>OW964555.2:44874617-47618042 GCA_943138885.2 Tholera decimalis | reverse complement strand
AGTCGCGCAGGAGAAACCCTCTTCCCCCCTGTTTGGACCCCCACCCCCCACCCCCCCCCCCCCCACTCCCCACATACCTAAAACCTGATATCTCGGTCAGTACGGACTATATTTTACTATACAGATTTATGTTCCCTACGCTTTGACCGACACCTAATCTGCTCCGACCAAGGTCAAGACCGAGCTGTATTTTAAAATTTTAATTATTTTATTTTAAAATTGAAAATTTTTCATTTGTTCTTGTATTCTTACTTTTTGTTTGACACATTAATACAGACTGACCAAGGTCAAGACCGAGTCGCGGTCAAGCCCGAGCCGTATTTGGTTTTATTTAATTTCTTCTTAGATTTAGTTTTATTTTTAAACAAGAATTGTTTTAACGTTATTTTATACTCTTAATTTGTAGCTTATATTTATTAGACGGGGGGTGATTAGATCACCCCAAATAGCTAGTAGACAATAGCCTTTATTGAGGCCAAACGTGTACTTTTTGGTTAATTAACCAAATTTGCTAGTTTTAGTTTATAACCTTAGTTTTATTTATAAACTGTAATTAGTTATTAGGTTTTATTATTAGTGCTTGTATTTACACTGACACAGACCCCCCTTTACAGGGTCTTACACAATATTATACCCCCCTTTACAGGGTCAAATTTACACACAAGACAATTTTCCCCGACTAAACAATATGTACCGCACACCCACGACCTCTGGCGCTGCCAAGAAGCCCTCATCCACTACTCCCAGCCCCACCACCACAGGTACAGCAGTGCAGGACTCTGCAAGGACTTTCATCAAGAGACCACAGGCCACACGGAGATCACTCGATAACATGGATTTCTTCCAAAAACAAAAACAAGAATACGCGGAACTGTCGAGTGATCAGCTCCTCCAGGGAATCATGCGGACCTTCGAGGATATCCCCTCGAAGGTACACGATTACCCTCAAATGAGGAGGGACATAAAAACTTTCCTGGAGGTGCAATCCGATAAAGGCATAAGAGCCATTTTTGAACTCAGTAGGCGTATCCAAAAATACGAACAAGAGGTCCCGAAATCGAAGACGCCTACAAGAGCCCCGTCGTCGGAGGGGCACGATGACGTCCTGAGGAGGCTGGGAGAGATGGAGGAGGCGCTGACGGAGCGATTGGACGAGGTGGAGCGAGGCCTGAAAGCGGACCTCGCCAAACTTGACGATCGAAACGACGACCGAGGCGGCAACCTCACCGACACCATCTTCAACAAGATCGACGAGGTCAGGGCTGCCATAGACCAAACGACCGAGGAGGTCGGCGGTCGGCACTACGCCCTCCTCAAAGACCTTGTCGGCGGTGTTGCCGGGGATGTTGCCGCAGCCAATGAGGAACTCGTGGAGGTCGCCAAGAGGCTGACGTCCGGGGCAGGCCTGGCTCCATCTCCCAAGACGTACGCCAGCGTCGCCGCAGCAGCCAAGCCCGTCCACCGCCCCGCTCTCCACTCAATGGCGGTCACCCTCGAAGGCGGCCAGGAGACCGCCGACGAGGTACTCGCCAGAGTGAGGAGGGTGGTCGACGCTAGAAGCACGGGCCTGAAAGTAAGTAAGGTCCGTAAGGCAAAAAACCAGACAATAATTTTGGGATGTGACTCCAAACAAGAAAGTGAGAGAGTGCGGGAGAGAATAGAGAGCAGCGGGACCGGGTTAAAAGTGGCGCCCATGATAAATAAAAACCCCCTCGTTGTCCTAAAGGATGTGTTCACGGACAGTGAGGACGAGGACATCATTAAGGCGATACATGCCCAGAACGAAGAAATTTTTGAGGGCTTAACCGAGGAGGACAGGGAAATAGTAATTAAATATAAAAAACGTACAAGAAACCCACATACCGCACACATAATCCTCCAGGTGAGGCCCAAGACTTGGCAGAGAATGACGGAGACTGGATCCCTCTATCTGGACCTGCAAAGGGTCAGAGTCGAGGACCAGTCTCCGCTCATACAGTGTACGAAGTGCCTCGCATTCGGGCATGGTCGGAAATTCTGCACCGAGAGCGTGGACAGATGTAGTCACTGTGGAGGACCGCATCTGCGCGAGAAATGCGCAGACAAAATAGCAGGAAATGAACCACAGTGCTGCAACTGCTCACGCTCCGGGTTGCGAAGGACCGACCATAATGCGTTCAGCGCGGATTGCCCGGAGCGCCGAAAATGGGACTATCTGGCTCGGGCAAACACGGCTTATACGTAAAACACGCAGGGACCACAATACAAAAAACACACAGTCATAAACACAAAACATATCACAACACGACAACAGATATATGGAATGTATACTAAGTATACAGGAAAATATGTGCATAAAAACAACCACACGAACAACAACAATTAACTCCCAGCATAAGAAACAGACAATAAATATATATAATGGGTATATATATATTATTGGCTAAATACAAAACACGCATAACATACTAGGAAAGATAAAAAACAATAACACAAATCACCAATCCTTCTAACACACAATTATACATAAACAAAAATACCTACTGTCATAAATAAGACAATAAAATGTAAGACATATAAACGTAAAAGAAATGGACAATAAATATATATAGATGAATATATATATTATTGCCTAAAATAAAACATGTATAAAAATGTACAAAAAGATAAAACCAAACACAACTCATCAACCCTGCTGCATGCACGTATATATATATAAATAAAAGTACTTGTTGTTACATCCAAAAAACAGAATTAAAAATAGAAATGTAAGAATGTTTATATATAAGGCAATAAGTTAAAGTATGTATAGATATAAGAATTACAGATGTTATAGTGCTAAGAAACAAAAAACTACAATAGTAATGCATAAACATCATTGTATTTTATATTATAAGCTTTTATACAAAAGCGTGAATATATAAGAATAAATAACTAAGCTCAAGCGAGCAAGCATAAACACATAAGCATAAAAACATAAGCATATATATATAAGTTTAAATACATAAGCATAAATAAATAAGCTCAAATATGTAAACACAAGCCCTGAGCAGAGATAGGCCTATATGGATGATTGTATGTAATAAGAACATAATATAGTATACATGTGTAAGAAATAGATATAAGAAAGCAATGTTAATAAAAATATCATGTCTAATTAAATATCCCTAAATAAAGAAAATAGAATAATAGAATAGATAGAATAGCGGGAGTCCCACCCGACAAAGTATGAAAGAATGTATGAAAGAAAGATCCGGTATGAAGAATGAAAGTGCGAGAGGAATACATGAGAGAAATTGAATGAATGAGAAAAATAGCTAAATAAGGTCCCGATGTTACCTATGATCGGGGAAAAGCAGGAAAAAAAAAAAAAAAAAAAAAAAAAAAAAAAAAAAAAAAAAAAAAAAAAAAAAAACCTAACCTAACCTAACCTAACCTAACCTAACCTAACCTAACCTAACCTAACCTAACCTAACCTAACCTAACCTAACCTAACCTAACCTAACCTAACCTAACCTAACCTAACCTAACCTAACCTAACCTAACCTAACCTAACCTAACCTAACCTAACCTAACCTAACCTAACCTAACCTAACCTAACCTAACCTAACCTAACCTAACCTAACCTAACCTAACCTAACCTAACCTAACCTAACCTAACCTAACCTAACCTAACCTAACCTAACCTAACCTAACCTAACCTAACCTAACCTAACCTAACCTAACCTAACCTAACCTAACCTAACCTAACCTAACCTAACCTAACCTAACCTAACCTAACCTAACCTAACCTAACCTAACCTAACCTAACCTAACCTAACCTAACCTAACCTAACCTAACCAGACATCATTAAGGCGATACATGCCCAGAACGAAGAAATTTTTGAGGGCTTAACCGAGGAGGACAGGGAAATAGTAATTAAATATAAAAAACGTACAAGAAACCCACATACCGCACACATAATCCTCCAGGTGAGGCCCAAGACTTGGCAGAGAATGACGGAGACTGGATCCCTCTATCTGGACCTGCAAAGGGTCAGAGTCGAGGACCAGTCTCCGCTCATACAGTGTACGAAGTGCCTCGCATTCGGGCATGGTCGGAAATTCTGCACCGAGAGCGTGGACAGATGTAGTCACTGTGGAGGACCGCATCTGCGCGAGAAATGCGCAGACAAAATAGCAGGAAATGAACCACAGTGCTGCAACTGCTCACGCTCCGGGTTGCGAAGGACCGACCATAATGCGTTCAGCGCGGATTGCCCGGAGCGCCGCAAATGGGACTATCTGGCTCGGGCAAACACGGCTTATACGTAAAACACGCAGGGACCACAATACAAAAAACACACAGTCATAAACACAAAACATATCACAACACGACAACAGATATATGGAATGTATACTAAGTATACAGGAAAATATGTGCATAAAAACAACCACACGAACAACAACAATTAACTCCCAGCATAAGAAACAGACAATAAATATATATAATAGGTATATATATATTATTGGCTAAATACAAAACACGCATAACATACTAGGAAAGATAAAAAACAATAACACAAATCACCAATCCTTCTAACACACAATTATACATAAACAAAAATACCTATTGTCATAAATAAGACAATAAATGTAAGACATATAAATGTAAAAGAAATGGACAATAAATATATATAGATGGATATATATATATTATTGCCTAAAATAAAACATGTATAAAACTGTACAAAAAGATAAAACCAAACACAACTCATCAACCCTGCTGCATGCACGTATATATATATAAACAAAAGTACTTGTTGTTACACACAAAAAAACAGATTTAAGAATAGAAATGTAAGAATGTTTATATATAAGGCAATAAATTAAAGTAAGTATAGACATAAGAACTACAGATGTTATAGTGCTAAGAAACAAAAACTACAATAGAAATGCATAAGCATCAATGTATTTTATATTATAAGCTTTTATACAAAAGCGTAAATATATAAGTATAAATAACTAAGCTCAAGTGAGCAAGCATAAACACACAAGCATAAAAACATAAGCATATTTATATAAGTTTAAATACATAAGCATAAATAAATAAGCTCAAATATGTAAACACAAGCCCTGAGCAAAGATAGGCCCATATGGATGATTGTATGTAATAAGAACATAATATAGTATACATGTGTAAAATAGATATAAGGAAATAATGTTAATAAAAACAACATGTCTAATTAAATATCCCTAAATAAAGAAAATAGAATAATAGAATAGATAGAATAGCGGGAGTCCCACCCGACAAAGTATGAAAGTATGTATGAAAGAAAGATCCGGTATGAAGAATGAAAGTGCGAGAGGAATACATGAGAGAAATTGAATGAATGAGAAAAATAGCTAAATAAGGTCCCGATGTTACCTATGATCGGGGAAAAGCAGAAATAAAAAAAAAAAAAAAAAAAAAAAAAAAAAAAAACAACCTAACCTAACCTAACCTAACCTAACCTAACCTAACCTAACCTAACCTAACCTAACCTAACCTAACCTAACCTAACCTAACCTAACCTAACCTAACCTAACCTAACCTAACCTAACCTAACCTAACCTAACCTAACCTAACCTAACCTAACCTAACCTAACCTAACCTAACCTAACCTAACCTAACCTAACCTAACCTAACCTAACCTAACCTAACCTAACCTAACCTAACCTAACCTAACCTAACCTAACCTAACCTAACCTAACCTAACCTAACCTAACCTAACCCAAAAACCCACTCGTTGTCCTTAAGGACGTTTTCACGGACAGCGAGGACGAGGAAGTCATCAAGGCGCTGCACGCCCAGAATAAGGAGATGTTTGAGGGACTAACCGAGGAGGACAGGGAGATTATAGTTAAATATAAGAAACGCACACGTAACCCCAACACCGCGCATATCATCCTCCAGGTGAGACCCATTACATGGCAAAGGATGACGGAGGCTGGAGCCCTCTATCTGGACCTGCAAAGGATCAGAGTGGAGGACCAGTCTCCGTTAATCCAATGTACAAAGTGCCTCGCATTCGGGCATGGTCGGAAGTTCTGCACCGAGAGCGTGGACAGATGTAGTCACTGTGGAGGACCGCATCTGCGCGATAAATGCGCAGACCAAATCGCAGGAAATGAACCACAGTGCTGCAACTGCTCACGCTCCGGGTTGCGAAGGACCGACCATAATGCGTTCAACGCGGATTGCCCGGAGCGTCGAAAATGGGACTATCTGGCTCGGGCAAACACGGCTTATACGTAAAACACGCAGGGACCACAACACAAAACACACAGTCACAAACACAAAACATATCACGACACGACAACAGATATATGGAATGTATACTAAGTATACACGAAAATATGTGCATAAAAACAACCACACGAACAACAACAATAAACCCCCAGCATAAGAAAGAGACAATAAATATATATAATGGGTATATATATATTATTGGCTAAATACAAAACACGCATAACATACTAGGAAAGATAAAAAACAATAATACAAATCACCAATCCTTCTGAACACACAATTACACATCAATAAAAATACCTACTGTCATAAATAAGACAATAAAATGTAAGACATATAAATGTAAAAGAAATGGACAATAAATATATATAGATGAATATATATATATTATTGCCTAAAATAAAACACGTATAAAAATGTATAAAAAGATAAAACCAAACACAACTCATCAACCCTGCTGTATGCACGTATATATATATAAATAAAAGTACTTGTAGTCACATACAAAAAACAGAATTAAGAATAGAAATGTAAGTATGTTTATATATAAGGCAATAAGTTAAAGTATGTATAGACATAAGAATTACAGATGTTATAGTGCTAAGAAACAAAAACTACAGTAGTAATGCATAAGCAACAATGTATTTTATATTATAAGCTTTTATACAAAAGCGTAAATATATAAGTATAAATAATTAAGCTCAAGTGAGCATGAATAAACACATAAGCATAAAAACATAAGCATATATATATAAGTTTAAATAAATAAGCATAAATAAATAAGCTCAAATATGTATACACAAGCCCTGAGCAGAGATAGTCCTATATGGATGATTGTATGAAATAAGAACATAATATAGTATACATGTGTAAAATAGATATAAGTAAGCAATGTTAATAAAAAACATCATGTGTAATTAAATATCCCTAAATAAAGAAAATAGAATAATAAGAACAATAGAATAGATAGAATAGCGGGAGTCCCACCCGACAAAGTATGAAAGTATGTATGAAAGAAAGATCCAGTATGAAGAATGAAAGTGCGAGAGGAATACATGAGAGAACTTGAGTGAATGAGAAAAAATAGTTAAACAAGGTCCCGATGCTCTCCATGATCGGGGAAAAGCGAAAAAACAAAAAAAAAAAAAAAAAAAAAAAAAAAAAAAAAAAACCTAACCTAACCTAACCTAACCTAACCTAACCTAACCTAACCTAACCTAACCTAACCTAACCTAACCTAACCTAACCTAACCTAACCTAACCTAACCTAACCTAACCTAACCTAACCTAACCTAACCTAACCTAACCTAACCTAACCTAACCTAACCTAACCTAACCTAACCTAACCTAACCTAACCTAACCTAACCTAACCTAACCTAACCTAACCTAACCTAACCTAACCTAACCTAACCTAACCTAACCTAACCTAACCTAACCTAACCTAACCTAACCTAACCTAACCTAACCTAACCTAACCTAACCTAACCTAACCTAACCTAACCTAACCTAACCTAACCTAACCTAACCTAACCTAACCTAACCTAACCTAACCTAACCTAACCTAACCTAACCTAACCTAACCTAACCTAACCTAACCTAACCTAACCTAACCTAACCTAACCTAACCTAACCTAACCTAACCTAACCTAACCTAACCTAACCTAACCTAACCTAACCTAACCTAACCTAACCTAACCTAACCTAACCTAACCTAACCTAACCTAACCTAACCTAACCTAACCTAACCTAACCTAACCTAACCTAACCTAACCTAACCTAACCTAACCTAACCTAACCTAACCTAACCTAACCTAACCTAACCTAACCTAACCTAACCTAACCTAACCTAACCTAACCTAACCTAACCTAACCTAACCTAACCTAACCTAACCTAACCTAACCTAACCTAACCTAACCTAACCTAACCTAACCTAACCTAACCTAACCTAACCTAACCTAACCCTCAGAATAAATAAAGTACGCAAGGCGAAAAACCAGACGGTAATACTGGGGTGCGACTCTGAGGAGGAACTCCAAAGAGTAAGGGATAGGATCAAGAGCCAAGGCGGAGGACTGACAGTGGCGCCTATGCAAAATAAAAACCCGCTCGTCGTCCTAAAGGACGTCTTTTTGGACAGCGAGGACGACGAGCTGGTAAAGGCGATCCACTCCCAAAATGAAAATATATTTAGGGACCTAGACCAGCAAGATAAAGAAATGGTAATAAAATATAAGAAGAGGACGAGGAACCCCAGGACGGCGCACGTTGTCGTCCAAGTCAGGCCCAAGGTATGGCAAAGGATGACGGAGGCTGGGGCCCTCTACCTTGACCTGCAAAGGGTCAGGGTTGAGGACCAGTCCCCGCTCATCCAATGCACGAAGTGCTTGGCATTCGGACACGGCCGGAAATTTTGTACCGAGAGTGCAGACAGGTGCAGTCACTGCGGGGGTCCGCACCTTCGCGAGAAGTGTGCGGAGTTCATTGCGGGCAATGAACCGCGGTGCTGCAACTGCCTGCACTCGAAGTTCCAAGGGACCGGCCACAACGCCTTTAGCGTGGAGTGTCCGGTGCGCAAGAAGTGGGACTACCTGGCTCGGACGACAACGGCGTACGCCTGAGCCGTTTCTGGGGACGTACAACACACACGTTACATGCACAACACGCACATTAACACACAAGACATACAAAACATATATTAAATATATAGTAATATATGAAAACACGCACAAAATACAAAACATGCACTACACTCAACACGAAAACACAAAAAATTGTTGTTTTGTTTTGTCCTTTTTACATTGTTGTTGTTTATATTTGTTTGCAATTATATTACAATTGTTAAGCGAAATAAGCACGCAGTCCGGAAATACAAGCGAAACAACAAACAATAAGAAAGGTAATAAATATTGTATTATCAGAATATATATATAGTATTGCCTTAAATAGTATTGCCTTAACACACAAAACATTACACATTGTAAAGCACATAAAATTCAAAATGAAAACTGTTCACGTGGTGTGTACCCTAGGTCGGCTAATTAATTACACAAGTTGTTTATGTATGTTATTTAGATTGCTACTAATGGTACTTTAAAGTCTGTGTATAAGTTAAATAGGCAAATCATGTTTTAAAACTGGAAAATATAGTACCGTAGCTGTAATAGATATTGGTATCTAGCACAACAGTCAAATAGTACTCATCTGTATGATAGTAGTTTACTATACTAAACCTCTTCTTATATATACGCAACTATGTCAACGAATAAGAGATAAGATGTAACTTTTTACTAACAAAATAAGCATGTAAGATAAAGGATTGATATATTGTTATTTAAATCAGAATAAAATAGAAATGTAATAGAACAACTAGAATAAGTACATGTTTAGATATAATAATAGTTTTAACATTTTTTAAATTTTTAACAACCATGTAAATAAAACAAGGTGTCACATTAATTACCATACCCTAAATAAATAAAATGATGAAATAGAATAGACTAACATATGCGGGAGTCCCACCCGGCGAAGTATGAAAGGTTGAATGAAAGAAAGATATAGTATGAAGAATGAAAGTGCGAGAGGCATAAAAGAAGAACTAGAATGAATGAGTTATATAGATAAACAAGGTCCTGGTGGTCTCATGACCGGGGAAAAGCTGTATTAAAAAAAAAAAAAAGAAAAAAAAAAAAAAAAAAAAAAAAAAAAAAAAAAAAAAAAAAAAAAAAAAAAAAAAAAAAAAAAAAACCTAACCTAACCTAACCTAACCTAACCTAACCTAACCTAACCTAACCTAACCTAACCTAACCTAACCTAACCTAACCTAACCTAACCTAACCTAACCTAACCTAACCTAACCAGAAACCGCCGAAAACACCACGTTTTCGTATCGCTCCGCAGTAAAAAATCTAAAAAGTGGTTTTTCCTACTCGTATAACAACGTGCTATATGTCAAAAAACGCGTAATTGTGCAGTGCATGTGATCGTGTAAAAAGCTTTTACCGGAAAACTCCGGAAAAAATTTTCCAGTGCAAAAACTCAAAAACACGTTTTTAAGAACACTAAAAGTGAGATATCTCAAGAACGAGTACGACGACCCCCAGTTTTTCTGGGCCTCAATCATCGAGCGCAGCGCTGCGCACACGACGATACCTCGACGGCGAAAATCGGCTCATGCAGTCCAGAACTATTTAAGAATAACTAGTTTATTTTTCACAACCACGTGGCACGTGGTCACACTAATACAAGTGCCAGAACGCTGAAACTTTCAGGAAATATTAAAGACATTGGGAAAAGACTTCTGCAACTTCAAGAAAAATTTTACCTTCTCCGGAGCAGAAGATATAAGACTTTGAAGTTTGTAACTTCAGGCGCCTCTAGAGGAAAATCTTCAGGCAGCACCCCCTCTTTTCTCACTGGTTCCTGTTGCGCGCTAACCTGCTGAAGACCTAGATAGTAAGAATAGAATTTTAAGTTAATTATAGACTAAAATATAACAGTTTTTGTCAAAATTTTAGTTTTTCAAAGTTATTGTTAAGTATTTTTTCAAAATTTTTCAGTTTTTCTCTTGTAAAATATAAAACGGTATTTTATGAAAATTTTAAGACATTTTTCAGATTTTTATCACTTTAGACGCCAAAGTTACAGATTTTTTAGTGTATTTTCACTATATTTATTAAGATAATATAATTAAACTTAATTTAAGTGCAAAATCGGACTCAAGGCACCTATTTGCCACCATTTAAGCCCAAACTCGCGCCCTATAGCTCAAAAAACAGCGGAAATAGCCGTTTTCCGCCATCTTGGTTTTTCTGGTCGCAAGACAAAAGTACAAATTACTTTGGAACTATAGGTCGCAGAGACACCGGGTTTTCTTTATAGTCTAAGGCAGATCAAGACAAATAATTTAGACATCTCTTCAAAATTTTGTTCGGTTAATAAATTAAAATTCAAAATTTTATAATTGGATTGTAAATTTGAATATTATATATACATTTTTTTTTTTTTTTTTTTTTTTTTTTTTTTTTTTTTTTTTTTTTTTTTTTTTTTTTTTTTTTTTTTTTTTTTTTTTTTTTTTTTTTTTTTTTTTTTTTTTTTTTTTTTTTTTTTTTTTTCAAAATTATATTGTAATTAAATAAAATAATTACATTTTGACAAACAAACTTTTTAGCTCAAAATTTTTATATTCTTGCCAGACAGGGGGTGTTTAGACCACCCCAAATATATATTTAGGTCAATAACTAAAGCATATTTGTGGCTTGCTATCATTAAAAATAGATAATCTCACATAATCTCTTGACTATTTATATTGACCCCTCTTTTGAGGACTTTTACACCGACCCCTCTTTTGAGGAAATATCATTTTTACATATAATTATTATTGACTCACTGATCCCCCATATACAGGGACCAGTCATTTAATTTTAATCTTATTATTACTATAAATACTAGGTATATAGTTTATTTATACTATTAGGGAACTCACTGCGTTTAAAACTCCCCTACCATGATGCTCTCCAAAACTCCCGCAAAACAGACCCCTGCAAGTCCCCATGTCTCTCCATCGAATGCAGCATCCTCCACCACCTTCGAGAAGGAGCTCTCCGCCCCCAGCGCTTCGCCTCAGGCCCCTAATGTGAGGCGAAGCATTGGCGAGTGGGAAAACGGGAACACAGCGGAAACACAGCCTCTCTTGACACCCGCTACGCGCTCACCTAAAAAAGCAGCCCCGATAGTGATTGCGCCCCAAAAGTCCACTCGACAAACTGCTTCCCAGCCAGACAGCAAGACTGCAGCAAGACGGACTTCAACTGAGACGGCAGGAGCGTCACTGGGAACGAGCCAGTTGCATTCCCACAGACCCACCGACCGGGTGACCGAGGCCCGCAACTGCCTTCTGCGCGCGAAGTCGCACCTCAACGAGTCGCGAAATCTGAGGGCAGACCTGAAAGTCGGGATCACCCAGTCGGTGGAACGTCTGTACCAACTGGTGAAAGAGGAGGCGGCAGCTGCCGCACGGAAAACAGGGAATGAGCCGGAGAGAAAGAAGACAACCAAGGCAACTTCTTCGCCAGAAGCTACTAAAAGCTCCCCGGAGATAGACTCGTTGCTCGCTTCACTAGCGGAGCATAGCGCGCTGGTGAAGGAGAGCAGCGAGAAAATGGAGAAACTGCAGCAAGCGATGGAGAGGCAGGGGGAATTGTTGGGAAAGACCTATACTGAGGCGGCGGTGGGGACACTCCCTGCTCCTCCCTCCTCCCCCCATAGTCGGAGCTACGCGAGTATTGTGGCTGCTAGGCAATATGTGCCACCACGGCCGCTGCATTCGCTCATAGTCAGCTCTGACGACACCAACGACACCAGTAGCGCCGTCGTTGACAAAATTAGGATTGCCGTGGACGCCAAAGAAACGGGTATCCGTGTTGACAAGGTCCGCAAGGCGAGAGATCAGAAAGTGGTCATAGGTTGCCAAACTCGCCAGGAATTGGACATACTAAAAAACAGATTGGGGGGCTCCGCGACCGGACTAAAGGTCGAGGAGGCAGTTAATAGGGATCCTCTGGTGGTGTTGACGGATGTACTATCATATAACACAGACGACGACATCACCAAAGCGATTCTTAAACAGAATCAGCACCTCCTCGGCGAGCTCAAGAAAGATGAGGTGAGGGTTGCCGTAAAATACCGCAGGCGAGCACGAAACCCACATGAGAGCCACGTGGTGTTACAGGTCTCTCCACCGGTGTGGCAGGCCTTAACCAGAGCAGGTCGTGCACATATAGATCTGCAAAGGGTGAGGGTATTTGATCAGACCCCCCTTGTGCAATGCACGAGGTGCCTCGGCTTCGGCCACGGCCGAAAGCAATGTACCGGGAAGGATGACCTTTGCTCGCACTGCGGCGATACTCACCTGAGAGCAGAATGCCCGTCGCGTCTGGCCGGGGAGGCCCCCAAGTGCCGTAATTGCAATAAAGCGGGCCACGACAACCTGGCTCATAACAGCTTCAGCACGGACTGCCCGCTGCGCAGACGATGGGACGCAATAGCGCGATCCACCGTAGCGTATTGCTAAGGGCGCCACCGCAGTCGACATGACGGGAGTACTCCCCCGTGGAGAAGTAAGGAGGCACGGGTTCGTCCAGGCCAACTTACAAAGAATGCGGTTGGCCACAGATGAGCTCATGCAGGAGGCCACCAGTCGCCGAATCACGGTCGCGCTGCTCCAAGAGCCGTACGTGGGCGGCGTCGGAACACTAAAGCCGTATAAGGGGGCCAGGATCTTCCAGAACACCAACCGTCCAGGGGGCATAGTAAAGGCGGCAATTGCCGTCTTCAATAAAGACATAGAGGTCATACAATGCCCAGACTTCACGACCGACAACATCGTAGTCGTGAAAATCCGTACGGCGGAGTGGGAGATCACACTGGTCTCTTTCTATTTCGAGCCAAACACGCCCATAGAGCCATACTTGGAGCAGCTTACCGCAATAGCGACGGCGAGCCCAAAAAAAACTGTTGATCGGGGGAGACTCAAACGCTAAAAGCGTCTGGTGGGGTAGCGCGGTGACGGATTGCAGGGGAGACAGTCTGGTAGGCGCTCTAGATCAAATCGGTATGCAGGTACTAAATGTCGGTGACACTCCGACCTTCGAAACTGTGCGGGGGGGGAAGACATACACCAGCTACGTCGACATCACCGTGTGTACGACGGACATACTCGACCTGGTGGAGGACTGGAAAGTGGACCAGGGCATGACAAACTCGGACCACAACGGCATAACCTTCAATGTAAAGTTGAAGAGAGGTGGGTCTACACAAACACAGCGGACGACGAGGCTATACAACACGAAAAAGGCAAACTGGAGTCAGTTTCGTGAGAAACTGGCCCAGTTAAATGCAGACGATTCCATCTGCCAGTCTGAAGTTGAGAAAATCATTAACACCCAACAACTCGAAAATACAATACAAACATTCACAAACAATATACACAAAGCATGCACTGAACACATACCGCTCATAAAATCACACACAAAACTCACATTGCCGTGGCGGTCCGACGAGTTATCTGCCCTAAAAAGGGAAGTTGCCACTAGGAAGAGACGAATACGCTACGCAGCCCCCTCCCGAAAGGCTGGGGTGATAGATAGGTACCTGCAAAAGAAGAACGAGTACTTTGCCCGGACTAGGGACGCCCAGACTCAAAGCTGGAAGGAGTTTTGCGGGAAACAGGACAAGGAAGGGCTTTGGGAAGGTATTTACAGGGTGATCGGCCGCACGTCAAAAAGACTAGAAGACGTTCCCCTAAAAAGTAACGGAAAGTTCCTGAGCCTGAAAGAGTCGACGAGATTGCTCGCTGAAACCTTCTACCCGGAGGACCTGGAAAGCGAGGACAACGCTGACCACCAGGCCACTCGTCGGCAAGCCGAATCCGTGAGCGGAGAACATGATGACAACCATGACCCCCTGTTCACGGAGCAGGAGCTGAGAGTGGCCGTGGAAAGTTTCAACCCGAAGAAGGCCCCGGGTGCCGATGGTTTCACGGCAGATATCTGCGCGCGAGTGGTCTCGCAGAACACAGGGACTTTCCTAGCCATAGCCAATAAGTGCCTGGAACTCGGCCACTTCCCAAAGCCCTGGAAAGAAGCGGCCGTCATCGTCCTGAGGAAACCCGCCAAAGACGACTACTTCCAGCCAAAGTCGTACAGGCCAATTGGCCTGCTCCCGGTCCTGGGCAAGGTACTCGAAAAGATGATCGTGGGAAGACTGAAATGGCACCTCCTCCCTAAAATGAGCGCTCGCCAATACGGCTTTGTGCCCCAAAGAAGCACCGAAGACTCCCTCTATGATCTAATGGGACACATAAGAGGTAAACTAAAGCAGAAAAAGCTAATAACCATGATCTCATTGGACATAGAGGGAGCCTTCGATAGCGCATGGTGGCCGGCCATTAAAGTAAGGCTCAAAGAGGAGGGTTGTCCCGGTAACATAAGGAAGATAGTCGGCAGCTACCTTCGGGACAGAAAGGTCGAGGTGAGATACGGTGGGGAGACACACTCCGTTAACACCACCAAGGGGTGTGTCCAGGGCTCCATAGGAGGCCCCATCCTGTGGAATCTCGTCCTCGACCCACTCCTGAAGGCGCTGACCGACAGGGGCGACTATTGCCAGGCGTTCGCCGATGACATAGTCCTGGTTGTCGACGGAGACACTGCGTTGGAGGTACAAAGACAGGCCAATGCTGCCCTCGCCTATGTTGGGGAGTGGGGAGTCAAAAGCAAGCTAAAGTTCGCACCCCATAAAACCCAGGCGATGGTGATTACAAGAAAACTTAAATATGACGAACCGCTCCTGAGCATGGGCGGAGTCAGCATTCGCATGTCAAAAGAAAAAAAAATCCTTGGCCTAACCATCGACAACTGCCTGACATTTAACAAACATATTTGTAATGTATGCTCAAAAGTCGTTAAAATATACGGGCAGCTGTCGAGGGCGGCCAAGATCAGTTGGGGCCTCCACGCAGATGTCATTAGAGTAATCTATACTGCAGTCGTAGAACCAGTGACTATGTACGCGGCGAGCGCCTGGGCTCCGGCAGTGGGGAAGCTGGGAGCTAAAAAACGGCTCAACTCTATTCAGCGCGGATTTGCACAGAAGCTCTGCAAAGCCTACCGCACGGTCTCCCTGAACGCAGCCTTACTCCTTGCCGGGATACTCCCACTCGACATCCGTATACAGGAAGCAGCCGCCCTATACGAGGCAAGGAGGGGAGTACCCCGGTTGGATCTGGCGGGTGGGGAGGTCGAGCTGAGGGCAGGGCACCTCGAAAATGGACACCCGGCGACGCATATGTACCTGGAGTTCAAAAGCCTGATAGACGAGAACGAACTGAACGCAAACAGCGACTTTGCCGTCAAAATATTTACAGATGGCAGTAGAATCGACGGCAAAGTGGGAGCCGCACTATCGTTTTGGAACGGAGCGTCAGAAACCAAGGCCGTAAAGCTTAAACTGCCATCTTACGGCACCGTCTATCAGGCAGAACTCCTGGCCATATGCAGAGCCACGGGTGACATTGTTCGGAGTGCTCAGCGGAGCTTCGCTATATATAGCGATTCAAGATCCGCGCTGGAGACAGTTGTGAACAATGGCTCCCCGCATCCCCTGGCAGTCGAGGCCCGCAAAAACCTCCGGATGGCTTTCAGCCAAAGCAAAACTGTGTCCTTGTTCTGGCTGAAGGCCCACGCGGGACTTGCGGGCAACGAACGCGCCGACTGCCTGGCAAAAATGGCCGCCCTCACACTTAAACGTGCCCCTGACTATGATAAGTGCCCTGTCTCATTCGTCAAGGGACAAATCAGACGGGAGTCTCTTGACGAATGGAACAGGAGGTATCAGTCAGGGGAGACTGCCGGGACAACAAAAGCCTTCTTCCCGGACGCCATTGAGGCCTATAGAATAATAAAAAACATGTCGATGGACAGTGTCACGACCCAGATATTAACGGGGCACGGTGGGTTCTCCGAATATTTGGCCAGATTCAAGTGTAAGGAGGACCCATCGTGCGTCTGCCACCCGGGAGTCAACGAAACCGCCCTACATATCTTGCTCGACTGCCCGATCTTCGGTCGAGCAAGATATGAAAGCGAACAGGAAATGGGAGAGGAAATTAATATAAATACAATAAGAGACATTATAAGCGAAAAAAAGAAGAGAAATATATTTTTAAAATATGCAAAAAAAGTAGCAGAGATCGTAATAAAAAGGAATAAATAAAGTGACAGAACAATAAAATATCTAAAATATACCAAATAATAAAGTTCACAAAATTAGTCCACGTACAAAAACAAAGAAATAAAATATGTATACAGAAAATAAAATCCATGCAAGAATATATTACAAATCAATATAGAAAAGAGACAGAAACAGAAGAAAGGCCTCAAGAAAGTGTAAAATATTGGCGAAAGCCAAGCGTTTACGCAACCCCTGAGGAAGGAAGATAGCATTAAGATGGAAATGTATACAAAACACACTAAATAAAAAACAACAAGCAAATAACGACCCTGCTCATGGTAGGGAGTGGCGCACAGTCAAATACACTACGGTGTATAAAAAAAAAAAAAAAAAAAAAAAAAAAAAAAAAAAAAACCTAACCTAACCTAACCTAACCTAACCTAACCTAACCTAACCTAACCTAACCTAACCTAACCTAACCTAACCTAACCTAACCTAACCTAACCTAACCTAACCTAACCTAACCTAACCTAACCTAACCTAACCTAACCTAACCTAACCTAACCTAACCTAACCTAACCTAACCTAACCTAACCTAACCTAACCTAACCTAACCTAACCTAACCTAACCTAGCCTAGCCTAACCTAACCTAACCTAACCTAACCTAACCTAACCTAACCTAACCTAACCTAACCTAACCTAACCTAACCTAACCTAACCTAACCTAACCTAACCTAACCTAACCTAACCTAACCTAACCTAACCTAACCTAACCTAACCTAACCTAACCTAACCTAACCTAACCTAACCTAACCTAACCTAACCTAACCTAACCTAACCGCAGTTGGTCGGGTCGACGAGGTCGATCTGAAGACCGACGGGATCGGTTTGAAGATCGACACCGTCCAGACGAGTATGGACAACACGATGGAAGGGGTGAGGACCTTCGGTCGTTGTATGGTCAGCCTCGAGGACCAGATGAATGGCCTTACCAGGGATGTCGCAGCCAGGACTGATAGGATAAAGGAGGTCATACGGGAGGTTGTGGTCGAACCCAAAACCGACCCGCCGACATACGCCAGCGTCACGGCAGTCAAACCCTGGCACCGACCGGCACTTCATTCGATGGCGGTCACCTTGGAGGGCAGTCAGGAGACTGCGGACGAGGTGCTCGCCAGGGTGAAGAAGGCGGTCGACGCCAGGGTAACTGGCCTAAAAATAAATAAGGTACGGAAGGCGAAAAACCAGACCGTAATACTGGGGTGCGACACAGAGGAGGAGTTCAAGAAAGTTAAGAATAGGATCGAGAGCCGAGGCGGAGGGCTAGTAGTGGCGCCCATGAAAAATAAAAACCCGCTCGTCGTCCTCAAAGATGTCTTTTTGGACAGTGAGGACGACGAGATGGAGAAGGCGCTCTACTCTCAAAACGAACATATATTTAGGGATTTAGACGTAGAGGAAAAGGAAATTAAAATAAAATACAAGAAGAGGACCAGAAACCCCAGGACGGCGCACGTTGTCGTCCAAGTCAGGCCCAAAGTCTGGCAGAGGATGACGGAGGCTGGAGCCCTCTACCTTGACCTGCAAAGGGTCAAGGTTGAGGACCAGTCCCCGCTCATCCAATGCACTAAGTGCTTGGCATTCGGACACGGCCGGAAATTTTGTACCGAGAGTGCAGACAGGTGCAGTCACTGCGGGGGTCCGCACCTTCGCGAGAAGTGTGCGGAGTTCATTGCGGGCAATGAACCGCGGTGCTGCAACTGCCTGCACTCGAAGTTCCAAAGGACCGGCCACAACGCCTTTAGCGTGGAGTGTCCGGTGCGCAAGAAGTGGGACTACCTGGCTCGGACGACAACGGCGTACGCCTGAGCCGTTTCTTGGAACGTACAACACACACATTACATACACAACACGCACATTAACACACAAGACGCACAAAACATATATTAAATACATAGTAATATATGATAACACGCACAAAACACAAAACATGCACTACACTCAACATGAAAACACAAAAAATTGTTGTTTTGTTTTGTCCTTTTTACATTGTTGTTGTTTATATTTGTTTGCAATTACTATAATTGTTAAGCCAAATAAGCACGCAGTCCGGAAACACAAGCGAAACAACAAACAATAAGAAAAGGGTAATAAATATTGTATTATCAGAATATATATATAGTATTGCCTTAACACTAAAACACATAACATTGCATAATAACAACTATTCACGTGGTGTGTACCTAAATAAGTTAAACCCCTTCTTGTTTATATATTAGTAGATAAAAGATAAAATACTTGTACCTATTACATAGACTTTAGTACTAAACAAACATGTAAAAACAAGAAAATTATGTTAACTAGAAAAAAGGATTGTATTAGAATAAAATTATATAGATACAATTTAGATAACACGTATTGTAATAAACATGATAGAAATAAACTAGGAAATAAAATAGCATTAAGATAGGAAAATACCTGTATACATATAATATAGTAATATAAGATGTTTGTTTATATAAAAATAGTACCTAGAAATAGAGTTTAAAATGTAATATGTAAATAAAACAAGTCGCACAGTAAATACCCTGAATAAATAAAATTAAACAGAATAGATTAGCATATGCGGGAGTCCCACCCGGCGAAGTATGAAAGGTTGAATGAAAGAAAGATATAGTATGAAGAATGAAAGTGCGAGAGGCATAAAAGAAGAACTAGAATGAATGAGTAAATTAGATAGACAAGGTCCTGGTGTTCTCATGACCGGGGAAAAGCATATAAAAAAAAAAAAAAAAAAAAAAAAAAAAAAAAAAAAAAAAAAAAAAAAAAAAAAAAACCTAACCGCAGTCACACGGCGCCCCCCGCCGCGATCAGATCGTTTTTAGAACGCTCCGCGCTTAAAAAATACTAGTAGTGGTATTTTTCGCGAAAACTTATAAGAGTTATATATCGTTGGATGCGCGCTGCCGAGACGCACGCAAACGTGAAAAAATTTTGTGAAAAAGTGAAAAATTGTGGCTTATAAAAGCAAAAAACTTCTGGGAAAAAATCGGAAAACGTTTTCCTGCCCGATTTTGTGCGGGCCGACAAAAATCGGCAACTGCAGCAAGGTGCGCGAGGATAAGACCTATCTCCAGACACCCCACTCGGGGAAATCCGACCAGGGGTGCCGGAGATAGCGACGAAAATAACCCGCCGCGTGGAGCGCGAACAGAGTTCCCGAGGGTTCCCACGGAATCCCGGAGCACACATCGCAGCCGACGCAGACGAGGTGCCGGGCGGCGAAAAGAAAAAGAGGAAATTCAGTGCGGAGGACCCCTAAAGTACAGTTACAAACTATTTCCATATTTGAATAATCTATTCCCGGAAAACCGGGATAGATATAGAGTTAGTAATAGTTTTAAAAAATTAAGCTATTTTAGTATTATTCAGTGTAAAAATTTGGTAATTACAGACTCAGTAGTTTTTAAGATATATTGATTTTAGTGTTCAATAATTCGGGGGTTGGATAAATCCACCCCAATACCTGTTTTTAAAATTTTAGTCATTAACTTTAAGGGTCCTGCCAGGTGAATTGCCCCAGCTTGTAATTTTATCTGCAGTTTTTAAACCTCAAAAACCGAAATATTGGAAATATTTTTAACCCATCATTATTATAACTGTAAGTTTGGGGTTGAAGGAGGGGTGGAGTACGCCCGGATTTTTGGTACGTCGCGGGGACGGGGCAGACCCACTTCCGAGCCGAGTCCCGGATTTTTCAGTACACGGGAGGTCCGAAAACCACGACAATTGCGGTTGTGAAAGTGGGAACAACCCTCTTTGACGCTTCCTCACAAGCGTACCCCTTGGCCGAAAAATCTGGAACGCGGGTCGGGAGAAAGGGGAAACTCCCACGCGTCTGCCGACGTATAGAAAATCCGCGCGTCTCAGGTAGAACTCAAATTATAGCCCCCCGAAGTTGAGATAGTATTCGGCAAAAACTGCAAAATTAACTTTGTTTCCACAATAGATCTAGGTTACCAAGCCGCTACCCTCAACTTCTATTATCAATCCGAAGAAATTTCTAGAAAAATATTTCCAATATTTCTTAATAACACCCAACAACTAAAAACTAGACAAGACAGCAACACTAACACGTTAGAACACAAAGTTGGAAAAATCCCTTGCCTCAAGTTCGGAAATTTCGGAAATTTCACCAACCGGGAATCGAACCCGGTACCCAAAAATTGAATATCTCGGAAACTAGACGAGATAGGCGGATTTGGACCCCAGATTCGGCCTGTGTAGTGTCGTTAGACACGACACTAAGGTGAAAACCGTAGACGAGATATCGATTCCCACCCTTATTTTCCATTTTCCGATACTTTTCCTTTCCTTACCTCTTGCGGGCCATATCTCGGAAGCGAGAGGAGATAGAGCCAAACCGACTTCAAATTCAGCCTTTGTGGTGTCGAAGACACCACGGCATAAGTCGCATAAGAGGTATCCTTTCCCCCCCTTCTGGACCCCCCCACCCCTTATTTAAAAAAATCGATATCTCGGAAACTAAGAGGCTTGGGAAAATTTTGACTGCAGATTTAGATTAAGTGTTTTTAATTCTTTCTTTTATATTAGTTTATTTAATTATTTTTTGACTTTACCCCCCTTTACAGGGTTAAACGTTAATTAGATTTTAATTTAGATTTTAAGTTGACATTTTTACCCCCCTATACAGGGACAGACATACAAATTGACAGTAATATTATATTATTATAAATTATTTTATTTTAATTTTAGATTTTAAAAATTTTAATTTTAATTTTATATAAATTTGACTATTTTCCCCGATCAGTGCCGTGCCCTATACACACGAGCCCACATACCACACCAAGATGATGCCAGGAGTTCGCACCCCGGTAACAGGGAGAGGGTCGGGAGCTGGAGCCAGCAGACCACAAGGGTCTGTGTCGCCTAACCGCCAGGGAAAGGGGATATCCCTAACCTATGGTGCGACCGCTCCCGCCTCTACTCCCAGCCCAGCGGGCCCGATTGGACAGACGCTGGACGCCGCCAGGACCTTCATTCGCAGACCGGAACGCAAGAGAAGGTCTATAGACCTAATGCAGCAATATGAGAAGCAGACCGATATCTTCGCTACACTGTCTAGCGATAAATTACTCCAGGATGTCATGAAGACATTTGAGGATATTCCTAGCAGAGTTAGGGACTATCCTCAAATGAGGAAAGACATTAAGACCTACCTGGAGACTCAGTCAGATAGAGGTCTGCGGATCATATTCGAGCTGAGCAAGCGAATGAGGAGCCTGGAAACAGCCTCAAAAGCCCCACCCACCAGGACCGACGCCGAACCTACATCACCCGAACTGAGGGAGGTTTTGGAGAGGCTGGAAGGGGTGGAAATAAATTTAAATAAGCGGCTAAATGACCTCCAAGAGCAAGTTACAAAAGGAGTAGAAGAAATGAAGCTTGAATGCAATGAATGCGGCGCCGACATCCTCGACAAGGTCTTCGACAAGTTCGACGAGGTCGGTCTGAAGACCGACGAGGTCGGTTTGAAGATCGACGCCGTCCAGGCGAGCATGGACCACACGACGGAGGGGGTGAGGACCCTCGGTTGTGCTGCGGCCAGGCTCGAGGACCAGGTCGGTGATCTTGCCGGAGATGTCGCCGCCAGGACCGATAGGATAAAGGAGGTCATAAGGGAGGTTGTGGTCGAACCCAAAACGGACCCGCCGACATACGCCAGTGTCACGGCAGTCAAACCCTGGCACCGACCGGCGCTTCACTCTATGGCGGTCACCTTGGAGGGCAGCCAGGAGACTGCGGACGAGGTGCTCGCCAGGGTGAAGGAGGCGGTCGACGCCAGGGGGACTGGCCTAAAGATCAACAAGGTAAGAAAGGCGAAAAACCAGACAGTTATACTGGGATGCGACTCTGAAGAAGAATATAAAAAAGTAAAAGACAGGATCGAGAGCCGAGGCGGAGGGCTAGTAGTAGCGCCGATGAAAAATAAAAACCCGCTCGTCGTCCTCAAGGACGTCTTTTTGGACAGTGAGGACGACGAGCTGGCGAAGGCGCTCTACTTACAAAACGAAAATATATTTAGGGATCTTAGTCAGGACGACAGAGAGATTACTGTTAAGTACAAGAAGAGGACCAGGAACCCCAGGACGGCGCACGTTGTCGTCCAGGTCAGGCCCAAAGTATGGCAGAGGATGACGGAGGCTGGGGCCCTCTACCTTGACATGCAAAGGGTCAGGGTCGAGGACCAGTCTCCGCTCATCCAATGCACAAAGTGCTTGGCATTCGGACACGGCCGGAAATTTTGTACAGAGAGTGCAGACAGATGCAGTCACTGCGGGGGTCCGCACCTTCGCGAGAAGTGTGCGGAGTTCATTGCGGGCAATGAACCGCGGTGCTGCAACTGCCTGCACTCGAAGTTCCAAAGGACCGGCCACAACGCTTTTAGCGGGGAGTGTCCGGTGCGCAAGAAGTGGGACTACCTGGCTCGGACGACAACGGCGTATGCCTGAGCGGTTCCTTAGGACGTACACCACACAAGTAACATACATAACACGCACAATAACACATAAGATATATAAAACATATGATAATTATATAGAAATATATCAAAACATGCACAAAACACAAAACATGCACCGCATAACACCCCTCAGAACACAAACACAAACACAGATATACAATATATATTATAAATATATACGTATATATCAAAACATGCACGAAACACTAAAACATGCACTACACACAACCCGAAAACACAGAGAAAACACAAAACGCAGAACAAAAAATGGTAATAAATATCGTATTATGAGAATATATATATTTTATTGCCAGAACACATAATAGATAAACAAATGCAGAATGCTTGCGACTCACGTGGCGTATACCCTATTAGATCAAATAATTTAACTGTGTTACAATCGTTGTCCGGTAACTAAATGGAACATTTAATGGTATGTAACTGAGTGTGCAAACCAAATATGTAAAACCACTTCTAATAAACCGGAAACAATAAGTACTAAGCAGTGGATTGATAGGTTTAACCCCTTTTTGTACTTATTATGTAAGTAAGTATAAGATAAGCTGTACTTTGCATTACATAGGTGTTAGAAAATAAATACTAAATAAACATGTTTAAAAATAGGACATATATTATGTAAATTAGAAAACTAAAAATATATTAAAATAGTAATACATAGATGTAGTATATACTACACGTCTGTAATTAACAAGATAATAATCTCGAGTAGAAAATAAATGTAATAAAATAGGAAAACACATGCTCAGATAAATTATAGTAATAAGATGTTTATGTTATATAAAATGTTACATAGAAATTTAGATATATAATGTTAGTAAATAAAACATGTTAGTAAGTAATAGACATAAGGAACTATGTAAATAAAATAAATTTGTACACTAAATTACCCCTAAATAAATAAAAACAAATATAGTAGAATAGATTATCATATGCGGGAGTCCCACCCGGCGAAGTATGAAAGGTTGAATGAAAGAAAGATATAGTATGAAGAATGAAAGTGCGAGAGGCATAAAAGAAGAACAAGAATGAATGAGTAAATTAGTTAGACAAGGTCCTGGTGGTCTCATGACCGGGGAAAAGCTGAAAAAAAAAAAAAAAAAAAAAAAAAAAAAACCTAACCTAACCTAACCTAACCTAACCTAACCTAACCTAACCTAACCTAACCTAACCTAACCTAACCTAACCTAACCTAACCTAACCTAACCTAACCTAACCTAACCTAACCTAACCTAACCTAACCTAACCTAACCTAACCTAACCTAACCTAACCTAACCTAACCTAACCTAACCTAACCTAACCTAACCTAACCTAACCTAACCTAACCTAACCTAACCTAACCTAACCTAACCTAACCTAACCTAACCTAACCTAACCTAACCTAACCTAACCTAACCTAACCTAACCTAACCTAACCTAACCTAACCTAACCTAACCTAACCTAACCTAACCTAACCTAACCTAACCTAACCTAACCTAACCTAACCTAACCTAACCTAACCTAACCTAACCTAACCTAACCTAACCTAACCTAACCTAACCTAACCTAACCTAACCTAACCTAACCTAACCTAACCTAACCTAACCTAACCTAACCTAACCTAACCTAACCTAACCTAACCTAACCTAACCTAACCTAACCTAACCTAACCTAACCTAACCTAACCAGTCTCAGCGCGCCCCCCGCCGCGATCGGATCATTTTTAGCTCGCTCCGCGCAGTATAAAACGGAAAAATAGTGTTTTTCGCAAAAAAGTATATGTGTTGCATATCAATAGAAGCGCGCTGCGAAGACGCAAGTGACTGTGCAATTTTCATAGTGATAAGTGGAAAATTGTGGATAAAAAACGCTAAAAACTGTGCGGAAAAACTTTCAAAGCCCGACGCTGCCTGATTTGGTGCGGGCACTTAAAAAACCGAGACTGCAGCAAGGTGCACGAGGACGAGACCTATCTCCAGACACCCCACTCGGGGTTATCCGACCAGGGGTGCCGGAGATAGAGGCGAAAACCCTCAGCCGCGTGGAGCGAACTCGGTGTTCCCGAGGGTTCGCACGGGACCCGAGGCCGTCATCCGGAAGCGACACGGACGAGGAGCCGGGAGACGCAAAAACAAGGTGAAAATACAGTGTGGAAGACCGCGGAAAAGCAGTAAGGAAGATTTCCGTTTTTAAAAAAATCTTTTCCCGGGAAACCGGGAAAGAAAGAAAGTTTTTAAAGGACTCTAAAAATTAGGCCGCCTTAGATTTACTTAGATTTTAAATTTTATAGTTCTAGCATTAATAGTTGTAAAGATATTCAAGTTTTAAATTTCAAAAAATCAGGGGGTGGATAAATACCACCCCAACATCTACTTAAAGTTGTTAGTCATAAACGCTAAGGGTACCGCTGTATGGAAAATCATATTTAGTAATTTTAATGTATATATTAGCTTCAGAAACCTCAATTATAAGGATAGCATAATTTTAAAGATTTTTGCAATCGTACTTTGGGGGTTGAAGGAGGGGAGGTGTACGCCTGGATTTTTGACGGGGTGCAGAGGCGGGGCAGACCCACTCCCGGGCCGATTTTCGGATTTTTAGGTGCAGGGGAAGTTCGAAAGCCACAGTATTTGCGGTCGCGAAACTGTGAACGACCCCCTTTGACGATTCCTCAAAGGTGAACCCCTAAACCGAGGAATCCGGGACGCGGGTCGGGAGAAAGGGGAAATCCCCCCGTATCTGCAGACACGTCAAAAGTCCACGCGTCTCAGTTAGAACCAAAGATATTAACCCCCAAAGTCGAGGAAGCACTGGCGGAAAACTGTAAAATTAACCTAGTAACATATAAATTTTAGACTTCGGGCCGCTACCCTCAGCATAAAAAGATAAAACGGAAATTTTATTTTATATTTTTTAGAATAATATTAACGGGTAACAATTCGGACTGACAACCCATTAAAGCGCCAACTAGCACGGGAACATAAATCTGGAAAAAATTTTTTGGAAATATTTAGGAAATTTCACCTACCGGGAACCGAACCCGGTACCCAAAAATTGTATATCTCCGAAAGTAGAGGAGCTAGGCCAATTTGGACCTCAAATTTGGCCTGTGTAGTGTCGTTAGACACGACACTAAGGTGAAAACCGCTACCGAGGTATCGATCCCCCCCCCTATTTTCCTTTTTCCTGAACTTTCCTTTTCCACATCCTTTGGAGGGCCATATCTCGGGAACGAGAGGAGTTAGAGCCGATCCGACTTCGGAATCAGCCTTTGTGGCTAAAGTCGCGCAGGAGAAACCCTCTCCCCCCTGTTTGGACCCCCACCCCCCCCCCCCCCTCCCCCACTCCTCACATACCAAAACCTGATATCTCGGTCAGTAAGGACTATATTATACTATACAGATTTATGTTCCTTAAGCTTTGACCGACATCAAATCTGCTCCGACCAAGGTCAAGACCGAGTCGCGGTCAAGCCCGAGCCGTATTTGGTTTATTTTAATTAAGTTTTCTTCTTGACTTTAAGATTCTTAAATATTGTACACTTTAGGTCTATTAACCTAGAATAACCCGACTCGGACTAGTTTCAAGCGGTCAAGACCGAGGCGCGGTCAAGTCCGAACCGTATCTAACTTTAATTTATTTAATTTTATATAAAAAATTTTTTTTTTGACCTTATTTTATACATCTAATCTTTAGCTTATATTTATTAGACGGGGGGTGATTAGATCACCCCAAATAGCTAGTAGACAATAGCCTTTATTGAGGCCAAACGTGTACTTTTTGGTTAATTAACCAAATTTGCTAGTTTTAGTTTATAACCTTAGTTTTATTTATAAACTGTAATTAGTTATTAGGTTTTATTATTAGTGCTTGTATTTACACTGACACAGACCCCCCTTTACAGGGTCTTACATAATATTATACCCCCCTTTACAGGGTCAAATTTACACACAAGACAATTTTCCCCGACTAAACAATATGTACCGCACACCCACGACCTCTGGCGCTGCCAAGAAGCCCTCATCCACTACTCCCAGCCCCACCACCACAGGTACAGCAGTGCAGGACTCTGCAAGGACTTTCATCAAGAGACCACAAGCCACACGGAGATCACTCGATAACATGGATTTCTTCCAAAAACAAAAACAAGAATACGCGGAACTGTCGAGTGATCAGCTCCTCCAGGGAATCATGCGGACCTTCGAGGATATCCCCTCGAAGGTACACGATTACCCTCAAATGAGGAGGGACATAAAAACTTTCCTGGAGGTGCAATCCGATAAAGGCATAAGAGCCATTTTTGAACTCAGTAGGCGTATCCAAAAATACGAACAAGAGGTCCCGAAATCGAAGACGCCTACAAGAGCCCCGTCGTCGGAGGGGCACGATGACGTCCTGAGGAGGCTGGGAGAGATGGAGGAGGCGCTGACGGAGCGATTGGACGAGGTGGAGCGAGGCCTGAAAGCGGACCTCGCCAAACTTGACGATCGAAACGACGACCGAGGCGGCAACCTCACCGACACCATCTTCAACAAGATCGACGAGGTCAGGGCTGCCATAGACCAAACGACCGAGGAGGTCGGCGGTCGGCACTACGCCCTCCTCAAAGACCTTGTCGGCGGTGTTGCCGGGGATGTTGCCGCAGCCAATGAGGAACTCGTGGAGGCCGCCAAGAGGTTGACTTCCGAGGCGGGCCTGGCTCCACCCCCCAGGACGTACGCCAGCGTCGCCGCAGCAGCCAAGCCCGTCCACCGCCCCGCACTCCACTCAATGGCGGTCACCCTCGAAGGCGGTCAGGAGACCGCCGACGAGGTGCTCGCCAGGGTGAGGAAGGTGGTCAACGCGAGAGGCACGGGCCTGAAAATTAGTAAGGTCCGTAAGGCAAAGAACCAAACGGTAATATTGGGCTGCGACTCAAGAGAGGAAAGTGAGAGAGTGCGGGAAAAAATCGAGAGCAGTGGGACCGGACTTAAAGTAGCGCCCATGATGAATAAAAACCCCCTCGTTGTCCTTAAAGATGTTTTCACAGACAGCGAGGACGAGGACATTGTCATGGCGCTACACACCCAGAATAAGGAAATTTTCGAGGGCCTACCTGAGGAGGACAGGGAAATAGTAATCAAATATAAAAAACGGACAAGAAACCCTAACACCGCACATATAATCCTCCAAGTAAGGCCAAAGATATGGCAGAGAATGACGGAGACTGGAGCCCTCTATCTGGACCTGCAAAGGGTCAGAGTCGAGGACCAGTCTCCGCTCATTCAGTGTACAAAATGTCTAGCATTCGGGCATGGTCGGAAATTCTGCACCGAGAGCGTGGACAGATGTAGTCACTGTGGAGGACCTCATCTGCGCGAAAAATGCGCGGAAAATATCGCAGGAAATGAACCACAGTGCTGCAACTGTTCACGCTCCGGGTTGCGAAGGACCGACCATAATGCATTCAATGCGGACTGCCCGGTGCGCCTAAAATGGGATTACTTAGCTCGGGCAAACACGGCATATGCCTAACAAACATGCAGGGTCCACAGAACAATAACACACAGCCACAAACATAATAGATATATGAATGTATACTTAGTATACATGAAAATATTTGCACAACACATAACAACCACACGAACAACAATTAACAGTAGCACAAGAAACAGACAATAAATATATATAAATAAGTATATATATGATATTGCCTATACAAAAAACACGCATAAAAATATAGAAAGATAAAAAACAATAACACAACTCACAAACTTTTGAGTACATAATTATATATAAATAAAAACACTTACTGTCGTACTTGCAGAACAGAATTTGGAAATGGAAACGTAAGAACGCTAATAATAAAATAATAATATATAAGATGTATATATAGTTGTAAAAGAAATAGACAATAAATATATACAAGTGAGTGTATATATATTATTGCCTACACAAAAAGATGTATAAAAATAAACAAAATGTTAAAAAACAGATCAAAACACAAGTCATTTTCTCTTTTTGGAATGTAAAACTAAATATAAATAAAAATATTCTGTATAATAAAGTTAATTCTGTGTAATAAAGTTAGAAATAGAAATGTAAGATTGTTGATAATAAGATAGTAAGCTAAGTATCTACACATATAAGATGTATTTATAAAAAAAAAAAAAAAAAAAAAAAAAAAAAAAAAAAAAAAAAAAAAAAAAAACAGACACACACAAACAATTCACCAGCCCTGCTGAATGCATAGTTACAAAAATACTACTGTCATAAATATAAATTAGAATTAAGAAATAGAAATGTATAATGTTAGTAATAAGCATTAATATTAATTATATAACAAGCTTTATAAAAAAGCATAAATATATATGTCTCAATATTAAAGCATAAGTATAAAAGCATAAATATATAATATAAGCATAAATAAAAATATAAGCAATAAGCCCTAAGCTAAAAAAGTCCCATCCAACAAAGGATGAGTACACAAAACACTGCGTGGACAACACATAGTGCGCCGCTTAAAGAGCGAGAGTTCTCATAAGAACCAGAACTTACAAGAATAACAGATATAAAAGGGCCCGATGTTATCCATGATCGGGGAAAAGCAGTAAAAAAAAAAAAAAAAAAAAAAAAAAAAAAAAAAAAAAAAAAAAAAAACCTAACCTAACCTAACCTAACCTAACCTAACCTAACCTAACCTAACCTAACCTAACCTAACCTAACCTAACCTAACCTAACCTAACCTAACCTAACCTAACCTAACCTAACCTAACCTTTTTTTTTTTTTTTTTTTTTTTTTTTTTTTTTTTTTTTTTTTTTTTGTCGCTGAGAAATGGCAATTACGCACTTCCGCTCGCTGGGGGGGCGAGACGGGGAGTGTGGGACTCCCTGTCGCATGACGGCGACAGTATACCCACTAAAACTCAGCGGTGTTCCCTCCGGCGCCTTGTTGGGAGGGCTGTGGGAGACGTTCTGCGTCCACGGCCCTCTGGCGCGTGCCCGCCTAGATGGCGGGCCCTACGTGCCCCCCGGACTGGGGGGCGACGGGAATGGCCGGGAACACCTGGCCACTCCCGTCCGGCGCTGGTGAAGGCGCGTGCGATGCAGGCAGGGGTGCCCCCGCACCCGTTGCCTGCTGGCCTCCACCAGGGAGGAGTCGGAGGTGCTCGTCATACTGACGTCTTCTCCGACCCCTCCTCCGCCTGCGGAGCGCCGGCGCGAGGGGGTCGTCCTCGCGCGCGCGCTCCGCCGCCTCCTTCTGCGACATGACCTGTTCACAGAAGGAGGCTACCGCCGCCCAGGACCCCTCGTCCCCCAGCATGGCGTTGATCACACCGGGGAGCGAGAGGTCCGGCCCGATCGCCGCAACGAGGTCGCGGCGCGGCTCCGACCACGACGGGCACCCCTCCAGGGTGTGCTGCGCCGTGTCCACCGCCGCGCCGCAATCGCGGCACGACGGTGTCTCCTCCCGACCGATGCGGTGCAGGTAGGCCCCGAAACATCCGTGGCCGGTCAGCACCTGCGCCAGTCGGAAGGAGACCACCCCGTGCGACCGATCGAGCCACTCTTGCAGGAGCGGCCCGATCGCGTCGAGTGTGCGGCGACCGAATGCCGCGGTGGCGAGGTCCGTCGCCCAGTGCCGGACGACGGCTTCCTTCGCCTCCCGCCGGACGGCCTCCCTCTCTTGCGGGGCTGGGCGCTCTCCGCTCGCCCGCCGCCCCGCCGTCCACTCGTACACTCTGGCGAGCACCCACGCCTCGAGTTCCCAAGGCGGGGTGCCCGCCAGAGCGCACGCCGCCGCGAAGCCCACCGTGCGGTAGGTCCGCGCCACCCGCTGGGCTATGGCCCTCTGCGGGGCCCGCAAGGCCGCGGCGTTCTCCCTCCTCCGGAGGGAGTCCTCCCAGATGGGGGCCCCGTAGGTGGCCATACTCCTCAGGATGCCGGCGTAGAGTCGCCGGCATCGGACGCTGGGCCCCCCCACGTTGGGGAGCAGCCACGAGAGGGCGCCCGCGGTCTTCAGCAGGCGCGCTGACAGCCCGCGGAAGTGCGGGCCGAAGCGCCACCTGCTGTCGAGCACGAGGCCCAGGTATTTCATCTGGGCCCCGACCGCGATGCGGACGCCCTCCACGTGGATGTGGGCGTCGGGCGGGGGGCGCTGCCGCTGCCGAGGACCGTGGAAGTACACGGCCTCGGTTTTGTGCAGCGCCACCGTCAGGCCGAGGCGGCGGATCCTCCCCGCGACGAGGGAGCCGCCCGCCGAGGCCAAGTTGGCCGCCTCTCCGAAACTCTCCCCCCGGGCGGTGAGGAGAGTGTCGTCCGCGTAGCAGACGACCCTGACGCCCCGGGGGAGAGTTCCCCGCAGGAGCCAATCGTAGCCGACGCTCCAGAGCAGGGGCCCCACGACCGACCCCTGTGGAACGCCGGCTTCGGCGGGATATCGCCGGACTCGGCCAGACCTGTCCACCAGGAGGACCTCCCTGTCCTCCAAGTAGCTGGCCAGCAGACGCCGCAGGTATGGAGGCACTCCGTGGAAGCGGAGCGCCTCCAGGATGGTAGAGTGGGGGATCGAGTTGAAGGCGTTGGCTATGTCGAACGACACCGCCAGCAACCCGTCCCCCGCCTGCATGGCCTCCTCCACCTGCCCCTTGAGGCAGGCCAGTGCGTCCACCGTCGAACGCTCAGCCCGAAATCCGAACTGAGCGTCCGACAAGTCCGGTCCGACATCCCGCAGGTGCTCCTTTAAGCGGGCGGCGACAATCCCCTCAAACATTTTCCCGACATCCGGCAGGAGCACAATCGGCCGGTATGCCGAGGGGGAGTCCGCCGGGCGGCCCTCCTTGCGAAGGAGGCACAGTTGGCCCTCCTTCCACGGTTTCGGGAACCTCCCCGACGCGAAGCATGCGTCGAAGAGGTCCCGAAACCGCGCCTCCATTTGGGTGGCGGCGATCGCCACCACCCTTGCGGGGACCCCGTCGGGGCCCGGAGCCTTCTTCCCGGGGCGGGCACGGTCGATGGCCGCGCCGAGCTCCGACTCCGTGACCGGCGGGGCCTCCTCCTCCTCCGCAACGTGCGGCGACAGCGGCGGCGGCGGCGGCGGAGCCATCACTGGCGGGGTGAAGCTGCCCCTGCGCGGAAACAGGGACCGCACCACCCCGTCCAGGAGGGAGGGCTCCAGGGTCTCGGCAACGGGGGGGCCGAAGGGGCGCAGCTTGCTGCGCGCCACCTTGTATGCCCTCCCGAAGGGGTCGTTGTCGAGACCCTCCAGCATCTCGGCTCTCGCCGAGTCCTTGGCCGTGGCGATGGCCCGGTCGAGGACCGTCTTGGCCTCTACGTACGCCTCGTAGAGGCGGTCCTCGTTGGCCAAGTCTCTGCGACGCCGCCGCCGACTCCGCGTGTAGGCCCTCCTGGCCCGCACGCACGCTGCACGGAGCTCCGCCAGCTCCGCCGACCACCAGTACACGGCCCGTCTGGCTGGCGGCCGGCGAGACCGAGGCATGCTGGAGTTGCACACCTCGGTCAGGGAATCCCCCAGCTGCCGCGCAGCGGTGTCCACGTCCGGACCGGCGGCGGGCGGCGACAGCCAGTCCTGGATGAACGCCGCCTCCGCCGCCGCCTCCCTGTCCAGGTGGGTCAGGGCCCACCGCGGGAACGGCGATTGCCCCGACCCAGCGGACTCTCCGGAGCCCCTGGCGGAGACGATGTCGAACCGCACGTAGCGGTGGTCCGACAAGGTCTCCACCAACTCCACCCGCCAGTCCACGACGCGGGCGGCTATCGCGGGGGTGGCGAAAGAAACGTCCACCACCGACCCTCCCCGCTGCCGCACACACGTGTGGACCGCCCCCCTGTTGAGCAGGGAGACGCCGGACGTGGCCGCCCAGAGCTCCACGGCGCGACCTCGGACGTTGCACGAGGCGGCCGGGTTGCCCCAGGCTGCCGACTTCGCGTTCAGGTCGCCCAAGACTACGACCTGACGCGGCGCCGCCCTGCCGACCACGGCGGCCAGGACCCCGAGAAAGTCCTCGAAGTCCTGCAGGGAGCGGTTTGGGGAGAAGTACACGGCCACGAGGGCCGAGTCTCCCCACGCGGCGGCCACGTATCCCGGTCCCCTCTCTAATAGCGAGAGGGGAGGGGAGTCCGTGGAAGACCGCGCCGCTAGTGCCACCAAGCCGTCCTCGTCGCCCAGCCAGCTGCCGGGGATCGAGTACGGCTCGGCGACCGCCACCACGTTCACCAACCACTCGGCCATGACTTGGACCACCAGATCCTGGGCCGCTTTACAGTGGTTGGTGTTCGCCTGGAGGAAGCGATGACGGTCGACCCTATCCATCGATCGTCATTGCTCCCCCCTCTGTTGCCGCCGCTGGAGCTGCGGCGGCGACGACGACGGCGGTGGCGGCGGAGGCGGCAGGTCGGACCTGCGCCTGCACCACTCCCTTTTTGACGGGGGGCTTACAGCTCCCGCCCGCCATCTTGTGGTCGGCAGGGCGGCCACTGGCGGCGCACGTCACGCAATGCGGCGTGGCGGCGCCGCAGGCGGCATTTTTGTGCCCCTGGAGCCCGCAGCGGTAGCACGCGTCCCCCCAGTCGGCCTTGGAGGGACACGTGGCCCGGGTGTGGCCGAGTGCGAAGCACTTGAAGCAGCGCATCGGGCCGTCTTCAAGCGCTCGCACCACGGCCGTGCTCAGGCCCAGGGGCAGCCGCCCCTTGGTCGCAGCGAGGAGAGCCCTGGCGGCGACGATGGGGCACTCCACGCGCGTGGTGCCCATGCCGCGGCGGCCAGGCCTGATGGGCCCGCACCTCACCGCGCTGACGTCGCAGCCACCCGCCGCCGCAACGGCCGCCACCACGTCCTCCCTGGTGGCCGAGTCATCGACGTCGGTCACCTCCAGGGGTGCGGTCTTTACGGGCCTGGCGACCGTTGCCGCGTCCGCTATGACCTCCCGCAGTTTATCCGCGAAGAGGTCGGCGTTACTCTCGCGCCGCTCCCCCCCGAACTCGAAGATTCGGGCCCCGGTCATGGTCCGCCGGCAGGTTATGTTGCTGATCCCGAGTTGGGTGGGATCAGCGTTGGTACGGGCCCGTCTGAGGACGGACTCGTACGTCGCCCCCCGCTCCGCGGCCTCCGGGGTGATTTTCACCACGACGGCCGCGGTTCGGGGAGGAGGAGGCAGTTTCCTGCCGGCGGCTGGAGCCGTCTTGGCTGGGGGAGCGGTCGCTGCGGGCGCTGCGGACGCTGCGGGCGCTGCGGGCTTCCTCTTCTTGCCCTTCTTGACCACCTCCGTCCACGACATGTTGGCCGGGGTGGTGGAGGGAAGAAGGGCGTCCTGTTTCATCTGGGGAGGGGCCGGCTGGGTAGCGGAGGAGGGCCCGGGCACCGGCTCGGGCGCTCCCTCTGGGCTCGTGGTGGTAGGGGCTTGCGGAGGAGGAGGAGCCGCTTTGCTCCTCTTGCCCCTGCCTTTGCCCTTCCCAGTGGGTTGGACCACGACGGGCACCCCTCAAGGGTGTGCTGCGCCGTGTCCACCGCCGCGCCGCAATCGCGGCACGACGGTGTCTCCTCCCGACCGATGCGGTGCAGGTAGGCCCCGAAACATCCGTGGCCGGTCAGCACCTGCGCCAGTCGGAAGGAGACCACCCCGTGCGACCGATCGAGCCACTCTTGCAGGAGCGGCCCGATCGCGTCGAGTGTGCGGCGACCGAATACCGCGGTGGCGAGGTCCGTCGACCAATGCCGGACGACGGCTTCCTTCGCCTCCCGCCGGACGGCCTCCCTCTCACGCGGGGCTGGGCGCTCTCCGCTCGCCCGCCGCCCCGCCGTCCACTCGTACACTCTGGCGAGCACCCACGCCTCGAGTTCCCAAGGCGGGGTGCCCGCCAGAGCGCACGCCGCCGCGAAGCCCACCGTGCGGTAGGTCCGCGCCACCCGCTGGGCTATGGCCCTCTGCGGGGCCCGCAAGGCCGCGGCGTTCTCCCTCCTCCGGAGGGAGTCCTCCCAGATGGGGGCCCCGTAGGTGGCCATACTCCTCAGGATGCCGGCGTAGAGTCGCCGGCATCGGACGCTGGGCCCCCCCACGTTGGGGAGCAGCCACGAGAGGGCGCCCGCGGTCTTCAGCAGGCGCGCCGACAGCCCGCGGAAATGCGGGCCGAAGCGCCACCTGCTGTCAAGCACGAGGCCCAGATATTTCATCTGGGCCCCGACCGCGATGCGGACGCCCTCCACGTGGATGTGGGCGTCGGGCGGGGGGCGCTGCCGCTGCCGGGGACCATGGAAGTACACGGCCTCGGTTTTGTGCAGCGCCACCGTCAGGCCGAGGCGGCGGATCCTCCCCGCGATGAGGGAGCCGCCCGCCGAGGCCAAGTTGGCCGCCTCTCCGAAACTCTCCCCCCGGGCGGTGAGGAGAGTGTCGTCCGCGTAGCAGACGACCCTAACGCCCCGGGGGAGAGTTCCCCGCAGGAGCCAATCGTAGCCGACGTTCCAGAGCAGGGGCCCCACGACCGACCCCTGTGGGACGCCGGCTTCGGCGGGATATCGCCGGACTCGGCCAGACCTGTCCACCAGGAGGACCTCCCTGTCCTCCAGGTAGCTGGCCAGCAGACGCCGCAGGTATGGAGGCACTCCGTGGAAGCGGAGCGCCTCCATGATGGTAGAGTGGGGGATCGAGTTGAAGGCGTTGGCTATGTCGAACGACACCGCCAGCAACCCGTCCCCCGCCTGCATCGCCTCCTCCACCTGCCCCTTGAGGCAGGCCAGTGCGTCCACCGTCGAACGCTCAGCCCGAAAGCCGAACTGAGCGTCCGACAAGTCCGGTCCGACATCCCGCAGGTGCTCCTTTAGGCGGGCGGCGACTATCCCCTCGAACATTTTCCCGACGTCTGCCAGGAGCATGATCGGCCGGTATGCCGAGGGGGAGTCCGCCGGGCGGCCCTCCTTGCGAAGGAGGCACAATAGGCCCTCCTTCCACGGTTTCGGGAACCTCCCCGACGCGAAGCATGCGTCGAAGAGGTCCCGAAACCGCGCCTCCATTTGGGTGGCGGCGATCGCCACCACCCTTGCGGGGACCCCGTCGGGGCCCGGAGCCTTCTTCCCGGCGCGGGCACGGTCGATGGCCGCGCCGAGCTCCGACTCCGTGACCGGCGGGGCCTCCTCCTCCTCCGCAAAGTGCGGCGACAGCGGCGGCGGCGGCGGCGGAGCCATCACTGGTGGGGTGAAGTTGCCCCCGCGCGGAAACAGGGACCGCACCACCCCGTCCAGGAGGGAGGGCTCCAGGGTCTCGGCAACGGGGGGGCCAAAGGGGCGCAGCTTGCTGCGCGCCACCTTGTATGGCCTCCCGAAGGGGTCGTTGTCGAGACCCTCCAGCATCTCGGCTCTCGCCGAGTCCTTGGCCGTGGCGATGGCCCGATCGAGGACCGTCTTGGCCTCTACGTACGCCTCGTAGAGGCGGTCCTCGTTGGCCAAGTCTCTGCGACGCCGCCGCCGACTCCGCGTGTAGGCCCTCCTGGCCCGCACGCACCCTGCACGGAGCTCCGCCAGCTCCGCCGACCACCAGTACACGGCCCGTCTGGCTGGCGGCCGGCGAGACCGAGGCATGCTGGAGTTGCACACCTCGGTCAGGGAATCCCCCAGCTGCCGCGCAGCGGTGTCCACGTCCGGACCGGCGGCGGGCGGCGACAGCCAGTCCTGGATGAACGCCGCCTCCGCCGCCGCCTCCCTGTCCAGGTGGGTCAGGGCCCACCGCGGGAATGGCGATTGCCCCGACCCAGCGGACTCTCCGGAGCCCCTGGCAGAGACGATGTCGAACCGCACGTAGCGGTGGTCCGACAAGGTCTCCACCAACTCCACCCGCCAGTCCACGACGCGGGCGGCTATCGCGGGGGTGGCGAACGAAACGTCCACCACAGACCCTCCCCGCTGCCGCACACACGTGTGGACCGCCCCCCTGTTGAGCAGGGAGACGCCGGACGTGGCCGCCCAGAGCTCCACGGCGCGACCTCGGACGTTGCACGAGGCGGCCGGGTTGCCCCAGGCTGCCGACTTGGCGTTCAGGTCGCCCAAGACTACGACCTGACGCGGCGCCGCCCTGCCGACCACGGCGGCCAGGACCCCGAGAAAGTCCTCGAAGTCCTGCAGGGAGCGGTTTGGGGAGAAGTACACGGCCACGAGGGCCGAGTCTCCCCACGCGGCGGCCACGTATCCCGGTCCCCTCTCTAATAGCGAGAGGGGAGGGGAGTCCGTGGAAGACCGCGCCGCTAGTGCCACCAAGCCGTCCTCGTCGCCCAGCCAGCTGCCGGGGATCGAGTACGGCTCGGCGACCGCCACCACGTTCACCAACCACTCGGCCATGACTTGGACCACCAGATCCTGGGCCGCTTTACAGTGGTTGGTGTTCGCCTGGAGGAAGCGATGACGGTCGACCCTATCCATCGATCGTCATTGCTCCCCCCTCTGTTGCCGCCGCTGGAGCTGCGGCGGCGACGACGACGGCGGTGGCGGCGGAGGCGGCAGGTCGGACCTGCGCCTGCACCACTCCCTTTTTGACGGGGGGCTTACAGCTCCCGCCCGCCATCTTGTGGTCGGCAGGGCGGCCACTGGCGGCGCACGTCACGCAATGCGGCGTGGCGGCGCCGCAGGCGGCATTTTTGTGCCCCTGGAGCCCGCAGCGGTAGCACGCGTCCCCCCAGTCGGCCTTGGAGGGACACGTGGCCCGGGTGTGGCCGAGTGCGAAGCACTTGAAGCAGCGCATCGGGCCGTCTTCAAGCGCTCGCACCACGGCCGTGCTCAGGCCCAGGGGCAGCCGCCCCTTGGTCGCAGCGAGGAGAGCCCTGGCGGCGACGATGGGGCACTCCACGCGCGTGGTGCCCATGCCGCGGCGGCCAGGCCTAATGGGCCCGCACCTCACCGCGCTGACGTCGCAGCCACCCGCCGCCGCAACGGCCGCCACCACGTCCTCCCTGGTGGCCGAGTCATCGACGTCGGCCACCTCCAGGGGTGCGGTCTTTACGGGCCTGGCGACCGTTGCCGCGTCCGCTATGACCTCCCGCAGTTTATCCGCGAAGAGGTCGGCGTTACTCTCGCGCCGCTCCCCCCCGAACTCGAAGATTCGGGCCCCGGTCATGGTCCGCCGGCAGGTTATGTTGCTGATCCCGAGTTGGGTGGGATCAGCGTTAGTACGGGCCCGTCTGAGGACGGACTCGTACGTCGCCCCTCGCTCCGCGGCCTCCGGGGTGATTTTCACCACGACGGCCGCGGTCCGGGGAGGAGGAGGCAGTTTCCTGCCGGCGGCTGGAGCCGTTTTGGCTGGGGGAGCGGTCGCTGCGGGCGCTGCGGACGCTGCGGGCGCTGCGGGCTTCCTCTTCTTGCCCTTCTTGACCACCTCCGTCCACGACATGTTGGCCGGGGTGGTGGACGGAAGAAGGGCGTCCTGTCCTGTGTGGTGAGGGGCCGGCTGGGTTGCGGAGGATGGCCCGGGCACCGGCTCGGGCGCCCCCTCTGGGCTTGTGGTGGTAGGGGCTTGCGGAGGAGGAGGAGCCGCTTTGCTCCTCTTGCCCCTGCCTTTGCCCTTCCCAGTGGGCTGGGCGCCCGCTGCCGGGCCCGCTTGGGGCACGGGTTCCGGCTCCGTCTGGGGCGAACGCTTGTCCGCCGCTAGCGGCGGGCGGAGTCGCCTTTCCGGCAGGAGCCGGTCCTCTATGCCCGCTAGGCAGGCCCTTGTGAAGTTCCTTTCCTCCGCTATCACTTTCCTGATAATTTCCTCCAGGTTGGAGGAGGAGGAGGAGAGGGGCGCCACTACTGCAGGTGCCCGTTCGGCCTGAATGGGCCGGGCCGTGGCTTCAGCCAGCTTCTTGTGCAGCTGGCTGACCTCAAGCTGCAGGCGGTCGACGCGTGCCTGCAGCTGCCGTGTCTCTTCGGTCGCGTTGCGCTGTGCAATTTCTAAAACAATTGCACGCATGCTCGCGGCCCGGCACTTGAGGGCCTTCTGAAAGGTGCCCTTCAGGTGGGAGGACTTGGTGGCGATCTCCACGATCTCCCCCTCATCCTCCTCCGCCATCCGCTCAAGCTCGCCCAAGGAGCGGTCCGCGTACTGGAGGAGGGACGCGCCGTACCCGGACTTGGCACGGGCAGCGCGCGCCTGCTGCTCCTTGGCAGCGACCCGCTCCTCGAGGTCCTGCTGGGCCTGCGCCCGCTTGGCCAGGTTCGGGCGGTACTCGGCCTCCAATAAGCCCACATCGTGGGTGTAAGGCGAGGTGGAGGTCAAGGAAGGGCTCGAGGCCCTTTTAGACTTTAGCTTCTTCTTCGTCCTAGCTCCGGCCGATCCAGAGGAGGTCTCGGACTCAAACTTCCGCTTCGTACGGTCGTATTCAGCCGCCGACGTGCCTGCATTGGAGTCGTCGGAGTCCGAAACCTCGTCTGGCCTGCAAAAGAAGCTGGCCGCAGATGGTGCGCGGTCAGCTTCCGACGCTGAAGCGCCGTCGGCGTGGCCCTGAGAAGGGCCGTTTAGATCGTCCTGAGAGGAGCGATGTGATAAAAAGCGCCCTGAGGCGTCACGGCTTGGTTTCTTTTTCATCTTATCGTAGACACACAGCAATTAAAATAAAATCCGGCAGGTAAAACAGTATTTCAATAAAAGTCTACGATGTCACAGCGCACTTTAGCCGCCGGTCTGCCACTCCGTTACGGTGGTCAGACACGGCGTTGCCCGGGGGATACTGCGTGGAAGTATGCGCTGTGGGGGATCCCCCAAACCTAACCTAACCTAACCTAACCTTTTTTTTTTTTTTTTTTTTTTTTTTTTTACGCTGAGAAATGGCAATTACGCACTTCCGCTCGCTGGGGGGGCGAGACGGGGAGTGTGGGACTCCCTGTCGCTTGACGGCGACAGTATACCCACTAAAACTCAGCGGTGTTCCCTCCGGCGCCTTGTTGGGAGGGCTGTGGGAGACGTTCTGCGTCCACGGCCCTCTGGCGCGTGCCCGCCTAGATGGCGGGCCCTACGTACCCCCCGGGCTGGGGGGCAACGGGAATGGCCGGGAACACCTGGCCACTCCCGTCCGGCACTGGTGAAGGCGCGTGCGATGCAGGCAGGGGTGCCCCCGCACCCGTTGCCTGCTGGCCTCCACCAGGGAGGAGTCGGAGGTGCTCGTCATACTGACGTCTTCTCCGACCCCTCCTCCGCCTGCGGAGCGCCGGCGCGAGAGGGTCGTCCTCGCGCGCGCGCTCCGCCGCCTCCTTCTGCGACATGACCTGTTCACAGAAGGAGGCTACCGCCGCCCAGGACCCCTCGTCCCCCAGCATGGCGTTGATCACGCCGGGGAGCGAGAGGTCCGGCCCGATCGCCGCAACGAGGTCGCGGCGCGGCTCCGACCACGACGGGCACCCCTCAAGGGTGTGCTGCGCCGTGTCCACCGCCGCGCCGCAATCGCGGCACGACGGTGTCTCCTCCCGACCGATGCGGTGCAGGTAGGCCCCGAAACATCCGTGGCCGGTCAGCACCTGCGCCAGTCGGAAGGAGACCACCCCGTGCGACCGATCGAGCCACTCTTGCAGGAGCGGCCCGATCGCGTCGAGTGTGCGGCGACCGAATACCGCGGTGGCGAGGTCCGTCGACCAATGCCGGACGACGGCTTCCTTCGCCTCCCGCCGGACGGCCTCCCTCTCACGCGGGGCTGGGCGCTCTCCGCTCGCCCGCCGCCCCGCCGTCCACTCGTACACTCTGGCTAGCACCCACGCCTCGAGTTCCCAAGGCGGGGTGCCCGCCAGAGCGCACGCCGCCGCGAAGCCCACCGTGCGGTAGGTCCGCGCCACCCGCTGGGCTATGGCCCTCTGCGGGGCCCGCAAGGCCGCGGCGTTCTCCCTCCTCCGGAGGGAGTCCTCCCAGATGGGGGCCCCGTAGGTGGCCATACTCCTCAGGATGCCGGCGTAGAGTCGCCGGCATCGGACGCTGGGCCCCCCCACGTTGGGGAGCAGCCACGAGAGGGCGCCCGCGGTCTTCAGCAGGCGCGCCGACAGCCCGCGGAAGTGCGGGCCGAAGCGCCACCTGCTGTCGAGCACGAGGCCCAGGTATTTCATCTGGGCCCCGACCGCGATGCGGACGCCCTCCACGTGGATGTGTGCGTCGGGCGGGGGGCGCTGCCGCTGCCGAGGACCGTGGAAGTACACGGCCTCGGTTTTGTGCAGCGCCACCGTCAGGCCGAGGCGGCGGATCCTCCCCGCGACGAGGGAGCCAGCCGCCGAGGCCAAGTTGGCCGCCTCTCCGAAATTCTCCCCCCGGGCGGTGAGGAGAGTGTCGTCCGCGTAGCAGACGACCCTAACGCCCCGGGGGAGAGTTCCCCGCAGGAGCCAATCGTAGCCGACGTTCCAGAGCAGGGGCCCCACGACCGACCCCTGTGGGACGCCGGCTTCGGCGGGATATCGCCGGACTCGGCCAGACCTGTCCACCAGGAGGACCTCCCTGTCCTCCAGGTAGCTGGCCAGCAGACGCCGCAGGTATGGAGGCACTCCGTGGAAGCGGAGCGCCTCCATGATGGTAGAGTGGGGGATCGAGTTGAAGGCGTTGGCTATGTCGAACGACACCGCCAGCAACCCGTCCCCCGCCTGCATCGCCTCCTCCACCTGCCCCTTGAGGCAGGCCAGTGCGTCCACCGTCGAACGCTCAGCCCGAAAGCCGAACTGAGCGTCCGACAAGTCCGGTCCGACATCCCGCAGGTGCTCCTTTAGGCGGGCGGCGACTATCCCCTCAAACATTTTCCCGATATCCGGCAGGAGCACGATCGGCCGGTATGCCGAGGGGGCGTCCGCCGGGCGGCCCTCCTTGCGAAGGAGGCACAACTGGCCCTCCTTCCACGGTTTCGGGACCCTCCCCGACGCGAAGCATGCGTCGAAGAGGTCCCGAAACCGCGCCTCCATTTGAGTGGCGGCGATCGCCACCACCCTTGCGGGGACCCCGTCGGGGCCCGGAGCCTTCTTCCCGGCGCGAGCACGGTCGATGGCCGCGCCGAGCTCCGACTCCGTGACCGGCGGGGCCTCCTCCTCGTCCGCAACGTGCGGCGACATCGGCGGCGGCGGCGGCGGAGCCATCACTGGCGGGGTGAAGTTGCCCCTGCGCGGAAACAGGGACCGCACCACCCCGTCCAGGAGGGAGGGCTCCAGGGTCTCGGCAACGGGGGGGCCAAAGGGGCGCAGCTTGCTGCGCGCCACCTTGTATGGCCTCCCGAAGGGGTCGTTGTCGAGACCCTCCAGCATCTCGGCTCTCGCCGAGTCCTTGGCCGTGGCGATGGCCCGATCGAGGACCGTCTTGGCCTCTACGTACGCCTCGTAGAGGCGGTCCTCGTTGGCCAAGTCTCTGCGACGCCGCCGCCGACTCCGCGTGTAGGCCCTCCTGGCCCGCACGCACGCTGCACGGAGCTCCGCCAGCTCCGCCGACCACCAGTACACGGCCCGTCTGGCTGGCGGCCGGCGAGACCGAGGCATGCTGGAGTTGCACACCTCGGTCAGGGAATCCCCCAGGTGCCGCGCAGCGGTGTCCACGTCCAGACCGGCGGCGGGCGGCGACAGCCAGTCCTGGATGAACGCCGCCTCCGCCGCCGCCTCCCTGTCCAGGTGGGTCAGGGCCCACCGCGGGAACGGCGTTTGCCCCGACCCAGCGGACTCTGGGGAGCCCCTGGCGGAGACGATGTCGAACCGCACGTAGCGGTGGTCCGACAAGGTCTCCACCAACTCCACCCGCCAGTCCACGACGCGGGCGGCTATCGCGGGGGTGGCGAACGAAACGTCCACCACCGACCCTCCCCGCTGCCGCACACACGTGTGGACCGCCCCCCTGTTGAGCAGGGAGACGCCGGACGTGGCCGCCCAGAGCTCCACGGCGCGACCTCGGACGTTGCACGAGGCGGCCGGGTTGCCCCAGGCTGCCGACTTGGCGTTCAGGTCGCCCAAGACTACGACCTGACGCGGCGCCGCCCTGCCGACCACGGCGGCCAGGACCCCGAGAAAGTCCTCGAAGTCCTGTAGGGAGCGGTTTGGGGAGAAGTACACGGCCACGAGGGCCGAGTCTCCCCACGCGGCGGCCACGTATCCCGGTCCCCTCTCTAATAACGAGAGGGGAGGGGAGTCCGTGGAACCTAACCTAACCTAACCTAACCTAACCTAACCAGTTCCCCCCCAGCTCCCGTGGCGGTCGGATCGTTTTGAGTGCGCTCTACGCTTAAAAAATTCAAAAGAGTGGGTTTTTTACAACATACAGTAAAGTGCAGTATATCAAAAGTTGTGTTTTTGTGTCGTGCATGTGAAGACATAATTTGTTTTCCTCGGAAAACTCAAAGAAAATTTTTAAAGTGCTAAAACTGTGTTTTGGTGCACGTGTTTAACTTCTGGAGCCTTATATCTCCGAAACTTCAGTGATAACCAACACTTTTCTGGGCGCTTGTTGTGGGGCGCGACGAGACGCTTTTGTTGGTACAAGCAAGAAGAAAATCGGCCCACGCAAACTGGAGTTATTGGGCAAAAACCAATTTTCATGACCTCAATTTCACCCACGAGGTCCCCGATTTTGACGTCACAGATTGCTGAAAATTTCAGTATTGGGAGAACAAGGCAAGGATAGCACAAAACTGCTTTTGGAAAAATTTTACCTCTTTAAGAAGCTGAGAAAAACAGGATAGAGTCTGGAAACTTCAAACGACTGTATAGAAGAATCTTCAGGCAGGACCCCCTGGTTTTTCAACGGAACCGGGTGCGCGCTAACAAGATCTAGATAAATACCGTATGTTTTGAATTTTTGGACTTTATTTAGTGTAAATTTTTGTAAAAAAGTAAAATTTTCAGTATTTTTTGATTTTCCTTCAGAAAATTATAAATTTTTCAATTTTTTTTGTAAAATTCTTATAGACCCCTATTTTATACAAATTTAACCGTTTTTATTATATTTTTACCATTTGAAATACCAAAGTTATACAATTTATAGTGTTTTTCTGGAATAAAATCTAAATCCATCAAAATTAATAAATTCTGATCACAGAAATAGATTCTAAAAGTACTTTGTGCATAAATTAAGCCCAAACTCGCGACTGGTAGCACCGGAATCCACGGAAACAGCATTCCGCAGCCATATTGGTTGCGCGGGTTGCTGGAGAGAACTTGTAATATCTCCGGAGCCATCAGTCGTAGAAGACTCGGATTTTCATAACTGTAAGCGGGGAAAAATTTTAAATTGAGTGTGTTAGGTTTCAGGAATTTTCAGGACCTGAAAATTTTCGGCGCTGAAAAATATTTCACTCGATAGTGGAAGCCGAGCCAAGCACTACATTCGAAACCGCTTCTCTCTCCGACAAGCGGTTGCGGAGTTACAGCCAGTCAAAGCCGGACTTTGACAGTTCGGCGGCCATTTTGAAAAACTTTGGCCCCCCGTAGCTCCGTACTCAGTGGTCGTAGAGAGTTGCGGTTTTCACAGTGGTGCTTGGGGAGGCACCCGGTATCGGGTCAAATAGGTTTCAGGCATTTTGGAGCCGAGAATTTTCAGGAGCCTGAAAACCTTTTTGCGCGTCGGAGCGGGACAAATCAAGCTGAGCAAGCCCAAACTCGGGTATTTTCCGACCAGCGGAAGGCAAGTTGTACCAGTTTGAAAATTGACTTTGACAGTTCTCGGGCTGTCAAACAAAGTTTTCAAAATTGGATAACTCCCAAACCAGTGGTCGTAAAAAACCCGGGTTTTCTTTGGGGCCATTGGCTGGATTTCCCCTAGCCGACTGCGTATTTTCAGGAGCTTTCAGGACCTGAAGATTTTTAGGCCTGAAAACAACCTCGTTGGCTGGCTCTCCACGAGCCCATTCAGAAAAGCCCAATCACGGTGGAGTTTGGACGAACGGTTCCGGAGAAAACTACTGGTAACCAAATTCTGGGCGCCATCTTCCTCTAGCAACCGGAATTTCAAACCTGGTTTTCTCGGGAACCCTTTGGGCTAGGTTAGCCGTGTTTGGGATCGTTGGAGGGGGCTTGGGGAGACCTATCCAGTAGAGGGTAGAGATCGACTCTACGTTTAGTTAAAAAATTTTGACATTTTAAAAATTTTCAAAATTTTTTTTTTTATTGACTCAGTAAGTTTCCTGGGAGCTCCTTGACACTAGACATAGCTCTAGAAAATAGTTTAAAGCTTTATTGACTTAGAGCGAGCCTCTTTAAATACCTTATTATCATATTTCTTTATTATAACATTGTGACTAATTGTGTATATTTAATTTAACTTGAAATATTGACTATGAAATGGAACTAGTTATTGAGGCTCCATAGAATAAGGTTGTTTTAAGAAGCTGAGCAGTGATTTTAACCTCTCTACACCAATATAATTTTATTTTATAGTTAAATAATAAAAATTGCATAGAATTGACTACTATTTACTTTAGTAAGTGAATACACACTACATAATACTTTACATTTGAATAGGTGACCGTGTCTTGAGCCTATTGGCCAAAACAAATAGAATTAGTTAGATTAAGTACATTATACATCCTATTAGCATTTGGACTACCACTATATATCTGACCGGGGTATCCTCTACAATACCCCTTTCGACATTAACATTTCTACATTTTATTGACCACATAAAAAGTGAACCATCATCGCAGCCATGCCAACCACAAGGACACCTGCTAAAAGAATTTTAAGCACGAGTCCCCACACCTCCCCTGACGACTCGGAGAGGGCCGGACCGTCTCCAACCCCGCCGCAGGGCGCTACACAAGCCATAAATGTTAGGCGAAGCGTCGGGGAGATAGAGGGTAAGTTGGACCCGAGGCCATGTACCTCAAAAGCCCATCAACAGTCACCAACGAAGAGCACGACGGCAAAGATACCCGGGGCGCCCCAAAAGACTAAGCAGAGGAAAGTGACATCCCAAAAGGCAAACCCAGAGCCAATAGGTACGCCCCCGGGGCCGAGACAAGAGGTGGGAAAGTCCGCCGATAAAGTGGCCCAGGCCCGCGTGTGGCTGCTGAGAGCGAAACACTACTTAGGCGAATCGCAAAACCTGCGAGGCGATCTAAAAGTCGGGATCACCGCAGCGGTGGACAACCTCTACCTGCTGGTAAAGGAAGCAGTGAAGAACACGCCAACAGCAGCAACAGCAACAGCAGCAACGGCAACTGCACCTATAACAGAAATAGAAAGAATGAGTGAAGCAAAGGAGACGCAGGAAAAACAGAAGAAAGAGGAAGTGGAAAGGGAACTGCTGGAAAAGATGATGGAACACAGCAGACAAATAGAAAGGAACAGAATGGAAATGGAAAAATTAAGAGAAGAAATGGAAAGGACAAGGAGCGAGACAGAGGCTAGAGGGACATACGCGAGTGTAGCAGCCGCGCCCCCATCGAGGCAACAACCGAGGTACACGGCGATGCACTCAGTAGTGATCACCTCAGCTAATGACAAGGACACGGGGGACCAGGTGATAGAGAAAATAAGACACACGGTCAAGGCAAGAGAAGAAGGTTTTCAAATAGATAGACTAAGAAAAGCCAAAGACCGGAAAGTGATCTTAGGGTGTAATACAAAGAAAGAAGTGGAAAGGATTAAGGAAAAAATCAGGGAAGGAGGAACAGACCTAACAGTGGAAGAAATCAAAAACAAAGATCCGCTGGTCATTATCAGAAACATTAATAAATATAATACGGAGGAAGACATTCTGAGGGCACTTCGGACACAGAACAAAAGCCTTTGGAAAGAAATAAAAGACGAAGACTACAGGGCAGCCATCCGATACAAAAAGAGTGCGAGAAATCCTCATCAGATGCACGTAGTACTGAGCGTCTCACCACAGGCGTGGAGTCAGCTCACCGCAGCAAAGTGCGTCCATATCGACATCCAGCGGCTCAAAGCGGAGGACCAGTCACCACTGGTCCAATGCTCGAGGTGTCTGGGGTATGGACACACTAAGAAGGCCTGCAGAGAAACGGAAGACTCATGTGCACACTGTGGAGGTCCGCACCTCCGGAGGCAATGCGCAGACTGGATGGCTGCGGAAACACCCAATTGTAGGAACTGTAGAAAGGCAAAACTGGACAACGCAGAGCATAACGCCTTCAGCGAGGAATGTCCCATAAGGAAGAAATGGGAAAACCTGGCCCGATCAGCAGTGGCGTACTGCTAAGGGTCTCTGGGAACAGGTCATGACGATTTGATTTGTGCAATGGATAGGCATGGTTTTGATGTTATGGCAATAAACGAGACTTGGCTTCGGGCGGGCGAGGAGGGGCGCGCGCCTATTGTCCCCGGCTACCGCCTACGTCACACTCCGCGGCCTGCAGCTGTTCGCGCGGGGCGTGGTGGGGGTGTTGGTTTTTACCTGCGCCGGGGCCTAAGCGCGCGTATCTGTTCTGGCACGGTTGATCCCAGGTTCGATTCCGTCGAACAGATGTGGCTGACAATCTCTCTAAGCGGGAAAAAAATTGCCATCGGTACAGCGTACCGGCCACCTTGGTTCGACATTGACCTCTTCTTGGATGCCATCACGAATACTGTTGCCACACTGGGAAATTGCGATCATTACATTTTGCTGGGAGATTTTAATGTAAATATGCTCAACTTAAGCGAGACGAAAGCTAAAAAGGTGCAAGAATTTTTAAATTACACGAGTCTCGCTCAGCTAGTCACGATGCCAACTCATTTCACAGATACGAGTGAAACTCTGATTGACCTACTGTGCACAGACCTAAAGCCTAGATATACGACAGTGGAATCTTTTGGTTCGATTACTGGCCATTCTATTTTAGTAAGCGAATTTCATATAAAGCGGGACAAGTTTATACCTTACGTAACTAGATATAGGCCAATTAAGGATATATGTTTGGATAGTTTCCATATGGATTTGACACAATCAAATATTGAGCGTGTTTCTGAAAAAGCCGATATTGATGACATGGTTGAAACGTTTAATCACTGCATAATATCTTTGTTTGATGTCCACGCACCACTAAAAACCTGCACTATTAAGGAATTATCGTATCCTTGGATTACGGACACTATTAAACTTATGATGCAGTTACGAGACAATGCACTAGGCAAGTATAGGTGTACGAAATCAGAAATTAAAAAAAAATACTATAAACAGTTAAAATCCTTAGTTGAAAGTTCCCTTTATCATGAAAAAATTGCATACTTCAGACACAATATAAATAATAAAATTAATAATCCAAGACTACTATGGAAGAACATTAAATCCACGTTTGCACCCTCTAAGCAAAGATTAGACCTTCCCTCACATTTTAGAAACCCAGACCTTATTAATAACACTTTTTTGACTGTCCCTGGAAACCCAGTAGCTAGCACTTCGCTTATATCATTTTATGAGACCAACAGATATAGTGAAGCTACTTTCACACTTGGCCCGGCAGACCAAAATGATGTATCACGCATTTTGTCTGACCTAAAGTCTAATGCTGAAGGTTACGACAACATAACCTTGAGCATGCTTACCCTGACTATGCCATATACCATAACAACTATCACTGACATGATTAATTGCTCCATATGGACAGCTAAGTTTCCCTACCAATGGAAAATTGCAACAGTTAGACCTCTACCCAAAAATCCAAACCCTTTGGAGGTTAAAGACTTGCGGCCTATCAGTGTTCTGCCCTGTCTTTCAAAGGTAATGGAGAGGGTGGTCTGTCGTCAATTAACCAAGTTTTTAGAAGAGAACGATATTTTACCTGACCTACAATCTGGATTCAGGAAACAGCGCAGTACTTCTACGGCGTTGCTAGATGTTACTGATAACATTTTATCCGCCCAAGATAAGGGTATGTGTACACTTATGGTGCTACTTGATTTTTCCCGTGCATTTGATTGCATAAATGTCCCACTGTTATTATCTAAGTTAAAATACTACGGTTTTGACAACAATGCAATCCAGTGGTTCCATAGTTACCTCAGTGACAGAAAGCAACTCGTAGAATTACGGTTGCCGGACGGTACTACCCTGACTTCGGCCCTTACTTCGATAGAAAGAGGAGTTCCTCAGGGATCTATCTTAGGTCCGATTTATTTATTTATTTATTTATTTATTTATTTTAGGGAAAAACAAACAGTAACATATTACATAGTTATACATAGGCTTACATACAAAAATATGGTAAATATGCTACCCACAACGTTTTCCACGGATTACTATATAAAAACTAGAGCGACATAATTATAATACGGTGTGATTTACTTTATAAACTAAAAGAAAAGCAACAGTTAATAAAGTGCGGTGCAGAAAATGTAAAATACAAATGATTTCATAAACAGGGCAGACGAAATTACACGTTAATCACAAAGTCAACTGCCAATCCTTAATAATTGCTCGAATTTGTTTCCTGAATAAATTTTTGCTGAGGAAAAATATGTCGACTGTGCCAAACTCATTATTGTAAGTCTCAACTAAACGATGAAGAGGTGAGCGTGAACCAGCATTGGATTTACAACGGCTAGTAGCAAATAAGTGTCGTGTGCGTACCTCACGTACATGTACTGTTCGGGGAACAAGGTAACTTAAATTCTTCACTAGGTCAGGACAATCAAATTTATTCCGACACACATTAAACAGAGTCATAACATCCAGGAGCTTCCGTCTCGACTGCAAGGTAAGGAGATCGTATTTTTTTAGAAGTAGGCTGTATGAGACTCTCTTTCGAAAACATCTGTAGTTTACAGCACGAAGGTATTTACGTTGTACCAACTCCAAACTCTCATTATATTTCTTGTACAGTGGGTTCCATATAGGTACCGCAAACTCTAATTGTGGCCTTATTATAGATTTGTATAAATGCAAAAATGTGGAAGGGCGACGAAATTCCCTAGATGCTCTCATTACGAAACCAAACATTTGGTAAGCCTTACTAACTATTTTGTCTATATGAGCATCTAGATGCAGCTTCGAATCAAGCTGAACCCCAAGATCACGGAGGGAAGTAACTTTATCTAAAAGTGTATTAGCAAGGCAGTAGTTGAACTCTGTTTTATTTTTCTTTTTGGTAAATGTTATAACGTGACACTTTGGAATACTAAGATATAGCTTATTAGAAGAACAATAGTCAGAAAAACGGTCCAGATCTTGCTGGAAATCAATAGAATCTTGTTGATTTGATATTTTTTTATAAACCTTCAAATCGTCCGCATATAAAAGAAATTTAGAATGTTGGAAACAGATTTTTATATCATTAATGAATAAGATAAATAATAAGGGACCCAGGATGGAACCTTGAGGAACGCCAGATGTGACCTGAATAGCGCTGGACTCGAAGCCATCAACCACCACTTTTTGAGTTCTGTTAGTTATGTAAGATGTAAACCACCGCAAAAGGTCACCTCTGATTCCGTTATACGCAATTTTATTAAGTAGCAGTGTATGATCAATTTTATCGAATGCTTTCTGGAAATCAGTATAAACCGCATCGATTTGTTCTCTATTGTCTATACTTTCAAAGAGCTGAGATGTGAAAGTAAGGAGATTGCTAATACACGATCTACCCTTAACAAAACCATGCTGTTCATTTATTAAAGCACTGTGAATAGCCGGATATACCTCATTATGTACTAGCTTCTCAAAGAGCTTGGAAAAAGCATTTTATTTTATACTGTGCAGACATAATAAAGTGTCTGCAGAAATGCAAATATCACATTTATGCTGACGATGTGCAACTATATTTGTCTTTTAAACCTGACGACATTGACTCGGCTATTAAAGACCTAAATGCCGACCTGGAAAGAATCGCCACTTGGTCAGATGAGAACTGTTTAGCTTTAAACCCATTGAAAACTAAGTATTTGTTGTTTGGTACGAGGCAGCAGTTAAAGAAGCTACCTGTAAGCCTTAATTTGACTCTAATGGGCGAGCCTATTGATCGAGTTAATGAGGCGCGGAACCTAGGGTTGTGTATGGACAACACCCTTAGGTTTGAGAAACACGTCGCTAACTCCGTGAAAAACTGTTTTTACCGTCTGAAGCTGCTATATAAAATGAGGCCATACCTGTCTGAAAAGCTACGCGAACAGCTAGTCGAAACCCTTGTACTATCCAAACTAAATTACGCTGATACGGTTTACGGCCCACGCTTGCTGGCCCGTACGGATAGACTTATACAAAGAGTCCAAAATGCGTGTGCTCGATTCTGTTACTCGGTTCCCCCTAGAAGTCACGTCACCCCTTATCTGAACAAACACTGTATGCTCAAAATGAAGTCAAGGCGCAAGTTACATCTAGCGTGTCTTCTTTTTGGTGTTATTAGGACTACGAAGCCGAAGTATTTGTACGACAAGTTAAGTTGGATGGCTAGTAAACGAGAGTGCGCACCAAGGCTTTGTGCGCAGCAATTATCAACACAATCTCATAGGACAGCAGCTTTCAGAGGTAGTTTCCGATACGCTGCATCTAAAGTGTGGAATAATATTCCTCCACCATTACGGGTACTGGGCACTATTCACACGTTCAGAACACGACTGCGGCAGTATTTGATAGCTGCACAGCAGAAACTGGATATGGTCAAAATTAATGTTTCAATCATTTAAACGCTCAGTTATTACAGACTGCACCGTGTACGTACCTACTTATGCATACAACATGTTTTCGTTTGGCCTACGCATATGTATGTATATATTTTTCAGTGTTCATCTTAATCTTCGTGATTCATATCATATTTTAAATACTGCTGCTAATTTGCTAATTTAATAATTTTATACTTTTCTCTCTTTCTTTAATATATATTTTTTGTAGTGGTGATTGTTATTATTTCTATAAATAGTTGTTTGTTATTAAAATGCTGTTTATTTTATAATGTTGTTTATTGTGACCAGTCCCATAAGACCATAATACACAATAAAATACTTTTGTTACTGGAAATTTTCTCAAACCGAACTCATACATTTAAATAATTTACTCGATATCTATTTATTATAACCATTTATTTATTTATTATGTTTGAAACTGTTTTCTGTCTGTCACTTACCCCCTCAAGGTTCATTGGAAGACCAGCGTCAGACAGCGTAACCTGTCTGGCATGAATGCTGAAATGGACCTTTTTGGCGCAGCCGTGAGGCACACAGTAGGCATATAGTATTATGATTGTATTTTTCTTTTTCTGTAACTTTTTTTTTTCTTTTTTTCTTTTAATATTATTATTGTGTGTGTGCTTATTGTACTGACGTCAAATAAATATTTTTTCTTTCTTTCTTTCTTTCTTTCTAAGGTGGTACCAGGCGAACAGACCAGCGGCACAGAAAATACCCCTGCACACCGGTACAGAGCAATACAGGCGAACCTGCAAAGATGTCAACAGGCCACAGAAGAGCTGATATTGGAAGCGTCGAAGCGGAACATAAGCTTTGCAATAGTCCAGGAACCGTACACTGGAGCCACCAAGAGGATGAAAACCTATCAGGGAACCAGGATAGTGCAGTGTGTGGCAAACACGGGGAAACCCACTAAGGCCGCCATTGTAATTTTTGAGGATGACATCGACATCACCCAGTTTCCAACTCTCACCACAGAAACCATGGCAGTAGTACAGCTCAGAACAGAGGCATGGGAGCTAATGGTGGTTTCGGTGTACCTGGAGGGAGACGCAGAAATAGAAACCGACATCAGCCATATACAAGAAATAGTGGAAAGGACAGGAGGCAGGCGCACTATACTGGGAGGGGATATGAACGCGTGGAACATATGGTGGGGAAGTAGGGAGACGAACAGGAGAGGAGAAGAACTAGCAGGAGCACTGCTAGAGATGAACCTGCACATATTGAACCAAGGACTGGAACCCACATTCGATTATTACAGGGGGGGGGAAAAGATTCACGAGCTGCGTAGACCTAACGACGTGCTCCGAGGATCTGGTTGATAAGGTCGTCAACTGGAGACTAGACGGAGAGCTAACTATCTCAGACCACAAGGCAATCCTGTTCGAAGTTAGACAGGAAAGATCTAAAGGAATAGATATAGAGAGAACAACGAGAGTATATAACACCAGGAAAGCAAATTGGACCGAAATGAGAGAAGAGATCACACAGAAGTGGGAACAACAAAACATCACGTTGCAAGAAATAGATAGAATAGAAAGGATAGAAGAACTAGAAGATAAGATCACAAAATACACAAACACAATAATAGAAGCATGTGACACACATATACCTAAAATAAGAAAAAAGAAACGAACGGGACTGCATTGGTGGACAGAGGAGCTCACCCAGAAGAAGAGGGAAGTCAAGAGACTAAAGAGACGCATACTCAATGCGGCAAGAGACCGCAGAGACTTAGTTCTCAATGATTACCTTCTGGCGAAAGAGGAGTACAAGCAGCTCGTGAACAACACAAAAACCACCAGCTGGAAACAGTTCTGTATGAAGCAGGAGAGGGAGACAATGTGGGAAGGGATATACCGGGTGATAGGCAGAACGACAAAAAGGCAGGAGGACATACCACTGGTCCAAAACGGTAGGACCCTCGAAGGCAGAGAGTCGGCCAGAGCCCTATCAGAAGTTTTCTACCCCGCAGACGAAGCTCAAGAAGACAATGCTGTCCACGCAGAAATGAGGGAAAAAGCAAGGATAGTGAACGAGGGTGAAGATGATGACTCATCAGACCCCCCATTTACCGAGGACGAACTCATGTGGGCAGCACAAAGCTTCAACCCAAAGAAGGCTCCGGGGCAAGACGGACTAACGGCGGACATCTGCAGAGTCGCCATCACCTGCGCCCCCAACTTGTTTCTCTCGCTCTTGAACAAGTGCCTAGAGCTCGCACACTTCCCCACCATATGGAAGGAGGCAGTGGTTGTCATCTTAAGGAAACCTGGGAAAGAAGACTACACCATCCCCAAATCTTACCGACCAATTGGTCTTCTACCAGTACTCGGTAAGATCTGGGAAAAAATGGTGATACGACGCATCAGATGGCACATTAGTGGGAGCATAAGTAGGCGACAATACGGATTTACACCACAGCGCAGTACCGAGGACGCCCTCTATGATCTGATGAGACACATAAGAACGCGACTGAAAGAAAAGAAACTAATAGTCATAGTCTCACTAGACATAGAGGGCGCCTTCGACAGCGCGTGGTGGCCAGCGATAAAGTGTCGACTCGCTGAAACAAAGTGCCCCAGAAACATAAGAAGAGTCATCGATAGCTACCTAGAAGACCGAAAGGTACGCGTCAGATACGCCGGGTCTGAACACGAGAGGAGAACCACGAAAGGATGCGTTCAGGGCTCAATAGGAGGCCCAACATTTTGGAACTTGCTGTTAGATCCGATGTTGAAGGAGCTAGAGGAGAGAGGACACTTCTGCCAAGCTTTTGCCGATGACGTGGTCCTGGTTTTTTCCGGAGAGACCGCACACGAGGTCCAAGGACAGGCAAATGCGGCCCTCAGACATGTTTGGGAGTGGGGTGTCGGGAATAAGTTGAAGTTTGCGCCACAAAAAACAAAAGCGATGACCGTAACAAAGAAGCTGAAATACGACACACCACACCTAAGCATGGGGGGGGAGCCCATATCTATGTCCAAAGAAATCAAGATACTGGGCCTGACGATCGACTGCAAGCTGACATTTAATCAGCACGTGTCGAACGTCTGTCGCAAAGCGCTCAGTATCTTCAAGCAACTTGAAAGAGCGGCCAGGGTAGAGTGGGGGATCTCGCCGGAGATAATCAGGACCATCTACATTGCAGCAGTAGAGCCCATCGTAATGTACGCAGCTAGCGCATGGGCACCGGCAGCGGAGAAATTAGGGACCAGAAAGCAATTTGATTCAGTTCAGCGAGGGTTTGTCCAAAAACTAATAAAAGCGTACAGGACGGTGTCTCTAAACTCGGCGCTAGCACTCTCCGGGCTGCTCCCACTAGATCTAAGGATCGGGGAGGCAGCCTCTCTTTACGAAGTAAAGAAAGGACTATCCCGGAGAGTGATAGGAGACCGAAACGTGGAGATGCCGACCAAATACACAAATACGCCACACCCAGCAACGCAACAAGGACTTAGGTTCCGACTGATAACGGACGGTGCAGAGTTGGCCCAGAACGAGGAGAGCGGGCCGAAAATCTATACGGACGGCAGTAAAATAGAGGGCAAGGTCGGTGCTGCAGTATCTTGGTGGGATAATGGGGTAGAGACCAAGCACAAAAAGCTCAAACTGGAGCAATATTGCACCGTCTATCAGGCGGAACTGCTGGCTTTGGAAAAGGCGGTCGAGCTGGCGGACAGAGGAAACACGGGAGAGGTCACCAGCATATACAGCGACTCAAGGTCAGCTCTGGAGACGGTCACGCGAGCAACTTCCCTTCATCCCATTGCCACCCGAATCAGAGGCTACATTCAAACCCTAGCAGAGAAAGGCCAAAAAGTGAATCTCTACTGGATTAAAGCACACGTGGGCATGGAGGGAAATGAAAGAGCAGACGAGCTGGCCAATGAAGCAGCACTGTGGCTCAAGACAAAGCCAAACTACACCAAGTGCCCCGTATCGTACGTTAAGCGCCAGATCCGAGAGGAAACGCTCGAACAATGGAACGCGCGATACAGGGACGGGCAAACCGCAGCAGTGACCAAGATGTTTTTCCCAGACGCCCGAGAAGCATACCAAATAATCAAAAAGATGCAACTGGACCCGCTGCTGGTGCAAGTCTTCACAGGGCACGGCGGATTCTCCGAGTACTTGCACAGATTCAAGTGCAAGGAGAGTCCGGCGTGCGCCTGTGACCCTGCAGAAATAGAGAGCGTTAAGCACTTGTTGATAGACTGTCCAATTTACGAAAAAGATAGGTATGAAGTAGAGCAGGAAATTAACAGCAAAATAACTGAAGATCAAATAGCTGAAATTATGAGGAACAAACACGCTAGACCAATATTCCTTAATTACTGTAAAAAAGTAGCAAAGAAAGTAAGAAATAGAAATAAAACAGTAGAGATATAAATAAACTAGATTATATAATATAGTATATAAGCATAGTTTACATAAATATTTTAGTAGAGAAATGATGTAGTAAATAATTAGGAATTAAGTTTAAATATTAAAAAAAAAAAAAAAAAAAAAATTAAACAAAGTAAAAAGAAAAGCACAGCAGCTAAACAGTTACAAAAGATTGAAAAAAAAAAAAAAGAGGAATTAATGTAGAAATTAAGCATAGAAGAAGATCTAGTATGTAGATATTGTGAATAAGCTATTTTGTAAGTAATTTTGTAACCGCGAAAGCGGAAGTAGAAAATGGAAAAGAAAAGGGCACTGGTCCCCCATGCCAGTGGAAATTCAGGCATGACAGGAGTGTGGTTTTAGCCGGTAGGAGTCCGGCACTGCCTAGACTGCTATCATTGGTAGTCTACGCGTCCATGAGGATTTCCCACTCCTGTCACTAATAAAAAAAAAAAAAAAAAAAAAAAAAAAACCTAACCTAACCTAACCTTTTTTTTTTTTTTTTTTTTCTCGCTGAGAAATGACAGTTACGCACTTCCGCTCGCTGGGGGGGCGAGACGGGGAGTGTGGGACTCCCTGTCGCATGACGGCGACAGTATACCCACTAAAACTCGGCGGTGTTCCCTCCGGCGCCTTGTTGGGAGGGCTGTGGGAGACGTTCTGCGTCCACGGCCCTCTGGCGCGTGCCCGCCTAGATGGCGGGCCCTACGTGCCCCCCGGGCTGGGGGGCAACGGGAATGGCCGGGAACACCTGGCCACTCCCGTCCGGCGCTGGTGAAGGCGCGTGCGATGCAGGCAGGGGTGCCCCCGCACCCGTTGCCTGCTGGCCTCCACCAGGGAGGAGTCGGAGGTGCTCGTCATACTGACGTCTTCTCCGACCCCTCCTCCGCCTGCGGAGCGCCGGCGCGAGGGGGTCGTCCTCGCGCGCGCGCTCCGCCGCCTCCTTCTGCGACATGACCTGTTCACAGAAGGAGGCTACCGCCGCCCAGGACCCCTCGTCCCCCAGCATGGCGTTGATCACGCCGGGGAGCGAGAGGTCCGGCCCGATCGCCGCAACGAGATCGCGGCGCGGCTCCGACCACGACGGGCACTCCTCCAGGGTGTGCTGCGCCGTGTCCACCGCCGCGCCGCAATCGCGGCACGACGGTGTCTCCTCCCGACCGATGCGGTGCAGGTAGGCCCCGAAACATCCGTGGCCGGTCAGCACCTGCGCCAGTCGGAAGGAGACCACCCCGTGCGACCGATCGAGCCACTCTTGCAGGAGCGGCCCGATCGCGTCGAGTGTGCGGCGACCGAATGCCGCGGTGGCGAGGTCCGTCGCCCAGTGCCGGACGACGGCTTCCTTCGCCTCCCGCCGGACGGCCTCCCTCTCTTGCGGGGCTGGGCGCTCTCCGCTCGCCCGCCGCCCCGCCGTCCACTCGTACACTCTGGCGAGCACCCACGCCTCGAGTTCCCAAGGCGGGGTGCCCGCCAGAGCGCACGCCGCCGCGAAGCCCACCGTGCGGTAGGTCCGCGCCACCCGCTGGGCTATGGCCCTCTGCGGGGCCCGCAAGGCCGCGGCGTTCTCCCTCCTCCGGAGGGAGTCCTCCCAGATGGGGGCCCCGTAGGTGGCCATACTCCTCAGGATGCCGGCGTAGAGTCGCCGGCATCGGACGCTGGGTCCCCCCACGTTGGGGAGCAGCCACGAGAGGGCGCCCGCGGTCTTCAGCAGGCGCGCCGACAGCCCGCGGAAGTGCGGGCCGAAGCGCCACCTGCTGTCAAGCACGAGGCCCAGATATTTCATCTGGGCCCCGACCGCGATGCGGACGCCCTCCACGTGGATGTGGGCGTCGGGCGGGGGGCGCTGCCGCTGCCGAGGACCGTGGAAGTACACGGCCTCGGTTTTGTGCAGCGCCACCGTCAGGCCGAGGCGGCGGATCCTCCCCGCGACGAGAGAGCCGCCCGCCGAGGCCAAGTTGGCCGCCTCTCCGAAACTCTCCCCCCGGGCGGTGAGGAGAGTGTCGTCCGCGTAGCAGACGACCCTTACGCCCCGGGGGAGAGTTCCCCGCAGGAGCCAATCGTAGCCGACGTTCCAGAGGAGGGGCCCCACGACCGACCCCTGTGGAACGCCGGCTTCCGCGGGATATCGCCGGACCTGGCCAGATTTGTCCACCAGGAGGACCTCCCTGTCCTCCAGGTAGCTGGCCAGCAGACGCCGCAGGTATGGAGGCACTCCGTGGAAGCGGAGCGCCTCCATGATGGTAGAGTGGGGGATCGAGTTGAAGGCGTTGGCTATGTCGAACGACACCGCCAGCAACCCGTCCCCCGCCTGCATCGCCTCCTCCACCTGCCCCTTGAGGCAGGCCAGTGCGTCCACCGTCGAACGCTCAGCCCGAAAGCCGAACTGAGCGTCCGACAAGTCCGGTCCGACATCCCGCAGGTGCTCCTTTAGGCGGGCGGCGACTATCCCCTCGAACATTTTCCCGACGTCTGCCAGGAGCATGATCGGCCGGTATGCCGAGGGGGAGTCCGCCGGGCGGCCCTCCTTGCGAAGGAGGCACAATAGGCCCTCCTTCCACGGTTTCGGGAACCTCCCCGACGCGAAGCATGCGTCGAAGAGGTCCCGAAACCGCGCCTCCATTTGGGTGGCGGCGATCGCCACCACCCTTGCGGGGACCCCGTCGGGGCCCGGAGCCTTCTTTCTGGCGCGGACACGGTCGATGGCCGCGCCGAGCTCCGACTCCGTGACTGGCGGGGCTTCCTCCGCCTCGTGCGGCGGCGGCGGCGGCGGCGGCGGCGGCGGCGGAGCCATCACTGGCGGGGTGAAGTTGCCCCTGCGCGGAAACAGGGACCGCACCACCCCGTCCAGGAAGAAGGTCCCCACCTCCCCATCCACCATCTGGGAGAACAATTATGTCAATGAGTGAGTCAGTCAGTCAGTCTGTCAGTGGTAATTTAGCTTTATATAGTATAATAACTAGTATTTGCGTGTTGCGCGAGGTGCAAGCACATAGCGTGCTTGTGAAAAAAACTAAAGCATTGCCCCTCTAAATCAAGTATTTGCGTGTTGCGCGAGGTGCAAGCACCTCGCGTGCTTGTGAAAAAAAAAAAAGTGTGTAGGGCGGGGGTGATGGGGGGGGGGTTTAGTATTTGCGTGTTGAGCGAGGTGCAAGCACCTCGAGTGCCTGTGAAAAAAAAAAAAAAGAGGGGCGGGTAATGGGGAGGGGGGGGTTGCAGAAGTATTTTGACTAAAGCATTGCCCCTCTAAATGAATCTGAAAAAAAAAATGTTCCAAGTCTCTTAGATTCCGAGATCCGCCTAAAGGGGGGAAGAAGGGGGCGGGGGGGGGACTTTGAAAAACGGTTTTTACTTTACCGAGCCTCCTCTATACGAATCCGTAAAAAGAAAAAAATACGGGTAAGGGGAGGTTTGGCACTTTTCCCGTAGGTTTGAGAGTTACTTGTTTACGAATCTGTCAAAATATACCACCTCCCCATCCACCATCTGGGAGAACAATTATGTCAATGAGTGAGTCAGTCAGTCAGTCAGTCAGTGGTAATTTAGCTTTATATAGTATAATAACTAGTATTTGCGTGTTGCGCGAGGTGCAAGCACATCGCGTGCTTGTGAAAAAAACTAAAGCATTGCCCCTCTAAATCAAGTATTTGCGTGTTGCGCGAGGTGCAAGCACCTCGCGTGCTTGTGAAAAAAACTAAAGCATTGCCCCTCTAAATCAAGTATTTGCGTGTTGCGCGAGGTGCAAGCACCTCGCGTGCTTGTGAAAAAAAAAAAGTGTGTAGGGCGGGGGTGATGGGGGAAGGGGTTTAGTATTTGCGTGTTGAGCGAGGTGCAAGCACCTCGCGTGCTTGTGAAAAAATAAACAAAAGGGCTGGTGGAGATGGGGGGGTTTAGTATTTGCGGGTCGCGCGAGGTGCAAGCACGTCGCGTGCTTGTGAAAAATAAAAAAAGGGGGGGGAGTGATGAGGGAGAGATAGGGGGGCTGCACAAGTATTTCGACTAAAGCATTGCCCCTCTAACTGAATCTGAAAAAAAAAATTTTCCAAGTCTCTTAATTTCCGAGATCCGCCTAAAGGGGGTGAAAAGGGAAGCGGGGGGGGGCGACTGAAAAATGGTTTTTACTTTACCGAGCCTCCTCTATACGAATCCGTAAAAAAAAAAAAAATACGGGTCTCGCAGTTTCCGAGATACGATAGGGAGGGGGGAGAAGGGGGGTGAAAAGGGGAGGTTTGGCACTTTTCCCGTAGGTTTGAGAGTTACTTGTTTACGAATCTGTCAAAATATACCCACCTCCCCATCCACCATCTGGGAGAACAATTATGTCAGTGAGTGAGTGAGTCAGTCAGTGGTAATTTAGCTTTATATAGTATAACTAGTATTTGCGTGTTGCGCGAGGTGCAAGCACTCCGCGTGCTTGTGAAAAAAAAAAAAAAAAAAAAAAAAAAGAATGGTGGGGTGATGGGGGGAGATGGGGGGGCCCGTCGTGGTCGGAGCCGCGCCGCGACCTCGTTGCGGCGATCGGGCCGGACCTCTCGCTCCCCGGCGTGATCAACGCCATGCTGGGGGACGAGGGGTCCTGGGCGGCGGTAGCCTCCTTCTGTGAACAGGTCATGTCGCAGAAGGAGGCGGCGGAGCGCGCGCGCGAGGACGACCCTCTCGCGCCGGCGCTCCGCAGGCGGAGGAGGGGTCGGAGAAGACGTCAGTATGACGAGCACCTCCGACTCCTCCCTGGTGGAGGCCAGCAGGCAACGGGTGCGGGGGCACCCCTGCCTGCACTGCACGCGCCTTCACCAGCGCCGGACGGGAGTGGCCAGGTGTTCCCGGCCATAGGGCCCGCCATCTAGGCGGGCACGCGCCAGAGGGCCGTGGACGCAGAACGTCTCCCACAGCCCTCCCAACAAGGCGCCGGAGGGAACACCGCTGAGTTTTAGTGGGTATACTGTCGCCGTCATGCGACAGGGAGTCCCACACTCCCCGTCTCACCCCCCCAGCGAGCGGAAGTGCGTAATTGCCATTGCCATTTCTCAGCGTCCAAAAAAAAAAAAAAAAAAAGGTTAGGTTAGGTTAGGTTCATGGCCGAGTGGTTGGTGAACGTAGCGGTGGTCGCCGAGCCCTACTCAATACTCGGCAGCTGGCTGGGTGACGAGGACGGCTTGGTGGCACTAGCGGCGCGGTCTTCCACAGACTCCCCTCCCCTCTCGCTATTAGAGAAGGGACCGGGATACGTGGCCGCCGCGTGGGGAGAGATGGCCCTGGTGGGCGTCTATTTCTCCCCAAACCGCCCGGCCACCGACGCACGCGGGCGGGCAGTGGAGATGTGGGCAGCCTCCTCTGGGCTCTCCCTCCTGAACAGAGGAAGCGTCCAGACATGCGTGCGGCGGCAGGGTGGCTCAATAGTGGATGTCACTTTCGCCACTCCTGCGCTGGCCGCGCGCGTGTCGAACTGGCGGGTGGAGCCGGTGGAGACCTTGTCGGACCACCGCTACGTGCGGTTCGACATCGTCTCCGCCAGGGGCTCCCCAGAGTCCGTTGGGTCGGGGCAATCGCCGTTCCCGCGGTGGGCTCTGATCCACCTGGACAGGGAGGCGGCGGCGGAGGCGGCGTTCATCCAGGACTGGCTGTCGCCGCCCGCCGCCGGTCTGGACGTGGACGACGCTGCGCGGCAGCTGGGGGATTCCCTGACCGAGGTGTGCAACTCTAGCATGCCTCGGTCTCGCCGGCCGCCACCCAGGCGGGCCGTGTACTGGTGGTCGGCGGAGCTGGCGGAGCTCCGCGCAGCGTGCGTGCGGGCCAGGAGGGCCTACACGCGGAGCCGGCGGCGGCGTCGCAGAGACTTGGCCGACGAGGACCGCCTCTACGAGGCGTACGTGGAGGCCAAGACGGTCCTCGATCGGGCTATCGCCACGGCCAAGGACTCGGCGAGAGCCGAGATGCTGGAGGGTCTCGACAATGACCCCTTCGGGAGGCCATACAAGGTGGCGCGCAGCAAGCTGCGCCCCTTCGGCCCCCCCATTGTCGAGACCCTGGAGCCCTCCCTCCTGGACGGGGTGGTGCGGTCCCTGTTTCCACGCAGGGGCAGCTTCACCCCGCCAGTGATGGCTCCGCCGCCGCCGCCGCCGCCGTCGCCGCACGGGGTGGAGGAGGAGGAGGCCCCGCCGGTCACGGAGTCTGAGCTGGGCGCGGCCATCGACCGTGTCCGCGCCAGGAAGAAGGCTCCGGGCCCCGACGGGGTCCCCGCAAGGGTGGTGGCGATCGCCGCCACCCAAATGGAGGCGCGGTTTCGGGACCTCTTCGACGCATGCTTCGCGTCGGGGAGGTTCCCGAAACCGTGGTAGGAGGGCCAATTGTGCCTCCTTCGCAAGGAGGGCCGCCCGGTGGACTCCCCCTCGGCATACCGGCCGATCGTGCTCCTGCCGGATGTCGGGAAAATGTTTGAGGGGATAGCCGCCGCCCGCCCAAAGGAGCACCTGCGGGATGTCGGACCGGACTTGTCGGACGCTCAGTTCGGCTTTCGGGCTGAGCGTTCGACGGTGGACGCACTGGCCTGCCTCAAGGGGCAGGTGGAGGAGGCCATGCAGGCGAGGGACGGGTTGCTGGCGGTGTCGTTCGACATAGCCAACGCCTTCAACTCGATCCCCCACTCTACCATCCTGGAGCCCAGCGGGTGGCGCGGACCTACCGCACGGTGGGCTTTGCGGCGGCGTGCGCTCTGGCGGGCACCCCGCCTTGGGAGCTCGAGGCGTGGGTGCTCGCCAGAGTGTACGAGTGGACGGCGGGGCGGCGTGCGAGCGGAGAGCGCCCAGCCCCGCGAGAGAGGGAGGCCGTCCGGCGGGAGGCGAAGGAAGCCGTCGTCCGGCATTGGGCGACGGACCTCGCCACCGCGGTATTCGGTCGCCGCACACTCGACGCGATCGGGCCGCTCCTGCAAGAGTGGCTCGATCGGTCGCACGGGGTGGTCTCCTTCCGACTGGCGCAGGTGCTGACCGGCCACGGATGTTTCGGGGCCTACCTGCACCGCATCGGTCGGGAGGAGACACCGTCATGCCGCGATTGCGGCGCGGCGGTGGACACGGCGCAGCACACCCTTGAGGGGTGCCCGTCGTGGTCGGAGCCGCGCCGCGACCTCGTTGCGGCGATCGGGCCGGACCTTTCGCTCCCCGGCGTGATCAACGCCATGCTGGGGGACGAGGGGTCCTGGGCGGCGGTAGCCTCCTTCTGTGAACAGGTCATGTCGCAGAAGGAGGCGGCGGAGCGCGCGCGCGACGACGACCCTCTCGCGCCGGCGCTCCGCAGGCGGAGGAGGGGTCGGAGAAGACGTCAGTATGACGAGAACCTCCGACTCCTCCCTGGTGGAGGCCAGCAGGCAACGGGTGCCGGGGCACCCCTGCCTGCATCGCACGCGCCTTCACCAGCGCCGGACGGGAGTGGCCAGGTGTTCCCGGCCATTCCCGTCGTCCCCCAGCCCGGGGGCGCGTAGGGCCCGCCATCTAGGCGGGCACGCGCCAGAGGGCCGTGGATGCAGAAAGCCTCCCATAGCCCTCCCAACAAGGCGCCGGAGGGAACACCGCTGAGTTTTAGTGGGTATACTGTCGCCGTCATGCGACAGGGAGTCCCACACTCCCCGTCTCGCCCCCCCAGCGAGCGGAAGTGCGTAATTGCCATTTCTCAGCGAAAAAAAAAAAAAAAAAAAAAAAAAAAAAAAAAAAAAAAAAAAAAAAAAAGGTTAGGTTAGGTTATTCGGTGCCTGCGACTCGGACGAGACGGACGTGTCGCTCCGCTCCGAATATTGTACTGCAAAGGCATTTTAAATTTGAAATAAAAAATTGTTTTATGGGGTTTTAAATTGGGAATGTTTTTGCTTTGAGGGATTTCTTTTGAGGGATTATTTTAAATTAATATATATTATATTTTTAAATGATTATTTTATTGTAGATATATTTTAATTTAAAAAGGAGGGTTTGTTTGTAAGAGGGTTTTACTGAGATGAGGGGTTTTTAATTTTATTAATTTATAAATTATACTTGGATTTTTTGGTTGTTTATTTTAATATGACCGGGAAGAAGAAAAGAGGCTCCAGCATACCGCTGCGGGACGCCTCGGGACGGCTTGCGTCAAGGGTTCCTGCTGGGGACTCAGCGGGGGGCCTAGCTGGGGGCTCAGCTAGGGGCCCAACTGGGGGCCCATCTTGGGGCCTAACTGGGGGCCCAGCTGGGGGCCCAGCTTGGGGCCATCTAGGGGCCCAACTGGGGGCCCAGCTGGGGGCCCAGCTGGGGGCCCATCGAGGGGTCCAACAGGGGGGCCGGCTGGGGGCCCAACTGGGGGCCCAGCTGGGGGCCCAGCTGGGGGCCCATCGAGGGGCCCAACTGGGAGCCCAGCTGGGGGCCCGAATGGGGGCCCATCTGAGGGCCCGGCTGGGGGCCCAGCTGGGGGCCCGAATGGAGGCCCATCTGGGGGCCCAGCGGGGGGTCCATTGCTTGAGTCGGACGTGACTTCCGATTCAGAGACGTCCGTGATGGACACGTCGGCGGCCGAAACCGACCGCCGAAAACGAAAGAGGGCCTTCCTGAGGCCTGGCTCCGGGGGCTCGGAGTCGATCGGCGAGGCGAGGAAGAAGCCAAGGCAAAGGAAGGCCTCGACGTCCACCTCGCCTCGCACCCACGTGGGCTTATCGGAGGCCGAGCGCCACCCGAACCTAGCCAAGCGGGCGCAGGCCCAGCAAGACCTCGAGGAGCGGGTTGCTGCCAAGGAGCAGCAGGCGCGCGCTGCCCGGGCCAAGTCCGGGTACGGCGTGTCCCTCCTCCAATACGCAGACCGCTCCTTGGGTGAGCTGGAACGAATGGCGGAGGAGGACGAGGAGGAGATTGTGGAGATCGCCGCCAAGTCCTCCCACTTGAAGGGCACATTTCAAAAGGCCCTCAAGTGTCGGGCCGCGAGCATGCGCGCGATAGTCTTAGAAATTGCACAGCGCAATGCAACCGAGGAGACACGGCAGCAACAGGCGCGCGTCGACCGACTGCAACTTGAGGTCAGCCAGCTGCACAAGAAGCTGGCTGAGGCCACGGCCCGGCCCATTCAGGCCGAACTGGCACCTGCAGTGGTGGCTCCCCTCTCCTCCTCCGCCTCCAACCTGGAGGAAATTATAAGGAGGGTAATTGCGGAGGAGAGAACCTTTACGAGGGCCTGCCTAGCGGGCATAGAGGACCGGCTCCTGCCGGAAAGGCGACTCCGCCCGCCGCTAGCGGCGTTCCACAGGGGTCGGTTGTGGGGCCCCTGCTCTGGAACGTCGGCTACGATTGGCTCCTGCGGGGAACTCTCCCCCGGGGCGTCAGGGTCGTCTGCTACGCGGACGACACTCTCCTCACCGCCCGGGGGGAGAGTTTCAGAGAGGCGGCCAACTTGGCCTCGGCGGGCGGCTCCCTCGTCGCGGGGAGGATCCGCCGCCTCGGCCTGACGGTGGCGCTGCACAAAACCGAGGCCGTGTACTTCCACGGTCCTCGGCAGCGGCAGCGCCCCCCGCCCGACGCCCACATCCACGTGGAGGGCGTCCGCATCGCGGTTGGGGCCCAGATGAAATATCTGGGCCTCGTGCTCGACAGCAGGTGGCGCTTCGGCCCGCACTTCCGTGGGCTGTCGGCGCGCCTGCTGAAGACCGCGCGCGCCCTCTCGTGGCTGCTCCCCAACGTGGAGGGGCCCAGCGTCCGATGCCGGCGACTCTACGCCGGCATCCTGAGGAGTATGGCCACCTACGGGGCCCCCATCTGGGAGGACTCCCTCCGGAGGAGGGAGAATGCCGCGGCCTTGCGGGCCCCGCAGAGGGCCATAGCCCAGCGGGTGGCGCGGACCTACCGCACGGTGGGCTTTGCGGCGGCGTGCGCTCTGGCGGGCACCCCGCCTTGGGAGCTCGAGGCGTGGGTGCTCGCCAGAGTGTACGAGTAGACGGCGGGGCGGCGGGCGAGCGGAGAGCGCCCAGCCCCGCGAGAGAGGGAGGCCGTCCGGCGGGAGGCGAAGGAAGCCGTCGTCCGGCATTGGGCGACGGACCTCGCCACCGCGGTATTCGGTCGCCGCACACTCGACGCGATCGGGCCGCTCCTGCAAGAGTGGCTCGATCGGTCGCACGGGGTGGTCTCCTTCCGACTGGCGCAGGTGCTGACCGGCCACGGATGTTTCGGGGCCTACCTGCACCGCATCGGTCGGGAGGAGACACCGTCGTGCCGCGATTGCGGCGCGGCGGTGGACACGGCGCAGCACACACTTGAGGGGTGCCCGTCATGGTCGGAGCCGCGCCGCGACCTCGTTGCGGCGATCGGGCCGGACCTCTCGCTCTTCTACGGAGCGTCCTGTCCAGCTACCTGGAGAACAGAGAGGTCCTCCTCGTGGACAGGACGGCCACGATAAGGCGGTATGGCGCAGAGTCCGGTGTTCCACAGGGATCGGTGCTGGGGCCCCCCTTTTGGAACATCGGGTTCGATTGGCTCCTGCGGGGAGCCCTCCTCCAGGGCACGAGTGTCATCTGCTACGCGGATGACACTCTCCTCACTGCCCGGGGGAGGAGCTTTGCGGACGCGGCCTGTCTGGCGTCGGCTGGCGGATCCTTGGTCGCAGGGAGGATCCGCCGCCTCGGATTGAGGGTGGCGCTGCACAAGACGGAGGCCGTGTTCTTTCGCGGGCCCCGGCAGCGCTGCCCTCCCGATGCCCACATCGTCGTGGAGGGCGTCCGGGTAGAGGTCCAGCCCCAGATGAAGTATCTGGGCCTGGTGCTGGACGACAGGTGGCGCTTCGGCCCGCACTTCAGCGGGCTGTCGACGCGCCTGTTGAAGGCCGCGGACGCCCTCGCCTGGCTGCTCCCGAACCTGGGGGGGCCCAAGGCGAAATGCCGGCGCCTGTACGCCAACATACTGCGGAGTATGGCCCTATACGGGGCCCCCATCTGGGCGGACTCCCTCCACAGGAGGGAGAATGCGACCGCCATCCGCAGGCCCCAAAGGGCCATTGCACTCCGGGTGGCGAGGGCCTACCGCTCGGTGGGCTTTTCGGCGGCGTGCGCTCTGGCCGGCACCCCTCCTTGGGAGCTGGAGGCGTGGGTGCTCGCCAGAGTGTACGAGTGGACGGCGCGCCGAAAGGCGCTCGGGGAGCTCCCCGTCGCCGAAGAGCGAGAGGCCGTGCGCCGCGAGGCGAAGGACGCCATCGTCCTGCACTGGACGCAGGACCTCGCCACCGCCGTCTTCGGCCGCCGGACGTTGGACGCGCTCGGTCCGGTTCTGCGGAGCTGGCTCGAGCGGCCCCACGGTTTCCTCTCGTTCCGTCTGGTGCAGGTGTTGTCCGGCCATGGCTGTTTCGGATCGCACCTGCATCGGATCGGGAGGGAGGAAACCCCGGCGTGCCACGAGCGTGGCGCGGCGGAGGACACGGCGCAGCACACCCTCGAGGTGTGCCCAGCCTGGACCGAGCCGCGCCGCGGTCTCGCCGCGGTGGTTGGGCAGGACCTCTCGCTTCCCGGCGTGGTCAACGCCATGCTGGGGAGCGAGGGAGCCTGGACAGCGGTCGCCTCCTTTTGCGAGGACGTGATGTCGCAAAAGGAGGCGGCGGAGCGCGCGCGGGAGGACGACCCTCTCGCCGCACCGCTCCGCAGACGAAGAAGGGGTCGGCGAGGGCGCCGTCCTCTCCCTCCTCACGGTGGTGCTGGGCGGGCGACAGGCACGGGGGTGCCCTCGCCCGCATCGCACCCATCGCCACCACCTTCGTCGGTCACTCCCGGGCCCGTCCCCCTCCCCACGGGGGGGGGTGTGAGGGGTCCGCGCTGACGGGCAAACGTCAGCGGAGGTCTGGACGCAAAGGCTGCGCCAATCTCCCAGTCCTCCGCCACCAGGACGAAGCGGGAGTGCCGCTGGGTTGTTTTAGTGGGTATACCGGGTCAGACCGGGGAGTCCCACATACTCCTCCTGTCCCCCGACGGGAGGGTATGCGTAACGCATTTTTTCCCAGCGTCAAAAAAAAAAAAAAAAAATAAAAAAAAAAAAAAAAAAGGTTAGGTTAGGAAAGTGATAGCGGAGGAAAGGAACTTCACAAGGGCCTGCCTAGCGGGCATAGAGGACCGGCTGCCGGAAAGGCAGCTCCAGCGGCGGCAACAGAGGGGGGAGCAATGACGATCGATGGATAGGGTCGACCGTCATCGCTTCCTCCAGGCGAACACCAACCACTGTAAAGCGGCCCAGGATCTGGTGGTCCAGGTCATGGCCGAGTGGTTGGTGAACGTGGCGGCGGTCGCCGAGCCGTACTCGATCCCCGGCAGCTGGCTGGGCGACGAGGACGGCTTGGTGGCACTAGCGGCGCGGTCTTCCACGGACTCCCCTCCCCTCTCGCTATTAGAGAAGGGACCGGGATACGTGGCCGCCGCGTGGGGAGACTCGGCCCTCGTGGCCGTGTACTTCTCCCCAAACCGCTCCTTGCAGGACTTCGAGGACTTTCTCGGGGTCCTGGCCGCCGTGGTCGGCAGGGCGGCGCCGCGTCAGGTCGTAGTCTTGGGCGACCTGAACGCCAAGTCGACAGCCTGGGGCAACCCGGCCGCCTCGTGCAACGTCCGAGGTCGTGCCGTGGAGCTCTGGGCGGCCACGTCCGGCGTCTCCCTGCTCAACAGGGGGGCGGTCCATACGTGTGTGCGGCAGCGGGGAGGGTCGGTGGTGGACGTTTCGTTCGCCACCCCCGCGATAGCCGCCCGCGTCGTGGACTGGCGGGTGGAGTTGGTGGAGACCTTGTCGGACCACCGCTACGTGCGGTTCGACATCGTCTCCGCCAGGGGCTCCGCGGAGTCCGCTGGGTCGGGGCAATCGCCGTTCCCGCGGTGGGCTCTGACCCACCTGGACAGGGAGGCGGCGGCGGAGGCGGCGTTCATCCAGGACTGGCTGTCACCGCCCGCCGCCGGTCTGGACGTGGACACCGCTGCGCGGCAGCTGGGGGATTCCCTGACCGAGGTGTGCAACTCCAGCATGCCTCGGTCTCGCCGGCCGCCAGCCAGACGGGCCGTGTACTGGTGGTCAGCGGAGCTGGCGGAGCTCCGTGCAGCGTGCGTGCGGGCCAGGAGGGCCTACACGCGGAGCCGGCGGCGGCGTCGCAGAGACTTGGCCGACGAGGACCGCCTCTACGAGGCGTACGTGGAGGCCAAGACGGTCCTCGATCGGGCCATCGCCACGGCCAAGGACTCGGCGAGAGCCGAAATGCTGGAGGGTCTCGACAACGACCCCTTCGGGAGGCCATACAAGGTGGCGCGCAGCAAGCTGCGCCCCTTCGGCCCCCCCGTTGTCGAGACCCTGAAGCTAAACAAGTAACTCTCAAACCTACGGGAAAAGTGCCAAACCTCCCCTTACCCGTATTTTTTTCTTTTTACGGATTCGTATAGAGGAGGCTCGGTAAAGTAAAAACCGTTTTTCAAAGTCCCCCCCCGCCCCCTTCTTCCCCCCTTTAGGCGGATCTCGGAATCTAAGAGACTTGGAACATTTTTTTTTTCAGATTCATTTAGAGGGGCAATGCTTTAGTCAAAATACTTCTGCAACCCCCCCCCCCCCCATTACCACCCCCTCTTTTTTTTTTTTTTTCACAAGCACGCGAGGTGCTTGCACCTCGCTCAACACGCAAATACTAAACCCCCCCCCCATCACCCCCGCCCTACACACTTTTTTTTTTCACAAGCACGCGAGGTGCTTGCACCTCGCGCAACACGCAAATACTTGATTTAGAGGGGCAATGCTTTAGTTTTTTTCACAAGCACGCGATGTGCTTACACCTCGCGCAACACGCAAATACTAGTTATACTATATAAAGCTAAATTACCACTGACTGACTGACTAATTGACATAATTGTTCTCCCAGATGGTGGATGGGGAGGTGGGTATATTTTGACAGATTCGTAAACAAGTAACTCTCAAACCTACTGGAATAGTGCCAAACCTCCCCTTTTCCCCCCCCTTCTCCCCCCTCCCTATCGTATCTCGGAAACTAAGAGACCCGTATTTTTTTCTTTTTACGGATTCGTATAGAGGAGGCTCGGAAAGTAAAAACCATTTTTCAGTCACCCCCTCCCGCCCCCCTTTTAACCCCCTTTAGGCGGATCTCGGAAATTAAGAGACTTGGAACATTTTTTTTTTCAGATTCATTTAGAGGGCCAATGCTATAGTCAAAATACTTCTGCAAACCCCCCCCCCCCATTACCCCGCCCCTTTTTTTTTTCTTTTCACAGGCACGCGAGGTGCTTGCACCTCGCGCAACACGCAAATACTAAACCCCCATCTCCCCCATCACCCCCCCCCTTTTTTTTTTAAAGAAGGCACGCGAGGTGCTTGCACCTCGCGCAACACGCAAATACTAAAACCCCCATCACCCCCCCGCCCCATTTTTTTTTTTCACAAGCACACGAGGTGCTTGCACCTCGCGCAACACGCAAATACTAGTTGTATTATATAAAGCTAAATTACCACTCACTGACTCACTCACTGACTGACTCATTGACATAATTGTTCTCCCAGATGGTGGATGGGGAGGTGGGTATATTTTGACAGATTCGTAAACAAGTAACTCTCAAACCTACGGGAAAAGTGCCAAACCTCCCCTTTTCCCCCCCCTTCTCCCCTCCCCCTATCGTATCTCGGAAACTACGAGACCCGCATTTTTTTCTTTTTACGGATTCGTATAGAGGAGGCTCGGTAAAGTAAAAACCATTTTTCAAATTCCCCCCCCCGCCCCCCTTCTCCCCCCCTTTAGGTGGATCTCGGAATCTAAGAGACTTGTAACATTTTTTTTTCAGATTCATTTAGAGGGGCAATGCTTTAGTCAAAATACTTCTACAACCCCCCCCCCCCATTACCCCCCCACTTTTTTTTTTTTTTTTCACAAGCACGCGAGGTGCTTGCACCTCGCTCAACACGCAAATACTAAACCCCCCCCCCATCACCCCCGCCCCACCCACTTTTTTTTTTTCACAAGCACGCGAGGTGCTTACACCTCGCGCAACACGCAAATACTTGATTTAGAGGGGCAATGCTTTAGTTTTTTTCACAAGCACGCGAGGTGCTTGCACCTCGCTCAACACGCAAATACTAACCCCCCCCCCCCATCTCCCCCATCACCCCCCCCCCCCTTTTTTTTTTTACAAGCACGCGAGGTGCTTGCACCTCGCGCAACACGCAAATACTTTATACTATATAAAGCTAAATTACCACTCATTGACATAATTGTTCTCCCAGATGGTGGATGGGGAGGTGGGTATATTTTGACAGATTCGTAAACAAGTAACTCTCAAACCTACGGGAAAAGTGCCAAACCTCCCCTTTCCCCCCCCCCCTTCTCCCCCCCCCTATCGTATCTCGGAAACTACGAGACCCGTATTTTTTTCTTTTTACGGATTCGTATAGAGGAGGCTCGGTAAAGTAAAAACCATTTTTCAAAGTCCCCCCCCCCCCGCCCCCCTTCTCCTCCCCTTTAGGTGGATCTCGGAATCTAAGAGACTTGGAACATTTTTTTTTTCAGATTCATTTAGAGGGGCAATGCTTTAGTCGAAATACTTGTGCAACCCCCCCCGCCCATCACCCCCCCCCCTCTTTTTTTTTTGTTTGTTTTTTTTTTTACAAGCACGCGAGGTGCTTGCACCTCACGCAACACGCAAATACTAAACCCCCCCCATCACCCCCGCCCCCCACTTTTTTTTTTTCACAAGCACGCGAGGTGCTTGCACCTCGCGCAACACGCAAATACTAGTTATATTATATAAAGCTAAATTACCACTCACTCACTCACTCACTGACTGACTGACTCATTGACATAATTGTTCTCCCAGATGGTGGATGGGGAGGTGGGTATATTTTGACAGATTCGTAAACAAGTAACTCTCAAACCTACGGGAAAAGTGCCAAACCTCCCCTTTTCACCCCCCTTCTCCCCCCTCCCTATCGTATCTCGGAAACTACGAGACCCGTATTTTTTGTTTTTTACGGATTCGTATAGAGGAAGCTCGGTAAAGTAAAAACCATTTTTCAGTCGCCCCCCCCCGCCCCGCTTTTCACCCCCTTTAGGCGGATCTCGGAAATTAAGAGACTTGGAACATTTTTTTTTCTGATTTACTTAGAGGGGCAATGCTTTAGTCGAAATACTTGTGCAAACCCCCCCCCATCACCCCCCACCTCTTTTTTTTTTTTTTTTTTTTTTTTCACAAACACGCGAGGTGCTTGCACCTCGCGCAACACGCAAATACTAAACCCCCCCCATCACCCCCCCATTTTTTTATTTTATAAAAAGCACGCGAGGTGCTTGCACCTCGCGCAACACGCAAATACTTGATTTAGAAGGGCAATGCTTTAGTTTTTTTCACAAGCACGCGAGGTGCTTGCACCTCGCGCAACACGCAAATACTAGCCCCCCCATCACCCCCCCACTTCTTTTTTCTTTGTTTTTTTCACTAGCACGCAAGATGATTGCACCTCGCGCAACACGCAAATACTAAACCCCCCCATCTCTCCCCATCACCCGCCCCCCTTTTTTTTTTTTTTTTTTTCACAATCACGCGAGGTGTTTGCACCTCCAATCTGCGTTTTGAGTTCCCTGTCTAAAGTACTTGAAAAAATACTTAACAAGTGTCTTTCCACATATCTCTCGAAATATAGGCTACTAGCAAATAATCAGTACGGTTTCAGACAGGGAATCTCTACTGAGGATGCGGTTCTTGACCTTACTGGTACGGTGGTGGGCAAGTTGGATGAGGGGTTGAAATGCTTCGGTGTCTTTCTTGACTTGTCAAAGGCGTTTGACTCGGTTTCTGTACCTATACTTATTTCTAAAATGGAGGGCATTGGAATACGCGGAATTGCACTTGGTATCTTCTCAGACTATCTGACAAATCGCTCGCAATGTATTAAAATCGACTCATTGTATAGTGACTGGTCAGGACTGCAATAGGCCAGCCAACGGTAACTGGGGTGTCCGGAACTTTTCCACGATACGTGGAGATACCGTTGCTTTTCAATACTATAAACAAGGTTACACAATGGCCTGCCTCTACTAGGCTTCGGCCTACAACAATAAAAACAAAAATGTACCACTAACCTGAGTGCTGGGGACGCCAAGTTCGACCTTCAAAGGTCACGCCCTAAGTGTGGTTTGTATGTAAAATGAGGGTGAGTAATTGAAAGGTGTGATGTAAGTCAAGTGTTGTAGAACGTTCCCAAGGCGCCGATCTCCAGATGGCGCGGTCACAACAGCATCACACCTAACTCGTTTCCAGCAAGCGCGCGCTACGCGTGGTAGGCAATAAGGTGATATGTTCCAAGAAATATCACTGGATTCTTGCTAATCCGAGCTTACAAAGTTCAATCAATCACTGAACACAATTAATCTGTTCATATTTCGTGAGATCCAATACGATTTCCAACAAATTCCGCGTGCCAGGCCAACCGACGACAAGGCGGCGTACGATTCAACAATATCCCGGGGTTTTTCGGCAAATGGGGAATACACTACAACAATTAGATAATTCGCGACCCAATTATCGGTCTCGACAGGCGAATCCAACAATATTTTACCAAATAATTAACTCAACAGGGTTCCGACGACCGGCATCTTTCCAAGCAAGCAAAGTCAATCTGTCAAGTCAGAGAGGTTATGTCAAGTCCACAGATAATTAATGTTGCCGGCCAAAAGGTGCGTTCTGTTTCACGTCGGACCGAACATCTACCCCCCCCGGACGGGCCTACCCGTCCGCTAATCAATTGGAAGTCTTGACAAGGTTGCAAATTCAACACAGCTTCAATGCGGCCAAATACCGTAGCTAGTTCCTCTAAGGTGAGAACGGTGTCTCCCAACAATCTCCGCCAGCGTCCCTTTGCCGCTTTCACCGCGGCCCCAAAAATACCCCCCCAATGGGGGGCAGGCTGGCGGGTCAAACAACCAAGTGACCCCTCGGCGGGCCAAACTATTACCAATATCAACCTGGCTCTCATTAAGGAAGGCGTATAGCTCCTTCAAATAGTTACTTGTACCCTTGTAATTCGTACCGCAATCAGACCTAATCAACGAAGGTAACCCACGGCGAGACACAAATCTTTCCCAAGTCGCCTCAAAGGCCTCTGTCGAGAGGGAGGTTACCAGCTCCAAATGTACTGCCTTGGTTGACAGGCAGACAAACACACAAATAAGCCCCAACAATCTTGCTATTACGAAGGGTGGACGTCTTCAACAAAGGGGGACCAACAAAATCCGTTACGACGCCAGCAAAGGGCCTCGCCTCATTGACGCGATCAGCCGACAAAATCCAAAATTCTCGCTGCAGAATGGCCAACAGCGCATTGCAACCGGCATGCGAGTTCTTAGTGTGACGATCAGTCACCAACAATTGTACCAAGTTCAGTTACAACAAGGGCAGGAGCACCAATTTTAGGGTAAGGACAACTCACAATGGTGACCTCAAACCAGGTCCTTCCCTCAACAGTGGTGTCAGCCGGTTCGCCAATTCCCCAAATCTTGCCTGAAAGGTCGTTCATCTTCAGGCCAACCTGTCCCGCTAACCAAGAAGACAAAAGGCAACCCCGGACTCCCGTTTCCAAAATGGCACAGACCACAATCGAGTCACCCAAGGGTCCCCAGACCGTGACTGAGGCCGTTGACAACAAAACCGTCTTGATCGGGGGGTTCCTTTAGCGGGGCAGGCGTCAATCTCTTAGTGATGTCTGGGCGGCGACCGATCGCCGCTTCCAGGCTGCCTTCGTTCACGACGAGGCCAACAATCAAACCATTCGTCCGCGCGGTGTCCCAAGCCGCTCGCCATCACTGGAGGGGCATATCCCACCGAATGCCCGAATGGCGGAGGCCGCGACTCCAGCGGGGGACGTTCCGCCAACGGAGGGGAAAGGCAGCGGCGCCGACCCGGCCACTGCTGCCTAGCAGCCAATGCGCGTTCTCCCTGACGAGGGAAGACCAAATGGCGCTCGTGGGGCTCCCGTTCAACTTGCGCGGGGGGTGGAGAGCGGCGTACGGAATCGCGGGTCTCAGCCCGGTGCTCGTCTGCGGGGTACCCCCCCCTGCGCGAACCCCCCTCAGAAGCTGGTCTGCTGGAGCGGTTCGCGTTGGCGCACAAAATCTCCAAGTGGGACCCATCACAAATTCTACACGGGCGGGGGTCGGGGCAGTCCCGATGGAAGTGGGCCCCCAAGCACGAAAAGCACAAACGGCGTGCGTTGACAATACGGCGGCGGGCACTTACGTGCAAATTCAAAAAATCCGGGCAACGCGCCATGACATGCCCCGTTGCCTTACAAAAGTCACAATGATGAGGACTCCGGGCACCATCAAAACGGGGGGCGGGGCGAACATCAACAGGCCCCCTAGCCCGAGGACTCCGGGCGCCAGCCAAACGGGGGGCGGGGCGATCATCAACAGGCCCCCTAGCCCGAGGACTCCGGGCGCCAGCAAAACGAGGGGCGGGGCGATCAACAACAGGCCCCCTAGCCCGAGGACTCCGGGCGCCAGCAAAACGGGGGGCGGGGCGATCATCAACAGGCCCCCTAGCCCGAGGACTCCGGGCGCCAGCAAAACGAGGGGCGGGGCGATCATCAACAGGCCCCCTAGCCCGCGGACTCCGGGCGCCAGCAAAACGGGGGGCGGGGGGAACATCAACAGGCCCCCGGGCCCCAGTCCGTCCCTGGTCTCTGGGCTGAGAAGGTAGTGGGGGCGACCCCGTAGCGCCACGAGTGTTATCCGCAAACCGACACTCGTCTTCCAAAAATTTGAGGAGGTCGTCAAAGGGGGGAAGATGGGTGGCACCATCCCCACCATACTCCTGCTCAAAACGTGACCTCAACTCCGCGGGGAGCAACTGCAGCACTATGTGCACCAACAAGTAGGACCAATGTTCTACCGGTAACTCCAAGCGTCTCAAAGCGTTGGTCGCTGAAACCAACGGGTTCAGCAAGTCAGTGCGCAACGTCGACGTGCTGACAATGGCCGGTAGCCCCAAAATCTGGTCGATGTGCACATCAGCCAGGCAGCGCTTGTTCTGATACCGTCGGGAGAGAAGCTCCAGAGCGGTCGGGTAAGAGGAATCCGTCACCGGCAAGTGCTGCACCAAGGCTCTGGCTTCGCCCTCCAGGACAGACAACAAATAGGCCAGCTTCTGGGCAGGTCCGAGGTCCAAACGTGCATCGACAAGACTCTCAAAGAGATCTAGGAAGCCCAGCCAGTGGTCCAAGCGACCGTCAAAATGTGGCAGCTCCAGGGTGGGCAGCCTACTCAATAGTCCAGGGCCTGCAACAACAGGGGTCTGCGGCTTGGCCGCATCAGGCACCCGGCTCCTCAAAATTTCCCGCGCTCGTAGACATATGACATCCCCCAGGTGGATAATCTGGTCATAGTCACCCAAAATCTTATCGCGGGCTGTCTGATCCATCACCCCCAAATCCACGTCCATGATGTACTCGTTGAAGCGTATGAGCGCAGCATCAGCTGACTTAATCCTCTCAATCACTTGCCCATACCGAGCAAGGGTGAGCTCTTCCAATTCTACACGCTCAACCGTTGCAGCTGCCGATGTGAACCATCTCAACTGTGAGGTCAATCCCGCAGCAGCCTCCCTGACTGCCCCTAATGAGGCCATTGCAACAATCAAATATTAATACAAAACAACAATCAACAACCAACAATCAAATATTAAACAAACAGCAATGACTTGTTAGCCGGCCAAATATATTCAACAAAATAAAAATTCTAATTCAATTATTTCAAGTCCAAATCCGACCCTGCACCCATTCCAGGTATGAATCTAGCTTGCTAAGGATGGCTAGTTACAAAACAAATAACAATTCAATGTATCTATTGTGCAGGATCAACTCCAATTAAACATCAATAAGCACAACAATTGTCTGTATAATATTGAGCCAGAGAATCTCTAACAAAATCCAATAAATACAAATAAATGCAATAAGCAATACACACAATTCAAGTCCTATGTTGTTAGACTATGTGTAATTATTATTTAGATAACCTTTCAAATTCAGATCAATGACATTCAATTATTAATTGCCACAAATACCAAACAACTTTTACAACAATATACCAACTTATGTACCAAATACAACCAATTCCTAATTTCACAAACAAATCTTGTTTGTCAATTCAATTCTAAGGGGCTAGCACTACAAATTACAGTACAAACTACAAGCACTATTTGAGCCCGGCTGACAAAGCAATATATTCAAACTTATCAAGTTATAAGTTGTGTTAAGTAATTAAACTCAAGTTTTAAGTTTTCAACAATATTCAAAACTTCCAATTAAACCAGTGGATCTTATATTATAAGAGCCGCGCTTCTGCTACCAGAATTGTTCAAGACTGCAATAGGCCCAGTGCAACGGTAACTGGGGTGTCCTAAACTTGTCCGCGATACGCGGATTCTAAACGTTGCTTAATAATGATAACAAGATTACACAATGGCCTGCCTCTACTAGGCTTCGGCCTACAACAATAAAAACAAAAATGTACCACTAACCTGAGTGCTGGGGACGCCAAGTTCGACCTTCAAAGGTCACGCCCTAAGTGTGGTTTGTATGTAAAATGAGGGTGAGTAATTGAAAGGTGTGATGTAAGTCAAGTGTTGTAGAACGTTCCCAAGGCGCCGATCTCCAGATGGCGCGGTCACAACAGCATCACACCTAACTCGTTTCCAGCAAGCGCGCGCTACGCGTGGTAGGCAATAAGGCGATATGTTCCAAGAAATATCACTGGATTCTTGCTAATCCGAGCTTACAAAGTTCAATCAATCACTGAACACAATTAATCTGTTCATATTTCGTGAGATCCAATACGATTTCCAACAAATTCCGCGTGCCAGGCCAACCGACGACAAGGCGGCGTACGATTCAACAATATCCCGGGGTTTTTCGGCAAATGGGGAATACACTACAACAATTAGATAATTCGCGACCCAATTATCGGTCTCGACAGGCGAATCCAACAATATTTTACCAAATAATTAACTCAACAGGGTTCCGACGACCGGCATCTTTCCAAGCAAGCAAAGTCAATCTGTCAAGTCAGAGAGGTTATGTCAAGTCCACAGATAATTAATGTTGCCGGCCAAAAGGTGCGTTCTGTTTCACGTCGGACCGAACAGTGACTATGGGAGCATCAATTTCGGTGTGCCACAGGGCAGTATTTTGGGACCTACCCTCTTTTTACTCTACATAAATGATTTGTGCCGCCTGTCAATACCTAACTGCGATATATTCACTTATGCGGATGACACGGCACTGATCATTTATGATGATAACTGGGATGACTGCAGATTGAGGGCGGAGCGGTCGGTTCAACGAGTGATGACATGGCTCTCTGCGAATTTGTTAACCCTTAATGTCGAGAAAACCAAGATTGTTCGCTTCACTCTCCCTCACACGATCAAACCTCCTGTGGGTACTGATATTGTCAAAGCCCACACTTGCCAGAACTCTTTGGATCACAGCCCGAATGCTTGCACTTGCCTAACCCTATCACTGGTTCCAAGTACCAAATACCTTGGAGTTCTTATTGATAAGCACCTTAGCTGGCGTCCCCATACTGAAGCACTCTGCTCGCGAATTAGGAAATTTTTATATATTTTCAAGGAACTCAGACACTCAGCTGATCGAGAAACTCTTTTCCTTGTGTACCAGAGTCTGTGTGTCTCTGTTCTTACTTACTGCATTGCCGCATGGGGAGGAACCTGCAAAACCCACCTAATTCAGGTTGAACGAGCCCAAAGGGCAGTCCTAAAAGTTATGCAGTTCAAACGCAGAGATTATCCAACCGCTCTGCTCTACTCTGAGTCAAAGGTCCTTACGGTGCGCCAACTGTTCATTCTGCGTGCTGTTCTACGCCGTCACTCTTTGCTTCCTCTTGACGACAAAATTTTAAGGAAACGCAAAGGTCATCCAGTCTGCAATCCTACCCAATGTCGTACTTCATTCGCGGGCCACCACTTCGGAGTACTCAGTGCTAGAATTTATAATAAAATCCATCGTATTCTCCATATATATCCTCTCACCAGAAGTACATTGATGACCAAACTTACCAATTGGCTCCAGGACTTATCTTACGATAGTACTGAACGGGTCCTTATAGTTAACTCATAGTCCTTAATGTTATAATATACCTTTTACAACTATTCTCTATAACATCATTATCTAGGTGTACAGCAATCTAACACCACACAAACACACACACATACACACATCCATACACACATACTTCACTTACACCTAACACACCCCTCATATTACTTACCTCCCAGAACACTGAACTTGCCGCAACTAAAGGTGTATTGCTCTAGTACGACCTGACATTGTTAATCGGGGTGGGGACCTGGTGTCCTATAAAACAGGCTATTAGCCTAGCTTAGGCACCAGTCTCCCACAATATTGCAGTTTAATATAATTGCTAAACAATATTACCATGTAATCTCTTTAAATATTGTGGTGAGAAAATAAATGAATTTATTTATTTATTTATTTACCTCGCGCAACACGCAAATACTAAACCCCCCCTTCTCCCCCCATCACCGCCCCCCCATTTTTTTTTTTTCACAAGCACGCGGGGTTCTTGCACCTCGTGCAACACGCAAATACTAAACCCCCCCATCTCCCCCCCCCCTTTTTTTTTCACAAGCACGCGAGGTGCTTGCACCTTGCGCAACACGCAAATACTAGTTCTTATTATAATATTAAAATGGGTGACAAAAAAAGACGCAAGAAGCGTAATTTGAAAATAGCATACAAGAGGAAATTCCAAAGAATAAATCTGTAAGTACCTACTTAATATTTTATGTACTTGTTAGGTAATGAAAAAAAATGGCCAAGTGCGAGTCAGACTCGCCCATGAAGGGTTCCGCAATAACTATAATAATATAATATAATATGTATACTAATGTGACAAAAAAAATCTTACAAATTTCTTAAAACTATAGCTTATTTACATTTTTTTACAACTACGCCCAATAACTTTGTTTTTCATAGTGTTTCTATGAATTACAAAGTTATATTTGCGGTTTTAGGAAATATGCTGTACCTCAAAAACTGCTGACTCGATCTCGTTCAAACCGAGTCTTGGTTGAAAGATTACATTAAGATCTGTAGACATATCTTTTTTGTAGATTTTTCACTCCATTATTATAGAAGTTAGAGGGGGGGGGGCACATTTTACCACTTTGGAATTGTATATCTTTTAAACGATTAACTTTATGAGAAAGTGGTCTTAGAAACCTCAATGTCATTTTTAAAGACCTGTCTATAAATACCACACACGCATAGGTTTCATGAAAAAAAATATTTCAGTTTTAGTTCCATGTATGGGGAGCCCCCTTAATTTTAATTTTTTATTTAATTTTTTTCTTAAATTCGGAAAGCGGTTCACAGAATACCTACCAAGTTTTACATGTATAGTCCTAAGAGTTTCGGAGTAAAATGGCTGTGACATACGGACGGACAGACAGACAGACGGACAGACATGACGAAACTATAAGGGTTCCGTTTTCGCCATTCGGCTACGGAACCCTAAAAATGCACTATCTTTCAAAACTTAGTTGATACCATACTTATATAATTGCAATAACTTTTAAAGTAGGTATACACAAAATTAATAGGTATACGGTACAGAGGGTCTGTACCGTATACCTACTAATTTTGTATATAACATAAACTAATACGAAAAGCGAATTACGCGTTACGAAAGGGGGCTAGACGGAAAAAATTCATACGAAAAGTTGTAACGACACTTTTACCGACTTCAAAAGAAAGGAGGTTCTCAATTCGTCTTGAACTTTTGAAGTGAAAACTTCTTTAGGGGAGTTGAGGTGGGAGTTGAGGGGGGAGTTGCGGGTCGAGTTGCGGGTCGAGTTGCGGGTCAAATTGCGGGTCGAGTTGCGGGTCGAGTTGCGGGTCGAGTTGCGGGTCGAGTTGCAGGTCGAGTTGCGGGTCGAGTTGCGGGTCGAGTTGCGGGATGAGTTGCGGGATCAGTTGAGGCATGAGTTGAGGGGCGTCTCGTGGGGAGTTGAGGTAAAGAGAGAGAGAGAGGGCAATGGTATACCTTTGAAATTTCGTAAATTTTTGAAGGTTTCACTTCTACCACGTGTGAATTGCACACATGTTTTTTTTTACAATTCCTTCACTAATTATAAATAATAATAAAATAAAAATAAAAAGCCTTTTATTTCATGCAAACCTAGTGTACAATTTACAGATTTACAATACAGTTTTATAATTTTTTGGTACTATGACAAATTAATTACACTTTCGTTTTTATATTAACTGTGATATTTCATGCCCAATTTTAATTTTAGATAATACATTTTAATATACATAATATATTCAATTTGCGATTTCAATTTATTTTAATTAAATTATTATTTTTGTATAACAATCTGAGAAACTAATAAATAACAGATACAAACAAAGAAAAATACAAACATTTCGAATTACATAATTTATAAATATCTAATTTAATTTGTAATATATATTTTTTTTTAAATAAATCAAACAAAATTATTCAATTAGTCAATCAATTAAAAGAGGATTAATAATGCATTTGGGCTCTTAATAAATAGTCACTGTACATTTGTATTTCATTAAATTTAAAAGAGTTTACGCTCTATCATGCAGCATGCAAGAACCCCTCTTATGTGAGGGTGAAGGCCTCCTCCAGACTTTTCCATTTGTCTCTATCTTTGGCTTTTGCCATCCAGTTTTTACCTACTATTTTTAGTATATCGTTTACCCAACGAGTTACTGGTCTTCCTCTCTTTCTAATACCCGCCGGACCTCGCCATTCTGTCAATCTAGAAGTCCATCGGTCATCGTCCATTCTGGCTACATGTCCAGCCCAGCACCACTTTTGCTTTTGGGAATACTCAAGTGCATCTGAAACTTTGGTCTTTTCCCGTATAGAAGCGTGTTTGATTTTTTGTAACCTTCTCACATTTGAAATACTTCTCTCCATACTACGTTGGCAGGATCTAATTTTGTTTCTCACTCGTAGCGTGAATTTCCATGTTTGACATGCATAGGTCATGGAGGGGAGCAAGCAAGTGTCCATTACTTGTTTCTTTATCTTCATAGGGAAGGTTCCCTTTAGTATTTCTTTTAAACTCCAGAACTTTTTCCATGCTCCTGAAATTCTTCTTTCGACTTCTAATTCATTGTTTTGCTTTTCGAAGGAAATTTGTTTGCCTAAGTATATATAGCTATCCACGTATTCCAATGGCTTTTGATTTAGGTTTATGGGGTATTTAATACTGTTTGTCATAATTTTGGTTTTATTTAAATTTATTTCCAAACCCACTTCGTAGCTCACTGATTTCAGCGAATTTATCATAGATTCTATCTCTTTAGCGTTTTCGGAAAGTAAAATTATATCGTCGGCGAATCTCAGATGGCTGATATATTTACCGTTGATGTTTAGTCCTGTTTTATCCCACTTCAGTCTGCTGATTACTGACTCTAGTACCGCTATAAAAATTCTTGGGGACAGTGGATCACCTTGCCTTACTCCTCTCTTTATGGGTATGGGCGGGCCTTTCGTCTCTAGTTTTACTCTACTTCTACAGTTGTTGTATAGATACTTTATAACTTTTATATATTTCTGTTCAACTTGTTGTGAGCTTAAAGCGGTCCATATTGAAGAGTGCAAAATTGTGTCGAAGGCTTTCTGGTAATCAATAAAGATTATATAGAGTGGTCTCTGATACTCACTGTATTTTTCGATTATTTGTTCGACTGCATGGATATGATCTATCGTAGAATAACCCCGTCTAAAACCAGCTTGCTCTATCGGTTGGTGTTTTTCTATACTCTTACTAATTCTTTTTTCGATTATTGATGAAAAAAGCTTGTACAGTGTAGGCAGCAGACTTATAGGCCGATAATTGCCTATATCTGTTGGATCTCCTTTTTGTAGAGCAGAATCATGTTTGACTCTGACCATTGAAAGGGTGAGGTACCGGACTCCAATATAGAGTTAAAGAGATGCGCCAAAGGACGTGTAAGATACTTACAACCTATTTTTATTGCCTCGTTTGAAATTCCGTCTGGGCCTGGGCATTTTTCTACTTTTAAACGTCTGATTTCATTTTCAATTTCAATCTCGTCAATCATTTGCTCTTCTGTGGTATCATATGAGAGATATTGTATGCTATTATTTACACTAATATTCGTGACGTTTTGAGCTTGACAATCGTACAATTTTTTGTAGAAATTAGTTGCGATTCTCACAATATCAGACCTGTTACTCGATAAACTTTGTTTATCTTGCAGCTCTTTTATCCAAATTTTGTGTAAAGTAAGCTCTTTGTATGCTCTTTTAACGCTGCCAGTGGTACTTAAATGTTTTTCAATGGTTCTCGATCGATGGAACTCGTAGTCTCTTTTTATGTTCTTGCTTATGAGTTTATATAGAGCTTTTAGCTCGTTTTTCATTGCTCGTGTTTTAGGTTTAATCTGATGCAATTGCTTTCTTCGATTTATGAGTTTTTTGGTATGAGCTGATATTACACTAGAGTTAGTGGCGTATTTATTGGTGTTATGAGCGTTTTGCAGACTTTTTTCTATGCCTTGGATAATTTTCTCGTAGTTAGCTTGGATGGAGATATCGTTTTGATATTCAAGTTGGTCACTTAGCTCCTCTAGGGATTGTTTATATGAAGATATTTCCGAATAATTCCTTAATGAATATCTTAAAGGTTTTACGTATTTTGTACGGCTTTTCTTTATTTCTCGTAGAAGAAGAGATGCTCTTAAAAATCTATGATCGGTAGGGAATTTCACGTTCAGAACTTGTATATTTCGAACATTTTTATCAAGATTTGTTAATATGTAGTCGATTTCGTTTTTTGTGTTTCCGTCTGGCGATCTCCACGTCCATCTTTGGTTTTTGGGTTTTTTGAAGTAGGTGTTCATTATACACAGTTTATTTTCATTTGCGAACTCTATCAGACGCTCACCTCTACTGTTTCTTATGCCATAACCGTGACTTTTCATTATCATATATTCTTCAGGTCTAGGTTGGCCAATTTTTGAGTTGAAATCGCCCATGACTATTATGTTTTTACCACAGTTTCTTAAAGTTTCATTTAAACAATTATAGAAGCATTCCACTTCGTCATCATTTGAAGCTTCTGTGGGTGCATAGACTTGTAGTATATCAAGTTTATATCCATTTATATTAAGTTTTAGAAGAGCTATTCGTTCTGATAGTCCATTAAAGCTCACGATACTTTTTTTAAGATATTTTTTAACGATGAAACCTACGCCATACAATCGTTGTGTTTCTCCTATATAACAAAATATGAAGCTTTCATGTTCTTGGATTGATGTACCCATTCGCCTGATTTCAGAAAGGCCGATTACGTCATATTCTGTATTTTGCAAAGCATCCATCAGCTCCATTAAACGGTGGCTGGTCGATAGGGTTCTCACGTTATATGTTGCTAAGTAAAATAAATCGTTTTTAGAAAGTTTATCACTGGTACAGTTTTCTGGAGGGTTTTGGTCGAACTCTCCCGCGGTGACCAACCGTAGTGGGAGATGTAGAGTTCGAGGGGCCGTAAGTAATTGTTATTCAGTGCTGTGCTGAGTTTTGTTTTCAGGCTGATCTTGAGAGCCTATGGTGGGAGTAAAGTTTAGCTTTGGTTGCTGAATGATAAACTGTTTCATGTTTGAATTTTTGCTCTTTTTCCAAGGCTGTTTTTTGTCCAGGTTTCCTAAATGTTTTTTCGGATTTATTAGCTCCGGTGATTCAGGCAAGTTTCTTTTATTTATTTGACTTCTAGGAAATTGTTGCTCATTTTCCTTTATTACAATCAGTTTATCATATCTGATGTAGGCCTTATTGCCTAGCTGCTGTTCTTTTTTTTTTTTTTTTTCACTAATTTATCGAAAGGAACTTCGTTCCATCCGGGTGTCCCTTGACACCTCTTAAGTTTTTTTTTTTTTACATCGTTTTTGTTTATTTGTCTGTTTTTATACACTTTTACATATTTTTACACCATTTACATTTTATTTTAGCTTTAAGAAGAAGAAGCGTAGACGAGCGGGAGGCTGGCCCGGGTGAGCAGAGGATGTCCAAGTCTCCAACCAAGTCACCAACCAAGGTTGAGACAACCGAGGCAAAGACAAGACCTAGCTCATCCACGGTCATGATCATATCTCCCACCACAAAAAATGCGACGCCTCCGGTAGGTACGGGAGCGCGAGGGTCGAGGATCCTTGAGGCAAAACGGTGTCTCTTACGAGCGAAAAGCCAGCTGGCGACCTCTAGAAATACAAAGCGAGAGATAGTCATAGAGGTCAACGCTCTACTCGAGAGACTCTTCGCTCTCGTGAAGGAGGCGGAGACAAGCCGTGTAAAAGCTCCTCCGGCGAAGAAAGTGGATCTCCCCCCCTCGCCTTCTCCGCTTCCCCCTCCAATGGTGGTAGACGCGGAGCTTCTTCAGAAACTTCTGATTGAGCATGGGAAGAGGCTTGCGGAAAACAACGCAAGGATGGACAGCTTGAAAGAGGCGCTGCGCTCCAATCAGGCGACAATGGAGAAATCCACGTACGCAAGCGCAGTGGCCAGTCAGCCCACCAAAACGTTGTCCAAGCAAGCTTCTCTCCACTCCGTGGCTGTCACGGCGGAGAACGAGACGGAGACCGGGGAGGAGGTGATGAGACCGGATAAGAAAAGCGGTTAACGCCAAAGAGGATTGGGTAAAAGTAGAAAGGGTTAGGAAAGCTAAGAATAGGAAGGTGATTATGAGTTTTGGGACCAAGGAGGATAGAGACAAAGTTACGGAGCGATTAAAGAAGAATGGAACCGACCTCACTGTGGAGGAAGTAAAGAACAGGGATCCGCTGCTGATCCTTAGGGACGTCCTGGCGGTAAACACCGATGAGGACGTCCTTAAGGCTTTCAGAAATCAGAACCCGGACGTTCTTCACGGCCTCGACAGTGAGGAAGGTAGGATTAGCATAAAATACAGGAAAAGAGCCAGGAATCCCCACAGAAATCATATTGTGCTCACCACCTCGCCTATCATCTGGCGGCAAGTGACCGAAAAGGGCCATGTATATATAGATTTACAGCGGGTCAGGGCTGAAGACCAGAGCCCACTCGTCCAATGCTCACTTTGCCTGGCATACGGGCACACTCGACGCATGTGTGTGCAGACCGCTGCAAAGTGCAGCCATTGTGGTGGACCGCACCTTAAAAATGACTGCGAGGACTGGCTGGCAGGCTTAGCTCCGACGTGCTGCAATTGCATGCACGCTAAAATCGAAAAAACAGACCATAACGCCTTCAGCATCGACTGTCTCGTCAGGAAGAAGTGGGACGAGATAGCGAGGACAGCAGTGGCGTATTGTTGAGACGGTTCCACGACATACTCCTGCGTCAACAGCAAGACCATACCGAGTGGTCCAAGCAAAGCGTGGACGTCACGGCATGCTCGCTTGACCTCTTCGACCTAGTGGACGGATGGCGCGTAGATACAGGTGTAACGAGCTCGGATCACAACACCATCTTCTTTAATATTAATATAAAAAGGGAAAAAGGCCAACATATAATTAGGACAACTAGGAAATATAATACAAGAAAAGCTAAGTGGGAAATCTTTTGTCAAATTTTACAGGAAGTTAAATTGGAGAATAATATAACGTTAGCAAATATAAATAGTATTAATAGCATCAAACAATTAGAAGAACTGGTAATCAACTACAATAAGACAATAGATAAAGCATGTGGAAAAGCTATCCCAAAATTAAGCAAAAAAGTAAAAATTACAATCCCGTGGTGGTCCGAGGAGCTCGCTGCAATGAAGAAAGAGGTAGTTAGGAGAAAAAACCGCATCCGCAACGCCGCACCAGTTCGAAGAGCGATGGTTGTCGATCAGTACCTGAACGCGAAGGAGCTGTACGAGTGCAAGGCAAAAGAAGCCCAAACCGCCAGTTGGAAGGAGTTCTGCAGAAAGCAGGACCGCGAAGGAGTATGGGAGGGCATATATAGGGTGATAGGAAGAACCGCCAAGAGACAAGAAGATCTCACCCTACTCAGTAATGGCACCTACCTGAATCCGAAGGAGTCGGCAGTCCTTCTGGCTGACACCTTCTACCCGAAGGATAGTGCAGAAGAGGACAACGCAGATCACAGGCTGATAAGAGAAGCAGCCAGCAGAGTAAATGAGTGGCGGCATGGTGAAAACCATGACCCACCGTTTACACTGCTGGAGCTGAAGACAGCAGTGAAAGGTTTTAATCCTAAGAAGGCTCCCGTTTCCGACGGGTTCACGTCGGACATCTGCTGTCGAGCAATCTACCAGGACCCGGACGCGTTCCTTGCCCTGTACAACAAATGCCTTGAATTGGCACACTTCCCTAGCATCTGGAAGGAGGCCACGGTTGTGGTCCTCAGAAAACCGGGCAAGGACAACTACTTGAGCCCCAAGTCATACAGACCGATAGGCCTACTGCCGGTCTTGGGGAAGGTCCTGGAGAGGATGATAGTAGCACGGATCAAATGGCAGCTTGTGCCGCGGCTTAGTACTCGCCAGTTTGGCTTTATGCCCCAGAAGAGCACCGAGGACGCGCTCTATACTCTAATAAAACACGTACAAGACAAGTTGAGGCTTAAAAAGCTAATTGTCCTGGTGTCGCTGGATATAGAGGGCGCTTTCGATAGCGCATGGTGGCCGGCTATCAAAGTAAGACTGGCTGAGGAGAAGAGCCCGGTGAATACTAGGAGGCTGCTAGATAGCTACCTCGACTGCAGAAAAGTTAGGGTGAGATACGCAGGTGAGGAGTGTACACGTGACACGAACCAGGGGTGCGTCCAAGGGTCGATTGGCGGTCCTATCCTGTGGAACCTTCTCCTGGACCCACTGCTACAGGAGCTAGAGAAGATGGGATATTTTGTGCAAGCATTTGCGGACGACATCGTGTTGGTGGTGGACGGCGACACTGCAAGTGAAGTAACGAGAACAACCAATGCAGCCCTCGCCCATGTTCAGAGCTGGGGTGTCCGAAATAAGCTGAGGTTTGCACCGCACAAGACATGTGCGATGCTTATAACCAACAAGCTTAAGTACGACACTCCAGCCCTGAGCATGGCCGGGGTCGACATTGGTTTAGTCAATAAGATTAAACTGCTGGGGTTGACCATCGACAACAGGCTGACGTTCAACGACCACGTCGCAAATGTTTGCAAACGCGCCGCAGACATTTATAAGCAGCTGTCTCGAGCGGCAAAGGTTAGTTGGGGGCTCAACAGAGACATTGTTCATACAATTTACACAGCAGCTGTAGAACCAGTCGTCACTTACGCGGCTGGCACCTGGGCTCCCGCTACAAGTAAGCTGGGTATACGGAAGAAGCTAGGCTCGGTCCAACGAGGATTCGTCCAGAAGCTCTGCAAGTCTTACCGCACTGTCTCTCTCAACTCGGCACTGCTACTCTCCGGAATACTTCCTCTAGACCTCCGCATACAAGAGGCAGCCGCCATGTATGAGGCGAAGAGAGGGTCATCCCGGTTTGTGCCAGCCGATAGGGAGATCGAGAGTGTGGTAAGGTTTGCGGAAGCCCCTCACCCAGCCAGACAAATGTGCCTGGAGTTCAACTGCCTGGAAGACCAACAGCTTGTGGACAGCCATAATGTGCAGACAGTGCGAATCTTCACTGACGGCAGCAAGATTGAGAGGAAGGTCAGAGCCGCATTATCCGTATGGGATAATGAAGGCGAAGTCCGGAACCTCAAACTTAGTCTTGCCGCGTACTGCATAGTCTACCAGGCTGAACTCCTGGCCATTTGTAGGGCCACAGACGAGATCCTCAAGCGCAATGAGACGAGCTATGGCTTGTACAGCGACTCAATGTCAGCATTGCAGTCGCTTACAAGCCACGGCTCGCTCCATCCCCTTGCGTCCGCGCACGAGCCAACTTGGCTCGGGCGTTGGAACAAAATAAAGCTGTGTCTTTATTCTGGATCAAGGCCCATGCGGGCTTGCCAGAAAATGAGCGCGCGGACGAGCTGGCGAAGGAAGCAGCATTGTCATCACGGAGGAAGCCGGACTATGACCGATGTCCGATTTCATACATCAAGCGTCAAATCCGTCAGGATTCGCTTGACGAATGGAACCGGAGATATGTGTCTGGCGAGAAGGCCTCGGTGACGAAAATGTTTCTTCCGGATGCCATAGCTGCCTTCCGTATTGTACAGCAGGTGAAGCCAGTAGGAGTGCTCACGCAGGTATTGACGGGGCACGGTGGGTTCTCCGAATACTTGAACCGTTTCAAGTGTAAGGAGAGCCCATCGTGCATCTATGACCCGATCGTCGCGGAAACAGTCCCGCATATTTTGCTGGACTGTCCTGCAAACGCGAGGGAGCGATACGACCTGGAACAGGAAATCGGTACTAGGTTGACAAAAGAAAACTTAGCTGAAATATTTGCTAGTAAAAATAGAAAGAAACTGATACTGATACTGATACTGTGAGAGTATCGCACAAAAATGCATCATGAGAAATAAAACTTAGCAAATAAAATATGCTTTATTGTATATTGTATATGTCGCAGCAAAGCATAGATATTAAGAGACTTCCAACAATTGTTACAAGGTGGCGGTAGTGAGGTTATTCTATCTGTCAATGTCTGTCGGTTGTCACTGCTGACATTGACAACTGACGCTGATGTGACACTGATGTCAGATGGTGGTAGTGACGTCATTCCATCTGCCTCTGTCTATCAGCTGTCACTGTCAGTGTCGAGTGTAATGTCATTTGGATAACAAAGTGTCATTGGTTGACAAGTGAAAGGGGGGTAGCGTGGTGTCAGGCAGTCGGCCATAGAACGTGTGCGTGAGCGGATAACCTCACAACCTCCATCCGTTTGCATCGCAGGAATTTGTGATTATTTTGATTATAAAAGTGTGTGAAATTATTAAAGAAGATTAACACTATCTGTTCGTGCTATTATTTACGGCTTGCTGAAGATGTACGAGGAGGAAGGCTTGCCTAACGATAACCTTAATGTGCCCTCCCCGTCATATATATATTAATATAAGCATATAATTGTAAGCACTTGTATAAAAATAGTAGTAGGTTAAAGCAGGTTTAAGTAAAATGTAATGGTAGTAACATAAGTACTGTATAATTTAGTAAGAAAATATGTGTATATTGTAAGATAAGTATAAATTTAAGTATGTACAATAATTATAAGAAATAATGTAAATGAAATAAAAGAAAGCCCAAGAGTTATTGTCCCTGAAAAGAGAAAAATAAACAAGTAAAACATAGCTAGAAATACTAGACTATATAGAAAATAAAAAAGTGGGAGTCCCACCCACAGAATGCATGATGATGAATAAAAGAAAGAAATAGTATGCGGAATGAAAGTACGAGAGGCATGAAATGCGAGAACTGGTATGAATGAGTTAAACAGAAATAGAATAGGCGCCAATCACGTTGGCGGAGCTAGCATATATAAAAAAAAAAAACCTAACCTAACCCAGTTCCCCCCAGCTCTGGTGGCAATCGGATCATTTTTAAAGACGCTCCGTACTCAAAAATAAGAAAAAGTGGTATAAAGTTGTGCGATTTTGACAAGTGAGGTGTCATTGTGTGGGGCAAGTTAAATCCTATATGCCCATGTGCTTTTTCATACCTGGATTGCAGTGCAAATCAGTGAAAACCTGAAAAACATCTACATTTTAGGTTAAGTACAGAAACAAAAAGTTAAATTAAAAACGCTGGCAAACCAAGATCACTGATCCTCCCTTTTATTGAGAAAAGGGGTGGAAGTCGGTGCTGCGCACCGCCCTGACTACCCAGAAACCCTGAAAACCCAGAGCCTCGGGAGCTACACTGAAAAAACAAAAAACACGTGCTACTGAAAAAACAGAAAACGCCGAGCTAGACGTCTGAAACTTTGCAGCCTTTTTCTCCCTGGAAGCCACATACGGTACAAAGAAAAAATTTTTACATTCCTACGATACCCGATTTTTAAAAGCATCTTAAAGTTATAAACTTCAGACTAAAATATCTCCGGTCCCCATCAACATTTCGAAGAAATTCAACTGCTATCTTTGGCGCGCTCGTTTGTTTAATAGAGACCTAAGTTTTAGATTTTTTGAGTTAATAGTTTTAAAATTATAAGGTTTTTCCTGAAAAAACCACATTTTCGAAAAAAAATTGACCTTGTAAATTGTTTTCATATTTTTTAATTATTGTAAATTGTAGCGCTTAATTTAAGGATACTTTAGACATTTTTTCCAAAATTTTCCGACCAGCGGTTCCGGAGTTATTAAATTTTTACTGTTTTTAGGCCATAATTCGAAATTTAATAACAAATAACAATTTTTGACATCAGGACAGGTTCCAACACGTCTGTTGGGACCCATTTAAGCCCAAACTCAGGCTGTATACCTCATAAATTGAGAGATTTGCCAAATATAACCATTTTGTATATTTTGGTTTAAAATTTTAACGTACTATATCTCGGGAGCCACTGGGACGAGGACGCTCGGATTTTCACTAATATTTGAAGCTTTTTGTAAATTTTAACAGTAATAAGGTTTCAGGACTTTTCAGCCTGAAAATTTTTTGGTGCTGAAACTGTTTTCAGGAGATACTTGAAGTGGTGCCGAGCTGTACATCCAAAACCCGGACTCTTTCCGACGAAGGGTTCCAAAGTTACAGGCCTTTAAACACGACATTTGACAGTTCGGGAGCCATTTTGTTTAGATTCAGGACGCAATTACTCGTGAACCGAGAGTCGTAGGAAAGTGCGGTTTTCGGAAATTTAATCTGGGGCTACTTGCCTTTCACACCCCGCGTTTTCAGGCGATTAGAAGCAAAAAATTTTCAGCCTCCTGAAAACAGTTTCAGCGTATAGCGGAGTTCAGGCCAAGTTGGAAAAGTCCAAACTCGGGCGTTCTGCGACTGCCTGAAGCGGAGATATCACCGGTCAAAGTTTAACTTTGACAGCTGAGCCGCCATTTTTTTACGAAGTGAAACACCCATATCTCCGCAACGGGGGGTCGTAGAGGGTCGGGGTTTTCACTGAGAGTATCAGCAGATTATAGGGAATAGAACAGGACATTTTTCAGGCGTTTTCCTGAAATAGAAATTTTTCAGCCTGAAAACCATCTCAGTGGATTGGTCTCACCGAGCCAAGTACGGAAAGCCCAAACACCGGTGTTTTTGGGCCGGCGGTTCCGGAGATATCCACTTGTAACCAGATTTTGGCCGCCATCTTGGCAAATAAACCAAATTTTCAAGCTAGGATATCTCCGAAACCCCTTGGTGTAACTGCATCGAGTTTGGGTTTGTTTGAAAGGGCTCGGTAAGAGCTATCCATTGGACTTAGGCAAACGACTCTACATAGAGTTTTTCAAACAGTCACCCTATATTTGTAAAATTTTGACTCCAAAAATTTTTTATTTTTTGTTATTGCTTGACTTTTCACTGCCTGACCCATTCTTTTGAACATTACGGAGTCCCTAGAGTTAAGTTCGGCTTTTAATTTAGTTTTAAGTGACTGTGTTTTGAGCCTTTTGGCCAAAACACATAGAATAAGTTAGATTTAATAGTTTTGTATTTTAATTGTGAAATTGACCCATATGCTCGACGCTTGACCTGTTCTATTGAACTAAAAGGCTGACCGTGTCTATTTTAGAAGACACACTGAAAAATCATAGAAGACCCAAACGATCTTAAGGGTGTTTTCACTCTTTTATATACACTTTTACACCCTATATTTTTATATTGTTTTTACATCTTCTATCACCACTAACGCACACCTCCAATATGTTTGGAATAAGAACCCCACTCAAGAAGGTTGACAGTGAGAAATCACCACCGAAACCCAGGACATCACCACCAAGTGTACGACGCAGTATCGAAGAATACGAAGCTGCAAAGACCACAAGCACGAACCCAATCCCTCCCCCAACCACCAAGACGATACAGGCTGGTCCTTCAAAAGTGGTGCAAAAACCTCCAGAATCACAGGAGAATGAAATCCTCCCAACGTGCACGAAAAATACAGAGGTCCATACGCCACCAAAGATACAGTATGCCAATCGTTCGTCAGAAGCCAGGGCCTGCCTCAACAAAGCAAAACTCCACCTAAGCAGTTCAAGGAACACCAAGAACGAAATAAAGGGCGTCGTCATTGAAGCGCTGGAACGGCTGTTTCAGCTAGTGAAGGAAGCGGAAAGGGAAGTCAAGACAAAAAGCTCAGATGGTGTCAAGAAAAGAACAGAGCCCGAAAAAGCCCCCACCACTGTCGCCGCCCTCCCGATCTTAGGCGAACAAAGTCTCTTGGCAACAAGGATCGAGGAACACTCGAGGCTATTACAAGAAAACAGCAAAAAGATGGAGGAATTGAAAGCTGTACTGGAACAGGGAACATCTTCAACGTACGCGAGTGTAACTGCGGCTCACAGCGGAAAGTCAAACCCAAACCGAAGTACGTTGCACTCTATAGTAGTTACCTCAAAAGATGACACAGAAACAGGGGATGTAGTATTAGATAAGATACGGAAGGTGGTTGATGCAAAGGAGGGCTGGGTAAAAGTTGAAAAAGTACGAAAGGCAAAAGATAGAAAAATAATAATTGGATTCGAGACCATAGAAGAAAGGAGCAAAATTAAGAACAAACTAGAAGGGGAAAGACAGGACCTCAATGTCGAGGAAATGAGAAACAAGGACCCTCTACTGATCCTCAAGAGCGTTCTATCTATTAATTCAGACGAAGACATTCTCAAGGCATTGAGGAATCAAAACAAGGAAGTCTTCCACAACCTTGACAAAGAAGAGGACAGAGTGGAAGTGAAGTTTAGGCGTAGAACCAGAAATCCACACTCTAATCACGTTGTGGTCAGCGCCTCTCCGACCATCTGGAGAAGGGCCACAGCAGCCGGATGCCTGCACGTGGATCTTCAGCGCGTAAGGGTCGAAGACCAAACCCCATTGGTTCAGTGCACGCGTTGTCTGGGCTATGGGCATGGCAGACGGTTTTGCAGGGAAAGAGCTGATCTGTGCAGTCACTGTGGTGGCCCACACCTGAAATCGGAATGTGCTGATTGGCTGGCGGGTGTTCCACCCAAATGCCAGAACTGCACAAGGGCCAAACTTGATAACGCTGAACACAACGCCTTTAACTCTGATTGTCCAGTACGCCGCAAGTGGAATGAAATCGCCAGATCGACGGTAGCATACTGCTAAGGGCACCCAAGGCAACCCAAACCCCTACAGACTGATACAAGCCAACCTCTAGCGGAAAAGACTGGCAACGAACGAGCTTCTGATTGAAGCAGAAAAGCGTGGGGTCTCCGTTGCTCTCCTTCAGGAACCATACGTGGGTGGGGCTAAGGTGATGAGGAGTCACAGGGGCGTCCGGATCTTCCAGAGCACTGACATCGGAGACGGGACTGTTAAGGCTGCAATAGCGGTCTTTGATCGAGACCTCATAGTAGAACAGTACCCAAAACTCACCACAAATAACATCACCGTGGTGGGGATCCGAACCAGTGCCTGGAAGATCACGCTAGTCTCCTTTTACTTTGAGCCGGACCAGCCAATCGGACCATACCTCGAACACCTCAAACGCGTTGAGGAAAAGGTAGGATCCAGAATGTGGGTTCTCGGGGGAGATGCAAACGCCAAAAGTACCTGGTGGGGAAGCTTCACCATCGACCGCAGAGGTGAAGAAGTGTCTGGAGTCCTTGATGAGCTGGACCTGAACATACCCAACAGAGGGGAAATTCCGACCTTCGACACGACCAGAGGGGGGATACGTTACTGCAGCCATGTAGACATTACAGCATGTTCTACGGATATTCTGGATCTGGTGGACGACTGGAAGGTAGATGAGGGTCTCACGAGCTCGGAACACAACGGCATTGTTTTTAATATAAAATTAAAAAGGTCGAAAGGCATACAAATCCAAAGAACGACAAGAATACGATATAAGAAGAACGATAAGAAACTCGGCGAATTAATACAAGAAAACCAAATAAACACAACAGAAATAAACAACTTAAATACAGCTGACCAAATAAAGACACTAACACAATTATACACTACCATTATAAGAGATGCATGCACCTCATCAATCCCAAACAGGAAAAACAGGGAAGTACTCACCTTGCCGTGGTGGTCCGAGAAACTCGAGGGGATGAAGAAAGCAGTCGCCACCATGAAGCGCAGAGTCAGGAATGCTGCACCAGCCCGAAGATCGAAGGTCGTTGAAGAGTACCTGAAACGGAAAGTTGAGTATGAAACAGAAGCAGCAAAGGATGAAATCGAGAGTTGGAAGAACTTCTGCGCAAGACAGGACAGGGAAGGGGTTTGGGAAGGTATCTACCGGGTGATAGGAAGGACTAAAGGAAGAGGAGAGGACCAGCCACTAACAAAGGACGGGGAGGTGCTGGATGCCAAAGGTTCAGTCGAACTGCTGGCGAAAACTTTTTACCCAGAAGACCACCCAGGCGATGACAGCACCTGCCACCGACGCATCAGAGAAAAAGCCGAGGCCGTGAATGTTGGAAGGCAAGATGAGTCATGCGAGCCACCATTCACGATGGCTGAACTAATGGCAGCGTGCGGGTCATTCAACGCCAAGAAAGCACCAGGAGCAGACGGCTTCACGGCAGACATCTGTTGCCAAGCTATTGGGGGTGCCCCTGCGATAGCCTTGGCTCTCCTCAATGGCTGCCTGAGAACCCACCACTTCCCCGAAATTTGGAAAGAGGCAACGGTCGTCATTCTAAAAAAGCCCGGAAAGACCGACTACAGCACCCCGAAGGCGTACAGACCAATCGGCCTATTACCGATCTTCGGCAAAATATACGAGAAGATGTTGATGGCCCGCCTCAAGTACCACCTGATACCCAGGATGAGTACTCGTCAGTACGGATTCATGCCCCAGAGAAGCACCGAAGACTCCCTCTATGCACTAATGCAACACATACGCGACAAGCTGAAACAAAAGAAATTAATAGTACTAATATCATTGGACATAGAGGGAGCCTTCGATAGCGCATGGTGGCCAGCCATAAGGATCCGTCTGGCTGAGGAGGGTCATCGACAGCTACCTCACAAACCGAAGGGTCAGGGTCAGGTACGCAGGTGAAGAGTACTGCAAGGCCACAAGCAAAGGCTGTGTCCAGGGTTCCATCGGGGGACCAATATTGTGGAACCTGCTGCTGGACCCGCTGCTAAAGAACTTGGAAGCTAGGGAGGACTATTGCCAGGCCTTTGCGGACGACGTTGTGCTGGTTTTCGATGGTGACACAGCGCTGGAGATCGAGGGACGTGCCAATGCCGCTCTCGAACATGTTCGGGCGTGGGGCGTACAAAACAAGCTAAAGTTTGCCCCTCAGAAAACTAACGCAATGGTGATAACTCGCAAGCTAAAGTACGACACCCCGCGCCTGAGCATGGGCGGGATCGACATTGCCATGTCCAAAGAAATCAAAATCCTGGGTGTCGCCATCGACAATCAGTTGACTTTTAACGCACACGTCGCAAAGGTATGTAGGAAGGCAATAAGAATCCACAACCAGCTAGCCAGGACAGCAAAGACCAGCTGGGGGCCAGCTGGTCTGGAGTGGGGAGGGGTGGACCCCGAAGTCATCAGGATAATACACACATCAAAAGTGTCTAGGGATCAACATATATTTTTGCAATAACTTTTCTCCTGATTGATATTAATTAAAATTTTCTTTAAGGAATCATCAAATAAAGTGTTTTCGTTTGTCACAGTAACAATAAACCAAGTCACCTTTGCATTAATAAAGAAATTTGCCATTTTCCTAATAAAGGGATTTTTGACATTTGAACCACTAACATTAAAGTTCGAAAAAAAGACTGAAATAACAGTTTTCTTTAAAATTTTATTGGGTAACTTAAACAATTAATAATCCGTGTTTCTACCGCGAACACTAACAACACAAAAACATCGGTTTGGCATACTCAAAATGAGTTCATCCAAATCACGCTGTGGAATGGCCGCCCATGTTCGTTGCAACAACAAAAAAAGGTCTTCTTGCGACTGGATACCCTCCATATTCGGCAGAGCTCTTCTCTGTAGCATATCCCATGCATGCTCAATCGGGTTCAAGTCTGGCGACTGAGCAGGCCAGAGGAGGATATTGATGTTAGCTGCGCACACTGTGTAATTTTGCTTCAATTGCGGACATCTATATTTTATCCCTTCATCCTATAGATCCAGTGAAGAACTAAAACTTCTGGGAAGGAACCATGATTTTATTATGTTTAGTTTTAAAGTTATTTAAAGTTATGCTGACGTCAGCAAAAAACTGTTTTTATCTGTACATTTAAAAATAATGATGTGATTTACATAGATCATTGTTTTATTACAGTAAAAGTACAATATCTAACTCCATACAAAGTTTAGGCATTGCACCTACGATGTACAAAGAGTAATCGCTTTTTTTTCTATTTTCACTAAATTATGGTTTTCTCCGTATTTCTATCGATTCCGCATCTGATTTTAATTCTGAGCATGCATAATATAGTTATTAACAACACAAAATAAAAAGCAAAGAGGTTAATAGTGGGACTTCGGAAATATTAAATTTCTAAAGTTTCCATAGAAATTCTATGGAAATAGGGTTGTCAAATTGCATATTTTTATTTTATTCAAATGAAATATGTATTATTAAATAAAAATTTTAATGCTTATGCCATTTCATTTTCTTTACTCTTCGACATCCGAAGATATTGAAACTTCTTCAGATGGTAAAATTACATTTTCATCATCTTTGTTTCTTCAAGTAAGTCCTCGTGATTCAGAACATTTTCCGTTGATGATTTTAAAAGCCAAAGAACTTTTTCAGGTAGAACCAAACGCTTGTTATTTTTTTTGGTGACTACCGAGTGACATCATGGATAGAAATGGATCTGAAGATTCTAAAGCTCGGTGAAATAGGTCAAGTACAGTTGTCTCCCGGTAAAAATTCAATAACTCGGAAGTCCCGCATTATCCACACCTGATTTTTTTTTATAATATTGTATACTATAATACGAAACTATTCATGTTAAAACAAAATGCGGATACAATGAGACTAACCAAATAAAAAATATATTAGATATTAAAAAAAAACTTGATTTTTCCTTTTATTTACGATTATTTTTTAAAAATAAACCACTGATTTAGTGAATATAACAGTCCTTTTTAAGACCTCATCTATAACAATTGCAAAATCATATATTTGAAATGAAATAATGCATTTTTCTGGTTTCTATGGAGTTTTCTCGAGTTTTCAAATAACTTCAAAACTAATCATAAAAAAGTCATGGTTCCTTTGCAGAAGTTTTATTTCTTCTCTGGATCTATAGGTTGAAGGGATAAAATATACCTAGGTGTCCGCAATTGAAGCAAAATTCCACAGTGTGCTGCGGCGAGAGTCTGTCTTACAACTCTTGCGGTGTGCGGTCGTGCATTATCATGCATTAACTGAAATAAGGGACCGATTTGCACTTGTAGAGGAACGATGACGTCAGATACAATCGTCTCAGCATAAATTTGAGCGTTGAGGTTGCCTCTGATCCAAATCAACTCAGTTCTTCCGCCGATCCAAATACCCGCCCATACCATGATGGTTCCACCACTATAAGGATGGACTTCCTGGCAGGATTTTAATCGCTGTTGGCCTCCAGGGGTTCTCCAGTGTCGTATACGTCTTGTATCCGGTCTCATACCAAAACGAGACTCATCAGAAAAGCACACGAAACGCCATTGTTCTTCTGCCCAATTTCTGTGTTCAAGAGCCCATTGATATCGAATCCTACGATTGTGCATTGCTATAGGTGGTACCCGTAGCGGTCTTCGGGAATGAAGGTTCACTTCATGCAAGCGGTTTCTGACTGTTTGGTTGCTAATTAAGTTCCCTGAAGAGTGATGAAGCCTCACGGCTAACATCATGGCGGTTATTGTTAGAGCTCTTCGAGTTAAGATTTGAATGTATCGGTCTTGTCTCCGTGTGGTGCAGCGATACCGTCCTCCATGGCGCTCAGCCACGGTACCAGTGCTTCGGTAACGTGTCCAAAGTCGACTGATAACGCTCTGACTTGTATTCAGAGCTAAAGCCACAGTACGTTGCCGGGAACCAGCTTCTATCATTCCCACGGCTCTGAGCATTTCTTCCCTGCTTAAATGACGTCGCCGCTCCATAATAACGTTGGTTTTAATCAGTAGTAGGGAAACAGTAGCACTAATAATGTCTTCAATGCGTTGTATGTTTTTATAGGGAAAATATTGACAGCTGATTTTCATCTTTTACTCGAATTTGATTAACAGTTCCTGTTTCAAATTATGAAATGCACCAAAAAGGATCCATATAAATTTATAAAATCATAAATTTATTACAAAGCCACATCTCAATCTCAAGAAATCCGCATAAAAATGCTTGATCCCTAGACACTTTTGATGTGTGTATATGTGGCCATCGTAGAACCAGTCATCCTGTACGCTGCCAGCGTATGGGCTCCGGCCGTCGAGAAGCTGGGCATAAGGAAGCAGTTGGGAGCGGTCCAGCGTGGCATCGCACAAAAGCTGTGCAAGGGATACAGGACCGTCTCCTTGAACTCCGCGCTGGTGCTGGCTGGGTTACTACCCCTCGACCTGCGAGTTCGCGAAGCGGCATCGTTATACGAGGCCAGGAGAGGGGTGCCCCAGCCAGCTCTCGGCGACAGGGAGGTCGAGCAGGCCGCCTCAGCAATGGAAGCTCCACACCCTGCAGAGCGCGCTGAGCTGGAGCTCGTAAGCCTGGTAAACAAAGAGCAACTTGATGCCCAGAACGAATTTCAGATTCGTATCTTTACGGATGGGAGCAAGATAGGGGGCAAAGTCGGAGCAGCACTCTCCATGTGGAACGGCAACAGTGAAACAAAAACCCTCAAGCTCGCTCTTCCACACTACTCCACCGTTTACCAGGCAGAGCTCCTAGCGATATGCGTTGCAACCCGGGAGATCCTGAAACATAGCGCGCGATCGTTTGGAATCTTCAGCGACTCCATGGCGGCCCTCCAAACTATCCAAAACTACGACCGACACCACCCTCTAGCAGTGGAGACGAGGGCTAACCTCAAATTGCTGTCTACCCAAAACAAAGTTGTCACCTTGTTTTGGATAAAAGCACATGCGGGGTTGGAAGGAAATGAGAGGGCCGATGAACTAGCCAAGATAGCTGCTGAAGGTTCCAAACGAGAGCCCGATTACGATCTGTGTCCGGTCGCATACGTCAAGCGTTGCATTCGAACGGCAACTCTTGACGTGTGGAACCAGAGATACACCTCTGGAGAAACCGCCTCAGGCACTAAACTGTTTTTCCCGGATGCGGTGGCGGCGTACAGGATAGTCAGGAAGTTAAATATAAACAGCGTCACCACTCAGATCATGACGGGGCACGGTGGGTTCTCCGAATACTTGAATCGTTTCAAGTGCAAGGGGAGCCCATCGTGCAACCGCGATCCTGAAATCGCTGAAACGGTGCCACACATATTATTCTACTGTCCCGTGTTCGACCGGGAAAGAATGGAAGCTGAGCATGTACTCGACACTAAATTAAATGCCGAAACCATATGGCAAATTATGAAGGGGAAAAACAGACAACTATTCCTAGAGTACTGCGTAAAAATTTGTGAAAAAGTGATTAAGAGAAATAAAACGGTATAAGAAACAGATGTTTACATAATATTATATAAAATATTAAGGTCAAGCATCGAAAATAGAGGCAATAAAAAATTAAAATAGAAGTAGTACTAAGAAAATGTGTAACTAGTAAATAAAAGAATAGATAAATAAGTTGACTGTAAAAACAAACCCATATGTAATAGAAATAAGCTAGAATAAGAATGCTGTAAAATTATTAAAAAAACACTGTGTCGATGAATTACCCCTGAAATAAAGAAAAAGAGAAATAAGAACAGAATAGGGAAGTAGAAGGGCGCCTACCCTTAGAGATAAAAGATGAAAGTATACAAGAAAGAAAAAGTATGAAGAATGCAAGTATGAGAAGAACAAAAGTGAGAACTGGTATGATCGAACAGACTAATATAGGCTCCGATTATGTTGGAGGTAGAAAAAAAAAAAAAGAAAAAAAAACAAAAAAAAAACCTGACCTAACCTAACTCGCGCTGCGGCGCGCTGGGCTGGCTGAGCGGCGCCTGCGCACGCGGCCTGCGCGCGCACCACGACCGCGGCCTGCGCGCGCTGCTCTGACTCTGGCTGCTCTTCCGATCTCAACTTGACCCGAGTGATAGAATCCACTTTCCTAAAATAATGTGTTTGGAGTTGGACATGTTGCCGACATACCTATAAATACATGTACAATAAAATAAACTGAAGATAAAACTACTAAAATTTGTTTTTAATTTTTCTCCTTTTTAACCGACTTCTAAAAAAGGAGGAGGTTCTCAATTCGGATGTTTGTTTTTTTTTGTTTGTTCGGTCATAGCTCTGTCGTTTGTCAACCGAATTGAAAAATTCTTTTTTTGTTGAAAAGGGTATACTTCGCAAATGGTCCCATGACAATTTTATCGAAATCGGAGAAGCCGTTTCTGAAAAAGCAATAAAAGTAAAAAAAAAATATTTACGTTGATGATCTTTTCGTTTACTCTGCATTGCGTTTTTTGTTCGCGCATAACTCCGTCATTTACGAACCGATTTGAAAATTCACTGACCCATTAAAAAGCGCGAAAATAAAAACTTTTTTGCAAAAAATATAACCGACTTCCATATCAAAACACTACAAAGCCAAAAATAATTTTAATTTCGGAAGGCGGTGTGAAAAAAAAAGAAAATACAAAACCAATAACACCGACTACCGAAATTAAAATTATTTTTGACTTTGTAGTGTTTTGATATGGAAGTCGGTTTTATTTTTGCAAACAAGTTTTAAGTATCCGGAATACCTGTGTTATTTATTTATTAGTGTGTAAAGGACTTACAGCTAATAAAAAAAGTTGGCCAAGTGCGAGTCAGACTAGCCCATGAAAGGTTCCGTAGTAACTACGCAAAATAACTTTGTTTTTCATAGTGTTTGTATGAAAAACAACGATATATTTGCGGTTTTAGAAAATGTGCTGTCTCAAAAACTGCTGACCCAATCCCACATACTTTCCCTGTCTTGTTTCTGGCAGAAGTCTTCCCAACTGCTGGTCTTTGTGTTGTTCGCAAGCTGTAGGTATTCTTCTTTCACTGCTAGATATTTTTTATTTATTTTTTCCTGCTTTTCCCCGATCATGGGTACATCGGGACCTTATTTAACTATGTTACTCATTCACTCAAGTTCTCTCATGTATTCCTCTCGCACTTTTATTCTTCATACTTGATCTTTCTTTCATTTATCCTTTACATACTAAGCCGGGTGGGACTCCCGCTATTCTATCTACTCTTTTTTATTTTCTTTATTTAGGGATATTAACGTACACATATGTTCTTCTTTTATAGTGCTAGATATTGCTGGAGGACTACTTCACGGCGTACTGGTGCAGCATTTGCTAAGCGTCGTTTAAATCTCTTAATCTCTTTTTTTCTTTTTGGTTAACTTTTCTGTCCACCAGAGCAATCCTGTTCGTTTTCTGTTCGACACTTTTGGAATATGTTTCTCGCTAGCTTCTACGATTACTTTTGTATATTCTTCTATTATGTAATCGAGGTCCTTTTTTGTGTTCAATTTATCTATTTCTTCCATATGAATATTTTTGGATGTCCATAATTGGATGAGTTCCTGACAAAACTCTGTCCAGTTTGCCTTCTTTGTATGGAACCGTCTTGTTGTTCGTCTAATGTCCACCCCTACTGATTTTTGAAATTTGACTTCATACAGAATTGCCCTGTGGTCAGAGATTGTAACGTCTCCGCTCAGTCTCCAGTTATCCACTTTATACAGTAGGTCCTCTGTGCAGGCCATTATATCCACACAGCTTGCGAACCTTCTGCCTCCTTTGTAGTAATCGTATGTGGGTTGCGTTCCGGTGTTCAAGATATAAATTCCCATTTCATCCAAGGCCCCCGCTAGTTCTTCCCCCCTACGGTTTGTCTCCCTACTTCCCCACCACATATTCCAAGCGTTCACGTCCCCTCCCAGTATCAGGCGCTTCCTGCCAACATTGTCCACTATTCTATGGATGTGATCGATGTCGGCGTTTATGTTACCATCCTCTTCCAGATACACCGAGATGACTACGACTTCCCTCTGTTCTGTCGTGCCACTGTGATATTTTCCGTGGTCAGCATTGGACATTGAGTTACATCTATACTGTCGTCAAACAGTATAATAGAACTCTTGTTAGTCTTGTCCGCATTCACTTCACACTGTATCGTTCGCGTGCCCTGGAAGATTTTTAACCTTTTAATCGAAAACTCAAAACAATAAATACACATGTTAAATATCCCGTTTTAAGTTCTAATGATAATATCCTACATAAGGTTCTTGAATTTGGTTTTGGCAAATGGAATTTTTTGCTTCGCTGCTTCCACCATTAGTTCGTCGGTCGCCTGCTTACGTCTCTGTAGGTTGGCCTGAATCGCCCGATACTGTTTTATCCCTCTTGGTACTGTCTGTTCTCCGCTATCTGAAGTTTCACTGGGGCCACCTTAGCAGTATGCTACTGTGGATCTCGCCAGTGATTCCCAGTTCTTCCGGACATGACACTCCGTGCTAAATGCATTGTGTCCTGTGTCATCCATCTTTGCCCTCTGGTAATTTCTACAAGTGGGTAGTATTAGCGATAAGAAGTCAGCACAATCGGTGCGCAGATGTGGGCAATGTAAGGTTAAGGCGATACCAAAATAAATTAGGGGTTTTTTCGTCACCATTTATTTCACTATTCCAGCAAGTATGGATTTAATTTTTGGTAATATGTTTATTGACTATTTCATTAATACTTTGACCGAAGGAAAACGCAATTGGGTTAAATTTGCTCCGTCGAATTTGATTCCGAAAAGACCTCTATTCTTTTTTATTATTCCCTATAATTCTAAAATCCTAAGGAATTTCATTTCAAAATTGCATTCAAAATGTGCATAATAGGTAATTGAAAACTCTGACTGAAAATATTTTTTGATACATAGCTTAATTTATTTTTAAACAATTTTTATTTGGTTTGGCGCTTACGTTGTTTTATTTTGGTTCCAGCGTATTGTTGCGCTCTCTTTTTTTCGCACGTGGAAGTAATAGACTCTGTCACTTTCTTATGCCCGCCCAGTTCGCCTCCGGCCTTTGTCAGTGATAGACCTGTGTCGATTCCTCCCGCAACCGTGATTATAATTTTTTATTGAAATAGTTATTGTTTAGTCTTGTTTTCTGATTTTATTTATCTATATTTGACAAGTGAACAATGTTTATATAACATTAGTTTACCGATATGGGGAATAAGTATAAAAGACAACGAAAGGTGAAAAAATTGGCCAAGTGCGAGTTGGACTCGCCCATGAAGGGTTCCGTAGTAACTATAATAAATATAATATACTTAATATATTTATTTGAAAAAAAAAACCAAAAACCTTACAAATTTCTTAAAAGTAGCTTATTTACAATTTTTACAACTACGCCAAATAACTTTGTTTTTCATAGTGTTTGTATGAATTACAAAGTTATATTTGCGGTTTTAGAAAATATACTGTATCTCAAAAAATGTTGACTCGATCTCGTTCAAACTAATTTTGATTGAAAGTTTACATTAAGATCTACAACATATGGTTTTTTTAGATTTTTCACTTCATTATTATAGAAGTTAGAGGGGACACACACATTTTACCACTTTGGAAGCGTATATCTTTTAAACGATTAACTTTATGAAAAAGTAATTTTAGAAACCTTAATGTCATTTTTAAAGACCTGTCTATAGATACCACACACGTATAGGTTTCATGAAAAAAAATATTTTCAGTTTCAGTTCCATGTATGAGGAGCCCCCTTTATTTTAAATATTTTTTAAATTTTCTCTTAAAATCGGAAAGCGGTTCACAGAATACATCTATCTATCAAGTTTTACATGTATAGTCTTAATAGTTTCGGAATAAAATGGCTGTGACATACGGACGGACGGACAGACAGACAGACGGACAGACATGTCGAAACTATAAGGGTTCCGTTTTTTGCCATTTGGCTACGGAACCCTAAAAACCGACATTTGGAACGCCTGAGGGATCATGCTCGTAAAATGACGGAAAATAATTGGCCAAGTGCGAGTCAGACTCGCCCATGAAGGGTTTCGTAGTAACTATTATAATATAATATGTATATTTATTTGACGAAAAACAAAACCTTACAAATTTCTTAAAACTAAGTTATTTACATTTTTTACAACTACGCCAAATAACTTTGTTTTTCATAGTGTTTGTATGAATTACAAAGTTATATTTGCGGTTTTAGAAAATATGTTGTATCACAAAAAATGCTGACCCGATCTCGTTCAAACCAATTTTGGTTGAAAGTATACATTAAGATCTACAGACATATATTTTTTTAGATTTTCATTCCATTATTACAGAAGTTAGAGGGGGGGGGGGGGAGGTACACATTTTACCACTTTGGGAGCGTATATCTTTTAAACGATTGACTTTATAAAAAGTAGTTTCAGAAACCCCTATGTGATTTTTATAGACCTGTCTATAGATACCACACACACATAGGTTTCATGAAAAAAAAAATTTTTCAGTATCAGTTCCATGTATGGTGAGCCCCCCTTTATTTTAATTATTTTTTTTATAAAATCTGAAAGCGGTTTACAGAATACATCTACCTACCAAGTTTCACATGTATAGTCCTAATAGCTTCAATCAATTATCAAAGTAATCACCCATGCAATCGATGCATCTTTTCCAACGCACTGGTAGCTTATTGATACCCTTCTTGAAGAAATCAGTTGGACGGGAGGCAACAAATTCTGCAAAGGCATTTTTACTGCCTCTATGATGTTGATTTTTTTCCGAGAAGTTTAGAATTCAGGAAAAAGTAGAAGTCTGTAGGTGCAAGGTCTAGTGAGTACGACAGATGGCGGAGAACTTCCAACACCAGCTCTTGTAACTTGTAGACCGTCTGCTATGTAGTATGAGGACGCGCGTTGTCGTGCAAGAGCAGCGGAGCCGAGCGATTGACCAAAGCTGGTTGGAGATGTGCGAGCTTCTCCATAATTGTGTTCAGTTCTGCAGTAATGCTCATCCTGTTTGGTAGATAACTCATTACACCAGGGTTAGACCACCAAACAGGGACCATCACTTTTCTAGGGGTCAGTTTTCGTTTAGGAAAACGTTTAGATGCTAATCCAGGATCTAACCAATTTCGCTTACGATTGTCGAACAGGATCCATTTTTCACCGCAGGCAACAAAATTATTTCGTTTGTGTGCCTGTTAAGCAGTGCAAGGTACGTCTCGATGCGTCCTTCGCGGTGATGATCACTGAATTCGTGGGGCAGACGTCAAGCTTTTTTACCTTGCCAATTTGACGCAAGTAAACCAATATTGTTTTGATACTAGCGTTGAAAGCTGCTTCTAATTCAGCCGCAGATTGGGTGTCATCAGCTCCCACAATCGCCTTTAATTCGTCATCGACAACCAAAGGGTTAATTTTTCAGGTCGAAATTTCCAGATCGGACACGAGCAAACTAATAACGGATGGTGCATTCATTTTTAGAGTTCGTTTTGTAAACGTCGTTGAGGTTGTGGGCCGTAGGTACAAGGGGCACGGTTATGCCAAACTTTGAAACAAGAATTCCAAATTATAAAATAAAATTAATTTGAAATTATAATTATTAGCCAAAACAATATGATTATCGAACTCAAACTCAACATATTTATTTCACATAGGCCCACATGGGCACTTACAATACGTCAGAAGTTAGTGCATGGTTTGAAATTGGTCGTTTTCTAGGGAGAAAAACCGGCAAAAAAACTCCACAGTATCCATGATACAGATTAAGAGGACAGTATATGATTTTTTTTTTTTTTTTTTTTTATCTTTTTTAAGTTGATTTGGGGTTTTTATCTCAATGGATACGCCAACCCCATCATGCCGAACACAAGCTTCAAAAAAAATACTTAATTAAATTGAAAGGAGAATACTAATCAATATAGTACACCAACTCGCTAAATCTTTTTGCTACATCTGACTTCGGTTGAGCTAAAATTGATTGTATTAAACCTATCTGTAATATATTTAAACTAAACTCATTGATTAGCCTTCTCCTTTCCTCTTGGTTCTTGACACACTCCATCAACAAATGATGTACATCCTCTAAAACACTGCATGCGTTGCAGTTGGGAGAATTTACTTTCTTCATGAGAAATGCAAACTTTGCTGATGGATAGTGTCCAGACCTTAATCTTACAACTAACTTAACATAACTTCTACTTAAACTACTACAATCAAACCAGGGCACTTGAGGAAGCTCATTTTGAACAGTTTTGTACCATATACCTTTATCTAATGATTTCCTGTTAAAATGTTGTTTCCAGTTATTGAAACATCTTATTTTAAATTTTGATACGTATTCAACATAATCTGGTATGAAGTTCAGCTCGATTCCTTCCTTTGCTGCCAATTTAGATGAGCAATCAGCTTCCTCATTACCCTGCAAACCAAGATGTGCTGGAACCCATTGCAACTTCAACTCTGCGCCAATTCCCAAAAACATGAGAATATATTTTAAAATGTCGTAACCTATCGATGTGCCTCTGAAGCCAGAGGCACATCGAGCCACGTGATGCAATGCACTTTTGCTATCAGTAAATATAACAACCTTATCATATTTTTTTTTTCGTTACATAGGACAAGGCTTGCAAAATTGCAATGAGTTCCAACGTCATGATAGATACATTGGATACTATTTTAAAACCTACTCTATAATTACAACTGGAATCGTAAAACGCTGCACCTAATCCGTGAGCGCCCTTAGACCCATCTGAATATAGTTTCTGCCACCCATGGTAATTCATATTCAATTCTCTCACGACTTCATTGAGTAAAGTGTTGGGCTCGTACCTTGTTTTAGCCAGCGATACACATTCTAAGCCCATAACTAAGCATTTATGAAAATCAACAGCTGATAACCAAATATCAAAAGTAAACATTCTAAGAATATCCACAGAAACACCTTCAGTCTGTTTTACATCCTCAATTGTTTGTGCGAGTAGAGGCTTTTTTTTATTAACCCAATAACTAATTTGCAAAAGAGCCCTCAATTCAGAAAGTACACAAGTATTACTATTATTAGACCAAGCACTGATTTTTAATAAATACTTATAGGCTAAATATTGTCTTCTTATAAATAAAGGGGCAATGTGTAACTCGCTCTCCATAACATGAATTGGAGTACTTTTGATAAAGCCGCCTATTATCCTTAAGGCTTGATTCTGAATTTTATCGAGTTTACTAATATGACTTTTTGTACTATTATCGTATAAAACTGATGCGTAATCAATACGACTTCTAATTAAGGATATGTACAATCTTCTCAAATGTATCATGTGCACCCCCCAAGAACTTCCTGCTAGTAATTTTAATATATTTAAGAATTTTGAGCATTTGTTGACCACTTCATTAATGTGTTTTCCCCAGCTTAGACTCCTATCTAGCCATATGCCCAAATACTTGATATTTTCTGAATAAACCAAGGGCTCTTCTATTCTTAGCACTGGTAGTTTTTTCCTGCGACCTCTACTGAAAAGACAATATTGTGTTTTATTTGCCGAAAGTACCAACCCTAGTTCATTTAATAGCTCTACAACTAAGGCTAAACCATTTTGTACATATCGTTCACATATTTGAATGTCCTTATTAGTGACATATATTACAAAATCGTCCGCGTATTGCAAAACTGATACATTTTGAACTCTATGACATATCTTGTAAGTAATTAAATTAAAAAGCAACGGAGACAGAGGGTCTCCTTGTGCTAGACCTTTATTTGTGAATCTGCTTATTACATTACCGTCACATAACTTTTTTGAGTAACTCTTCTTCACTCAAATCTAGATCGATTCCTCTGACTACTCCATGAATCATGTTTAATTCATGTGTAAATTGACAGCGAAGCCCCATCTCTTCAAGTTTTTTGCATTCCACCAACAATAGGGCATCTTGTTTCTTGAAAAATGTAATAATTGCTCTGTTTATGTTTTTATATTTAATATGATCAATACCTGTAATATTTTGCGATCTTAACAACTTAGCCATCGCAATTTGCTTAGGCAAACCTTCTAACGCTGTGATGCAAACTTGATGTTTCTCCACGGTTTCTATCTTATCGTCCTTTTTTCCTCTAACTACACTCACATTTGTTTGTATATCCAAAGAATCACTTTTGATCAACCGTTTCTGTTTCCTTCGAGTAACCGTAAGAAAATCTTCATCGCTCTTTAGTCCTTCTCCTTCACTACTTCCATCTCTTTCTTTTCTATTTGCTGCCTTTTTTTCCGAACTTTCATTTCTTCTTGTTAATATATTTTCACCATCTGATAAGTCTAGATCTCGATCAACGTTCGCTAAAAACTCCGAATCACTCATGTCCTCCTCACTCTTACTCTCCTCCATCTCGAAGTCGGGACTTCAAGTGGGGAGAATAAATCGTTATCGCGGATGGTAATTTTACGTGCAAGTGTCCCGGAAATTTTTCGGGAACCCGGGAATGAAGTTAATTGCTCTCAATTATTCAGAAAACTATTTTTATTTATTTATTTTCACCACAAACTACAACAAAGCGACTATTGTTACTTTCGTTGCCATGGCAACTCTGATTTAATATTATAATTTGAAATTGCCAGTACGGCAAAACAGCGAATTCCCTATGAATTCGCTGTTTTGCCGTACTGGCAATTTCCTATTAAAGCCCTGTTATTAAATATCAAATATTTATAAATTATTTAAAAATTAAACATAACTGACAACGAGCAGTACTGAAAGTGATGATCTTTAAACCAAGAGACTTCTCTACTGACCAGCTATATTCTGACGCACAAATCCTCACAGTCAGACAGCTATATATCCTCCGTTCTATCCAGCGAAGACACCGTACTCTTCCTCTAGACAAAAACCTACTTCAAAGGCGCAAAGGTTTTCCAGTATGCAAAGCAATCCCTTGTCGATATGCATTTGCAAGTCGTCAATTTTTAGCACAAAGTTCACGTATTTATAACAAAATTAATAAAATTATTTCCATTTATAGACTCACCACTCACGAATTTAAAAAAACTTAAGAACTTCCTACTTCTTTTATCTTATGACGAAGCAGAAAAAATATTGTGTATCGAAACTTAAATTTATTTATACTCCTATGGAATCATACTCTCTCATTCACACATAATGACACCGTCGCCCACACACGCATATACACACACCCACTCACACAAACACATACACACACAAACCTTCCAGACACTCATAAACACACACACAACCTTCTTTTGCTGTTGACAACAGAAATATTGTAACAGAAATGTCACGGTCGTGTTATTTATTGCCAATGCCGAAATATCTCCGACTCCTAAGATACAGGTCTGCGTACCTAGTTTAGGTGCCGGAAATCTGACACTAATTTTTAGATTTGCTGTACAACCTACTGTTTTTCTTTTATGTATTACGTGTCTTTTCTTATGTACAAATAAATTTTATCTTATCTTATCTTATATTGAAGGAAAATATGCAAAGACTTTACAAACTAGCAGTTGGGTAAAAAGAAGCCTATAACACTTCTCAAGCTTCAACCTACTTCAATACCAAATTTTATCTTAATCCACCCAGTACTTTCAAAGATTAGCGCATTCAAAGAAACAAACTTTACTGCTTTATAATATTAGTGTAGATTTCTTAAATTAGGAGCATTGTAGGATCATATCATAATCAGATTACTTTCAATTATTATAAGTACGATAAGTCACAAATTTGAGCGGACCATCCAGAGTGCAAACATTTGTCAGTTATCGTGTAGCTCAACTTTGAACTTAAGGAGCTCAACGATCTGACGAACAGTATCAAAGTAAGGACATTTGGGTAGGTAAGACAAATACTCAAACAGCCATACATCAACTATAAATTATAATGAAATAACATAAAAAGAAATAATAACCTACATATTCCTCACATTCATAATAATAAAAATATAAAAAATCAAAAAACGAAAAAAGAAATAATTAAATACAAAGTAGGTATATACAATACTTTAGAAAGTCAATCATTAACTCAGCAAAATATATTAAAAAAGAGCACATAAGTACGTATATCATTGGAGAAACTAATTCCCAAGCCTTTTAATCCTCAATATAATCTTTGACTGTGTAAATAGCTTCCTGAAATAGCTTACGTTTTATAAATAATTTGAATTTGATTAGAATATGTTACTTATCACTTAATAGCACACTAAATACCCATACTCACACACAGTTGTGACAATTAAACACTAAGTTTGTATTTAGATGACAATAACAAAATTGTGGCGGTACAACCCAACGCAATAGGGTAGTTTCCTGTGTTACAAAATAATTATTTTATTTGGTTCATCAGGTAGAATTTCAAAAAATATTGATCACGTATTTTTTGCCCTTTCAAGTCAAGAAAAATTCACAAAACGGAAAGCTTCAAAGTATAGGAGTGGGGGCTGCTGACGTCACACAGTGCCAAGAATTATACCGGAGTGTGACGTCACGCGAAACTTCAACTCACTGTATCGTCTTAATTTTTCAATTACGTGAAAAAATAAAAAAACACGTATCGAATGTTTTTTGTTAAACTACGTGACGGACTAAATAAAATATTTTAGGAAACTACCCTACGCCCTTCCTAGGGGTATTAAGTATTTTTTAACACTGAATACCCGATCATTATAAGAGACAAGGGAATTCCCTGCTTCGTTCTCGATAGTCGCACATACGGATTGGCCGATTATGGCGTTGCCAAAATTGTGTTTGAATTTTACATATTTTCGATTTATTATATAATATCACAGAAATCAAAAATACAGAGAAGTGGTAAGGGGGCGTATCGGTGTCCGCGCGACATGGCCACAGGGCTCATGTCACAGGCAAGTGGCCGTCTCCGCGAACTAGTGCGCTTTCGACGGCGATCGTGATAACATATATGAATGCCGAGTTGTTCTGTGGTATCTTGTAAAAACCGAAGCCAAAATCAAATCTATGTGAATCATGGAATCACTTACCATATGTAAGTACAAGTATTTTACAATATTTGTCTTTAAAATCATGAAAAACAATAAATCGTAAAATATTTCTTGGTTTTACTATGTTATTTTTGTTTTCAAATATCAGAGCGACTGTACTCCTTTTGCTATAAATACATTGCTCCTTAACCACTACCTGAGTTCGTCACTAAGTAACTGGACAAGCAATGTAAACATAACATACGAAACTGTATTACGCGGATTCATCGCGTAGTGAGGCCGCCACTTCTTGCGACGAATTAGTGATGTGCTTGTGCAGATCCACTAACGTAAGCTATCGACAGCAATGTCGATTGACGAATGAAATATTGCTATTATAGTTTAGGGGTTTTTCAACCGATGACATAAAAAAGAGGAGGTTATCAATTCGACGCGTATATTATTATTATTTTTTTATGTATGATCACCGATTACTCGGAGACGGCTGAACCAATTTGAAAAATGCTTTTTTTGTTTGAAAGGGTATACTTTGAAATTGGTCCCATTGTCACCAAGTCAGGATCTGATGATGTCCCATCATCAGATCCTGACTTTTTTTTTTTTTTTTAACGTGGTAAAATTATCAAATAAGTCCTCCCACTCCGGGCAGGGTGGGAGGGACTGTCAGACTTTTATCCTGACTTGGTGTAATTTTTTGGTAAAAAGTTTTTTATAACATACGGAAACCTCTAAGAAAATATGTTTAACTTTTATTTTACATGAGATGACAGAAATAAAAATACGTTGAAAAGTCAAGTGTACAAAAAAGTAAAAAAAAAATAAACAATTTATTTTACGCCCGCAGCATGCGTAAGGAGTTCCGACGTCGCCGTCGCTACAATAGTTTATTTTTCAATCTGTCAACCGTTTTAGCCCGGTTGGAAGATCGATGTAAATAATGTTTTTTTACTTATTTTGATTTTTTTACAGAGTAGTAGAGAAATGCGTAACCAATATTCGTAAAGTAAGTTACTTTAATTTTAGGTTAATAATCGGTGGTGTTTTTCGGTTTAGAATTATCGTATGTTATGCCTTATCCTCATGCGGTTTCTTTATTTTTTATGGTTTTTGTATTTTGCTTCCATTGAAGCTTCGAATGCGTTATAATAATTGGCATGGTTCAGATAATATATTTGTGAATTGAGCTTAAAATAAGTCAATATATTCATGCTATTTATTTGTTATGCATGGATGTGTGTTTGTTTTCATATATTTAACAATTTCTCTACTAACTAGGATTTTTCTTATAACAAAAACCTATTATAACCTACTAAACTATTACCTGCGGTTACTCCGCAGGTAATAGTTGCGTAACACACTTACAGTAGGAATCGGTTTCATTATGCTAAATCAACAACACTCACTGCGGTATTTACGTTGTTGAGCAGACCAATATTTCGAACATTTCATATGTTCGAAATATTGGTCTGCTCAACACCGCTCATGTACGCTCAGTACCGCAATGGATTAGCAATATACGTCAAAATCATTCAGATCTTGATTTATAGTGTGTTACGTAATTATTGCGATGCTTATTATATGGTGACGTTTAGAAGTAGCTTATGATGTATGTAAATGATAAATAAGTGCTTTCGTACTTTTCAGCTTCCCAAAAGATGGTAACATAAAAAAGGAATGGATTGATGCCACAGGCATGCCACCTAACTGGTACCCTACAAAAAATAGCACCATATTGGTCGGTTCACTTCAACGCAGAAATGTTCTAGTCTCTAAAGAAAAGTCGCAGGCTTTTTGAATGGACAATTCCAAAATTAAGAGTACAACTGATATTTGCAGAAGTGTGTTAAATTTTATTTTATTACTGAAAGCTATTCTCATGATTTAGGGTATTCATAAAATTTAGGGTAGTAATTCAACTTTTCAGGATACTATACAACCTATACGGCTGGTATGTTCCGATCAAGAGCGTAATGTAAGTTAACATCGACTTCTATTTGACCTATCACTATGATAATTAAATATTAAGATTTAAGTCGAAAGCGCCAGGGTAGCCCTTAATACTTAGTAGGTAGTACTTAATAATAATTATGTAATGTTATGTTCTTAATAATATGTTTATTGTTATTGTAATATTTTCTGGACATGCCATTTTTTATTTGGTTCATTTTCAGGTGCCCAAAAAAAATTGTACAATAATAAATGGAAGAATCGATAACTTTCCGATTTAGTCAATCACTAGCGTATATGTAAAATAAATTGCTTTTGCACAGCACAACGATAGCGACCGATGTTTATGTGGGTAAATTCTACGGTGCATGGTAAATACACGCTGTGTTTGACGGAATAAGGTTTATTATTGATTGTATAGTACGTTCTGATTTAAGAAATGCGGGTGTGTGCGCGAGTGCGTATCTATTGATTTTATTAAACTGCATGTGTAGTTGTTGCCCCGCCTAGCGCCTAACTGGAGACACACGGTTCCGATATAATTTCGTCTGTTGACCAAATCTACTTATTTATTTTATCTATGTATAATATAGATTTAAAAGTATCGTCTATTTTATTAATGAAAACTGGCAGGGGGGCCCTTATATCCATGGGGCCCTGGGCTGCAGCCCAAATAGCCCATAGGTAGATCCACCTCTGATGCAAGCAAGCATGCAACATGCAGCAGGCATAGTTTCTGTCACGGCTCCGGTGCTGCAGGGCTCCGGCGGTCCCATGCAAGCTTATCCTCGCAGATGTTTTTCACGCTCACCACCGCGGCTGCGGCTTGCTGGCTGGCTTCGCCGACCAGCCTCAGCCGCGGCGGCGAGTGTTAAAACCACCTGATCCTCACCTCGCGGGCCGCCTCGCCCCTCCGTGCATACGCGATTTTAAATAACACTCTAGGGGTAGGATAGACATGGAACAGACGTGGAATCGGTTTCGCAGCAATTCGTTTCTGTCACGCCGCTTCCGCAGCACGCTCAATCAAATTACTCGCAATATTATATATTTTAAACGATAGGCTTAATGATTTTCGATTAAATAAACGTTATATCCAATAACGTTATACGAAATAAGTTTTAGAGTATATAAATGTTATGTCTAAAGAAATTACATCAACAGTTGGTATAACTCACTATCTTGTGAACGTTATTGAAATGAAAATATACCAAATAACTTTTTATGATATGAGACGCACCCCGCTAAATCAGTACGGATTTGTTTCGAACAGACCAGTTAAAAAACCGTGTTCAATTCAATTGCACACTATTTTGTAAAACCTCTTTTAACGTTGCTTGACCGCAAAAACGTACTCATTTGACGCGAGTTGAGCACGGGTTGGTTGAATTGTGTAGTAATACAAAAGCGTGTGTATTTCGCGAGACCGATGTCGCCAGTTGGACACGGAAAGGGAAATACGCGACGATGATTTGGTGCATCTAGAGGTCAGTGAAGATGATGAGCCTCTACCATATGAAATAGAGATTGAAAATAATGATATGACTGGTAGATCCTCGGTACATGAGAGATCCGTGATCCAGAATATGTAATTAATAAAAATAGGGGCAAGGATACAAACAAAGAAAATAAAACACGCGGGAGAAATGTCTGTGATGAAATATTAAATAAAGGCGAGAGACATGTATTCCAAGAAAATAGTGTAGTTATAGATTTTAGTAATTTTTAATTAAATCTCTGACTTTTATTCGTAAGAAAATATTCATCAAAAAATTTAATTGGATGAATAATCTTTAATTTAATAAAGTGCACGTAAAAACAAAAAAATTGTTCGCGCTTTCCCTTTTTTTTTTGTAGCCTCCGTTTTCTTTGTGTTGCTGTTTCTTTTTTTATATTGTTCCCACGAGTAGTGAACAATTAAACGGTCAACCACCCCAGAGGATTTGAAAGTGACATCACAAAAAGTTGACAAAAAGGTTAAGAAAACCGATAACGGATTTTCTTTAGGTTTGTTATCCTGAAACCTGATCCTGTTTGAAACCTGATCGTGTTCAAAGTCCATTACGTGGCTTTTCTCACAAGTACAAACACGACTATGATACGATATTCCATCATGGAATGCCACTGCCTATCTTCCGGCTTCATCATCAGACCTTGAAACCTAATTGTGGTCAAAGTTCATTACAAGACTTTTCTAAGAAATCCAAAACAGCTATGATACGATTTTCCATCATGAAGTTCCAGTTTACATCTTCCGGCTCCATCATCAGATCAGTTCGACAGTACCATATTATTGTATTGTCATCAGAACTACATACAGTTGCTAATTTTCATTACGCTACGACCCTTGGAAGATGGTTAAAGTAGTTGCCTTAGATTCCATTACATAGTTAGTTACACACAGGTCGACCTAATAAAAGCGTGTTAAAAAGCGTAGTTTTGAAGCAACTTTTTGTTACTACTCATTTTAAGTAAATTAATTAAATAAAATCATAGTAAGAATTTGTTTACTACACTAGTAGTTCTTTTTCTTAGGTCAATATGATCATTTACTGTTACGGTCTGTTCATTTACACACGTTATATTATTTTTTGTCATTCTTAAATAAAGTAAAACACTAAATACCTAACAATATAATGAATAAGTTAGTTTAATTAAGATTAAAAAGAAATGTATTTGATTTTGACGACTCCGTGCCTTCTCTATTCTAAAACATCAAAACACACAAACTACATCGCAAACTCACCGCGAGCGTGCGCTCGAGTTTGCAATGTATTCTAGCGGGGGTGCTCCCCGCGTCTTCCGTTAAGCTACGCCCCTCGAGCTATGTCTTATTTTTTACGTATCACCTTAAGCATAACTTGTTACCCATTTACACGATTGATTACAGTAAAAAAAGCAAGGTTCGCTGAAAACTGCAATCAAAAAATCAACCTCAGAAACAAATACAACGACCAAATACTCGCTCTGAGAATCAAGCTCCTGCCAAGAAACCAATTTAAGGTTAAGCATAACTTGTTACCCATTTACACGATTGATTACAGTAAAGGAAGTTAGGTTTGCAGAAAATTGCAATCAAAAAATCGATCTCATAAACCAAAACAATGATAAAAACTCGCTCTATGAAACAAGCTCCTGCCAAGAAATCAATGTAAGGTTAAGCAAAACTTGTTACCCATTTACACGATTAATTACAGTATAAGAAGTTAGGTTCGCTAAAAACTACGATCAAAAAATTGACCTCAGAAACAAAAACAATGATGGGTGAAATGCAGAAAATATGTCACTAATTCTCAAAAAGTAACGCACCTGAGAAATAACTAAACTGATAAAATTAATAACAAAACTGATACTATAAAGGTGAGATCACACAATATGGTCAAGGCAAGTCAAAAAACAAAACTAAAAAAATTCAATAAGTCAGGTTTGAGGGCTTCTCGTGTCACTTGAACATGGTATGTTTTATATCAAATGTGCTGAAAGCACATTGTTTTTAATCTTGACGTACGAGAAGTTGTCAATATTTAATTTCCGAGATATTCACTATAATCAAAATAAAACAAAAAATTGATAATTTAAAGTCATTTATTAGTATATACTTCACTAAGTAGTGATTGTACTAAACTTTTATTTATCCTCTAATCAAATAAAAGCAAATTCGTTTATCAATATTACTTTTAAAGGAACTTTCTCAACTAAATTTTTGATACTTGGCAGTATAAAATTACACTTATGTCAGTCTAATCATACTGTTTTTATTTTAATCACAAGAAATAATCTCAACAGTAAACGTCTAATTATAAAACAAAGAAATTAAAATAATCGATATAAACCTCTTATAATCAAAAAGATAAAACTTAGAAAAAATGAAACAAGGTGGCATTTAGTTGGCAAGATAAACAGCTTCTTAAAGTCATTTTGTACTAAATCTTTTGTACGAATTATTTTTATTTGATTAGACTCTAATCAAATAAAAATAATTCGTTTATCAATATTACTTTTAAAGGAACTTTCTTAACTTAATTTGACCATTTATAAAATTACAGTTGTATCAAATGTCAGTCTTATTCAATCTAATTAAATTGTTTTTATCTTAATCGCAACAATTAACGTTTTATTATATAAAACAAACAAATGAAAATAATCGAAACAAACTTCTTATTAACAAAAAAATAAATCTTATAATAAATAACAAGGTGGCATTTAAAGACATGTCAAGTTAAAGAGCTTTTCTAGTAACTGAAAATCCCTCTCTCAAATCTTATTTAAAAAAATATTCTCATCGTCTTACTGAGATCATCTCTTTGGTTGATATTTAAATCATAATTCAAATCAATTTTGGTCAACTTTAAGGGACATTCCCTGGTTGCATCCAAGTAGGCGCAATTTTCAACCGACGACCAAAAGAGGAGGTTATCAATTCGACGCGTATATATATTTTTTTTTTTTTTTATGTATGATCACCGAGTACTCGAAGACGGCTGAACCGATTTGGAAAATTCTTTTTTGTTTGATAGGGTATACTTCGAAATTGGTACCATTTGTCACCAAGTCAGGATCTGATGATGGAATCCTGGAGAAATCGAGGGAACTCTTCAAATATTATAGGCACACCTATGGCGTTTTGGGTATTTCTTATAGCAACTTGTGCAGTTGCTCTCAAAAAGTATTATTTCGGGAAGTGGAACTGATGATGAAGACCACAGATGGTCGCCGAAACTACTCAATAATAAGTATTTCGTGGATTGCGATTCGATTACTTGAATATGGATATTAAGCACTTTATGCTCGTCACAATGCATATGGTGATGTATAGCTGATGGTGAAGTACCAGGAGAACTCCTCAAAAATTAACGGCCCAGCATTGGGAAAAGCAATATTTTGTAAAATTTTATAAGTAGTTGTCATTTAGGCTTTGGTAACTAGGTAAATTAAAAATCAACCAACTAAAAAGAGTGAAATAAAAACTTTTTACCAAAAAATTAAACCGACTCCCAAAAAACACTGCAAAGTGAAAAATAACTTTAATTTCGGAAGTCGGTGCCAAAAACGAAAATACAAAACTAAAGACACCGACTACTGAAATTAAAGTTATGTAAATGATAAATAAGTGCTTTCGTACTTTTCAGCTTCCCAAAAGATGGTAACATAAAAAAGGAATGGATTGATGCCACAGGCATGCCACCTAACTGGTACCCTACAAAAAATAGCACCATATTGGTCGGTTCACTTCAACGCAGAAATGTTCTAGTCTCTAAAGAAAAGTCGCAGGCTTTTTGAATGGACAATTCCAAAATTAAGAGTACAACTGATATTTGCAGAAGTGTGTTAAATTTTATTTTATTACTGAAAGCTATTCTCATGATTTAGGGTATTCATAAAATTTAGGGTAGTAATTCAACTTTTCAGGATACTATACAACCTATACGGCTGGTATGTTCCGATCAAGAGCGTAATGTAAGTTAACATCGACTTCTATTTGACCTATCACTATGATAATTAAATATTAAGATTTAAGTCGAAAGCGCCAGGGTAGCCCTTAATACTTAGTAGGTAGTACTTAATAATAATTATGTAATGTTATGTTCTTAATAATATGTTTATTGTTATTGTAATATTTTCTGGACATGCCATTTTTTATTTGGTTCATTTTCAGGTGCCCAAAAAAAATTGTACAATAATAAATGGAAGAATCGATAACTTTCCGATTTAGTCAATCACTAGCGTATATGTAAAATAAATTGCTTTTGCACAGCACAACGATAGCGACCGATGTTTATGTGGGTAAATTCTACGGTGCATGGTAAATACACGCTGTGTTTGACGGAATAAGGTTTATTATTGATTGTATAGTACGTTCTGATTTAAGAAATGCGGGTGTGTGCGCGAGTGCGTATCTATTGATTTTATTAAACTGCATGTGTAGTTGTTGCCCCGCCTAGCGCCTAACTGGAGACACACGGTTCCGATATAATTTCGTCTGTTGACCAAATCTACTTATTTATTTTATCTATGTATAATATAGATTTAAAAGTATCGTCTATTTTATTAATGAAAACTGGCAGGGGGGCCCTTATATCCATGGGGCCCTGGGCTGCAGCCCAAATAGCCCATAGGTAGATCCACCTCTGATGCAAGCAAGCATGCAACATGCAGCAGGCATAGTTTCTGTCACGGCTCCGGTGCTGCAGGGCTCCGGCGGTCCCATGCAAGCTTATCCTCGCAGATGTTTTTCACGCTCACCACCGCGGCTGCGGCTTGCTGGCTGGCTTCGCCGACCAGCCTCAGCCGCGGCGGCGAGTGTTAAAACCACCTGATCCTCACCTCGCGGGCCGCCTCGCCCCTCCGTGCATACGCGATTTTAAATAACACTCTAGGGGTAGGATAGACATGGAACAGACGTGGAATCGGTTTCGCAGCAATTCGTTTCTGTCACGCCGCTTCCGCAGCACGCTCAATCAAATTACTCGCAATATTATATATTTTAAACGATAGGCTTAATGATTTTCGATTAAATAAACGTTATATCCAATAACGTTATACGAAATAAGTTTTAGAGTATATAAATGTTATGTCTAAAGAAATTACATCAACAGTTGGTATAACTCACTATCTTGTGAACGTTATTGAAATGAAAATATACCAAATAACTTTTTATGATATGAGACGCACCCCGCTAAATCAGTACGGATTTGTTTCGAACAGACCAGTTAAAAAACCGTGTTCAATTCAATTGCACACTATTTTGTAAAACCTCTTTTAACGTTGCTTGACCGCAAAAACGTACTCATTTGACGCGAGTTGAGCACGGGTTGGTTGAATTGTGTAGTAATACAAAAGCGTGTGTATTTCGCGAGACCGATGTCGCCAGTTGGACACGGAAAGGGAAATACGCGACGATGATTTGGTGCATTCACTAGAGGTCAGTGAAGATGATGAGCCTCTACCATATGAAATAGAGATTGAAAATAATGATATGACTGGTAGATCCTCGGTACATGAGAGATCCGTGATCCAGAATATGTAATTAATAAAAATAGGGGCAAGGATACAAACAAAGAAAATAAAACACGCGGGAGAAATGTCTGTGATGAAATATTAAACAAAGGCGAGAGACATGTATTCCAAGAAAATAGTGTAGTTATAGATTTTAGTAATTTTTAATTAAATCTCTGACTTTTATTCGTAAGAAAATATTCATCAAAAAATTTAATTGGATGAATAATCTTTAATTTAATAAAGTGCACGTAAAAACAAAAAAATTGTTCGCGCTTTCCCTTTTTTTTTTGTAGCCTCCGTTTTCTTTGTGTTGCTGTTTCTTTTTTTATATTGTTCCCACGAGTAGTGAACAATTAAACGGTCAACCACCCCAGAGGATTTGAAAGTGACATCACAAAAAGTTGACAAAAAGGTTAAGAAAACCGATAACGGATTTTCTTTAGGTTTGTTATCCTGAAACCTGATCCTGTTTGAAACCTGATCGTGTTCAAAGTCCATTACGTGGCTTTTCTCACAAGTACAAACACGACTATGATACGATATTCCATCATGGAATGCCACTGCCTATCTTCCGGCTTCATCATCAGACCTTGAAACCTAATTGTGGTCAAAGTTCATTACAAGACTTTTCTAAGAAATCCAAAACAGCTATGATACGATTTTCCATCATGAAGTTCCAGTTTACATCTTCCGGCTCCATCATCAGATCAGTTCGACAGTACCATATTATTGTATTGTCATCAGAACTACATACAGTTGCTAATTTTCATTACGCTACGACCCTTGGAAGATGGTTAAAGTAGTTGCCTTAGATTCCATTACATAGTTAGTTACACACAGGTCGACCTAATAAAAGCGTGTTAAAAAGCGTAGTTTTGAAGCAACTTTTTGTTACTACTCATTTTAAGTAAATTAATTAAATAAAATCATAGTAAGAATTTGTTTACTACACTAGTAGTTCTTTTTCTTAGGTCAATATGATCATTTACTGTTACGGTCTGTTCATTTACACACGTTATATTATTTTTTGTCATTCTTAAATAAAGTAAAACACTAAATACCTAACAATATAATGAATAAGTTAGTTTAATTAAGATTAAAAAGAAATGTATTTGATTTTGACGACTCCGTGCCTTCTCTATTCTAAAACATCAAAACACACAAACTACATCGCAAACTCACCGCGAGCGTGCGCTCGAGTTTGCAATGTATTCTAGCGGGGGTGCTCCCCGCGTCTTCCGTTAAGCTACGCCCCTCGAGCTATGTCTTATTTTTTACGTATCACCTTAAGCATAACTTGTTACCCATTTACACGATTGATTACAGTAAAAAAAGCAAGGTTCGCTGAAAACTGCAATCAAAAAATCAACCTCAGAAACAAATACAACGACCAAATACTCGCTCTGAGAATCAAGCTCCTGCCAAGAAACCAATTTAAGGTTAAGCATAACTTGTTACCCATTTACACGATTGATTACAGTAAAGGAAGTTAGGTTTGCAGAAAATTGCAATCAAAAAATCGATCTCATAAACCAAAACAATGATAAAAACTCGCTCTATGAAACAAGCTCCTGCCAAGAAATCAATGTAAGGTTAAGCAAAACTTGTTACCCATTTACACGATTAATTACAGTATAAGAAGTTAGGTTCGCTAAAAACTACGATCAAAAAATTGACCTCAGAAACAAAAACAATGATGGGTGAAATGCAGAAAATATGTCACTAATTCTCAAAAAGTAACGCACCTGAGAAATAACTAAACTGATAAAATTAATAACAAAACTGATACTATAAAGGTGAGATCACACAATATGGTCAAGGCAAGTCAAAAAACAAAACTAAAAAAATTCAATAAGTCAGGTTTGAGGGCTTCTCGTGTCACTTGAACATGGTATGTTTTATATCAAATGTGCTGAAAGCACATTGTTTTTAATCTTGACGTACGAGAAGTTGTCAATATTTAATTTCCGAGATATTCACTATAATCAAAATAAAACAAAAAATTGATAATTTAAAGTCATTTATTAGTATATACTTCACTAAGTAGTGATTGTACTAAACTTTTATTTATCCTCTAATCAAATAAAAGCAAATTCGTTCATCAATATTACTTTTAAAGGAACTTTCTCAACTAAATTTTTGATACTTGGCAGTATAAAATTACACTTATGTCAGTCTAATCATACTGTTTTTATTTTAATCACAAGAAATAATCTCAACAGTAAACGTCTAATTATAAAACAAAGAAATTAAAATAATCGATATAAACCTCTTATAATCAAAAAGATAAAACTTAGAAAAAATGAAACAAGGTGGCATTTAGTTGGCAAGATAAACAGCTTCTTAAAGTCATTTTGTACTAAATCTTTTGTATGAATTATTTTTATTTGATTAGACTCTAATCAAATAAAAATAATTCGTTTATCAATATTACTTTTAAAGGAACTTTCTTAACTTAATTTGACCATTTATAAAATTACAGTTGTATCAAATGTCAGTCTTATTCAATCTAATTAAATTGTTTTTATCTTAATCGCAACAATTAACGTCTTATTATATAAAACAAACAAATGAAAATAATCGAAACAAACTTCTTATTAACAAAAAAATAAATCTTATAATAAATAACAAGGTGGCATTTAAAGACATGTCAAGTTAAAGAGCTTTTCTAGTAACTGAAAATCCCTCTCTCAAATCTTATTTAAAAAAATATTCTCATCGTCTTACTGAGATCATCTCTTTGGTTGATATTTAAATCATAATTCAAATCAATTTTGGTCAACTTTAAGGGACATTCCCTGGTTGCATCCAAGTAGGCGCAATTTTCAACCGACGACCAAAAGAGGAGGTTATCAATTCGACGCGTATATATATTTTTTTTTTTTTTATGTATGATCACCGAGTACTCGAAGACGGCTGAACCGATTTGGAAAATTCTTTTTTGTTTGATAGGGTATACTTCGAAATTGGTACCATTTGTCACCAAGTCAGGATCTGATGATGGAATCCTGGAGAAATCGAGGGAACTCTTCAAATATTATAGGCACACCTATGGCGTTTTGGGTATTTCTTATAGCAACTTGTGCAGTTGCTCTCAAAAAGTATTATTTCGGGAAGTGGAACTGATGATGAAGACCACAGATGGTCGCCGAAACTACTCAATAATAAGTATTTCGTGGATTGCGATTCGATTACTTGAATATGGATATTAAGCACTTTATGCTCGTCACAATGCATATGGTGATGTATAGCTGATGGTGAAGTACCAGGAGAACTCCTCAAAAATTAACGGCCCAGCATTGGGAAAAGCAATATTTTGTAAAATTTTATAAGTAGTTGTCATTTAGGCTTTGGTAACTAGGTAAATTAAAAATCAACCAACTAAAAAGAGTGAAATAAAAACTTTTTACCAAAAAATTAAACCGACTCCCAAAAAACACTGCAAAGTGAAAAATAACTTTAATTTCGGAAGTCGGTGCCAAAAACGAAAATACAAAACTAAAGACACCGACTACTGAAATTAAAGTTATTTTTCACTTTGCAGTGTTTTTTGGGAGTCGGTTTAATTTTTTGGTAAAAAGTTTTCAGCAGAAAATTTTACGTCGCTCAATACCGTCGCTTATTTTGTTCTGTGGAGCCAACTCCCTATTATAAAACAGTGAAGGATTTTTGTCACTTTCACTTTCATACCATGGACTATCATCACTCTCTGCATATAAGTTGCTATCCATTTCCGAATCTGAGGTAGAATACTCTATTACTCGCTTTTTCTTCCTACGACCTATACTTTGCTTAGTCTTATTTTCTTTTTCCCTCTAAGTCCTGCTTGGGGACTTACTTCATTTTCTTTGTTTTCCATGCTCGTTTCTTCTTCTCTGTCATTTGTATCAACTGCTGTAGTTTTCCTTTATAACTTAAATCTTTTATTTTGCTTTTACGGGCTTTAACTCTTTCAAGATGTTTTTTTCTTAATTCTTCATATTTTATTGGATTTTCTTTTCGCTCACGGTACTTTCTTTGCCTTTCTGCATTTGATAGTGGCGCCATCTCTGCAATATATATATTTAATTTTAGAAATAGATTGATTAAGTATTAATTGTATGTAAACGCAGCCTTATATTTTCTCAGTTTCGTTATGTAACGAAATAATAACGAAATTGATAAGAACATCTGAGAATTAATTACCTAAAAATATTTATATCTCATAGCTTTTGAAAAGCAACTAATATTAAAGCGGATTATAATATCATAGGAAACATGTGCATAGTTTCCTCTACAGAAAACATAGTTTTAAAGCATAAAACATATTGATTTATCACCGTTAATCACCCTGATAAAATATACAAGCAAATTTAATACTCACCGAAACGCACACTTTCTCCGCCGTAACAAAATGGCTGCAGTTTGACATTTGTCAAAGAACATTCGAAGGTAATGTGGCTAACTTGAGAAAAATACGGATTCGTTCTAAAACTTAACGAAAGTCATTAAATTTCCCATAACGAATCCTGAGTAACGAAACATTTATTTTTAGGGACAATATATTTGGAGTAAATAAATATAATAAAAAAAGCGTATTATGAGAACCACATAAATAATATAATATTTATTGATATGAAGGAACTGTTAAAATAAAAATTAAACAGGTAAGTTCATCAGACAAAAAAAAATAATTTAACGTGTAACGAAATGAAAAGGACACTAATAAAATGTATGGAAATAATTTTAACCCATTTTTCAAAACCTATTAAGTATTTGTTTTTGCTATTACGAAGTTATAAATAAATGTTCACGATGTTGGTTATAAGGTATAATATTCAAAATAAATATTTATTGCGCATTATTTAAACATGCTATTAAGTCAATGCATTTTAAAACCATAGGACACAAACAAATTCAAAAGTTGCAAGTTTTTTGCATTTCACCCTGATATAAAACTCGCTCTGAGAAACAAGCTCCTGCCAAGAAATCAATGTAAGGTTAAGCAAAACTTGTTACCCATTTACAAGATTGATTACAGTAAAAGAAGTAAGGTTCGCTGAAAACTGCAATCAAATAAATTGACCTCAGAAACAAAAAAAAAAGATAAAACATTCGCTGTGTGAAACAAGCTCCTGTCAAGAAATCAATGTAACGTTAAGCAAAACTTGTTACCCATTTACACAATTTATTACAGTAAAAGAAGTAAGGTTCGCTGAAAATTGCCATCAAAAAATCGATCTCAGAAACCAAAACAATGACAAAAATCTCGCTCTGTGAAATAAGCTCCTGCCACGACATCAATGTAAGGTTAAGCAAAACTTGTTGCCCATTTACACGATTGAATTCAGTAAAAGAAGTTAGGTTCGCTGAAAACTGCAATCAAAAAATCAACCTCAGAAACAAAAACAATTATAAAAAACTCGCTCTGAGAGACAAGCTCCTGAAAAGAAACCAATTTAAGGTTAAGCAAAACTTGTTACCCATTTACACGATTAATTACAGTATAAGAAGTTAGGTTCGCTAAAAACTACGATAAAAAAATTGACCTCAGAAACAAAAACAATAATATAAAACTCGCTCTGAGAAACAAGCTCCTGCCAAGAAATCAATGTAAGGTTAAGCAAAACTTGTTACCCATTTACACAATTTATTACAGTAAAAGAAGTAAGGTTCGCTGAAAATTGCCATAAAAAAATCGATCTCAGAAACCAAACAATGACAAAAATCTCGCTCTGTGAAATAAGCTCCTGCCACGACATCAATGTGAGGTTAAGCAAAATTTATTACCAATTTACACGATTGAATTCAGTAAAAGAAGTTAGGTTCGCTGAAAACTACGATCAAAAAATTCACCTCAGAAGCAAAAACAACGACAAAAATCTCACTTTGTGAAACTAACTCCTGCCAAGAATTTGATGTAATGTTAAGCAAAACTTGTTACCCATTTACACGATTGATTACAGTAAAAGAAGTAAGGTTCGCTGAAAACTGCAATCAAAAAATCAAACTCAGAAACAAATACAACGATCAAATACTCGCTCTGAGAATCAAGCTCCTGCCAAGAAACCAATGTAAGGTTAAGCAAAACTTGTTACCCATTTACACGATTAATTACAGTATAAGAAGTTAGGTTCGCTAAAAACTACGATAAAAAAATTGACCTCAGAAACAAAAACAATAATATAAAACTCGCTCTGAGAAACAAGCTCCTGCAAGGAATCAATGTAAGGTTAAGCAAAACTTTTTACCCATCTACACGATTGATTACGAAATCCAATTACAATAGGAATCGCTTTAAGGAACGAGCTGCTGAAGGGAATCTTTTAAAGATAAAGTAATATTGATAAACGAATTATTTTTATTTGATTAGAGTCTAATCAAATAAAAATAATTCGTACAAAAGATTTAGTACAAAATGACTTTAAGAAGCTGTTTATCTTGCCAACTAAATGCCACCTTGTTTCATTTTTTCTAAGTTTTATCTTTTTGATTATAAGAGGTTTATATCGATTATTTTCATTTCTTTGTTTTATAATTAGACGTTTACTGTTGAGATTATTTCTTGTGATTAAAATAAAAACAGTATGATTAGACTGACATAAGTGTAATTTTATACTGCCAAGTATCAAAAATTTAGTTGAGAAAGTTCCTTTAAAAGTAATATTGATAAACGAATTTGCTTTTATTTGATTAGAGGATAAATAAAAGTTTAGTACAATCACTACTTAGTGAAGTATATACTAATAAATGACTTTAAATTATCAATTTTTTGTTTTATTTTGATTATAGTGAATATCTCGGAAATTAAATATTGACAACTTCTCGTACGTCAAGATTAAAAACAATGTGCTTTCAGCACATTTGATATAAAACATACCATGTTCAAGTGACACGAGAAGCCCTCAAACCTGACTTATTGAATTTTTTTAGTTTTGTTTTTTGACTTGCCTTGACCATATTGTGTGATCTCACCTTTATAGTATCAGTTTTGTTATTAATTTTATCAGTTTAGTTATTTCTCAGGTGCGTTACTTTTTGAGAATTAGTGACATATTTTCTGCATTTCACCCATCATTGTTTTTGTTTCTGAGGTCAATTTTTTGATCGTAGTTTTTAGCGAACCTAACTTCTTATACTGTAATTAATCGTGTAAATGGGTAACAAGTTTTGCTTAACCTTACATTGATTTCTTGGCAGGAGCTTGTTTCATAGAGCGAGTTTTTATCATTGTTTTGGTTTATGAGATCGATTTTTTGATTGCAATTTTCTGCAAACCTAACTTCCTTTACTGTAATCAATCGTGTAAATGGGTAACAAGTTATGCTTAACCTTAAATTGGTTTCTTGGCAGGAGCTTGATTCTCAGAGCGAGTATTTGGTCGTTGTATTTGTTTCTGAGGTTGATTTTTTGATTGCAGTTTTCAGCGAACCTTGCTTTTTTTACTGTAATCAATCGTGTAAATGGGTAACAAGTTATGCTTAAGGTGATACGTAAAAAATAAGACATAGCTCGAGGGGCGTAGCTTAACGGAAGACGCGGGGAGCACCCCCGCTAGAATACATTGCAAACTCGAGCGCACGCTCGCGGTGAGTTTGCGATGTAGTTTGTGTGTTTTGATGTTTTAGAATAGAGAAGGCACGGAGTCGTCAAAATCAAATACATTTCTTTTTAATCTTAATTAAACTAACTTATTCATTATATTGTTAGGTATTTAGTGTTTTACTTTATTTAAGAATGACAAAAAATAATATAACGTGTGTAAATGAACAGACCGTAACAGTAAATGATCATATTGACCTAAGAAAAAGAACTACTAGTGTAGTAAACAAATTCTTACTATGATTTTATTTAATTAATTTACTTAAAATGAGTAGTAACAAAAAGTTGCTTCAAAACTACGCTTTTTAACACGCTTTTATTAGGTCGACCTGTGTGTAACTAACTATGTAATGGAATCTAAGGCAACTACTTTAACCATCTTCCAAGGGTCGTAGCGTAATGAAAATTAGCAACTGTATGTAGTTCTGATGACAATACAATAATATGGTACTGTCGAACTGATCTGATGATGGAGCCGGAAGATGTAAACTGGAACTTCATGATGGAAAATCGTATCATAGCTGTTTTGGATTTCTTAGAAAAGTCTTGTAATGAACTTTGACCACAATTAGGTTTCAAGGTCTGATGATGAAGCCGGAAGATAGGCAGTGGCATTCCATGATGGAATATCGTATCATAGTCGTGTTTGTACTTGTGAGAAAAGCCACGTAATGGACTTTGAACACGATCAGGTTTCAAACAGGATCAGGTTTCAGGATAACAAACCTAAAGAAAATCCGTTATCGGTTTTCTTAACCTTTTTGTCAACTTTTTGTGATGTCACTTTCAAATCCTCTGGGGTGGTTGACCGTTTAATTGTTCACTACTCGTGGGAACAATATAAAAAAAGAAACAGCAACACAAAGAAAACGGAGGCTACAAAAAAAAAAGGGAAAGCGCGAACAATTTTTTTGTTTTTACGTGCACTTTATTAAATTAAAGATTATTCATCCAATTAAATTTTTTGATGAATATTTTCTTACGAATAAAAGTCAGAGATTTAATTAAAAATTACTAAAATCTATAACTACACTATTTTCTTGGAATACATGTCTCTCGCCTTTATTTAATATTTCATCACAGACATTTCTCCCGCGTGTTTTATTTTCTTTGTTTGTATCCTTGCCCCTATTTTTATTAATTACATATTCTGGATCACGGATCTCTCATGTACCGAGGATCTACCAGTCATATCATTATTTTCAATCTCTATTTCATATGGTAGAGGCTCATCATCTTCACTGACCTCTAGTGAATGCACCAAATCATCGTCGCGTATTTCCCTTTCCGTGTCCAACTGGCGACATCGGTCTCGCGAAATACACACGCTTTTGTATTACTACACAATTCAACCAACCCGTGCTCAACTCGCGTCAAATGAGTACGTTTTTGCGGTCAAGCAACGTTAAAAGAGGTTTTACAAAATAGTGTGCAATTGAATTGAACACGGTTTTTTAACTGGTCTGTTCGAAACAAATCCGTACTGATTTAGCGGGGTGCGTCTCATATCATAAAAAGTTATTTGGTATATTTTCATTTCAATAACGTTCACAAGATAGTGAGTTATACCAACTGTTGATGTAATTTCTTTAGACATAACATTTATATACTCTAAAACTTATTTCGTATAACGTTATTGGATATAACGTTTATTTAATCGAAAATCATTAAGCCTATCGTTTAAAATATATAATATTGCGAGTAATTTGATTGAGCGTGCTGCGGAAGCGGCGTGACAGAAACGAATTGCTGCGAAACCGATTCCACGTCTGTTCCATGTCTATCCTACCCCTAGAGTGTTATTTAAAATCGCGTATGCACGGAGGGGCGAGGCGGCCCGCGAGGTGAGGATCAGGTGGTTTTAACACTCGCCGCCGCGGCTGAGGCTGGTCGGCGAAGCCAGCCAGCAAGCCGCAGCCGCGGTGGTGAGCGTGAAAAACATCTGCGAGGATAAGCTTGCATGGGACCGCCGGAGCCCTGCAGCACCGGAGCCGTGACAGAAACTATGCCTGCTGCATGTTGCATGCTTGCTTGCATCAGAGGTGGATCTACCTATGGGCTATTTGGGCTGCAGCCCAGGGCCCCATGGATATAAGGGCCCCCCTGCCAGTTTTCATTAATAAAATAGACGATACTTTTAAATCTATATTATATAATAAATCGAAAATATGTAAAATTCAAACACAATTTTGGCAACGCCATAATCGGCCAATCCGTATGTGCGACTATCGAGAACGAAGCAGGGAATTCCCTTGTCTCTTATAATGATCGGGTATTCAGTGTTAAAAAATACTTAATACCCCTAGGAAGGGCGTAGGGTAGTTTCCTAAAATATTTTATTTAGTCCGTCACGTAGTTTAACAAAAAACATTCGATACGTATTTTTTTATTTTTTCACGTAATTGAAAAATTAAGACGATACAGTGAGTTGAAGTTTCGCGTGACGTCACACTCCGGTATAATTCTTGGCACTGTGTGACGTCAGCAGCCCCCACTCCTATACTTTGAAGCTTTCCGTTTTGTGAATTTTTCTTGACTTGAAAGGGCAAAAAATACGTGATCAATATTTTTTGAAATTCTACCTGATGAACCAAATAAAATAATTATTTTGTAACACAGGAAACTACCCTATTGCGTTGGGTTGTACCGCCACAATTTTGTTATTGTCATCTAAATACAAACTTAGTGTTTAATTGTCACAACTGTGTGTGAGTATGGGTATTTAGTGTGCTATTAAGTGATAAGTAACATATTCTAATCAAATTCAAATTATTTATAAAACGTAAGCTATTTCAGGAAGCTATTTACACAGTCAAAGATTATATTGAGGATTAAAAGGCTTGGGTATTAGTTTCTCCAATGATATACGTACTTATGTGCTCTTTTTTAATATATTTTGCTGAGTTAATGATTGACTTTCTAAAGTATTGTATATACCTACTTTGTATTTAATTATTTCTTTTTTCGTTTTTTGATTTTTTATATTTTTATTATTATGAATGTGAGGAATATGTAGGTTATTATTTCTTTTTATGTTATTTTCATTATAATTTATAGTTGATGTATGGCTGTTTGAGTATTTGTCTTACCTACCCAAATGTCCTTACTTTGATACTGTTCGTCAGATCGTTGAGCTCCTTAAGTTCAAAGTTGAGCTACACGATAACTGACAAATGTTTGCACTCTGGATGGTCCGCTCAAATTTGTGACTTATCGTACTTATAATAATTGAAAGTAATCTGATTATGATATGATCCTACAATGCTCCTAATTTAAGAAATCTACACTAATATTATAAAGCAGTAAAGTTTGTTTCTTTGAATGCGCTAATCTTTGAAAGTACTGGGTGGATTAAGATAAAATTTGGTATTGAAGTAGGTTGAAGCTTGAGAAGTGTTATAGGCTTCTTTTTACCCAACTGCTAGTTTGTAAAGTCTTTGCATATTTTCCTTCAATATAAGATAAGATAAGATAAAATTTATTTGTACATAAGAAAAGACACGTAATACATAAAAGAAAAACAGTAGGTTGTACAGCAAATCTAAAAATTAGTGTCAGATTTCCGGCACCTAAACTAGGTACGCAGACCTGTATCTTAGGAGTCGGAGATATTTCGGCATTGGCAATAAATAACACGACCGTGACATTTCTGTTACAATATTTCTGTTGTCAACAGCAAAAGAAGGTTGTGTGTGTGTTTATGAGTGTCTGGAAGGTTTGTGTGTGTATGTGTTTGTGTGAGTGGGTGTGTGTATATGCGTGTGTGGGCGACGGTGTCATTATGTGTGAATGAGAGAGTATGATTCCATAGGAGTATAAATAAATTTAAGTTTCGATACACAATATTTTTTCTGCTTCGTCATAAGATAAAAGAAGTAGCCAGTTCTTAAGTTTTTTTTAATTCGTGAGTGGTGAGTCTATAAATGGAAATAATTTTATTAATTTTGTTATAAATACGTGAACTTTGTGCTAAAAATTGACGACTTGCAAATGCATATCGACAAGGGATTGCTTTGCATACTGGAAAACCTTTGCGCCTTTGAAGTAGGTTTTTGTCTAGAGGAAGAGTACGGTGTCTTCGCTGGATAGAACGGAGGATATATAGCTGTCTGACTGTGAGGATTTGTGCGTCAGAATATAGCTGGTCAGTAGAGAAGTCTCTTGGTTTAAAGATCATCACTTTCAGTACTGCTCGTTGTCAGTTATGTTTAATTTTTAAATAATTTATAAATATTTGATATTTAATAACAGGGCTTTAATAGGAAATTGCCAGTACGGCAAAACAGCGAATTCATAAGGAATTCGCTGTTTTGCCGTACTGGCAATTTCAAATTATAATATTAAATCAGAGTTGCCATGGCAACGAAAGTAACAATAGTCGCTTTGTTGTAGTTTGTGGTGAAAATAAATAAATAAAAATAGTTTTCTGAATAATTGAGAGCAATTAACTTCATTCCCGGGTTCCCGAAAAATTTCCGGGACACTTGCACGTAAAATTACCATCCGCGATAACGATTTATTCTCCCCACTTGAAGTCCCGACTTCGAGATGGAGGAGAGTAAGAGTGAGGAGGACATGAGTGATTCGGAGTTTTTAGCGAACGTTGATCGAGATCTAGACTTATCAGATGGTGAAAATATATTAACAAGAAGAAATGAAAGTTCGGAAAAAAAGGCAGCAAAAAGAAAAGAAAGAGATGGAAGTAGTGAAGGAGAAGGACTAAAGAGCGATGAAGATTTTCTTACGGTTACTCGAAGGAAACAGAAACGGTTGATCAAAAGTGATTCTTTGGATATACAAACAAATGTGAGTGTAGTTAGAGGAAAAAAGGACGATAAGATAGAAACCGTGGAGAAACATCAAGTTTGCATCACAGCGTTAGAAGGTTTGCCTAAGCAAATTGCGATGGCTAAGTTGTTAAGATCGCAAAATATTACAGGTATTGATCATATTAAATATAAAAACATAAACAGAGCAATTATTACATTTTTCAAGAAACAAGATGCCCTATTGTTGGTGGAATGCAAAAAACTTGAAGAGATGGGGCTTCGCTGTCAATTTACACATGAATTAAACATGATTCATGGAGTAGTCAGAGGAATCGATCTAGATTTGAGTGAAGAAGAGTTACTCAAAAAAGTTATGTGACGGTAATGTAATAAGCAGATTCACAAATAAAGGTCTAGCACAAGGAGACCCTCTGTCTCCGTTGCTTTTTAATTTAATTACTTACAAGATATGTCATAGAGTTCAAAATGTATCAGTTTTGCAATACGCGGACGATTTTGTAATATATGTCACTAATAAGGACATTCAAATATGTGAACGATATGTACAAAATGGTTTAGCCTTAGTTGTAGAGCTATTAAATGAACTAGGGTTGGTACTTTCGGCAAATAAAACACAATATTGTCTTTTCAGTAGAGGTCGCAGGAAAAAACTACCAGTGCTAAGAATAGAAGAGCCCTTGGTTTATTCAGAAAATATCAAGTATTTGGGCATATGGCTAGATAGGAGTCTAAGCTGGGGAAAACACATTAATGAAGTGGTCAACAAATGCTCAAAATTCTTAAATATATTAAAATTACTAGCAGGAAGTTCTTGGGGGGTGCACATGATACATTTGAGAAGATTGTACATATCCTTAATTAGAAGTCGTATTGATTACGCATCAGTTTTATACGATAATAGTACAAAAAGTCATATTAGTAAACTCGATAAAATTCAGAATCAAGCCTTAAGGATAATAGGCGGCTTTATCAAAAGTACTCCAATTCATGTTATGGAGAGCGAGTTACACATTGCCCCTTTATTTATAAGAAGACAATATTTAGCCTATAAGTATTTATTAAAAATCAGTGCTTGGTCTAATAATAGTAATACTTGTGTACTTTCTGAATTGAGGGCTCTTTTGCAAATTAGTTATTGGGTTAATAAAAAAAAAGCCTCTACTCGCACAAACAATTGAGGATGTAAAACAGACTGAAGGTGTTTCTGTGGATATTCTTAGAATGTTTACTTTTGATATTTGGTTATCAGCTGTTGATTTTCATAAATGCTTAGTTATGGGCTTAGAATGTGTATCGCTGGCTAAAACAAGGTACGAGCCCAACACTTTACTCAATGAAGTCGTGAGAGAATTGAATATGAATTACCATGGGTGGCAGAAACTATATTCAGATGGGTCTAAGGGCGCTCACGGATTAGGTGCAGCGTTTTACGATTCCAGTTGTAATTATAGAGTAGGTTTTAAAATAGTATCCAATGTATCTATCATGACGTTGGAACTCATTGCAATTTTGCAAGCCTTGTCCTATGTAACGAAAAAAAAAAATATGATAAGGTTGTTATATTTACTGATAGCAAAAGTGCATTGCATCACGTGGCTCGATGTGCCTCTGGCTTCAGAGGCACATCGATAGGTTACGACATTTTAAAATATATTCTCATGTTTTTGGGAATTGGCGCAGAGTTGAAGTTGCAATGGGTTCCAGCACATCTTGGTTTGCAGGGTAATGAGGAAGCTGATTGCTCATCTAAATTGGCAGCAAAGGAAGGAATCGAGCTGAACTTCATACCAGATTATGTTGAATACGTATCAAAATTTAAAATAAGATGTTTCAATAACTGGAAACAACATTTTAACAGGAAATCATTAGATAAAGGTATATGGTACAAAACTGTTCAAAATGAGCTTCCTCAAGTGCCCTGGTTTGATTGTAGTAGTTTAAGTAGAAGTTATGTTAAGTTAGTTGTAAGATTAAGGTCTGGACACTATCCATCAGCAAAGTTTGCATTTCTCATGAAGAAAGTAAATTCTCCCAACTGCAACGCATGCAGTGTTTTAGAGGATGTACATCATTTGTTGATGGAGTGTGTCAAGAACCAAGAGGAAAGGAGAAGGCTAATCAATGAGTTTAGTTTAAATATATTACAGATAGGTTTAATACAATCAATTTTAGCTCAACCGAAGTCAGATGTAGCAAAAAGATTTAGCGAGTTGGTGTACTATATTGATTAGTATTCTCCTTTCAATTTAATTAAGTATTTTTTTTGAAGCTTGTGTTCGGCATGATGGGGTTGGCGTATCCATTGAGATAAAAACCCCAAATCAACTTAAAAAAGATAAAAAAAAAAAAAATCATATACTGTCCTCTTAATCTGTATCATGGATACTGTGGAGTTTTTTTGCCGGTTTTTCTCCCTAGAAAACGACCAATTTCAAACCATGCACTAACTTCTGACGTATTGTAAGTGCCCATGTGGGCCTATGTGAAATAAATATGTTGAGTTTGAGTTCGATAATCATATTGTTTTGGCTAATAATTATAATTTCAAATTAATTTTATTTTATAATTTGGAATTCTTGTTTCAAAGTTTGGCATAACCGTGCCCCTTGTACCTACGGCCCACAACCTCAACGACGTTTACAAAACGAACTCTAAAAATGAATGCACCATCCGTTATTAGTTTGCTCGTGTCCGATCTGGAAATTTCGACCTGAAAAATTAACCCTTTGGTTGTCGATGACGAATTAAAGGCGATTGTGGGAGCTGATGACACCCAATCTGCGGCTGAATTAGAAGCAGCTTTCAACGCTAGTATCAAAACAATATTGGTTTACTTGCGTCAAATTGGCAAGGTAAAAAAGCTTGACGTCTGCCCCACGAATTCAGTGATCATCACCGCGAAGGACGCATCGAGACGTACCTTGCACTGCTTAACAGGCACACAAACGAAATAATTTTGTTGCCTGCGGTGAAAAATGGATCCTGTTCGACAATCGTAAGCGAAATTGGTTAGATCCTGGATTAGCATCTAAACGTTTTCCTAAACGAAAACTGACCCCTAGAAAAGTGATGGTCCCTGTTTGGTGGTCTAACCCTGGTGTAATGAGTTATCTACCAAACAGGATGAGCATTACTGCAGAACTGAACACAATTATGGAGAAGCTCGCACATCTCCAACCAGCTTTGGTCAATCGCTCGGCTCCGCTGCTCTTGCACGACAACGCGCGTCCTCATACTACATAGCAGACGGTCTACAAGTTACAAGAGCTGGTGTTGGAAGTTCTCCGCCATCTGTCATACTCACTAGACCTTGCACCTACAGACTTCTACTTTTTCCTGAATTCTAAACTTCTCGGAAAAAAATCAACATCATAGAGGCAGTAAAAATGCCTTTGCAGAATTTGTTGCCTCCCGTCCAACTGATTTCTTCAAGAAGGGTATCAATAAGCTACCAGTGCGTTGGAAAAGATGCATCGATTGCATGGGTGATTACTTTGATAAATAGAAATAAAATATATAGAAAAAAACACGATGACTGATTTCATGAATAACGGCAATATCATTGGTAATGGCTTTCAGTATTAATATACCAGATGTACTACAGGGCACCATCCTCACTTGGTCAATATACCACTTTGTCATACTATGTAATTCTCCTCTACATTTATTGTGCGCACTTTGTCGGTCGGACTTCGGTCGGACTTCGACCGGTCTTCGAATCGGTTTGGAACTCTCTGTGGGCTTCTGTGTTCTTTTCCACATATGACCCGTCTGCCACCTTTAAAGTAAGAGTGAAAAATCTCCGGCAGATGCCTTGCCACCACGAATTTTGGCCCTGGCAACGCACTTTCTTTCTATTTCATTAAGAAAAAAGCAGAAGAAAAATATTAGTTTAGTCCTGTCAAATTAAGATATTCCATAGACAATTTTAGACTCGATTATAAAATTGGTTTCTAAAAATACGTCAATTTACGTCAGGCGCTGACTAATTTGACAGAAATAAACTAATATTTTCTGTCCTTTTATAATGAAATAGTAAGAAAAAGATGCACTGAACTTTAGTTTAGTTTGTGAACAAGACAATCCGCGCCAATGTATTTCTTTCTATCTTAATAGGAAATAAACAGTTTACTGACTAATTTTTTTCCAAGAAGTTAGTAGTTAGACACTGTTGATCATCCAAATTTAAAAATTATAATGGCGACTCTAATCTTCTGTTTTCCGAATCACATGTAATATCCGAGGTCTGCTCCGGCGCTGTGATTTTGTCTCTGTAAAATAAAACTGGTATGTAAATATTAAAAAATAGGGAACCCTCATAGTTCGTCATGTCTGTCCGTGCGTCCGTTCGTATGTCACAGCCATTTTATTCCGAAGCTATTAGGACTATACATGTGAAACTTGGTAGGTAGATGTATTCTGTAAACCGCTTTCAGATTTTATAAAAAAAATAATTAAAATAAAGGGGGGCTCACCATACATGGAACTGATACTGAAAAATTTTTTTTTTCATGAAACCTATGTGTGTGTGGTATCTATAGACAGGTCTATAAAAATCACATAGGGGTTTCTGAAACTACTTTTTATAAAGTCAATCGTTTAAAAGATATACGCTCCCAAAGTGGTAAAATGTGTACCTCCCCCCCCCCCCCCCTCTAACTTCTGTAATAATGGAATGAAAATCTAAAAAAATATATGTCTGTAGATCTTAATGTATACTTTCAACCAAAATTGGTTTGAACGAGATCGGGTCAGCATTTTTTGTGATACAACATATTTTCTAAAACCGCAAATATAACTTTGTAATTCATACAAACACTATGAAAAACAAAGTTATTTGGCGTAGTTGTAAAAAATGTAAATAACTTAGTTTTAAGAAATTTGTAAGGTTTTGTTTTTCGTCAAATAAATATACATATTATATTATAATAGTTACTACGAAACCCTTCATGGGCGAGTCTGACTCGCACTTGGCCAATTATTTTCCGTCATTTTACGAGCATGATCCCTCAGGCGTTCCAAATGTCGGTTTTTAGGGTTCCGTAGCCAAATGGCAAAAAACGGAACCCTTATAGTTTCGACATGTCTGTCCGTCTGTCTGTCTGTCCGTCCGTCCGTATGTCACAGCCATTTTATTCCGAAACTATTAAGACTATACATGTAAAACTTGATAGATAGATGTATTCTGTGAACCGCTTTCCGATTTTAAGAGAAAATTTAAAAAATATTTAAAATAAAGGGGGCTCCTCATACATGGAACTGAAACTGAAAATATTTTTTTTCATGAAACCTATTCGTGTGTGGTATCTATAGACAGGTCTTTAAAAATGACATTAAGGTTTCTAAAATTACTTTTTCATAAAGTTAATCGTTTAAAAGATATACGCTTCCAAAGTGGTAAAATGTGTGTGTCCCCTCTAACTTCTATAATAATGAAGTGAAAAATCTAAAAAAACCATATGTTGTAGATCTTAATGTAAACTTTCAATCAAAATTAGTTTGAACGAGATCGAGTCAACATTTTTTGAGATACAGTATATTTTCTAAAACCGCAAATATAACTTTGTAATTCATACAAACACTATGAAAAACAAAGTTATTTGGCGTAGTTGTAAAAATTGTAAATAAGCTACTTTTAAGAAATTTGTAAGGTTTTTGGTTTTTTTTTTCAAATAAATATATTAAGTATATTATATTTATTATAGTTACTACGGAACCCTTCATGGGCGAGTCCAACTCGCACTTGGGCAATTTTTTCACCTTTCGTTGTCTTTTATACTTATTCCCCATATCGGTAAACTAATGTTATATAAACATTGTTCACTTGTCAAATATAGATAAATAAAATCAGAAAACAAGACTAAACAATAACTATTTCAATAAAAAATTATAATCACGGTTGCGGGAGGAATCGACACAGGTCTATCACTGACAAAGGCCGGAGGCGAACTGGGCGGGCATAAGAAAGTGACAGAGTCTATTACTTCCACGTGCGAAAAAAAGAGAGCGCAACAATACGCTGGAACCAAAATAAAACAACGTAAGCGCCAAACCAAATAAAAATTGTTTAAAAATAAATTAAGCTATGTATCAAAAAATATTTTCAGTCAGAGTTTTCAATTACCTATTATGCACATTTTGAATGCAATTTTGAAATGAAATTCCTTAGGATTTTAGAATTATAGGGAATAATAAAAAAGAATAGAGGTCTTTTCGGAATCAAATTCGACGGAGCAAATTTAACCCAATTGCGTTTTCCTTCGGTCAAAGTATTAATGAAATAGTCAATAAACATATTACCAAAAATTAAATCCATACTTGCTGGAATAGTGAAATAAATGGTGACGAAAAAACCCCTAATTTATTTTGGTATCGCCTTAACCTTACATTGCCCACATCTGCGCACCGATTGTGCTGACTTCTTATCGCTAATACTACCCACTTGTAGAAATTACCAGAGGGCAAAGATGGATGACACAGGACACAATGCATTTAGCACGGAGTGTCATGTCCGGAAGAACTGGGAATCACTGGCGAGATCCACAGTAGCATACTGCTAAGGTGGCCCCAGTGAAACTTCAGATAGCGGAGAACAGACAGTACCAAGAGGGATAAAACAGTATCGGGCGATTCAGGCCAACCTACAGAGACGTAAGCAGGCGACCGACGAACTAATGGTGGAAGCAGCGAAGCAAAAAATTCCATTTGCCAAAACCAAATTCAAGAACCTTATGTAGGATATTATCATTAGAACTTAAAACGGGATATTTAACATGTGTATTTATTGTTTTGAGTTTTCGATTAAAAGGTTAAAAATCTTCCAGGGCACGCGAACGATACAGTGTGAAGTGAATGCGGACAAGACTAACAAGAGTTCTATTATACTGTTTGACGACAGTATAGATGTAACTCAATGTCCAATGCTGACCACGGAAAATATCACAGTGGCACGACAGAACAGAGGGAAGTCGTAGTCATCTCGGTGTATCTGGAAGAGGATGGTAACATAAACGCCGACATCGATCACATCCATAGAATAGTGGACAATGTTGGCAGGAAGCGCCTGATACTGGGAGGGGACGTGAACGCTTGGAATATGTGGTGGGGAAGTAGGGAGACAAACCGTAGGGGGGAAGAACTAGCGGGGGCCTTGGATGAAATGGGAATTTATATCTTGAACACCGGAACGCAACCCACATACGATTACTACAAAGGAGGCAGAAGGTTCGCAAGCTGTGTGGATATAATGGCCTGCACAGAGGACCTACTGTATAAAGTGGATAACTGGAGACTGAGCGGAGACGTTACAATCTCTGACCACAGGGCAATTCTGTATGAAGTCAAATTTCAAAAATCAGTAGGGGTGGACATTAGACGAACAACAAGACGGTTCCATACAAAGAAGGCAAACTGGACAGAGTTTTGTCAGGAACTCATCCAATTATGGACATCCAAAAATATTCATATGGAAGAAATAGATAAATTGAACACAAAAAAGGACCTCGATTACATAATAGAAGAATATACAAAAGTAATCGTAGAAGCTAGCGAGAAACATATTCCAAAAGTGTCGAACAGAAAACGAACAGGATTGCTCTGGTGGACAGAAAAGTTAACCAAAAAGAGATTAAGAGATTTAAACGACGCTTAGCAAATGCTGCACCAGTACGCCGTGAAGTAGTCCTCCAGCAATATCTAGCACTATAAAAGAAGAACATATGTGTACGTTAATATCCCTAAATAAAGAAAATAAAAAAGAGTAGATAGAATAGCGGGAGTCCCACCCGGCTCAGTATGTAAAGGATGAATGAAAGAAAGATCAAGTATGAAGAATAAAAGTGCGAGAGGAATACATGAGAGAACTTGAATGAATGAGTAACATAGTTAAATAAGGTCCCGATGTACCCATGATCGGGGAAAAGCAGGAAAAAATAAATAAAAAATATCTAGCAGTGAAAGAAGAATACCTACAGCTTGCGAACAACACAAAGACCAGCAGTTGGGAAGACTTCTGCCAGAAACAAGACAGGGAAAGTATGTGGGATTGGGTCAGCAGTTTTTGAGACAGCACATTTTCTAAAACCGCAAATATATCGTTGTTTTTCATACAAACACTATGAAAAACAAAGTTATTTTGCGTAGTTACTACGGAACCTTTCATGGGCTAGTCTGACTCGCACTTGGCCAACTTTTTTTATTAGCTGTAAGTCCTTTACACACTAATAAATAAATAACACAGGTATTCCGGATACTTAAAACTTGTTTGCAAAAATAAAACCGACTTCCATATCAAAACACTACAAAGCCAAAAATAATTTTAATTTCGGTAGTCGGTGTTATTGGTTTTGTATTTTCTTTTTTTTTTCACACCGCCTTCCGAAATTAAAATTATTTTTGGCTTTGTAGTGTTTTGATATGGAAGTCGGTTATATTTTTTGCAAAAAAGTTTTTATTTTCGCGCTTTTTAATGGGTCAGTGAATTTGCAAATCGTTTCGTAAATGACGGAGTTATGCGCGAACAAAAAACGCAATGCAGAGTAAACGAAAAGATCATCAACGTAAATATTTTTTTTAGACTTTTATTGCTTTTTCAGAAACGGCTCCTCCGATTTCGATAAAATTGTCATGGGACCATTTGCGAAGTATACCCTTTTCAACAAAAAAAGAATTTTTCTATTCGGTTGACAAACGACGGAGCTATGACCGAACAAACATAAAAAAAAAACAAACATCCGAATTGAGAACCTCCTCCTTTTTTAGAAGTCGGTTAAAAAGGAGAAAAATTAAAAACAAATTTTAGTAGTCTTATCTTCAGTTTATTTTATTGTACATGTAATTATAGGTATGTCGGCAACATGTCCAACTCCAAACACATTATTTTAGGAAAGTGGATTCTATCACTCGGGTCAAGTTGAGATCGGGAGAGCAGCCAGAGTCAGAGCAGCGCGCGCAGGCCGGTGTCGTGGTGCGCGCGCAGGCCGCGTGCGCAGGCGCCGCTCAGCCAGCCCAGCGCGCCGCAGCGCGAGTGCCACTCCTGCTGCAGCTGCGCGCCCTCCGCCGCTGAGCCCCACACCACCGACGTCACCTCCACTTCATCTGTTTACATTCATTGTCAAAAAATATATATCATGAAATCGTATGCTAAAATGTAGGTATGTTTAGTGTGTACGTACCGCAGAGCTGCGGCCATGGCAGCAGCGGCAGTGACACGCACTGCCAGCGCGTCACGTGCACGCGGTGGCGGCGCGCGTGCCCGTGCCGGGGCGCGTGCTCGTGCTCGTCGTGCGCGCGCACGGCGGCGCGGCCCCGGCAGCGCGCGCCGCACTCGTACCCCACCGAGTAGCTCCACGTCGTGTAGTTGCTGTGGTCCGCTTCCACCCACCATGACGATCTGCTCATTCGTTACAACGTCAAAGTGGAAGTGCGTCGTCCGGGAGCCGGACGAGCAGTGAGCCGGTACTCACACGCCGGGTTGGTTGGAGAAGTCGGCGAGCGCGTGCGCGACGTCGCTGGGGGAGCGCGCGGGCAGGCGGTGCTCCGCACTGAGCCGCGCGGGCAGCGGCCGCGCCAGCAGCGCCACCAGCACCAGCAGCGCCAGCAGCGCGCGCGCCACACGTCCTCCGCCGCTCGCGCGCCGCCACAGCGCGACCATATCCGACGCCGATATACCTAATATCATACATCTTATAATAGGGGTTCATGTATGAAATTGCCGTTTTATAGTAATATGTACATACTTTGAATTGACATAAAACCTTCATGGTGTCAGATTTTAGAGTGGATTTTTGATGATGATGATGTCGGTATACGGTAGAAAAAATGGATTAAAGTCATTGGATGGAATTTATTTGATAAGAGTTCGTATTTATCCAACGTGTAACGGAAACCCTATATTATCTACAACGTGTAATTTAAAGGGTATATACATACCAAGTGCACGGATTCTTTGGATGATAATAAACGATATGGCAAGGATTTTCTATTCCTATGTGTACATGTGTGGAACTCAGTAGAAATTTCAATACATTGATACCAGAGACCGAATTTTTCAAATTAAGAAGAACGAAGAGAATTACCGTTTTATTGGCAAGTGACGTGGAAAGTGATGACCCTCATAGTGATGGGACACGTTTGTTATTATTAGTATTCAAGAAACATACGAAATCAACAATTTGGGGTCAATTCTGTGAGTCACTTATTTTGAGCTGAAACATTGCATAGAGACTCCATACCAGATGTTGTCTTCAGTCCTTTTGTATAGATATGGGGTTTCCGTTACACGTTGTATACAAAACGGCTAAAGACAAAATTTGTAATGGAATACTCTATGCACAGTTTCAGCTCAAAATAAGTGACTCAAAGAATTGATACCAAATTATCGGTTTCATGTTAAGTTTCTTGAATACCAATCATAACAAACGTGTCACATCACTACGAGGGTCAATAATCCACGTCACTTGGCATAACACGATAATTCTATCGGAATCTTGCAAGCCGTCGTCGGTCACCTTGTAGGTATTACGAATGAGCCGCTCTTGATCTCGATCACACCTGATCACACTCATCGAAAAGCCGATAGAAACCTAAAGGCTAGGTAGTTTATCGACGTCGATGTACAATTTTTGAAGATTTGATACAACTGGTGTATTCTAAGCCTCTTGTCTTGTATCTCAACTGCCAGAAGTGCATCAAACTAGTAAGTAATATGACTTTAATTACTTTTTTTTTTATAATTGGACAAGACTGAAAGTTGTGGTATTTACTTACCTCTTAATTTCCAGTAGTCGTAGAGTAGATACCTACAGTAGGCCGGTGGGTCACCGTGCTACTGGACAACACCGGGGCACGCGCACAGATGGAAGAGGCCGGCGGCGCGCGGCGTATCTGTGAATCCGCGGAAGCTTTGCGATTGCGACTGCAGATAGTGACGTCCGGCTGCTCCCCCGCTCCCCGCACCCCGCAATCCCGCAGGCACACGTCAGTAAGTACAGACGCGTTTCTATTATTAGTTCGGTCGTTAGTTTAAACAAGAGCGAGCCGTACCCAGCCGCCTACCTCTCGCGATCTCATGAGATCATCGTGCACATATCTTAGGTTGTTACCTACTAGGAGTCTAGGACGTCAATTATTTTCCGTTCCGTTTTGGGTTTCCGTTACACGTTGTATATATTTAAATATATGGGACTATTATTATTTTAGTGTCTGATCTTTATACACATGATTACAAACAACTTTTGTTCTACGATTTTCTAAAATAGCGAGTTTTGGTTTTATACAGGGTGTCCAGTAAATATCACGACATACTGCAGGGGTTGATAGCTTGGGTCAATACCTACCAAAAACAACACAATATATGTTCAGCAAAATCTTACGGTAAATTTTATAAAACTATAAATATAGTTTAATAAAATTTACCGAAATATCGAAAAATCTCTACCATGAAACAGATTTTTAAGCATCTCGTAATGAAAACTTCCTTTCCTAGGGTTTTCTTTACATCAAATTATTCGTGAATACTTACTTTACTCATTTATAAGTATTTTTTCTATCAAAAACAATAATGGTTTCAAGAAATACAATTTTTAGTTTAAATTTTCACAGAACAATTTTCTTATCACTTAACTTTGACCTACAGTGATGAAAAAAAATGTATGTGGCAGATTTGCACAACAAACTTAAAAAATAGCTTGTTTAATGGTGGTTTTGGAAAGATACAATACTAGTGCATTTTCATAAAAAAATACGAAAAAGTGCTATTTTAGTTCATAAGAGGATTTTATTTTAAATGCAAGTAATATGACTTTGAATTCGAATCGTAGTAAGGTCGTACTACGGTTCGAATTACATAATAGGGTGCTTCTTCGAGTAAGGCATTCTTTGGTGATTTTCGTGGCAATTTTCAAATTCAATTTTTTTTTAAATTGATATCAGTATCTTAAAATATACGGAAAAGTAATACTTTTTATAAAAAAGGCACCTCAGAGAGCGATATACTTACAGAGATAATCTAATCAGTCATTTGTTAGGAACATAATCAGTATTTTTTATTTTTACAATCATTTACTCCCTTATTTATATAAATTTTTATAAAATGGTCAAATCGGAATTGCTCGAGTTTTCGTCGGCTTTGGGGTCATCAGTTCTTCGTATTCTTTGGTCAAGCCTGGAACAACATCATCCGTTGATCGTTTCAAATCATAATTCTTATGTGGCGTTTTTGTTTCAACTCTCATTTCTGGAATAAACTCTTTAAGTAATAAATTCTTCTATTCTTAATATTACTAGAGTACCTAGTATTTAAAATGTCATATTCGATGGGTTTCTGTCTTTATAAGTATATAAAGACAGAAACCCATCGAATATGACATTTTAAGTTTGATTTAACCGAATTTACATTTAACTAATAAAAAATATCTTCATTCATAACTAGTACAAAACTCAAAGTTATTTCATTTGCATGGTCAAAAATTGATCTGCGGGGGTCAAAACTACCACGTAAACCACGCAAATCACGACCACGGAAATCAAAATAAATCCTTTATGCAAAAAAAAAGTTATTTTTAAAATCTAAAAAACCCGACTGCTCAACTGAAATGCAAGGAACAAGCACATTTTTATTTTAAAAAGTGACAAGCAGGCGGGACCCAATAGAACGTTTTTTTTTTAAATTTGACGGGTCCGCCTGCTTGTCACTTTTTAAAATAAAAATGTGCTTGTTCCTTGCATTTCAGTTGAGCAGTCGGGTTTTTTAGATTTTTTAAATAACTTTTTTTTTCAACTTTTCAGTTAAAATATTAATTAACATTTTTTTAATTTTCCCGGTCGTGTCACATTGGCACCCCACTGGATTCAGAAAGTGAAAGAGCTCAAGTCCATATTTTTAAACTTTCTTTTTGTATTATTTTTGCTAGTATTTCACTAATGATAAATATGATATACCTTTTTGAAATTCTTGTGATAAGCCCTTTAATTTGATACCCATATCGTGGCATTCGAAAAAATTTTTTTTTTTTTCACTCTATATAATGACTTCGCACAGCCGCCATATTTGATTTTTTCAAATGTCACCTATCTAAGAACACTTGGGCAGCTAAGACAAATCTAACGATACCTTAATTATGTGAATCCGTTCAGTGGTTCTGGAGATATGAGGTAATAAAGAATATTACAAACATACATACATACAAGATACGCGCGAAAAACATAACCCTTCCTTTGCAGTCGGGTAAAAATATACAAAAACCATTTAAGCAAATAAACTGTGTTTTGATTATAAGTTACGTTACCTTATATTTGTTCGCTACAATATTTTATTAAATAAATGAATTCACAAACACCGGAGATAATTGTACTAGGGATGTGAAAAAATAATCGATTATGGAAATAATCGATTAAAAATCGATTTTTTATCAAAATAAAATCGATTTTAATACGTGATTTTAGTTTTATGAATAATCGATTATTCATCTTTTTTTTTATAATCATTCAATAAATTATTACCGATTTTTCATCGGCAACCCCCAACATTAAGTTTGGTCTTCTGGCTCGAAGCCCGGAACGTGAACTGCCAAAGAATACTATCTCCATAATACTACATTAACGCTATCTGTGCATCTATGATGGCATTCCTTCTGTGCTTTTGAAACAGTTTAGTTGATTTATTTAATCAAACATTCACTAGATGGAGTTAGTCAACGAACTGTACTATTTTAGCGTATATTTTACTGTTTTATGTCATTCATTATTCGTTGGTGAAACTTCATTTTTTAAACGACAATTACGAGTTTTTCGTGACAAAAAGTGTTTAGTGTTATTAAAAGTCTCGTTTTTTCGGCTGCTTCGGCTCCAGTAGAGAGATTGTTCTCGAAAGCTGGTGCCATATTAACAAAGACCAGGAGCCAAATATTATTCAAACGCTTACCTAAGCTGTTATTCCTGAACTCGTTACCTACGGATTTCTTGTTTTTTTTTTTATTTAAATAATTTAATTTTGTTGATATTAGTGAAAAAAATAATAATTAGATTGTTATCTTTTTTATTGAAACTTCTTATAATTTGATTGTTACAAAACTTTAATTTGTGTTGATTATATAAATAAAAACTTTTTACCAAAAAAATAAACCGACTTCCAAAAAACACTGCATAGTGAAAAATAGGTTTTATTTCGGTAGTAATATCTTTAGTTTTGTATTTTCGTTTTTTACTGTTTTTGGTTGGTCGATTTATAATTTACCTAGTTACAAAATCCTAAATGTCAACTACTTATAACCTTTTACAAAATATTGCTTTTCCAAATGCTGGGCCGTTAATTGTTGAGAAGGTCTCCTAGTACTTCATCATCAGCTCAATTCACCATATGCATTGTGACGAGCATATTGTGCCTAATAACCATATTCAAATAATCGAAGCGGAACCCATGAAATACTTACTATTCCTAATTATACATATATTGAGTAGTTTCAGTGCTTTTCGAATGCAACTACACAAGTTACTGTAAAAAGTACTCAAATCACTATAGGTGTGCCTATAATATTTGAAGAGTTCCCTTGATTTCTCCAGAATCCTATCATCAGATTCTGACTTGATGACAATGGGACTAACTTTGAAGTATACCCTATCAAAAACAACAAGAATTTTTCAAATCGGTTGAGCCGTCTTCGAGTAATCGGTGATCAATTGATCATACACGAAGAAAAAATATACGCGTCGACTTGAAAAACTTACTATTTCTGTAGTTTATTTTTAAAATTAATAAATCTATTGATTGATATAATATTTATGGCGTTTATTTTATAAATGTAAATTAATTGATAAATTAGGAAAAAGATCGATTAATATAATAAAATCGATTATTTTCTTAAGAAAAATCGATTATTTATTCATTGATTTTTCTTGCTAAATAAATAAACGATTAATTAAAAATCGATTTTTTATGTACAGTCACATCCCTAAATTGTACCATCTATTTTTTGAAAACTTTACGCACCATCACATAAGCACTCTGGCCAGCCGTCGGAGCGCGACTAGTTGTAATTTGAATTAGGATGCTGCCTCATTGGGCCGTGAATTGAGAGATATGTGAGTGAAATTATAATAATCCACGCAAATCAGCAATTATCTATACTTATAATAAATCTGTAGAGAGGTCAATTCTGTACATGAAATATATTTCCAAAATAACTATCAGGGGTGATTAAGGATCGATACTCATGCCAAAAATGCAATCAGTTAAATTTTTGTCTGTCTGTCTATCTGTCTGTCTGTCTGTCTGTATAACCGTTATAGAAACAAAAACTACTCGACGGATTTTAACGAAACTTGGTACAATTATTTTTCATACTCCTGAGCGGGTTATAGTATACTTTTCATCACGCTACAATCAATAGGAGCAGAGTAGTGAAGTGAAATGTTGGGAAAACGGGAGAAGTTACTCCATTTTTTTAGCTTCCGTCGCGTGTGCAACCTTAATGGTTAAAGCTACACAAATCATTTCATGACGGAAATGTTCTCCTTAAAATTATATAAAAAATATCCCACGACAGCATATGTCTAACTTTTATGGTTGACTAACAATAACACGTGTAACTCCCGATAGCTTAGCAGTTCGAAGCTTTCTGATTATAATATTTGTCTACTCTTACGTTTATAACACTCTCAGTCACCCCTAATTGAAAAAGTTAACATTATATACTTATAATAAATCTGTAGAGAGGTCAATTCTGTACATGAAATATATTTCCAAAATAACTATCAGGGGGTGATTAAGGATCGATACTCATGCCAAAAATGCAATCAGTTAAATTTTTGTCTGTCTGTCTGTCTGTCTGTCTGTCTGTATAACCGTTATAGAAACAAAAACTACTCGACGGATTTTAACGAAACTTGGTACAATTATTTTTCGTACTCCTGAGCGGGTTATAGTATACTTTTCATCACGCTACAATCAATAGGAGCAGAGCAGTGAAGGGAAATGTTGGGAAAACGGGAGAAGTTACTCCATTTTTTAAGCTTCCGTCGCGTGTGCAACCTTAATGGTTAAAGCTACACAAATCATTTCATGACGGAAATGTTCTCTTTAAAATTATATAAAAAATATCTCACGACAGCATATGTCTAACTTTTATGGTTGACTCACAATAACACGTGTAACTCCCGATAGCTTAGCAGTTCGAAGCTTTCTGATTATAATATTTGTCTACTCTTACGTTTATAACACTCTCAGTCACCCCTAATTGAAAAAGTTAACATTATTAACTATTCCATAAAAAAATTGGCCAAGTGCGAGTCAGACTCACCTATGAAGGGTTCCGTAGTAACTATAATATAATATGCAAATTTATTTGACGAAAAAAAACCTTACAAACTTAAAACTAGCTTATTTACATTTTTTACAACTGCGCCAAATAAATTTGTTTTGAAAAAAAAAAACCTTACAAATTTCTTAAAACTGGCTTTTTTACATTTCTTACAACTGCGCCGAATAAATTTGTTTTTCATAGTGTTTGTATGAATTACAAAGTTATATTTGCGGTTTTAGAAAATATGCTGTATCTCAAAAACTGCTGAACTGATTTCGTTCAAACTAATTTTGCTTGAAAGTTTATATTAAGATCTACAGACATATATATTTTTTTAGATTTTTCACTCCATTATTATAGAAGTTAGAGGTTGTGTCCGCCACACACACATTTTACCAATTTGGAAGCTTATATCTTTTAAACGATTGACTTTATGGAAAAGTGGTTTTAGAAACCCCGATGTCGTTTTTACAGAACTGTCTATAGATACCACACATGCATCGATTACATGAAAAAAAATATTTTCAGGTTTAGTTCCATGTATGGGGAGCCCCCCTTTATTTTAAATATTATTTATTTTTTTTCTCAAAATCGGAAAGCGGTTCACAGAATACATCTACCTATCAAGTTTCACATGTAATAATAGTCCTAATAGTTTCGGAATAAAATTGCTGTGACAGACGTACGGACGGACAGACAGACAGACGGACAGATATGTCGAAATTATAAAGATTCCGTTTTTTTGCCATTCGGCTTCGAAACCGTAAAAAGAATCATATAAATCGGTATAGAAACACCAAAGTTATACATGAAATACGCTTATAATAATAAGCCATCGCGCGTGAATACTGAATCATGCTATAAGGATTATTTTTGAGAATCGGTCGCCGCGCTCGACGCGTCTCGCGGTCGAAGCGTTCTCTAGGTACTTAAGCCTCATGTGAACGTGATCTAAACAATATTACCAATACATTAACTTACGCTGACGGAGTCGCGGGCACAGCTATATTGTATCATTACGCTAAGGCCAATAGGAGCGGAGCGCCAATGAAGAATGCTTCAAAATCGGGGTTAAATTTAACGTTAGCCCAAAGTAACTATTCCACGCGGACGAAGTCGCGGGCAAAAGCTAGTAATATAATATAATAATATAATGTTTCTTTCTCTTTCACAAATAAATAACAATTTAAATACAGATATTCAGAGCATCGCTGTCCCCACCGAATAAAACCGTAATCGACTATTACGATAGAAGTGCTTTTATTTAAAATAATTATTCTAGTGGTCCGATTACACCTTGTGAATTTTTCTCAGCTAATTTGTACGAGTACTTTCCGAGTTAGACATTTTGTAATGGATTTAGCTGTACTGTAAGCCTAAAAATGAAAATATATTTTTGCCTCGAATATCCTTGCAACAGATTAATACTGAATACAAGTTCACTAATTTTTTCCAGTACACAGCTATTACAATCTTATTCGAGTAAAAAAATAAATCCGGATTTCGGTAATGTATATTACCACTTTATTCCATGGAAAGTTTCAAATTGCTTTTCTAGTAAAGTTATTTGCGATATATCTTTATAGAAGTCAAGAATGGTTACATTGAATACTGTATTCTGTATTTTAAGCAAAAAATCGTAATCTATTTTACGATAAAGGATTCAAGCCGACGATATTTATCAGAGCAGCTTAACATTTCAAAAATGTATCGATTGTACAAATCTTGGTTTGTGCATCAAGATAAATCAGCGCAATATATGGCTACGAAGCGGCAATATGAATCAATTTTTAACACAGAGTACAACTACTCATTTTTCAAACCGAAAAAAGATTTATGTGCAATTTGCTCTCTGTACGAACAAGCTGAAGAAACAAAAAAGCTTCTTTGGAGGAAAATTACAGGGCACATTTAAAGAAGAAGAATAGAGTTCGGGAAATAAAAACAGAAGAAAAAGCTGCGGTAGACTCAACACATACCATTTTTGATCTGGAAAAAGTCCTCAGCGTGCCTCAATCTGAAGTAGGTATTTTCCACTACAAGCGAAAATACCCTATTTACAGGGTCTTTAATTAAGCGTGTCCTATCTTTAAATTTAAATAAAATAAAGTGTGCGTGAGATATTATCGAAATTATTTATTTATTTGAAAGATGTAGTGATGTGCCATTATGTGTGGAATATGACATCATTCAAGTGTCCGCCACGGCTTCTCTGGGTGGAGCGCATGCGAGACGTCCAATTTTCCATGACCTTTGCGCATAAATCAGGCTGAATTCGACCTATGGCATAGGTTATGCTGGCTTTGAGGGCCGCTGTGGTTTGTGGTTTATTCGCATAGACCTGCGACTTAAGAAAACCCCACAAGAAAAAGTCTAGCGAGGTTAAGTCACAAGATCTCGGTGGCCAGTTCACATCAGCTCCACGTGAGATGACCATGCCCTCAAATCTCTCATGCAGAATATTCAATGTGGCATGAGCTGTGTGGCACGTAGCGCCGTCTTGTTGAAACCACATGTCGTTGGTGTTCAGATGATCCAGTTCATGCCAAAAAAAGTTGTTAATCATCGACCTATAGCGCTCGCCGTTGACAGTGATGGCCTGGCCAACGTTGTTCTCAAAGAAATATGGCCCGATGACGCCGCCAGCCCAAAATCCACACCAAACTGTAACTTTTTCGGGATGCATTGGACGCTCTTGGATCTCATGTGGATTGGTATCGTCTCAAATTCAACAATTTTGTTTGTTTACGTACCCATTCATCCAGAAATGGGCCTCATCGCTGAAGATAATTTTTCTGTGAAAATTATGGTCAGTTGCTAACTGCTCCAGTGCCCATTCAGCGAACACACGTCGTTGTCTATGGTCGTTTACCTTCAATTCCTGGGTGAGTTAAATTTTATACGGGTGCAGGCCCAAGTCACAACGCAAAGGTCGCCAAGTTGTGGTCTGTGAAAGGCAGAGTTCTTGTGAACGACGCGAAATCGACTGCCTTGGATTCTCCTGCACACTCTCACGGACAGCGGCGATGTTTTCGGCAGACCTTGCGTTTCGTTGACGTACGGGTTTTGATCGATCATTTACCGAACCAGTGGACTCAAATTTATCCACCACACGACGAATAGTCCTCTCGGTAGGACGATTATGGCGACCGTAAAATGGGCGAAGCGCGCGGTGCGTTGCCCGAACACTCATTTTGATAAAACAATTTTATCATTTGCACGTGTTGTTGAATGCTATAGCTATCCATGATGATTTGGCAAAACAGAATGAATAAATGACAACCAATTTGACAGATGTAGCTTCAACAAGACGGCCGCTACTAACTGTCAAAGTTCGGACGTGCCTATTGGAAGACCCGTTATAATTGAACAGTGTTCGACACTGTAAATAAATCAGGATACTGCTATGTTTGGTACCTCTCTGTTGCGAAAAGAGAGTCGGTAGAAATAGGAAGTTGCTTATTGCAATTTATACAGCACGAAGCTAAAAAAAGGTATCAGAAATATATCATTTTACTCTGATGGCTGCGCTGGACAAAATAAAAATAGATTTATTTTTGCCATGTTTCTCTACGCCTTAAAAACGAACGGGCTAGAAAGCATAACACACCGTTTCTTTGAGACTGGCCATAGTCAGAGTGAGGGTGATAGCATGCACTCATGTGTTGAACGGGCACTGAAGAATAAGGTATTATATACTCCCGACCAAGTCTACGGCGTTATATTAAATGCTAAGGTAACAGGTGAGAAATATAATTTAAAAGAGATGGAGCAAAGTGACTTTTACAATTTGAAAAGTCTTATTTCAGGGAAAAACTGGCTAAAGGATACCAAAGGCAGAAAAATTTCTTGGTCGAAGGTAATGGAAGTTCAAGTGACCTTTGTTAGACCTCATATTTAGCTTTTGAAGTATGATTTCGAGGATGAATATTTTGAGTTAGATACTGAACAGGATATTACTAAACCAAAACGTGAGCGGCGTGCCAAAAATTCTGAGACAATAAGTACTGCAGTGGAGATTTTAAAACCAATTTATAATCCAACGCTCGCTATAAATAAACCACTGCTTGATGATTTGCTTGGGTTGTGTGCCAGTGAAACGATACCCAAACACTATCATGGCTTTTATGAGTCTCTTATATGCTGTGAGAACCCTCAACAGCAAAACCCAGATGATGGCTCGATGGGTCTGACTTAGAAAATACTGAATACTAATATAAATGTGTGTCTGTTGTGTTATTCTTGATAATTTTAAATCGTGTCCGTGTTGATCTATGTTTGCTTGTTTTTATTAAATACCTATTAACAACTTATACAAACAGTGTTTTTTTATATTTTGTTTCTATAAGTTCACATTTGCGGTAAGGTATAATAAACTGTATTAGGTTTTTACATTTACCGAACTACTTCTTCTTGCCATGGAAAACTAACGTAATGCAATTTTTCTGTAATTGCTATAGTTTGATTAGGCACCGAATAATATCGCAACATTGCATTACCAATATAGTGAACATCGCTTTTCTGTAGGCAATAAGATCGCGATAGACTATTACTGTATTGGTCATTATAGACAGTTCCGGCGAATAAAATGGTATTGTTGCTTTACCGTTCAAAATTGTGTTTCCAATTATGATTATATGCATTTTTAGTCATAACTTTAATTTTATTCACAAGGTTTTACTGCTTTAATTATTCATTATTTAAAAAAAAATAGCATTTTTTTAGTATTTAAACTATCTTGTTACGTAAACGTACTACGAAGATATTGTTAAAAAACGGTTTTTTAATTCTCCTGAACAATTTGGTTTTTTCGATTACGATTTTATTCGGTGGGGACGGCGACATGTACAAACGTAAATAATATTTTATTTGTGAGAGACTGGTGCCTGAACTAAGCCGAAACTTGTATTTCAGGACACCAGGGTTCCCGCCAAATAATCTTGTGACAATGGGTACCTACTTTAAAAGTAAAAAGCTATGTACAGTAGGATAAAAGTAATATGCGAAAGAGACAGTAAGAAAAACATAATATTTGGAACAAGTAACTAAAGCAAAAACGATGTATTACAGATTCTACAAAGTAAAATTAAAATAAAAAGTAAAATTTTAAGTTTTAAATTAATTGATCACGAATAGTTAGTGAGCGTATGATTTGTGTTAATATCGCATAGCAATTGTGTATGGGTGTTGTGTCATGAGAATGTGTACGTGTGGGAGTATATGAATGGAGTGTAATGAGTCATTACACTCCATTCATTTACTCCCATTAAAAAAATACCCAAAAATACTTTCATTAGTCATTACTAATGACTAATGACAGTATTTTTATTGAAGATATGTGTGATGTGTAGTTAGTGATTTTATGTGTGTTGTGTGGTGAAACTGTGTGAGTGCAATGTTTGTGTGTGGTGTTTGAGGTTATAAACATTTCAACATTTTCAGTATTTTATTTTTATTTATTATTTTCCAGGAGTTCTTCAGTGTTTTTGTAGTCTAATCCTAATAGCCACTTAATTACCTTCGACTTACATTTTTGTCTTGGATCTTTAAAAATATTTCCTATTTTGTTAATGTGATTATACAATTTAGGTCCCATAAAATTGAAAATCCTGTCTGAGCCTTTGCAAAAACCTCTTTCCAGGTGTGTGTACCCACAAATGTCAGTGTGGTGCCATCCGCATATGAGATGATTTTACAATCTTGGATCTGAAGCTGACAGAGTTCGTTTATGTAACATAAGAATAGCGTTGGTCCAAGAATACTCCCTTGCGGGACTCCATAAGTCACCTCAAGATCATCACTCATGTGCTTACCGATACTAACACACTGAGATCTTCTCAAAAGATAATCTTCGAAAAGATCAAGTTGTTTACCCCGAATACCCATGAAATCTAGTTTTCCCAAGAGGTTGGGAATACAGACTGTGTCAAAAGCTTTAGCAAGGTCAAGGAATATGGTAACACATTTCTTATTAGCATCGATCTTCTCAACTATGAAAGTGGTGAAATTATGAATAGCATCGTCAGTGGATTTGTTACCTCGAAAGCCATATTGTGAGAAAGCAAGTAGCTTATTTGATTCTAAGTAATTAACAAGCCTACAGTTTATGACGCGTTCAAATATTTTAGATAATGACGTGAGAATTGGTATAGGTCTATAATTATTGACACAGCCAGTATCCCCTGCCTTGTGTATAGGAACAAGAATAGATTTCTTAAGCGCATCAGGGAAAACACCAGCCTCAAAGCAGCAATTTATGATATCGGTAAGCACAGGAGTAACAAAGCTGACAACACTTATTAAAAACCTAAACGTAACGTTGACCCAACCTGGTCGACAATCATGTTTTAGGTTAAGTATAACCTTTTCAACTTCTGCACAGTCAACCTTAAAAAGTGCAAAAGAATCGCAGGGAGAGATTTTTTTATGTTCAGCAATATTACAAAAACGTGGTGTAGGAGGTATACTTTGTGCTAGCTGACTACCAACACCAGCAAAAAATTCGTTTACTGTGTTAATAGCCGACTTCGGGGAAGAGTTTGCAGATAGTAAGTCTAGAGAAGTTGTATTATTTTTAACGTTCTTATTATAATTTGTTATGGCTTTAATAGACTTCCATAATTTTTTAGAGCATCTTTAGCCATTTGTAATTGATCTTTTTCATATTGAGCTTTGAGTTTCTTTAGGAGATTGTTACATTAATTTCTGTAGCGTCTATATGTTGAAGAAATGATTAGATTATTAGGTTCCTTTTTAGTTTTTAAATGCATCATGTCTCTGTTTCTTATACAGCTCAGGAGGCCTGTAGTGATCCATGGCTTTAAGACTGTTTTATTTTGTGATACCTTTATGGTAAAAGTATATTGATGGGTGATGTTGGATAAAACATTTACAATCGTGCTAGTAGCCAAGTTGAGATCAACTTCATTATAAATTGGTTCAAAATCTATCTCTGCGCAGTCTGATACAACCTTCTCCTAATTTATTTTCTTAATCACGCTACCATCCTTTGCCTTCCCAGGAGTCTTGTAATTAAGACAAAAGAATATAGCTTCATGATCAGATATGGTGGTTTGGAGATTGAAGGTAAAAGCATTATGTTACGTCCTAACCACAACATGATCCAGACAATTTTCCCTCTAGTCGGTGTATCAATTGCAGGCAAAGACCGTGGAAAGATGTAACGTCAAGATAGGCCAAACAGTTGGCATCGGGATTTAATAAGTTTATATTGATATCTCCAGTTATTATGACGTTACGAAAATGTGATAATTTATCAAGTAAATCATTAAGTGATATGAGAAAGTTGTCTAGATTTTTAAACGACGGCGATCTGTATATTGCAGTTATAGCAATATTATTCGTTCCAAACTTAATAACAAAGCAATTTGCTTCCAAAAAAGGTGGTTCCTCGATTTTAAAGTTATGTTGATTATTTATTAGGACAACAATTCCGTCATGTTAGTTAAAATTATTAGAAGTCTTATGAGAACTGTAACCATCTATCGTAGGAAGGATAGAGACCTGAGAAAGCCAACACTCAGATAAAACAATTATATCACAGTCGAATTTTAGCCTAGCCATCATTACCAATAATTCATCAAAATTGCGATTTATACTGCGGATATTTTTTTGTAAAATTTTAATATACGTTGTGGTATTTTTCATGAATAAGCCACATTTTTCGGGATTACAAGATACAGGTTCCGAGACACGAAAATTGTCTACGTTGCTTAGTATTACTAACTATTCGTTTGGAGGGCAATGTTATTAGAGCCAAGCGTTTTGTTACAGCAAAAAAAAAAAATGAATTTTTTAAACACTTACAGGTTATTATTATTGGTATAAAAATAAAATTGAGTGCTTGAAAAAGTTGTGTATGATTATGTAAATATGTGGTGTATATCGTGTGTAGTGTAAAAATTAATAAAAGTAAGAAAAAAGTGATTTTATACAACATCAGAGCAACAATTAAATCTAGTCATATTTGACTTAAGTCATCTTGAAGGTAAAAGCATTATGTTACGTCCTAACCACAACATGATCCAGACAATTTTCCCTCTAGTCGGTGTATCAATTGTACTGCGGCGAGGTTGTCAACAGCCTCGGTCACCACGGCCTTTCATGCGGCCGCAGTGCGGGTCGCATAGCACGGCACGCGAATATTAACGACATCATCCGACGAGCTCTTGTCACCGTCGGCGTTCCAGCTGTATTAGAACCCAATGGCCTGGCACGCGACGATGGCAAAAGACCGGACGGCATGTCTTTATTTCCTTGGAAGATGGGTAGGCCTTTAGTGTGGGACGCAACTTGTGTCGATACTCTTGCGCCATCCCATCTTCCTAGCTCGTCTTGCTGTGCTGGCGCTGCCGCTGCGGCTGCTGAAAACCTCAAGCGGCGGAAATATAATAACCTTGTTGGTAGTTATATTTTCGAGCCGTTTGGGGTTGAAACCTTGGGGTCGTGGGGTCCGAGTGCTCACAGATTATTTAAAGATCTATCCAAACGCCTAGTTGACACTTCGCGTGACCCAAAGGCTGGCTTTTACCTTGGACAGCGGTTAAGCATTGCCATACAGCGTGGCAATGCCGCCAGTCTTTTGGGCACATTACCAGTGGACAGCGATGCGTACGAATTTCTGGACGCCATATTTTAGTTTATTTTTAGATGTATATAATTATGTAGTTTAGGGTTTTTATCCAAGTGTATATTCCATTATTGTTTAAAATAAATGTATAGTAGTCATCTTCATCTCTTATTTGAATAGGTTTATCCCCATCATTCTTCCGAAGATAGATTCTCCCGAAGGATATCCAGCATCCATAATAAGAATGAGTCTTAGCGCATTGTCTGGTTAAGTAGAATAGTCTCCGTCAAACCTGCCTGTCAAAGAATCAGAAACATATATGTTCCGTGGTGCCCCTTTTATTTTAATATGATTGGTATTCAATAGAGGAAGTTTTTGTTCCTTCTGTTTCTTATTATAATCAACAACGGATGATATAAACGAAGTTTTCCTGCCCACCGTCGTCGTAAAGTCAATGACTACGGCTTCAGTTTTGGTATTAGCCCTGTAGATATCGTGAATTTCTGACTCTACAATTTCCGACTGCCAATTCACTGCTGAGCCCAGATCTTTCACCATGGTCATAAGGCTTTCCTTGGTTTCATTTTTAAACTTTGGCACATTGCAGATTTCCAGAGCAGATGCTCATGCTGATTTTTCCAGTAAGTCAAGTAATTTGACCTGCTTTTTGGCATTTTTACTTTCTTTTTTCAATTCTCCAATTAAGACAAGGGACTCATCATATTTTTCAGAGATAAAAGAAACCAATTTTTTCAATTCAAGATTTAGTTCCTTAATGGATTGAATAGATTGATTTATTATTTCAAATTTCGCATTTTGTTTTTCCTGGAAATCAGCAAGCATCGACTTCATTTGTGACATAAATTTTTCAAGGCAATCGGAGTGATCATCACATTTACGTTTGAATCTTCTGGGAACATTTAACGCCTCATCGGTTTTATCCGATTCTTTTAGTGCTGAGTCTGAACTATGGTGCGGTGTGATAGTTTTAGAAAGATGGCTGTCGCAGCATGGAGGTGGAGTGCGTTGCAAACTCATGCCTACTATTTTAAAAATCTTTACAGAAAATAATAATAATCCACAAAAAGAAATCCGCCACTGAAGCACATGATTACTTGAGTAGGTAGTAACAGAAGACTTGATCTCGTAGCCCAGCACTCCGCAGTTGATGTTTACTCCAACTGCGTAAAGCTAACATTACAGAGCCGTCCGAAAAAATGCTTATGCATTTAGGCGTAAAAACCACCTGTTGGGGCGGCTGACGAAATATGTGTTGAGTCTGACAAGCACAGAGTCCAAAGGTCATTTTACAACAAATTATTTTTGTAGCGATATTGGAGGGTAGTTATACTTATATTTGATATTAAACACTGTTTCACAGCTAATATGTTACAATCCAAATAGTGTGGTACTGGTATACATTTAAACTGATTCTATTGCTTCGAAAGACATTCACATTGACATCACGACACAAGTACACTTTTAACGTTGAGTTTTAGTTGGTTAAAATTGTTTTCGTTGATATATCAAGTTATGGTTTACGTACTGTTATAGTTTTTTTAGAAAATAATAATAATCCACAAAAAGAAATCCGCCACTGAAGCACATGATTACTTGAGTAGGTAGTAACTGAAGACTTGATCTCGTAGCCCAGCACTCCGCAGTTGATGTTTACTCGGCTGCGTAAAGCTAACATTACAGAGCCGTCCGAAAAAATGCTTATGCATTTAGGCGTAAAAACCACCTGTTGGGGCGGCTGACGAAATATGTGTTGAGTCTGACAAGCACAGAGTCCAAAGGTCATTTTACAACAAATTATTTTTGTAGCGATATTGGAGGGTAGTTATACTTATATTTGATATTAAACACTGTTTCACAGCTAATATGTTACAATCCAAATAGTGTGGTACTGGTATACATTTAAACTGATTCTATTGCTTCGAAAGACATTCACATTGACATCACGACTAGGGATGTATAGCGGTAAAATTACCCTGGTAAAATACGGTCAAAAATGTTATTTTACGTAATTTATGGTATTTTACGGCAAAACATGGTAATTTTCGGTAAAAAACCTATTAAACGTTCTCATACCCACTAACATTAAAAAATACGTAGTGAATATGTTTGTGTGTATCATGTGTATGTCACTACTTCACTATTGGAACTTCTTCCCTTGTTCAGTATTGGAACTTGAAAAAAAAAAGAGAAAACTGGGTTCGTGCAACTCATGCATACTAAAAAACTCTAAAACTTTATTCTCAAGGCAAGAATTCAAGATGTGAATCATCACACCATGTCCAAGGGCGGATCTAGCTTTGGTGCCAGGGGGGGTCACATAATCGTGGTCAAGTCACAAGAAGTTATAATTTGTATTTCCTGACTCCGCTGCCACTTGGCCATCCACTGCTGACATTCGTTTACGACAGAAACTGGAATATTATAACAATGTTTAAAAATTTTAATTAGTGGTCCACCTAGGTCCTGGACCCAGCCCAGGGGGGGTGATGACCCCATGACCAACCCCCTGGATCCGCCCTTGACCATGTCATGGATTATAATCATATTGCCGCACATGCCACGCATAATATGGTGAACTGTACTAATCGGCAACATCGCATAATGATTTTGAATCTTTACGCGCGCGAGATTTAAAACAAATTAAAATTTAAAACTTCATAAGTCGCCGGTAATTTTACCGTAATTTATATAAATGACCGTAAAATAATCGTATTTTACCAGCATTTTCAGTAAAATTACGTAATTTTGCAACCCTAATCACGACACAAGTACACTTTTAACGTTGAGTTTTAGTTGGTTAAAATTGTTTTCGTTGATATATCAAGTTATGGTTTACGTACTGTTATAGTTTTTCACTGTGTAATGAGTTCAAATGATTCTTACGAAATAATTTAGGTTTTCTAACTGCTTACTTTAGCAAACTTGTTTTTCGAAATTAAAATGTACGGGAAGTCAAAATAACACGTGTGATCGCTATCGCGTTCGGGCGGGAATGAATGGGAATGAATTACCTCGGGACAGTTACATTTAATTTTGTTTTAGGAAATTTAGTTCTTTTAGAACAATGGTCTATGTTTTATAGTATTGTAAACTTCTTAGGACGTTTTTTTTTTTAGCGTGGTAAAATTATCAAGTAAGTCCTCCCACCCCGGGCAGGGTGGGAGGGACTGTCAGACTTTTACTGACTAAAATCCACGGTGTTCCTTCAATAACCCTTTACGTACCGGGGTCACGGTAACGGGATGAGTCCCACGACCCCGGCAGGCTTCGGCCCTCTACCCCCCGTAGAGGGCCTCGTCATATTGCTGACGCTCTTTGAGGCGCGCGTGGAACACGACGCGCCGTCGACCTGGGCATGGTCCATGGTCGGACAGCGAGTTGCCCTTTACTCGCTGTCCGCATGCCCGCGCCTACGGTGGCCGGAGATCGTCGGCCGACGTCCGACGCCGTGGGCGTCTACCACTGCGGCTGGGCTGGAGGGAGGACGCCATCCTCTCCCTCACGCGGCCCGCCTCCTCCTTCGGAAGCATGACTGCTTCGCAGAAGGAGGCGACCGCTTCCCACTCCCTCTCGCCCCGCAGCATGGCCTCGACCAATGCCGGGCGCGAGAGGTCTCCGCCTATTGCCGCCGTGAGGACACGTCGGTGCTCTGCCCAAGCGGGGCAGTCCTGCACCGTGTGCTCGACTGTGTCCTCAGGGCGACTCTCGCAGTGGTGACACCCAGGCGTTTCCTCCTTTCCCATCAGACACAGGTACCTCCCGAAACTTCCGTGTCCGGTGAGGACGCCGTGACGCCGATCTAGCTACTCCTCAAAGAGGGGTCTTACCGCCGCAATTGCGGCGTGCCCGAAACTTCTTAGGACTTAGTGTTTTTTTTGGTAAGCATGTAGCGTTTAGTTTAAAATATATAATTTACTAAGTGACCAGATCTTGGGACACTACACGAAAATTAAAGAATGGGGGTATTTTATTTTTTAACGATATTTAATTATAAAGATAATTGAATAATAATCAGTAATCTTGTTGAGAGAGGGTTTGCGCGAAATAAATGGCTTGCTGACTTTTCGATTTCTATTATTTTTAAGTAATGCCGCTTGAAAAACCTATCCAAAAGAATGACCGGCCGGCCGGTCTGTAAATGTCATTTCGAAGAATAAGGTGATAGTAAAAAAAACAGAGGAGTTAACTTTAATATCACTAATCACAATAAATGCTCAAATTGCTTCCCTTGTGCACTAATACACGCTCGGCATCTCCTTAAAAATTAGCTTTTGAGTCTTCTCAGGCTTATTTCGGATACTTTTCTTGCCGCAATATTCACTCTTGCTCTCAATTCACTATCAATTTGGTTCGGTTTTTGATAGACTTTATCCTTCATGGCACCCCAATAAAAAAAAATCCAGGGGGTTTAGGTCCGGAGACCTAGGTGGCCATAATATTGGTCCCAGTCGCCTAATCCACCTGCCTGGATAAGCTTCGTCTAAGTAGGCTCTTACTTCCCGGCCATAATGAGCAGGGCACCCATCATTTTGAAGCCACATCACCTCTCTTAGCTTTTATTTTATTTATTTCATTTATTTATTATTTGTACACCATAACAGAATCATTACCTTACATAACTCATAATGTACAACATACCGAAAGCATACCTAGCATACCTCATAACATAGCTCCCTCGGAACATTTTCAAGAAGCGTGGGTAGGGTTTCTCGTAAAAACTCCAAGTAATTATTGGCATTTAATGTAGGTGGAAGCTCGACGGGACCCACAATCTGGCCATTAAAAATCCCACATCATAAAATTGGTACTGGGACCTGTCTTCTCTTGACACATATGGATTTTCTAATTGCCAACTATGTAGTTTATGCAAATTCAAGTAGCCGTCCTTTCTGCAGGCTGACTCATCACTCCATAGCACCTTATTAAAAAAGATTGGACCCTCCCGATGCATTTCAAGCATGCGGCGGCAGAATTGAACTCTCGACACGTAGTCTCTAGTTAAAAGAGTTTGCACGCATCGTTCGTGAAATGGATGGTATCCATACCTCTTTATTATGAAAAATATCTTTTTTTATGAAAATGCATTAGTATTGTATTTTTCCAAAATCACCATTAAACAAGCTATATTTTAAGTTTGTTGTACAAATCTGCCACATACATTTTTTTATCACCACTGTAGGTCAAAGTTAAGTGATAAGAAAATTGTTCTGTGAAAATTTAAACTAAAAATTGTATTTCTTGAAACCATTATTATTTTTGATAGAAGAAAGACTTATCAATGAGTAAAGTAACTATTCACGGATAATTTGATGTAAAAAAAACCTAGGAAAGGAAGTTTTCATTACGAGATGCTTAAAAATCTGTTTCAAGGTAGAGATTTTTCGATATTTCGGTAAATTTTATAAAACCGTAAATCCGTAAGATTTTGCTGAACATATATTGTGTTGTTTTGGTAGGTATTGACCCAAGCTATCACCCCCTGCAGGTATGTCGTGCTATTTACTGGACACCCTGTATAGACTAATTAAAATACAATTAATAATGATTTTCATAGAAATAATAAAAAATAAACTCGTTATTTAAAAAAGTCCTACAATCAAGGTTGTTTGTGATGGTTAGTTTAGGGTTAAACATAATCCATACTAATATTATAAATGCGTAAGTAACTCTGTCTGTCTGTCTGTCTGTGTGTTACCTTTTCACGCCTAACCCGCTAAACCGATTTAGATGAAATTTGGCAGTTTTTATCCCGAAATTCCCACGGGATCGGGATTTACGCGGGAAAAACCTCCACGCGAACGAAGTCGCGAGCAAAAGCTAGTCCTTTATATAAAATGTTTTTTTTTGAACTTATTGTTGTAGTACTACAATTTCCACAGGCAGCACCAGGAATTTTTAGTAACAGTTTGTTTTAGTTAATATTATAAATAATTAAATTAAATAGTTTATTATTATAATTTCAGAGTTTACCAGACTGTCTGGAACTTCAAAACGCGAAAAACATTTAAAGAACCGGTCAAGTGCGTGTCGGGCCACGCGCAGTGTAGGGTTCCGTAGTTTTTATAACAGCCAAGTGCATGTCGTATTCGCTGACTGATCGTTTCGTACCATGCTCTAACTAAAAGCCAAACATAACTACCTAACTAATTTGACTTCCTATACAAATCCTCACCTGATCCGACAATTTTGCACGAAAAGTTTTAATTTTTTTTTAGAGATTTGTATAAAACTTGTCATAGCCGGTGTTTTGAATTTAAATACGGACACAGAGCTACACTACTCAATCGTCACAAGAAGCTAGCACGATACAACTGGCGCTTAGCGCCATCTATCGACATTTCTGTAGAGTCGTACGAAATTTTCGAGTCAAATACAATTGATCGACTATTACTCGTAAACTTGTAAAGCCCACTTATGTGTAATAGTTTTCCTTTAAATTTCGTTATATATAGGTACTACTGCCGTGACATTTGAATTTCTAACTACAATCGTTTAGTTGATAGAGGGGGAGGACACTTGACTCTAACGAAAATTGGTACTTTAAAGCTTGATGAGTCACGAACGGTTTACTTAATCAAAAAACGGTCTTACCAAACCCCTAATATTTTTGAAAGACCTATCCAACGATATCCCACACTATGGGAAAACGAAAAAAAAAATTATCATCCCACTTTACATGTATGGGAGGTACCCTAAATAATTGTTTTTTTTTTCAAAATTTTATTTTACCACTTTTTCGGCGTCATTAACATGTCATGTCATGTCTCATGCCAAAGTACAACTTTCTAGTACCAATAGTTTTTGAGCTAAACCGCGGACAGACGGACAGACAGACGGACATGGCGAAACTATAAGGGTTCCTTGTTGACTACGGAACCCTAAAAATTGAAAACAAATTCAGTCTTATGACATGAGAAGAATGACCCCCAAAAGGATTACAAAGACGAAAGCTTTCCAGATTGTTGCTAGAAGCTTAAAAGATGAGAACACAAAAAATTTTTTCTTATGCATTTAAACAAGCTGGAAAACGACATGCGAGAGGAAGAAGATTTACCATGGAAGAGAAAGTATTGTCTTTATCTTTATATAAGCCTTCACCTAAAGCCTATAGGATTATGAGCAAGTTTTGCATTTTACCTAGCAGAAGAACTCTGCAGAATATACTATGAAGTGAAACTGGGTCCTGGGTACAATCTAAGGATTTTAATCACTTCAAGGAGATTGTCGATAAAATGCCACATACAGAGATATTGTTCATTGGTGTTTGATGAAATGGCTATTGCCCCATCATGTTCTTACAACAAAACGAGAGACTCTATTGAAGGATTTGTGGATGATGGTGACCAAAAAGAAGATAAGTTTTGTGACCATGTGTTGATGTTCATGATAAGAGGTATTGTCAAGACATACAAGCAACCTATTTATTACAGCTATTCAGCCGGTACAACTAAGACAATATCTTTAAAAAAACAAATCATAGATGTCATTACAAAATTACAAGAAGCTGGTCTTAAAGTTGTAGCCACTATTTGTGACCAAGGTGCAACAAATGTTGCTGCGATTAACAGTCTAGTTGCAGACACCAAATCCACATATTTAAGAAAAGATGCAAAGTATAGAGAAGGATTCTTCAAAGATAATGAAGAAAAGAAATATTTCTTGCATGATCCTCCACATCTGTTGAAGTGCATCAGGAATAATTTGCTTTGCAAAAATTTAAATTATGTTATGGATGGCAAAGCACAAACTGCAAAATGAAGCAATATCTAAAAATTATTTGAGAGGCCGCCTAACTACAAAGGGTCTAAAATACTGCCAAAATTAACATCTCAGCATGTTATGCCCAATCATATCCCAAAAATGAGGGTTAAGCACTGCGCACAAGTGTTCAGCCATTCTGTTGGGTCAGCATTAGGACTTATGGCAGGTATGTATCAATATCACGAGATTTCGTCATGTGGTAACAGAGTTGAAATGGTTGACTACGTAAAATTCTTAGGTGTTCACATTGATGCATTATTAAACTGGAAGGTTGAGACATCGTTTGTCACTAAGTCCGTTAGCTCTGCATGCTATGCAATCAGCAGCCTGAGGGAAGAACTGACCTTGGCCCAGCTTAGGATGGTTTACTTTGCATTGGTTGAGTCTAGGCTTAGATATAGTATTGAGTTTTGGGGCAACAGCTTTAACTACAATATCCACTCGGCATTTGTAATTCAAAAAAGAGCTTTAAGGACAATGCTCCGCTTAAAACAGACAGATTCGTGCAGAGATCACTTTATAGAACTCAATATTTTAACAGTTCCATGTCTTTATATACTGGTACTGCTAACCAATTTTGTCAAGAACTTGCACAAATTTGAAACTGATGAACAACGAAATGTTAGAATTAATACACGCAGGAAAGACTTGCCTAACACAATACAACCAAAACTTAATGTAGTTCATCACAGTCCTAGGTACCAATCAGTATTTATATACAACAAGCTTCCATTAGAACTTAAAAGCATAAATAGCGCCAACTTATTTAAAAACAAATTGAAGACATATTTACTGAGGAAGGGCTATTACAGCGTCGAGGAATACCTAGATGACAAGCGATAACCATAATATTATTGTTTTAGATTAAAATTAATTTTAATGATATGTTGTCTATTGTTTTTTTTTTATTTTTGTTTTATAATATCACTTTGATTAAATTTTGTTATTTTGTTTGTTATTTCTAGCATAATTATAAATTTTATCTTTGACATTTCATTTTACAATTAGATGACATATTATTACGGACATTTTTATAACAATTTGTTTATTGTAATTTTTTCTCTTTTTTATTTATATTTGTCATTCTAGTTTTATTATTGATCATTCACAGACAATAAGATGACAAATTATTAATCTGTTTTACACAATTCTTACACAATTTTTATTTAATTTAATTCTAATGTATTATTCTTGATTTTTTTATACATTAATCTGATTTTTGTTTTTCCTTTTTATTTGACTGAATGTTTTATTGTAAATACGATTACCAACTTATTGTAAATTGAATGTGGGCTTTTATCGTCTTGAATTTGTTATTTTCTTTGACATGTATCTTTTTGTTTGTTTTATTTGCATGGTATTGTTTTATTTTACAAAATTTCTACACGATGTATATTGTTCAGAAATAAATGACTTAAATGACTCACCATAATTATGAAAGTAAATGATGTGAATTTCTCATTATAAAAAAAATTGGCCAAGTGCGAGTCAGACTCGCCCATAAAGGGTTCCGAAGTAACTATAATAATATTAAAAACCCTTACAAATTTCTTAAAACTAGCTTTTTACATTTTTACAACTACACCCAATAACTTTGTTTTTCATAGTATTTGTATGAATTACAAAGTTATATTTGCGGTTTTAGAAAATATGCTGTATCTCAAAAATTGCTGACCCGAACTCGTTTAAACCAATTTTGGTTGAAAGTTTATGTTAAGATCTACAGCATATATTTTTTTGAAAACTTTCACTCCATTATAGAAGTTAGAGAGGGGGACATATTTTACCACTTTGAATGCGTATATCTTTTAAACGAATAACTTTATGAAAAAGTGGTTTTAGAAACCTTTATGTCATTTTTAAGTACCTGTCTCTAGATACTACACACGCATAGGTTAGGAGGGCTCCCCTTTATTATAAATTTCTTTTTACTTGTTTTTTATAAAATCGGAAAGCGGTTCACAGAATACATCTACCTACCAAGTTTCACATGTATAGTTCTAATAGTTTCGGAATAAAATGGCTGTGACATACGGACGGACGGACAGACAGAAAGACAGACAGACAGATGGACAGACATGACGAAACTATAAGGGTTCCGTTTTTTGCCATTCGGCTACGGAACCTTAAAAATAGACGCCTATCCACTTTCTTTTTATTTTTAATATTATCTAGTAACGATTGTGAACAAAAAACCATAAATAATGATAATGACTACAAGTGGAATTGTTTCTTTATTTTCAGAAATAGGAGTAATGCCAGAAGAATATTAATTCTTTGACAAATTATTTGATAGTTTGAATTGTTGGAATTACGAAGTTGTGCCGGGAAAACCTTTTAAATCCGCTGTCAAATTCGGGTTCATCATGCGCTCTGGAATGCCAGTTTGCCTGTCTTAAAGTCTATGAAATTTGATACTCCAAGATATGTGCCATCATTGATGGGCTGGGTAAAAACCATAGAAAATATTAGGTAGAAAATTGGTCAAATTCCTTCATGAACAAGGCATGAAATCCATATTGTTGCGTAGATTAAACCAAGATACGCTCGAAAATTTCTTTGGAGCCATAAGAGCCCATGGATATGCAAATATCATGCCAAATTGCTCGTCCTTTGAAGCCTCATAATTATAAAACATTATTATTGAACAATTTAACATCAAAACACTCTGTTGGTGCAAATTGCGAGGCTGACAATGACTTTTGTTTAGATTCTTTAAAAATTTTTTTACTTGATGAGGACGTTCAAATTAGCAATAAGGGCAGCAATGTTGTGGACTATGAGCATATGTACATAGAGCTCATAGACACGACATCGCTGTTAAATAAAAAAGATAAAGGCAATATAGAGAAATGCGCCGCAATAGGATATTGCAGTGGCTGGTTAGCACGCCAAGCCAAAAGCAAAGTATACAAAAAATGTCAAACATGGCTCAAATCCATGGAAACTGAATATACAGAAAATTTCCATGGATTTGTTCAAATAAAAGAATATGATAGCAAGAGATGGCTGTGCTATCCTACGAGGTGTTTGTTTCGACTTCTTTGCACAAGTGGAAAACATAACTTTTACTATTTTAAAAACATCACCTTTAAAAATCATATAGCTGAATATATAAAATTGGTGGTAACAATTAATATGGATGTTAATTTTGTGACGTGGGAGACGCATAAGGATCGTTTAATTGAATATTTGATTAGTAAAAGTATAATTTTTTTTATACATATTTGGTGCAAAGAAGTCAGCCACCTCCTCACTGGCAAGGCTTTAGAGTATGATAAGGATGACCAATTAAAAAAAAAGCCCATGATCACTGTAAAAACAATAGAGGTCGGAAACGACTAAGGCAAACTGGCATTGAAGTTAATGTTTAGTTTTTCAACCGACGAATAAAAACGGAGGAGGTTATCAAGTCGACGCGTATATTTTTGTTGTCTTTAGTTTTGTATTTTCGTTTTTGACACCGACTACCGAAATTAAAGTTATTTTTCGCTTTGCAGTGTTTTTTGGAAGTCGGTTTAATTTTTTGGTAAAAAGTTTTTATATAAGGTAAGGTTTGTTTTACCCAATAAATATTAACATCAAAAATTAATATTTGTTTTACTATCCTCGAAACAACAAGTTTAGTGTACTAACGAATGCTGCTTTCCCGAGTTTACTATATTGCTTTAATGTATGTACCAAGCAAAATACTATAGATTGGTTGAAAATTCTGTTGTAGTAAAACTAAACCTAAAATTGTCAAAGCTAGATTCTATACTCAAGTTTATAGAATTTAGTTTTCAAATATTTTTTTGGGTTAATTTTACTTTATCAGAATTTTCAACCAATCTACAGTATTTTGCTTGGTACATCAGAGCTATATAGCTAGCTTTAAACCTACTACTACTACATTGACAAATGGATAGTGTATGTCCTGGTAACTAGATGGCGCTGCCTAAGAAATGCATTAGTTGCCAGTCTATCTTTAATTCTTTAGTATAATTATAATATAGTAGTCTATGACCCAGTGTTGCCATATATACAGATTTTTCCGTATTTATACAGATTTTCGATGTGTGATACAGATTAGCACTGGATACAGATTTTTATACAGAATTTTCTAACTCTGTTGTCTGTCAAATTACCATATTCAACTTAAAATAGAATCAAAATAAATGACTTAGATACCGCGTTACACACCATTGTATGATCCTATTTTTTGTGGTTATTTTTTTTTTTTCACAATCAACGTTAATTTTTAGTGTGGCAGGATTATAAGTTTCAATCGCTCTGCTCGGGAAATCCCCCAAAGTTCTGCGTGCTCTCCAAGGTACTTCGCTCTCGCATTCGTCTTGTAGTGCGTGCGAAAAATACGTCAATAGTTAATAACATAGGTTCAAATTTTTACTTAATTTAATATTCATATTGATTGTGTTTTTGTGAACCATTATGGCATCTAAAAAACCTAGAGTGATGCAAAAGTTTAATCGGAACTGGATGGAAGATTCTTCATATAAGGCGTGGTTGAGACCTAGTAATAAAAGTGATTATTGTTATGTGAGGTGGTCTAGTAGGAATAGACAATAAGTATAAGGTCTTATATGTATAGGTATAATATGTATAAGGTCTTTATAAAAGTCTATGATTGTCAGTGACACTTTCCGTCTATCATCTAACTAATGGAGGCTTGGTGTTAAAATTGTTTTCATCCCATTGTAATCGTAAATAAATAATTGAATCCTACAACGTCCATATTTCTTCAAGTCTTAATTAACAGGTTATGGGCCCGGTAGTTCCGTAACTCTGTATAATTTAGGTGAAAAACAAGAACTGACGTGTGTGTAACAACCGGCGATCACTTGGAAGCGTGCTTTTGCTTCTTTGTATTTCCGAAAAGAAAAAAGTCGAAGTCAATTGTGCTGAGGGCAGCGGCGTCTGGTGTTTAACGGTGCAAGGGAGCACACGTGATAGACGTCAACAATTCGACGGAGGAGCAGATCGGGGATCAATGGATCAGCTCGTGGCGATGACGATGGGAGGGGGAGTCAAGTTGGAGGGTCCGACAAATTGGAATTTATGGAAGTTCCAGATGACAGTGTTGCTGAGAGCGCAAGACGTGCTATCGGTGGTGAATGGCACTGAGGTAAAATCTGCAGATGGGTGGGTAAAGAAAGATGCGAAGGCTCAAGGGTTAATCGTTTCAAGATTGACCGAAAGCGCAATGATACATGTCATCGCTTGTGAAACTGCTGCACAAATGTGGGACAAGTTGCTCAATGTTTATGAGCAGAAATCGTGTACAGCGATTCATTTGTTGCAACAGAGATTTTTTAACTTCAAGTTCGAGGATAACATGGAGGTGTCGGTATTTGTATCAAAACTTCAAGAGTTACAACTGCAGTTAGTAGTAGTGATTTGCCGGTTCTGGCGCACCAATCCCGTGGCTCACCGGTTCTGGCGCACCACCGCTTCTGGCGCAATCGCGGTCCAGGGCGTTTCAAACCTAAAAAAAAAATAAAAAAAAAAAAAAAAAAAAAAAAAAAAAGGTTTTGGGGTCCGCTGATCACGTTTCTGCAATCCGTTTTCGCGTAAGATGCATGGTTCCGGAGATACAGAAATCAATTAACAACAATCTGTTTCATTTCCGGTGACCCGAAACCCTCATTATCGACTTTCATTGTTCGCCTTTTCTTATCTATTGTCCGTGCGTCCGGCCGCTCACCCTCATTAGGATTGCATTGACGTATGCATGTATTACTCATTGTTACTGCTACTGCTATTGTATACTTTTATTGTTCATAAACCATTGCTTACTTTGCTATTCGGGGTCATCAAAACGGAATCAATAAAACACATGCGTCATTAACAAATTTTATTTTTATCTACAAAATATGAGCGGAACATCTCATCCACTAAAATATCGTTGTACAGTGTGTTCCCTGTAAATATGTTTGTAAAACTATGCATTGAACATCCCTGAAACTTATATAGCAAATACATTAAGCAATATTCACCACAAACTGAAGTCCAATCATTCTGAATCCTATCAATACTCCAGTCCCATCTTTTACAATTCCTTTTCAAAAACTCGAGATGATATCGTGCAGGTGTTCGCCCATAAGAATCAAAATATTGACCGATGCCATTCGTATCGATATGTACAGCTACCCAGTGTGAACCTGGCTTATCATCCGCATCCAAATTGCATATTATATACGTTGGTGCATGGGTATACATAGGGAGTCTATTAGCAGCATAAACATTATTTTCTAGACTGGGATGAATGTTTTTCAGATGTTTTTGAACTTCTAGTGTATCCATGATATAGCATATTATTACACTACCAGTCTATTCAATGGTTGTCATAGGAATGTTCAATTATAGTGATTTGTAAATATTAAATCGCATTATTTTGTAGCACTCACAAAACAGGTTGATGCCAGCAATGTGAGATAAGTTTGTTGACTCATAGAGTTACTATCAGTTTCCGGAGGAACGTGAGATAATTTTGGTGATTCATAGAGTTACAATCAGTTTCGTTGTATTTAGGAATTTGTTTTAGATAAGAATGGTGCTATATAAGATCCTACCATTGCAGTCATGCAGTCAGTCTATGGTCGTTTGACCGCAGTGGATTGTATACGTCTACCAATACTACGTTTGTGTTACTTCAACGCATCAATGGCCATGGAGGTAAGTGTTTATTCTATTGACAAACTTACTTGTATTCTTGTTGTTGTTTCCTAACGTGTGTGATTAAGTGTAAACAAATTGATATTAACATGATAACTGTCTTGTTGCAGAAATCATTCAACTTCGATGAAAATACCTATAAACAGTATTACTACTCACCGCTCTCCCCTCAACATGAAGAAGAGAACGATGACATCGTTATTAATAACACATGCGATGGTGGAAAAAGGAAATCACAACCGATTGATCATTTTTTTGAAGTCGCACCAAAAATAAAAAAGAAGAAACTGTTATCGTCAACCGTGGCACGAGCCGCTAGAGATGGTGTATCATACATTTCCAGTAATTCTGACGACGGAGACCAAGCGACGCATCTCATAAAAATTGAAATGTACGATATGAAGAAGCTATGTAAGATTCCAACTACTGATCATTGGAAACACGCTACCACGAGGATTAAATATTATGTAAAGAATAATAAGGATAGCATCTACGACAGCACAAACGGGCTCGTATACAACATTACAAAGACAATAGCAGAAAGTGAAAAAGTTAAAAAATACTTTTTTAACAATGACACCCATTAGTTGATTAGTGAATGTGATTCTGTTTACTTAAATTACTTCTGTGTACTCATTAGATTCTACCTGACTCGTCATTAATAACACATGCGATGGTGGAAAAAGGAAATCACAACCAATTGATCATTTTTTTTGAAGTGGCACCAAAAAATAAAAAAGAAGAAACTGTTATCGTCAACCTTGGCACAAGCCGCTAGAGATGGTGTATCATACATTTCTACTAATTCTGACTATGGAGACCAAGCGATGCATCTCATAAAAATTGAAATGTACGATATGAAGAAGCTATGTAAGATTCCAACTACTGATCATTGGAAACACACTACCACGAGGAATAAATATTATGTAAAGAATAATAAGGATAGCATCTATGACAGCACATACGGCTTCGTATACAATATTACAAAGACAATAGCAGAAAGTGAAAAAGTTAAAAAATACTTTTTCAACAATGACATTAGTCGATTAGTGAATGTGATTCTGTTTACTTAAATTACTTCTGTGTATTCATTAGATCCAAGGAGGTGTCGTCTTGTGGTGCTGAGAGAAAAACAAGATTAGAAGGAAGAGATGAGTGTGGCATACGTGAACAGATCACTTCATTGAAAAGCAAAACTACAAAACTGATTGGAGAAGAAAAAGTGAAGAATATGCAGTACCCAAGAGCTGAATATCCATTTTTCAGTTCAAAATCTAGACGGTTGTTCAGTTTCGGAGACTGGCCACTCGTTATGAAACAGAAGCCTAAAGATCTTGCAGAAGCCGGTTTCTTTTATACTGGTCATGAAGACAGGACCAAGTGTTTCCATTGTGGTGGCGGTTTAAAAGATTGGGAAGATGATGATGATCCTTGGCAGCAGCATGTTCAGTGGTTTAGTCAGTGTGCTTATGTAAAGTTTAAACTCAATCAGTGTTCTGTATAAGATTGAATAGGGTGTTTATAAAGAAATAAAAAAATAGTATATTGCATATAATTTGTTTTATTTAATTTTATAATGTTTCCTTTAGTTACATACACATAACCTTAACTACTATAGTCTACAGTAACATTTCTATTTTTATCTATTTCAATAATATTATCAAACTCAGCATAAACAATACAGTTAATTGTTTGTATTAGTGAGGATTCAAATCGTACTTCTAATCTTACACTACCATGCTTTATGAGATTCCAATGAGCTGATGAGTTAGCTGATAAATCAGGAGTTAAATCAAATGCTAAAAGACAGTAACCTTTAGCATACTGTTCACGAGAGATTGCATTTCCTTCATTTAGAAAGTGAATACCAGTCCCCGAGAATAGAGTATGATATGCTGATGTAAATATATTATTATTAAAAGATGGTTGCAAAGCTTTTGAAGGTATTTGTTGACCATCAATATATAAGCTGAAAGAGTTAATACCATAGTTTTCAAAGTTAAATGGATTTTTAGTAAGCGAACCATTAAATGCAGAATTGTTTACAAATCCAATAATACATCTTTTGGGTACCTGTCCTAAGAATATATTATCAAGAGTTTTTCCTTGAACACCTGATGGAATTGTTAAAACTTTAACTTCAGCACGAGTAATAGGATATTTAGCAGTGGTAGAAGCTAAAACTTTCTGATGTGCGAGTAATACACTTGGATTAATTCGTGCTCTTCGAACAATAAGAGTTGCGTCTGTAATGCAAACTTTAAACTTTACATCATTTGACCCAGCAATTAAATTAAAACTCTCTCTTGATCGAACTAATTTTACACTCATTTCAACGCCATTCATTAAAAATTTATCTTGATTGAAAATGTCACCATGAAGATGACCAATCATTTCTATTTCCCTACTTTCATTAACTAATTCCTGTCTTTTAACAAATCCTATGTTTTTACCATCTGTGGAATCCATTTTTCCTGCTGTATCCTCATACCAAAGGCTACAAGTAAGATGAGATTGTTTAGCAGCAGGAGCATAGTTTAAAAGAGTTTCCATGTATGCTCGATAGGCATAGGTATTATTAGGTGGTGATACAAGTTTTTGGTTTAAATAAACATCAAGTTGACTAAAAAGTGAATGCAGCCAATTATTTACAGGTGCTACTGCTGTAGCTGATATCAAGTTTGATGAATCTTGATTTAATACTTTTGCCTTTATCTGGAGTAATGTATGAGACAAATCTATGTAGTCATCGCCTGTTCCAGGAACTTGAAACTCGATAGGTCCATCATCAGCAAGAGATGAAATTGGTTTATAGTGAATCCACAATCCATTTTCAATGCTTGTTTGTGTAGACGGTAATGCAAATAAATCTAATTCTGACTTAACGCACTCACAAGAATGATTATGAAGGAAAGACATATTTAATTTGAAAATATATCTTCGATGTTTTTTGGTTTTAGACCAAGTTTTTTCGTAGCTTTCACTTTAGCAGTTAGTGGTGGAATGAACGATGCCAATCGTTTTCTTTTAGTTATATATCCAGATCCTGTCATGTTAAATCGATCAATTTTGTTATCAGCCTTTCGTTTTAAGTTCGTACTAACTTGTTTAAGACGATCTTTTATTGAGGCTTCCATAGGACGCGCTTGAACCATATCCGATAAAAGTCCTACTCCAGCGTTTAATGCCTCCTTACCAACCACTCGAACACCACTTGAAAGTAAAGGTAAAACTGATCTAAATAACCCTCCCAAGAAGCTCCCAATACCATGACCGCGTTGGTATGGTGAACCCTTATAAATTACACCAACTCCTGATCCAGCTTGATGTGAATAATAATTTTCATATGGACATTTATGATGATCATGAGGAGAATACATTATTATAATTTGTGGAAATGTAGTTTAATACACACGGTTCCAAACTGGAATGGTATTTTTTGTCCTGTGCTCGATCTTATATCTATTTCCAGCGTATCGAACTCTCTTCGCATAACAGGTAAGTAGTGAGGTGGAGAGAAAACGTGCATTTTATTCGCACCATAAATGTATTTTGAAGGATCTAATGAAATGACTCTTAATAGCGGAGTCATAACATCACCCACAATCTGAGGATCGATAATGTCACAATATAGAAATAGTTGAGATGGTAACCCTAAGTGTAAATTAGCAGGACACTTCCCAAAATTTCTGTCTAGAAGATTTGTATTTGGTTCATAACCTAGTTGTAAACTTAATTTGGGTGATAATGTTACGGATGTTATATTTTTATCCAAAACAGAAATAGACACAAATTTTGTTATTTCATCATAACGAAATTTCAAGTTCTCTCTGATACCATTTAACGCTCTTAAAATATGTTCAACGTTATCATAGTTGGTAGCCGGAATATGTTTTTTGTAGTACACTGTTGATGGTTTATCTTCATTAGGCATTAACATGGTTTTTGTAATGTACACAACATTTTCATGATCTTGAACAGTAAACATGGTGCATGGATATTGAAACTCGACAACTCCAACCGACCATTCACCTTCTAATTTCATAGCTTTTGGTAATTTTGTTGAAAAATTTGTGGTCTTGTTATCAGGAAAATATTCCATTGAACTATTGCTGAGCAAAGTTAAATAAAAACTTTCTTTATTCATATTTCTTTTAAACTAGAAGCTAAAATCCAACTGTTAAATTTATCTGGATAACCTTTCCACTTCACTAATACTTCTTTTCTGTTACCCGAATAACGAGTACCAATTATTTTATCTATTTTATATTGTGAGGTGGGGTTGTAAGTGACCTTCTGTAATTCTCTTTCATAAAAAGTACCAACTATTGCTTCATCTTGTAAATCTGTTATTGTATAAACAACCCATGGAGATCTATCAATTATTGAAGATATAATAAATATTTCATCACTCCAATTTGATTCATAGCCTTTTTGGAAAACATGTTTATATTTAATTATTCGAACATAATCACCCACATTGAAATTTGGTTTTGGATTTTCTAAAGAAAGTTTGTTTGATCCTCTATTATAAAGATTAGTCCAAACTGTCATAATATTGGCGGAACTTACATCACATGGGCACATCTTAATACTAGAGTGAATGCTGTGATTATAAGAGTATATTAAATCCTGTAAAACATCTATGTATCTATAAGTATTGTTATGAGTGAAATAACGCCACATTTTCATTTTTAGAGTTCTTTGAAATCGTTCAACAATACTAGCCTTAATATCAGGATTGTTAGTGGTATAGTAATTTATCTTTTTGGATTTAAAGTATTTTTGTACATCTTTTGAAACAAATTCTGTACCTTTATCAGATTGTATGTGAGTAGGTGTGGAATTACTTTCAGTAAATATACTTTCAAAACATTCTTTAGTAGTTTCTGAGTTTTTCTTTTTCATTGGTCTTGCAAAAGCATATTTACTAAATACATCAATAACACAAAGTATATAGTTGAAACCATCATTATATTGAGAATAAGTTCGCATATCACTTAAATCAGCTTGCCACAGTTCATTAATATTTGATAGAATGTACCTATTACGTGGAAATTTTTTCCGACTGGGTTTATGTAATGTATATGTTTCTTGTGATTGTAACCATTCCTTTACTTGCTTTTTATCCATTTTACCCTTCATGGCTTTTGATAATTTATCAATACTACCAAAACCAGCGGGGTTAGATGGATCATAATAAATCCTGTTAATTTCTTCTAGTACGGGGTCCATTTTTCCCAATCGAGCTTTTTGCGTATTTTAGTTATAGATCTTTTATCTCCACTGCTCGGTGTAGAAAACTCTTGAACTTCAATCTCAGAGGTTTTGTTCAGATCTTTTGCTTGAAGTTGGTTAATAAACTCACATCTCTTTGGATTTCCAATATAAGTAAGTGGTACTTTAATATCTTTTAATGCTTTAGCAAATCTATCCCACCCTATCGGATCACTTCTTTTTAAGGGTCTTAGTGAATCATTTATTAAATCAACAATATTACTTCCATGAATTTTTTCATTATCAATTATGACTGTGCCTTCATTATCCCAATGTATTTTACTTTTACTTGTTCCAATTAAGTTTAATAATGACTCACCTTTTTTATTATAAGTTTTTGGTATTAAACTGAGTATTTGAGTTGGTGTGTAAAGTGGATTTGTGTCATTTTCTTTACTTTTAATGGATCCTGTCTCATCCAACAAAGATTCAGCATCAACTGAACTTTTTAGATCTCTATCTTTATTTTTATTTGAATCTTCATTAGATGTATCAGAATAAATTGGTAATCTGAGTGGTTGACGATCCTCTTCGGTAAAGTGAAGGTATCTTTGTAGTGTTTGTAAATATAACATCCACTTCTTGCGGTCTTCCGTCTTACTATTCATAATATTTTGCATTTCAATATCTAATCGAGACAAATTACTATTAACCTTATTTTCTTGTTTTAATTTTTCAATTAATCCAGGTTCAATAAGTATCATTTTCTTTGCATTTTCCATGTTAACTGGCTAGTCCACTTACTAATCCACTCAATATTGCACCTAATATTATTGGTAAGAAAGCCCCTCCTTTTTGTATGATTATATTTTTTCTTAGTTTATGTTTACACTTATGCACCAGTTTACGGAGTATATTTTTGTGTTTATTCAATTTTTGTTTATCTTGATCTTTAAGAGGTACCTTTCCTTGTAAAACGTTATGAATACATTCACAAATACAGTTTATTTCTTCTTCATCACATGTTTTAAGTAACGCTCTTTGATATTTTGGTTTAAGCGTATGCAAAGCGCTTAGCAAATGTTTATGCGTTGTGAGTCGACGATGCATCATTTAGAAATGATTTGAATTGTTTGATTCTTGGTGTATTTAAACTCTTTTGTGGGGACGTAGACTGTACAGTGTCCATTAAATGGAAAGACATTTGTCTTGATACGACAAAAATCATTGGTATTCTGTTTTAAATCAACCATTAAATATCCATGCGCTTCTAAAGTTGCATCCCTATAGGCATCTTCAATGAATTTTGGGTTGTCTGGTGACACTTGTCGTGCTAAATATCTTATTTGAGTTTTATCTCGAGGGTTTTTAAAATATATTATATAACTTGAGTTTAAAGAAATGTCTCTTTGACCTTTACCCTGATGAAATAAATTTTGTGTTAAATAAAATACACTCAGATTCCTGTGATGACTACCTTTTGTAAATATATCCACAATTCTTCCATCAGACTCTCTCATTAGATCATCAATAATAACAAGATGTGGGTTTTCACCATCAAACATATTAAGATTTGGAATTCCTTGATGATAGTTAACATTTGGTAAATTATATAAAGGTTGCATTTCATCAAAGCACCATGTGATCTGATTAAAATCACAATTACATATTTCTTTAACTGATTTTATGAAATTTGTTACAAAATTTGACTTCCCACATCCACTTGGTCCTGCGACAATAGCAGTAAATGGATGGATAAAGTGAAACATCTCACACGTCTAGAGTTCAAAGGGATGAAATAAAAAATGAAAATTATGTTGTAAAAATTAAATATATATATTGCTAAAATTACAAAAAACATGTAACTGATGAAAAACAGACTGATCTGTATACTATTTCTAACACAATTATTACTTATCAGAACTTTACAATCTTCTCTAATGTATGTTCACCGTTTTATTATTACTTAGATATCATTATTTACAATCGAATAATTAAAACTAACACAATTAGTACATCAGAATTTTACAATCTCAAATTTAAACCTACAAATAAAAACCACAATTATCTTACATTATTTACAATCAAACAATAAATTTTAAATATGTAATAAACTATTGTATAACATTATAGTAATATCATAATTTTACAATCAATATAAATTTTGTATAGGTACAGAAGTAAAAGTAAAAAGTGTCAACACTTAACGTAATTTATAATGTCCCCAAGCCAATGTATCAATGTTGTTGTCCATAATACATCGTTTGCTATCATTATATGATAAAGATGCTTTATTTATTTTTTGTGTAAAAATAGTGTGTTTAATTGACTTAAACCGAAGCATACTACAATATTGTACATTTTTATTAAACAAACACGATTTGTAATTTTCCATATTCATTTTTTTGGTAACACTTTTGTTAACCCCTTTTGCCTTTGCTATAAATTTATCTTCTACTTCCAGTGCATACATTTTTGATCGCAACCCTACAAATTCCTTCAACACTTTACCATTATTCTCGTCTTTAAAAAAACCTAACTTCTTTTTATTTATTTTTGGATAATCGTAAATATTATTTTCTGGATAGTCTGATGTATCAAAATAGTGAAGTAGGTCAGGTTTTATATCCTCATACAAATTATCTGTAAAAATTTGATATATCAAACTATCGGTATCGGTGTACAATAACTTAATTTTGTTATTAAACTTTTTAACCATGTAGTTATAATGAAATTCGTACATAAGGGTCTTAGATATATCTAAAATACAAAATCCTAAATAAATTGGCTTATCATAAATTAATTTTGTTTTTCGTAATTGTATTGCGACTAAATGTTCTGAAAATATTGATAAACTATGGAATTCTGGTTTTGCAATCAATTCCTGAGCACCTAAAACTTTACCACGATTATCCCAGTGAGTTAGTAGTTTAACGTTTACTCTTTTTTCAATATTTTCCATTGTCTTACCGAAGACAGAATTGTTCATTAATTTAAAAAAGTCTTTTTCAAAGTTTGATTTAGCTAACGTTCTCAAACTAGTATTTAAGTCTATGTATTTCTTTAGCCAAGAACTCTGTTTAAATTTTAAAATTCTATGTACTTTCATTAATTTAATTCCCATTTCAATGCATTGTTTTAAATTCCTGTAGTGAATGATGTATTTATTTTTATTATTTAAATTAGGAACTAATTTAGTTTCTTTAGTATTACCCACACATATGTTTTCAGGACATAATGGAAAGTCAGAATGCAAATTATGAAGTTCATCAGGATATTCCAAATCAACTTCTAAAACATAGCCAAAATCAGACGTATCCAACACATTATAATCTGTATTACAATTTATCCATTCGAAACCACCAACAGGAAGGGATTGGGACATTGCCCAACCATATAAATTGTTCGCATCAAAATATGTTAGATATGAATTAGGTTTTTCACCATCATAATCCTCCATGAATTTATTATTTGCTCTAGCAAAACGATTGCTACACTGAGATACACCCCCTCTAATACCAGCTTTAAAAAAAGCAATTTTGTCATAGTCCGTTAACAATTCTAATTCTATTTTCGTAAATTTTAACATTGCATCCCAACTTAAACCTGGAGCAGTATAGTAATGGGCAGGATCTAATCCATAAGTTTTAATACATAGCTTTCTGAAGTTTTCGAATACATCGGTCAAAAGTAAAACATCAGTTTTTAAATACAAATCGGAATAATCAGACATACTACTACACTTAAAATGTTGCCAAATATCTTTTGCATGATTATAATCATCATTTGAAATATTTGAATCTGTGAGTGAACTATAAAACTGGTGTTGATCAGGAAGTGACGGATGTTTCAAGCAATCACTATTACGCATAAATTCATAAGGATAAATACCTTTCCGTCTTAAACGTAAAAAATCTTCATTATTAGGATAGTTTCTTTTTAGTTCTTTAAACTGATCGTCATTAAGATTTTTAGCTAGCTGATCTAAACTACATGATAAAAATTTCAATGAATCTACGAATCTTAAACTTACAGGTTGATTATTTATTGTTAACTGTTTTGAAAATGATATGTATCGTTCTTTATTTTGTGGAATAACTTCAACTTTGCCATCATCGAGGTTTAATGCATGGACAATAAAATGAGCATCGTAGTGCCCGAGGTTATGTAAAAATATTGGAACATAACGAGGGGTTCTGTACTTAGAACTACACACTTGATGTGCAACACCCCTAAAACTGCCAGTATACCAATCAAAATCGTAAAAAGGATCTTCATTTAACTGAGTTTCACAAATATGACAAATGTTTGAATTTGAAATTTTAATTTTATCTTCATCTGATAATGGAACGGGACATTTTTGGAAACAATTTTTTTTAACTATTGTTTTCACATCTTCACAAAGGCGATTCATAAACACTTGTGCACAGTTTGGCCCACTATACGTCTCATATTTTGATAATCTGTCATCATATGAACATTTAATGTAATATCCGAAACTATACACTTCATGTTTTTGAATATTAATTGTACTAGGCTTGGATGGATCGTTACTACATGATTCTATCGGGTTCAAAAATGCTTCAAAGTCTGCATAAACCACAAAGGGCATTTCCAACTTTTTCACGAATTTATCAAATTTTATTTTATTATTTGATATTGCTTTACCGAACCAATCCTTTTTGGAATCCTTACCGTTTGGTAATTCCGTACAAATGTGAGCGCAATCATATTGTTGATGGTTATTAAGTCTTTCCTCTGATGGGAAATGAAGTAAACATGAATCGCATATATAAACTGCGTGATGATTACTCGAGATTTGTGAGCTAACTAACCGCGATAACTTTTTAATATAACAGTAATGATTGTTAGTACCATTCGATAAATATAGTAGGTTGATATGATTAGGTGTACGACATTTTGTTAAATATAAAGGACCTACAACTGAATTACACTTTTTTTCTTTATTATACTCTAAACCAAAAACATTTATACTAATATTGTTTAATTTCTCTACTTTTGATATATCTACAATTTTAACCGGAAAAGAAATACCAGTAAATTTTAGTTTATTTTCATGAATTGCGTATGATGTTACGCGATCTACACTTTTACATACAGGATATAAACCGGACAGTAATGCCCATTTGAAACACATATTATCATTATTTTTAACATTGATTACAGCTTTTTTTAATTTAATATCCTGAGGAAGATCGATATATGAACTACCACGTAAGGGGTTGAATTTGTTAACATTCATATCTATGTATTTAATTTGATTAAGACTCCAACCACTATCTTTTTTTTCAAATTGACAAATTTTACCAACAACAGTGTCTATTAATGATGAAAAAAAAATATTTAAGTCATCACCCTGACAAATTATATAATTAAACGTTTGAAAATCAAATGTATTTTTAATATCTTTAGTTTGTTGTATGAAATCAGCATGCAATATGAAGTTTACTTTAAAAATTGTATGTTGTTGAATACATTCATTGATTAAAAATAAGATATCAATTTTTAATGAATTTAAAAACGATTCCGGTGTTTCAAAATATTGCCCCGATTGAATTGTTTTACTATTAATTCTATATGTTAAAATTCGGTTGTTAAAAGCGGTTTCAACAACTGTAACATTTGCTAGTGAATTATGTGATTTTAAAAGATTATTTTTGTGAACATTGCTTTTTAAATGGTTATTTAGATACCTTTTATTAATAAAAACATGACATGTGTCACATTCCACCTTATTGTTGTCCACGTTATTTGTTTCAGTCGATGATGTAGAAGCTCCTTCATCAAATTTTACTTTCTTGGGAACCTTATTTTCGTCAGTAGTGATACCTCGTTTGATACCTCTTCCAACTTGTGGTTGACTGTAACAAAACAGCAAGAAAATTATAAGACAAATCTTAAAATAAAGCAATACAACAATAATCTTTCTTATTGAGTTTGTACTTCTAATACTTACATCAACGCTGTTTCAACCATCTCACAGTGATTATACAACTCATCATCATACGATGAATCAAACAGTTCACACTTCTCCATTTCATCACAAACTTTAGGCAGCTCCTGATCGAATTCGTTGATGAATAGTTCCATATTCTCTTCCATGGGTGCGGAAAAGAAAGCACTGGTACACACTTCACTGAAGTTTTCCATCTTTATAGCAAAGAAGAAATTAGGTAGCACAGTAAGTAACAGTTAAGTGTTAGTAGACCAACTGATACCCGATTTCAAATAATGTTCAAGATTTCAAATAATGTTCATTATATAGAGTCTAGCAAAGGATTAAAAAGTCAGGTAGAATCTAATGAGTACACAGAAGTAATTTAAGTAAACAGAATCACATTCACTAATCAACTAATGGGTGTCATTGTTAAAAAAGTATTTTTTAACTTTTTCACTTTCTGCTATTGTCTTTGTAATGTTGTATACGAGCCCGTTTGTGCTGTCGTAGATGCTATCCTTATTATTCTTTACATAATATTTAATCCTCGTGGTAGCGTGTTTCCAATGATCAGTAGTTGGAATCTTACATAGCTTCTTCATATCGTACATTTCAATTTTTATGAGATGCGTCGCTTGGTCTCCGTCGTCAGAATTACTGGAAATGTATGATACACCATCTCTAGCGGCTCGTGCCACGGTTGACGTTAACAGTTTCTTCTTTTTTATTTTTGGTGCGACTTCAAAAAAATGATCAATCGGTTGTGATTTCCTTTTTCCACCATCGCATGTGTTATTAATAACGATGTCATCGTTCTCTTCTTCATGTTGAGGGGAGAGCGGTGAGTAGTAATACTGTTTATAGGTATTTTCATCGAAGTTGAATGATTTCTGCAACAAGACAGTTATCATGTTAATATCAATTTGTTTACACTTAATCACACACGTTAGGAAACAACAACAAGAATACAAGTAAGTTTGTCAATAGAATAAACACTTACCTCCATGGCCATTGATGCGTTGAAGTAACACAAACGTAGTATTGGTAGACGTATACAATCCACTGCGGTCAAACGACCATAGACTGACTGCATGACTGCAATGGTAGGATCTTATATAGCACCATTCTTATCTAAAACAAATTCCTAAATACAACGAAACTGATTGTAACTCTATGAATCACCAAAATTATCTCACGTTCCTCCGGAAACTGATAGTAACTCTATGAGTCAACAAACTTATCTCACATTGCTGGCATCAACCTGTTTTGTGAGTGCTACAAAATAATGCGATTTAATATTTACAAATCACTATAATTGAACATTCCTATGACAACCATTGAATAGACTGGTAGTGTAATAATATGCTATATCATGGATACACTAGAAGTTCAAAAACATCTGAAAAACATTCATCCCAGTCTAGAAAATAATGTTTATGCTGCTAATAGACTCCCTATGTATACCCATGCACCAACGTATATAATATGCAATTTGGATGCGGATGATAAGCCAGGTTCACACTGGGTAGCTGTACATATCGATACGAATGGCATCGGTCAATATTTTGATTCTTATGGGCGAACACCTGCACGATATCATCTCGAGTTTTTGAAAAGGAATTGTAAAAGATGGGACTGGAGTATTGATAGGATTCAGAATGATTGGACTTCAGTTTGTGGTGAATATTGCTTAATGTATTTGCTATATAAGTTTCAGGGATGTTCAATGCATAGTTTTACAAACATATTTACAGGGAACACACTGTACAACGATATTTTAGTGGATGAGATGTTCCGCTCATATTTTGTAGATAAAAATAAAATTTGTTAATGACGCATGTGTTTTATTGATTCCGTTTTGATGACCCCGAATAGCAAAGTAAGCAATGGTTTATGAACAATAAAAGTATACAATAGCAGTAGCAGTAACAATGAGTAATACATGCATACGTCAATGCAATCCTAATGAGGGTGAGCGGCCGGACGCACGGACAATAGATAAGAAAAGGCGAACAATGAAAGTCGATAATGAGGGTTTCGGGTCACCGGAAATGAAACAGATTGTTGTTAATTGATTTCTGTATCTCCGGAACCATGCATCTTACGCGAAAACGGATTGCAGAAACGTGATCAGCGGACCCCAAAACCTTTTTTTTTTTTTTTTTTTTTTTTTTTTTTTTTTTTTTTTTTTTTAGGTTTGAAACGCCCTGGACCGCGATTGCGCCAGAAGCGGTGGTGCGCCAGAACCGGTGAGCCACGGGATTGGTGCGCCAGAACCGGCAAATCACTACTACTGCAGTTGAAGCAAGCAGGGGAGGAAATCTCTGAGAAATTTATTATGACAAAAGTTTTAATGGCATTGCCGGAGAAATACAGTCATTTTGTGTCAGCATGGGAGTCAGTGGACACATCTAAGCAAACTTTTGATAGTTTAGTTGCTAGACTTCGTATGGAAGAAGACAGACTGAAGGCAAAGTCAACAGATAGTGAAAATGTGGCATTAATTGCAAAAAAATCTGACACTGTTGTGAAAAAGTGTTATAAGTGTGGTAGGGTTGGACATTTTATTCAAGATTGTAAGAGTAAAAAGGATGTCAGAAAGTGCTTTAATTGCAACAAAGTTGGACATTTAAAGAAACAGTGCACAAAAGATACAAAAACTGGAGCACAAAGTAACGCCTTTTCAACAATAATAAAAGACAACAATGGGTTACCATGTCATGCATCTGAAAGTAAGTGGATTATCGACAGCGGTGCTAGTGAGCACATGACTTCAGAACGAAATTTGTTTACGTCAATGCGTCAAGTATTAAACCGGTTCGTTGTTGTTGGAGATGGGCGACGCCTACCAATTTTAGGAATTGGAGAAATTGAGTTTATGTACAATAACCTAAGTGAGGTGTTATTTGTGCCAGAACTAAAACTAAATTTGTTTTCTGTGACAAAGGCTACTACTAAGGGGTATAGTGTGAATTTAACATTGGACAAATGTGTAATAAAGAAAAACAATCAAGTGTGTGTGTCAGGACTTAAAGAAAACAATGTGTATGTAGTAAAATTTAAGAAACATGATGACCAATGTGCAGTGACTCTCAGTGAGTGGCATGAGAGGTTATGTCACCAGAACATAAACTATGTGAAGTCTGTACTTTCAACTAATAATGTGAAATATACTGAGGACAATAAGAAGTGCATTGATTGTTTAAAGGGAAAGGCACATAAGCTTCCTTTTAAAGACAGTGTATCCAGTACAACACAACCTTTGGAGTTGGTCCATGCTGATGTATGTGGACCATTTGAAGTAGCATCACTTGCAGGGGCAAGATACTTTTTACTTGTCAAGGATGATTTTACTAAGTTTCGTCATGTCTACTTCATGCAAAATAAGTCAGAGGTTGTGCAGTGTGTCAAGCAGTATACTCAGTCTGCGGAAAGGAAAACAGGGCAAGTTTTAAGGGTTTTTCGTTCTGATGGTGGGGGTGAATTTGTGAATAAGAATATGAAGGAGTACTTCACTAGCAAGGGAATACAGCACCAAACAACAGTGGCTTATACGCCAGAGCAGAATGGCCAGGCTGAAAGAGACATGCGTACCCTGGTGGAGGCGGCACGTACCATGCTGCATGCCAAAAACATGGGTAAAGAGTTGTGGGCTGAGGCCATTAATACAGTTGTCTATGTGCTAAATAGAACCAGTAAGAGCAGAACTGAAGGGAAGACACCATTTCAGATGTGGACTGGGCATGATTTTGATATTGCCATATTAAATAAAATATTTGGTTCTAAAGTATGGATACATATACCTAAGGAAAAGAGGCGTAAACTGGATTCAAAGGCTGAAGAAGGAGTGTTTGTTGGCTATGAGAGTTCAAAGGGATATAGAATTTATTATGAGAAGAAAAAGATAGTACAGACAAAAAGAGATGTAGTGTTTGTGTCAGAAGATATGTTATTACCAGGTGAAAAAGAAAATGATAAAGAGAAAGTAGTCTATTTAGACAGAGAGAATATAGGATTATACCAAGAGGAAAGAGGGCAGGAGCCGGTACAAATAGACCGGGAGCCCATGCAGATGGATCCACAGCAAGAACAGGCTCAAATAGAACAGGAACAGGGTCAGACAGAGCAAGACCAGGCAGAGAGAGAACCAGAACAGGAAGAGCACAGTGATAGTGAGGCAAGTAATCCTGAAAGTTCTGATTACTTTGATGCCAATGACACAGAACAGACAGTACGCACACGGAGTGGGAGACAAGTAAAAAAACCTTCGAGGTTCAATGACTACATGGCATTAGTTGTGGCAGAGGAAGAACCTGCTAGCTACAAGGAAGCTATGGAAAGAGAGGATGCTGATAAGTGGAGGAAAGCTATAGAAAAGGAATTGAGTCAGTTACAGGAACATAATACTTGGACACTCATTGAAAAGGTACCACAGGGAAAAGAAATAATAAGTACTAAATGGGTGTTAAAGAGAAAAGAAAGTCAGGTTGGGGAATTTATTTATAAGGCAAGGTTGGTAGCCAGAGGCTTTCAACAAAGTTGTGATGATAGTGATTTATATGCTCCTGTAGCTAAACTAAATACCTTTAGAATATTTACTGCTGTTGCTACTAAGTTAAATTGTAAAATAAGACAGTTGGATGTATGTAATGCTTTTTTAAATAGTAACATTAATGAAGAGGTGTATTTGAGATTGCCTGATGGTATAGAGTCTGATTTGAAGTTTTGCAAACTTAATAAGTCTATTTATGGGTTAAAAAGGTCTCCGAGGTACTGGAATGAAACTTTTGATAAAGTGATGAGGTCACAGGGTTTTAAAAGTTCTGACAAAGATTACTGTTTGTATTCAAAACATGAGAATGGTAATAAAGTATTTTTATTGTTGTATGTCGATGACATATTGTATTTCAGTACTTCAGAGACAGAAAGTAACAAGTTGAGAAATATGTTATATGATTCTTTTAAAATGAAGGATGTAGTTGGTAAATTTTTGGGTATGGAAGTAACTCCGGATTTAGATAAAGGTTGTACAACAGTTTGTCAAAAAGATTACATAAAAAAGATTTTAGAGTATTGGGGTATGAAAGATTGTAAACCATTATCTTTGCCTATTGATAAGAATTTTAAATTTATTTTGTTAAAAAGAGACAAGTCAGAGTCAGACGAAATAGAACATAAATGTAGAATGATAATAGGAAGTCTAATGTATGCGGTAGCTGGATCTAGACGTGACTTGTGTGCCGTAGTAAACATACTAAGTAGATATCAAAGTTGTGCTAGCCAACTATTGTATAAACTGTTACTTAATGTTCTTAGATATGTGAAGGGAACATTGGATTTGTATTTATCTTTCTATAGAGATGGTAGAAATGATATTGTTGGTTATGTTGATAGTGATTGGGGGGGGCAGTGATGATAAGAGATCAACAACAGGTTTTTGCTTTAAAGTTTTTGGGGGTTCAGTCATTTGGGCAACTAAAAAGCAACAGTCTGTGGCTTTATCATCTACTGAGGCCGAATATGTAGCTCTCAGTCATGCTACTAGTGAAGCTTGTTGGCTTAGGTCAATATTATGTGATTTTGGCATTAGTGTGGGGACAATTGTTTTATATGAAGACAATCAATCAACAATTAAAATGGCTAATATGGCTACAGGCATTACTAGGGTCAAACACTTAGACATTAAGTTGAGATTTGTAAAAGAAAAGATAGATAAGAAAATAATAGTAGTTGAATATGTTAGTTCTGATAAACAAGTAGCAGATATTTTAACTAAAGCTCTAGGTGGGGTTTCATTCAAATATTTGAGGAGAAAATTGTTTAATTAATCTTTGGTTGGCTAAAGTGGGGTAATTAGATTAGAGGTCAGTTTTAAATATGTGTAACCTTTGAGATAAGGAAAGTGTGAGACAGTAGGTATTGGTTTTGTGTTGTTTTCTTTTTTTTTGTTTAATAATTATTGAGGGGAGGTGTTATGTGAGGTGGTCTAGTAGGAATAGACAATAAGTTATTATATGTATAAGGTCTTTATAAAAGTCTATGATTGTCTGTGACACTTTCCGTCTATCATCTAACTAATGGAGGCTTGGTGTTAAAATTGTTTTCATCCCATTGTAATCGTAAATAAATAATTGAATCCTACAACGTCCATATTTCTTCAAGTCTTAATTAACAATTATTTTGCTTTCTGTACATTTTGTAATTCAGATCTTTCAGTTGGAAGTGCTGGAAAGAATGATCTCTTTAGACACGCGAAAACAAACAATCACCATAATTTAAGTCCTGGTGGACCTAGCTCGCAAACATTATTGACAGATTTATTTTCAAACAAAAATATTGAACCAGTAAAAAAAGGAGAGATTTTGCTCGCAGCGTTCATAGCTGAACATAAAATTCCCATGAACGTGATGGAACACTTACCACAATTGATAAAAAACGTGTGTCCGGATTCACAAATCGCAAAAAGTATTAGTTGCGATAGAACTAAACTACTACGAGTACAAACGCTTTAAATCAAGAAGATATTGAAACATTCAAACTCAAATGCCTTGACTTTTTTATTGAAGGGGCAAAACAGGTAAAAAAGGTACGATTTCACCAATGACCTAATTAAACAAATGCAGTTTTTTGACCCACAAGTTGTTAAGTCTCATAGAATTGATTCATTGGTCACTTTGGCAGTAAAGTTTCCAAATTTGATCTCAGTTGATGAACTCCAAGAACTAGACACAGAGTGGCGGTTTTTGCGAAATAATAAAGACCTAGCGCCTGATGATTCAGAAGACCTCGAAACCTTCTGGTGTAAAGTCATTGCAGCCCGTGATCCTACGAACTACAGCAATCAATTATACCCAACGCTGTACAAATTTGTTTCTGCAATCCTAAGTCTACCTCATTCTAGTGCTGCTGTAGAGAGGATCTTCTCGTCTATAAATTTAATAAAGACAAAACAACGCAATAGACTTAATACAAATACTATTGAAGGTCTTTTGTATACAAAGCAACTGATTGGTGAAAAACCTTGCTATAACTTGCTTGCTTGATAATAAATTACTGTTGAATTTTGACAAAAATATGTATGACTGAAAAAGTAATTTTTATTTCGTTTGTAATGTTTAAATTTTGTTAATTAGTGTGTTTGTTTTAATTATGTTTTTAATTTTACTATAATTATACATACGTTTTTAAATAAAACTTCAATTTTATTAATTAGTGTATGTTCTTATTTAATATACGATAACCAAACCTTATCACATTAGTACTTATCCCTTGTTTTTCAAAAGAAGCAATGATGATGATGATTAATATTCTATTTTGGTTAATTTGATTATACAGATTTTAAGTTAAAATAGCATACAGATTTAATACAGATTTTAGCAGTTTCTACTACAGATAAAAGGTTCAAAGCATCTGGCAACACTGCTATGACCGCGCCTAGAGATATGATAAACGACTTAAAACTTTTAACGAACTTATTCGTTTATTTTTTAACAAAAGTCACTTACGTTAACTGCTTAATTGCTTATTTGCTTATTTACTTGCTTACATTAAAAATAACGAAATTATGTTGTTTGCTTTTTTAGTTGGTTAAGTTTAACTATTGGTTTTTAAACGACATCAATGAACTTTTCTTCGTACTTTGCAGATCAGTTTTATTAGCTCACCAATTTGTTTTTATAGAAAAAAAACTTGTGTGTAATTCACAATTGGTAGAAGGGAAACCTTCAAAAAAAATCTTCAAAAAATTTGTCCCCCCCTTACCCCTCACGCCCCCTGAACTCCCCACGAGACCCCCCTCCCCCTCTCTCAGGGCTACCTCACCCCCCCGCGACCTAACTTCGTACCCGTGGTCGCAAGATAGCCGAGTTTGAGCTCTTTTTAAAGGGCATCAAAAGCTCTACCACTTGACCCTAACAGAATTTCAAAATTCGGCAATTTATGTGTCTGTCTATTTTTACTGTCGCTTTTTCGTTTCGTAAACTTTCAGATCACAACGATGCTAAAGAAGTTTTCACTTCAATAGACGCCAAAATTAACACAATTACTTACACTATAAACTATTTACACTATTATGAACACAATTAACTACACCTAAAAACTATACTATATACAAGTCCAAAAGTTTCAGAATTATTTCCTTGGTACCTACGAAACAATTCACCACATGAAAAACTCACTAAAATAAAAAATTTCAAATTCACTAATTATGTTTACGTAAACAAGTCCAAGTCATAACTTCAAAAACAAATTGTTTCGGAAATACACAAAACATGACGCTTTTAACCGGGCGGAGAAAACGCTATTAAACGTAAAAAGCAAAGTAAGCAATTTAAGCAGTTCACGAAAACCCGTTTTAATTAAATTGTCGTTTTTATAAGTGAACAACGGAATGCAATATTTACGGTTACGTTTTAATTTTAACAAAAAGCAGAATAAGCAGATAACGTTAAATGCTTTTATAAACTAATCTGCTTATTCGCTTATTTTAAATAACATGTTATATTATATGCTTTTCGTTTAAACGCCCATCTTTAACCGCGCCAGTGTTCTGTGGAACGTTATCGAGGGTGGATGTGTGTCGAATTTTTCCGCAGCTCGCAACAAAATAAAGATTAAGGATGGTAAACAAAACTAACAGTGGGAAGAGATGGAAAGCTGCTCGTCAAAAGCACTTACTTCAGAATATAGCAAAAAGATGGTAAGAAACTTTATTATTATAAGTAAATAACTTCGTAAATATAGAATATTAAAAATATAGTTGATAAAAATATATTTCTAGTAAATTTAATTGAATGATTTTTTTAATACGTATACGTATACGTTTAATAAGGTAAGCAGTGATCGTTGACGGTGAGGCGCACTAGTTCAACATAATTGAAATTGGTTTACCGAATCGCTCGGGCGAGGGGGAATGGGATGCAGTCGCCTCCTTCTGCAAAGCAGTTATGCTAGCGAAGGAGGAGGCTAAACGCGTGAGGGAGAGACAACTTTCTTCCTCACGCCCCAGCCGCCGCGGGAGACGCACCGGGCGTCGGGGATCGCGAGCCGACCTCCGGTCACCGTAGACGCCTGCGGACGCCGAGCAGGAGTAGCTTACTATCCGGTAAGGATCAGGCCCGAATTGGCAGCGCGCCACGTTCCGCGCGCGCTTCAAAGAGCTGTCAGCAGCACTGACGGGGCCCGATAGGGCTATTGCCCTACGGGGTTGCGGGAATATTCTAACGAGATACCGCGGCCTCGAACCGCAAAGGCAACTGATGAAGCAGGGTGGGTTTTTAGTCAGTAGAAGTCTGACACTCCCTTCCGCTCTACCCACAGTGGGTGGGGTCATTTGATGATTTTCCCACCCAGAAAAAAAAGGGCCAGCTGTGCTGCCAATTCTACATAGTTACCTATATCAATTTTTTATTTTATTTTGTATTTTAGATTGGCGAACAAGCAATTTGCTACTCAACAACCGGATGATACTGCTTCACGATTGAATGTCGAGTAAGTACCTACCTACTCATCAAAATCGACTGCCTCCATGGCACAGATTAGAAAATAGTAATCACCAAACAGATACATCACTCCTATACAAACACGAAAATACCTAGGCAATAGCCTCCTAGTAGAAGTACAAGCAGAAACATACCTACTTTCTGTACGCGTACCAAGAATTTAGAAAACTGTCTGGACTTCTCTTGGTGTTAGAGTTGTACAAATAATGATAAAATAAACAAAAGACGAGATACAACAATTATTTATTTGACAATCACTCGGGAGTACGCTAGGTGGGCACATTGCACGCGGCTTTGATCGATAAAGGAGCCCTGTTAGTGAGCCCAACTTTTTACCCGACTGTGGGACACAAAAGAGGGTAATGTGATCATCAGTATCTATGTTTTTTCCTTTGTGGTGCTCTATAGTCCAAGCACGTGGGCCAATTTTGATGATACCTACGTAAGTTTTTAGTTTAGTAATCAAAACCATTTTTGATTGAAGTCGAGATTACTTTTGTTTAGATACCTAGGTGAACATTGACTAAAACAAAATAAAAACACATTATCAAGCGTACATGCTAGGGTTGTACATAGAGGAAAAATTAAAAAATGAACTAGTCATTTAACTAAATAGTTAAAACTATTGCAAATCAACAGACACACATAAACAAAACATAACATATAAACAACCATATATATATATACATAAATAACCATACAGAAAATGACAAAGGTGGAGGAAACTCAATCAATTTCAATAAAATAGTAATCAATCTATTGAACAATATCTAAACTTAGCAAAAGAACAACATCAGACAGCAAATGATATGCTAATTATTATATTATTATATAAGTAAATAAATATCAATGTATTCTGAAATAATGAATCACTAAATTAAATAAATATAAACATATATACTTATCACAAAAATCAATGTATTATTTTCTACATATTATAATTATTATATTTTTTGCAGACCTAGTACCTACTCAAAATCCATCATCACTCATTGAAGTCGATGTAAATTTACATCAGGAACTAAATCAAACAAAACATTATGAAGCAGAGAGGTAATTTCAACATTGTATATTTTCTTTGATCAAAACTTGTCTGTTTGAACATAAAAATATTTCTTCAGCCCGTCAGTATTACAACAGAATTTTATTTTGCTTTGTTTTAGGGAAACCGAAGAAATATCGATTGGTAGAGGAAATATCAAGCCAAGGACCTCTGGACTGCGGTTTAAAATCAATTAAAATCGTATCTGAACGATTGACACGTTTAATGACTAAATCGAAACTGAAATGTTGTTTGTTATTATAATAGAGGGAGACAACACCCCAGAAGAAATGAATTTAAATACATGTGCCGTAGCTGGTGCAATAGTCGCAGGATGTGGACAAAACACTTCACATCAACCCACTAACAAAAAAGGAAATGAAGAAAAAAACTACTACATGGCTTCAAAAAAAGGTATTATCAATATTCTTAGACTTAAAAAGGCCTTCGACACAGTTTCTATCCCAGACTTAATAATAAAGCTGGAAAAACTAGGCATCCGTGATCATGCACTTAAGATCTTTGAAGATTACCTCAAAAACAGATACCAGTCTGTAAAAATTGACAACTATCTTAGTGGAGAACAGCCTGTGACATTCGGAGTGCCTCAAGGGAGCGTGATTGGACCTTCTTTATTCCTTATTTATGTAAACCAACTATGTAATCTTAAACTAAAAGACGGGAAAATCATAGCGTTTGCAGACGACACTGTTCTTACTTTCTCTGCGATACTTGGCACGATACATTTGCTGCAGCTCAAACTGGTCTCAACACTATCACACAATGGTTAAACACCCACTTACGCACACTCAACACGGAAAAAACCAAAGTAATTACTTACAGTCTTCGAAATGTAACTCAACCAGCTGACTCTTTTTCTTTAGTAGCCCATTCGTGCTTGATGCCTGGCATTGTAACCTGTAGCTGCCCCAGAATTTAACGTACTCAAAGTATTAAATATCTCGGAGTGACAGTTGATGAGTGCATGTCCTTCTCTGCGCACATAGACTTATTAACAAAAAGAATTAGAAAGCTAATTTTTGTCTTTAAGTCGCTTCGTTATGTCGCAGATTCTAAGGTTATCAGATCTACATACCTTGCCCTTTGCCAGTCCCTTTTAACGTATTGTGTCTGTGCTTGGGGTGAAGCACCAAAAAGTACTCTACTAAAATTAGAACGAGCTCAAAGAGCAGTGTTGAAAGTCAGTACTTTTCGGCCTGTTCTTTTCTTCTGAACTTCACAAAAATTGCAGAGTTCTTACGGTTAGGCAATTATTTGTCCTACACACTGTTCTCCAACAACATTAAAAGACTACTTACGAAAAAATTAGGTAGGTACTAGAAGACGTAAGGACCAGGTTTGTCAACCCTTCCCATGTAAATTCGCCTCTACAAGGAAATTTCCGTGCTATCAAGGTCCTCATCTCTACAATAGACTTAACAAAATTCTGAGCTTCTACTCACATACTAAAACAAAACTTAAAAACGAATTGACCAATTGGCTACTCAACATTAATTATCATGACACAGAGCACTTATTATTGTCTCAATTCAGCTCGCGCTAATCAGACTAGTGTACGCTCACTTACAAGTGTACATACACACGCACACACACTACAACACACAAACACACTTTCACTCACACACTACATACACAAACAACTCACGCATCCACATACACGTAGGTACGCACAATCCAAATGATTATATTTATCATGCAGATAACATATTTAATTTAATCTTTTTTTTATTTTATTTTATTTGTTACTTTGTAAAATTTATTTAAATTTATGATGTGAAACCAAATATTTGTGCTTCTATAATTATTATTGTATAAAACTAAGAGCTAAGAAATTAAGATCAAGTTGGGGCCTAGCATCTTTAACACAAGTTGTTTTTAACAACTTAACAAGGGTGCTAGTGGTACCAAACTATTATTCTGTTCACAGTTTTGTTACATATTTTTTTATAAAAATATAGTGTATTGTATTGTAAGTGAATACCAATGTAATTCTTATAAGAAATAAACATCTTAAATAAATAAAAATATTCAAAGTCAATTATTATTATTATTTTTTAATTATTGTTTTTATGTTTAAATTTATGTTAGTGGCATAATAATGCAAATATTGTTCAACAAGCGGGTAAAGACACTGACTCCTGTAACACAGGTTATTACCTAGCTCAGGAGTCAGGGCTTCAAATAAAAATGTAACATCATTATTTTTATGTCAATAAAACATTATTATTATTTATTTTACATAAGTACCTCTAAAAAATTACATTTTTAAATATTTTTCTATAAAAAAGTGACAATAAAAAAACATTTAAAAATATAAAAAAATCGGTCAAGTGCGTGTCGGGCCACGCGCAGTGAAGGGTTCCGTAGTTTTTATAACAGCCAAGTGCGTGTCGTATTCGCTGACTGATCGTTTCGTACCATGCTCTAACTAAAAGCCAAACATGACTACCTAACTAATTTCATTTCCTATATAAATCCTCACCTGATCCGACAATTTTGCACGGAAAGTTTTAATTTTTTTTAGAGATTTGTATAAATAAAACTTGTCATAGCCGGTGTTTTGAATTTAAATATATTCTATTATTACTATTTAAATCTCCAAATTCCTATACTCAACGAGACTTGATTATGAATTTCACAATTCAACTATTTCAGTTTTATCTCTAGCCTCTACACACAATCTCAAGAACTTATTTTTTTTTCTACACACAATCTCAAAAACTTAATTTTTTTTAGGTAGGGCCACTCGTAGTTCAGCACACTAAGGCTGGTCACTACCTACTTAACCGGGCGATCAACAAAATATCATTTTTTTTTATAGGGCCACTCGTATTTCAGCACACTAAGGCTGGTCACTACTCAACCGGGCGATCCTGTGGTGACTTCTAAAATTAAAGGCCCCCAGCCAGGGCTTACAAACTAGAATTACATTTTAAACAACCGTACGCTAAGGGCACTCCCTGTGGAGTACGGGCCTCGGCATAGCGTGGTCGTTGGTGGAGGGCAGCAAAGGGACAGGCTGGGTCCATATTATTTAAGGGGTTATTTATCGCTACTGGCTCAGCATCGCGGGCTGGCTCGTTTGGCAAAGGTCGGGGAGAGTTTCCGTTACAAGTACGCGGACGTCGCGATGGGCCTCGTCGGCGAGGCCGGAATACGGAACGCGTTTTATTTCTGTATTTTCTAAGAGTGCTAGTTTCCCTAATGCTCTCTTGTCGGATGGTGGTGGGGTCGTCGGGCTCGTCTAGGACGTTACGCGGGCGACGAACCCGAGAAATATTGGAGGGTCTGTATCGGGCGGCCGATACGATCAGGGAGTTTGTGTGGTTTTCAGCAGAGGTGAAGTAACGCACTGAATGGCGTTTCAGCACTTGTTTTATGGTCGGGGCAAAAACTTAATAATTTTCATAACTACCTACTTATAGTTTTAGCGCTAACGAAACCATTGTGAGATATAATTCGACGACAACGCCATCTAGTTAGAAATGAAGTACTAATTGTTACACAAAACTGAAAAATGAGACTGGTTTGACACAATCCTCAACTAATTTAATTACTTAAACACAACTAACTATAATTTTACTGGACAGAAACTGTTTTTTAACCGACTTCTAAAGAAGGAGTAGGTAATCAATTCGTCACGTATATATAATATATATTTTTTTATGTATGTGCTCCGATTACTCCGTCAATTGTGGATCGATTTAGAAAATTATTTTTTCGTTTGAAATGGTATGCTCTCGAGGTAGTACCATTGTCACCAAATTAGAATTTGACGAAGGGATCTCATGGAAATCGAAGGAAATTCTCAAATTTTAAAGGCAATCGTATAGCGATTTTGGTATTTTTTATAGTAACTTGTGCATTTGCTCTACTATGTAACACCTACTCAATAATAAGTATTTCACGAGTTGCGGTTCGATTACTTTAAAATGGTTGGTAAGCAATTTATGGTCGTCACAATGTGAATGGTGAAATGGAGCTGATGGTGAAATACCAGGAGAACTCCTCAACAATTAACGCCCCTGCATCGGGAAAAGCAATATTTTGTAAAAGGTGATGAACAAGTTGACATTAGGCTATTGTAACTTAGATAAATTATAAACAGATCCAAAGACACCATCTTCTGAAATTAAAGTTATTTTCACATTGTACCTAGTGGTTTTTTGGAAGTCGGTATTTTTTTGTTAAAAAGTTTTTTTTTATAAAACTTATTTAAATATGAAACTAGCGCGATACAACGGACGCTTAGCGCCATCTATCGACATTTCTATGTAGTTGTTCGAAATTTTCGAGTCAAATACAATTGGTCGACTATTACGTAAACTTGTAAAGCCCACTCATGTGTGATAGTTTTCCTTTAGACTTCGTTATATATAGGTACTACTGCCATGACATTTGAATTTCTAACTACAAACGTTTAGTTGATAGAGGGGGCGGACACTTGACTCTAACGAAAATTGGTACTTTAAAGCTTGATAAGTCACGAGCGGTTTACTTAATCAGAAAACGGTATTCTTAAACCCCTAATATTTTTGAAAGACTTATCCAACGATATCCCATACTATGGGAAGGACGAAAAAAAAATTATCATCTCACTTTACATGTAGGGGAGGTACCCTAAATAATTGTTTTTTTTTTCAAAATTTTATTTTACCACTTTTTTGGCGTCATTAACGTGTATACTCATGCCAAATTACAAATTTCTAGTACCAATAGTTTTTGAGCTAAACTGCGGACAGACGGACAGACAGACGGACATGGCGAAACTATAAGGGTTCCTTGTTGACTACGGAACCCTAAAAATGGCAGTTTACTGGTATCGAGAGCGGGGTTCAAGCTACCGGTGCTTAGGGCTCCAGAGAAAGGAACTTCCTCACAATACGAGCTGTATCGAGGAGTACTGCCTTCTGTATCAGGCCCTTTATCCAGCTGTGTAACGCCAGCTTCGACAGATGGTCATCGAAGCTTTTAGCTATCAGCCCATTGACTGATATGACAATCGGCACAATGACAGCCGAGTCCACATTCTACATGTCAACAATCTCATGAGCTAAGTCGAGATACTTTATCTGGGGGCACGGCAGTGCCCCCGCCAAGTCGAGCAAAAAAGCGGCACGGGCGGCCGTACCATTCTTTTCTCGAAGCAATTCAGGCCATTTTCGACCCCCTATAACTTCGTTGTGGATAAAACTAGAAGCCTGAATTTTCAGTAACCAAGCAGGCATTGTATAAACAAGGTATATTTCAAATTTTATTTAATTTGAACCAGTAGTTTAAGAATTATAACGAGTCAAAGTTCCTTAATTTTGTCACTCACTGACTGACCGATCATCAAAAGTCTAAGGCACTTCTAGCAGACATAGAAGCTTCAAATTTAGAATACAGTTAGTGTTTAGTATAAGTATGAATCAAGGAAAATCTATAATATTTTTCAATTTCGTTCCAGTTTTCTAGATACATCAACTGCATAAATAACTTTGTAATCCCATATAAATATATAGGATTACAAAGTTACATTTGCAGTTAATTAATCAGTGTACCTGTATAATATAATGAAATAATAGATGTAGATGGGTACCTTCTTTTTCCTTCGTGAAAAATATCATCGAATGACTTCTTCCGCTCGGGTGTATCAGAATTCTACTGACTAAAAACCCACCCTGTTCCTTCGGAAGCCTTAAAGTTCCGGAGCCGCGGTATCTCGATGGAACTTTCCCGCAAACCCCGACAGGCCATGGCCCTATGAGGCCCCGTCACTGGTATTAACAGCTTTTTGAGGCGCGCGTGGAACACAACGCGCCGCTGACCCGGGCCTGGTCCTTACCGGACGGTGAGCGACCCCTGCTCGCCATCCGCAGGCCCGCGCCTACGGTGGCCCGAAATCGACTCGCGATCCACGACGCCCGGGGCGTCTTCCCCGGCGGCTGGGGCGAGAGGAAGAGAGTTGCCTCTCCCTCGCACGTTAGGCCTCCTCCTTCGCTAGCATGACTGCTTCGCAGCAGGAGGTGACTGCATCCCATTCCCTCTCGCTTCGCACCATGGTCTAAACCAGAGCAGGGCGCGAGAAGTCGCCGCCGCCGATCGCCTCTATGAGGATACGACGGTGCTCCACCCATGCAGGGCACACCTCGACCATATGCTCCACCGTGTCTTCCAGTGTAGATAGGTACCTAGATATAATAATTATGCTCAAAGGTAACTTGTTAAATGGTCAACGGAATAAAAAAGCAAGAAGTATTAAGAGTATTGGGGAGTATTAAGTAGAGTAAATTACCCGAAATTGCATAATTACTTACTTATGGATTAATTTTAACCGAGACGTTTGACGAGTGCGGCATTAATTATTACTAACTAATGCAAAAGACGTACGTGCGTATTCATATGTGCGTATCAAAGCCTCCGAAAAAAACACAGAGACAGGGAGTGGGCTTTGAAAAAAACTTTAGCTGAAGTTCAAGAAGTAGTACCGGAAAATAAAAAAAGTAAGGCTACCTACAAAAATAAGAAAAGCTCATAAGACAGAGAGAGGGCTTTAAGAAAATTCGTTGTTGCAATAAACAATTTAATTTATATATGTATTACTTGTGAGATATATTGTGTTTTCATGCGATGGCCGAGTCAATCTATTTATTTAAAACGGTAAAGATTTTTAATATTGATATGGTCACTATAAGATGTCGTTAGGTTAGATAATTACGTAACAACTTAAGACAGAAGGTCCCTTAAGTAGGGACTGAATAAATTAATAACCGACTTGGTATTACATGGATCTCACAACTTTTTACGGTAGAACAACTAAATTGCGAGACTTGGTTTTTTGACAAGTATTGTTTTTTATGGGATGTGTTTTTCTTTCTCAGCTTTCACGAGATTCTCGTCATGTGGGATGGTGACATCGATTATAATTGCGCGGCGCACTAATCGGTCTATCAGGCTTATTGGCAACAATAGTCCTGTCAGTGATGATAGACCGATCCCAGTACAACGTGACATGGTCATTTTCGAGAACTGGGTCGGGCACATACTTGTAATACGGTACCTCAGAATCGATAAGTTTGTATTTCAAAGCAAGTTGCTGATGAATAATTCTGGCTACTTGGTTGTGTCTATGCAAGTACTCGGCGTTAGCTAGACGAGAACAACCGGAGACAATATGTCTGATGGACTCACCAGGATGATGGCATGCCCGACACACGTCAATCGTCCCGTCCTTCATAATATGTCTCCGGTAATTATTCGTCAAGATAACTTCGTCCATAATTGCACAGACAAAACCTTCAGTTTCTCCGAAGAGATCCCCGAAGCGTAGCCAGGCAACGGAAGCTGTCAAATCTACATCGGGCCCATAGAGAGCCCGATAGTAGCGACCATGAAGCTCCTTGCTTTTCCATACCTCCTTGCGGTCATCTGCGGTGAGTATAACAGGTTTGTGCCAGTTCTCTTTAGCCATGGTCAGCGGGGTGAGTCCCTAGTCCACAGCAACCACATCTCGGTGCATACCCACATCGGCTTTAATATTTATTAAATATTCCCTGAGACTGCAAATCTCGCGGTTGTGAAGAGTTTTGGCGTTTAAAAAGCCTCGACCTCCACACTTCCGCGGGATGTACAGTCTCATCACCGATGATCGTGGGTGATGCATCCGATTTGCGGTTAGCAGTGTGCGGACCCTCCTATCCAGGGCGTCCAGTTCGGTTTGAGTCCATTTGAGTATGCCGAAAGAATACATCAACACCGGCATGACCCAACCGTTGAAGGCGCGCACCTTATTTCCTCAAAAGGCTGTTTAATACCTTTTTCAGGCGGCCAAAGAAGCGCTCCCTCAACGATTGCTTCATGTCAGCAACATTAATGCCCAAAGCTTCCGACATACCCAAATACTTATAAGTTTCGGTCAAGCAGAGAAATCTAAGGTGTATGGAGTCTGAAAGTTGAATTCCCTCAGATTCCATAATCTCTCCTAGTTTTACATGCATGATTGCACATTTGTCCACACCAAATTCCATCTTGATGGCGCTACTGAAAGTTTCAGTTACCTTCAGTAGTTCCATCCGTTGCAAGTTGTTGGGGGCAAAGAGCTTCAAATCATCCATGTAAAGGAGGTGGGATATACTTTGACCTCCTCTTCTCAACCGATAGCCCAGGCCTGAGTCCTCTAACATTGTGCTTAGAGGATTCAGGGCCAAGCAAAACCAAAGTGGACTCAAACTGTCACCCTGAAATATTCCCCGTCTGATCCATATAGGCTCATCATTCCGTCGAATCGGTCGACATCCTGGATAGCGAAGTACCATCTTCCATTGCCTCATACATGACTCAAGGAAGGTGCGTAGAGTTGGATCTATTTTGTAAAGCTCTAGCACCTTCATGAGCCAGGTATGAGGAACAGAGTCATAGGCTATATTGTAGTCTATCCAGCATGTTGATAGATCTTTGCGGGATCGACGAACCTGTTGGCTAATGGCCATGTCAATGAGGATGTAGCTCCTTAGTGCCACGGGACCCTTTCCTACATCCATTGGACATAATTGAGTTGCACTCAATGTGCATATTTATTTTCACTCTCAGAATGGACGTAAGAACCTTATAGACCGTAGACAAACAAGTAATCGGTCTATAGTTTTTGGGTTCCGTACCACTCTTATGGAGCAGGTGGGTACAGCCAGTTGTCAAAAACTCTGGTAGAGACCCAGTCTCTAAGAATGCTTGGAATTGAGAAGCCAAAAGCGCATGCGAGCTGCTATACCTTTTGAGCCAGAAGTTGTGCAGTCCATCCGGTCCTGGAGACTTCCAGTTTGGTAATGGACGAACTGCTTTAGCTACATCAGAAGTATTGATGATTATTTTATCCATTTGTGGTATAGCTTCACATACGCGTTCAACTTCACGCATCCAGTCACCCTCAACATGACAGACGGGTACCGACCAGTTATTATTATTATTATACTCAATTTCTGGAAATTACGTTAACTCTAGGACTTCCTGAGGTCTCACAAAAGCTATTCACCTTTCATATGAATATAGTAAACAAAAAATGAGAATCTGAAGCATTAAGATCCATGAATGAAGCTGCTGAGGAGGAAAGATGTGCTGCCTCAACGGCAGCACATCTTTCCTCCTCAGCAGCTTCGTTCATAATATTCGTTCCTTCATAAGGTAAAGTAAATGAAAAGGGAATACTGATAATTGACGTCATAGCTGACGGATGTTGGGGAAACATATCATACAAGAAAAAAACACTCCTCATTGACAGGAGCAGCAGCTATATTTGGTAAACGAACGAATAAAATATTATACACGGGTGTTAAAATAAATTCTACTACATTTGCGCTAGAGCAGAAAATAAAGGAATCTTAGCAATGGATCGTATTTGCTACAAAAATTACACAGGTTTTACTAATGTGAGTAAAAAAAAACCGGTCAAGTGCGTGCCTCAACGGCAGCACATCTTTCCTCCTCAGCAGCTTCGTTCATAATATTCGTTCCTTCATAAGGTAAAGTAAATGAAAAGGGAATACTGATAATTGACGTCATAGCTGACGGATGTTGGGGAAACATATCATACAAGAAAAAAACACTCCTCATTGACAGGAGCAGCAGCTATATTTGGTAAACGAACGAATAAAATATTATACACGGGTGTTAAAATAAATTCTACTACATTTGCGCTAGAGCAGAAAATAAAGGAATCTTAGCAATGGATCGTATTTGCTACAAAAATTACACAGGTTTTACTAATGTGAGTAAAAAAAAACCGGTCAAGTGCGTGTCGGGCCACGCGCATTGTAGGGTTCCGTAGTTTTTATAACAGCCAAGTGCGTGTCGTATTCACTGACTGATCGTTTTGTACCATGCTCTAACTAAAAGCCAAACATGACTACCTAACTTATTTGACTTCCTATACAAATCCTCACCTGATCCGACAATTTTGCACGGAAAGTTTTAATTTTTTTTAGAGATTTGTATAAAACTTGTCATAGCCGGTGTTTTGAATTTAAATACGGACACAGAGCTACACTACTCAATCGTCACAAGAAACTAGCACGATACAACTGGCGCTTAGCGCCATCTATCGACATTTCTATGGAGTTGTTCGAAATTTTCGAGTCAAATACAATTGGTCGACTATTACTCGTAAACTTGTAAAGCCCACTTATGTGTGATAGTTTTCCTTTAAATTTCGTTATATATAGGTACTACTGCCGTAACATTTGAATTTCTAACTATAACCGTTTAGTTGATAGAGGGGGGGGGGACACTTGACTCTAACGAAAATTGGTACTTTAAAGCTTGTGTTCACGCATGATGTTGACGACGTGCTTATTGCCATCGCTAAGCAGTAGGCGCCCGTCGTTTGAGACACCTACCTATACGTCATGAGTTCATGACTCAAAACTAGCACATCATCCTCGGATTGTCGGACAGCCAATGAGAGGAACCCTAGGGACGCCATCGAAGAAGCACCAATAGCAGCAGTCTACGAAGACTTCCGAACTCCTCTCCGTGAAACGAGAACCACTCGGCGTGTCTTCAATACTAACCACATTCAAATCTCATCTTTGCTCTGTATAGCTTCACCTTCAAAAACATTTAAATCAAGAACGACTTTTTCCTGTTGTACATACTAACTCTCATTGCAATAAACCATTTTTATATATTGGAGAAACCAAGAAGTATCATTTCTTCTGATCCACAATCACAAATTGAAGAGGAAGGCGCCTAACGCATAAACATAATTTTGTGGACCTTCGTGCCGTATAAAACAAACCAGTCCAGAGAAGCAGAGAATCAGACGTGGACACGAACGAGAGACGCGCAACTCGGTAATACGTGCCAGCCAAGACTTTTCCTCTTTCCTTGTGTTAATAGTGTTTCTCCTCTCAAATTCTAGTGCATCATACTTACTCGCGAGATCGGGCAGCACCGCAGTGGCTACAGCTTCTACGCTCCAGGCGCTGAAATCGTTTTCGCAAAACGTGAGTACTCCAGGTTTCTATATCTACCAGAATGGCGGAGTCAGGTTCTACTCATCTAACGGCTGCTCCTAAATCACCTCTTAAATCTCCGTTAATCACACAAATTAACGCCCTCACACGCAGAAGGGGAGTAATTAAGGGTCGATTGTCTAATTTGCAAAAATATGTTGAGTCATTCCAACAGCCGTTAGAAGCTAACAGAATTCTAGAATTCAAATTACGCATAGATAGTGCTACCTCCCTGTTATCTGAATTTAACGCCCTTCAGTCGCAAATTGAAGAATTGTGTGATAATTTGGATGAACATCTGGAATATAGGGAACAGTTCGAACAAAGGTTTTTTAGTGTCATCGCGCAAGCTAAGTCTTTGTTGTCTGAGGATAGCAAAACACCTAAAAGTTTCAATAACTCTGAGGCAGTACAACCAGTGAAGTTACCTACAATTCAATTACCAACTTTTGACGGTTCCTATGAGAATTGGTTAGAGTTTAGAGACACCTTTTTATCCTTAGTGCATAACTCCACACAAATAAGTCCTATTCAGAAGTTCCACTATTTAAAATCAGCTTTGAAGGGTAGCGCTGAATTAGTAATAAACTCACTGGAATTATCAGCCAATAATTACAGTGTTGCATGGGAGTTACTCACTAATAGGTTCAATAACAGCCGTCTATTAATACACAATCATGTAAAAGCTCTTTTCTCCACACAAGCTTTAACTAAAGAGTCACCCGTGTTATTACGAAAGCTCGTAGATACGATGTTAAAACATCTACGCGCACTAAAAGTACTCGGTGAGCCGACCGATTTCTGGGATACACTCATAATTTACATGATTACGTGGAAGGCGGACCCTGTTACCGAGCGGGAGTGGGAAGAGTATGTACTCGCACAAATGATAAAATGTCCTGACGATGCGAAGCTTAAGTTGAAGGTAGAGGATTTAATTCGTTTTATCGGGCGGAGAGCGGACATGCTAGATAAATTATTAGGTACGCATAGTAAAGGCACACACGATAATAAACACATCAATGCGACCACTTCTAAAGTACACTGTAACGCTTCTTCGTCCGACACTACGAAACCACTGTCACACAAAACACAGTACAAACCTTGCCCTATGTGTAAGGAAAAACATCCGTTATTCTCATGCCACAAATTCCTTGATCTGTCCGTAGCGGACAAACATAATTTTGTCACACAAAACAAATTATGTACAAACTGTTTGCGCTCAGGACACAAAGCGAACGACTGTCCGCTTGGACCGTGTAGGAAATGTTGTAAGAAACATAACACACTACTACATCGTAACGAGTCAGAGGATAACACGCAAAATCCGCCTCTCTCATTAGTGACAGTAGGACAAATTTCGCAACCCGCATTAAAATCACACACACATAATGCGAATTGCGACGGCAGCCCCACCACGCAAGGGACAGTTGCCAAACCAGTTCTGTTGTCTACCGTGCTAGTCGAGATAGCAGATATTCATAACAATTATCACACGGCGCGCGCGCTGCTCGATAACGGTAGTACACGATGTTTTATCACAGATGCATTATGCAACAAATTAAACTCACAAAAAATACAGTCCACTTACAATATAACAGGTGTAGGTAACTCAGTTTCCCAGTGCACACAGACCTGTAATGTTACAATTAGGTCCCTGGTAGGTTTCTACACTACACACATTCATTGTTTAATTTTACCCTCAATAACTGCACAATTACCAGCAGTGTCTTTATCTAAAGATGGTTTTAACATTCCTGTAAACATTCAGTTAGCCGATCCCTATTTCTTCGAGTCTCAACCCATAGATATATTGATTGGTGCTGACCACTTCTGGGATCTCCTCGAAAATGGAAGATTCCGGTTGAAAGGTGGTCCATACTTACAAAATACAAAATTAGGGTGGATAATTTCAGGGCCTTTGAATACTCTCGCACATAGTCATCACGTTTCATGTAACGTCACATCACCACTTGATGAACAATTGAGGAAATTTTGGGAGCTCGAGGAGATAGGCAGATCGACTGATGTCCACAGTAATGAGGAGCAGGCTTGTGAGGATCATTTTATAAAGACAACCACACGTGACACTGATGGCAGGTTTTGCGTTTCCATGCCTTTGAAGGAGCCCCCTGACGCATTGGGTGACTCATTTCTTCAGGCTGAACGTCGGTTCTACGCACTAGAGAAACGTCTGCAACGCACACCGGCCTATAAACAGTTATACATGCAATTCATCCATGAATACATAGAAATGGGTCACATGTCACGTATCCGTACGTACAGCACACCACACTACTTTCTACCACACCACGGTGTATTCCGCGAGCACAGTACTACCACGAAACTGCGAGTTGTATTCGATGCAAGCGCCAAAACCACGACTGGAAAATCACTCAACGATATACAACGCGTAGGCCCAGCAATACAGGGTGACTTGTTTGCTATTTTGCTCCGGTTTAGACAACACAGATGGGTAGGGTGTGCAGACGTCGAAAAAATGTTTCGCCAAATCCTAAAGGATCCGAGTCAGCGAAATTTACTTTTATTCCTATGGCGTGACAATCCCACAGATCCATTAGAAATTTACAGGCTCAATACTGTTACCTACGGAACCGCGTCCGCACCGTTTACTAGCGTACGCTGTTTAAAACAGCTGGCATTGGAATGTTCTGACTCATTGATTCGTACAGTCATTCAGGATGATTTTTTTGTCGACGACCTGGTGACCGGTGCTGACAGTATTGAGTCGGTAAAACATATAGCAAAGGAAACAACTAAAGTCTTACAGGGTGGTTGTTTCCCACTTCGAAAATGGATCTTCAATTTTGATCATGATCTACAAGAGTTCCCGTCTCATTCTAAGGAACTTTCACTTGGTGAAAACGCCCATCACAAAACCCTAGGATTAGGGTGGTATAATCAATCTGACACTTTGCATTTCCACACAGAACACACAAATGACAGTCGGCAACTAACGAAACGCATCATATTGTCGGAGGTCTCTAAAATTTTCGATCCGTTAGGATTACTTAGTCCTTATGTAATGACTGCAAAGGTTCTACTTCAAAGGCTATGGCTATTGAAATTAGATTGGGACGATATATTACCTAGTGACGTCACACGCAGTTGGGCACAATTCGTAAACGGTATAACATTGCTAAGTACATTACGAATACCGCGGCACGCAATAGGTATCGATGCTACTCGCGTAGAACTACACTTATTTACCGATGCTTCACAAACAGCTTACGGCGCGTGTGCTTACATTCGTTCCATAACAGACAATGGCATAGTTACAACGAGGTTACTGTGCGCTAAAGGAAAGGTCGCACCCTTAAAACCCGTCAGTATACCACGGTTAGAATTGTGCGGCGCCCTATTAGGAGCCCAGTTACATGACAAAATCACAAAGTCACTTCGTTGTATCTTTGACGGTGTCACATTTTGGACAGATTCCACTATTGTGATCGGTTGGTTACGCATGAATCCTAACTCTTTAAAGCCTTTTGTACAAAATAGGGTCGCGGAGCTACAAGAATTAACAAAGGGGATGTCCTGGAACCACGTTTCTGGTAGGGAAAACCCAGCTGATCTAGTATCACGCGGTGTGACTCTGGACGTACTTAGTTCATGCACGCTTTGGTGGGAAGGGCCGTCTTTCCTTTCAGATCCGTCATTTAATATAGCCAATAAAAATAGCTCTGACCACTTAAACGATACAACACTTGATTTACCTGAGATTAGGTCTCAAACACACACTCATCAAATCTCGGATACGGATAGTTGGTTCACGTTTCATCGTTTCACTCGATTCAATCACATGAAACGTGTTTGTGCCTATATGTTACGTTTTGTATACAATGTGCGAAACAAAGCTGCAAGGCGTACTGGCTCATTGAACGTAACCGAGTTAAACGAAGCACTAACTATTCTCACAAAGGCGTCACAGTCACAATCATTCCCCGACCTTTTAGATAGTTTAATTAAACACAAACCGTTAAAACACTCACACAATTTAATAAAATTAAATCCATTCATCGATAAACAAAATGTAATTAGAGTCGGGGGACGTTTGTGCAATTCACCAGAGTTTTCGTATAGCAAGAAGCATCCAATATTATTATGCAGCAAGCACACATTCACACGGCTGTTGTTTAGCGCAGAGCATGAGCGACTAATGCACGCCGCGCCGCAGGCCCTCTTGTACACACTCAGAGAAACGTGGTGGCCGGTGGGTGGGAGAAATCTCGCGAAACAAGTTGTACATAGTTGTGTTCGATGCGCTAGGTTCCGTGCTAAGCCGATTGCACCTATTATGGGTAACTTACCTGCACAACGCTTGTCTCCAGGGTTTCCTTTTATGACCACTGGTGTGGACTATGCGGGACCGGTTCTCATATTGAACCGTAAAGGTAGGGGTGCTAGAACTGTGAAGGCATACATTTGCATATTTATATGTTTCATTACACGCGCGGTTAACTTGGAACTTGTAGGTGATTTGACAACAGACGCCTATCTATTAGCTCTCAAGCGCTTTGTCTCACGCAGAGGCAAACCGTCACACATTTTTTCAGACAACGGAAAGAATTTCGTTGGCTTAATGAATTTATTTTCAAAATTCCTTTCCTCATGTTCACAAAATATCATAGATTACGCTACTTCACAAGATATCAAATTCAGTTTTATTCCCCCTTACGCTCCGCATTTTGGTGGATTATGGGAAGCTGGGGTAAAATCATGTAAACATCATTTACGCCGTGTTGTAGGGAATTTGCACTTAACGTATGAGGAGTTCAATACTGTTTTGACACAAGTGGAAGCAGTCCTGAACTCCCGTCCTCTTAGTCCTATGTCCACAGATCCCCATGATTATCAACCCCTATGCCCAGCTCATTTCTTGGTTGGCCGTCCGCTGACAGCGCCGGTCTGTGAGGATCTGATCGACAAATCTCCACACAGTCTGTCACACTACCAGCGAGTGGAGCAGATTCGTCAACATTTTTGGAGCAGGTGGTCCACAGAGTACATTTCTGAGATGCAGACCAGGACAAAGTGGAAGTCAAGGCAAGCTGATCTGAAGCCAGACACACTGGTACTTATAAAGGACGATCACGCACCGCCACTGAAGTGGTGTCTTGGCCGTATCATCAGCACCATTCCAGGCAGCGACGGAGTTGCACGAGTGGCGGATATCCAGACCGAAAAGGGCATCATAAGAAGGGCATTTTCTAAGATTTGTCCACTGTGGGAGAATGAAGCTGAGTGAACACGTTGAAAGACCATCTTTCAAGGCCGGGAGGATGTTCACGCATGATGTTGACGACGTGCTTATTGCCATCGCTAAGCAGTAGGCGCCCGTCGTTTGAGACACCTACCTATACGTCATGAGTTCATGACTCAAAACTAGCACATCATCCTCGGATTGTCGGACAGCCAATGAGAGGAACCCTAGGGACGCCATCGAAGAAGCACCAATAGCAGCAGTCTACGAAGACTTCCGAACTCCTCTCCGTGAAACGAGAACCGCTCGGCGTGTCTTCAATACTAACCACATTCAAATCTCATCTTTGCTCTGTATAGCTTCACCTTCAAAAACATTTAAATCAAGAACGACTTTTTCCTGCTGTAATTACTAACCATCATTGCAATAAACCATTTTATATATTGGAGAAACCAAGAAGTATCTTTTCTTCTGATCCACAATCACAAATTGAAGAGGAAGACGCCTAACGCAGAAACATAATTTTGTGAATTCCCGTTACACGGAGAGGAGTTCGGAAGTCTTCGTAGACTGCTGCTATTGGTGCTTCTTCGATAGCGTCCCTAGGGTTCCTCTCATTGGCTGTCCGACAATCCGAGGATGATGTGCTAGTTTTTGAGTCATGAACTCATGACGTGTAGGTAGGTGTCTCAAAACGACGGGCGCCTACTGTTTAGCAATGGCAATAAGCACGTCGTCAACATCATGCGTGAACATCCGATCACAATAGTGGAATCTGTCCAAAATGTGACACCGTCAAAGATACAACGAAGTGACTTTGTGATTTTGTCATGTAACTGGGCTCCTAATAGGGCGCCGCACAATTCTAACCGTGGTATACTGACGGGTTTTAAGGGTGCGACCTTTCCTTTAGCGCACAGTAACCTCGTTGTAACTATGCCATTGTCTGTTATGGAACGAATGTAAGCACACGCGCCGTAAGCTGTTTGTGAAGCATCGGTAAATAAGTGTAGTTCTACGCGAGTAGCATCGATACCTATTGCGTGCCGCGGTATTCGTAATGTACTTAGCAATGTTATACCGTTTACGAATTGTGCCCAACTGCGTGTGACGTCACTAGGTAATATATCGTCCCAATCTAATTTCAATAGCCATAGCCTTTGAAGTAGAACCTTTGCAGTCATTACATAAGGACTAAGTAATCCTAACGGATCGAAAATTTTAGAGACCTCCGACAATATGATGCGTTTCGTTAGTTGCCGACTGTCATTTGTGTATTCTGTGTGGAAATGCAAAGTGTCAGATTGATTATACCACCCTAATCCTAGGGTTTTGTGATGGGCGTTTTCACCAAGTGAAAGTTCCTTAGAATGAGACGGGAACTCTTGTAGATCATGATCAAAATTGAAGATCCATTTTCGAAGTGGGAAACAACCACCCTGTAAGACTTTAGTTGTTTCCTTTGCTATATGTTTTACCGACTCAATACTGTCAGCACCGGTCACCAGGTCGTCGACAAAAAAATCATCCTGAATGACTGTACGAATCAATGAGTCAGAACATTCCAATGCCAGCTGTTTTAAACAGCGTACGCTAGTAAACGGTGCGGACGCGGTTCCGTAGGTAACAGTATTGAGCCTGTAAATTTTTTAATGGATCTGTGGGATTGTCACGCCATAGGAATAAAAGTAAATTTCGCTGACTCGGATCCTTTAGGATTTGGCGAAACATTTTTTCGACGTCTGCACACCCTACCCATCTGTGTTGTCTAAACCGGAGCAAAATAGCCTAAATAAGTCACGAACGGTTTACTTAATCAAAAAACGGTCTTACCAAACCCCTAATATTTTTAAAAGATCTATTCAACGATATCCCACACTATGGGAAGAACGAAAAAAAAAAAAAAATTATCATCCCACTTTACATGTATGGGAGGTACCCTAAATAATTGCTTTTTTCAAAATTTTATTTTACCACTTTTTCGGCGTCATTAACGTGTATACTCATGCCAAAGTACAACTTTCTAGTACCAATAGTTTTTGAGCTAAACCGCGGACAGACGGACAGACAGACGGACATGGCGAAACTATAAGGGTTCCTTGTTGACTACGGAACCCTAAAAATAGTAATATTATTAATATATTGATGTTTCTTTATTTTGTCTTATTAATAACTTAAATAATTTACTTTAAGATTGATTTTCCAATGTTCTTTATTTCTTCTTGTATATTTCTAAGACCTCTTCAGTATCTTTATTCTGTTCAATTCAAATCAACGTATTTGTATTTGTCTTGGACTTCTACCTAAAATAGACTAATGCCAGATGCTCAACGGTTTTCCTGTGTTGAAAGAAGAATATTGATATTTTTGAGAAAAGTTTATTCTTTATAAGAGAAAAGTTTACACTTTCTCTCTCACTCTCACACTCTAGATTCTCTAAGTAAGTACCTATACAAAAAAAAATGCAAATTAACCAACCCGTATAGTAAGTCTAGATTATTGAACTAAAATCAATTTACGAAAGGATTATCAAAAAGAAAATGATTTTGATGATTCTTTATTTTAGTTTTTCTAGAGCACAACAAAGGAACACATATTATATACCTAACTAACACTCACACATAATGTTCCTACATTTGTGATCATCAATAATTATTTTTTATCTAATGTTTTATTTATTTTTTATCATCTTTGTACAACCCTAACACGTTCGGCAAATGCTGGCCGTAGCCATATGAAGATTGCGCGATGGACCCGATTACATTGATAATTATAATATTTTCTGTTTTAGTAATACTACAACAAAAAGTGGATCAATAATTTACAAACAAATAAGTAGGTAGGTAGGTACCTAACAATATTCTAAAACACTGCTCTGAAATGTCTTATTGACTACTTTTATGTGTTTATCGCGCCGCGCACGATATGACACTACGCGTAATTTAATGAGGGGGTGCGCGGGGCATTCTCTGTGATAGCGCCCGTTTAAGCAAGGTCAACGGGATTATATTGCGCAAAATCAGGCACACCTGCCTTCGCAAACATCCCCGACGCACTGCAAAAGCGCGGTAGCCCCAACATTACCCTGAAAGCATTATTGTATTGGACTCGCAGAGCATTGTAGGAACGTTTAGTGTAACTGACCCATAGGGCGCACGTGTACAGAGACTGGCAGTACGCTCTAAACAATGTAATCTTTACGTCATCAGTACCTACATCGTGCAAACCTACGAGCCAGCACGAATGCATGATACACCTCACGGCCAATGCTCTGCGCTCCCGTTCTACATCCAAATCGTCGGACAGGTCATCGGTGAGTGGTGACCCAGTGTCCCAGGTACTTGAACCGCTTGACTCTGGTGAGCAACGCGCCCCCTAAGGTGATTCGTGGGACTGTATCGTAACATTTGTTACCGGCTTTAAAAACTAAAGGCTCACTTTTAGTCGCGTTGTATCTAAGACCATGAGCCATCGCATAGTCCTCACATATACGAAGTAGCCTGCTAAGCGCGCTGACAGATGGGCTCAGCAATACCATATCGTCCGCGTAGCTGATGTTATTACGCATTGCCCATCAATGGAACACCCAATATTAGTATTGCTGAGTTCACATATCAGTTCGTTTACAGTCAGTCTCCCCCCCCCCCCCCCCATTTTACACAGTTGGACTGATTATTGTACCAGTACTTTAGTAACTGAAGTACATCTCTTGGTAGGTCCGTATTCCGTGTCAACTTCTTCCATAGGCAGTCATATGACACCAGGTCAAAAGCCTTGGATAAATCCAGGAAACACGCATACACAGGCGTTTTTCTAGCTGTGTAGTACTGAACAGTGTGCTTAAGACAGAGGATAGCTGTTTTCGTGGATAAATGTGGCTTAAACCCAAACTGGGCGTCGTGGGAGGTGAAATGCTTTTAAATAAACTCTTACGTAAGCTAAAACGCAGTTTTGAACGTGACGAATTCATGAAAGCTAAGAGTAGCCATAAAGCGACCTTGGATGTTATAATAAGGTAGCAAACTTAAAGCCTAAATCAGCCGCCACTTTTGAACCAATAACAAATAATGACACTAAAAACTCTATCGATAAAGTTAACAGGTATTTTGCTAACATCATCGATAGGGAAATGGCCGGAAAAATATCAACTGATCATTCGGTTTTAAATGGTGCTACTCCCCAATACAATAAAAGTAACTTGAACTCCATGGTCCTTCTTGAAACCGATGAGGACGAGGTTGAACACATCATGGCTAACCTAAAACCTGATTTAGCTGTTCGCTGGGATGAAATCTTCGTCACCTAGTATTAAACCCATCTCGGCGTACACTAGTGCCCCTACCCATATCAAGCGCGGATCCACCGTTGTGGGCATGATGGGCATGCCCACAACCCTAATAGACTTGTGACGTCACACTTTCACGGTCTATTGAGATCGAAGGGTGATGATAAGCCTTAAAAAAACCGGCCATGCACGTATCGGCTCACGCGCAGTGTAAAGTTCCGTAGTTTACTACAACGCCAAGTACGAGCCTATTAGCGAATTAAGTCTCTCCTGGTGCTTCTCACTAGCTGGTCATCGTTACTTCCGACTCCTGAGACAGCATCAAGATAGGTATCTATTTACTAGTCTAGTGTGCCTATATTGTCTTACTGGCTACTAGAAACGAAGAAAAAACAATACCTGTTTTCGTCCCTATTTCTAGATCATTTGGGGTTGGGTCTCCTCACTTTCTTGCGCCAGAACAGTCTGTCTTAGGTTGTCGTTTCAGGCAATTGGGATTTCTCGAGGTCTCTGTTTATCTGTGACCACAAGGTCAACGGTGGGCGGCCTCCCCCTGCCACGTTTTTGTTCCGGGAGTTTTAGGGCAATATTTCCAACGTCGTCCTCTGGCGTCTTTTGAAATGACCATACCAGCGTAGTCGATTCTCCGTTATTTTGTCAGCGATGTTTCGTATTTTAACGTGACTAATTACACCTCCCGCGCATTTGTTGGGAAAAAGTAGTGATAAATAGCTTCAATCCGGTGCGAGTTAGGGCTATGATGCTGATCTGAACCGCGCCATCTGGAGACTGACGCCTTGTGACCGTTCAGAACACTTGACTTACATCACACTTTCAATTACTCACCTCATATTTACATACATACCACACTTGGGCGTGGCCTAGGAAGGTCGAAGTTGGTGTACCCAGTGCAGAAGGTAAGTGGTTAGAACTGTTATTTGTATATATGGTTGTAGGCCGAAGAGCCTGTTGGTTTGTTTATTGTTGTTGAAAGCAACGGTAGGGCTCCACGAACCGTGGACAAGTTTCGGACACCCCAGTTATCGTTGGCTGGCTTCTTGTAGTCCTAACATTTTGGTAAGCAGAGCGTGGGTTTTAATAATAAATCCACATATTAAATTGGAAGTTTTGAAAATAACTTTAGTTTAATTACTTAACATAACTTATAACTTGATAAGTTTTGAATATATTGCTTTGTCAGCCGGGCTCAAATAGTACTTGTAGTTTGTACTGTAATTTGTAGTGCTAGCCCCTTGGTATTAGCACTACAAATTACAGTACAAACCTGGCCGAACGGCTCAGAGCGTCCTTAAATGCGGAGGAGGCCCGAGTCTCCAGACCCACCAAGCGCACAGACATGCGCATATTGGGTCTGGATGACTCCGTGACGGCCGAGGAAGTGGTGGCCGCCGTAGCCAGGACTGGGGGGTGCCCTCCCGATCAGGTGAGGGCGGGCGCCCTGCGTCCTGGCTTCACGGGGGGGCAAACCATTACGGTTAGCTGCCCCGTCCCGGCGGCCAAAAAGATCCAGGAGGGCCGAAGGCTCCTGGTTGGTTGGGTGTCTGCGCAGGTGAAAGTCCTGGACCCCAGACCCCTGAGGTGCTTCCGCTGCCAAGTGGGCAACCATGCGGCATGCGTGTGCACCTCGGAGGTAGACCGCAGCGATAGGTGCTTCCGCTGCGGTCAGCCCGGTCACAAGGCCAGCTCGTGCTCCGCCCCACCTCACTGCTTCGCATGTGAGGCGGTTGGCAAGCCGGTCGATCACCGGGCTGGGGGCAAGTCCTGCGCCCCACCCACCAAAGCCAGGCGCAGAGGTAGGCCCTCTGCCGCCGTCGTCACCGCCACCGCCGCCGCCGCCGCCGCCGCCGTCGCTACTGCCGCCGCCGTCGTGGCTGAACCCCCGCGAGGGGCCCTGGAGGAGGCTGCAATGGATCCCGATTAATGGCCCCATTGCGCTTCCTCCAGGCGAACATCAACCACTGCGCCGCTGCTCAGGAACTTTTGCTCCAGAGCATGGCGCAGTGGTTGATCAACGTCGCCGTGGTCGCCGAGCCGTATTTTGTCCTGCCCAGGAATGACTTGGTGGCGGACTTGGACGGCTCGGTGACCCTCGTTTCGTCGGCCGCCGCCGGTACCCCGCCCCTCGATCGCGTCAAGAGAGGGCGTGGGATCGTCGCAGCACGGTTCGGAGAGATCGCTGTGGTAGGCGTTTATTTCTCCCCGAACCGAACTCTCGCCGAGTTCCAGAACTCCCTAACGGAGCTGGGAGACGTCGTCGTCGCCCTCGGTTCCCTCCCCGCCCTCGTCCTCGGGGACTTCAACGCCAAAAGTCCGGCTTGGGGTTCCCGGTCCACGGACTATAGGCGGGGCAGGATGCTCGAGCACTGGGCCCGTGCGCAGGGCCTGGTGATCGAGAACCGGGGTTCTGTCCCCACGTGCGTGCGGTTTACGGGCGAGTCGGTGGTGGACGTTACGTTCGCCACCCCTAGCCTGTCACCGCGCGTCACCGACTGGCGCGTTGTGGAGGAGGTGGAGACCTATTCCGACCACCGGTATATCCGGTTCGACGTCTCCGCCCAGACCCCAGACGCGCCGGTCTGACGGGACCTGAGTGGTCCGCGATGGGCGCTGAAGCAGATGGACCGGGAGCTATTCCTGGAAGCCTCGATCGTGCAGGCCTGGGGGTCACCCCCGGACAGGCCTGCCGACATAAACGACGAGGCGGAGTGGTTCCGGGAGGCCATGTCGGAGATCTGCGACGTGGCCATGCCCCGGGTCCGGCAAGGACGCGCCCGGCGTCAGCTGTACTGGTGGTCGAGCGAGCTAGCAGCGCTGCGCGAAGCGTGCGTTGCGGCGCGACGCCGGTACACCAGGTTCCGCAGGCGCCGCACCCGACCTTCAGATGCGGCGACTGTAGAGGCGGAGCTGTACGAGGGCTACAGGGCAGCGAAGGCCGTCCTCCGAGACGAGATCTGGCGGGCCAAGGAACTGGCCCGGGAGGAGATGCTGGCGACTCTGGACGGGGACCCATGGGGCCGCCCCTATAAGTGGGTGCGAGAGAGGCTCCGCCCCTGGGCTCCCCCGTTGACGCAGAGTCTCCAGCCTCAGTTCTTGGAGGACGTGGTGAGCGCCCTGTTCCCATCGCGAGGGGAGCACGCTCCCCCGCCCATGGCTCCGTCTCCGACGGAACCTGAAGCTGGCGCAAACGCGGACCACAGCGACGACGACGTCTACAACGCTCCAGAGGTGACCGAGGTAGACTTGAGAGTGGCGGTACAACGGCTCAAGGCCAAAAATACCGCCCCAGGACCCGATGGCTTGCCAGGGAAAGCGTGGGTCCTGGCCTCGGAGACTCTCGGGCCTCGACTAGGGGGGCTCTTTAGCGCATGCCTGGAGAGGGGCCAGTTTCCGCTTCGCTGGAAGACGGGAAAGCTGGTCCTGATCCAGAAAGCCGGGCGCCCTGCGGACTCTCCGTCCGCATTCCGGCCCATCGTGCTGCTCGACGAGGCGGGCAAGCTCTTGGAAAGAGTAATTGCAGACCGCCTCTTCGGGCACCTGAATCGGGTGGGCCCGGATCTTGCGGAGTGCCAGTTTGGCTTCCGCAGGGGGCGCTCGACGGTGGATGCCATCATGCGCGTGAGAGCCCTCACGACGGGGGACGCGGTATCCCGGGGCAGGGTCGTCTTGGCGGTGTCTTTGGACATCACCAACGCCTTTAACACCCTGCCCTGGAGTTGCATCAGGGAGGCACTCCGGTATCACCGGGTGCCGACCTACCTCCGTCGCATAGTCGAGGACTACCTGACGGACAGAGCCGTCATCTACCCCGGTCACCGAGGAGAGTGGAACCGGCGAGAGATGTCGTGCGGTGTCCCACAGGGATCGGTCTTGGGGCCGCCCCTGTGGAACATCGGATACGACTGGGTGCTGCGCGGCGACCTCCCTGACGGCGTCAGCGTAGTATGTTACGCTGACGACACGCTCGTCCTGGCGCAGGGAGAGTCGCACCAGGCGGCGGCCAACCTGGCGACGCAAGCGGTTGCGACAGTCGTTCATAGGATCCGGCAGTTGGGACTCGACGTGGCGCTGCACAAGACCGAGGCCATGTGCTTTCATGGCGGTCGGAACGCGCCACGGTCCGAGTCCCACATAACGGTGGAGGGGGTTCGCATCGGCGTCGGGAGGACGATGAAGTACCTGGGACTCGTCCTCGACAGCCGGTGGAACTTCAGGGAGCACTTCCTGAGTTTGGCCCCAAAGCTGAACCGGGCAGCAGCCGCCTTCAGGCGACTCCTGCCTAATCTCAGCGGGCCAAACGCCTCCTGCCGAAGGCTGTACGCCGGCGTCGTGCGGTCCATGACCCTCTACGGGTCCCCAGTGTGGGCCCTGTGCATCCGGACGCGACCACTAAAGTTGGTCGCATGCTAGAGGGTCATGGCTATCCGAATGATCCGGGGATACCGCACGATCGCCGGCGAATCGGCCAACCTCCTTGCCGGATTGCTGCCCTGGGATCTGGAGGCGACTGCCCTCCAGCGCATCTATGAATGGCGCGTGGAGGCGCAGCGCCGGGGCGTATCCCCGCTGCCTCGAGAAGTCAAGGCGTGGCGGGAAGAGCTCCGGCGCAATCTCAGGGCAGTATGGAGGGAACGACTGTCGCAACCGACGGCCGGGCACGCCGCAATTGTGGCGGTAAGACCCCTCTTTGAGGAGTGGCTAGATCGGCGTCACGGCGTCCTGACCTACCGCATGACGCAGGTCCTCACCGGACACGGAAGTTTCGGGAGGTACCTGTGTCTGATGGGTAAGGAAGAGACGCCTGGGTGTCACCACTGCGAGGGTCGCCCTGAGGACACAGTCGAGCACACGGTACAGGACTGCCCAGCTTGGGCAGAGCACCGACGTGTCCTCACGGCGACAATAGGCGGAGACCTCTCGCGCCCGGCCTTGGTCGAGGCCATGCTGCGGGGCGAGAGGGAGTGGGAAGCGGTCGCCTCCTTCTGCGAAGCAGTCATGCTTCCGAAGGAGGAGGCGGGCCGCATGAGGGAGAGGATGGCGTCCTCCCTCCAGCCCAGCCGCAGTGGTAGACGCCCACGGCGTCGGACGTCGGCCGACGATCTCCGGCCACCGTAGGCGCGGGCATGCGGACAGCGAGTAAAGGGCAACTCGCTGTCCGACCATGGACCATGCCCGGGTCGACGGCGCGTCGTGTTCCACGCGCGCCTCAAAGAGCGTCAGCAACATGACGAGGCCCCCTCTGCAGAGGGCCGAAGCCCGCCGGGGTCGTGGGACTCATCCCGTTACCGTGGCCCCGGTATGTAAAGGGTTATTGAAGGAACACCGTGGATTTTAGTCAGTAAAAGTCTGACAGTCCCTCCCACCCTGCCCGGAGTGGGAGGACTTATTTGATAATTTTACCAAGTTAAAAAAAAAAAAAAGCCCCTTGGTATTGAATTGACAAGTAAGATTTATTTGTGAAATTAGGAATTATTGGTTGTATTTGGTACATAAGTTGGTATATTGTTGTAAAAGTTGTTCGGTATTTGTGGCAATTAATAATTGAATGTCACTGATCTGAATTTAAAAGGTTATCTAAATAATAATCACACATTTGTTAACATAACAGGAATTGAATGGTGTGGATTGACTTATTGCATTTATTTGTTTATTGGATTGTTGTTAGAGATTGTCCGGCTCAATATTGTACAGTCAATTGTTGTATATAATTGGTGTGATCCTGCACAAGATATACATTGAATTGTTATTTATTTTGTAACTAGCCATCTGTACCAAGCTTTTTTTTTTTTTTTTAACGTGGTAAAATTATCAAATAAGTCCTCCCACTCCGGGCAGGGTGGGAGGGACTGTCAGACTTTTACTGACTAAAATCCACGGTGTTCCTTCAATAGCCCTTTACGTACCGGGGCCACGGTAACGGGATGAGTCCCACGACCCCGGCAGGCTTCGGCCCTCTGCAGAGGGGGCCTCGTCATGTTGCTGACGCTCTTTGAGGCGCGCGTGGAACACGACGCGCCGTCGACCCGGGCATGGTCCATGGTCGGACAGCGAGTTGCCCTTTACTCGCTGTCCGCATGCCCGCGCCTACGGTGGCCGGAGATCGTCGGCCGACGTCCGACGCCGTGGGCGTCTACCACTGCGGCTGGGCTGGAGGGAGGACGCCATCCTCTCCCTCGCGCGGCCCGCCTCCTCCTTCGGAAGCATGACTGCTTCGCAGAAGGAGGCGACCGCTTCCCACTCCCTCTCGCCCCGCAGCATGGCCTCGACCAAGGCCGGGCGCGAGAGGTCTCCGCCTATTGTCGCCGTGAGGACACGTCGGTGCTCTGCCCAAGCTGGGCAGTCCTGCACCGTGTGCTCGACTGTGTCCTCAGGGCGACCCTCGCAGTGGTGACACCCAGGCGTTTCCTCCTTTCCCATCAGACACAGGTACCTCCCGAAACTTCCGTGTCCGGTGAGGACCTGCGTCATGCGGTAGGTCAGGACGCCGTGATGCCGATCTAGCCACTCCTCAAAGAGGGGTCTTACCGCCGCAATTGCGGCGTGCCCGGCCGTCGGTTACGACAGTCGTTCCCTCCATACTGCCCTGAGATCGCGCCGGAGCTCTTCCCGCCGTGCCTCGACTTCTCGAGGCAGCGGGGATACGCCCCGGCGCTGCGCCTCCACGCGCCATTCATAGACGCGCTGGAGGGCAGTCGCCTCCAGATCCCAGGGCTTCTGTACCAAGCTAGATTCATACTTGGAATAAGTACAGGGTCGGATTTGGACTTGAAATAATTGAATTTAAGTTGTTATTTTGGTGAAATTATTTGGTCGGCTAACAAGTCATTGTTGTTTGTTTAGTTAATTTTAGCCTGTTGTATTAATATTTGATTGCTGCAATGGCCTCATTAAGGGCAGTCAGGGAGGCTGCTGTCGGATTGACCTCACAGTTGAGATGGTTCACATCGGCAGCTGCAACGGTTGAGCGTGTAGAATTGGTAGAGCTCACCCTTGCTCGGTATGGGCAAGTGATTGAGAGGATCAAGTCAGCTGATGCTGCGCTCACACGCTTCAACGAGTACATCATGGACGTGGATTTGGGGGTGATGGATCAGACAGCCCGCGATAAGATTTTGGGTGACTATGACCAGATTGTCCACCTGGGGGATGTCATATGTCTACGAGCGCGGGAAATTTTGAAGAGTCGGGTGCCTGATGCGGCCAAGCCGCAGACCCCCGTTGTTGAAGGCCCTGGACTATTGAGTAGGCTGCCCACCCTGGAGCTGCCACATTTTGACGGTCGCTTGGACCACTGGCTGGGCTTCCTAAATCTCTTTGAGAGTCTTGTCGATGCACGCTCGGACCTCGGACCTGCCCAGAAGCTGGCCTATTTATTGTCTGTCCTGGAGGGCGAAGCCAGAGCCTTGGTGCAGCACTTGCCGGTGACGGATTCCTCCTACCCGACCGCTCTGGAGCTTCTCTCTCGACGGTATCAGAACAAGCGCTGCCTGGCTGATGTGCACATCGACCAGATTTTGGGGCTACCGGCCATTGTCAGCACGTCGACGTTGCGCACTGACTTGCTGAACCCGTTGGTCTCAGCGACCAACGCCTTGAGACGCTTGGAGTTACCGGTAGAACATTGGTCCTACTTGTTGGTGCACATAGTGCTGCAGTTGCTCCCCGCTGAGCTGAGGTCACGTTTTGAGCAGAAGTATGGTGGGGATAGTGCCACCCATCTTCCCCCCTTTGACGACCTCCTCAAATTTTTGGAAGACGAGTGTCGGTTTTCGGATAACACTCGTGGCGCACGGGGTCACCCCCACTACCTTCTCGGCCTAGAGACCAGGGACGGACTAGGGCTCGGGGGCCTGTTGATGTTCACCCCCCCCCCCCGTTTTGCTGGCGCCCGGAGTCCTCGGGCTAGGGGGCCTGTTGATGATCGCCCCGCCCCCCGTTTTGCTGGTGCCCGGAGTCCTCGGGCTAGGGGGCCTGTTGATGATCGCCCCGCCCCCCGTTTTGCTGGCGCCCGGAGTCCTCGGGCTAGGGGGCCTGTTGATGTTCGCCCCGCCCCCCGTTTTGCTGGCGCCCGGAGTCCTCGGGCCAGGGGGCCTGTTGATGTCCGCCCCGCCCCCCGTTTTGCTGGCGCCCGGAGTCCTCATCATTGTGACTTTTGTAAGGCAACGGGGCATGTCATGGCGCGTTGCCCGGACCTTTTGAATTTGCACGTAAGTGCCCGCCGCCGCATTGTCAACGCACGCCGTTTGTGCTTCTCGTGCTTGGGGGCCCACTTTCATCGGGACTGCCCCGACCCTCGCCCGTGTAGAATTTGTAAGGGGTCCCACTTGGAGATTTTGTGCGCCAACGCGAACCGCTCCAGCAGACCATCTTCTGAAGAGGGTTCGCGCAGGGGGGGGTACCCCGGAGACGAGCACCGGGCTGAGGCCCGCAATTTTGTACGCTGCACTCCACCCCCCGCGCAAGTTGAACGGGAGCCCCGCGAGCGCCATTTGGTCTCCCCTCGTCAGGGAGAACGCGCATTGGCTGCTAGGCAGCAGTGGCCGGGTCGGCGCCGCTGCCTTTCCCCTCCGTTGGCGGAACGTCCCCGGCTGGAGTCGCGCCCTCCGCCATTCGGGCATCCGGTGGGATATGCCCCTCCAGTGATGGCGAGCGGCTCGGGACACCGCGCGGACGAATATTTTGATTGTTGGCCTCGTCGTGAACGAAGGCAGCCTGGATGCGGCGATCGGTCGCCGCCCAGGCATCACTAAGAGATTGACGCCTGCCCCGCTAAAGGACCCCCCCGATCAAGACGGTTTTGTTGCCAACGGCCTCGGTCAAGGTCTGGGGACCCTTGGGTGACTCGATTGTGGTCTGTGCCATTTTGGACACGGGAGTCCAGGGTTGCCTTTTGTCGTCTTGGTTAGCGGGACAGGTTGGCCTGAAGGTGAATGACCTTTCAGGCAAGATTTGGGGAATTGGCGAACCGGCTGACACCACTGTTGAGGGAAGGACTTGGTTTGAAATCACCCTTGTGAGTTGTCCGTACCCTAAAATTGGTGCTCCTGCCCTTGTTATAACTGAACTTGGTTGGGACGAGCCACTTCGGGAAACCCTGTTGGAGGACGGTTGAGGCACTCTAGCCTTCCTTATGGGGCCCGTCACCCCCTTTTGTTGCCCAAGGAGGGCCACTTGGTTCAATTGTTGGTGACTGATCGTCACACTAAGAACTCGCATGCCGGTTGCAATGCGCTGTTGGCCATTCTGCAGCGAGAAATTTGGATTTTGTCGGCTGATCGCGTCAATGAAGCGAGGCCCTTTGCTGGCGTCGTAACAGATTTGTTGGTCCCCTTTTGTTGAAGACGTCCACCCTTCGTAATAGTAAGATTGTTACGGCTTATTTGTGTGTTTGTCTGCCTGTCAACCAAGGCAGTACATTTGGAGCTGGTAACCTTCCTCTCGATAGAGGCCTTTGAGGCGACTTTGGAAAGATTTGTGTCTCGCCGTGGGTTACCTTCTTTGATTAGGTCTGATTGCGGTACGAATTACAAGGGTACAAGTAACTATTTGAAGGAAGTATACGCCTTCCTTAATGAGAGCCAGGTTGACATTGGTAATAGTTTGGCCCGCCGAGGGGTCACTTGGTTGTTGACCCGCCAGCCCGCCCCCCATTGGGGGGGTATTTTTGGGGCCGCGGTGACAGCGGCAAAGGGACGCTGGCGGAGATTGTTGGGAGACACCGTTCTCACCTTTGAGGAACTAGCTACGGTATTTGGCCGCATTGAAGCTGTGTTGAATTCGCAACCTGGTCAAGACTTCCAATTGATTAGCGGACGGGTAGGCCCGTCCGGGGGGGGGGGGGGGGTAGATGTTGCGTCCCAAATGTATTTTTGAACGATCTTTGGTGTGGCAACATTCTATTGTCTTTTTGATGTTGACACTTGACATAACTTTTTCACTTGACATATAGACTTTGGTTCCTTGTTGGAAAATGTCCGTTCTTGGGACTTTGATTTAATTGTAATTGGTAAAATATCGTTTGGAATCGCCTGTTGAAACCGATAATTGGGTCGCGAGTAACGATTAATTGGAATTTGTAATCGCCATTGACGAAAACCCAGGGATATTTCTCGGAAGTTATCGCCGCCTTGTCGCCACCCGCGTGGCACGCGCATTTGTTGGGAAAAAGTAGTGATAAATAGCTTCAATCCGGTGCGAGTTAGGGCTGTGATGCTGATCTGAACCGCGCCATCTGGAGACTGACGCCTTGTGACCGTTCAGAACACTTGACTTACATCACACTTTCAATTACTCACCTCATATTTACATACATACCACACTTGGGCGTGGCCTAGGAAGGTCGAAGTTGGTGTACCCAGTGCAGAAGGTAAGTGGTTAGAACTGTTATTCGTATATATGGTTGTAGGCCGAAGAGCCTGTTGGTTTGTTTATTGTTGTTGAAAGCAACGGTAGGGCTCCACGAACCGTGGACAAGTTTCGGACACCCCAGTTATCGTTGGCTGGCTTCTTGTAGTCCTAACATAAATGCTTGAGATTATTCCTAGATCTAGCTAAAGCATTTGGCACTGTCTCTGCCCCCATTCTTTTAAATAAGCTGGAACACATACCTAGGAGTTTGAGGCATCCCCCTTAAAATGTTCACTGACTATCTCAGAAATCGGGTTCAAGTGGTGAAAATCGGTGAATTTTTGGGGGTGAAGAGGTTGCTAACTGTGGGGTCCCCCAAGGTAGCATCATAGGCCCCACATTATTCATTATCTTTATTAATGACTTACCTATGCGACATCCCCCTCCTAAATTGCAAAATCTTTACTAATGCTAACGATACAGCAATTGTTGTGGATGGATTCGACTGGAATCAGGCAAGGCATGCTCTTGAAACGGTCATGATTTGGCTATCCGCTAATCTTTTGACATTGAATATTGATAAAACTCTGTTTATTCCTTTTGCAATGAGAGCTGACCACCAGCCTCCAGAGCCATTTGCACTTAAGGCTCACACTTATGCGCTGACTGTCCCGGGTTGTAGCTGCTTATCCGTATCCAGATCTTCGTGCGTTCAAAATTTGGGCGAGCATATTGACCAGAGTTTTCGTTGCCACAAGCAAATTGAAACTGTAACAACCCGAGCACGAAGGCTTATATTCATCTTTTAAAAACTTCGTCAGTCAGCTGACACAGACTTTGAAAATGGTATATTTGGCTCTATGCCAGTCCCTGCTATCATATTGCCTGTGTGCGGTGGAGCTCCAAAGTTTACAATCCTACATCTCTAGGTTGCCCAGCGTGCAGTATTAAGGTGTTGACAAGGTGAAGGTAGAATAAAGCACACAGTCTTCAAGCCGAATCGGACCAGAACAGTCTTTGCCCGCAACCATTACTTCTCCCTAAGCGCAAGACTGTACAATAAAGTAAATAAGTTAGGTATATTTTATTTTAACAGGAAAACCTGTAAAACGAAACTAAAGGATTGGCTGACTTCTCTCTCCTACCAGGAAACCGAGGACCTATTGGCTGCCATGCCTAAGTAATCATTTATTTAGTTATCAAACACAAATACACATTATATTATACTCAGTACTCCCCTAGAATATTAAATCTCACATACACTGACAGTTAGGGTCAATTTATACTAGCGCAGAGTCGAAGCGCATCGATGCGTCAAATTCTTTACAACTAAAGCGAAGCCGCACGAATGCGCGCGTATTCGCCATAATACGCGCGCACTCTTACGTGTAGTAATGGGCATCAACAGCAGTACTACAGAATCACTTGCCAGTTGACTCTCGTAGCTGAAACGTGTAAACTGGTTGACATTGATCTTGCCATGAAATATCATAGCAAGATCAATGTCAACCATTTTCAACTTCCGATATAAGTAATAACTTATATCGGAAGTTGAAGAAGAAAACGACGAAAAAGAAAGCGGAATTATAGTGTTCTGACTGATGACGCGTAGGTTCGCTAGTGAGCGCATGGATACGCGAGAATGCACGCGCACCAATCAGCGTTGTTCACGAACAGACGCGCGAATTCCGAAGAATGCGCGCGTCTTTTAAGATCTCAGAAGTAATGTGTGCGTTACGCTGTGGAGTTAAGGTTGAATTTGTTAAGTTCAGTTTTGGATAAACACTTCGATGCGCTTCGACTCTGCGCTAGTATAAATTGACCATTACACTACACACACATACACACTTGCACACACATCAATGAGCAGTTTATTTATTTAGTATTTTCGGACAAACTATGCTTTTTGTTTTGTTTTCATCTTTATAATAAAGTGTTTTTAATACCTACTCTTTTATGCTTTAATTTGTGACCAGCTAGGAAGGAACGCCGATACCCGAGATACAGGACGTGTCCTAGTTTGTGTCGGAAGTTTCAAGTTATCGTCGTTGCGCTTGCAAAAGTCGCTATGTGGTAAATAGTCATTTTCGTTCTTTTATGAAGTTTCAATCGTTATTTTAATACACACATGCTGTAAAAACAGCTATCTGACAAACGCAATATTGAAAGGTAACTCTTTAAATATTTCGTTTATTAGATAGCTGTTTTACAGCATGTGTGTATTAAAATAACGATTGAAACTTCATAAAAGAACAAAAATGATTTTTACCACATAGCGCCTTTTGCAAGCGCAACGACGTTATGTGTATCGACCTAGCCGAATATAAATATTACAAATTGCTTGAATACATACTTTATTTATTATTATCTACAACAATGTATACTTTTTTATGTACCTACCACCTAATTTTACATTGTAGAATACAAATAAATGTATTGAGTATTAACATGCAACAGTTTTATGTTACAGTCTTACAGTCACATTGAGTGAAATGCTGAAGACTATACTCGGGTTCGAAAAGAAGAGTTGCCAAAGTTTAGGCTGTCTATTTCACAACTTATGTGGTTTAAAGTGTTCTTAAGCAGTTGTGATTTTATTATTTTAAATATTATTATATACTAATAGACTCCACCCTCTGTCGTTGAGTAACTTTGCCTAGACCTTCTGATTAGTTGAGACGAGTTCATCAGTAGCTCAGTCTACATACGACTAAATCATACACATTGTACGTTGTTCAAGTTTATTTATTTACAATTATATTTTTACACCTGAATTGATCTTCACAGGGTATTCATACACTTTGTTGTGTTTGTGATGTTACATTGAATTACTTAAAAAATTACTATTTCACTAAGTCAGTCGCCATAAATCATCGTTGGAAACACACACATCGTTCCATTCTATTAATCAGCCAACTAAATTGAACTGTATTTCACAACACACTTATTATTTCACTATTACATTAGAGCATTATTTATATTAGTTATTATAAAACTGACAATCATACACCGTCAACAGCCTACGCGCCGCGGCTTGCGGATTTTCGACCGCGACACAGCGAGCATTTTGACTCGAGTTTGTTTATTATATAACATGATTGTGGTGCGTTCGATTCATAAATTTCATTATATCAACAGCACATATAAACATTTCGGTCCAAAATGATTAATTTTAGTGGACTACTCATTATATAAAATATTTTGTGACTTCTTAAACGAGACGACCTACGGCACTAGCATATATGTACAAACGTCTCGCGTTCAGCGCAATAAGCTACTACTCATAAACAAATCCGCAGCTCGCGAGCCACGGTGAGGTAATCCTTCGTCCGTGCACCACGTAACATAACCGAGCGGTGTGCGAGCTACCGGCAAACTTTGTATGAGCGTCAGGCTCCAGTACCGCGCCGAGCTCGACAGCGCTCATCACAACCAATTATACGTTTATTTAATATTCCCGGGCGTCGCCGCTCTCCGTCAGTGGACCATGTCGGAGGATGCTACCGCTACCGGCGCCGGCGCCTGCCCTTGCGGTACCCCTTGCCGTACCAGCCCGCGTCGTCGGGCAGCGGCTCGGCGTCCTGCCCCGCGCCCGCACCCGCGCCCGCCCCCGCGCCCGCCCCGCAGCACGCGCACAGGAAGCGGCGCGCGCCCCGGCGCCGCCACGCCCGGCTGGCGAGGGGGGGGCAGCGCGGCGCGCCGTACCACAGGCAGCGGCGCGCCGCGAAGTGCCGCGCGCACCAGGCGCAGTCGGGCGGCGGGCGGGGCGCGGCGGGGCAGGGCGCGGGGGGCGGCGCGATGATGCTGTGCAGGCCGGGGTAGAGCTCGGCGCGGCACAGCAGCACGGCGCGCCGGATGATGGCGGCCGCCAGCGAGCCCGCGCGCTCCGACGAGCTCGACTCCGACGAGCTGCACGACTCCGACTCCTCCCGCTTGGGCTCCGACTTGCCCTCGAGCTTGGGCTCCCATGTGAACTCGTGCTCGAATTCCGAATTGGGCTCGAGCTTGGGCTCCCATGTAAAGTCGTGCTCGAATTCCGCCTTGGGCTCGAGCTTGGGGCGCGCGCGGCCGTAGTGCGCGGGCAGGCGGACGTGACGCAGCGGCGACGCGGCCGCGTGCTCCGCGCGCAGCAGGATCGTGGCTTCCCCGGACTGCATGCTCACCTGCAAATACGACACGGATCAGCCAAACCGAAGGAAGTTCGAAATAAAACCGACGGGATTCCAATTATTTCCTATTACAAGCCATGTCCGTTTGTATGCCGGTGGCCTGTATCTCAAAAACCATAACTTATATTACAAAATCGGGACATGAATGATAAAACCAACTTAATCCTATAAACCTCAACTTCAAAAATATTTTAAAAGAAAAATTTCAAAAAGTAAAAGTCGATTATTGTAAGAACAATGTAGGTTCCGACACTACCTCAACCACTTCTTTTTCTTGCCGAATGAAAAATGAAAATGAATGAAATGAAATGATTTTTGAATTTTAAGCTCAATGTCTCAGTTAAATCTATAAATTGAATAATTTATAAATTTAACTGAGACATTGAGCTTAAAATTCAAAAATATTAAATGACACATTAGACAATTAGTGCATATAAAGACCCCAACCATTTTAGCAGAAGCGATAATAAATGTGATTACATCATCTCTCCTCTAAAACACTAAGGTTGTCTCATTCTCTAGTTCTAAGCAAAATAAAAAGTAAAGTAAGGCCTTGATTATCCATCGGGGTCTTAAGATGTATTAGACTCAGAAATAAATTACAGTCTAAGGGAAATCTTTTTAATACTATTCTGATCACATACATGCATATGAACCGGATCATTATAAGCGATACCGGAAAGGGAATTGTTCAGTTTGATAGGGGCTTTGGCTTTACGTGAACATTAAATATAATTATAAATGACATTCATTTTGAACATTTTGTACCTAAAAGACATGAATTATAGTAATTAGGTGGCTACAAAGTCTAAAAATGTGCCACAATAAGCATGTGCAATATTGTACTATTTTGGTCGAAAAGAGTGAATTATGGTTGTTTGTATGACTTAAAGTACTATTGGATCACTTTTGATGGGTTAATTACACTCGTTGAGGTAATATAAATGAATATAAAATAAAATAAAAACCTTTCTTTTTTCATATTAATTTATTCAGAATCATAAACAAGTAATATGTTCTACTTGTGCTTTGTGCGTTTTCCTGAAGTGATGTAGCATTTAATGCAAACATCCAACAAGAATAACAGACCAAGTTGTGGGCTGCAACCTGCAAACAAAATGATTTTCAATTAAGGACAGTGAACAATGGTTGGTCAGTGGGTATTCCCTGTTTTAGTAAATCATGCATCATGAGGCTCACAGTGAGTAATTAGCGACGGGGATCGCGTTTGTTGCAAATCGGATTGAAATAGAAAATGTGCTTACAAGTTGTGGAGCGGTCCATTATCGAATTACTGTAAGTACTTCAACGTGCTCCAGACTGCGTCTTCTGCGATGTGTAATATCGGCGCTGCAATTAATGCATCGAATCGGTTCTTCATTCCCACTCGAAGTCGAAGGAACGTCCAAGTTCATAGCGGGGTTGTCATTTGTAGCCGGTTCAGAGTCCAAAGTAGAGCTGGGGTCATCGTCAGAAGCAGATTCGGTGTCCAAGGGTAATGCCGGGTCTTCATTTCGAGAGGTATCGGAGTCCATTATCAAAATCGAAAATCGGGTTCACAAAAAAGAAGTCGAGAACGAACATTCACACACAACGGCAAAGCGAATATTTTTTTCAAGGACTCATTGTTGACAATGTCAGTGGAGTTGCCATGTACAAATAAAGAAAATAAAATCGATATTTTTTTAATCGTATGGGAAACTATTTGCTTGACTAAAACTAAGTATTATTGATTGTTTTTAGTATGTTTAAAGAGAAATAATAATGTATGGGTAGAATCACTTAATCTTAGTGTGTTCGTAAGAGAATATTTTATTTATGTATATTTTTAAGTCTGACTGCGGGTATCGATTTTGTATGTTTGAATAAATTATCTAATCGCATGTTCAGTAAAATAGCAACACAGAAATCAATGGCTGAACTCCGTCGTTAAACTTCCTCAACAAACATACTATTTATTTAATTTATTTTTATATTTACTTTCTGGCGACCAGACATCAAGGAATATTAATTTTAAATATAATTGTATTTTTCTGTAGATATACTTTTTACAGAACAACTTGTTCAAGCAAGGCCATAATAGAACAATTCCCTTTTACTCTGAAAAATTTGGTGTTTATTTTCGGAAAGAAAATAAAAGCCAATATCATAAATCAATATAATTTGTAATTTTAAACAATGTATATGGATCTTTGGACATCTGAATTAAATGGTTTTATTATATTATTATTTTATAAATACCAGATTTTGTCATCTATGAAAAATCCCAAGCAACTTTGGCGCAAAATTAACGACATAACTCATTTTAATAAATCAAAAATATTGTATGTTACGAAGGAGTAGTTTACGCGATTTAATAAGTTTATTAAACCGTGTAAATCACTTTTTCGTAACTATTGGAAAAACACTGGTGGAAGAAATCATGACTAAGTTTGCAAGGATATAGAGCTTAAAAGCCAACTCATTTGTGCTGCTGGAGACAGATCCAGCAGAAGTGAATAGTACACTCATGTCACTTGACTCAAGTGCTTCAGTGTGGCATATCCGTTAGTTTCCTTTTGTGATTCCTCTCATTTGTAATTTAACTAATCTGTTTTGAAACAGGTACCTATATTAGGGTGGGTCACTCTTGTATGAACGAAAAAAAAAGTTGACTAATCAAATTCTAATAGTAATATTATGTTGTAGTGTAGTTAAAGCAAATAGTTTTAGTAAAAAAAAAGTTAAGGGAATATATATCTTCAGCCCGCGCATGCGCTTCAAACATTTACGTTTTATTAAAAAATCACGTCTTACTAAATATCATAGTTCTTTATTGGATATCGCTTAAATACTATTGTAACAAAACAAAAATTTTGTTACGGACACACATTAACGTCAGAAATAAAAAAAAATCAAATAAACACAAAAAAGTTATCAAAAAAAATATTTATTTTTGTGCATAAATTCCTGTTTGCTATCAAATTTCGGCATAAGTTTCCTGGATGCAAATTTTGCATGAATTATACCGTCCCTTGATTTTTGATCACATGCCGACATCGCAGCTTCTGTAACTATTATAGCAGATCGTTCAATCGCTTGAGTATGGCAAGGGAGCCTCATAAACAACTAACTTTCGTCACCTTTTTTCTCTATTATCTGAATAAGATCTTCATTCGTGTGATTTCTTAGAATCCACCTAGGATCAAAGTTGACTTCTGGCCAGTTTATTAGATCAAAGAAACATTTAGCATCAAATTTAAGTTTAGGCACTTCAAAAGTACGTGGTAGATTTCCAGTTACAGGTAAACTACGCGCCTTTAGAATTCTTCTAGCTGCGAGTTCTCTTATATGCTTTTCTTCATCTGTTAACATCACCAACAATAAATTTTCAGGGTGAGCAAAATATGCGTTCCGTTGAATAACAGGATCTATGACTGCTTTTAACGCACTTGGTAAGTATTGCGCACTTTCAATTAATTTCCAAAGATGCCGTGATCCGTCTTTACATGATGGGTGTGTCTTTATTTGGAATCAAACGGGGGCATACACTTTCACAATGTATTGGGCCAAATTAATTAAATTACTTGATGGTGTTAGTGCAGAAAAGTAAAGACGCAAAATCCTGTTAGCTTTAGTCAACCAACGGGCATGTGACATTTTTCCAGGCGATTTATTTGCCAAGTCATCTGAACATCTTCCAGTAATTGCTGCTGAGGTAATTTCATACAAATATTTTTGGTCTGTACTTAAGTCGTCAAGTTTTAGCTTTGATAATTGACCTGGTATTGGCTCAAACTCAGCTACAGCTCGCGTTTCACACTTATCCAGCAACTTACCAATAGGACTATTTTATGAAGATGGACCAGAAGTTTTACCATCTATGTAATCAAACAAATGCCTCAAAGGCAGTTCATTTAAATGAAGCATGCAAATTATCCATTGCAAAGGTCTCTGAAGTCTTTTTCCAAATAGCCTTATGACACCACTAAATTTACCTGTATTTGTTACTGTTCCATCGCATCCAATAGCCAGGAGATCATCAGTACTATAATTTCTTGCAAAAAGTAGAGCATTTATTGATATCTCAATGGTTTTAGCTATTTCTTGTGCTGGTGTCACATACCCTAAATAAATGGAATCCGGTTCCTTAATAACAGAAACGTGATCTTCAATAAAAACTCAGAAGTGTTGAATGTCACATGTTTTCCTTCTCTCTCTTCGCAGTTTTGATTAATCAATTACGACATCTGATGAAATCTCGTGTAAAACTGCAGAAGCAATCGCAGCACTAGCTCTGTCATACACTCCATAACGGTCACATATTTGAGACAACACCGGTAAACTTTTCATGCTTTTCTTAGTTCCTGATGTAGAAAGTATGGATTTTTCTATATTTTTGTGTAGCTTTTCCGTAGATGAAATACTTGTATCAGAATCACTACTTGTTAATGAGAGTGATTCTTGCTCTGGCATTTTGAATGGGTCGTAGGGCATATACGATGAGGCAAATATAGATGTGCGTGTGAACTGAGGGACCATACTGGGAATTCGCGAAATGAAAATCCCAGGATTTAGTAGTAGACTTAAAACAATTGTAGAATGAATCCGGGAATTTGTAAACAAATATATTAAAAACTACGACCCATAAAGTGTGGTCCCTCAGTTCTCACAGACGATCAGCCAGATCTCGGAAAGTATCTTAAAAAAGAAGGTTTTGTGAATACAGATATTTAGTAAAGAATTTTTAAAGATATTTACTAAATAAAAGACCACAAAGCATTAAAGATAAAAAAAAATATAACGACTAAACTGTGGTCCCTCAATCCACATAACAAAGATAAATATTTTAGTGAATATTACTGAATAAAATTAATAAAACCGTTCTTTTTCTACATAAATTTTTAGTAAAAGTCTTAAAACATTTTGTAAAAAGAAATGGAGCAATAATATCGAAGCATTTTGAAGATAGCGATGATTAAAACTGGTCCCTCAATCCTCTCCTCCACTGATATATGTGCGTGTGCTAGCTGCTAGACGAGAGGAATATCAGAAAGTCTAGTGTACTTAACTTTTAGTAATAATTTTCTACTAAATAATAGGTATCTAAAGTTGTGTATATCTTACCTCTTAGCTGAGATATTATTTTTTAATCTTATGAAAATAGATAGAGCAGTGTGACCACACAATAAAACAAAATGAAGACAGTACTGTTATACTTTATTTAATACAGGGTCTTTCGTTAAGCGTGTCCTATCTTTAAATTTAAATAAAACAAAGTATGTGTGAGATATTATCGAAATTATTTATTTATTTGAAAGATGTAGTGATGCCATTATGTGTGGAATATGACATCATTCAACTGTCCGCCACGTCTGTCTGTGTCTGGGTGGAGCGCATGCGAGATATCCAATTTTCCATGACTTTTGCGCATAAATCAGGCTGAATTCGACCTATGGCATAGGTTATGTTGGCATTGAGGGTCGCTGTGGTTTGTTGTTAATTATTCGCATAGACCTGCGACTCAAGAAAACCCCACAAGAATAAGTCTAGCGGGGTTAAGTCACAAGATCTCGGTGGCGATAATTTTTCTGTGAAAATTACGGTCAGTTGCTGACTGCTCCAGTGCCCATTCAGCGAACACACGTCGTTGTCTATGCTCGTTTACCTTCAATTCCTGGGTGAGTTGAATTTTATACGGGTGCAGGCCTAAGTCACGACGCAAAATTCGCCAAGTTGTGGTCTGTGAAAGGCCGAGTTCTTGTGAGCGACGCGAAATCGACTGCCTCGGATTCTCCTGCACACTCTCACGGACAGCGGCAATGTTTTCGGCAGACCTTGCGTTTCATTGACGTACGGGTGTTGGTCGATCATTTACCGAAACAGTGAACTCAAATTTATCCACCACACGACGAATAGTCCTCTCGGTAGGACGATTATGGCGACCGTAAAATGGGTGAAGCGCGTGGTGCGTTGCCCGAACAGAACACTCATTTTGATAAAACAATTTTATCATTTGCACGTGTTGTTGAATGCTATAGCTATCCATGATGATTTGGCAAAACAGAATGAATAAATGACAACCAATTTGACAGATGTAGCTTCAACAAGATGGCCGCTACTAACTGTCAAAGTTCGGACGTGCCTATTGGAAGACCCGTTATATCATTATTTAGACGAAACGAAAACAAGGTTGTATGGTTAATTTAATGCTATATTACATGGCTTATGCGTATTTAATAAAAAGTAGATTACAAAATTAACTAATCACTTATTATAATACTTTTATTTATATAAGTGACATTTGGATGTAGCTTAATGAATGTAAGTATATTTGATGGTCAGTACTTTCAATAAGTTTGAGATGTTGATCATCATAGCAAAAGAAACGCTCATTCATAAAACAGTGACATTGGTAACGGCCAAGACCGCCTGGAATTAATGCTGGAATGAATTCAGATGCGCCCATGATTTTGTAGGTTTTGTTCTTTACTGTTATGGTAACAGGAACTAATGTTAATTCTCTTCCTAATGTAAGAGAATTTTTATCAGTGCAATTCAAATCGAATGATATTATTTTTGAAAGCTCGTAATTGTAACTTAATTGGTCATCACAAGTGGTACAGTTCCTGTTACCTTCATCGATGTTAATTGCCTCTTCTAAAATACCTATGCCAAATATTTCAATAAAAATTATATTTAAGGGTAAAAAAGCAATGTCTCTTTTGATTAAGTTTGATTGGCAGGATGTATTTAAACACTTTTTTATGAAAGTTGCACTGAAAATATATCTTAGAAGAATATGTTCAAATATATATGTAATATTACACTGGCAATCTTAGCTAATATGGTTTCCTTTCTCATTGAGCTAAAATATGGCGCAGCAATTTTTGCTGTCACTAAATAAATGTCATCGTCTGTAGATTCCATGTCGCAGAGGTTCTTTATATATTGTGGAATTAAATCTTTGTCAAAAGTGGCCATAACGCCTCGAATATTCTCATTTTCGTTAAATCCTGCACTCAAAAAGTATATTACAGAATCGAAACCACAAGTATTCATAAGAGTGACATATTTATCATTTAGTAATACCGAACGACACAAGTTACCATTTTTTTAATAATATCACATTATGATTTGTTTTCTCTTTATTCATTTCAGCTTCTCCTCTCCAATTTTCAATAAAAGAGGGTTGATTAGAAAATATTGAATACGCATTAAAATATCCAGTAGAAATATTAGATTTAACTTTTTGGGCGTTTTTTTATCTCGACTTACATTTATACGTTTTCTCTTTCTCAAGCGTTTTTTGTGTGGGATTATTATCATTATCATTATTATCAATGATCATTATTTCAAAATAATTGTAGTACTGATAAAAGTATTAAAATAAGTGATTAGTTAACTTTGTAATCTACTTTTTACAAAATACACATAAGCCATGTAATATAGCATTAAATTAAACGTACAACCTTGTTTTTGTTTCGTCTAAATAATGATATATTAAATAAAGTATAATAGTAATGTCTACATTTTGTTTTATTGTGTGGTCATACTGCTCTATCTATTTTCATAGGATTAAAAAAATAATATTATCTCAGCTAAGAGGTAAGATATACACAACTTTAGATACCTATTATTTAGTAGAAAATTATTACTTAAAGTTAAGTACACTAGACTTTCTGATATTCCTCTCGTCTAGCAGCTAGCACACGCACATATGTCAGTGGAGGAGAGGATTGAGGGACCAGTTTTAATCATCGCTATCTTCAAAATGCTTCGATATTATTGCTCCATTTCTTTTTACAAAATGTTTTAAGACTTTTACTAAAACTTTATGTAGAAAAAGAACGGTTTTATTAATTTTATTCAGTAATATTCACTAAAATATTGATCTTTGTTATGTCGAATTAGGGACCACAGTTTAGTCGTTATATTTTTTAAATCTTTAATGCTTTGTGGTCTGTTATTTAGTAAATATCTTTAAAAATTCTTTACTAAATATCTGTATTCACAAAACCTTCTTTTTTAAGACACTTTCCGAGATCTGGCTGATCGTCTGTGAGAACTGAGGGACCACACTTTATGGGTCGTAGTTTTTAATATATTTGTTTACAAATTCCCAGATTCATTCTACAATTGTTTTAAGTCTACTACTAAATCCTAGGATTTTCATTTCGCGAATTCCCAGTGTGGTCCCTCAGTTCACACGTACATAAATATAGGGTACTTGTACGACTGTCTACTTTAGACATGATGGTTAAATTTAACTCCAAGTTCTAAAACAAAAATGACAGTTTTACGGAATATCACAAGAATTTAGTCACCTTTTTACAAGAACTTTCTGAATGTACTTACCTCAAAACTGATTTTTCGGAATAAACAACAGAATTTAAATATCACAATCGACATGTATTTTAGTGAATTCCAAGTAGAACACTAATCTACATCCAACCACAAACATATAACTTGAGATGTAAAAGAACCCACTTGAACATTTTTTTTTTCAAAACTTCAACGGCTTTGCGCGGGCTCTTACACTTAAAATAATTCAATAATATTTTAGGGGATCGATAACGATACCCTACTTCAACATATTTTCGCTATTAAAACTCGAAAACCAAAAAAAAATTTTTTGACCCACCCTAACCTATATCTTGTAACTAAATATCAACACGCCTGTGAACAAGGATGGAGCAAAACGATGTTAATAATTACCGACTAATGTCCGTCTAAACATCACTTTCAAAAATAATAGAAAAATCTATACTAATATTATAAAGCTGAAGAGTTTGTTTGTTTGTTTGTTTGCTTGAACGCGCTAATCTCAGGAACTACGGTTCTGATTTGAAAAATTCTTTCAGTGTTAGATAGACCATTTATCGAGGAAGGCTATAGGCTATATATCATCACGCTATGACCTATAGGAGTGGAGCACTAATGAAGAATGTTTCAAAATCGGGGGATTTTTTTTTCCACGCGGACGAAGTCGTGGGCGGAAGCTAGTATTCAATAAAATGCTTACAAATTACTTGAATTAATATAACACTATTTCTGACTCACAATATAGTTTTAGACAGGGTAGGTTAATTCAGGATGCAGTTATAGCGCGTTAACGTCTAAAATAAAGGATATAAATGCGCACTGTGTTTCTAGACTTGAAAAAGCTTTTGACACCGTATCTGTTCCCATCCTTTTGCAGAGACCTAAGGTTATAGGGATCAGAGGCAAGGATCTTTCGCTTTTTGAGTTATCTTCGGGTTAGGAAACAACAGGTTAAAAAAGTGGTCAATTCGTATAGCAATGTGGAAAACTTTGTTTTCGGTGTTCCGCAGGGCTCTGTGTTCGGCCCGCCACTGTTTCTAGTTTACATTTACGAACTCTGTAACCTACGAAAAAGTGGCGGGAAAATCTTCTCATAAGCGGATGATACGGCTATTCTTTGGCAAAACTTGGGAAGGAGTATGTATCAAGGCCGAACAAGGATTAGTGGTTATAGATAAGAGTAGCTCATAACGAATTTGCTTACCTCATACTGCCATAACAAATTACATTTCTTTCTCTTTGAATGCAAGGTTTAAAGTTTGTACTTGTTCGATACTCATCGAACACATCATCATCATCAGTTCTGGCTCAAGTAGGTCACGCTGCGGCGCCGGTACAGCGCGGTCTGCGCGAACCAGTGCGCGCTCGACTTGTAGCACTCATTGTCTTCATTAGCATTCATTAGCGTAAGGTTACCTTAGAATTATCATTTAGCACCCGCAATATCTAGCAGCTCGAACATTACCGTTCAGTACTAATTTTCAAAATTCTTCTATATCTACCCAAAACCCATAGCAATTAACCTAGAAAGTCAGACTAATAGGCAAACAGATATTGTGCATTCAGTATGTATGCCAATTAGCAATCACAATAAAATTGAGTGAAAGAAACCGAGTGGTGTGGTTAAAAATTTGAAGGTGTAATAAAAGGTTTCATTTCCAGCATAAGTGTTAATTCTGGAGTGCCCCAGGTGTTTATTCTAGGACCTCTTTCAAAAATGTATTCTATATGTCGATGATGTGATTAAGAGCTATCAGTTACCTGGAAGGAGTGCAGCGCGGGAGGGGCGGGAGGGGCGGGAGGGGCGGGCGCGCCGCGCAGCCGCGCCGCCAGGTGCCGCAGCGGCAGCTCCTCGTCCGAGTCCGACGCCGACGGCGACGAGGGCTCCCAGGGGTCGGGGGCGCGGGGTGCGCGGGGCGGGGAGCGCGGGCAGAGCGGCGGGCGGCGCGACGTGTGCCGCTCGGGCTCGGCCAGCGGCTCGGCGTGCGCCAGCAGCGGGTCGAGCGCGGCGCGGTAGCGCGGCACGCGCAGGCGCAGGCGCCGCGCCACCTGCGCCATGACGGCGTCGCAGCGCGCGTTGATCTTGAGCGCCGCCGCCGCGTCCTTGGGCGTCCACTGCAGGTTGACGATGTAGAGCGCGGGGCGCGCGCGCGGCGCCGCCTGCATGCGCCACAGGCGCGGGTAGCGGCGCAGCACCTTGAGGCTGGAGCCCAGGCACAGCACCACGTCGGCGCGCGCCGCGTGCCGCAGCGCGCCCGCCCAGTTGAGCGGCCAGGCGGCGCGCCCGCGCTCGCCGAAGTGCACGATGGAGTCGCGCAGCTCGGCGCCGCAGGCGTGGCACAGGCGGCGCGTGCCGTGCGCGTGGCGCGCCGTGCGCTCCGTGGTGTCGAAGGCGCGCACGTACACGCGGCGGCACGCGGCGCACAGCTCGCAGAACATGTCGCCGTGCAGCTCGGCCAGCGCGCGGCGCGGCAGGCCGGCGCGCACGTGCAGCCCGTCGCAGTTCTGCGACACCACGAACTTGAGCGCGCCGCGCGCCCACAGCGCCGTCAGCGCCATGTGCGTGAACGTGGGCTGCGCGCGCGACACCTCCACCCGCCTGCACACACTCACGCGTCACGTCCCGCTCCCTCTCACCCCCACCGCCTCAGCCCCGCGCCCCGGCGCACACTCACCCGACACTCTCCCCGCGCTGCAGCCGCGTCCACACTCCGTGAGGCCCGCGGTAATCGGGGATGTCGGCGGCCGTGCTGATGCCGGCCCCCGTGTATACCTGTTACAATTAGCAATAACCACGTCGGTTATCAAAAATTACTTGAAAGAATCCGATAACTCTTGATGATTCTCGACGTTTGTCATTTACCAACGTAAAATAATATCATTTATAGAGCAACCTCCTAAAAATCCTATCCTACTAATGTTATAAACTATAAACTTAAACTATATAATGTTATAAATGCGAAAGTTTGTGAGGATGGATGGATGTTTGTTACTCTTTCACGCAAAAACTACTGAACAGAATAAAATTTGGTAATTAGATAGTTGACATTCTGGAATAACACATATAGACTACTTTTTATCCCGAAATTCACACGGGATCGGAATTTACAAAATAAATATTTCATTTCATACATATTTCATTTTATACATATTTCTTACATCTTCCAAAATTTCTTTATAAAAAACATTAATTAATATAATATTGAGAACAGGATCCAAGCTAACCTTGGGCCATAACATTGGTTATGTTAGATTCGAGACTTACTGTATCCACTAAGGTACAGAGAAGCCTTTTGTATCAGAACCTCTCTCAAACCTTTCAACATTAGCTTTGACAGATGCAGATGGTCATTGAAACTTGTATCTAGCAGGACATTGGGCAATTTTTTTAATGTTATTAAACATGACAATGACCAACATAAGACTGGTGCTTATTGATTTCTCCAATGCTTTTAATGCCGTCAGTCATGATATTCTCCTATCTATCCTGTCACATCTCATGGTATCTTCCGAGTGTCTGGAATGGTTCTCTTCTTATCTTCGGGGACGTCAGCAGTCGGTTCGTGTCGATGAGAACTCTTCGAGTTGGCGTGACCTGGATGCTGGTGTAGTGGTGTCCCACAAGGCGGTATTCTTTCTCCGTTATTATTCTCAATCTTCATAAACTTTACAACTTTCTATCTTCGGTGTTCGTATCATCTTTACGCTGATGATATGCAGTTGTATGCATCTGCGCGGGTAGAAAGTTTATCAGACGCTATAGGAGATGTAAACCGAAATTTAGATGCTATCTTTTGATAGCATCTAAATCTCGGTTTACATCTCTCTCATCATCATCATCATCATCATCTCTCTCATCTCTGGTCTGATAGATTTGGGGTGTCTGTAAACCCCTCAAAGTGTCAGGCCATTGTGATTGGAAGCTCGCGTATGATCGGTAGATTGACAGTAAGTTCGCTCCCACCAATCATTTTCAATGGCGCCGTCATCCCTATTAGCTCTAGCGTTAAAGATCTCGGTTTGCATCTTGACTCTAAGCTTAGCTGGCAAAGTCAGGTCTGCAGTGTCAGTCAAAGAGTCAACGAGACTTTGTGATGCCTGTATCGTCTGAGGAACTTTTTACCTGCAAAAACCAAGACAATGCTTGTGCAAACTTTAAATTTCCCTGTAATCGACTATGGTCTAATGCGGTCTTGCAAGCTCGATAGGCTCCTTAATAACTGTATCCGGTTCATATTTAATTTAAAAAAATATGACCACATATCGAGGTACAGAACCGAGCTCAAATGGATGCCCATTCGCCAGAGAAGAAGTTTGCGCGCTTTGACTACGCTTTTCTCTTTGCTGAACTCTCCTACCCCTCCCTCTTACCTTATTTCTCATTTTCAATTTCTATGTTCCTCACACGCTAAAAGTCTGCGCTCTTCCAATAATCTTCTCTTACTCTGTCCTTTTCATACTTCTGATTTTATTCATTCTTCCTTCTATATACAGGCTATTCTTCTGTGGAATGCAGTACCTCTCGATATCAGGTCGGCCACCAATCAATATGCATTTAAGAGAAAGTTGCGGGATTATTACCACTTTCTATAACTTTTTATTAATATATATATATATGGTATATATTATGATAAATATGTATGTAAGTTTATTCTAGTTAGAAGTATATGTAGGTATATATACACTTGTAATAAAACTTTTATGTTGAAAATATTATCCCATCAAAAACATAAATGTGAAATGAGAGCCAAGTTCAATATTATTATATATGCCTTGGTTGTTGACTTCAACGACAAAAAAAGTGAAATTTAAATGGGTGCCAAGTTCAATGGTCAGTCCTGAAATTTATTTATCACAATATAAAATATCATTTATTCTTATAACTTAGGAGAATGTATTGTAGCCTAAGGTTTGACCTGGTTAGTCTCATATATGAATTATTATGTTTGATGGTTAGTTTCTACCAGCAAGCCAAATTTTCGGAAAAATAAAATAAGAACCGACAAGTAACAGGTTTAGAACTTGCGAAGGCTATAATATAATTCGTATATGAAAACTAGCCAAGTCAGACCTTCGGCTACAATATATTCTCCTAAGTTATAAGAATAAATGATATTTTATATTGTGATATATAAATTTCAGGACTGATCATTGAACTTGGCACCCATTTAAATTTCACTTCTTTTGTTGTTGAAGTCAACAACCAAGGCATATATAATAATATTGAACTTGGCTCTCATTTCACATTTATGTTTTTGATGGGATATCATGACTTTTTGTACATAAATTAGTAGTAGGTAGGTACTTATTTATAACAAAATTAATACTAAATGGTTTTTTGTTAAACTACTGTATTTTCCTACGTTTACGGGGTGTAATTGTCATTTTCTATATTTTCTTGTACCTTTGAAATGTTCGAGTGAATTGCCCATTCAGTATCCGGAATTCATTTTACGCGTTTTGCCTCCATGGTGTAGTGACCCTCTAAGATAATAGGTGGCGCTAGTGGTTGTAGAATACGGTTAGTTACGCGTAATAAATACGAAAATTTACTATATTCTTAGTTATAAGTACAAAAACGGATAAATTTGGATTATGAAAAATTAAGGGTGGTATTCAACTCGTTATATATTCACGTAATAATCTTAAAATCCACATATAGAGATTTACAGGCACTAATTATAAGTTAAGTGAAAATTATAATAAAATGATAAAAAATTACCAGTTTCTGATTTTTTCCTTTGTATTCACCTAATTACCTATCTAAGTTCTGGATAAGAAATTGGCGGTAGTCGTCGAAGAAAATAAGAACTTGAAAACAAAAGTCGAATACCTGGAAAGGAAAATTATTTTTCTGGAAGATTCTAATAGAAAGAAGAACCTAATTTTCTTTGGAGTGAGCGAAACAAATGATACGAAAACGGAGATTGATAATATTAAAACCATAATAGAGAGAGAAACCAACGTAGATATTAAAACTTATGAAATAAACAATGCCTACAGATTAGGAGGAAAAGGGAAAGATATGCGCCCACTGCTAGTTAGCTTTACATCGGAGTGGAAAAGACATTTGATACTTAAAAGCAAAAGAAAAACTGATTCTAAGATCATCATTAAGGAAGATTTTTCAAAAGAAGTATTGGAGAAAAGGAAACAATTGGTACCCCAACTACTAAAAGAAAGAGAAAAAGGGAAAATTGCATATATCAAAAAAGACAAACTCATAATAAAAGACCCGATGGAAGACAAAAAAGTTAAAAGAAAAAGAGACCAAGCCGAATCTCCTGAGAGTTCTTCTAAACAACCAAGCGCATCAGCACATAAGAAATTAAACACAGCAAATATCCTGGACTACATATCCAGATCCAGGTCTAACTCACAATCGGAGACAAAAAACTAAAAAACATCGGCAACTGGAAATCAAACAAAGAAATAACTTTAAAAACAAAATATAAAAACTACTTTAATCCACCTCTCCCAAGCCGACTGGTCATCGAGGGGGAAAACGACCAAGACCCTCCAAGGATAGATAAAATAAAGATAAAGAAAATGAAAAAATGTGATATACACATAGCCACGCTTAATACACGATCGTTAAGAACCCCAGAAAAACTTATCGAACTAGAAACAGCAATTGAAGAAATCAAATGGAAAATTTATTTTACATTATAAAGGAGAGACGCCAGGACAATACGGTGTAGGATTTTTGATAAAAAGAGAATACATTAACCAAATAGAAGAAATAAAAGGAATTTCCGAAAGAATTGCGATTCTTAATATAAGACTTCCACTACAGAAAGGCAAAGATGAACCCTGGTCCATTATTCAAGTCTACTCACCGACCGAATCTAATAGTAAAGAAGATACATCCAAAATAGACATTTTTTATCAAAACTTACAATGCGCTGTCGATACGGCACACAAAAATGTAATGATAATAGGGGACTTTAACGGACAAATTGGAGAATGCAATAGAGGTGAAGAATATGTAGTAGGTAGACATGGTTATGGAAACAGATCCAAAAATGGCGCAAGACTGGTAAATTTTTGCTTAGAAAACAAACTTAGTATATTAAACAGTTTCTACCAAAAGAAAAAGAATAAAAAATGGACGTGGACATCTCCAAATGGGGTGTATAAAAATGAGATAGACTACATTTTAGTCAATAATTTAAAAGCGTTTAAAAACCTATCAATAATACACAATTTGAACTTTCACTCGGACCACAAAATGATTCGTGCAACGCTAAGAGGATACACTATGAAGAAAAGTCGTAAGTTACAAAATAACTTGGTACCCCGTGTCAACATTAATAACAGCGAAGAGCTACTGAATAATCTCAAGAATGTACTCAAAAGCAAAAAAGGTAAAGAAAACGGAAAATCAACGCAGGGAAAATATGATAATTTTTTAAGTGCTCAAAACAGAAGCGAAAAAAGTATATACAAATAATAAATCAATATTATCTGCAGAAACAAAACAACTACTAAAGGAAAGGAAAGAACTTATACAAGGACTGAAAAATAAAGATAAACGTAAACAGATATCAAATATAAGTAAAAAAATCAATAAAAACATAAAGAAAGACAGAAAGCAATCAAACAGGACAAACACTTTGAAATATCATATTAAGAAAACTGGAGGAGTAAAAAAAGCGTATAAAGAACTAGAGATAAAGAAAGATTGGATGCCAAATCTGAAAAATAGAAGGGGAAAATGCACTAGCAAAAGAAGTGATATATTAAACATCGCTACTAGATATTATACAGACCTTTACAAAAGTAAAAACTCAGACCATATTGTGATAGAAACTAACGAAACTTCGGAAGAAGAGCCCATACCACCCATTTTAAAAGTAGAGATAGAGAAAGCAATAAACTCACAGAAGCTAGAAAAAACACCAGGTGCCGATCAAATCACGAATGAGCTTTTAAAAATAACAATGCCAATAATTATATCCGAACTGACAAGTTTATTTAACGAAATATTAGAAACAGAGTATATACCAGAAGATTGGACTAAATCAATAATAATATTATTGCATAAAAAGGGAGACAAAGGGGATATTGGCAACTATAGGCCTATAAGTTTAATGTCCAATTTATATAAAATCTTTTCTAAAGTACTACTTCTACGGCTAACTAACACATTGGATGAACAGCAGCCGAAAGAACAAGCGGGATTCAGAAGTAACTTCTCGACCATAGACCATATCCACGTATTACGACAACTGTTGCAGAAATACAGCGAATACAATAAAATATATTATTTGGGCTTCGTAGACTTCAACAAAGCGTTCGACTCTCTAGAACATAATTATATATGGCAAGCACTAGAGCTACAAGGAATTCATCAAAAGTATATACATATACTTAAAAACATTTACTGTAAATGTTCAGCTCAAATAAAACTGGAGACTACTGGCAAGGAATTTCCAATCGAAAGAGGAGTCCGCCAAGGTGATCCTATCTCGCCTAAGATATTCTCAGCTGTATTGGAGTTGATCTTTACAAAATTGGAATGGGATGATCTTGGACTTAACGTCGACGGAGAAAAATTAAGTCATTTGAGATTTGCTGACGATTTAATACTGTTCTCGCAAAGCCCTAAGATCCTCGAGAATATGCTGCAGCAACTATCGAACGAAAGTGCGAATGCAGGTCTCTCGATGAACCTCACGAAGACCAAGATAATGACCAATTCCCCACGAAAAGACGTTATAAGGGTTAACAATGAACCGTTAGAATATGTAAGTGAGTACATTTACTTAGGTCAACTAGTATCACCAACTGAGACAATGCAGAAAGAAATCGAAAGAAGAATAGTCAACACCTGGAAGAAATTTTGGTCACTAAGCGAAATAATGAAGAATAAAGAGATGCCAATGTCAGAAAAACGGAAAGTTTTTGATGTATGCATTTTGCCTTGCTTAATATACGGATGCCAAACATGGGCGCTAACAGAACAGCAACAACACAAAATTAAGGTGTGTCAGAATGGAATAGAGAGAAGCGTGTTGGGCATAAGAAGAAGAGACAAAGAACGATTAGAGAATATTAAAGAAAAAACAAAATTCAAAAAAGTAGAAAAAGTATGGAGACAATTAAAATGGCGTTGGACAGGACATATGTTGAGAGATAACAAAGAAAAGTGGACAAAAATAATTACGGAATGGTATCCTAGAGAGAACAAAAGAAACAGAGGGAGACAGTTCATGCGATGGGAAGACGATTTGAGGAAGGTAGCAGGTCCCGAGTGGATACGGGTAGCTAAACACAGGGACAAGTGGAAAGCCTTGGAGGAGGCCTTTGTCGAAAGACAAACTGGGAAGAGGAAGAGAAATTCAGATGCCGATGTATTAATTAGATAATTATTATAAGAGCAAGTATATAAAATTAATAGATATAAAATGTTTGCATGATAATTGTAAAATCCCAGAAAATAAAGGCTTATTTTATTTTATTTATTTATTTATTTAATTACCTATCTGCATGCCAAATTTGAACTTTCTAGGTCATCTGGAACTGGGTTATAGTTTTGATCTATAGGTCAGTCATAAAAATGACGATTTTTGGACGTTAATATCTAAATAACCGTTTGAGATATGTTTATAAAATTTGGAACACATATGTATCTCGCCAGTCTCAATATATAGCCAGTACTTGGCTTGACACGCTCCCGCGTGTCTAGATCTACTTAGTTTATTTTTTTTATGCACCTGCCATGTTATCTCTTCACCACCCATGGTTGACTGGTAGAGAATGCCTATAGCATTAAGTCCGCCTTCGTACATTTTGTGTTGCATAAAGTTTTAATAAATAAATAAGACGACCCAGTGACCCAACATTGTCTTAGACTGTTGGTGCACATTTTGAATTATTAACTTTTACTGAACTATTAATGTACAATAAGATTTAGTAAAACAATTTTCATTTTAGTTATTATATCGCACCCCCGGAGCGAGACTGTCACTTATGCAAAAATTGCAATAATGAGTTAAATATGTAATAACTGTCCTAAAGCACCCCTTCACTTGGTGTGATAACGTTACTTTCGTAGTACACATAGTTTCCGTATGAGGGCGCGAGTGTCATTGTGGTTTTGGCGCGAAACACAGCGACGCTGGGACTGGGAGCAACATCGTGTTATTGTTCAGTTGTGAGTGGTCCCCCCGCAAGTGCAAGTGTGTCTTGGAGCTACACTGTTACTAAGGTAAATTGTGACATAAGATTTTTTTGATTTGGACACCTTGGGTATTTCACCAAGGACTATACGGACTGTTATTGATGCTAAAAACCTCAATGACGGTATCATTCCCGAAGACCAGCGAGGGAAACACGGAAATCATTGCAAATTGGACAGTGAAATGATAAAAGCCATCAAAGATCATATTGAATCTTTTCTGAAAGTAGGAAGCCACTATCTTAGGGCAAACACAAGTAGGCTATTTATTGACGGTGGTTTAACAATCGCAGAATTGCACAGAAACTATTTTGAAGTTCAGAAACAGGTCAGTGGGTCGTCTTACAAAATAATAAGCCAGCTGTTAATTACGACGCCTATCAGTGCATTTTTAATCATGATAATATTGGCTTTTTTAGGCCGAAAAAAGACCTTTGTGACCAATGCGTTGCATACGAAAATGCACCAGAAGAAGAAAAAGTAAAATTAAATGTCAGTTACAAGGTTCACCAAGAAGAAAAGAGCTTGAGTAGAGTTCAAAAAGATACGAGATATGAAAGAATGTCAAGATCCTCAAAGCACAAAGATCGTATGTACGTACGACTTACAAGCCGTCTTGCCATGCCCTTTAGGAAATTCATCGGCTTTTTTACAAATCTAGGCTTAATTGCTACAATTTCACGACTTCCAATGCAAAAGAGCGAGAAACTACATGCTATTTTTGGCATGAAGGCTTGGGCAGCAGGGGATCTATTGAGATAGGATCTTGTGTATATTCATATTTGGTAGAAGTTGCTAATAAATATCCTGGCTGTGAGGTAATTTTTTTTTTCAGATAATTGCTGTGGTCAGCAAAAAAACCAATTCGTATTTGCAATGTACTACTTCGCGATTACAAAATTAAACATAAATTCAATACAACATAACTTCTTGATTCGTGGGCATACACAAAACGAAGGCGACACAGCACATTCAGTAATCAAAAGCCATCACTGGAGCCAAAAAATCTGGCCCTATGTATGTTCCTGAACAATACATATCCATAATACGAGGAGCGAAGAAGACAGGAAAACCATTTTTGGTGAGAGAAATGAACTACAGCGATTTCTTTGATCTTAAGGATTTTGATTTTGATCTTGACAGATAACATAAATTTTAACATAAGTAAAAATGTTAACAGGGATGCAATTAAAGTTAGCGAGATTATGAATATTAAGTTTATTAAAAATTGCGCCAATTAATAAATTTCGAACAACATACAAAACTGAAAACTGAGAAGAGGCCAAAGCTGTAACAGAACCAAATAGAAAGAACTTACGTCGAGATCGAGGTAATGTACCAAGTATAAACGAGATCGCTTTGAAACCAGCGTATACCTCGCAGATTGCTATTACAGAACGCAAGAAGCGTGACCTTTTGAATTTGGTAGAGACAAACATAGTACCAAAATACTATGAAAAGTTCTATAAAGATCTCATTTAATTTTATTTAACTTTTAATACGTGTCAACAAAATATTGAAGTACAATTATGTTAATCGTTTTAATTATTTAATTAAGGCTTTTTTTAATACTACGCAAATAAGAATTATTAAAGTTATAGGTGATTAACTTGCTGTGATTTCACAAGTCTGATTAAACTTAGTATTCAGATAGTAACTAGACTAGGAGCATAGGTTACATATGTTGGACTATCTCTTCTAATTTTACTTGTAGGTAAATATTTACTGAAGTTTTAACCTACTCTAACATGTTTTGTATACATACTTACGTAACATTCTCATTTCGTCCTATATGAGATTGTTATTTCTTTGTTGCCCTATTTACTATTTGATTTTTTATTCTATTTGTACTACACTTCTGTAGAAATGTTAAGAAGTACAAAAGTTTCTTATGTTTATTGTATAGAATTTAGACTTATTTTATTTCTTACGCCAATAACAGTGCATATTTGTGGTTTAAAATAAAACTAAGTAAACAATTTGGTCTTGTTTTCTTTTTAACTCAGTGTGACATAATTACAGTTATAATTTTTTGTTAGTGCTACAACGTCTCTTCTGAGGGGGTTGGGAGGTTTAAAATAATCATATAGTATCTTTTTTACTATATTAAGTAGTAATTATTAATTCAAGAGAAAGTTAAAAGTTGATGTTGTAGTAATAAATGCTTCTGAAAAATTGCATTTTTGTATAAGTGACAGTCTCGCACCGGGGGTGCGATATAAAAGCTTATTCCTAACACGAGGGTTATATTATTCCAAGAGAAGCACTTAAGGGTCAGTGGGTCGTCTTAGGGGGTATTGTTTAGTAATCTTTATGTTATAATGGCAATGGTGTATCACATTTTTGATAAAGGAGGAACTGTCGGCTCATGTAAACTGTTCTGCAACAAATACTATCTCATCGCATCAAGTCTACTACCTTGGCAACCTACATACTATAGCCACAATAAAAATCCTCAGTCTTTTATTGAGGAATCAACTCGAGTCTCATCATTCTACTAATGTTCTACCTGCTTTGACTTAAATGAAATCTTAAATAGTAAGAGCAGAGAGGTAGTCACCACTAGATGTTTGGCATTCCGGAGCGCGCGCGCGAGGCGGCGGCACTTGTCGCGCAGCACGCGCGGGCTGTCCTCCACCTCGGCGGCGCGCTCGGCCGCCCGCGCGCGCCGCAGCGCCGCCGCCGCCGCGCTCGACACCGGCCGGCCGCGGCACGCGGGCGACGGGGCAGGCGTCGCGCTGTCGCCGCTCAGGCGCGCGCTGGACCGGACTCCGCCGCGGTCCGACATGGCCGGCTACTGGCCGCGCCCGCTCCGCGACCGGTTCCCCCGATGACTCCTACCGCTCGCCAGCTCCGGCCTTTTACACATGTCGTTCAGAGCCTACGGTCGATCACAGCACTCGTAAACAATCAAAGTTCTCGCCGTTTGCCATTCGTGCGTGAGACACACGAGCACAGATTCTTAATAATTTTGACGACGCTGCATTTGTGTCTGCTGTCATGTGTAATTTTTTTTTGGAATTGTTTGATTTGGCTAATAAGGCTTTTAAGATTATTCAATTACTTTGCCCAGAACCTGGTGCCTGTCCATAATTATAGACGACACACATGACGTCTATGGAGTCCATAAGTGTTGTGTATGTTGTATGGGCACAGTGCTAGCTAAATGCCAAACGCTCCCTAAGAAAAATAAATTGAAGAAGTTTTAATTTGATACTCTCGCTCTGGGCCTACGGTGCAATTTTCTACAGTCGGTTCGTCAACAGGATTATTGATACATAAGGCCGTGCGCGCACTGCCTTGCGGTGGCCGCAATTCCGGTAGTTCTACCGCACCGGTAGACTGACCGCAGTGCGCGCACTTCTATGACACTCCATACTTCACAAATTTTGCGTTTCCAAAACGCAACCCAGTGCGCGCACTGCCTAACAGTGAAAGTTCTGTAACACTAATTTATAGATCTTTGTCAAAATAAAAACTTAAAGAAAAGAACACTTACTACAGTTTAGATTAAAAAACAGGGTATAGTCTTGTAACACTTATTTACAGTATTTGATGTGGGGGACTTGTAAAATATAAAATTGCCTCACATAATATGGAATCAGTTGACATACATTATTCCAAATGTTTCCAAGCTTTTCCGAGCTTCAGTGTTTTTTTTATAAGACCCGCTTATGTACATAAATAGTAATAAGTATAAAAACCGTTTTCGTTGTATTAGATAGGGCTACTCATCATGCATTATAGTGGCACCAGCGTTATTTTCACGACTTTTTTGCCAAGCTGTACCTTACTCGCCGAAACGGAGCGATAAGTTGCCAATGAAGAAATATTCTAGTTCTGTTTCAGGACTTTCTTGCCAGGCTGTAGTCATTGGGCACAAACATGAAGGTATAGATAAATATGGAGCCCACACTTGGAACAACAGCTTGAATCAAATACCTACGTATCTCTATCTCACTCTCTGTGGTCTGACCTCTCTTTTTAGTGCGGACCGTGGTATTGCTATCTCGTTATTAAAATCTCCTAATAAATTTTTAAAAAGAGTCACCACACAAACCCAATCATATGTTAAATACTGTCAAATAATGTGCCGATAAATAAAAAGCTAAACTAAGATTACTGAAATAAAAAAATCCAAAATTCTATATCACGAATGCTTATCAAGGTTGGCGAATCAGTGAATTATTATCCCATTTCCTATGGATTTGGTAACGTGGCAACATTGGCCTCACATTTGACAGGCCCGTTGGTATAGTGGTCAGTGGTCCTGACTGCTATGCGCAAGGTCGTGGGTTCGATTCCCACCCAGGACAAATGTTTGTGTGATGAGCACGGTCATTTGTTCTTTGTCTGGGTGTAATTTATCTATAATATGTATGTATTTAGAAATATATATGTATGTTTATCAGTTGTCTAGTATCCATATCACAAGCTTTGCTTAGTTTGGGACTAGATGGCGTTGTGTGAAAAGTTGTGGAATATTATATTATATTATTATATTACACTTCTGGACACATCTATTGGCCCACCTTAGAGTTTAGGTTTCGATGGCCCCTACCGAAATATGATTGCTAGATTGAACAAAAACTGTTGATGCAGTTTTAAACCTGATACATTTTACCATCTTTTTCGATCGTATAGTTTTAAATTTGAATTCAGAATACCATACGACATGGACCTACGCCTAACAAGTCGGATATGCGCCTTGTTAAAGGCAATTAATTTTTGAATAAAAAACATGTTTTATTAAATAAAGGTTTAATTTAATAACGCGTGTTGCCTCCATGGGCATCTACCACAGCTCTCATACGATTAGGCATAGAGTTTATCAACCGCTCTATGAAATTTTGAGGGATCATCTCCCATTCCTCTTCTATGGCAGTTTTCAACTCCTGCATCGTCTGGGCAACTGGCTGACGAGCCCTAACACGCCTTTTTAGCTCGTCCCACATGTGCTCAATGGGGTTCATGTCTGGGCTTCTGGCTGGCCAGTCCATAACTGTGATGTTCACATCCCGAAGATATTCCCTGACGATGCCGGCCGCATGGGCTCTTGCATTATCATGCATAAAAAGGAAATTTGGGCCCACATAGTCCGCGTATGGTATCACGTGAGGTTCTAAGCACTCACGAATGTATCTTTCAGCATTTAATGTTGGCAGCCGTGGTCCTGTAACAAGCTCAAGTTGAGTTTTGCCGCTCGCGGATATACCGCCCCAGACAGTCCATGAGCCACCGCCATAAGCAACCCTCTCTTCAAAGCAGCATTGTGCGAAACGCTCTCCCTTACGCCGGTAGACCTTCTTCCTTCCATCATTGCCATGTAACACAATTTTAGACTCATCAGAAAAGAGTACACGGCTCCAATCTTGCTGTGTCCAATTTAAATGACTGCGTGCGAAATGAAGGCGCGCTGTTCGGTGGGCTCGCTTTAGTTTGGGCCCATTAGCTGGCTTGTGTGGTACCATATCGCGTTCTTTTAACCTTCTCCGAACAGTTCGAGCGCTCACAGATACTCCGTGGAAGTCGCGAAGTTGGTTTTGTATCTCAATGGAGGTAAGGTGACGATTTCTCAAGCTGGTCGTCACGATGAATCGATCCTGCCTTTCAGTTGTGACCCGAGATCGTGGCCTTCTTTGGCGACGAACAAAACCGCAAGTCTCTAGGTACCTCCGATAAACATTTCGGACCGCAGATCGACTTAAATTAAGTTGAGCACTCACGTTTCTTTGGCTGTGTCCGGCCTGAATAAGTGCCACAGCTTGGGCGGCGACTTCAGGTGAAGTATCCATAGATTATTGATAGAACCTCACCTTAATGTTAAGAATAAGTAATGTTTGTTGCAAAAGCAAAGATATCAATCACTTTTTCAAGAATTAAATCCAAGTAAACCAATAAAACCAAGTTTTCTTAGTATTCGATTGTTTGATATCAACAAACAGGCTCCAAATTGTCTTTTGTTTCTTTAAATTCTGTGTTCGAAATTCAAAAAAAGACTATTGAATGAAATTGTGAATGTGCCAGGTTCAAAACTGCATAAAAACTTTTTGCTCGACCTAATATAAAATTTTAGCTAGGACCAAACGAAACTGAAAATACAAGGTGGGCCAATAGATGTGTCCAGAAGTGTATTATTTCAACATAAATCTTGCCAATATGGCGGTTGCTTACTTTAAAACATAGTGTATTACATTCTCTTTGGTTTACTTTGCGGTTCACAGATTCGTTTGAGATATTTGTCGGTAATCAATGTTATAATTGAAGTAATGGTGCAAACTTGTGCAGTACGCGGTGTCCAGGAGGTGATATGAGATTTCACGCGTAAGTGTTTAAATCGTGATTTTTGACACAAAATAATTGTAAACATATTTCTTTGTATTTTCAGTTAATTACTTCATAAAACGCTTGACCAATGATTTTAACATATTAGTTAATGATAACTATGTAAAGACCAAATAGTTTTACATTGAATTTCATGGACTTAATGGAACTTTATTTATTTTAGTTTATTAGAACTCATACTGAAGTAGTTTGACCATATTGAGGATATTTCTGGGACTTTCCGTGGGACCATTATATAATTATACAGCCATTATCATACTCGCAGACTTTTTTCTTTAGTACTTCTAGTTTTTGTTTTCTCGTTTTTTTAACATTAATGTATAATAATCATAAAATATTTTGTTTCAGATTTCCCAAAAATAGTGCTCAGAGAAAATTGTGGTTATCCATTGTACCACTGAAAATGAAGTTTTATGAAAGTACAAGGATTTGCAATTTGCATTTTCAAGAATCAGATTATGATTCAACAAGGCGCTTAAAACAAACAGCAGTTCCTACTATAAAGCCTGCAATACATGTTGGCCGAGCGTTGTAGAGTGAAAGCCAATACCAACATGTAAATGGTATATTTGCCTTGTCTTGCTATGGCTCGGTGTCACTTGCCTAGTTGGTTGCGTATAGACAAGTGCCAACGTGTATAGACCTCATTTGACGTAGCTTGTGAGAACTTGCAGTTGCTCGCGATCACTTGCCTCACTTCGGAGCGGTGTTGGTTTTTCTGCACAAATCAAAGGCGCTCGCGCGCGCTCGGCCAATAGAAATTAACAGCGCCCAACATGTGGGCGTCTCCTCAAAACTCGTCTATATTGGCCATTTGCATTGGCTTCCTTCAAACTTGCCGAACGTCTAGACAGTAACGCTTGCCTTGTGTCAATTTGTTTAGGCTCGCGTTGGTCTAGGCTCGGCCAACAAGTATTGCAGGCTTAATAATAAATCAAGAAATATCATCTTGCAAGGTAAACATTTGATTATCTATATTACATGTTATTTTTTTTTTTTTTTTTTAATTTTTCATATATGTGATTAAAGGCAATATTTTGTAAAATATATAATAATTTTCAGAGAGCAAGTTCATTACATGAAGAGTCTATGGTACAAATAGGTGCTCTGGCTGTACCAAGTACTAGTTCTGGCACTTATGAAAGTTATTCTTTTAAGGAAACGGGAGTGAAACGTGCTGGTTGCAATGTTAAAGACCAAACCAGTAAAAAACAAGGTCGAAAAATTCTTGAAAATATAAGCAATCTTAAAAAGTTACTTGTAAGTTTCCCTTTGACTAAAATTAATATTAAGTATATACCCTTTTGCATTTTCTTAACCCACTTTAGGAAAGCTATATTACATCACGCTACGATCCTCAGGAGTGGAGGAATGTGGGTGAAATCATGGGGCACAACTAGTATAATAACTATTTGAATAATACAGTCAAACGAATTAATAAAATAAAATTTTGTTCTGATTTCACACTTTTCTTGTTTTAGGTCAACAGTGAAACCCACGTCCCTACGAAGATTGATAGGGGCGTGCAGTTGAAAATAAAATCAACGAAAGAAAAATACTGCAGAAGCAATCTAAAATTAAAGACACTTATTAAAAAATAGCACATTCATTTTTTAACATGCGTATACGGTATACGTGCTCACTTAAAGACTCACATAGAAAATATACTCAGTGATTTACGAGGTAAAAGACAGAAACTACACAGAGCAATGATATTTAGTCATGTTTAATAGAAAAGTTACTTAATGATTTTAATTTAGAAAGTGTTTTTGTTTCTTTTTTGAGGTTTCATACATATTATCGTTCTTATTATAGCCCCGTAATTAATTTAGATGAAAATACATAATATTAAAAATTCCACATTGGTAAAAACCTTAACACAGACTTACTCAGAAATCTATAAAAAAGACATCTTGTGTATCATTTTCATTATATTTCACTAAAGAAATGAAAGAAATATAATGAAAATGATGCATAAGATGACTTTTTATATGATCTACAAATAAATGAAACAACTACTTAATTTCTTTTTTGCGATTTTATGATTGCTCCCATAGTAAGAGTTGATGTTAATAAAATTATGAGTACAACAACCCGAAAGGACTGGCCTACTCTAGCAAAAGACAGAATTGTGTGGAAAAGGGGGAGCGAGGCTTTTGCCCAACAGTGGCACAAAATAAGCTAGTTGGATTGGTCAACAACCCCTTTTCGTTTTTACGCTACATACACAATAAGTTAGTTTCCAGTCTTCCGCACATATATTTTTAGTAGCCAGCCCTGTCCCACTGCTGGGCAAAGGCCTCACCCAAACCCTTCCAGATATCCTGAGCCACCTCAAACCTGCCCTTGCGGTAGGCGTCCAGGTCGTCTCGCCATCTCTTCCTGGTTCGGCCTCGGCCGCGTCATTAGTATCTATCATTAATTTCGTATTGCTACAGGAACTAAACTTTCGTACTGGTCATAGTCTATACTCATTTCCATGCAAAATTATGTACATAAGTATACGACCTAGGACTTTTAGCGTGATTGAAAATGACAAACAGCCAAATTTAATAAATCAGGAACTTCCTAACTTTCACACTGTAACAAACAGCTTCTTTCGTAATTTATTATACGCATCTTTCATCAATTTTTAAAAGAGCTAAGTCTAAAAGAGAACAGGGATGTGGATATATTAATTAAATACACCGTAATGTCCTAGGTAAAATAAAATTAAGGTTACACTGTTTAGAAAGAGAGGGCCTGACCCACAGAAATCAAAAATATAGGAGAAGTGGTAAGGGGGCGTATCGGTGTCCGCGCGACATGGCCACAGGGCTCATGTCTCAGGCAAGTGGCCGTCTCCGCGAACTAGTGCGCTTTCGAAGGCGATCGTGATAACATATATGAAAGCCGAGTTGTTCTGTGGTATCTTGTAAAAACCGAAGCCAAAATCAAAACTATGTGAATCATGGAATCACTTACCATCTGTAAGTACAAGTATTTTACAATATTTGTCTTTAAAATCATGAAAAACAATAAATCGTAAAATATTTCTTGGTTTTACTATGTTATTTTTGTTTTCAAATATCAGAACGACTGTACTACTTTTGCTATAAATACATTGCTCCTTAACCACTACCTGAGTTCGTCACTAAGTAACTGGACAAGCAATGTAAAAATAACATACGAAACTGTATTACGCGGATTCATCGCGTAGTGAGGCCGCCACTTCTTGCGACGAATTAGTGATGTGCTTGTGCAGATCCACTAACGTAGGCTATCGACAGCAATTTCGATTGACGATTGAAATATTGCTATTATAGTTTAGGGGTTTTTCAACCGACGACAAAAAAAAGGAGGAGGTTATCAATTCGACGCGTATATTATTATTATTATTTTATGTATGATCACCGATTACTCGGAGACGGCTGAACCGATATGGAAAATTCTTTTTTGTTTGAAAGGGTATACTTTGAAATTGGTCTCATTGTCACTAAGTCAGGATCTGATGATGGGATCCTGGAGAAATCAAGGGAACTCTTCAAATATTATAGGCACACCTATAGTGATTTAAGTATTTTATAGTAACTTGTGTAGTTGCATTCGAAAAGCACCATTTGTGAAGTAGACCTGATGACGAAGACCACTGATGGCCACTGGAACTATTCAATATATAAGTAGGAATAATAAGTAGTTCATGTGTTCCGCTTCGATTACTTGAATGTGGTTATTAAGCACAATATGCTCGTCATAATGCATATGGTGAAATGAAGCTGATGGTGAACTACCAGGAGAACTCCTCAACAAATAACAGCCCAACATTGGGAAAAGCAATATTTTGTAAATGAATATAAGTAGTTGAAATTTAGGCTCTTGTAACTAGGTAAATTAAAAATCGACTAACTAAAAAGAGTGAAATAAAAACTAGTAAAAATGATCTTTTCGTTTACTCTGCATTGCGTTTTTAGTTCGCGCATAACTCCGTCATTTACGAACCGATTTGGAAAATTCACTGACCCACTAAAAAGCGCGAAAATAAAAACTTTTTTGCAAAAAAATAAAACCGACTTCCATATCAAAACACTACATAGCCAAAAAAAATTTTAATTTCGGAAGGCGGTGTGAAAAAGAAGAAAATACAAAACCAATAACACCAACTACCGAAATTAAAATTATTTTTGGCTTTGTAGTGTTTTGATATGGAAGTCGGTTTTATTTTTTTGCAAAAAAGTTTTTTATACAAACAGGTATAAGTTAGGTAGGTAGTGTAGCGTAAAACCGCTACGGTTAAAACCTCCTCCAATCCTAATTCAAACTTTTCAATAAAAAATTTTTTCTTCATAGCTGTTATTCACATTTGAACCAGGAATCGTGAAAAAATCGTCGGTTGTTTGCCTTTTTGACGGCGTCATAACATTTTTGGGACCCGATAAGTGATGGTCGACCTTATTTTTTGTGATTAATATCGAAATTATGAAGTGAAAGTTTTTTTTCTGTTGGTGTAAACCCAATAAAAAATATAAAGTGTCCTAGCAAAAGTATAGTCTGTGTGTGATTTTCTGGTTAATTTGATCCCGTTACAAGCCAATTTTTGGCTCCACCCTACGGGCAAGCGACGTCGGTTATCGACGACGGAGGTCGGGGCGCTCTCGCCCGATATCCGAGCACATCCTGTGCCTGAGACGTCCATCTCAAAGGCCTGAAGAGAGTACGAGGTAGATGCGGACCCCGCAGTGCAGTGGCTCCGTGATTTCTACGTTACTTCCCACAGTCGTGTTCAGCCGTCCAGGAATTACCGAGTTTTCGCAGCAAGAGTTCTATTTTAAATAGTGCACCTAATTTGTATATTTCTAATCTAAAAATTCTCACGTCAAAAACTCTTTCTAACCTAAGGCCTATCAAGACGCGTTGGATGCTCTTAGTGTTTTTGTAATTAAAATTACTAATATTGCGTATTCGCCTAGCTGTAACCGATTGCAATCGATTTTTTTGTTAGGTAAGTTAAAAATATTTGCATAATACTTTCGATAACATTCTTTTTCTTTCCGCTAAGTTAACCCACGCCATCACTGAAAGGTTCCCAATAATAACTAATATTTAACTTTTTTATATTTTTTAATTAAGTACTTGTTTTCTATCTTTTTCCTTTTAATCAAAATTAAACGTGTTAAGTAGCGGTTTGTGTTTTACTGTGCACTTAATTTTATTTACGCTACAATATGGCGCCCGAATTAAAGTAAGTTTGCATATTAATTATTACTAAAATACCTTTTTTTTTTGTTATCTCGTGTGTGGTTGCTCTTGAGAGCAATCTTTAATTTTCATCTTTCTTGTTGTGAGTTTCAGGTTTTAGAATTGGTCAGATACCCGTATGGAAGTTAAAAGGATTACCTGTCTTGAATGTTTTCCCGATTCATACGACTGGACTACGGAATTGCTAACTGAATTTATGTTCTTTGCTTAATTGTGTGATGTTTGTGAAATTCAATTTTAAAGATTAACTTTGTAACTATACCCAATTTCCAATTCTTTTATTTTCTCCCAAAATATACGTATCTATCCCGAGTTTTATTTTATCCCAGTAGGTAGCGGTAGTTAGTTTCCCGTAGAGTGTGTTTGATGTGTGGATGGTTAGGCATCGTGACCAAAGGTAAGCTTTTTGAATGGTCGTGTGCTAGTGTCTACCTTTTTTATTTTTTAGCCCGACTGTTTGCTTTTCTGCTATTTGCTAGTATCTGTTTTTGTTGGATTCTTAGCCCAGCGGATTCCTTTGACGTTCATTTTGTTGTCTTCTTCCCGTATCGATATTACGGCACGATATCTAACGATTTCCTGCTAAGTCCCGCTCTCTTTCATTTAATCTATTTCTATTTTGTGTTTAAAAATGTCCGAAGAAGGTTCTATCGGTGAGACTCCTTTACACGAAAGTATTATTATTTCTAGACCTCCTCCCATTCCACCTAGGCCCACTCCGGGTACTAGTCGTTCTAACTTACCTTCTCCTATGAAATCCGAGGACTGTCCCGGTTACCTTCTAAAACGATTTTCGCTAAGAAAATGGAACATAAATTATACTGGAGATACCAGTGTTCGAAATTTTTTCACCAGTATCGAAGAAGAGAAGGATTCAGACGACATAACTGACAGATATCTGCTTAAACGCTTCCACGAAGTGTTATCCGGTCGCGCCTTGAATTATTATAGGTCAATCCGTCGACCTGATATGACTTACCCCGAATTAAAAGAAAATTTCTTCAATACATTCGGAGAAATTGATTTCGAGTTTAAAACCGGTCAACAAGTTAGAAATACAAAACAGAAATCAGATCAACCTGTTTTACATTTTGTGCATCAGATTTCTCAATTGAATGATACATTACGTAAACCAGTCGATAAATCTGAACTATTAGAAATTATCACTCACAACATGCATCCTAGATATTTTCCATGCTTATCGATACATAAATTTACTGACTTAGATGCGCTCATTGACACTGCATCGCATTTTGAAAGTTTTTTGCCCAAATCTACAAAATTAGTTTCAAGCGCAACAAATCAATCACAAATCTGTCCAAAATGCAATAAAACGGGACACCCCTATCGTACTTGCCCTGATTTCCCTGGTATGCTGTGTTTTAAATGCCGCACACCTGGTTTTATAACTCGTGATTGCCCAAAATGCAATCCAAAAAAATGTTTAGCCCACCGGCGACACGCATTACTCCGTACAGTGTCACCGGTGATAGCGTCCGATTCGTCTGATAACCGTCCTTTCATCGAGATCATATTGTGTAACCGGGTCGTTAAAGCCCTACTTGACTCTGGTGCACAAATGTCCCTTATTAGTGATTGTTTAACCCAACAACTAGGTATTTCTTTAAAATCAAACGTTCAGTGCCCACGTGTTATTTCCGCTAATAACTCTCCTATTGATATTTTAGGAACTATCTTTCTCCCAGTTAAGTTTAATGGTACGACTTTTGTCCACGAATTTTTAGTAGCACGTTCTATGTCTTCTTCAGTTATTTTAGGTATCGAATTTTGGAATAAGTTCGGTTTGACTTCAGTTTTTAGTCAAGCTTTTAACAAAAATATCAAAGGTAATATGTACCTTCCTCCCGACTCTAATTCCCTACCTCCTGACTCACATACCCTTCCCTCTGACTCTCAATCCCTTCCTCAGATTAATTGCATTAGCGAGGTTCGATACATTTACCCTCGTAACGTTTTATTACCAGACCAAGAGCTAAAGTTACAACGGGTCATTGAGGAATTCGATGTCATTTCATCCGATAAAGTTGGCCTTGGTAAGACTACTTGGCTATCACACAAAATAAACACTACTGGACCACCAATTAGACAACGTTTTTACCCTCTTTCACCTGTTAAGTTAAAGTTGCTCAATGAGGAAATCGATAAGATGCTGGAGATGGGTGTCATTCGTCCCTCACGTTCTCCATGGGCCAGTCCTGTTGTGATGGTTACCAAAAAGGACGGTTCTGTACGTTTTTGCGTTGACAGTAGGAAATTGAATAGCGTTACTACTAGAGATTCTTATCCGCTCCCCCGTATTCACGATATTCTTGACAACCTTCGAGGTGCAAGGTATATAAGTTCTCTTGATTTTAGGAGTGCATTTTGGCAGATTCCCCTAGCTGATGATGAGAGTTGTGAAAGAACCGCTTTCATAGTTCCACAACGAGGTTTATTTGAGTTCGTCAGAATGCCATTTGGTCTCACGAATGCAGCTTCCGAGATGCAGCGCCTTACTGATATGATCGTCAATTTTGAATTCACTTCGACCAGTGATAATTGCGTTTTCGGTTACGTCGATGATCTAATCATAATATCAAAAGACTTTGATAGTCACCTCTCGCTCCTTAGAAAAGTACTAGACCGTCTCAAGGAGGCCGGTTTAACTATTAACCTAAAAAAATGCGAGTTCTGTAAAAGCGAATTGAAATATTTGGGTTATATCATTAACGAAAAGGGTTTACAAACTGATCCCAGCAAGCTCGATGCTATTAGGGATTATCCCGCTCCTACTACAGCTAAGTCACTACGTGGTTTTATTGGGTTATGCTCATATTATAGGCGTTTTGTTGATGGTTTTTCTTCTATAATAGCTCCACTCACTGCCCTTATAGGAAAAAAGAAGGGTCGTGACCCTATAAGTTGGGATGATGCCGCCGATCAAGCATTCCTAAAATTAAAGGATGCGCTCATCAATACTCCCGTTATGGCATGTCCAGATTTCTCGAAGCCCTTCATTTTGCAATGTGATGCGTCAGCTGTTGGTCTTGGTTCAGTTCTTTCTCAAAAGTTCGATGGTGTTGAACATCCTATCGCTTATTATTCACGCTTATTCTCAAAAGCAGAACGCAATTATAGTACAACTGAACGTGAACTTTTATCCGTTCTTGATTCCATTAAACATTTTCGCTGTTATTTAGATGGAATGAAGTTTTCTGTTATAACCGATCATATGGCCTTGAAATGGCTCCTCACACTATGTAATCCCTCAGGGCGTTTGGCGCGATGGGCTACTGTGATTTCCCAATACACGTTTGATATCATTCATCGCAAAGGGTCGCAACACGTCGTTCCAGACGCTTTATCTAGAATGTACGCGAGTCCGGTTACATTCGATCAAGGACCTGACCATACCAATGATAGATGGTATAAAAAGGTGTATTTAGGGGCTCGTGACTCCCCTCAAACGTTTCCAGCTTACGCCATTCGGAACGGTGTTCTGTTAAGACGCATGCCAATCACTAACCCATTGTGCTCTGATCCTTGGCGCGTAGTTTTACCCGTTGAAAAAGTTAAATCCGCTATATGGGAAGCTCATAATAATCCTCTCTCTATACATCCTGGAGTTTCAAAGACTTATTTTAAGCTCAAGGATAACTTTTACTGGCCAAATATGTTTCGAGATGTTTCTGAGACTTTAAGGCAATGTGAGGTTTGTAAAGTTTATAAGATCGCGAATTCCCAACCACGTGGTCATATGTGTTATCCAAAGGAAGTTTCTTTACCTTTACAAATGATTTCTATCGACGTTATTGGACCGCTTCCAATCGCTTATTATGGGTTCAAATACATTTTATCTATGGTCGATGTTTTTTCTAAATATGTTTGGTTAGTGCCCCTTAAAAGGATTGACGCCAATTCAGTTATAAAAGCTTTGGAATCTGAAATATTTTTTAACTTCGGAGTTCCACGGTCTATTCTCTGTGATAATGCTACCGTTTTTCGTAGTAATCAGTTTTTAAACTTTCTTAGATCGTTTCGCATTGAATCCCCTACATATACCCCTTATTACACTCAACACAAGCAAACACGGTAGAACGTTATAACCAAAGTGTCGTTACTTGTTTGAGCATATTGGTTGGCGAGAACCAAAGGAATTGGGCTAAATTGTTACCCAAGGTCAAACTTTACCTCAATTCATGTATTAATTTAGCCACAGGGTTTACGCCAAACTTTCTCATATTCGGTAGAGAAGTCTGTATGGATTCATCGCGTGCGAATAACCAGACTCTAAGCACTAATTTAGCTGAAAGTCGGGAACAACACGCGAGTAATCTGACTTCGCTCGCCGAGATTTACGCAAAAGTAGCGGACAATCTTTCTTCTGCTTTTCTCCGTAATTCACGAAATTACAATACGAACCGGACGGCTATTACACTTAATGCCGGCGACATTGTATGGAGGCGTAATTTTTCAAAATCGTCAGCTGCTGAATACTTTACAGGAAAGCTTGCTCCTCGTTTCATTAAATGTCGTGTGATCAGAGTCATCTCCATGACTACATATGTCCTACAAGACTGTGATTCTCATCATATTGGACAATATCATATAAAAGACATACTTAAATGAATTAATTTGTTCCATATTCTTAACTTAATCAGCATTACTTATGTTAGGCCATTAGTTTTCAATTAACGACACCTCTTTTATTATTTCGACCCTCATTCCTCCCTGGAGTTAATATTTATTCATAACCATTTCCTCTCATTAGGCGTCGTATTTTTGATTTTGATTTAAGGTCCACCCTCTTCAACTTAACCCTCTCTCTTTAACTTAACCTTCTAACTTATCCCTCTATAACTTAAGCTCTTAAATTCAGTCTTTGAGTCGTGTTTGACTTTGAGTCGTGTTTGACTTTGAGTCGTGTTTGACTTTGAGTCGTATTTGACTTTGAGTCGTGTTCGACTTTGAGTCGTGTTTGACTTTGAGTTGTGTTTGACTTTGAGTCGTGTTGGACTTTGAGTCGTGTTTGACTTTGAGTCGTGTTTGACTTTGAGTGGTGTTTGACTTTGAGTCGTGTTGGACTTTGAGTCGTGTCTCACTTCGAGTTTTTATCTGACTTCGAGCTTTTGTGTTCGACTTCGAGTTTTTGTTTGACTTCCTTTGAGTTTTCGTCGTATTTTTAAGTTATTTCTTGATCTCAACTCTTATTTGTTTCGTGTTGATTATTGTTCTTTGTTCCTATATATATTTAAGAATATTACTCTAGATCTATCGTTTGTTTTTCTATTCTAATGTAGGTTTAGGAGACGCATCTGAAGCTCGCACTGTTAACGTCTAAACTGGAGGCCGGCTTTCAATTTTATTCAGTATCAGCTGCACTTCGATGTTGTTGATTTGATGTATTTAGTTTAAAGTTAGTTAGGCTAGTTTATTTAATTTGTATATTATGGTTTTCACTCTTGGTTGATGCTATCCCTTTTGTGTTGTCAGTCTGTTATTGTGTTTTCAATCTGTTGTTGTGTTTTCAATCTGTTGTTGTGATGTCAATCTGTTATAGCGTTGTCACCCCCTCACTGGGTTGATACATTCACTTGGGTTGATCTCTCACCTTTCTTTTAGGGTTGTCAACCACCTTTCTTTTAGTGTTGTCACTCACCTTTCCTTTAGGGTTGCCACTCACCTTTAGGGTTGCTACTCTCATTTTTTTTTTACTGGGAATGGGGTACTGTAGCGTAAAACCGCTACGGTTAAAACCTCCTCCAATCCTAATTCAAACTTTTCAATAAAAAATTTTTTCTTCATAGCTGTTATTCACATTTGAACCAGGAATCGTGAAAAAATCGTCGGTTGTTTGCCTTTTTGACGGCGTCATAACATTTTTGGGACCCGATAAGTGATGGTCGACCTTATTTTTTGTGATTAATATCGAAATTATGAAGTGAAAGTTTTTTTTCTGTTGGTGTAAACCCAATAAAAAATATAAAGTATCCTAGCAAAAGTATAGTCTGTGTGTGATTTTCTGGTTAATTTGATCCCGTTACAAGCCAATTTTTGGCTCCACCCTACGGGCAAGCGACGTCGGTTATCGACGACGGAGGTCGGGGCGCTCTCGCCCGATATCCGAGCACATCCTGTGCCTGAGACGTCCATCTCAAAGGCCTGAAGAGAGTACGAGGTAGATGCGGACCCCGCAGCGCAGTGGCTCCGTGATTTCTACGTTACTTCCCACAGTCGTGTTCAGCCGTCCAGGAATTACCGAGTTTTCGCAGCAAGAGTTCTATTTTAAATAGTGCACCTAATTTGTATATTTCTAATCTAAAAATTCTCACGTCAAAAACTCTTTCTAACCTAAGGCCTATCAAGACGCGTTGGATGCTCTTAGTGTTTTTGTAACTAAAATTACTAATATTGCGTATTCGCCTAGCTGTAACCGATTGCAATCGATTTTTTTGTTAGGTAAGTTAAAAATATTTGCATAATACTTTCGATAACATTCTTTTTCTTTCCGCTAAGTTAACCCACGCCATCACTGAAAGGTTCCCAATAATAACTAATATTTAACTTTTTTATATTTTTTAATTAAGTACTTGTTTTCTATCTTTTTCCTTTTAATCAAAATTAAACGTGTTAAGTAGCGGTTTGTGTTTTACTGTGCACTTAATTTTATTTACGCTACAGTAGGTACTTAGAACATCTTTAGGTATAAGCAGGCCTGTCTCACTCCGCGTGCAGGTATCGAAAACGCAAGTACATGCGGCGGCCACGTCTGTCGATGGGGCTGGTCCATGAGACTCACGCGCGAGTTTTGTGCGTCACCACTTCTTCGCGATCGTGATCCTATTATAAAAATGGAGAATTATAAAAAAAAAGATACGGTGCAGTGTTTAACTGTTTAAACCGGATTGCAATCCACACTTTTTTACGCTTCTAATACATTATAATTCGGGCACTAAGTACATTAACACGTTCGCTGACAGTACGTCGTTAGGCGGGAAATTAAAATAGTTCGTTATGACATTTATATGACAGTACGTCGAAGGACGGGCCACTTATTTTTAAGAGTACGTCGTCTCACGATAATTTTTCACGTATTATGAAGAGCAGTATCCACTGTCATATTATGAGTACGAGTATTTTGTGGGTAGTTTCATATTGCTTGCTTGTGCACGAGTACTACGTTGATTTGTCATCTAGTATGGAAAATTTTACTGTCGTAATGTGGTGTCAGGGTAATTGCTCACTGTCAGCGAACGTGTTAAATAACTGTTACATACAAACTACACTATAATACAATAATGGAATATATTTGTTCTACTGAAAATAGTTAAGAACTAACATTATGATTTTTAGGTGTTGGCTCTTAGACTATACCTTGTTCGCGTCGTATGCATAGGTATGTCGTACCACTAAATATTGGTTATATAACGGTTATCAAAAATAACTACTTAATAACGCCCATGTCTAGTAAAAAGAACACTGGAAGAAAGTGGCGGGGCCTGTTTGCGCATGGGTACACTCGCGCACGAAAGTACTAGGCCTATTGTTTTATTTTTGAACTAATATTTCGCTTCTTAAAATAAATTAGATACAATATCATTAAAAAAAAAAAATATGTTTGATTTAGTATGTTTAATGTAATTATAAAAAATTAAAATAATGTTGAAACTCCTTCCATTAAGTCGTCGTGGGTGCGTGAAAACCATATGAGGACGCAGTGTTGGTGCTAGCCATTTCATCGTCGTCACTGTCATCACTTGAGCTTTCATCATCATATGAGTCCGAATCGTCATCCCCTACGCGAATAATAAATGATTCTGTCATCATGTCGACCACATGATCACTTTTACTATTATCGGCCTCTATTTCCTTAACCTTGGTGCATAATTTCCCCCACTCTGTTGCCCCCATTAAATTTACTTTTTCACTAACCAGGTCAGTGATCCGCGTAAGGTTCCAATTTAGATTTTTGCTAGCGACATATCCTTTTATTTGTGACCACACCATTTCTATGCGCTTTAGGTCCGGGTGATATGGGGGCCAACGAAGTACAGAATGGCCTACTTCGTTTAATTTGGCATCGATCTTAAATTGGTCTTTGTGTTTCTTTATTAAGTTGTACAGCTCCGGCTTTAGCATGGATTCTTCAAATACAATTCCTTTTACACGGAGCTAAGTTAGCATGTCTGCTTTCTTTGTATTCAACGATGGTGCAGCATCTAGTTGTTTCTTGTGGTACGATGCATTATCGATCACCACGACTGAATTATTAGATCAGTGATTCGGAATCAGTTTAGTACGGAGCCACCGTTCGTAGTTCTGAGTTCATGTTGTCGTGGTAGTCGCCGCTTTTTAATGTCACCAAAGCATTCGAAATAAAACCTGCTTCACCACCCGCGTGCACTATGACCAAGCGGCTATCTTTAGATAGAGGTTTTTTAATCCCTTTGGTGGGACCGTCTGTCCAAGAATGGTGAGACGAATGGGAACTATCAACATATGATTCATTCGTGTAAATATATAGATAGGTCTTCCTTCCTCTCAATATTTTTTTATCTTTCTCAGATATTCAATTCTTTGAAATCGAATTTGTGACTGTGTGAAAATTTTCCTATTGTTTCCTGTTTTTTTTTTCACTTAAAACCCATTTTTTTATATTCGCCTGAGACTTGCTGCAGATCCTTGGAAATGTAGATCATCCTGTAAATTCCTTTTCGGTGACGTGGAAATTATGGATGATTCTTTTTATTACACCCTGGTCAAAGTTGTCAATATCTGTTATAGGTTTTTATTTTATTCTTTTATTTTTGCCGGGAGTTCGGAAGACAGTAAGAAAACGTTTTGGGAATACCTTCATTGTGCGTACGACTAAGGAGTGGAATTCCCTGCCGGAGTCTGTTTCCCGACAGCTACAACCTAGGAACCTAGGTCCAGAGTGAATAGGTTACTTTTAGGTAAGCGTGCTCCATCTTCGATCACATCATCACTTACCATCAGGTGAGATAGTGGTCAAACGCGAACCTATATTCAAAGAAAAAAAACTTTTGAACCTTTAACAATTCTTCTCACAGTAGACTCGGAACATTTTGTTGCTTCTGCGGTCCGTTTCATAGATTGTTTTAAATTATCAACTGCATTATTATCAGCCTCTCTCTTCATCTAAGGCTCAATTCACACCGCCGCGGAATGGAATAAAAATGGAAGCGTCAATTTCGCCTCATGACGCGAGAAGACGCGCAAATTCACTGGAATGCTCGAGTATTCTCGCGCATTCCAGCGAATTCGCGGGACTGCGCCATGAAGGACGTTCAGTCTAGATCTATTAAGATTGCACCGCACTGCTGTGACCGACCCAACCGACTCCCCGTTCGCGCCACTTCCTGCGGATTCCACAGACGGTGCCAACAGTAGCTAGGGTAGTTCTCAAGAATGCGCGAGCATTCTCCGGAAGATGTGCGACTTTTTTTTTGGCTCCTATTTAGTTTGTACCTATGTTATACGATTGACAAAGTTCATTATGCTATGTACAATTTCGTTGCAAAAAGTCTCTTCCATTCCATTCCGCGGCGGTGTAAATTGAGCCTAATGCGCTGCTTGACCGCCAGTGTTTTTACTTGACGCGACCTAGTACCTATGCCAATTCCTCAAGAACGGTGCGGTACTATGTAATGGTAGTACTAGATAGTCTAGAAGACTGAGAAATAACCACGAGCCCTCTCCCGACGTACCTACTGTCTAAACAAGTCTGACTTAGGGACGTGCGTGAGTACCTACGATTTACCGAATTTCTAAGGTTTGATCTCTATGTACATGATACATCGATCAGAATTATATTTCTTAAATAAAATACTCTTTCGAATTCTTAGTTTTAGTTATAATATAATTAAGTTATAGGTACAATTTTTGATTGTGCCTATTTTCAATGGTAGCCTGAGTCGTCGGAATATTTGCGTTTACGCAATTTCAAACAGACCGTATCCATTGAGGGAGTAATATAAAGAAGATAATTATAACAAGCGTAAGACGCCGCGGGCGTTGAGGTTCGCAACATGAGCTCGCGTACGTTAGCGACAAGCAGTCGGAAGCCAATTGAACATTAAGTACCTATATGGCTGGCTTCACAGCTATCCGGGAGACCCGTACGGGCAGTCCGTGCGCGGAAGAGCCGTACGGGTCCGGTCCGCAGTGCTCTGAAACGTAGGTTCAGTACGATACGGTTGCTAGCGGGAGATAGTCGGTTAAAAAAATGAATGCATACGTTTTAAAAATTATTGGTGTATATTTAATTTGTACGAGACGACGACGGCAGATAAAAAGATTATGGGTACATCTGATCCTCGAAGCGAGATGTTTCGAAAGTACATTTTTCAACTTAAACCATAAACTCAGGGACGATCCGCGTAATTTTTTCAATTATTTTCATATGTCGATTAGTAGTTTTGATGAATTACTAGCAAGGTTGGAGAATAGAATAAAACATCAAGACATGTTTCGTGCTGCTATACCTCCAATTGAAAGACTAGCGCTTACTTTGAGGTAATTATATATATATATATATACATTATTTGTTGTACGTATTTATTTTAGAAAGAAAGTGAAACATTTATTTGGGCAACAAGCAATACAGTAGATAAGGTATATAAATAATCACTAATAGGTTTTATTTAGATTTATTGTTAACATTATAAGATTAGGTTAAGATAGGGAATCATTTGTGGGCACGATGAATGAAGACTCGCCAGAAGTACCCAGTTGTACACTATATATTGCTGTGTTGTAATTTACATTTGAGTAATCCCATAAACAGGGTTTACATTGTACTGCGTCTATGAGAAATCCCGTGTCAATAAATCGACTGTACTCCCGGAGCATGGGCGTTCTGTCGCTGTGAAACACAGAACATATAGGTACTCCTAAAGAAGAAACGATGAAACGATGAATGAGCTGCGACGAGATCGCGGCAGTACGCGGGCGGCCCCGGGCGTTATACGGACTCTACCCGGCAATGTTGGGCAAATTTTAATTACAAGAACAATTAAAGATTAACAATTAATTAATTGTTAATTGTAATCACAACAACTAACAATTAATCAATTGTAATTGTGGAAAATTACAATGAATAATTAATTAATTGTTAATTGTGCTTTACTACAATTAACAATTAATTAATTATCAATTGTTTTGTGAATTTTAATTCAAACTAACAATTAAAAAAATACTGCTGTTTAATTTACAGACGGTATATATAAATATATAATATACCCGTGTGGCTGCGGGTAGTAGAATCGTGCCCCCCATCTATTCCTGTGGTTAAATACACATAATTAAAGGAAATATTCATTTCTTTATCAACAAACAGTTATTTATGTAGAAAGAAAGATTTACATAAATTAAGCTATACTTACAGACTTCGACCACTTTTTCAACCAACGACAAAAAGAGGAGGTTATCAATTCGACGCGTATATTTTTTTTTTAATGTATGGTCATCGAGTACTCGAAGACGGCTGAACCGATTTGGAAAATTCTTTTTTTGTTCGAATGGGTATACTTCGAAATTGGTACCATTATCACCACAGTCAGGATCTGATGATGGGATCCTGGAGAAATCGAGGGAACTCTTCAAATATTATAGGCACACCTATGGCGTTTTGGGTATTTCTCACCCCTCGTTTTCACCAAGGTATAATACATGTATTTTACAAATTTGATGCAATGTTTTCGTTTCTCATATACATGTATAAAACATGTTGTATACAAAATATGTATGAAACTATATACATGTATAAAACTTGTTGTTAGTATACAAAACTTATATGAAACTTGTTGGTTGAAAACTTCTAGTTGCCTACATGTTTATGATCTCAAGTTTTTGTTGTAGCTAAACTTGTAGAATTCGAGACAAAATAAGTCCGTACTTTTATATTTTCTACTAATAAAAAAGACTGTTGTGACAATGGTAAGAGAAGATGCTGAAGAACTTTACTTCATGTGTACGGTATACTTCTACATGCAAACTGAAGCAAATTCAAGGAAAAAACGCAAGTACTGGTCGCGATCATTTTTGAGAAGAAGAGACCAAGAAGGGGCCTACTGTTCTATATTAAATGATTTAAGAATAGAAGACCGAAGTGGATTTAGAAATTTTGTTAGGATGACTCCAGTTAATTTCGAGAATTTGCTTCAAAGAGTTGCACCATATAGACATTAGACAGATCTGTTGTGACTGCTATGCGCAAGGTCGTGGGTTCGATTCCCACCCAGGACAAATGTTTGTGTGATGAGCACGATCATTTGTTCTTTGTCTGGGTGTAATTTATCTATAATATGTATGTATTTAGAAATGTATATGTATGTTTATCAGTTGTCTAGTACTCATAGCACAAGCTCTGCTTAGTTTGGGACTAGATGGCGTTGTGTGAAAGTTGTGGAATATTAAATTATTATTATTATTATATTTCTAAACAGAATACACATTTTCGAGATGCCATCACTCCAGCAGAGCAATCAGCTGTTTGTCTGAGATATCTAGCTACTGGTGATTCGTATTCTTCTTTAATGTACTTCCATCGGATATCGAATCAATATCAATAAAATATCAATAAGTTCTGAAGTTTGTTTCTTTGACCACTCCATTCTTCTTCTTTCGTTTTCGCTAAGGAAAAAAATGCGATCCGTCCGATCTGTTGAAAACTTTATCCAACAAGCATGGATAAAGTTTAAAACTTGTTTGTAATTAGTATTATACAGAAATTGCAATAAAATAAACAATACTTGTCTAAACCACAACTGTATTGTGTAGGTGAGAACGCTATCAATGTATCAGACAAGATCTAACATGTCACAGACTTCAGTGTAAACGCAAATGTGTTTTATACTTGTATAAATACTTGTAGGCTACTAAGTGTGAACGAAATAATGTTTGAGACAGTCTCAATACATGTATAAAACAAATAATTATGTTTTGACAAGTATTCTAGAAGTTTTGTATCAAACTTGGTGAAAACGAGGGGTTATAGTAACTTGTGCAGTTGCTCTCAAAAAGTACCATTTGGGGAAGTGGAACTGATGATGAAGACCACAGACGGCCGCCGAAACTACTCAATAATAAGTATTGAGTGGATTGCGATTCGATTACTTGAATATGGATGTTAAGCACTTTATGCTCGTCACAATGGATATGGTGATGTAGAGCTGATGGTGAAGTACCAGGAGAACTCCTCAACAATTAACGGCCCAGCATTGGGAAAAGCAATATTTTGTAAAAGGTTATAAGTATATATTGACATTTAGGCTCTTGTAACTAGGTAAATTAAAAATCATCCAACTAAAAAGAGTGAAATAAAAACTTTTTAACAAAAAAATAAACCGACTCCCAAAAAACACTGCAAAGTGAAAAATAACTTTAATTTCGGAAGTCGGTGCCAAAAACGAAAAAACAAAACTAAAGACACAGTTTAATTTTTTGTTAAAAAGTTTTTATTCGTCTGAGACTCAGGGACCGTTCAAGTATTACGTAAGCATTATAGAGGGGCGTGGGGGTCTTTGCTTTGCTTATTTATGATGACATGGGGGTGGGGGGATCTAGATGGTGATTACATCAGCAGTAATTATTTAATTTTTTACACTGTTTTACACATATAGCAACACACATTGTCTATGCTTCAAAATGAAATGCATTTTCGGGGATTCCTACAAATAATTCATTGTTGAATTCCGTGTCAGTAAAGTTTATTTAAATGAATATTATGTGCGTTACAGATTTTTTCCAAACCTATTCCTTATTTCTAGATTTATTGAATCAATCAATTGTGCCAATGTTTACGTAAGTATGGAGGGGAGGGGTAAGTGCTTAGCTTACTTTTGCTGACGAGGTGGAGGGGTGGGTTAAAAATTGCAAAAAATGTGCTTACGTTATACTTGAACGGCCCCTTAGGTACAGCTTAATTTTCCTAATTCTTTTACTAATTTCGTTTCGATACACAAAGTTAATTGTTAATTTTAATTATTTCATAAAACAACTAAAAAAGTTAATTGCAATTATTTTAATTGTGAGTTACAATTGACATACGTTAATCAAAATAATTTAATTGTAAGGTGCAATTAAAAGTTAAATTGCTATTAATTTAGTTGCAATTACTGTTTAGTCAATTAACAATTATTTGATTAATGCCCAACACTGCTACCCGGAGAGGGTCGCGTGCGCACCAACCCGCGCCGCTGTACCAACGTGTACAGGGGGTGTTTGTGCACCCAAGATGCACAAACACCCCCTCTACACGTTGGCCAATAGGCATTGGCCACTATATTTGTATTATGTTATGCTAATATATAACTAGTAGCTTTAATTGTAATTTAGAATGTAACTAAAGACCACGCTACTGCATTAGGATTATTGCCTGTAATGATAGTTGTTTGTGATAAATAAATACATTCGCCACTATGTTGGCCAACGTGAAGAGCCGGCATGAAACGATGTTCTAGCGCCTAACATGTGCTCGCGCTCCCCGCGCCCGTACGGATCGTCCGTACAGCAGTGAAACCAGCCTATAAAAGAATTGGCCAAGTGCGACTCCGACTTGCTAATGAAGGGTTCCATAGTAGCAAGCATAGATGAGTTAGAAAAAAACTTCGTTTCTCAGTTTTTTGTATAAATAACATACCTAGTTATATTAGCGGTTTTTTGAATATTTGCTATATCTCAAATAGTGCACATTATAATTATCTCTTTGTCCAAACCAATTTTTGTTGAAGTTGTTCCTTGAGATCTACAGCATAATAATTTTTTTTGGAGGTCGGTTATAAAAGATTCTTGGTCCTAACATTTGAATTGTCAGGTAAATGTCTATGCTGTGTGAAAAAAAAAACTAAAAAGTCAGTTTGTATTTTTTATTAATTTAAATCTAGTCACATTACTTAACTTCCTTAACCTGGAGACCTGTAACAAACAAAAATCAAATTATAGTTTAATGTTGTATGAAACTCGAACGAAAGATTTCAGATGGAATTATGATGGGTATTCATATTATAAAGATAATCCCATAGATGTCTTGCTGTGGTTCCACTTATTTGTTAACCTCAATAAATTGAAACAAGTTCAAAATAACCATGAAGTCTGAGTCACATAACATTATGCTCCGTCTGGAGCAAAAACAAAAAATTGGCCAAGTGCGAGTCAGACTCGCCCATGAAGGGTTCCGTAGTAACTATAATAATATCATATAATATGTATATTTAGTTGACGAATAAAAAAAACCTTAAAAATTTCTTAAATCTTTTTCTTAAAATCGGAAAGCAGTTCACAGAATACATGTATAGTCTTATAAGGGTTCCGTTTTTTGCCATTCGGCTACGGAACCCTAATAAAATATACAGAGACATAAAGGTACTGCTAGTTGCTTGTTAATGTTCAGTCAAAAACTGGTTTTCTATTACAGGTAAGGCCTTATACTTACAATATAAAAACCGGGATAGAACTCAGACTTTTATATTTTACAACAAATTATATGCCTAAAATAAAAATCTAACATGGAACAGTGGACACTATTTTCTCCCACAGAACACCAGATATGCACACATCACATCACATTCAAGGTTGGCAGTCAGGAGAGCATTGAGCATCGTACAGTGTGACACACGGGGGTTTCAGCTGTGGCAACAGTTTAGTACGAAGGAGCAGCTAACAGATTATAGCTGTGACTCTGGTGGTGTTTGATCGAAGAATTTCTGCACCACCAATGAATTAAATAAGTTCCCTAAAATAGTTACTAACTAGGGTACATGTAGGGGAAGAATGGTATTATGGTTGAATAGGAACCTCAGGAACATAATCTAGACCTTTTCAATCATCTCTGAGTTGCAGTTAAGGGGGCAAGACACAGGCAGTTTACTCCTAACCAAAATCATATACCAATAGCCTAAAAACATTGACACTGAATATCACAAGCATTTCTTAGACCAACCAGGCCAATTACCGTGTTGGGCATCAGTTAAAGATAAATCTATACATCTGTGTATGAAATTATGCAGTATAGACCTTAGCTATGGTTGACATGATAATGATGAAATGTGATGACTGGTTTTAGGAATGGGAGTGACTTCTGAAAATTTTTGATTGCACAAGGTAAATGTTGGTCTGAAGGGGTAGGTTAAAAGATGTACATAGAGCTGCTAAGATATTGTTACATCCCATGACAAAGGCTGGAATGTTGTTAGGGCCAACTGAACCACAGGGCCTAAATCTAGCAATTCCCTTGGGATGAGGAATATCTCCTTCACATTAAAATTAACAGAAAAACATTCTTGACTAAGATTTTAAGAACAAATCCCACTACAAACAATTATTATGCATTGATATATTTACTTTAATCATGTTTTGGCATATACTTCTATAAACATTTATTATGGAGCAAATTATTTATCTGCATGGGTTGATCTCACAATGACCTTTTCATAATGAGTCAGATTCAAAGATTCAGATAATAAAAAATTAAAAACATATGCTATCATATGCATATGCTAACAGATGATATCTAGCTAGCACTATTGGACAGAGGTCCGGTAGTAGGTACTTATAGTGAGGGGTATGTCTTCTACACTAACATTCACAAGGGCAGGCTGCAATCCCATACAATTTCAACATAAGTGTTAACCATACCCTATTAGGCTTTGGTGCTGGACTTGTGATAGAGAGGTTGCGGGTTCAAACCCATCAACTTTTGTAAACCCACTCCAGGTACAAGCGAATAGAGGAGAACATAGGCGGTAGGTGTGGCCTACTTCCACAGTTAATTACCTAGCAGGTAGCGAGAGTTTAGCATTACAATATTATTTTATAGTACCAATCACTGTACACGGCTGGTTTAGAGAAACAATTAAAGAAGAACTTAAGAAATTGGTTTTAGAACAATTAGGAAGTCCAATTAATGAATCCAAAGCATGTTTGACAAGGTACCTGGTGGTAAGCTCTGCTTCAGTTTCTCTGCCTTCTCCTTGTCGGTGATGACCAGAGTGTACAGAAACCGGGAACAACGCACCTTGAACTTCACATTCTCAGGGTTCTTCTTTATCTTGACAGCTGAAATGTTTAATTGACAAATTATAGATATATGCCACTATTTGTATCATGTTATAATAACATTCTCTGTGGAAGTCTATTGTGGTTGTAAGGCAGCACTTGTATGGACAGTAAACTATTTATTAGTAAACTAGTACTCATGCGGCTCCCGTGGATTCTATCATGGTAAAAACATAACTTTCCTTTTTTGCAGTCGCGTAAATTGTAGCCTATAACCTTCCTCAAGCTTCAAGCTACTTCCATACCAAATTGCATCCAAATCCACCCAGTACTTTCGAAGATTAGCGCGTTCAAGCAAACAAACAAACTTTTCCGCTTTATAATATTAGTATAGGTAATATATTGAGCTGTCTATGAACAATATTGCAATTCTTTCTAATAGAAAGAGTCCATGAAATTGTTTTGGCATTACCTCTCAACATTGCTAAGTGGAAATCAGCTACCACAACATAATATTTATATAGAAGAGAACCATTTTATCAGTCAGCATGGAAGTTTTAGTTACAAGTGAGGCCATGAGAGCCAGAGTGGCCTAACCGTAAAATCAACTTATTGAAATAATGACAGCTAGATCACTCTGGCTCTCATGGCCTCAAAAATTTCAACTGTCTAAATAAGGTCAAAATGTTGAACTAAATTTTAGGCCACTGTGGTGCTATGATTTTTACCGTTTAGAGCAGTTTTATCAATTAAAATCAGTATTAACAAAAATACGGTTAGGCCTCTCTGGCTCTCATGGCCTCAATTGTACTCTTACCTTAATTAATGAATACATACATGTTATTTGTATTTAAATCAAACTTGTTCTAAGGCAGATACTCGAGTTATATTTAGTCATGTTTGAAATACTTGAACAAGCAATGGCCTCAAGCAAGTTGACTAAAAACATATGTGTATGTTACACTAATAATAAACGTGTTATATTTACATTTAGCATCTTTCCTGCGAGCCTTCAGCAAGAAGTCTTTGATATCTTTGATTTCACGCGGCTGTAACACAAACAGAAACATTACATACATATTGTATTATTAATATAGGACGCGTAATCAATATAAACTCTAACATTGGCTATTGGTAATTCGTTTGTTGTTTGCCAATTAACGATAGTTCAGAGCTCCAATATATATCAATAAGTAACGTTTTCTTACCATGGTGAAGACGGGTAATGTTCAGCGTCGAACTGGAATGAAAATGATGGTATTTAATTTAAATATAACTTGCGAGTGACACAACACTGATACTGTTAAAAGATTACACTAAAAAAATATGGAAAATGCAGGTCTATCGATAGATTTTTCCGGATTTTGGTACAAAAATATTAAAACTCATACATATCTCACCTGCCAAACTTCCAAAAGAGCACTTTATGACACTGACATTGACAACTACACAATTTGTTTTGACATTTAATTGATACAATTGAAACTATTATATGTCTGTATGGGCTTGACTCTTTGCCTGTCCTAACGGACGAAGGGGAAAAAAAATGAAACTATTATAATCGCAACTTTAGGCTTTTAAGCCAGTAAATAAGCTTTTAAATTGAAAAGTACGGTCTTTATGTAAATATTGTAATTCTCACTAGTTTTCGATGGGCCATTGGATGCAGTGCAGCCCAGCAAGATTGACGATATCAATATACAATAATGTCTATTTATTTGAGTTTGATTCACTCTGATATATTTTGTTGAATTTATTAAAAAACAAAAACTAGTTCCAAACGGCAGATACATTGGTACAATTATAATCATCTACCGTATGGAAACCGTTATAAAAAAATTTTTTTTAAATTATTATAGGCTCCCGTTTGACCTCCATCTCACCTAACGGAGTAACGGTAAATGATAATGTGGTCGAAGATGAAATACTGTTAACTAGAAGTAAGTTACCTATTCACTATTGAATTAAAAACCTTCTAGTTATATGCAACTTAGCTCATAGCTGTAATACACCTGTACTTCTGCATAATGCTTTCATCATATTCCCAAAACGTTTTGTGCGTATGGCCACCATATAACGTTGGAGCATCGCCGTTCATCTTCTTGTCCGGTGATGGGCGTGGTGGAATTAAATTGTGCAATTACATCGCATAAGTACTCCCCGAAATGTTGACTTCGCCCCATTCGGAGATATCTTTCAAGGACAAGTACCAGCGCTCAACCATAACCTCACAGATCTGTGACCCGCAAGCACGGGAGCTGACACATATCTCTCAGCTGTCATTTGCATACTCATAGATAATTAATGTGCAGTTAGGACAAAATTTAAAAATCTTAGGTAGGTATACATTGAGTACCTATACGCTAAGTGATGATGTGGTCGAAGATGGAGCACGCTTAGATACCTAGAAGTTACTCCGGCATTGATAATCAATTGGCCAGACGAGCAGCCATCGATAACCATTCGAGCGGATAGATTACTCAGGAAGAAGAATCTACACATATAGTTCAGTGGGTAAACCGAAGGAAGGAAGTTTACTAATAAGGCTGCTTCTAATAATCTGGCATGCCAGACCCTGTCAAAAACCTTGGAGATGTAGAGGGAATAGCTAGCATCTCAATGCCACACCACACGAGTACCACGTAACGTAATATTCCTTGTCATGCAAACCCAAATATAAAAGTACCCAAGTCTTAACCGGGCTACCTTGTCTAGGTACTTGAGGAGTTTCTTTTACAACTTCTTGCTTCACCTTCAGACTCTGGACTGAACCAGAGAAGGCAAATCAACGAGCTGAAATACCTACACTTTGACCACACTGTATATTGTTTGTTTTATTGTTATTTATTCTATTAATACAGTACTTACAAAAACCTTCATTTAAGTGCAATGCTCCGCATAATGTTTATATTGTTGACAGATATTTAAATTATAACACACATCTGACATAGAAAAGGTATCTACATCAAAAATTATAGTCTGCAAATAGAGTAGGTACCTACTTACATAACATATAAAAATAGAGAGAATGATAGTTTTTGCAATATGAATATATAATAGAGAAGTTTGGAAGTGATGTGGCTACCTGGTTCCATCTTCAGATGAGCTACATGTTTAATGTTTGACATGAGTATGTCAACCGATGTCAACATTCAGCTTGTATGAATATCGGGGAGTACCGAGTGCTTGCACATTGCACGAAAAGTTGCCAATCCGACATGCGAAAGCAAGCAAGTTAATAATAAGAAGCCTGTTAACACCTAATTCAGAAAAGGTGAAATCGCCAGATTTTGCAAGCCTTTTGTTTTCCCAATTTCTGAATTCAAAAATAGAAAAAAAAGAGAATCGTTATACAATGTACGATTATTTTAAATACATAATAATATTGTTTGCTTTAAAAAACTCTTCACATAATGGAATCAGGCATTTTTTTGCGGAAATCCATACCAAACTAATACTTCAGAAAAATATCTAGTATTCATTCTGTTAGAATTAGAAAACGCAATATTTTTTTATAGTCTGTGGCAAGTTGGCAGCCCGCCCTTATCTATGATACATATTCTGTGTGTCACTGTCACAAAAATGTAGCTGAAAAAGCGCGGGAATCTCCGAATTTGGCGGTCGTGATTTTTCTTTCGTTTTCATAAAAATAATAAAAAAACGTTTGCGATTGGAGATAAGTTGTGTAGGTAAATATTCATTATATTAGTTAGTTTAATTGTTTTTAGTTAGAATTCTTCATATTTAGGGGTAAGTTTTTTTTATATATATATTTCTGGCCAGTGGCCACAATGGACAATGAACCGCCTGATCCGGGGGGCACAGTCCCCTCGGTTGGGCATAATAGTGCCATAGTTTGCCGCGCCTTATAGAATCTGATGACCCTTTTGACGCGCCATTTACCTCAGAAGAACTAGATGTTGTGCTCAACCATGTCCAGGACTCAGCACCTGGTAGTGACGGGATACCGTATTCTTTTATCACTCGTGCAGGAAAAAAAGCAAAATTATATTACCTAGATTTATTAAATTACTGTTACAATCATGGTTGGGTTCCAGACCAATGGAAACTGCAAATTATTATCCCTCTGCTCAAACCTGGCAAACATGTGGATGACCCTAATGGCCTTAGACCTATCGCCCTGTCTTCAGTCTTAGCCAAATTACTCGAACATCTTATTAAAAACCGTCTAGAATGGATAGTAGAATCCAGAGGCTTACTGCCGAACTACCAATTTGGTTTCAGGAAGGGGCTCGGCACAATGGACAGTGTTGGAGTTCTAGTCACGGATATCCGTTTGGCGTTCTCCAAAAACGAGTCAGTTGTTGCTGCCTTTCTAGATATTTCCTCCGCATACGATAACGTTCTTCTTCCCGTTCTCAGGCAGAAACTGCATCAGCTGAGTATTCCGGCTAAGATGATCGAAAACATATGTGGACTACTTTGGTCTCGCTCTTTGGTTTTGAGGGTCCAGGGTGAGGACTTTGATGGGAGGGTGACTTGGAGAGGACTCCCGCAGGGCTTCGTCTTAAGCCCCCTTCTTTATAACCTTTACACAGCTGATATTGGCTCCTGCCTAAACACTGATTGTCGTATTTTACAGTACGCTGATGACTTAGCCCTGTATGTGTCACACTCCTCTATCGTAGACGCTGCGTCATCTCTGTGCCTCTCACTGGACTCTCTTAATCATTGGCTTTCAAAACGCGGCCTTACGTTATCTGCACCAAAAAGCTCGGCAGTAGTCTTTTCCCGCAAGAGGACAATCCCACAGATAACGGTAACCATCTCGGGGAAAAACATCCCGCTCTCAAGTAAGGTCAAATTTCTGGGCGTTTTTCTTGACCCGAAATTAACTGGCAAGCACCACATTAATCACCTAATCAGTAAATGTGAACGTGTCATCTCAATTTTAAAAGTACTTGCGGGCGTATGGTGGGGTGCTCACCCGTACACCATGAAATTAGTTTATAATGCCCTAGTTCGCAGTATTTTGGACTATGGCACGTTCCACTTAACACCATGCAACAAAGGTGCTTTGGCTGGACTTGACAGGGTACAGTCCAAGTGTCTTCGGATCATCTCTGGATGTATGAAGTCTTCGCCCATCGGCGCGTTGCAGGTCGAATGCGCTGAACCTCCCCTGGCCCTAAGGCGACAGTACCTGGCCTCCCGTTTTTTATCTAGGGTAATTTGTAGGTCTTCCCATCCCCTTATTACTAAATTGCATGAGCTAAATTCCATAAGCAGAACCTCAAATTATTGGAAAAATAAAGAAACGCCTTTAATCTTAAAACATTTTCGTCTAACTCAAAGTTTAGAATGCCCAATCGTACAGTTTCCTAAATTACCCCTCTTTCATTTCGACTACGAAGTCTTATGTTTCATTCCAAAAATCCATTTCAATATAGGTATACCCAAAAATTCCCCTTCAGCAAATTCGATCTTCAATGCATCCGTGGCCCAGCGATGGGACGGTTTCCAGAGATTTTTTACAGACGCCTCAAAATCTACTGACTCTAATCACACTGGAGCTGCAGTATTTTTCGAAAACTCCAGGATCATACTTCAATACAAATGTCCCAAGGAAGCATCTGTGTTCACAGGCGAGTGCGTGGCATTATTGGAAGCGTGTCTTTTCATCGAGTCCCACCGCATTGACAAAGCCGTTATATTTACAGACTCCCTAAGCTGTCTCCAAGCCCTAGTCCAAAACCCTTTCAAAGGTAAATTGCACAGTACGCTTATTTTAAAAATTAAAAAATCACTTTTCTCGTGCAGTTATAGCCGGAAGGATGTTCAGTTGGTTTGGATACCTAGCCATTGTGGCATTAAGGGCAATGAGTGCGTCGATGCCTTGGCCAAAGGTGCATGTTCATCTGCTACAGCCGATCTCTGCCACAATGCCCATCAGGGCTATGATTTACTGAATCTCCCAAAAGAAAACCTTTACAGTACTTGGCAACAGCAGTGGAACTCGACTGGGAAGAAGAAAGGCAAATTCTTTTATGCAGTGCAACCATATGTTAAGCCAAAACCTTGGTTCTACACATACAAAAAGGTGTCGAAATCCATCATCTCCGTCCTCTGTAGAATCCGCTTAGGTTTTTGTTGCACTCCTGTGTTCTTGGAAAAAATCCGTGTTCGGGACTCATCCCTATGCGAATGCGGCCTGGAAGAAGGCACACTGGACCACATATTTTTTAAATGCCCAAATATCGTCTCATCTTCAGATTTGTATAGTCGTCTCCCGAAATTTAAGATCCCTCTTCCAATTAACTTCTCTTCTCTTCTAACATTTCCTTCACCAGAACTGCTTGTGGCGCTGATGAGTTTCATCCGTCACAACAATATAAAACTGTGAGCCAGAGTACCAAAAATTGTCTGTATGGTTGTGGTATAATTTATGTAATCGTTTAACAACTATAATATTTATGTATTTTTATTCTTTGTTTGTTTCAGTCCTGTACTAACCCAACAAGTTCAACTGTACCAATTGAAGAAACAGAGACTATCGTTCCTGTTCTGATTTTAACTTTTTTCTTTTCTAAATCCATTCTGTCTCTAATCATTAATCATACACACTTGTTTTTCCAATTTACTTTAGACATTGGCAGAATAGTCGACATCGGCTCCACTTGCCATTAACCAAAAATAGAATAGAATAGAATAAATAATTTGTCAAATAATAAGTCAATAATTGCAAATAATTCAAGAAATTTAAGATATAATATATTCTTATTTAATTGGTGTGTACCTAAGGATACTTCTAAGTTATTGTGTGGATCACGAAACGATTATGGAAGATAAAATTCAGATGGCCATCAAATATTGTAACAGAAGATTTTAATAAAGTATTTGGTGTTGTAATTATATTGTTTTATTGTAAATCAACACAAATTACTAAGTACTAAATAAAAAGGAGTAAATAGGACGGCCTATGCAGTGGTACCCTGATTTGTAGGTAGCTATATCTATATGCTATATATATATATATATATTCATATGCTTCATACATTGTTGTTGTTACTTGTTGCCAGAGGGCGCGGGCGTTCTGGAATCTTCGAGTGACGGCTCTATCTCAGTATATAAAATGTACTCTGTGGGGTAGCCCAGGGGGGGGGGGTCATGACCCCCCCCTGGATCCGCCATTGCCTAGAGTATATATTGTTCTGTGGTCATGGCTGTCATAACTCTTAGGACAAACGTTAAACATTTTTAATTTTTATTCTGTACATAAAAACATGTTACTTTATTCTCTCTGACTTATTTAAAGTTATCTGTGCTTTATTCTTTTCAGGGGTGTTTCCCAGCTTTGCTGAAATGTATAAAAATGAAACATCTCCTTTAATTTAAAAGAATAGAACAGTACTGGGATTATCTCCAACCCTCCACAAGTCCACGCCCGTAGTTCCACCGACTGCAGTTTAGGCTGGCTGGCAATAACCTTTTGTTGTATTTACCTTTACATTGTTGGAATAAACTTTTGTTGTTTGAAACAGTTTGTTGTTTCCTTGTCTCCAATACCAACCCACCTTGCATCCGGGCTTTTATTCCTTTACCACTAGAGGGACATTTTAATTTTATACAAAAATAATAATTGAGGTGGTTTAACCTCTCAAGGACCGCCATTATTACGTCAACCATCCGTCAAGTACCGCGGGCGGGCTCTTATCGTAAGAAAGCGGGGCTCAACTAATACTTGTTTACTGGCACGTTTTTGTGCCGCTGGGGCTCTAGAAGTTAAGGAACGGTAACACGACAAAAAAAATTAAAGTCTGTCTGTTTGTACACGCTTATCTCCGGACCTACTGGATGGATTTAATAAAATTTGGTAAGTAGATAGGTAGTTGACATCTTGGAACAACACAGGCTAGTTTTTTATCCTAGAATTCCCACGGGATCGGGATTTACGCGCGAAATCCTCCCCCACGCGAACGAAGTTGCGGGCAGCAGCTAGTAATTAATAAATATCTATAATTTGTATGAAGTGAAACAAAGAATATGTTAATAAAATCAATTTATTTTCTTATTATTTTAATTATAATAATAATTACAGTACATATATCACACACACACGCGGGCGTCAAGAGCGGTGGCGTAGGGCACCACGGCATGCTATGTTCAAGTTTTTTGATTTTACTACTTACCATGGCGCGCCTAATCCATGTTTCACATCAAACTTCGGCTAGGTTCGGGGTGGCCAGTTCATGCAAAGGCTACCGGATAGGCACAACGGCACTTGCGTGAAATCCATTCCGATTTGCATACAGCAACACAATGAGCAATGCGTCTTTGTTAGTGTGCTGAGGTATGCCGAGTCTGTTACGGCGCATAATTATGAGGTCTGGTGTCCATATGTCTTTCGACTCAGTGTTCTAAACACAGAACGTGTATAATTTTCCAACGCTCCGAGGATTCACTAGGTATATCCAATTGTTTATATAACATTTTATCATTAACTAGCTTTTTGTTTAATTTAGAATTTAAGGCGAGAATACTAGGTACGAATATTAAAGCAATGTGGTATGATCAAGATTATATCTCGATAATATCATATTTAGCCTCCAGGAAACTTATAAAAATGCACTTGGAACCGGCAGCTCGGTCGCCGCTATAGGCGCACGCCCACCAGCGTGAACAGGCGGTGCGGCGTCACGCGCAGCGTGTGGGCGGGCAGCGAGCGCAGCCCGTCGCCGCTATAGGCGCACGCCCACCAGCGTGAACAGGCGGTGCGGCGTCACGCGCGCCGTGTGGGCGGGCAGCGAGCGCAGCCCGTCGCCGCTATAGGCGCACGCCCACCAGCGTGAACAGGCGGTGCGGCGTCACGCGCGCCGTGTGGGCGGGCAGCGAGCGCAGCCCGTCGCCGCTATAGGCGCACGCCCACCAGCGTGAACAGGCGGTGCGGCGTCACGCGCGCCGTGTGGGCGGGCAGCGAGCGCAGCCCGTCGCCGCTATAGGCGCACGCCCACCAGCGTGAACAGGCGGTGCGGCGTCACGCGCAGCGTGTGGGCGGGCAGCGAGCGCAGCCCGTCGCCGCTATAGGCGCACGCCCACCAGCGTGAACAGGCGGTGCGGCGTCACGCGCGCCGTGTGGGCGGGCAGCGAGCGCAGCCCGTCGCCGCTATAGGCGCACGCCCACCAGCGTGAACAGGCGGTGCGGCGTCACGCGCGCCGTGTGGGCGGGCAGCGAGCGCAGCCCGTCGCCGCTATAGGCGCACGCCCACCAGCGTGAACAGGCGGTGCGGCGTCACGCGCGCCGTGTGGGCGGGCAGCGAGCGCAGCCCGTCGCCGCTATAGGCGCACGCCCACCAGCGTGAACAGGCGGTGCGGCGTCACGCGCAGCGTGTGGGCGGGCAGCGAGCGCAGCCCGTCGCCGCTATAGGCGCACGCCCACCAGCGTGAACAGGCGGTGCGGCGTCACGCGCGCCGTGTGGGCGGGCAGCGAGCGCAGCCCGTCGCCGCTATAGGCGCACGCCCACCAGCGTGAACAGGCGGTGCGGCGTCACGCGCAGCGTGTGGGCGGGCAGCGAGCGCAGCCCGTCGCCGCTATAGGCGCACGCCCACCAGCGTGAACAGGCGGTGCGGCGTCACGCGCAGCGTGTGGGCGGGCAGCGAGCGCAGCCCGTCGCCGCTATAGGCGCACGCCCACCAGCGTGAACAGGCGGTGCGGCGTCACGCGCGCCGTGTGGGCGGGCAGCGAGCGCAGCCCGTCGCCGCTATAGGCGCACGCCCACCAGCGTGAACAGGCGGTGCGGCGTCACGCGCGCCGTGTGGGCGGGCAGCGAGCGCAGCCCGTCGCCGCTATAGGCGCACGCCCACCAGCGTGAACAGGCGGTACGGCGTCACGCGCAGCGTGTGGGCGGGCAGCGAGCGCAGCCCGTCGCCGCTATAGGCGCACGCCCACCAGCGTGAACAGGCGGTGCGGCGTCACGCGCGCCGTGTGGGCGGGCAGCGAGCGCAGCCCGTCGCCGCTATAGGCGCACGCCCACCAGCGTGAACAGGCGGTGCGGCGTCACGCGCGCCGTGTGGGCGGGCAGCGAGCGCAGCCCGTCGCCGCTATAGGCGCACGCCCACCAGCGTGAACAGGCGGTGCGGCGTCACGCGCAGCGTGTGGGCGGGCAGCGAGCGCAGCCCGTCGCCGCTATAGGCGCACGCCCACCAGCGTGAACAGGCGGTGCGGCGTCACGCGCAGCGTGTGGGCGGGCAGCGAGCGCAGCCCGTCGCCGCTATAGGCGCACGCCCACCAGCGTGAACAGGCGGTGCGGCGTCACGCGCAGCGTGTGGGCGGGCAGCGAGCGCAGCCCGTCGCCGCTATAGGCGCACGCCCACCAGCGTGAACAGGCGGTGCGGCGTCACGCGCAGCGTGTGGGCGGGCAGCGAGCGCAGCCCGTCGCCGCTATAGGCGCACGCCCACCAGCGTGAACAGGCGGTGCGGCGTCACGCGCGCCGTGTGGGCGGGCAGCGAGCGCAGCCCGTCGCCGCTATAGGCGCACGCCCACCAGCGTGAACAGGCGGTGCGGCGTCACGCGCGCCGTGTGGGCGGGCAGCGAGCGCAGCCCGTCGCCGCTATAGGCGCACGCCCACCAGCGTGAACAGGCGGTGCGGCGTCACGCGCAGCGTGTGGGCGGGCAGCGAGCGCAGCCCGTCGCCGCTATAGGCGCACGCCCACCAGCGTGAACAGGCGGTGCGGCGTCACGCGCAGCGTGTGGGCGGGCAGCGAGCGCAGCCCGTCGCCGCTATAGGCGCACGCCCACCAGCGTGAACAGGCGGTGCGGCGTCACGCGCAGCGTGTGGGCGGGCAGCGAGCGCAGCCCGTCGCCGCTATAGGCGCACGCCCACCAGCGTGAACAGGCGGTGCGGCGTCACGCGCAGCGTGTGGGCGGGCAGCGAGCGCAGCCCGTCGCCGCTATAGGCGCACGCCCACCAGCGTGAACAGGCGGTGCGGCGTCACGCGCAGCGTGTGGGCGGGCAGCGAGCGCAGCCCGTCGCCGCTATAGGCGCACGCCCACCAGCGTGAACAGGCGGTGCGGCGTCACGCGCAGCGTGTGGGCGGGCAGCGAGCGCAGCCCGTCGCCGCTATAGGCGCACGCCCACCAGCGTGAACAGGCGGTGCGGCGTCACGCGCAGCGTGTGGGCGGGCAGCGAGCGCAGCCCGTCGCCGCTATAGGCGCACGCCCACCAGCGTGAACAGGCGGTGCGGCGTCACGCGCAGCGTGTGGGCGGGCAGCGAGCGCAGCCCGTCGCCGCTATAGGCGCACGCCCACCAGCGTGAACAGGCGGTGCGGCGTCACGCGCAGCGTGTGGGCGGGCAGCGAGCGCAGCCCGTCGCCGCTATAGGCGCACGCCCACCAGCGTGAACAGGCGGTGCGGCGTCACGCGCAGCGTGTGGGCGGGCAGCGAGCGCAGCCCGTCGCCGCTATAGGCGCACGCCCACCAGCGTGAACAGGCGGTGCGGCGTCACGCGCAGCGTGTGGGCGGGCAGCGAGCGCAGCCCGTCGCCGCTATAGGCGCACGCCCACCAGCGTGAACAGGCGGTGCGGCGTCACGCGCAGCGTGTGGGCGGGCAGCGAGCGCAGCCCGTCGCCGCTATAGGCGCACGCCCACCAGCGTGAACAGGCGGTGCGGCGTCACGCGCAGCGTGTGGGCGGGCAGCGAGCGCAGCCCGTCGCCGCTATAGGCGCACGCCCACCAGCGTGAACAGGCGGTGCGGCGTCACGCGCAGCGTGTGGGCGGGCAGCGAGCGCAGCCCGTCGCCGCTATAGGCGCACGCCCACCAGCGTGAACAGGCGGTGCGGCGTCACGCGCAGCGTGTGGGCGGGCAGCGAGCGCAGCCCGTCGCCGCTATAGGCGCACGCCCACCAGCGTGAACAGGCGGTGCGGCGTCACGCGCAGCGTGTGGGCGGGCAGCGAGCGCAGCCCGTCGCCGCTATAGGCGCACGCCCACCAGCGTGAACAGGCGGTGCGGCGTCACGCGCAGCGTGTGGGCGGGCAGCGAGCGCAGCCCGTCGCCGCTATAGGCGCACGCCCACCAGCGTGAACAGGCGGTGCGGCGTCACGCGCAGCGTGTGGGCGGGCAGCGAGCGCAGCCCGTCGCCGCTATAGGCGCACGCCCACCAGCGTGAACAGGCGGTGCGGCGTCACGCGCAGCGTGTGGGCGGGCAGCGAGCGCAGTCCGTCGCCGCTATAGGCGCACGCCCACCAGCGTGAACAGGCGGTGCGGCGTCACGCGCAGCGTGTGGGCGGGCAGCGAGCGCAGTCCGTCGCCGCTATAGGCGCACGCCCACCAGCGTGAACAGGCGGTGCGGCGTCACGCGCAGCGTGTGGGCGGGCAGCGAGCGCAGCCCGTCGCCGCTATAGGCGCACGCCCACCAGCGTGAACAGGCGGTGCGGCGTCACGCGCAGCGTGTGGGCGGGCAGCGAGCGCAGCCCGTCGCCGCTATAGGCGCACGCCCACCAGCGTGAACAGGCGGTGCGGCGTCACGCGCAGCGTGTGGGCGGGCAGCGAGCGCAGCCCGTCGCCGCTATAGGCGCACTCCCACCAGCGTGAACAGGCGGTGCGGCGTCACGCGCAGCGTGTGGGCGGGCAGCGAGCGCAGCCCGTCGCCGCTATAGGCGCACGCCCACCAGCGTGAACAGGCGGTGCGGCGTCACGCGCAGCGTGTGGGCGGGCAGCGAGCGCAGTCCGTCGCCGCTATAGGCGCACGCCCACCAGCGTGAACAGGCGGTGCGGCGTCACGCGCAGCGTGTGGGCGGGCAGCGAGCGCAGCCCGTCGCCGCTATAGGCGCACGCCCACCAGCGTGAACAGGCGGTGCGGCGTCACGCGCAGCGTGTGGGCGGGCAGCGAGCGCAGCCCGTCGCCGCTATAGGCGCACGCCCACCAGCGTGAACAGGCGGTGCGGCGTCACGCGCAGCGTGTGGGCGGGCAGCGAGCGCAGTCCGTCGCCGCTATAGGCGCACGCCCACCAGCGTGAACAGGCGGTGCGGCGTCACGCGCAGCGTGTGGGCGGGCAGCGAGCGCAGCCCGTCGCCGCTATAGGCGCACGCCCACCAGCGTGAACAGGCGGTGCGGCGTCACGCGCAGCGTGTGGGCGGGCAGCGAGCGCAGCCCGTCGCCGCTATAGGCGCACGCCCACCAGCGTGAACAGGCGGTGCGGCGTCACGCGCAGCGTGTGGGCGGGCAGCGAGCGCAGCCCGTCGCCGCTATAGGCGCACGCCCACCAGCGTGAACAGGCGGTGCGGCGTCACGCGCAGCGTGTGGGCGGGCAGCGAGCGCAGCCCGTCGCCGCTATAGGCGCACGCCCACCAGCGTGAACAGGCGGTGCGGCGTCACGCGCAGCGTGTGGGCGGGCAGCGAGCGCAGCCCGTCGCCGCTATAGGCGCACGCCCACCAGCGTGAACAGGCGGTGCGGCGTCACGCGCAGCGTGTGGGCGGGCAGCGAGCGCAGCCCGTCGCCGCTATAGGCGCACGCCCACCAGCGTGAACAGGCGGTGCGGCGTCACGCGCAGCGTGTGGGCGGGCAGCGAGCGCAGCCCGTCGCCGCTATAGGCGCACGCCCACCAGCGTGAACAGGCGGTGCGGCGTCACGCGCAGCGTGTGGGCGGGCAGCGAGCGCAGCCCGTCGCCGCTATAGGCGCACGCCCACCAGCGTGAACAGGCGGTGCGGCGTCACGCGCAGCGTGTGGGCGGGCAGCGAGCGCAGCCCGTCGCCGCTATAGGCGCACGCCCACCAGCGTGAACAGGCGGTGCGGCGTCACGCGCAGCGTGTGGGCGGGCAGCGAGCGCAGCCCGTCGCCGCTATAGGCGCACGCCCACCAGCGTGAACAGGCGGTGCGGCGTCACGCGCAGCGTGTGGGCGGGCAGCGAGCGCAGCCCGTCGCCGCTATAGGCGCACGCCCACCAGCGTGAACAGGCGGTGCGGCGTCACGCGCAGCGTGTGGGCGGGCAGCGAGCGCAGCCCGTCGCCGCTATAGGCGCACGCCCACCAGCGTGAACAGGCGGTGCGGCGTCACGCGCAGCGTGTGGGCGGGCAGCGAGCGCAGCCCGTCGCCGCTATAGGCGCACGCCCACCAGCGTGAACAGGCGGTGCGGCGTCACGCGCAGCGTGTGGGCGGGCAGCGAGCGCAGCCCGTCGCCGCTATAGGCGCACGCCCACCAGCGTGAACAGGCGGTGCGGCGTCACGCGCAGCGTGTGGGCGGGCAGCGAGCGCAGCCCGTCGCCGCTATAGGCGCACGCCCACCAGCGTGAACAGGCGGTGCGGCGTCACGCGCAGCGTGTGGGCGGGCAGCGAGCGCAGCCCGTCGCCGCTATAGGCGCACGCCCACCAGCGTGAACAGGCGGTGCGGCGTCACGCGCAGCGTGTGGGCGGGCAGCGAGCGCAGCCCGTCGCCGCTATAGGCGCACGCCCACCAGCGTGAACAGGCGGTGCGGCGTCACGCGCAGCGTGTGGGCGGGCAGCGAGCGCAGCCCGTCGCCGCTATAGGCGCACGCCCACCAGCGTGAACAGGCGGTGCGGCGTCACGCGCAGCGTGTGGGCGGGCAGCGAGCGCAGCCCGTCGCCGCTATAGGCGCACGCCCACCAGCGTGAACAGGCGGTGCGGCGTCACGCGCAGCGTGTGGGCGGGCAGCGAGCGCAGTCCGTCGCCGCTATAGGCGCACGCCCACCAGCGTGAACAGGCGGTGCGGCGTCACGCGCAGCGTGTGGGCGGGCAGCGAGCGCAGTCCGTCGCCGCTATAGGCGCACGCCCACCAGCGTGAACAGGCGGTGCGGCGTCACGCGCAGCGTGTGGGCGGGCAGCGAGCGCAGCCCGTCGCCGCTATAGGCGCACGCCCACCAGCGTGAACAGGCGGTGCGGCGTCACGCGCAGCGTGTGGGCGGGCAGCGAGCGCAGCCCGTCGCCGCTATAGGCGCACGCCCACCAGCGTGAACAGGCGGTGCGGCGTCACGCGCAGCGTGTGGGCGGGCAGCGAGCGCAGCCCGTCGCCGCTATAGGCGCACTCCCACCAGCGTGAACAGGCGGTGCGGCGTCACGCGCAGCGTGTGGGCGGGCAGCGAGCGCAGCCCGTCGCCGCTATAGGCGCACGCCCACCAGCGTGAACAGGCGGTGCGGCGTCACGCGCAGCGTGTGGGCGGGCAGCGAGCGCAGTCCGTCGCCGCTATAGGCGCACGCCCACCAGCGTGAACAGGCGGTGCGGCGTCACGCGCAGCGTGTGGGCGGGCAGCGAGCGCAGCCCGTCGCCGCTATAGGCGCACGCCCACCAGCGTGAACAGGCGGTGCGGCGTCACGCGCAGCGTGTGGGCGGGCAGCGAGCGCAGCCCGTCGCCGCTATAGGCGCACGCCCACCAGCGTGAACAGGCGGTGCGGCGTCACGCGCAGCGTGTGGGCGGGCAGCGAGCGCAGTCCGTCGCCGCTATAGGCGCACGCCCACCAGCGTGAACAGGCGGTGCGGCGTCACGCGCAGCGTGTGGGCGGGCAGCGAGCGCAGCCCGTCGCCGCTATAGGCGCACGCCCACCAGCGTGAACAGGCGGTGCGGCGTCACGCGCAGCGTGTGGGCGGGCAGCGAGCGCAGCCCGTCGCCGCTATAGGCGCACGCCCACCAGCGTGAACAGGCGGTGCGGCGTCACGCGCAGCGTGTGGGCGGGCAGCGAGCGCAGCCCGTCGCCGCTATAGGCGCACGCCCACCAGCGTGAACAGGCGGTGCGGCGTCACGCGCAGCGTGTGGGCGGGCAGCGAGCGCAGCCCGTCTGCGGCGCCGCCGTCGCGGATGTTGTCTCGTATGATCTGTCTCCGCGCGCTGTTGCGCCGCTCCTGCGGGTGCTCCAGCATCGTGTAGCGCGACATCTCCGGGGGAAACCTGGAACACATATATGCCTTTTCATTAAGAACGCTTCAACTTCATCTAATCGCATCCAGATTTAGTCGCCAAATATCAGAATTAGTCGGACCGTAGTTTCAAATTACGGTTCGAATTGCACCTCCCTACAAGGGCATAAAACGGGCGACCCGGGTTAAGTGTGGGTCATTCGCTATACAACCTTTGAAGTGAACACACGTGAACAGCTACAGCAAGAAAAATACCCTAGAAGATGGATACCACTGCAGATGAAGCCGCGCAAGTCATTGCATTCCTGCAATCAGGGATGCGGCAATGTGATATTGCTCGGCAACTGAACTTGAGTCGTTTTTCTGTTTGACCAGTGTTCCAACGCTTCCAAGAGACTGGTGGCTATATCCGAAGACATGTATCTGGAAGACAACGGCACGCATCCAAAAGAAACAATCGCTTCACTGTTTCGACGTCTTTACGGAATCGGTTCTCCAATACTGTTGAGCTACAACAACTGCGATCAGCTCGCAGAACTTCTGTAAGCGTATCTAGAAAATTGCAGCTCACAGGGCTGCTACAGGGCCAAAATTGACTGCACAGCATAGGAGAGACCGATTGCAATTTGCCCGTGACCATGTGGATTGGACAATAGACCAATAGAGGGCTGTGCTCTTCTCGGATGAGACGAGGGTGTGTCTTTTCTACAATGACAGGCGTAGAAGAGTGTACAGGAGGCAAGGGGGAACGATTCGTACAAGCCTGTATTCAAGAGACAGTGGAATACGGGGGTGGCTCGTGCATGTTCTGCCGGCAATCGACGGCAAAACGAACCTTGTGTGTGTTTCTCGGACTGGAAGTGCTCGCTGACTACTCCTCGGTATATAACAGAGATCTTAGAGGAGCAGGTTGTCCCTTATGCGGGATTTGTAGGCAGTGGGTTCACGTTAATATACGATAACGCTCGCTGTCACACCGTATTAAATGTAAAACTACCTGCAAGAACTTGGCATCTCTGTTATGCGCTGGTTGGCGCCAAGTCCAGACCTGAACCCTATTGAGCACCTTTGGAATGAACTGAAACGGCGTACAGGTACGTGATCCTGCCCCTACCACTCTCCAAGACCGCCAAGATGCCGTCATTGCAGAATGGGACAACATCCCGCAAGAGACTGTTGTCACATTGATTAGGTCCATGAGAGAACGCATGGAAGCAGTCATGAGGACTGGGGTAACACTAGGTATTAAGTTATTATTAAGGACTTTCTTGTAATTTTTACTGATTCAATAAAATTTATTTTTTTAATTATTTACATTAGCTTGCTTTTTTATTCCTTGGTAAACAAAAAACCAAATCTATTGATTTATTCTGAAATTTAAATAAATGACTGAAGGGAATTCTCAAAGAGGTGCGATTTTTGTGAGCCGAGTGTATTTGCGAGCGGGAGGGTGATGCCGCATACTGCATGCAAGATAGCTAATTCCGCCAAGAACTAGATAATCTTCTGATGTATTCGTTTTTGAAGGTAAAAATTTGGCTCTATTTCTTACAATTGTGAAAAACGTTTGTGAAAAATTAATTGTTATAACCGATTTCTACAGAATATGGCGATTATTTTAAAGCCACTATATGATTGCTTAAGGAAGACAAGTTTGAGTGGGCAGAGTCTTGCGATAAAATTGGCGAAATCATTTATAAAAAGAAATAAATAAGCTCGAGCAGATATTACGATATATTAGGAGGAATATTGTTAAATTTTGATGATAATTTAACAATTATCATAACATCTGATTCAGCAGATAGCGTGCTTGCTGCTGTATCTAAAAATACTTTTAAATATTTCAATTGCCTTGTGTGTAACTACTGTTTGTTATTTAATAACCAATTTGCAAAGTAAACATAATTTATTATTTAAAGTACGATATTAAATTTTCACTACTATACTGTGTCAAAAACGAGTACAACCGAGCGCCATAGTATTCGCCCAATCTCCTTTCCCACAAACTTTAAGACCCACCAAATCGTTTTTGACAAACTAATAGTAACTTCTTTATACTATAAACTAGTATTTGCGTGTTGCGCTAGGTGCAAGAACCTCGCGTGCTTGTAAAAAAAAAAAAAAATGGGGGTGGGTGATGGCGGGGGGGGGGGGGGGGGGTTGCACAATTATTTCGACTAAAGTATTGCCCCTCTAAATTAATCTGAAAAAAAAAAAATGTTCCAAGTCTCTTAACTTCCGAGATCCGCCTAAAGGGGGTGAGAAGGGGGGCAAGGGGGGCGACTTTGAAAAATGGTTTTTACTTTACCGAGCCTCCTCTATACGAATCCGTAAAAAAAATACGGGTCTCGTAGTTTCCGAGATACGATAGGAAGGGGGGGAGAAGGGGGGTGAAAAGGGGAGGTTTGGCACATTTCCCGTAAGTTTGACAGTTACTTGTTTACGAATCTGTCAAAATATACCCACCTCCCCATCCACCATCTGGGAGAACAATTATGTCAATGAGTCAGTCAGTCAGTCAGTGAGTCAGTGAGTGGTAATTTAGCTTTATATAGTATAACTAGTATTTGCGTGTTGCGCGAGGTGCAAGCACCTCGCGCGCTTGTGAAAAAGAAAAAAAAGGGGGGGGTGATGGGGGGCTTTAGTATTTGCGTGTTGCGCGAGGTGCAAGCACCTCGCGTGTTAGTGAAAAAAAAAAAATGGGTGGGGTGTGTTGGGGGGGGGGTTGCAGAAGTATTTTGACTAAAGCACTGCCCCTCTAAATGAATCTGAAAAAAAAAATGTTCCAAGTCTCTTAATTTCAGAGATCCGCCTAAAGGGGGTGAGAAGGGGGGCCAGGGGGGCGACTTTGATAAATGGTTTTTACTTTACCGAGCCTCCTCTATACGAATCCGTAAAAAAAAAATACGGGTCTCGTAGTTTCCGAGATACGATAGGGAGGGGGGAGAAGGGGGGGAAAAGGGGAGGTTTGGCACTTTTCCCGTAGGTTTGAGAGTTACTTGTTTACGAATCTGTCAAAATATACCCATCTCCCCATCCACCATCTGGGAGAACAATTATGTCAATGAGTCAGTCAGTGAGTGAGTCAGTGAGTGGTAATTTTGCTTTATATAATACAACTAGTATTTGCGTATTGCGCGAGGTGCAAGCACCTCGCGTGCTTGTGAAAAAAAAAATAGGGAGGGGGGTGATGGGGGGTTTGCACAATTATTTCGACTAAAGCATTGCCCCTCTAAATGAATCTGAAAAAAAAAAAATGTTCCAAGTCTCTTAATTTCCGAGATCCGGCTAAAGGGGGTGAGAAGGGGGGTGGGGGGGGCGACTTTGATAAATGGTTTTTACTTTACCGAGCCTCCTCTATACGAATCCGTAAAAAAAAAATACGGGTCTCGTAGTTTCCGAGATACGATAGGGAGGGGGTAGGAGGGGGGGGGGGGAAAGGGGAGGTTTGGCACTTTTCCCGTAGGTTTGAGAGTTACTTGTTTACGAATCTGTCAAAATATACCCACCTCCCCATCCACCATCTGGGAGAACAATTATGTCAATGAGTGAGTGAGTCAGTCAGTGAGTCAGTGGTAATCGAGCTTTATATAATATAACTAGTATTTACGTGTTGAGCGAGGTGCAAGCACCTCGCGTGCTTGTGAAAAAAAAAAGGGGGGGTGGTGATGGGGGAGATGGGGGGGTTTAGTATTTGCGTGTTGCGCGAGGTGCAAGCACCCCGCGTGCTTGTGAAAAAAAAAAAAAGGGGGGGGTGATGGGGGGTTTAGTATTTGCGTGTTGCGCGAGGTGCAAGCACCTCGCATGCTTGTGAAAAAAAAAATGGGGAGGGGGGTGATGGGGGGGGTTGCACAATTATTTCGACTAAAGCATTGCCCCTCTAAATGAATCTGAAAAAAATAAATGTTCCAAGTCTCTTAATTTCCGAGATCCGCCTAAAGGGGGTGAGAAGGGGGGCAAGGGGGGCGACTTTGAAAAATGGTTTTTACTTTACCGAGCCCCCTCTACACGAATCCGTAAAAAAAAGAAAATACGGGTCTCGTAGTTTTCGAGATACGATAGGGAGGGGGGAGAAGGGGGGTGAAAAGGGGAGGTTTGGCACTTTTTCCGTAGGTTTGAGAGTTACTTGTTTACGAATCTGTCAAAATATACCCACATCCCCATCCACCATCTGGGAGAACAATTATGTCAATGAGTGAGTGAGTGAGTGAGTCAGTCAGTCAGTGGTAATTTAGCTTTATATAATAGAACTAGTATTTGCGTGTTGCGCGAGGTGCAAGCACCTCGCGTGCTTTCTTTAAGAAAAAAAAAGGAAGGTGATGGGGGAGGGATAAGGGGGAGGGTGCACAATTATTTCGACTAAAGCATTGCCCCTCTAAATGAATCTTAAAAAAAAAAATGTTCCAAGTCTCTTAATTTCCGAGATACGCCTAAAGGGGGTGAGAAAGGGGGCAAGGGGGGCGACTTTGAAAAATGGTTTTTAATTTACCGAGCCTCCTGTATAGGAATCCCTAAAAAAAAAAAATACGGGTCTCGTAGTTTCCGAGATACGATAGGGAGGGGGGAGAAGGGGGGTGAAAAGGGGAGGTTTGGCACATTTCCCGTAGGTTTGAGAGTTACTTGTTTACGAATCTGTCAAAATATACCCACCTCCCCATCCACCATCTGGGAGAACAATTATGTCAATGAGTGATTGAGTCAGTCAGTCAGTGAGTGAGTGGTAATTTAGCTTTATCTATACTAATATTATAAAGCGGAAAAGTTTGTTAGTTTGTTTGTTTGTTTGCTTGAACGCGCTAATCTTCGAAAGTACTGGGTGGATTTGGATGAAATTTGGTATGGAAGTAGCTTGAAGCTTGAGGAAGGTTATAGGCTACTTTTTACCCGACTGCAAAAAAGGAGAGTTATGTTTTTATCGTGATAGAATCCACGGGAGCGAAGCCCCGCGAGAGTACTAGTATAGTATAATGTTAGACAAAAAACCTTGACAGACCAGACATGAACTACATGCTTCTCATATACAAATACAAATTGTATGGACTTTAAAAGAGACTATGAACTCTGAGTTTCTTTCGGTTTTTCTTCTCAAAGTAGTCAGTTAGGAAATACCGGCCTCATCTAGCTAAACTAAACTTAACACGCAAAAAAACATGACGCGTAAGTGTTATTTATAACCAATTTACTAAATAATTATCTCATTTCATTGAGGGTAGGTACAACACAGACTGCAAATAGCCTGTTTGAAATAAAAAGTAATAATCAACAATAATTGGTGGAATCTGTCCTACAATACGGGATAATCTTTTGGGGTAACTCAACTGATAAGGACACAATATTCAAATCACATAAAAATGTATTAAGTCTATGTTTAAATTAGAAACTACTCAGAGTTGTAGGCCTTATTTTGAAAAATATAAAATTTTGAACAAACTTTTCCGCTTTATAATATTAGTATAGATATATATATGTCGCAATCGAGTCATTTCCGGAACGCCAGCGCCCCCAGTCGGCACTCGACGGAGTCAATGATTCATCGGCTGAGCGGCGTGCTCGTGAGTTCTCGGGTAGCAGCCGTTCAGTGCGGTCGAATATTGAAACCGATGCGCGTTCCTACTTGTAGTCTGTACTCTGTATATAATTGTAATAATATTTACCGAAAGTGATTGGATAATATAACCAAGTTGATTTAAGAAACTACTGTGTTTCGTTGCTCCAATATTACCCATCGACGCCCACGGCTTAGAGTAATTATGGACCCTACTGATGACGCTGGGCATCCTCCTCCGTCATCAGAAGTGGGATCTCTGTTGGTGCAAGATGAAGAGAAGAATGAAGCGAATATTTGGCGTGTCATGTTTGAACAACAAAACCAGAACATGCGAGCGCTGATCGAAGCCCAAACCAAAACCAGTCTACCGTGACAGTCTACCTACGTTCGACCCGGACAAACAAGGTACTGACGCGAGATCGTGGTGTGCTACAGCCGATTTGTGTTTTTCCAAAAACCCCCCACGTGGTGGCCAACTTATACTAGCCGTTGGCAAGGCGCTCAAAGGTGAAGCATCGACGTGGCTATCTCAAATAGCATACGAAGGAATCACATGGCAGGAGTTCAAGGTACTTTTCACCACGAGGTTTATATCAACGGAAACATTGGCGGGTACCCTCATTAAATTAAATGAAGATAAACCGAGTGAAAAAGAATCACTGCCAGCATATGCAAGCCGATTAATAGCCTCTTTGACAAATCGTTGGAAGGATGTAAACAAAGAAGAGATCGCCATAGCTACTGTACTCGCTCACTTATCACAGTTTGACCCGCGAATCCAACGTTTGGCGTTTACAACGAACATCAATTCGCGAGAAAAACTACAACAAGAACTGAACGCTTTCTCGCAATTGAAACGCAAGTTGAATACAACCGGAGAATCTTCGAATGCACCTGATTTCAAACGTGCGAAGTTAATTGCTATCAAGTGCTTTAATTGCGGAAAAACGGGTCATAAGCGAGCGGATTGTCGAAGTAATACGAGCGACGTGAGAGGACGAACTACGAGGCCGAACCCAGGGACGCAGCAGCCAGCATCAAGGCCTTTGGTGTGCTACAAATGCGGGAAACCGGGCCACATTGCTGTCCGGTGTACCAGCGGCGGCGGCGGCAGCAGCAGCCAGCTGGGCGACAGCAGCGCCGGCGCAGCACGTGGCGAGCGACGCGTTGATGTTTGCGTCGTGCAGCCCCCATCCGGCCATATTAGGTCATAAAGGTAAATTGATTCGTTTTACTTACGATTCTGGCGCTGAATGCTCGTTAGTTAAAGAAAGTTTTGCAGCCAAATTTAGTGGCAAGCGTTTTAACAATGTTGTTACTATGACGGGTATTGGTCAAACACGAGTATTCAGCACGGAACAGATTCTGTCTTGTATTGTGATTAACGATCATTGTATCGAAGTGGTGTTACACGTTTTGCCCGATAATTGTTTACGAAGTGACGTCATGATAGGTCGCGAGATTTTAAATCAGGGCTTTGTTATGAATATGACGGCTACAGAGCTTTGCTTAACAAAGACTATTTGTGTAAATTCGGTGAATAACGATAACGCGCGCGAACGGGATTTAACTGCTATTATAACAGATATTGAAGGTAGCGATAAGTCGAAGCTTTTGCAAACGTTAGATCGGTTTTCAGATTTTTTTATCACAGGTCTACCTGTGACGCGTGTGAACACAGGCGAGCTTAAAATTAGGTTGATAGATCCGAATCGCACGGTACAGCGACGACCATATCGAATGTCGGCAGACGAACGCAGCGTTATTCGCGACCGTGTAAAACAACTTTTAGAAGCAAATATTATCAGACCTAGCTGCTCTCCATTTGCCAGTCCAGCTTTACTAGTTAAGAAGCATGACGGTTCAGACCGCATGTGTATTGATTATCGCGAACTTAACAGTAATACAGTCCCTGACCGTTATCCACTTCCTTTGATCTCTGATCAAATCTCACGGCTTCACGGAGCTATATTTTTCACAAAACTTGATTGTGCTAGCGGTTTCCACTTAATTCCCATAAGTGAAGAGTCCATAGAGAGTACTGCTTTCATTACAAATGAAGGTCAATACGAATTTCTGACAATGCCATTCGGTTTGAAGAATGCAATTTCAGTGTTTCAAAGGGCTATTATGAACGCACTTGGTGATCTGGCTCATGATTACGTAATAGTTTACGTTGATGACATTTTAATTGTTTCTTCCGATGTAGAGTCGGGCCTAGAGCGACTTAATACTGTGCTGCAAGCTCTGACCAAAGCCGGTTTCTCTTTGAACCTGAAGAAATGCTCCTTCCTTAAGACAAAGGTAGAGTTCTTGGGGTTCCAGGTAGAATCCGGCCAAATTAGACCCAATAGCAGGAAAATAGAGGCTCTTACGTCTTTACCCCCTCCTAAAACTGTGACCCAATTGAGACAATTCATCGGATTGGCCTCATATTTTCGTCAATTCGTGCAAAACTTCTCCAAAATAATGGCCCCCTTGTACCGATTGACCTCGCTGAAAGGTGAGCTTAGTTGGAAGCCCGAGCACGAAGAGATTCGTCAGAAGATCGTCTTGGCTTTGACAAATGACCCTATATTGACAATCTATGACCCAGAGCTTTCGGTAGAGCTCCACACAGACGCTAGCAGCTTAGGCTATGGAGCAATTTTGTTCCAAGTCACGACTGATGGTAAGCGACGTGTGGTAGCCTACTTTAGTAAGAGGACAACCCCTGCAGAAAGCAAGTACCACTCGTACGAGTTGGAAACTCTGGCGGTCGTAAACTCAATCAAACATTTCCGACAATACCTTCACGGTAAGAAGTTTACCGTTGTTACAGATTGTAATTCATTGAAATCGTCCCAAACAAAGAAAGAGCTGACCCCCCGAGCGCATAGGTGGTGGGCTTTTCTTCAGTCATTTGACTTTGACGTCGTGTACAAAGAGAGAAAACGTATGTCGCATGTAGATTTCTTTTCACGAAACCCTATACCGTCAGATCCAAGTCCATTCGAATCGCGTTTAGTGTCGAAACGCGTTGACGTTACTGAGCTTTCTCCCAACTGGCTTCTAGCAGAACAGCAACGCGATGTAGAGGTCTCTAAAATTATAACCGATTTAGGAGAAGGTCGTTTAGATGAAAGTATGGCTAGGACCTACGTACTTCGATCGGGTATTCTCTATCGCAAAATCCAACGTAATGGCAGGTCTAAATGCTTACCTTATTTACCTCGTGCTCTCCGATGGTCAGTAGTAAATAATTTTCACGAATCTATCTTTCACCTCGGAGCCGAGAAGACAACTGAAAAGCTATTCGACTTTTACTGGTTTCCAGGAATGTCGCAATACGTTAAGAAGTTTGTAGATAACTGCGTTACATGTAAAGTTGCGAAAACTCACTCCGGTAACGTTCAAGCCGAATTGCATCCCATACCTAAGGTAACGGCCCCGTGGCACACGGTACACATAGACGCGACTGGTAAGCTTAGTGGTAAAAACGATAAGAAGGAGTACGTTTTCGTTCTGATCGACGCGTTTACAAAGTACGTTCTTTTATTCCATACGACGAATATTGACTCCAAAAGTAGTATTAACGCGGTGACTCAAAGTGTAGCACTTTTTGGAGCCCCTACCCGGATAATTGCTGATCAAGGACGTTGTTTTGCGAGTAAAGAGTTCCGTGATTTTTGTTTGATTAAGAACATCAATCTGCATCTCATAGCGATAGGTTCGTCTCGTGCTAACGGGCAGGTAGAACGCGTTATGGCAGTCTTAAAATCAATGCTTACCGCGGTAGAAACTAGCGATAACAAATCGTGGCAAGACGCTATAGGCGAGGTTCAATTAGCGATAAATTGTACCATGAATCGTGTGACAAGAGCTTCGCCACTAGAGCTTTTAATAGGTAAAGTCGCAAGACCTTTGTCAATGATGTGTAGTGAGGTAGAGGTCGATGTCGATGATATCGACAAGATTCGTGAACGTGCGTCCGAGAATATCGTGAAGTGTGCGGCTTATGATAAGTCTCGTTTTGACACAACAAAGGCGAAAATTGATAATTTTTCGGTTGGTGACTTTGTGTTGTTAAAGAACGAAGAGCGTAATCAAACAAAATTAGATCCGAAGTTTAAAGGGCCGTTCAAAGTAGTAGAGGTATTAGATGGCGATCGTTACACACTAAAAGCTCCAAATTCAAATCGTACTTACAAATACGCGCATGATAGGCTAAGAAAAATGCCAGCAGGTCACGTATCAGTCGAGATTGATGTTGACGAAGTCAATGATGAAGTTCATATTTAAGTGGTGGTAGAAACTCGAGTAAGGGGACTCTAGGAGCCATAGTTAGTAGTTGTGTTCGACCGTACCAGTAGCTATTACGTAGTCGTAGCCCGGTGGAAATCGGTATCTCTTGGGGCAACCCGAGTAGTCCGTGGGTGCGCGGTGTGCGTTTAGCTCTGGCTGAGGTCGGGGTCTGTAGAGACCACACGTGTGGTTACCAGGTGGTGACCAGGGACCGTACAACCCCGATTAAGAGTTAAGTCTTTGAAAGGGTAAGCCTTTTATAAGGTTACCTTTATCGTGATGTAACTCTATGAATGGGTTTTAGGCTTGAACCCATTAAAAGGGTCATCTCTTCAATATGGATAACCCATTGAATGGGTTTTATACAAGAACCCCAGTGAAAGGGTTACACCTACATTATGATAACCCATTGAATGGGTTCTATACCTAAAACCCTACATTAAGATAACCTATAAAGTATAGGTAAGGGTTTTCTTCGGGTTACCATATTATTATGGTTATTCAATAGACTTGTGCTAAGTAGGTGCTGGATGGAGCACCACACACACCATCGCTAGCGCACTGACTTTATTACACTAGACATTGCAGACATGTAGCCGAAACACGTGTTACCTATAATATTTAGATTTTAGATACTCTCATATTAAGGTGTGTGTCCTGAACTCCCGCATTTGCGACAAGTGTTGTCTTGTATGAGTCATACAAGACAACAATTACCTACATATAGATGTAGACTGATGTCCTGTAAAGTAACGCAAATAATGTTTTTTAACGCGTTGTAAATACCTACGTACAGTAAACATTCGAGTAAAAAATTAACAAAAAAAATAAAAAACGATAGCTACGTTAAAAGATAACTAGAGAACTAAAATTACGGAAACTAAATATAAAATTGCTTCATAATGACAACAATAACAAAGAGAATACATACATATACATTCGCGATTTATTTGCCAAAAATTTAAACAAATATGAGTTTATAGAAAAATAACTTTAATTCCTACATAATAAAGTTCAATTTACGCTACAATGTCAGACATTTCTATAACTTTTTTATAGTGCTAGTCACTCTAAAATCAACTTAATCTCCATTAAAATAAAGTTGATATTTGTGTAACTTGAATTAACATCAATTTGAGACATTAGTTTGAATATAAAAGGCCTTTTCAACCGACGACAAAAAAAGGAGGAGGTTATCAATTCGACGCGTATATATATATATATATTTTTATAATGATCACCGATTACTCAAAGACGGCTGAACCGATTTGGAAAATTCTTTTTTTGTTTGAAAAGGTATACTTCGAAATTGGTCCCATTGTCACCAAGTCAGGATCTGATGATGGGATCCTGGAGAAATCGAGGGAACTCTTCAAGCATTATAGGCACACCTATAGTGATTTGAGTATTTTTTATAGTTACTTGTGTAGTTGCATTCAAAAAGCACCATTTGTGAAGTGGACCTGATGATAAAGACCACAGATGGCCACTGGAACTACTCAATATATAAGTAGGAATAATAAGTATTTCATGTGTTCCGCTTCGATTACTTGAATGTGGTTATTAAGCACAATATGCTCGTCACAATGCATATGGAGAAGTGAAGCTAATGGTGAAGCACCAGGAGAACTCCTCAACAATATTAACGGCCCAACATTGGGAAAAGCAAAATTTTCTAAATGAATATAAGTAGTTGACATTTAGGCTCTTGTAACTAGGTAAATTAAAAATCGACCAACTAAAAAGTATGAAATAAAAACTTTTTACCAAAAAATTAAACCGACTCTCGAAATCAAAGTTATTTTTTATTTTGCAGTGTTTTTGGGAGCCCGTTTAATTTTTTTGGTAATTTTTTTTTATAAATAGGGCGGGTCGATGTTGACAGTTTGTGGCGGCCATGTTGTTTTGGCGGCATCTGTCAAATGCGTTGTTATTTCTTCAGTTACAGATGCCAAATCACCATGGTAAGTTACACGATTGAGCAGCACGTCCAAATGATAAAACTTTATTATCAAAATGAGTGTTTGTTAGTGCGAACGTTGCGCGCATTGCGTCCATTTTACGGCAGACGCGGTGGCCCTTCAAAGTCGACTCTCCAACGTTTGGTGACCAAATTTGAGATGACTGGTTCGGTAAACAACCAACCAACACCCTTACGTCAAAGGAATGCCAGATCGGCCGAGAACATCGTTGCTGTCCGTGAGTGTGCAGGACACTTTTAGACTGTCGATTTCTCGCCGTGCACAAGAACTCGGCTTTTCGCAGACTTCAACTTGGTGAATTTTGCGTCGGGACTTAGGCCTACACCCGTACAAGATCCGACTGACCCAGGAGCTCAAAGTGAATGACCATAGACAACGCTGTTTGTTCGCTGACTGGGCTACAGAACGTTTGGAAGAAGACCCTGATTTTGGCCGAAAAAATATCTTTAGCGACGAGGCGCATTTTTGGATGAATGGTTTTGTTAATAAGCAAAATTGCCGTATATGGGACGACGACAACCCACATGAGGTTCACCAGGTGGTAATTCATCCACAAAAAGTTACTGTTTGGTGCGGATCTTGGTCCAGCGGCGTCATTGGTCCGTACTTCTTCGAAAACGATGATGGCGAGGCCATTACTGTCAACGGCGGGCGCTACAGAACAATTATTAACAATTCCTTTTTGCTTGAATTAAAACTATATGGACGTGGGCAACATGTGGTTCCAACAAGACGGCACATCTCTCATACACCTTGTTTTATTTAATTTCAACATCGACCCGTCCTTGTTGAAAGACCTCTTACGGACACTTGGGTTCGCGCTGTACCAGTACAGTTCGAATAATGCACTAGTAAACCTTATTAGTGGGTACATTAGTACCAGGGGCGTGCATAGGATTATGACAGGGCATGCGGCGGAGTGAGAGAGAGAGAGAGAGGAGAGAGCAACACACAAAAACTTCTTCTTTTATAGATTTTTAGCATAGCCACAGCCACGCATCGTAGCATGGTGGCGATGCGTGGCTGTGGCTATGCTAAAAATCTATAAAAGAAGAAGTTTTTGTGAGTAATCGGTCACAAAAACTTCTTCTTTTATAGATTTTTAGCATAGCCACAGCCACGCATCGTAGCATGGTGGCGATGCGTGGCTGTGGCTATGCTAAAAATCTATAAAAGAAGAAGTTTTTGTGGGTTTTTACTCCGCCGCATTTATATTCATCATTGCGCGTACGGCGCTCGGCTCGTGTGCTCGTGCGCGTAATAGTCTAACCCCACCGTGTCAGTTGTTTACCATCGCTAGTGATGCCTCGCTGCAATATCGTCAATTTATCGATAGCAGGCCTACTTCAAGAATGGACAAGTTTCTAAAGAAGTCAGATTCTACCGGCAACCTCAACTCAAAAAGACCCGGAGAAGACCTCGTTGGCCCCTGGCAGTCTGCTAAACGCCCGGCTATCTTTCGAAACTCAGAAAAGTTTGATGAATCGCGAAAATTACCGCTGCATAATAAATATAAAGACCTCTCTATAGATGACAGAGGTGAATCAACAACGAATATCCACTACAGAGATGCCTCAACCGGAACAAAAAAGTCGGGACATATCCCACCCCTGATTCTGGAGATACAGAAGGACTGGACACATGCATTCATTAAAAACCTAATCTCACGTTTCACAAATAGGTTTCATCTTCAGTATAGAGCTAATAACAAAGTTGCTGTAATTTGTTACACAACGGACGCCCATCAAAACGTGAAGGAAGGACTCCGCAAAGAAAACGCTGCTTTTCTCACTTACACTCGTAAAGACGAAAAAGTACCTAAAATGGTGATAAAAGGATTACCTTCTTATATTGAAGATGATTTACCTGCAGAACTTGATAAATTAGGATTTCCAGGAACATCAGTCTCACAATTGAAGACTCAACAAGTGAGTACGTTATCTTGCCCACCTTTTTTAGTAGTACTTCCAGCTACAACGGATATTTCAAAGTTTCGCAAAATCAAATATTTATTTAATTGCGTGGTTACTATACAAAAATTTATGCCCAAAAAGTCTGCCGGAACACAATGTTATAGATGTCAAAACTACGGTCATGCTTCGAGAAACTGCAATATGCCACCTAGGTGTGTGAAATGTACAGAACCTCATGCTACAAGCGAATGTCCTAAAAAAGACCGGACCGAGCCCGCACGGTGCTGTAACTGTGACCAGGACCACCCTGCAAATTACCATAAGTGCGAGACTCGTCTTGCTTATTTGAAGCGCGTTCAATCAAGGCGTGAAAACCTTCCTCCAAAGACCTCCACGGTAAATTACCTGACTACATATCCTACAGATGTACCCCTTACATCTAAGAAACCCTCATATGTTGCAGCAGTCAAAACTCAAGCAAACTATGATTTTGTTTCAAATGACCACCTAGAGCTACCATCGGATGACCCTGTAACTAAAGAGATGTTAGAAATACTAATCTGTGTTAAAAATCTTAAACCACAATTTTCTGCCTGTGTGTCTACTCTAGACAAAGTTATGTTAGTCTTAACTCACCTTGGACACTATGTATAATTCTGATGAGTTAAGATTTCTATCCTGGAACTCCGACGGAGTACGTTCTAAAATAAGTGAATTACTTGATTTGGCAGTATGTACCCTATCCATCGATATAATAGCTGTTTGTGAAACAAAACTTACTTGTAATACTTCCCTAAGTACACCAGGTTACATCTGCTATCGACAAGATAAACACCATAGTGGTCGAGGGCAAGGAGTGGCCATATTGGTCAATGATAGGCTCTACGCTAGACAAATCGCTATTCCTAAAACCAAACATATTGAAGCTATTGCTATAAGACTGGAAATAGGTGGTAAAGACTATGTTTTTGTCTCGGCTTACCAATCTCCCAATTTGCAACTTGAATGCAATGATTTAGATATTTTATTTTCGCTAGGGCCCCATGTGGTAATAATGGGTGACTTTAATGCCAACCATGGGTACTGGAATAGTAGTTATGTTAACACTCGAGGAAATATACTGTTCCATCACATGTTGAACCATGACTACGTTATACATTACCCGGACACACCTACTCAAGTCAACTATCGAGCTGATCTTACTCCCACCAATCCTGATTTGGTTTTGTCATTGAATGTCAATAGTATTCATGAGATTCGGGCTTTACCTGCCCTATCATCTAACCACTTTCCTTTGCTGTTTACAGTCAATGGTTTTTGCCCTCGCAAACCAATCCCCAAAATCTATCGTTACTGTGACACTGACTGGAAGAAATACCGATCTTTTCTTGATCAACAAATATTTTTAAGCTCTAAGGTATTTAAGACTGAGTCAGAAATTGACGACGCCGTAAGTCACTTACATCAATGCCTTACCAGAGCCAGAGACAAATTTATTACTGCGAAGGTACATGTAAACACCAGCAGTGCGCTACCTAACTACATTAAAAAATTAATTACCTATAAAAATCAATTACGGCGTAAGGAACAAAAAGCAATGCTCATAGAGAAAAGACAGTTAAGATCAGCTATCAACAAATTACAAAAACTAATTAATTTAACCATAACCAAATATCACGATAAAATATGGAACTCAAAACTTTCAAAAGTTGATAACCCTGGCAATGATGTATGGCGACTGGCAAAATCTCTAAAACCCAGATCTGACGCAATACCCCCACTTAAAACAACCAATGGCACATTAACGGCAACCACTCCAGAGCAATGTAATGTTCTAGCAGATAGCTTTGCGATGAACATGACTCTAACTCGTGATTGGGTTAGTGATGGTGTCGAGGCGGATGTCCAGTCAGCCTCAGCCCTCTTGAATAATCACGTCACCGGTGATTTGCAGCAACCTGTTCGGCCTGCTGAAGTCTGGAAAGTTTTGTGTAAACTTAAGACCAGGAAGGCTCCAGGTGACGATGGCATACACAACATTATGCTTAAAAATCTTTCACAAAAGTCTGTTGTGTATGTAACCAAAATATTCAATGGTTGCATCAAGTTAGGCTATTTTCCCCGTATGTGGAAAACTGCTAAAGTTATTGCACTTAAAAAGCCTGGAAAGGACGCCACTTTGCCAGTCAATTATAGGCCCATCAGCCTTCTCCTGGTCTTGGGCAAGGTGTTTGAAGTGATTATTTATAATCGGTTGCGACGTTGCACTGAGCAGATTATCAGGAATGAGCAATTTGGCTTTCGATCATCTCACTCCACGGTACAACAATTGGTTAGGGTCTCCGAACACATATCCTATCATCTCAATCACAAGCAGTCTACCGGTATGTTTCTTCTTGATATCGAGAAAGCTTTTGATACCGTCTGGCACGAAGGCCTGTTATACAAGCTTATCTCGTACGGAGTTCCAATTGATTTGGTAAAATTGATCCAGTCTTACCTTAGTAACCGCAAGTTTGTGGTACACGTTGGCTCTAATAGGTCTTCACCCCGGACGGTGTCGGCAGGGGTGCCCCAGGGCTCCGTGCTTGGTCCTTACCTCTTCATCCTTTTTGTGAATGACATGCCTGTACAAGTCCGTACTCACTTGGCCTGTTTCGCTGATGATACAGCGTCTTACACAACAGATGATGACGTTAACATAATCATTAGCCGACTTCAGCTATCCCTCGAATTGCTCCAGTCTTACTTCAATAAATGGAAGCTTAAGTTGAATGAATCTAAGACTGAAGCGATACTCTTTACACGTCAACGTAGTATCCCTAAGAGAACTTTAAAGATTGCTGGACAGTCAATTCCTTGGAGCACAGCAGTTCGCTATCTAGGTGTTGTGTTGGATAACAAGCTCAACTGGACAAAACATATAGCTAAATTACGTGTTAAGGGAGCGCAAGCACTAGGCTCCATAAATCCTATACTTAACCGCAAAAGTAAACTCAGTCCTAACACAAAAATAAGGTTATATACAACACTAATTAGACCTTGCATCACCTATTCTTGTCCGGTATGGAGCAGTACTTGTCAATCAAACTACAACCTGTTACAAATTCTCCAAAATAAAGCAGTTAAAATTGCATATAATACTCCATTTAAAACTAACCTTAAAGTTCTTCACGCTAACATCAAATTACCTAGCATTACACAATATATTTTAAAATTAACACGCAAATTTTACATTAAAAATAAATGTCATAAAAATACATTGATTGCCGACCTAGGACAAACAGACTTGCGAAATATCGATGGATACGGTACATACAAGCTCCCACATCACTACGTATTGTTCGCGCATAATACTGATAACGCGTCGTAGCACGAGCCGTGCGATGCGCAGGCGCTCCCCCGCTCTCGCCGCTTGCATGCGACGGAGCGCGGGGCGCGGTAGCTCGACCGATGTTGGTGGCCACGGCCATTCGGTCGCTTTGGCCTGAGTCACAGTATCTAGTAGCACTTACGCTTGCGCGTATTTAAATTCTCCTACCCCCTAATTATGTAAGTGAAATCAATTCAATGATTTCATATGCTCAACATATAGATTTAGTAGTATGATGATTTATGTTGTAAATAGTTTATATTCTTGCTTATTTAAATACTTAAAAAGGCGCCTATAGTCTGTAAAAGTGTAATTATTTAGATTTATTAATTGTTGCTTAGTATGTAAGTCCTACAATTATTATGTAAACCTTTTACGTTAATAAAGAACTTTATAAAACAAACAAACTCCGCCGCATGCCCTGTCATAATCCTATGCACGCGCCTGATTAGTACCTAATAGTACACAAAAATGTAGCCATTATCGTATAAAAAACTCACTATTACTAGTGTTTCTATTAAGTTATGAAATGAGAATTGGCGGATTTTGGTCGTATGGTGTGACTATGAAAAAAAGGTGCACATATTTAATTGATTTTTCTTCATACTTTAACAGGCTTAGTTAACGAAGAGACATTCAATCACATACGTACACTAAATCAAAGATAACATAACTGTAGAAAATAGCGGAACATCATTTAACATAAATAAATAGGGATAGGCATTTTAACAATGTTAAACCAGCTACAAGCTTGTAGCTTGTAGCTAAGATCGCATCATAATAAACAAAATGAACTCAAACTCGGCACATCTAGCTCTAGTCATCTAGAAGTTCCAGTAGCAGTCACCGAAGTAGACCATCAGGTTACACCACCCAGTCCGAAGGTAAGATCTCATCATAACTAACAAAATGAGCCCATACTTGGCACATCTAGCTCTAGTCATCCAGAAGTTCCAGTAGCAGTCACCGAAGTAGACCATCTGGTTACACCACCCAATCCGAAGGTAAGATCTCATCAAAACTAACAAAATTAGCCCATACTTGGCACATCTAGCTCTAGTCATCCAGAAGTTCCAGTAGCAGTCACTAAAGTTGGTAGGTACTTATACCTAACTACGTAGTTGAAATCATCAGACAACACAACGGGTCATTTTGTGGTAGTACTTTTTTTTTCCAAAGTACCTAGGGTTTTAAAGTTACAAGTAATTTTACGTGAGATTTAAAAGATATTGAAAAAAGTGTCAATACTCATAAATCATGGTACCTAATATCTGTACTTTTGTAGTGATGATACATTTCCTAGAAGCTACTAAACACCATTTATAGTTTTAAAATAGGTACCCATTTTACTTTAATTGCCTATTTATCACAAATTTTGGTATTTTTTTCAAAAAACACTCAAATATTCATAACTTTTAAGGAGATCAAGTGAGTACTCTGCCATAGACATATTTTTTACTGCAAATAACCCCAACTATAAAAAATCGTGGATCAAACGAAACAGGTCGTTTGATCCACGATTTTTTGCCCACCCTGTATATATAGCGGGAGACTGCGCGTAACTATAGCAACGACGGCCATTTTGGTTCAACTTATTTGCCGCGTAGGTTCTTGCCGGTGCGTTTAGGCCGTGCGCGCACTGCCTTGCGGTGGCCGCAATTCCGGTAGTTCTACCGCACCGGTAGACTGACCGCAGTGCGCGCACTTCTATGACACTCCATATTTCACAAATTTTGCGGTGCGGTAGAACTACCGGAATTGCGGCCACCGCAAGGCAGTGCGTGCACGGCCTTACTGTACGAAAAGAAATGTTATTACTTTACTTTTTCTTTTTTTTTGTCGAGAATTAGCGATTCTCTACTTTAATTTTGCAATATTTTTAAACAATTAAAAGGGATTTTATTAAACTAAAACAATAATATTAAAATTTTTGCAAATTTTACGTTTAGTGACCAATGTTCTATCTGTGACACAAATCACAAATTAATGAACAATCAATCAATAATCAAGTGATAGGTTTATACCTACTTACATCGTTGCCCATTGTATGGTGTAACTATAACCCACATTATTACCAATTTACTAAACTACTACTAGGTACCTACTAAAAACCATTATCTGAATGTTCGTTTCGAATTTCATACTTATAGCTAGTTACATTATAATTATATTGCCTTTCTTATTGATAAGTTTACCATATATTGCTCTTTTGAATTTAGATTGATGAATTACGTAACATAAGTACCTACCTATTGTAAGGTTTAACATTTAAATAAGTAAGTTGTCAGGATAACTAAATATTAGAATGTAACTTTACCTTTAAGAAATTTCCACATAAAGTACCTTTACTTGTATTATTTGATGCATCATATAGGTAGGTACCTAAATAATAGCGATATACAGCGTCTCGTTTCGTTTTTAGCATTTTTTCAATATTAATTGTTCAAAATTCAAAATAATAAAAATAATATCGCAAAAGACGTCCTACTTCAAAAACTCAAACAACAAAAATGACAATAAAGTAGTAAACAAGTACAGACATAAAAAATCATAATAATAAGTCATTTCGATATCCGCCTAGCAAAGCTAAAAAGAACTATACCTACTACATGCAATAATGATCATATCATAGATCCCTGTTTGCAAGGCTCTCGGTAAGTAACCCCAAAGGAGCCCCGCCACCGCTGACGCTTAACGCGTGCTATGCCATTTTAAAGCGTATGCCTACCATCGAGATATCATATTACATTGCTTCGAGTTGGAATGTTACGCTGTTATCGTTTTCAAAAGAGTTGAAAGTGTAAGGAACCCTTTTGAACGACTTAATTTAGCTGTTCAAAAGTGTTACCCACGTCGTATGGGTTTTTGAATAACCAAAATGGTCCATTAAGCCATTCAAAAGGTTACCTACATCATATGGGTTTTGGATTAACTGCTTAAAAAAACCCTATCAAAAACCATTCCTATAAATAACCAAAATGGTCCTTTAAGCCATTCAAAAGGGTTACCTATATCTTATGGGTTTTTGATTAACCGCTTAGAAAAACCCTGTCGAAAACCCTTTCAATGGGTAACCAAAATGGTCCCTGGTGGTGACACACGGGCGATCCGAGGGATCTGATCCATGCGCTGGATGTGAGCAATGCGATTGCTGGTCGGCTGGGTAGCCGGGGCACTAGATGTCTTACTCGGGAGTTTCTAGAGTCTGGATTTGATAAGATCTGTGTAAACTTATACTGAGTGGTTTGGAATTTGGTTCGAAAGACTGATGCGTGGCTCTAGCTAACTGGTTATTAGTATAGTGAATTTAGTATCCCTTATTTGGTTAATTTTGTTTGAAATTAAAAACACTGTTAAAAGCCTTGATGTCTTTGTAATTTGCCCTGGAACGTAGAGTGTGGTCAGGAGTGACCGAGTGGAACTAGGTATTCTCGTGGATATTTTGTTGCAGATTAACCATCACACTGGGACGTGTGCAAGCAGGATGGCCGTGTCGCAATCGAGTCATTTCCGGAACGCCAGCGCCCCCAGTCGGCGCTCGACGGAGTCAATGATTCATCGGCTGAGCGGCGTGCTCGTCAGTTCTCGGGTAGCAGCCGTTCAGTGCGGTCGAATATTGAAACCGACGCGCGTTCCTACTTGTAGTCTGTACTCTGTATATAATTGTAATAATATTTACCGAAAGTGATTGGATAATATAACCAAGTTGATTTAAGTAACTACTGTGTTTCGTTGCTCCAATATTACCCATCGACGCCCACGGCTTAGAGTAATTATGGACCCTACCGATGACGCTGGGCATCCTCCTCCGTCATATATATTTATATAATAGAAAATGCAATGTTTGTGAGGTCCAATCCTAATCTGTTTCCGAGCATGGCTGATGTATTTCCACGTAATAGACGTGACAACTCTCAGATTTGCTTACAACAAGCTAGAGCTGCTATTATGCGCAAGAGTGTCTTTTGCATGGTTCCAATTATTCAATAAATTGCCAAAATGTTGGAAGTTTAAATTGAAAGTTAAAAAATCTTAGCCGAAAGAGCTTACTACGCAATTAATGATTTTTTATGTGAAAAGTATTTTAGTTTATGACTTTACCTATTGATTGACTACCGTAAAATTCTACAACATTGCCGTCACTATTCAACATTGCCTAAATCCTAAAAATTTTAAATAATTGTGTTATAGAAACGGTTTTATTATCTGTGGTACTATTAAAAGCAAGCAATTAAAAGCAAAATATATATTGTAACCAAGGAACTTGTACCTAAACTGGAATGCGGACGCGAAGCTCAAATCCGTTCCGAAGAGTATACCCTCGAAGGACCTAGCTATCTCTTTCTAGTAGTGTGGATATCAATTCGCGATAAACGTAAGGACAATTTTATTTGATGCAATATTTGCAGGTTTTTTTAGACACTTATTATTAACCTTACAAATGATGTATTTCTGTTACCGCTATAACAAAAAATACTAAAAATTAATTAAAATAAATATTTATGGGAGACTCCCATACAACAGTTGTGATTTTTTTGGCGCTTTTTATAGGTAATGGTTCCGTACCATTCATTACCTACCTATAAAAATACCCTTCATGTGCGAGTCCGACTCGTACTTGGCCAGTTTTTTTCTTAACAACGTATTAAATAGAAAGAAAGAAATAAATTCAATTATAAATACAAAGGTCTGTATCGGTCTGTTACGCTTTCACGGTTAAATCACAGAGCCGCTTTCGAAAAAATTTGGCATGGAGATAGTTTAAAACCCTGGGAACTATATAGGGTTCTTTCTATCTCAGATTTTTGAACAGTTGCTCGGTAGCGCGATATAACAGAATTCTACGTGGGCGAAAAGCTAGTTCTCAATATATATATCTGAGGAACTTATATTGAGCGCGCTAATTTCTATAATAAACCCTTCCTTATGCGGGCTAAATGCAAAATTGGTTTTGCAAACTTTATTGCGTTGAATTATAAACTTTCAAAGTGGTTAAGACCCGTGATACAAATACAATTATTGCAGATACAGAATTAATAACAGAATCACCAGCTGGCAATTCTTCGAAGGCTTGGCCTTGATAGGCAGTGGTATAGACGTCCAAACAAACGTGCATTAATTGGTAATCTATGTTTATTCGACACTTGTACGGTTAGAGCCAGTAGACTAAAATAAAATGATGCAATGTTTATTTATAATTAAAACTACTAAAACCCTTCATGAAAGACGATGATTATAAATAGAAAGAATAACAGAAGAGATATAATTTATTTCAGTATATATTTATTTAGGTTAACCTACAATTGTTTACACTATACATTTGTATGAAACAGTCATATTACATTTATAAGTGTAAAAATTAATTACAGGCTAACACCACATGTGCTATTTAAGGTTAGAAATCAATATTATTAACATACATAATTCTAAACATAAAGGAGGCAGATCGAATGATAATTATAAGGTTATTATTATTAGGTTGGTTTATATTTTCTAGTTCCTCATATGTTGCAGCTGCAGGTTTGTTACAAGATTGGCTTGACACACAACCCTAAAAATGTATTACACTATTATTAGTTAAAAGTATGGAAATAATCTTTAAATTATGAATTACTAGCTTCTGCCCGCAACTTCGTCCGCGTAGAAGTCGAAAATATTCCACGGGATCCCGTCCCCGACTTGCTTGACAAAGATTATATTAGCTCGGCTAATATGCATGATATAAAGATAATTTATAGCCTATAGCACTCAGGGATAATGCAGCTACATGTAAGCGAAAGAATTTTCAAAATCGGTTCGGTAGTTTCAGAGATTACCCCATACATACAAACTTACAAATTTTACCTCTTTATAATATTAGTATAGATTATTATTTGTCGACATTAACTAACTGCAGTGGATAAAAGTTAAGTAATTAAGTTATAAGTAATTATTAATATAATAAACTACACTTGTAAGCAAGTTTGCGTAGCTGAGTTTTTGGCCAAAATGATATAAAATATTTTTGCCATCAATTTGCTAAGCAAAAGTAAATAAAACAACTAAAATGTCGACTTTTATGCTCATTAATTTGACTCCTTTCATAACTTTCACTTACCAGATCTTTGAATGTGCCCAGTACAGGTTGTATATTCTTTTCTTTAGTGGGTTTTAATATTATAGTACTTAAAACATTTATTTGTTTCGCTGACAGGAATCTAAAATAATAATAGATTGATGAGAACAAAATTGTAGTATTTATTAGGGCATGCATTCCGGAATTCCGGAATTTCGTAATTCCGGAATTCCGTAACAATTTTTCTGGTATTTCAATTCCGGAATTGAGAGGAGTAGTATCGGAATTCCGATATTCATAAATTTTTGATATTTTGATTAATATTTTTTCTGAACGCAATCAAACTAGTCTGTGGAACTTTCCACAAGCCGCTATCTCCAACCTCCGACTAGTAAATAGTTATCTGTGGCGTTATAGCACTAGTGCAGTAACGTAAAGTAAAAAGCACGCATTTCTAATACACTGCATTATGGACCTAATAGCGGTTCATAAAAAGCCACTTTTTTATAGTTGATTTTCGTTTGACCATAATCTCACCTGATGTTAAGCGATGATGTGGTCGAAGACGAAGCGCACTTGCCTAGAAGTAACCTATTCACTCTTGACTTAAAGATTCCTAGGTTGTAACTATCAGGAAACACAGACTACTGCAGGGAATTCCACTCGTTAGCCGTACGTACAATGAAAGTATTCCCAAAACGTTTCTTGCGTATGGGTGGCATATCCACCATTTAACGATGGCGCATCGCCGTTTGTCTTGTAGTCTGATGATGGAACGGGCTTGGTGGAAAAAGACTGTGCACTTTACGAGCAAATGTGTTGAAAAAACATTAAATTGATAACAAAGTAACTTACATTTTATTACTTGACACTGTTGAAAGTACAAAACAATAAGAATAAATATTTTGATATTATTAATAAGTATCGGTGTCGCACCTCTAGAGCAGAAGCGAGCAATGTCAAGAAATCTGTGCCAGCTGCGCCTCTGTCGTCATAGAGTGACAAAAACTTACGTTATGATGGACAATACTGCTGTGATGGTATTGACTTGGTTTTATCGATTGTTGATTCTATTTATGGATTTAAATAGTAATAAAGGCCGTAAATGTGACAGATTATTTACATTTATGTCATAAAGGACAAAGCGAGTTGAAATAAAACTCAACACAAGGATGGTATGGCTTTCGATAGGGTGTGGCACGATAGCCTTATTGCTAAACTTCCTTCTTTCGGTATACCCACTGAACTTTGATTTCAGATTGAAGACTTCCTGAGAGATCGGTCTATTTGAGTAGTTATTGATGGTTGCTCGTCTGGCCAATTGGCTATTAATGCCGGGGTCCGCCAGGGGTCAGTTCTCTCAGCAACTTTATTCTTGCTGCATATTAACGCTCTGCTAATGCCCGGTACCTTTAGGTATGCAGACGACAGCACTGTTGCTGAGAGAGGGTCACAAGTCCAGTCTCTCCGAGAGGCAATGGTGGGGCGCTTGAACTTGACTTTGAAGGCTGTCTCTGAGCGGGGCGAAGCCAACTTGGTCAAGTTTAATGCTGCCAAGACCCAGGCATGTCTTTTCTCCGCAAAAAGGAGCCAATTTCAACCGGCTCCTTCTTTCCGTGGTGTAACCGTGCCGATAACTGATCGCATCGAGCTTCTTGGGGTTACGTTGACATCCACCCTTAATTTTGGTCCGTTTATCGAGGCTAAGGCTCAATTGGCTGCCAAAAAGTTGGGAATCCTAGCAAAGGAGAGACGGTACTTCACACCGGAACAGCTGCTCAACCTCTATCAAGCGCAAGTTCGGTCGTGTATGGAGTACTGCTCTCATCTCTGGGACGGATCTGCCAAGTACCAACTGGAAGCGCTTGAGTATATCGAGAAACGGTCTGGGTCGGTCGGTACTGGTCGAGACAAGGCTCCAGAGCCTAGAACATCGGCAACGTGTTGCAAGCCTGTCAGTCTTCTATCGGTTACATTTCGGGGAATGTGCGATGGAATTGCACAGTCTTATTCCACCAAGCCCGTTACATCATCGGACTACAAGACAAACGGCGATGCGCCATCGTTACATGTTGGACATCCCACCCGTACGCACGAAACGTTTTGGGAATACTTTCATAGTGCGTACGGCTAAGGAGTGGAATTCCCTGCCGGAGTCTGTGTTTCCTGATAGTTATAACCTGGGAGTCTTTAAGTCAAGAGTGAATAGGTTACTTCTAGGCAAGCGTGCTTCATCTTCGACCACATCATCGCTTAACATCAGGTGAGATTATGGTCAAATGCAAGCCTATCATATATGATTAAAAAATTCTTTATTCAAATTACAGCCTATGTTAAAAAAATATTGTCAGTTTTCCATGAGCTATATCGATATAATTTCGACCTCACTACTATTTTGTAGGTTTAAAGGATGAATTCGAAGCTTGGCGCCGAAGGCACGCTTTTGCTTTTTTGACATGGTGGTCAAAAGATTAAAATACTGATATAATTATAAATCTTGTTTGATTTGAAACAAACTTTAAAAGTTTCCGGAATTCCGGAACCAGTTCCGGAATTCCGGAATCAGATTTCCAGTATTGGAACTCAGTTCCGGAATTGAGAACGTTGCGATATTGCATGCCCTAGTATTTATGGTTAAGATAGATTCAAAATGAAAATTCATCTTGCTATGCTCATATTCTACATATTTCGAAACGGTGATCTTCATGTCATTTGTAAAGATTGATAACTTACTTTAGGGAAAATGGACGGAATTGCATCATTTGATCTTGTTTCGAAATGCAATATTACTTCGGGCTTGAAATGGCGGCTACAAATTTTGGAACCGTTTCTGACCCTTTTCTGTGTAGAACACTGAGCCACCGGACTCGAAGATCATCATTTTTAGGAAAGCTTAAAATAACAAAAAATAATATATAATGAGAAGAAAGAAAAATAATAAATAAGAAGAATAAAGAGAAGAACATCCACTTTTACATTGAAAACATAGTCACCCTAAATGCAATTTGTAAACAAAGTCACAAAACTTACTTAAAAAAGGAAATTCCAGACCCGGGGTACCCTTTTCACTCTTGCAATTAACCACAAAACACGTTCTTACCATGGTTACAATAACTTGCACTTTAATATTACGATAACTCACAAAATTAAATATAATTCAAATTTACAAACATACAGATGTCAAGTAAACGTCAGTCGGCAACGTAGTAATTGCCAGGTATAGTATAATATATCACTACTAATTCTTGCAAATTCCATTTTTTTTTGGTTTAAACATCTTGTGTTTGCATGGTAAAATAACTTTAATTTTCATTAATATGCATACAGTAATAATGGTAATTCATTTTAAAGATAGAATTCCAAAGAAGTTTAAAACTAGGTGTTATTACTGTTGTAATATTGGTTTTATGGAATTTTATGTCTATGGTTTACTGGCAGGTTTTTAAGTCTATGGCATTTAAAACCAAAATGTTGTTAGGAATGTTTTTAAAATGTGACAAGATAGATGAAAAGAAAAGTCAAGTAGAAAAATATTGTGAGTTGAAGATATAGTCGTTAGTCGGAGTGGTTGTATATGGTCGATCATAAATGATTTAGTTTTTTAGAGCAGTTTACCAATTTTATCAAATGTATAGAATGTAATTTAGAATTTTGTAAAGGGTTTTGGGAATGAAATAAAACGCACTGAAACTACAGAATGAATTAATTTATTGGAATAAAGGATCCCACACTTACAACGTCTTGGTAAGAGAACAATTAGATAATTTTAACAGGTTATGGCCCAGGACGCTTCCAAGACGGTATTCTACAGGTTATGGGCTGCCCCCGGGCAAATTTAACCAGATGTTGTAAGAAAATCGACGAAAGATAAGTCTAAAAATTCTTTGGAGTACATGAGAAATTATAATTCAAAATAAAATTGAAAATGATTTGAAGATTCAAAGCTGTCAAGAAAGACAATATGTGGCTTGGAAACAAATGAAAATAATATTTTCAGAGGGGAATAGAGATGATATAGTAGTTGAAATTTGAAAGCGATGCAAAGGAGTTGTTGGTGATGATTTTCGCAGTGAAGGAAATGCTGAAGTTAGTGATGAAGATGCTGAGGTTTCTGAAGGCAGGATTGAAGACGTTGAAGTTGAAGTTAGTGGTGAAGATGTTGAAGTTCGAGGAGTTGGTGTTGAAGATAGCGTTGAATAATTTTATATAGAGTCGAAGAAGATAAGTTAGGAGTTTTGTAATAATTTTATATAGAGTCGAAGTAGATAAGTTAGGAGTTTTATAAGTGAAGTGTGTTTAGTGATGGTCAGAGGGTAAAATTCAGAGGGGATGTTGGTGTAGAATTTTATAGGTGCTCCTTTGCATAGCTGGCAACGTGAAGTAGTGGTTTAATTGAGTTGGGTTTTTAAAATGAGTTGATAGGAGTTATTTAGGAGATGTTATTTGTTGAGGATATATCGAATAGTGATGATATAGTGGTTGACATTTGCCAGCTATGCAAAGGAGCCCCAATAACACAAAACCTATAAAATTCTACACCAACATCCCCTCTGAATTTTATACTCTGACCATCACTAAACACACTTCACTTATAAAACTCCTAACTTATCTACTTCGACTCTATATAAAATTATTACAAAACTCCTAACTTATCTTCTTCAACTCTATATAAAATTATTCAACGCTATCTTCAACAACAACTCCTCGAACTTCAACATCTTCATCACTAACTTCAACTTCAACGTCTTCAATCCTGCCTTCAGAAACCTCAGCATCTTCATCACTAACTTCAGCATTTTCTTCACTGCGAAAATCATCACCAACAACTCCTTTGCATCGCTTTCAAATGTCAACCACTATATCATCTCTATTCCCCTCTGAAAATATTATTTTCATTTGTTTCCAAGCCACATATTGTCTTTCTTGACAACTTTGAATCTTCAAATCATTTTCAATTTTATTTTGAATTATAATTTCTCATGTACTCCAAAGAATTTTTAGACTTTTCTTTCGTCGATCTTCTTACAACATCTGGTTAAATTTGCCCGGGGGCAGCCCATAACCTGTTAGAAATATCGTCTTGGAAGCGTCCTGGGCCATAACCTGTTGAAATACCATCTTGGAAGCGTCCTGGGCCATAACCTGTTGAATATATCGAATTGTTCTCTTACCAAGATGTTGTAAGTGTGGGATCCTTTATTCCAATAAATTACTTCATTCTGTAGTTACACTGCTTTTTATTTCATTCCCAAAATCCTTTACAAAATTCTAAATTACATTCTATACATAATTACTACAACAGACAGGTCGAAAAAATTACCATTGAAATAAATATTTTTAACCTGACACACAGAAGAAAGGGACCAGTCCACACACGGCACTGTCTCGCTCGGAACGAATAGTTCCTTCAGTTTTATACGTGCAAGTTTATACTCTATTGTTTAACAGCTAAGAAAGACTTTCTGTATTCTTTGAGTCATTTGTAAGCAATCCAGTTAGTAGGTAGAAGATCCTTGATTGTAACATTTACGCATCAGTCATTCAAATAATCAAACAATAAACTGTCAGTGTCAATTTTAATGTCAGTGGTCGTGGACGTGTTTATACTGGCTCGGGAAAAAATTTTATTTGGTGAGTATATAACCTTTTTGTTACTAGTGTAATAAGTTGTATAGCAAAGAAAATATGCTGTTTTTTGTTTTTTTACTCGTTTTTCTGCTTTAAATCTTATTTTAAAGAGTTATTTCATGGTCGGCAAAATTGTAGCAGGTTTCCGAAAAAAAAATACGTAACTTTGCCTAGGGTTAGGGCTGCCACTTGAACTTTTTTTTAACATAACTCTTAATTGGCTATGATTTCACTCGCATAATTTGTTATTTTGCTTTATATTCAGACATAACATACAAAACGTAACGCCTTTTAAGCCCCGAAGGGGTAGGCACATATAATGTAACATCCACTTTTTATGTTATGAGTCTCGTGTTATAGTGGGCTAGGCTATTACTGAGAATTTTTCGAAAAACGGAAAATTACCCCTAGCTCTGCAATCGCGCTTACGGCTATACGACCAACAAGGCAATTCGTAGACATATTTTTAATAATAATCTGTTTCGATATATGTTTTGGTTCGTAGGTAGTATCGAAATCTAATGGACTTGTGTTATTCGACAGGTTTTAAATATGGCTAAGCAAGTAAACAACAGGAGAAAACCAGGGGCTAGACATTACTCCGATTATACCCGAGAAATGCTAAACATAGCGGTAGATTTAGTGGGTTAGAAGCGTTATGACTACCTCTCGATAAGACTAAATAGCAGATATGACTATTTCGCTATAGGACTAAATCTCGATATGACTAGATCGCTTTAAGACTAATTAGCTCTTTGACAATATATGCATATGTCCTGTTATCGAATTGACTTAATATCGATATGACGTACAATCGTATCCAAAAGGTATTGGTATAGGTACTCCATCATGGAGTACTTAGCTTTACTGAAGTGTGAATACACTATGATATTCCGCTATTAAAAATAATTTAGTCATCATCCTCATCACAATTTTCCAAAACGAATATGAAAATTTATGCAGAACAAGAAAAGGTTTTTTTGGTGATGGAACCTTTAAAAGTACCTATTGTTTTCCATTCACTTAGACGTTGATAGCACGGAACAAATGACAAAAAATATTTCCCGTCTTGTATGCACTCTTACCAAATAAACGCGAAACAACTTATTTCGCTTTATTTACAATAATACGTGATGTGCTTAAAGTACATATTAAACATTTTAAATGTGATTACGAATTGGGACTCATCAATGCATTCAAGACTGTGTATCCGAATGCTAAAGTTACAGGATGTTTTTACCATTACAATAATGCTGTGTGGAAAAAGGCGAACGATATCGGTTTGACGAAATCTGAAGAAGGACGATACATTACTAGAATTAGGTACTGCATATTTGCCGCTCTTGCCTTCATCTTATATACAAGATGGGTGGTCTGCTGTTGAATGTTCCATGCAATCACCTTGCATCGTCGTGCAGCACAAACGTACGTTGCTACAATTTTTATTTTATTTAATAACAGAGGCACATTTTCAAGATAAAGAAATTTTAATTCCCTGTTTGCAGCTAACAACAAAAACAGAAACACGATATTATTTAATCACAAGTATCTGAGAGAATTAAATAAACTTGAGACGAAGGGGCATTTCTTTTTTAAAAAACGTTAGCGATTTAAAACGTAAATATAAACAAATAAATATTTATCTTACAATAGAATGCTTTCATTTTTAGTATTTTAATATTGGCACCGTGGAAAAGAGCTTAATGTTTTAATTATCTCTTTAGCTGTACTTCAAAAAACAAATGAAAATTTAGTCGTTACGCTGTCTGGCCTTATTGCGATCTAGTCCAAACACGATTTAGTCCAATCAAGATCTAGTCATATCGAAATTTAGTCCTATTGCGAAATAGTCATATCTGCTATTTAGTCTTATCGAGAGGTAGTCATAACGCTTCTAACCCGATTTAGTAGCATGTAAAAAGTTATCATCGTATGAAGCCGAGAAGCAGTTTGGAATTCCGAGGTGTACTATTTTAAACAAATGTAAAAACATACATGACAAATCTATTGGCCGTCCTACAAAATTAAGTATCATGGAAGAGAGACATATAGCTGATGTTGTAAAATTGTCAGCCGAGTTTGGGTCCCCATTAACTCTAATAGACTTGCGCATTGTATTGCACAACTAATTAGAAAAAAATGACAGACTGCACGTTTTTGACGGCAAAATGCCAGGAGATCGGTGGGTGCGCAGTTTCATGACGAGGCATAATTTTAGTCAGCGTGCTACACAAAATATCAAGAGATGTCGAGCTGAAAAATCATTTCCCGAGTTCTATAAAAATCTTGAAAAATCGCTCAAAAATATTCCACCACATATTTTAAATTTCGACGAAACTAATCTTAGCGATGACCCAGGTGCCAGCAAAGCTATCTTTAAAAGAGGAACTAAACATCCGGAGCGAGTAGTAAATACAACAAAATCCTCAGTTTCAATAATGTTTGCTGGCACAGCAAATGGTGAGTGCTTACCTCCGTACGTAGTGTACAAAGCGGAACATTTATGGACACGTTGGTGTAGAGATGGCCCCCCGCACGCGCGTTATAATAGAACTAAGTCTGGTTGGTTTGACATGACGATGTTCGATGACTGGTTTGAAACCATAGTTTTGCCCTGGGCCAATACTTTAAATGGAACAAAACTTGTAATAGGTGATAACTTGTCATCACATCTTAGTGTCAACACAACAAAATTGTGCCAAGAAAATGAAATTAATTTCGTGTTTTTACCAAGAAACGCAACACACTTGACACAGCCTCTAGATTTAGCTTTTTTTGGGCCAATGAAGAGGGAATGGCGAAAAATTTTACTTCAATACAAATTGTCAAATCCTGCTGTTTCTTCAATTAACAAATGTCATTTCCCTCAACTTAATTTAAAAGGAGTTAATGGAGAAAGTAAACATGAATAGTGAACATAACTTAAAAAGTGGATTTCTAGCAGCAAGCATTTGTCCGTTTAATCCGCCCGCAGTTACTGACAAGATACCAGAAAACGCAGAGTCGAAAAAAGAAAAATTTGATACAACTCTTTTAAAATATTTACAAGCTAGTCGACAACACAAACCATTAAAAGGTGGCAAAAACCAAAAATTTCAAATTACTCCTGGCAAGTCAGTATCAACAGAAGAAGCCGAAAAAATGTCAATGAAAAAGGTGAAACATGTAAAAATTAAACTTAATAATGCTAATACCACTACGCACAAAAGCAATTGTGAAATCGATCTCAATGACATATCAGTGACACTGCTCAGTGCACCTGTAACTACCACAAAAATTGCAGAGATGGATTCTTCCAAAAAACCAAAGGTAACTCTTTTAGCAGATGTCAAATTTACGAAAGACAATACTCCATTCAGATTTCTACAAAATACACCTTTAAAACTTATTTAAATTGATAAAAATTCAGATTTGTCACATACACTACATCGACCTTCACACACGTCTTTGATATCTAACAATCGAAATAGCGAGAATGACTTACCAAATAAAATTATTACTCTTGTAAATATCCATGGCACTTTAAGTAACAGTGACGAAGAAAATGATATAAATACCGTTAATGTAGTCGAGTCTCAAAAGAAGAAGAAGAAACTTGTTAAGAAAAGAAAGAATGTTGTCAAGATAGAGAACCATAATTGGAAAGTACAGCAAAACACGAGGTTAAGGACAAATATGTTTTCTTCGTCTTCTGACAGTGATGTAGAAATGAGCATTCATAGTGATTCTGATTTAATGGACATCGATGTAATACCAACTGATGAAGACATGTATCATAGCAATTTACAGCCAGAATACGATGATACAAACGATACAAAACGTAAGCCAATAAAAGCAAACGCACAGCTACTTTCTAGCGCTGCTGATGACAAAATAATTAATGGGAATAATAGTGAGGTTAACATTATTAAAAATGACGACACAATGCAACAGATAGAGACTAGCCAGTTGAATGATAGAAAAATCCTCGAGAGTGATGATAAAAATGTTCAATACGATGAGGCTTGTGATCCAAAGTTTAACGAAAAATGCAGAGACTTATTAAAGAAGACTGATTTAGAAGATAACAAAATAAGTTATGTAAAAGCGTCGTATGATATAGGGCAAACGGTTTTGTCAAGATATTATAAAAACAAATCATGGAAATATTGTATTGGCGAGATAGAAAGCACCAGTCCAGATAAAAGTCTGTATACAATTTCATTTTATAAAACTATCGGTTCAAAAACAGGTGCTTTAAAATTTGTTATGCCTAAACGTAATTCAGATAAAGATACTGTACCAGAAGATTGTATTGTGAAAACAATAGAAATGTTGCAGATATCTGAACATCCTAATTCTTACGTTTTAATGGACGATCGTGATATCATTTATTTTTCGAAGTGATTTTTTAGCCTCTGGTATATTCATAATACCTACCTTAAGATATTTTCAATTATATAATTTATGAAAAATTATTTAATTTTGTTCCTAATTCTTATTCAAGTTCCTACTTTCTTATTATAATTTTAATTGCAATACCTATTATTGTTAAAATGTTTTTCGTAAAATTATTTTCTTGTTACTTAAAAATATAATATGTTATTTGCCACTATGTAAGTTTTAAAATTTATTTTCATAAATAATTATAACTAAGTACTTAAGTTACAATATTTTCTGTCACCTACAGAATTGTTATTGATGATCAATCTATGATGGGAATGCAAGTAACTATATTACAAGTAATTAAATAAGGAGAATATTTTTTTATGTTTTTGTATTACTTTGATTTTATTTCAAAAATATATTTCAATATTATATTTTTAGTTTTTTAATTCATTTTCCTTGGGGGGCAACCCTACAGGTCTATTCACTGTTGTATGAGAGTTTTCTAAAAACGTGTTCAACTTTGCCTACCATCGTTAAAAAAATATATATTGTAATTAAAGACTAGATAAAGTCTAACATGGAAAAGAAATTATAAGCAAAATAGGCGCCAAATCGTCCCCTTTGCGTCCATAATAGTCAATGATTTTTATAGCTAGGCAATGTTGCGGTTTGCAACATAACTTTGCCTACTTTTTTAAATACACTTTTTGGTGATTATAAGAGGTTTTTTTGGCTAATAAGAACTTTATCCCGATAGCTTAAAGTACAATATTGAATTGTAATTGAAAACACATAAGATTTTCTCTAAGATGAAGGATTTATCAAATAAAAACGTCAAAAAACTTTTTTGCAAAAAAATAAAACCGACTTCCATATCAAAACACTACAAAGCCAAAAATAATTTTAATTTCGGTAGTCGGTGTTATTGGTTTTGTATTTTCTTTTTTTTCACACCGCCTTCCGAAATTAAAATTATTTTTGGCTTTGTAGTGTTTTGATATGGAAGTCGGTTTTATTTTTTTGCAAAAAAGTTTTTATTTTCGCGCTTTTTAGTGGGTCAATTTGTAATTAATCTAGTTATAAAAGCCAAAATGTCAACTACAAAAAACTAAAAACGCGCGAACAAAAAACACAATATAGAGTAACCGAAAAGGTCATCAATGTAAATATTTTTTTAGACTTTTGTTGATTTTTCAGAAACGGCTTGTTCGATGTCGATAAAATTTTCATGGGACCATTTGGGAAGTATACCCTTTCCAACAAAAAAAGAATTTTTCAAATCGGTTTGCGAGCGACGGAGCTATGCCCGAACAAACATAAAAAAAAAAAAAAAAAAAAAAAACAAACAAACATCCGAATTGAGAACCTCCTCCTTTTTCAGAAGTCGGTTAAAAATACAGGCAATGTTGTAGCATTTTACGGTACTTTAAATGACTGTAATAATTTTACTTGTTTTGACTATGTTGTACAAGTATACTGTGATATTTTAATTATTGAATTAGGTATATAAAACTGAATTGTTTTTATTAATTATTTACATAACTTTATTAGCTGTGTAATTTAATACGAAATTTTGAATAATAATAATTTACATAATATTCATTAACTCACCATTATTTACTCACGTTAAATATTTGTATGCCATTGTATAAATATGGCAAACATGACGACCTGTGTAAACTATTTCTTAACAACTTGCATGCTTTTCTTTTGTATGTATACTTATGTTTGGACAAATAAAATGATCTTATCTTAAAAATATATTACCTGACTATATCTATCTTATGTGCTGCGAGTCTGAAGGAAAAGTCATCATCTTCACCACCCCACCCTTCAAATCTATTGGAGAAACCGTTGACGGCCACGAATTGGTCAGACTTGAGGGCGATGACCCCGCCCGTGAGGTAGTCGTAGGGCAGCACGAAGCGGAACTTGTCGATGCTGGCGCTCATGTGGCGCAGCTGGTGCGCGCAGGCGTACAGGTTGGCGGCGGCCAGCGGCAGCAGGTCCACGTCGTGCAGGATGAGGCACGGGAACTTGTCGCTCATGGCTGTCTTCGCTCCCACATTGTACAGAATACCTTTGTTGAAGATCTTCTCATCTTGTTGTTCTACTACGTATATCCTACAAGTGTATAAATGTGTTATTCGCTAATCTTATAATCTTTCGGATAATAATTATAATGGTTATAAATATAACATTTTGTTAATCGATTTAGACTTGATGCATATAGGTACAAAGGCGAACTTAATGACAATATTACACGGTTCAATATTGCCTTTCAATGGCATTGAAGCAATGTGATTGAAACATGTAGTATAGGCTAAACGTAAAATTGAATCATTCAATGGCAATGTTCAATCGTATTGAAAGAATTGAACTTGCTCAATATTTTCAATCCTGCCGTTCAATGTTCAATGTGATTGAACGAAAGGTGAAGGTGTAAAAACAAGAATTGAATGATTCAATAGATTTTCATTCTCAATATCGCAGTATCAAGAAAAGACGTCAATAGTGTTCTGTATATTATTATTGTATGAATGAAGTAACCCTTTTATGTTCTTCAAATTTAGCTTCATACAAAGATTCAGCCAATTCTCTCAATAGACAATTTGAAGCGCCCAAGTCCTAGGGCTGCTATCCGTCCGGGTTCCCCCAGATTAGTTTGGATGGCAGGGGATTTACCTACCCAACAGATTTTTCTCATTGTTTCTGTTAGTAAAAAAGAGACTATAGTAAAAAAAATATAAAGCTGATGTTATCAGTAAATAAAAACCATAATTAAATATTTTTATTTTTAACTTTAAAAAAATGTTGTAGAACATTTAATGAAAGAAATTATTTTACCCAGTTCAATTAATTAATTTCAAATTAGATTGATTCCCACGCATACTATTTGATTCGTAGCACATTGGATGGTTCAATTTTGATAGTTGAAATGTGTAAACAGAAGTATCTTTCAATTCTGAGCCTTTTAATGGCATTTCTGAGCCTTTTAATGGCATAGAAGCAATGTGATTCAAACATGTAATATTGCCATAAGGCAGTTGTCCGACTCCGCCGGCGAGTAAACGACTAACTAACGTTTTCAATTAACGTTGAAGTATATTTATTATTTATACAATTAGTTCGCTGTCAAAACTTAGTTTGGAACTTATTACGAAAAGAGTTTCACACAGAGCTATTTAAGGTTGTTTTTGTAGTAAAGTGAAAATAATTCCACTTTAGACATAGTTATTGAATTATATTTTACAATTTTTTACTACTATAGAGAGTAAACACTGTTCAGCTGACATGTGTGACAGGGATGCCCGTTCAATCCCTAATGTGGCATTGCATGTTATCAGCATAGTTAGCGCTTATTTGTAAAATACTAACCTGTAGTGTATATTTTGTTTCCTTAGGAAATTATGGATATATGGCAGGAATATGTCTAATTGACTCTGCCTGTTCCTGTAAGCTACTATTATAGCAACACTGAACAGTGGATTGCAGTGTTCAGGTACATAGCTACCATTCACCAAGCCTTTTGCTGAGAAATCATCGAATTTTCTTGGCACCTCCCAATTAAGTAGAGAACTGGTACTTTGAAGTATTTCATCATATTTACAATCGGGTTTAGATGGGTGGAGCACTAGTTTTGGTGATCTCTGCTTGTACAGGTGTGTTTCTAATACTTCAGCCGGTATGTGTGTATAGTTAGATACACCATAACTTGCAAAGAAAATCAATACTGCTTTGACACTTAGTATAAAAAATATGCAGGTAATCACAGGAAGTTGTAGTATCCTGGAAACAATATCAAAACAAACCTCAATGTCATTTTTATAGACCTGTTTATAGATACCACACACATATAGATTGATGAAAGCCCCCCTTAATTTTAAATATCTTTTTTTTGTCTTAAAATCGGAAAGCAGTTCACAGAATACATGATAGGTAGCTACCAAGTTTCATATGTGTAGTCTAAATAGTTTCGGAATAAATTGGCTGTCACATGCGGACAGAACGAAACTATAAGGGTTCTGTTTTTTGCCATTCGGCTACGGAACCCTAAAAAGGAGTAATATAAACTAAACATTCAACAAAATGCAATTCATGGTTAAAATTAATTTAATTAGCTATGGATCTAACTTCCTACAGGACAATGATCTGATAATTTGCATATGAAGAGGTTTTCAGAGCATACTGAGAGAAAAGATGTGTTAAATTTTTGTGGCCCCTCTTCAAAATGGCCTCTTTGAAGAGGGGCCACAATAATTGAACGTATGAAACTTTACAGCAAACAAACAACAACTTGATTGATGAAAAGCGTGATAAAATTAGAGATTTTCTTGATGAGAAATAAATACCTGTTTAAAACATTAATGCTATTTGTGTTAAGTACTTAGTACACTTTAACTGCTTAGAGATTTATTTCATTTCCTTCTTATCTATCTTAATTAAGCTAGTAATTAAGATGTTCTAAAACTTTTGGTTTACAGTGTGTGTATAAGTAAACACTTTTGACTAAGCAAAATGAAAGGGAAAGTAAATAATTATTAAATGATTTTGTGAAATATAAATTTAAGAATATTATTTGTAGTCTTCATTCTTTCTAGCTAGTACCTACATACAATGATACTGTGCGTTAAAATAACTTGTTATAGGAATGTGAATAATTAAGCTTTTTTATGTGGTCTGTAACAACAATGGTGATATAGACATGAGCTATTTAAAAATATTACTAGAATCAATTGCTAGTATATATTTTTGACACAGCTCTCATTATTTACAATTTACATGAGCAGCCTCACATCAAAATGACTGTCATCAAAATACGTAAGTAGTTCATCTTATAATAACTTAGTTAAATGTTAGTTAGTTCACTACTACATGCTATGTTTTCTCTGGCATTGAAAGGTTGCTGCTTGCCAGCAGACAAATGTTACAGGTTGATTCTGCTTGAAATCACGTTTTGTCAAGTTAACAAAATAAGGCATTAAGGCTTAGAATTACCTGGTTTTAAATGAGCGTTGAGGCATTATAGAATATTTGAAAGTATGTATTATGACTATATGTAATCATTCCAACCTCAATGTATCCTTTGGTCCTTTCTGCAATAAACACAATTAATATAAAAATCAGTACTTTGGTAGGTGCTAGGGTAATATAAATAAATTACAAAATATAAATCATAATATTGTACCTCCAGCAGTTCATCATTGGTTCCTTGTGAAAACTTATCTTAATTTATATAATCGCATTGTAGTTAATATAGCCCACAAAGAGGAAGGAACATATACAATAACTTTTCGTAGTACCCTAATAATTTATTTATTATTTTAGATAGCTTTTGAACGAGTTTATAACCTAAATAATTTACTTGAATTAAACTTCGTTTCTTTTTAGAGCAACTGTACAGTACTCTGTACTATTTTTATCGTTGAATTGGGAAATTAATACAGTATATTTATATGGAATATAATAATAAACAACGAAACGACCTTTATAAGTACCTACAAGACGTTCAACCATCCATAGAGGAAAATAATATATAAAAAGTCAATGGGGCGTGCAACTGTCAAAGTGGCGCTAGTAGCACACTTACCAATATCAAAGCAGTTTCTCTATGGAACAGTAATGAATTCCTAAATTAGAGACAGTTATTGAGAATTTTTCGATTAAAGAACATGTATTATGTTCTTTAATCGGAAAATTGTACAGAAATCAATTGAAATCAATGAAATGAAAATAAAAAATATTACCACAGATAACCATAGATGATACAGATAACTATATAATATCTCACAATCTAACTAACACTGACAGTGACAAAGGTTCTTACGGTGGTGGCGCCATCTGCGATTAGCTTTCACTTGCACGCCCCATTCATGTTCAATGGGGCGTGCAACTGTCAAAGTGGCGCTAGTAGCACACTTACCAATACACTGACGTATAAATCATATGGACTTGAAATGTTTGACTATAGAAAAAACAGTTATACAATTATGAGGTATATCGACGCCAAAATCATAAAAATACTGGCATCTCTTTTTAACTTTCGTAATTTTGCGTAAATGAAAAAGGATAGTGGTATTTTTGACAGTTACTATAATGGCAACCCTTCATTCCAGCGTCATTGAAATACCTATTTGCGGCCGAGTCGCCATTTTGTCCTCTCGCTGTTAGGTACCAAAGTTGGGTACGTCAGCTGTCAAAAGCTCTTGAGCTGTGCTTTTAATTTGTGAATTTTGGAGTAATTTGCTGTGTTATTGCGATTGAACTCGGTTCTATAGTGGAAATCGTCAATAGCAAGATGCCCAATTGCAATATAATCGGATGTGGCAATAAAAGAAGCGGAAATCACCCGAACATAACTTTGCACCAGTACGTTTTTAAGTAATTTCATCTGAAATATCTTTAGATTTAGATAATAAACAAAAGATTCTGCATTTGTTAAAGAGTTTCACAGTAAAGCATTCATAATTTCCATTTTATCTTTATTTTCAACAGTTGTACTTCATGAAATCATTATTTAATTATTGAAGGAATAGAGTAGTGCATTTAGACACTTTTATATTTATCGATAATGCTATTTTATGGTTCTTTATTGTTTTTTGTTTTACTTTCAAGGCTGCCTACTAAAAAAGGAAAAAAGAAAATTTGGTTGGAAACAAAAAGTTGTCAACAAAAATAATCCATATTTGTTCTCTTCATTTTGAAGAATCATGTTTCAACCGGACACTGAATAAAGTAACATTGCGTGCGTGTAATTGAGGTATACTTACATGAATTTGACATTCAAATATTATGGGAAGAAATCTATGGAAAGAATATCTCATAGAAATTACCTGAACAAAATTGTATTGTTCAGAAATGAATGAGATTGATTTGCTTAATATACTTTATTATAATTATTGTTGACTTTTGATTAAAACCCACAATCATCTGCATTTTAGAAAAGGTAGGTGTTGAAAACTTAACATTAAAAACAGTTTGCAAAACATTTTTTAAATTTTCAGGTTTATGTTACCCCAAAAGTGACCCCCATATTCAAAATTAATTTATATACGTTACACGTCCACGTTTGGGTCACAGAAATTCATATTATATGTAGGTACTAAAATTCAACTAAATCGATCCGTTAGATTCGGAGCAAATTGGCTGTGACAGACGGACGGACAGACAGCAACTAGTTACCTTTTTAACCGACTGTGCAACGCCTAGGAGGGTAATGTATTTACCAGCCTATTTATGTATGTATGTATGTATGTTTGTTCCTATGTGGCGCTCTAGAACCCAAACGCGAGGGCCGATTTTGATGATTCTTACGTCAATTGAATCGGCTTTATCTTGCGAGTATCACTAAAGACATGACAGTAATCAAAATTCAATATGGTGGCAACCAGACGCCATATTGTGATAAATAAAAAACTTAAGTCGACTAACTATGTCAAGTGGGGAATCGTTGAATAGGTTTCTGAAAATCATCTTGAGATTTCTAAAATCGTTTTTCATTTTAAATGACCATTTAGAATCTATAATGATTTAAAATTGGTCAGCAACCATGCTCACTTAAATTTTCATAAAACTGTAATATCATAAAGTTCTTAGATAATCGTATAAGTAATATGTCATAATAACGTGAAAAATAAGTATTATTATAGAATTCTTAAAATCGAGTGAAAAACCCAGAATTTTTGGTACTGCTTTGAAAGATAATTTTAACGACCGTTACCTAAAGTGTTTTAAATTACCTAATAGGTACAGTGGGAGAAAAATAATCCTAACTAAAAACTGTAAAATAAAAAATTTAAAATTAAAAATTTAAAACCCGACTGCGTTAAAAGCGATCTTTAAAAAAGATGAACTAATCTCATACAGTCGGAGGCAACGGGTGTTTATTTGTTAAGTTTAGTTGTTTTTTTCCTTGAGGTTTGGAACCTTAAAAATAATGATTATGGTGATTCCGTCAATGTAGCCCGTAAAATTAAATTTTTTATACGTTTTTTGCAAATTGCAGCTCATAGATATATTAGGTCGTATGTTGATCAAAATGTGATAGGTATGCGCTACGCGACAAAAATTTATTTATTATTAAAATTTTAAGATACTTAATTATTTTTTATTACATTTCAAAGGTCTAAGCTAGTAAACTTTGGGGTATTTTTACTCGTAGATATTGTACTGTGAAAACATGAAAACTTTTCACGATCTTTTATCGATGTTATTACCTATATAGAAATATCGATAGGGGCTGCCCTATTAACCGCCATTTTATCCTCTCAGTAATGTGTAGGTATACACGTTTTTCTTGTAGGTATGCCAAGTCCATATGATTTATACGTCAGTGTACCAATATCAAAGCAGTTTCTCTATGGAACAGTAATGAATTCCTAAATTAGAGACAGTTATTGAGAATTTTTCGATTAAAGTACATGTATTATGTTCTTTAATCGGAAAATTGTACAGAAATTAATTGAAATCAATGAAATGAAAATAAAAAATATTACCACAGATAACCATAGATGATACAGATAACTATATAATATCTCACAATCTAACTAACAATGACAGTGACAAAGGTTCTTACGGTGGTGGCGCCATCTGCGATTAGCTTTCACTTGCACGCCCCATTCAACATTCAACATTATCTTCGATTGGCAGCTGTGACACAGTGTGACCGTTTCTAATTTTATAAACCTACCAACAGAATCTTTGAAATCGACTAAAAATACTAAAAATAAAAATCAATTATACCAAAAAACTACTAGAATTTTTGCTTAATATTTTGGAAATACTGCTACTAAAACATCTTTTTAGTTAAAATTGTTTATTCTAAATCAATAGTATAATCATTATTACTTTTATTTACTTTAAGCATGTCTGTCGTCGGATCAAATGAAATAGGTACATACAACAGTCGGTCAAACCTTGTAGGTATAACATGTAATATAGAAGAAATGTGATTTGATGTAAACCTGTTTCTGTATTAAGTTTTGACCATATTAACTTGGAAAAAAAAATCGTTCACGCTGAGCATTAGAAATAGGCAACCACAATAAACATATAACGAAACTGGCCAATTTTTGTTTTTTGTTCACAATTAACTGTACTGTCAGTATGTTTTTCAGTTTCTTAGACAAGATTTTATAGTAGCGATTCTACTTAAAATCGTCACTCCAAAGGCTTTACACATAGCATTTTCATTATATTTGTGTTTGGTTAACCAAGAAGAGTTTTGAACCCATTCCTTTCTATTTTTGTTCATATTTGAATATACCAAAAACTACTATAACATTTGAAATTGTACCGTAAAACGGGGTCAATAGCAATGATTTTCAACTTTGTCCTAAGAATTTGCTGTCTGTAACTTTGTTTTTAAATCTCAGGTTATTTTTATATCATGTCCGGTACCATAAAGAACGAGATATAACAATATTTTTTTAACTATAAGCAAAGGTTTTCCAGATTTTTAAAAAATATGTACCATTTCTATTCACCCAACGACTGGGGTCAATAGAAATGCGTAAAGGGGTGAATGGAAAAACTGTTAGGGCTGCCAAAAATGATTTATCCAACATGCAAAAATGTAAGGTTATGTGTCAAAAAATTGTTTTGGTTTGTAAACGCTAAATAAAATTCAAATATTGTGATTTAAACAATTTATGCGTATAAACATAAATAGTTATCTTTGTATTTTAACCGATTTCATTTTTAAGGAATGTCTCTTTTCAATAAATCAAACAAGATACTTATTCGTATTTTTATTTGAATTAAATTCAATAAAACAAAATAAAAAACTATTTTCTAAATTAAAAGTCGCATATACATATACGACGAAAAATAAACAACTATAAATCTTCTGAACGTAACAATTATCATATCAAAGTTGTCACAGGTAATCAACTTCAGCCTACGTTATGGCTTAGTAGAATCAGTACTTCTGTGTAAAAATAATAAAAATTCTTAAAAAAAAAATTCAAAATTCAAAATTTTCTGAACTTAACAATTATCATTACATAGTTATCACAGGTAAATTTAGTCTACATTATAGCTTTGTAGTAAAAACATAATCAAAATTCTTATAAAAAATACTTAATTCTTAAAGATACCTCTCTGGATCATATATACTAAATATAACTATCTGAATCTTTTAGTTCACATCATCCTCTTCTAAAACTTTTAATATATCGTCACTATTATTGTAGTAATTATTTGTACGGTTTTTTCGTGGCAATTTAATGAGATCTTTTACCGCTACAGTCTTGTTTTTTTTTTATAGGTACTCTATATTTTTTGGTATACTGACCGTCATTCACTGTCTCATTGGATACTATTTTTATTTTATTCTCTATAATATTATTATCATCAGCAGTTTTTCCAGTACTGATCGTAACCTCTTCACATAAGCTGTCAAAGAAGAGAATGAGGAGACTTTCTATGTCTATATAATTAGGTATTTTGTACTGTAATTCTTCTATGTTATTATCATAGTTTTCCTTTTCCGTAATACTGTTGTAATTTTGCTGTGCCATATTATTATCATAATTTTCGTAATCCGTGATGTAATCGTAATTTTCCTGTCTTGTATTTCCGCATTTTTCTTGTTCTGCGTTGTTATCGAATTCTTCTTTCCTATTGTTATCGTTATTGCCCTTGTCTTTTGTTTCTATTCTTTTGAAACTTGATTGTTTTGTTATTTCGTCGATATCTTTTCCTTTACTATTATTTTTTTTTCTATATTATTGTCGAAATTTTCTTTTTCTTGTATTTCTTTTGCTTCCAAATAGATTTTAGTTTTTTTTTTCCAATCCCTTTGCCTTTTCCTTTGTAAGGTTCTATTTTATTAGGGCAATTTTCTTTTTCTTCAATTAATTTTAGTTTCAAGTTTGTAATTTTATTGTTTATAGCCTTTCCTTTATTTTTATTGTTTAAACCTGATGGGCCACTAACACTTGTATCGTATTTTGTCTTTTTTTTAAACTTGACATGTTGTTGTCAACATCACTTTCTGCATAATCTTCAATTTCTTCTACAATGATACTTTTACCTGGGAGTACATTGAGTTTTCTCTTTCTTTTTGGTTCCACGATGTTCATGGAACCATATCTCATTTCTTTGAGGAGTGTTACAACAGAATCTTCATTAGCACTTTCATGATCTTCACCTAAGTCTCCGTCGGGAAGTCTGGCTAATACTTCATGTGCGTTTAAAGGGCTAATTCCTGTTTTCTTAAATCCAGCGATGATATTCTTTGAAGCATTTATATTAAGTTCATCAATTAACAATTTTAATAGTTTTGGAAAGCAACCTTTTGGAATTGTGGGTAATTGTCTACCATCTGTTTTTTTTTCATTTTAATAATAATTGCCTCCAGGCACGCTTCATTGGACGAAAAAATGCCACGTCCAGCGGTTGCGTCAGGTGAGTTGAGTTGGCTGGTAAGAACACAAAATCGATGTTGTGCGCTTTACATGTTTGGATCAAATCTGCTGATAAATGTGACGACAAATTGTCTCCAATTAAACACTTTTTGCCGGGTAAATCCTTAAAATAAGGTACCACCATATTTTGCACCCAGTTCTCAAAAGTAGTTCCATCGAACCATCCAGATGTCGACCTGTTATATCGGGTACCGTCAGGGCCATGTTGGATCCAAGAATCATATAAATGGGTTGCTTTGTATACAACATATGGTGGTAACATTTTACCATCTGCGGTACCAGCCATCATAATAGACACGGAAGCCTTGGTATGGTTTAAAACCCTTTCAGGGTACTTGCATCCCCGCTTGATTAGTATTTTCTTCCACCCAGGGTCGTCCGTCAAATTTGTTTCGTCATAATTTAATATATTAGAAGCAGGTACTCCATTTAAACACTTCCCAAGTTCGATGAAATATTCTTTAATCGTATCTGGAGATACCTTAGCTCTCACACACTTGATATTTTCACAAACTCTTTGAGAAATCTCATTTTTGTGTCTTAATAGGAAGCTCTGCACAAAATCCGGTCCTGGAAAATTGTTTTTAAATCGTTTATGGGTTATACCTGTCTTATTAAGATACATTTTTACAATATACCTGAGATCTATAAGGTGCTATAAAAATATCTGCCACGGCTGTAATGGGAGACAGTATTGTGTTTATAGATTACAATGGTAAAGATAAATTATTGATTATTTGACATTTTTTTTCATACAAAAAATCGTACTTATGAATTTGAATTGAATTATTGGTATAAAACCATCCCGTAGACTTAATACGCTGTTGCCGTACCGCACCGAATTCCATTCAATCATTTCGCAAAACGCCGGCGCCGTTCATACACTGTTGCCACTCTTATCAAACAATGCTGCCGCCGGTGCGCGGAGGCCACTCGGTCATCAAAGCGCAGCCCCGCGCACCCCGCCCCCAACCCTCACCCGCACTACCCCGTTCGTCGCACGCGCCAGCCGACCGCCCGCCCGTTCCGCTCGCCAATTCGCCAGTCGCTCCCCGCAGGGTATATATGTTCTGTGCTCCCCGCCCGCTCGGGAGTTAGGTTTAGCGGTCAGCGAAGGGATATCGCGCGCGCTTTCGTTAAAAAGGCCTCCCAGATGACGGTATTCTAATTAAGAATAATTATTTTGAAATGGTATTAAGTTATCGCGAGTGTAACTCCATAACTGCGCATGCAGTAAACTTATATCAGCAGAGGTTTGGTGTGCGAGTTTGTCATCATACCATTCTGGATGCCGTGTACAGATTAAGACAACACGGTCGCTTTGATCCGCCTCCGGTTGACGCAGGCAGGCCTCCATACTCTGCCGAACTCGAAGAGGAAGTGTTGGACTTCTTCCGGCGTCATCCTCTTGCGAGCACCAGGGATGCTGCTCGAGTCTTCGACGTGAGCGACAACTACGTGTGGCGACTTATAAATCGAGAAGGGCTCCATTCTTACCACTTCACAAGAGTACAAGAATTGCATCCATATGACTAAGCGGCTCGCCTCGCGTTTTGTAATTGGATTCGAGAACGCCGCAACATTCTGTGGACTGACGAGTCCACATTCACACGGGTTGGTATGTTCAACATACACAATGCGCATTATTGGACTGAGGCGAATCCTCGTGCTGTGCGGCCTGACCACTTTCAGACTCGGTTTAGTGTTAATGTGTGGGCCGGAATACTCGGCAACAGAATTCTAGGACCAGTGTTCTTGGACAGACCGGAGACACGTATCTGCGCTTACTACGAACCCGTGTCAGAAGAATGTTGGAACGTATTCCTCTTGAAGAGATAAGAGGGCTGTGCTTTCAACATGATGGAGCATCACCTCATTTCTTGAACTAAAAAGGCGCATCAAACGCGCATTTAATCGAGTAAAAAGTGAAACGGACACATTAAATAAAGTGAAGAGACACGTGCCTACATTTTTGTGCAACGCGAAGGCGGACTTGTGCAACAGTTTTGTAGTTAACTAGGTAGGGAGTGTGTAAATAACTGTAAATACGGTGCAACTGTTGTAAATAAGATGATTGATGATTTATTTACGTCAGTTTTTTGGAAGAATGCGGTAGCAAGCAAGTAATTGAACTTTTAAAACACTTGTATGCCTGCGTATTATTGCGTACGAATAGTGACGAACTAGTCAGCTGATTTCAGTTTTCATTCACAGAACAGATGGAAAGAGATAGCAGTTGTTTTCATTGACGCACACATCGCGCGTAATTCGTGAACAACGTTATGCAGAGTAGAGTCAATGTTTATTTTAACTACTTTATTTTCTCAAATTGAATTAACTGTTCCGAGGTACGAAATTTCTTCACTATTGTAATCTATAAACACAATACTACCTTCCATTAAAGCCGTGGCACATATTTTTATAGCACCTTATATAGTATCTAAGGGGTAACCCCATTCTGCGCATTTGTTTATGTTTTCTATTAGGAACATTTCAGTATCATCGGATAAAGCTCTTTGGCCTCCATGTTGCTTCATATCCCGGGTACTGTGACAATACAACACCTATTTGTGTATACCATATTTTTTTGCAACTTCTTCTAATTTAACATTTCGAGAAGTTGCATACTCTTCCACAGCTTTTTTTATTAGGGTTCCGTAGTCAACAAGGAACCCTTATAGTTTCGCCATGTCCGTCTGTCTGTCCGTCTGTCCGCGGTTTAGCTCAAAAACTATAGGTACTAGAAAGTTGTACTTTGGCATGAGTATACACGTTAATGACGCCGAAAAAGTGGTAAAATAAAATTTTGAAAAAAAAAAACAATTAATTAGGGTACCTCCCATACATGTAAAGTGGGATGATAATTTTTTTTTATCGTTCTTCCCATAGTGTGGGATATCGTTGGATAGGTCTTTCAAAAATATTAGGGGTTTGATAAGACCGTTTTTTGATTAAGTAAACCGTTCGTGACTTATCAAGCTTTAAAGTGCCAATTTTCGTTAGAGTCAAGTGTCCCCCCCTCTATCAACTAAACGGTTAGAGTTAGAAATTCAAATGTCACGGCAGTAGTACCTATATATAACGAAATTTAAAGGAAAACTATCACACATAAGTGGGCTTTACAAGTTTACGAGTAATAGTCGACCAATTGTATTTGACTCAAAAATTTCGAACAACTCTATAGAAATGTCGATAGATGGCGCTGAGCGCCAGTTGTATCGTGATAGCTTCTTGTGACGATTGAAGTGTAGCTCTGTGTTCGTATTTAAATTCAAAACACCGGCTATGACAAGTTTTATACAAATCTCTAAAAAAAATTGAAACTTTCCGTGCAAAATTGTCGGATCAGGTGAGGATTTGTATAGGAAGTCAAATTAGTTAGGTAGTCATGTTTAGTTAGAGCGTGGTACGAAACGATCAGTCAGCGAATACGACACGCACTTGGCTTTTATAAAAACTACGGAACCCTACACTGCGCGTGGCCCTACACGCACTTGACCGGTTTTTTTATTTCTATGTTATATTTTTTATACCTTTTTCGGTTAGGATCGGGTTTATATACACGCGGCATTTTTATTATACCTACGGCGGTATGTACCTACCTGTAAATGAAAATTATCACTTGAAAAAGATTATTTATTTATCAATCACTAAATCTACAGCTCTCACCTATATATATCATGGACTTGCTATTAATTAATACAGAAATTATGAAAATAGTTATTAGTTCTGTTAATAGATTTTGACAACCCTATTTATTTATATCTATTGACCTCTCATTAGTTGCTATTCACCCTTTAAGCGTTTCTATTATTGCCTACTACGTTTCCATTAAACCCATACTACAGTTCTATTCACCCTTCACTGGATTCTATTGACCCCTTTTATACAATAAATTTACACGTACTGTGATTTTACAAAATTATTGAAGTTTAATAACAGATTTTCACTTACCTTCACTGTATTCTTATAATTTATTACACACCTAATGAGATAAACTTATTAAATTGCCCTAAAAACAAGAGTTGCGGCAGTTGAATTAAAGGCGTTCACAGAAGGTAGACTTTGAAGTACATTTTGAAGGAGAAATGTCAATTTTGACATTTAAAATTTGTTACCAACGCAAAGAAAAAATGTTGATGTGTAATAATTTAAAATTCTACCAAAATTCTTCAACGTTAAATGTACCAATATTAGCCTTGAAAACTTTCCTGATATTTTGTCTATTCACCCCGCAATTTCTATACACCCCGTTTTACGGTACCAATATTACACCGATATTTAGTAATATACAAAAAACATGCTATTGTCATTTGTCGGAGCCTCAAATATACCAATTTAGTACTATAAATACAAAAAACGGTCACACTGCTGTGACAGCTGAGCTGACTGTTTGACAGTGACTCAAACCAAACCATAGAGTCTGAGCACAGATAATCATCTGCTTTGTTTTCCCACTTTTCCCAAAGATATCGGTTTCAAGGATCTTATAAAGTTCCTTGATCGGTTTTTAGGTGTCGTTTATTTAAATAAAAACTTTTTACCAAAAAATTAAACCGACTCCCAAAAAACACTTCAAAGTGAAAAATAACTTTAATTTCGGTAGTCGGTGTCTTTAGTTTTGTATTTTCGTTTTTGGCACTGACTTCCGAAATTAAAGTTATTTTTCACTTTGCAGTGTTTTTTGGTAAAAAGTTTTTATTTCACTCTTTTTAGTTGGTCTATTTTTAATTTACCTAGTTACAGGAGCCTAAATGTCAACTACTTATACGTAAGGTTTATAACCTTTTACAAAATATTGCTTTTCCCAATGCTGGGCCGTTAATTGTTGAGGAGTTCTCCTGGTACTTCACCATCAGCTCTACATCACCATATGCATTGTGACGAGCATAAAGTGCTTAACATCCATATTCAAGTAATAGAATCGCAATCCACTCAATACTTATTATTGAGTAGTTTCGGCGGCCATCTGTGGTCTTCATCATCAGTTCCACTTCTTCAAATGGTACTTTTTGAGAGCAACTGCACAAGTTACTATAATAAATACCCAAAACATCATAGGTGTGCCTATAATATTTGAAGAGTTCCCTCGGTTTCTCCAGGATCCCATCATCAGATCCTGACGTTTATGAAAATGGGACCAATTTCGAAGTATACCCTTTCAATCTAAAAAAGAATTTTCTAAATCGGTTCAGCCGTCTTCGAGTAATCGATGATCATACATTAAAAAAATATAAAAATATATATATATATACGCGTCGAATTGATAACCTCCTCTTTTTGTCGTCGGTTGAAAAAGAAGCGGAAAGTCATTGAAGTAATATCGCCTCTTTACAAGAGCAACGTGACATCTCATAAAAACGTTTTTTTTTAATTATTTGATATTCAAAACCGCGATATCTAATTTTATTTTCTACAAAAACACGGTATTTTAAAAGTGAATGTTCGAGGAGCTATGAGTGAAAAAGATGACATGACCGTGGCAAATGGCGTTATCAAGGAACAGGTAGAAGATCCTTGGGCGTTATCACGTTGTCTCTTTCGGTGTGGCGCATGCAAGGATCTTCTACCTTACAAGTTCCTTGGGCGCATGACTTCGACAACGCGACGCGTTAGTTTGCCCCACACGCGCAACGAGTGAAGTGCTCCTGCTTTTCACAAAAAACGTGGCATCACGAGTATACAACGTTTTTAGTGCAAATGTATGTTTCTTGTTGTTATTTACTTTAACTTGAATAATGTGATATTAGTTATTTAACTCGTTTTTGTTGTAAGATTCGTGAGTATTGAGAATGAGGTAATGAATATTGGCACATTATTGATGAAAAAGTTATAAGTTTTCTTTGTGATATCTTTGATTGTCACCATGATGTTGATGAATTGTTTTCAAATACTATGGATTATTTTATTTTACATCATTATTTTTGAAAACCTTTAAGTTTGGGTTTATATTACGCTAAAATGTTACATTATAGATGCTAAAATAAAGTAACTTTTACGAATTCGTTTTTCAGATGGCATCACGATCTAGGATGTTAGTTCAATTAGCTACAGGTATTAAAAATAATTTAAGTGTAGAACTAAGTGATTCAAACTCTCAGATAGATAGTTTAACACAAGACGAGAATGAAAACGCCAAAAGCTCGACCAATACATTGCAGACATCAACAGAAAGGATTTTTTTACTTGTACTGAAATATTTTTTTAATTGTTTTTATTTGTTGCTATAGTTTCATTATTTCAATCATCTTTGTAGACAAAGACATCGCAGTAGATTCCATCCGACCTCGTAGTAATTCGACTAGTAGCAGCGGTTCCTCTAGTTCTAGCAGTTCTTCGAGGTCTAGCTGTTCTGCCCATCTATGTATCAAGGTAAGTTAGTTTAAATGCAGAGGGATATAAATTATTTCCCACTATTCTAACAAAATTCGAGGGTAATTTGATTAAACCAATACCACACTACTACACTTCAAGAGATTGATTGCATTTATAACGTTTCAGACAGCGACGACTCGGTAAAGGATCCTGATTATGAAGCCCAACGAACAAAACGTGCTGAGTATTCTTCTGATACTGACGTGAAATAAAATATCACTACTAACTATAATAACGTTTCGGATGATCAAAATCTGGTAACATCTAATATGGTTTCAGTAAACATTGAAAACTAGGAAGGACCACTTTCGTCTACAAACGAACATGATATGGTATTCAACGATCTCAGTGTCATAGAGAACAGTGAATCTCTGCGATTGAAAACGTAAGTAACAGAAACGCTGTAAGTTCAATAGTGTATAATTTTAGTCCAACTAAAACTGGTAAAAAAGAAGACAAAATGAAGCAAACTGGAAAGTCAATGTAGCTAAACAACTGAGAAATATAGTGGGAAGCCTTATCAATCTACTGAATCAAAAAAAAAACATGCCAAGTCGTGAATTGAAACCTTCTTGTAAAGATAAATGTATATTTAAATGTGGGTTTATATTTACAGAGGAGCAAAGACAGACCATTTTAAATGACTATTGGAGCTTATGTGCAATAGAAAAACAATGTACGTTTATTGCTAATAGCGTCGTAGACATAGTCATCCCAAAACAACGTTACGTGAAAAGTTGATTCGGATGGAAATGTTGCAACTATAAGAAACAACAATAACGCTTTCTTTTTGACTATTTCGGGTGAAAAAACAAGAGCTTTTAAATTGTTCTTCAAAAATACTTTGGGGATTTATAATCAACCCATAGCAGCTGCTTTGAAAAAGAAAAATAGCAACACTAATATTTCTTCCATGAAAGATAACCGAGGTACTCATTCAAACCATTATGCAGTGGATTAAAGCATTAAAAATGGCATCAAATTGTTTATTGAGTCTATACCGAAGATTGAGTCACACTACATCCGGGCTAACTCAAAACGAAATTATATTGATGGTAGCAAAGCTGTCACAGATCTTCATAGAGATTATGTGGAAAAATGCAAATCCCAAAACGTCCCATACGGAACCTACATTACATTTTTATCGCATTTTCACACAAGATTTTAACATTTCGTTGTTCACTCCTAACTATAGGTACTAACTATTACTTATAACATAATTTAACTGAGAGTTATGTATGGGATGAGTCTAATGCCAATAGAGGTGTTAACGAAATAGCTACCTGTGTTTACAAATACCTGGAGAAAATTTCCGCAACGGCTGAAGACCTCGATGTGGTCTTTTATTCAGACAATTGTGCCAGACAGCAACAAATCTGATCTCATGGATTTAGTCAATAAAAACCTCATTCCTAGATACTACAAGCCATTTTACGAATCGTTGTAATAAGACTGATTAAGTACAAAGATGAGTGGAATTGTATTTTTTAGAAATATTTAATTTAAAATGATAGTGTTTTTATTAGTATTTAGAGAATTTGTGATTCTATGTTTATGAAGGGTGATAGCAATGTTCATATTTTGAATTTCTAAGTACTATAAAACTGGGTACTATAATTGTGTTAGAAGACGTTAATTACTATTAGATAACTTTAAGTACAGTTAACTTTTTGATTTTTTTATTTGTATGAAAGTAATTTTTAAGTTACCTTTTAATTTTAATTAAAGCTAGTACTTAGTACAATGTGATTGATTGATCTCTTGTTGATTATTGTGCCTTAAACTAATTTAATGGTGTAAGTAAACCATTGTTTTAGTAAATTTGTATTTTTTAAATACAAGATCTTTATTTTGATAGTGTGTTTTATTCAACTTATCACACAGCCTTACACCTAAATTTAGCATCTTCAATGTGATATATTAATATGTTACAAGCATTTTGTGACATATTTTCATTAAAAACGTGACATGTGTATCTGTGTTTTTTTAAATCAGTTTTTTTACTTATTTCATATTGAACTGAGTTCTTTTTTGCTTATTTTCAGAAAGCACATTAATTACCGCAACAATTTAATTGTTTTCCGACAACATATTATCAATATTTTAGAATTTATCAACGCTTAAATGTTTAAAATTGCTCTCCTGTAAAGTTGTGGTTTAAAAAATGTCACGTTGTTCTTGTAAAGAGGCGATATGTACTACGTACTAGTACATATTACCTCACTGACTTTCTGCTTCTTTCAATGCAGAAAGCTTGGGTTAAGTGAAACTGTGGGAGAAGTACCTATCTCTTCTATCTTCTATATATATATATATATATATTATACTTATAATAAATCTGTAGAGAGGTCAATTCTGTACATGAAATATATTTCGAAAATAACTATCAGGGGGTGATTAGGGATCGATACTGATGCCAAAAATGCAATCAGTAAAATTTTTGTCTGTCTGTCTGTCTGTCTGTCTGTCTGTATAACCGTTATAGAAACAAAAACTACTCGACGGATTTTAACGAAACTTGGTACAATTATTTTTCATACTCCTGAGCTGCTTATAGTATACTTTTCATCACGCTACAATCAATAGGAGCAGAGCAGTGAAGGGAAATGTTGGGAAAACGGGAGAAGTTACTCCATTTTTTAAGCTTCCGTCGCGTGTGCAACCTTAATGGTTAAAGCTACACAGAAATCATTTCATGACGGAAATGTTCTCCTTAAAATTATATAAAAAATATCCCACGACAGCATATGTCTATCTTTTATGGTTGACTCACAATAACACGTATAGGTAACTCCCGATAGCTTAGCAGTTCGAAGTTTTCTGATTAGGTATAATATTTGTCTACTCTTACGTTTATAACACTCTCAGTCACCCCTAATTGAAAAAGTTAACATTATTAACTATTCCATAAAAAAGAATCATATAAATCGGTATAGAAACACTAAAGTTATACATGAAATACGCTAATAATAAGCCATCGCGCGTGAATACTGAATCATGCTATAAGGATTATTTTTGAGAATCGGTCGCCGCGCTCGACGCGTCTCGCGGCGAAGGTATAAAATTTCATTCTGTAGGTACTTAAGCCTCATGTGAACGTGATCTAAACAATATTACCAATACATTAACTTAATAACACACAAGGAGTTACACGCTGACTGAGTCGCGGGCACACCTATTAACAATAATATTGTGAGGTTCCGTATTGCGATATTTTTCAACAGTATTATAGATTGACATATTATATTTCCCTACTAAATTACGAAAGTTAATCTGTCTGTTACATCAAAATCACTGAACCGTGAGGAAGGATATAGGCTACTTTTTTTTACGAAAAACGACGGAAACGCGGACGAAGTCGCGGGCAACAGCTATCTATACTAATAATATAAGGCAGAAGAGTTTGTTTTTTGTTTGAACGCGATAGTCTCAGGAACTACTGGTTCGAATTGAAAAAATATTTTTTAATTAAATAAGTAGTCAATTTATAGAGAAAGGCTATAGGCTATATATCATTACGCTAAGGCCAATAGGAGCGGAGCGCCAATGAAGAATGCTTCAAAATCGGGGTTAAATTTAACTTTAGCCCAAAGTAACTATTCCACGCGGACGAAGTCGCGGGCAAAAGCTAGTATAATATAAAATCTAGTACCTATATTAGAAATTTAGAATAGAAAGTATTCACCTAACATAGATCTAACTTTAAAGATTACTGTGACAAATGCTTTACACCGTATATAAAGTCGACTAAAGATAGTTTACGCACTAATTTTAAACACTTGGACATATGTACCAAACCGAGAAGACAAACGAACTATCCCAGCAAAAGTTCAGTACTGTACAATGATACAGAATCCAACAAACCAGAGGTAATCTATAATAATCAAATAGCAATGTCTGTCTGTGTATCTGTGTCTGTATTTCAAAATGTAGGTTTTCCATAAGCTTTTATGGTTATTTACACTTTAGTAAAACCAAAAGAATTTTTTTAAAATTTTTGTCTGTCTGTTTGTCTCGGCTATTATCCGCAAAGCCAGAACCAATTTTGACGGAATTTTCACTGGAAGATTCAAGACTTCTCCGATCATAATAGACTAGTTTTGATTCAGAAAATAGTTAAGGTTCGCTTGTAAAATTTAAAACCTATAGTTTACACGTTATTCGACACATAGATAGCTTCAATTCATCGGCAGATTCAGGACTATTCAGACCATATTTAAAGCTACTTTTAGATTCGGAAACATTATTCGACACATAGATAGCTTCAATTCATCGGCAGATTCAGGACTATTCAGACCATATTTAAAGCTACTTTTAGATTCGGAAACATTTAGGGTACCGTATAAAAAATATAAAAAATTTAGAAAATTGCTTTTTTTTATCGTGGTAAAATTATCAAATACTTAAGTCCTCCCACCCCGGGCAGGGCGGAAGGGACTGTCAGACTTTTACTGACTAACATCCACGGTGTTCCTTCAATAACCCTTTACGTACCGGGGTCACGGTAATGGGATGAGTCCCACGACCCCGGCAGGCTTCGGCCCTCTGCAGAGGGGGCCTCGTCATGTTGCTGACGCTCTTTGAGGCGCGCGTGGAACACGACGCGCCGTCGACCCGGGCATGGTCCATGGTCGGACAGCGAGTTGCCCTTTACTCGCTGTCCGCATGCCCGCAACATTAGAAAATAGCTAGTTTGCAAAGTTCCTTTGATACATGCCGCTGAATTAAAAAAGTAAAGTTTTGTAATTCAGCGCTATGTATCGAAGGAACTACCGACTTAATTAAGTTCAATAAAAAGAGACAGTTCCCAATGTGTCTTAGTAATTTAGAAATACATCACAACAACATATATTGTGCTAAAGGATAGACAGCGCTTTATTCCATCCAGCAAGTTATGTTCATCCATATTTAATTCCGTATAGGTTATGGGAGCAAGACTATTAATTAAAATTAACCAAATTTTTTGAAATTATTGACTGTATTTTTTTCCCATAGACATGTGACACCTACCTACCATAGTAATTTATTATATTTATATATGTTTTAAGTTTAATTATCCGTGACTGCTAGCGAAAATTAACTCTTTCATAATTATTAATTCGACAGATGGCGTTAGTATCAAGTTAGATCGCACTGTAGTCACGTAAATAGTTTATTTTCTCTCCACAATACAAATTACAATGGTTTTACACATTTTTTAGATAGATACAAATATATTGTGGGAGACTGGTTCCTAAGCTAGGCTCACGGACGGCCTGCATTTCAGGACACCTTGCATTTTGGTTTTACTGGAGTTATTGTAACGAGAAGCTAAATGTGCATCTGGTATATTTTGACGAAACTTTTTTCACCATAAATTCTTTTTTTGGTTTGAAAGGGTCTCTTCATAATTATGTTCCTATATTTTTTTTATAAAAATCAGTTAAATAGATAACTAGTTTTATAAAAAAAAAAAACAAAAAATTTGAGAAACGCATTGAACTCACTTTTTTTTTCTGGAAGGAATAACATCAAATGACCCCTCCCGCTCTGGGTGGAGCGGAGAATACTTAATTTTAGCTTTTAGTTCCCGAGTCTTGTAGGTATTTTGGAAAGCAGTATTTAGGGTTCCGTAGCCGACTGGCAAAAAACGGAAACCTTATAGTTTCGTCATGTCTGTCTGTCCGTATGTCATAGCCATAATATTCCGAAACTATTAAGACTACACATATGAAACTTGGTAGGTAGAAGACAAAAATAAAAAAATATATAGAATTAAGGGGGGCTACCCACATAAAGAAAAAAAATTTTTTTTTTCATCGTCCTATACGTGTCTGGTATCTTAGGTAGGTCTTTAGAATGGCATTGAGGTTTCTTGAACGACTTTTTATTAAAGTCAATTGGAGGGGATGAACAAGAGGTGAAAGTATGCTTGACACACCTAAACATCATACATAGCAAAATTAATTTTACCTAGGAGATGGAATATGAGAGGACCATATCATTCTTAGATGTAAAAGTACTAGGTCATGCTGATGGTTCTACCGGAAATCCACTCACACGGACCGATATTTGCGTGCTGATTCGCACCACCATCCGAGACATCTTAACTCTTTAGTGACTTCGCTTACCAACCGCGCATATGATTTATGTGACGAGTATCATTTACATGATGAGCTAACACATGTTCAGAAGGTGCTACAGAGGAATGGATATGCAGTGAATATCGCACAGCGTAGGCAAAAACCTAGTTCTAGACACCGGAAGTGCGAGGTTGAGAGGCAGCCAGCATTCTTGCCGTACGTGAAAGGAGTGACAGATAAGGTTGCAAACATTCTACGGAAATATGCCGTAAAAACTATCTTCACTTCGTTCAAGAAAGTCTCTCAGATGCTGCGTTCACCGAAGGACAACTTCCCTCTAGAAAAACCCGGTGTCTATAAAGTGGACTGCAGCTGTGGAAAGTCGTACATCGGTCAGACAAAACGTACCGTAGCTTGCAGAATCTCGGAACACATTAGGGCGGTGAAAAATAATGTTGTTCAAAAATCGGCAATAGCACGACATCTTTTAAACGCAGGATCGAACCATTGGATTAAGTTACATAACCCTCAAATCATCTTGACGGAACGCCACTATACCAATACTGGTAAGGGAAGCGATTGAATTACCAAATACGACAATTTCAACCGGGAGGATGGGTTTCAACTGTCGATGGCCTGGAATCCAGTAGTTCAAATGTGTAAAAACCGAAAAAGTTCCGTAGAAAGTTCGCGAGTCGACACGGTGAGTTTTGTGTGTCGGGAACAGAATCGAGTGTTTAGTGATACATGTGACAGTGGTAGCGGTGTCGCTAACAGAAAACGAACGAGAAAGAGGGTAGACCGATTTGCCTGCTCATAAACTTCCACCCACAATCACTTCAGTTCATCCGTGATCATGGCGCTTGCAACAGTGCCGAAATATCGGAAACTCGAAACAAAAAATACACATGGTAAATATCCCGTTATAAGTTCTAATGATACTGTTAGTGACCATGTTAGTTTAAAAACGTATAGTCAGCCAGTATAAACAGGTTAGAGAGGAGTTGACTCGATGTTGTCCAGTTGAGAAAAACTTCATTCAAATTCAGACCCCCTTTGTGTCAAGTTTCCAAATATCCTGAGTGCTAACTTACATCACTTGATGAACCTTTGTGTCAAGTTTCCAAATATCCTGAGTGCTAACTTACATCACTTGATGAACCTTTGTGTCAAGTTTCCAAATATCCTGAGTGCTAACTTACATCACTTGATGAACCTTTGTGTCAAGTTTCCAAATATCCTGAGTGCTAACTTACATCACTTGATGAACCTTTGTGTCAAGTTTCCAAATATCCTGAGTGCTAACTTACATCACTTGATGAACCTTTGTGTCAAGTTTCCAAATATCCTGAGTGCTAACTTACATCACTTGATGAACCTTTGTGTCAAGTTTCCAAATATCCTGAGTGCTAACTTACATCACTTGATGAACCTTTGTGTCAAGTTTCCAAATATCCTGAGTGCTAACTTACATCACTTGATGAACCTTTTTTTTTCGGTGGAAAATTATCTAATGCCTTCTCCCGCTCTGGGTGGAGCGGAACGAAGGGTCGGACTTCTTCTGACTAAAAACCCACATTGTTTCTTCAATTTCCCTTACGTTCCAGGGCAGCGGTATCTCGTTAGAACATTCAAGGAACCTAAGTACACAGTATCAAGTGAATCTATTGAAGAAATAAAAAGATTACACATTTTGTCTCTGCTTTACAGTGTCCCACTTATCTTAAAGAACGATTTAAGTTCCTTCATGACACACATGCAAAATCTTTGAGGTCATCAGAAAACTTAAGGTTTGCGGTACCGAGTCACGCCACCAATTTCTATGGTAAGTCGTTCGCAGCTCAAGCAGTACGGCTGTGGAATGCTCTACCCGTGTCAGTAAGAGAAGCACAAACCCTATCTTCTTTCAAAAACTTATTAAAAGATCTTTATCTCTCTCCTTAAATTGATGTTATCATTTATGTCTTTGTTTCTTTCTTTTTTTTTAAATATTTATATGTATATACATACGTTTTGAGAACGTTATTTATTGTTTTGTATTTTATATAAATAAATAGTACACCGTGGACTACCCGCGTATTTATTTTCTCCTTCTGTGTCAAATCCATCCAAAGGTTGTCTCATTGTCTGTAAAAGATCGCTTTTAGCGATAAGACCGCCCCTTGTATCACCCTTTTTAATTAAGTCCATAATTTTGTTTTACTGTTATGGTGTACAATAAAGAATATATCTATCTATCTATCTAATCTCGTAGCCCCTTTCTTACTCCCTTAGAGGGGGAAGGAATTTTAAAAATCCTTTCTTGGTGCACATTCAAACGAATCTGTTAAAAAAATAAATAGTTTTATACCCCCTATTAAATCCACTTCGGGGGTGGGGGGGAATTTCCAAAAATCCTCTCTCAATGCTTCCCAAGGAACATACATGACAATTTTGGCTTCTTGCGCCCAGTAGTTTAGGCTGTGCATTGTCTGTTAGTCAGTAACGGAAACATTTATATGTATATTGATAAAGTATTTTTATTATTTTTATTAATTGTTTCGCGTTTGATCTCCATATCACCTGATGGTAAGTGATGATGTAGTCGAAGATGGAGCACGCTTAACTAAAAGTAACCTATTCACTTTTGTCTTTAAGACCCCTAGGTATAACCTATCGGGCACACAGGCAACACAGACTCTGGCAGGGAATTCCACTCCTTAGCTAATTAAGATAATCATAATAATAATAAACGACGCGTTTTGTGAGGAGGTTCCTCTCTCAAGAGCCCTGACCACCCATAGCTTGGACCCTTTTCCCGATACCGGTGGGTAGGGTACTGTTTGTTTTATTTTTAAATGCTTTTTTTTTAAATAGGCATATTTAAAAATGTAAATAATATGTGTATAAAATGTAATGGGTGTCAGGGCTCTCAAAATTGGCACTATTAACACTAATTAAATGTTCAGAATTTAGTTGTGTATTTAGTTTGCGTATTAGGCACTAAAAACGGTAATAAAAATTTTATACAATCAAAAATTTAAAATAATAATGAAATTTAAAAAAAAACTCTGTGCAGTGTTGTGTATGTGTGTGTTGTGTGAGGTATGTGTATGTTGGGACGAGTGACTATGATTGTGTGTGATATGTGTGTACATGTTGGTGAGGGTTGAATTGTTTATGTGACTGACAAAGTATTAGTTGTACGTTTTATCGGGTTATTGTAAACTCGCCACACTTTCGATTTTCCATTGTTAAAAGTATGTGTAAATTAGCCACATATTTATTTTATCTTATTAAAATATTTTGGAGTATTGTAAACTCGCCACACTTGTTTTCTACGTAAGGACTGCAGAAAAATCAAACACAGTAATAAAAACGACGGTCATTTATTTTTTAAATCACAGAAAATCTTTATAAAATCACATTTTAATAATTTAATTAGTAGTTTAATTTCGGTAGTCGGTGTCTTTAGTCTTGTATTTTCGTTTTTGGTACCGACTTCCGAAATTAAAGTTATTATTATTCACATTGCAGTGTTTTTGGAAATCAGTTTAATTTTTTTGTAAAAAGTTTTGATTTCACTCTGTTTAGTCGATTTATAATTTACCTAGTTACACAAGCCTAAATCTCAACTACTTATAATCTTTTACAAAATATTGCTTTTCCCAATGCTGGGACGTTAATTGTTGAGGAGTTCTCCTGGTACTTCACCATCAGCTTTACTTTACCATAATTATTCATTGTGACGAGCATATTGTGCTTAATAACCACATTCAAGTAGTCGAAGCGGAACACATGAAATACTTATTATTCCATATACAACGTGTAACGGAAATCCCATATCATCCAAAAGGGCTGAAGACAACATCTGGTATGGAGTCTCTATGCACAGTTTCAGCACAAAATAACTGACTTGAATTGATACCAAATTATTGGTTTCATATATTTCTTGAATACCAATCATAACAAACGTGTTACAGCACTACGAGGGTCAATAACTTTCCACGTCACTTGCCAATAACACGATAATTCTTTTCGTTCTTCTTAATTTGAAAAATTCGGTCTCTGGTATCAGTGTATTGGAATTTGTAAGTTCTACACACGTAGACTTAGGATTACAAAACCCTTGCTAACTATATCGTTTGTTATCATCCAAAGAAGCCATGCACTTGGTATGTATAATAATAATAATAATAAATTTATTTATTGCATTAAAAGGTGATTGTAGTACATAAGGCATATCGTCGTATACAAAGTTGATAACATAATATAATTTGTACCATGTCGTTCACAATCTAGTGGGTGAAGTCCTGCTATCCTAGCTAGGTTAAAACATAACCTGTATTAAGGAAAATGTATATACCCTTTAAATTACACGTTGTATACAGTAGTTCCAGTGGCCATCTGTGGTCTTCATCATCAGGTCCACTTCACAAATGGTGCTTTTCTAATGCAACTACACAAGTTATTATAAAAAAATACTCAAATCACTACAGGTGTGCCTATAATATTTGAAGAGTTCTCTCGATTTCTCCAGGATCCTATCATCAGATCCTGACTTGGTATCAATGGGACCAATTCCAAATTATACCCTTTCAAATAAAAAAGAATTTTCCAAATCGGTTCAGCCGTCTTCGAGTAATCGGTGATCATACATAAAAAAAATACGCATCGACTTGATAACCTCCTCCGTTTTTTTCGTCGGTTCAAAATGATTTTTATTTTAGTTAATATTTTAAGTTATTAAATAACCTTTTGATATTTTTTTTTTCAGATTATTGTTAACCAAATGCATATAACTAAATAGAGTTTGAAGAGTTTCTTTCATGTTAAAATTATGTAAAAGCTAGAACTTTACTTGCTAACGGTACTATCCTTAAAAATAGCATCAAATAAAAATGTGTGGCGAGTTTACAAGAATTTTTATGTACCTATGATGAATAAATATTTATTTTTCATAGTTGTGACGAGTTTACAATGGATGTATGGAATTTTCAAATGTGTGGCGAATCGACAATGTGACCAGTTTACAATAACCCGTTTTATCAAAAGATTGAGGTCCAGCATTAAAGAAGATAGTTTGCGCAACGTACAATTTAGCACAAACAGCTGTCTCACGATAATTACCTGACATTCTTTGTGCAATTTTATGGTACTGAACCTAAAATGTTTAAAGGTCATAATCTTGAGGACAGCTCCCAGTGCCCTCTCCAGTTGCATCATATTTGTCTTCACAGCACCACCCCAGACGGTAATGCCAAAAGATAGCACAAACTGGCAAAGAGATAAATAAACCATATGCAAGGTTTCAAAATCAGCACTATATCGCAGATTTTTGAATACAGTTATCAATTTTCTAACCCTTGCGGTGAGTGAACTTATTTGGGCTTCCATGATATAAGATTATCTATTAAAATGCCAAGATATCTCACACTAGTTGCTCTTGTCAGGGTAAGGCATGAATACGATATTGGGCTGCAATTGTGAGCTTTGACTAAAAATGTATCGTCAGGTTCAGAAAACGATTTAGGTGAAATTGTGGTATATTCCATATTTAAAGTCAAGCTATTCGCGGTTAACCAAGACACTATGCCACGAACAGACTCTGCTCTCTCTCGTGCTTCGTCCCTATTTTGAGCTCGTACAAGTAGGGCCGTATCATCCGCATCGTGTAAATGGAACAATTTGGAAGTGGTAGATCACATAAGCTGTTCACATAAACTAAGAACATTGTAGGCCCCAAAATGGAGCCTTGAGGCACCCTAAAGGTTACAACACACTCATCACTGACATATGAAGCGACTTGGTAACACACTAGGTTTGTTCAGATAAGTAGCTTTTGAAGATCGCAAGGACGGGTCTTTTTCCTCCAATCCTTTCTAATTTCTTAGATATAGGTAGAGATACAAAAAAAATTGGCCAAGTACGAGTCAGACTCGCCCATGAAGGGTTCCGTAGTAACTATAATAATATAATATAATATGTATATTTATTTGACGAAAAAAAAACCTTACAAAGTTCTTAAAACTAGCTTATTTAATTTACATTTTTACAACTACGCCAAATAACTTTGTTTTTCATAGTGTTTGTATGAATTATAAAGTTATATTTGCGGTTTTAGAAAATATGCTGTATCACAAAAACTGCTAACCCGATTTCATTCAAACCAATGTTGGTTGAAAGTTTACATTAAGATCTACAGATATATATATTACATTTTTCACTCCATTATTAAAGAAGTTAGAGGGGGTGGGGGGACACATTTTACCACTTTGGAAGCGTATATCTTTTAGACAATTGACTTTATGAAAAAGTGTGTTTAGAAACCCCTGTCATTTTTAAAGACCTGTTTATAGATACTACACACGCATAGGTTTCATGAAAAAAAAATATTTTCTAATTTATTATTTTTTTTTCTTAAAATCGGAAAGCGGTTCACAGAATACATCTACTTACTAAGTTTCACACGTATAGTCTTAATAGTTTCGGAATAAAATGGCTGTGACATACGGACGGACAGACAGACAGACAGACAGACAGACAGACGGACAGACATGGCGAAACTATAAGGGCTCCGTTTTTGCCATTTGGCTACGGAACTCTAAAAAATCCTCGTCTGCGCCGCTACACTGCTTCATTGATACAAGGCTCGGAACAGGGTGTTTCTAAATACGCCATGCGTCATAATAATGAATCATATTTTAATTTTTAAATTATTCAAATCTCATAAATACCTTTTTGTGTCATAAACTTTTACTAGTCATTGGATCATTGATATACTAAAAACCCTATATCAATGCATTGGATACATGAATTGGGCTGTCGTTGTCAGTCGTTTAAAAAGTCTCGGTGTAGACGGTGCATGTGATTAAAAGCAACAAAGAGAATGTAATACACTATGAAAAGCAAATCCATACTAATAAATGTGCAAATACCTTCTTTCACGGCGAAACAGAGCAATGGATCGATGTGATTTTTGGTATAAAAATAATTCAAAGGCTGGAGAGTGACAAAGGCTACTTTATATTCGCCGACTTAATCCTTTTTACGCGAGCGACACCGCGGGTACAAGCTTACATAAATAGCAAACTAAGATGCTTCTTCCGCAATTTTTACATCAACATATCTTTTTTAGCTAATAAAATAATTGTGCCGTTTCCTGTTCTGAACGTTGTCTAGTTTAGAGGCCAATTAACCTTCTTTACGAAAATAGGTAGATACTCTTTTGTATGATACCCGTACCTTCACTCGCTTGGAAGTTTCCCGAACCCTTAAATTGGCAGTGTACTTCACCAAAAACATAAACTTTAAAAAATCGATTGCAGTACAAATAAAAATACCATCTATTTTTATTTTGCATTTATTGTAAAATTTGTTAGAAAAAATTTTGGGACAGTAAAATCTAAAATTATCAGTTAAATTCAAAATGTCTTCGAAGAGATCTGGAAAAATAAAGAACCATAATGATTATGGTTCTTTATTTTTTTTAAATATTGATTTTAAAATCTTTGTCCTTACAACATAATTTTAGTACCTACTACTAATTTTATCCTTAAGGATTGTTAGATAAATACATATTTTTTTAGGGTTCTGTAACCAAAGGGTAAAAACGGGACCCTATTACTAAGACTTCGCTGTCTTTCCATCCGTCTGTCTGTCACCATCCTGTATCTCAAGACCCGCGATAGCTAGACAGTTGAAATTGTCACAAATTATGTATTTCTGTTGCCGCTATAACAACAAATACTTACTAAAAATAAAATAAATATTTGAGAGGGGCTCCCATACAACAGCCATGATTTTCTTCCGTTTTTATAGAAAATGGTACGGAACCCTTCGTGTGCGAGTCCAACTGGCACTTGGCCGGTTTTTTAATTTGTATGCATGCCGTTTCTGGGGGTGATGCCCTATCTCCCCAAGTTCCAAGTTCCCCAAAGTGATTTTTCATACATTCATCCCCAACGTTCCCAAAATGTAAAACGTAAAATTTATTTGTAAAGATCACACTTGACTATTCGTTGTACTGTGTCTCCAAAAGTGTTAGAATAAATTGAAATTAGTACATAGTTAAAATTAATCTTATTTTGGAAGGTAATTTTTCAGGCCATAAAATACTTTTTCTTCCTTTTTTCTTAGCAACCAATCTTCAACCACTGCTCGAACTGTATCGATGAGCTTGATTAAGGAAGACAGAAATAAAGTAAGGAACACACAAAGCTTTCATAAGGTTTATACGAAGCGTGGCTTTTGCTGCATTTCTGCAGCGTCAGTGTTCCTAACGTGAGGCCGAGTGAGTGTTGTGGTCAGTTTCCCGCCGATTTGTTCCGGCGGCTAGGTCAGGGGAGAGCAGCGTGGCCGACAGCCTGCACTCCGGCACTCGGCAGTAGCGTCGCGGCGGCTCCGCGCTCTGCTCGTGCTGCCGCCTCTGCCGCCAGCGTCGCACATCACGCGGCAACAGTGCGCTCGACAACTTTATAAAGTTTAGATTTAGCTGCGTCTCGCGTCATGTGAAATATTGAAGTGCATCGTTAAGCCTTGGATTTTCTGAGAAGATCGTGAGTAAATTTAGTACTTTGAAGGATTCACATTTTATGAAATAAGTTTTATAGCTGTTTCTTATGAGAAAGTAGAGAGACAGATAAGTAATCATCATTGTGGCAGTTGAGCAATTTCAAAATAAAGTGTACCCTGCTCTAAAATTCGATTATATTTTTATTATTATTTTTTTCTTTTTTATTTGACCAAAATGTAAAAGGTAATATAGTATAATATGCAGGAAAACAAAAAGGAACGCTGAATTCGAGGCATTTATCCTGTAATATCGAAACAAAACTGACTTGGTGACGGAACTGGTTCCATTGTGTGACTAGATTTAAAAGCAAATTTTACGGAAAGTATGAAATAAATAAGCCATTTTCATATTTATTTAAACAACTAATACATGCACTTAATTGGTAAATCAAAGAAAATAGCCACAGCTTTATGATTAACACAAAAATATTGTTTTTTATTCTGTTTTGTGACTATGTCGCTTTTTACTTGGCATTTTTTTAATTTTACTCCAAAAACATAATACTTTACTCAATATGCGTACATTTTCTAAAAGCAATAGATAATGACGCTATACATATTTGTGATTGCATGGAAATAAAAGGTGAAAATTTATCAAATTTCATAGATATAACTCCAACAATTTGAAGGGACAGTGACAAAATGGAAGTCTTAAAATCATAAGGCTGTGCTCACATGATTTATTGTATTAATTGTATGTATTAATTGCCAAAATAATACGGACCTACATAGTTAGTAGAATATTAAACAAATTAACAAATTTTGATATAAAATGATGATTTAAACATTATCAGCTCTACTTTTCAAATTGGAACTAGTTATATATATATATATATATTTCTGTTAAGTAAAAGTCAATAATAACTGAAAATTTTTAAGAATCGAGTAGGTAAGAAATAAAACAATAATTTTAAGTATTCTTATATTTTTACCTTACTATAATGAGTGAAATCACAAAAGAAACCTCAAACCCAATTATTATAATGTAGGTACTGGTGTACTTACATACAATAAAATAAGTGTGTTTGAGGTTATACACGGTTGGATTAGGTTTGTTATAAATTGTATAGACGCCAGCAGATCGAGCTATCTCAAACTATCAAATTTTCCTAATTGAACATTTTGATTTCAGTCGATCTAAATTTCTTTTTGCATTGGGCAGCATCCGGGTATTAATTTTTTAATCTCTCTTTGTATCTTCTAGTTTTCTCCGCGCCAGTAAGCGGCATTGCTATATCCACCAAAGTTAAGAAAAGCTTACCTAACATTTAAATGTCGTCAGCAAACTTCAATGATCTATAAATTTGAAATATAAATTAAAAAAAGAACTTATTTAATTTAAAACTTTAAAATCACATTAACTCGGTCACCAAGGATAGCAATGTAAACTAAGTTTTATGCATTCCGACCTGTTGTGACTTGCCGTTCCGTTAAATGTGACCGTAGAATAAGTCACAAAACGGAGGTCACATAATACAACCTTCTGGTAGTTTTAAATTGTTTAAAAATTACTTATCGTACTTAGCAGTATTAACTTTTCGGGATCAAATACTATACAACTTTTGCAATGTGTCAACAATAACAATGTTTATAGAAAAGTGATTTATAATAGTAAAACTTGGTCACATACCCGAGTCAAGAAATTGAAACACGGAACACTTCAACAATAAGTCCGCACTGATAGCTAATTCTTTTTACAATGAAAGCAAAATAGCGTCTCTCGATGAAGTACAATATGTTGTGCTGCTATTGTGCCAAATGCTTTCCACGATTAGGAAGAATTTTTTTGAAAACGAGCGTTCACAAAACTGAATATTCCGGTTGGCTAAAATTTACGATTTTAATTTAAACTTATTTTTTATAGAAAATATGTAAGAAAATATATTATTTATACTTTTAACTGATTAATTCAACTTTTGAGAATTCAAATATATTTATAAACCACTCTCAATACACGGATTTTTTTTTAAATTAAAGGTTGTCTGACGCTAGTTGGGAAGGGGACAGGTAATTTCGATGTTCTTTGGTATTTTAAAATCTTCGTAAGTTTTATATTTATTATAGTAACGACAAAACTACAGTTTATTTGTATATTTTAATATATGTTTATTTCACATATTATCTTACTAATCCTACTTCCTACTAATATTATAAATGCGAAAGTTTGTGAGGATGGATGGATGTTTGTTAAAACTACTGAACGGATCTGAATGAAATTTGGTAAGTAGATAGTTGACATCCTGGAATAACACATAGGCTACTTTTTATCCCGGAATTTCCACGGGATCGAGAATTACGCGGGAAAAAACTTCCACGCGAACGAAGTCGCGGGCAAAAGCTAGTACTATATAAAGCTAAATTACCACTCACTGACTGACTCACTGACATAATTGTTCTCCCAGATGGTGGATGGGGAGGTGGGTATATTTTGACAGATTCGTAAACAAGTAACTCTGAAACCTACGGCAACAGTGCCAAACCTCCCCTTTCCCCCCCTTCTCCCCCCTCCCTATCGTATCTCGGAAACTACGAGACCCGTATTTTTTTTTTTTACGGATTCGTATAGAGGAGGCTCGGTAAAGTAAAAACCATTTTTCAAAGTACCCCCCCGCCCCCCTTTTCACCCCCTTTAGGCGGATCTCGGAAATTAAGAGACTTGGAACGTTTTTTTTTCAGATTCATCTAGAGGGGCAATGCTTTAGTCGAAATACTTCTGCAACCCCCCCCCCATCTCCCCCCCATCACCCCCCCCTTTTTTTTTTTTTCACAACCACGCGAGGTGCTTGCACCTCGCGCAACACGCAAATACTAAACCCCCCCCCCATCTCCCCCCATCACCCCCCCCTTTATTTTTTTTTTCACAAGCACGCGAGGTGCTTGCACCTCGCGCAACACGCAAATACTAGTTATACTATATGTTCGGTCCGACGTGAAACAGAACGCACCTTTTGGCTGCCAACGTTAATTATCTGTGGGCTTGACATAACTTCTCTGACTTGACAGATAGACTTTGCTTCCCCGTTGAAAATGTCGGTCATGGGACCCTGTTGAGTTAATTATAATTGGTAAAATATCGTTTGGAATCGCCTGTTGCAACCGATAATTGGGTCGCGATTATCAATTGTTTGAAATTGTAATCCCTATTTGACGAAAACCCCGGGATATTTTTGGATCTAACGCCGGTTGTGGCCATCCGCGTGGCACGCGCTCGAGTTGGAAAAAAGTAGTGATAAATAGCTACCACAGTGTTTAATTGAACTTTGTAATCCCGGATTGACGAAAACCCAGGGATATTTCTCGGAACATATCGCCGGTTTGTTGCCATCGCGTGGCACGCGCATTTGCTGGAAACGAGTTTGGTCTGTGATGCTGATCTGAACCGCGCCATCTGGAGACTGGCGCCTTGTGAACGTCCACAAACTTGACTTGCATCACACTTTCATTTACTCACCTCATATTTACATACATACCACACTTGGGGCGTGACCTTGGAAGGTCGAAGCTTGGTGAACCCAGCACAGAAGGTTAGTGGTAATAATATATTCATAAAGCCTCAGAGGCTATAGGCCTTTTGTTTATTGTTGATTGTAAGCAACGTTTATAGCTCCACGTACCGTGGACAGTTCAGACCATCCAGTTACCGTTGCACTGGCCAATTGTAGGACTGAACACTATATAAAGCTAAATTACCACTGACTCACTGACATAATTGTTCTCCCAGATGGTGGATGGGTAGGTGGGTATATTTTGACAGATTCGTAAACAAGTAACTCTCAAACCTACGGCAAAAGTGCCAAACCTCCCCTTTTCACCCCCCTTCTTCCCCCTCCCTATCGTATCTCGGAAACTACGAGACCCGTATTTTTTTATTTTTACGGATTCGTATAGAGGAGGCTCGGTAAAGTAAAAACCATTTTTCAAAGTCGCCCCCCTTGCCCCCCTTCTTACCCCCTTTAGGCGGATCTCGGAAATTAAGAGACTTGGAACATTTTTTTTTCAGATTCATTTAGAGGGGCAATGCTTTAGTCAAAATACTTCTGCAAACCCCCCCCCCCCCCATCACCCCTCCCCCCCTTTTTTTTTTTAAAGAAAGCACGCGAGGTGCTTGCATCTCGCACAACACGCAAATACTAAACCCCCCCCCATCTCCCCCATCACCCACCCCCCCATTTTTTTTTTTCACAAGCACGCGAGGTGGTAAATTTTTTTGAAATTGCTCAGTTGAGATTTCTCTGACCAAGCTTTTCACCAGTAGGTAACTTAGTTTATTCCGTGTTGCTTTATTCTCGTTCCTAAGTCGGCGCTGCGTCTGCTGACTGCTGTACGTACGACGTTACCTGCAAACCATCAAAGCTAGCTACAGCTTTTTAGGGTTCCGTAGCCGATTAGCAAAAAACGGAACCCTTATAGTTTCGCCATGTCTGTCTGTCTGTCCGTCCGTCCGTATGTCACAGTCATTTTATTCCGAAACTATTAGGATTAAACATCTGAATTTTGGTAGGTAGATGTATTCTGTTAACCACTTTCTGAATTTTATTAAAAATTAAAAGAAAATAAATAAAATTAAGGGGGTTCCACATACATGGAACTGAAACTAAATTTTTTTTTCATGTTTGTGGTGCCTATAGACAGGTCTTTAAAAGTGACATTGAGGTTTCTAAAACCACTTTTTCTTAAAGTAAATCGTTTAAAAGATATACGCTTCCGAAGTGGTAAAATGTGTCCCCCCTCTAACTTCTATAATAATAGAGTTTAAAATCAAAAAAAAATATATGCCGTAGATCCTAATAAAAACTTTCAACGACAATTAGTTTGAACGAGATCGGGTCAGCAGTTTTTAAGATATAGCACATTTTATAAAACCGCTAATATAACTTTGTATTTCATACAAACACTATGAAAAACAAAGTTATTTGGCGTAGTTACTACGGAACCCTTCATGGGCGAGTTTGACTCGCACTTAACCAATTTTTAATATTTTTCTAAATAATGACGTTGCCATGTCGTTCCTCGGTCTATTCTTCAAATTTTCTCTACACATACCTACTTTGTAATGACCGCATTTCTATAATTTTACGCATAAAATTTACATAAACATGGTGCTACATGTATTTTCAGTGCAGGCCTATGTGAAATAAAACATTTTGAGTTTGAGTGTTTCAACTTAGATACTTCAAGTCTTATTCAACTTGAAGCATTTTAAAAGTTGAACGCATATAATAGGTAAATTTCACCGCAAATGCGCCGAAACTGTTTCACCTTTCGCTTGAGACTGGAAAAGTGTCGAAGGCTTGGAAGCTAGCTAACGTGAAGCCCGTGCCTTAAAAGGGCAGTTGTGCAGAGCCAACTACAGGCCTATTTCATCAACGTCCATACTCATCATCATATATATCATCATCATACGTAAGCGTATGAACGTACTTCATGGTAAGTTTCTGACATACATAGAAGCCAACGGCATCCTCTGTACTGACTGGTAGTACGGGTTCCGCAAGAACCGGTCTACTGGGGATCTTCTAGCGTATACCATCCATGAGTGAGCCCATTGAGAGGCACGGGGAAGCACTTGTAGTTTCTTTTGACATCTCCAAGACTTTGGAAAGGCTCTAGATAGCAGAAACTTCCTTCTTTCGGTTTATCCACTGAGCTATGCGTATATATTGCGACTTTCAGAGCGAACGGTCCATTCGAGTGATAAGGATGGCTGATGTTTTGGGCATACTTTGTGAAATTCTCTGCTCCAGCCTGTGTTTCCTGATTGCTATAATCTGGAGAACCTTTAGTCAAAAGTGAATAGTTTACTTCTATAATAGGTACGTGTGCTTCATCTTCGACCACATCATTACTTACCATCAGATGAGATGGTGGTCAAACGCGAGCGTATCAAGATAATAAAATCATCTAATATGTATTAGAGGTACATTTTACCTGAGTTTGTTTCGGTGTTTCTTCTCAGGGTAGTCAGTTAGGAAACACAGGCCTCATCTAGTTTAAATTAACGAAAAAAAACCGACTTGTAATTGTGTTATAAATTTAATAACCAATTTGCAAAATAAAGCATAAATAAAGATTATTTATCATTCGGTTAGAAAAGTCGATACTTTCAAACGAAAAGTCGAAGCATAAACAAATCATCTATTTCGATGGAATGGATGATTCGTTTATGATCCAAATGCATTTGTTTTTTGTTGTTAGATTGGCACAATTACTGTTTTCCATTTTGGCACGGAGTTTGAGTTGCATCTATTATTTAGATTAAAATTTAATACAGTGCTGTTTTTAGTTAGTTAGATCATATCTAGTACCTACCCATGTATTGCGAGTTTCATAATGGAAAAAACTCCGAACATAGAGTTTGTATTAAATTTTGCATAGCCAATGGAATTTCGTTTTCGGAGGCCCTAAAAGTATTACAGGACTTAAAGTTTACGGTGAATCGACTTTATCAAAAACACACGCTTATCAGTGGTACAAAGTGGTCAAAAGTGGTCGAGATATGATCGAAGATTTGCCTCTCACTGGTAGGTCATCAACGTCATTGAAGATAACATAGCAAAAGTGAAGGAAAACTTGACCGAAATTCCTCATTAATGTTTCAAAAACTTTCTGCGTCTCACGAATCGATCCGTACCATTTTAAATAATCACTTGGGTATGAAACATGTTGTCGCTCGGCTAGTCCTAAAAGACCTGATTTTTTTCTGTTTTTTTTTTTTTTTTACAAAAACTCAATCAATCAATAATTTATTATTCAATACGCTTCTTTGAAAATTGGCTCTTATCGCACTACAATTAGGTTCTACATGCAATGTATTTCACACTCGTGGATTTTTTTTTTTCATTTTTCACACACGAGGGTTTACCATTCCAGACTTTGTCACAGATAACTTAAACAACTATTCAGTTCACTATCATAATCATAAACTTTATTTCAAAAAAGGATATTTGTAATACATTAATGGGTACTAAATCTAAGATGTGAACTAGTAGTACTTATAATATTCTACAAATCTGTGGGTGTGGTTCTGCTCTTCTAGGTAAACTGCGATATAGCCTGTGTTTAGGAGAAGCAGTGCCCGCCCCATTATTGAAGCGTCAATAGCCTAATGGATAAGGTGTCGGACTTGTGATCGAGAGGTCGCAGGTTCGAACCCCACCCATTACACTATTGACGTGAACCCACTCCAGACACAAGCATATTTAGCTTAGTTGGAGGGGTTAACAAGATTGCTAGTAATGTGAACTGTACCCATATTGCTAGTATTCTTTTTAAAAGAAAAAAAAAAAAATAATAATTTTATAACAAATTAAGGACTAATATCAATCTATCTTTTAGTATATTTTATAATTAATAAAATAAAAAATTTAATCTTAATTTGTATAAGTGTCTTAAACGTATGTGTGTGTTGTGTATTCGTGCGTGTTTATATGTGTGTAGTGAATGTTTATGCATGTGGTATGTAATGCATGTATTGTGTATAGTTATGCGGTTGGAGTGTATGAAGAGTACAGCAACAATACTAACAATATAGATTTTAGACAACGCTTAAATTTTTATTTTATGTAGGTACGAACTTGACATAAATTCTTCTGTCTCGTCATATGATTTGCCTAGGAGAAATGAATGAATAATTATTTTAAATTGACGTAAAGGTAGTTCATAGACCGGTAAGGAGGATTGTTATAATTTTATTGTAAAGGGTAGGACCAAGGTAATAAAAGAATCTTTTTGTAAAGGTGAAGGTTATCGGAGGAACAGTACAAATGAAGTCCTTACGTCGTTTAGTTATGGGAATAAAAAGGGTTTCTTGGTGTTGCTTGACTAAAGTTTTCATTATAAATAGTTGTCTTATATTTAGTTCGTTACAATCTTGATATAGTTGAGTTGTTGGGAAACGTATTGGCCGAAAAGTTGCTATCTGTAGAATTGCTCTGTGAGCTACTTCCAAAGGTTTCAGTGTGGTTTTAGAAATTCCGCCCCAATAGGCAATGCAATAGGTGATAATAGAAACACATAAAGCACAATAAACAGTTCGTATGACTTTTAGATTGGCGACGTAACGAAGATTTAAAAAAATGTAAATGAGTTTTCTGATTCTGCCAGTGATATGATTAACATGTGCTTTATATGAAAGATATCTGTCTATTGTTATGCCTAAATATTTAATGGAATCCGATGAAGAGATCCTTTGATCTCTTTGAATTGTCCTTTGACAATAGCACGTTGTTTGCGGTTGGAATTGACAAGTATGAGCTTTTAAGAAATCGAGAATGTCATGAATTTAGTTTTTGATGTATTGAGTGTCAAGGAGTGTGACTGTAGCCAGTCGAAAGCAGAAGTAAAGCCAATCTGTGCTACATTTTGAAGAGCTGGCCATGAGTCCGCTACTAAAGTGAGTGCAGTATCATCTGCAAAAGATATAATTTTGCCGTTATTGATGTTAAGATTACAGAGGTCATTGATAAATATCAGAAACATCGTTGGCCCCAAAATACTGCCTTGAAGCACGCCATATAAAATTGGTAGTCTTGGACTCATGTAGTCACCCATTTTGACTATCTGAGTGCGATTTGTTAGATAGCTCTTAAAAAGTTCAAGTTGTGAACCTCTGACACCCATCCGTTCCAATTTTAGTAGAAGGGTGTTGATGGGAACCGTATCAAAGGCCTTCGCGAGGTCTAAGAAGATGGTAAGTACCTTTTTTCTATTATTTACATTATCTAATATGTAATTAGTCAATACAATATTAAGCATCTGCAGTGGATTTATTCTTACGGAAACCGAATTGCTGTGTAGAAATTAGTTTTAAGCTTTCAATAAAATTGACTAGTCTAATTGTTGATAAGTCGCTCGAAAACCTTTGACAAGGCAGGTAACACCGCAATTGGACGGTAGTTATTAAACGAGTTTCCATCACCACCCTTAAAAAAAATGTAAATGAGTTTTCTGATTCTGCCAGTGATATGATTAACATGTGCTTTATATGAAAGATATCTGTCTATTGTTATGCCTAAATATTTAATGGAATCCGATGAAGAGATCCTTTGATCTCTTTGAATTGTCCTTTGACAATAGCACGTTGTTTGTGGTTGGAATTGACAAGTATGAGCTTTTAAGAAATCGAGAATGTCATGAATTTAGTTTTTGATGTATTGAGTGTCAAGGAGTGTGACTGTAGCCAGTCGAAAGCAGAATTAAAGCCAATCTGTGCTACATTTTGAAGAGCTGGCCATGAGTCCGCTACTAAAGTGAGTGCAGTATCATCTGCAAAAGATATAATTTTGCCGTTATTGATGTTAAGATTACAGAGGTCATTGATAAATATCAGAAACATCGTTGGCCCCAAAATACTGCCTTGAAGCACGCCATATAAAATTGGTAGTCTTGGACTCATGTAGTCACCCATTTTGACTATCTGAGTGCGATTTGTTAGATAGCTCTTAAAAAGTTCAAGTTGTGAACCTCTGACACCCATCCGTTCCAATTTTAGTAGAAGGGTGTTGATGGGAACCGTATCAAAGGCCTTCGCGAGGTCTAAGAAGATGGTAAGTACCTTTTTTCTATTATTTACATTATCTAATATGTAATTAGTCAATACAATATTAAGCATCTGCAGTGGATTTATTCTTACGGAAACCGAATTGCTGTGTAGAAATTAGTTTTAAGCTTTCAATAAAATTGACTAGTCTAATTGTTGATAAGTCGCTCGAAAACCTTTGACAAGGCAGGTAACACCGCAATCGGACGGTAGTTATTAAACGAGTTTCCATCACCACCCTTAAAAAAAATGTAAATGAGTTTTCTGATTCTGCCAGTGATATGATTAACATGTGCTTTATATGAAAGATATCTGTCTATTGTTATGCCTAAATATTTAATGGAATCCGATGAAGAGATCCTTTGATCTCTTTGAATTGTCCTTTGACAATAGCACGTTGTTTGCGGTTGGAATTGACAAGTATGAGCTTTTAAGAAATCGAGAATGTCATGAATTTAGTTTTTGATGTATTGAGTGTCAAGGAGTGTGACTGTAGCCAGTCGAAAGCAGAATTAAAGCCAATCTGTGCTACATTTTGAAGAGCTGGCCATGAGTCCGCTACTAAAGTGAGTGCAGTATCATCTGCAAAAGATATAATTTTGCCGTTATTGATGTTAAGATTACAGAGGTCATTGATAAATATCAGAAACATCGTTGGCCCCAAAATACTGCCTTGAAGCACGCCATATAAAATTGGTAGTCTTGGACTCATGTAGTCACCCATTTTGACTATCTGAGTGCGATTTGTTAGATAGCTCTTAAAAAGTTCAAGTTGTGAACCTCTGACACCCATCCGTTCCAATTTTAGTAGAAGGGTGTTGATGGGAACCGTATCAAAGGCCTTCGCGAGGTCTAAGAAGATGGTAAGTACCTTTTTTCTATTATTTACATTATCTAATATGTAATTAGTCAATACAATATTAAGCATCTGCAGTGGATTTATTCTTACGGAAACCGAATTGCTGTGTAGAAATTAGTTTTAAGCTTTCAATAAAATTGACTAGTCTAATTGTTGATAAGTCGCTCGAAAACCTTTGACAAGGCAGGTAACACCGCAATTGGACGGTAGTTATTAAACGAGTTTCCATCACCACCCTTAAAAAAAATGTAAATGAGTTTTCTGATTCTGCCAGTGATATGATTAACATGTGCTTTATATGAAAGATATCTGTCTATTGTTATGCCTAAATATTTAATGGAATCCGATGAAGAGATCCTTTGATCTCTTTGAATTGTCCTTTGACAATAGCACGTTGTTTGCGGTTGGAATTGACAAGTATGAGCTTTTAAGAAATCGAGAATGTCATGAATTTAGTTTTTGATGTATTGAGTGTCAAGGAGTGTGACTGTAGCCAGTCGAAAGCAGAATTAAAGCCAATCTGTGCTACATTTTGAAGAGCTGGCCATGAGTCCGCTACTAAAGTGAGTGCAGTATCATCTGCAAAAGATATAATTTTGCCGTTATTGATGTTAAGATTACAGAGGTCATTGATAAATATCAGAAACATCGTTGGCCCCAAAATACTGCCTTGAAGCACGCCATATAAAATTGGTAGTCTTGGACTCATGTAGTCACCCATTTTGACTATCTGAGTGCGATTTGTTAGATAGCTCTTAAAAAGTTCAAGTTGTGAACCTCTGACACCCATCCGTTCCAATTTTAGTAGAAGGGTGTTGATGGGAACCGTATCAAAGGCCTTCGCGAGGTCTAAGAAGATGGTAAGTACCTTTTTTCTATTATTTACATTATCTAATATGTAATTAGTCAATACAATATTAAGCATCTGCAGTGGATTTATTCTTACGGAAACCGAACTGTTGTGTAGAAATTAGTTTTAAGCTTTCAATAAAATTGACTAGTCTAATTGTTGATAAGTCGCTCGAAAACCTTTGACAAGGCAGGTAACACCGCAATTGGACGGTAGTTATTAAACGAGTTTCCATCACCACCCTTAAATATAGGATGTATTATTGCTCTCTTAAAGGAAGAAGGAAATACAGCGTTCTGTAAACAAATATTTAAAATATATGTTAAGACAGGAGCTAATAAGCTTGAATATCTTTTTAGAAAAGCAGAAGAAATACCATCCCAACCAGTTGCTGCAGTTGACTTTAAGGATTCTATAATAGTTAAGACCTCATCAGTATTATCATATTCCTCACTCCCCTCACTATATTCGGCGGTGGTTTCTTTTTTTCACAGCAAAGAAGCGCATGTTTTTAATATTTAATAAAAATTACAATTGTGTTTATGAACAGAATATCAGAAGTAAACATTATCTATATATATAAAAGAAAGTCGTGTTAGTTACACTATTTATAACTCGAGAACGGCTGAACCGATTTGGCTGAAAATTGGTAGGGAGGTAGCTTAAAACCAGGAGATAGATATAGGATATTTTTTTATCACGGAATTCCCACGGGATCGGGATTTAAGCGGGAAAAACATCCCACGCGAACGAAGAAGAAATGGAGAGTAGGGTAGGGGTAGTGTAGGGTAGGGGCAGGGTAGGGGTAGGGTAGGGGTAGGGTAGGGGTAGGGTAGGGGTAGGGTAGGGGTAAGGTAGGGGTAGGGTAGGGGTAGGGTAGGGGTAGGGTAGGGGTAGGGTAGGGGTAGGGTAGGGGTAGGGTAGGGGTAGGGTAGGGGTAGGGTAGGGGTAGGGTAGGGGTAGGGTAGGGGTAGGGTAGGGGTAGGGTAGGGGTAGGGTAGGGGTAGGGTAGGGGTAGGGTAGGGGTAGGGTAGGGGTAGGGTAGGGGTAGGGTAGTGGTAGGGTAGGGTAGGGGTAGGGTAGGGTCAGGGTGGGGGCAGGGTGGGGGTTGGGTAGGGGTAGGGTAGTGGTAGGGTATGGGTAGGGTAGGGTTAGGGTAGGGGTAGGGTAGGGTAGGGTAGTGGTAGGGTAGGGGTAGGGTAGCGGTAGGGTAGGGTAGGGGTATGGTAGGGGTAGGGTAGGGGTAGGGTAGGGGTAGGGTGGGGTAGGGATAGGGTAGGGGTAGGGTCAGTGTAGGGTAGGGGTAGGGTAGGGGTAGGGTAGGGGTAGGGGTAGGGTAGGTTTAGGGTAGGGGTAGGGGTAGGGTAGGGGTAGGGTAGGGTTAGGGTAGGGTTAGGGTAGGGGTAGGGTAGGGGTAGGGTAGGGGTAGGGTAGGGGTAGGGTAGGGGTAGGGTAGGGGTAGGGTAGGGGTAGGGTAGGGGTAGGGTAGGGGTAGGGTAGGGGTAGGGTAGGGGTAGGGTAGTGGTAGGGTAGGGGTAGGGCAGGGGTAGGGTAGGGTAGGGGTAGGATAGGCGTAGGGTATCGGTTGGGTAGGGGTAGGATACCACGCGAACGAAGTCGTGGCGGGTCAGCTAGTTATTTATAAAATAATTTTGCTTTTATTAACAAATTAACATTTATTTGTATTCTAAATAAAAAAAATGATTTTGGCAAGAAGCAATGTGTTACATGAAACGAAATTTAATAAATAAATATTAAAAATTACGTAATTTTTTAATTAATATTTTGGACATAAAAGTAGTTATTGTGAGTCAACCGTAGGAGAAAGATTGCTATCGATCGTAGCATTGACATATGTATATATTACTGCGTGCTTTAAATCAATGTATCGCGGACTTGTTTTATTAAACTTGCCTTATATCTCAGACCAAATAAATAAGAAGACGGAACTCTGCGAACATGAAAGTGAGGCCGGTTTTCTAAACATGTGGTGCGTGGGCCGGTGTTGCCATGATAATTCAAATTACCCCAAAATAACGTTACTAATTAATAACGTTATTAGTTAGTAAATTAAAAACGTTATAACATGATGTAAGAAGTGTACTGAGCCAGCAGTCTCGACGTAGATAACGACGCTGTCGCAAACTTTCGATCATTCGCGATCGATCTTGCGAAAATTCGGTTGCAATAACGATGCTCGCGAGAAACACATCCTGGATGCAACCGATTTTATCGTTAGTACCTAATTAGCGATTAAAAGTTTGCGTCATCGTCGATATCTATGTCGAGACTGCCGGCGCCCTGGTGATCTCGTGAATCTAAAAAAATAATGTAAAGCGGTAATTATTACTGGCTATATATAGGTACTATTAAGCATGAAAGGGTAACAAACGCTTTTACAATATAATTAATACAATCTTATAAATAAACTGCCAATTAACATAAAAAATGCAAAATCTATGACAATATTAAAGAAACCTAAAATTACATACCTACAATAAAAATAAAGTGAGCGCACCTTAGTACAGTATTTACCACATCTAGTAATAATAGCTACTATTAAGCATGAAAGGGTAACAAACGCCTTTACAATATAATTAATACAATCTTATAAATAAACTGCCAATTAACATAAAAAATGCAAAATCTATGACAATATTAAAGAAACACCTAAAATTACATACCTACAATAAAAATAAAGTGAACGCACCTTAGTACAATATTTACCACATCTAGTAGCGCGCGTTCCGTGTATGTTTACATTTTGCGTTTTTGTATTCAATAGTTTAACATTTCTCATATTAAGTGAAATAAAGATTTCTTAAACCTCTTATTAATATGGAAAAATTTTATGGTGGTATGGCACCATATTTTTTTTCATATATGACCTATTTAAAGAAAAAATAATCATAAAAATCGGTTCACAAACGGCGAAGATATCGCGTAGTCATAAACATCAAAAAAATACAGTCGAACAGAGGACCTCCTCGTTTTGTGTAGTCAGTTAAAATATGTACACTGATAACTATCCTATATGAAACGAGTAACATTACGTTACGTCTTACATTATTACTCAATAATAGGGTAAACGAAAACATTTCATACTGACAACACTTGTCTTAAGCAATAACCTCAAAGTTTTATTTTGATTTATTGAAAATATGGGTTTCCAAAATAACTTACGTGTGATATGTGATTCCATCCAGCTTTTTATCTTTTGCGGAGTGATTCGTACACCCTTTCACTACACAATTCGGCATTTTTCAGTGATAAACACCCACGAGCTGCGATAGCTAGACTGACAAGTCAAGACGTAATTTCGTTGTACGTGTGTGCGTGTGGTTGTGTATGTACACGGCAAGACGTAATTTGGCCGGCCTCACTTTGCTGTTCGCAGAGTTCTGTCTTCTTATTTATTTGGTCTGAGCCTTATATTATAACTTCAGTTTTATAATTAAGTACACTCGTTCTCTCGATGATTTTTTTAAGAAAATGTTTATAAAATAATCTGGCGGCACGGCAGTGCCCCCGCCAAGTCGGGCGCAAAGCAAACACACAACACCGTACCATCCTTTTCTGGAACCATTTCGGCGTATTTTCAGGCCTCTACTTGGGGACCTCTGGATAGATGTAGAACGCTGAAATTATCGTTATCTAGTAAACTACCAGCACACACTTAAACCACAAAATTTCATGTTTGTAGCTTGTTTATTTCCTAAGTTATGCAAAAGCAAAGTTGTACTATTTCGACATATATAGACTCACTGATCATCAAAATAGAACTAGTACTTTCCATAAACCTAGAGAGCTGAAATTTGGCATAGGGGTAGGGTTTAGTGCCTATATGAAGGAAAAACCTAAGAAAAGATCTGGAGTACCTTATGACCCTGAGGAGAAACCGTAATAGACCAGCCAAACTATTGAAATTATCGACATGCTATGTTCACAAAGATTATTTAGCGTAGTTAGCCCTTTCTTTTGAAATTAAAAAATTGAAGGTCTGAAGTATCTGATGAAGAACCCTAAGAGCTTAGCTGAACTATGGGAGATATGGAAATGCGCCTTGACAAAAGTTATTCAGTGTGATGAGCCCTTTCTACAAATGTGTATAAAAAAATGAAGGTCTGAAGTATCCGATGAAAAACCCTAAGAGCTCAGCTGAACTATGGAAGATATGGAAATGCGCCTTGACAAAAGTTATTCAGAGTGACGAGTCCCTTTTACTGATGTGTATAAAAAATTTGAGGTCTGAAGTATCTGATGAAGAACCCTTAGAGCTCAGCTGAACTATGGGAGATATGGAAATGCGCCATGACAAAAGTTTTTCAGAGTGACGAGTCCCTTCTACTGATGTGTATAAAAAATTGAAGATCTGAACTATCTGATGAAGAACCCTTAGAGCTCAGCTGAACTATGGGAGATATGGAAATGCGCCTTGACAAAAGTTATGTGTGATGTGACGTGCCCCTTCTTATAAATGAATATGAAACTGGAGTCTGAAGTATTTGAAAATATCTTAGAAAACATTAAAATGTGCTAGAGTCACACTAAGTACTTCAATAAAAAAACATAAGCTGGGAGTACCTCCTCGTGGTGAAGGTGGAAACAGGCTAAGTCCGCAGGTGAGACAACTTTCAAATGCAGCTTGCCTGGCTAAAACTCCCATTTCTTGTTAATCTTGCCTTCGGGCTTATTTTGTTTTCGGTCTTTGCAAGTTGCTAATTGGAAGTAGCCTACCCGGTAACTCAGGGGAGCAGCCACCTTCCATTTCCGCTTTTTATCGATATCAATTATCGATAAAAGGTCGTGGAATTTAAATAAACTCGTAAAAATGTCAGCAAAATTGAAAGACGACGATGGACTATGTGGCTACCGCGTAGTTGGTATGCCCAAAGATGGTTCATGTCTCTTCCATTCAATATCTTTCTTCGTCTTTGCTAAAACTGACTCAACTTGCAGTGTCAGGTCTACCATAGTGGCATAGGTTACCGAGCATTGGGACGGAATGCAATTTTACACGTGTGATGCTGAATATACCGCTCTGATCTTTCAGAAATTAAACCACCCAAACCGTCTAAAACAACAAATATGAGCGTAAATTGGCAATACGAAAACTTATAGCCACTGTACAAGAATCGGAACCGGAAAAAAAGAAAAGAAAGATTACTAATAATAAACTACACCAAAAATAAAAAAAAAACAATTCTAATAAGAAAACCTAAAATAATGAAAGGTATAATTAAGAAACTAATCAAGTAAAAAATAGCTTTCTGCAAAAAGAAGTGAAATCCCACCAAAAACATCCTGTAAAAAATTTGCCAAGTCTCGCCTAAGCTGCTTGTTTCTCTATAAAAAGTAATGAAATCTCTACGCAAAGCGAAGCCAAGTCTAAGAATCTTTACTGCGATTTATTTATTAATATAGTTAGATTTTATGTGACTTGGCCGTTGACTTCGATGTATTAACTACTAAAAGTGCATAGAGTATGTTCAACGGCCGGTTACATAAAATCTAACTATATTAATAAAGAAATCGCAGTAAAGATCCTTAGACTTGGCTACGCTTTGCGTAGAGATTTCATTACTTTTTATAGAGAAACAAGCAGCTTAGGCGAGACTTGGCAAATTTTTTACAGGATGTTTTTGGTGGGTCAAGTATTCTACTCCGAGTTTGTCAGTTTTTAAACACAGAGCACAACATTTTTGGTTACATTTACGGTCGTAAATCTCACAAATTGCAATTACAGAAACTTTTTTAACATTCAATATAACTATAACGTGTTTCAACTAAGAATAGGATTGACTTAGCGCCATATTGTATCGTCACAGCTGTTAAATCGAACCAGTTAGGTAGAGCGAATTTATTAAAATATTTATTTAGGCCCAACTTATGAATTGTAGGTCGTAGGTTCGCACCAACCCCAGGAAACAAGCACATTTTCATTTTAGTGTCAAGTAGGCGGGACCCAACCCATTTAAAAAAAAATTAAATTACACTTATTATGTTCAATAGGTGACAAGCAGGCGTCCCGCCTGTTGTCACTTTTTAAAATTAAAATGTTCTTGTTTCTTGCGTTTCAGGTGAGAAGTCGGGTTTTTTCGATTTTTTAAAATATCTTTTTTTTATTTTCAACTTTTTTTGTTTATTTGTTAATTAAGAATTTTTCAGTCCTTTTATACGATTTAATTCCGTTTTAAACCGTTATATTTCCCAAACAGTTGCGTAAAACGAAAAATGGTTAAAGAAACCTCAAAATTATTTTTAGAGATCTATTTAATGATATCCCACTTGACATAGTTTGTCGATTTTAGATTTTTAATTTTGACAATATGGCGTCTGGTTGTCGTTGTGGTGATTTGTTTTTATTTTAATGTATCCAGTAACACTGGCGCTATCAAGACAAATCCAACGACGTATCATTATTTATCAAAATCCGTTCGGTGGTTTAATAGTTACGAGGGAACAAAGGAACGGACATACATATCCTACGCGGTAAAAACATAACCCTCCTCTTGGCTTCATCGCAGTCGGGTAGAAAAGGAAGTAACGTGTAAATGTTTGGTTTGCATGTGAGGCATGTGAGGAGGGCCGGGGGCGCGACATGCGCGCGGGCGCGGCGCGGCTGCTGCGCGCGGCGGCGCTGCTGGCGCTGTGGCGGCCCGGCGCGGCGCCGGCGTGCGCGCGCGCGCCGCTGTGCGCGTGCCGCCGCGACCAGCAGGCCTGCAGCCTCGTGCCCTTCCACCGCTTCCCCGACACGGCGCCGGGCGTGGCGCACGTGTCGCTGGCGGGCGCGCGCCTGGCCGCGCTGGCGGACGCGGCGCTGGACGCGCGCGCGCTGCGCACGCTGGTGCTGGTGGGCTCGCGCCTGCACCGCATCGAGCGCCACGCGCTGCAGTACGTCACGCTCGGCCCCGGCTCCCCGCCGCTCTCTTGTACTGCGCGCGGCACGCACTCAAACCGTCGTCGTCCCTTTGCAGGTCCATGGTGTCGACGTTAGCGTCGCTAGATCTCGGATTCAACGAGTTCACTGAAGTACCATTGGAATCCCTTCGCGAACTGAAAGTATTAAATTGGCTGAATTTGCAAAAGTAAGTGAAAAACAAACACTAATTTAAACTTGTCGCTTCAGTAGTAATATCGTGAGTACTGTTTTAGCAACTACATCAGCGATCTGCAGCCGCACATGGACTGGGGCTCGCTGGCAGACTCGCTCGGCAGCCTGTCCCTGAGCAACAATCACCTGGTTGCGCTGGAGGAGGGCGCGCTGTCAGCGCTGCGGGTGCTGGCGCAGCTCGACCTGGACGGCAACCGGCTGCACGCGCTGGCGGCGGGCGCGCTGCCGCCGGCGCTGGCGGTGCTGCGCCTGGCCGACAACCTGCTGCAGCAGCTGCCGTGCGCGGCGCTGGCGCACCTGCCGCGCCTGCGACACTTACACCTCAGGAACAACATGCTGCGCCCGACACACAACCGCACTTGCCGAAGTCAACATTCAAAAATAGATTCCTTAGATATAAGTCAAAATGAATTGGATGATTTGTTCGAACTTGAGTTCCAGCAAAGATTGCAACTGAAGCAGCTAATACTAGACTTTAATGAGTTTACATCAGTGCCGTCCTTCGTGCTGGACAGTGCGCGCCTAGAAAAATTGTCGATAGCGTACAACAGAGTGAGCCATCTGTCCGATGCGACGGTGCACGCGCTCCACCGAGACCTGGAGCGGCTGGACCTAGACCACAATGAGCTGGCCGAGCTGCCGGGCAGCGTGGGGCAGCTCACGCAGCTGCGGCACCTGTCGCTGGCGTACAACCGCCTGCAGCAGCTGGGCGCGCTGCCGCCGCGGCTGCAGTCGCTGTCGCTGGCCGGCAACCTGCTGGCGGCGCTGCCGGCGGCGCTGCACGGGCTGGCGCCGGGCTCGCTGGCCTACCTGGACGTGGGCTACAATCAGATCGTGTGGCTCGGCGCTGACTGCTTCGGTGCGTGGTCGGACGCGCTGGCCACGCTCAACCTGCGCGGCAATCGCCTGGCGCGGCTGGCGCCCGACGCGTTCCCCGCGACGTTGCCGCTGCGCGAGCTGGTGCTGAGCTTCAACGAGCTGTACCACGTGCACGCCGCCAGCTTCGCGCGCCTGCCGGCGCTGCAGGTGCTGGAGCTATCCACCACTCTGTCCAGCGGCGAGTTCCCGCTGGGCGCGCCTAGCCCATCACTCTCCTGGCTCAGTTTAGATAACAATAACATTCATTTTATTTCCAGTGAAAATATAGAAAATTTTCCGTCGCTTGAATATCTAAATTTAGACTTTAATAAAATAATCGAATTTCCAAGCGAAGTGTCCGAGACAAACTGTTCGTTGAAACTGAAAGAATTGAGACTGTCGTATAATTACATAAATAAGATTAATAGTGAATTTCTCTTAAATTTAAAGGAGTTGCAAAGCGTCGATTTATCATATAACCGCTTACAAAACATTAGTGAACACAGTTTCACAAATTTACGAAATTTAATCTATTTGGACTTGGCCGGAAACACAATGGAGTTCGTGGCTGAGCGAGCGTTCAGTCATCTGCCTAAGTTACAAGCGTTGGACTTGCGAGACAACCGACTGATCGAGTTGTCATCGGCGTACTTTGAACACGTATCGAGTGAAGAAAGCAATTTGTCAGTGAACGTCAGTTACAATAGAATATCGTCACTCGTCGGCGGCGGACCGCCGGTCCTCATAAGTATTCTAGACTTGTCGCATAATTTACTGGAAAATTTGTCGAAAGATTTCTTCGATTCCCTTGGACCGACACTGCGACAAATCGTTTTGGCGCATAACCACCTGACGCATATTGATAACTTCGCATTCGGCGCACTTCCTCAACTCGAGATATTAATTTTGCATCACAATAACATCAGCGCGGTGAAGCGCAGAGCGTTCGGCGAGGTTTCGGCGCTGCAGATCCTCGACCTGGCTCACAATCGGCTGTCGCAGCTGGCAGTGGAGCAGTTCAGCAGCATGCGGCACCTGCGGGACCTGCGCCTGGCCGCCAACGAGCTGCGCGCCCTGCCACGCGACGCCTTCCGCAACACCGTGCTGGAGCACTTGGACCTGCAGGACAACCAGCTCAGCGTGTTCCCCGGAAGCGCGCTGGCGCAGGTGGGTTTCACGCTGCGCCGCCTGGAGCTGGCGCGTAATCACCTGGAGTATCTGGACGCCGCCATGTTCCACGCTATCGCCTTCCTGCATGAGCTAGGTTTAGCGCGCAATGCGCTCACCGTGCTGGCCGACAACACGTTCGCTGGACTCTCTCGGTTGTGGCGCCTCGACCTATCGCATAATCTACTCAAGGCCAACTTCAAAGAGCTGTTCCACAACCTGCCGCGCCTGCGCCGCCTGGCACTGGCCAGCGCCGGCCTGCGGGCGGTGCCGCACCTGCCGCTTGCCAACCTGACGGAGCTGGACCTCAGCGGCAACCACATAGCGTCGTACCGCGAGGCCGACATGCGACGTCTGGCGAACCTGCGCGAGCTGGACGTGGCGCGCAACCACTTCACGTCACTGCAGCCCGCCATGTGGGCGGCTATCCCTCGCCTCACCTCACTTGATGTGTCACAGAACCCCATCGTTCGCGTGGCGCACGGCTCTTTCGAGGGTCTGCACCGTCTGCTGCACCTGCGCATGTACCACTTGCACTACCTAGAAGCTATCGAACCTCGGGCATTCCGGCCACTGGCGTCGTTGCGGTCGCTCGGGCTTGAGTCGGTCGCTGTTAATGGTCGAGCGGAAGCGTCCCTGGCGGACATAGCTGCGTGCACCCCCGGCTTGGAGACACTGGAGCTGGTGGTGCGGGAGAGCGTGCTGGATGCGCAGCTGAGCGGGCTGCGCGCGCCCAAGCTGCGCGAGCTGACGGTGCGCGGCGGCGCGCTGCGGCGGGCCACGGGCGCGGCGCTGTCGGCGCTGGGCGCGCAGCGTGCGCTGGCGCTGCGCGTGTCGGGCACGGGGCTGCGCGCGCTGCCCGCCGGCCTGCTGCGCCCACTGGCGCGCGTGCCGCACCTGTCGTTGGAGCTCTCCGACAACCAGCTCGTCAGCTTCGCGCCCGCCGCACTCTACCCCAACAACACCGACTGGAATCGTCTCGCAACTAAATTGCTCTCAGGTAAGTCTTGCTCCTCGGAGGCGTTCGTACGTCATAGGTAGGTTGAATGATCCATCAGTATTCATATTATCATACATTCGCTGCCGTACCTTACTGCTGCATGGTTTTGACTATGAACCAGTGCAACACGCATAATGAAGATCATCGAACATGTCGGCGACACATGTATGCGAGTGTTATGTGTAAGGTGTGCGTGTGTTCAGGTGGGCTGGTGGTGTCGGGCAACCCGCTGCGCTGCGGCTGCGCAGTGTCATGGGCGGGTGCGTGGCTGCGGCGCTGGTCGGCCGAGGTGGGCGGCTGGTCGGCGGCGGCGCGCGGCGCGGCGCGGCGCAGTGCGTGCCGGGGCGCGGGCGGCGCGCGGCCGCTGCTGGCGCTGGACGCGGACGAGGCGGCGTGCCACGCCAGCGCACTGTCCGCGCGCGCGCGCCGCCTGCTGCCGCACGCGCCCGCGCTGTGCCTCGTGCTGCTGCACGCGCTCAGGTAGTGCGGCCGCTGCTAGCGCTGGACGCGGACGAGGATACTTACTATCTGTGCCTTGGGCGTTTCTCAAGATAGAAAGTTAGTTTTTGACACACACATTGAAACCATAGTCAAAAAAGCATCGAAACTTCTGAGATTTATAATGCGTCTTTCCAAAGCTTTACAGATGCTAAAACGCTCAAAATATTGTATTACACTTTGTAAGAAGTCAGCTCGAGTATGCGCCTCAGATATGGAGTCCAAGGTATCATAAATAAATCGACCAGATTGAAAATATACAGAATTGGCTCATCTAATATCTTTGTTTCCGCTCTTTAAGAAGTACCATCTGTTGCCACTGGTAGTATCCTCCACAATAATATTGATAGTCCAGAACTACTTTCTTAATTTTATTTTAACGCACCCAACAAAACATTGCGCTTTAATCCTCCCATATGTATACCTCATTCATCATCTAATTATAGGCAAAACAACTATTTTGTGCGCGCAAGCAGAAATTTTAATGAGATATGCAAGCAGTATGATCTGGATCCTTTCACAACTAGTATGAACTCAGCCAGAAGGTGTTAAGCCTCAACTTTTTCAAGTATTAGTGGTTATGTTATGCTGTTGACTCATTGCAAGCAAATCTTTATATATTATGTATTTCTTACTGTGTAAATTGTAACTTTAATTTATAATTAGCTTTATTATTGCTTGTTTGTAGGCTTATAACTTTATTTTAATCATAAAGACTTCACTGCTAAACTAATATATTCCAAATATCGGAATTACTGTAACAATTTATTGAAAACTATTAAATGCAATCATGACCAACAAGAACTTATGAAGGCCAATGGAAATCCCAAAGCAACTTGGGATATCATAAAAACTATTAGCTACAAAAATACGTCACCCATAAGCAAGTCAGGAGAACTCCTTAATAAGTGCAGTGATCCAAAGTCATCCGTTAATGCTATAAATAAGTATTTTGCAAATGTTGGAGCGGATCTTGCTGGGCAGGTTGTACAGCGTGTCTCTCTTAGCTTAACAAATCCTCAAGGTAACTCAATCGTATTACTTGAAACGGATTTCTCAGAAATAGAAAATATAATTATAGAACTAAAACACAATTGTGCAGTAGGTCACGATGGAATACCAGCCTCTGTTATCAAGTCTGCCAGACATGTACTTATTCCAGCAATAACTCATATTTGTAATTTATGTATCCTACACGGTATTTTCCCTGACACTTTTAAAAAGGCTTTAGTGACACCAGTATTCAAGGGTGGGGATGGTGACCGTGTCGAAAACTATAGGCCTATATCTGTACTCACCACACTGTCCAAAATTATGGAGAAGGTTCTGAACAAAAGATTACTTAGCTATCTTGAATTCAACAACATACTTGCGCCAAATCAATACGGTTTTAGGAAAGGCGTATCAACTGAGGATGCTGTTCTTCAACTGACAAACCAAATTGTAAATAATCTTGATTCTAAGACTAAAACTATAGGTATATTTCTCGATTTAGCCAAGGCCTTTGACACGGTCTCTACTCCTATCCTTCTGCGTGGTTTAGAAAACCTAGGAATAAGAAATAACGCTCTAAACCTCTTCCGTGATTATCTCACAAACCGTTACCAACGAGTTAAGGTAGACAACTACATCAGTGACGATGTCAAGCTAACCTTTAGTGTACCACAAGGCAGCGTACTGGGGCCTACCCTTTTTCTTCTGTTTGTTAACAGATTGTGTCAGCTGTCAATCCCACACTGCCAGATACTTGTATATGCATATGACACTGCGCTTATCGTAAGTGGAAAAACATGGGAATCTACTCACCATGCAGCTGAAAATGCTCTTGCCATAGTAATGGATTGGCTTTCATTAAATCTACTAACGCTAAATGTCTCTAAAACACACTTTGTCCCTTTTTCAGCGAACACTGCTACACAACCTAGTATGCCAGACATTCGAGCCCATAGTTGTCACTCAACACCAACTCCTTGCAGTTGCCCTAGTATAAATAGAAGCTCTTGTGTTAAATATTTAGGCGTGCACATTGATAACACATTAAGTTGGCACAAGCATATCAGCGTGACAGTTACGCGTGTTCGCAAACTATTGTTTCCCATGAAAAAACTAAGAAGGGTAGTTGACGACCGACTGCTTAAAACTGTTTATTTTGCCTTGGCTCAGTCACTTCTTACCTATTGTATATGTGTCTGGGGTGGTACATTTAAAACGTATTTACTTCGCCTTGAGAGGGCACAAAGAGCTGTCTTGAAAGTCATGCTTCACAAACCTTACCTATACTCGACTACCCAGCTTTATAAAGACATATCTGTACTTACTGTCCGACAACTCTGTGTACTAAACATCACTCTACGTGTACACTCATCATTGACCTATGACCCAAAATTATTGAAGCAAATTAAACGGCGTAAAGATCCTGTATGCCCACTTGCCACCGCCAAGATTGCTCTGGGGAGGAGAAGCTATCCGTATCTTAGCACTCGTCTTTATAATAGTATTAATGAAACCTACAACATATATTCTTTACCAAAATTTAAATTTAAAGTTATAGTTAGTTGTTTTCTTCAAAAGTTAACCTACAATGAAACTGAAGAATTTTTTACAAAAAAGGCCTATTAACATTCTATATGATGACATACAAAACATACATACACACCCGCACATACACCCACAGATCACCCACACCACACCAACACATTCACTCTCATCACACCCACACATACACCCATCCATTCTTTGCTTTTTGTTTATTTTAGTTTAATAATATAAATTATAAGTTAGTTGATTTGTAGTATTAAGTTAAACTTTGGTTGTATATTTAAAGAAACTGCCACAAAATTGTAAAAAACTGTAAAAGGAAGGCGCCTGTGTCTGTAACACAGTGTATACTAGCACAGACACAGACGTACACTCTGTCTCAAAAAAATAGCATTGTTCCTTATAAAATGTCTATTTTGTTTTGTTTTTTCTATTTATTGTGATGGACCAACTGTATTTGGCTTTTTGGTAATAAAGTTTTTATTATTTTTTATTATTTTAGTATAAGTCTAAACGTGAGGACTTGTTATTGGCTCTCTGGTGACTATGTATTCTTCTTTTTATGTTTTTATTAGCTGTAAGTCCTCCATAAACTAAATAAATAAATATTGATATCAGATTGTCCTCGATGGAAGCTTTACACAATAAGAATGTGAAATGATGAATAAGGTTATACTTATGTAATCAAACGCAAGGGAAATGTTATCGTGCATTATGCGTACGTTATTACCAATATACGATAATACATTTCGCGTATTACTGTAAATACCGTAAGTGTACATGAATTCCGCACGATTGTCTCGTCGATATACTGTTGATGGAACGTTATTATTATTTACTTGACAGCTATGAGTCACGTACAGCTGGCACTGAGCCGCAGATCTCTACAATCATAATTCGTAAATAACATTTTCTGTTCTCAATTTTTGAAAACTTTGACATCTATCAAGACTTATAATATGTTCCTACATACAATATGCATGTATATTTACGGTATTTGCAATGATTCGCTGACAATTGTACGAACAAGATTTTGTATTTAAATTGTAAAAACATATCGAAAGTTATGTTACTGTTTACAATTAGTGATAAAATATAATGTATGTGAGTATGTTGTACATAGTGTGGGCGAGTGTCTTGTACATACATAGTGATTTTGTATATAGCGCGATGTGATACCAACAGATATTAAATATTTTTATAAAAACACGAGTTTTATTGAAACCTTGCGCAATATTCACGTCTCAAGGTCGTCAGGTTTCTTTCAGCTGCAGGCCAGCTAGCACTTTCGCATACACATTGAGTTTTTCGGGACTGTCTGTCTATCGAATAGTTTAACCAAGAGTAGATATTCTAATGGATTCCCTAGGACGCGTGAATGTACCAAGTTGAAAAACAGTCCATCATCTCATTAACCCTTTCAGACCTGAGTTATTTTTTTTCACCTATCAATCTATCAAAATTCCTGTTAGTGGACTAGGGTAGAAGAACTAAGGGAAAAATAAAGAAAAAATCCTGCCTGTCAACTTTTCGAGAAATAGTTTTTTTTTTGTGTACAAATGTGCACATCCGTCTAAAGTGATAAAAATACTAGTATATAAGGATATTTCTCTGAAATCATAATACGTTTAATTTAGCAATTTTTTATTAGGAAATTTGAAATGTGTTTATAAAAATAACAAAACTAGACTTCTCTTGTGAAGATATTTAACAAAAATTATATTTATTCTTTGGGATAGTTGGCACATAAATCAGTCATCGATAACTATTTCTAGTTATATGTTCCTTGCTTATGCAAGGAACATATTTCATAAGCTTATGTATGAAATGCTAAGAAACAATTCTTACCTTTCGTTAGACTTTACACATTTAATCCGGGTTCTTCCCTTACATCCCACCATTTTGCACCGTGTCCCAAGTCCCTCGTCATGTGCAGGAAAATGCCCAACGCCGTCTCGAGCTATTTCAACTACAGGGCGTATTCCTCCTGGTCTTCTAAGTATAATCTGTGGGGTTGGGCTACTGCCACTTGGCCATCCTCTTTTCCAATAGAAATTTTATTTCGCAATATCATACTCTCAGCCAGCCGACGACGAAATTGAAGCAACGTGAGTTGAGGACGCACTTTGTAAAATGCATCTTTGCAACCAGCTGGTTTACTTGTATTGTCAACAAGGTGTAAATTATTACGTTGGTCAAAAAATATATCCCGGGCCATATTTTCTGAGAACAAGGGAATATTGGTGTTTGTTCCCCAAAACATCTTCAAGCAAGGGTTAACTACTACCACATACACAGTACATACATACCAGTGACCAAAAGTAAACCAAATAAATTTTTTAATTCTTCTGCAGTAGTAGGTTTAAACCTGAGCCTTTTGAATATGTTGCGTATATGTTGGTTATTTCAGCCATCATAATTCACTGTTTTGGCACATACCTATAATAATAATCCACTGGGGTTTCAACTCTAGGGTCAACTGTTATTGGTGGAAACCAATTTGATGCAATCGTATTGACGAGTTCCCTGTCTCCACCTGATGATCTGCTTAGGCGTAACATTCTGAAGAATATTTTCATTAGAGGTGTCTACTTCTGTGGTCGGCGGTACATCGAGCACTACCTCATGGGAAGTGACAACTACTTCTGGTTCCTGATTGTTCATTCCGATCCACGATGAGATAGGTCCTTCATCATCATCAGATTCAGGTGGGCATACCTCTCGTTGGTTGTAGTTTACGGTATTTGCACCAACTAGGACAGGCCAGAACTCTCTTTCAGGCGCAAATCCAAACCGTTCTTCATCATCAGACTGATGATAGCTCCAAATCAGAAAGGTCTCCTTCATTTAGTGCTCTCAACGCGTCCGGTGAAAACATATTGGTGTGTTTTTATACTTGAAAATGTAAACTAATGTCTTACCACAATTTATAGCATCAAATATATATATATATAAAATCAGAACTATTTATAATTGGTTTTTCAAATAACGTCGAATACTTGAACAAATCGTAAATACATCGTTTACGTCTGATGTGTACATTTGTTTACAAACAAAAAAAAATAGTTATTTGGTACAATATAGAATAAAAGACTCAAAATATATGCATCTTATGACCTTAGTACTATAACTCATCGATTCGCATTTTTGTAGAACGCAATTTTTGCTATTTCTCGCCTTTGAGGTATGTGTGTTATCCGCTTTTTAGAAATAAAATAATAAGCTTACCTACACAGCTATAACTTCGGCTGGCCACTGGTCGCAAATTGTCAAAAAAAGAAAATACAAATTACGCTGAGACATGGCGTTAGTAGGATCGTTTTTTCAACCGACGACAAAAAAAGGAGGAGGTTATCAATTCGACGCGTATATATATATATATTTTTTTTTTTATGTATGGTCATCGAGTACTCGAAGACGGCTGAACCGATTTGGAAAATTCTTTTTTTGTTTGATAGGGTATACTTCGAAATTGGTACCATTTGTCACCAAGTCAGGATCTGATGATGGGATCCTGGAGAAATCGAGGGAACTCTTCGAATATTATAGGCACACCTATGGCGTTTTGTGTATTTCTTATAGAAACTTGTGCAGTTCCTCTCAAAAAGTACCATTTGTGGAAGTGGAACTGATGATGAAGACCACAGATGGCCGCCGAAACTACTCAATAATAAGTATTTTGTGGATTGCGATTCGATTACTTGAATATGGATATTAAGCACTTTATGCTCGTCACAATGCATATGGTGATGTATAGCTGATGGTGAAGTACCAGGAGAACTCCTCAACAATTAACGCCCCAGCATTGGGAAAAGCAATATTTTATAAAATGTTATAAGTAGTTGGCATTTAGGCTCCTGTAACTAGGTAAATTAAAAATCAACCAACTAAAAAGAGTGAAATAAAAACTTTTTACCAAAAAATTAAACCGACTCCCAAAAAAATACTGCAAAGTGAAAAATAACTTTAATTTCGGAAGTCGGTTCCAAAAACGAAAATACAAAACTAAAGACACCGACTACTGTAAAAGGGTATTTTGAGCCTCTTTTCGTTTTCATGTTCACCTCAGCCGGACCTTTTCAGAAGCCTATTTATTGATCCAAAATTCTTTAAAAAATGATAAAATGCTACTTATATGGATCTATCTAACGTCTTAACTCCGTCTAGCGATCTATGCTCTAATTTCAAATAGAACAAATGACATCTTATAAGTTTATAAAAGCATACCAACTTTACTCGTGCATGTATGTATGTCTGTGGCGTGCATGGGACCCTTGTTGCCCACTTCAATTCAAACATTTGTCTCAGACTTTTCAGTCCATAGAGTGTTAGTAGCACCTACATTGAAAAAACTTAAAGCTATGTTAGTTTTATAATGAATTACACACACATATATTTATAACGGTGACAAAAACTTTTTCACAGAATATGGAACCGACTTCTAAACAAACAAAAACACTACTGCACTATAAAGAGAATAATAATCATTGGATGTGTAAGTGTATAAGTAAATGAATAGATTCGATAGATGGTGGATGGTAGACATCCCGCCCATACGCACAAATCGTTTTGGAAATAGTTTCATTGTGTGCACAGCTAAAGAGTGGAATTACCTGCCAGAGTCTGTATTTCCTGATAGGTATAACCTGGGAGTCTTGCAGCCAAGAGTGAATAGGTTGCTTCTAGGCAAGCGTGCTTCATCTTCGACCACATCATCACTTACCATCAGGTGAGATGGTGGTCAAATGCAAGCCTATCAACTATAAAAAAAGATAGGCTACATAGCCTACCAAGTTTCAACTGTTTAGTCCTAATAAAGGGTGATTTTTTAAGAGGTATAGGATTTGATTTTCAAAAAAAACACAAAATATTTGAAAAATTTGATGAAATCTTTATTGGAATCGATAGAACGATCAATATAATTTAATGTTTGAAGATGATTTCATGCAAATGCTGGCCGCGGCTCCGGTTTAGATGGCCCATTCGCAAGGCCCAATTTCGGCACACTCTCTCCAACTCGGTATATCACGAATAAATGCTTCAATATTGGCTCCCAATGCGTCAATCTAATACATACAGGTTTTCTCCTAGTTCGGCAGCAGATGCTCCTATGTTGTATTGTTTTATATTTTTAAGTCACTAGTTATATAAGCAATATGATTGTAATTCTGTATGATAAAATAAATAAATAATTAAAAAATCGTTGCTGGTTTATCCCTGTAGACATGAGTCTTAACATGGCCCCACAAGAAATAGTCCAAAGGCGTTAGATCACACGATCTAGGCGGCCAATTGACGGGCCAAAAACGTGAGATAAACTGTTCACCGAAGGCGGCTCTCAATTGGGCCATTGTTTCGCGTGCCGTGTGGTAATGTGGCACCGTCTTGTTGAAACCACTTTTAGGCATGTCCGATTCTTCCATTTTGGGCAAAAAAAAAATCGCCAATCATCACATGGTAGCGCTCGCCATTCACAGTAACGTTTCGGCCATTGTCGTCTTTGAAATAGTACGGCCCGATGAGGCCACCGGCCCATAATCCACACCAAACAGTACATTTTTCGGGATGCAGTGGTAGCTCTTGCAATGCTTCTGGCTGGTCTTCACTCCAGATGCGGCAATTATGCTTATTGACATATCCATTCAACCAGAAATGAGCTTCGTCGCTGAACACAATTTTTCGATAAAAAAGTGGATCTTCCTCCAACTTTGCCAATGCCCATTCACCAAATGTTAGACGTTGTGGGAGGTCGTGTGGCTTCAATTCTTGCACCAGCTGTATCTTGTAAGGTTTTACACCCAAATCCTTTCGCAAAATTTTCCACGTAGTGGAGTAACAGAGGCCCAATTGCTGCGAATGGCGGTGAATCGACATTTCACGGTCATCACTAACACTGGCGGATACAGCCGCAATATTTTCTTCGGTCCTCACTCTACGTATGCGTGTTCGTGGTTTAATGTCCAATAATGTAAACTGGGTTCGAAATTTAGTCACAAGCTTCCGAATAGCTGCCTCAGTAGGCCGACCAAACTGCCCATAAATTGGAAGAAGTGCGCGATGCACTCTCTTAACCGAGCATGCATTTTGATAGTAAAATTCAATAATTTGCAAGCGTTGTTCGTTTGTAAGTCGATTCATGGTTAAATTATAGACCAAACTGATAAAACATAGTATATTACATTCTCTTTGCAAACTGAACAAGTTTGACAATGACACAAGACACGATTCACGCGTGATCTGTCAAAAACAGTGTTGCCAAAAAGATACCAGCAAAAAAATCACCCGTTAGTTTCATCTAAATATATATAACTCAAAGGTGACTGACTGACTGACTGACTGACATAGTGATCTATCAACGCACAGCCCAAACCACTGGACGGATCGCGCTGAAATTTGGCATGCAGGTAGATGTTGTGACGTAGGCATCCGCTAAGAAAGGATTTTGCGAAATTTCCACGGGATCGGGATTTACACGGGAAAAACTTCCCACGCGGGCGAAGCCGCTGGCACAAGCTAGTTTTTTATAAACTGTTTGGTTATAAAACAATATTTTGTATATTTGTATTTGTAATTCAATAGCTTATACAAGTTGTAACTACTGTAAGAGAATGTTCAGAAAATAGATTAATATAAACAAGAAAAAAAAATTAGCTAAATTGTCTACATACCTAATCATATGCGACCGCAACGCTGACAGTGTACAAATCTCGGATGATGTCGTTAATATTCGCATGACAGGCTGTAGTGGGCGAGGCCGGCGACAACTTCTGTGCAGAGACGGAAGGGGTCACTACTCCTGATCAACAACAGGGAGCACTGGAGGAAGGTATGCAGCGAGGAGGAAAGTTGGCGTAAGTAAGTGTAACGTACATCTTAGTCTACAGCTTGGTATACGATGTAGGTACTGTACTACAGGAATACTAAGCATGGGTCTACAAGCCCCGCGATGATCATGTTAGGCAGGCATCAGCAAGAAACAAGCAATATTTAGATTGGCGACCCCTGCATTGCTTAACCTTGAAAATCGAACCTAAAACCTGTCATTAGTTAGCCACAAGCTCCTCACGTCATGGTATATTAAATAGTAAACCGCTAAATTGTTGCATATTGTCATTTTCTTAAACACTGGCTTGCTCATTCACCGACTTCTAAATAAAAAAGGAGGTTCTCAATTCGACGCGTATATTTTTTTTACAAGTGTTTGCCAAAATATTAAGACATGTATAATTTTAATTTTTGTATTTTAATTTAAATCAAACAAATTCATTTTAAGAAATAAATAAATGATTTTTATTTTATTTATTACTAGTACTCACGCGGGGCTTCGCTCCCGTGGATTCTATCACGGTAAAAACATAACTCTCCTTTTTTGCAGTCGCGTAAAAAGTAGCCTATAACCTTCCTCAAGCTTCAAGCTACTTCCATACCAAATTGCATCCAAATCTACCCAGTACTTTCGAAGATTAGCGCGTTCTAGCAAACAAACAAACAAACTTTTCCGCTTTATAATATTAGTATAGATTTATTAAGAGTAAATGACAAGAATATATTAAAAAATATGTCTGTACGATAGATGAGATTTATTAATTAAATCTTAAACGTGATCGTTAAAATGTTTTGCAGATAACGAAATCCACAGTAGATAATATTGAATAGGTATGCGAAATACTGTTTGTTTGTCGCGGCGCGGGCCCCGAGGATATTCCATCTGTGTGTCGAGTCATGATAATTGTTTAGCTGTGCAACACAAATGCGTGTACAACAGAAGCGGTTCTAAATCGTAACCGTTGTTATTGCTTTGATTGAGATCCGCCACTGCTATTGGTATTATGTTGCTGCTGGCCGTACACTTCGTACCAATTTTGCTGAAGGAAATAAAGCTAGAAAAAACTGTCATTGTGTAAGTTCTCGCGGGACTCTTGAAGCTGAAGAGATTCCTGCTATTTCATTATTTCATTATAACATTAAATAGGTAGGTACTAATTACATTGCGCAGGTCACTCGCTAACTAAATTATATTGGATATAATTGAATGTGCGCCAAACGAGCGGCTCACCGTCCTGCACGCGACCAGCTGTTTGTGTATCATGTTGTAATTACTTGTGATTATGGACGCGAGCGCGGGCTCACTCGGACACGTACTAATGTCGAGCGCGTTATTGTTAGTGGGTGACTAGCTGGACTCGGCCGCAATCAATCAGCCCGTCGTCGTCGTGTGGAGCGACAGATCCATCGACATAACTGTTCATAGATACTCATTTTTAACCGACCGAAAAGGAGGAGGTTCTCAGTTGGTCTTGAACTTTTTTTATGTATGGTTACCTCATAACTCGAAGACAGCTAGACCGATTTGGAAAATTCTTTTTCGTTTTTTTTCTAATTGGTCTTATTGTCACCACGTCAGGATCTGATGATGGGATCATGAAGAAATCGAGGGAACTCTTTAAACCACATCATCACTTACCATCAGGTGAGATGGTGGTCAAACACGAGCCTATTATCAATAAAAAAATTATAGGCTCACCTATAGCGATTTGGGTATTTTTCATTGTTTTGTGCTTTTGAAAAGCACCATTTGGTGAAGTTGAACTGATGATGAAGACCACAGCTACTGGAACAACTCAATAATAAGTATTTCATTGGTTGCGATTCGATTACTTGAATATGGTTGTTAAGCGCTTTATGCTAATCACAATGCATATGGTGATATAGAGCTGATGGTGAAGTACCAAGAGAACTTCTCATCATTTAACAGCTCGGCATAGGGAAAAAAGTATTTTGCAAAAGTTGTTAAGAAGGTGACATTTAGGCTTTTGTAACTGGGTAAATTACAAACCGACCCACTAAAAAGCGAGAAAAATATTTTTTTTAACAAAAAATGAAACCGACTTCCCAAAAGAAAACACTGCGTAGTGAAAAATAATTTTAATTTCGGAAGGCGATGTCAAAAATGAAAATATGTACAAAATTAAAGACAAAAGTTATTTTTCACTTTGCAGTGTTTTTTTTTTGGAAGTCGGTATCATTTTCATAACAAACGAGAACAGATCTACATAGCGATTGCACACCTTTTCTCTATTAAGCACAACATCCCGAAAGTTTCACCTTACAAAATCAGTTCACTTTATTGTTTTCCAAGTCACTACTTTGTAGATTCCAAAACAGGGTCCTAGCCAATTATGTTAAAATGAGGCACAACTGTTTGGTGGTGGCGGTGCGTTTGTAATTCTTCCAAAGTAAATTAGACGCGGCTCGAGCGTGTGGCGCGATAATTAGTGGCGTGACGAGAATCAAGAGCAGAAGAGTGCCACGCGGCAGACAGCGCAGAAAGTCCACTCTTCTTCAGAGCTACGGCGGCGGCGGCCAGTCGCAGGAGCAGCCCCGCTAGAGTTGGGCTGTAGTGCTAAGTGCTGGTGAGAGTGCACCTTCTGCGACGCCTGCGCCTGGTGGCCGAGCTCGCGCAGCGATGCTAATAGCCGCACAACAGCGGCTCCTCAGTACGCCGCGCGCGTGTCGATTAGCTGCCGATGGCGGACGCGGCCCGCTTGCTAATGCGCCTGCTCTGGCTCTGCCTGCCTTACTCTGAATATCTCAGTCGAGTCGCTCTGTCGGTGCGGGGCCCGTTCTTACGGCAGGCTCACATACGAACACGACACTTAAGTAGATTCAGTTGTTTTTATTACACTGCAAAACTCTAATTTTGATAATATCATAACAAACTAAACTTAACATTTATGATCCTAAAGAAACTTTATGTCTTTACTCTCTATATTTTAAAGTCAAGTTCCAGAATATCATAGTTTTTGCAATTTCATGACTTTGAATAAAATATACAACGTGTAACGGAAACCCCATATCTATCCAAAAAGAGCAGAAGACAACATCTGGTATGGAGTCTCTATGCACATGTACAGTACAAAAGTGACTCGGAGAATTTATACCAAATTATCGATATAATGTTTTCTTGAATACTCGTACCAATCATAACAAACGTGTCAAAGCACTACGAGTCTCAACAACTATCCACGTCACTTGCATTAACACGATATTCTTATTATATTCTCTTCGTTTTTCTTAATTTGTAAAATTCTGTATCAGGTATCAAATGTATCGAAATTTCTAATAAGTTCCACACATGTAGACATAGGATTAAAAAACACTTGCCATATCGTTTGTTATCATCATCCAAAGAAGCCTTGCGCTTGGTATGAATATACCCTTTAAATTACACGTTGTATGTAATAAAATATATGTAAAGTTTAAGTTCTGCTCTCATCAGCACTTTTAATCAAGTCAATATAGTGTACTGCAGCTAAAATATAGTGATTCCTAAAGCTGTATTGTATGCAGAACTACAAAAGCTATCAAAACTCAAAACATCTATTTTTTATTTCATAAAATTGATGATGAAATATGCAAAAACAACTTTCTAGGACTTTCGCAACATATTACTAATAATTTTATGCATCGTTGTTTATGAAATGAACATTCCTTTGTGTTTCTCTTTCTCAGCAATATTACTTCTTTAGTTACAATTACAATTTATAAAGATTAAAAATTTGCTATCGAAAATCTTCAAGTAGGTAACTCATGGTCAGTCCAATGAACTAAGGTTTCCGAAATACGACTGCGTAAACTGCGGCAACAACATTCCCTCAATAGGTTCCTTTGTGAGAGCGATGGAACTTGATGGAAGCAACACAACATAAGACAAGCTAACGTTGATTAGCAAAGTTCCAGGTGTCACAGGCGCCGCACACACACGTACGCAGTACTTATGTGTGTATGTATGTAGTCACCGCTTTGTTAACTCGTCAAGTTGTTTCCGAGTCGGTTTTGTGTACAAACCATAAATAAACGTTTGTCGAACGTTTTGTTGAACGAACAACCCGCGCGTACGAGACGCACCAAGCTGAACTGTGTGAGTATGTGTGTGTAGTACACGTGCTAGCCGCGTTTCTGACACGGAAGGCTTACAGGCGACTCAAATCAAAATATCATTTTTTTACAACTAGTATATTTATTTATTAGTCTTACTTAGCTTAAGGAACTAGGCAAACCTGCGTTGCAAGCGATGTGCTAATATTATGTTAAATAATCACCTGCTTACTAACTACATATATTTATAAGTACTGAAGAATGGAAGTTAGTTGAGTTGTGGAACAACAAAAAATATGGCAGCCTGTTAGCTTCGTGGAAAATGTGCGAAGTTGTTTAGGAAGGTCGTGGTGGTACTGAAGGCGGTGACGTTTTATCCTACGTCTCCGGATATTGTGCCCGATGATATAATAAGGTCTAACTTTGTTATAGGTACGTTATCATAATTTTATGTTGTAAAACCCACACCTATTTGCAAAATATAAAATCTTTGTCTTATCTATTAGCGCAGTCTCCAAAAAATCAGGGCGAGCAAATAAAATAAAAAAATACGAGCATAAAAGACATCAAAAACTAAAAAGTTAACACTACGCTGCTGTTTATATGTAAGAAACCTTTTGCTGCACTAATATTACAAAGAGGGAAGTTTAGATTGTTTGTTTGTGTACCTATACTCGTATAGTTGATTACCGTTGACCCGCTTATACAGTCTGTGTAGCTGTTAAATGTGAACCTGAGGCTCCAAACGTACCTAGCACTCTACCAGGATAGTTGATGACGTGTGGATAACATCAATGGATCTCTACACGTTTGCTAGTTTTGACATACCTATATACTGGCGATCCTTCGCCACGCTACCTCTGACAAAATGCCACTCATCTAGAGCTTCTCAGCACGAATTAGCTTAGAAGCGATCCATTGTCTGAAGGAAGTAGGTTACCCGATGTCCGGCGGCTTCAGAAACCTTTATCAGACTCGTGGAGAGGAGAGGTTCTCTAATGTAATAACTGTTGAGAGCGACTTCATTATGTAGTAGGTGTCGGCAATAGTGTTGCCCAAATGCAAGACCAAGACGAGAGTTAGCCAGTCTTGGTCTTGGTCTTGCGTCAATACACATGGTCTTGGTCTTGGTATTGCACTCCTAGTTTTGGTCTTGGTCTTACGCAAGAGTCTCCCAAGAGTCTTGCAATTAACGATTATCCTATTGCTATTTATTAAACGTTAGTTTAGATCTTAGAACAACGTAACAGAGTAGGTATATTTTGAGCTTGAATTGACATAGGCATAGTAAAAGCCAACCAAATTAATAAATTTAATAAGAAATTCGAAATATCAACTGACACAGATGAGGTCTGAATCCACGACCTCGGCAATCCGTGCCGGTGCTCTAACCAACTGAGCTACCTACCGTGTCCCATGAAAGTCCGTTGGTTTTTTAATGAAAGTTTATATTTAATAAGCTTACATGTGCTAAAACACGGTTAAAACATATAAAAAACAAATTAATGATATTAACTTGACTGTATTTGAATATTCGTCACTCATGTCAAATTCTAAACTTATCATTCCGAGAACAACAAGGATTAGAGTAAAAAACAATATTACCTTAAACTCGAAGCGAAGCTCAATATGGAATGACTAAAATTGAAATAAATACTCCTATTTATAAGCACACGCCGAAATAACGATGAAGGACGGCATTCTTTGATAAAACTAATGATTCTTTGGAAGATTAATAAAACAGATGCGTTACCAAATAGGTGTAGTGTGTCTACGTAGCAATAAAATGTAGATATTATGTAAACAATATTCTGTGTATTATGTTCTTCCTTTGATGGAATTAATCTACATTAATTAAATAAAATTTGCCTAGGTACGCTACCTACTGTATTAATGTAGATACTTAATAACTACTAGAGTACGATAGAAGTTGATAAATCGACAATGTTAATCTCAATTTTTGGATGTGTGTGCTTTAAAAACACAAAACGCGCGACGTGACGTCACTCATTTGATTAGTATTGTAGACAATTTTTACACACAAGTATTTACAATATTTCCAAATGGGAGCGTGGCGCGGTGGCAATGATTGTATTCGACATCAATACAAGCCGCCTGCGCGTGTACTTGTATCTTGACCTTGTACTTCTGAATATATGCAAACTTTCTTTAACAGGTTTATAGTATGCAACCTTTGATGATGCCGACAACAAAGCCGCGCACTATCAAATTGTCGCAATGGTAAGAACTAGGGATGCACTCTTTTTCTTTTAATCGATATTTTAGACAATGTATGTTTATGTTATTGTTAGTAATACGCATAATACACACAAGTATTAGTTAATACTTGTGATTAGTTAATCACGATAAAAAGACACGACAAAAATAAAAACATTGTGTAATATAATCTAATGAAAACTGTGAAACAACAATACTGACTTATTTAATGCAGACGAGATAAAAGTATCAGTATGTATATTTAATTAATATATTGAGAAAATCAATTATTTTTAATTACTTAAGTAAGTACTTAAGTAATTAAAAATAATTAAAACGAAAAAAAATACGAGATAGTTTTAGGTGTATGATTACATTTTAACAGTATGATGCACTAATACCTACGCTTTAAAACTGCATAAATGAATCGATACAAAAAAAATTGTCCTTAGGCAAAGGCACCGCCGCCTGCACGGCGGCTATCCTGACCTTCATTGAAAATTAGGTACTTTAAAATTTTAAATTAAGTTGGAAAATATTAAGTTGTGCGTAAACAATTTCCGAGTGCGGAATCGGATATAGTGTGTATGCTAATTTTGTGCGATGTTGCGGGATCTGTATTGGTGGTAGTAACTTTAAGCAGCACCTTCGTCAGAGCCAGCGCATTAACGTTCTCATCAAATAATCCGGCTCTGGACAACGATCCAAACTCGAAGAACACATAAATAGTTCTTTTTAGAGCTGCCTAAGTTTCATTGTTTCCCCCGCATCGCCCGCCCTTCCCCTGTGTTTTTGCAATGTAAGTTTTCTCACTTTAATAATAATAACACAAAGAAAATGACAATCTGAACTAACTGCAAGGCGCAGGCTTAGTCTTGTTCTTGCTTAAATCTTGCACGGTAAGTCTTGGTCTTGGTCTTGCTAAAATTAGACGGTCTTGGGTCTTGGTCTTGCAAAAATGCAAGAACAAGACCAAGACTGCAAGACCAAGACTGATTTTGAGCAACACTAATAGGCGAGCCGCTGCCGGTCGCGACAAATTAAATATTCAGCCGCCGAGAGCAGGGAGCAGGGAGCAGGGGGCAGGGAGCAGCCGGCCAAACAATTAAAACTCGTATGTTGTTGTGACGCCCGGCTTGGGAGGTGAGGGGGGGGGGGGGGTGGGGGTGAGTAGGGGCTATAACGAAGACGATCTTTTCCTGCACATAACGTTACGGAGCTCTACTGTACATTGGGCTTAGTATGAGTTTGAAATACATTTTTCAATACACTTCCTCAAAAACTGGCTCTTATCGCACTACGAATAGGTTCAACATGCAATGTATTTCACATTCGTGGATTTCTTTTTCATTTTTCACACACGAGGGTTTACCATTCCAGATTTTGCCACAGATACATTAAAAAACAATTCAATTTCCTATATTCGGCGGTGATTTTTTTTTCACTGCTAAGAGGCGCATGTTTTTAAGGCCTTATATTTAATGAAAATTAAAATTTTGTTTATGAACAGAATATCAGAAATAAACATTAATATTAATAAAATAATTTTGCTTTTATCAACAAATTAACATTTATTTGCGTTCTAAATTAAAAAAAATAATAATATCAGGCTGTTTTGCAACTTCATACCTTTGCTTCTCCTTTAACCCGCGAAGGTAAAGCGCGGGGAAAAAGTAAATTAAATCTTATTAATTTGTTTTTTTTTTTGCGTGAGTATGTTGAATTTAAGTTTTGATGAGAACAATTTAGATAATACGCTGCCAGATATTGTGATTGAGGCTCAAAATGCTTGCAATAGCCTGTTGCCATCTAAATCGAAGCTAAAATATATGGCAACTTCGCATAAATTTCTCAACAAATAAAAATGCGTCGTCATTTTCGGAGCAAGTATTTTTCTTCGAAAGTGTATTGAAAAACGTCGTTTGATACACGTGGACAATTGTTACTGCAGTACTCGGCTCCATAATCCCCTCGCCTTGCGGCTCGGGCGTAATTCCGTCTCGGCCGCAATAACAAACTTTCTCCACTTGTATCAAAATGTACTATTTCATTTTCGAAAACTGTCGCTGTTTGTTTTTCTTTCACATGTAGGTACCAAACTTGTAAATGAGAGTGAAAGAGACAAAGCAATAGTTTTCGAAAACGATAATAGTATTGCAAACTCATATACTTAGCCACTTTTACTCTTCTACATTCATTTTATAAAGTTAGTAGTTATAAGTCAATATTCTTCTTGTTACAAGTGCAGTTACAATTCCTTAGAATAGTTTATACAAATATGTCATACATAAATAAAAGTTAATTGAATGAAGGAAGGTACGAACCTTCCTTAATTCAATTAACGTTTATTTTCAGACAGAGTCCATAGTATTAATAACAATATTACTTAAAAACTAGTGTTTTAGAAACTAGACATAAACATTACATCACAGTTTGGAGCTGCATCCACCTCTGCATCATAGGGGAATCCCACCGATCTGCGAATACACTGAGAATAATGTTTGTACTGCTGCGGACCCGTGCCATGAAACCCAAAGATCTTAAGCCCAAAGAGTTACCAGAAATATTTTATCTTCGTTAATTAATATCTTCTAAATATCGTCAAACGAGGCGGCTACAATTTGTTGACGGTAATATTCGATGAATCCATCAAATATATAGTTTTTAATTCAAATAAAAAGTCAAGTAGATAATAGCTATAATAGAGTAGAAGAAGCTCTGATTGTCTTAGCCTCAGACAGTTTGCATTTTCAATACGTCGCGCCCGGAGAGATCTCAGATTTTTTTTTGTCTTTTGTAGATCGCCGTCAAGTATTCAGGATGAGGAAATGTTACGGTAGTAGGTGCATACTTGCACCATATGAACTGTTTCGAAAAAATATAAAAGAACTTCGCCATTTTCAGGTGGGGTGTCATAAATAATGTAAATTAGTGAATCATTATGATTTTGTAACTAGTTGATGAAATCATCATCAATTGTACTACTTACCAAATTATTATATCATTGTCAAGTGACAATAATCCCTCGATCCTGCCTGGTCAACTAATACTTATCAACAAGTAAGCTTAGGTAGTTTTTTTGTATTGTGTATACCATAAAATTTGTTATACATGACCTCTCCTACCCAAAGCCCACACGACGCTATATACAATCTAGCACCGTAGGCACGATTAATATTCTTCTCCATTGTAAATTACAGCTTCACAGCATCAGTAAACTCGGAGTAATACTGCGGACGGACAGACAGACATGGCAGAACTATGTGGGTTCCATTGTTTTACTAGGAAACCCTAAACAGCAAACGCGTTGCTCAGACTTTTATAAGTACACTGTACTTTGACAGTACGTAACAGTCAATTCGTAGAAATGTATAGAAGCAGACGTATGTCTGACAGTGTCACAGCTCAGTGGGCTCTAATAATAACGGACGGCGTAACGGCGTAATAACTATTAAAATTCACATCAATTTTTGATATCCTCAGGCGTGTGAGGGGGCAAGCGGGAGGCAGGAGTCCCGCCGAGCACTCGGACATCACAGGCACTACTACCGCCAGATCGAAATATTGAGATAGTCACCATTTAATTGACGTGAATAATTAATCGCAGCCGCCGCGAAGATATTACGAGTTGTTTCTACAGCCTTGTAGCAGAATTACAGGCAATGTGCCGCAAGTGGGGGCTTCAAATATTATCGAAATTCTGTCGTCGAGTAATCTTTTTACTGTGCATCTCGGGGTGATCAGACAAATTAACGTCTGCACGCCTCAGAGTGCCAGCTAGGTGGGCAAATCGATTTGTCACTTAAATTCTAATGTCTTATTAATCCCAACGGTTTTTGTGTTTATACAGTGAAAAAATTTTCATATCATATTATAATACTCTTTTTTCAGAATTAGATTTATTCTCTTTATCAGCTATTAAAATTCGTACTGAGTTACTTAAACTGATCGAAATAGCAGAGGATTAACTTATTTTCAGAAATGTGTTTAGTATTATAAGAGTAAGACTAACTAATTTGTATTATTAATTAGTAACGTTGTACTTGTGATCCTATTTTTAATTCGAATATATAAGGTTGGGGAAAAAGTCTTTTCGCATTATAGTATGTATGAACTTAAATCTCTTTGGCTATACTATTTGTATTTGGCTGGTTTTGGTATCATTGAAAGTTTAAATTTTAAAGAACATAATTCCAAATTCCAAATTAGGAAAATGTGTGATTTTCATTTGTTTTTCGTACTGTCAAGATGAGTGAATCTAATGAAGAAATTCGATACATTTTTTTGGGGATATGCGGAACAGGGTGTAAAGTCCCGCATTCCCATTGAAAAGGGAGAATCCTCAGACCAGACAGGTGTTTTGTCTGGTGGGCAACTGCTCGATGTTTTTTTTTTTTTTTTTTTTTTTTTTTTTAGGTAGGGCCACTTGTAGATCAGCACACTAAGGCTGTGAGTCTACTTAACCGGACTTTTCTGCTCGATGTTTGTGATCGGGTGATTTGTATGTATTTGCTAGTTGTGTGGTAAACTCTGCTTGCGCGATACAGGATAGTTTGTATGTTGCGAGATAGATGTCGCTACATTTTAAAATTTTACTACAAAAAAGGCAAAAATGCAACGCAAGCCGCGAAAAAAATTTGCGATATTTATGGATCTAGTGCAGTGTCTGTGAGAGTAGCACAAATTTGGTTTAAGCGTTTTCAATCCGGAAATGTTGATGTCAAAGATGCACTTCGCTCTGGTCGCCCTATTATGGATAAAATGGATGCCATTTTTGAAAAAGTGGAGCAAGATCGTCATATCAGTACTTACAACGTAGCTGAAGAACTGGGAATTGACCACAAAACAGTTTTGGCGCATTTGAAAAAAACTGGGTACACAAAAAAGTTCGATATTTGGGTACCTCACGAGCTCACTGAAAGAAACCTAATGAATCGAGTACTCATTTGTGTTTCTTTATTACGACGTAATGAAACCGAACCATTTTTGAAGAAGCTGATAACTGGTTTTATTAATTGGAGGTAGTAGCGACAAAAATCCTTTAAATACATATATTGAGTTCTCTGCATCACACGTTGCAAAATATGAAAAACACAAACGTCCTTGTCAGTAACGTATATTATAACAAATATTTAAATGTGTCTAATGTAAATCGTACTTTGAAACTTGTATGCAATAATTGTGAAAATTCTAATTTTATCACACTAGACGACAATAATTATTTAAACTATAATAGAAATAGAAGGCCTTTACTTAACAAGCTCATAAGATGCAAATTAATTTACAGGGATATATTGCGATTACAATACAGAATGAAATATCAACATTATATGCATAACATGGTTTTGGATCGAATGGCAAAAACGGTGTTTAAAAATATTTCTACACAAACTACTCCTAATTTGGTACTCAAAGCAAGTGAAACATTTACATCTAGAGTGTTTGTAAATTCGTTTTCACAAACAAATCGTTCACCTGAAATTATGAATAATCAGGATCTTTTTCGTGAATAAAAACCTAATACTAGATAATGGAAGTAATAACACACTATTATCAGATACTAGTTGTTTAAAGATTTTTCATCAAAATGTATGTGAAATAAGCAATAAACAAACTGAACTCGAATTATATATCGAAACTTCAGGTAATTACGTGGACTATCTATGTATATCGGAACATTTCTTAAATGACAAATCTGCCAGTGTTTAGTATGTCAAACTATAATCTAGTTGAATATAACACACGGACGAACAAGAAAAGGGGGGTAGTCTTATTTTAGCACATAAACTGAAAGAATGCGAAAACATTGAGTCAATAAGTAAGTTCTACAGGGCCGAAAGTTTCGAGATATGCGGTGCAAAAGATGTTGCAACAAGTTTATACATTTGTTGTTGTTACCGAAGTCCCTATGATAAAAACTTCGAATGCTTCATTTCTAGCTTGGAAAAATTGTTGGATCTTGTCTGGTCAAGACTGCAATAGGCCAGCCAACGGTAACTGGACGTGTCCGGAACTTTTCCACGATACGTGGAGACTACCGTTGTTTTCAAAACTATAAACAGGGTTACACAATGGCCTGCCTCTACTAGGCTTCGGCCTACAACAATAAAAACAAAATGTACCACTAACCTGAGTGCTGGGGACGCCAAGTTCGACCTTCAAAGGTCACGCCCTAAGTGTGGTTTGTATGTGATATGAGGTGAGTAATTGTAACGTGTGATGTAAGTCAAGTGTTGTAGAACGTTCCCAAGGCGCCGATCTCCAGATGGCGCGGTCACAACAGCATCACACCTAACTCGTTTCCAGCAAGCGCGCGCTACGCGTGGTAGGCAATAAGGCGATATGTTCCAAGAAATATCACTGGATTCTTGTTAATCCGAGCTTACAAAGTTCAATCAATCACTGAACACAATTAATCTGTTCATATCTCGTGAGATCCAATACGATTTACAACAAATTCCGCGTGCCGGCCGACCGACGACAAGGCGGCGTACGATTCAACAATATCCCGGGGTTTTTCGGCAAATGGGGAATACACTTCAACAATTAGATAATTCGCGACCCAATTATCGGTCTCGACAGGCGAATTCAACAATATTTTACCAATTAATTAACTCAACAGCGGTTCCCATGACCGGCATTTTTTCCAAGCAAGCAAAGTCAATCTGTCAAGTCAGAGAGGTTATGTCAAGTGTCAACATCAAAGACAATAGAATGTTGCCACACCAAAAGGAGCGTTCAAAATTACATTTGGGACGCAACATCTACCCCCCCCGGACGGGCCTACCCGTCCGCTAATCAATTGGAAGTCTTGACAAGGTTGCAAATTCAACACAGCTTCAATGCGGCCAAATACCGTAGCTAGTTCATTAAAGGTGAGAACGGTGTCTCCCAACAATCTCCGCCAGCGTCCCTTTGCCGCTTTCACCGCGGCCCCAAAAATACCCCCCCAATGGGGGGCAGGCTGGCGGGTCAAACAACCAAGTGACCCCTCGGCGGGCCAAACTATTACCAATGTCAACCTGGTTCTCATTAAGGAAGGCGTATACCTCCTTCAAATAGTTACTCGTACCCTTGTAATTCGTACCGCAATCAGACCTAATCAACGAAGGTAACCCACGGCGAGACACAAATCTTTCCAAAGTCCCCTCAAAGGCCTCTGTCGAGAGGGAGGTTACCAGCTCCAAATGTACTGCCTTGGTTGACAGGCAGACAAACACACAAATAAGCCCTAACAATCTTGCTATTACGAAGGGTGGACGTCTTCAACAAAGGGGGACCAACAAAATCCGTTACGACGCCAGCAAAGGGCCTCGCCTCATTGACGCGATCAGCCGACAAAATCCAAAATTCTCGCTGCAGAATGGCCAACAGCGCATTGCAACCGGCATGCGAGTTCTTAGTGTGACGATCAGTCACCAACAATTGTACCAAGTTCAGTTACAACAAGGGCAGGAGCACCAATTTTAGGGTAAGGACAACTCACAAGGGTGACCTCAAACCAGGTCCTTCCCTCAACAGTGGTGTCAGCCGGTTCGCCAATTCCCCAAATCTTGCCTGAAAGGTCGTTCACCTTCAGGCCAACCTGTCCCGCTAACCAAGAAGACAAAAGGCAACCCCGGACTCCCGTTTCCAAAATGGCACAGACCACAATCGAGTCACCCAAGGGTCCCCAGACCGTGACCGAGGCCGTTGGCAACAAAACCGTCTTAATCGGGGGGTTCCTTTAGCGGGGCAGGCGTCAATCTTTTAGTGATGCCTGGGCGGCGACCGATCGCCGCTTCCAGGCTGCCTTCGTTCACGACGAGGCCAACAATCAAACCATTCGTCCGCGCGGTGTCCCAAGCCGCTCGCCATCACTGGAGGGGCATATCCCACCGAATGCCCGAATGGCGGAGGGCGCGACTCCAGCCGGGGACGTTCCGTCAACGGAGGGGAAAGGCAGCGGCGCCGACCCGGCCACTGCTGCCTAGCAGCCAATGCGCGTTCTCCCTGACGAGGGAAGACCAAATGGCGCTCGTGGGGCTCCCGTTCAACTTGCGCGGGGGGTGAAGTGCGGCGTACAGAATCGCGGGTCTCAGCCCGGTGCTCGTCTCCGGGGTACCCCCCCTTGCGCGAACCCCCCTCAGAAGCTGGTCTGCTGGAGCGGTTCGCGTTGGCACACAAAATCTCCAAGTGGGACCCTTCACAAATTCTACACGGGCGGGGGTCGGGGCAGTCCCGATGGAAGTGGGCCCCCAAGCACGAAAAGCACAAACGGCGTGCGTTGACAATACGGCGGCGGGAACTTACGTGCAAATTCAAAAAATCCGGGCAACGCGCCATGACATGCCCCGTTGCCTTACAAAAGTCACAATGATGAGGACTCCGGGCACCATCAAAACGGGGGGCGGGGCGAACATCAACAGGCCCCCTAGCCCGAGGACTCCGGGCGCCAGCCAAACGGGGGGCGGGGCGATCATCAACAGGCCCCCTAGCCCGAGGACTCCGGGCGCCAGCAAAACGGGGGGCGGGGCGATCATCAACAGGCCCCCTAGCCCGAGGACTCCGGGTGCCAGCCAAACGGGGGGCGGGGCACTGCCCTTAATGAGGCCATTGCAACAATCAAATATTAATACAAAACAACAATCAACAACCAACAATCAAATATTAAACAAACAGCAATGACTTGTTAGCCGACCAAATAGTTTCAACAAAATAAAAATTCAAATTCAATTATTTCAAGTCCAAATGCGACCCTGTACTTATTCCAAGTATGAATCTAGCTTGGTACAGATGGCTAGTTACAAATAAATAACAATTCAATGTATAATACAATGCTGGATCAACCTCAAATTAAACATCAATAAGCACAACAATTGTCTGTATAATATTGAGCCGGACAATCTCTAACAAAATCCAATAAATACAAATAAATGCAATAAGTCAATCCACACCATTCAAGTCTTGTTATTTTAGACTATGTGTAATTATTATTTAGATAACCTTTCAAATTCAGATCAATGACATTCAATTATTAATTGCAACAAATACCAAACAACTTTTACAACAATATACCAACTTATGTACCAAATTATGTACCAATTATACCAAATTTCACAAATAAATCCTACCTGTCAATGCAATGAAAGAGGCTACAATACAAATTACAAATACAACTTCAATTGATTTAACTTCAATTAGATAGCCCGGATGACATGGTAATATATTCAATACTTATTAAGTTACAAGTTATGTTAAGTAATTAAACTCAAGTTTTAAGTTTTCAACAATATTCAAAACTTCCAATTAAACCAGTGGATCTTATATTATAAGAACCGCGCTGCTGCTACCAATTGTATTAAAACCACGCTCTGCATACCAAATTTGTTCAAGACTGCAATAGGCCAGCCAACGGTAACTGGACGTGTCCGGAACTTTTCCACGATACGTGGAGACTACCGTTGTTTTCAAAACTATAAACAGGGTTACACAATGGCCTGCCTCTACTAGGCTTCGGCCTACAACAATAAAAACAAAATGTACCACTAACCTGAGTGCTGGGGACGCCAAGTTCGACCTTCAAAGGTCACGCCCTAAGTGTGGTTTGTATGTGATATGAGGTGAGTAATTGTAACGTGTGATGTAAGTCAAGTGTTGTAGAACGTTCCCAAGGCGCCGATCTCCAGATGGCGCGGTCACAACAGCATCACACCTAACTCGTTTCCAGCAAGCGCGCGCTACGCGTGGTAGGCAATAAGGCGATATGTTCCAAGAAATATCACTGGATTCTTGTTAATCCGAGCTTACAAAGTTCAATCAATCACTGAACACAATTAATCTGTTCATATCTCGTGAGATCCAATACGATTTACAACAAATTCCGCGTGCCGGCCGACCGACGACAAGGCGGCGTACGATTCAACAATATCCCGGGGTTTTTCGGCAAATGGGGAATACACTTCAACAATTAGATAATTCGCGACCCAATTATCGGTCTCGACAGGCGAATTCAACAATATTTTACCAATTAATTAACTCAACAGCGGTTCCCATGACCGGCATTTTTTCCAAGCAAGCAAAGTCAATCTGTCAAGTCAGAGAGGTTATGTCAAGTGTCAACATCAAAGACAATAGAATGTTGCCACACCAAAAGGAGCGTTCAAAATTACATTTGGGACGCAACATTGTCCTGGACAAAAGCTGTATTATATGTGGGGACTTCAATGTGGACCTACTTGTTGATAATAAAAAATCATCCGAGTGTTTGAGTATATTGTCATGTTATAATTTTAGGTGCCTTGTAAAAACTCCGACCTTTATACGAAATAACTCTCAGTCGTGTTTAGATAATATAATCACAAATCTCGATAGTAGTTACATACAACAATGTATTGTGGATCATAATGGATTAGCTGAAGGTCATTGTTCAGTACCAAGCCAGCCAACGGTAACTGGTATGCTGAACTGTCCACGGTTCGTGGAGCCCTAAACGTTGCTTACAAACACAATATGGGCTCTTGGGCCCTACCAATACATAATACTAATAAATAGGTACACTTACCCTCTGAGCTGGGACGACAGCTTCGACCTTTCCTGAGGCCACGTCCGTGTGTGTGTGTGTGAGTATATTTGAAAGGTGTAATGTGATCAAGTGTTCATGGACGTTCACAAGGCGCGGGTCTTCAGATGGCGTGGTCCAGATAGCATTCACAGCACCACTCTGCTCCACTTTAGCACCAGATTGGAGAGCTATTTATCACCAATTAACAATTGCTTTCAACAAACTCGCGTGCCTTCGGTCTGGCGTCAATACGGCGATATTGTTCCAAAATATCCCAGGTTTTTCGTCAATTCGGGATTACAATTTCAACTTATCGTTAATCGCGACGAAATTATCCTTTAACCGCGTAGATTCCACAGGATTTTTAATTTCAATCAATGAATCGATCTCAACAAACTAGGCAGTTGCTTTTGCAAGGAACGGATATCTGTCAAAGTACGTTATGTCAAGATCAAATTTCTTTATGTCAAAAAAAGGTACGTTCGGAAACACATATCGGACGGAACATCTACCCCCCCCGGACGGGCCTACCCGTCCGCTAATCAATTGGAAGTCTTGACAAGGTTGCGAATTTAACACAGCTTCAATGCGGCAAAATACCGTAGCTAGTTCCTCAAAGGTGAGAACGGTGTCTCCCAACAATCTCCGCCAGTGTCCCTTTGCCGTTTTCACCGCGGCCTCAAAAATACCCCCCCAATGGGGGCAGGCTGGCGGGTAAAACAACCAAGTGACCCCTCGGCGGGCCAAACTATTACCAATGTCAACCTGGCTCTCATTAAGGAAGGCGTATACCTCCTTCAAATAGTTACTTGTACCCTTGTAATTCGTACCGCAATCAGACCTAATCAAAGAAGGTAACCCACGGCGAGACACAAATCTTTCCAAAGTCACCACAAAGGCCTCTGTCGAGAGGGAGGTTACCAGCTCCAAAGTACTGCCTTGGTTGACAGGCAGACAAATACACACAAATAAGCCTTAACAATCTTACTATTTCGAAGTGTGGACGTCTTCAACAAAAGGGGACCAGCAAAATCCGTTCCGACGCCAGCAAAGGGCCTCGCCTCATTGACACGATCAGCCGGCAAATCTCCTATTAAGGGCTGCCTAGTGGAGGCCTTAGTCCGATAACACGGCATACAACGGAAGACAATGCTACGAATAGTACGACGAGCCGACAAAATCCAAAATTCTCGAAGCAGAATGGCCAACAGGGCATTGCAACCGGCATGCGAGTTTTTAACGTGACGATCAGTCACCAACAATTGTACCAAGTGGCCCTCCTTGGGCAACAAAAGGGGGTGACGGGCCCCATAAGGAAGGCTAGAGTGCCTCAACCGTCCTCCAACACGCAAAAGACCCGTCTTATCCAAGAAGGGATTCAGCTTACTAACAGCCCCCGACAACTTAACCCTACCAGACTTCAAGACCTCGATCTCCTTCTCAAAGTGTGCAGTCTGCACAGAGCGGACCCAAAGGAGGAGTGACTTCTGTCGCTCTTGAGGAGAGAGAACTGGTGACAGGCGCTTGTCCCCTGGATTCCTAGAATTATGGCCAAAACGCCTAATCCACGTGTTCAACAATTTGTCGAGAGAGCTGTATCGATTCAAAAAAAATCAGGATCAAACGGAGGATCCTTCGTCCCAACAGCGAACACCTTAAGCCCGGGCAAAGGATCCGACATCAAGGCTGGCGTTCTAGGCCAATCGTCCTCGGGGCGAGTCAGCCAGTCCGGTCCCCACCAGAGGGGGTGAGCAATCAAGTGGGGGGCCATGCACCCGCGTGAGGCTACGTAACCCGGGTTCAGGTCACCAGGCACGTGCCTCCAAATCAAAGTCGTTTCAGAACCTTGAATCTGCGACACTCTGTTCGCAACAAAGACCTCCAAAGAGTGGACGGACGTCTTCAACCAACACAGAACAATTTGACTGTCCGTCCAGGCGTAAGAAGCCCGAATGTCAACAGTTCCACCCAAAGTGTGCGCAACGTGGTTTAGGAGATGCACAAGAAGCACCGCCCCTGACAACTCCAACTTAGGGATGGTCAATGCCGTCCGGAGGGGGGCCACCTTTCTCTTGGCCATGACCAGTGACAACTTCACCTGGCCCGTGGCGCTGACGGTGCGCAGATAAACAACGGCGGCATAACCATGAGAGGACGCGTCACAAAACCCATGAAGGGTGGCAGCATAAACCCCAGGGGGGAGGATGGTGCGTGGCAGCGCGACCTCATTGACCGCAGGGAGCGCGGATACAAATTGGAGCCAGTCTTCCAACAGGGTTTCCCGAAGTGGTTCGTCCCAACCAAATTCAGTTATAACAAGGGCAGGAGCACCAATTTTAGGGTAAAGACAACTCACAAGGGTGAGTTCAAACCAGGTCCTTCATTCAACAGTGGTGACAGCCGTTTCGCCAATTCCCCAAATCTTGCCTGAAAAGTCGTTCACCTTCAGGCCAACCTGTCCCGCTAACCAAGACGACAAAAGGCAACCCTGGGCTCCCGTGTCCAAAATGGCACGGACCACAATCGAGTCACCCAAGGGTCCCCAGACCTTGACCGAGGCCGTTGGCAACAAAACCGTCTTGATCGGGGGGGGGGGGGGGGGTCCTTTAGCGGGGCAGGCGTCAATTTCTTAGCGATGCCTGGGCGGCGACCGATCGCCGCATCCAGGCTGCCCTCGTTCACGACGAGGCCAACATTCAAAATATTCGTCCGCGCGGTGTCCCGAGCCACTCGCCATCACTGGAGGGGCATATCCCACCGGATGCCTGAATGGCGGAGGGCGCGACTCCAACCGGGGACGTTCCGCCAACGGAGGGGAAAGGCAGCGGTGCCGATCCGGCTACTGCTGCCTAGCAGCCAACGCGCGTTCTCTCTGACGAGGGGAGACCAAATGGCGCTCGCGGGGCTCCCGTTCAACTTGCGCGGGGGGTGGAGTGCGGCGAACAGAATTGCGGGCCTCAGCCCGGTGCTCGTCTCCGGGGTACCCCCCCCTGCGCGAACCCTCCTCAGAAGATGGTCTGCTGGAGCGGTTCGCGTTGGCGCACAAAATCTCAAGGTGGGACCCTTTACAAATTCTACACGGGCGGGGGCTGGGGCAGTCCCGATGGAAGTGAGCCCCCAAACACGAGAAGCACAAACGGCGTGCGTTTACAATGCGGTGGCGGGCACTTACGTGCAAATTCAAAAAGGCCGGGCAACGCGCCATGACATGCCCCGTTGCCTTACAAAAGTCACAATGATGAGGACTCCGGGCGCCAGCAAAACGGGGGGCGGGGCGAACATCAACAGGCCCCCTAGCCCTAGTCCGTCCCTGGTCTCTAGGCCGAGAAGGTAGTGACCCCGTGGCGCCACGAGTGTTATCCAAAACCCGACACTCGTCTTCCAAAAATTTGAGGAGGTCGTCAAAGGGGGGAAGATGGGTGGCACTATCCCCACCATACTTCTGCTCAAAACGTGACCTCAGCTCCGCGGGGAGCAACTGCAGCACTATGTGCACCAACAAGTAGGACCAATGTTCTACCGGTAACTCCAAGCGTCTCAAGGCATTGGTCGCTGAGACCAACGGGTTCAGCAAGTCAGTGCGCAACATCGACGTGCTGGCAATGGCCGGTAGTCCCAAAATCTTGCCGATGTGCACATCAGCCAGGCAGCGCTTGTTCTGATACCGTCGGGAGAGAAGCTCCAGAGCGGTCGGGTAGGAGGAATCCGTCACCGGCAAGTGCTGCATCAAGGCTCTGGCTTCGCCCTCCAGGACAGACAGTAAATAGGCCAGCTTCTGGGCAGGTCCGAGGTCCGAGCGTGCATCGACAAGACTCTCAAAGAGATTTAGGAAGCCCAGCCAGTGGTCCAAGCGACCGTCAAAATGTGGCAGCTCCAGGGTAGGCAGCCTACCCAATAGTCCAGGGCCTGCAACAACGGGGTCTGCGGCTTGGCCGCATCAGGCACCCGGCTCTTCAAAATTTCCCGGGCTCGTTGACTTACTACATCCCCCAGGTGGACAATCTGGTCATAGTCACCCAAAACCTTATCGCGGGCTGCCTGGTCCATCACCCCCAAATCCACGTCCATGATGAACTCGTAGAAGCGTGTCAGCGCAGCATCAGCTGACTTGATCCTCTCCATCTCAACTGTGAGGCCAATCCGGCAGCAGACTCCCTGACTGCCCTTAATGAGGCCATTGCAACAATCAAATATCAATACCAACCGGTTAAAATTCACTAAACAAACAAACAATGACGTGTTAGCCAACCGAGCAATTTCAACAAAAAATAAAAACTTAAATTCAATTATTTCAAGTCCAAATCCGACCCTGTACTTATTCCAAGTATGAATCTAGCTTGCTACAGATGGCTAGTTACTGAAAAAATAACAATTTAATGTATATATTGTGCGGGATCAACACCAATTAAATACAACAATTGAATGTATAATATTGTGCCGGACAACCACCAACGCACAATCCAATAAATACTAAACAATAAATCAATATACACATTCAAGTCTTGTTATGTTAACAAATGTGTGATTATTATTTAGATAAACTTTTAAATTCAGATCAGCGACATTAAATCATTAATTACAACAAATATACCAAATTATGTACCAAAATACAACCTAATAATTCCTAATTTCACAAATAAATCTTACTTTGTCAATACAACAACAGGGGCTACAGTACAAATTACAAATACAACTTCAATCTGATAACCCGGATGACATGGTAATATATTCAAACTTATTAAGTTATTTTTAACAATGTTCAAAACTTCCAATTTACTTAGTGGATTTATTTTAATGTAAAAACCACGCTCTACTACCAGTTTGTTCAGTACCAAGCCAGCCAACGGTAACTGGTATGCTGAACTGTCCACGGTTCGTGGAGCCCTAAACGTTGCTTACAAACACAATATGGGCTCTTGGGCCCTACCAATACATAATACTAATAAATAGGTACACTTACCCTCTGAGCTGGGACGACAGCTTCGACCTTTCCTGAGGCCACGTCCGTGTGTGTGTGTGAGTATATTTGAAAGGTGTAATGTGATCAAGTGTTCATGGACGTTCACAAGGCGCCGGTCTTCAGATGGCGTGGTCCAGATAGCACTCACAGCACCACTCTGCTCCACTTTAGCACCAGATTGGAGAGCTATTTATCACCAATTAACAATTGCTTTCAACAAACTCGCGTGCCTTCGGTCTGGGGTCAATACGGTGATATTGTTCCAAAATTTCCCAGGTTTTTCGTCAATTCGGGAATACAATTTCAACTTATCGTTAATCGCGACCAAATTATCCTTTAACCGCGTAGATTCCACAGGATTTTTAATTTCAATCAATGAATCAATCTCAACAAACAAGGCGGTTGCTTTTGCAAGGAACGGATATCTGTCAAAGTAAGTTATGTCAAGATCAAATTTCTTTAGTCAAAAAAAGGGTACGTTCGGAAACACATATCGGACGGAACAGTCATGGTGGACTTTTTTGTCATTTAGCTCCTGATGAAATAAAACAAAATAAAAGATTCGAGTTCACTACAGTAATTAAAAGATTATTTAATGAGAAAAACAACCCAGTTTAAAAAAAAAATCTCTAACAAAGATTGGATCAATTTGGGAATAAATCAATTTCTAAGCCACTTCAATAAAATATTCCAAGATAGTTATCCCAAAAGATCAATTCGGATAAAATCGCACAACAATAATAGAATAAAGTGGATCACAAAAGGTATTAAAGTATCAAGCAAAATGAAACGAGTCCTATGTTCTGAAACACTTAGGAATGTCAGTGTCACAAATTATAAAACCAATTACGTTTGTATTTATTTATTTAATTATTTATAACAAAATCCACAGCTCTTAAAACAATGTTTTATAGTAACTTATATCTAATCTTTCAGCCAATTACGGATTTACAATTTATTCACTAGTAACAAACATGTAGGAAATATATAATAGGAAAGTAATTAAGCAAGCCAAAAAGCAAGCTATATCTAGTTATTTAAATAGCACATCAAATATAGCGAAAGAAACTTGGAAAATAGTAAACCAACATACAAAGAAGAAGAAAAACAAGCAAAGTAGAAATCTATTATTATTTATTTATTTAAAATAGGTTCGCGTTTGACCACCATCTCACCTGATGGTAAGTGATGATGTGGTCGAAGATGGAGCACGCTTACCTAAAAGTAACCTATTCACTCTTGACTTAAAGACTCCTAGGTTATAGCTATCGGGAAACACAGACTCCGGCAGGGAATTCCACTCCTTAGCCGTACGCATAATGAAGGTATTCCCAAAACGTTTTGTGCGTATGGGTGGGATGTCCACCATGTAACGATGGCGCTTCGCCGTTTGTCTCGTAGTCCGATGATGGAACGGGCTTGGTGGAATTAGATTGTGTAATTCCATCGCACACTCCCCGAAATGTAACAGATAGAAAACCGATAGACTTGCAACTCGTCGTCGATGTTCAAGGCTCTGGAGCTTTAACTCGACCAGTGCATCGTTGCCAATGAGTCTCTTGGCCCGCTTCTCGATTGACTCAAGCGCGTCCAGTTGGTATTTAGCAGATCCATCCCAAAGATGAGAGCAGTACTCCATACACGACCGAACCTGGGCTTGATAGAGATTGAGCAACTGTTCGGGTGTGAAGTACCGTCTCACCTTTGCTAGGATTCCCAACTTTTTTGATGCTAGTTGAGCCTTAGCCTCGATAAACGGGCCAAAATTGAGGGTAGAAATAAGATAATAAGGTTATTACTGATCCTCAGGATGTTGCCAATGTATTTATCAATAGTTTTTTATTCAAATCATCAGTTGAAAATAAAGATGAAGATAGATCAGTGACTTATCTAATCAATACAACTAAGAGAGTTGAAAGTGACATGACTTTCAAGCCAATTACGTCAAATTAAATAATTAAGTTGGTTAATAAAATGGCTAACAAATATTCTTGCGGCTTCGACGATGTACCAATATCGATTGTAAAGGAGAATATAGAAGTATTAGCATCTCCTCTTTCTAATTTTTTTAATAAATGTATCAATGAGTCATTTTTTCCTGACCAGTTGAAATTGGCCAAGGTGATTCTGATTCACAAGAAGTGCACTCAGACTGACCCGAAAAATTACCGCCCCATATCCCTTCTTCCAACCTTATCAAAACTCTTTGAAAAAATTATTAAAACTAGACTGATGCTACATTTAAGTATTAACAAGATAATCAATCTGAGACAATTTGGTTACCAGAAAGGTGTAGGCACTTCGGATGCTATGACCACTTTAATAAATGACATATATAGTAAATTAAATGAAAAACTGAAAGTAGCTGGACTATTTGTCGACCTCAGCTCCGCTTTTGACGCGATAGATCATAATCTACTACTTATTAAACTCGAATATTATGGTATAAGAGGCAAACACTACAACTTTTGAAATATTATTACTATTTTAAGTATAGACGAGAATAATCACGAAGTGATACACAAATCGAAAATGACAAATGTAAAACGTGGTGTGCCCCAAGGATCAATTTTAGGGCCTATACTCTTTATTATTTTCATGAATGACCTACTTAACTTCATGAGTAAAACCCAACCGAATGAGAAAATTGTTGTTTTCGCAGATGACACAAATTTTATAATTGGGGCAAAAGACATAGAAGAACTGACAAACATAGTTATAGGAAAAATGTGCGAATGGTTTACAGCAAATAACCTATTACTTAATACAAATAAAACCAATATCATGTTATTTAAGACTACGGCTCGCAATAATGACGACTTGAATATAAAAATAAATGGAGATAATATTAAATTGGAGGACAAGGTTAAATTCTTAGGTGTTCACATAGATTCGCACTTAAATTGGAAACCAGAGCTTGCTGGTATTGAATCATCCATATCGTCAGCATGCTACGCGCTTAGGAGCCTTAGGGATGATTTGAATATAAAACAGTTAAAGGCTGTATATTATGCGCTAGTCGAATCTAGGATAAGGTATAGCATCCTGCTCTGGGGAAATAGTTACTGTTATAACTGGCAGAGAGCATTCATCCTACAAAAACGAGCCAGAAGGACAATGGTTAGAATTTCCCAAAGTGTCTAATGCAGGGATTACTTTAAAAATGGCTATATTAACAGTTCCTTGTCTATATGTGTTGGTACTCCTCACTCATTTTGCTAAATATCTACACGAATTTGAAACACAAGAGCACCGTGAGATTAGAGAAAGCACACATAGAAAAATTTTAAAACAACAAATAGCACCTAAATTTAACATGGTAAAACATAGCTGGAAATATCAAGCTGTAGAAATATTTAATAAGTTACCCCGTGAGTTAAAGACGTTAATTTATAACACCCACTTGTTTAAAACAAAATTGAAGGCCTTTCTGTTAGAAAAATGCTTGTATAACATATCGGAATTAAAATCACACAGTAATAATTGAATTCGTATTTATATTTTTAATCACTTGACATTATATAATTTTGACTTTTTTGGTGACATTTAACATTAATTTACATTGACATTATATTTAAAACTTAAACATTATAGATTTATGTAACTTTTTGACATAATTTTAGTAATGCTTGACACATGTTATCTTCATAGTTGTATTTTGTATTTTTCTTGTATATAACTTATTATTGAATGTATATTCAACACAATGTAAATTGTTAAGGAATAAATAAATGAAATGAAATGGCGATGAAAAGTGGATCATGTACGACAAGAACGTGCGAAAAAGGTCGTGGTCAAAGGCCGGTCAGGCTACACAGACGGTGGCGAAACCCGGGTTAACTCGCAACAAGGTGATGCTGTGTGTGTGGTGGGATTGGAAGGGCATTATTCATTATGAGCTGTTACCACCAGGCAGGACCATCGATTCTGAAATCTACTGCGAACAACTGATGAGATTAAAGCAAGAAGTTGAGAGAAAGCGGCCGGAATTAATCAAAATCAAAAATCAAAATCAAAATTGTTTTTATTTTACATAGGCCTAAATTGGGCACTCATAAAACGTCAGAAGTTAGTGCACGGTTCGAAATTGGTCGTTTCCTATGGAGAAGAACCGGCAAGAAACTCCAAGGTCACTCTTTTAAAAAAAAATCTTGATTTTCACAATCTTTGCATAACAGATACAATTTTTATTTATGTTTTTGGGTATGAGAGGACAGTATAGACTAATTGACATAATAAAATGTAATATAACTAAACAGAAATGAATCTCAGAGTCTATAGTGTTCACACATTTACATTAAAAATTAACTTTACAAAACTGCAAATAAACTAAAGCAAATGACATAAAAATAAAAATTATATACAAGTAAAATAAAATAAAAATAATAATAAAAAAAAAACAAATAATAACAACAACAAAAAAAGTGGGGTTGTTAATAGACCTTTATACAATAACGCAGTCACAATAAGCCAGGGAAGCCACATGTGCAGAAGGAATCATTGCCAAGCAGTCTTATCTTCAACGTAGTCCTTACTCTTATAATATGCTTTTTTCAAAAGTACACGTTTAATATGGGTTTTAAATTTTCCCTCGCTAAGATCTGTCACATACTTTGGCAACTTGTTATAAAAGCGTATGCTGTTTATAAGGAATGACTTGTTTGTCTTGGCTAATCTCCATTTGGGTATAACAATTTCATGTTTATTACGCGTGTTTATTGTATGGAAATCGCTTCTAATCTTAAAAAGTCCTATATTTTTGCGTACATACAATATGCTTTCTAATATATAAAGAGAAGGCAGAGTCAGTATATTTACTTCTTTAAATACATTTCTAAGGGATTCGCGGGGACCCATTTTATCAATAAGACATAATACTGTGGAAATAAGCGAAATAAACTAACCGAGCTGTCGCTATATCAGTCAAGTGCCTAATTTTTCTTACTGCATATGCAGCTGAGCTTAATTTACCTGAAAGAGTCCTAATGTGAGGGCCCCATTGCAACTTTGAGTCAACAGTTACACCCAAAAATACAGTTTCAGTAATAAGATCAATTTGTTTGCCGTCAAGTATCAAACTGAGTCCAGCTTGTGGTGCATTAGGTAGTGAAAACTTGAGACATTTTGTCTTATTCGCATTAAGTGCGAGATTATTAGCTAAGAACCATTTCGAGAGAACAGCCAGACTTTCATTGATTTGTAAAACATCTGTATCTCTTCTAGCTATTTTAAAAATGAGTGAAGTATCATCGGCGAAAAGAATTATATTACATAAGTTGGACATCATGAGAGGTAGGTCATTAATGTATACAAGGAAAAGGAAAGGACCTAGAATTGAACCTTGTGGCACGCCCATCTTCACTAAAGATCCTGAAGATATCGCTCTGTTTACATTAACTTTTTGTTGTCTGTCTGACAAATAGGAAAAAACCAGATCAGTAGCTAGTCCACGAATTCCGTAATGGTGTAATTTACATATTAGTGTTTCATGGTCAACGCAGTCAAAAGCTTCGGAGAGGTCACAGAATATGCCAATTGCATCATGGGATTTCTCCCAAGATTCCAAAATGTGACGGATGAGTGCTACTCCTGCTTCAGTTGTTGACCTATCTTTCGTGAAACCAAACTGCTGACTATGTAGAATTCCATTTGAATTAAAATGTGACAGCATCTGGTCCAGCATGAATTTTTCGTAAATTTTACTCAATGCTGGAAGCACAGATATCGGTCTATAATTAGAGGGATCACTCTTACAGCCCGACTTGAAAATTGGTACTACTTTACTATGTTTCATTAAGTCTGTGAAAGTACCGCTGTCTATACATTGGATAAAAATGCCTGTTAAGACGGGAGCAATTGAGTCTATGATATCTCTAAGAACCCTAACAGATATACCCCATAAGTCTTCAGTATTTTTAATGTTAAGACTTGCGAATGTTTTTTTAATTACATCAATAGAGATACGCTTAAATGCAAATGTTGGTAAATCCTTCGTAAAGTTTTCTTTCAGAAAAGATTCTGCTAATATTGGAGAAGATTGCAACGGTTTTGTAACCTCTATTGGAATGTTGGTGAAGTAATTTTCCAGCGTCTCAGCCACTTTTGACTTATCTGTGATGATATTACCATCAATGTTCAAAATCAATTCATTCCGATCTTGTTGATTTGTGTTTCCAGTTTCTTTGCTTATCACCTTCCACACAGTTTTTATTTTGTTCGCAGAAGTGCAAATTTTATTACTAATCGATTTTGATTTGGCATGGGCGCAGACTTTTTTAAATATTTTTGAATAATTTCTTACATAATTATGGAAGGATTCATTAGAAGTCAACGATTTTTCATGATATAATTTGTATAAATTATCTCTGCTTATTCTAATTCCAGCAGTGGCCCATTCATTAAATTTAGATTTATTATTAATTTGAACTCTCTTAACTGGACAAGCCTTGTTAAATTCAAGGCAAAGTGTAAAAAATAATGTACCATAATTTACATTGGGGTTTTGGGAGTCAAAATTGGCTGTTGAGAGATTACTGAGAATGTTATCATTAAAAGCTTTTATTTTGTTTTTAGTAAGAGGCCTAAAATCAATAGTTTTATTTAAATGTAACTTTTTAATCAACTCAAAAGATACAAGTTGACCTGTATGGTCAGACCTAACGCCACTAAGCAGGGAAGATTCTTTGACAGTAGTACAATTGGTAAAAATATTATCAATGCATGAAGCTGATGTTGCTGTTATTCTCGTTGCTTCATTGAATATACATTTTAAATTGAAAGAACTAAACAATGAAATAAGCTTGCATTTTTCAGGCGAATTAACTAACAAATCAATATTAAGGTCACCACAAACAAAAACTAATTTATTATCTCTTATAAGGTTAGTTAGAATTTCTTCCATTATTATTAAGAATGATGAAAAGTTTGATGCTGGTGGTCTATAAACACACAAGAAAATTTGGCCCTCAACCTCTGCACATGCTACCTCACACAAGCGATCAATAGAGCAAGCGGTGATATCTTTACGTTCCTTATATCTAAGATAATTCCTACATAATATCAAAGTGCCACCCCCTACTGAGGACCTGTTATATGCACTGGCAACCGAAAAATTATTAATATTAAATAACATTCTATCTGATTTTAACCAGGTTTCACAAAAACATAAGATATCCATATGATATTTATCTATTAACAGTTCCACATCAGGTATTTTGCCAGAGAAGCGATTCATATTTTGATGATAAAGTAAAATGGTATTATTATGCCTCTCTTTTGTCACATCTAAGAGTTTAAAGAATCAATTTCAGTATTATTAGACACCCTAGATAAAACTGAATAGTCACTGAACCTAGGATCAGTCAAATTACCAATAACTGAGTGTATATTGAAAGCTAACAAAGTAGCCAATAGATGTCGACTTTTTTTGGGAAGATAAATATGTTCCCGAGTTAAAACAAAATCTCTAACAAAATTGTTTGTATCGAAATACAATAAACGGTCACTATGACGGCATACTAACATATGCATTAAGTTATTGAGGCTAAAAATGTATTGATTTTGATAAAATGTCAAATTATTAGAATACTAGCTTTTGCCCGTGACTTCGTCCGCGTGGAATAGTTACATTGGGCTAACGTTAAATTTAACCCCGATTTTGAAGCATTCTTCATTGGCGCTCCGCTCCTATTGGCCTTAGCGTAATGATATATAGCCTATAGCCTTTCTCTATAAATTGACTATTTAATTAAAAAATAATTTTTCAATTCGAACCAGTAGTTCCTGAGATTATCGCGTTCAAACAAACAAACAAACTCTTCAGCCTTATATTATTAGTATAGATAGCTGTTGCCCGCAACTTCGCCCGCGTTTCCGTCGTTTTTCGTAAAAAAAAAATTAGCCTATGTCCATCCTCACGGTTCAGTGATTTTGATGTAACGGACAGATTAACTTTCGTAATTCAGTAGGGAAATATAATATGTCAATGGCGCCCCACCTTTTTAGGGTTCCGTAACCGAATGGCAAAAACGGAACCCTTATAGTGTCGACATGTCTGTCTGTCTGTCCGTCCGTCCGATGGTCACAGCCATTTTATTCTTTTGTTCCGAAACTATTAAGACTATAAACGTAAAACTTGGTAGATGGATGTATTCTGAAAACCGCTTTCCGATTTTAAGAAAAAAATTAAAAAAATATTTAAAATAAAGGGGGCTCTCCATACATGGAACTGAAACTGAAAATATTTTTTTTTTCATGAAACCTATGCGTGTGTGATATCCATAGACAGGTCTTTAAAAATTACATTGAGGTTTCTAAAGCCACTTTTTCATACGGTTAATAGTTTAAAAGCTTCCAAAGTGGTAAAATGTGTCCCCCCTCTAACTTCTATAATAATGGAGTGAAAAATCTAAAAAAATATAAGTCTGTAAGATCTTAATGTAAACAACTTTCAATCAAAATTGGTTTGAACAAAATCAATTCAGCAGTTTTTGAGATGCAGCATATTTTCTAAAACCGCAAATATAACTTTGTAATTCATACAAACAGTATGAAAAACAAAGTTATTCGGCGTAGTTGTAAAAAATGTAAATAAGCTAGTTTTAAGAAATTTGTAAGGTTTTTTTTTGTCAAAAAAATATACATATTATACTATATTATTATACGGAACCCTTCACGGGCGAGTCTGACTCGCACTTGGCCAATTTTTATACCATCAGGCCGCGAGACGCGTCGAGCGCGGCGACCGATTCTCAAAAATAATCCTTATAGCATAATTCAGTATTCACGCGCGATGGCTTATTATTAGCGTATTTCATGTAAAACTTTGGTGTTTCTATACCGATTTATATGATTCTTTTTTATGGAATAGTTAATAATGTTAACTTTTTCATTTAGGGGTGACTGAGAGTGTTATAAACGTAAGAATAGACAAATATCAGAATGCTTCGAACTGCTAAGCTATCGGGAGTTACACGTGTTATTGTGAGTCAACCATAAAAGATAGACATATGCTGTCGTGGGATATTTTTTATATAATTTTAAGGAGAACATTTCCGTCATGAAATGATTTCTGTGTAGCTTTAACCATTAAGGTTGCACACGCGACGGAAGCTTAAAAAATGGAGTAACTTCTCCCGTTTTCCCAACATTTCCCTTCACTGCTCTGCTCCTATTGATTGTAGCGTGATGAAAAGTATACTATAACCAGCTCAGGAGTATGAAAAATAATTGTACCAAGTTTCGTTAAAATCCGTCGAGTAGTTTTTGTTTCTATAACGGTTATACAGACAGACAGAAAGACAGACAGACAGACAGACAGACAGACAGACAAAAATTTTACTGATTGCATTTTTGGCATCAGTATCGATCCCTAATCACCCCCTGATAGTTATTTTTGAAATATATTTAATGTACAGAATTGACCTCTCTACAGATTTATTATAAGTATAGATAGATATAGATGGTAAAGCACATAAAATTAATTTGTCTAATTTTAATTTAAGGAGGGTGTCAATACCATTAACTAAGTCCTTTTTAGTTACATTAAGACTGTTGCCAAATAAAAGAATTACTGTGGTGTGCTCATTCAATTTTGATTGTTTAATTTTATGAACAAGCTCAGTGAAATGCAGGTTATGGTAACAATGACTTAGTATAGCGTGATTACTATGAGTATTTAATAGTGAACCAAAACCTGTCCCTAAACTATCTGAATACACTAAAATGTTACTTTGGGCTGGACTTATGGTTTCCAAGGTATGTGGCACACTGGGTGAGGATGCAGGAGTAATATTCAATGAAATGATGGCCGTGGGATTTGGAACACAACTGCAGGTGAGGTTATTTGTCAATGACTCATACCTCTCCGCGTTAAACTTTACCAAGTCCGCCAAGTCACAGGCCTCCTGCATGCGCTCACTTAACATTTTCTGGCTCGACTCATACTTATAAAAAATATCCCTAAGTGTATTTTCCCTACTCAGTAATTCCTGCTCTAGATTTTGTATATCAACATCATACATCTTTTTCTGACTATCTAACTTGCAATTACATTCTCTTAATTGGCTATTTAGGATAACACGCTGCTTTCTAAGTTCTATATTATATTTATAAACACTTTTTGATTTTAAAAGTTTCTTGTACTTTTGAATGTTTCTATTAATTTTGATATATTTCTTTATTTTATTGTGGCTACTTAAGATAGGACAGTTAGTTAACGTATCGTCCCCAGTCAAGTCTATGGTATAGGTGGGCTTCTTACACTCCGGTCCAGATCCACTACCCACCAGCTCGTCGAATAGACTGTTTGTGTTGGCAACTTGTTCACTGGATCTCAAGGATTCGATTGTAGAAATTGTATTCCGAGCCTTGTATAATTCTGCTTCAAGTCCTGATATCCGTTTCAGTGCCTGATCATGTGTGTCGCTGCATTCTTGAAACTCAGACACTAGATTGCGGAGATGGTGATGCTGGTCCAATATGTCCATGTGCTGGGTGTGCAGTTTCACGAGCTGTCTCTTGAGTTCAGTGTTTTTGTCCACTAACTTCGTTACTTCCACCTCGCTTTCCTCTCTTTCTCGCAGCAGGTCATTGCAGGTCTTCTTTGAGACCTCAAGCTCCTTCAGTGCGGCATTCAGTTTCACATTCATGTCACGAACAGTAGCTCCGCGGGTCATCATATTCAAAAAGTTGACCGAACCGCTCCTGGAATGTGACAGAAATCAACTGAGTATTTGGGGGATATACTAGGGAAGTTTAGAACCTGAAGAAGTAGTAAGAAAACAACTATTAGAATTAAAAGAAATTACAAGAGAGAAATGGAGAATTAAATTGTTGAAAGGATAATAAATAAGAATGTAGGTAGCAGAAAAATAAAGAATGATAGTACTATTAACCTCTAATTTTATGTTTAATATCTAACACATTACTTTTTGTCTTTATATTAACAGAAAGTCATTTGCTCAGATTACAAGAAAAATGTTATTCGCCAAGCTTAATGTTTAATAGTTAACACTATGGATTACTTGCTTATTTAATAAAAGTTACTGGTTTAAACAAAGCTAATAGTTGATTAATAAGAATTGAATATAATTATGTAAGTATATGTGTAGTAAATATGCAGTATGATTTTTGTCTGGGGCGAATGTTTTCGTCATCGATTTTGTTTCCACAGTTTGTCAAGCAAAAGGAGACATAAACGGTGCCAATGTTTACTGGACGTTGCTCAAAGATCTGAGCAGTATTTGCAGGTGTTGAGAAGTGTGTAAAAGTAATAAATATAGGTAAAATTATGAAAAAATATACTCCCCGGGGTTGGTGATTTCAAGTCCGAGTCCAACCAAACTGACAGCCGGTACAAAACTTATTGTTTTATAGATTTTTGAAGTTATTACAACAAAAACACGGCACAGACACTGACTGAGTCTCTTTATGCCTTGAATCTAGCGTTAATAGCCGACACTAATTAATACACAATTAAGAATATTTAATGTAAATTTTTACTACGAGATCGTTTTTTTTCACGACCTACGACGAATCAACAGAAGGGGTGTGGTTTTTCATCATGATAACGCCAGACCTCACACATCTTTAGCCACTCAGCAAAAATTAAGAGAGTTTGGCTGGGAGGTGTTAATGCATCCGCCGTATAGTCCTGACCTTGCACCTTCAGATTTCTACCTGTTTCGGTCTCTTCAGAATTCTTTAGGCAGTGTCAAGTTAACATCACGAGAGGACTGCCAAAACCACTTGCCGCGGTATTTTGATCAGACGTCCCAAAATTTCTATAGCAGTGGGATCATGTCCCTACCTACAAGATGGCAAAAAGTCATTGAACAAAATGGTACCTACATACTTTAGTTAAATGTAGTGTTACCCAAACGAGAGTCTCGCAAGAGTCTTAACAGACTCTTGCGAGACTCTCGTTTGGGCAACACTAGTTAAATGTAAATAAACTGTATTAAAAATGTTTTGAATTTTCTTAAAAAATGCGAAGAAACTTTTTCCCTAACCTATTATAACATGTGGATAACGTTGTTAGTTACGGACTAATATACCTAGATTATAAGTTAATATTAACCATGTGTAGTGTGTAATTGTAGGTTTTCCTCAATAAATAAAATAAAAATAAAATAAAATTTTGCACTAATGGCAGGACATTAGGCAGATTTAATTACAGATTCATCACTTGGCACCTCGGCTGCTCTTGTCGAGGGTGTGTGAAGAAAAAACACATACCAACGATGCTAACTGTTGTGAAATATACATATTATTTAGTGGTTAATTGAAATTTTTGTAAAATATTATCAGCTTAAAAAGCTATTTACGCATTGTTTTTTTTTTATTGTCGGCCCCAGTGTGCGAGGACATTGCACACTCAACGAGCCACATTGTCTCTGGCCCTACGAGCAAGCGATGCGAGGGACTTAAAGACGTTAAGCGGACAATAGAGACATGATCAATAGGCAGATGTAACATAAAACAATGCTAAAACAGCACTACTGTAGTTAGATTCTTTTAGAATTTACTCATTGGAAAGGACAGAAACATTTCACTTAGCCCAATAAGCATATGCCCTATTTCAACAAAAGAGACGTGAGAACACTAGCGCATGCAGCATTAAGTCGACACGTGCCATCCGGCAGCAGGTCGCACACTTGAGGCGGCGCTAAGTAAAATAAACTCGGGAGTCAACGCGCTCAGCGGATCACATGCGGAGATGTGGCGCGGAGCGGACACGCTGGCGCGCTGAGGCGGGGCGGTGCCAGGCTCTCCCGCGGAACTCACGTTGATAGTGTACGTTAGTAAGAGAGAGAGAAAGTTTATTTGTAAACGAATCGAGTTTTTTATATATTGATAATAAGCTTGCCACCATCTCACCTGATGGTAAGTGATGATGCGGTCGAAGATGAAGCATGCCTACTTAGAAGTAGCTTATTCACTCTTGACTTAAAGGACCTCAAGTTATACCTATCAGGAAACACAGACTCCGGCAGGGAATTCCACTCCTTGATCCGGTTCTTTTACAATTTCTCCTCCCAAAAATATAATTAAAAATAAAGCTCCTTATTCGTACTTATTTTTTTTTAAGCATTGGTACAACAGTATACCGGCACGCTGCACCGCTCCGCTCATGCATGTGCTCTCTGCCCACGTCGCGTCACCCGCAAGAAATCGAGAGCGACACTCGCGAGCTCCCACCCCGATCCTCTGCATGCCGCGCGCGCGTCGCACTGGATCATGATGCATATAGTTGAATTATGACGTGTATCGTCGGATCAAGAAATAATATACTGTCGTATATAAACTACATTTATATACCCGAGATTTATGTATCCTGGGGACGTGAGCTGGGAAGGCAACTCGTAGTTTTATTATTGTGGTTAGTAAAAAAATTAATAGTGTACGATTTCGATTACCTATAAATGTATATAAAACCAGAAAATGTACTAACTATATTTAGTAACAGTCACACGAAAGGTCACAGTATCCCGCAATACCCGCCAAAAACACATTTCAGTCACCCAGAAGCTCTATGACGAGAAAAGACAACACAAAAGCTTTGAAAAACTCAAGCAGCTTTGTGATTTTAACACGCTTTTATTAGGTCGACCTGTATGTAACTATGTAATGGAATCTAAGGTAACTAATTTAACCAACTTCCAAGGGTCGTAGCGTAATGAAAATTGGCAGCTGTATGTAGTTCTGGTTCTAGATGACAATACAATAATATGGTACTGTCGAACTGATCTAATGATGGAGCCGGAAGATATGAACTGGAACTTCATGATGGACAATCGTATCACAGCTGTTTTGGAGTTCTTAGAAAATTCTTGTAATGAACTTTGACCACGATTAGGTTTCAAGGTCTGATGATGAAGCTGGAAGAAGGCACTGGTATTCCATGATGGAATATCGTATCATAGTCGTGTTTGCACTTGTGAGAAAGGCCACGTAATGGACTTTGAACACGATCAGGTTTCAAGGTTATAACAAACCTGAAGAAAATCCGTTATCGGTTTTCTTAACCTTTTTGAATTACCGCGTAATCCATAGATTTATTTTTTTATAGATATCACTTTCAAATTCTCTGGAGGGGTTTGCCGTGTAATTTTTCACTACTCGTGGGAATAATATGGCAAAAATTACAAAAAAAGAAACAGCAACACAAAGAAAACGGATACTACAAAAAAAAAGGAAAAGCACGTAAAATTTTTTTGTTAAGTATTACGTGCATTTATAAAAGCGTGTTTTTCTAGTAATTTTTAAACTATTAATTTATGTAATGAAATATTTAAAAGAATTTATTAATAGAAACTAGCGATCCGGACCGGTTTCGAACACTTTAATTCTGCTAATACACACAATTTAACCTTCTTTAATCACATACTGTAAACGTCCTCATAAATTACTCTATCCATTGGTGAAAACTGCATAAAAATCTGTTTACAAAACAGATTTTTATATAACCTGTATGTTTATCGCAAACATTATTTATTCCCTGAATAACCAGTACAATCAATATAATCTCCGAGGCTCTCGTCCCGGAGAACATATGTCGTTTTTTGTGTATACTGAGAATAGGTCACCGATGAGATGGACAGATCAGATAAGGGCTGCTTTCGGTGACCCAGTGCACAAATGTACCAGAAGGCTGCTGCAAGAGACGAGTGACCAAGAGTGAAACGGCGAAGAAGAAGAGAAGAAGAGAATAGGTAAGGTTGCGTAAAAGCGGCTCCTTGTACCTGAGAGTACTTGCTGCCGGTGACACGACACGGCTGGCGAGTCGCACACAATGGTGCCCTGATGAATGCTCCTATTTTAGTATACTCATTACTACTTGCATGCAAAGATGTGTTTGTAAGTGTCATGCAATGAACAGAGTCTTTTGTCCTCTCGTTGTGAGTACAGAAAGCGGGGCTTGGTTCTAGAGTGGAAGCGCACACCTGGAACATTTTCCATATTTATTAGGAGTGTCGCTGCCACAGTTGTAGAATTTAGTAACGATACCATTCTGCCGCGCTAGCTGCTCCACGGGCAGCACTTCTGCTGCACTCGACTGTACTACTTCCAGTCGAACTTTGTATACATTACTCGGTGCTGGCCCAGTGACTTATGAGTAGGTTCAGACCGAGGCAGGCACATTACTGTGTGTAATTTTCATCAACTCTACTGCTATCAAAACTGTGAAGAAAAACATCGTTAGGAAACTAGCATGTTCTACGATAGAAAATCCGAAGTCTTACGACAGCCAGCTACCTGCACTACTTCCTCGCGGCGGATTATAGCCCATACCCCCATAGAGAGGAGGCCTGCGTCCCCGCAGTGGGGACGTTATAGGTTGGTTATGTTATTCAAGTATATTCCTTTTTAACCGACTTCAAAAAAAGGAGGAGGTTCTAAGTTCGTCTTGAACTTTTTTTTTATGTATGTTACCTCATAACTCGGAGATGGCAAAACCGATTTGGAAAATTCTTTTTGCGTTTGAAAGGGTATACTTTCTAGTTGGTCCTATTGTTATAAAATCAGGATCTAATTATGGGATCCTGGAGAAATCGAGGGAACTCTTCAAATATTATAGGCAACAAAACGCTATAGGTGTATAGCGTTTTGGGTATTTCTTATAGTACCTTGTGCAGTTGCTCTCGAAAAGCACCATTTAGGGAAGTGGAACTGATGATGAAGACCACAGATGACCACCGAAACTACTAAATAATAAGTATTTCGTGGATTGTGATTCGATTACTTGAATATGTATGTTAAGCACTTTATACTCATCACAATGCATATGGTGATGTAGAGCTGATGGTGAAGTACCAGAAGAACTCCTCAAAAATTAACGGCTATGCATTGGGAAAAGCAATATTTTGTAAGAGGTGATAAGTTTGTGACATTATGGCTAATAAAAAGATAGAGAAAAATAAAATACGAAATAAAGGTCACAGAAATCAATAAATGGCGCTCTTAGGCGCCTTCATAATCTATAGAATTGATGTACCTCTTTTCAGCCATGATTTTCGCAGGACAGTCTACAGCGCCCGTACTATGATTGTGCGGCTTCTTGAATTGGAGACACGTAGCACATTTTGGCTCCTCTGCCTTTCTTGTGCATTCCTTCATTGAGTGTCCTTGACCTCCACAATGACCGCAGATGATGGATGACTCCCGGCAGAACTTAGCCGCGTGACCATACTGCTGACACTTGTAGCAGCGTATAACCAAGGTAAAGTCTCTCACAGGGCAAGACGACCAATTGATAAATACTCTATCCTTAGTTATCACGGCTTTGCGTATATCTGCAGATACTTCTATAATATAGTTGCAAGTGTCGGCGTCCTTCTTACCGGACTTATGGCTTAATTTAATTGACAGTAGGAAAGACTCAAGGTTAGTATCTTGAAGTTTCTCGGCTAGATTTTGGTGAAACAAGCAGGTCAATAGTTCTTTTTCTTGCATGGACGTAGGCACTCCGATAACTACCATTCTAGGCTTCCGTTTATGCGATTCATCAATTGTCAGGCCTGAATTCGTAAGCTGCACCGATTGCTTTAACTTATTGATGTCATCCTTCGTATCAGTGCTTATAATTACACCACCATTCTTCGTCTTGCGCAGGCCTCTCACATGGAGTTTCATCTGTTCCGGGGAAATTATTTTCTGGACAAGGGATTTGGTGTCCTCGCTTGATTGTAGTTTATTGTTTGGGTAAATGGCCACTGAACTTAAGTTTATCGGCTTAATGAAAGTGTTGGTACCTTTCTTAACCATGTCGGCAAAGGAAGTTCCCACGGCAGGTTTAACTGTTTAAGATCCTGAAGCTTCTGTGACAGATCAAGTTGTTCTCGTAGTGTTTGGATAGAAGAGTAGGCCTGGATGGATTTTAATTTGAGGGACTGGTACTGCACTGCCATCTGGGATGTGCCATGTCCAACATTCCTGCATAAATTAGCAATGCGCAATTTCTGCTCCGTGTTCAATTTTCCATCCGCTGCAATAGTGCACACCTCTTTTAACCACTGCTCGATGGAGGACATCCAGTTCTGTATTTCCGCCGTGCTGATAAATTCTACGTTATCTGCCCCCTGGTTCGGCGCATTAGAACGAGATGCGGGCGCGGGCACTGGAGTAGGCGGCGGGGAGCGAGCAGTCCTGCTGCTCCTGTTGAAGGGACTGCCTTCCATGGTATATCCAAGTTTTTTTTTGCTTATAAATCACTGAACATTTTCTCAATTATTTATACACGCATGTGATGGATTATTCAAATAATTTCAGTTGGTTTATTACATTAACTCAAGTTTATTTCTTTAATTGAACACAAATTAAAATATCACTATAATAATTATAACCTTTTTAACATGTGATACACAAAATTTAACTATTTATTATCAAAATATTGTAAACACTATTACGAAACCTATTTATAAGATAAGAGTTTAAACTGTTCTTTCATTGTTGTCTTTTATAACAGAATATTTAAACGTTATTTAAAAAAATAACGTTGCTTGTTTACTAATTCTGTCATCGTAAGACTAATATGTAATTGAACTAATTAATTTCAACATATTTACTGTATTTTTATATCATTTAATCATAGTTTAATGTTAAAATACAAAGGTTAACAAATCTGTTTTAAAATCGTACGATATGACGTCACTTGTTTACCACTGTGTATAAAAGCCGCCGCTCAGTCGTTCTAGACACAGTCAGTCACTCAGACGCTCTGGAGCAGTCACACCGAACGGACCTAAGTTAAGTGAACTTGTGTTGTTTCTAACTTTTATTAATATTTTTATGTGTAGAATTGGTATAAAAATCCTATCGTATTGCTATTGTATTTGAATATAAATTAATTATTTTGTATTTGTTACTTTAATGTGAGAGTGTTATTAATTGATAATTGTGTGATAATTTAATGAACATTTGGTATTAATTCTATAAATAACTTGACTTATATAATATGTAATGGAGTAATGAAATAGTAGATACACAAGTAAATAAAGCTAAAGTTATAACGATAGTAATCACATTGTGGTAATATTGTAAAGTACATATAGTGAATTGATGTTTATGTGAAAATGAATTATGTTTTGAAAAGAGTAACTGTGGAGTTTCTTGCCGGCTCTTCTCCATAGATAACTACTTTCCGAACCGGTGGTAAATTAATAAACTGATATTGCTATACAGACTACTAATTATTTCTATAAAACACCTAGTAATCATGGTAATACCGATTAATAGGTAATTAATCGGTAAATACGTAATAAATAGACATTGATAATTAATTAATTCTAGAAATAACAACATTCTTTATACATATACTATATATATATACATCCATTTTATATACTTAATCTCACATCAGAAGTGGGATTGTTCACAGCCCACTTATTTTGTTTCGGTTTATTGAGTCTTGATTCATAGTCCATGTGATTTTATTTTAAGAATAAAATATTCAAGTACCCTCGTACTTGAATATAGGTCACGATTGTCCAATTGTTTTCCAGTTACTCTTTTCAGGTCTAGTTTTGGTTAACTGTACATTTGTTTTAGGCCTTGATATTATTTCAAGTAGAGGGTACATGTATGTCACTATTGCCCTAATTCTAATGCATTGTGTGAAAAGTTTCAGAATGGATCCCGCAATATTGGAAGGCCTCTTCATCTGTGATGCTGTCTCGGGCCATTGCCGCCGTTCAGATCATGATGTGGTGCTTCCGAACCTTGATCCAGTAGCCAGTGACAACAATTCAGCCTGATGGTGCCATAACATCGAGGAACCTTGCGAATAACCTTGATGGACCAGCATGAAAACAGTTGCAAAAGCCGATGATAACGGGAGTCAAGTAAGAAAAAACAAAAACAATTAAATAAGTTTGAACCAATTTTAGCAGTAGTCAAATTAGGTCATTTTTAAGCGTATCACAAGTAGAACGATATGTATTCACTGTAACTAAATGCCTTAGTATGTTTGCTGAATAGTCAGATTGGCCGAACGGTCTATGGATAATTCAAGGATTGGTTATCACAATGATACAAACATTTACCGTTTTCTCTCCTTTGCGTATACCAAATCATGTTAAATAATAAGTAACCTTTATTTTGCTACTACCAAGTTTCTGTTCTAAAACATGTTAAAAAAAAAACTTAATAACGTCACTTTTTTCTCTCGATAATTTGATTTGGATGAGGCAGTTGTGTATTAAAGCAGATACCTGCTGTCCAGATCCGTTAATAAAAATGAAATTCATTTCATTATGACAAACTGAATTTGAAATTGGACTGAATTTGAAATTGAACTGAATTAACATGAATTAAATTAAATCTAAATAAATTAAATTAAACTAAATCTAAATAAACTAAATTAAATTGAATCTAAATAAATTAAATTAAATTGAATCTAAATAAATTAAATTAAATTAAATCTAAATAAATTAAATTAAAACTATAAATTAAATTAAAAAAAAATACAATAAATTAAATATAAAAAAAAAAATATATATATACAATAAATTAAAAATACTGTAAAAAAATTTAATTAAATTAAATCTAAATAAATTAAATTAAACTAAATCTAAATAAACTAAATTAAATTGAATCTAAATAAACTAAATTAAATTGAATCTAAATAAACTAAATTAAATTGAATCTAAATAAATTAAATTATATTAAATCTAAATAAATTAAATTAAATTGAATCTAAATAAATTAAATTAAATTGAATCTAAATAAATTAAATTAAAACTATAAATTAAATTAAAAAAAATACAATAAATTAAATAAAAAAAAATATATATACAATAAATTAAAAAATACTGTAAAAAAATTTAATTAAATTAAATCTAAATAAATTAAATTAAACTAAATCTAAATAAACTAAATTAAATTGAATCTAAATAAATTAAATTAAATTGAATCTAAATAAATTAAATTAAAACTATAAATTAAATTAAAAAAAATACAATAAATTAAATAATAATAAAATATATATACAATAAATTAAAAAATACTGTAAAAAATTAAACTGAATACAATAAATAAATACAATAAATTAATTAATATAATAAAATAAATAAATACTGTCGGTCATAAAATTCATTAATACTTGTGTCTTTCACAACGACGTTTTCTATTTACTCTAGAAAATTTATGTAAATTATTTTTGACGAACATGTATATTTCGTATATATATATAATGAGGGAACTGTTAATATTTTAGTATCTTTAAAGAGTATTTTGCAACTGTCTGTACTCTTTAAATTACAAATCGCTCTAATGCATCTTTTTTGGAACTTAAATACCGTATCTTTATCTGTTGCATTACCCCAAAATATAATTCCGTATCTCAATGTTGAGGTAACCAGGCCGTGATATGCTGTTAAGACTGTTGTTTGATTTGTTATTTTACTTAACATATGCAAGGCATATTAATTTTTCTTTAATTTAGTACACACATTGTAAATATGTTTATGCCATTTTAATGTGCTTTCTATATTTAATCCGAGAAATTTCGTCACTTTGGTCTCATTAATAGTTTTGTCATCATAACTAATTGAAGTCCAGATTCCGGAAAAGTTTCTGTTGGAAATTCATTATAACTGTCTTGTCTAGATTTATTACCAAAATTATTATTCTGTAGCCAATTTACATCCGATTTTATGCTAGAATCAATATCCGTCTCTAGTGCACTTAATTCATCACTATTAAAAAGTAAAGTACTATCGTCTCCAAACTAGTCATTGGATAAATGGAAGCTGTTGAAAAGTCATTAGTGTAACCAAACGTTACAGTTCTCTGGTCAGATTTGAAAAATATATGTTTTTTTTTTCACTACTCCTGACTACTACAGTTATTTGCTGCCTATTACTAAAATAAGATTCAATTAAATTTAATTCGTTTCCTTTTGTTCCATATTCGTTAAGTTTATTTACTAGTATTTTATGATCTACGCGATCAAAAGCTTTTGACATATCCATGTAAAGCGCTAGAGTTGGTAGTTATTTTGTCGACTCTGCTGCTGTTTGCAAGAAATCGTATATGGCTACATCAATAGATTTTTTTTTTTTCTAAAGCCTTTCTGGATTATCAACTAGTAAATATATTCCTCAAAGTATGGAGTAAGTTGGTTAGATATTGCTGAATTAGAATGAATTTAAATAAATTTTATTTTATTTATTTATTAGGGAATAATAAACAAGTTAATGTGCTCCCACACCGTTATCCACAAATTATATATTAGGGACGTGGCATAAATTTTAAAATGTTTCTTTTTTTTCTAACTAAAGTGTGCTATATTATACAAAACAATATTACTTACTTAATAATGCATATTATTTTGTTATCATTATTATTTGTTTGTCACTTATTACCGGAGAAACGATAAGCTTTACGAATTAGTAAAGTTAGCAAAAGTAAATAAATTCAATAATAACAATAAAATCAATAAAATTAGTGTTAATATTAATTAAATTATTTCTTATAATTCTATCATAATATTAAAAAATAAAAATATAATAATGTAAAATATAATAACATAAAATTGGATTGTAGTTAAATAATTAAATATAAATGGTTCCTGACTGACTCATCAACGCCTAGCCCAAACCCTTGTACCTAACAGCTGAGATTTTGCTCAGAGGTTCCCTTTTTTATTGTAAACAAGGAATAGGGAAGGATTTTTTTTTTTTTTGAAATTCATAATTTCCCCAGAGGTTACGTGAAAATTAATTTAAATAGAGGATCAAAGTTTGTATTGTTGAGGTAACCATGATTTTTGTTTTTAATTCTTTATTATAATCATAAGTCATTATAGTTTGTTTGTAATGTTGAATGTGATTAATAATATATTTCTAATAACCATAATTGGAACACAATGAGTTAAATGATAGTTAGATATGTTTCCGCTGGTCGCTCTTTTGTTCGGTGCTTGCCTATCCCACTAGCCGCGGGTGGAGGGGGCATGACACATCTATGCAATTGGCAAAACATAAACAAACTCATAATTAAAACATAGAAAATAAGAATGAAATGAAAAGACGTTGAGGTAAGAAAATATTATTAATCACATTTGACAATTCTTTGTACTTCAAGACCAAAATCGTTAATGACGTATAATGAAATAAGTGTTGAAACTATATACCTCGTTTCTAATTTGTGTTCAATTAACGATGTTTGTTTGAAATTATTGAATATAATCTTATAAAAAAATATAGAGGTTATTATAGACTGCTTAGGCCCTGCCCTGATACCTTTCTGAAATTCATGCACAGCAGGTGATAGGACTGGTATCTCAAGGCCAGAGGCTGTTGTAGACTGCTGAGGCCCTGCCCTGATACCTTTCTGAAATCCATGCGCAGCAGGTGGTAGGACTGGTATGTCAAGGCCGGCGGCCATATGTAGACTGCTGAGGCCCTGCCCTGATGCCTTTCTGAAATCCATGCGCAGCAGGTGGTAGGACTGGTATGTCAAGGCCAGCGGCCATATGTAGACTGCTTGGCAGCCCTGCCCTGATACCTTTCTGAAACTCATGCGCCGCAGGTGATAGGACTGGTATGTCAAGGCCAGAGGCTATTGTATTGATTATAATTAGTTGGTACTTCGAGAGCGAAGTACAGGTCAGTTTGGCCGTGATGGATTATTCAAATAATTTCAGTTGGTTTATTACATTAACTCAAGTTTATTTCTTTAATTGAACACAAATTAAAATATCACTATAATAATTATAACCTTTTTAACATGTGATACACAAAATTTAACTATTTATTATCAAAATATTGTAAACACTATTACGAAACCTATTTATAAGATAAGAGTTTAAACTGTTCTTTCATTGTTGTCTTTTATAACAGAATATTTAAACGTTATTTAAAAAAATAACGTTGCTTGTTTACTAATTCTGTCATCGTAAGACTAATATGTAATTGAACTAATTAATTTCAACATATTTACTGTATTTTTATATCATTTAATCATAGTTTAATGTTAAAATACAAAGGTTAACAAATCTGTTTTAAAATCGTACGATATGACGTCACTTGTTTACCACTGTGTATAAAAGCCGCCGCTCAGTCGTTCTAGACACAGTCAGTCACTCAGACGCTCTGGAGCAGTCACACCGAACGGACCTAAGTTAAGTGAACTTGTGTTGTTTCTAACTTTTATTAATATTTTTATGTGTAGAATTGGTATAAAAATCCTATCGTATTGCTATTGTATTTGAATATAAATTAATTATTTTGTATTTGTTACTTTAATGTGAGAGTGTTATTAATTGATAATTGTGTGATAATTTAATGAACATTTGGTATTAATTCTATAAATAACTTGACTTATATAATATGTAATGGAGTAATGAAATAGTAGATACACAAGTAAATAAAGCTAAAGTTATAACGATAGTAATCACATTGTGGTAATATTGTAAAGTACATATAGTGAATTGATGTTTATGTGAAAATGAATTATGTTTTGAAAAGAGTAACTGTGGAGTTTCTTGCCGGCTCTTCTCCATAGATAACTACTTTCCGAACCGGTGGTAAATTAATAAACTGATATTGCTATACAGACTACTAATTATTTCTATAAAACACCTAGTAATCATGGTAATACCGATTAATAGGTAATTAATCGGTAAATACGTAATAAATAGACATTGATAATTAATTAATTCTAGAAATAACAACATTCTTTATACATATACTATATATATATACATCCATTTTATATACTTAATCTCACACATGCAATACGAATGACACAGTTAGCGACGCTGCCGGTTACTCACAAATCTAGGTCACGATTCAGCGTGACTTAGGTGAATATTTGTTTAATGCAATATTATTATACGATGCAACTATACTCAACGAGCGACTAAAATCGAGATTTACTTTTAAACTTACGAAAGCATTGGTGGCGATGGGACGTATCCCTCCAAAAGGATATCACTATCATAATGCACTAAAGCTTTAATTTTAGCAGTAAAATATTAATCGTGAACTAATAACGAATTGCGTTCATAGCGGTAAGTCTGAAAGCGCCTTTAAATAGCTGGACCGCGCAGTCGTACACAGAAGTCAGCCAGGGTTAAAAAATATTCTGAACAAATTGCGCGCAAACACGAAGTGACGAAGGTTCATCTGTTATTGAGCATTATCGCTTTCGGAACGTCATGTCAATAACTACGTGAGCAATCACTGCCCCATTGCCCCGAGTGTCTCAGATATCACAAATGTCGACCGAAGTGTGACCCTCGCTGCTCGCGCCTCTCGTAAATCCGAGCTCCGCATAACGTACGAGCTGTGTAACACGACACACGCTCGTGTACTCCTCGTAGTGTCACTTAATTTATGAATTTTATTGCAGTTTTTCAACAACGCATCGTGATATTAAAAAAGTTTGCAACTCAAATAACTAGTACATAGCGATATTCTGTAAAATAATATAAGGGATCGCGCATGCTACTCATCATGACAAAGGTTTATTGACACCAAACACCACACACAAAAAATAACAGACGAAAATAAAACGTTTAAACAACACAACATTAGATAATCTGTAGTCAAACTATGTGTAAAACCCAAATCACTCAGCGTGACTTGCTTAATACTTCAAAAAGTTTACTTAAAATAGCATTAGCTTTTGTTCAATATATATCCTGATAAAAGTTATCAGGATATGACTATCTTACTTAGAATCCAAAAACGTGGTAAAACCAGAACTCCAAAAAAAATCTTATAAAGAAATGAGATAGGGTAGGTATGGGTATGAGAATTGATAGCAATAGTCCGCCTTTATACATTTTGTGTTGCATAAAGTTTTAATAAAATGAATAAATATTTGAGTAAAATAGAAAAACTGAAACTACTCAGGTACAACCAACCATCGTAACTTAAGTAGGTACGTATGTACCTATAACTAGTACATGTTTACAACGTTACGGAACAATATCAGTAGCTACGTATACTGCTGCCATTTCAATAAGACTACAAAGTCCTGTTTATGTAAAACAAATATTTCGTTTATGATGATTCCGTCTATCCGCCTCTCTCCGCTAATAAGCTCTGATACGTTTTCTGTCGCGCCGCGGGATTTACTCGAATCGCGCGGCCTTGCTGCGGCAATTCGTTCGCACACGCCAACGCTGCATCAGTAACGTAATAATACGGGCTAAATAACTAAATTATCGTGACACTGAAGATATACTTGCTGCCCTGTGTACACAATGGAAAGAATGACAATTTAAATCATAAGGTGACTCCTGACCACTAACATATAGAGCACTTAAAATGTTAATCCAAAGGGTGGAGACCTGGTGTCCTGAAATACAGGCCCTGGCCTAGTTTAGGCACCAGTCTCCCACAATGTTTATTGTATAAAACGTGTCCCTAATAACTGTAAAATTGGATACAACGTGTAATTTAAAGGGTATATACATACCAAGTGCATGGCTCCTTTGGAGATAACAAACGATATGGCAAGGGTTTTGTAATCCTAAGTCTACGTGTGTACAACTTATTATAAATTCCAATACACTGATACCAGAGACCGAATTTTTTTAATTAAGGAGAACGAAAAGAATTATCGTGTTATTGGCAAGTGACGTGGAAAGTTATTGACGCTCGTAGTGCTGTGACACGTTTGTTATGATTGGTATTCAAGAAATATATGAAACCAATAATTTGGTATCAATTCTTTGAGTCAGTTATTTTGTGCTGAAACTGTGCATAGAGACTCCATACCAGATGTTGTCTTCAGCCCTTATGGATAGATATGGGGTTTCCGTTACACGTTGTATAAAGGTACATTATTAGCAAGTAACATGGCTATATTTTAGTTAGAAAATTTATATGATAAGATGGTCACCCATGGGTTGAGTTCGGCCAGCGTTGCTTAACTTTTAAGATCGAAGTATAAGGCGGTTATTATTTCGCTACAAGCTCCTCAAACAGTCCATAATAAATACACAGTTAAACGCTTAATGGTCGTGTAGTGTTATTTGCTATAACACTTTCTGCCTTGCTTATTAGGGTTCCGTAGTCTAATGGCAAAAAACGGATCTCTTATAGTTTCGTCATGTCTGTCTGTCTGTCCGTCCGTCCGTCCGTCCGTAAGTCACAGCCATTTTATTCCGAAACTATTAGGACTATACATGTGAAACTTGGTAGATAGATGTATTTTGTGAAACGCTTTCCGATTCTAAGAAGAAAAAAATAAAATAAAGGGACTCCCCATACAAGGAACTAAAACTGAAAATATTTTTTTTCATGAAACCTATGCGTATGTGGTATCTATAGACAGGTCTTTAAAAATGACACTGAGGTTTCTAAAACCACTTTTTCATAAAGTGAATCGTTTAAAAGATAGTATGCTTCCAAAGTGGTAAAATGTGTGTTTCCCCTCTCTAACTTCTATAATAATGCAGTGAAAATCTAAAAAAAATATATGCTGTAGATCTTATTGTAAACTTTCAACCAAAATTAGCTTGAATGAGATCGGGTCAGCAGTTTTTGAGATACAGTATATTTTATAAAACCGCAATTATAACTTTGTAATTCATACAAACACTATGAAAAACAAAGTTATTTGACGTAGTTGTAAAAAATGTAAACAAGCTAGTTTTAAGAAATTTGTAAGGTTTTTTTTGTCAAATAAATATGTATATTATATTATATTATTATAGTTACTACGGAACCCTTCATGGGCGAGTCTGACTTGCACTTGGCCAATTTTTTTGTTAAATAATTGAATAATAATAATAAAGAGTGTTGGTTTATTTGTCCTTCTTTCACGTCAAAACAGAGTAACGGTTCGCTGTGTTTTCAGTGTGAAGATTGACCAAGGGTTTGAGAGTGACATAGAATACTGTGATTTCGCTGAAAAACTCTATTTCACACGAGCGAAACTGCGGGCCGAAGCTAGTATGTATATAACTAACACTTCGTCAGCGACTTCATCATGAATTTTGACATAATTTATAACGTAAAGCACTCACCAATAATCCAACTATCAAAGAAAAAGAACATTTTTAGAATTGGATTATTAGTTCCGGAGATTGCTCTCTACATACAAACTTGCAAACAAGTTTACCTGAGTTATAACTGAGGTAAAATTTGTTTGTTTGAGGTAAACTATAGTATTAGTATAGCTATAGACTGTACAAACCATTATAGAATAATTTATATTCCAAAGACGATTACATTAAATTAAATAATCTTTTATTTCAGACTTTAGTTCCATTTGGGTTCTATGCGTTATACGTCAAAATTCGTGCAGCGGCTTATGCTAAATCGGTACCTATATGTTACAAGAATTACTCCCGTCCTAGTGGGGCAGGCCAGCAGTCTCGAGGCTTCACTGGTGCAGGCCTCTTCATAATTTTAATATTAAACAATTTAATTTATTTAAGCCAGTACTTAGTACGTGTTACTTAATTAACAAGAACCGTTTAAACTTTTATCTCTATTATCTTTACTCAATAAAGAGACTTTTCTTCAAAAACAATATTTTTAATTAGAAAGCTGTTATCTGTGAAGCCTTTGTCTCGAACCTTTCACAAAAATGAGTCGCTTTGTAGATAGCTTATCTACGTGTTCAAAGATTTTGTGTAAAAGGGTGATTGTGAAGGCGTGTGCCCCCCACCCCCACTCCAGCCTCACACAGTTTGCCTTCCCCGTCACAATGAAGACTGCTGGAACTTTAAGCTTATGAAATTCTGGAGACGCGCGTCAATTGTAATTAACTGAAATACATTGTACATGAAAGCAGTGTGCAGCGACACTGATTTCATAAACTGGTATATTTTCTTGTCGCTTCACGCGCGGCCGGTACAGCGATATCATTGGCTAATCATTGCATGCATATCATTGGCATGTCTCAGCGTTTCTTAGCATTCTGTAGCAGACTCTTAGCAGTCGCGTAGCACTCTGTAGCAGTCTCGTAGCAGACGCGTAGCACTATGTAGCAATCTCGTATCACTGTTTCTGGGATCGTAGCAGTCTCGTAGCTGTAGCTAACAGACCGTAGCCGATGCTACCCGTTGCGCAGTGTGACAATATGGGGTTCATTTCGATAACTATTTATCACCCAACCATCCTCGAAAGTGGAGTTTTCATAGTGTATACAAATAATAAAATCAGTAAGTCTGTATGCAATATTAATATATTGCATACACACTTACCACGCAACAGAATATTGAATTGTAGACGATCCCTACACTTAGTGATAGATAGGTAGGCGTGATTTTATTAGGATGATGATGATATAAAACCGGCAATCACGTATCAATCATTCAATAAATTATTATAAATAGAATACATCCTATTACAATAAATAAACTAATGCATATCAAGTAACCAAAACTGTAACTACAAAATAAAATTATTTTATTTATTTATTTACATGGGAGACCAACAGCTACTTAAATTCTCAAGGTCTCCACGTATAGTTACATGTGAAGTTAAGGAACACTGTGATCGACATAGTACTGTCAGTAGGAAAACGGTACACTTAATATAACACTAATAACATTATAATATGTAAAAACGTAAACACAACTTAATAACATTACATGACTACTTAAAACTAATTATTACTTAAAATTTTTAAAGCTTAAGTACCTCCTCGCTGATGACACACTTGTACTAAATGGATCAATGTCATGCTGCCTGCACACCTCATTAAAGCTCCTGCTTGCACGCAACACATACGTATTCTGTCTATATTTCGAGGTAGCAAGTGGCATTTTTAGCGGTGGATAGAACCGTTTAGACGTGTAAGGATCATTAAAATCGATAAAATATCAGGGCTGTTAATTGAATTGTTAAAAGTCTTTAACAAAAAAACGCTGTCAGAAACGTCACGCCGAATATTTAGCGGTAGTAAATGATATTTCTTACAGAGATCAAGGTAATTTACGGACCTATATATATTATAACATTAAAATAAAACTATTCATACAATTTGCGTAATAACAATAAAGATTAATTGATTTATGAGTAGAATGCTAACCTAACCCGGTGAGCGACCAGGGCTGAACACTGTAGGTAAGGATTTCTATCCTTACCTACAGTGTTCAGACCTGGTCGCTCACCGAGTCACAAAAGTTCCGCTTTGGAGTGTGCCAAGGAGCAATGGAGCGCAGCATTCTGGGTGTAAAAAGATCAGATAGAATACGGAATACCATGCTGCGCTCCATCACAGGTATAATCGATGTATGTAAAAAGGCTGCCAGGCTCAAATGGGGGCGGGTCACGTAAGCCGCATGCATGACAGTCGCTGGGTAAAAATATCCACGCACTGGATGCCTGAGAATGGATGGCGCCGCCGAGGCCGTCTCAGGAAAAGATGGCGAGATGACCTAGACGCACATTGCGTTGGTTGGTCCGAAGTGGCGCTCGCGAAGAGAACCTGCAAGGATTTGATTTGATTTCTCTTTGCCCAGCAGTGGGACATCAATGGCTAAATAAAGAAAAATGTGTAGAATGCACAGAGCATAAGTTGGTAAGTGTACAGCAGTTGATGCCATTCATTTTTTTTAGTCTATTTTTATTGATAGGGGGTTTTTTAAATAGCCAAAATGTCACCCCCATTATTGAATACAAATATACTTAACCTAACTTACTCGCAACCTTAAGCCTAAAATTACAATTTTGAACAGCTTCCTGACGTCATCCGACAATGGACAGGATAGGATCTGTTATAAAATCCTAAATCATAAATGTGATCTCCAAAAATTGACTGTCTCTGTAGCCTCGTCCGGGCGCATTCCGTTAAAATATGTTGAGCGTCTTCCACAAGCCCACACACGCTGCAGTTAGGCGAGTCTATCTTACGCATGAGGTAACCAAACTTGTTAAGCGGATGTGATCGAACCGAAGCCTAAAAGCTGTCACCAGTTCTTGTCTATGGATCCCGCTCTCGCCGAACCACAACATACGAGGGAGAGATGTTTGGATTGTTTTGTATCAAATGTCTTTTGTCAAGGATCTTTTATCAAAATATTCCGACTAAAAATCAAAAGTAAATAATTAAATGTACAATAACAAGCTTTAGCGCAAACAACTCTTTAAAGTTTTGTTTGTTTCAACTTAAGTACCTGCAGTCGAATTTGTGCGAAAGTTAGCGAGTCGCCCGCCGTTCAAAGACCGTTTAATACACGAACTGCGCTGCCTGTCGCTCGAACGCGAGCAGAGCGGGTATTGTTACGCAAAACTATGAAATCTCTTGCATTTGTTTAATCCGGTGGAGAGTGGCCAACAGGCGACGGGCGGGGGGAGAGAGGGGCGGGGGGGGGGAGGAGTGAGGAAGTTGGGACCGTTGCATATTGGAGAAGTTACTGCTAATTTTTAAACTAGGTAGTACTTCAAAAAAGGAGGTACATATTGAGTTTGACTTGTGTGTATGTAATATGTATTTAGTAGTAGTTAGTGTGTATGTAATATATTGTTAGAATTGGATAATATTTGAGTATGATGATCTATTTAAGCTTCCGAGCACGTGTGCCAAATTTCGTAAGTGTATGTTTGTCAACAAAATTGTATGATTTTAATAATATTTGCATCTATGCTATAAGTCTTTATTTATCATTAGGACTTAAAGCAGTGTATTTACCATGTATATTTATTTTTTCGGAATTCCGAAATTTTGGCACTGTTGCTAGCGCCATGATTCCGATTGTTTTAAGTTTTAATGATACTGTGAGTGAACAATTCGGTTTAAAACTTAGGCCATCCTTAACTGAGCAAAATATAAATATCATATAAATCGCTCTTGCAGATAAAATATAAGAATAAATATATTTTTCATTGTTACAATGCAATCTATACAAAACGTAATTATTTAATCTTTAACATTGTCACTCTCTTTTTATTGATCGGTGATTCCCAAACTAGGTCATACTCATATCTGTAACTTAGTAACCTAATTCATAAATATTATAGTGACAGTTTTATAAGGTTTTTGATATGAATTAGTTTACTACAGAATAAGATTATTTTGTGTATTATTTTTATGGGCTTAGTAGCCTGAAATAAAGGAATTATTGTTATTGATATTATCTTTTGTTCGTATATAAACTATGAATTGTTGCGATGCTGAGGTGTGCTTTCTGAAACAATTATAACACCGCTTATGTTATGTAACATTGGAACGTAAGTATAAAGTATTTATTTACGTAAAAGCTTGAAAACAATATCTGACGTATACAAAATGGACACGAATCATGCGAGTTATTGTTTGGCTCGATTTAGTTTGGCCTTGACCAACCCACAAAGTATAGACGTCATCATTATGGCGTGCCATTTGAGATACATTCTTTGTAAGTTGTAACTCATATGAAAAAATAGCACGTAATTCATATTCAGGAAATATCGAATACAGGAATAACGAACGACTTAAAACTTATATTGTAGTAGCAATATAATTTTCTAAATAAAAAAAGTTCCAAGTGTTATATATTATATTTAAGTGTTATATAATACCAATTTGGAAAATAAATATTATTTTAACTTGCTATAAGTTTAAATGATATTTATTTTCCAAATTTGTTTTTTTTTCTAGTTTTATTCGTGAGAACCTGTAATTGGCTTTAAGTTACGTATACCACTCCAATTGATATAGATTAACTGTTGGTTCTCTCTAAATAAATATATTATAACCTTTTACACGACATTGTTTTCGTAAATTTAAAGCAGACGTGGCCGGTGTTTCCTAGCTCACTAACCTGAGAAGATTCACCGAAAACACTCTGAAATCAATGTCTCTTTTGAGGTCCATACAATGTGCACTGGTGAAATCATATTACAAACACGAAGATTTGTCTGTGTTTATTTGTCTCTGTTGAGGGGAAAAACACACAGATTTGAGCAGGGCCATTCAAACAGTACAAGTATTTATCAGTTATCGCACAGCTCAACCTACACCTTAAGGAGCTCGAACGATTTGACGAACAATACCAAAGTAAGGACATTGTCATTTTAAAGAGGTGAAACTGTGAAGCGGTGCATGCTGATGCCTGAAATACAGATATTTTTATCTTGTTCAGACAGAGGTTTTCCTCATTCTGATCTTTGTGTAAGCTTCTAGCTGTATGTGCTAATACTTGAACGAATAAATAATTTAGACAGCCGTGACAGTGAAAGTTTCATCCTCCACGTAGATGAGTGGAGGATGAAATTTTCACTGTCATGGCTGTCTATAAGTAAAACAGTATGCTGTACATGGAACTAAGTTTATTAGGCACATAGGAGTACATAACTTTACAGTTTAACGGAAATTCAATAATTATCTAAACGTGACCGTATGCGATAGCGGTGAGAGCAAGACTGCGGGACAGGAGACGCGCGGTTACTATCCCCGTAAGCGGCGCGGCGCACGGAAGCGCGAAAGTACTACTTTTAGGGTATGGCACGAAGTTATTCCTACAGAGCGCAATCTGTGAACGAAAAAATAGCTGGTGTATAAAAACATATATTTTAAGAAAATTTGGGCGTATAAAGTACTCACACGACCAGACAGTGCGGTAATCTACTCGTTTCTTTTTCTATAAACGTTTATTTTGCCACATTGTGAGATTATATGTATATAAAATAGATGTATATATATATATATACATCTATTTTATATACATATAATCTAATATATATATATATATATAGTATATGTATAAAGAATGTTATTATTTATAAAAGTAATTAATTATCAATTAATCGATATTACCATGGTTGTCAGGTATATTATAGAAATAATTAGCAGTTTGTGTAGCAATATCAATTTATTAATTTATCGCACGGTTCGGAAAGGGTCTTTTTCTATGGGGAAGAACCGGCAAGAAACTCCACAGTTACTGTTTTCACAACATAAATAATTTTCATATAATCATCAATTCACTACATGTATTACAATATTACCACAATGTGGTTACACTCGTTATAACTTATAGCTTTATATACTTGTGTATCTACTATTTCATTACATAATATATAAGTAATGCTATTTATAGAATTAATATCAAATGTCAATGCATTAAATTATCACCAAATTATCAATTTCTAACACTGTCACATTAAAGTAAGAAATACAAAAAAATATATATTCAAACACAATAGAAATACAATAGGATTTTTATACAAATTCTACACATAAAAATATTAGAAGATATTCATAAAAGTTAAGTAAGGAGTTAGAAGTAGAATTATTTCTTAATATTAATAGTATTGATATTCTATGTGTAACAGAACATTGGTTAAAAACCATCAATTTAGTTTCAATTTTAAAAATCACCAGGTTGGTAGTTCGTTCAGCAGAGTATCAGCCATACATGGTGGCTCTTTGATATTAATAAGTAATCAACTAAAATTCAGGGATCGTACGAATATTGTGGGTCTCTCTGTTGAGCGGATAATTGAAATAGCCTGTATTGAATTGGAGCAGTTTATTATATTAAGTGTGTACAGACCACCTTCAGGATTGTATGACTGTTTTGAGTCAGTAATGGATGAAGTTTTGAATAAAATTTGTAATTTGAACAAGTCTATCATTATTTGTGGTGACTTTAATGTTAATTTATTAGAAAATTCTGGCTTGAGTACTAAAATTCTGAGTTTGTTCCACTCATACAATCTTGTTAACCTGTTTATGAAGCCTACTAGAATAACCCCCACTAGTGCCACTTGCCTAGTGAAAGTGAGCGTCTTATTGCTATTAAAATAACTGTAGGTGGTAAAATGTTCCTAGTTTTCTCGGTATATATGCCAACTGAATCAGTAGATAATTTAAGCGAATTCGTGGAGTGTTTAAGTGAGATGAATGCAGTGGTAGAAAGTAGTGGTGTGGATGCCATATATATCTTAGGAGACTTTAATGCGAAACCTAGTGGATTGTTCGGTGCGGAGTTATTGAACTTTGCGTATGAGGTGCAGTGGCGATGTGCGGACGTCGACTTACTCGGCAGCGATTCGGACACGTATATGTAAGTGATGCACACGGTAGTACTAGCTGGTTGGACCATTGCTTGGTAACTGAGGCAGCTTTTAACTCTATTATGGATATTAAAGTATTATATGATATCTCCTGGTCGGACCATTTACCTATGTTAATTATATGTGATCTTCATGTACTTAGGCCAAAAGTTACTTATGAAACGCTTAAACATAATAATGTAATATGGGGAAATAGGGACTTGTCACAAACTGAGTTATATACCAAATATTGTAATGATAAGCTTAAATATGTAGATTTTCCAGTAGAATTCACAGTGTTGCGATAATAAATGTAGTAATATAGAACACAGAACCATTATAGACAATTTATATAGTGAGATTATAAATATACTTAGTGAAGGTGCAATAATTAGTCATAAAAAGGGTTTTCAGTGCAAAAAACGATACAAAATAGGGTGGAATAAATATGTTAAAAAAGCGCACGGACAGGCTCGTCTTGATTTTCAAAATTGGACTTTAAATGGTAGACCAAAAAGTGGAATATTGTACGAACAAATGGTTGAAAGTCGAAAGTTATTCAAAAGTAAATTAAAATGGTGCCAAAATAACATAGAACAATTAAAAATGAATATAATTGCGGATCATCATGACGCGAAAAATTTTGGTAGTTTTTGGAAATCCACAAACAGTTACACAGTTACAAACAGTTCACAAGTCGAGCCTACCCGTGAGTGTCGAAGGTGTGAGTGATCCTAAGGAGACTGCTAACCTATTTGGTAGATCCTTTCGAGTCACATCTTCCCTAGGTGCGTCGTCTGATGGGTCGGAGGTTTTTGTTGGAACCAGAGATATGCCTACCAGATTCACAGCCAAGGAAATAGCTAATGCTATAAGGGATCTGAAGAGGGGAAAGTCACCTGGTCATGACAGTTTGAGCGTTGAGCATCTTCGTAATGCAGGTAAACACTTGCCGAGAGTATTAGCAATGTTGTTCTGTTTTTGTACAAGTCATTCGTATCTTCCAGATAATTTACTAAAAACTATAGTTACACCTGTTATAAAAAACAAGACTGGAGATTCGAGTGATAACCTATTTCCCTTGCTACTATAATTGCTAAGGTACTGGACAGTCTGATTGATCGGCAGCTGGATAAGCATTTCACCTCCCACGACGCCCAGTTTGGGTTTAAGCCACATTTATCCACGGAAACAGCTATCCTCTGTCTCAAGCACACTGTTCAGTACTACACAGCTAGAAAAACGCCTGTGTATGCATGTTTCGTGGATTTATCCAAGGCCTTTGACCTGGTGTCATATGACTGCCTGTGGAAGAAGTTGACACAGAATACGGATCTACCAAGAGATGTAGTTCAGTTACTAAAGTACTGGTACAATAATCAGTCCAACAGTGTAAAATGGGGGGGGAGCCTTGTCGGATGCATACAGGTTGGAATGCGGGGTGAGACAGGGAGGCCTTAGCTCACCTAAGCTTTTCAACTTGTATGTAAACGAACTGATATGTGAACTCAGCAATACCAATATCGGGTGTTCCATTGATGGGCAATGCGTTAATAACATCAGCTATGCGGACGATATGGTATTGCTGAGCCCATCCATCAGCGCGCTTAGGAGGCTACTTCGTATATGTGAGGACTATGCGGTGGCTCATGGTCTTAGGTACAACGCGACTAAAAGTGAGCTTTAGTTTTTAAAGCCGGTAACAAATGTTACGATACAGTCCCACCAATCACCTTAGGGGGCGCGTTGCTCACCAGAGTCAAGCGGTTCAAGTACCTGGGACACTGGGTCACCGATGACCTGTCCGACGATTTGGATGTAGAACGGGAGCGCAGAGCATTGGCCGTGAGGTGTAACATGCTGGCTCGTAGGTTTGCACGATGTACTGATGACGTAAAGATCACATTGTTTAGAGCGTACTGTCAGTCTCTGTACACGTGCGCCCTATGGGTCAATTACACTAAACGCTCCTACAGTGCTCTGCGAGTCCAATACAATAATGCTTTCAGGGTAATGTTGGGGCTACCGCGCTTTTGCAGTGCGTCGGGGATGTTTGCGAAGGCAGGTGTGCCTGATTTTTTTGCATTTACGGTCGCGTATAGCTTCCTTGATGCGGCGAGTGCGCGATAGCTCCAACAGCCTGATAGCTGTCGTCGCCGACAGGATGAACAGTCCAATAATGTGGCACTGGATGACGACTCACAGAGCGTCATTCACATACATTAAATAATTACTTTTTTAAGTGTATTTTATAATATTTCTTCTAATTTGTCTTGTTATTATTGTAATTTATATTTATTTTAAATATGTGTGTTTATTTTTTTGTTTATGTGTAAATGTGTCTCCATATGGACTTTGGTCTGAAAATAAAGTATTTTATTTATTATTATAATATTTATACAGATGTTTTACCTACCCACAAAAAAATAATAAACTTATTAGATTCTGATCACTGTGGGCAACTAATTACTCTATCAAATATGGGTAAGATGAAGACAAAAAAGATATCACTGTAAACCCTAAATCAAAATATCGCATGGAAACATTTAAAACTAAACTTTTAAACAAAACGCCATATTTGTCAACTAATGGTGACCCGAACAAACATTATAATGATTTTTTTAACATGTACTGTAAACAATTTGATACCACATTTATTCCCAGGTCTTTATCAGTAAATAATAACACTTCCTTTAGCGACTGGGCCACCGTTGGTATCCATAAAAGTAGAAAACGGCTTTATGAACTGTATGAGGAACGGACTTATATCAACACAGTAGAATTTAATTTATATGTTAAGAATTATTCAAAATTATTTAAAAAAGTGTGCTATATTGCCAAATCACGTTACTTGAGTTCAAAAATTAAAAATAGTAGTAATGTAATAAAAATGACTTGGAATATTATAAATAGTGAAACGGGCAGGTCTTGCAAACGAAATAACGATTACAGCCTTGCTATTGATGATAAAATAATTAAATTAGATTCGCAAGTTGCCGTGGCTTTTGAATCGTTCTTTGCTGAGATTCCCATATTGACAATCAGATCTCTGAATGCGTCACACATTGCTGCAGAAACTTTACTCAAAGAAAATGTGCCAGTTTGTAACTCTGAATTTCAATTTCAATATGTAACTTATAATGATATAATAAAAACTTTTAAATCTCTGAATGTTAAAAAGACTGCAGACTGAATTACCCCATAGTAATTCAGTTGATGTTACCAAGTCTATTATAAACATTGTAGCACCTACATTAGCTGTTATTTTTAATAGATGTATTGATCATGGTGAGTTTCCTGATCTAATGAAATATAGTAAAATACTACCATTATTTAAATCAGGTAGCACTTCAGACCCCACAAATTATAGACCTATATCAGTGCTACCTACTTTTAGTAAAATTTTTGAAAAAATTATCTTATATCAAATGCAGAGGTATTTTAATAAGCACAAGTTACTGCATCACAAACAATTTGGTTTTACTAGGGGTCGTTCAACAACTGATGCCGGTGTTGAACTTTTATGTCATACTAGCTTTTGCCCGCGACTTCGACCGCGTGGAATAGTTACTTTGGGCTAACGTTAAATTTAACCCCGATTTTGAAGCATTCTTCATTGGCGCTCCGCTCCTATTGGCCTTAGCATAATGATACAATATAGCTGTGCCCGCGACTCCGTCAGCGTAAGTTAATGTATTGGTAATATTGTTTAGATCACGTTCACATGAGGCTTAAGTACCTAGAGAACGCTTCGACCGCGAGACGCGTCAAGCGCGGCGAACGATTCTCAAAAATAATCCTTATAGCATGATTCAGTATTCACGCGCGATGGCTTATTATTATAAGCGTATTTCATGTATAACTTTAGTGTTTCTATACCGATTTATATGATTCTTTTTACGGTTTCGTAGCCGAATGGCAAAAAAACGGAATCTTTATAGTTTCAACATGTCTGTCCGTCTGTCTGTCTGTCTGTCCGTCCGTCCGTCCGTCTGTCACAGCAATTTTATTCCGAAACTATTAGGACTATACATGTCAAACTTGATAGGTAGATGTATTCTGTGAACCGCTTTCCGATTTTGAGAAAAAAATTAAAAAATATTTAAAATAAAGGGGGGCTCCCCATACATGGAACTAAACCTAAAAATATTTTTTTTCATGAAATCGATGCATGTGTGGTATCTATAGACAGTTCTTTAAAAACGACATCGGGGTTTCTAAAACCACTTTTCCATAAAGTCAATCGTTTAAAAGATATAAGCTTCCAAAGTGGTAAAATGTGTGTGTGGCGGACACAACCGCTAACTTCTATCATAATGGAGTGAAAAATCTAAAAAAAATATATGTCTGTAGATCTTAATATAAACTTTCAACCAAAATTAGTTTGAACGAAATCAGTTCAGCAGTTTTTTAAATACAGCATATTTTCTAAAACCGCAAATATAACTTTGTAATTCATACAAACACTATGAAAAACAAATTTATTCGGCGCAGTTGTAAAAAATGTAAAAAAGCCAGTTTTAAGAAATTTGTAAGGTTTTTTTTTTCAAAACAAATTTATTTGGCGCAGTTGTAAAAAATGTAAATAAGCTAGTTTTAAGAAATTTGTAAGGTTTTTTTTCGTCAAATAAATTTGCATATTATATTATAGTTACTACGGAACCCTTCATGGGCGAGTCTGACTCGCACTTGGCCAATTTTTTTATGGAATAGTTAATAATGTTAACTTTTTCAATTAGGGGTGACTGAGAGTGTTATAAACGTAAGAGTAGACAAATATTATAATCAGAAAGCTTCGAACTGCTTAGCTATCGGGAGTTACACGTCTTATTGTGAGTCAACCATAAAAGTTAGACATATGCTGTCGTGGGATATTTTTTATATAATTTTAAGGAGAACATTTTCGTCATGAAATGATTTGTGTAGCTTTAACCATTAAGGTTGCACACGCGACGGAAGCTTAAAAAATGGAGTAACTTCTCCCGTTTTCCCAACATTTCCCTTCACTGCTCTGCTCCTATTGATTGTAGCGTGATGAAAAGTATACTATAACCCGCTCAGGAGTATGAAAAATAATTGTACCAAGTTTCGTTAAAATCCGTCGAGTAGTTTTTGTTTCTATAACGGTTATACAGACAGACAGACAGACAGACAGACAGACAAAAATTTAACTGATTGCATTTTTGGCATGAGTATCGATCCTTAATCACCCCCTGATAGTTATTTTGGAAATATATTTCATGTACAGAATTGACCTCTCTACAGATTTATTATAAGTATAGATATTTTTTTTCATGAAATCGATGCATGTGTGGTATCTATAGACAGTTCTTTAAAAACGACATCGGGGTTTCTAAAACCACTTTTCCATAAAGTCAATCGTTTAAAAGATATAAGCTTCCAAAGTGGTAAAATGTGTGTGTGGCGGACACAACCGCTAACTTCTATCACAGTGGAGTGAAAAATCTAAAAAAAATATGTCTGTAGATCTTAATATAAACTTTCAACCAAAATTAGTTTGAACGAAATCAGTTCAGCAGTTTTTTAAATACAGCATATTTTCTAAAACCGCAAATATAACTTTGTAATTCATACAAACACTATGAAAAACAAATTTATTCGGCGCAGTTGTAAAAAATGTAAAAAAGCCAGTTTTAAGAAATTTGTAAGGTTTTTTTTTTCAAAACAAATTTATTTGGCGCAGTTGTAAAAAATGTAAATAAGCTAGTTTTAAGAAATTTGTAAGGTTTTTTTTCGTCAAATAAATTTGCATATTATATTATAGTTACTACGGAACCCTTCATGGGCGAGTCTGACTCGCACTTGGCCAATTTTTTTATGGAATAGTTAATAATGTTAACTTTTTCAATTAGGGGTGACTGAGAGTGTTATAAACGTAAGAGTAGACAAATATTATAATCAGAAAGCTTCGAACTGCTTAGCTATCGGGAGTTACACGTGTTATTGTGAGTCAACCATAAAAGTTAGACATATGCTGTCGTGGGATATTTTTTATATAATTTTAAGGAGAACATTTCCGTCATGAAATGATTTGTGTAGCTTTAACCATTAAGGTTGCACACGCGACGGAAGCTTAAAAAATGGAGTAACTTCTCCCGTTTTCCCAACATTTCCCTTCACTGCTCTGCTCCTATTGATTGTAGCGTGATGAAAAGTATACTATAACCCGCTCAGGAGTATGAAAAATAATTGTACCAAGTTTCGTTAAAATCCGTCGAGTAGTTTTTGTTTCTATAACGGTTATACAGACAGACAGACAGACAGACAGACAGACAAAAATTTAACTGATTGCATTTTTGGCATGAGTATCGATCCTTAATCACCCCCTGATAGTTATTTTGGAAATATATTTCATGTACAGAATTGACCTCTCTACAGATTTATTATAAGTATAGATATTTTTTTTCATGAAATCGATGCATGTGTGGTATCTATAGACAGTTCTTTAAAAACGACATCGGGGTTTCTAAAACCACTTTTCCATAAAGTCAATCGTTTAAAAGATATAAGCTTCCAAAGTGGTAAAATGTGTGTGTGGCGGACACAACCGCTAACTTCTATCACAGTGGAGTGAAAAATCTAAAAAAAATATGTCTGTAGATCTTAATATAAACTTTCAACCAAAATTAGTTTGAACGAAATCAGTTCAGCAGTTTTTTAAATACAGCATATTTTCTAAAACCGCAAATATAACTTTGTAATTCATACAAACACTATGAAAAACAAATTTATTCGGCGCAGTTGTAAAAAATGTAAAAAAGCCAGTTTTAAGAAATTTGTAAGGTTTTTTTTTTCAAAACAAATTTATTTGGCGCAGTTGTAAAAAATGTAAATAAGCTAGTTTTAAGAAATTTGTAAGGTTTTTTTTCGTCAAATAAATTTGCATATTATATTATAGTTACTACGGAACCCTTCATGGGCGAGTCTGACTCGCACTTGGCCAATTTTTTTATGGAATAGTTAATAATGTTAACTTTTTCAATTAGGGGTGACTGAGAGTGTTATAAACGTAAGAGTAGACAAATATTATAATCAGAAAGCTTCGAACTGCTTAGCTATCGGGAGTTACACGTGTTATTGTGAGTCAACCATAAAAGTTAGACATATGCTGTCGTGGGATATTTTTTATATAATTTTAAGGAGAACATTTCCGTCATGAAATGATTTGTGTAGCTTTAACCATTAAGGTTGCACACGCGACGGAAGCTTAAAAAATGGAGTAACTTCTCCCGTTTTCCCAACATTTCCCTTCACTGCTCTGCTCCTATTGATTGTAGCGTGATGAAAAGTATACTATAACCCGCTCAGGAGTATGAAAAATAATTGTACCAAGTTTCGTTAAAATCCGTCGAGTAGTTTTTGTTTCTATAACGGTTATACAGACAGACAGACAGACAGACAGACAGACAAAAATTTAACTGATTGCATTTTTGGCATGAGTATCGATCCTTAATCACCCCCTGATAGTTATTTTGGAAATATATTTCATGTACAGAATTGACCTCTCTACAGATTTATTATAAGTATAGATTTATAGTGCATGGGAAGATAAGTGCGATGCTTTGGGCATATTTTGTGATTTGTCGAAGGCGTTCGATTGTGTTCTCCATGAAACATTGATCAGGAAACTACACTACTACGGAATCCGGGATACCTCTCTGGATCTTCTTACTTCATATTTAAGTGATAGGATTCAAAGAGTTGATGTGAACGGTAAAACATCTCCCGGATCTATAGTCAAAATGGGGGTCCCCCAGGGCTCAATTTTAGGTCCTTTTCTATTTCTTATTTATATTAATGACTTGCCATTCCTCATAAAGGATAATCATGATATAGTGTTGTTTGCTGATGATACTTCACTTTTATTTAAATTTAAACGTCAGCAGATGGTTACTGACGATGTTAATAGTGCCCTCGCAACGGTAGTGAATTGGTTTAATGTCAATAATCTTATGCTTAACGAGAAAAAAACTAAGTGCATAAAGTTTACATTACCGCATGTGAAACAAGTAAACACAAGTGTGTCAATAAAGGGCGAAAGCTTAAAACCCGAAGACACCACAGTGTTCTTAGGCATTACTTTAGATGCGAAGCTTCAGTGGGGCCCCCATATAGATAAATTGTCCAAAAAACTTAGCTCTGCAGCATTTGCCGTTCGAAAAATTCGTGGCCTAACTGATTTAGAGACGGCCCGTTTAGTCTATTTTAGTTATTTTCATAGTGTAATGCCACCGATATAAATACAATATTTGTGTTACAAAAAAGAGCCATTCGTGCTATTTATAAATTAAGTCCACGGCACTCCCTCAGAGATAAATTTAAAGAAATTAATATAATGACTGTGACTTCTCAGTATATTTATGAGAAACTCTTGTATGCACATAAAAATATTAATCTCTTTAAAAAACACAGTGATATCCATAACGTAAATACTAGAAATAAACACAACTTTGTCATTCCAAAAACAAGGCTCAAGAAAATAGGTGGTTCTTTTAAATGCCAGTGCATACGTTTTTATAATAAACTACCTTGCCATTTGCAAGAACTGAGCCTCAACAAATTTAAATTAGTCATAAGACGCAAGCTTTGCCAGAAGGCTTTTTACACAGTTAAAGACTATGTTGAGGATAAAAAGGCTTGGGATTGAGCTGCTCCAATGATATACAGGGAGCACTAGTGTTGTTTACAATCACAATTTCTTGTATTTTATTTTTTTATACAAATTGACATTTTTTTTTGTTTTTAATATTTATTTTGACATGGATATTTACTTTTTAAAGTATAATATTTTATTTTATTTTGACATGAATATTTACTTTGTAAAGTATAATATATGTATTTTTTTGAATATTTACTTAATTATGTACTTAAATGCGAGGATTATGTGGTATATTTTTTTTAATTTCCATTTACCATTTTTTTTTCTCTCTCTTTATTACGACGTTGTCTGACAGTTTGAGTATTTTAGTGACCTACTCAAATGTACCGTCTTTGGCATTGTTTGTCAGGTCGTTGAGCTCCTTAGTAGTTCAAAGTTGAGCTTACAGACTAACTGACAAAGGCTTGCACTGACGGGACGGGTCTACTCAAATCTGTTTGGTCTTTCCTCAAAAGGCCATTTCAGACTAATCTACATAATCCTCATAAACGATTGTGAATATGTGCACTATGTAGGTTTTTTTTTATTTTTATTTATTCGGGTTAAACATAATAAATTGTCTGGCAGTTTGAGTGCTTTTTGCGGCCTACCTAAAGGTCCTTACCTTGGTATTGTTCGTCAAATCGTTAAGCTCCTTGTTCTAAGTTGAGCTATACGTCATTTGACAAATGCTTGCACTGTATGGACAGGCCCACTCAAATCTGTGAGCATCTTTCTTCAAAAGATCGCCTCAGACTGAAACCTGCAAGGTTCCCATATAATTAATCCAGTATAGATTGTATGGAATTTAAAAGAGACGGACCCCTGAGTTTGTTTCGGTGTTTCTTCTCAGGGTAGTCAGTTAGGAAACACCGGCCTCATCTAGTTAATATTTAAGGAAAAAAATGACGTTTAAAAGTGTTATTTAATAACCTATTTGCAAAATAAAGATCATTTATCATTTATTTAACAACATAAGTTCACAAGTAACGAAGCTATGATAATATGATTCAAGGTAACATAAGTTTAAAGTGTCCATAATGCGGAGGCGTGCTGCGAGGGACACTCACTAATGAGACTCCGTACTCTTTATTGTTTATCTGTAGCGTAACGTTCGGGCGGCTGAACTTAACGCGAAAAGGTTAATGAATGCGAGCACGAGACCTTTGTCACTCATTACTGATCACCGGTTACTGGCTGAGGTCACGCTGCTATTGTTGTACGCACGTCACCGGGGAATGCTTCAGTATAATTATATAATAATAATCATTTATTTAACACTCGTTGGACACAACTATTTGTGTTGCTATGGCTCTTGTACTAGGAGATCATGTATCTAATCGTAATTTATTAAATCATAATTTATGATAAATTTACAGTTTGCTAGCTTAAACCTAAAACATTTGATGCGGTTTTGCTGTAGCTTGGAGCTTACTTCTTGAGGAGTTGATGACGGCAGATAAGGTAAGGGGCAGCCAGACCGGAGCCGAAGAATGCAATGAAGTAGACGGTAAGCTGGTAGCGGTTGGTGATGTCGAAGGGCAGTTTCTTGCCAGGAACACCTCCATGTGAGTGATTCCTCACCATTGTGGTCATCACATTCCTACCCAGTTTGTTAGAAATACGAGCTAAGGGAGCAAACATCATATCAAGATTTCCTTCACCAATCTAACGAAATACTACGAAAACACTATGTAATCACTACGAAATCTTTTTTTTATTATTGATATTAGGCTCGCGTTTGAACACCATCTCACCTGATGACAAGCGATGATGTGGTCGAAGATGGAGCACGCTTACCTAAAAGTAACTTATTCACTCTTGTCTTTAAGACCCCTAGGTTATAGCTATCGGCAAACACAGACTCCGGCAGGTAATTCCACTCCTTGGCCGTACGCACAAAGAAAGTATTCCCAAAACGTTTCACCATATAATGGTCTTGATTTTGGTCAATATAATAGCGTATTGAACAAACACGGAAGAATTCTAGACCTAGTCCTGTCAAATCAGAAAGCCAATGTTGCCCAGTGCTTAAGTCCATTGGTCCCCATTGATGCATATCACCCGGCACTATTAATAGATATCGACTTCATTCAAATACCCACACTTAAATGTGCACCGCGTAATCAATTTATGTTTGACAAAGGTGACTATGATTCCATCAATAATGAAATCTGTATGATTGACTGGAAAGCCGAGTTTTCGATGCGATCAATTGATGAATCTGTAGATTTTTTCAATCAATTATTAACCAATTTGCAGGCTAAATATATTCCTCTGAAGCCGTTCCGTAGTCAAACTTATCCAGCGTGGTATAACTCGGCACTTATTAGAACAATAAAAGAAAAACACAAATACTATACAAAATTCAAAAAATACGGTAATATAGCAGATCAATTAACATTTAAGCTTCTTCGCGAACGAGTAAAACAATTAGAATCACAATGTTACGAAATCTATTTGAGTCTTACAGAAAAATCTATAAAAAACAATCCAAAATATTTCTGGACTTATGTAAAGAAACGTCATAACTCAAATACTATCCCGAGCACTTTAAACTATAAAAACGATACCTTGCGAACCGGTGAATCTATTTGTGAGGCATTTTCAGCTTATTTCCATTCAACTTTTCTTGGCCCAAGTCACCAAGGCGGACCAATTCATTCTCCTTCTTCTTTTTCTGATATTAATAACCTATCGACAGATATTTCTAATATTCGAATCGATGTCGATGAAGTTACTAATTTGCTTCGTGGGTTAGATACATCAAAAGCGGCTGGCCCAGATAACATCTCACCTAAACTTCTAGTGCAATGTGCGCCTGCGATTGCAAAGCCTATTTCAATTCTCTATAGTAAATCCCTACACGTTGGTGTTGTGCCTAAACTATGGAAATCGGCATTTATAACGCCTGTGCATAAAAAAGGTGTTAAAACAGACATAGTTAACTACAGGCCTATATCCAAATTATGTATAGTTGCTAAAGTCTTCGAGAGGATTATATATAACCAAGTGTTTTCCGCTCTTAAAAATTCATTTAGTTCTTTCCAGCATGGTTTTTTAAAGGGGAAGTCTACTGTTACTAATCTTGTACTTCTTAATGATTATATCACTGACGCTATGGACAAAGGTAAGCAGGTTGATGTCGTGTACACAGATTATAGCAAAGCTTTCGACCGTATTAGTCATAATATACTACTAACAAAGTTAAATGACATAGGAGTACACGGTGACTTATTGAGATGGTTTGCTTCTTATTTAGAAAAAAGGTCCCAAGCTGTTGTGCTGAACAACTACATTTCAAGTTGGGTTCCTATACCAAGCGGAGTTCCTCAAGGTTCGTTATTAGGGCCCTTGCTTTTTCTTATCTACATAAACGACATTGACTCTTGCCTGACTTCATCCAAATTATTGTGCTTCGCTGATGATATGAAAATCTATACCACAATTTCATCACCTTCTGATGTAACAGCACTTCAGAACGACCTTCGGCGTCTGGAAGAGTATTGTCGAAGAAATAAACTAGATCTCAATCCCGCTAAATGCTCGGTTATTACATATTCACGTAAACGCACGACTATACCTGCAATGTACACCCTGGATGGTCAACTACTGCCTAGATGTAATGCCATTCGCGATCTCGGGGTTCATCACGATTGCAAAATGACCTTTGAAAACCATATTGATGCAATCGTCGCGAAAGCATCCAAATCTCTCGGGTTCATTATGCGTCTATCCAAGTGCTTCACGCAAGCGAAAACTCTAAAAATCTTATACTGTACCTTTGTTAGGAGCCACTTGGAATACGCATCCGAGATATGGAATCCATGCTATCATAAATATATTGACCGTATTGAGAGCATCCAAAAAAGGTTCGTTAAATATCTCTGCTTCCATCAAAGAATACCATATAGGTCCGTAAATTACCTTGATCTCTGTAAGAAATTTCATTTACTACCGCTAAATATTCGGCGTGACATTTCTGACTGCGTGTTTTTATTGAAGACTTTCAACAATTCAATTAACAGCCCTGATATATTATCAAAATTTTATTTTAATGTTCCTTGCAAGTCTAAACGGTTCTATCCACCGCTAAAAATGCCACTCGCTACCTCTAAATATAGACAGAATTCGTATGTGTTGCGTGCAAGCAGGAGCTTTAATGAGGTGTGCAGGCAGCATGACATTGATCCATTTAGAACAAGTGTATCATCAGCGAGAAGGTGCTTAAGCCTTAAATATTTTAAGAAATAATTAGTTTTAAGTAATCATGTAATTTTATTTAGTTGTTTAGGTTTTTACATATTATTATGTTCTTAAGTTTGCCGTTTTCCTGCTGACATTACTATGTCGTTCACAGTGTTCCTTAATTTAACATGTAACTATACGTGGAGACCTGTAATTGGCTGTCAAATTTTCACATTGTTTCTTAATTGATTTAAGTAGCTGTTGGTCTCCCATGTAAATAAATAAATAAAAATAAAAAAAAATAAATAAATAACGATGGCGCATCGCCATTTGTCTTGTAGTCTGATGATGGAACGGGCTTGGCGGAATTAGATTGTGTAATTCCATCGCACACTCCCCGAAATGTAACCGATAGAAAACTGATAGACTAGCAACTCGTCGTCGATGTTTTGATTTGATTTGATTGATTTGATTTTTGCTTTGATTCGACCCGTGCATCGTTGCCAATGAGTCTTGCCCCCTTTTTTCAATAGACTCAAGTGCGTCGTTGGTAATTAGTCTATAATATGTCCACTGCTGGACACGGGCCTCGTCTCTATGAGAGGCAGCGGGCTGTGATCCAGCGCGGGGGTCTAGTGCGGGTTGTCGCCTGTCTTCTGATTGTGGGTCCTAGAACATGCCCGTTCCCTCACGATCTTTCCTTCATTGTTTGAAAGGGAATGGCGAAATTTACACAAAACATTGTTTCTGCTTCATTCAAACCTATGACCTATATATACCTCGTCGGTAGTTTTTGTAACCGCTAAGCCACCACTGTGCTCCTCAACATACATAACAATTTTACGCAATATACACATGACATATGCAATAATAATTAAATTCCGAATCTTCTCCTTTCGCAGGTCTGCTGGAAGAAATTTCTTAAGAAATAAGCAGTACCTTTGTACTCAAATATTATAATTATGCTTATCCTAATGTATTTTACTGTGTGTACATAAATAATAAAATAAATAAATAAATGATAGAAATCCGAATTAAATGATAATTAAATTAATAGATTCAAATGAAGAATGATTTTTGATTTATTTTAATTGTTGATATGCTCGCATTTTACCACTATTTCATCTGATTTATTTATTTATTTAAACTTTATGCAAAACAATGATGACATAGGTATAGCTAAATTATTTACTACTAGTAGGACGTTTCCTTTTCGTTACATATCTTGTAACGCCGAGTGATCAACCCTATATGACCGTATGACTGGTTGATGCAACGTGCGGACAGACTGCTGGATATGACGGCGCAGTAGTTACTTACTGTTCTGTGTTTGGTATCACAAGCGGGCCCTGTGTCCTGGCCATCTCGGCGTGCGCTATATCGGTACATTAGCTACTTCACCTCACGCTTACCGGTCAGCTTAATGTTAATTCCTCTGTAACGACGCCACATAAAAGCTCAGAGCGTCTTTGTCAACATCTGTCTTGTTATCTGGTCGTAACTTGAATAATAACCCCAAAATAAACAAGTAATAAAGGCAGCGGCAGTTGATTTAGCTATATAAATAGTTCGGCGGAGCTCACTCGCTTCTCAAAACATATTCTCCCCTCACGAACCCCTGCCTCCCCCGGGCCGCTCGCCGCAGATTAGCGTGATTGTAAATCTGAGCGAAACACTTAACCGAAACGACTTCAACTTGCAAATACTTTACAAAAATGTGTAGCTAGTTTGAAAGAACTTTGAGAATTCATTTAGTAACTTTAACATCACAAGTCGGAAACGTAGCTTACATTATAGCTTAATGGATCATTGTTCGAGGTTGGCGAGTCAGCGTACGTAGTAGGTGGGCTGCGGGGCTCGCTGCAGCACATAGATAGGCGAGTGATCCTGCGGCGCCATCAGGCGGGCGCCCATTACGCGGAGCTCCCGAGCTTAAATCCGCCGCCGCGGTCAGCAGAAATATGACCAGCGAGAGCTGACCCGCCGCAGGGCCTCGTGTGCTGGACGCTGGAGGTCAGCCCCGCTGGACGATGGGAACTTTATGAGCGGCGGATAAGCCGCCAGTGTATCGGCTCATTGGACGTTAATTAAAGTTTCTCGTTTTATTTGGTGCGGCACAATTGTGTCGATGACAACTACAGTTAGTCACTCCCCCCCGCCCCGTGCACCCGCAGCCTCCACCAGTACATTAATAAAATTAAGTGACAGAGCGAAGGATTTACGAGAGCGCGCGATATCCATTAAAAGTTTACGTGTTGTTGGCGACATTCTGTTATTTCATTATTTTACAGTTCTTACGGAAGTGCGCAAGTACCTATCTACGAACTGAGCTACCGTCGGCAGTGCCGGGAAGCATCCTATAGTGGTCTGTTGCTTATTTATTTATTTATTATAATGTAGCGAAAATTAACAGTTGCGTATTAAAAAATAACAAAAATATCTTAAACTATTAACTTATCTAATACACAACCCACAAAATTTTCCTCAGATTACTGTAAACATTTAAATTTATCTGTGAGCAGACATTTGCAGAGCTATTCAACCAAACTATTAATGATTACCTACTATAAACAAAACTTAGCCTAATACCATTGATATATTTAGTATATCAATGCCTAATACATAAAACTTAAGCGATTGCACAAACAATAGCTTCTTATTTTGTGTATATGCGTGTAGTTATGTATGTTTACTAACAAAACAATCCCGTGATGGGATTCAGATTATTGAAGTTTATATATATTTTGAGGGCTGTATTTTGTACGCCTGTGTTTGAGGTCACATGTTCGCTATGATCACACAGCATGCTAGAACAAGGTATTACTTAGGGCACAACGTCTTGCAGCAAGGTTCCAGTTACTTATTCTTGCAGACTCGTATATACATACTATTTGATAGATAACAAGTACCTATGTAATATATTATATAGGTACTTGTTATCTAATACTAATAATAATTGTTATTTAATAAAAGAAGCAGCATCGCAAACAGATCCGCTGGAGACCACGCGACCTCATGCGGAATGAATATGATTGCAAGGCGGCGCGGCACGGTGCGGTGTGCTGCAGCTCGCAGACTGCACATCATAAAACTGTGACAGAACGACTGCAGAAGTCGCACTTTATGCAAATTACATCTTATTAAAAATAGAGCAAAATATTTAAATAATATGATGTCTTGCAACATTTTACCGACGTTTAGCGTACGTTGTGTATGTTAGTGCGGCAGCTACTGCTGTGGCAGATCGAGCTGAACCTTCTGTTAGTTGCTCCTTGCGCGCTGTAATCTCGTATTCATATCAGCGGCTGTATATCTGTTAGGTACCGTCCAGCTCGCCTTGAGCCCCGGAGGCGCGGACAGTGGGCGGGCGCGGGGGTCTCGTGCGCTGGCTGGTCAGGAGGTGTTCGCCTATGTCTGGTATTGTTTGTGAATACGGGTCTCCAGTAATCATCTGTAAAATTAATATTGACGATAATAATAGATAAGCTAATAGTAGGTATAGATAGTTCGTTAATAAAGTTAAAAGCCTTTTAACAATAGAGTGAGTAGAAATGGGTTTGAGTTGACTGAATAGACACAATTCAAATATAGCATAATATTTTTACAAAAACAAAATTATCAAGCATCTCATAGAGAGCACCCTGTCAGTTATACAATACAAGTACTGATATGTGTGAATTTTCTGTACTAACTAACTTCTATAATTGTAAGTCTTTTCTGGAATAGAATTTTCTATAGGAAATTACTCAGTAGTAGCCCAGAGTTGGCGGTATGACACCCCCGTGCCTCGGACATACAACCAACACAAGTCGTTAGTTCCGGTTGTCATCTGAACATCTTTGACAGTCGTTACGGGAAGTCAGAAGGCAGTAAATCTGTCACTGGTCTGACCAAGAGGTGTTTGTTACCCAGCGGCTGGGTTTCACCTCAGATAGGTAGAGTAGCGGCCTACATACATAGATAGCATACATGCGACCGCACTGCGCGCCGAGTGCGGCGCCCGGCCGGCCCGGCCCGGGGTGTTACAGGAGCAGCACTGAGGCGGAGGCCGGCTGATGACATCGCTACATCAAGTCGACCAAAATACTGGCTCCGAAGTACGAACGGTCTTATTTATACAGCGTGAAATTTAAATGGTTGTTTTCCTGCGGCAAGACGGTTACCCATCAGTAGTAGTATCGAAACATACAGTTAAACTTAATAAAAACTTTTTACCAAAAAATTAAACCGACTCCCAAAAAACACTGCAAAGAGAAAAATAACTTTAATTTCCGTAGTCGGTGTCTTTAGTTTTTTATTTTCGTTTTTGGCACTTACTTCCGAAATTAAAGTTATTTTTCACTTTGCAGTGTTTTTTGGGAGTCGGTTTAATTTTTTGAAAGTGTTCGGTCCGACGTGAAACAGAACGCACCTTTTGGCCGGCAACATTAATTATCTGTGGACTTGACATAACCTCTCTGACTTGACAGATTGTCTTTGCTTGCTTGGAAAAAATGCCGGTCATGGGAACCGCTGTTGAGTTAATTAATTGGTAAAATATTGTTGGATTCGCCTGTCGAGACCGATAATTGGGTCGCGAATTATCTAATTGTTGAAGTGTATTCCCCATTTGTTGAAAACCCCGGGATATTGTTGAATTATACGCCGCCTTGTCGTCGGTCGGCCGGCACGCGGAATTTGTTGTAAATCGAATTGGATCTCGCGAGATATGAACAGATTAATTGTGTTCAGTGATTGATTGAACTTTGTAATCTCGGATTAACAAGAATCCAGTGATATTTCTCGGAACACATCGCCTTATTGTCTACCACGCGTAGCGCGCGCTTGCTGGTAACGAGTTGGGTGTGATGCTGGTCGGGACGGCGCCATCTGAAGATCGACGCCTTGTGACCGTCCTAGAACCCGTAACTTACATCACACGTTACAATTACTCACCTCATATCACATACAAACCACACTTAGGGCGTGACCTTTGAAGGTCGAACTTGGCGTCCCCAGCACTCAGGTTAGTGGTACATTTTGTTTTTATTGTTGTAGGCCGAAGCCTAGTAGAGGCAGGCCATTGTGTAACCCTGTTTATAGTATTGAAAACAACGGTGGTCTCCACGTATCGTGGAAAAGTTCCGGACACGTCCAGTTACCGTTGGCTGGCCTATTGCACTCCTGAAAAAAATTGGTAGCAGAAGCGCGGCTCTTATAATATAAGATCCACTGGTTTAATTGGAAGTTTTGAATATTGTTGAAAACTTAAAACTTGAGTTTAATTACTTAACACAACTTATAACTTGATAAGTTTGAATATATTGCTTTGTCAGCCGGGCTCAAATAGTGCTTGTAGTTTGTACTGTAATTTGTAGTGCTAGCCCCTTAGAATTGAATTGACAAACAAGATTTGTTTGTGAAATTAGGAATTGGTTGTATTTGGTACATAAGTTGGTATATTGTTGTAAAAGTTGTTTGGTATTTGTGGCAATTAATAATTGAATGTCATTGATCTGAATTTGAAAGGTTATCTAAATAATAATTACACATAGTCTAACAACATAGGACTTGAATTGTGTGTATTGCTTATTGCATTTATTTGTATTTATTGGATTTTGCTAGAGATTCTCCGGCTCAATATTATACAGACAATTGTTGTGCTTATTGATGTTTAATTGGAGTTGATCCTGCACAATAGATACATTGAATTGTTATTTGTTTTGTAACTAGCCATCCTTAGCAAGCTAGATTTATACCTGGAATGGGTGCAGGGTCGGATTTGGACTTGAAATAATTGAATTTGAATTTTTATTTTGTTGAATATATTTGGCCGGCTAACAAGTCATTGCTGTTTGTTTAATATTTGATTGTTGGTTGTTGATTGTTGTTTTGTATTAATATTTGATTGTTGCAATGGCCTCATTAAGGGCAGTCAGGGAGGCTGCTGCGGGATTGACCTCACAGTTGAGATGGTTCACATCGGCAGCTGCAACTGTTGAGCGTGTGGAATTGAAAGAGCTCACCCTTGCTCGGTATGGGCAAGTGATTGAGAGGATCAAGTCAGCTGATGCTGCGCTCACGCGCTTCAACGAGTACATCATGGACGTGGATTTGGGGGTGATGGATCAGACAGCCCGCGATAAGATTTTGGGTGACTATGACCAGATTATCCACCTGGGGGATGTCATATGTCTACGAGCGCGGGAAATTTTGAGGAGCCGGGTGCCTGATGCGGCCAAGCCGCAGACCCCTGTTGTTGCAGGCCCTGGACTATTGAGCAGGCTGCCCACCCTGGAGCTGCCACATTTTGACGGTCGCTTGGACCACTGGCTGGGCTTCCTAGATCTCTTTGAGAGTCTTGTCGATGCACGTTTGGACCTCGGACCTGCCCAGAAGCTGGCCTATTTGTTGTCTGTCCTGGAGGGCGAAGCCAGAGCCTTGGTGCAGCACTTGCCGGTGACGGATTCCTCTTACCCGACCGCTCTGGAGCTTCTCTCCCGACGGTATCAGAACAAGCGCTGCCTGGCTGATGTGCACATCGATCAGATTTTGGGGCTACCGGCCATTGTCAGCACGTCGACGTTGCGCACTGACTTGCTGAACCCGTTGGTTTCAGCGACCAACGCTTTGAGACGCTTGGAGTTACCGGTAGAACATTGGTCCTACTTGTTGGTGCACATAGTGCTGCAGTTGCTCCCCGCGGAGTTGAGGTCACGTTTTGAGCAGGAGTATGGTGGGGATGGTGCCACCCATCTTCCCCCCTTTGACGACCTCCTCAAATTTTTGGAAGACGAGTGTCGGTTTGCGGATAACACTCGTGGCGCTACGGGGTCGCCCCCACTACCTTCTCAGCCCAGAGACCAGGGACGGACTGGGGCCCGGGGGCCTGTTGATGTTCCCCCCGCCCCCCGTCTTGCTGGCGCCCGGAGTCCTCGGGCTAGGGGGCCTGTTGTTGATCGCCCCGCCCCCCGTTTGGCTGGCGCCCGGAGTCCTCGGGCTACGGGGCCTGTTGATGATCGCCCCGCCCCCTGTTTTGCTGGCGCCCGGAGTCCTCGGGCTAGGGGGCCTGTTGATGATCGCCCCGCCCCCCGTTTGGCTGGTGCCCGGAGTCCTCATCATTGTGACTTTTGTAAGGCAACGGGGCATGTCATGGCGCGTTGCCCGGATTTTTTGAATTTGCACGTAAGTGCCCGCCGCCGTATTGTCAACGCACGCCGTTTGTGCTTTTCGTGCTTGGGGGCCCACTTCCATCGGGACTGCCCCGACCCCCGCCCGTGTAGAATTTGTGATGGGTCCCACTTGGAGATTTTGTGCGCCAACGCGAACCGCTCCAGCAGACCAGCTTCTGAGGGGGGTTCGCGCAGGGGGGGGTACCCCGGAGACGAGCACCGGGCTGAGACCCGCGATTCCGTACGCCGCTCTCCACCCCCCGCGCAAGTTGAACGGGAGCCCCACGAGCGCCATTTGGTCTTCCCTCGTCAGGGAGAACGCGCATTGGCTGCTAGGCAGCAGTGGCCGGGTCGGCGCCGCTGCCTTTCCCCTCCGTTGGCGGAACGTCCCCCGCTGGAGTCGCGGCCTCCGCCATTCGGGCATTCGGTGGGATATGCCCCTCCAGTGATGGCGAGCGGCTTGGGACACCGCGCGGACGAATGGTTTGATTGTTGGCCTCGTCGTGAACGAAGGCAGCCTGGAAGCGGCGATCGGTCGCCGCCCAGACATCACTAAGAGATTGACGCCTGCCCCGCTAAAGGAACCCCCCGATCAAGACGGTTTTGTTGCCAACGGCCTCGGTCACGGTCTGGGGACCCTTGGGTGACTCGATTGTGGTCTGTGCCATTTTGGAGACGGGAGTCCGGGGTTGCCTTTTGTCTTCTTGGTTAGCGGGACAGGTTGGCCTGAAGGTGAACGACCTTCCAGGCAAGATTTGGGGAATTGGCGAACCGGCTGACACCACTGTTGAGGGAAGGACCTGGTTTGAGGTCACCCTTGTGAGTTGTCCTTACCCTAAAATTGGTGCTCCTGCCCTTGTTGTAACTGAACTTGGTACAATTGTTGGTGACTGATCGTCACACTAAGAACTCGCATGCCGGTTGCAATGCGCTGTTGGCCATTCTGCAGCGAGAATTTTGGATTTTGTCGGCTGATCGCGTCAATGAGGCGAGGCCCTTTGCTGGCGTCGTAACGGATTTTGTTGGTCCCCCTTTGTTGAAGACGTCCACCCTTCGTAATAGCAAGATTGTTGGGGCTTATTTGTGTGTTTGTCTGCCTGTCAACCAAGGCAGTACATTTGGAGCTGGTAACCTCCCTCTCGACAGAGGCCTTTGAGGCGACTTGGGAAAGATTTGTGTCTCGCCGTGGGTTACCTTCGTTGATTAGGTCTGATTGCGGTACGAATTACAAGGGTACAAGTAACTATTTGAAGGAGCTATACGCCTTCCTTAATGAGAGCCAGGTTGATATTGGTAATAGTTTGGCCCGCCGAGGGGTCACTTGGTTGTTTGACCCGCCAGCCTGCCCCCCATTGGGGGGGTATTTTTGGGGCCGCGGTGAAAGCGGCAAAGGGACGCTGGCGGAGATTGTTGGGAGACACCGTTCTCACCTTAGAGGAACTAGCTACGGTATTTGGCCGCATTGAAGCTGTGTTGAATTTGCAACCTTGTCAAGACTTCCAATTGATTAGCGGACGGGTAGGCCCGTCAGGGGGGGGGAGGATGATCGGTCCGACGTGAAACAGAACGCACCTTTTGGCCGGCAACATTAATTATCTGTGGACTTGACATAACCTCTCTGACTTGACAGATTGTCTTTGCTTGCTTGGAAAAAATGCCGGTCATGGGAACCGCTGTTGAGTTAATTAATTGGTAAAATATTGTTGGATTCGCCTGTCGAGACCGATAATTGGGTCGCGAATTATCTAATTGTTGAAGTGTATTCCCCATTTGTTGAAAACCCCGGGATATTGTTGAATTATACGCCGCCTTGTCGTCGGTCGGCCGGCACGCGGAATTTGTTGTAAATCGAATTGGATCTCGCGAGATATGAACAGATTAATTGTGTTCAGTGATTGATTGAACTTTGTAATCTCGGATTAACAAGAATCCAGTGATATTTCTCGGAACACATCGCCTTATTGTCTACCACGCGTAGCGCGCGCTTGCTGGAAACGAGTTGGGTGTGATGCTGGTCGGGACGGCGCCATCTGAAGATCGACGCCTTGTGACCGTCCTAGAACCCGTAACTTACATCACACGTTACAATTACTCACCTCATATCACATACAAACCACACTTAGGGCGTGACCTTTGAAGGTCGAACTTGGCGTCCCCAGCACTCAGGTTAGTGGTACATTTTGTTTTTATTGTTGTAGGCCGAAGCCTAGTAGAGGCAGGCCATTGTGTAACCCTGTTTATAGTATTGAAAACAACGGTGGTCTCCACGTATCGTGGAAAAGTTCCGGACACGTCCAGTTACCGTTGGCTGGCCTATTGCAGTCTTGAACAGAAAGTTTTTATTTCACTCTTTTTAGTTGGTCAATTTTTAATTTACCTAGTTACAAGAGCCTAAATGTCAACTACTTATAACCTTTTGCAAAACATTGCTTTTCCCAATGCGGGGCCGTTAATTGTTGAGGAGTTCTCCTGGTACTTCACCATCAGCTCTTGATGTATCATCATCATCAAGAGCTGATGGTGAAGTACCAGGAGAACTCTACTCTATACTTTATGCTTGTCACAATGCATATAGTGATCCATATGCATTGTGACAAGCATAAAGTGCTTAACATCCATATTCAAGTAATTATAATTGCATAATAATCGCAATCCACTCAATAATTATTATTGAGTAGTTTCGGCGGCCATCTGTAGTCTTCATCATCAGTTCCACTTCCTCAAATGATACTTTTTGAGAGCAACTACACAAGTTACTATAAGAAATACCCAAAACGCAATAGGTGTGCCTATGATATTTGAAGAGTTCCCTCGATTTCTCCAGGATCCCATCATCAAATCCTAACTTGATGACAATGAGACCAATATCAAAGTATACCCTTTCAATCAACAAAAGAATTTTCCAAATCGGTTCAGCCGTCTTCGAGTAATCGGTGATCATACATAAAAAAAAATATACGCTTCGAATTGATAACCTCTCCTCTTTTTGTCATCGGTTGAAAAATAAACGAATGTTTTTTTTATTTCAAATTGTTAAAACCATATTCATAAACTCGAAAGCGCGAGAATCATTAGTAGTTCAGTAGACGTAACGTAGGTACCTACACGAAACACGCACCGCCGCGCGCTGCCAACAAAGGAAAAAGTGATTAATAAATGTTCAGAGCAAAATAAGCTCTCACGCATGGTGATAATGCATTAACTACACTGCACCATTTTTTGTTTCTAATATTTTATTTGTTTATAAAACGATTGTATTACCAAGACAAAGTCATTTCGCCGCGGGAAAACAACCATTCAAATTTGACGGTGTATATTTAACAAGAAATACGTAACGGCAAAATGTCACCAGCTCAGGAACTGTACGACGATCTCCTTACAGTGCTCTGATTGGATGACAACGGCTACCAGCGGAGCCATGTCCGACACTACATTGACCCCTCAATGTATGGATATAACTAAGGCATTAATGAAATAACATAGACCAGTATACAACGTGTAATTTAAAAGGTATATACATACCAAGTGCACGGCTTCTTTGGATGATAACAAACGACATAGCAAGGGGTTTGTAATCCTATGTCTACATGTGTGGAACTTATTAGAAATTTCAATACATTGATACCAGAGACCGAATTTTTCAAATTAAGAAGAACGAAGAGAATTATCGTTTTATTGGCAAGTGACCCTCATAGTGCTGTGACACATTTGTTATTACTGGTATTCAAGAAACATATGAAAGCAATAATTTGGGATCAATTCTGTGAGTCACTTATTTTGAGCTGAAACTTTGCATAGAGACTCCATTCCAGATGTTGTCTTCAGTCCTTTTGGATAGATATGGTATAATGGAGTGACGTAGGTGCAAATAAAAGAGTACTGTTCGGGTCAATGATCCATGTAATAATGACAATTAAATAAGTGTATGTACAATATATAGGGTTAGGCGAGTTGCACACTACACCTCCCCTTTACATAGAGAAAAAAAAATGATTTTAACAAGTAATTTTTAAATAAACAAAATAAATAAAATAACAAGCTATACAAAAAAAACTAAGTTACAACCATAAAAGAATAACTAAAAAAAAAAAACTCAAAAATTTAGTATAGTAAATAAGTTGGTCTTAAATTAAAACAAAGTTTAATACATATTTCATGTCACAAACAATTTAGTGTTATTCTTATGCATAACATACTCTTTCCCATCTCTTAAAATCTTAACATTAGGTTCTATTTCTTCTATTACCTTATATGGTCCTAAATAAATTCTACTCAACTTATCTCCTACCTGATTCTTAATTAAAACTAAATCTCCACTCTTATACTTTACTGGGTTTATACTATTATCAAAATTATGTTTTCTTAATTGCTTACTTTGCAACAAATTATTTCTAGCTTCATCTTGCGCTTTTGGAAGTCTGTATTTTAGTTCTAAAGGATAAGAGTCGGGATTGTACAATGGTTCTATGTATGAATTAAGTGCTAAGTTATTAGGTAAATTACAATGTTTCCCAAATACTAACTCAAACTGAGTGTATTTCGTCTCAGTATGAAGCCAACTGCTCCAATCAGTTTTGTTGCTCTCGCACTGTATCCTAAGATAAGCTCCTAAATTCTTATGCGTATTTTCTAATGCACCTAGAGTTTCATGGTGATAAGCTGTCGAATGTAACTTTTTAATATTCAATAAATTACAAGTTTCAGTAAACACTGACGACATGAACTCTGTACCCTGGTCTGTTATGATTTCCCTCGGGATACTAAACCTTAAAATAAAATTATTTACAAATAACCTAGCGACTGAAACAGTATCCTTCTTTTCTAATGGATAGGCTTCAACGTAGTTTGTCAAGTCACATGGTAAAGTTAAAATATACTTATAATTAAGATTATCTACATCTAAGGGCTCCATTAAATGTAAACTAACTCTCTCGAAAGCAGTGGATGCCGTGGATGTGATAACCATCGGCTCCTTAGTATGCCTATTAGTATGCTTTTGAATCTGGCAACTTTTGCACTTATTGACGAATTATTTTACGTCAAAACAAGTAATAGTAACAGATGAAAATCATTTAAGATCATGGTTTTCGTGTCCTTGTCAGTAATTCTTGTGACGTCTTTAATTACTAATAACTTTGGAATGTCATGTAATTGAGTAACTTCCTTTAAAAACATGTTTATAAAATTTTCATCGCGTTACTTTTAATTATAACGAGCTCATTTAATTTGCTTTGTTTGCAAAAACGTTGTAATTCTCTCGCTAACACATTAACGGTTGATAACGATCGAGACACTACAAATATTGCCGATTTTTCAGGCACATAATATAAATTACCATCATCACTAATTAAATGTTTAAGCTTATCTATCTGTCATAGAGTACTCCTCTTACAAGATAAAATCAACTCAATGCTGTCTGACGGTCGTTTGAGGATTTCCACTACCTTAGGTTGATCAGGCCTAGGTGTAGAGAACACCTCAGTCGTGTCATTGTTCTCCAAGTCAGCACGTAACCTACGAGTTTGTGCTCTGGTCATGACTGATACTACATGCCTATGCATATCCTTCAAATCGGTGGATGTCATGGGTATCCGGCTCAATGCATCTGCAGCTGCGTTGTGCCATCCCGGGACATAACTAATCTCAAAGTCATATTCTTCAAGATAAAGTCTAAATTTAGTCAGTCGGCTGGAAGGGTCGGTCATATTAAATAAATAAATTAGCGGCTTATGATCCGTCTTTATTTTAAACTTTTTCCCATATAAATAGGGTCTAAAATGTCGAACTGACCAAACAATAGCTAGTAACTCTAATTCAATCACAGGGTATCGTATCTCAGCTGGTTTCAAGTTACGGCTTGCGTACGCGACTACCTTGCCATTGCTATTAGACAGCACGGTGCCTAAACCAAGTTTTGATGCGTCAGTCTGTAGCGTAAAAGTGTTATTGTTAGAAAAGTCTGGATAGTCAAGTACAGTCGGACTAATTAATATTTGTTCTAACTTGTGAAAAGAACGCTCACAATCATAATTCCATACAAACGTTATGTTTTTCTTACATAATGCACTTAAGGGATAGGCTATTTCTGCAAAGGACATGGCCAATTTTACTATGGACGTCGGCATAGTTATCGAATTTAGTGTACACCAATGATTTTTGGTGTTTTATATTCGTGAATATTGACTCATTAAATTGCTATAAATAAAAAACTCAGAAATCTTGTCATTACACCAGACTAGACAAAAAAAACAGTTACAGTAAACCTTTTAATCAGATCGCTAGCAATAAGGTGTTTAGATTATAATTTCGCTATTAAAAACTTAAAGGTGCTTTAAAATAGTGAACAGTTGTGAATTATTGCGTATAACTGATATAGTTTTAGTATTAAACCAATAAACAAAGTAAGGATTTTAAATTGAATATTGACTAACATTTATTATACTGGGTAATAGTCTCAAAAAATGTGACAATAATAACAAACATTAACATAACATCGCGCCTGTATTCCCCGAAGGGTTGGGCAGAGGTGTACCTATATATTATTATAGTACACCCAGATTTCACCGTTATTTTGAGTACCATTTAATAGGGGGCGAGTCTGTTTCTATCAACCAGGCACAAATCTAGACTCCGGGCTGCTACTGAGAAATTCCTGATGAATAAACCCAATATAACTTTGCTCGACCTGGGAATCGAACTCAGGACCTCATGCTCAGCAGTAGTGCTTGCGACCATTAGAACAACGAGGGAAACAGAATAAAACAAAGGAGTAATAATTATTATTTATTTACTTATTAGAGAAAATAAATAAAAATATTTTGACATATTATAATTATTATATCTTAAATGCTTACGAAGGTAATATACATTAGAGCAATGCAGCGATAGTGTTAATAAAGAGACCTAGGGAGGTCAATCAACCAGCTTGGTTAGAACAGATCATTTTTATTTCACCAATACACTAACCTGGATTAAGTGTAAATATAGGGCTTCAGTAATTCAAACATAACCAGGCTTGTTAAAAAAAAATACAATCATAGATTTATTTATTATTATTTTACAATTGTGATTACTGTTCCGTGAGAGAATTTCTGAGACATTTTCAACGTTTAAAATATTAGCTTATATTAGAAGTCAACTTCATAATATAAATTATGTCTTCTATATGGCTATATAGCACTAAATGTAGAATGTGTCTCATTCATTTGAGGTAATAAATGCCATTGATTGCTGTACAAATGTGTTTCACACACTCTATAGCTGCGAGGAACATGAAACTATGTTCCTCCAAAAGCAGTCTTTTAAGCAACTGCGGGACCAAATGTACCATTCTGTTTCTGCATTGTTGAAATATACTGTGAACAGATGTGATCGAAGCTCGCTTGTAATTAGGTAATGATATGGTATTACTTTCCCATGGCCCTCTTTGAACAGGCGGCATCGGTGGTGGCTCTGGTGGGCTAACAACTTGGCTAACATTAGGGGCTGCTACATCATTATCCAAAGCCAATTCTTGCATGTCTCGTGTTGAGTCTTGCACTGCCTGTCTATTTGCTCGCATCCAACACACATGGCAAACATAGTTGTTTCTTGAAGGCTGAAAATAAACCATAGTTAGAATAAACACAATAATAAATTAATTCAATCATTAGATAGGTAATTCTTATGTTTAGGTATATAATTTTTAGTAACAAGGGTATCTTCTTAAATATCTCTTTATGTTTTCAAGTACTATGTTATAGTAAAATGAGCATTACTATGTTACACATGCCTACTTTAGGCAAGTATATTATGTTAAAGATGAAAAAACATAAAACACAGATACAATAATCATACATACATAGTATGAAAGCTCATTTTTTATAGATTAATACAACTGGGTATTTATAATAATGAAAAACAAAATGCTTACCACATAATTAGTATTTTGTGATAATATAACAGCCAGCAACGGACACTCCATACTGACATTATGGTGTCTTAATTTCCTCACTGATTTGCCACATCCAAGGCAAACCATGTTATGTTATGTTATTATAGCAAGGTAATCGGGTGGTAGAAGGTATCAGTACGTTGAAATAAGCAGGGGACAAAAATATTAGAAAATAATCGCAAAAACAAACAGGACTCAATGTAGAATCTGCAATAACATAATATTGACATTTGACATAGACAATGACACATTGTCAAACAAGTAACGCGTTCCGTTTTCCGATTAGTTTGTGTGTGAAATATAAAAAAAACTATCTTACGCATCAACATTATGAAAAGATAATTTTATTAAATGCCAAAAATACCAAGGAAGACAGTTTCGTATAAATCAAATGTTTTTAATAATAGCGTTTTGTCGTCCATATCACTCGTCTATGTGATGCTCGTCTATGCAAGTAGTATGCTTGATGTGGAACACCCATTATTATATTTATCTTACTCTATGGTCCATTATGGCGGACGTTGACAAATGGTACTTTGAATTCATCTTGATTACTAATTATTTTGAAATAAACATTGACGAGATCAGAGAGGTTAAAAACTAAGTATTAAATCATTTTTCTATTTTTAATATACAATATTATTTACTATGTATGTGTACATGGAATGTACTTTTTTGTCCATGTCATTTCGGTATAAAACGCCTATAGTAGTTGGCAAATGCCACAAACCTCTTCACTTCGTCTACATTTTGTGGAGTGGGATATTTTTGAAGGCATGCTACTTTTGATGGATCGGGAAATATACCTTCTGCAGTGATTTTATGTCCTAAATAAACTATTTATATGCGCAAAAATTCGCATTTCAACGGGTTTAATTTCAAATTAACTCTTCTCAGGCATTCTAAGACTTTTATGAGGTTCTTATTATGCATTTCAAGGCTATTTCCGACAATAACGCAATCGTCGAGATATATAAAACATGACCTGTAATTTAAACCAGACATTGCGATAGTCATAAGACGTGAAAATGCACTAGGAGAGGTCTTTAGCCCCATAGGACACCTTTTCATCTGATACTGCTTGTCTGTTGTGAATGCAGTATACTTTCTAGACTCTTCTTGTAATAAAAGTTGAAAGTATCCCTGGCTAAGGTCCAGCTTTGAAAAGTAGATATTATTCGACAAGGAGTCTAGGATGTCAGTAATATTGGGCAATGGAAATTTATCGTCTTGTATACGATTATTCAATTGACGATAGTCCACTACGAGCCTCCATTTCTTTTCTCCTGACCTATCTGATTTCTTGGGAACTAAGAGAACAAGACTTGACCATTCAGACGTGGTCTCTTCAATTATGTCGTTCCTAACCATCTCATTTATTTGCTTTTGAACTTCGTCCTTTAACGCAATAGGAAGCCTATAAGGCTTTACGTACACTGGGGACATATTTTCTTTTAACCTAATAGTATGTTCAATTAAATTTGTAGTGGAGAGCGTGTCTCCTGGCAAATAAATAACTTCGGCATACTTGGCACATATGTTTTCAATGCTCCGTTGCTCTTCTTTATTTAAATAGGTTTGTAATTCTAAAGATTTAAGCAAAGTTCTAACTCTATTCGACGTTATACTATCTTCGTCAAACTTGCAAATATAAAAATTATCTAAACAACTTATATTTAAATCAGAAACGTTTAGAGTAACCGAACTATCAGTCGTATTTAAAATCCTAGCAGGAATAAGACCATTACGTGGTTTTGACACTATACCCGCTGTGTACACACCTTTACTAATTTCTTTAGCTAAGACTACACAATTGCTACTGTGTGACGTCGGGACGTGTTTAATTACTTCGCATCGGGACGGAATTGTAAATAAATGACTATTTACTTGTACAATAACAGATTGGTTTCCGGTTTCTAAACTCAGAGTACCATCTTTATAATTCAACACCGCGTTATATCGCGTGAAAAAATCTTGACCGAGTATACCTTCTGCGGTACAAGACAAGTTCTCAAAAACGTAGAACTTTTGCTGAAAAGTTACATTTTCTATAATAATATCTAAATAAACATATCCTAAGGACTCTAAATTACCACTTATTCCTTTAATGACCATCTTATCCTCTCGTATTAAATTCAATAAACTACTATTTTGCAATAAACATTCATACTTTAGTACACATAAACTTGCTCCACTATCAATTAATAAATTAAGCTCTTTATTATTTCTAAGTTGACAATTAACAACGCAAAAATTATTAAAACTAAAAATAGAATGATTGCACTCTTTAGCTACGAAAAAATTCTAAGTTCTCATTTTTAGTGTCGTTGCCCTGACTTGACTGTAGCACATTCACATTTTACTGAACGCGCTAGACACTGGATCGGTCGCCGCGAAACTGCTGACGCTGACCATCCCTGTCGTTACCTTGCTTGCTACTATTTGAAATGAAGTTCTTCGAACTCTATAATTAACTTGATTTTAATAATAATTATTGTTTGAGAAATTATTAGACTTAGACCAGCTGTTATTAGGCTGATAAAAATTATTTCCTCGGCCACGAGAACCTCGTTTGTGGGTGGAACCACGCTTATCATACTGATTAGACCTAAACTGCATGACCTGCTCCTGTTGTTGGGTAGACATGGATTGCTCGTCTACCGCAGCCCTAATTGCTTCAGGCAGAGACTCGAACTGCCGCGACGCAATAATGGTGCTGAGCCGTTCGTCGGACAGACCATCACTAAAGCGTTTGATTGCAGTCTTCTCATTTAGAGGACGTAGGACCTCATAAGCAGATTTATCACCATCCGCTTGAGCAATCGTGAGGTTCACGAATAACTCCTCTATCTCTGTTCCAAATTTCTCAATGCTCCTACGACCTTGAGTAGCCCTAAATAATTGAGACTGTAATGACACAGTTGACTTTTTAGGTAACAAAAATTTCCGAATGTCGTCTACTAAACTTTGAACATCCGCATATGAAGTCTTAAGACGCAATTTACGCTAAACGAAAGACGAGTTTTTAACACAAATTCAATTAAATTACTTTTACTTGAATCACTAATGAGCGAACTATAAAGCAAAATACCGTCAATTAACTGATTGGTCACCTGTTCCTGGCCATTCATCACCGGCAACAGGGAAATAGCTGTCTTAATATCAAATGAATCTGCCATTTTTGAAAAATTACAAGCCTTTACTACTAAATCAAAACTAGTTTGAGAACTATTATCTATATTAGAAACTAAACTCTTAATTGTCTTAAACGTTAACTGAATTTCATTTATTAGTGTCTAGAAAATCTCACAAGATTCAGTGCTTAACTTTTTCTTTTTAATTTCATGGTACAACTGAGCCAAAATACAATCTAATGTTCTATATTCAATTTGAGCCTCTTCTAACTTTTTATACGCTAATTCTTATTTACGTCTTTCGGAACCAATTTTAACTAAATATTCCTTTAAATAAATTAATCTAGAATGCAATTTTCGTAGGTGCTAGGACATAATACTTAACACAATATTAAAATATGCTTGGCCTACTTTTATAAAATACAGTGAATAACACAAAACAACAAAACATATATTTTTAAATAAGTTGATGATTTAAAATTTTATAATAGTAATTTATAAATTGATCTAAATAATAATGATATAAATAATTTCAAATGTTTGCATGCCGATTGGTAAAATGTGGCTGAGCTAAATGTAATCTTGAGAACTATTATGTATTACCCATATTTGCAAAATAAAAATTCTATTCTATTCTATAAAACAAAAATGCTTAGGTATTAAAAAAACTTACAGTATAATATACCGCGCAGTAGGTATGCATCGGAAACCGGTGATGTAGGTCATGATGACGTCCAAAGTGGCGTGATTGATGTACATCCTCTTTACTGCACTCGAACTCTCCCGGCTGCTCCTCATCGGACCCCTTCAATATCTCCAAGGGCCTTGCATTCCCTTTAGTGTTGCCCAAACGAGAGTCTCGCAAGAGTCTTGCAATTAGCGATTATCCTATTGCTATTTATTAAACGGTAGTTGAGATCTCAGGACAATGTAACAGACTCTGTTTCACTAATTCCCTTACATCATAATTAGGCTTGAGCATTCTCCCGGCACCCGGCACCAACACTCCTTTTCATTCTTCTTATAATATTTAGTCCTCGTCTTGGTTCTTCAATTTCTTCTGTAAAGATCTTCTGTGTCTTCTCATGGATAAATATCGTCTTGCTTGAGAATCTCGAATAGTGAAAACATCTTCGCCTTCTTTCTTCTAATCTTCTGTCTTCAAATTGTATTTCTTCTTACTCTACTCAGACATCTTCATTATTCACAGTAACTTATTTCTGAATTTTACAGAAAGACTGGCCATGGGTCGCCATATAATGGAGTGACGTAGGTGCAAATAAAAGAGTACTGTTCGGGTCAATGATCCATGTAATAATGACAATTAAATAAGTGTATGTACAATATATAGGGTTAGGCGAGCTGCACACTACAATGGGGTTTCCGTTACACGTTGTATAGATGTTAAATTGAGTTTTATTTATCGATCCCATAGTCTCTAAAGTAGTTACTCCATATAAAACACCAGTACTTAGCTGCATCGCGTTAGACTAGACATACTTGGGAAAAGCTAAGCAGATTTTTTTATATTTTTTATTGTAAAGTGATTAATAAGCTGATCATCATCAGCTTATTAATCACTTTACAATAAGATATCGTTATTACTTGTCTAAAGGTACGTACACGCGAGTGTGCGCTAACAGTCGTCAGACTGTGGGCATGCGGCCCCACTAATCCGCAACCTTTTTTTTATCGATAATAGGCTCGCGTTTGACCACCATCTCACCTGATGGTAAGTGATGATGTGGTCGAAGATGGAGCACGCTTACCTAAAAGTAACCTATTCACTCTTGACTTAAAGACCCCTAGGTTATAGCTATCGGGAAACACAGACTCCGGCAGGGAATTCCTTTCCTTAGCCGTACGCACAATGAAAGTATTCCCAAAACGTTTAGTGTGAATAGGTGGGATGTCCACCATGTAACGAATGTAACGATGGCGCATCGCCGTTTGTCTTGTAGTCCGATGATGGAATGGGCTTGACGGAATTAGATTGTGTAATTCCATCGTACACTCCCCGAAATGTAACCGATAGAAAACCGATAGACTAGTCGTCGATGTTCAAGGCTCTGTGTTGGAAGTGTAACGCTGGCCATCTAGAGAATGTACTTCAGATTCAAATGTAGAAGCTAGTGTTCGTTCTGTTGGTCACTCGGTAACTATTTTTTTCCACAACATCCAAACATGTCATGTGTAATTTTATAATAATATATATTAAATATTTCAATTCTTTCCAACTGTGTTTATCACTCTACTCCGCATTAAAAATAACACTCTGAAGCTTTGATTCCACCAGTGTATCGTTGCTAATGAGTTTTTTATCAAAACAAGCCACTAATAGTTAGGTATAACGATTAGTGGCTTATCTTGATAAACTGTATGTGTGGGGTACACATACAGTTTATCAAGATAAGCCTTCCCCAGGATCATATGATTGAGCTATCACAGATCGCGTTTATGCAGTAATAGTATCTACGTAAATGAGAATGCAAACAGCGGTGATAATAATTGAACAATTCGCTATTTTATTTACTGTATTTGTTCCGTTACTTAGCGTTCGCGGGCGAATCATACATAAACAGTTGCTGCATGTGTATAGATTTTTTACGAATACCTAAAGGTACTTTAGCTTTAAGAAAGCACTACGTTTCACCAATGTATACTAGTTTTAAATATGAATAAGCATTATCGATGTGGTTAAATATGGAAAGCCTATTAACTTACGTAGCTTGAAATGACAGACGATGGCTGTGAGTGACATGACGAGTGTTTACGTGGAGTGAGTAGTAGCGTTAGTAGCCCAACCCGACTGGCTGACTAGCCGCTAGTTCTGGTTCTACATCCATACTGTCCATACTATCCATACTAATACTAATATTATAAATGCGAAAGTAACTCTGTCTGTCTGCCTGTCTGTCTGTCTGTCTGTTACCTTTTCACGCCTTAACCGCTGAACCGATTTACATGAAATTTGGCATGGGAATAGTTGAGGACGCTGGGAAGGACATAGGATAGTTTTTATCCCGATGTAAGGTGCCCGTAGGATAGTTTTCGAATTGTATCTTTGTTGCTCTTTCACGCAAAAACGACTGCACGGATCTCAATGAAATTTGGTAAGCAGACAGTTGACATCCTGTAAAAACACATAAGCTACTTTTTATCCCGGAATACTAATATCATAAATGCGAAAGTAACTCTGTCTGTCTGTCTGTTACCTTTTCACGCCTAAACCGCTGAACCGATTTAGATGAAATTTGGCATGGGAATAGTTTAGGACCCTGGGAAGGACATAGGATAGTTTTTATCCCGATATAAGGTTCCCGTGGGACAGTTTTCAAATTGCACTCGGACGCAGCCGCTGGCAAAAGCTAAATTTAATTTGATTTTTAAATTTAGTATAGGAATAGTTTAGGACCCTGGGAAAGACATAGCATAGGTTTCGTCCCGGAAATCATTCCTAAAGGATGTAAAAGGGGTGTTGGAATTTCGTATAGGGAATCAATAATATCCCCGCCCTCCCCACACACATAATACACTTATACCACCAAACCGATTTAGATGAAATTTGGTATGGATATAGTTTTAGACCCTGGAAAAGACATTGTATAGTTTTATTCCCGGAAACCATTCCTAAAGGATGTAAAAATGGTGTTTTAATTTTGTATATAGAATCAATGATGTCCCCGCCCACCCCACCCACATAATACACTTGACCGCTAAACCGATTTGGATGAAATTTGGTATGGAGATAGTTTTAGACCCTAGAAAAGACATAGGATAGTTTTTATCCTGGAAATAATCCCTTAAGGATGTAAATCCGAGTCCCACAAAACGGTGGAGGGGGTTCACATCGGCGTCGGGAGGACGATGAAGTACCTGGGACTCGTCCTCGACAGCCGGTGGAACTTCAGGGAGCACTTCCTGAGTTTGGCCCCAAAGCTGAACCGGGCAGCAGCCGCCTTCAGGCGACTCCTGCCTAATCTCAGCGGGCCAAACGCCTCCTGCCGAAGGCTGTACGCTGGCGTCGTGCGGTCCATGGCCCTCTACGGGTCCCCAGTGTAGGCCCTGTGCATCCAGACGCGACCACTAAAGTTGGTCGCATGCCAGAGCGTCATGGCTATCCGAATGATCCGGGGATACCGCACTATCGCCGGCGAATCGGCCAACCTCCTTGCCGGATTGCTGCCCTGGGATCTGGAGGCGACTGCCCTCCAGCGCGTCTATGAATGGCGCGTAGAGGTGCAGCGCCGGGGCGTATCCCCGCTGCCTCGAGAAGTCGAGGCGCGGCGGAAAGAGCTCCGGCGCGATCTCAGGGCAGTATGGAGGGAACGACTGTCGCAACCGACGGGCGGGCACGCCGCAATTGCGGCGGTAAGACCCCTCTTTGAGGAGTGGCTAGATCGGCGTCACGGCGTCCTGACCTACCGCATGACGCAGGTCCTCACCGGACACGGAAGTTTCGGGAGGTACCTGTGTCTGATGGGAAAGGAGGAAACGCCTGGGTGTCACCACTGCAAGGGTCGCCCTGAGGACACCGTAGAGCACACGGTGCAAGACTGCCCCGCTTGGGCAGAGCACCGACGTGTCCTCACGGTGGCGATAGGCGGAGAACTCTCGCGCCCGGCATTGGTCGAGGCCATGCTGCGGGGCGAGAGGGAGTGGGAAGCGGTCGCCTCCTTCTGCGAAGCAGTCATGTTTCCGAAGGAGGAGGCGGGCCGCGTGAGGGAGAGGATGGCGTCCTACCTCCAGCCCAGCCGCAGCGGTAGACGCCCACGGCGTCGGACGTCGGCCGACGATCTCCGGCCACCGTAGGCGCGGGCATGCGGACAGCGAGTAAAGGGCAACTCGCTGTCCGACCATGGACCATGCCCGGGTCGACGGCGCGTCGTGTTCCACGCGCGCCTCAAAGAGCGTCAGCAACATGACGAGGCCCTCTCTGCAGAGGGCCGAAGCCTGCCGGGGTCGTAGGACTCATCCCGTTACCGTGGCCCCGGTATGTAAAGGGTTATTGAAGGAACACCGTGGATTTTAGTCAGTAAAAGTCTGACAGTCCCTCCCACCCTGCCCGGAGTGGGAGGACTTATTTGATAATTTTACCACAATAAAAAAAAAAAAGGATGTAAAGGGGTGTTGGAACTTTGTGTTCCCCCCTCCCAATTCATTCAAATCGTGTATTCGAGAAACACTCATAACATTTTTTTAAACTACACAACTGTATGTAGGCCATACAAATCTTTGTTTAGGGCTGGGGTCGAACTCACGTCATGCACCAGTCAACAGTTACGCCAACCGTGTCGCTTAAATTTTAACCAATCAAGTAAATATACGAATCATTTCTATTTCAAAATCGGGGCAATATGCGTTTGCCCTTTTGAAAATAGAAGAAGATCGTGTGGCAACAGATATCAACGGGATGATTTATTTGAGCTCTGAATTCTGTAACATAGTCCAAGATACAGATAATTTAATAAACCACGTTTATTCTGATTTAAAAACAAATATGAGGGATAAAGAATGGCTCCGTGAAAGAGTAATTTTGGCACCGACTAACGAAATTGTAGGGCAGATCAACGAAAAGATTATGTCTCATGTGGATTGTGATGTTGTCGAGTATCTGTCCGTCGACAATGTCATGGATACAAAGCAAGTGACGTCGTACCCTGTAGAGTTTATCAACTCTCTGGAATTGTCAGGGTACCCCATCCCATTATTTGAGGCTAAAACTTAGTGTTCCAGTCCTGTAGATGCGTAATCAGGGCGCACCAAGGCTCTGTAATGGCATGCGACTACAAATTACACACCTTGGATGCAATGTTTTCAAGCAATAATTATGACAGCAACAGCAAGCGGTGAAAACGTATTTATTCCTCACATTCAGTTCGAAAAACTCAAATTTCCCCTAAAAGCGGCATTCGCAATGACCATAAACAAAGCTCAAGGACAGACACTGAAAGTCGTAGGTGTAAATTTAGAAAAAGACTGTTTTTCCCATGGGCAACTGTATGTGGCGTGCTCACGACTATCAAGCGCACAAAATGAACACGCCAAGGACGGGAAAACCAGAAACGTAGTTTACAAAAACGTATTGTAAACTACGTTTTTGGTTTTAAAACGATAAATTTTAAATACTAACTGTTTGTCTCTTTTTGGGGATGGATGGACCCTGGTGATGGTTTTTTAAATATTATATACGTTTTTTAACCACCCAAAAGATACATAATTACCAATAAGCCAATAAGGTGTACCTTTTTGGCAACAAGAATTATTGACAAAGTGTAAATTAACACGGGCGAAGCCGCGGGCAAAAGCTAGTAATATTATAAATGTGAAAGTAACTCCGTCTGTTTGTTACCTTTTCACGCCTTAACCGCTGAACTAATTTAGATGAAATTTGGCATGGGAATAGTTAGTTAGAACCTTGGAACGGATATTGGATATTTGTATCCCGAAATTCCCACGGTATTGGGATTTACGCGGGGAAAACCTCCCACGCGAACGAAGTTGCGGGTAAAAGCTATTATTCATAAACAATGTTAACTAATATGCGCCCAAGATAGTGTTTTAATAATAAAATACCTACTACATTCTGCTCGTGGCTTCGCTCGTGTGAAAAGGTTTGTTCACCAAAAAAAGTAACCAATGTTATTCTTCAGTTCTTCAAATATCTCCATAGCAAAAAATAATATTAATCCGTTACTCTATGTTCACGAGACAGAAGGACAAACAAACAACCAAATACGCTTTCATATTTTTATTTAAGAGATTTATACTATTTCCTTATAGTTCCAAATTTTATCAAAATTGGTTAAGTGGTTTAGACGTGAAAGTATATTTGACAGTCAGTTATTTTCGTATTAAAATTTATAGTATTAGTATTAGGTAGAAGGTCTGGTTCTTGAGGAGCGCGTGGCTAAGTAATATCAGCTGCACGGGTCAATCTACATTTTTAAGTACCAGACCAGGCACTCTAAAATATTTTTTACGCAAGCTCCGCCCCCATGCACCGTGGTTAGGCCGTTGTATGCTAAACGCTAACGCAGCAGTAATAAAGTTGAATATCACGTGCGCTCTTTTACCATATTCGGGTTCGAAACTAAATGTCGTAAGTCTCAATTCTTATTTCGTTTATAACTAAAGTAATAATTGATCTAGAGAAAAAATATCTTATATTTGGATAATAAACTATAATCTTGATTAAAGTTTGAATAATCTTTAAAAAAGACATGATTTTCGATTAAAAAATGAATCGAGCGAAAATGTTCCAATTACGTAACTGGTCTAGACATGTAAAGAAAAAGATTCAATAAATCATATACTAAAGTTCCATTTTGATTGTATGCGTGATTGTTTCAGAATATTAATGCTAAGTTACATATAATTTAGGGAGCCTCCTCTTAAGCAATGTTTGCCAAGATCGATCCATGAAAGGGTGACCCATCTTAAGTTACCGAAATTCCTCCGTGCTTCGGATAGTACGTTTTAAAGCCGTTGGTTTCGGCTGGCATCTGGACATCGTTGACAGTCGTTACGGATAGTTAGATGCCAAAAAATCTGGCAGCAGTCATGCCAAAGGGTATCGTGTTACTCATCTACTGGATTGTGGAAGTCAAACAGGCAGTGTGGCCGCGCGTGCTGTCCTCACAGTGAGGCAGCTCGCGTGCTGTCCTCACAGTGAGGCAGCTCGCGTGCGGCACGAGCTGATACACTGACACATGCTATCATCTGTCATCAGTGTAATGCCCGCCGATCGTCCTAACGATCACTGGCTCGACAACACACGCGTACACAGTTATACAACGTCCACACTCGTGGCTCCGGTGATCGCCGCCGAACCCACTCTAAACACAAGCATATTTGGCTAAGTTGTAGGGGTTAACAAGATTGCTAGTAATGTTAATTCTACCCACATTGCTAGTTCTCTTAAAAACATTTGTTTCACCCGCGATGGCAGCAGTGCAAAAATCTATGCAAGTGCTCTGCGTTGCTGCAGCGTGCATGATAGCTAATCATAATATCTCAGTGCGCCGAGTGTCGCAGTGCGTCGCGTGCCTCAACTAGTGTCGCGATGTATGCAGTGTGGCGCCCCCTGGCCCGACTTGCACACGCAACGCTCCGGGGTTGGCAACCAAATGCAACCACTCCACAAACTAGCTGAATATTGAAAAGGCCCATCGCATAATTAATTTCGCAAAAATTATATGACTAGCACTTCGCCCGTGACTTTTTCTGCGTAGATTTTGAAATAATATAACCTATAGTACTCACAAATAACACACCTTACCTACTACCAATGAATGAATTTTCATTGTTTCCACCTATGTTCCGGAGATTACCCCTACATACAAACAAATGTATCATAGTAATTAGCTGGTAAAAGTCTGGACGGTTATACATTGATACTATGTATCTACATATATCGCACTCTTAGAATGAAAGTGATCTAACTCTGAAATACTGTAACTTCTGATTATGAACTGACCTTTGACTACTCCAAATCTTCGTAGGAATAGGGGTCAAATCACCAGTAATATAAGGACAGCCTACACGTCGATAAATCGGTATAAATTTATTCAATATGTTTTTTAAAGAGCTTTTTGTTTAACATCGAAATTGTAATTTGTGAGTTATCACTTCAATTCTCAGAGCGCAAAGAGTGACGAGTGGTTTTGCAATATGTGTGTATGACGCCGCCCGGAGCCACCCGCTGCGCTCGGCTAGCTGATTGGCTTCACTATTTATAATATTAATTCATAATTAGCGTTAGGCGGCGTGCGGCGAACCAGTAGGTACCTATACATTAAATTGTCTGGTCGTTACTACGATCTGTTGAATGAGGACACGCGAGTTTTTGTTTGTTTCCCTACATTAGTCTTAAGCCGTCTGCTACCATCTTGTCAACATTGTGGAATGCAAAATAAATGAAAATATCTACAGTTATATCTACGACGTAATAAGTTTGCCGGTCTGCAGCGTGCACTGCACAACGCTCTCATAGAGACGATGCGTGCTAACGTATTTTACCGTATTTTTGTAATTCATACCGGAATGAATCGAATTCATTCAATAATCACAACATTATCTCAAACGTTGATGTAACTCTTAGATTAATGCAATAATTGTGTGAAATGAATCTTCTGTTAATCTACTCATTGTAAAGCCGAGTTAACACTACCAGTAATGGCCCGCAGGGAAACGCCGTTCAAGTTTATCGCGATGTACTCCGTCTACTATTACTAAACGCGGCACAGCTGTAAAGCGCTGTAGCGGCTGCGTGTATTGTGCTGTTAAGAGATAATAATAACGGGGATTACAGTGAGAGGCCGCTTGTGACATAAAGTTAGCGAAAGTGGTTACGTACGGGGTCACTATAGTCAATGTTACTTATAGATGCTATATGTTGGGTGGTATAAGTACTAATGCAATTAAGATATCATCCTTGTACCATCTATTTTCATAAAATTTGAATTTAACTATATCAATTTTACCTCTTTACTCATGTACTAATAGTACTGTCAATACTACTACACTACTGTAGTACTAATAGTAAAATTTATTTGTAAGTTGGGGGTTATCTTCGGAAGGAATGATCCAAGCTGCATTCTTTGTGATTGCTATAGGCTGTAATTATTTTTATATCATGCATATTAGCCGAGATATCACAACTTTTGTGTAGGCAGACGGAAAAAAATACCTCTTAAAACAAAGATATTTGCATGTGCTCCCCACACAGTTATATATAATTGAAAACAATGTATATGGCAACCTGGTTTGACTTAATTAGTTCAATAAAAAAGTCCTCAAGACCTACATCTATCTTGTATATTATAGAAGATATAGTATATTTTATGGATTATAAAACATAATTTCGAATCAAAAGTTCATATTTGTTTAGTTTACGGAAGAACGAAATAATTAGAAGAGACGCTGGAATTTAGTCTCTATAGAGCGTCTTTCAGAAGCTTATCGCACTATTATACGAGAGTTTGGAACTTGCTTTTAAAAAAAAAACTATTTTAATAACTGGAAACAGAGTTTTATTGTATTAATAACTAGTACTCTCGCGGGGCTTCGCTCCCGTGGATTCTATCACGGTAAAAACATAACTCACCTTTTTTGCAGTCGGGTAAAGAGTAGCCTATAACCTTCCTCAAGCTTCAAGCTACTTCCATACCAAATTTCATCCAAATCCACCCAGTACTTTCGAAGATTAGCGCGTTCAAGCAAACAAACAAACAAACAAACAAACAAACTAACAAACTTTTCCGCTTTATAATATTAGTATAGATTAACACAGAATTAGCACGGAAATCCTAAATTGGATATAGTAGAGTTTTTAAGAGACTTCCGACCCGTACCGAGATTCAGACCGAACTGAGGCTGCAAGCCAGTGAATGAAACGTCTAAGTTGCTTAAATGCTGATCATCGAGATTGAAGTGATGGTCAGTCATTCTGCTAGCATGGATAAGGTATAACAGCACGTTGTAATTACGCGAATATTACAAAAATTGTAGTTCTGGGACTATATTCGAGGTTCTCGTCCCTTCAATGATGCACCAAGCATTCCTCTCATTCGGAAATGGGTAAAAAAGTTTGAAGAGACCGGTTTAACACTAGTTAAACCAAAACCTGGGTTGATTGGTGGATTGAGAACTAAAAAATGTGGAACGGGTTAATCGGTGATGATGATTCCGACTTCTCCATTCGGAAGCGTGTGTTAGATAATAGTAACTGATTATTATATTATATAATTAATATTATATTTTGCTAAAGATATTCACATTAATCTAATAACTTTATTGTATAAAACACTAATGTAATTGAACTAATTAATTTCAACATATCTACTGTATTTTTATATCATTTAATCATAGCTTAATGTTAAAATACAAAGGTTAACAAATCTGTTTTAAAATCGTATGATGTGACGTCACTTGTTTACACTGTCGTATAAAAGCTGCCGCTCAGTCGTTCTAGACACAGTCCCCATATTTTTCTCGCCGGGCGGAGTCAGACGCGCCATCCTAAGAACGAAGCTTAGAAAGGCTCCCGGGGCCGACGGCATCACAAACGCCGCGCTACGCCACCTGCCGCACCGGATGGTGGCGGCGCTGGCGCGCCTGTACACGGCGGTGCTGCGCACTGGGGCCTTTCCCGCAGCGTGGAAGGAGGGGCGCGTCATCATGCTGCCCAAGGCGGGGAAAAATGTGTCGAAGCCGGAGAGCTATCGGCCCATCACTCTGCTGTCCACCATCTCCAAGGTGTTCGAGTCGCTCCTGCTGCGGCACCTTACGCCACACGTAACTCCAAGGCCTGAACAGTTCGGGTTCAGGGCGGAGCACAGCACGACGCTCCAGCTGTCGAGGGTACTCTACCAGCTGTCCAGCACGATGAACAAGAAAGAGTACGCGGTAGCAGTACTCCTCGACATGGAGAAGGCCTTCGACCGCGTATGGCACGACGGCCTAGTATACAAACTGGCCACCTCCGACACGCCCCGTCGCGTAGTAAAGGTGGTCCAATCTTTTCTGTCCCACAGGAGCTTCAGGGTGCTGGTCGACGGAGCACTCTCTGCCCCCCGCCCCATTGAGGCGGGAGTACCACAAGGCAGCTGCGTATCGCCTGCGTGTTACTCACGCTACACCGACGACATCCCAACCACAGCGGACACGACGCTCGCGCTGTACGCCGACGACGCCGCGTACATCTCCACTTCGCTGAGTCCCAAGTACGCGGCGAAGAAGATGCAGCGCGCGCTGAATATGCTCCCAGAATGGCTCGCCAAGTGGCGACTCTCCGTAAACGTGAGTAAAACGCAGGCTATGCTCACTGGCCAGAAACACCCTCCACCACCCCTGAAGCTCATGGGAGCCGAGGTCGCGTGGTCGTCGCAGGTCAAGTACCTCGGCGTCACCATCGACCGTCGGCTCTCGATGCAGCCGCACGTCAAAAAGGTCGCGGCGCAGACAAGGGTCGCCCGTGCACTGCTCTACCCGGTGCTCTCGTCCCGCCTCCCGGCGCGTGTCAGGCTGGGCGTGTACAAGCTGTACATACGCCCGCTTCTGACATACGCCGCCCCCGCCTGGTTCGCCCTCACTAGCGAGTCGTCACGCAAGAAGCTCAGTGCGCAGCAGAACATGACGCTGCGCACCTTATTCCACGCCCCTCGCTATGTGAGGAACGATGTCATCAGGCGGGACTCCGGGATTGAGAGCCTGGAAGAGTTTGTGCAGCGCCTCGCGAGGGCAATGTTCACGCGTGCCGACGCCTCTGCTTGGCCCCACGTCAAGCACTTGGCGCCCTGGCATGCGCGCCCGCCTGACGCGAGGCGGCTCCCCAGAGACCTGCTCCCGACAGACGTTGCGGCTCCATCTTCCCGGACTTGACTCCTGGGTAAGTCGCCCCACGATACACGCGACTTACTCAAACAATGAAACTACACAAATTACACTTCACCCGGTACGTAACGTGTTCTAAGTTAATATAGGCACGTTGCGTACTAGAAACACACATTCACGACTCCACAAGCGCTATACATAACTAGCACCGGATAGCAGCGCACGCTATTCGGTGCAGACGCACTGAGCGGCGACTCGCAATACAAGCCGCTCACACATACATACTCGGCTCTGCGGTCGAAACGCAACCGGCTAGCTCTGGAAGCGGTACGGCCGAGAGCCCCGCATTCACTATAGGTGCGTCGGAGTCGGCACCCCTGTCGCTGGTCAGCTCCCGCTGGGCCTCCCCTAAATAGGGGTCTCACCTGGCGGGGTTAGATCGCCGGGGTATCGTGAAGAAACGACGCCGAAAATACCTAAAGGTCGGCGTCGAGGCGCGCCTATAGTAACACAATAGCAATTAATCACACGGGTGTGCGTTTGCCGTTCACTTTTGAACAGGCACTTAACGCACACCCGAATTACATCTACGCCGACAATAGGCAACCCAAGGACGGTCCCGTATTGACGGGACACGGCATAGCTCCTGCGGTCAGAGGGCGAAGCCCTGAGGCCGCTTGTCGCGCCCCTAGCGGGGCGCAGCGACTGCCCAGATTTCTAGACACAGTCTCTCTCGGACAGCCACAGTGTAAACATCTTAAGGTACGATTTATTTTTATATATAGAATTATGTTGTTGTATCGGTGTCCTAATAATATTGTGTTAATTTTTACTTGAAATTATGTGAAAGTGACGATGTTTTGAAAAGAGTAACTGTGGAGTTTCTTGCCGGTTCTTCTCCATAGATAACTACCTTCCGAACCGGTGGTAAATTAATAAACTGATATTGCTATACAGACTACTAATTATTTCTATAAAACACCTAGTAATCATGGTAATACCGATTAATAGGTAATTAATCGGTAAATACGTAATAAATCGATATTGATAATTAATTAATTCTATAAATAATAACATTCTCTATATATCTTTATATCTATATATCTTCCATTTCTGACATCAGAAGTGGGATAGTTCACAGCCCACTTATTTTGTTTCGGTATTGAGGTTAGATTCATAGCCCATGTGATTTTTTTTTTTTAAACGTCACTATTGTCAGATTGTTTTGCAGTTACTTTTCTTGCAAGTTAGTTTTGGTTAGCTGTACATTTGTTTTAGGCCTTTATTTCAAGTAGAAGGTACATGTATGTATATCGCTCTTGCTCAAATACTAATGCATTGGAGTGAAAGTTTCAGAATGAATCCTGCAATATTGGAAGGCCTCTTCATCCGTGATGCTATCTCGAGCTATTGCCGCCGTTCAGATGATTATGCGGCGCTTCCAGTCCAGTGACAGCGGTGCAGCCTGATGGTGCTATGGAATCAAAAAACTTTGCAAAGAAATTTGATGGACCAACATCATAACGGGAGTCAAGTAAGAAAAATAAGAAAAAAAAAAACTACTAAATAACATTGGACCAATAAGCTATATATAAAAAGTGTTATTATAAGTAATCCATATAAATTAACTAAAAGAAATATATCGGTAAATATGGAATCATTATTTTTAAAACTGTAACGATTATTATCGAGGAAATGTAATAAGTATCGATATTTTTTTTGTTTTCGTCAAGTTTTATGCATATTCTTGTTTAAAAATTGACTTTAGATTCATTGAGATTTAATTTTTTTTTTTCTATATAGTCGATTATTTTATAAAAGAATATCGATATTTTTTTTTTCTCTTTCTCCAAACCCTACTTTTCAATGTCACTTCGTTACTACTGTTATGGTGTTTATTTTCGTTAACTTTTCGCAATGTGTTAAAGGGTTTATTACAATTGTATACTGTACTCGATAGAGATCTATGATAACGGATACTAATTTTGTCAAAGCACACGGTAAAAATATGCCTAAAATTGACTCCATAATGATATGTGTATGTTTCAAAAATAATTTAGATTTTTATGCTCCTGAGCTGAAAAATATTAAATATTAATTAATTAAATATACTTCCAACTAAGTACAATTACTAACTAACTTAAATTTTGTCATGGGTTGTTCAAATAATGGTAGTCTTGACATAAATATGAAAAAAAAATTGTATTCGGCTTTATATCATCACAATTTCTCTGAGAAAGTTTCTTGGAAAGTTCTTTGGAACCTGTGTAGGTATGTCATATACTTCTCATAAGAACATTATGATTCACTTAAAATCAGATACAAAGTATTGTATATATTTGAATAATAATTATAAAGTAGTGTTCACTCTTGAAAAAGTTGGAGGCGATATGTTACTTTGTTCGAACATGCTTCATCAGTTTATTTTTTTATGGGCGCTATTAGTTCGCTTCAAATCCTCCGGCAGACCAAAGTATAGCCGTACACAAACAATATAGTATTTTTCCCGTAATTAGTCTATGCACTTGTTAGTCATTAGCTGCAACTTATTAATATTCAGTTGTAATGAATTAATGGTGATGTTGTTAATGATTTTTCTATGTTGGATGAAGATACTGATAGTGAAATAAGGATTTTCTGTTTTTTTTTTGTGTTTTTTGTAGGGGGTTAAGATTAGGTTTACAAGCTGATCCCTATGTCTCGATTAAGTATTCAACATGAAATTTTAAGAATCAGGCTCTTCTTTGTTTTCGATATTCTGTAGATTTGCATAACGCTCCTATCAATGTTTTTAATTTTGTTTTAACACGATCAATGTGTACTTTCCAATTGAGCCTATCGTTCAGCCAAAGTTCAAGATATTTTTTCTGGATATTTGCTTGATTTCTCGTTGATTGTGAGAAGTGTAAATCCGAAACCTGTTTGTTTTTATTAAATAAATTATGTGTGGTTTTTACTGAAGTATTTATACGTTTTGATAATGTACACCATTTGTAACTCATTTTTATACAGAAATCGCAAATAAATTTCAGAATGATGATAATTTATATCATTTAGAAAACTTGATGTCTGTTAACTTGTTGACGAATTAGTGAGGTAGTAATGCGACACGATTTGTATAGAGAATATATAATTTGAATTTTTGAAACTTACACTTATCACAATTGAAAACAAAATTCATTATGGGTTCCATAGTCGCTAATTATTAAATAATCTGAAATGGTTTTTAAAATGTTGCCAAATAATTTATTTCAATAGTCAAATTAGGTCACATAGGCATTGATCTCTCTTTATAACTAGTTTTGAGTCGAGATTCATTGAACTTAGTTCCACAATTATTGCCATTTTCAGTTACTAGATGAATCCCGTGTTTCCTAACTTAAATTGATTACAATAATTATTTTTTTCAATGATGATTTGAACAGAAGAACAGAACTTCAGCATCCCATACAATTTTGCTAATAAGTTTAAGGAATGGTATACATTTTCACAAGATGTGGTACAATTTACAATTTGTAATCCTACCGCCATATATTTACCAAAACTAGTTAAAAAAAATGTTTTAACTATAACTTTGTTTTCTTTTAATATATCTATTGATATTTTTTTCCAATATTTATTTGAATACTATTAAGTATATAATCAGTGAGCAATTTATAACAGCACTGTCATAGATATTATTTAGGATCCACTCCGTCCTAAAAACAAGTTACTCTTGCTATATTTTCATATGCTAGAAAAAAATCCTTAATACCACTTACCTTCAAGAATTTGCTCTTACAAATTCTTAAAAATTAATTTCTGTAGTGAAACTGTACAATATATATATTTTATTCTTAAAAATTTGGTACTGAACCTGAGTCACGTAGGTACTGTAATACGGACCTTACCACTTAATAACTTCAGGAAGCCCTAAAAGTAATGGAAAAGTAAAAGAATGTGTCCACGATTACAAATATGATAAACACTTCTTGTACTGATGTGTCAGACTGGCCGAGCGGTGCGTGGAAAGTTCAACTATCCATGAATACTGTAATTCAGCAATTGATTTTTGACCGTAGTGAGGCTACCATTCGTTAATTCCACCCATACAAACTTGATTAGTAATAGTGATAAATAATAATAACGATGGCTAAATTTTAGATGTTGAAGACATTTAAATTATTGTTCTAAATTGGATTCTTTTTTTCTTTTTATATATTGATATTTTCATGGCATTTTGTTTTATTATTGTATTACTCATATATTATTAAATGACATATTATCTCTAGTATAATTATAGATTTTATCTTTGACATTTTATTTTACAATTAGACGACATATTGTTAATATTTTTACACATTTCTTTTATTATTTTATTGCCTAATTTTTTTTTAATTAAGATTTTCATAAATCTCTGATGTTGATCTTTTCATACCAATATGGTTTTCGATTTTCCTTTTTATTTGATTATTTGTTTTATTGTACTATTAATTATTTTTACATTGAATGTGGGTTATTATCACTTTAAACTTGTTTGATATGTATTTTTTTATATTTGAATGGTACTGTTTTATTTTATAAAATCTCTATATAATGTATACTGTTTAGATATAAATGAAGAAAAATAATTGTATAATGAAAGACTTTAATTATAGAATTTATGTATATTATTGTACGATGAAATACTGATGGATTATTGTATGATGAAATACTGATGGATTATTGTACGATGAAATACTGATGAAATATTGTATGATGAAAACGAAATATTGTATGATGAAAACGAAATATTGTATGATGAAAACGAAATATTGTATGATGAAAACGAAATATTGTATGATGAAAACGAAATATTGTATGATGAAAACGAAATATTGTATGATGAAAACGAAATATTGTATGATGAAGACGAATTATTCTACGATGAAATAATGAGACATCTTTATCTTGACTGTTGTCTGCCATTCATGACCGCAGGTGATTGAGCTTCACTGATGGCGGGTGTTTGATGGGGCACAGTAAGATGAGATGATATAAACACGATAATGTAAAGAAAATTGTATGAAAAGTTAAGTGATAACACTACTGTTTTTGTTATGCTGTTATTATTATTTCAGGTGAATTGTATTATGAATATTTCGTAATTATTATGACCGATGAAATGCCTTAACTGTTGTCTGACATTCTCTGAACGCGGGTGATTTAGCTTCACCAACTGCGGGTGTTTGTCGCACAAGTAAGGTCTGTCTATTATAGATTTTTAATGTGATTATGACTTATTGATAGACGTTGCGAAGTAATAATGATTACGAAATATTGTAGCATTGCAGATGTTGCTAATTTATTTTTTCTTACTTATTGGTTTATTCTAATAATATGTACCTAAATTGTACGTTGAAATGATCGTGTTAGAATATTATAATTGTACTTCGAGAACGAAGTACATGTCAGTATGGCCGTGTTAGATAATAGTAACTGATTATTATATTATATAATTAATATTATATTTTGCTAAAGATATTCACATTAATCTAATAACTTTATTGTATAAAACACTAATGTAATTGAACTAATTTATTTCAACATATCTACTGTATTTTTATATCATTTAATCATAGCTTAATGTTAAAATACAAAGGTTAACAAATCTGTTTTAAAATCGTATGATGTGACGTCACTTGTTTACACTGTCGTATAAAAGCTGCCACTCAGTCGTTCTAGACACAGTCTCTCTCGGACAGCCACAGTGTAAACATCTTAAGGTACGATTTATTTTTATATATAGAATTATGTTGTTGTATCGGTGTCCTAATAATATTGTGTTAATTTTTACTTGAAATTATGTGAAAGTGACGATGTTTTGAAAAGAGTAACTGTGGAGTTTCTTGCCGGTTCTTCTCCATAGATAACTACCTTCCGAACCGGTGGTAAATTAATAAACTGATATTGCTATACAGACTACTAATTATTTCTATAAAACACCTAGTAATCATGGTAATACCGATTAATAGGTAATTAATCGGTAAATACGTAATAAATCGATATTGATAATTAATTAATTCTATAAATAACAACATTCTCTATATATCTTTATATCTTCCATTTCTGACACGTGCAAGTGCATTGAATGTGAATAGATCATCGCTACACTTCATTTTGCACACAAATCTAAAGCTACACTCCTTTAAAATTCAATTGGGGCACTTGGAAAAATTTCTTCGTGCCATAGTCGCAGCATACCTTTTTGTAAAATTTGCCTACGCACAACGGCCGATTTGCTGCCAAAAACACTTCACAGCGACTTGATATTCCCAAGAGCCAGGCTACTCTTTCCTAATCATTGCGTTCGCACAGTAAGCTAAACAAATATAAACTTTTTAAACAGCAAAATATTTATATATTTTTGTATGGAGGACTAACAGCTATTAAATACAGGAAATATACAGTATAGTAGACAGCGAGCCAATTAAAAGTCCTCACGTTTAGAGGCAGGAAAATCTAAGAAAATCATATAATAAGTCCATACAAATAAAAAATTACATTAGGTCAATCGGTTAAATTGTTTTAAAGATATAATATCATCTATCAAAACGTTTATTTTAGCCTACTTACATAATTTTATGAATATTCATAATGTTACACGAACTTAAAACTATGTTAGATTCGTTACCCCAACTTATTTTTTTCTGATGCTATGTAGATAGTCACATAAGACTTTAATTATTTTCAGCAATTGCTTTTAGATAGCAGTTGGCGTTGCTTCGTAGTTTGCTCAGCAGCGATGCTGTTCCTGATGATGGCTTGAAAGCTTTCGACGTTGACTCTACAGCACCGAGGCAACCCCTACAGCATCCTGAAGGCATTGTTGTACTGCTCACGCCAGGTACTGACAACCAAAGTTTAGCCTGAAACAGTGTCTTAACTGCAACTGAGCAGACAGCAGAAAGAAGTCCAGAGGGAATAGGTAAGCGTGCTCCATCTTCGATCACATCATCACTTACCATCAGGTGAGATAGTGGTCAAACGCGAACCTATTTTCAATAAAAAAAAAACCGGTCAAGTGCGTGTCGGGCCACGCGCAGTGTAGGGTTCCGTAGTTTTTATAACAGCCAAGTGCGTGTCGTATTCGCTGACTGATCGTTTCGTACCATGCTCTAACTAAAAGCCAAACATGACTACCTAACTAATTTGACTTCCTATACAAATCCTCACCCGACCCGACAATTTTGCACGGAAAGTTTCAATTTTTTTTTTTTAGAGATTTGTATAAAACTTGTCATAGCCGGTGTTTTGAATTTAAATACGGACACAGAGCTACACTACTCAATCGTCACAAGAAGCTAGCACGATACAACTGGCGCTTAGCGCCATCTATCGACATTTCTATAGAGTTGTTCGAAATGTTCGAGTCAAATACTATTGGTCGACTATTACTCGTAAACTTGTAAAACCCACTTATGTGTGATAGTTTTCCTTTAAATTTCGTTATATATAGGTACTACTGCCGTGACATTTGAATTTCTAACTATAACCGTTTAGTTGATAGAGGGGGGGACACTTGGCTCATCTCGGGGCACATCTGGGAGCCGATCCGGGAGTCGATCTGGGGGCTCATCTCGGGGCCCAGCTGGGGGCTCAGCTAGGGGCCCAACTGGGGGCCCATGCGGGGGCCAAGCTAGGGGCCCAACTGGGGGCCCATATGGGGGCCCAACTGGGGGCCCAACTGGGGGCCCAACTGGGGGCCCAACTGGGGGCCCAACTAGGGGCGCATCTAGGGGCTCAACTGGGGGCCCATGTGGGGGCCCATCTGGGGGCCCAGCGGGGGGCCCAGTGGGGGGCCCAACTGGGGGCTCATGTGGGGGCCCAACTGGGGGCCCAACTAGGGGCCCATCTAGGGGCCCAACTGGGGGCCCATGTGGGGGCCCATGTGGGGGCCCACCTAGGGGCCCAACTGGGGCCCCACCTGGGGGCCCACCTGGGGGCACAACGGGGTCCCACCTGGGGTACCAACGGGGGCCCCACCTGGGGGCCCAACGGGTGGCCCATTGGGGGTCCCAACTGGGGCCTCATCAGGGGCCCCACCTGGGGACCAGAATGGCGGCCCAACTGGGGGCCTAACTGGGGGCACAACTGGGGGCCCATCTAGGGGCCCAGCTGGGGGCCCGTCGAGGAAACTCGTAGGGGCCCATTTGGGGGGTCAAGTGCCCGAGTCGGACGTGACGTCCGATTCGGATACGTCCGTCATGGACACGTCGGCGGCCGAAACCGACCGCCAAAACCGAAAGAGGGCCTTCCTGAGGCCTGGCTCCGGGGGCTCGGAGTCGGTCAGCGAGGCGAGAAAGAAGCCGAGGCAGAGGAAGGCTTCGACGTCCACCTCACCCTGCACCCTAGAGGTAGGCTTATCGGAGGCCGAGCGCCGCCCAAACTTGGCCAAGCGGGCGCAGGTCCAGCAGGACCTCGAGGAGCGGGTCGCTGCCAAGGAGCAGCGGGCGCGCGCTACCCGGGCCAAGTCCGGGTACGGCGCGTCCCTCCTGCACTACGCGGACCGTTCCTTGGGAGAGCTGGAGCGGATGGCGGAGGAGGATGAGGAGGAGATCATGGAGATCGCCACCAAATCCTCCCACCTGAAGGGCACTTTCCAGAAGGCCCTGAAGTGTCGGGCCGCGAGCATGCGCGCAATAATTTTAGAAATTGCGCAGCGCAACGCGACGGAAGAGACGCGGCAGCTGCAGGCGCGCGTCGACCGCCTGCAGCTGGAGGTCAGCCAGCTGCACCAAAAGCTGGCTGAGGCCACGGCCCGGCCCATTCAGGCCGAACGGGCACCGGCAGTGGTGGCCTCCATCCCCTCCTCCTCCTCCAACCTGGAGGAAATTATCAGGAGGGTGATAGCGGAGGAGAGGAATTTTACCAGGGCCTGCCTAGCGGGCATAGAGGACCGGCTCCTGCCGGAAAGGCGACTCCGCCCACCGCTAGCGGCGGACAAGAGCTCGCCACAGGTGGAGCCGGAACCCGTGCCCCAGGCGGGCCCGGCAGCGGGCGCCCAGCCCGCAGGGAAGGGCAAAGGTGGGGGCAAGAGGAGCAAAGCGGCCCCTCCTCCTCCGCAAGCCCCTACCAACACAAGCCCAGAGGGGGCGCCCGAGCCGGTGCCCGGGCCTTCCTCCGCTACCCAGCCGGCCCCTCCCCAAACCCAGGACGCCCTTCTTCCGTCCACCACCCCGGCCAACATGTCGTGGACGGAGGTGGTGAAGAAGGGCAAGAAGAAGCCCGCAGCGCCCGCAGCGTCCGCAGCGCCCGCAGCGACCGCTCCTCCAGCCAAAACGGCTCCAGCCGCCGGCAGGAAACTGCCTCCTCCTCCCCGAACCGCGGCCGTCGTGGTAACAATCACCCCGGAGGCCGCGGAGCGGGGGGCGACGTACGAGTCCGTCCTCAGACGGGCTCGTTCCAACGCTGATCCCACGCAACTAGGGATCAGCAATATCACCTGCCGGCGGACAATGACCGGGGCTCGAATTTTCGAGTTCGGGGGGGAGCGGCGCGAGAGCAACGCCGACCTCTTCGCAAAAAAATTGCGGGAGGTCATTGCGGACGCGGCGACGGTCGCCAGGCCCGCGAAGACCGCACCCCTGGAGGTGGCTGACGTCGACGACTCGGCCACCAGGGAGGATGTGGTGGCGGCCGTCGCGGCGGCGGGTGGCTGCGACGCCAGCGCGGTGAGGTGCGGGCCCATCAGGCCTGGCCGCCGCGGCATGGGCACCACGCGCGTGGAGTGCCCAATTGTCGCCGCCAGGGCCCTCCTCGCCGCGACCAAGGGGCGGCTGCCTCTGGGGCTCAGCACGGCCGTAGTGCGGGCGCTTGAGGACGGGCCGATGCGTTGTTTTAAATGCTTCGCACTCGGCCACACTCGGGCCACGTGTCCCTCCAAGGCCGACTGGGGGGACGCGTGCTACCGCTGCGGGCTCCAGGGGCACAAGAATGCCGCCTGCGGCGCCGCCACGCCACATTGCGTGACGTGCGCCGCCAGTGGCCGCCCTGCCGACCACAAGATGGCGGGTGGGAGCTGCAAGCCCCCCGTCAGAAAGGGAGTGGTGCAGGCGCAGGTCCGACCTGCCGCCTCCGCCGCCACCGCCGTCGTCGTCGCCGCCGCAGCTCCAGTGGCGGCAACAGAGGGGGGAGCAATGACGATCGATGGATAGGGTCGACCGTCATCGCTTCCTCCAGGCGAACACCAACCACTGCAAAGCGGCCCAGGACCTGGTGGTTCAGGTCATGGCCGAGTGGTTGGTGAACGTGGCGGCGGTCGCCGAGCCGTACTCGATCCCCGGCAGCTGGCTGGGCGACGAGGATGGCTTGGTGGCACTAGCGGCGCGGTCTTCCACGGACTCCCCTCCCCTCTCGCTATTAGAGAGGGGACCGGGATACGTGGCCGCCGCGTGGGGAGACTCGGCCCTCGTGGCCGTGTACTTCTCCCCAAACCGCTCCTTGCAGGACTTCGAGGACTTTCTCGGGGTCCTGGCCGCCGTGGTCGGCAGGGCGGCGCCGCGTCAGGTCGTAGTCTTGGGCGACCTGAACGCCAAGTCGACAGCCTGGGGCAACCCGGCCGCCTCGTGCAACGTCCGAGGTCGCGCCGTGGAGCTCTGGGCGGCCACGTCCGGCGTCTCCCTGCTCAACAGGGGGGCGGTCCACACGTGTGTGCGGCAGCGGGGAGGGTCGGTGGTGGACGTTTCGTTCGCCACCCCCGCGATAGCCGCCCGCGTCGTGGACTGGCGGGTGGAGTTGGTGGAGACCTTGTCGGACCACCGCTACGTGCGGTTCGACATCGTCTCCGCCAGGGGCTCCGCGGAGTCCGCTGGGTCGGGGCAATCGCCGTTCCCGCGGTGGGCTCTGACCCACCTGGACAGGGAGGCGGCGGCGGAGGCGGCGTTCATCCAGGACTGGCTGTCGCCGCCCGCCGCCGGTCTGGACGTGGACACCGCTGCGCGGCAGCTGGGGGATTCCCTGACCGAGGTGTGCAACTCCAGCATGCCTCGGTCTCGCCGGCCGCCAGCCAGACGGGCCGTGTACTGGTGGTCGGCGGAGCTGGCGGAGCTCCGTGCAGCGTGCGTGCGGGCCAGGAGGGCCTACACGCGGAGCCGGCGGCGGCGTCGCAGAGACTTGGCCGACGAGGACCGCCTCTACGAGGCGTACGTGGAGGCCAAGACGGTCCTCGATCGGGCCATCGCCACGGCCAAGGACTCGGCGAGAGCCGAAATGCTGGAGGGTCTCGACAACGACCCCTTCGGGAGGCCATACAAGGTGGCGCGCAGCAAGCTGCGCCCCTTCGGCCCCCCCGTTGTCGAGACCCTGGAGCCCTCCTTCCTGGACGGGGTGGTGCGGTCCCTGTTTCCGCGCAGGGGCAACTTCACCCCGCCAGTGATGGCTCCGCCGCCGCCGCCGCCGCCGCCGCCGCACGAGGCGGAGGAGGAGGAAGCCCCGCCGGTCACGGAGTCGGAGCTCGGCGCGGCCATCGACCGTGTCCGCGCCAGAAGGAAGGCTCCGGGCCCCGACGGGGTCCCCGCAAGGGTGGTGGCGATCGCCGCCACCCAAATGGAGGCGCGGTTTCGGGACCTCTTCGATGCATGCTTCGCGTCGGGGAGGTTCCCGAAACCGTGGAAGGAGGGCCTATTGTGCCTCCTTCGCAAGGAGGGCCGCCCGGCGGACTCCCCCTCGGCATACCGGCCGATCATGCTCCTGGCAGACGTCGGGAAAATGTTCGAGGGGATAGTCGCCGCCCGCCTAAAGGAGCACCTGCGGGATGTCGGACCGGACTTGTCGGACGCTCAGTTCGGCTTTCGGGCTGAGCGTTCGACGGTGGACGCACTGGCCTGCCTCAAGGGGCAGGTGGAGGAGGCGATGCAGGCGGGGGACGGGTTGCTGGCGGTGTCGTTCGACATAGCCAACGCCTTCAACTCGATCCCCCACTCTACCATCATGGAGGCGCTCCGCTTCCACGGAGTGCCTCCATACCTGCGGCGTCTGCTGGCCAGCTACCTGGAGGACAGGGAGGTCCTCCTGGTGGACAGGTCTGGCCGAGTCCGGCGATATCCCGCCGAAGCCGGCGTCCCACAGGGGTCGGTCGTGGGGCCCCTGCTCTGGAACGTCGGCTACGATTGGCTCCTGCGGGGAACTCTCCCCCGGGGCGTTAGGGTCGTCTGCTACGCGGACGACACTCTCCTCACCGCCCGGGGGGAGAGTTTCGGAGAGGCGGCCTCGGCGGGCGGCTCCCTCGTCGCGGGGAGGATCCGCCGCCTCGGCCTGACGGTGGCGCTGCACAAAACCGAGGCCGTGTACTTCCACGGTCTTCGGCAGCGGCAGCGCCCCCCGCCCGACGCCCACATCCACGTGGAGGGCGTCCGCATCGCGGTTGGGGCCCAGATGAAATATCTGGGCCTCGTGCTCGACAGCAGGTGGCGCTTCGGCCCGCACTTCCGCGGGCTGTCGGCGCGCCTGCTGAAGACCGCGGGCGCCCTCTCGTGGCTGCTCCCCAACGTGGGGGGGCCCAGCGTCCGATGCCGGCGACTCTACGCCGGCATCCTGAGGAGTATGGCCACCTACGGGGCCCCCATCTGGGAGGACTCCCTCCGGAGGAGGGAGAATGCCGCGGCCTTGCGGGCCCCGCAGAGGGCCATAGCCCAGCGGGTGGCGCGGACCTACCGCACGGTGGGCTTTGCGGCGGCGTGCGCTCTGGCGGGCACCCCGCCTTGGGAGCTCGAGGCGTGGGTGCTCGCCAGAGTGTACGAGTGGACGGCGGGGCGGCGGGCGAACGGAGAGCGCCCAGCCCCGCGAGAGAGGGAGGCCGTCCGGCGGGAGGCAAAGGAAGCCGTCGTCCGGCATTGGGCGACGGACCTCGCCACCGCGGTATTCGGTCGCCGCACACTCGACGCGATCGGGCCGCTCCTGCAAGAGTGGCTCGATCGGTCGCACGGGGTGGTCTCCTTCCGACTGGCGCAGGTGCTGACCGGCCACGGATGCTTCGGGGCCTACCTGCACCGCATCGGTCGGGAGGAGACACCGTCGTGCTGCGATTGTGGCGCGGCGGTAGACACGGCGCAGCACACCCTGGAGGAGTGCCCGTCGTGGTCGGAGCCGCGCCGCGATCTCGTTGCGGCGATCGGGCCGGACCTCTCGCTCCCCGGCGTGATCAACGCCATGCTGGGGGACGAGGGGTCCTGGGCGGCGGTAGCCTCCTTCTGTGAACAGGTCATGTCGCAGAAGGAGGCGGCGGAGCGCGCGCGCGAGGACGACCCTCTCGCGCCGGCGCTCCGCAGGCGGAGGAGGGGTCGGAGAAGACGTCAGTATGACGAGCACCTCCGACTCCTCCCTGGTGGAGGCCAGCAGGCAACGGGTGCGGGGGCACCCCTGCCTGCATCGCACGCGCCTTCACCAGCGCCGGACGGGAGTGGCCAGGTGTTCCCGGCCATTCCCGTCGCCCCCCAGCCCGGGGGGCACGTAGGGCCCGCCATCTAGGCGGGCACGCGCCAGAGGGCCGTGGACGCAGAATGTCTCCCACAGCCCTCCCAACAAGGCGCCGGAGGGAACACCGCTGAGTTTTAGTGGGTATACTGTCGCCGTCATGCGACAGGGAGTCCCACACTCCCCGTCTCGCCCCCCCAGCGAGCGGAAGTGCGTAACTGTCATTTCTCAGCGAGAAAAAAAAAAAAAAAAAAAAAAAGGGGGGGACACTTGACTCTAACGAAAATTGGTACTTTAAAGCTTGATAAATCACGAACGGTTTACTTAATCAAAAAACGGTCTTACCAAACCCCTAATATTTTTGAAAGACCTATCCAATGATATCCCACACTATGGGAAGAACGAAAAAAAAATTATCATGCCACTTTACATGTATGGGAGGTACCCTAAATAATTGTTTTTTTCAAAATTTTATTGTACCACTTTTTCGGCGTCATTAACGTGTATACTCATGCCAAAGTACAACTTTCCACCAATAGTTTTTGAGCTAAACCGCGGACAGACGGACAGACAGACGGACATGGCGAAACTATAAGGGTTCCTTGTTGACTACGGAACCCTAAAAAGAGCACCTTATAAACCTGTGCGTCACCATATTGTCACGAACTGTCAGTCACCCTCTTTTTCTGACAATGTCCAGCGCATAAGACAAATCTTCACATTAACAAAATTTCCAATGTAATTACCAACTTACGTACCAACTGAGTGACCTTGTCAATTTTTAAAATAAAATCTTAATTTCATATGTGGGTAAAATTCACATTACTCTCAATCTTGTTAACCTCTCCAACTAAGCTAAATGTGCTTGTGTCTGGAGTGGGCTCACGGCAATAGTTTAATGGGTGGGGTTCGAACCCGCGACCTCGCGCTCATGAGGTCGACACCTTAGCCATTAAGCTTTTGACGCTTATTAGTAAATATAAAATTACCAAAACGTTGAATATCCACGTTCACTAATCACTTAAGAACTGCATGCTTCGTACCGTCGTTTGTTCTCAATTCGTCGCTTTTTTGTGGGTCGGTTTGTAATTTACTCAGTCACAAAAGCCTAAATGTCACCTTTTGCAAAATATTTCTTTTCCCGATAATTTTTGAGGAGTTCTTGTGGTACCTCACCATCAGCTCCACATCACCTTTTGCATTCTGACGAGCATAAAGTGCTTAACAACCATATCCAAGTAATCGAATCGCAACCAATAAAATACTTGTTATTAAGTAGTTCCGGTAGCCATCTGTGGTCTTCATTATTAGTTCCACTTCACCAAATGGTACTTTTCGAGAGCAACTGCACAAGTTACTATGAAAAATACCCAAATCGCTATAGATGTGCCTATAATATTTGAAGAGTTCCCTTGATTTCTCAAGGATTCCACTATCTAATCCTGACGTCATGACAATGAGACTAACTAGAAAGTATACCCTTTCAAAAAAAAAAGAATTTTCCAAATCGGTCAAGCCGTCTTCAAGTAATCGGGGAAAAAACATAAAAAAAGTTGAACTGAGGAGCTTCTCCTTTTTTTGAAGTCGGTAAAAAGAAAAACGAAGTTGTTGCAGGCGAAGTGCTAGTGGTTAATAAATCCATAAGGGTGTATGAAGGTTGAAGGACAAACACAATAAATTGGTCTGAATATGAACCGAATTTATTTGCGCGTAAATGAGCAAATATACAGGTTAATGAGAACAAGAGAGGGAAGTGACTGCGTAGCCGTGGCGAGCGTCGATTGCTTCTCGTGCAATATGTTATACGCCTTACTTTTATGTCTGTAAACATTGATTCAATAATTTTTTAATTCGTAATATTCTTTTCACTTAATAATCAGTTTAACAATAGCCTAAATCAAATCACGTCGGGGTGTTGAAAATCATAGTACATAATAAATTATCTGAATGTGTATCGAATTTGATTCGGCGGAAAGACTAAGAAATCGTATGATTAGTATTTCAACTAAAAGCTGATAATAAAAAAATAATTTCCAAATCTATAAAACCCGACTGTTCAACTGAAATACAAGAAACAAGTCCATTTTCATTTAAAAAGTAACAAGCAGGTGGGACCCAATTGAACATACAATGCAAAAAATATTGAATATATAAGAACTAACATTAGTTTTGTAAGTTGTTTGTATACTTAAGTAAATGGATTCTCTACGAAATAAAAGATTTTTATTTTGTAATTATAAAAACGAGGTGGGGCTCGCTAACTAGTCTCTTTTTTAACTGACTGAAGAATGAGAAAATGAAACAGTCGGGTTTTTTACATTTTTTTAAATTACTTTTGTTTTCGTAATATTTATACAGACTGTCTCGTAGCTGCTACGGCTACGGCGCGGCGTAGCAATAATCGGCTCTATTGGACTGACTTATTTAAAGTTATCTGTGCTATTGGAGTTGCTACGGCGTAGTCGTCGTCGACATGCTTGTAGCTACTACAGCATATTAATCGTTGACGCGCTCGTAGCTGCTACGGCGTAGCCATGTTAAAGTTTTTTGTGCATGTTGTTAGTCTAGTCAGGACATGTCATGCTCGCGACGCAGTGCGGCTGACAAAATGGAATAGTGGTTGTCTTGTCTGGAGTACGGCGCGGCTCTCCTGTCCAACCAATCACACAATGCATAGCACTCACCATATTGTCAATTAATATCGTAAACATAAATTGTTTAAATGTTTAGTATTTTTTCAATAAATAAATGTTAAGTACAAGTGAGACATTCATTTGTACTTAGTGCCATACTACGCAAGCACTCCGAACTGCCGTTCGACCCTGACATAAGACATGAATATAGACGAAGACCTGTTAGAGTCTGTTCAATTGAGCCAGTCAGCACCGAAGCAGTTAGACGACAGTATAAATACCTAAGCCCTATTTTGTATAACCGAGTCAATGAAGTATGTGACATTTATTCACTCAATCTAAGAGATTGTCGTGTCACCGTTGACAAATGGCTGCATGGTTTAACCTATGAAAAACTTGAAAACCTTGTTAAAACGTAACATTCAACTTCTTCAATCTCAACGCATACTTAAATACTCACTCACACGCTAACACCTGCACATATCACAACACCAGTATCACGCACTCACACGTACAACACACCACACGCACAACACACCACACGCACAACACATCACACACACGTACAACACATCACACACACATAAAACTCATGCCACATACACGAACACACACACATGCATGCGCGCACACAATAGGTAACTTTATGCATGTTAATTACGTATTTTGTTTTATATTCTTTTCTTCCATCTTTAATCTTTGATCTTTGTTTAAACTTACCTAGAAAATTTTGTTTACGATGGAACGCTGACGCGTAAACTACTTGTATGGGCGTTAATAGCTGCAACACAGTTTATAACTAATGCAGTCATTATCGTACTCTAATTTATTGTATTTGTGTTTTTAGTTCCAATAAATCTTTTATTATTTTTCAAAAAAGGAGGAGTTTCTTAATACGTCTCTATACATATATCTATATTTTTTATGTCTGTTCGGCCATATCTTCGTCGTTTATGAACCAATTTTGTCGTATTTTTTATTCGAGAGAGTATACTTTTGAAATAGTCCCATTTCGTCAAACTGGTTCAGTGGTTTTATTCTTATAACGAATTAAGTGTAAGAAATATGACATAGAAGAAAACTAAATCGCGTAGCTTGCTTTCCTTAATACAATAACATAGTCTCCCCTCAGTTACACAGTATCAAGGCAGGCGGCTTGTGACGGCGGCGCCGTGCACGAAGTCGGCCGTGTTCGGGCATGTCGGCACGTGTCGCGCTCGGGCGACATGTGCCTCGCACTGGATACTGGATTATCATATAACAAACATTATGTACTGGACCACTACAACTGCGGCTAACACAGATTTAACACTTTATGAAGCGATCGCTGGACAGTTAAACTGTTGAGGGATCCGTACCTCAGAAGCTAGGTCTTCCAAAAGGTTTGTTAATACATCTTACTTACTTTTATAAACTTACATTATTTTGTAGTTGAACAATGGATTGTGAAGGTAATGGATGCACGGAAGAACATAAAGGTTATTTAAGTATAAAGTTAAGTTTATATCGAAGTAAACAAACAAATCGAAGTTTGTTCTCGTTCTTCAAACATTCTATTTTTACATCAGATTAATTTTTGTTGTTATGCTATTTAATCAAATGTGTTTCAAGACGCTGACTAAATATTTCATCTAAAGTAATTGTTCGGTCTAAGCAACCGAACACTTGCTAACGTAGCAGTTTCCAACAATTGTATCTAAGTGACAATTGTCGTAAACTGCTACGCTTCAGTGCATTACCAGAGACCATACGGACCGGGTGCATTCACAACATTAACATATAACATTTTAACGTAACATTTTAACATATCTAACATTTAACTTTAAGACTTTTAACATTAAACTTGTAGAACATTTAATAAACGATTTAACATAAAAACCAAACAGTGCTTTAATATTGCCTACGACCTTGCAACCCGTACATAATGGTCCTTCGAACCGGGTATCGCGCGCGTTTCGAAAAGTAATCGCGAGTGTTGTGTGAAAAACAGTGTGGTGTGTTGTGGACTACAGTGGTATTCTGGACTGTTTGGTGACTGGATTACGCTCCTGATCCAGTGAGAACATCAGCGGTGGTTCAATATCGACAACAACAAGTAAGATCTTTCCATTATTTCCCACCTTGAGAGATTTTACGTCTTTAAACAACGAGCCAAATGGCCGAGCTTTTCGAAGTCCAACTGGAGCTCGCCATCAACATCGAAAAGATTGGGGTTAATTTGAAGAAGACCGGTGTGCAACGACGAACCTTCGAATACTTAAAAAAGTGTTTGAACAACTTGAAGAATACTGGAAGGAGTACCAATTTAACCATAATCGCCTTTCAACTGAAGTAAGCAAGTCGCATGTGTGAGATTAAATATATAACATAGATGTATATATAAAGTATATGTATAAAGTGTAGATATTTTTAAAAGTAATTAATTATCAATATCAATTTATTATGTATTTACCGATTAATTATCAATTAATCGATATTACCAGGATTGTCAGGTATATTATAGAAATAATTTAGCAATTTGTATAGCAATATCAATTTATTCATTTACCACACGGTTCGGAAAGGGTCGTTTTCTGTGGAGAAGAACCGGCAAGAAACTCCACAGTTACTCTTTTCAAAACATAATTCATTTTCACATAAACATCAATTCACTATATGTACTTTACAATATTACCACAATGTGATTACTATCGTTATAACTTATAGCTTTATTTACTTGTGTATCTACTATTTCATTACTCCATTACATATTATATAAGTAATGTTATTTATACAATTAATACCAAATATTCATTAAATTATCACACAATTATCAATTAATAACACTGTCATATTAAAGTAACAAATACAAAATAATTAATTTATATTCAAATACAATAGCAATACGTTAGGATTTTTATACCAATTCTACACATAAAAATATAAGAAAATATTAATAAAAATTAGAAACAACACAAGTTCACTTAACTTAGGTCCGTTCGGTGTGACTGCTCCAGAGTGACTGTGAGTGACTGTGTCTAGAACGACTGAGCGGCGGCTTTTATGCACAGTGTAAACAAGTGACGTCACATCGTACGATTTTAAAACAGATTTGTTAACCTTTGTATTTTAACATTAAGCTATGATTAAATGATATAAAAATACAGTAGATATGTTGAAATTAATTAGTTCAATTACTTATTAGTTTTACGATGACAGAATTAGTAAACAAGCAACGTTATTTTTTAAATAACGTTTAAATATTCTGTTATACAAGACAACAATGAAAGAACAGTTTAAACTCTTCTCTTATCTTATAAATAGGTTTCGTAATAGTGTTTACAATGTTTTGATAATAAATAGTTAAATTTTGTATATCACATGTTAAAAAGGTTATAATTATTTTAGTGATATTTTAATTTGTGTTCAATTAAAGAAACAAACTTGAGTTAATGTAATAAACCAACTGAAATTATTTGAATAATCCATAACGGCTAAACAGACCTGTACTTCGCTCTCAAAGTACCAACTAATTATAATCAATACAATAGCCTCTGGCCTTGACATACCAGTCCTATCACCTGCGGCGCATGAGTTTCAGAAAGGTATCAGGGCAGGGCTGCCAAGCAGTCTACATATGGCCGCCGGCCTTGACATACCAGTCCTACCACCTGCTGCGCATGGATTTCAGAAAGGTATCAGGGCAGGGCCTCAGCAGTCTACAACGGCCTCTGGCCTTGACATACCAGTCCTATCACCTGCTGTGCATGAATTTCAGAAAGGTATCAGGGCAGGGCCTCAGCAGTCTATAATAACCTCTATATTTTTTATAAGATTATATTCAATAATTTCAAACAAACATCGTTAATTGAACACAAACTAGAAACAAGGTATATAGTTTCAACACTTATTTCATTATACGTCATTAACTATTTTGGTCTTGAAGTACAAAGAATTGTCAAATGTGATTTATAATATTTTCTTACCTCAATGTCTTTTCATTTCATTCTTATTTTCTATGTTTTAACTATGAGTTTGTTTATGTTTTACCAATTGCATAGATGTGTCATGTCCCCTCCACCCGCTGCTAGTGGGATAGGCAAGCACCGAACAAAATATCGACCAGCGGAAACATATCTAACTATCATTTAACTCATTGTGTTCCAATTATGGTTATTAGAAATATATTAATAATCACATTCAACATTACAAACAAACTATAATGACTTATGATTATAATAAAGATTTAGAAACAAAAATCATGGTTACCTCAACAATACAAACTTTGATCCACTATTTAATTTTTTTTTTACGTAATCTCTGGGGAAATTATGAATTTCAAAAAAATCCTTCCCTATTCCTTGTTTACAATAAAAAGGGAACCTCTGTGCAAAATCTCAGCTGTTAGGTCCAAGGGTTTGGGCTAGGCGTTGATGAGTCAGTCAGTAAGGACTTCTCTTTTTGTTTATATAGATATTTTTATTTCCCAGGAAACCATAGTAACCATTTATATTTAATTATTTAAATACAATCCAATTTTATGTTATTATATTTTATATTATTATATATATATATATATTTTATATTATGATAGAATTATAAGAAATAATTTAATTAATATTAACACTAATTTTATTGATTTTATTGTTATTATTGAATTTATTTACTTTTGCTTACTTTACTAATTCGTAAAGCTTATCGTTTCTCCAGTAATAAGTGATAAACAAATAATAATGATAACAAAATAATATGCATTATTAAGTAAGTAATATTGTTTTGTATAATATAGTACACTTTAGTTAGAAAAATAAAAAGAAACATTTTAAAATTTATGCCACGTCCCTAATATATAACTTGTGGATAACGGTGTTGGAGCACATTAACTTACATATTATTAGTTGATAATCCAGAAAGGCTTTAGAAAAAAAAATCTATTGATGTAGCCATATACGATTTCTTGCAAACAGCAGCAGAGTCGATAAAATAACTACCAACTCTAGCGCTTTACATGGATATGTCAAAAGCTTTTGATCGCGTAGATCATAAAATACTAGTAAATAAACTTAACGAATACGGAACAAAAGGAAACGCATTAAATTTAATCGAATCTTATTTTAGTAATAGGCAGCAAATAACTGTAGTAGTCGGGATTAGTGAAAAAAAAACAGATATATTTTTCAAACCTGACCAGAGAACTGTAACGTTTGGAGTGCCACAAGGAAGTGTACTCGGGTCACCCCTATTTATTATTTACATTAATGACTTTCCAACAGCTTCCATTTATGCAACGACTAGTTTGGAGACGATAGTACTTTTCTTTTTAATAGTGATGAATTAAGTGCACTAGAGACGGATATTGATTCTAGCATAAAATCGGATGTGAATTGGCTACAGAATAATAATTTTGGTTATAAATCTAGACAAGACAGTTATAATGAATTTCCAACAGAGGCTTTTCCGGAATCTGAACTTCAATTAGTTACGATGACAAAACTATTAATGAGACCAAAGTGACGAAATTTCTCGGATTAAATATAGAAAGCACATTAAAATGGCATACACATATTTACAATGTGTGTACTAAATTAAGGAAAAATTAATATGCCTTGCATATGTTAAGTAAAATAACAAATCAAACAACAGTCTTAACAGCATATCAAGGCCTGGTTACCTCAACATTGAGATACGGAATTATATTTTGGGGTAATGCAACAGATAAAGATACGGTATTTAAGTTCCCAAAAAGATGCATTACAGCGATTTGTAATTTAAAGAGTACAGACAGTTGCAAAATACTTTTCAAAGATACTAAAAGATTAACAGTTCCCTCATTATATATATACGAAATATCCATGTTCATCAAAAATAATTTACATAAATTTTCTAGAGTAAATAGAAAACGTCGTTGTGACCAGTTACAAATAGTTGTATCCAAAACTTCAATATATAGGAACAGTATTTTCGTAATGGCTCCAAAACTATATATTACATTGCCAAAGGGTAAAGAAGAAGAAGAAGAATGAGGGAAATGTCAGCCATTTTAAGCGTAAATTCACTTTTATTTCTAGTTGAAAAGACATACTACTCCATTAGACTTTTTAAAAGACAAGTATTCATGAATTTTATGACCGACAGTATTTATTTATTTTATGACCGACAGTATTTATTTATTTTAATTAATTCTTTTTAATATATTTATTTTAATTAATACATTTTAATTTATTTATTGTAGTAATTTTAATTTATTTATTGTATTAATTTTAATTTATTTATTGTATTTATTTTAATTTATTTATTGTATTTATTTTAATTTAATTTATTTAGAATTAATTTAATTCATGTTAATTCAGTTCAATTTCAAATTCAGTTCAATTCAATCCAATCCAATTCAATTCGATCGTATTCAATCCAGATCAATTCAATCCAGCTCAATTCAATTCAGTTCCATTCAATTCAGTTCAATTCGTCATAATGAAATGAATTTCATTTTTATTAACGGATCTGGACAGCAGGTATCTGCTCTAATACACAACTGCCTCATCCAAATCAAATTCTCGAGAGAAAAAAAAAGTGACGCTATTAAGTTTTTTTTTTTAACATGTTTTAGAACAGAAACTTGGTAGTAGCAAAATAAAGGTTACTTATTATTTAACATGATTTGGTATACGCAAAGGAGAGAAAACGGTAAATGTTTGTATCATTGTGATAACCAATCCTTGAATTATCCATAGACCGTTCGGCCAATCTGACTATTTAGCAAACATACCACAAAACATACTAACGCATTTAGTTACAGTGAATACATATCGTTCTACTTGTGATACGCTTAAAAATGACCTAATTTGACTACTGCTAAAATTGGTTCAAACTTATTTAATTGTTTTTTTTTTCTTACTTGACTCCCGTTATCATCGGCTTTTGCAACTGTTTTCATGCTGGTCCATCAAGGTTATTCGCAAGGCTCCTCGATGTTATGGCACCATCAGGCTGAATTGCTGTCACTGGCTACTGGATCAAGGTCCGGAAGCACCACATCATCATTTGAACGACGGCAATAGCCCGAGACAGCATCACGGATGAAGAGGCCTTCCAATATTGCGGGATCCATTCTGAAACTTTTCACACAATGCATTAGAATTAGGGCAATAGTGACATACATGTACCCTCTACTTGAAATAACATCAAGGCCTAAAACAAATGTACAGTTACCCAAAACTAGAACTGAAAAGAGTAACTGGAAAACAATCGGACAATCGTGACCTATATTCAAGTACGAGGGTACTTGAATATTTTATTCTTAAAATAAAATCACATGGACTATGAACCAAGACTCAATAAACCGAAACAAATTAAGTGGGCTGTGAACAATCCCACTTCTGATGTGAGATTAAATATATAACATAGATGTATATATATAGTATATGTATAAAGGTGTTGTAATTTTTAAAAGTAATTAATTATCACTATCAATTTATTATGTATTTACCGATTAATTATCAATTAATCGATATTACCAGGATTGTCAGGTATATTATAGAAATAATTTAGCAATTTGTATAGCAATATCAATTTATTCATTTACCACACGGTTCGGAAAGGGTCGTTTTCTGTGGAGAAGAACCGGCAAGAAACTCCACAGTTACTCTTTTCAAAACATAATTCATTTTCACATAAACATCAATTCACTATATGTACTTTACAATATTACCACAATGTGATTACTATCGTTATAACTTATAGCTTTATTTAATGATTAAACGAACTTACCTGTACGTGAAGTTCTATCATAATTATACAAAGTGCATCGTCCGAAGAGATTAGTAACCTGAAAACGTTGAAATATATGTAGTAACACGCTAGTGACACCACTCTTACACTGTATGTTTTAAGTCCTGCGCTCTTTTTTTTTTTTTTTCTTTTGCTGGCAACCCCAGCGTCTCGGTCTTTCATTAAGTTTAGAGTTTGAAGCCACCATGATCAGCTTTGACATTTCTGCAGCAAACTGGGAGACACTTTGGGTTGGGTGGGTGTTACTAATCTCTTCGGACGATGCACTTTGTATAATTATGATAGAACTTCACGTACAGGTAAGTTTTTTCTTTTTTAGTTATAATTTTATTTTGTTCTTCTTAAAAATTTAGTTTTATATCTAAGGGTAATGAACTAATTATAAATCAGTTAGCACTGTCGTGGCAGTTACGTTTCGTTAGAGTTAATCATTGCTCTGTTATAGAATTTTCCAAAAACGTTAGAGCTTCCGCTCTAGCTTGCCCTGTCGCGGATAAGATCGATGAGAAGTCGCATTGGTTACGTTTAGACGTAGCAGCGTGCCTTGTGTCGTGTGCACTCAGAGGTGTCAATCCCGCTATCTTTAAGGACGGCTATAATCCACCGACAGACGTAAGGATTGTAATTTTACCGTTTATGCGGTTTCTTAAAACCATTGAACGGCTTTGTGTGTTTCCCACAAAAAGACCTGGCTTGGTTTTGTACTAATATTAAAAAGTAAGATTTTGGGCACATTTCCATTTTCGTCTCAAAGAATGGTTGGCTCAAGGTTGGTATTTTGACCCGCCCTGGAAGTTTTAAAATCGTCACTGGTCGGGTATGTTTATTATTTATTTATTTAATTACAATTTATTTATTTTATAATAATTTTTGTATACGTTATGCCGACGTTATTATCATTTTAAGTTAATTTTTAACGGCAAATTTTCCTTTGGAATTTCTAGTAAGCAACAAGCGAAGTATACCACGTGGTATTATATTTAGGCCGTGGTTGAGCCGATAAGCTCCCCTGAAAAAAAAAACCTTGTAATGAGAACCCACATGAATTCAAGGTGCCGTACTGGTTTCTCTGATTGAGTAAACCTGTGAGAAAATATAAAATGTTTGGGATTGACGCTTCATATAACTCAAAATTATATTGTTCTGAGCACAAAATTTAATTTTTCAAGTGCTAGGTACGTCATATTGCTGGTAAGGATTTTCCGACAACGAGCCTATCATAGTGCCCGCTGTGGATGATCGATACCCTGCGTCGCCGCAGCGCACAATGATCCGGCAACCAGTTTGAGGTTGTCTTTTAAAATAATAATGTTGTTAGGTTAAAGTTGGAATATGAGCAACCACGGTTGTATGGGCTATTTAGAAACCACCATGATTGCCTTGCCTTCTTAGTAATAATTTTTCTCAAGGTTTTTAACATTAATATGAAAGGACCAAGGGGCCTAAAAAGTAATTGTTGTCCATTTGATTATGAATGCATTAACTGCCAGTGTTTGGATTGTATTTACTCTACTTGTGAAGAGGTCCGCCGGCCGAATCCAATCCAGCCAGTATCCAATCTATATCTGGGTGTACTCGACGAGAGTCTGCATCCGCAATTTCGTTATCTGTAATATATGAAAAATATAAAAAAATAGATGTAGGTATTGGATGCTCCCCTTGCGGTTTATGTAAGCAATGGCTATGGAGTTATCTATGTGAAGAAGAATTCACAGTTTCTGAGGTTTTAGGCAAATATTTTAAGGCCAAAATAAGCTATTAGCAGCTCGAGCTGATTTATATGGATTTTTCTCTCATCTCGCGACCTACTGGCTACTCCCCCCCATAGTTGAGGCGTCAGTCTATATTTCTTAGCAGTATGCGTCTCATCATTTAAAAGAATCTTGCATAGAGTTAGGTCTATTCATGTATTTACTCTTTCTTAAGTGTAAAGTATCTCATATTCATCCATGGAAGTAGTCCAAAGAATTTCGCAAATTTTACACCTTATGCAATACATCTTGTTAGTTCAGACTTTATGTTTGACAGTTTTTCGCTAGGTAATCTAATTAGGTTTCTTTTTTTTATTAATTGTAGTTTATATCCATTAAACCTATGACAATATAGTTTGATCTTCATTGATTAGAGATCGTGGAGCATAAAAAAGGAAATAATTGCCAGTTTATACACATTAAACCCATGACAACATAGTTTAGTCTGCGGTGTTTAGACGCCATTGAGCATAAAAAGAAAAACATTGCTAGTTTATACACGTTAACTTATGACAACATAGTTTGGTCTTCAGTGATTACCGACCATTGTATTTTACCGTATTTATCGGCGATGGTTGCAGTTCGACGGACGTCACGATGCTTTCACGGCGACTTGATGCGACTGTCTCACGCTGAGGGACCCGGCACCGGCGGGGGAAATATTTCACAACCTTGTTGTACTCCTGCGCACTGGGACCCTTTTTCTCCACCTTAAATTGTTCTTAACTTGTTATTAAGTTGAGGAAAAAGTTTTGGGTTCTGTTTTTGCTAGGTTTTCACTACCTATTTGTAAATTTTTGTGTCATTCAGATGTTTGTTTATGGAGAATATGGTGAAGTTTCGCTTAGTGACTGACTCTGCATGTTGTGTGTCACACAAGATCCAGTACACATCCATGAGTTGTTTGAGGCCCTCTTTATTTTTGTTTTTGTTCTCATGTTTTTCGGTGAGGACTCTCTAGCTCAGAAATTGCCATTGTGAGCTGGCTTTGGCGCTCTTTGATGCCCTTGTCTCGCTTTGATACGATTTCTGTTACAGCTGCTTTTATTTCCACATTTAGTAGGGTGCTCCAATCAAGATACTGTTAGCTGGGATGAGGTACCATTCTGTAAGCTCTTCGCGAGTTTCCTTGAGTGTCTATGTGTTGCAGTCTTGTTGCTAAAACTTTGTGTATGTCAATCCCATAGTTAACAACCGCAGAGGGATCAGTTCCCAGAATATCTAGCACTTCTGGATTCCTGTGCTCAAGAGCGGGGTATTTCGGGTCAGCTAGTTCTTCATTATGGTTTACTTCCAAGACTTTTTCCTTAACCAACGTCTGCTGCGGTAAGTTTTCTGAGGTGGATGGCTGTGTGACCTCTTCAATAGGTTTGACGCACTTATTTGACGGTAGGCGGTACTTATCGTCCGTGGGCTGTCCTATGACACCCCAACTGAAACCAGATTATCCTAGTAAGGAATTTTATTACATCAGTATGGTGCAGTTTCAGCAACTACCTTAAATTAAAATTAATTTTATGTGCATTGCCTTATTCTAATAATTTGACATGTATAGAAAATGAATATATTTATAGCCTTAATAATTTGATGCATATGTTAGTATGCCGTCATAGTGACCATTTATTGTATTTTGATACTAACAATTTTGTTAGAGATTTTGTTTTGATTCGGGAATATATGTATCTTCCCAAAAAAAGTCGACATTTATTGGCTACTTTGTTAGCGTACAATATACACTCATTTATTGATAATTTTACTGATCCTAGGTTAAGTGAATATTCAGTATTATCTAGGGTATCTAATAATACTGAAATTAATTATTGCATTGACAGTTTACATAACTCAACCAATTGCTTGGTTGCAAATAATTTTACTACTGAGAATTTAAATTAGAAATTTTGACAACAGAGGGAATCTCTAGCAGTAATGAACTTTTAAACTGCAAAGAGGACACAAATATAGTTTTAAAATCAAGAAATACTATTAACCTGGTACATCAAAATATTCAAGGATTTTTAAACAAAGACTTAGAAGTAGAGTTTTTTCTTAATTTTAACAATATTGATATTCTTTGCCTAACTGAACATTGGCTTCAAAGCCATCAATTTATTTTCAATTATAATAATTACCAGGTTGGTAGTTCTTTCAGCAGAGTGAATGCTATACATGGTGGCTCTTTAATTTTAATAAGTAATAATCTTAAATTCAGGAACCGAATGGATATTGTGAGCCTCTCTGTTGAACGATCTATTGAAATAGCGTGTATTGAATTGGAGCAGTTTATTATATTAAGTGTGTACAGACCACCTTCAGGATTGTACGATTGCTTTGAAAAAGTAATGGATGAAGTTTTGCATAAAATCTGTAACTCGAGTAAATATGTCATTGTTTGTGGTGATTTTAATATTAATTTATTAGAAAATTCTGGTTTGAGCACTAACATTATTAGTTTATTCCAATCATACAATCTTGTAAACCTATTTATGGAGCCCACTAGAATAACTCCTACTAGTGCCACTTGTTTAGATAATATTTTTACGGATGTTGTACCGACTCACAAAAAAATCATTAATTTAATAGACTCTGATCATTGTGGGCAATTAATTACTTTACCAAAAAAAGTCAATAAAATGTTAAAAAAGAATATCACTGTAAATCCAAAAACTAAATATCGCCTGGAAGCATTCAAAACTAAACTCTTAAATAAAATGCCCTGTTTGTTAACTAATGAGGACCCTAATAAACATTATAATGATTTTTTCAAAATATATTGCCAACAATTCGATAACACATTTATTCCCAAAATTGCTTCAGTAAATACTAACACTTCTTTCAGTGACTGGGCCACCACTGGTATTTATAAAAGTAGAAATCGGCTTTATGAACTCTATGAGGAGCGGTCTTACACTAACTCGGCAGAATTTCATTTATATGTTAAGAACTATTCTAAATTATTTAAAAAGGTCTGTTATATTGCCAAGTCTCGCTACTTGAGTTCTAAAATTAAAAATAGTAGTAATGTAATTAAAACGACTTGGGATATTATAAAAAGCGAAACGGGAAGGTCTTGCAACCGAAATAGTGATTACACCCTCACTATTGATGATAATATAATAACATTAGATTCACAAGTCGCCACAGAATTTGAAAATTTTTTCACTGACATTCCTGTATCGACAACCAAGTCGCTAAAATCATCTACCATTGCTGCAGAAACACTACTTAAAAAAAATGTTCCAGTTTGTAGTTCAGAGTTTAAATTCCAATATGTTACTTCTAATGACATCATTAAAACTTTTAATTCTTTGAATGTTAAAAAGACTGCAGACCTGTGGGGTAATTCTGTTGATGTTACTAAGTCCATTATACACATTATTGCTCCTACATTAGCTGTTATATTTAATAATTGTATTGATTGCGGTGAGTTTCCTGATTTAATGAAATACAGTAAAATAATCCCACTATTTAAATCGGGTAGTACATCTGACCCTACTAATTATAGACCTATTTCTGTACTGCCCACTTTCAGTAAAATTTTTGAGAAAATTATTTTAATGCAGATGCAAAGATATTTTAATAAACACAAATTGCTACATAATAAACAAGTTTGTTTTACAAAGGGTCGTTCAACAACTGATGCCGTGTTGAACTTTTAGGACACATTTATAATGCATGGGAAGATAAGTGCGATGCGTTGGGCATTTTTTGCGATTTGTCCAAGGCATTTGACTGTGTTCCCCATGAGACATTAATCAGGAAACTGCACTACTACGGATTCCGGGACACCTCTCTGAATCTTTTGTCCTCTTACTTGAGTGAAAGGATTCAGAGAGTCGATGTGAACGGCAAAAGATCGCCGGGATCTGTGGTCAAAATGGGGGTCCCCCAAGGCTCAATTTTAGGTCCCTTTTTGTTTCTTATTTATATAAATGATTTGCCGTACCTGATCAAAAATCATGACATAGTGCTATTTGCTGACGATACTTCTCTTTTATTTAAAATCAAACGTCAACAGCAGGTTACTGAAGAAGTTAACAGAGCCCTTGCAACTGTAGTTAGCTGGTTCAATGTTAATAATCTTCTTTTTAATGAGAAAAAAACCAAATTCCTAAAATTTACGTTACCTCATGTTAGACAAGTGAATACTAGTGTATCAATAAAGGGCGAAATATTGAAACCCGAAGATACCACAGTATTCTTGGGCATAACTTTGGATGCGAAGCTTCAGTGGGGCCCCCATATAGATAAATTGTCAAAAAAGCTAAGTTCTGCAGCATATGCCGTTAGAAAAATACGTGGATTAACTGATATCGAAACAGCACGTTTAGTCTACTTTAGTTACTTTCACAGTGTGATGTCATACGGCATTTTACTTTGGGGAAATGCCGCCGACATTCACACAATATTTGTATTACAAAAAAGGGCCATTCGTGCAATTTATAAATTAAGTCCTAAGCACTCCTTAAGAGACAAATTTAAGGAGATTAATATTATGACTGTGCCATCTCAGTATATTTATGACAACCTCTTGTATGCACACAAAAATATTAATCTGTTTAAAAAATACAGTGATATTCATAGTGTAAATACAAGGAACAAAGACACATATGTCATTCCTAAAACAAGGTTAAAAAAAATAGGTGGTTCGTTTAGATGCCAATGTATACGTTTTTATAATAAAATTCCTAGCCATATTCAAAAACTAAGTATTAATAAATTCAAATTATTGATAAAACGTAAGCTATGTCAGAAAGCTTTTTACAGTGTTAAAGATTATATTGAGGACAAGAAGGCTTGGGAATGAGATGCTCCAGTGATATACGTGTGCCTTTTTTTATTTCTTTCTTTTTAAAATTATGATTGATGATTTATTTTTGATTAATTAAAATTTTGCTTTCTCAAGTATTGTATATACCTATTAATTTTTGTTTTTGTTTGTTGTTTTTTTTATATTGTTGTTTTTTTTTATATATATAATTATTTCATTATTGTAAATGTGAGGACGATGTAGGTTATTCTTTCTTCATTGTTTTTGCTTTCACTATAATTTATTTAATGATGTCAAGCAGTTTGAGTACTTGTGTGGCCTACCCAAAGGTCCTTACTTTGGTATTGTTCGTCAAATTGTTGAGCTCCTTAAGTTCTAAGTTGAGCTACACGATAACTGACAAATGCTTGCACTGTCTGGACAGGTCCGCTCAAATTTGCGTGGTTATTTCCTCAAAAGAATACCACAGACATGAACCTACATGCTTCTCATATACAAATACAAATTGTCTGGACTTTAAAAGAGACTTTGACCTCTGATTTTGTTTCGGTGTTTCTTCTCAGAGTAGTCAGTTAGGAAATACCGGCCTCATCTAGCTAAACTAAACACGCAAAAAAACATGACGTGTAAAAGTGTTATTTATAACCAATTTACAGAATAAATATTTCATTTCATTTCATTTCATTACCCATATGATATGCCTATGCAGTCACGAGAAATAAACTGTTGTTATTGTCTGAATTAGTGTGGTATAGTAAGCAACATGGCGATACATTCCCAGGAGCTGCTCTGATGAGTGTTTGTTACCATGATTGTATGTCAGTAGACAAATGAGGCAGGTGTTAGTAACACCATTCTAAGGTTTTAATGATGCACTATGAAAATTGAGCCAGTGAAACCATTCCAAAAACTAAACTATATATTGGTCTCACAACCGTCTTGAATAAGTTACCCTGAGGCAAACTGACAACCCAAAGTCGCTCTAATAGGTGTTGGGTACTTAAGTAAATTTATTTTGTGGTACCTGGCGATACGGCCCCATAAGCCGCTCTGATAGGTGTTGGTTATTTTAGTATGTGACTTATTTTGTGTAACATGGCGATACGGCCCCAAAAACCGCTCTGATAGGTGACAGGTGTTGGTTACTTCAGTATACTTATTTTGTGTTTTCTGGCGATACAGCCCCATAAGCCGCTCTGATAAGTGTTGGTTATTTCAGTATGTAACTTATTTTGTGTAACCTGGCGATACGGCCCCAAAAACCGCTCTGATAGAGTACATATTACCTCAATGTCTGATAGGTGACAGATGTTGGTTACTTTAGTATACTTATTTTGTGTTACCTGGCGATACGGCCCCATAAGCCGCTCTGAAAGGTATTGGTTATTTCCGTATACTTATTTTGTGAAACCTGGCGATACGGCCCCAAAAACCGCTCTGATAGGTGTTGGTTATTACAGTACACTTATTCTGTTTTACCTGGCGATACGGCCCCAGAAGCCGCACTGATCGGTAATAACTTTAGTTAGGGTAAATCTATCGGTATGTAGGCAGTTGCTTGTTTTTCATTTGTTTTCCAGAAATACTGATCATAATGCCATGTAAAATATATGTAGGATCATCAGGAGGAGTGCCGAGAGGTATAGCATCAGGGTTTGGAGTCCCGATTTACATTGGAATAAATACGCTGGTACAAGCAAACACAGATGTTTATTTACTGAGTTTACTAGTAATGAAATAATGATGTTTATTTTGCAAACTAGATGAGGCCAGTGTTTCCTAACTGACTACTCTGAGAAGAAACACTGAAACAAACTCGGAGGTCAACGTCTCTTAAAGTCCATACAATCTAGGTAAAAGATAAAGCAAATTACAAAGAAAGAATATAGTTAGGCGAACAGACCCTTTTAAGGTCACAGTTCGTATAGTGGCCAAGCCACCCAATTACAAAGAATACAGTTAGGCGAACAGACCCTCTCAAGGTCACAGTTCGTATAGTGGTCAAACCACCCAATTACAAAGTGTATCCGCTTGCTAATAGCAGGGTTATACAGCTATTGTAAATATACAGCAGCGCTGTACCAAATAAACCGACAGTTTTGTCGGGAGCAGGGAAGCTCTTTATTGAGTCAGATCCGAAGACAGACTGATGAGCTTACCAAGTGCACGGTCTTTTATAAGACGATACCTGCACATTGAATTCCCTCCAACTCTGTCCATTGGCGCGAGGAAGTGCGTCACGTGTTTACTTGATACAAAACGTACTAAATCTAATGAGACTTACGATATAAAATAATCAAATAATACAAGAGTAATTATCGATAATAAACAATGGTGATTTCACAAAGTTTAAATAAAAGAAACATGTCATCCATTGTTTTGATCAAAACTATCAGTCACACTTATCGAAATAAGTTGCCAAAGACCAATTAGTGCGTATACTAAGTACTTAATAAATTATGATTCGATTTATCAGACAGTAATCTTAACAAAATATGATGAATACCCACAATAACTAATTGTAATTGACAACCAACTCCGACACGGCCAGAACTGACGTTCTACACGACCTCGTGTGATCCTGAAAAAGAAAATCTCATGTGAATATCGATCGGCCTTTCTGACAATCAAAAGCCTTAACAAGAAGTATGGTGAAACTAAAAATCCCGTGTTTATCAAATAAAATTATTATCATCAATAGCAGTTGCATCGCAACAATTCAAAAAGCTTTCAAAAAGTATTGTGAAACGAAAAGTCCTGAGTTTGTCAAATAAAATTATCATTATCAATAGCTGTTGCATCGCAACCATTCAAAATTACTAAACTGTTACTGACAACACATAGCTTTACTAGAGACATAGTCTCCCAGCCGAAATCACACCATGGGATTCGACGAATAAGGTCAAATAGAACAACCCGCATAGGCGTCAAGATAGAACAACCCGCATAGGCGTCAAGATTAACCTCCTGGAGTCGAATAGAACAACCCGCATAGGCGTCAAGATAGAACAACCCGCATAGGCGTCAAGATCAACCTCCGGATTCAGTAAATAACTTGGAGTCGAATAGAACAACCCGCATAGGCGTCAAGATAGAACAACCCGCATAGGCGTCAAGATCAACCTCCAAGCCCAGACAAGAGTCATCCTAGACAACTTGCCAATTCAGCAATGCTATGTCAGTAGCAGATGAGTCATCATCAGTGTCAGTATTGACATCATTACTAACAGTAACTGGACATTCAGGCATTTTTCGTACACGATCATGGGGATATTTGTAAAATCTATCTTTACTCAAAGCTTTCAACAAGTATCTATCACCATCTAATACTTCTAAAAATCTACAAGGACCTTTATATTTAGGGTCTAATTTACTTGGATCTTTTTCAAAACAGCTTTAGTCTTATCATAACGGGCTTTATCGTATTCGGTATTTTTAGTTATACTCAGGGCTCATTGTGTCGACTTCCAATGCGAGCCGGCCAGAAGCTCGTAACAACCACGTGGGAGTACTTTCACCACATGATAGCTCTCGCATGCAGGAGTCCAGCTTCCCTGTCGACTGTGCCAGAATTCTAAAACAAAAGGCAAAGAATTTAAAACGGTACGAGGCGCCTTGCAACCTCGGTTGACATAGGTTTCCTGGTCCTCTTGACTTGAACGAAGTCCTTCAGACATCCTCTGGTTCTCTGTTTGGACTGGAGTTTTCGATAGCGACGTCTTGGACCTGACTTCCAATGAGTGGAGTTGCCATCTGATTTGCCTTCTCTGATGTCATCACTATGAAAGTTAACACTCTGGAACAATCGACATCTATTGGTAACAAACAAACAAACAATAAGTAAGACATTTTACAGTGAACTTTCAGGTAGCCTGTTGTTCCAAACTTCAGATAAAACAAACCAGACCAAAAATGTAGTTATGATCAACGCAGCAATACATGATGAAGAAGTCATCTTTATAACGTCTACAATAAACACACAATAATCAGCTAACCTCATAAACTAACGGACTATTATTTCACACTGCGTTTGAATTGAGCCAACCAAAGCTTCAACTTATCATAACTCTGTCTAACCTGACTTTCCACTAATTATCTATCCCAAATACTGAATCTTAATTGCCAAAAACGAACACATCTTAAAGATTTATTGAAAAACTCTAAAGCTGGTTTTTATTAAAACTGTAACGCAATAAAATGAGATCTACAGTTTTACTAGATTTTAATATCTAGAATGTCATGATTGGAATTGAAATCCAAGTTTCAATATTCAAAATAGTCGTACCTACAATTATCAGATGTTCATGTAGGTATAATAGCACGACACCACGAATAAATCAACATCGAGACTCAATCCATGAAACTAAACAGGCAATTTACTCAACATTAGTAGTACTTTCCTACTTCTCAACTACTTAACAGTAAAAATGTTTTAACAAAGACGAAAACATAAAAAAGTGGGACCACTATCTGTTAACACGTCTACCCTCACGTCTTGAATAATGGTCGCTAACTACTACTACATTACTTAAGGTTACTAAAACATTACAACAACAAGTTACTAAAACATTACGACAATTAAGCAACTGTGTCCTTGTTTGCCGACAAGTGCTGACTTTATGATCCATTTTCTTACATAAAAAACAAGGTTCGGACCTATGCAGAACAAAAAGTCTTTGAATATCGAAGTACCAGACGTTACTACTCGTATCCTAATCAACTTTAGATCGTTTACAAAAAAGTACACTGTTACCCTGCTTTGGCAAGGAATCCGTAGTGAAGTTAGTTTTAGTATTATTAGTCGTAACCGAACGTGAAAAAGTACTTTTAGAACAAATCGGTTTAATGTAAATCGAGAAAAAAATCAATTAAATCATTCGGAAACAAATTTAGCATTTGTTGCAGCCACTCTGATATTAGGATCAGTAATACCACGTATAATAATTAGTGAAATCAATTCGTCACTAAGTCCCTGCACTATACGTAAACGAAGCAATGAACGATTCGCAATAACAGGTGTCCTTGGACATAATTCCCTCTTAAAATTACTCCACGTAAGATCGCTAGATACCCACTCGATTAACCAAGATCGAGCGTCACCTTTCAAACAATCGAAAGACTCATAATCACTCCAGTTATTAATGGATTTTGCACGATCTACCACCGCACACCAATCATCGACATTATGTAAAATCTTGAAATACTAAAATATTGATCCGATCTACCCGCATAATTAATCGAACGGATGGCGTCAACAATACGATCGGTTACCGTAGAATGTTCCGGTGCTCTGTTAGAACTAGGTTCTGAATAACGTAGCCGTGATCTAGAACGAGAGCGCGGACTTTTGATTTTCATAATAAACAGACGACACTAGCTTACGACATAAATAACTGCAAAACAATCCGACAAATCGTGACCTACATTCAAGTACCCTCTTAAAATAAAATCACACGGACTATGAACCAAAAACTCAATTAACCGAAACAAAATAAGTGGTTTGTGAAAGAACTATCCCAGTGCGTGAAAGAACTATCTTGATGGTCAGAGAAAATCTGAGACTTTCTCTTAAGGTGGGACAGGACACTCAGTTCTTGTTGAAGGTTATGCCTGGTTTGTAACTTCGGTAGTAAATGCTAGTTGATGAGCACGAAAATCAAATTTGGAGACATCGAGCGAGACCCACGCTATCCTACTTCTGATGTAGGATCATCAAGAGGAGTGCCGAGAGGTATAGCATCAGGGTTTGGAGTCCCGATTTACATTGGAATAAATACGCTGGTACAAGCAAACACAGATGTTTATTTACTGAGTTTACTAGTAATGAAATAATGATGTTTATTTTGCAAACTAGATGAGGCCAGTGTTTCCTAACTGACTACTCTGAGAAGAAACACTGAAACAAAATCGGAGGTCAACGTCTCTTAAAGTCCATACAATCTAGGTAAAAGATAAAGCAAATTACAAAGAAAGAATATAGTTAGGCGAACAGACCCTTTTAAGGTCACAGTTCGTATAGTGGCCAAGCCACCCAATTACAAAGAATACAGTTAGGCGAACAGACCCTCTCAAGGTCACAGTTCGTATAGTGGTCAAACCACCCAATTACAAAGTGTATCCGCTTGCTAATAGCAGGGTTATACAGCTATTGTAAATATACAGCAGCGCTGTACCAAATAAACCGACAGTTTTGTCGGGAGCAGGGAAGCTCTTTATTGAGTCAGATCCGAAGACAGACTGATGAGCTTACCAAGTGCACGGTCTTTTATAAGACGATACCTGCACATTGAATTCCCTCCAACTCTGTCCATTGGCGCGAGGAAGTGCGTCACGTGTTTACTTGATACAAAACGTACTAAATCTAATGAGACTTACGATATAAAATAATCAAATAATACAAGAGTAATTATCGATAATAAACAATGGTGATTTCACAAAGTTTAAATTAAAGAAACATGTCATCCATTGTTTTGATCAAAACTATCAGTCACACTTATCGAAATAAGTTGCCAAAGACCAATTAGTGCGTATACTAAGTACTTAATAAATTATGATTCGATTTATCAGACAGTAATCTTAACAAAATATGATGAATACCCACAATAACTAATTGTAATTGACAACCAACTCCGACATATATAATTATTAGCGTCTATCAACTTTACGTAAAAGTTCGTGTGTTTGCAGCAAGGATCTTGTTGTAATGATATATAATTATTAACTCGGTTAATATTGATCGCCATATTTAAAGAAGAAACTGAGTTGTCAGCATTGATTGTGTCATTGTATAAATAATGTTGAATTTTGTTAAATAAAACCTATATTACGGGTATATTCTTTACTACACTTGTATAAATAAATATCTTTTGCAGCAATTCGTTTTGACAGATCAGATTGTACACAATTTCGTGGAATATGTTTTGTACACAATTTCGTGGAAAATGTTTTGCACGATGGCAAACATACGAGGTTATTTTGGTAAATTTACTAATAAGGGCTTATTTTTGTTATAATAATAGCACTTGATCACTTTACTTTTATATTATAATAAATATATTATATCCTGATCTTTATCATCCTTTTCCGAAATAGTCCCTGTAGAATTGGCGGTCGGTTGGCGCCGACGGCGTGCCGCTTTTTTGTTTGTTATTGTTTCTTTTTCAGTTTTTTGATCTTCCACATTATGTACTCTATTTCGAATTTCCTTTTTGGCACTTTTGCTTGCGTATTTTCACTATAAAACTAATCACTTTTGTTTTTTCCTAAAATAAAACGTGCGAGTGGTGGCGCACTGTGACGTGAATGAAAGACCGAGACGCTGGGGTTGCCAGCAAAAGAAAAAAAAAAAAAAAGAGCGCAGGACTTTAAACATACAGTGTAAGAGTGGTGCCACTAGCGTGTTACTACATATATTTCAACGTTTTCAGGTTACTAATCTCAAGGACGATGCACGAGTATAATTACTTGTGTATCTACTATTTCATTACTCCATTACATATTATATAAGTAATGTTATTAATACAATTAATACCAAATATTCATTAAATTATCACACAATTATCAATTAATAACACTGTCACATTAAAGTAACAAATACAAAATAATTAATTTATATTCAAATACAATAGCAATGCGTTAGGATTTTTATACCAATTCTACACATAAAAATATAAGAAAATATTAATACAAGTTAGAAACAACACAAGTTCACTTAACTTAGGTCCGTTCGGTGTGACTGCTCCAGAGCGACTGTGAGTGACTGTGTCTAGAACCTTGGCAGTCGCTGCGCCCCGCGAGGGGCGCGGCGAGCGGCCTCAGGGCTTCGCCCCCAGGTCGCAGGAGCAATACCGTGTCCCGTCAATACGGGACCGTCATTGGGTGGCCTAGTTACGGCTTAGATGTTCGGGTGTGCGTTGAAAGCGCCTGTTCAAAAGTGAACGGCAACGCACACCCGCGTGATTCATTGCTATTGTGTGACTATAGGCGCGCCGCGACGCCGATTTTCGGCGTCGTTTCTTCACGACACCCCGGCGGTCTGACCCCGCCGGGTGAAACCCCGTTACGGGGGAAGCCCAGTGGGAGCCGACCAGCGACGAGGGTGCCGACTCTGACGCACCTATAGTGAATGCGGGGCTCTCGGCCGTACCGCTTCCAGGTCTAGCCGGTTACGTTTCGAACCGCAGAGCCGAGAATGTATGTGTGAGCGGCATTGTACTGTGTGTCGCCGCTCAGTGCGTCTGCACCGAATAGCGTGCGCTGCTATTCGGTGCTAGTTATGTATAGCGCATGTAGAGTCATGAATGAGTGTTTTAGTACGTAACGTGCCTATATTAACTTAGAACACGTTACGTACTAGGTGAAGTGTTGTTATGCGTAGTATAGTTGTTTGAGTAAGCCGCGTGTAAAGTGGGGCGACTTACCCAGGAGTCAAGTCCGGGGGGGATGCGGCCGCGACGTCTGTCGGGAGCAGATCTCTGGGGAGCCGCCTCGCGTCAGGCGGGCGCGCATGCCAGGGCGCCAAGTGCTTGACGTGGGGCCAAGCAGAGGCGTCGGCACGCGCGAACATTGCCTTCGCGAGGCGCTGCACAAACTCTTCCAGGCTCTCAGTCCCGGAGTCCCGCCTGATAACATCGTTCCTCACGTAGCGAGGGGCGTGGAATATGGTGCGCAGCGTCAAGTTCTGCTGCGCACTGAGCTTCTTGCGTGACGACTCGCTAGTGAGGGCGAACCAGGCGGGGGCGGCGTATGTCAGAAGCGGGCGTATGTACAGCTTGTACACGCCCAGCTTGACACGCGCCGGGAGGCGGGACGAGAGCACTGGGTAGAGCAGTGCACGGGCGACCCTTGTCCGCGCCACGACTTGCATGACGTGCGGCCGCATCGAGAGCTGACGGTCGATGGTGACGCCGAGGTACTTGACCTGCGACGACCACGCGACCTCAGCTCCCATAAGCTTCAGGGGTGGTGGAGGGTGTTTTTGGCCAGTGAGCATAGCCTGCGTTTTACTCACGTTTACGGATAGCCGCCATTTGGCGAGCCACTCCGGGAGCATATTCAGCGCGCGCTGCATCTTCTTCGCCGCGTACTTGGGACTCAGTGAGGTTGAGATGTACGCGGCGTCGTCGGCGTACAGCGCGAGCGTCGTGTCAGCTGTGGTTGGGATGTCGTCGGTGTAACGTGAGTAACACGCAGGCGATACGCAGCTGCCTTGTGGTACTCCCGCCTCGATGGGGCGGGGTGCAGAGAGTGCTCCGTCGACCAGCACCCTGAAGCTCCTGTGGGACAGAAAAGATTGGACCACTTTGACAACGCGACGGGGCGTGTCGGAGGTGGCTAGTTTGTAAACTAAGCCCTCATGCCATACGCGGTCGAAGGCCTTCTCCATGTCGAGAAGTACTGCTACCGCGTACTCTCTTGTTCATTGTCGTGGACAGCTGGTAGAGTACTCTCGACAGCTGGAGCGTCGTGCTGTGCTCCGCCCTGAAACCGAACTGCTCAGGCCTCGGCGTAATGTGTGGCGTAAGGTGTCGCAGCAGGAGCGATTCGAACACCTTGGAGATGGTGGACAGCAGAGTGATGGGCCCATAGCTCTCCGGCTTCGATACATTTTTCCCCGCCTTGGGCAGCATTATGACGCGCCCCTCCTTCCACGCGGCGGGAAAGGCCCCCGTGCGCAGCACCGCCGTAAACAGGCGCGCCAGCGCCGCCACCATACGGTGCGGCAGGTGGCGTAGCGCGGCGTTTGTGATGCCGTCGGCCCCGGGAGCCTTTCTGAGCTTCGTTCTTAGGATGGCGCGTCTGACTGCGCCCGGCGAGAAAAATATCGGGTCTTCCTCGGGAGCTATCGGCGTCGCGAAGTAGTCCCCAAGGTGTTGCTCGACTGCCGCGACATGTGCGTGCTGGTCAGTCGGGTTCGGTCGGAACTGACGCTCCAGGTGCTCGGCGAAGACCTCCGCGCGATCCTCCGCTACGTACTTAAGAGCCCCGTCGTTGCCTCTTAGTGGGCGCACCGGGGCTGGGGTATTTGTAAATGTTCTGCACAGTTTGTGTATTGACGGCCAGCTGTCAGCCGTGGCGTCAATGTGTTCCTCCCAGCTCGCGGTGGCCGACGCTTGTAACTCGGCCTTTACCTTCTCCGCGAGTCGATTCAGTTGGGTCCTCATGGTCGGACATCTTGTTTGTTGCCACTGCTTGCGTAAGCGTCTCTTCTCGGCGATCATAGCACGTAGTCGCGGTGGCAGGGGCGGCAATAGCCCTCTCCCCTGCGTCGGTGGTGGTATGACCGCCTCTTCTATCGCGTGTTGGACGCAAGCAGTGACTTCTTCCGCAAACTGATCGACGTCAGCGGCGGTAGCGATGGGCCGAGTTGGCGTCGTGGCCTCAACCTTTTCTGTGTACTTCTTCCAGTCCAGGAGTCGACGTGGCGTTGGTGGCTTCTGTCGGGTCGGCATTCCAGATATGACGACGAGTACAGGTTGATGGTCCGACTGCAGCTCGTCGTCTATCACGTGCTGTGCGATCTGGCAGCTTAGCCCTTGGTGGATCACAATGTCCAGCACGTCCGGCATGTGATTGGGGTCGTCCGGGTACCGGGTAGGCGTCTCTGGGCCGGACACTGTGTAGCCAAAGGCTTCCGCGTCCGCGAAGAGTCGTCTCCCCTGAGTATTCATGTGGCATGAGTTCCACGCTGGGTGCTTCGAGTTGAAGTCCCCGGCGAGGATCGTTGGGTGCTGTGTGAAGAGCAAGGCCCGCAACTCAGCCAGGTCTAACTGTGTTGCGGGTGGCTTGTATGCGGCGTATACGCGCAGGTCCTCGCCGGCCACGTGGATCTGTACGCCCAGCGTGTACAATGAATTATGCGACATCGAGGGGGGCAGCTCTTGATGGACGACTCTTCGCCTCACCAGCACTGCCAGACCGCGATATCTGATATTGAATGCCGACCGTTCATCTTTACGGTATATGTGGTAACCTGGGAACTTCATCTTGTCTTCGGGTCCCAGGTGTGTTTCGTTTATCAACGCCACGTCGATATCCTGGTCCCTCAGAAGATGACGGAGGAGGGCGAACTTATTTCGCAGGCCGCGGGCATTCCAATTGATTACCCGCAGTGGCCTAGCCATGGGTAAGCGTTAATAAGGTGGCTAGGCCATCTAGGATGACTTGTTGTGGATCCTGCCCCCGTCCGATGGCCTGGATTAGGTCCATCATGATCTTTATGGCGCAGGTCATGAATTCTTTATTAACTGCCACTGAGGCGCCGGTAGCCTCGGTGGTCGTTGTTTGTTCTTTCGGGTTCTTCCTCTTTGTAACACCGGCGCCTTTAGTCGCCGCCTTCTCAATTATTCAATTATTTTGACCTGCGCCTTGCTCTGGGCGGGGGCGGCCTGCGAAACCTCTGCCTTGGTCGTTCTGTTTGGGTTCTGTGCAGGGGGGGGGGGGGTTGTGCCTTTTCCTTCCCTTTCCCCCCTCGTTTCTTATTCCTCCTCCGCCTGGAAGAGGTGGCCTCTCCGCGCGTTGTGGGCCCATTGGCTGCCGCCATCAGGGTCGCGCCGCCGTGGCCTTCTTCCACCTGCCTGACGCTGTCTCCAGCCGGCTGTGTTGGGCGGCGCGAGTTGGTTGTCAAGGCGACAGTCCCCGCCCGCCTGTTCTGTATTTCCTTTTGGAAAACGGGGCACTTGACGTGGCACGCCGGGTGCGGGCCACCGCAGTTTGCGCAGGTGGCCGGCTCCTCCCGAGGGCGTGGGCAGTCTCTCGCTGCGTGCCCCTCTCCACATCTTACGCAGGCGAGCGGGCGGTGGCACTGGTGCGACGAGTGCCTAAACTTTTGGCACCTGTGACACTGTGCGGGCCCGCGTTTTCCACTCCACGCCTCTATCTTGACCCCCCGCATCATGAGAAACACGGAGGTGTCATATATGCGGCGCACATCAGGCGTCCGCTTAAGTAGGGCGTAGAAAACGCAGCCGGGTCTTCCTTGGCGCGCCCTTATGTGGCGCACGTACTCCGGCTCATACCCTTGCGCGCGGAGCTCTTCCTCAATTTCTGAGGGTTCCGTGTCAGCGGGCAGGCCTCGGATGGCCACTTTCATTAGCTTCTCCGCTGGCAGCGAGTATGCGAACCATGAGATACCCTCGGTTCTCTCTAGCTCGGTGAGGTAGTGCTGGATCAGCCTATACTCTCCCTCAGACTCCGGAGTAAATCGTACGCCGGAGCCGTATGGACGGGCATTGGGTGGCCGACCCAGCTTGGCCGCGATGGCTCGGAAATGCCGAGCCCAATTCGGTAGCTTTTCCACTACCAGCGGAGGGTAGCGAGGTCTCTTGGGCCGCTGAGCACTTGTGTTGGCTGCGTTAGAAGGGGTGGCGGGGGCCGCGCCAGAAGTGGTGGCGCGGGCCGCGTCGGAAGTGGTGGCGAGGGCCACATTAGAAGTGGTGGCGGGGGCAGGTGTTGGCACTTCACCTACCTCCTCTGTAGCCGCAACTTCCTCCTCCGATGAGTAGGAGTCTCGTTCTTCCTCTCTTCCCTGTGATGGGCGCTCCCTTCTTGAGCGCTGTTGGTCGAGGCGGTATCTCTTCCTTTCCTCTTCTGCCGAGTCTTCTGGGCTGCGACGGCGCCTCTGAGGGCGCGGTTCAGGTAGATGGACGGTGTCGGAGTCGGTGTCCGACGACATCGGTGTGGGTGTGGGCAACCCTGCACGCGACGATGCGGTCGAGTACGTCGCGGGCGCATCGTACGCGGCGATGCGTGGAGGCGTTTGGGACGCGGGTCCAGTTGCGTACTTACGCAGGCGCGGGTCCCGGGACGGGGTCGCGCATACGCGCGCGAAGGATGGGTGCGCGGCGGCGGCAGGTACACGCGAGGTGCCAGCGGCGGCGGGCGCGGAGGCAGCGCCAACGGGGGCGCGCGGGGCAGCGGCGGGCCCGGTAGCGACCGGGCGCTGCATCGCGGGACTTGCCTGGGTTTTAGGTGGTTGCGGGCGGCTCGACGCCGTCACGGGCGCAGCGCGCGCAGGCGCCGGCGGCGGCGGTGGGTCGGCGGCAACCTTCTTCCCCTGTAGTTTTGGCTTCGGCTGTGCCGAAGAGGTGCGTGCTGAACTTGACGCCGCTATCCCGATATCCGGGAGTGACGACGCCCGATCCAGCTTCTGGTGGCTTCTTACTTCATCGGCGGCTTCTTCTTCGCCTAACGATATGGCGTCACCGCGGCCCGGAGAGCCACGGGAGCCGGGTTTAGGCATCACAGAACACTATCCCGCACTTGGATATTGTTATTTTTCACTGGGATTCAGTTATTAGTTTTTTTCAACAATCGTCGAAAAGTTGGGGGTAGGCGTAACCGTCGCGCGACCGACGACGTTCCCGAAACGTCGAGAAACTACGACGGGTGGCGCCCTCTGCGCCTGTACGAGCGAACGGCATTCACTCGTACACTCGCAGAGAGACAACACCGAAAAACGGTCCGTACGCGAAAATCACAACACTTTGGTAACGAAGACACTATTACACTTGAGCGCTGGGTGGTTACTGGCGAATCCTGTGTCTAGAACGACTGAGCGGCGGCTTTTATACACAGTGTAAACAAGTGACGTCACCTTTGTATTTTAACATTAAGCTATGATTAAATGATATAAAAATACAGTAGATATGTTGAAATTAATTAGTTCAATTACTTATTAGTTTTACGATGACAGAATTAGTAAACAAGCAACGTTATTTTTTAAATAACGTTTAATTATTCTGTTATACAAGACAACATAAATAGGTTTCGTAATAGTGTTTACAATGTTTTGATAATAATGAAGGATCAGTGTAGGTTTACTTGAATAAAATACAGATTGCGTAGAATTAATTGGATTTAATCCGTACAGTTCGACCGCTGAGTATCGAGTGAGTCACTCAATTCAAATATGGCCAGTCAGTTTTTACTAGTGGTCACATTGATATCCATAGACATCAAATGTGACAATTTACGTTACAAACAATCGATTAAAATGTTACCAACATGAGAAATAAATCGACTAAATATTATGAAGCTAACAGCTCGGCCATCCTTTTGAAGTGAGTCCTCTCACTTGATCAGTTAACATTAAACAAAATATAAAAAGAGAAAAAAAATACATTCTTCAGTTAATTCTTTTACACAAAATCGTTATAACTTTATCAATAATTTAAAGTAGTATACATTTCATATTCTAATAATAATAAATGGTTCCATTCTAATTCAGTTCATGTCATTATCGCGTCATGCACAGTCTGTTGTGATCTACGGTCATCTGTGCGATGTCAATTGCATGACACCATTCGCAATCTGCACTGACCGCTCACAACCCATGCTCTATATCTCAGTCATCTAGTTGCATAGTCTGCTATGATCTGCGACCATCTGTGCGGTGATTTCCATCACCTTTCGCATTCTGCACTGGAAGCTCATAGCCTATGCGCCTAGATTTCACGATACTTAGTCTGCTATGATCTACAATCATCTGTGCAATATCGATCTCCGATATCAATCACTTTCTGCACTGATTGCTCATAGCCTAAGCATCGCGTCGTCAAGTCTTTTGTCTAGTCCATAATTTAGTCAATAATAAATGTGTCACGTTGTCAGTACTATTATTGGAACGTCTTACCGGGAAAGATGAGCGTCCACCATGACGCGACGATCTCGAGCGACTGCTGCTACCGCGCGCACCCGCATTCCTGCTGACCTGCCTACGGCTGCGGCGGCTGCTTCCACTCCTACGGCGCTGCCCATGACGCTCACGGCGATTGCTTCGGCTTCTGCTGTTTTCCTGGCGCCGTCTGTGATGATCACCGTCACTACTTTCGCTGCTAACAGTCGTGCGTGGCTGGCGATGATGCTCACGACGTTCCCGAGAGCGACTTCTTCGCATAGAAACACTCGAGTTCGTTGCCGATTCATCTTCAGTTTTTGATCTGCTTCTGCGTCGTTTTCTTTTATTCTTGCGATCGTGTTGTTTCCTTTTTCTTGAAGAGGATTTGCAATTGTCCAATATCTCGGTAGGTGTCATGTTTCCATCTTCCATTTTGGCACGTTAAAACAATTGAAAACGCACGTATAGCAAAACTCGAGTTGTGGGCGTTTTTCTAGAAATATAGAGCTAGCCTGTCTAATCCCACTTCTGAGATGAAGGATCAGTGCAGGTTTACTTGAATAAAATACAGATTGCGTAGAATTAATTGGATTTAATCCGTACAGTTCGACCGCTGAGTATCGAGTGAGTCACTCAATTCAAATATGGCCAGTCAGTTTTTACTAGTGGTCACATTGATGTCCATAGACATAAAATGTGACAATTTACGTTACAAACAATCGATTAAAATGTTACCAAGATGAGAAATAAATCGACTAAATATTATGAAGCCAACAATAAATAGTTAAATTTTGTGTATCACATGTTAAAAAGGTTATTGTTGGCAGCAGCCTCCCTGACTGCCCTTAATGAGGCCTTTGCAATAATCAAATATTAATACAAATCAGTTAAAATTCACTAAACAAACAAACAATGACTTGTTAGCCGACAAAATAATCTCACCAAAATAAAACTTAAATTCAATTATTTCAAGTCCAAATCCGACCCTGTACTTATTCCAAGTATGAATCTAGCTTGGTACAGATGGCTAGTTACAAAATAAATAACAATTCAATGTATATATTGTGCAGGATCAACACCAACCAAATACAACAATTGAAGTATAATATTGCTCCGGACAATCTCTAACAACAATCCAATAATACAAATAAATGCAATAAGTCAATCCACACCATTCAATTCTTGTTATGTTAACAAATGTGTGATTATTATTTAGATAACCTTTTAAATACAGATCAGTGACATTCAATTATTAATTGCAACAAATATACCAAATTATGTACCAAAGACAACTAATAATTCCTAATTTCACAAATAAATCTTACTTGTCAATTCAACAAAGGGGGGCTACAGTACAAATTACAAATACAACTTCAATTGATTCAACCTCAATTAGATAGCCCGGATGACATGGTAATATATTCAAAACTTATTAAGTTATAAATTATGTTAAGTAATTAAACTAAAGTTATTTTCAAAACTTCCAATTTACTATGTGGATTTATTATTAGACCCACGCTCTGCTTACCAAAATGTTCAGGACTACAATAGGCCAGTGCAACGATACTGGTGTGTCCGAACTGTCCACGGTTCGTGGAGCCCTACCGTTGCTTTCAACAACAATAAACAAAAGGCTCTTCGGCCTACAAACCATATATTCAAATAACACTCACCTGAGCTGTAGACGGCAACCAGGATCTGTTTGATCACGTCCAAATGTGGTATGTATGTAAATATGAGGTGAGTAAATGAAAGTGTGAGGTAAGTCAAGTGTTCTGAACGGTCACAAGGCGTCAGTCTCCAGATGGCGCGGTTCAGATCAGCATCACAGCACAACTTATTTCCAACAAATGCGCGTGCCACGCGGGTGGCGACAAACCGGCGATAAGTCCAAAAATATCCCAGGGTTTTCGTCAATCCGGGATTACAACTTCAAACAATAGTTAATCGCGACCCAATTATCTGTTGCAAACGGCGATTCCAAACGATATTTTACCAATTACAATTAAATCACAAGAGGGTCCCATGACCGACCTTTTTTCCAACCGGAACCAAGAAAGTCAAGTAAGAGTTATGTCAAGCCCACAGATAATTAGTGTTGCCAACCAAAAAGGTGCGTTCCATTTCACATATCGGACGGAACAGTTATAATTATTTTAGTGATATTTTAATTTGTGTTCAATTAGAGAAACAAACTTGAGTTAATGTAATAAACCAACTGAAATTATTTGAATAATCCATAACATGCATACTTTACAAAACAAGAGTATGACAAAACAAGTAAGTCGTACCAAGCTGTCAAAATGCTGATCAACCAGATGCAACAACAACTGCTGGAAGCTCCATCTAGAAGTGATGAACAGGAGTCTGCAGAAGAACAGCAGCCGGGAGAAGATGGTCAACCTTCTGGGTTGGGTCAAGAACCCCGTCGTGCTTGCATGGTAAATCAGGGTACGAACAGTAAACTCGACGAGATGCTTCGCAAACAGGTAGCTAATTTTAAGGCTTTCCGGAGAACAGTCTCTAACATAAACTTGGAACTTATTTCCGACAGATGAGAATTTGAAGACGTCCTCAAAACACTGCAATCCAGGTGGATAGCAATCGATACTCTGCATTGGGAAATCGATTCGGAATTAAGCGAAGAAAATGGGGAGTACGAAAAAACATTCTTGAGTCATGAACAACAATATAACAGTCTGAAGAAGGCGATTAATACTAAAATGTGGTCCGTGGCTCATAGGGAAAAAACTACACCAACACTAGAAATACCCGTGTTTAGCGGTAACTATAACCAGTGGACATCCTTCAAAGATTTGTTTCAAGAAGCAATACACAACAATCCGTCACTTTCAAGCGCTCAAAAAATGCAGTTTTTAAAAGGAAAGGTTAAAGGGGAAGCTGAACGGCTCATTCAACATTTAACTATCAGCGCAGATAACTATTCCATATGCTGGGATATTCTGCAAAATCGATACAACAACAAAAGAGCAATATTCTCTTCTCACATGAACATTCTTCTAGGATTGCCCAACATGCAACAGCAGTCCTTACAACATATCAAAAAACTGCATGACACAACATTAGAATGCCTCAATGCTGTCCGGAATTTAGGCATTGATACAACATCATGGGATCCTATGGTGGTACACATCCTATCCCAAAAACTCGACTCTAACACGTATACTAATTACACGGAGTCATTAAAAAACTCGCGCGAACTACCAGTACTTCAAGAATTTTTGGATTTCCTGGAGACCAAATTCATCAGTTTGGAGTCAGCTCGTCGCAAACAAGATAGCCCCCAACAAAAGGGGCCTAGCAACCAACAACATTCCTCAACAAGTTTCAAGAAACATAACGACAGTGGGAATAATGGAACCTTGAAAAAGACATTACACGTATCGAAGTTCATATGCCCATATTGCGGCGGCGAACATGGCCTCTACAATTGCAAAACTTTCTTGGAAATGCCCACTGAACAAAAGCTTAAAATTACGCAGAAACTGCAGGTGTGCATCAATTGTTTATTTAGCCATAACGGTAACAAGTGTACTTCTACAAAAAGATGCCGCAAATGTACAACTAATCACAGTACAATATTACATGATGCCTTCGCGACGCCGACGAGTTCTCAAGTTTCTAAGCACACTGAACCGACGGTCAAGGTCTCTAATGCATCACAGGATGGTAACGCGGAAATATTGCTGACAACTGCTCTCGTCAAGGTTATGGCAGCCGACGGAACATATCACAACATGCGTGCTCTTATCGATCAGGGTTCGCAGATATCTTTAATAACCGAAAAAGCGGCTCAGTTATTGAAGATAAAACGCCAAAAATGCAAAGGGGTTGTTCTAGGAGTAGGCGCAAAGGAGAACAACTGTAAAGGGCTAGTTCACATAACATGCAAGTTTATGAACAGTGACTATGCTTTTACAACAGAGGCGATGATATTAACAATCTACTTAAAAATCTCCCCAACCAAACATTTTTGAAGCCTTCATGGTCATTCACAGAAAACATTACTTTGGCGGATCCGGAGTATTACATTAGTAGGCCAGTTGACTTGCTACTCGGAGCCGAAGTCTACGCTAACATTATCATGGAGGGTGTCATCAAGGGGACTAACACAACACAGCCTATCGCTCAGCAAACCCACCTGGGGTGGATATTGTGTGGAGGCTCAACAAAAACATTCCAATGTAATGTAGTTCTGCACAACTTTGAAGACATACATAAATTCTGGGAAATAGAAGACATAACAGAACAGCCTAGTTTATCGGTCGAAGATCAGAAATGTATTACATTCTACTCAAATACCACAACTAGGAAACAAAACGGGCGCTACGAAGTCAGGCTACCGTTAAAGGAAAACATAGAAAACAAGTTAGGTTCCTCAAAACAAATGGCGTTAGCTCAATTTCGTAATTTGGAGCGCAAGTTTCAGAAAAACGAGACACTAGCCCAACATTACAAAATGTTCATGGATGAATATTTACAATTACAACATATGAAGCAAGCTGTTCAAAGTAACATAACACCAGTGTGCTACTTACCTCACCACGGTGTGCTACGAGAGGAATCGACCACAACAAAATACAGGGTTGTTTTCAACGCATCTGCGCGGACATCTACAGGATTCAGCCTCAACGATTTGATGCACAAAGGATCCAACCTTCAACAAGATCTGCAAACACTATTGCTAAAATGGAGGCAGTATCAATACGCTTATACAGCAGATATCGAGAAGATGTATATCATACATGAATTAGATCAACCATTACAAAAAATAATCTGGCGCAACAATGCTCAAAGTCCTATACAATCTTACCAACTCACAACAGTTACATATGGTACAAAAGCGGCCCCATTTTTAGCTTTAATGACGCTGAAAAAATTAGCAAAATACGAACAGGAAAATTATGCTGACGCAGCTCAGGTGTTAGATAAAGAGTTTTATATGGATGACCTTGTACATGGGTGTCATTCAGTTGAACAGGGTAAGAAACTGGTATCAGATTTGATGAACTTACTACATTCAGGGGGTTTCAATTTACGTAAATGGGCCTCCAACGAACCAACATTATTAGAAGACATACCAAGTTATCAAAATCCTGAAACAAACATTATATTCAACTCAAAATCGGAGTCAACCTCGAAAACACTGGGTCTGTGTTGGAACACAAACACGGATAAGTTTTTCTTTCGTTGTGATTTTTCTAAACAGTTTTCAAGGCTAACAAAACGCAATCTACTATCGAAAATATCGAAATTGTTCGATCCTTTAGGCTGGTTAACACCAATATCTACTAAACTAAAATTACTGTTCCAAAAACTATGGGAAAACAACTTACAAAGGGATGAGGAAGTGTCTGATGACATCTTCAACGAGTGGACCAAAATAAAAGTAGATCTACACAACATACACAGCTGCGAGGTACCAAGATGGTTGAAGAACAACAGTGATGACGTCATCGAAATTCATGGGTTCTGTGACGCATCCATGAAGGCATATGCATGCGTAGTTTATGCGCGCATAAAACATAAATCGGACGTAATACTCATCGCCGCAAAATCTAAACTCGTGCCGCATAAAAAAGCACTTACGTTGCCAAAACTAGAACTTAGTGGTGCATACCTACTATCTAAGCTCATAAATAAAATACAACAATCCTTAACAAACAGACTAGAAATATTCGGATGGACTGATTCCAAGGTAACACTGGGCTGGATACAAGGTGAGCTTAACCGTTGGAAGGCGTTCGTCGCAAATAGGGTTGCTAAACTCACAGAAACAATGCCATCTGACTGCTGGCGTTATGTAAAATCAACAGATAATCCAGCGGATTGTGCCAGCTGTGGAATGTTAGCGTCGCAGTTAATACAACACACACTATGGTGGCAAAGCCCTCAATGGCTGAAAACATGGACCCCGAAAGTTGAAACTGAAAAACAAATATTTATAATCAACGAGGAGGTCAAAACCATCAACAAACATGTCAATATCGTACAAGACTGCTGGTTTTTAGAAAAATACAACAACACAAAGAAAATAACACATATATTAGCATGGATATATCGAGCGATCACACCTGCACGATACCGTACACATTTGCCAAGCTATCTCACATTACAAGAGTTGCGCAAGGCTAAAATAATTATTATAAAACACGTGCAAAATAAGGAATTTGCAACGGAAATAGAAAACATACGTAAACGTGGTAGCGTTGGCTCCAAAAGTCAATTATTAAACTTAGATCCGTTCATTGACCAAAACGGACTGATACGTGTTGGTGGGCGATTGAAAAACGCTAACATAAGTGAGGAGATGCGGCACCCGATAATCATATCACATAAATGTCGGTTGGCGGAGATTCTCATCGACGAAGCACATCAACTAACATTTCACGGTGGTCCACGACTGACTCTCGCCAAACTACGTCATTACTATTGGATTACGAGTGGGAACAATGCTACCAAGAAGCAGATCCGGAAATCCGTGATTTGCCGTAAACATGAGTCAGGAAGACAGTATCAACTGATGGGCGATCTTCCAGATGTGCGATGCAACCCGCTCCACCTTTTTACCACACTGGTGTCGATTACACGGGGTTTGTGGACATCAAAACAAACAAAGGACGTGGAGTTAAAACAACTAAAGGATACGTGACGGTTTTCATTTGCATGGTTACTAAAGCCGTGCACTTGGAGCTGGTCTCGGACTTAACAAGTTCTGCTTTCTTGGCTGCATTGAAGAGGATGGCAGCTAGACGAGGAGCTCCACGACATCTTTACAGCTACCAAGGAACTAATTTCATTAGCGCCAACAACGTTTTGCAGAACGAATACCAACAATTACAACAAATATTCCAAGATAGCTTCTTGGCAGAAGTGACTGAGATGAAAATCGAATGGCACTTTAACGCACCATCATGGCCTAGTGCTGGAGGCTTGTGGGAGAGAGCTGTAAGAAGCCTTAAGTTCCACCTTAAGCGTGTAATTGGTGAACAGAAACTCACATATGAGGAATACTCGACCATTCTTACTCAACTTGAGGCTTGCTTGAACACTAGACCTCTGTGCTCCATAACAGAAAATATAGAAGATCTCGACTTTTTAACACCGGCACACTTTTTAACAGGACGCGCAGGGTTAACAGTTATCGAAACAGAAAGGGATGCCAGGACACGTTGGCATTTAATTCAGAAGCTATCTGAAGATATTTGGAGAAGGTGGAAGTCAGAATATCTAAGTCAACTAACTGCAAGAAGTAAATGGCTGAAACCACAACAAAACTTGAAACTAGGCGATTTGGTCGTCATTCAAGAAAACAACATACCTGCTGGAAAATGGGCTATGGGAAGAGTCGTCGAAGTTCACCCGGGTAGAGATGGACTTGTACGGGTGGTGTCCTTAAAAACAAAAAATGGCATCGTGAAGAGACCTATCATAAAACTTTCCCTATTACCTATTAATTCACCGGAAACAAACGAACAAGAACTTAAAACAAAACGAAAACAAACAGAAAACAGTCAACAACAGAACAAAACAAGAAAAAGAACACCGCCGGTAAGACTAGGCCATAACAACTTCATTTCTTTGGCCCTAAGGTGCAGGACTGCCCAGCTTGGGCAGAGCACCGACGTGTCCTCACGGCGACAATAGGCGGAGACCTCTCGCGCCCGGCCTTGGTCGAGGCCATGCTGCGGGGCGAGAGGGAGTGGGAAGCGGTCGCCTCCTTCTGCGAAGCAGTCATGCTTCCGAAGGAGGAGGCGGGCCGCGTGAGGGAGAGGATGGCGTCCTCCCTCCAGCCCAGCCGCAGTGGTAGACGCCCACGGCGTCGGACGTCGGCCGACGATCTCCGGCCACCGTAGGCATGCGGACAGCGAGTAAAGGGCAACTCGCTGTCCGACCATGGACCATGCCCGGGTCGACGGCGCGTCGTGTTCCACGCGCGCCTCAAAGAGCGTCAGCAACATGACGAGGCCCCCTCTGCAGAGGGCCGAAGCCCGCCGGGGTCGTGGGACTCATCCCGTTACCGTGGCCCCGGTATGTAAAGGGTTATTGAAGGAACACCGTGGATTTTAGTCAGTAAAAGTCTGACAGTCCCTCCCACCCTGCCCGGAGTGGGAGGACTTATTTGATAATTTTAACACGTTAAAAAAAAAAAAAAAAGATTTAAAATTATTTATGACAATCGCAATAAACACTGCGCATGGCATGATGTATAACATTACAAAATTGAGGAATAACCAATCCTTATATTTTGATCCTGTGGCCAAAATGAATCTCATCCGTGACAAATGGACTTTAGTCGTCTATTACAATATGTCACCCTACTGGGAGGGTACGACAGCGCTAGAAAAACTATTAAGTCATTTAGATAACACATGTACTAATATAAACAGCGGTGTTTGTAACATGATAGTACCACAAGATACTACAACACGCTCCTGCTGACACAACAATTCATCGCGCACGCCAGACAGCGTCGTGGGCTTATCAATGGGATAGGTTACGCGGCGAATTATCTATTCGGCGTATTAGATGAGCGTTTCGCTGAACAATACACTAAGGACATTGAACTCATAAAGAGAAATCAAAATCATTTAGCTAAATTATGGAAAAATCAAACATCTGTTGTGGAGTCCGAATATAACATTCTGAAACGAACTGAAAGGATTATCCATAAGCAACATAAAACTATAAATCAACATTTAGACACACTGGACAGCTTAACAAATGGAGTACAACTAGCAATGAGTAACATAAGTGCAGTTCAAGGAAAAATCGTAACTGCATTGACTACAAATACTTTGCTCCAAACATTAAAGGGGAATCATGGATACTTTGACGGATATTCGCCATGGTCAGTTCAACATACATTTATTAACGCCTAAACAACTACAACAAGAACTCAACGTCATTGCGGGTCAGCTTACGGATGATCTGATGCTACCTGTCGATCAAACTGATGTGAAAAAACTGTATCATCTACTGCAAATAAAAGCACGGACCACTGAAAAATATTTTATATTCCAAATAACATTCCCATTAATCAGCAGAGATCGATACAAACTATACAGAGTGATACCGATTCCTAAACAATTCGGCATGACTGTAAAAAGCATTTTGCCAAAATCACAATATATGGCAGTGAATCTAAAAAAGGACTCATACATACCAATAAATAACAATGAGCTTTCAACATGTCTTGCACAGGAAGAGACTTATATGTGCTTGCTAAAGAAGCCTGTTTACCATCTGGGCAGTGACAACAACGACTACTGCAAACTTGATCACTTGACTAACCAGTGTAAAGTTGAACAAACTCTATGTACAAACATGTGGGTATCATTAACTGAACCTTCTGAGCATTTATATCACTGCTGCAATAACTATACCATTAGAATAATTTGCGGAGAGCATATCACAGTTGAACAACTCAACCACGCAGGATTAATACACCTCGGACAAGGTTGTGTTATCAAAGGGCAAGATTTTACCTTGCATGCAAACACAAAATTTGACACCAACATAACGGTTCAGTCAAATATTTACGTACCCAAGATTGACCAACTAAACAACATTATCAACGTGAGCATACCGATGCAGAAGGCCCAGGACAACCAAACTGAGCAGGACAACTTGGATGAAGACTTGCTCAAACTCTACAAACAAATTAAGCAAATGAGAAACAGCGACGTAGAACTAGATGAGTTGTCTCCACATGACATTCATCACTACGTAGTAAGCTACACCCTCGTGCTGGCGGCGGCTGCGGGCGCGGCCGTGCTCCTGTGGCGGTGGCGACGACGCCGCATGCGACGCGTGCTCATCTCCCCGGACATCGAGCTACGTAGTGTTAACGACGCGAGTGCTAGTGCTTGTGCGCGACTACATAACGAGGCTGACCATCAGCCCAGTGCTCAAAGTGCAGTGCAAGTGACCGTTGTTAAAAAACAACATAAAGCGTGTTCGCCAAACTTAAACAAAACCTAGAGACATTAAGATTATATCTTAAGTGTTTATCTAAATGATAATTATTGTTTCTATTATCTTAAGAATCATCACTAACATTAGGTTACTATCCACTTAACTAACATGATTGTACACACCAACTCATCTCAACAGCATCTTTGCCGCCCCGGAATATGTTCGGTCTAAGCAACCGAACACTTGCTAACGCAGCAGTCTCCAACAATTGTATCTAAGTGACAATTGTCGTAAACTGCTACGCTTCAGTGCATTACCAGAGACCATACGGACCGGGTGCATTCACAACATTAACATATAACATTTTAACGTAACATTTTAACATATCTAACATTTAACTTTAAGACTTTTAACATTAAACTTGTAGAACATTTAATAAACGATTTAACATAAAAACCAAACAGTGCTTTAATATTGCCTACGACCTTGCAAGCCGCACAGTAATCATGTGGTTTTGGCTTAAATTATACTTCGTTATGGATGCCATTTGCATGGTCTTTGATAAAACTCTTAACTAATAAGGGTGAGATTGATGAACCTATCGGCTAAACGACAAAGAAGCGATCAAACTTCCAATTGAACTAATCAGCTCAGAGCAGGCTCGACTAGCCTATCTCAACCAGGAGTTGGTCGCGTGCAAAACGAGTTATTAGTGTCGTAAAAATTGGGCAAATCCTCGAGATTGCTGGCACCATGAGGTCGCCGGACGCGACACAAATGTCACCTTACTGAAGGCATTACTGACACAGCGGGCTCCTGTCGGCGCCGCCGGAGCCGGCTGTAATTACTGACAGGCAATAATCAGCGCCGGATGGCACCCCCCCACTTCCCCCCTCCCTCGGCAGCCCCCCACTGGCCCGCACTGCGCCGCGGCCGGCAGCTCAGCTTTGAAACACGATTCTTAGTGCTAATTGAGTTACAGTTAGACGACTCTTGGTGAACTTCTTACGGAGCGTTAGCTGCGAGCGTTGACTCTGTCACAGTATAACAAAGAGGAGTCCTAACTGCTAATTCTAGGAAATTATTGGTTTCGACTTGCACAGATCTGACTGTTAACGGATGTAAATTGACTTGGAATTATTTGAATAATATATGAATAATGGATGACGACGGATGACAAATGTCGATAGGTCCTTACTTTGGTATTGTTCTTCAAATTGTTGAGCTCCTTAAGTTCTAAGTTGAGCTACACGATAACTGACTAATGCTTGCACTGTCAGGATAGGTCCGCTCAAATTTGCGTGGTTATTTCCTCAAAAGAATACCACAGACATGAACTTACATGCTTCTCATATACAAATACAAATTGTCTGGACTTTAAAAGAGACTTTGACCTCTGAGTTTGTTTCGGTGTTTCTTCTCAGAGTAGTCAGTTAGGAAATACCGGCCTTATCTACCTAAACTAAACACGCAAAAAACATGACGTGTAAAAGTGTTATTTATAACCAATTTACAGAATAAATATTTCATTTCATTTAATTTCGATAGCGAAATCCTAAGGACCTTTTGAAACAGAGTTACTAATAAAAGTCAGGAATGGAGGTGCAACTATAATGTAATACGTCAGAACGCACAGTGCACAGAGCACACCTGATGCTAAGTGATGATGTGGTAGAAGATGGAGCACGCTTAACTAGAAGTAACCTATTCACTCTTGAATTGAAGACCCTCAGATTATAGCTATCGGGAAACTCAGACTCCGGCAGGAATGTCGTATTTAATGTAAAGACAGGGTCACACTCGACTGGTGGTGACGGACGTGGGCTATCAGGAGCGGCCAGAACAAATACGTGCACATTGTAAAAAGAGAGGAGGTTATATGAATGAGAGTATATTGATTTTTCATCACGTTTTATTAAGTTTGTTTTGCGCGTTGTTTATAGATGAATCTACATCACACTCACTCACTGTCACACATACCTAAATACCCACACATACAAAGGCATACTGAAAATTAATTTAATATTTTAATAATAAATGTTGGATTTCATAACTTTTTACGGCAGAAGAACTGCGTTGCGAACCTTGTGCATTTTTGTACATGTAATGTTTTTGATTGGATTACAATGTGTCTGAAGCGTATGTATTTATTTCGTCTCAATAAACATTTTTATTTCAATTTCATGAATGATACTTGCCCTGATACACATATTACCATACCTCGATAAAAAATTGTGATGTAAATAACTGACGTTATCATAAAGATGAAAAAATTGAGCAAACGGGACCAACACGGACAACATCGCCAACATTGAAAATGTAACATTAATATTTGAGAGGCGTGATCGAAACGAATTTGCTCTGCAGTTTTAAAAATACGAGTACAAACTAAGGACAGACTCGCTAGGGGGAGGGGAGGGGGTGGGGGAACCAATCTGAATATTTTAGAGACGAGGTGAGTTTTATACTTATCGCGAAGAACTAGTACTTAATTAGTTTGTATCGCACTGAATACTAATGACGGTGGACAGCTCCAGCAGCCGAGGATTATGTATTCATACACTGTAATGATTTACAAGCCAAGCTGATTACAAAGAGCACTTTTAGGATAATGCAATGGAGGACTTGTTTTTCGTAACTTTTAATTGATGAAATGGACAGCTTGCTATAACAAGAGCTTATGCTCACGCTCCTATGACAGTCGCACTAGATTGTCACTGTTTCAGCGAGTGGGTGCCGCGGGTCATGTTGCTACAAGTGAAACAAGCCGGCAGCCGAGTGTGACACGGTGCACGGTGTGACTGGCAGCCGACTTGTCGCGCAACTTACGCCGCACTAACCCACGGAATAGATGAATAATGTTGGAATGGTAATGTGGGCGTGGTGAGCGCGCCACATTTATGATACGAAAATCATAGCTCGACCGATTAATTCATCCACCGCGTTTAGTGCGCTTCGGAATACTTTGGAACACAGAGCTCTGCTTTAAAATGCCGTGTTGTGCAATTATATCCTGTAAAACAAAAAGTCAGACCGCAAGTATAGAGCGAGGAGGTATATCTTTCCATCAGTAAGTCGAAAATAACATTTAATTACAATTTTATTTGTAAAAAACATAAACATATTCTGACCACTATGAAATTCCGAACATTAACAACATTATTGCAAGAAGTTACAAAAAATATACATTGTCCGATGTGTCCTCGCTTAATCAACGCAATGACAAAGTCCGTTTACAATGTATTGCATCCTCTCACTTCAACCATTGACGTTTCGTCCTTTGCCCTGATTGGCCGTGATGCACGGCGCATGTTTATCGACAGTAAGTAAGTAAATTAATTTAATTTAATAAATAAAAATAAAATTTAAGAGGTAGAATTAAAATGTTTTGTTGTAATATGAACTGTGTAAATAAATAAATAAAAATAAAATGGTTTATTTCTCGCCACGATACAATAGATTTACACATTTTATACATTGAAATATACAAACATATTGTGGGAGACTGGTGCCTAAGCTAGGCTCATGGCCTGTATTTCAGGACACCAGGCCTCCTCCTTAATTATTTGAAATTTACAATTTGTGCACAGAATAATTTACAGTAGATTATGTCGAAAACTATATACACAGAAAAACAAAAAACAAAATATAAAATAAAACTAGATAAGAAATAAAAATAAAAAGAGGTTTGTGAGTGAAAGTGTGCGTGGGTGAGATTGTGTATGCGTACGTGGGTGTGAGTGAATGTGTGTGTGTGAATGTTTGAGCGAGAGTCAGAGTCGATTTAAGTGTGTGTAATTTATTTGTGTGCGTGATTCGCATACGTAACGGGCCTCTTGCTTGTAGTTGAGCTGTGGGACTGGGAGACAAGCGGCGACACGCGTTCTCATAGAAATCAGGAACTATTTCCTTTCTAACCTCTTTTATCTGTTCTGTGCACTAACCGATGTTACCTGATGTTTTTTTTTCTACCCGATGTTTGCCGCGACTTCAATCCGTGCACAACTTCGGGATTTCTTAAAAGTTTCTTGTAGTTGTTAGTTGCGCAGCGGTGATACTATCTTGGAATTCTAAGAATGGAAAGTTGCGAACTAGGAAATCTATGAAATATATGGCTGTTTCTCTACTTGTATACATGATCAATGTTTCTTTTTCATTGTCAATCTCAGTCGTATATTTATTTGTTGTATAACGTAGATTATATAAAACGTAAATAAATAAATAAATGTTTTATTTGCTAAAGGTACACCGGGTTCACAATCCCGTTTGGGAACTTTATAGAAATGTGTGCCGCGTCGTTGTGCGGCCGGCGGCATCTCGTCCGACACTCAGAAGCTATTTAAAATTCTTATTTGTAATCTAGACACAAATCTGGAATAAGTTTGCGGCGCCGAGGATTCCCATCTGTATTCTGTGGCGAGCGGGAACGTTTTATGCGAAGGAATCACTTCGCCTTGAACGAGTACATTTTAAATTGTTGTAGGAATAAAACTTAAATTCTGTTTGTGAACCCATGTGGAAGACATGAATAGTAAAACACTTTAACTAATTCCTCACTCTTTCTTATTTAAACACTTTCAGTCACTTTATTTTATGTCCACTTTGACATAAAATAAAGGGATAATTGCTAGCAATTTGAATTAAAACCACAACCAAACTTCTTTTTTGCAACAAATATTAAAAATGTTTCTATCTACGGGCACCTCCTCCTCCTCGAGTCGGTCCCTCAGTGCTGAGGATCGTAGCTACGACGGAAACGTAGCAACAGGCTCCTCCATCTACTACGGTCTTCAGCTTGATGGAGAGCCTGGGACATCGTCATCTGCAGTACTTCGGACACCTGATAAATTCATCGTCTGAAACTACTTACATTCGTCTACTTACTTTATTTCAAAATATTTAGTAATACATTTCATTGCAAACACCTTCCTAACGTGGGTCGTGTGCGAGATTAAGATAGCTATTTATGTTTTATTTTATATTCAGAAATTTTTGGTTACTACGCGGTTCACAACCTGTAATGTTGCAGGCGAGGATTGTAGCGCACGGATACAGAATGTCAATTATTTGACAGGAAATCGGTGCACACTATCTGCGGCATTAAACGAGGAGGACTTCGTGAATGAATGCCGCATGTGGGGAGCGGTGGCAACGAAGTGTGTGAATCTATCGCAATGCCGCAAAAATTGCATTTAGCATCGCTTTCCTCCCCTCCCTCATGCCGCACTCTCCCCCTCTCGCCGCAGCTTGACGAATGGTCCGTGTGTCCGTGTCGCGCGGACCATCCATTGAGCGCGCGTCCATTGTACACGACGAGCCAATTTTAAAATACCGACGTGCGACACGCTGGAACTTACATCGAGTTCGAGAGGCACTTGATTGAAACTTGAACGTGCATTCATGTTTCGTTCTGCACGATATGTTGAATAATGTTCACTATATGGAGCTGGAAGCCGATCCCGACACAGTTGGAAAAAGGCTAAGCAGTAGACTGTTGAGCATAGGGTCTCGAGTTCTATTCCTGGGTCGAGCAAAAAGTATTATTATGTTTTTCTATAAGAATTTTCTGTTTTAGGCCGGAGTTTGAAAGTTGGCGGTTGGCCTCGGAAAGCACATTACGCCGTAGGTTCCATCTATCCTTTGGACATCTTTTATTTATTTATTTATTTATTTATTTACTTTATGGAGGACTTACAGCTAATAAAACCATAAAAAAAGGAATACATAGTCGCCAGAGAGCCAATAACAAGTCCTCACGTTTAGACTTATACTAAAATAAAGTTATAAGCAATAAACAAGCAATAATAAATCTAATTATAAATTAAAGATACAATTTACACAGTAAGAATACATAATATATAAAGATTTGCTTGCAATGAGTCAACAGCATAACATAACCACTACCGCTTGAAAAAGTTTAAGCTTAAGCACCTTCTGGCTGAGTCCACACTAGTTGTGAAAGGATCCAAATCATACTGCTTGCATATCTCATTAAAAGTTCTGCTTGCGCGCACAATATAGCTATTTTGCCTATAATTAGATGATGAATGAGGTATACATATAGGAGGATTAAAGCGCAATATTTTGTTAGGTACGTTAAAATAAAATTTAGAAAGTAGTTCTGGACTATCAATATTATTGTGAAGGATTTTCAATAAATACAAACAGTCTGCAATATTACGCCGATCTACCAGTGGCAACAGATGGTACTTCTTACAGAGTTGATGATAACCTGCTGAATGATATGGAATCTTTTGATGGAAACAAAGATATTTGATGAACCGTTTCTGTATATTTTCAATCCGGTCGATGTATTTATTATACCTGGGATTCCATATCTGAGACGCATACTCGAGCTGACTTCTTACAAAAGTGCAATACAATATTTTGAGCGTTTTAGCATCTGTAAAGCATTTAGAAAGACGCATTATAAATCCCAGCAGTTTCGATGCTTTTTTGACTATGGCGTCAATGTGTGTATCAAAAACTAACTTACTATCTTGAAAAACGCCCAAGTCACGGATAGTATTGCATCTTGGCATCAAGGCAGATAATCAGGCACTGGTCTGGCGAATGGGTTTTGTTAGCCAGCTACTGGATTATGGAGCTCAGACAGGCAGTCGCTCCATGTGACAAGGCTAAGCTACTCTAAATAACTTAGTTGAAAATGCAAAAACAATATTTATTACCTGTGATGTTTCATGCTTATCTACACTTTAATAAATGGCGAAATGTGAGCGTGATCTTACCGGTACGTAATCTCTATCTGTTTCAGAAATAAAGACAAGATTTAATGTTACAATAGTTTTACAGATGAGACTTCCAATCTTGCGAGTTGCAGGCTATTCCCAGTAACCACCAGTGGGGAACAGTCTGCAAGTCGCAAGTTTAATTAAATACTTGAACAAACAATAATACATTGGTAGCAGTTGCATGCGAGCGTGGCTAAACTTACTCCTCACATAAATCTGCGGCGCTGTCACAAACCATGTTCACGCGGCCGCACTGTACTTTTATTTTATTCAGTTACTGACGTAACTCCTATATAACTATGAAGCCAAGTCCTATACACTATAGGACTTGTGTTATAGTAATGTGTCGAGGTAAGTGTACGATTGTGCTGGAGTCATACCAGACAGTGCGGCGCACTCGTGTAACATGCGCGCGGAACATTTCCGGTGCTTTTAGCTGATCGCCGATACGCTGCATTAGCCGACACTCGCCGCATTAATGTAGCACACGGCCGTATCGAACTAGTACCAGCACGGAGTAACGTCTAGCAGAGACTTCGTACTTACTAACTTGTATCGAGCCATTGAGATGCTGACAAGATAAAGAAGACGACCGTCTGCGCGAGCTTCTGTTATGATGAGTTGTCACTTGCAGCCAGCCTGCTCCCAGCTGCGGACCAGTTCATATTGATGCCCTGTCAGCTGCCGAACGAGTACATGAGGCTAACGCAGTACGTACACTAGTAATACCTATGTCATCATCGTCGCGTGCGAGGAGGGCGGTAGTACGTGCTATTGCTGTGGCGTCCTTGTTATTTGTGTAATACGATAATTACACTCCACAATCTTGGAACTTATAATGGCAGCGCAATTATTTATATTTCTTGATTACTAAAGGAGCGCATTTCTTTAGTGTTCGTATTTTATGTCGCTCATAAATGTCGAAGTGATGACGGAGTGCAGCAGCTGCGTGTGTGGCGTGCGTGTCGGTGTGTGTGTGTGTATCCGCAGTGAGGGACGGGGAAGGGGGGAGGCTGGTGCCAGCGGAAGGTGTCTGATTAATCCTCGCTCCGCTCAGGTGTTACGTTTCCGAAACAAAACAGGTAAATTGAGAGAGTAACCAGTTAAAACAATGAAATGATGCTCAAATTGATTGTATAACTGTAAACTTGACAAATTTTAACATATGTTTAGCGTTTGGCATTTATAAACTAACTAGCTTCTGCCCGCGACTTCGTTCGCGTGGGAGAATTTCCCCGCGTAATTCCCGATCCCGTGAGAATTTCGAGACAAGAACTATCCTATATCCGTCTCCTGGTTCTAACCTATCTCCCTACCAATTATCAGCCAAATCGGTTCAGCCTTTCTTGAGTTATAAATAGTGTAACTAACACGACTTTCTTTTATATATATATATAGATAAAACAAAGGCATAATATGTGAGCACAGCACAATGTATTTATGTTGTTTGTGTGGTTTTTCTGCACACGTGTCTCGCTTGCGACCGGCAGCTCGCACTCGCTTCATATACTTACGTTAAGCTGTATCTCACTAATCCGTAGCTTTACCAAAAAATAGCATCTCCGTACTTTTCACAACATTTAAATATAAATTAAGCTTTTCGTAGGAGCACTTGATATTAAAGTTTTAGTTTAATTAAGCAGAAATGCTTACAAATTTAGCTGATAAGTCTTTACAAGTAGGTATGTTACCTGTATGATGGACCTAATTATTTTTGCTTGATGCACATACGTACAAAGCCATTCTCTGAAATTGGTGGTGAAGAGACAGCCTGGCTATAAGTATACTTGAAGTTAACATACTTTGTATTGTTTCTTGTCACCGTCAGTCCCACTGTTGGGCTTGCATAGCGTCACTCCGCACTTCGCAACTTGTGACTGTGTTGAGAGCTAGGTAAATCTTCAGACGCCTGTACCAATGACGTAGCGGGACGCCTGAATCTACTACATACAAGATTATCCTCGTACAGACATGTAATCTGACATGATTTACCTATATTATATCTAAGAGTTACACGTAAACCAAATTAAATATTGAACTTTGTTTTATAATTATTAATTAACACTCACATTTTTTTTACTCAGTGGAAAAATTCGCTCTGGTTGGAGTGATAAGGATTCAGACTTTTACAGACTAAATATCCATCCTGTTCCTTTATTTTCCCCGGAACACAAAGGTTCTGGAGCCGCGGTATCGCAGTTAAGCCATTCCCGTAGCCTGCTGGCGCTACGGGAATGTTCTCAATGTTATATCAATGGCCGTATCGGACTCTATCCCTGTGACTACTATGTGAGGTGTGCATGGAACACGACGCGGCGTCGACTCGGGATTTCTCAGACCCCCCATTGTTACTTTCAAGACACTAGCAGTAACATTAAGATGTCACTAACTGTCTCAGTTCATTCAGTTACCTTTGTAATTTATTTATTTATTTAAATAGAACGGCTGAAACCAATTACACTATTTAATATAATTTAACACATTAATGCAGTCTTCTCTCAAAATTTAAAACATTCCGACAATATTATCTTTCATTCATCCGCAAACAACTCCCGATCCGAGTTTGAATACAGGAGAGTGACTTAGAGTGAGCAACTGTACGGCGAGTTGGAACAGCTAATAGACGGTGCTTCCTATGACCACAGTAGTTGTCTGGTACAAACAGATTGCATACCTCATTATGCAGATCAGCTGCATCAATAATCCCCCTAAGAATCTTAAATACCACAGTCATCTGAGTATGTCAACGGGTACTTTTCCCAGCTGTAGGAAGATGGCAATTGTTACACCGATCCATAAGAAGGGAGCCAAAGACTGTCTCAACAACTATAGGCCTATTTCTCTGTTAAGTGTTACATCCGAGATCTTAGAGAAAATCGTTAATAAACGCCTCATCGGATTTCTGGAGAAACACAAACTTTTGTCTGGACGCTAATTCGGTTTTAGACGAGGCAGGTCTACAGAGCAAGCCATAGGGCTTTTGACAGATATTGTTTCCTCGAAGATTGATGGGGGCCAACGTACAATTGGGGTCTTCCTTGACTTGGCCAAGGCATTCGACACTGTTTCAATTCAAATGCTTTTGAAAAAGCTGGATGGTCTTGGCGTGAGAGGTGTCGCTCAGGATTGGTTCAGAAGTTATTTAACGGATAGACGGCAGTATTATGTAAGCGAAAGCCTTGCTGTCACTTTCGGGGTGCCACAGGGCAGTGTTCTCGGTCCGACATTGTTCACTGTATACATGAATGACATTTTGAGTTTAACCATCCCAAGATCAGACATGATTTGTTACGCAGATGACACGGCAATCATATTCCACGGCGATACATGGGCGGACGCTTTAGACGCCGCAGAAAATGGCATGCGTATTATATCGGACTGGCTCAATGGAAATCTTTTGACCTTAAATGTCGAAAAGACTAATTTTATAACGTTCCACATTAGCCGTCCCAGTTGTCCGGACATTAATCTAATTAAAATCCATGAAATAAACTGTCATGCCGCGCGGTGCCGCTGTAATGGTATTGGCAAAGTTAAATCGATCAGGTACCTGGGAATCATAGTGGATCAGAATTTGTCTTTTAAAGAACATATTTCGACACTCTCCAAAAAGGTTCGTAAGTTTATTTATATTATGAAATCTCTTCGTCCCAGTGCCCCGAAGGACATGTGCAGAAAGGTCTACCTAGCTCTTTGTCAATTATTGCTGCAATACTGCGTAAGCGTCTGGGGTAGCGCAGCCAAGTCCAGTTTGATTGAACTCGAACGTGCTCAGCGGGCTGTGCTAAAGGTCTTCCTTGGGAAACCGCGACGATATCCCACAAACGAACTTTACAAGGAAGCAGACGTCTTACGTGTCCGACAACTTTATATCCTGAGGTCCCTTCTTAATCTTGTTGCTGCGTCTGGGAGGCAATTCACATACACCCAAAGAGGGAGGGTAGGAGCTGATAGGCTACCAATCCCAAGAATAAGAACCATATTTTCCTCCCGATTTGCGTTGTTTCTTCCTGTTCGGGTCTTCAATAAACTTAACAAATCCACATTAAGAATCCCTGGAAATGTTTTCGAAGCCAAGATTATTTTAAAGACATGGCTTCATAACCTGACTTACGATGAAACAGAAAAACTGTTATGCCCTGGTAAATAATTTAAAAGCAAGAAACACCATGAGCTCACACGCAAGAACACACACATACATGCACACACTCACACACACTCGCAAAAACACTACAACATGCTACTCAACTAATATTTTCACTCACTCTTTCACCATTCCACCTAATAATGCCATAACGTTATTGATGTATGACACAATTTTCTTCAATGGTTAACTTATTTTAATTTTTAAATTATTGTTATTTTATTCTAAATTACTATTAATTATTATTTTTTTCCATCACAATTATATTTTATTTCTTGTTAAATTTTGTGCTTTTAAATGGATAATTATTTATATCAGTTATTATTATTTCTTTGTTTTTTTTTGTATCTTTAATGTTATCACTTTTTTAGGGTTCCGTAGCCGAATGGCAAAAAACGGAACCCTTATAGTTTCGACATGTCTGTCCGTCTGTCTGTCTGTCCGTCCGTCCGTATGTCACAGCCATTTTATTCCTAAACTATTAGGACTATACATACATGTGAACTTGGTAGATAGATGTATTCTGTGAACCGCTTTCCGATTTTAAGAGAAAATTTAACAAACATTTAATATAAAGGGGGCTCCCCATACATGGAACTGAAACTGAAAATATTTTTTTTCATGAAACCTATACGTGTGTGGTATCTATAGACAGGTCTTTAAAAATGACATTAATGTTTCTAAAATGACTTTTTCATTAAGTTAATCGTTTAAAAGATATACGCTTCCAAAGTGGTAAAATGTGTGTCCCCCCCCCTCTAACTTCTATAATAATGAAGTGAAAAATCTAAAAAAAATCATATGTTGTAGATCTTAATGTAAACTTTCAACCAAAACTGGTTCGAACGAGATCGAGTTAGCAGTTTTTGAGATACAGTATATTTTCTAAAACTGCAAATATAACTTTGTAATTCATACAAATACTATGAAAAACAAAGTTATTTGGCGTAGTTGTAAAAACTGTAAATAAGCTAGTTTTAAGAAATTTTTAAGGTTTTTTTGTTTTTTTTTTTCAATTAAATATATTAAGTACCTATATTATATTTATTATAGTTACCACGGAACCCTTCATGGGCGAGTCCGACTCGCACTTGGCCAATTTTTTCTCTCTCTTTTTGTTGTCTGGCTGTGCTGTCACTCTGAACCGAGTTACGAGTAGATTTCTGATAACCTCTGTTTTAATATCGGGCCACCAAGATACAGGCTGTGCTAAGTTTGGGGTCCATTGCTAAGTGTGTTGTGTTCTGTAACTATGTTCGTATTGTATTTACTGTCTGTATCATTCTAACTTATGTGTGTTAAATAAATAAACTTATCTTATAAACTTAACTTATCTGATCACACAACGTCTGACTTCTAAGAAATTGAAGGGTAAGCAACCCAACAGGAATTTAGTGAAATATAGAAGTGGATAATACCCATACAAGTGCTTATAGAGGTATCTTAGGTATGCTTTTTGAACTTTTTGTACAGCTAGAGCATACTGCTTCTCAAAAGTATTCCATACGCACGCGCTAGACTTAAGCTTGCTTCGGACCAATGCCCCAAAAACAAGCTTAATTACGTGAGGGTTTTGGAAGTCGCGACAGTTCCCCAAGGCGCCTGAAAGACTCCTTAGCAGTGGAGGTGATGTGGTCGTGAAAAGTGAGCTTACGGTCGAATGTAAACCGGCGTCGTACGGAGCTTACAAAGGAACAATATTTTCAAAAAGTACTTCGTTGATCTCGTGAGCGAATGCTGAGTGCGGATTCGATTCACGTCGGGTCGGCCAGAGTGCTATTATGTTTATTATTAAATGTTTTGTACAAGGATTTCCGTACGTCATGCCGAAGAAGAATAACTGAGTTTGCAGTTCCATTTGCGGAAACGTTTGTTTAGTTAAGTTTATACTGATATTATTATTATATCAGTTAAGTTTAATCGATAATCTTTTATTGCAAATCGACATATAGATAGAACAGAATAATAAATATGAATAATGAACAAAAAGAATGGTTCTGTGTCATATTCTCATTACTGAAGTAACCAGTTTGGGAAATTGTCATAATGTGTGTGGCATTATCACTCCTGATCACTTTGTCATTTGCGGGCCCGGCCGGACTCCGTCACTTCATACAAATTACATCAAATAAAAATGTTTTCAAGTGTAGTCGCGAGCGAAGTCGGTATTAAGCGCCGGATATTGAGGCGTCGCACCACTTCCGGCCGGTAATACGTACGCATCCGGCGCCGCGAGATGGCGCGAGAGTCTCTTCCGCCCCAAGATTTGTTGCGCAGCGGCTGCGAAAGATGGTGAAACGCTAACAGGAGGAGAACATTGAGATATTACATTAATATATACATAGCAACAATTTTGGCAAATGGCACCTTCCATTATAGGCCTGAAAGCGTTATTTAGCGTGGAAAATAGTGTGTATAAAATGCCTGAACAGTCCACAAACAATAACTTTAAGATCTATAAATGGTGTTCCAATTGTCAAGTAGAGAATGAATTTTACTGATGGAATGAGCCGAGCGCTACAATATTTAGGGAGCGGTGAGCCGCTTGTTGACAATGCGGATATTCAATTCATATCAAAACATTTATTTTAGGCTTTTGAGTACATTCAAAAAACTAAAAACTATGTTAGTAAATTACTCAAACAACAGTAAAATCGAGAATCAGCCTACAAAACATGAATATTATAAACATGACATCATGAACAGGAATATTATACGAATACTACTAACTTTCATCTTTGCCACTTGCCAGAATATTGGAAACTATCCTCTTTTAATAAAAGATTATGTATCTTAAGTGTCACCATAACCATCTGTCAAAACTATTTACTCGTGAAATACATGACCCTGTCAGCTCGAACAGGACGGTGTCTGGCAGTTATTATGACATGTCCGGCGTGTCGCGACCTCCATCAGTGTCCGGACATCAGACAGTGTGCGGGATATTCCGGATATGTTACAATATGCAGCTAACAAGCTGAGGTCACGTGGCGCTCTGGCGCGCGCCGCCGCTAACTTAGCAGAGGTTCAAAGTGTTCTAATAACACGGCGGGCGCGGAGAACAAACGTGCACTACACTGAGCACACACGGAACAAACTAGTTTTCTTGTTAACTTGTCCGACCAAACCTAATTGTGTACAGTGTACAGTAAACGTATACGGTACCTGAGACGCGGACCCACGCAGAGACTATAACAGATCAGTATAATTTCTAAGAAATTCCAGAACTTCACACAACTACAATAGAAAGTGATAGTTTGTTCAAAGCTCGCGCTGCTACAAATGCAGCCTGTAAGCGCTGGATCAGTGGGCCGTTTAGACAGATGCACTCCGCTCGAATTCCAACTGTAGCCGATGTTAATGAAGACGTTTCAAGCCGATTTCGGAGTATGTCGCTAGCGTGCACTGCACAGATCTAGTAGGTAGTGTTCCCAGAACTACAGCAAGCTTTCATGACATTATCGTGCACGGCAATATCGCAGGCACGGCATGCGCACTTCTGCAGTGTTGGCATTCTGTGAAGGCGTCGTGTATACAATTGACTTTTGCCTTCTTCAAACAGAACACAGTGTGAGTGAACACCTTTATGTAACCCGCGTGAGGTCGTCCGCTGACGCGAGCTGCGCGCGAATATATACCACCCGTTGGACGACTGAGTATTAGCGGCTAGCATCCTTGACTTGTAAGATACGTCTGGGCCATGACTATATTATATTTTGAAGCGTCAATAGCCGAATGGATAAGGAGTCGGACTTGTGACCGAGAGGTCGCGTGATCTAATCCCACCCATTACACTATTACCGTGAACCCACTCCAGACACAAGCATATTTAGCTTAGTTGGAGGGGTTAACAGGATTACTAGTAATGAGAATTGTACCCACATTGTTAGTAATCTTAAAAAAAAACTTGTAAAAATTTACATATAAGTCCACGGTTAAAAACTAAAATTTAATATAAATTATTGCTAGCTATGAAATTAATAACTTAATTCTAATGCTAATAAAAATAAAGTATTATTTTTATAGATTTTGGAGTCAAATTATGAAACAGTAGTAATTCTGAAAATTGAGAAAATGTCGTAGGTGTAGGATTACTGTTTAATTAATTGTTTGTCAATCTTGCCAAATAAAGTGCTTTTTTTTCGGGTGGGAAAATCATCCAATGATTTCTTCCACTGGAAGGGAGTGTCAAGAGACTGACTAAAAACCCACACTGTTTCTTCCACTGCCCTTAAGTTCTGGGGCCGCGGTATCTCGTTAGAACATTCCCGCTACCCGGCAGGCCCGTCAGGCGCGCGTGACACACGACGCGCCGCCGACCTGACCAAATAATACTCAATACTCAATTATTTATTGCATTCCACAATGTGAACTTAGGTGATAGGTTTACAAAATATGATCATCATGCACCGGACGGGCACAGCAAATTACTTAAAATTAAATTATATTATATTATATTCTTATTTGATTTTATTCCAAAGTTATATCACAATACTCATTTACTATAAATTAAATAATTTTCAATAAAATACTTTATCCTATTAACTTAATCATTTTATAGACAATTGAGAAGAAAAAAAATTAACATAACATATTTACAAACTATAATTATAAGAGATATTATTTAATAATAATAAAAAACAACACAAATTAACAATAAACAATTTTAGGAAATGGTTGCGCTGATATACGATTCTTTTCGTTTATATTTTTAATTATTGGCAACACGCATAATCGCTAATTGGTTAGACATTCCCCTTCCGCATATTATCCTTTCTCCCTTGCACTAGACCTTCGTCTATTCGAGAGTGAGGGAGAGAGACTATACCGCTCTAGAAAAATCGATCGCGTCTGGATCTTCCGATGGACGATCGGACCTTCAATGGCTGTCGAGTCGCGTTAGAGCACACACGCATCGAATCGCATTTGAACGGTCGCGTCGTTTTGTGCGACCAATTCGTAGCAGAAGAACGGTTATACTGTGGTGGTGAACTGTGATCAGAGTGCTGGCAGTCCTGAATATCCTGGATTATCAAGGTTAGTGCTGCCTTTCCTATACGACGCTGGACTCTTATCTTTTGTTCCAACCAGCGCCGGTTCCCGTCAACTGTGTAACCGAAAACTTCTAAGTCGCATACGTTGCATTACCGCCCATCCATTTAATGGTCCTTCCCGAGTCGGATAATAATCAGCACAGCCATTCCCTAGAAATCGCTAGGTATATCGTAGTTTCGTATTCGTATTTCGTAGTCAACCCCGCATAGATACTTATTTGCCAACGCGTGGCAAGTAAGTACATCGTAATTCATTACGTCGTTTTCGTGTCTTCCTAGCTAATAATCGATTAGTAAGGAATTTCGCAACCCCGCTTAGTAGTTAATTATCGTTACTTGTAAAGTAAAATACCAATCGGTCGAGTCAAGGTTACTCGAGACCGCGTCGCGCACCCGGCCGTTATTTCGCAAAACGGTGGGTAGTTACTAAATATTTCTTATAATAATTAGTTTGATATTCATAGCTCATAAATATGGCACCGACCGATATTACTCTTAAAAGATTGATAGCAAAGAGAGATCGTATCTTTGCTCGCATGCAGAGTATTGCAGATAAAATAAAACACATTCATTCGGATGAAAGCGTTAAGGAATCATTTTTGTGCGACATCTCGTTAGTACAATCACTACGTGTGGATTTTGAAAGTGCTTTGGATGAAATTGTTATTCATGAGCTAAAATTAAACCCTGAATATGTTGTAGATTATCAATCGCTTTCTGCGTTCGAAGACCTTTTAGGGCGCATTTTACGGGCTGAGAAGAACCTGACGGCTCACTCTCATAGTGAGGTCCAAAGGTCACCTCGATTGCCGCCAATTGAAATACCCGAATTCAACGGAGATATTAAGAATTGGCCATTATTCGTCGCTAGTTATCGTAATGTCGTGCATAATAATGTTTCTCTAACAGACTGTGAGAAATTATATTATTTATTAGGTAAATTAACACATAAAGCTCGTACAATTTTCGCTGGTATTACCCCGTCTGCGGATAATTACCCACTCATTTTCGATTTGCTTTGTAAAAAATATGAAGATAGTCGACAATCGGCAACTTCATACTTAACTCAAATATTTGAATTTAAATCTTTTACATCAGGTACCCCTAGTAGTTTAGAATTATTTATTGATAAGTTCGCTTCGTCGGTAGTTGCTTTAAAACATACAAAAGTCAGTGACCTGGCTGATTTTATATTATTGCATGTCGCGCTTAAAAAACTGGACCCAGACACCGTTCGTACGTTCGAATCCAATTATCAATTAAAGTCGAATGGATCCGAAATCCCATTGTTTTCCGATCTAGTTAATTTCGTTAGTGATCATATAAAGGTTTTAGAACGAACTTCGATACCTGTTGCTCGAGTCAATACTAATAAAAGGCCTTTAGATCGTAAATCAACTAACGCATATGTGTCCAGTTCTCAACCAGTCGTTTGTAGTTTGTGTAAGGAAAACCATGACTACATTTATAAGTGTACGGTTTTTAAGAGTTATAACCCCGATCAACGCTTTAAATTCGTTAAGTCAAACAACTTGTGTATAAATTGCTTAAGTAGTGGTCATCGCGTGTCTGCGTGTGAGTCGACGTCTACATGTAAAAAATGTAGGTACAAACATCATACATTGCTATGTTTTGGAAATAGGCCTGCGTCAAATATGTCGCCGTCACGCTCAGTCGAAGAGCCGAGCGCGGGTTCGATTCCCGCGAATTCGGATGTAGCATTATGCTCAAGTGCAGTCGGCCCTTATAAAGGCTCTAGAACTGTGTTGTTGGGTACCGCACGTATCGTTATTCTAGATTCTCGTGGTCACGAACATTGCGTTCGTGCATTGTTGGACAGCGCGTCTCAGAGTAGCTTTATTACTCGCGATTGCTGTCAACGTTTAGGATTAAACATAAATAATAGACCTACTTGTTCCACTGTTAGGGGTATAGGAGGTTCGAGTAAACCCATTCAAGGTTCCGTACAATTTAAAATTCATTCTCGTTTCGATCATAATATAACTTATGATATTGAGTCGTTGGTAATAGATAGGATTACCGAACGTCTGCCAACCGCGACAGTCGACACTTCGCGACTGTCTAACTTCGAAGACTTACCGTTGGCAGACGATACATATTATTCATCAGGCCCGATTCACGTATTGATCGGCGCTTCGATTTTTCCGCACCTGCTTTTGTCGAACAGAGTTCAAGGATCGACTTCGAATTTATCGCCGCTCGCCTTAGAAACGGTCCTTGGCTATGTGATCGTAGGTGACGCACCAGCATGTACTGACGGTAATTCGACCGTATCGCATTGCTGTATCGCGGACACATTAGACTCTGCTGTCCGGAAATTCTGGGAATTAGAGGAAGTGAGTGTTCCCCCGGTATTCAGCCCGGACGACCAATTGTGTGAGGAATTTTACACCCGCACTACCACTCGGGATAGTGAGGGACGTTACGTAGTAGCTTTGCCTTTCAAGGCTGATGTCGAATCCCTTGGCAATTCGCGCCAAGCAAGTGAACGGCGGTTTTACTGCTTGGAAAGGAAGATGCAAGCTTCTCCACAATTAAGGGTCGCGTATGACAGTGTCATCCGGGAATATTTAGAAAAGGGCTACATTTCATCTACGAATCCTGATTCGGCGGGAAGTTCGTATTTTATTCCGCATCATGGTGTGATCCGAGATGATAAGGTCACAACCAAACTTCGTGTCGTTCTCGATGGTAGTTGTAAAACTACTACCCGCATCTCGCTTAATGATCTCTTGTATGGTGGACAGAACCTACAAGGGAACTTGTTCAATATTATTATTGGTTTTCGTTTGTTTTCGATAGCGCTTTCCGCAGACATTCGTCAGATGTTTCTCAGCATTGGAGTCCGAGAATCTGATCGGCGTTTCCAACGCATTTTGTATCGCTTTTCCCCGCAAGAACCTTTACAGGTTTATGAATTTAATCGTGTCGTTTTTGGGCTTAAGTCTAGCCCCTTTCATGCACTTCGAACTATTAAGCAGTTGGCTGAGGATGAGGGTGACTCCTACCCTCAGGCCAAAGATATTGTCGCTGCGGGGTTGTATATGGACGACTACATCCATTCCGTTCGCACGGAAGACGAGGGCATTTCCACCGCTTCGGAAATGATAGGTCTCATGAAGGCTGGTCAATTTGAGCTAGTTAAGTGGACCAGTAATTCCCAAGTCGTATTAGATTCGATCCCACCCTCGCACCGCCTGCCAGTTGTCAAGGAATTCGATGAGTCCGACCAACATAAAGTACTGGGCTTGTGTTGGTCACCTACGTCGGACAACTTCGGCATGAAAATTAATACTCCCGCTCAGATTTGTACTAAGCGTACAATATTGTCGTGTGTCGCTAAAATATGGGACGTCATGGGATTTGTCGCACCTGTTGTCCTGTACGCTAAACTTCTAATCAAGCAGCTTTGGCTGTCTGATTGTGACTGGGATGATACTCCACCTGAAGATATAGTCAGGCTGTGGATTCGCTTCAAAGAAGAGCTTCCCTTGCTCTGTAATATAAGGATCCCACGTCACGTTGGTATCGTCGGCGATAGTGTGGTTACTATATTGGCTTTCGCGGACGCCAGTGAGAAAGCATACGGGGGGGTTATTTACTTCCACGTTCAAAATAGTGATGGCAATATCGTTAGGTTGTTGACCGCTAAGTCGAAGGTCTCCCCTAAAAAGGTCGTTTCTCTTGCTCGTCTGGAGCTGTGCGCTATTCTTGTGCTAGCTCAACTCATAAAAAATGTCGTAGTCGCTTGTCAAAACCGCATTATATTTCGCAACATATTCGCATTTTCGGATTCAACAGTCGCTCTCTGTTGGGTACATTCGTCGCCCCATCGGTGGAACACCTTCGTGGCCAACAGAGTCTCGAAAATACAGGACGACTTATCGCCACAAAACCTGTATCACGTGTCCGGTACGGACAATCCCGCAGATTGTCTGTCACGTGGGCTCACACCTTCCCAAATCATTGATCATCCGCTTTGGTTCAGTGGTCCTCCGTGGGCCAGCTTAGACGTTTCAAAGTGGCCTGTCGTCCCCTTCAATCCCTCTTCGGTATGCGAAGTGCCTGAAGAGAAGAAACATTCGTTGCTCTCCGCTGCACCAACCGAAAGATCTACTATTCTTTCTTTGGTCGATCATATCTCGTCTTGGAGTAAATTACTTCGAGTAGTAATTTACATTTGTCGTTTCGCTAAACTATTGCCTATTGGTTACCGCATGGCGGCAGCGGATTACAACTTCGCTGAATTGCTCATACTTCGCGAGCTTCAACGCTTTTATTTCTCCACTGAGTTGGTTAAACTCAGGAAAGGCAAACATTGTAGTCCTGCTTTTCGACACTTAAAACCGTTTCTCGAAGACGGACTCATTAGAGTCGGAGGCCGTTTAAGAAACTCGGATTTAAGTTATGATGGGAAACATCCCATTCTGCTTCCAAGCAAGGACCTCGTTTTGAATTTGTTAGTCGATTATCATCATAAATTGAACTGTCACGCAGGTCCCGACCTGCTAATGTCGCTCTTGCGTCAGAAGTATTGGATCCTTTCTGCACGCAATTTAATTAGGAATAGGATCCATAAGTGCCTTCCCTGCTTTCGGCTGCGCCCTAAGCAGAGCTTTCCTGAGATGGCCGATCATCGCTCTTGTCGTATCGTTCAAACCGCTAAGCCATTCGTCCACACGGGCACGGACTACGCCGGTCCGTTTAAGGTTACGATGTCTCGCGGTCGAGGTGTTCGCTCCACCAAGGCCTACGTGTGTCTGTTCGTCTGCATGACTACACGCGCGGTGCACATAGAGCTCGCTGGGGATCTTAGCACAGCTAGTTTTATGGGCGCCTTTAAACGGTTCCTGTCAAGGCGTGGCCCGGTTAGTAGAATTTATTCCGATAACGGGACTAATTACATAGGCGCTAAACGGAAACTCTCGGAACTTCACGCATTTCTTTGTTCGAAGTACCATAATTCGGAATATGGTCATACATTAGCTATAAATCGAATAGATTGGTCACTCAATGTCCCGACGGCTAGTCACTTTGGCGGCAATTGGGAAGCTAATATTAAAGGTTTAAAGTCACACCTATATCGGGTCATAGGCGATACTATTCTGTCGTTTGAAGAATTAAGTACCGTTCTTATTCAAATAGAATCGGTAATGAACACTAGACCTCTTTGTAGGACACTCTCTAGTGATCCTTCAGAGCCGCTCGCATTGACTCCAGCGTACTTTTTGAATCTCACGCCTCTGAAATACTTGCCTGCCGAGGAAATAGACGAGAGAACTCTTACTGCTAGACACGAGCTACTAGATAAGTTAGTGCAGTCGTTTTGGAAGCGCTGGAGAATTGGATATCTCCATACTTTGCAATCTCGCCGCAAATGGAACACGCCGGTCGATCCGGTCTCTGTCGGCACGGTCGTGATTCTTATATCCGACAACTCGCCCCCACTACACTGGCCTTTGGGTGTCGTGGAGGAAATTTTCCCTGACTCAACCGGAGTCACTCGTATCGTTCGGGTTAAGACAACCACCGGATCCTACTTGCGTCCCGTGGTGCGTCTTTGCCCATTGCCTAACCAGTAGTTTATTTAATTCGTCTTTAAGGTTAGGTTAATATTACTTATTAGGTATTTAGTTTCGTAGTTATAGGATAGTAATTATCGAATAGATTAGTTTTCTTGTGGTTTGCCTCACTCTTGAAGGCATCCCTTCAAGCCCGGGGGAATGGTTGCGCTGATATACGATTCTTTTCGTTTATATTTTTAATTATTGGCAACACGCATAATCGCTAATTGGTTAGACATTCCCCTTCCGCATATTATCCTTTCTCCCTTGCACTAGACCTTCGTCTATTCGAGAGTGAGGGAGAGAGACTATACCGCTCTAGAAAAATCGATCGCGTCTGGATCTTCCGATGGACGATCGGACCTTCAATGGCTGTCGAGTCGCGTTAGAGCACACACGCATCGAATCGCATTTGAACGGTCGCGTCGTTTTGTGCGACCAATTCGTAGCAGAAGAACGGTTATACTGTGGTGGTGAACTGTGATCAGAGTGCTGGCAGTCCTGAATATCCTGGATTATCAAGGTTAGTGCTGCCTTTCCTATACGACGCTGGACTCTTATCTTTTGTTCCAACCAGCGCCGGTTCCCGTCAACTGTGTAACCGAAAACTTCTAAGTCGCATACGTTGCATTACCGCCCATCCAGGAAATATTAATTATATTAGGTACATTATCAAATTAAGTGAGATCAGTTTTTAATTTCAAATCATATATTATTATGTAATGTATTTATGTATGCATCATTATTGTTTTGTTATTTAAGTACTCGTTTACAGTGTAGTATGCTTTATTAGCTAATATTTGTTTGAGATTCTTTACAAATTTGTTATAGTTGGTTTCATTTTTTAATGGTTCTGGTAGTTTATTATAAATTTTGATGGACATAACATACGGACTTTTTGAATGTAGTTTCATGCGTAAAGAGGGTAACATTAGCATATTTCTATATTAACAGATCTGTGAATATGTTTATCACCGCGGGTTGTAAAAAAGTGTATGTTATTACGTACAAATTTGTATATCTCTAGGATATAGATAGAAGGGAGAGTGAGAATTTTCAATTGAATAAAGTACGGCTTACAGTTATCGGTCTGCTCTATGTTTACGATTATTCGGATCAATTTCTTTCGTAGGCGCGTCTGTACTATAACCCCCTAAAATAACTCCGTAGCTGAGCTACGAGTGAGCGTAGGCGTAATAGGTAACAAGTGATGTTTGCAGATCAGTAGATTTTTTTATTTCTCGAAGTGCATAACTAAACGTTGAAAGTTTTGATCGTATTTTTTTATTTTTTTTATATATTCATATTATCGTTTTGACAGGCCCGTTGGTATAGTGGTCAGTGGTCCTGACTGCTATGCGCAAGGTCGTGGGTTCGATTCCCACCTAGGACAAATGTTTGTGTGATGAGCACGGTCATTTGTTCTTTGTCTGGGTGTAATTTATCTATAATATGTATGTATTTAGAAATATATATGTATGTTTATCAGTTGTCTAGTATCCATATCACAAGCTCTGCTTAGTTTGGGACTAGATGGCGTTGTGTGAAAAAAAAAAGTTGTGGGATATTATATTATTATTATTATATTATTATTTTTGTTATATGTGTTTAGGATGCCGTTAGAGCTCTCGTGCAAACGTGCAGACTTATATATTGCATCGACCCGCCATCGCCCTACCTCCCTCTCTTTCAGAATCGTCGGATAAGTCCTTCGTGACTACATGAATACAATACCATCACAAACGTTTGTTCCGATGTTCCGCCTCACTGTTGACTACGGCGCAGTCGGGCGACACTCGTCCCCCATGCGTTGCGATGCGGGTCTCCAAACTATCCTGTGTCGCTGCACTTAACGTCCATTAAACACACAACAAAGAGAACATGCACTTTCTCAGTTTTACAATTATTTAGAACTATATTTTTCGTTTCAAAGATGATTTTTTTAAGATCCAGTACCTCATAAGTAGAACCCTCATAGAATCACTTCGTAGTCCGTCTGTCTGTATGTCACATTATTTTCCTCAGGAATAGAGAAGTCGAACTGAAATGTGAGATACTCTGGTTCAGGCCGTGTCAACGCTATCAAGAGATATTACCGTTCATATATTTTAAGATTTCATAAGGGAATCAAAACGACTTCTCGTTTAATCATGAGATTTGACAATAATTAGGTAAAATTTTACAACTACAGCACATGTTAAGGAAAATAGTTAATTTGGAACTATCGAGCTTAAATAATACTTACTTAAGTTTCTACGGAACCCTCGATGTGCGAGTCCTACTCGCACTTGGCCGGTCTTTTTATTAATGACGCTGGCTCATCGAATTTATTGACTGTAAGTAATAGGAGATAGTGGTATGGCTGGAATCACAAGCGTGCCCACACAGGCCTCACGCTCGCCACACCAAGCTCGCGGCCACATAACTAATTCGTCGATAAATATTCTAAATAAATAATCAGTGTTTAGATGAACAACAGCGCCATGGCATACCGCAGCTAATCAGCCAGATTAGTAACCTCGCCAAATGTGCTGTACATTTAAATAATTCGCGTATGTCTACTGGACGCGGGGTCGGGGACCGCGCGCGGAACTGCTACGTGCTGTACCTGAATATACATCAAATGATTTACATCGAGATACAAAAGTTTTCTTTTAAAGTAGGTTAGTTTCACGGTATTTTAGAGTGGTCGTTATTTGAGGAAAGGCACTTCTTTTCTCCTCTTTGATTCAAAACGAGAGTACCTAACGAGAGTACAGTCCACGAAGGTTATGGTTATCGAAACTATTAAAAAAAAACTATTCAAAATAAGAAAAAAAGCAAAGAAAAAGATAGAAAGACTGTAATCTATCAGGATAACTGTTTAAATTTTCAATGCTTTAAAAAAATCAAAGAACCGCCTAACAAACATTTTTGTACACTTATTTCGCAAGAGAGACTTTTATATTTTAGGAATTGTTTGGCTCCAGTTGGTTTCCGAGCCCCGTGGACTGCGGCCGCTAATCTCGTAATAAATAAATAGTGGCCACGCGTTTAATGAGCCCGATGTGATGTGACATGTGAGCACTAATCACTCTGGTGCGCCGCACCGGGACACTGCCACTGTACCACCGGGATTCAGTGCTGAGAGTCGGAATAGCGGGTGCACCATGGGAATTAAATTATACCAATTACCAAAAAAATGCTCCACAGGTGCAACAATGTACGGGTAATGTGGATAGCAAACCACTAAGAGGATGTAGTCTCAGACGATGGTCGGATTCTTCATCAAGCTTAAAACCATGGTAAATGAAGAAATCTGTTGCAAAGCTTCCGTCGAAGCCACGATCCTCAGCACTGAGGGACGGACTTGAGGAGGAAAACCATCTAATGACGCTTTCATATCGCAGTTATTTCTAAATTCAGGTACTCTGCCATACTTCGGCCATACTGACTGCTGGGATCTGCTGAAGCTCTTGTTGTTTTTATGTAACGATACGAAAACGATGTGCTTCCCTGGTGCGCCGTGTGCGAGTCAGCCCCGACATGATCCTACGTTGTGAGGCCCAGCAGGCTGAACTGTGTGCAAGTGAATCGCTGCTACACTTTTTTATATAATCTTATTATAGAACACCTGTCAAGATGGTGGGTGTTCTAATATTTGATTATTTTTGTATAGTAAATAAAACAATCGTCGTGAGCTTCAGCAAACATCTCTGTACGCTACAGAAGTGGGGCAGCCCCATCAACACCTGGATTGCATTATTATGTTGCCCGTGAAGGGGACTGAGTAATTTAAGCGTATAAGCTGCACACATACCCTCACAATGCCTTGTTAATGTAATGATACGCTCGTGGTGCCCTTGGAACGCGGTCGAAAAACATCATGGAGTGGACATTTTCAACTCGTTTGAGTATAATAATTACCTATGTATCTTCAGGTGCTGACAGGTATTCACAATGCCTTATATTGTTACGCATAGAACAAGTCGATGTTCTTGTTTCGCCCCCGCACCGCACAGCTCCGCTCAGCATAAACCTACTTCAATCACATCGACTAACATTGATGTTTGTCGTTGTCAATTAACTAAACTTGATTGTTACTGAGGACCTCATAACTCATAATCCTTTTACAACACGTGTGTTGTGGACCGACCAACCTTTTTATAATATTTTGGCAGTATATGTTCTTTATTTTAATAATCTTTTTATACTTTTTTGTCAACTTTAAACAAAGAAAAAAAAGAGGAGTTATGTAAGAATGAAGTAAAGCTAAAGCATTTATGAAAAGTCCGTATTTTATTATGATTTTATTGAGTAATTCTAGATCTAGTGGCTCCCATCCTCCACAACGTGTGTTGGAGCGACCTCCTTACGTAGTCGTTTATTAAGTTTACTAACACTTTGTTACGTTAACCACATAAGATGTTTACTTCAGCTCATAGACGTGTGACAAGGGTAGCTGACAGGCGGACACAGGTGTGTGAAGTACACAAAATTTTCTGACATACGACTACACTTCGGTGAATAATGCATTGCAGTACACGTTCGGTGATAAAGACATTTATGAAATGTGTCGCATACGACACGCCCGGCTGAGTGCTGAACGCGCCACAAACCAGCGAAACAGCCCGACAGTGCAACACCTAGCTACCCACTCGTGCGTACTGCAGAAGTTGCTCTATAAATTGTAATTCTATAAGTTGTTTAAATTACACATAATGCTTACCAACATATATTAATCATTATTTGCTGATGCGATGAATCAGCAATTGTATTAGTGGACATAGATAGAGATGAGTAATAAATTGAGGTCATTATAAGTCACGATCTCGACGTAGTGATCACAATCCACATCTCTATAGCTAGCTACACGCACGTGTTAGTGTTGTTTCGAGTGCCACTACGCTACAAGTGCTGCGGCTTGCGGGCACCAGTTAACTGTGTCACCGCTACACTTTGCTACATAGCTAGCCTCTATTCGCTTCTTAATAATGCTTCCGAACACCAGCGTATGATCACTTACCCACATTACAACGACCTTTTTTTAGTATTTCGTAGTTGACGAGGAATCCTTATAGTACCACCATGTCTGTTTGTCCGAGGATTAGCTCAGTAAATAAATTATTGGTACTAGAACGCTAAAATTTGGCATGTTTGCATAGGTATATTATTATTTATATCCATGCAGACAAAGTGGTAAAAAAAATGATTCTGCAAGCGTTCTCCGACAGTCGTTTCTTCTTGGGACTGATTACCAACAAAGAGGACGTTTCGTTTTTAAGAGATTCGTCGACAGAACGTTTCACCTTTGGATGTTTCGCGTAACACACTGCGCGTGGCGCGATACACAGTTGGCCAGTTTTATTTCATTGGGATAATGTTTAAAATAGGAGTAGAAGGGATTGTCAAACTTTTACTGTCTAAAACCCTACCCTGTTCCATCAGTTGCTCTTACGTTCCGCGGACGCAAAATCTCGGTAGATCAGTCCTGCAAAACCGAGCATTACAATGAGCTAAAATATCGAATAATTAAACGTAGGTAGGAACTCGATCATCCATCATTTAAACAAACAGTATCATTCCATCTCGATTAAGTTTGGGCAACAGTTCAGAGCGTGTGTCCTCATTGATGAATCACAGTCCCGCCATCACTGAGCGCTCCATTTGCGACACTTTTACACAAAATATCTCTTAAAGGTCCACGCACTGGACGTGAAGATTAATGTAAGTGCGGCTGTGATCATAATATGTGCCAACCAATAGCGAGGATGACTTAAGGACTCACGAGTGTTGTATCGTTATACAACAAAACAGTAAAAAAGTGTGTCTGTACATCTATACTAATATTATAAAGCAGAAAAGTTTGCTTGTTTGTTTAAACGCACTAATCCTGGAAAGCAGTGGGTGATTTTGGATGAAATTTGGTAGAGAAGTTGCTTGGAACTTGAAAAAGGTATAGGTTACTTTATACTCAACTGCGAAAGAAGGGGGCTATGTTTTATCATGATACATTTCACGCGTTTGCCAGTTGAATATATTTGCAAAAAAAATAATTGAGGCGGGTTAAGAATAAAAAAGAATGAAAAAAAGGTCATTCTGTTTATCAATTTGCACACGCTAATCTCCGGAATTATTAGTCGGATTTAAATGAAACATTTTTATTATATAGCTATTAAGATTTTCCAACATGGCATAGGCTATAATTGATTTCGAAAACATCTGATACAGAACTTTACACGCGAGCGAAGCCGCAGGCAGAAACTAGTTCAGAATAAGTGAAGTGAAGAAGAGAGCATTGACCCCGCTTCACGGTATCATAAGGTTTTACAGCAGCAGAAGTTGTGGTGATTTATTTATAAATATATAATTGATAACGTTGATACTTTGAATTCGTTTTCATGAATCATGTACCAACCTATCACGTATGGTCCTTCAGCCTTCATATGATTTCTTCATTGGAAAAGCAAAAACAACTAATTTAGCTTTTATTCAGATAACATCTAGACAATACAGCATCGTAAAATGTCAACGTTATACCTTTCCCTGCTGATAAACTGGCGAGGAGAACGTCAGCAGAGCCGTGGGTGGGGGGGGAGGCGGGTAGGCAGAGGGGGGGAGGTTCTAAGGATAGCTGTCACGGTGTGCGTGACTGACGGCGGGAGATAGCGCGCCCCGCGGCACTGCTCGCTAATCCGCGATGAGTCTTAAAGCCTTATGGATAGCTTGACAAGTGATTTTCGCACTTTAATGCTTGAATTTCTTCTTTGGTTTAGTTACTAATTTATGGGGCCGTCAACCCCGCGATAACGATACTCGGTATACAAGAATTGCGTTATATCTCTAAAACTAATCAACAATATACTGGTATCCTTTACCTAATGGTAATAATAGGATACCTTATTACCTACCTATTTCGCATATAATTGGAATGGGGTACACTAATTAGTGGGTACGTGTTTTGTTGCCTTTGTTTGCAAAAATTCTTCGATAAAGACTTCATTCCCCGTAATAAGAAGCATGATAGTTTCTTTTAAAGTTGAAAATTTTTACAAATAGCTTTTGGAGACTTTCTATTCTTAAAATATAATCATTAGGTCATAAACATGTTGGCTCGCAGGTTTGCTGGTTGTTCTGTACCGGATCAAATCACCCTTTTTAAAGCATTTTTCCAAACATTTTACACCAGCAGCCTGTGGGTTAACCATACCCAAAAATCTGCCAACACCCTGCGAATTCAATACAATAATGCTTTCAGGGCGTTGATGAGACTTCCTCCTTATTGTAGTGCGTCTGGGCTGTTCGCGGATGCGCATACGGATGATTATTATGCGATAATGCTCAAGAAACTCGCGTCTATAATATGCAGAGTGAGAGGAAGCAGCAATAGCGTTCTGAAAGTTTTCGCGGAAAGACTAGAAGAGCCTACAATGCATAGGTTTATCCAGCTAATAAACCTTCCTGTGATTGTGAGTTGTTTATTTTGTTTTTGTTTTGTTATGTCCTTCATAATTGTCTTAGTATGCCTAATTATTTCTTACTAACATAGTTTTTAAGTAATTTGTTAGACTAACACTATGGGCCTTAGAAGCTTGAAAATATTTTTTTTGTGTTTTTTTTATATTGATATGACCAAATTGAACTACAATACTCTAGAATACTTCGGATAAAGACACAGTTATCAAATCTTAGGGCTATGGAAGATTTTCAATGGTTTACAGGTGCGCATTATAAAGCTAGTATGTTTTTCCAACAGGGTAACAAGATACCGCTTAGCAAGACTGGTGTAAATTTTTCTGGCATCTGACTACTCGTAACGACTGCCAAAGTTGTACAAATGACAGCTCAGAAGCTCCATGACCTGATCCCTCCATCTCCCTTTCACTACCGGTCTACCAGACGCACGGCTGGATATCCCCACTTGGTTGATATACCGTCTTGTCGTACCACGCGCTTCTAACAGTATAATATGTATAATTCACTTTTAACAGTATAATGTAATTTATTTATATTGTGCAGAGAAAATAAATTTATTGTATTGTATTTATTGTGCGCACGGCCAAGTTGTGGAATTCTCTGCCGACTTATGTGTTCCCTGCCAATTATGACTTTTCAGCCTTTAAAGCAAGAGTAAATAGGCATCATCTGGGCTCGCTCGTCATATTGTAGACCTCATCTATCGCTTACCTTCAAGTGAGATCGAGGTCAAGAGCGGGTTCATCCGTAATTAAAAAACTAGTCGGTACCACATCAAATAGCTCTCGGAGCAAAAATCTGCGTGAACCTCACTTACAGAGCACGGGGCCACAATGCGATAACTTTATCAGGAACATGTGCTACGAGTCGTAGACACGCGAGCTACGTGGTGCTACGCAGCGCTACGAATGGCTACGGCAGCCATTACGATGTAATCTTACTTGTAACCTTTGTTTGAGTAATTGTAGCTGAAACAAGGTTATTTAAATCTGTATATGTATAACTTAATTAGCGAGAACAGAAGCCTTACACTACAAGGAATGGTTAATATTATACATCCAAAGCTTGGTGAAGTAACTTTATTATTTGGTAAAACCAACAATACAATTCACTACGTTTCCACAGGTCACAATCAAGATTTTTTGAAAAGCACATTATGAAGCTTAATTCTAGCTATTAATGTCAGTTAGGTTGTAATGTTTTTACAATATTTTTCTTTAAATTAAAGAAAAATAAAATTAATATTAATTTTTTATAATAAAAAGTAATATTTGAAGGGGCACCCGTTCACTCGTATTTGTACGACTAATAGTAGTAATCTCAAGCGGGTAAACGCTTCTCGTCTAATTACCGTTCTGGGCACGATATAAGATATTTTACTAACGAGCCAGAGCAATCCAACTAGTCATGCATAAGCCTTTAAACCTCAAATACAGTTATATTCGTGTACCAGCTCTGTGCAAGGTTTGAGTAACAATATTGATCACACAATTACGCCGAGACATAAACTCGGCGTAACCGCAGCTTCAGCTACCTGCTGACGAGCTATTGTACCACGCCACCACCACGCCGCAGCGACGCGGCGTAAACGGGCACTAATCGTCGCATTGTTGACGCGCGCTCGCCCAGAGACAGTTCGCAACTGCCGTCATTATCACGACACAGCGAGTGTCGGACCGACCGACACGACCGACACCCCGACATGGAGCGTCGCTCGTTTCAGCAGATTGTTCATACGATTGTCTATTATTTTACAAGCTAACTAGTGTTTGTGGCCGAGCTGGTGGTCGAGGTGATTCCTTTGAGTACGTCACTATTATATTGCTTAGTGCTGCAGTAATATTAGTAGTCACAACTGATTGTTTGTTATTGTTCATAGCTCTATCGAGTCACATGGTTGCATGGCGTTGTGTAATTTCATTTATGTATATTAAAAAAAATATTGATTATGTTCGGGAAACATACAGCTAGACAGAGACAATAGTTTTGTTAATAAATAAAATAATATAGACAGTGATATATTTTATACAAATAAAAATATTAATTGATAAAATAAAATGGCTATTTTATGTAGTCAATGATTATATGATATTTTATTTAGCGAACTGGTAACAATAACAAATTTACATGACAGTTTTTGTCGTTTTAAGTTAAACTAGATGAGGCTGGTGTTTCCAACTGACTAACCCATAGAAAAACACTGAAACAAACTCAGCTCATAACTTTGATATGCTTACACCACGCTGTAGATAAATAAATTATGATTGGCTGACCGCGAGTCACAGTGTATAGTGGCGTCGGTGCCACTGGGAACAAACAACAGATCGAACGTTTATATTTAACTGTGATCGACGTTGCTCACCAACAGCACAATAAATTGACAAAGCTGGCCGGTTTTGAATTCTAATACTTTTTTGCACTGTATTTTTATTTTATTAATTGATTTGTTACTGTGTAGAGGTCAGATACAGAACAACACGCTAATAATAACCAGTACTAATTTATATTAATTAGAAAGCGGAAAAGTGTTTTGTTTAAACGCGCTAATATTCGAAAGATCTTGGTGAATTTGGATTAAATTTGGTATGAAAGTGGTTTGAAACTTTTTACCCGACTACAAAAAAGGGAGGGTTATGTTTTTATCGTGATAAAGTCCACGGGAGTGAAGCTACGCGCAACTGCTAGTTATGTATACAACGTGTAATTTAAAGGGTATATACATACCAAGTGCACGGCTTCTTTGGATGATAACACACGATATGGCAAGGGTTTTGTAACCCTATGTCTACATGTGTGGAGCTTATTAGAAATTTCAATACATTGATACCAGAGGCCGAATTTTTCAAATTAAGAAGAACGAAGAGAATTATCGTTTTATTGGCAAGTGACGTGGAAAGTGATGACGCTCACAGTGCTGTGCCACGTTTGTTATTACTGGTATTCAAGAAACATATGAAACCAATAATTTGGGGTCAATTCTGTGAGTCACTTATTTTGAGCGAAACTTTGCATAGAGACTCCATACCAGATGTTGCATTCAGTCCTTTTGGATAGATATGGGGTTTCCCTTACACGTTGTATAAACGCACAAGTTATGTTGTGTGAGCACTAGAAAACCAAACACCCCTGGCAGAGAAACCTAAATGTATAATGTTTATAATTTGATCTGCTGTTGATAAATAGTCTAGATTTATATTTAGGTAATAAACTTCAGGTAGCACGCAGACAAACGAAAAAAAAATACAAAATACCCAGCGGAGTCCGTGTTTCCCGATAGCTATAACCTGAGGATCTTTAAGTCAAGAGTGAATAGATTACTTCTAGGTAAGCGTGCTCCATCTTCGACTACATCATCACTTATCATCAGTTGAGATCGTGGTCAAACGCGAGCATATTATCAATAATAAAAAAGCAGATTATGGACACTCAAGAGAGGCTAAGAAATGAGAGTGGTCATGGTGTTTCACATCATCACGTGATCACTTCAATTCGTCCACAGGCCGCAGGCGATACTCTATATCATTTAATTATTAGTTTTACACGCTTCAACTAATTGTACATATTATTATGTTATATTAGTGAAGTAAATGTGCTCACAATTAACGCTAATTAGTGAAACAGACACTAATTAATAATAACTGCGTGTTGTATCGTGTTCGGTACTAGTCCGCACTGCACCGCGTCGCAGCGCAGCGTATCCAGCTGCATCGTTTTGATTACACTTTAATTGCTCTTTTTAACCGACTTCAAAAAAAAGGAGGTTTACAATTCGTCTTGAACTTTTTTATTTTTTTTATTTTTTTATCTTTAAATTACTACGGACCCCACCACACCCTCTTAACCTGGTAAGGCAAGGGACCTCTTGCCTCAAATATAACTAAGCGAATTACGTCCAAAGTCTCCATGCATTGTTGAGGTATTCGCCCAGCGGTGTGTGTAGGCCAATAACAAGGATGAGATGATGCTACCACTATACTGCAACATGTATGTGACAAACTGTAACTTGTAACGACGTAATACGACCCTCTCTCCAACCGTTGAGTTCCAAAAATATTATTCAATTTAAAGCCTTTATAGAACATATCAAGTGTAAAGTCACCAATGTTCTTAGTATCAACAACACGGGTGCAATCTCAGACTGGGCCGCTAACACCTGGTTCGGCTAGTTGCTGTGTGCCGGACAAAGGCGGCGTTGGGTCTCATTGTATGAGTACAATGCGACTCAGCGCGCGGCGCCAACGCGGGTGATTCGCGGGTGGCGTGCTCGGCCGCCAGCTGCGCGTTCCCACCGCTAATACGATTTGGATTACAGCCATACCAACGACCTCACCGTACAGGCAGAAGGCGAAGACACATCTAGCAGCTTTGTGACACTGAACAACTGATAAAACTCTCTGAACTGGAATGTTGATATTGCAAACGCTGCAATGACTCAATTTTCTCTCATTAAAATCTGTCTTACTCCAGCGCACGCAGACTGGTAAACCTTCCACAGATACCACAGTGTTCTTAGGCATTATTTTAGATGCGAAGCTTCAGTGACCTATTCCTCGTGTCGGTTCGTGAGTGCTGAGGACCTCTTGATCGTTCGCCATTCTTGTCTTCCATCTATGACCGAAGTAGGTACTGCAGTACTCTGTGGAGGCATGTTATGGAGAAGTGTTGTTGTGTGTCCAGCTTGAGCTTCTGTAATATCAAGACGTTATTAGGACACGTTGTCCAAGCGATACGAAAATGTCCTCCCTTTCCTATCCGCCACTTTTAGGGTCCAGCCTAAGAAAAGTAGAAGAAAATAAGAAAAACTAATTGCAAATGATCTGAATTTTGTATCCTTTCTGATATTGTCGTCTTTCCGAATCTTGCTTATTTATAATATCTACTGTACGAAACTATGTATAAAGCCTGTCTATTTACATTCACTTCACCATCAAACAGTTTGTTCCTGTACCCACGTCACGCCTCCCTGCCGTTCTCCGGACGCACCTGCTCGCATCAACTCAACGAACTGTACAAATCCTGAACATGTCAAAACAATTCGACGTCTTCCGACATTTGAGGCATAACGACAAGAGGTAGACTTTGCATTTGATTTGGCATTGAACAGATATATTGCTCCTGAAACAGATAGAGAATGGGGCCAAAAGGTCCTGTGTGCTTAGTATGAGTTTGAAATACTTTTGTCGTTTTCGAAAACTATCGCTTTGTCTCTTTCACACGTACTAGATTAGTGTGAAAGAGACAAAGCTATAGTTTTCGAACACGATAATAGTATCGCAAACTCATACTAAGGCCGCTGAAGTGGCGACCAGCTTATTGGAAGAGGCGGCGTTGGAAGACCTGCCACAATGTGCTAGTGCAGGTCGCGGCTCTGACGAGTTCGTTTGGCTTGAGACACAATGGCCAGAAGTGGATTCTTTCGGATTTCTTTACGATTACACTACGATTTGTGCACGGTTGACTGGTAGAAAATACCTAAGGTATAAGTCCGCCGTCCGTAATTTTTATGTACGCCGTAATTGTCACGTACATCTGTAATTATTTGTTTTAGTGAATGTAAAATGTGCGTGATGTGGCAGTGCTTTTATAAGTAAATAGATATATAAAGTTGAAATAAATAAATAAATAATTGGAAAAGTTGTCATCGTCCACATCAATGCAGTTCGGGAACCGTTACATCTATCTTGCTTCGCGTCGTACTTGTAGAGCATTTTTGCAGAACCTAAGTTCAGTGTCACCTGAGTTTGCACTAGTAGTGTGGCACCTGCTCGAACTTCTTGACGTATGAGAGTGCGGTGGTAAATAACTCCATCTGCGTCGCGCGCCACTCGATCGCTGTACTTTGTTAGCGCAAGTCTCAGCGAACCACCGGCGCAACTTGCTACAGTTTGCATCACCGACTTTACAACTTGCTACACTATAACAATTGAAATCAATTTTGTTCAATGTTTCCGAACACTCGTAAATATGTCAAGCGAATAATTAATAAAAAAAATTGTAGGTCACAGTCGTAACAAGAAACTACCAACGATATTGTACAATTTTGCTTTGATGATCGAACGTACAAACAAAGCCGCAAAAAAAAAAAACGAAAACAGTCAACAACTTAGTAGTTGAGCAGGTACGGAATATAATTATGTATGTGCATTTACGTTTTTAACGTTACCTAGCTTCTTTATCTAAAGTCCAAGGTGTCTACTATGTACCAAATTTCAGCAAAATCGGTTAACTGGTTTAGCCGCAAAAGTGTAACAGACAGATATACAGAAAGAGTTCCTTTTGCATGTATAAGTAGGGATAGTTGTTTGAAGACATGCAATTAACGAAAGACGTACTAAATTGCAGCCACATGGTGCGCCCGGCGTGCTTGAGACACATACCATATCACTATACATACAAAGCGAAAACCGAACTTTTTCAACTGGAAAAAAAAACCTTCAAGAAGTGCAAAAAAGCATGTGGAGTAAATCTCCGGTAGTATTTAGCGCAAATAGCGCACAGTTGTACGTGCGGACTGCGATCATATGGGGCGAGTATTGTCCGGCGACGGCGGGTAGGGGAGGGGGGGGGGGGAAGGGGACAGGGAGAGGGTGTCGTTAGGCACACTTACGTTGCCCAAAGCCAAGAGTAAATTTGTTTAAGGCGCGGCGGGCGCTGGCGCGCGGCCAGCTCGCTCGCACCTCCGCGCGCCACACCACCGGCTACGCAGAAGTACACCACTGTATGGCAGTACCTGAGCTCAGTGGGCGACTTGGTAAAGTGGGCTGGTATACTATCAGTATTGCTACCATAGGTCTTTTATGCCAGTAAATGGGATACGTATGGGTGAATGGATGAAACATTAGTCTTACTCATAAAAAAGCTGAAGGCTTAAAAAGACCGATGCCTAGACTAAAAGCCAGCTATGTTTATGTAAGTTCGAAGCCAGGAATTGCCGTTACAAAAATATTATTTCGAACCAGAAACGTCTTGTATCATATAACAAAACGAACTAGATAAAGTGAGCCTATTCCATACCCCTGCCTCCTGCTGACCGCCTGCTCCCACCTTAATCCGAGTGTCTGGCGACTCGCCAGCCGCCGCGCTAATGAAATTATACAAAAATCATTCACATTTGTTTAAACTGGCGCTCGTGCCAGTGCCGGCGCGACTTGTGCGAGCTATCAAATGGAGCCTGTCCTCGAGCCGCACAAAAGGATATATCTCGTCGCTAACTTTTTGGTTATTAAAAGTTATAACTTACGAAACTTGGGTGTCGTTCATGGAATCTAGTATATTGTTAACGTTAGCTATGTGAGTAAATGACCTCGTATTCTAAAAGTATAACAACATAATAGTTGATAGGTTAAACGTATCAAAGTTACCCCTCCGTGCAGCAGTTCGCGCTGTAGTGGAGGGGACGCAAAGACGCGGCTCAAGAACACGCTCATCACGACACACCCACATGAGGTGGCGTGAATCTAACAAAATATTCTGGTGGACATCCTACCCATACGCTCAAAACATTTTGGGAATACTTTCATTGTGCGTACGGCAAAGAAGTGGAATTCCCTGCGGAAGTCTGTGTTAACTGATAGTTTTTACCTGGGGTCTTTAAGTGAATAGTGAGTTCTAGGTGTGTTTCACTTTCGACCACATCATCGTTTACCATCAGGTGAAACGGTAGCCAAACGCGAGCTAATCACAACAACAATAAAAATTAGCTACCCAGCAAATTATTCATATTTATTATAGTCATAATTTTGTTGAATTCTGATTCAACAAACTCATTAACACAGAATATAGTTCGAGTTTCTTAAACATAATAAAAGCAGCCTTTATGCGAAGACAGACTAACGGGTAAAGTGAGTATCGCACGTTATTGACAAAGTAAGTGAGAATCTTGTGTTTTATATCGAAACCATTACGTAATTTTTTTTTCTATTGATAATAGGCTCACGTTTGACCAGCATCTCACCTGATGGTAAGTGATGATGTGGTCGAAGATGGAGCACGCTTGCCTGGTAGTAACCTTTTCACTCTTGACTTAAAGACCTCTAGGTTATAGCTATAATTACGTGTACAGAACCGGACTTTAAATTATCCGACAAGACTCAATTTCGATAAACACTGAAAACGGTAGAGAAATAGATTAATTTATAGTTGCTTCTACTTTTTTCCCTTTTATCTCACACAATACATGCATTCCAATTCCATACGCACAAAACGTTTTGAGAATACCTTCATTGTGCGTACGGCTAAGGAGTAGAATTCCCTGTCGAAGTCTGTGTTTCTCGATAGCTATAACCTAGGAGTCTTTAAGTCAAGATTGAATAGGTTACTTTTAGGTAAGCGTGCTCCATCTTCGACCACATCATCACTTACCATCAGGTGAGATGGTGGTCAAACGCGAATCTATTTTTAATTAAAAAAAAGTTTGAGTAGTAAAAGCAACTATAATTGATGAATTTCACTGATGTTTATACTATATACAAACTGCTGGTATGTTATATTGTAGATACTATTTTATAATTTTATCTTGTATAACTACCTAAGTACTTTATAAATTGTCTTATTTTTTTTTATGTTCATTATAGTTTGTTACATTTATATAAATATTTGACTAATTGTTACAAATTGATATAAACGTTGCACTTCACGCTACCTAGCGATTAGATATTCTCTATCACTAAACTCTAATGCTTATCTGTGGACAGCGTAGTGGGTTCCATTATAGTCAAAACTTCATTTTTTGTTAAACTAGTTGTAAGTTTTTATAATGTAACTATTTGTTGTTCCATGTAATAAAAATAAAATAAAATAAAATAAAACTGCTCTCGTAGCTCGGCGTGTGTTTTCACATAAAACAGCTTGTAAAGCGATCGCCATGCGATCACAGAGTACGTTATCGCAGACAGCGATCACTTCACTGAGCTTCTAATAAATGTACCTATTTATTCTAACGAGACCTATTTCAATACGAGTATTATAAATAGTGGATAACTTCGTTTTGTGTACGTACATTGGAACTTAAACAAGGTTGAACAATTAAGGAAAAAGAGATAGATGGAACTTTGAAAAAGGACAGGATTATTACGTGGGTGAAGCAAATTTTTAATTTCAATGAATTGCAACACTTTATTGTATTCTTTAAGATATTTTATTGTTTTTCTTTATTTAAGTTTAAATTAAATTTACTGTCTTATACATTTTTAACTTATTAGTTTTTATTAAGGATGAGCCCGCAGTTGACTAGGCAAGCGTTAGATGAGGTCTACGATCTTCAAACACTAATAAAAAACTTTCTTTACGATGGAATGAAAAACGAGCCTAGAAGATTCCCCTTTCACTCTAGCTTTAAAGGCTGACGGGTCATATATATGTGGGAATATAATATTACTTATTGAGTTCCGTTTTATTGTATAAATATTAATTTTATGGCTTGTTGTTAAGGAGAATCATAGACTCCTAAGTACCAGATACCTTCACCTTGCTCCGGGGTCAGAATTTGAGCATATTGTCTATTCCTATAAACCTGTGTTTTGTTATGTATGTTGTCAAGATTTCCTTTTTAGCGAAATAAAGAATAAATATGATTAATTACTCCGATAGTATCTATCTCCGATACTATGTAGTGTGTACCAACACTATCGATGTATCGCGCGGACGATCGCGTTGTTAGCTCACGTGCTGCCAATACCTGGCATTACTGACAGCGATCTCGTGCAGCCTGTCATTACGTGTGCTCGTGACGATGTCGCCGCCGCGGAGACTCGGACACCCATCGAGTGGCCGCGAGCTTCACAAGCGAGTCCTGTAACACCACTAACTTTGCATGATATTAATCGGTACTAGTTAACTAGACATTCGAATATGTGAGTATATCTAGTCCAGTACGTCGATTCTGTAAAATTCGAACAACAACTCGCATCTCACATAGCTATTCACTGTCACTTCGCTTATGGTTCAAAGTGACCTTGATTTTGCATTCTGTAAACATCGTCGAAGTGACGGAGGAATTACTTTACCGAATACCACTTCTTACGTCATCTCATACTTTATCTGTCAAAACCTTTAGTTCAACTCGCTGACACGCTCGCAAGGGTAGCGCTAGTGTAAATTCGAATTAACAACCGAATTTTTAGAATGCCAATCAATAAACTCACAGCGGATTCAGATTCGAAGTTTAGAATGAAGTCTTACAGAACAACACAGCCAGTGAGCTACCTACTTATATTACGATCTTGTTAACACATGCGATTGCAATAAAGATTGAATTGAATATATGTATGTGCTGAAAGAGTTCTTAATGCGCATGTCTCCCTCCGGTCGGTCCTTCGTGTCTAAAGATCCCGGTTAGACCGGATAGACTGGTACGGACGAACTGTCTGTCCACTACTGTCTGATCGTTCGATCGAAGTTAAGCAACTGTGTAGAATTTAGGTCTTTGAATTGTTACATTGGTCAGATTATCTGGTTCTCGGGCGTCATCTCGGTCTTTTCCTGTGTTTCCAACGATAGTAAACTATTTGAATCTATCCTACCCGTATCTCATTGGACATATTATGCTTGTAGCTTGTTGCCGAAAGACGCTCTTTTATCAACCGACGACAAAAAGAGGAGGTTATCAATTCGACGCGTATCTTATTTTTTTTTAATGTATGATCATCGTTTACTCGAAGACGGCTGAACTGATTTGGAAAATTCTTTTTTTTTATTGAAAGGGTATACTTCGAAATTGGTCCCATTTTCATAAACGTCAGGATCTGATGATGAGATCCTGGAGAAATTGAGGGAACTCTTCAAATATTATAGGCACACCTATGACGGTGTGGGTATTTATTATAGTGACTTGTGCAGTTGCTCTTTAAAAAAGTATCATTTGAGGAAGTGGAACTGATGATGAAGACCACAGATGGCCGCCGAAACTATTTAATAATAAGTATTGAGTGGATTACGATTCGATTACTTGAATATGGATGTTAAGCACTTTATGCTCATCACAATGCATTGGTGAGGTAGAGCTGATGGTGAAGTACCAGGAGAACTCCTCAACAATTAACGGCCCAGCATTGGGAAAAGCAATATTTTGTAAAAGGTTATAAGTAGTTGACATTTAGGCTCTTGTAACTAGGTAAATTAAAAATAGATCAACTAAAAAGAGTGAAATAAAAACTTTTTACCAAAAAATTAAACCGACTCCCAAAAAACACTGCAAAGTGAAAAATAACTTTAATTTTGGAAGTCGGTGCCAAAAACGAAAATACAAAACTAAAGACACCGACTACCGAAATTAAAGTTATTTTTCACTTTGCAGTGTTTTTTGGGAGTCGGTTTAATTTTTTGGTAAAAAGTTTTTTTTAAGCACGGCTGGGTACCACCCACACTTGGTTGATATACCGTCTTGTCGTACCAAGCGCTTCTCCTCCACATTTATTGTGCGCACAGCCAAGCTGTGGAATTCTCTGCCGGCTTCTGTGTTCCCTGCCACTTATGGCCTTTAAAGCACGAGTAAATCTATCTGTGTATTAGTAGTATTTATCTTCTGGGCTCGCTCGTCCCACCTTAGACCTCATCTGTCGCTTACTATCAGGCGAGGTCGAGGTCAGGAGGGGGCTCATCAGTAATGAAGCTGCGAGAGGATTCAATGTGCACGTGCATCGTTGCGTATATTTCTCAGTACATTAAGGAAAGTTCGCTACTTTAAACACTCGTTAATTGTTCAAGTCAAAATGGCGGTAATTTAGATTATTTCAGCTAGTAATTTCATTCGTTATTGCTCTCCGGTTCGATGTAGTTGGGTGACGCAGTTCGCTGCACCGAGCTCGCGCCGTCCGCGTCCAGGCTCTTAGTAACTGTAATGCCACGGTAACTGGAACAACTAACTATGCGCTTAGTAAAATACTTTGAAAGCAGTTTAAAGCAAATTGGTGTAAGGGGGGAATGAGGGCAGCGGGGGGAGCAGGGTGGACCTACAGGAAACTTATTTAAATGCATACAAGCTGTAAGAGCACTGTGTTCTCCCCAGCATGACCATCAAACAAGATATTTGATTGTACCGAACACTAACTTCACCCACGCTACTACACGAACCGATACGAAGAGACGTACTAGGATCATAAGTATGTACCCTGTGCTCATCCAGGACATGGTTTTAATAATGTTTTGTCGAGTCTCTTATGCTGTGCAATTTAAATCTGTTAGTATTTTTTTAGTAGTAGTTAATACGAGAGCAGGCAAATGGATTTAATTGACGGTGAAGATGAAATGTTGGGGGTCCTAAGGTCTTTTAAATTAGACAACCATCTCGATGGAATGTACTTTAATCAATCTAATATGAAGGAAATATGTTATAATGCGCATTACAGTAAAGTGCTTACTTAGCATAAAATGATACTTATATTCTAAAGGAGCATACTTACTACGTTTTGCATTATAAGGGAGCATACATACACTTCAAAGACAGACATACAAAGTTAGTTTTACATTTATAATATTAATATCATCATCTTCTGCTCAGCCATTTTCCATCTATGTTGTGGTCGGCAACCAGTCTCACCCATTGCAGCTTAATAATATTAACATGGAGTCTTGTAATCCGCGAGTTGACAACTATGTAAAAATGGTTTGAAACGCTTCGAAACGCTTCATGTGTACTCGTAAAATAATATTTTATTCATCACTTAACCTTTCAATTAAAATATAAGTAATTTTTTAATTTATTAAAAAACTATGGCCTAAATCGTGGCATTGTGGTCACGTGACTACGTATGACGTCATCGTTCAAAAAACAACTTTTCTGGCATTTGGCACACAAATGTACTTCGGGTATTTTATGATATTTTACTCTATTATGAACGTGAAAAATTATTATTAGTGCTGTGCAGTACCTTGTTGTGGGAATATTACTATAAAAACGCCAGCGAAACTATTTATTCATGTCCCTTTAAAAAGAGATATTTGCAAGAAGTGGTTAGAATTTCTGTGTCAAATCCATCCAAAGGTTGTCTGTAAAAGATCGCTTTTAGCGATAAGTCCACCCATTGTATTACCCTTTTTAGTTATTAAGTCCATATTTATTTTACTGTTATGGTGTACAATAAAGAATATATCTATCTATCTGCTTTTTTAAAAAGACAAAAAAGGAACTCATCGAAGGACGATAAGACAAATGAACCAGAAGAGAGAGAGTTAGTTATGAAATGAAATGAAATATTTATTTGTAAATTGGTTATAAAAAACACTTTTACACGTCATGTTTTTTTGCGTGTTTAATTTAGCTAGATGAGGCCGGTATTTCCTAACTGACTACTCTGAGAAGAAACACCGAAACAAACTGCTTCTGAGTTACTCGTCAACGTCTCTTTTAAAGTCCAGACAATTTGTATTTGTATATGAGAGGCATGTAGGTTCATGTCTTTGGCATAGGCGTAGGATGGGGGGAGCCGGCTGGGCCGTGCCCACCCCAGAATGGTCTGGTGCCCACCCGAGAATTTTGACTAACAAACAATCATGGCTGAAAAATTAATAAATCTGGCCAAGTGCGAGTCACACTCACTCATGCAAGGCTCCGTTATGCGTTACATGTTAAATTAATTTATGTGAAAATTTTCATTTCGTACGTTAAGAGTTGACGCAACTTTGATAAGCGATCATCGCTTCTACTACTGGGGGCCGGGCCCCCCCCCCCCTGGGAAATATCTCTACATACGCCAATGGTCTTTGGTATTCTTTTGAGGAAATAACCACGCAAATTTGAGCGGACCTGTCCAGACAGTACAAGCAGTTAGTTAGTTACACAGATTACTATATTAGTAGCAAGCTATTAGTTATTCTTTTCTTATTTTGTCTTACGCACCAACCAAAGATAACCAGTCAGCTGTCAAAATATTGAACGATGACGTCTCGTTTTCTGATTGGTGTTTCTAATCACGTGACTCACTGATAAAAAATCTCATTTTTCACAAGGGAAAATAAAATAAATTAATAATAATCTTTTCTTCATTTGTACTATTTTGTGCTTCATATCAATAGATTTACATAATTAAATAGTTATTTTAAGTTTTTATACATACTGTCAACTCGCGGATTAATTAATTTACTAAAATGGTCATCACTTAATTAGATAATTTCCAAGCGTAGCCGTTTTCATAAGATTTATGTACAACCAATAATAGAATTTGCAGATTTGCTTTATTTCTAGAATAACTCTTTTAGATTGGTTACTAAAATGGACTTTCTAAATATAAATCAATGTTGTAATCGAGTAGCGAGCGTGCGTCCATTCCTACTGATTTATACGCTCTTATAGAACTTGCTTCAGTGATACACTTGGTACAGCCGCAAGTATTCACGTTGAACGATCAATCTTATCATTCGACCAATCAACCAGACAGGTCATCTTTCCCCAAATATCATATCAGGCATAAGTTTTAACTCACTTTATTTCGATTTATCTATCGAAACTCTTCAACTGACTCCACCAGTTCTGGATGGAGAGGCAGGGAGTGTTAGACCTTACTGACTAAAAACCCTCCCAGTTCCTTGGTTTGCTCTTACGTTTAGGGACCGCCGTATCTCGTTAGGACATTTTCGCAACCCCGAGATTATATTTCTCGCAGTAAACGGTTCAGAAACCACATTATTTTTCATCACTTGACGGTAAAAGTGTTTGTTGAAGCCAATCTACATGATATATCATTTATCAGAACGAGCAACTGCACCTGCGTATCTCGTGCCGACGTGTGACGTGTTCATAATAACAGGTTCTCATATGTGGTGCGACACTAACGAATGGTAATTAATGTCGCTGCAGGCGGTCGCGCGGGCGAGGCACACACACGCGCGGGCGAGGCACACATACGCACGGGCGAGGCGCATACAAGTGCAGGCGATTCACGCACCCGCGCAGGCGAGGCACACACCCGCGCGGGCGCTCGCTTCACTTCCCACGCGATTGTTCACACTCATTATCGTTCCTGCATGTACGTGCGAAACGCTGATTATAATTATATAAACATCATAACAATTTCAATAAAATTAATCTTACAGCGAAGGCGTGGGACAGGTCCAGGGGCTATAACACTCTTTGTTTCATGACTGAAAAGGTAACTTCTAGGTAAGTGTACTTCATCTTTGAATTCTAATCTTAATGACCTTGTTCTAAATTCTGTAATTACTAATTTTGATGTAAACTGATAGATTCCCATGGTGAAAGGGGTCAGTCAAATTACGAGGGATAAAACCGCACCTTATACATCGGCCACGGAGAGTTTAAAAACTATCTTGACTAGCGCCAAAAATACATTTTTGAGTTAACTCAATATAATTCTAAGAATGCGATATGATGTGTGTACGTGGATTCACACTTACGACCCTACAGTTATAACAAATAGCGCACCAATGTGCTGGAGCCCGCTAACCCTTGCTTCGTGTTTGTCAAAGCGTAGTGGAGTTTTTACTGAGTTGAAGATATAACATAACATAACAAATTTAATCTTTATTAAAAAGAAAAGAATAACAGTCAGCTAGGGTAACTTCTCTTAAGTGTAGTTTTTTAAAGTCCGGATTGAAATATCGATCTTCCTACATACAACGCAACAAGAACTGTTAGTACATACAAAGCAGCAAGAGCTGCAAGAATTTTTCTTCTGCTGTTAATTTAGAGGCCTTTCAGCGGTATCATTCACAACTTTCAAACGATTTATTCAGCCTGATTCCTGAAAAGCTGCATTATCATTCCAACAACATACATCTTCTTGACGAAAACCGTCGTCAATCTGAAGTCGTGATCGAAATGTTTTCCAATACAAAATCATCGTCACCGATCATTAATTCGTTTTATAAAAAAAAAAAACATATGAATAAACAAAAAACAACAAGAAATGTAAAAAAAACATAAATATTTGCTTTACGAAGATTTTGGGTAATTTTTTACTTCGATGGAACATAGTGTTTCTGTGATTGCAAACTTAAATTTCTGTTTAACATGGCAATCATTTTAATTTTAGCTTATCAACTTCATCATCAAAAAGTGATAATATGACGGTCTCTTCACACTAATACAGACCACAGGTGTTGGCTACACTTGCTTAACGAAGCTTTAGAAATTGTTGCATTAATTTTTTCGTACTCTTTTATCTTTTTCAAGAAGCACAAATCTTGGTTAGGTGCTTAAGTTGCAACTCGACCAAGGTTTAACATACATAAACAAACATACACGTAAACGTGACAATAAATTAACAAACATCTTGAAGAGCCTTTTTGTCTTTCGCATTCATTCGGAGTTGTGATTGCAAACACATTTTGAAGAATAGATCGCTTTCGCCATCCATCATGCCTGATGCTGTGCTCCAAGGGGCCTGAGTTTTTTCTTGTTGAGACTCCAAGTTATTTGTAGAGGAAGTAGATGCTAACTCTCCTCTCTCTCGCTAACTCTCTTCCAATCATCTTTGCCTAACTAGCTATTCCTTCTTTCTCTGTTAATGTTTTGTTACCGTCACCTTAGCATCCCGGTCGACCAGGCTCTCTTTGTTTCTTTAAAAATGCCTTGTCTTCCTCTATTTTCATTCTTTGAAAGGCATCAGCATGTGCAATAATATCAAATTAGTTATCAAGGTGGTTTTAAAATTATATTCACGATTCTTGAACGCGGCCGGAGTCTTCTTAATATTTTTTTGTAGATCTCCCCAAACATGATATATGATATCAATAAGTTTCTTCACGCATTTCAGAAAATGTCTTTGGGGGAATTCTTGCTTTCTCCCAAAATATACTGCACTCTTTAATTACAAGATTGGCACTTTCACTGACAGTCAACTTAACTTCGTGAATATTATAAAACTAGTACTCACGCGGGGCTTCGCTCCCGTGGATTATATCACGGTAAAAACATAACTCTCCTTTTTTGCAGTCGCGTAAAAAGTAGCCTATAACCTTCCTCAAGCTTCAAGCTACTTCCATACCAAATTGCATCCTAATCCACCCTGTACTTTCGAAGATTAGCGCGTTCAAGCAAACAAACAAACAAACTTTTCCGCTTTATAATATTAGTATAGATAGGACAGCGAGAACTTGTCTATTTGACGGTAATTTTGCACCAGTTATTTGATGGCTAGGCAGTCCGATATGGAAAATATTTTGTTTGTCACTCCTTAACCCTACCGACATTTATAAGCAATAAGGAATAGGCACTAAAAATCTTAAAAATTAAGTGACTAATAAAATACTCAGTTACAGGCCCAAACCCGGTACCCGCGTAATTTGTATGGACAAGTTTCAATCGCAAGTCGTGCCGACTTGTCGGCCGGGTTATCGTTTATAAAAAGGGGTTAATATTTATTTCTAGAGTATATTAGGTCAGTACGAAATTTTTAAGAAGGTATGTTTAACAGTATTTCGACATCGAAATTTAAGGGTTCCTAAATAACCAATTTTGTTGTTCCTAAATAACAATCGTCTCGAGTAAATTTAGGTATTCACTCTGTTAATCGCGAACATATCAGTAAGCGCATTATGCCTACTGGAGCAGGTGTATAGTGTATATATTTAATTACTATGTTATCAACATGCAGTCAAAAATGATAATGGCACTACTTACTAATGATACTACTTTATGACGTCTGTGCGACAGAGCCGAGTGTTCTCCTCGATAGGAAACGTGCGACCCGCTGACGGACGGACAGACACACGAGTGATCTTATAAGGGTACCGTTATTTGTGTCCTCGCATGGTACTCTAAAAATATTGGCGGAGTAATTGGCGGCCGACGCTAAAAAGATTGATAATTCAAACATCACATGGGTCAATTTGGGTACTTTTAAAACATCAGTGGTACAGTAGTGTTCGGTTCAAAAGAACCAGCAGGTTATAATGTTTCCATATAAGAAAGAGAAATAAGAAAACAGGTGCGTACATATACATATCACAAACGATCTAAATATTGAGTTATGTGATACTGTAATAAAAACAAGAGTTATAGCCATGTGATTCTAAAATTCTACTTGACATACCACGCGGTAAATCCAAAGGCGCACAAAGATTTTTCAACACACACACACACACTAAAATTTGTTAACATTGTGTAAAGCAACAGATACTGATTTCAATTCTACTATTCTACATTACACTTTTGCCTTTGCATTTCGTAGCGCATCTACGCAACTAGGAAACGTAGCATCGTAGCAGTACCTGACAGCTACGAAGGGTAATCAAATAGTCGCGCTACGAGTGGTACGACAAAGAGATGCTACGAGCGACGAAGCGCGCGCTTATGTTCTGCTGCTGAGGAACTGAGGAGCCTTCATTTTATTTGTCAACTGTTCCCTCTCGCAGTAGTAATTTAATCTATACTAATATTATAAAGCGGAAAAGTTTGTTTGTTTGCTTGAACGCGCTAATCTTCGAAAGTACTGGGTGGATTTGGATGAAATTTGGTATGGAAGTAGCTTGAAGCTTGAGGAAGGTTATAGGCTACTTTTTACGCGACTGCAAAAAAGGAGAGTTATGTTTTTACCGTGATAGGATCCACGGGAACGAAGCCCCGCGTGAGTACTAGTGTGTTATATTTCTTCTGTACAGAGATATTATTGGAGTAATTGACAAAAAAAATCTGTTAGTAGTAGTAAGTTATAATTTTGCCTATACGCTAAATCTGACTTACTACTCACACTTTTAATTAAATAAACTTACAGATACAGTGGCAAGGTACACAATAATCGATATACCTGTCGCAGTAAAGAGATTTAATTTTGTAATATAAATACCGCATCGAGTCGCGTTGCACTATAACTCGTAGCACTGTATCGCCGCAGCACCGTAGCGCGTAGCAGCACAGAGAGCTATACTGAAAAAAGTAAACAAAGTTAAAAAACAACAAATATCAGAAAAATATAACAAATACAAGTTCTTAATGTTATTTTCTAATAATATAACTAAAATCACTGATCACGTTATTAATTCGTATCTTAATTTACATACATAGTTCTATTTACATGTAAAATAATCTAAAAACTTACAAGCAATGAAATGTATCGGTGTCGTGCACATCACATTGCTTTCTAAGCGTATGACACGTAGGTCTACTGAACATGTTCGACTACTCTCCTAGTTTGCAACGTATGAAACATATTAATGTTTAAAAAAAAAACAGTTCTCGTACAGAGTATGAGAGAGTATTGTAAACTGTTTTTAAGTAAATTCTTAAGTTCGTTTACGCCTGCAGGTAACATGGTGCATATTATGTACATGTATCTACTGCCGAGTGTAATACAGAGTCTGGTTGTTGTCTGCGTTCCATTAATAATATAATAATAGTATGTTTATTTCCAAAAACAACTTATAAGTACTTAATAAGCGCATTGTGGCAACAATATCTGTTATGGCGTTGAGTTTAGCGTCTGTAGCCGAACTAGGCATAGCCTGAATTTTGGCTATCAGTAACCATTCCCCTCGCATTTTATACAATAATATATAATATAGGTGCCAGACAGTGGACGCATGCATAATCAACAATAGAGAAAAATAATGATAATTACAACAAGCACAAACCATTAATCCTTTGTTTATCTTCGTATCAGATATTGATATAAACTGCCGCACAACCAGGGTCTTTTTGGGGAAATTTATCTATTGTGATCAATTGTTCAAAGTTCGTTTCAGAACTTTCAGAAAACTATCAATTTACTACCGAACAGAGAATAATTTTCACAATAATATTTTTTTTTTTGACCGCTGTCTCACGTGATGGTAAGAGATGATGTGGTCGAAGATGCTCACCTAGAAGTATCCTATTCACTCTTGAACTAAAGACCCCTAAGTTATAGCTATCAGGAAACACGGTCTTCGGTAGGAAATTCCACTCCGTAACTGTACGGACAATTAAAGTATTTAAAGCATTTAAAGTACCTAGTCACAGCGCAGTCATCAAAAAGACATAAGTACTAGCTTCCTGAAACAGTAAATATATATTGTCTAATATTTTTACTATTTTCGTTGAAATTTAGAAAAGTAAGTACAAACTCCGCCATACACACACGTATGTACACACACAGACATGCATACATACGCATGCATGTATGCCGCGTTCGGTTAGGGCTGTTTTGTTTAGTTTTGTTTTACTGCTGCGCTGTTATAATTGGTTTGCGTTTTGTACGAGTAAATACATGAGAATATTCTGCCGAGAAATACTCATGATTGACGACTAACTTGTCTGCATTGGAGTAGGGAGAGATGGAAAGATAAATATGTATACTATTTTTTATTCCTCGTACAACTTAACAGAATCAAATAAGACTTAACAACTAAAAAAGCCATCCTCCTTTGGTCAATATACCGTCTTGTCGTATTAAGCACTTCTCTACATTTATTGTGCGCACAGCCAAGGTTTGGACTCTCTGCCGGCTTCTGTGTACCCTCCCACATAACTCTATACCGCTTAGCTCGGTAGGAGCAATATTTAAAAAAAATTATATACCGTAGCTGGTGTGAATAAATATCGATTTATTTCAAAGCAAGCAATTTACTTTGTGTAATTTACTTAACACGTTCGCTGACAGTGAGCACTTACCCTGAAACCACATTACGACAGTAGAATTTTCCATACTAAATGACAAATCAACGTAGTACTCGTGCACAAGCAAGCAATATGAAACTACCCACAAAATACTCGTATTACGGCAATAAGAAATATGAAATTGCTCATAATATGACAGTGGATACTGCTCTTCATAATACTTATATGAAAAATTATCGTGAGACGACGTACTCTTACAAATAAGTGGCGCGTCCCTCGACGTACTGTCAGCGAACGTGTTAATCACCATTGCTCTTCAAACGGTGAAGAAAAACGAAAGACATGTTACATCCACCAACAAGTACTGAGTCCGTGTCATGAATAACTAACTAACAACCATAACCCAGTAACTGGGTAACACGATACTGCTAGACCAGAGTCAGATTTGCAGGCTTCTGACTACTGTGAAAGATGTTCAATGTGTGAACAGCCGGGAACAATGGATGAACTTGGTACCCGAGGCGCGAGGTATAACACCGCCAACTTCCAAACTACTGAGAAATTGGTTTATAGAAAAACACAATAACACTTCTTGTCTGATCCAGGAATCGAACCCGAGACCTCATGCTCAGCAGTCGACCACTTGACCCACGACGCAGTCTATGAATACTCAAATATTTAAATTAATATTCAAATATATAAACTAATACACAAACAATTGAAATTAAATATTCATTTACCACAAAAAGTCGAAGTAGAAAATGCTCTATACAACGTGTAACAGAATAAACGCAATTCCTGAAAGTAGTTTGTTCAGAATCGATTTCCGTCATAAAAAATAGTTGTTAAATTTTGACGGAAAAATCTTTCATTTAACTTAAAATGGAAACACAGTATCATGTCAAATTAATACAATCCTTAACCTCTCGCGTGTCTTATGTTACACAGTGCGACATAAGAAAAAAATGCTCCAAATGTCTTAAGTCGGACAGTTACACTTAAGGACTTGGTCAGGATTGGTCGATAAATATCTGTGGTTCTGTTGCAAGTAGCAATACGTTCTGCATACACGGCTAAAATGAACGAAAAAAAATTTACAAAATGCATCTGTGGTTTTTGTTGTGACGCCGCAGACTTTTTCGTTGTGTTATCAAATAGATTTTATTACTTTTTATAATAGTTTTTTATTATTTTTTGGAATAATTTGTGTTAAAATAAAATAAAAATAAAAAATTAAAATAAATGTGTAGGCACATTTTGTTTTAATTTATTTTTCGAATGTGAGTGAAAATTATAAAAGTGTAAACATATCACTTCACTGCGAGATAAGGTCAGTTTGATTTGCTTATTGAATGATATAACTAGTTAGATAAACTCATAACGAATCCAGGAAGGTATAATATATACCATGATAATGGCCATAAATTGCCGATTTATCATTTTTTCTGAAGTCCTACCCAAAAATCATAAGGAAATTCAACATGCGACACTCGAGGGGTTAATTAAAGGAAAGGCGCTCGTGTGCGTGTCGACCGCTAACATTGCACTAGTGTATGCGTCTGCGTAAGGATATTATATGACGCACATGCGTTTAGTAAGGATAACTATTTTATAAAAAATGTCTAGGTTTGGTTTCAATTTATTTAGTTACGGATGTTGTTTTAGACTTATAATTTAATATTCTAATTGGGGTGTCAGAGGTATTGCGCTTAATCTGTTACACCTTGTATATACAGATCAGCCCATAATCAGAATCAGACCACATTAATTTAAAATTTAACGTGAATCTCTACATTAGCGCTACTGTCCCACAGCCTCACTAACAATAACTACAGAACAAGTGAACAACACCGTGATATAAATGATGCTTATCTATTTCTTCATTACATTGTTTTCCTGGTTGAGGCAATATTCAAAAAGTTAAAAAAAAATAATTACTAGCAATGTGGGTGGAAGGCCTATTACTAGCAATCTTGTTAACCCCTCCAACTAAATTAAATATGCTTGTCTCTGAAATGGGTTCACAGTAAAAGTGTAATGGGTAGAGTTCGAACCCGCGACAAGGTCACAAGTCCCACACCTAAGCAATTAGGCTATTGGCGATTGAATGATAAATATTTATTTCTCACCTCTAGTAAAATTAGAATATATATAAATTAAACTTAAACTATATCTAAAAATACATTCGTAATGACAGTGCCGATTGAGAAGATTGCAGTGTGTCAACTTTGTCATCTGAACTATGTGTAGACCTGTATCTCAGAAGACAATATTGAGTGTTCTTTTAAAATAATCTGTGTTTCACTGCAATGTATATTAGATAGGTTCTCTGAGGTGAATTCGTCTGTGATTGGATGTCATGATGATTACTGCATAGCGGTAAATGCAGATCGGATACATAATATATAGCGAGAGCTCAGTGCGCCAGGCTCGCAGGCGCTACTTTTTAATATTCCTTAATGGCATCTGATTAATGAAAGTTTCCAATGGATTTGACGAAATTGTGACATTCCCAATCCTCAGGGAAAGTAGAAATATTGAAACATCCATTTGTATTATTATGAAACATGACGTTTGTGTCAACTGGGAACCGAGCCTGCGACCACAGTGTTGATACCTGTCGGTGAGTATCATGTTTTGTTTAGTTCGATAAAGCAGTTTGGTCGTAATTTATTTACTTACAACTTATAATTAAACGTAGCAAAGCTACGTACCATTTATACACCTAGAGCCGGCATCGCGTTGAAAACTTGCTCCGAGCCCGGCGCGAGGTGGACGCGGGACTCATGCAGACGAGTGACCGGTGCATTCTTATCTATACTTAATAATATAAAGCGGAAAATTTTGTTTGTTTGAACGCGCTAATCTTCGAAAGTACTACGTGGATTTAGATGAAATTTGGTATGGAAGTAGTTTGAAGCCTGAGGAAGGTTATAAGCTTTACCCGACTGTAAAAAAGTAGGGATAATTTTTACCGTTAACAAGGCTACAGTAGTGACTTCTAGTAAATAATATCTGTGCAATTGTAATTCTAATATGTGTAATTCTCGGTATGTTAGTGCCGCCAACAAGTGAAGTAAATGGAGGCAGATATTACTCACAGAGACATTGTAGATAGAGACCTGTGAGCTCTTCCTAGGAACAATAACGTAGGTGTTGTGGTGTCCCGCGCCCCGCACCCCTCGCCCCCGGGGCTGACAAACGCTAACATTTACCGATCATACACAGATACACGCTCATCTAAAACATATTTCTAAGTAAGAAAGTTGAATTGCTTTTGAAGTCCTCTTCCATGCCATAAACATCCTATCTCTATTCTCAATATACACTGTTAACTTTGAACCTTATCCTATCAGTACAAAGTTACATTCAGCTTGACGGAGACAACAACGTAGAACGCGGTGTCGGTAAGTGGGTAGCAATCTGGAGTCCCGAAATTCTATGAATAAGAAACACTTTAAGGGTCGCTTTACGATGAGCGCCCAGACGTGACACACTCGCACGACGCTCCCTCACCGACACTCCGACACTCCCCGGAGCGCGGGTGTCCGTGTGTTTATCACTCTCGCTCGGCCGGCCACGGATACTTTATTTAGAAATATATTCCACGCGAATATCGGCGCCCCGTGATATACGATTATAAAGTGAGGCGCGGTACGTAATAACTTACTTTAATGTGCGCGGTCTCTTTGATACCGTGTAACGTCGGCGGTTGCCCGGTCCGCACATCGTGCGGCGCTATCATATTGAAGAATTTATTCTGCCCAATCGTCGGCTTTTCAATAAATCGTGCGAGGAATGAAGTTGTGGCCAAATCCTCTTCATTCTACTGATGTTGGTGAAGTTTTTTAGGAAATGTATTTACCTGTAGGTACTACAGGTCACCCGTGCTCGAAATCCGTTTATAACTTAAATTATCTCAATTGCATTATTCTAGAAAAATATTAGATTTATTTCGATTACCGCGTAACTTTCGTATAGGCAGTTGTCGCACCGCCAGCGAGGAAATGAACTGTCGGCTTATTTCTCGCTCAAGAAACGTACAATAGATATACTTTATGTGTTAATAAAAGAAATGCATATATTAATAGCCGACTGCTGACTGTTCACACTGCAGGCGAGTACTCGCTCCACCAGTTGGTTGCTGAGCGACAAGAGCAATTTAAAGCCTGCAATACATGTTGGCCGAGCGTTGTCGAGTGAAGGCCAATACCAACATGTAGACGGTATATTTGCCTTGTCTTGCTATCGCTCGGTGTCACTTGCCTAGTTGGCCGAGTGGAGGCCAGCGTCAACGTGTATAGAGCTTATTTGCAACTTGTTTTCGCTCGCCGTTGCTCGTGATCACTTGCCTCACTTCGGATCGGTGTTTTTGGTCACAAATCAAAGGCGCTCGCCTGCGCTCGGCCAACGTGTGGGCAGCTCTACATACCTTCTTCTACATTGGTCGTTTGCACTGGCGTTCGACGAACTTGTCGAACGTGTGGACATTATTTCTTGCCTTGTACCTATTTGCCAACGCTTGCGTTGGCCTACGCTCGGCCAACATGTATTGCAGGCTTAAGATGATACTCGCTCAGCGATGCTCGCTTGGCGGTCAGAACTCACGCCCAGAGACCAACTAGCGGTCATTTCTCTGTAGTCCGGCTTTGAAAGTTTATGTATTAATAATGTTAAAGTCGATGTGTCACATAATTTTTCAACCTTAGTACGGAACCCTACATGGTTACACTTTGTTTAGTTTTTTTTTTTTCAGGCACTTCTCTCACAGGCATAAGTATTGAATGAGTTCGTCCCTCCCGCCCTCTCGCCCTCTCACCTCGAGCTTCTATTCAAGTTGACATGTGTTTTATTCGTCGTGTCCCATATTTGGGCGCTGTATAGACGTGTTGTATAGAGCGGCGGCGCGGGCCGGCACGAGTGTTGCTGTTCACTGGGGTTCAATAAAAAGGGCGTGCGGCGAGAGGTCACAGGTGGGAAAGGTGAGTTAAAAAATCCGTTGAATTCCCGCGACGTGATATATAGCGGTTGGCACGAGCTACTCACTGTCACGTGTTTATTGAAACCGCGGTATTATACAGGAGCGGGTACAGCATGATTAACGACTTCATATTCCACACGATGTAGACCTAGGCCTTAACAAAATCACGCCCTTCTCAGTTAACGTTTCATATAAATGTCTCAAAGACGGCGCGTGGTAGCAATATTACACTCTTGTTTATACTTGACTGTTTACTTTATATGTGTGTTGGTGTCAGCGAGCTCGTACACTGTTATAACTAACAACACACAGATATTTGATTTCAATTTGAATTAATTAACCGTAGTTAGTTGGTGGCATCCAATTTGTGATAGAACTAAAATAAACGCCATCAACCGTTTGATAAGTTCTGATATATGTCAATGCTATAGTTTCTCTACTACATAATAAAAACGTTTTGGGAATAATATCTTTGTGCGTACGGCTGAGGCGTGGAACTTCCTGTCGGGGTCTGTGTTTCCTGATAGCTATAACCTGGGAGTCTTTAAATCAAGAGTAAATAGGTTTCTAGGTAAGCATGCTTTATTTTTCACCATATGATTGCTTACCACCAGGTGAGAGGTGGTCAAACGCGATACTATCATCGATAAAACATAAAAATGTACTTATTAAAACTTTATGTACAATAGTGGTACATGAGCGGACTTAATGGAACAAGGCACGCTCTACCAGGCAACCTCACTATGTGTATCAGATTTAGAACATTCATTACCTTTTCATTCGACTTATGAATAATTCTGTGGGGTAATACATATATGTAGTGGCGCTTATAACAATGAGCGTCGTTATCGCACCGTCTCAAGAAATATCCCAAACAATAAATAATACAGTATACACCGAGTTGTACTGTTGTGCATTGTACGAGTGCGGGCAGTTCAGTACATGTTCACTTAAATATGGAAACGCTACAAACACTAGAGCCCGGCACGCGGAATTTGTTAAGAGTGTGTTATTACAACTGTGTAGGTACAAACGAAGTGGATTTCTATTACTGGTCCCTCGGTAAATGTGTTGTAAGGTTCTTCAATAGGCGACGACTGAGGAATTGCTAATCCGTAGTTTTCTTCCTCCTTCAGTACAATCTGAACTTATAGTACGCTTTCAAAATCCGAAACATCTTGAACATCGACAATGAGTTGCAAGTCTACCGGTTTTCTATCGGTTACATTTCGGGGAGTGTGTGATGGAATTACACAATCTAATTCCGCCAAGCCCGTTCCATCATCGAACTATAAGACAAACGACGATGCGCCATCGTTACATGGTGGACATCCCACCCATACGCACAAAACGTTTTGGAAATACTTTCATTGTGCGTACGGCTAAGGAGTGGAATTCCCTGCCGAAGTCTGTGTTCCCTGATCGCTATAACCTGGGAGTCTTTAAGTCGAGAGTGAATAGGTTACTTCTAGGTAGGTGCCCCATCTTCGACCACATCATCACTTACCATCAGTTGGGATGGTGGTCAAACGCGAGCCTATTATAAAAAAAAAAAAAAAATAGCTGGACTTAAAGGGACAAGTCGGTATACTTACCTACCAGAAGTCAGCTCGGTAAAACTGCCTCTTCTAGTTTAATGTGACCATAAAGTATGTATGACGGGTAAAAGTGTTATTTTTAACCTACTTACAAAATAGTTAGAATTAATTATCTAATACTAGCTTTTGCCCGCGACTTCGTTCGTGTGGGAGGTTTTTCCCACGTAAATCCCGATCCCGTGGGAATTCCAGAATAAAAAATATTTCATGTCCGTCTCCTGGTTCTAAGCTATCTCGCTACCAATTTTCAGCTAAATCGGTTCAGCAGTTCTTGAGTTATAAATAGTGTAACTAACATGACTTTCTTTTATATAGATTAAGTCAAGAGTGAATAGGTTACTTTTAGGTAAGCGAGCTTCATCTTCGACCACATCACCACTTATGGTAAGATAAGGTAAGATGGTGGTCAAACGCGAACCTATATCAATAAAAAAAACCCTGGCCTGCTTCCCTGGGTCCTGAGCTGTGTGAAACCGACGTACATTTTCTAGTGTTAAATCTATGACCATCTCAAGCGAAATGAATTCGAATACCGTACGCATCGATACTTCGTGGACAATGGAAGAAAATCAGCACGTCGTCGTTCACGGATTGATGTAACTACGTATATGTAAGTATAGAGAAAGTGGTGCGTAGAATTATTCGCAGCCGGAATATCAGCGGCCGTATGTAGCACAAACGTTATGTAGGAGCGAGTACATGATGTGTTCGTAAGAGCGCGCAGCCCACCCCGGGGGAAATTTCACTATCGGTCTCCGAATTTATATACATATAACGCAATTTTATTTAACCTGCCTTCTTATTCTGCTTCTTAAAATTAGATTATGACCACGGTTCTGGAACACAAAAGGTGCTTGTGTGCCAATAATGTCAGCTGTACGAGTAAACCGGTGTGACCATGACACATGAGTGTAAAAAATGGTAACAAATTGGGTAAGGACACTGAATTACGCAGACACTGAGGCACTATTACAACACATAAAATAAAACACACACACATAACTACATACAACAAACAAATACCCACACGCATACCATCTCGCACACACCATACACACACAAATAAGAATACTGTTTATATCTAAGTTAGTCAGCAAATTTATATTGCTGTAGAAGAGTGGAGTCTCCTAACACAGGTATTACTTGCTTAAGGTGATACGTAAAAAATAAGACATAGCTCGAGGGGCGTAGCTTAACGGAAGACGCGGGGAGCACCCCCGCTAGAATACATTGCAAACTCGAGCGCACGCTCGCGGTGAGTTTGCGATGTAGTTTGTGTGTTTTGATGTTTTAGAATAGAGAAGGCACGGAGTCGCCAAAATCAAATACATTTCTTTTTAATCTGAATTAAACTAACTTATTCATTATATTGTTAGGTATTTAGTGTTTTACTTTATTTAAGAATGACAAAAAATAATATAACGTGTGTAAATGAACAGACCGTAACAGTAAATGATCATATTGACCTAAGAAAAAGAACTACTAGTGTAGTAACCAAATTCTTACTATGATTTTATTTAATTAATTTACTTAAAATGAGTAGTAACAAAAAGTTGCTTCAAAACTACGCTTTATAACACGCTTTTATTAGGTCGACCTGTACGTAACTAACTATGTAATGGAATCTAAGGCAACTACTTTAACCATCTTCCAAGGGTCGTAGCGTAATGAAAATTAGCAACTGTATGTAGTTCTGATGACAATACAATAATATGGTAATGTCGAACTGATCTGATGATGGAGCCGGAAGATATGAACTGGAACTTCATGATGGAAAATCGTATCATAGCTGTTTTGGATTTCTTAGAAAAGTCTTGTAATGAACTTTGACCACGATTAGGTTTCAAAGGTCTGATGATGAAGCCGGAAGATAGGCAGTGGCATTCCATGATGGAATATCGTATCATAGTCGTGTTTGTACTTGTGAGAAAAGCCACGTAATGGACTTTGAACACGATCAGGTTTCAAACAGGATCAGGTTTCAGGATAACAAACCTAAAGAAAATCCGTTATCGGTTTTCTTAACCTTTTTGTCAACTTTTTGTGATGTCACTTTCAAATCCTCTGGGGTGATTGACTGTTTAATTGTTCACTACTCGTGGGAATAATATAAAAAAAGAAACAGCAACACAAAGAAAAAGGAGGCTACAAAAAAAAAAGGAAAAGCGCGAACAAATTTTTTGTTTTTACGTGCACATATAAAAGCGTGTTTTTCTAGTGATTTTTAAACTGTTAATTTATTATTAATTAATTAAAGATTATTCATTCAATTAAATTTTTTGATGGATATTTTCTTACGAATAAAAGTCAGAGATTTAATTAAAAATTACTAAAAATTAAAAATTACTACACTATTTTCTTGGAATACATGTCTCTCGCCTTCATTTAATATTTCATCAGAGACATTTCCCCCGCGTGTTTTATTTTCTTTGTTTGTATCCTTGCCCCTATTTTTATTAATTACATATTCTGGATCACGGATCTCTCATGTACCGAGGATCTACCAGTCATATCATTATTTTCAATCTCTATTTCATATGGTAGAGGCTCAACATCTTCACTGACCTCTAGTGAATGCACCAAATCATCGTCGCGTATTTCCCTTTCCGTGTCCAACTGGCGACATCGGTCTCGCGAAATACACACGCTTTTGTATTACTACACAATTCAACCAACCCGTGCTCAACTCGCGTCAAATGAGTACGTTTTTGCGGTCAAGCAACGTTAAAAGAGGTTTTACAAAATAGTGTGCAATTGAATTGAACACGGTTTTTTAACTGGTCTGTTCGAAACAAATCCGTACTGATTTAGCGGGGTGCGTCTCATATCATAAAAAGTTATTTGGTATATTTTCATTTCAATAACGTTCACAAGATAGTGAGTTATACCAACTGTTGATGTAATTTCTTTAGACATAACATTTATATACTCTAAAACTTATTTCGTATAACGTTATTGGATATAACGTTTATTTAATCGAAAATCATTAAGCCTATCGTTTAAAATATATAATATTGCGAGTAATTTGATTGAGCGTGCTGTGGAAGCGGCGTGACAGGAACGAATTGCTGCGAAACCGATTCCACGTATGTTCCATGTCTGTCCTACCCCTAGAGTGTTATTTAAAATCGCGTAGGCGCGGAGGGGCGAGGCGGCCCGCGAGGTGAGGCGCAGGTGGTTTTAACACTCGCCGCCGCGGCTGAGGCTGGTCGGCGAAGCCAGCCAGCAAGCCGCAGCCGCGGTGGTGAGCGTGAAACACATCTGCGAGGATAAGCTTGCATGGGACCGCCGGAGCCCTGCAGCACCGGAGCCGTGACAGAAACTATGCCTGCTGCATGTTGCATGCTTGCTTGCATCAGAGGTGGATCTACCTATGGGCTATTTGAGCTGCAGCCCAGGGCCCCATGGATATAAGGGCCCCCCTGCCAGTTTTCATTAATAAAATAGACGATACTTTTAAATCTATATTACATAATAAATCGAAAATATGTAAAATTCAAACACAATTTTGGCAACGCCATAATCGGCCAATCCGTATGTGCGACTATCGAGAACGAAGCAGGGAATTCCCTTGTCTCTTATAATGATCGGGTATTCAGTGTTAAAAAATACTTAATACCCCTAGGAAGGGCGTAGGGTAGTTTCCTAAAATATTTTATTTAGTCCGTCACGTAGTTTAACAAAAAACATTCGATACGTATTTTTTTTTTATTTCACGTAATTGAAAAATTAAGACGATACAGTGAGTTGAAGTTTCGCGTGACGTCACACTCCGGTATAATTCTTGGCACTGTGTGACGTCAGCAGCCCCCACTCCTATACTTTGAAGCTTTCCATTTTGTGAATTTTTCTTGACTTGAAAGGGCAAAAAATACGTGATCAATATTTTTTGAAATTCTACCTGATGAACCAAATAAAATAATTATTTTGTAACACAGGAAACTACCCTATTGCGTTGGGTTGTACCGCCACAATTTTGTTATTGTCATCTAAATACAAACTTAGTGTTTAATTGTCACAACTGTTTGTGAGTATGGGTATTTAGTGTGCTATTAAGTGATAAGTAACATATTCTAATCAAATTCAAATTATTTATAAAACGTAAGCTATTTCAGGAAGCTATTTACACAGTCAAAGATTATATTGAGGATTAAAAGGCTTGGGAGTTAGTTTCTCCAATGATATACGTACTTATGTGCTCTTTTTTAATATATTTTGCTGAGTTAATGATTGACTTTCTAAAGTATTGTATATACCTACTTTGTATTTAATTATTTCTTTTTTCGTTTTTTGATCTTTTATATTTTTATTATTATGAATGTGAGGAATATGTAGGTTATTATTTATTTTTATGTTATTTTCATTATAATTTATAGTTGATGTATGGCTGTTTGAGTATTTGTCTTACCTACCCAAATGTCCTTAGTTTGATACTGTTCGTCAGATCGTTGAGCTCCTTAAGTTCAAAGTTGAGCTACACGATAACTGACAAATGTTTGCACTCTGGATGGTCCGCTCAAATTTGTGACTTATCGTACTTATAATAATTGAAAGTAATCTGATTATGATATGATCCTACAATGCTCCTAATTTAAGAAATCTACACTAATATTATAAAGCAGTAAAGTTTGTTTCTTTGAATGCGCTAATCTTTGAAAGTACTGGGTGGATTAAGATAAAATTTGGTATTGAAGTAGGTTGAAGCTTGAGAAGTGTGATAGGCTTCTTTTTACCCAACTGCTAGTTTGTAAAGTCTTTGCATATTTTCCTTCAATATAAGATAAGATAAGATGAAATTTATTTGTACATAAGAAAAGACACGTAATACATAAAAGAAAAACAGAAGGTTGTACAGCAAATCTAAAAATTAGTGTCAGATTTCCGGCACCTAAACTAGGTACGCAGACCTGTATCTTAGGAGTCGGAGATATTTCGGCATTGGCAATAAATAACACGACCGTGACATTTCTGTTACAATATTTCTGTTGTCAACAGCAAAAGAAGGTTGTGTGTGTGTTTATGAGTGTCTGGAAGGTTTGTGTGTGAGTAGGTGTGTGTATATGCGTGTGTGGGCGACGGTGTGATTATGTGTGAATGAGAGATAGTATGATTCCATAGGAGTATAAATAAATTTAAGTTTCGATACACAATATTTTTTCTGCTTCGTCATAAGATAAATGAAGTAGCCAGTTCTTAAGTTTTTTTTAATTCGTGAGTGGTGAGTCTATAAATGGAAATAATTTTATTAATTTTGTTATAAATACGTGAACTTTGTGCTAAAAATTGACGACTTGCAAATGCATATCGACAAGGGATTGCTTTGCATACTGGAAAACCTTTGCGCCTTTGAAGTAGGTTTTTGTCTAGAGGAAGAGTACGGTGTCTTCGCTGGATAGAACGGAGGATATATAGCTGTCTGACTGTGAGGATTTGTGCGTCAGAATATAGCTGGTCAGTAGAGAAGTCTCTTGGTTTAAAGAGCATCACTTTCAGTACTGCTCGTTGTCAGTTATGTTTAATTTTTAAATAATTTATAAATATTTGATATTTAATAACAGGGCTTTACCTATGAATTCGCTGTTTTGCCGTACTGGCAATTTCAAATTATAATATTAAATCATATACTGTCCTCTTAATCTGTATCATGGATACTGTGGAGTTTTTTTTGCCGGTTTTTCTCCCTAGAAAACGACCAATTTCAAACCATGCACTAACTTCTGACGTATTGTAAGTGCCCATGTGGGCCTATGTGAAATAAATATGTTGAGTTTGAGTTCGATAATCATATTGTTTTGGCTAATAATTATAATTTCAAATTAATTTTATTTTATAATTTGGAATTCTTGTTTCAAAGTTTGGCATAACCGTGCCCCTTGTACCTACGGCCCACAACCTCAACGACGTTTACAAAACGAACTCTAAAAATGAATGCACCACCCGTTATTAGTTTGCTCGTGTCCGATCTGGAAATTTCGACCTGAAAAATGAACCCTTTGGTTGTCGATGACGAATTAAAGGCGATTGTGGGAGCTGATGACACCCAATCTGCGGCTGAATTAGAAGCAGCTTTCAACGCTAGTATCAAAACAATATTGGTTTACTTGCGTCAAATTGGCAAGGTAAAAAAGCTTGACGTCTACCCCACGAATTCAGTGATCATCACCGCGAAGGACGCACACAAACGAAATAATTTTGTTGCCTGCGGTGAAAAATGGATCCTGTTTGACAATCGTAAGCGAAATTGGTTAGATCCTGGATTAGCATCTAAACGTTTTCCTTAACGAAAACTGACCCCTAGAAAAGTGATGGTCCCTGTTTGGTGGTCTAACCCTGGTGTAATGAGTTATCTACCAAACAGGATGAGCATTACTGCAGAACTGAACACAATTATGGAGAAGCTCGCACATCTCCAACCAGCTTTGGTCAATCGCTCGGCTCCGCTGCTCTTGCACGACAACGCGCGTCCTCATACTACACAGCAGACGGTCTACAAGTTACAAGAGCTGGTGTTGGAAGTTCTCCGCCATCTGTCGTACTCACTAGACCTTGCACCTACAGACTTCTACTTTTTCCTGAATTCTAAACTTCTCGGAAAAAAATCAACATCATAGAGACAGTAAAAATGCCTTTGCAGAATTTGTTGCCTCCCGTCCAACTGATTTCTTCAAGAAGGGTATCAATAAGCTACCAGTGCGTTGGAAAAGATGCATCGATTGCATGGGTGATTACTTTGATAAATAGAAATAAAATATATAGAAAAAAACACGATGACTGATTTCATGAATAACGGCAATATCATTGGTAATGACTTTCAGTATTAATATACCAGACGTACTACAGGGCACCATCCTCACTTGGTCAATATACCACTTTGTCATACTATGTAATTCTCCTCTACATTTATTGTGCGCACTTTGTCGGTCGGACTTCGGTCGGACTTCGACCGGTCTTCGAATCGGTTTGGAACTCTCTGTCGGCTTCTGTGTTCTTTTCCACATATGACCCGTCTGCCACCTTTAAAGTAAGAGTGAAAAATCTCCGGCAGATGCCTTGCCACCACGAATTTTGGCCCTGGCAACGCACTTTCTTTCTATTTCATTAAGAAAAAAGCAGAAGAAAAATATTAGTTTAGTCCTGTCAAATTAAGATATTTCATAGACAATTTTAGACTCGATTAAAAAATTGGTTACTAAAAATACGTCAATTTACGTCAGGCGCTGACTAATTTGACAGAAATAAACTAATATTTTCTGTCCTTTTATAATGAAATAGTAAGAAAAAGATGCACTGAACTTTAGTTTAGTTTGTGAACAAGACAATCCACGCCAATGTATTTCTTTCTATCTTAATAGGAAATAAACAGTTTACTGACTAATTTTTTTCCAAGAAGTTAGTAGTTAGACACTGTTGATCATCCAAATTTAAAAATTATAATGGCGACTCTAATCTTCTGTTTTCCGAATCACATGTAATATTCGAGGTCTGCTCCGGCGCTGTGATTTTGTCTCTGTAAAATAAAACTGGTATGTAAATATTAAAAAATAGGGAACCCTCATAGTTCGTCATGTCTGTCCGTGCGTCTGTTCGTATGTCACAGCCATTTTATTCCGAAGCTATTAGGACTATACATGTGAAACTTGGTAGGTAGATGTATTCTGTAAACCGCTTTCAGATTTTATAAAAAAAAAATATTTAAAATAAAGGGGGGCTCACCATACATGGAACTGAAACTGAAAAAATTTTTTTTTTCATGAAACCTATGTGTGTGTGGTATCTATAGACAGGTCTATAAAAATGACATAGGGGTTTCTGAAACTACTTTTTATAAAGTCAATCGTTTAAAAGATATACGCTCCCAAAGTGGTAGAATGTGTACCTCCCCCCCCCCCTCTAACTTCTGTAATAATGGAATGAAAATCTAAAAAAATATATGTCTGTAGATCTTAATGTATACTTTCAACCAAAATTGGTTTGAACGAGATCGGGTCAGCATTTTTGTGATACAACATATTTTCTAAAACCGCAAATATAACTTTGTAATTCATACAAACACTATGAAAAACAAAGTTATTTGGCGTAGTTGTAAAAAATGTAAATAACTTAGTTTTAAGAAATTTGTAAGGTTTTGTTTTTCGTCAAATAAATATACATATTATGTTATATTATATTATAATAGTTACTACGAAACCCTTCATGGGCGAGTCTGACTCGCACTTGGCCAATTATTTTCCGTCATTTTACGAGCATGATCCCTCAGGCGTTCCAAATGTTGGTTTTTAGGGTTCCGTAGCCGAATGGCAAAAAACGGAACCCTTATAGTTTCGACATGTCTGTCCGTCTGTCTGTCTGTCCGTCCGTCCGTATGTCACAGCCATTTTATTCCGAAACTATTAAGACTATACATGTAAAACTTGATAGATAGATGTATTCTGTGAACCGCTTTCCGATTTTAAGAGAAAATTTAAAAAATATTTAAAATAAAGGGGGCTCCTCATACATGGAACTGAAACTGAAAATATTTTTTTTCATGAAACCTATACGTGTGTGGTATCTATAGACAGGTCTTTAAAAATGACATTAAGGTTTCTAAAATTACTTTTTCATAAAGTTAATCGTTTAAAAGATATACGCTTCCAAAGTGGTAAAATGTGTGTCCCCCCTCTAACTTCTATAATAATGAAGTGAAAAATCTAAAAAAAACCATATGTTGTAGATCTTAATGTAAACTTTCAACCAAAATTAGTTTGAACGAGATCGAGTCAACATTTTTTGAGATACAGTATATTTTCTAAAACCGCAAATATAACTTTGTAATTCATACAAACACTATGAAAAACAAAGTTATTTGGCGTAGTTGTAAAAATTGTAAATAAGCTACTTTTAAGAAATTTGTAAGGTTTTTGGTTTTTTTTTTTCAAATAAATATATTAAGTATATTATATTTATTATAGTTACTACGGAACCCTTCATGGGCGAGTCCAACTCGCACTTGGCCAATTTTTTCACCTTTCGTTGTCTTTTATACTTATTCCCCATATCGGTAAACTAATGTTATATAAACATTGTTCACTTGTCAAATATAGATAAATAAAATCAGAAAACAAGACTAAACAATAACTATTTCGATAAAAAATTATAATCACGGTTGTGGGAGGAATCGACACAGGTCTATCACTGACAAAGGCCGCAGGCGAACTGGGCGGGCATAAGAAAGTGACAGAGTCTATTACTTCCACGTGCGAAAAAAAGAGAGCGCAACAATACGCTGGAACCAAAATAAAACAACGTAAGCGCCAAACCAAATAAAAATTGTTTAAAAATAAATTAAGCTATGTATCAAAAAATATTTTCAGACAGAGTTTTCAATTACCTATTATGCACATTTTGAATGCAATTTTGAAATGAAATTCCTTAGGATTTTAGAATTATAGTGAATAATAAAAAAGAATAGAGGTCTTTTCGGAATCAAATTCGACGGAGCAAATTTAACCCAATTGCGTTTTCCTTCGGTCAAAGTATTAATGAAATAGTCAATAAACATATTACCAAAAATTAAATCCATACTTGCTGGAATAGTGAAATAAATGGTGACGAAAAAACCCCTAATTTATTATGGTATCGCCTTAAAAGGAGGCTCCAAAAAACTTCTTCGTTATAAAATAAATATTTTGTATTTTGTATTTGTATTTGTATCGGTTACGTAACGCTCACCGAGGTAAGTGTTGAATTGCTACATAAATTAGTTACAAAAATTAATATAAACAAGCTTCAACACAACAAAGCTCTGTACTCGCCTGCCCTCTATCGTTCTATTCTTTCATCCCGCCTGTGTGTTAGGAGCTAGACGCATTACTTCCAAATAAATTAAAACGATTAATAAACGTTTAAAGATTAAGTGAATATTCTAATTGTGGTGTTTTAATTACTCTCACAAAATAATAAATTAATAGTAAGTCTGTGGCTGGAAAACCATCTTAACATAATATCGAGGTTACTCCATACCTCTGAAAGCAGGGTCAGCCATGTTGTCTGCTGCTGTCATTTGTATATCTTTGACAGTCGTTAAGTAAGAAGCAAACAATTTGACAGCAACGGCCGAAGGGTATCGTCTTACCGCAGCTACTGAGTTCTGGCGGGCAGAGACTGTCGCTCCATGTCAAACACTAGTACTTAGCCACATCCAGTTAGACTGGAAGCTGATCTCAACATAATTGGGAAAAGGCTAAGTACATACATGATAATGTTCAGTAGACACTAGTTTACTCCCACGGCTTCACTCTTTGCGATACCGCCATAAATTACGTGTGGCACTCAAATATAATTTAGCTTCTTATCAGTGGCAAATATTTCGCAATGGGATCAGATATTTCAGAGTTTCCGTTTACTAAAAAACAATATAATTATGTTACCAATTTTATTAATATTAACACATCCGTCACAGCTTCGAGATGAACTGCACACTAATGAGTGACCGAGTTCAGTGTTTTACAGTTCAGATGAGAGGAAAATAAACGCTCTGTACTATAATAATATCAAAATCTAAGAATTTCATTTTCTTGTTAATTAAAAATGTAGTTATCTCGAGAGAGTATATATTGATTTTAAGAAAAAAATTGGCTTGTTGTAGAGCGACGTGATAGCCTTAAGCACAGGCAAGGAGTCGCGCGGCACATGTCGAGGTGGCTCGCTACGATATTATGCGCGGTGTTAGCACAGCGGTACGGTGGGGGGGGAGAGGGGTGACCTCCCTCGTTTGGCATAAACGAACATGATTATCGTGTTCAGGAAAGAATCCACTCATACATATGTATGAAATTATGTTACGTTTGTAGCGAGCCACTCCGTATATCTTATTTTATATTTAAATAGCGTCCTGCGCGGCCAGGGGGTGCGGGGTGAGAGGGGGGTGCTGGCCCGTTTTTAAACATTTTGTATCGTTTTACACCGCTTCGCTTCGCTCCGCTCCGCACCGCTCATGTCCGCTCAAGACCCAAACAAACAAGAGCTCACAGTGAAGAGTGCACTGAGACCTGCTTCTAATTACTTCAGCTGTCATTGCGGAAGTCCGATTCTGTAAAATGCAATCTGTATATGCCTTGTTTTTGTGGATACTGCGTGTATAATTGGTACTATGCTATCATTTACTGAATTTACATCTTTATGAAGATAGGACTAATCAAATCTGCCTTCTTCAAGTAGGAATAAGTAGCTTCTGCTCGCGGCTTCGCTCGTGTGATAGTTTTTTTTTCAGGGAAGAGAGAGAGCCTATGTCACTCAGAGATAACGTAGCATTCTACAGGTGAAATTTTTTTTTGAATGGGATGAATGGTTTCGAGGGTTACTTCCTTCATAAAAACTCATTCGCATACTTTAACACACATAATATTATTATTATTATTTATTTTATAAGAAATTGTTTATTTAAGAAATAGTAATAGAATCTGTGGCCCGGCTGTCAACCGACTTGTCAAAAATTTTCTTCTTGATTCTTTTAAAATAAATATTTAATAAAATAATAGTTAATACATCATGTTCAACCCAAACAAGTCCTTTAAAAAAAAAAACCAAAGAAGCATACAGAAATGAAGAACTTAACGTATCTTGTTAAGAAAAACCCAAAACGAACTGACACGAATACGAAACCAAGACGAAGAAAAAATGTTGACTAGACGCCGGGCTCGATTACTACAATTCACACGCCCAACGCCTGCGGAATCGTCGCTCAGCTCCGCCTCGCAGCCGCCGGGACCTGCTCCAGCCGTGAGTGAAGAGACTCCGGCCGCTGCAGCTGCGTCGAGCTCGAGCGACGAGTACTTCTCGCCGCCGACGACACCACCACCTGCGCGTCGGCGAGGAAGAAGCCGCCCTCCGGTCGGCTTAGGACTTCGAGGCCCTCCGGCCTCCGATGGGGTCCCCGCTGCCGGTGGAAGTGTGCAGCGCATGCGATGGACACATTCCATCAATGAAAATGTCATGCGCTCATACTTTGGGGCTACAGAGGGGGGAACTAACCTGACTGCGTACCGTGGTCGGATGCTCTCTCTGTTTCAGGTACTTGAACCAGCTGTCAACGTTTCGGCCCAACGATTATCGGATCAGGTGCGGGTAATCCAGCGTAACCGTATGTTGGATGACGCCGTACTTGATAGACTACGCCTCGAATCACGGTGCAGCCGTGTCTCATCTGCTTCACCAGTGGCCGCGGTGCAACTACAACCCAATGTCTCACCGCGACCCGACCACGTCGGTGAAGATGATGATGACGAGGCTATAACCGTGAGTACCCAGTGCAGTGAACGATTGAGGAGTGCTTTGGAATGTGCATTACGGGAGTATCGCTCCACACAGCCTGAGCTTAAACCTCGTCTGCCTCGTTTGCCCATGCATAAGAAAAATAGGGCGCTAGTGTGTGCTCTAGATTCACTGCTGTCAAATTATTTTGACAATAGTGAAGACCTCACCGATACTCATTCGATCCTATACTGTGGAGCTGTAGCGGCTTGTCGGGTAGCTCATGTCAAGTTCCCGAAGACTGACAGAGTTATACGACCAGCTGTACCAGCTTGGCAGTGCAGGATCGAGCGTCGTATTGCTGAGGCTAGAGCACTCATTGGTAAACTTATCTGCTTCAGGCAGGGCAACACTCGTCCTCGAGTGATGCGCTTTGTGAGGCGGGTGTTCGCGGGGACTGATGTTAGTCCTCGAGATTATCTGACCCGAGTCACAGAGCGTATCGACTTCCTGAAGCAGAAAGTCTATGCGTGGGCAAGTAGGATTCGCAGATATAAGCGGCGGGTGGAGCGTTACACTCAGAATCGCACATTTCAAAGTAATGAACGGTGGGTTTATAGGGCTTGGGAGCGACCAGACCAAGGTGTGATTGATACTCGCCTACCGGATGATGACGCCATGTGTTCGTTCTGGCGCAGCATCTGGTCGGTGCCTGTCAGTCACACTGAGGGCGACTGGATGAGGGAGATCAAGCGCACGTGCGATCTTATACCAGAAATGGGGGCAATCACGATCAGCCCCCAAGATGTAACCCGTGCAGTCCGTCCGTTATCCAACTGGAAATCACCAGGGCCGGACGGGCTGCACAATTTCTGGATAAAATGGTTTCTAAGCTCGCACGCTCGCTTGGCCGCTCAGTTGCAGTCTGCCTTAGAGCTAGGATCGCTACCTCAATTCCTAACTACAGGAATAACCCACCTGCTCCATAAATCAGGCAGTACTTCGGAACCTAAAAATTATAGACCGATCACGTGCTTACCGACGGTCTATAAAGTTCTTACATCCATTCTGAGAGCCAAAATTAATAATCACATTGATACAAATTCAATCATGTCTGCTTCTCAGAATGGATGTAGGAATGGGTCCCGCGGTACTAAGGAGCTTCTCCTCATCGATATTGCCATAAACCAACAGGTTCGTCGTTCCCGAAGGAATCTGTCGACATGCTGGATAGATTATAAGAAGGCCTATGACTCGGTTCCACATACATGGCTCATGAAAGTGTTGGAGTTGTACAAAATAAATCCAATACTCCGCACTTTCCTTGAGTCATGTATGGGGCAATGGAAGACGGTCCTCTGCTACCCAGGATGTCGACAAATCCAAGAAAACAGCGAACCGATTAGGATTGAGCGTGGTATTTTTCAGGGCGACAGTCTGAGCCCACTGTGGTTTTGTCTGGCTCTCAACCCTCTCAGTACATTGCTGGAGGGTTCGGGGCTAGGCTACCAGTTGAGAAGAGGTGGTCAGGTCATATCTCACTTGCTTTACATGGATGATTTGAAACTTTTTGCCCCCAACAACTTGCAACTCATGGAGCTACTGAAGGTAACGGAAACCTTCAGTAGCGCCATCAGGATGGAATTTGGGGTGGACAAATGTGCAGTCATGCATGTAAAGCGAGGGGAGATTATGGAATCCGTGGGAACTCAACTCTCGGATTCCATACACCTAAGATCCCTGGGCTCAACTGAATCCTACAAGTATTTGGGCATGTCAGAGGCACTAGGCATCAATGTTGCTTATGTTAAACAGTCATTGAAGGAACGCTTCTTTGGCCGCCTGAATAAAGTACTGAATAGTCTTCTATCAGGCGGAAACAAGGTGCGTGCCTTCAATGGTTGGGTCATGCCAGTATTGATGTACTCTTTTGGCATACTCAAATGGACTCAGACTGAACTTGACGCCTTGGACAGGCGGGTCCGCACAACGCTTACTGCAAATCGAATGCATCACCCACGTTCATCGGTGATGAGGCTGTATATCCCGCGGAAGTACGGGGGTCGTGGCTTTTTAAATGCAAAGACCCTGCACAACCGCGAGGTATGCAGCCTTAGGGAACATTTCCTAGAAGCCGACGTGGGTATGCATCGAGATGTGGTAGCGGTGGACAAAGGCCTCACTCCGCTCTCCTTAGGTACCGAGAATTGGCGCAAACCTGTAGTATTAGATACTAATGACCGCAGAGAAGTATGGCAGAGCAAGGAGCTTCACGGACGCTATTACCAGGCCCTTCATGGGTCTGACGTAGATACATTAGCGTCCGTAGCCTGGCTACGTTTTGGTGACCTCTTCGGGGAAACCGAAGGTTTTGTTTGTGCGATTATGGATGAAGTTATGATGACGAATAACTATCGGAAATATATCGTGAAGGATGGTACGGTAGACACATGTCGGGCATGTCACAAACCGGGAGAATCCATTCGTCACATTATCTCCGGTTGTTCTCGTCTGGCTAACGGAGACTATTTGCATAGACACAACCTTGTAGCCAGGATTGTTCATCAGCAACTTGCTCTTAAATACAATCTTGTGGAATCAGAAGTACCGTACTATAGGTATGTGCCCGACCCAGTTCTCGAAAATGGCAATATTACATTGTACTGGGATCGGTCTATCATCACTGACAGGACTATTGTTGCCAATAAGCCTGACATAGTGGTGATAGACCGATTAGAGCGTCGCACAATGATTGTTGATATAGCGGTCCCTCATGACGAAAACCTCGTGAAAGCAGAGAAAGATAAGCAATTTAAGTATCTTGATCTGGCTCGCGAGGTTGTCGACATGTGGGATGTGGATACAGCAATCATTGTGCCGATAGTCGTCTCGGCCAATGGCATAATAGCCAAGAGCCTCGACAAACATCTTAAGAGGCTCTCGTTGGACGGCTGGATCAAGGGCTTGATCCAGAAAGCAGTACTTCTGGACACGGCGCGCATTGTTAGGAGGTTCCTCTCTCAAGAGCCCTGACCACCGGTAGCTTGGACCCTGTTCCCGATACCGGTGGGCTACTGTTTTTTATATTTTTAAATGTTTTTTGTTTTTATAGGAATATTTAAAAATGTAAATAATATGTTTTTAAAGTGTAATAAATGAAATAATAATAAAACTTTATTCATTTACAGGAGTTGTAGTACAAGGAGGAAATACACTTATGTTTAATTTACATTATAGAGCCACATTTATATATCACTTATTGCACTACATATAATACAAGAGTGTCATACTACTTTCCTAGCTAGGCTAGTTAAAAGCCTGTGATTAGGATAAGCAGTTGCCACCCCCCCAGTTGGATTAGGTTCGTAAAGTAATTTAAGAACTAAGTGTAATGTTACAAAGTTTACAAGCAGGCACTACAACTTAAAAGAAGTAAAGTAACAAAATTGTGTGATGGTGTGTGTTGTGTAATTGTGTGTGTGTATGAATGTGTGTGTGTGTGTGCGTGTGTGTGTATGTAAATGTGTGTGGTTCACTGTGAGTGTGATTGATGTCATGACTCTAAAATATTGTTAGCAAGTAATGTTCAGTTTCCTCATAAGTTTTATTAAGTAAGAAATCGTGGACTATTTTTTTGCATTTGTAATATGGAAATTTATAGATGTAGATATTTTTGTTAATTTTATTATAAAGAAAGGGGCCTAAATATTCAAAAAATCTTTTAGTAAATTTAAATTTAACTGAGGGTAAACTACAGATTATATCTTTTCGCCGTTTGTTGATTTGGCAGTAAGGTGTTTTACGATGTTGAAGCAGAATTATGTTAAATATAAATAGTTGTCGCACGTTCAAAACACCACAGTTTTTATACAACTCAGTAGTTGGATATAATATAGGGCGCGATGTGGCTACCTTAAGTATAGCTCTATGAGCAATTTCGAGCGGTCTTAGAGTAGTTTGGTGAGTACCACCCCAGCAACAGATACAATACGATATTATTGACCGGCAGAGGGCGAAATACACACGACGTATGATGGTAGGGTTGGCAACACTGCGGAGTGATTTAAAAATATAAATAAGTTTCCGGACTCTTCCTGTCAACATTTCAACTTGGGGTTTGAAACTTAGTGTTTTGTCCAACACTACGCCAAGGTATTTAATATTATCTACAGTCTCTATCTGGGGACATTGACAGTTAGAATCAAGACTGGTGGAGCATGAGTGAGCTCTGATGACAATTGGAATGTTAGGCTGTGAGACGGAACTTATAGAGAAAGTGATACATTTAGTTTTAGCAGTATTTAGTGTGAGTGTGTGTGATAATAGCCATTTTAAGGCGGAATTAAAGCCCAATTGAGCATTATTAAGAAGTTCTGACCATGAATCTGCAACAAAAGTGATTGCAGTGTCATCTGCATATGAAGTTATTCTAGAATTAGGGATATTTAGATTGCAGAGGTCATTAATGAAGATCAAGAATAACGTTGGCCCAAGAATGCTGCCCTGCGGCACGCCGTAACAAATTATCATTTCTTCACTCATGTGTTCACCAATCTTAACCGATTGAGTTCTGTTCGTAAGATAACTTTTAAAGAAATCATTTTGGGGCCCACGGACACCTATCTCCTCAAGTTTCTTCAAAAGGGTAGTGGTTGGCACGGTGTCGAATGCCTTAGTGAGATCTAAAAATATTGAGAGTACCTTCTTTTTACTATTAAGATTGGACACTAAGTATGATGTCAATTCATGAACTGCGTCGGAAGTAGATTTCCCTTTTTGAAAACCAAATTGTTTTGTGGAGATGATTTGATATTTCTCGAGATATTTAACTAATCTGTTGTTTACTAGACGTTCTAGAAGCTTTGACAGGGCACTGAGAACCGCGATTGGACGATAATTGTTCACAGAATTTCCATCACCACCCTTAAAAATTGGGTGAATTATTGCCCGTTTGAGAGAGTTTGGAAAGACTGATGTTTGAAGGCATAGATTAAAAATATGGCACAGAATAGGTGCCAGCTTCAAGGCATATCTTTTAAAAATAACGGAAGAAATTTTGTCCCAGCCGGTTGCCGCACTAGCTCTCAGAGAGTTAATCAGACAGATAACCTCATTATCATCCGTACTATCCAAAACAAAAGAGTTCAAGGAGGATGTGGTTTTTTGTGGCCTTTCTTTATCATTTACAATTCTGCCAGCGAGATTTGTGCCTATGTCAATGAAAAACTTGTTAACAATATTGCATGATTGAGTTGGTGATTTTGTGTGTGACAGTAGTTGTGTAGAAGTTTGTCTGATTTTGGCGGTGTTTGTTATATTCCTGATTGCGTCCCATAGCTCTTTAGAATTTTGTCCAGCTTTTTTTAATTGTTCAGAGTCGTACATTCGTTTTGCTTTTTTTAATATTTTTGTACAGAAATTTCTATATCTTTTATAGGTTACACTAAAAGTTATATTATTAGGAGATTGCTTGACCTGTCTGTGTAAGAAGTCCCTGTTTCGAATACACCTGAGAAGTCCCTCCGTAATCCACGGTTTAAGAGTACGTTTCCTCGCTGAAGGTTTAGTGACTGTTGTATTCGCCATGATAGCGCCAGAAAGCAGTGTTATAAAGCTATCGGTTGCTATATTTGGGTCTTTGGTGGAAAATACTGAAGAGAAATCCAAAAGGTTTACAGATTCATCTAGTGAGTCATAGTTGATTATTGAAAGATTTTTATTGGTAATGTACTTGGTTATTTTAATTTTTATGCATAACAAGGTAGAAAAATGATCAGAAACAGTGGTATCTAATACAAATGTCAAAGCTGCACTTTTACTCTTTAGGCATATGTGATCGAGACAATTGTTGCCTCTTGTCGGTAACGTGTGTGCCGGTAAAAGCCCGTGATAGGCAAGACAGTTTAAATAATTATGGGAACGGTCATCAGGCTGATTGATATTGATATTTATGTCTCCAGTGAGAATTACGGTTTTAAATTTTGACAGAGTGGGCAAAATATTATTTAGTGCTGTCAAAAAATCATCAATATTGAAGTTAGATGGAGACCGATAAACACATAGTATAGCAGTTTCATTGTTAATTTTAATTAATAGCCCGGAAGCAGAGCTGTTAAAATCTGGTTCTTCTACTAGAGCAGTAATACCCGATTTAACAAATACAACGACGCCATCATTTTTATTTAGGTGCTTAGATGAATTATATCTATTATAGTCTGCTAAATGCGGAAGACACTGATTTCCGGGACAATTTAACCAGCATTCGGTTAAGACAAGGATGTCACAATCAAAAGAAAATCGAGAACAAAGTGTTTCGAAGTTTGGAAAGTTGTGATTAATCGAGCGTAAATTTTGTGTTAATATTTTTATAAAATGCGTTGGATTACCAATGCGTTGACAGGACTCCTCCGGGGTACAGGAAACCAACTCAGACACTGACATTTGGTCAACATTCTCCAATAGAGAGATCTGGTCAGTCATTGCAAAGGTATTTAAGTGTTCGTAAAACGATGCACTTGTGAAATGTTGAGCTGTCGTGTAAGTGAGCTTTTAGGTAATGAATGAGACTAAAAGACATTGAAAATATTAAATGTGCAGACAAAGACATAAAAATATGTATTAAGATAAATCTAGTTGATTTCTTTTGTGTCTTGATGAGTCGGTAGAGATGGTAAGCAAAAATGTGACAGGAGTATTGTGGTCGTGTGGTAATTGGATGTAAATAGTTATTATAATTTCGTGATGTGTGATTGTAGAGTACATTGTGGTAATAAGTGCTATGAGTTTTTATATGTAGTGTAAGTGTGATTTTAGTTACAGCGTAAAAAACATAAAGAATTAAATAAGTTAACATAAAAAATACAATTTTATAATAGATATTTAAGGAGGGCAAATAGTAGCAAAAAGAAAATGACTCATAGTTTAATATAAGTCACAGTACATAGGGATCCATTAACTGATTTAAGTGTAATTCATTTTTAACAACTATATATGGGGTGTCACTTTTCTTTCTCAACAAGATTCGCCCGTTAGAAATCCAACAGTAAGCAAATTGATTTGTTTTTGCAAAATTACGTGCAAGATAAAATATTTTTTTTGAGTCGGCTGAGAGCTGTTCAGCTATATAAATAGGAGTGTTTGTGTTTTCAAATCCAATATGAGTAGAGTTTAGCTTACTGCTGGGATGCTGTTTGTTGAAAGCCTTGGCCGCTGCCAGGAAGTCACTCTTCAAGAGGGTATTCGTGAACTCGATCGTCATGGATGATGTTTCAGCTTCCCGTTTGGATGGCCGTCTAGCTACATCCCGGACTTCTGAAGCATTCAGATCTAGTTTAAAAATGTTCGCTAAATGCGAGACCATGCCAAAAAGGTCTTTTTTCGTTTCCATTTTCGATTTGGGCACGTTGTGAATCTCGATACTGGTTTTCAGTAGGCTTCGATCAAAAGTCTGAAACTTCTCCTCTAGCAGGGATAGCTTAGTGGACAAAGTGCTGCGCTCCTTTTCCAGACCTGATATCTTAGACTCCATCGATGAAAGTTGATCTGACATAAACGTCATCGACTTTTCTACATCCTGATTTGTAATCTCTATTTTTTGTAATTGGTTTTTAATTTCGTGAAAATAGTTTTCTAATTTATCCAATCTTGAGTTTTGGGCAGATATTAAGTCACCAATTAAACTCTTAATCTCATTTGAAATATCGCTTTTCAGAACAGCCAATTTATCCAGGAGTTCCCCTTCATCAGCAGGACATCGACGCTTAGCGCGCTGGGTGATATTAGTGACGGGGCAATTAGCTTTTAGAGCTTCTTCCTCACATAGCTTACGGATGTCAGTATCCGACCGTGAGGGAGTTTGCTTAGAGGTATTAGGTGGTGACTTAAACATTGTGCTCATATAGGAAATTACCAATAGGCAATAAAAAACAAAATAGATCTGCACTTCAACAAAGACTCACGTTTGAAATTCGGTTCTTAGGTTTTATTCTTGACTCTGCGTTGCACGAAGTGTAGCGTGTTGACAGGCGGCAGCTGTCAATTCGATGACACGTGACAGTTGACAGCTCAAAAGGTGGTGACAGTTGACAGTTCGTTGACAACCAACAGACAAAAGCCGAACAGCCAGGTTATAGCTCTGTCTCACTGTTGCTATCCTCTTCATACATTCCTCTTCACGGCACTTGTTGCGTTATGCGCGCCTAGTACTTGCAGAGTTTTAATTTATTTTTATTGCTGATTTTATCAATGTTTTTTTTTTAATAAAAAATATTACGGTGCACACGTCTGTTCGCTTTCGCGGTCCGGGGGGAAGGGGGTGCACAATACAGTTACAATATAAGTCTTAAGAATTAATTAAATTAAGGAAAATTAACATATTTGCCTGTACTAGGTTAAAAACCTGTGCTTCAGGCGATGAAGTACAAACTATCTTAAGTGGTACATAATCCATAAAATAACTAAAACTAAATCTAGATAATAATTGTTAAATATGTGTTCCTAGTGTTTTACATTCTATTTGCATATTGCAAGTAACTCTTCCGTCTGGTCATATGTCATATTTTGTAAATAATTACATGTTGCTTTTTTACAACTAAAATAATTTAAGTTATATATATTTAAGATTCTATTTAATCTATTGTACAATAGTGGACCTAAAAACGAAAAAAATCGATTTGTAAAGATACATTTTGAGGTCGGATGTGAGACGCAGACTATATCTTTCCGCCTCTTGTTAGTAATGTGCGAATTATAGGTAAGCATTGTATGTTGTTTTAGAACTATGTGCATGATGAAAAGTTGACGGACTGTTAGTACATTACAGGATTTATATAACTGGGATGTAGGAAAGAGAAAGGGGCGGGAGGTTGCTACTTTTAAGATCGTCCATTTTAAACCATACATAAAATCCATAAAGTGTTAGTAAGATAACTTATACTATGATAGTAACAATTTGTCAATAAATAATCAATTACATCAAATAAAATTTCAAAATAATAAAATTAAAATTATAAAATTAAAATCAAAGACAATTAAATATTCCAAAATCTAATTCATGTACTTCAGTCCGTCTGCTGCATGACAGCGATATGCAACGGACTTGTCCACAATCAATATATTATATTAATATTAGTTTTTTTTATTGTTGATAGGCTTGCGTTTGACCACCATCTCACCTAGTATAGATATAATTTGTGCAATGCACAATTAGTGAGTATTTAATCGAATAATAGTCCTCCTGACATCCATCGACTCAATCACTGCGACTCTATTGTTTGTGATTGAAATGTAGGCCACCTCATCATTAGCTACTGAGGTCTTCTGCAACCATGTCGCGATCAGCGACCAGTCTGAACGGTTGCAGCTGAGTATTAGTGTTGTACGTGGAGCGAATGCTTGTCGGTTCATCACAACCAGTAGCTGGACGTAATACTTAGGCAATACTGGACTAGGCACGACTTGACAACAAGGACATTAATATTTCCAAATGTCAACGCTCAAAATAATAAATACAAACAGACATACACCGATCGCTTGTCACATACACAGTTTCCTGCATATATGTGGTAAGATACAAGAACGCCCAGAAATAAAGATGCACTTTTTATTGCTAAGATTTACTCTTGACTTAAATACCCCCAGTATATAGGTAAGTTATAGCTATCAGGAAACACAGACTCCAGCATAGAATTCCCCTCCTTAGCCGTAAGCATTATGCATTCCCAATAAGTTCAATGCTTATGGGTGGGATGTTCACCATGTAACAATGGCATTCAGTTCAATGGGATGGAGCTCAGTTAGTTTAGTGACACGGTGGGCACTTTCTGCCTGAAAGGTGCAAGACGCACACAGGCACACAACACACCTGAGACTAAAGCGCAGCGCACACCGCTCTCCGGATTAGCAGCCGCTTTGTCACTCACAACTAACACTCGTCTGTCCCTCACGCCTCCGACACCTGAACGTACTATTTACTAGTACATACTGCACAGTGTTTCCAACACTAAACTGTGTGCACCTAATTGGAATACTACGTCCCGTTGGACTCTGACTCCTGAGCTAGTATTAACTATATTGATTTACCAGTTACCATTAGGAACAAGTTTGTTCCCTATGGCAATAGGTTACAATGAATGGTATGTATAATTAAACTAGTACTCACGCGGGGCGGACTATCACGGTAAAAACATAACTCTCCTTTTTTGCAGTCGCGTAAAAAATAGCATATAACCTTCCTCAAGCTTCAAGCTACTTCCATACCAAATTGCATCCAAATCCACCCAGTACTTTCGAAGATTAGCGCGTTCAAGCAAACAAACAAACAAACAAACAAACTTTTTCGCTTTATAATATTAATAAGTATAATTACTTAAGGAATAATAATAACGTACACTATATACACATAATTTAAAATAATATTTTAACATTAGTCTGCAGTTCGGGAGCCATGTAGCAGTGGTTCTCGTTCGAAACGTTCAGCAAACGCGTTCAGGATACTGTTGCGGCCTGCCTGCACCCGACTCAACAGTTAGTGCACGATTGTGTGGAAACAATATATTTGTCCAAGATATGAATGTCTATATGAATAGTTTTTCAGTAGACTATAATGTTAGGTACTGTTACTGTTAGCAGTATCACCTCACTGCTGGACAACTGGTGACTCTATCCAGGTCCAAAGTAAACCACTGATCATAATAATAATCCAGCTCGTCCTGCCATCTTCTACGAAGTCTCCCGCGACGCCTTCTGGCTGCGTCAGGGCTCCAGAAAGTGGTAATTTTAGCCCATAGCGCATTGGGCATGTGGCAAACGTTGCTAGCCCAATAGACAACTATAATGGGCCGCACTTAATGATCGGTTAATCCATCAGTATGATGAGTGTAATATGTACTTCAACAGACAGGATACGTCCCCCTTGTTACAGTAAGACCTGCGCTGAAACGTGTGAGATAACTAAATAAGTTGTTATGACATACAGCCATGAATGTAAACGACGCTATAATGTTAATTATACCCGACAGACTTCGTTCTGTTCAAAAGTTAAGAAAATACATACACAAAGCAACCGTTTTACAATACATTTTTATTTAACAGATGATACGAAATTGGTTGATCAGCGTTTCTATCCACCCACTCAAAATACTTCCGATCAATTTACAATTCCACGAAAAAATAGGGCACGCTTCTAAACGAGTTGTCGATCACATGAAATATTCTGTTTACTGTATCCGTGTAAATCCCAGTCACAACGTGGCTCTGTAGCACACTCACACAGAGCCGAATTTCAGGTTTGGGAAAGGAATGGAGCCTCAGGGCCTCTTTTTTATTATTTCTAAATAAAGGTGAAAGATCATTCGTATCGGTTGAAGAAAACGATTTCTTTATTAATGATAAAAAGCTACAGATAAAAATAAGAACGGAAATGTTTGTCTGATACAATCGATTGATAGTATTAGCGTTTTATTCGTCATAACGACGATTTCGTTGTTTACAATATTGATATCCTTTAATCTTTTAGCAAATGTATAGGTACTTATTATTATAAAATACATAAGAGTTTCTGGCCAGTCTTAATTTGGATATTCTTTTTTATTTGTTTATGGGGGCCCCTTTCTTGTGGAGGCCCCAGAGCAGTCCTCCCAAATTCCGGCCCCGCACTCACATGTACTCGTATTCCGGAGCTGTAGGAGCTCTCTCGGACTCAGTACGTATTACACGTGATGGGCGCGGATACAACATGTTCTCGGCGTTATCTCTTATTCCTGGGATTTGAAATGGGAAGCATACAATAACGAAGTTTCTCGTAGGTCGTAATTAGTTAACTAGATACGTATCTAGTTAACTAAGTACATATTGTGAGAGTCGTTACCATGAATCCTGTACGAACATATGTAGCTTCATATTGTACAGGATTCACGGAAACGACCCTCGCAACTCTCTCGAGACGTCGGAAGTAGTCAGTTACAAGACACCACGGAAATATTAAGAAACATGCTGCTGCGCGCGACTTCAGTCGCATAGAAATTTAGCAGATTTTTCAAAATAAAATGTATCCTATTCCTGACTCTAACCTATCAATGCACCAATTTTTTTTTAAGTGAACTCCTAAAGTCGCAATTTGTGTATTATTCACATAACTAGCTATCTTGTTAACCCCTCCAACTAAGCTAAATATGCTCGTGTCAGGAGTGGGGTCACGGCAATAGTGTTAGAATTTTAGCCATCGACGCTTCTTTGAATTTCATCATTTAGATGAATATAGTTCAATATTTTTTGTATATGTTTTTTTGCGTGACAGAACAACATACAGTCATCCATCCATCCATACTAACTTTCGTACGAGCAGCAAGACATTACATTATTATTTTCTATTTTAGTATGTGTCCAGCGTTGAGCAGCCCTGAATACATTCTGTATACTTACCTACATTACATGAGCGAGGTAATAGACGCGGGTACTATACGGTGCACGCCAGTAAAACAGACTTACTTTGTGACAAAGTACCGATAAAAGTAATATAGGAGCACGTGTACCTATTGTTGTAGCGGTAGGTACTTGATACCTATTTGTCAGTCGGTCTGTTATAGTCGGCAGCGTTCGTGTGGGGTACGTATTAAAATCCCGAAATCTCATAATAACTATGACTGAAATACCGACGTTCAAAACAACGAAATTCAAAATACCTATTTCAAGAGTTTAAAGGAACTTAACCAAACCGAACCTCGGAATGCCCCTGACGTCGGCCGTGTAGGGTAAGGATTTAGGGTACTAAAGCTTATTAGAACTGTCATTTTGGGTATTAATGTTAGTATTTCAGGTGGTTAATTTAATTAAGAAAATGAAAATCTGATTAACATTGATTATGATTCTGATTTTTGTGATTTTGAACTTCGGGATATGGATCTTCGAGATTTTAAACTTCGGGATATGGATCTTCAGGATTTTAAACTTCGGGATATGGATCTTCGGGATTTTAACCTTTCGGGCAAATGAACTTTAAGGATTTAAAACTTTCAGCCAAACAATCATTCGTCGTTTAATTTTTCGGGATTTCTTCCATAGGTATTTTAAAACACGGTCTTTTAAATTTCGTTATTGTAATACGTACCCTTAGTATGCTGTCGGTCAGTAATACGGAGGACTGGCTCGCTTGCTACTTGTTCATTGGTCAGGTCATTACTCAGTTTATTGGTCAATGAAGGTAATATTATTTAAACTTAACTACTTAAGGTATGTTTTCAAACTTAATATTGTATATGTATTTTATAAGTACCACTAAATTCTTCCCTCAAGGCATATACATTGGTACTCTATTTATTATTAATTATTCAATATTCATCCAAAATTAAGAATAAAATATCAAATCAAATAAAATTTGTCGATTGATAGTCATATGTATGTTTGTTTTTGACATATCAAATTGTAATGCGGATATTGACGTGAAACTCTAAACGCATTATCATTCTATGAAAACAAATAAGTATAGCAATAATATTCCTTTAACACCGACGACGAGTTGCAAGTCTATCAGTTTTCTATCGGTTACATTTCGGGGAGTGTGTGATGGAATTACACAATCTAATTCCGCCAAGCCCGTTCCATCATCGGACTACAAGACAAACGGCGATGCGCCATCGTTACATGGGGACATCCCACCCATACGCACGAAACTTTTGGGAATACTTTCGTTGTACGTACTGCTAAGGAGTGGAATTCCCTGCCGGAGTCTGTGTTTCCTGATCGCTATAACCTGAGAGTATTTAAGTCAATAGTGAATAGGTTACTTCTAGGCAAGCGTGCTCCATCTTCGACACTTACCATTAGGTGTGATGGTGGTCAAACGCAAGCCTATTATCAATAAAAAAAATACATATGTATGTATATAAATTATAAGTTTTAATAGTTTTTCGATTAAGTCGTTAACATAATGGTTTTGAAGTTTATCAGCACCAAGCTTTCTGATTGCCATGCAGTTTTCAAACACACACACAAAGCCGGAATCCGGTATAAAGCCTACTCATAGCTCCCTATAGGTACGTTTTATTTTCATCTGTAACCATTTAGCAACTACAAAACTTTTATAACTTCATATCTATTCACTAATGGGTAAAGCAAAAAAATCCCCAGTTACAAAAATTACGGAGGAGTATGAAATTTGACATAGTTAATATTTATAATGAGTGCAGAAAGGTCATATTTTTATAATAACGTTCACAACTTGAAAATGAGTTTACTCAAATTTCCACTACTGCCAGCAATCGAGATTCAACTATTTTTTAGTCAATCCTCTGTTGTCTCTGTCTTAAAGTCTCTGTCTTGTTTGTATTAGTAAATGAATCAATAACGTTTTAGGTACTTATTTGTGCAAAAATTACCCAGATATAGAGAAGGAATGCAGAAATCTAATTATTTCTAATAATAATGTTAAAACTTAAAATTTTAATAACTTATGGTGGAATTTCGTCCACTAAGCTATCACTGGTATACAACGTGTAATTTAAAGGGTATATACATACCAAGTGCATGGCTTCTTTGGATGATAACAAACGATATGGAAAGGGTTTTGTAATCCTAAGTCTACGTGTGTAGAACTTATTACAAATACCAATACACTGATACCAGAGAACGAATTTTTCAAATTAAGATGAACGAAGAGAATTATTGTTTTATTGGCAAGTGACATGGAAAGTGATGACCCTCATAGTGCTGTGACACGTTTGTTATTACTGGTATTCAAGAAACATATGAAACCAATAATTTGGGGTCAATTCTGTGAGTCACTTATTTTGAGCTGAAACTTTGCATAGTGATTATACCAGATATACCAGATGTTGTCTTCAGTCCTTTTGGATAGATATGGGGTTTCCGTTACACGTTGTATATTACAAAAGCATCTATATATCTAAATGCAGAATATATATGCACCATGCCCAATAGTTCAGTCAGAAGTACCTAGTTAGATAATATTCTAGGAAATTATACCAACACACATATACATAAATGGTTGTTTTAAAGTAGTGTTTATGTAGTTCAATAGAAACTTGCACCATAACCGATTTAGAGCACAATTTCCGTGTGTAGTTCATTTGGCTGCGTGGCCGCGTGTCTCCGGACGGTTGTTGCTGCAACGAGTCCCCGAGCCCCGCTCGTAGCGCTGCTCGTAGCGTCGTACGTAGCACACTGTACAGTAATGGCGCATGGGATTGCATAAGGTCCGCTGGTGCTAACTGCTCACTTGTTCTGTAACTACGCGTTGTTTGTCAGCCCGGAGAACCTATGAGAATACTTTACAAACAGCAAAACTTTATGTACAGAAGCTCTCTTAAGAGAAGCTCTCTTCTTATGTTGTATGTAGAACTATTCACAGGCGACAGGTAGGTACGCGCAGATACTCGCTTGCTCGCCACCGTATGGTTGAACCAATCATATAAGAGCACTTTTGTAATGATTGATAACATGTTTACACACAATACGTCGGTTTAAACGCCTCATTTGCTGTTCCCTTTCTATACAAACAGTGCTGCTTAGTGAAGTAATATACAACGTGTAATTTAAAGGGTATATACATACCAAGTGCATGGCTTGTTTGGATGATAACAAATATTATGGCAAGGGTTTTGTAATCCTAAGTCTACGTGTGTAGCAAAGAGTATGTAATACACTATGGTGTGTAGAACTTATTACAAATTCCAATACACTGATACCAGAGACCGAATTTTTCAAATTAAGAAGAACGAAAAGAATTATCGTGTTATTGGCAAGTGACGTGGATTGACCCTCGTAGTGCTGTGACACGTTTGTTATGATTGGTATTCAAGAAATATATGAAACCGATAATTTGGTAACAATTCTTTGAGTCAGTTATTTTGTGCTGAAACTGTGCGTTGAGATTCCATACCAGATGTTGTCTTCAGCCCTTTTGGATAGATATGGGGTTTCCGTTACACGTTGTATATTATTATTATATGATTATCTAATGTGTAAAAATCTGGTATCAATGTTTGCTATCGAACTCCTGTGAAACGGCTTAACCAATAATTATGTTTTTTTATGTATATTTATGTTTATGTATATTTCGTAGGTATCGAAGCCGTAGGGCAGGAACTATTATTTACAAATTATCTTTAAATTTTAATTTTGTATATTGTTTAATGTAGTAATTAGTATAGTTTTTATAATAATTACTATATTACAGACTTTTTAACTCTAATATTTATGTGTGGATAGCGAGGTGGGTTATATTATAAGTAAAAGTATTTTTTTTTTATTTTAAAACTTATTGTAAGTTTTAAAATGTACCTGTTTACTGTAGCTTCCGATAAAAGTAATACAAAATAAGTGACAAAACAATATAACTGTTTTTACCGACATTATAACATGTTATAATGTTTATGGGTCTAAGCGTTAAATCTAAGTAATTCAGTGATGAAGTATAGCTGGTACAAGTTAACCCTCAACTTTAAATCGCGTGTTCAACACCGTCGACACACAACGTGTTCATAAATAACTCCGCTCGGTGATTCTCTCATAAGTAATTCAGCACATTAACGCGTCTGAGGTCGTGCCGGACCGTCCGGCCGAGATCAAACGCGAGGGTTCAACCGGGCTCACGGTTAATTTAGTTTTCCAGTTAAAAATCCTTTCCGGTCTCCATGAGATAGAGACCACAACCACATTGGTACGTGACAACCATTCTTGTAACACTGTGGGTGGTTAAACCTTAATTAGTTTTGGGAAGGGTTTAAAATGGATCGCAGAAACGCGTAGTCAAGCTCCACGGGGCATGAACAATACACACAGAGCTATAGGACTGAACCTACGAACACAAATACAATTATATGTACTCTCTAACTTTGATGTTAAAACAGTAGGTATTAATAGCTGTGACCTCGCCTACTCCAGTACAAGGGGACAACACACGATATAATGCCTGCAAACAAATGACTCGAGGCCGGGCGAGTGCGTCCTCGTGTACCTGTGACACGACGCTTGCATACAAATGGCGGAATGATTCCGTGTAATAGATATTTATGTGCACTCGAGTACCTCGCCGCGCCAGGTAATGGCCCAGGCTCGTACACAGCGGTGCGCCAATATGGCCACCAGCGTAATGGGATGCAACGTTGTCATATTTCTAACTGTTATTGTACGCTCACTTACTCGTGGACTGTGTTGCTAGTATTTCTATTTCTGTTCTAGGAAATACTAAATGTGACGGTTCTAGTAACACTATGTAAATACAACCTTTTATTTGAATAACGATTTCTATATTTACTAAAATATAGAAATCCTACACTGACTACAGTTCTCCTGTATTATACCCTCGTGGTCTACTTTATCAACCGACGACAAAAAGAGGAGGTTATCAATAAAACGCGTATTTTATATATATATATATATATATGATCACCGATTACTCGAAGACAGCTGAACCGATTTGAAAAAATCTTTTTTTGTTTGAAAGGGTATACTTCGAAATTGGTCCCATTATCATCAAGTCAGGATCTGATGATGGGATCCTGGAGAAATCGAGGGAACTATTCAAATATTATAGGCACACCTATGGCGTTTTGGGTATTTCTTATAGTAACTTGTGCAGTTGCTCTCAAAAAGTAAAGAAGAAAAAAAAAAAGATAACTTTGATTTCGGAAGTCGGTGCCAAAAACGAAAATAAAAAACTAAAGAAATAGAAGTTATTTTTCACTTTACAGTGTTTTTGGGAGTCGGTTTAATTTTTTGGTAAAAAGTTTTACATGGCAAATTAAGCTCGCCACCGCATAATATAAACAGACATCGTCGCGTGTCGACAATACTGTGCCACTTTTAAAAGCAGCAAAATTACAATTGTCTCTACAAACATCGCCAAACTGGTATCATTTTCAGAAAACGGGCTACTGAGCTGCAATCTCTGCCACTAAGTAGTGAGCAACAGAAGGTCCACTTCTGTTAAAAACTACGTTATTGGTCATCTAAACAATTAAGTCTTTAAAAAATAAATTAAGTTTTTGTTGCACATTGTTTAGATGACCAGTTGCTAATCATGGAACTGGAAGTGAACTGGCTGACATTCGATGAGGTTCCGGGAGGTGTCCACGCAACTCACTGGTTTGAAAACTACATGATTTACAATGGATAAGCGAATTTGTAAGATGCCATGGTGACCTGAGTAACGATGGGTTATTCGTAATGATGGTGCTCGGCTCTGCGCGTTGAGTATTCTGCCTTGGCCGCGTGGTGTTAACGCGGAGTTTCCTCTGCACACGATTTGCAGGCGCTCACAACTTCGGCTAATTAGTGCTCCGGTGCCTATCGCGCTCACCTGCAGGTGCACACAGCACCATCCGTATTCCTCCGACATTAAGGTCGAAGACTGCGTGTGTCGAGTGCACGTGTCGTTGGTAATTATGACGGAGCCACGCGGAGTGTCGTGGGCTTCTGATTGTATGCACACGAGCTGCGTCGTTTGTTAAACAACTCCGCGTTACAAAGTGCTGTCATGAAATTCATTATAATTTCAAATTGCTTTATACGGGGTGGCGCAATAGAACGTGCATATTGCATCATCTTTTTTTCGGGGTAAAAAGCGCGCAGGCAGGGGAAGATTACTGCCGTTTTGTATCCGCACTTATGGAGTTTTAGTCACAATGCGTAACTTCAACGGGAAGCGTCGCACTTTGCGTGCGCGCATTTTACGAGAACGGTCATTCCTACATTGTTACTAGGCGACTATATTGTTCCGAACATGGACTACGGCGAATTAGTGAAACTCCTAGTGCTAATTTAATTAAAATATGGGTAAAGCGTTTTGAAGAGACTGGTTCAACGTTTAAACCACAATCAAAAGGTCACCCTAGAACATCTAGGACAGAAGACATTATTGATAGTGTTATGCAATCTGTACGAGAAGATCCACGATTATCTACTCGCAAGAGATCGTCTGTCTTACACTTATCTCGACCGAGATTGCAACGAATTTTAAACTTGTATCTTATACTGCATCCATATAAGCTGCAATTAACACAAGAATTGAAAGAGCGTGACTTCAGAGACAGGCTTGCATTTGCTAATGAAATGTTTAATCTAGTTTCCAATTTTGACAATATGCTTTTCTATGAAGAGGCCCATTTCCATATCAATGGGTCCGCAAACCAGCAAAATTGTCGTTACTGGAACAGTGAGAATCCCAAACTCAAACACCAGAAACCACTGCATAGTCCTAAAGTGACAGTATGGGCAGCAATCTCGAGCAAAGGAATAATCGATCCTTTTTCTTTGAAAATGCGCGGGGGCAAAATGTCACTGTTAATACTGAACGCTATGTTGCAATGTTGAAAGGTTTTTTGGCTCCAGAACTGGAAACTTCAAGAATAGTGAATTCTAGGACTGGGTTTCAACAAGACGGAGTACCAGTCACACGGCAAATGACTCCATGGTGGTTGTGAAACAGATGTTCCCAGGCAGACTGATTTCGAAAAGAGGTGATATCCCATGGCCTCTACGTAGTCCAGATTTGACACCACCTGACTTTTTTGTGGGGATACCTCAAACACAAAGTTTACAGTAATAATCCGAAAAACATCGAACAGCTCAAGCAGAATATCCATGGTGAAATGGTAATAATTATATCAGTTTTACTGAAGAATTAGATTTCAATAATTTCCGTTTGATGTTTATAACAATACCTTTTGAGTATATTTTTTAAATATGCACGTTCTATTGCGCCACCCAGTATTTTAATATTTGTTAGGAATACATAAATTTTGAGGTCAGTCAACGGTATCATCTGAGTGGGGAACTCGGATGATACCGTTGACTGTTTGATTATAAGTTGTATGTATAGGTTAAAGCGAATAATTGCAAGTGAGTATGAATCACAATCAGCTGACGTCATTTACTTCGGCTTCCAGTCTGACCGGACGCAGCTGAGTACCATAGTGCTCTATACGCAGTACCTAACTATCTGTCATCCACAACCCAGTGGCTGCGTAACGAGGGTTTTCTGGAAAATTTAAACCACCCGTTGGCGCTACTGAAGCGAGAGGTCTTCTTCTTTGGAAACGAATCTTTGAAGTATACATGACATTGACGTTAATTTGACAGATGTCAAAAAACTTGAAGGATGACAATTATACTTTTTGACAGATGTCAAAAAGTATCTAACAGGTGTCTGGACCTGATGCCTCAGTGCTGCCGCCTGGTGGACGTTATTACAGAAAACCCTCATTCAATATCCCTAGGCAAGACTGCTGTCAGATTTTCTATCGTTTAAGGACTGCCAAAAATGTAGAAATGACAGCTGGAACCAGCAGCTTAACATGCTTTCCGAGACTCGCAGGTAATATGTTCACCCATCCACGAACCGACTTCGGTACGCGTAGCTTAACTTGGAAGGATCAACCCACGTGGCTAAATATACATGTACTTAAATGGAGTATTAGACCTTAAACTGACCACATAGAAGATCATTACAACATTCAATCCATACGAAGCGTTCTTACCATTCTCTCTTCAGCTTTTACAGTACGTAAGTACTCAATTACAGCGTCGAGGAATACCTAGATGACAAGCGATAACCATAATATTATTGTTTTAGATTAAAATAAATTTTAATGATATGTTGTCTTTTGTTTTTTTTTTATTTTTGTTTTATAATATCACTTTGATTAAATTTTGTTATTTCGTTTGTTATTTCTAGCATAATTATAAATTTTATCTTTGACATTTCATTTTACAATTAGATGACATATTATTATTACAGACATTTTTATAACAATTTGTTTATTGTAATTCATTTCTCTTTTTTATTTATATTTGTCATTCTAGTTTTATTATTGATCATTCACAGACAATAAGATGACATATTATTAATCTGTTTTACACAATTTTTACACAGTTTTTATTTAATTTAATTGTAATGTATTATTCTTGATTTTTTATATACATTAATCTGATTTTTGTTTTTGCTTTTTATTTGACTGAATGTTTTATTGTAAATACGATTACCAACATATTGTAAATTGAATGTGGGCTTTTATCGTCTTGAATTTGTTATTTTCTTTGACATGTATCTTTTTGTTTGTTTTATTTGCATGGTATTGTTTTATTTTACAAAATTTCTACACGATGGATATTGTTCAGAAATAAATGACTTAAATGACTTTTAACTGTGTTCGATAATATATATTGTTGCGTCCAAAACGTATTTGAACGCATATTTTTGGTGTGGCAACATTCTATTGTCTTTGATGTTGACACTTGACATATAATTTTCCTTGCAAAAGCAACCGCCTTGTTTGTTGAGATTGATTCATTGATTGTAATTAAAAATCCTGTTGAATCTACGCGGTTAAAAGACAAATCGGTTGAGATGATTATTTCAAATATACTCACACATACACACGGACGTGATCAAAACAGATCCTCGGTTGGCGTCTACAGCTCAGGTAAGTCTAGGCTATAAGTGTACCTATTTATTAGTATTATGTATTGGTAGGGCCCAAGAGCCCTATTGTGTTTGACAAGCAACGGTCAGGCTCCACGTACCGTGGACTGTTCGTCCATACCAGTTACCGTTGGCTGGCTTTTGTAGGATCGAACAAACTGGTAGCAGGCGTGGCTCTTATAATATAAGATCCAATAAGTAAATTGGAAGTTTTGAACATTGTTGAAAATAACTTAATAAGTTTGAATATATTACCATGTCATCCGGGCTATCAAATTGAAATGGTACTTGTAGTTTGTACTGTAGTCCCTGTATTGTATTGACAGGTAAGATTTATTTGTGAAATTAGGAATTATTAGGTTGTATTTGGTACATAATTTGGTATATTTGTTGTAATTAATAATTGAATGTCACTAATCTGAATTTAAAAGTTTATCTAAATAATAATCACACATTTGTTAACATAACAAGACTTGAGTTGTGTATATTGATTTATTGCTTATAGTATTTATTGGATTGTGTTGTTAGAGATTGTCCGGCACAGTATTGTACATTCAATTGTTGTGTTTATTGATGTTTATTGGTGTTTATTGTGTATTTTACATTCAATTGTTATTTATTTTGTAACTAGCCATCTTTAGCAAGCTAGACTCATACTTGGAATAAGTACAGGGTCGGATTTGGACCTGAAATAAATTGAATTTATGTTTTTATTTTGGTGAAATTGTTCGGTTGGCGAACAAGTCATTGTTGTTTGTTTAGTTAATTTAGCCTATTGGTATTGATATTTGATTGTTGCAATGGCCTCATTAAAGGCAGTCAGGGAGTCTGCTGCCGGATTGGCCTCACAGTTGAGATGGTTCACATCGGTAGCAGCAGCGGTTGAGCGTTTGGACTTGGAAGAGCTCACCCTTGCTCGGTACGGGCACTTGAATGAGAGGATCAAGTCAGCTGATGCTGCTCTCACACGCTTCTACGAGTTCATCATGGACGTGGATTTGGGGGTGATGGACCAGGCAGCCTGCGATAAGGTTTTGGGTGACTATGACCAGATTGTCCACCTGGGGGATGTCATAAGTCAACGAGCCCGGGAAATTTTGAAGAGCCGGGTGCCTGATGCGGCCAAGCCGCAGACCCCCGTTGTTGCAGGCCCTGGACTATTGGGTAGGCTGCCCACTCTGGAGCTGCCACATTTTGACGGTCGCTTGGACCACTGGCTGGGCTTCCTAAATCTCTTTGAGAGTCTTGTCGATGCACGCTCGGACCTCGGACCTGCCCAGAAGCTGGCCTATTTAATATCTGTCCTGGAGGGCGAAGCCAGAGACTTGGTGCAGCACTTGCCGGTGACGGATTCCTCCTACCCGACCGCTCTAGAGCTTCTCTCCCGACGGTATCAGAACAAGCGCTGCCTGGCTGATGTGCACATCGGCCAGATTTTGGGACTACTGGCCATTGCCAGCACGTCGACGTTGCGCACTGACTTGTTGAACCCGTTGGTCTCAGCGACCAACGCCTTGAGACGCTTGGAGTTACCGGTAGAACATTGGTCCTACTTGTTGGTGCACATAGTGCTGCAGTTGCTCCCCGCGGAGTTGAGGTCACGTTTTGAGCAGAAGTATGGTGGGGATAGTGCCACCCATCTTCCCCCCTTTGACGACCTCCTCAAATTTTTGGAAGACGAGTGTCGGTTCTTGGATAACACTCGTGGCGCCACGGGTTCACCCCCACTACCTTCTCGGCCTAGAGACCAGGGACGGACTAGGGCTAGGGGGCCTGTTGATGTTCGCCCCGCCCCCCGTTTTGCTGGCGCCTGGAGTCCTCATCATTGTGACTTTTGTAAGGCAACGGGGCATGTCATGGCGCGTTGCCCGGCCTTTTTGAATTTGCACGTAAGTGCCCGCCGCCGCATTGTCAACGCACGCCGTTTGTGCTTCTCGTGCTTGGAGGCCCACTTCCATCGGGACTGCCCCGACCCCCGCCTGTGTAGAATTTGTAAAGGGTCCCACTTGGAGATTTTGTGCGCCAACGCGAACCACTCCAGCAGACCATCTTCTGAGGAGGGTTCGCGCAGGGGGGGTACCCCGGAGACGAGCACCGGGCTGAGGCCCGCAATTCTGTTCGCCGCACTCCACCCCCCGCGCAAGTTGAACGGGAGCCCCGCGAGCGCCATTTGGTCTCCCCTCGTCAAGGAGAACGCGCGTTGGCTGCTAGGCAGCAGTGGCCGGATCGGCACCCCTGCCTTTCCCCTCCATTGGCGGAACATCCCCGGTTGGATTCGCGCCCTCCGCCATTCAGGCATCCGGTGGGATATGCCCCTCCAGTGATGGCGAGCGGCTCGGGACACCACGCGGATTTTGAATGTTGGCCTCGTCGTGAACGAGGGCAGCCTGGATGCGGCGATCAGTCGCCGCCCAGGCAACGCTAAGAAATTGGCGCCTGCCCCGCTAAAGGACCCCCCCCGATCAAGACGGTTTTGTTGCCAACGGCCTCGGTCAAGGTCTGGGGACCCTTGGGTAACTCGATTGTGGTCCGTGCTATTTTGGACACGGGAGCCCAGGGTTGCCTTTTGTCGTCTTGGTTAGCGGGACAGGTTGGCCTGAAGGTGAACGACTTTTCAGGCAAGATTTGGGGAATTGGCGAAACGGCTGTCACCACTGTTGAAGGAAGGACCTGGTTTGAACTCACCCTTGAGTTGTCTTTACCCTAAAATTGGTGCTCCTGCCCTTGTTATAACTGAATTTGGTTGGGACGAGCCACTTCGGGAAACCCTGTTGGAAGACTGGCTCCAATTTGTATCCGCACTCCCTGCGGTGCTTCTTGTGCGTCTCCTAAACCACGTTGCGCACAGTTTGGGTGGAACTGTTGACATTCGGGCTTCTTACGCCTGGACGGACAGTCAAATTGTTTTGTGTTGGTTGAAGACGTCCGTCCACTCTTTGGAGGCCTTTGTTGCGAACCGAGTGTCGCAAATTCAAGGTTCTGAAACGACTTTGATTTGGAGGCACGTGCCTGGTGACCTGAACCTGGGCGACGTGGCCTCATGCGGGTGCATGGCCCCCCACTTGATTGCTCACCCCCTCTGGTGGGGACCGGACTGGCTGACTCGCCCCGAGGACGATTGGCCTCGAACGCCAGTCTTGATGTCGGAACCTTTGCCCGGACTTAAGGTGTATGCTGTTGGGACGAAGGATCCTCCGTTTGATCCTGATTTTTTGATGAATCGATATAGCTCCCTCGACAAATTTTTGAACGTCATGTCGTGGATCAGGCGTTTTGGCCATAATTCTAGGAATCCAGGGGACAAGCGCCTGTCACCAGTTCTCTCTCCTCAAGAGCAACAGGAGTCACTCCTCCTTTGGGTCCGCTCTGTGCAGGCAGCACACTTTGAGAAGGAGATCGAGGTCTTGAAGTCTGGTAGGGTTAAGTTGTCGGGAGCCATTAGTAAGCTGAATCCCTTCTTGGATAAGACGGGTCTTTTGCGTGTTGGAGGACGGTTGAGGCACTCTAGCCTTCCTTATGGGGCCTGTCACCCCCTTTTTTGCCCAAGGAGGGCCACTTGGTTCAATTGTTGGTGACTGATCGTCACGTTAAGAACTCGCATGTCGGTTGCAATGCGCTGTTGGCCATTCTGCAGCGAGAATTTTGGATTTTGCCGGCTGATCGTGTCAATGAGGCGAGGCCCTTTGCTGGCGTCGGAACGGACTTTGCTGGTCCCCCTTTGTTGAAGACGTCCACACTTCGAAATAGGGAAATTGTCAAGGCTTATTTGTGTATTTTTGTCTGCCTGTCAACCAAGGCAGTACATTTGGAGCTGGTAACCTCCCTCTCGACAGAGGCCTTTGTGGCGACTTTGGAGAGATTTGTGTCTCACCGTGGGTTACCTTCTTTGATTAGGTCTGATTGCGGTACAAATTACAAGGGTACAAGTAACTATTTGAAGGAGGTGTACGCCTTCCTTAATGAGAGCTAGGTTGACATTGGTAATAGTTTGGCCCGCCGAGGGGTCACTTGGTTGTTTGACCCGCCAGCCTGCCCCCATTGGGGGGGTATTTTTTGAGGCCGCGGTGAAAGCGGCAAAGGGACACTGGCGGAGATTGTTGGGAGACACCGTTCTCACCCTTGAGAAACTAGCTACGGTATTTTGCCGCATTGAAGCTGTGTTAAATTCGCAACCTTGTCAAGACTTCCAATTGATTAGCGGACGGGTAGGCCCGTCCGGGGGGGGGGGGTAGATGTTGCGTCCAAAACGTATTTGAACGCATATTTTTGGTGTGGCAACATTCTATTGTCTTTGATGTTGACACTTGACATATAATTTTCCTTGCAAAAGCAACCGCCTTGTTTGTTGAGATTGATTCATTGATTGTAATTAAAAATCCTGTTGAATCTACACGGTTAAAAGACAAATCGGTTGAGATTAACGATTAATTGAAATGGTAATCCCGAATTAACGAAAAACCTGGGATATTTTGAACCATAACGCCGTATTGACGCCAGACCGAATGGCACGCGAATTTGTTGAAAGTAATAGTGAATTGGTGATAAATAGCTGCTCCAATCTGGTGCGAAGTTTGCGCTACATCCCGGCCCGGACCACACATTGAAGCTTGCGTCCTTTGTACCGCCGTGACACCACTTTGACACCATTACACATCCTCGCTTGGCGTCTACAGCTCAGGTAAGTCTAGGCTATAAGTGTACCTATTTATTAGTATTATGTATTGGTAGGGCCCAAGAGCCCATATTGTGTTTGTAAGCAACGTTTAGGGCTCCACAAACCGTGGACAGTTCAGCATACCAGTTACCGTTGGCTGGCTTGGGACTGAACATATATTTATCTCGGATATCTCGGAGGATGTTCGGTTGCAAGTCGTGGGAGTCACTACAGCCACTAGACAACGCCGATGCCGGCGCGACCTGGACATGTCGTGATAATATGTAATACTAGCACTTCACCCGCGACGCCGTCTGCTTGAATTTCAAAATAATTTATAGCCTTTACTATAGCACTCACTTTAGTAACAATGAAAGGAAATTTAGTATCCCATCATTAGTTCCGAAGATTACCCCCTACATACAAACAAATTTTATCTCTTTATATGTATAGAAGTAAGGATGACTCGAATGTAACCTGTGATAGCGACCGTTCATTATTACTAGATACATATCGAATTCTTAAAAAAGTTTAAAAGCACTTTTTAGGACATTTTTCGTTCAATTTGTAGCTGTGAGGCCATAATAGTCCCTGTGGCCGCTCGCGCCACACACCGGCCGACGCTAATTTCACTTACCTGATGGAAATAGGGCGGCTGCGGCTGCCGGCCAGTTGGTTAACAGTTTAGCAAGGACAGGGTGCCCCTCTGTCTGTGTGCCGGCCGGTAATAAGCGGGATCCATGTGTACATTTTGCTTTCAGCCGGTGCTTTAATTCCACTTGCACGTACTCCTTGGTTGTTTTTAAAATACTAGGGGTTTTTACCGACTGCTGGGGTTGCGGGAATGTTCTAACGAGATACCGCGGCCCCGGAACGCAAGAGCAACTAAACTCCTCAATTGATGATTTTCCCACCATGAAAAACAGGGGGTTTTGCCGAAGAGAGCTAATTATATACGTTAAATATAAGTCCCTGATATTACAAAGAAAATATCTCATCATAATGTTAAATTCCAACGTGACAAAAATAGGGAATAAGTTAAAATTAATAGATTAAACTTAGAACATAAATAAAAATGCTAAAAAGAACGAACGAGAAATAAAATAAACTTCTTATTCGACTAATCTGGACGCCAACTCTAATGCCACTTTCATGAGGTCGACTCGCATTCATTTGAATTTTTATAACAACGTCGCTTTAAGTCCCAAACGTTTCATCTTTACTTGGAAAATACAATTGTATCTAGGAGCTACGCCGCCGAGCCGAAACAAATGTTTTCCAATTGTGCCTCCGGGCTAGTCGCCGGCTAAAAACTAAATACGAACAGAATGGTTTTCAACATAGAGTTTTCAATAGGTTTGCTCACAAAGTTGAATATAAACCTATTTGCTTAAATCATTCGACCGTTTACGTTATAGTTATATGCGTTACGTATATGTATAAAAATTCAGTTTTGCTCGCAAACCATTTTAGTTTTAAACTAGCGTGAAGCGTGTAAACAATGATAAAATGTTTTAGTATCTATGTGATGAGAATCGTGAAGCTAATGTTTGTGTATGGCGAGCTAGCGGCACGATGTGGCACGACACGGCGCGTCGCGGCGCTCCTCGCACATTTACATGCAATCTCGTTTCAATTTAACCGAATGCGCCTTTCGCGTAATCCTCATACTCTCCAAATGGAACCTATTTCGTACGAGTTCTGTAGGTACGTACTATTGATATTAAAGCTTTAGGCAAATATACTCTCTAACTTGGGAGACGAGTTTTTACTCCACAGAATAATTGAGTTGATCTCATTCTGTCGGGACTACACTGTGTACACTGATTTGAATTTAATAATACCTTGAGGGTGGAACAAAGGCGGGCCGCGGGACAATGGAGTATTTCTCAGTAGTTCTGATGAGCCGATACCCGCTTAATATTTAATGGTTGTATCTCCCGTCCCGCGCCGCACCGAATCGCACCGCGCCCTGGCTCCGGCCGACACTCAGCCAATCTAGTGTAGGTACCTACTGTGTCATTGACGCATGACGTGGTGTCACCAACAGGCGGACAGTTGAAATGATTGAGTGAACGATCTTATGAAAGATATTTAGTTTGAATCATTGCTTTAACTGAGTATGTTCAGCATCCGTCGTGACTCTGGATCAGAAAATATAAAGAAATCAATTCGTTACTCTGGCCATCTAATTTATCGTGTCGATACGGAAATCCAAACCAGAATCCTATGTATTGTTAGAATATGTTAATAATGAAGATGACATAAGTAACAGATTCACACATGAGTCGTGTTTCATTCAGTTGACAGAGCTCTCGACATCCAGACGTGATTGTTTTCTGTTCCTGCCTGCAAACACATCGCAGTCATGATTCAGGATACATGAACCTTCCAATACGATTACTAACAGAACTTTACAATAGTATAACTAATTTGAATGAATGAAACATTCATCTTTCTCTAAGAAACTTATTTTTCTCCTTCTTTGTCAAATCCATGCAAATGTTGTCTGTAAAAGATTGCTTTCAGAGATAAGACCACCTTTGTAACACCGTATACGAGGCATGTCTTTTAAGTTCTGTCGTTTCCATATTTCCCGGAAATTTTGAATTTGGACCTGTTTTATTTTCGAATGTGTTTAAATTTTGAATCTCAAAACAGTTGAAAGTATAATATAATATAATGTTGTAAGGATTAATGCTATTGTTTAGTCACAGCGTCGATTGGAATCTGTCAGGTTACGTACGAAAATGAATCTTATGTGTGTTTTTTTCTTCAAACGACAAAACTTAAAAGGCACGCCTCGTATCTGTCTATCCATCTATCTTACTTTGGAAGTCGTCGCGCCGCACACTCAATGAAACAAAGTGTAATTAGCGCGCTGTATTGATGTTAACTAATTAGTTGGTGGTGTCGTATCAACTTGTTGCCTCGCCGCGCGCCCGCTCTGTGCTCCGGAATATAGCACCCCAACTGCTCATGTCGGGAAAATTGTGTCAGTATATAATCTTCTTCTTATCGTGTGGGTAGTAAGGTCTAACGACCCCATACACCCTAGTGTCAGAGTTTCTAGACCGCCTCAAAGGCCTCTGACGTGGTCTATTTTGACGACCGCCATTTGGCGACCGGGACCACCGGCTTATACGTGCCTTCCGAAGCACGGAACCATCAGCCAATCAGGTGATTCAGGCCTGTAATGTCCTAGCCAAACTGGAAACAACTTTACAAAGTATGCTTCCCGCGGGAATCGAACCCACGACCACCGGGTCACAAAGCAAACGCCTAAACCACTCGACCACGGAGGCAGTATATTATAACACAAGCGTAAAGTTTGAAAGTAAACCTACAACCAAAGACAAATTTTGAACTATGACTAATCAACAGGTATTCTTTCTCTCAGCCTTATTTAAGTAAATAACATTTGATTGGAAAATCCAGTTCCCTAGTCTTACTTCTTCAGGTCTTGTCTTGCTGACTATTTCTCATACCGTAAGACTTGAACCGTCCAGTATTAACGCTGCAACAGAAATGCCCATAATAATAATATGTGTATTGTTAAGTAATAGGGAATCATGTGCATGTCACACAGCTGAGCCACTAGCTGTCCGCTGTCCAATAGAGATGGAGTGCCCGCAATATATCGCGTTAGGTGGAGTGCACACGCGCGGACACACTTCGTCTCCGTCACGCCGCCGCCGCCGCCGGTGTGTCCGACTTCGACCCCAGCTAGTTTTATTGTGTCACCGTGACACAGCCCCAAACGTGCACACAATACTCAAACAGGCTCCCAAACCTCCTTGATGGTATTGCCGTACCTGAAATGTTCCCACAATAATTCTTTCTCCACAATATTATCTCGAAATACCTTGAATTCCCGAGCGAGCCCTGTGTTTTCAAAAAATAACTTTACAGGAACATGTATGTTCCCGGTGAGAATGTTATCCAGCTCCGAGTGTCGCACTAAATCATTTTTCACGAAAACATTTTTGGGTCACGTGCGTCGCGTCGGTACACAGGGCGGAAGGCGCGGTGTACCGTCGGCAGCACAAGTGGATGCGTGGGGCAGCCGCACGCTAACGTGCATACAAAGTGACCGCGTACTACACGACCGACAGCAAAACAAGCCACCACACATGCATATAAAGCAAGCACTTTGATAGTGACAACAAAACAAGCTAACGAGGTTCTGTTGGCGGCAAAACGCATGCATGTATAAAAGGTGTTAGCGAGGAGCGGGCAAACTGAAACCTCAGGCGAGCGCGCCGGGGATAGAAGCGAGCAACTAGCGCGCAGCCGACGTGAGTGATGAAGATGAGCCATAGTGTCCTACTGCGGGGCCCCGCATGTACATAAAATATGTATTTCATGTAGTCCGCTATGCTAGAAACCTTTGTGTTTTACTCTAATCATTTCTCTTTATAAATGATAGACATCTAAGAACTTTGCCATAAAGCTGTCCTAACAAACAGGAAATCTTTGACCTGCACTCCACAGCTAGTCCCCTAGCTTCAGGCTGAGGGCGGCGCCTGCAGTCTGCGGCGACTGTGACACGTTACACTGCAGCTAACGTAAAGGCGCCGGTAACGACAGCAAAACAAAATAAGGCCGAGCACAAACAGACGCAGCCGAGGCTTTTAGCGGTCGTGTGTGGCCGGCTAATGGTCTGGTGCGGGGGCGCCCCGTGACCGGTACATGTGTACATGTCGTACATGTGCTGATGCAAGCCAAGCCTTGTTGCATTAACACATGACATCAATAACATACCCTCTCTTGTTAGGCAGACCTGACTGGTCTATGTTGATAAAAGTAACAGATTGAAAGAAATAATATTCTTGATCCAGTTACACTTATTTATGTCATTCGAGAACTTGATTCAAACTCACTTTTATAACACGTAGATGTATCGAATGAATATTTAATTTTTGTGATACTCCCAACGTTATTAGATTTAAATATTTTTAATTTTAATATTTTCATGTGTGAATTTTGATGTGTTCATTGTAGGAATATATCTCAAACCGATATTGCTTTCATTGACAAGCATTGCTAAGCGTGTTGTTAGAGCGGAGAAACCTTGTTTACAAATCTAGATGTCCCAGGTCTCACAGTTCAATCGTACAGTGCCTGATTTTTTTGTTATTTTATCGTTTGGGTTTGAAACCCTCGGATCATGAAGTCTTAGTGCTCATAAATTATTTTTTCCAGATTACCCAAGGGCTGGCTTTTACCTTGTGCAGAGATTAAGCATTGCAATACAACGTGGCAATGCAACCAGTCTTTTGGGCACTTTACCAGTAGACAGAACACTGTTCAAAGAGACACAGAGCACTGATTTGATTTGATAATTTATATATTAGATTTATGTAGTTAAAGGTTTTAAATTAAGTGTATATAATAGCATTGTATAACTACATATATTTTTTACCCCTTCATCGTCATCAACATATCAAATGGAAGAACTATCGCACATGTAAGTATGTGCTCGTATTGCACATACTTACATGTGCGATAGTTCTTCTATTTGATATGTTGAGGAAAAAATGGGGGCAGCATCAATGAACGTTATCTCCGCGAGACGAGGTCTGAGCAAACAGCGCGCTATCAACATTGCATCAGCACACATACGACACACAGGCGACACACAGCGGAACACAGCGGCGGCGGTACACAGCGGAACACAGCGGTACACAGATGGCACACATGCGGCGCGGCGCGGCCTGCAGGTGGGACATTCACGCCGCCTCCATTGTGCGGCCCAGTGACACACTCGCTCAATGATAGCGTTTGCGAGGGAACTCGTTTTATGCAGCAGTAACCCGTCGTCGTTATCATGATTATTTTCCCGCTTGCTTCTTTGAGACGAAACAATATTGCCTCTGTTTGTGTCTCAGTGTTCTTTTGAGCTGTGTCTTGATGGTAAGGATGTCATTGTATGTAGTGAAGGCTAATAGTTACTGCCCGATCTTCGATTAAGTTCAGGCCACAAACTTTTGGACCCGACTACGAATTTTACCATGTCTTTATTTCCGTGAATAAGCCATATTTGTAAAAACCATTAAAAACTAATTTTCCACCTTGAAAGAAACTAGAAAACCAAGCATACCTATGAGATCTCAATATCAGGACTCGTTGTGCACGATAAGATAAGTACTTCTGATGAAAATATGTAATTATGTTATGTTTTGCTTTGACATTTCATGTGAAGAAACATAGATGAATCTTCTAATCCTTACTATATCCTTACTAATATTACAAATGCGAAAGTAACTCTGTCTGTCTGTGTGTTACGCAATCACGACTAAACTACTGAACCGATTTTAATGAAATTTAGTGCGGACATAGTCTAGAGCCTGAGAAAGGACATAAGCCATAAAGGACAAAAAAAATGCTGCCGAAAGTCACTATACCGCGCGGACGAAGTCGTGGGCACAGCTAGTATATATAGTAAGTCTCACTAAAACTAGAGAACGGCTGGACATATTCCATGCATTATTTTTTTAATATATTTTGGTACGGATACAGACAAGGTTTAAATGGTCAGAAAGTCAACTTCTGTTCAGCTAGTAACATTATAAATACACTCACAATAAAATTCAGTGTTTCAAAAAGCAATATTCATATAGATTCAAGGAAAATGTCTACTTTTCCAGAACTCCTTGACGGGAAAAATTCAATACCCGAGAGGTAGTACAAAATACATTTGAAGAATTTTTTGCCTCTCGTCCAGCTGATTTCTTCAAAAAGGGCATCATAAGCATAACCACTGCGCTCGCAAAGATGCATCGATTGGGTAATTACTTTGGTTAATAGAAATAAAAAAAATATGTTAACTTATTTCACGAAAAACTGCAATTTCATAGGTAAAGACCTAATATACAACTTCTTTGTTGAAGTACATGTTATTCTGCTTAACCTTTCTCCAACTACTCGTATGTTGGGCTCGGTAAATGTGTTGCTAAGCGCAAAACACGAAAACGGCTGGACCGATTTGGCTGATTCTTTTTTGTTGTGTTTGGTTTTTTTTTTTTTAATTACATAAGGTTCTTTTGAAAAAAAAAAGTATGAAAGGTCTCAAGGGTAGGGGTAGGGTAGGGTAGAGGTAGGGTAGGGGTAGGGGTAGGGTACGGTAGGGTAGGGTAGGGTAGGGAATTGGTAGGGTAGGGGTAGTGTAGGGTTTGGGTAGGGTAAGGGGTAGAGTAAAGTATGGGTAGGGTATCGGTAGGATAAGGGTAGTGATATCGGTTGGGTAGGGGTAGGATACCACGCGAACGAAGTCGTGGCGGGTCAGCTAGTACTAACATAAATAATAATACGGAAAATTGTTAACTTATATTATACAGAATTAAATAAGGATGGAGTAATAATGAAACAGAATTAAGATTGATCAATTAACAACTATTAGTGTTTTACATGGAACGCCCGCCTGTCTGACCTCCACAACCTGTAGTAGCTGGTAACACGACACCCCTTGGCAACACCACTGTCAAATTTTCTTGCCTCTGATTATCCGTAACGACTGTCAAAGATGTCCTAAAGATGTGCTAGCCAGGACCAGCGGCGTATCACACCGCCAACTTCCAAAATCCAGGCTATTACTGAGAAGAAAAACCGAATCCTTAGTGAATTATAAATAGAAATATATTATTTAAGTAACCATTACATTGTTTTTTTTTTAAACCGACAGGCAAGCAACGATTCGCCGATGAGCCAGACTATGAAGCTTGCCCGATAGCACCTCGTCGCCTATAAGCCTTTTAGCCCTGCGCTCGATCGAGTCCAGTGTAGCAAGTTGGTATTTTGCAGAGCCATCCCACAAGTGGCTGCAATACTCCATGCAGGAACGGACCTGTGCTTTATATAGATTCAGAAGCTGTGTTTCTTAGCTGATAAATTAAAAATGACTGCAAAACAATTATTAAATAACGATACATACTAAAATTGCATGCCATAATAGAATGTAAGTACATAAAGTTTCTTCAAAATGGTAACAACTTATTATTGTACCTACGTTCAACGAAAAATATATTTATTTATTACAGGGACGAGATCTCTCTGCTGAATTCAAAAGAAGGTACAATCAACATGCCTTTTCCCATTTATTTTGGGGTTTGTTTACTAGACATCCAGAATGACAGGGGGTGAGCCCCCGACCTATTGCTAAGCAGCACGAATGATGGTGCAGTGCTTGACCGATCTACTGCTGCGTTGCTCGTCGTGGGTTTGATTCCCGCACCGGGACATATATTTGAATGGATGATGGATGGATATAGGAAAACTTTCCAGTGTGAGGAAATGTCTTACCACTGACCCACTAACATCCATGGACTGACTTTAGGAAACTTTGCTTATCTCGGACTATGCTTTTGAGGAGAGTGAGGGACAGTCACAAACAGCGAAATGAAAACGGTAGGTGAGAGTGTCTCCTCTCCAATTATAAATCGGATAATAAGGTATTTAATTACTCACTCTTTATGGGTTATTTGGTTACAAATTTTATTTTATTTTTATTTTCCATCAGATTCAGGCCGAAGAGCCCCAGCATTGGAGCAGGTAGGGTCGTGCACAATATCGTGATAGAGCAGTGATGTCCGCACAAACAGCGAGCGTACAACGTAACGAGAACTTAATCTGTTAAGTGTTTTGTTGTGTTAACACATACTTCTCGCGCGAGCTGATGCCAGCGTCACATCGGCGCGACCTGCTCGCAACCGAAATGAATTCACGCCAATTGCAATATACTGCTACAAACTGGGAGATCTCTCCGCGTTTGTACATCTCTACATACTCGTATCTTCAAGGTTAGGAGACGCTTGCTGACTTTGTACATCTCTACATACTCGTATCTTCAAGGTTAGGAGACGCTTGCTGACTTTGTACATCTCTACATACTCGTATCTTCAAGGTTAGGAGACGCTTGCTGACTTTGTACATCTCTACATACTCGTATCTTCAAGGTTAGGAGACGCTTGCTGACTTTGTACATCTCTACATACTCGTATCTTCAAGGTTAGGAGACGCTTGCTGACTTTGTACATCTCTACATACTCGTATCTTCAAGGTTAGGAGACGCTTGCTGACTTTGTACATCTCTACATACTCGTATCTTCAAGGTTAGGAGACGCTTGCTGACTTTGTACATCTCTACATACTCGTATCTTCAAGGTTAGGAGACGCTTGCTGACTTTGTACATCTCTACATACTCGTATCTTCAAGGTTAGGAGACGCTTGCTGACTTTGTACATCTCTACATACTCGTATCTTCAAGGTTAGGAGACGCTTGCTGACTTTGTACATCTCTACATACTCGTATCTTCAAGGTTAGGAGACGCTTGCTGACTTTGTACATCTCTACATACTCGTATCTTCAAGGTTAGGAGACGCTTGCTGACTTTGTACATCTCTACATACTCGTATCTTCAAGGTTAGGAGACGCTTGCTGACTTTGTACATCTCTACATACTCGTATCTTCAAGGTTAGGAGACGCTTGCTGACTTTGTACATCTCTACATACTCGTATCTTCAAGGTTAGGAGACGCTTGCTGACTTTGTACATCTCTACATACTCGTATCTTCAAGGTTAGGAGACGCTTGCTGACTTTGTACATCTCTACATACTCGTATCTTCAAGGTTAGGAGACGCTTGCTGACTTTGTACATCTCTACATACTCGTATCTTCAAGGTTAGGAGACGCTTGCTGACTTTGTACATCTCTACATACTCGTATCTTCAAGGTTAGGAGACGCTTGCTGACTTTGTACATCTCTACATACTCGTATCTTCAAGGTTAGGAGACGCTTGCTGACTTTGTACATCTCTACATACTCGTATCTTCAAGGTTAGGAGACGCTTGCTGACTTTGTACATCTCTACATACTCGTATCTTCAAGGTTAGGAGACGCTTGCTGACTTTGTACATCTCTACATACTCGTATCTTCAAGGTTAGGAGACGCTTGCTGACTTTGTACATCTCTACATACTCGTATCTTCAAGGTTAGGAGACGCTTGCTGACTTTGTACATCTCTACATACTCGTATCTTCAAGGTTAGGAGACGCTTGCTGACTTTGTACATCTCTACATACTCGTATCTTCAAGGTTAGGAGACGCTTGCTGACTTTGTACATCTCTACATACTCGTATCTTCAAGGTTAGGAGACGCTTGCTGACTTTGTACATCTCTACATACTCGTATCTTCAAGGTTAGGAGACGCTTGCTGACTTTGTACATCTCTACATACTCGTATCTTCAAGGTTAGGAGACGCTTGCTGACTTTGTACATCTCTACATACTCGTATCTTCAAGGTTAGGAGACGCTTGCTGACTTTGTACATCTCTACATACTCGTATCTTCAAGGTTAGGAGACGCTTGCTGACTTTGTACATCTCTACATACTCGTATCTTCAAGGTTAGGAGACGCTTGCTGACTTTGTACATCTCTACATACTCGTATCTTCAAGGTTAGGAGACGCTTGCTGACTTTGTACATCTCTACATACTCGTATCTTCAAGGTTAGGAGACGCTTGCTGACTTTGTACATCTCTACATACTCGTATCTTCAAGGTTAGGAGACGCTTGCTGACTTTGTACATCTCTACATACTCGTATCTTCAAGGTTAGGAGACGCTTGCTGACTTTGTACATCTCTACATACTCGTATCTTCAAGGTTAGGAGACGCTTGCTGACTTTGGATCCTGGATGGGTGACCATTTCAACATATCGAGATTCGTGCCTCGGAAAGCACGATAGGTCGTTGCTCCCAGCTGTCATCTGTACATCTTTGACAGTCACTACGGGTAGATAGATACAATATACTTTATTGTACACCAAAAACTGAAGCAACAGAACGCTTAAATAACAATATTGCTAAAATTTTGGTAACAATGACGGTCTTATCTATCTGAGAGCGATATATTCGAGAAAGCCTTTGGAACGACTTAACGAGCTTTAATTAAAATGGGGAGGGCTTAATTAGTGTACTATAAATACTCATCAAAACGGAAAAGCGTAAGTAAGTACATAAAATATATAAATATAATGTGTTCTAATGATCTTTAAGATCGTGTGGAGAAAAATAAAGGAATAATCATAAGTTTGAAAGGAAATTATTGGCAACCGAGCTTTTAAAAGCAGCGAGTGACTGAGCTTGTAAAATTGGTCACTAGTCCTGTTACTCAGCTGGGTTGTGGAATACAGGTAGGCAGTCGCCCCATGTAAAGCACTAATACTCAGCTGCGTCCAGTTAGACTGGAAGACTGAACACGACATAGTTAATAAAAGATGAAGCTGATGATGATGAGATACTTGGTATGTTTATTGATAGGAGTGTTTAAGATCATGTTAGACATAAGCAAACAAAAATTTAATATTATAAAATATTTATTTAGTTAGTGCATACATGAGATGACACAATTACGCAATAAAAAAGAAAAACAAAACAAGATATAAAATATTTGAAATTAAGAACAATATAAATAAAGCTACAAAAAGAGGTTTCAAAGGTAATATAAAACCTACTTTCTTGTTGACTCTAACAAAATTGCCAGGCCAGAAAAATAAAATAAATATGTCAATCTGTGACAAAAATAAGTACTTAAATGAACTTAATGTGCTAACATTATTATGTATCTATAGGTAATATGATTAATTTTGAAACAGCCCGTAAATGCGTTTTACTGTCAGCTGTTCTTATTTCAACAACTCGCACCTTGTTATCGGAAGCTGGAAATATTTTAGTTATTCTGCCCAAAGGCCAGTGAAGAGGTGGAGTGTTTGGGTTTTTAAGCAACACTACCATATTTTCTTTAAGATTTGAGAACTCTTTTTGCCACTTGTTTCTATTATTCAACAACGATAAATAGTCATTTGACCACGCCTTCCAAAAATGGTTCCGTGTTTGTTCACAAGATCGCCAAAAACGAAGTCGACTGGAAGGGACCTCTGTGATATCAGGGTGAGGATAGCATGTTAGAGAACTACCAATTAAAAAATGACCTGGAGTTAGAAATGAATAATCATTATGATCTTGCGAAAGAGGGGTAACGGGGCGAGAATTTAATATACTCTCTATCTCTGCCATAATTGTACTGAGTTGCTCATATGTAAATATTTTATGTGCGTGTGAACTAAGGGACCACACTGGGAAGTCGCGAAATGAAGATCCCAGGATTTAGTAGTAGACTTAAAACAATTGTAGAATGCATCCGGGAATTTGTAAACAAATATATTAAAAATTATGACCCACAATGTGTGGTCCCTCAGTTCTCACAGACGATCAGCCAGATCTCGGAAAGTATCTTAAAAAATAAGGTTTTGTGAATACAGACATTTAGTAAAGAATTTTTAAAGATATTTACTAAATAAAAGACCACAAAGCATTAAAGATAAAAAAAATATAACGACTAAACTGTGGTCCCTCAGTCCACATAACAAACATAAATATTTTAGTGAATATTACTGAATAAAATTAATAAAACCGTTCTTTTTCTACATTGAGTTTTAGTAAAAGCCTTAAAACATTTTGTAAAAAGAAATGGAGCAATAATATCGAAGCATTTTGAAGATAGCGATAATTAAAACTGGTCCCTCAATCCTCTCCTCCACTGACATATGTGCGTGTGCTAGCTGCTAGACGAGAGGAATATCAGAATGTCTAGTGTACTTAACTTTTAGTAATAAGTTTCTACTAAATACTACTGAGATAATATTATTTTTTTAATCCTATGAAAATAGATAAAGCAGTATGACCACACAATAAAACAAAATGTAGACAGTACTATTATACTTTATTTAATATATCATATAATGATGATACTACTTTCCGCCTCGCTGCTTCCCTTCGATTAGGTGCTCCCTGTTGTTCTGCTCTTGTCACTGTCGGCGTTCCAGCTGTATTAGAACCCAATGGCCTGGCACGCGACGATGGCAATAGACCGGACGGCATGTCTTTATTTCCTTGGAAGATGGGTAGGCCTTTAGTGTGGGACGCAACTTGTGTCGATACTCTTGCGCTATCCCATCTTCCTAGCTCGTCTTGCTGTGCTGGCGCTGCCGCTGCGGCTGCTGAAAACCTCAAGCGGCGGAAATATAATAACCTTGTTGGTAGTTATATTTTCGAGCCGTTTGGGGTTGAAACCTTGGGGTCTTGGGGTCCGAGTGCTCACAGATTATTTAAAGATCTATCCAAACGCCTAGTTGATCCTTCGCGTGACCCAAAGGCTGGCTTTTACCTTGGACAGAGGTTAAGCATTGCCATATAACGTGGCAATGCCGCCAGTCTTTTGGGCACATTACCAGTGGACAGCGATGCGCACGAATTTCTGGATGCCATATTTTAGTTTATTTTTAGATGTATATATGTAGTTTAGGGTTTTTATTTAAGTCTATAAAGTGTTAAAAATTTATGTTAAAAACTAATAAATACCCTTACCTAATGGTGAATAGATTGAAATACATGCCCGTGGTAAGCCCATGTGCTGAGATTGAAAACGACAAATTTCTTTGCTCTGAAACAAATTTTGCCCCATATATTATTATTTAGACGAAACAAAAACAAGGTTGTACGGTTAATTTAATGCTATATTACATGGCTTATGTGTATTTAGTAAAAAGTAGATAACAAAATTAACTAATCACTTATTTTAATACTTTTATCAGTAATACAATTATTTTGAAATAATGATTATCATAGCAAAAGAAGCTCGTTCAGAAAACAGTGATATCGGTAGATAAAGGAATATTTTCGTTTTGGGAATACTTTCATTGTACGGCTAAGGAGTGGAATTCCCTGCCCGAGTCTGTTTCCCGATAGCTATAACCTAGGGGTCTTTAAGTCAAGAGTGAATATGTTATTTTTAGGTAAGCGTGCTCCATCTTCGACCACATCATCACTTACCATCAGGTGAGATGGTGGTCAAACGCGAACCTATTATCAATAAAAAAGGAAGATTATGTAGTCCTAGTTTTTTATAGCATTTAATTCTTTTTTGCTACTCGTAACTTTAAATAACTAAGTTGATGATTAGCAAGCTGTTTCCGAACGCAAACTTGAAGTAACATTAAACTAAATTACCCCCTTTTTTAATTTAATTTTAATGTGTATCAGCTCAGCGGTTTTTAACGTACGCATAGTGTTTATGATGATAAATAAAACAGGAAACTGAAAATAGATCGGAACTAGCATCAAAAAAGTTGGGAATCCTAGCAAAGGTGAGACGGTACTTCACACCCAAACAGTTGCTCAATCTCTATCAAGCCCAGGTTCGGTTGTGTATGGAGTACTGCTCTCATCTTTGGGATGGATCTGCTAAATACCAACTGGACGCGCTTGAGTCTATCGAGAAGCGGGTCGAGAGACTCATAGGCAACGATGCACTGGTCGAGTCAAAGCTCCAGAGCCTTGTACATCGACGATGAGTTGCAAGTCTATTGGTTTTCTATCGGTTACATTTCGGGGAGTGTGCGATGGAATTACACAGTATAATTCCGCCAAGCTCGTTCCATCATCGGAATACGAGACAAACGGCAAAGCGCCATCGTTACATGGTGGACATCCCACCCATATGCACAAAACGTTTTGGCCCTTCATTGTGCGTACGGCTAAGGAGTGGAATTCCCTGCGCCTGCTGGAGTCTGTGTTTCCCGATAGCTATAACCTAGGAGTCTTTAAATCAAGAGTGAATAGGTTACTTTTAGGTAAGCGTGCTCCATCTTCGACCACATCATCATCGATCTAAATTTGCCATTTAGATCAATGGAATGTTTTTAGGAAACATGCTGAACAATTGCAAGATCCAAAAATCAAATATAATGATCCAATTTTTTTGATATTATCTGTGGAACTTGACCACGGAATGACTCCTTTGGCTTTGTATATATCATTACAACGCAATCGAAATTTCATTTTCGGTAGTGATATTCGATCGTCTGCTGACCCCACAACTTTGAGTGATGAAAAGAATTGTTCTGCAAGCAGTAGTCCTTCATCATTGACATCGGCAAGTAAAAGCAGTAATTTTAGCTCCGGTGTAGGAAAATCCAAATCATTTTCATTTAATCTTGATACATATGAATGGAGAAAAATAAAACCCTTAAGTGGATATAAGAAACGGAATGGTACTTCAACGTATAGACAATATAAAACGTTGCCAAAATACAAATGAAGCCACATATTGAAAGAAAAAATTTGGACACATTCAAAACTACCCTGCACATGGGTCTTTAAGAAAAACAAGATTGAGAATGATAAAATTGATTTGCACGGGAAATGTGCCCAATGTTGTCCGGAAATTATTTATCAAATCAAAAAAAATACTGACAAAATAGTTAAATTTCTGTGTAACGTTTGCCATTTCAATGTTAAATTCAAACATAACCCGAAAACTAAGTCCAAGTTAACGCCTTATAGGAGGCAACAATTGGCTAAAGAACTAATGAATGTAATGTAATGTACTTTTTGAGTGCAGGATTTAACGAAAATGAGAATATTCGAGACGTTATGGCCACTTTTGACAAAGATTTAATTCCACAATATATAAAGAACCTGTGCGACATGGAATCTACAGACGATGACATTTATTTAATGAGAGCAAAAATTGCTGCACAATATTTTAGTTCATTAAATGAGAAAGGAAACCATATTACCTATGATTGCCAGTGTAATAATATTACATAATTATATATTTGAATATATTCTTCGAAGATATATTTTCAGTGTAACTTTCATAAAAAAGTGTTTAAATACATCCTGCCAATCAAACTTAATCAAAAGAGACATTGCTTTTTTACCCTTAAATATAAATTTTATTGAAATATTTGACATAGGTATTTTAGAAGAGGCAATTAACATCGATGAAGGTAACAGGAACTGTACCACTTGTGATGACCAATTAAGTTACAATTACGAGCTTTCAAAAATAATATCATTCGATTTGAATGGCCTGATAAAAATTCTCTTACTAATGTTCCTGTTACCATAACAGTAAAGAACAAAACCTACAAAATCATGGGCGCATCTGAATTCATTCCAGCATTAATTCCAGGCGGTCTTGGCCATTACCGATGTCTCTGTTTTATGAGTGAGCGTTTCTTTTGCTATGATGATCAACATCTCAAACTTATTGAAAGTACTGACCATCAAATATACTTACATTCATTAAGCTACATCCAAATGTCACTTACATAAATAAAAGTATTATAATAAGTGATTAATTTTGTAATCTACGTTTTATTAAATACACATAAGCCATGTAATATAATAGCATTAAATTAAACATACAACCTTGTTTTCGTTTCGTCTAAATAATGATATATTAAATAAAGTATAACAGTACTGTCTTCATTTTGTTTTATTGTGTGGTCATACTGCTCTATCTATTTTCATAGGATTAAAAAAATAATATTATCTCAGCTAAGAGGTAAGAAATACACAATTTTAGATACCTATTATTTATTAGAAACTTACTACTAAAAGTTAAGTACACTAGACTTTCTGATATTCCTCTCGTCTAGCAGCTAGCACACGCACATATGTCAGTGGAGGAGAGGATTGAGGGACCAGTTTTAATCATCGCTATCTTCAAAATGCTTCGATATTATTGCTCCATTTCTTTTCACAAAATGTTCTAAGACTATTACTAAAACTTTATGTAGAAAAAGAACGGTTTTATTAATTTTATTCAGTAATATTCACTAAAATATTTATGTTTGTTATGTGGACTGAGGGACCACAGTTTAGTCGTTATATTTTTTTTTATCTTTAATGCTTTGTGGTCTTTTATTTAGTAAATATCTTTAAAACTTCTTTACTAAATGTCTGTATTCACAAAACCTTATTTTTTAAGATACTTTCCGAGATCTGGCTGACCGTCTGTGAGAACTGAGGGACCACACTTTATGGGTCGTAGTTTTTAATATATTTGTTTACAAATTCCCGGATTCATTCTACAATTCTTTTAAGTCTACTACTAAATCCTGGGATTTTCATTTCGCGAATTCCCAGTGTGGTCCCTCAGTTCACACGCACATAATATTTTTAAGCCAGCTATTCGTTTAAAATGATACTTGGCAGATTTGACTGCCGCTTCCCATAGACCACCATGATTTGGACTATAGGCGGGTATAAAATGAAATTGAATACCCTTTACGGAAGCATAACTATGAATCGCATCTTGAAAGGTTTTATTATTGTGTAGCTTATAAAGCTCGTTCAATGTATTTTTAGCTCCTTTAAAATTTGTGGCATTATCACAGTATATATCTGATGGGAGTCCACGGCGTGCTATGAACCGCTTTAAAGCCGCCAGAAAAGTCTTTCTGGCGGCTTGTGGTCATGTCAGTAACTACTTCCATGTGTACGGCTTTAGTAGAAAAGCAAACAAACACGGCCACATACCCTTTTCAACCGACGACAAAAAGAGGAGGTTATCAATTCGAGGCGTATATATATATTTTTTTAATGTATGATCATCGATTACTCGAAGACGGCTGAACCGATTTGGAAAATTTTTTTTTTTGATCGAAAGGTTATACTTCGAAATTGGTCCCATTTTTATAAAAGTCAGGATCTGATGATGGTATCCTGGAGAAATCGAGGGAACTCTTCAAATATTATAGGCACACCTATGACGTTTTGGGTATTTATTATAGTAACTTGTGCAGTTCCTCTCAAAAAGTACCATTTGAGGAAGTGGAACTAATGATGAAGACCACAGACGGCCACCGAAACTACTCAATAATAAGTATTGAGTGGATTGCGATTCGATAACTTGAATATGGATGTTAAGCACTTTATGCTCGTCACAATGCATATGGTGATGTAGAGCTGATGGTGAAGTACCAGGAGAACTCCTCAACAATTAATGGCCCAGCATTGGGAAAAGCAATATTTTGTAAAAGGTTATAAGTAGTTGACATTTAGACTCTTGTAACTAGGTAAATTAAAAAAAAAAACCAACTAAAAAGAGTGAAATAAAAACTTTTTACCAAAAAATTAAACCGACTCCCAAAAAACACTGCAAAGTGAAAAATAACTTTAATTTCGGAAGTCGGTGCCAAAAATGAAAATACAAAACTAAAGACACCGACTACCGACATTAAAGTTATTTTGCACTTTGCAGTGTTTTTTGGGAGTCGGTTTAATTTTTTGGTAAAAAGTTATTATGATATAATACTTCGACGAATAGTTGATTGCTTGACGTCAAATGGTCCACAGTAGTCAACTCCGACCTTTTCAAAGGCCCTAGATGGCGAGATTCTTTCTTTAGGCAAGGATCCCATCAGCTGAGAAGCTGTTCTATCATTATATCTGTGACATACTATACATTTATGTATAACACTTTTTATTTCTCGAACCGAGTTAATAATGTAATATTTTTGAGACAAACTACTCATAACAAGCTTTAAACCTCCATGTAACAAATTCAAATGTTCATTTCTTATTATTAATTGAGTAAAATAGCATTTCTTTGGAAGAATGGCTGGAAACTTCTTTGCGAAGGGCAGATCTGCATTTGTTAAGCGTCCACCTACTCTTAACATATTATTTTTATCTATGAAAGGATTTAAGGATTTTAAAGTTGATTTAATTTCCTTATTTATTATTCTCAATGCATTTTAACTCATCTGAAAAGTATTAAAGTTGAACACCTCTTATTAAAGTTTGAATGGCATTTCTGATTTCTTGAGCAGAGAGGCTTCCAGTATTTACCGCTAACTTTTTACATTTATTTATAAACCTTAGAATGTATGACATAACAAATACACATTTATTGAAACTCGAGAATTTGGTGAATATTGGTAAAAAATTGTTATGCATATCGCGAAGAATACAATGTTGAGTAACATTTATATACATATCAGAGTTCTCTTGTTGTTCCGTGTAAATCAAAGGAGACTCTATTCTGGATAAGTAAAAGTTGTAATTGTTACAATTTTGTAAATAATCTGGTCCATGCCACCACATTTTATTTTTACATAGGTTATGTGGAACACAGCCTCTAGATAAGATATCTGCTGGATTATATAATCCAGGTGTGTATAGCCATAACATATTATTTGTAAACTTAGAGATTTCATTTACTCGATTACCTATATAAGCAGGTAACTTAATGCTATTAGAAGAACTTAACCAACCTGATACTATTTTAGAGTCACAAAATAAATGAATAACTTTTACATTAGGAAGTAAATTGGAAATTTTATGTACAAGTTTAGCTAGTAATAATGCGCCATTTAATTCTAGCTTCGGCATAGTCAACTTTGAATGTAAGGGAGCGATACGCGATTTTGAACATAATAAGTTTACGTGATATTTATCGTCTACTTTTACCTTTGCATATTACAACAGCCATAAGCAGTCATCGACACATCACAATACCCAATTAGCTCAGTTTCATCAGATTCAAACATGTGCAAATAACGCTTTACCTTAATATCAGACATAGTAGAAATCTCTAGATTAAATTGTTGCCATGTTTTGGCTAATTCAACAGGAAGTGGCTGATCCCAGTCTAGGTTACGTTGCCAGATTTGTTGCAGTAATAATTTGACTCTAACTATCAGAGGGCCAGTGAAACCCAGAGGATCAAACAGCCTACTGATTGCGCTCAATACTGACCGTTTTGTAGGGATAACCGGATCTTTTGGTGAAGACACCGTGTTACCACTGAGTTTCAATACGTACTCCATGGGCTCGTACAAAAGACCAAGTGCTTTTGTTGTGAGACACTCCCGGTCCAAGTCTCTCTGTTCGAAAACCAACTTATCTACAGGTAAATCTGACAATAGACTCTTCTCATTGGAACACCATTTATGCAAATCAAAACTTCCTAATTGCAGAAGATCAGTTAGTTCTTTTTTTAACTGCAAGGCGTCTTGAAAGTTGTTTGCACCGGTAATGATGTCATCACAATAGGAATTATGTAATATAGCTCTGGAAGCTAATGGATATTGACCCCCATAAGTGTTGGCCAGCTCTATCAGACATTGTATTGCTAAATAGGCAGAACTAGTTAAACCATAAGTTATAGTTTTTAATTGTAAGCATTGTAATTCCTTATCTGGACTTTCGCGCCATAGTATATTTTGGAGAGCCCTCTGATCGGGGTGCACATTAATCTGTCTGTACATGTGACGGATATCAGACATAATAATATACTTATATGTGCGAAATAAAATTAATATTTCAAACAATTGCTTTTGATTAACAGGCCCGTTGCATAATATATCATTTAAACTAATGCTACCTTTAATCTTTGCACTGCCATCAAAAACGACACGTAAATTATTTGATTTTCTGTCAGTTCGTAAAACTGCGTGATGCGGGAGAAAATACAAAGGTTGATCATTAGGTGAACACGTGTTGACATCAATTACCTTTGCATGTCCCAGCTCAAGATATTCATTAATAAAGTCAATGTACAAGGAGCGATATAAATCTTCCTTAGCAAAACGTTTCTCTAAATTATAAAAACGCTGCAATGCAATACTAAATGACTCTGAAGTATTAATTTGTTTTACATCTATTTTTAGAGGTAATTGAACCTCAAAACTATTATTATTTAAAGTAACTGATTGATGAAATATTTTTTCACAGTGTGCTCCGGTAGTTTTTCAGAGTAAATCTCTGGGACCTTTTCAGTTTCCCAGAACTTACTGACCAGAGACAAGACTAGGAGTGTGCTCCACAACTGCATGCATGGCAACGGACTTATGAGTAAAAGATGGAAAGAAGTCACCTGAAATGACGTATCCAAACCGGGTATTGAGCAGTATCGGATCCTCTGGACTTCCCTCAATTTTCCCATCCTTTATAACTCTAAAGAAAATGTCCGCAGCTAACAGTAGTGTTATTTCACCTGGAATATAGAATTCAGTATCAGCAAGTGTCACATGTTTAGGTATATTGAACCTTGATAAGTTTATAGGTCTTTGTGGTAGCCTACCTGTGACCTTATCGACTACTGCACAAGTGACAGAAATATTAAAGTTTTCTGTCATAGAATGTAATGATAAATTGACAGCTTTATCAATTTTATGTATTGGCTGACCCCCCAATGCCACAACATTATGTTGCTGCATGTATGTTGGGATGCCCAGCTTATTAACTAAAGCGTTTGTGCAAAAAGATGTTTGACTGCCACAGTCTAACAATGCGTACTATATATTTATTTTTCTGTGAGTCTGAAACTAAGACCTTTACAGTAGGTAAGAGCACATTAGTGCTTGATTGCTTGGACGAATACAAACTCACCTCAGGTTGCGATATTTGCTCTTGGTTTTGATGTGCTTGAGCATCACTAGGCATAGGCTCATCACGGTGTATTAAAGTGTTGTGAAATTTAGAGGCACACACTGTACATTTGAAATTAAAACGGCAATTGCTAGCATGGGAACATAAACATATTTTACAAAAGTTATTCGCCTGTACGTATTCTAAACGCTCATTTATGGTCATTAAAATAAATTTAGGACATTTAAATAATTTGTGAGATTGACCACACAGTTTACATTTTGATGCTTCGGAAATCTTTGAGAAATTAACAGCCTTGCTCTTACTGTTTACAAAAGATGGGCTTACCTCCAGGGACATTGCCCTCTTATCTAAAAATATCAATAGTTCATTTATTGTAGGCATACTTCCCATATCCCTATCTGCGTGAAATAGCCTGACGGTCAATGGATCAAGCTTGCGGGATATTATGCAAACTAAGATTGAATCCCAGTAGTCGACTGGCTCCTTCATATTCTTGAGGGCAGCTATCTGCTGTCGGACCTGCGCCACCAAATCTCGTAGCTGTTGAGCCGTACCTCGGTGAATTGCCGGCAAATCGAGAATCGACGTTATGTGATTGTTGACGAGCAGCATCGGATTGTTGTAGCGTGTCTCTAAAATCTTGACAGCAGAATCGTAGGATTCGTTGATCAGCGGCAAGTTGTCTATTAGTGTAAGTGATTCTCCCTTAATATATTTCTTCAAATAAAAAAGCTTTTGAACATCAGATAGCCTTTTATCTGTGTGTATTATGGCCGTGAAGAGGTCCATGAATGGCTTGTAACAAGCAATGTCCTTTCTATCGAAAGTTTGGATATCAATGCTCGGTAATGAGTCGTTTTATATTTATCAAATGAATCCTGCTGGTTAGATTCCTGTGAGGATTTCATTCATAGATTTTTGAGTTTGTCCTTTCAATCTGGACTGAAAGCTGTGTGACTCGGTCATCGACCTCGTCTGAATCAGGCTCATCTTCCTGCACTAGAAGCTCAATTTCTACTGCCTGATATTGTTCGTAAGATTTTCGTAATTGTTCCTGGCGAAAAGCGACATCTTCATAGTCAAGTTCCTCAATGGTATGAGCCTTGAAGTAGTTTTCAAGCCGCGTTATCGCCGCCTTTCGTAGTCCGCGTTCGATACGGAGCTTCTTTACAAGATTTTCTGCCATTATTTTTGTAGTAATAGACGCGGAGGAGCGATCAGAAAAATATATGTCGCTCTCCGTGGACATTGATATTGATATAGCAGGTTAGTATTGTACTTAGCTGTGCTTGTTATGTCCTTGGCTACAATCGCACACGATTTTGTATATACAAAATGTGAACGCGACTATCGGGCGCACAATTTTTTTTTACATAAATATTAATTAGGCACTGGAAAATAACTCGCGCACATACCTACTAATACCCATCATTTTATATTTCTTACGACACCAAATTTGTAGACATTAGCTATACAGAATTGGTTTTATACGGTATTCCCTGGTTTCGGAACCATTTTTTGTTAGACATAAGCAAACAAAAATTTAATATTATAAAATATTTATTTAGTTAGTGCTATTTATATGTATCATCTATGGTTAGTGCATACATGAGATGACCAAAGAGTATGTAATACACTATGTTATAGAGATGACACAATTACGCAATAAAAAAGAAAAACAAAACAAGATATAAAATATTTGAAATTAAGAACAATATAAAAGCTACAAAAAGAGGTTTTAAAGGTAATATAAAACCTACTTTCTTGTTGACTCTAACAATCAGGAAAGGCACGATCCGCTTGAAGATCCTTTGAATGTTACATTGAGCCATTAGAACCTCGGTTGCACGAAATAAAACATCGTTAGTTCTACATGGGCGCTGGCTGAGTTGCTTGTGAAACTCCACTCTTATTGTTGTAGGTGTTAATTAGGATGCCTAAATATTTGGTGTGTCTGCTCCGAGACAAAGGCCCGCTCGACTCGACTCGCTGCGGGGGTGAGGAGGGTACAGTCGCCTCGCTCGCTGCTCGTTATTTTTGTTTCCAAACGTTCTCCTAATTTGCCGGCCATTAGCTCAGCCTCATTACTAACTTTTATTGTTCTTTGAAGGAGTTGTCCCGTGCAACACTCCACCCCCCTGCCCCGCCTCGCCTCGCCCCGCCACCGTCCGGAGCGTAACAATCGCGCCGCTGTTCCCCTCTTTTATTGAAAAGCCTGTGAAGCGGCCCCCGCACCGGAAATTATATTAATTAACAAGTATTACCTTCCGGCACTCCACAGCTTCCGGGGACGACCCTCGTTTTGTGAAGTTTTTTTTTATTATTGTGACAAAATACTTTTACTGTTGTAATTGAGACGGTTGTTAAAGTGGTTTCAAATGAATTTGTATAATTGAATGCTCTGACATCCTACAGTTTCCGTATCTATAAATATTTTTTATGCCAAAATCCAAATCCTACGCAATATTTCTGCGCAAAAAAACTCCGACAAGGAAAACGGAAACAATATACCTAATTTAAGATATTTATAGGAAACCAACTTTGATCAAATTTCTGAAATGTTACTGATCTACATCTCATCTCATCTCTCATCTTGTTGTTACCAAGTAATGACGTTAATAATTCAATGATTTAGTTTTACGACAAACAATCTAATTCTCTCCCGATGTCATGTGCTCGCTAACGCACTGTAATACATTTGCACGACATTTACAATAACAATTATACATGCATTATTGAACGCTTGAGCAAATAAATATATGTTATCTAATGAAGCAAAAGGATCAGTAGAAGGCTTCTGTTATTAAGGACGGCGGATCAGTAAGGTGTCCTTGACGCAAACATGTTGAGACAGGGACAATTAACCCTCTGATACATCGTGTTGACTGTGTGCGACCCTGCGCCCTGCGTTATCACAACATGTTATCGTGTTCCTGTCTCACTGTGTACTCCACTAGTGAGATCGTGTGTTTGTCGTCGCCAAACTAGTTAGTTTGTTTTACAGGGAGCGAGTGAATATCTGGCCTCCATAGCCCAGTAACTGGGTAACACACTACCCAGACCCGTGTCACATTTCCTGGCTTCTGACTACCCGGAACGACTGACAAAGATGTCCAAATGACAGCCGGGATTAGGGTTGCCATCACCAAATTTGCCGGCCCCAGACAAAGACTTATACATTTGGGTAAAATCACAGTTTTTCCCCGGACACCGTAGAAAAATACATTTTTGAACTTGAAACTAAAAACTACTATGTTTAATTATGGTTTTTATTACTGATAAAGGGATACCATTGTAGAGCTTTAGAACTTTTTTAATAAGAATCTCTTCCTTTTCATTTAATCAATGTAACATAAACAATCTGTTGGTATAGTGGTCAGTGGCCCTGACTGTTATGCGCAAGGTCGCGGGTTCGATTCCCACCCAGGACAAATGTTTGTGTAATGAGCACGATCATTTGTTCTTTGTCTGGGTGTAATTTATCTATAATGTGTGCATATAGAAATATATATGTATGTTTATCAGTTGTACTCATAGCACAAGCTCTGCTTAGTTTGGGACTAGATGGCGTTGTGTGAAAGTTGTGGAATATTATTATTATTATAAATATATAAAATTATAACGCAAGGTACACATTCACAATAAAACTTTAAAAAGAAAACGTATACTGTATGTGTAAGTTTTCTTTTTATGTAAGACGTCGAGACAAACTTGAACTAAGAGCAACTAAAAATAACTATAGTTAGAAAAAAATATTGTACGCGGGAGGAAAGCTCTATATCTCTGTCGGCTTCGGTGTTCCCTGCCACTTATGATGACCTTTCAACCTTTAAATCAAGAGTGACAGGCATTTTCTGGGCTCGCTCATTCGATCGTAGACCTCATCTTACACTTACCATCAGGTGTGATCGAGGTCAAGAGTAGGTTCATCACTAATAAAAAAATTGGCCAAGTGCGAGTCAGACTCCCCCATGAAGGGTTCCGTAGTAACTATAATAATATAATATATTATGTATATTTTCAACACACTTGCTCGTAAAGTGAGCCTTATTATATCGTTCTTAGGGCCATAAACCGAACTATAACATACACGTGCATAATAATATTACACACTAGTGCATAATAGAATGATCCCTACAAAGTTAAGTTAGTACCTAACTGCAAATTATATGCGAGTAAACAGAGCATTTTCAATTTAACCGGGTAATAGAGTTTTTTTTTTTTTTTTTTTTGTAACAACAAAGAGGTTTTATGCCACCGAAAATCTATTTACATTTTTGAAATAAATAAATGTGTCCCTAATTAAGACGAAAAAACATTTATTATTATCAAATTATTTATAATTCACAATAATTTCTTATAAAATATTTGCATTTTATCACAAAAATTATCATTTTGAAGTAGGCTGTATGGCTGTAATCAATCAACTTACATTTGGCGCGTGCGAAAAAAAAAATTGCGCGCCATTTCCCAATTTTCCCCTAATTTTCATATTTTGTTTGTATCGCATTTGTTGCTGTGTGGTAAATAATTATAAAAATGTCAGGTTTTAGTACAGAAGATGAACAATTGATTGATTTAACCCCGCCAGAAATACTAAATGCAGCACAAAATGCAAACGAAAGCCTAATACCTGCAAAATCTAGAGAAAAGTATTTAGCTGCTTACGATAGTTTCCTGCAATGGAAGAGCAACAAAAAAACCCAGTCATTTTCTGAAAATGTGTTTTTGGCGTATTTCTCTGAACTCGCCAATACATACAAACCTAGCTCCCTGTGGTGCATCTATTCCATGTTAAGAAGCATGGTTAAGCTCAAACATGGTGTTGATATCAAAACGTACTGTAACCTGATGGCATTTTTGAAGAGACGCTCGGATGGATATATTGGTCGGAAATCTAAAGTTTTGTCACCAGCCGACGTTGAAAAGTTTTTGAATGAGGCTCCGGATAGTCAGTATCTAGCAACAAAGGTACGTTTCATATTTTTAATCGAAACGAATATACAAGTGTGTAACTTTAGCATAATTTCTTAGAACTAATTAATTGATTTCTTTGCAGGTTGCCTTAATATTCGGTGTTACTGGTGCTTGTAGACGACAAGAGCTGTACAATATTACAACAAAAGATGTAGAAATCCACGGAGATATGCTTCTTGTCAAAATTACCCAGACTAAAACCAAGATTCCACGATCTTTTACAATCCAAGGAACGTTTCGTGAAATAGTGAAAAAATACCAAGATCTCCGTTCAACAAAAACAAAGAATGACCGCTTTTTCCAAAACTTTCAGAAAGGAAAATGTACTGCACAAACAATCGGTATTAACAAATTTGGTAATATGCCAAGAGAAATAGCGAAGTATTTAGGTTTGCCTGAGGCCGATTTTTACACTGGACACAGTTTTAGAAGAACGTCGGCTTCAATGTTGGCTGATTCGGGGGCTGATATACTAACTTTGAAGCGACATGGTGGATGGCGTTCTGACGCAATCGCTGAATCGTACATAGAAGACTCAATTCATAACAAAGCAAAAATCAATGACAAAATAACGCAAGCCATTAATTTGGAGCCAAAGGCAAAAAAGTTTTGCCCCGAACCACAACCATGTACATCTACTAGCGTGAGTTATTTGGTGCCCTCTCCTTCCAGTAATTTGTATGATTTACCTTTGTCGCCGACATTTACACAAGAAGTAAATGAAGGTACTAAAGAAGTGGCAAGTACCAATGTAACACAAACTGTGAAATTGCCATCAAAAACAATCCAATATCGTTTTGAAAATTGTACATTCACCAATTGTTTTAATAATTAAACGATTTATGCAATACATATTTGTTTTTTCCTCGCAAGTGTGTTGAAAAACGTCGTATGATACACGTGTGTATTCATGATTACCGTCCTCGGCTCTCTTAAGGTGAGGGTCCTCACCTGACGGCTCGGGTCTCAATGGCGCCTCAGCGGTAATCACCAACATTACACACTTGTACCATAATGTACTATTATTTAACGAATAAAAAAAAACCTTAAAAATTTCTTAAAACTAGCTTATTTACATTTTTACAACTACGCTAAATAACTTTGTTTTTCATAGTGTTTGTATGAATTACAAAGTTATACTTGCGGTTTTATAAAATATGCTGTAACTCAAAAACTGCTGACCCGATTTCGTTAAAACCAATTTTCGTTGAAAGTTTACATTAAGACCTACAGACATATATTTTTCACTCTATTATTATAGAAGTTAGAGGGGGGGGACACACATTTTACCACTTTGGATGCTTATATCTTTTAAACGATCGACTTTATGAAAAAGTGGTTTTAGAAACCCTTGTATCATTTTTAAGGACCTGTCTATAAATACCACACACGCATAGGTTTCATGAAAAAGAATATTTTCCGTTCTAGTTCCATGTATGGGGACCCCCCTTTATTTTAGATATTTTTTAATTTTTTTCTTAAAATCGGAAAGCGGTTCACAGAATACATCTACCTACTAAGTTTCACATGTATAGTCTTACTAGTTTCGGAATAAAATGACATACGGACGGACGGACGGACAGACTGACAGACAGACAGATGGAGAGACATATCGAAACTATAAGGGTTCCGTTTTTGCCATTCGGCTACGGAACCCTAAAAAGGGTATTAAGAAATTTACAAAAGCCCTTGAAGACCAACCAGGTCGTATGAAATTTTAAAAACTATTATGATTATATTTGTGACACCTACCTATATTTACTAAGTAATATTATTCCTACGTACCGTCCCTGTTCACCTACTTTTTGTATTATCTACTTTTCTCAATCTGTAAATAAACTGTATTGTTAATTTTTCTTTGTCTCAAAACATATAACCGAACCCTATTACTGTGATAGAGCAATAAACACGTTATACAAGCGGCAATATCACGTCAGTTGTTACCGAAAGATTTAAAAACTACCTATAAAAAAATAGATGAAAACCAAACAAAATTGATACCACATTTTTTACAAAATATTTCAATCCTACACGCTTCGCGTCAGTTTTGGCTAAATAGGATTATCTCGTCCCTCGTCGACACCTACTCTAAACATAGGTACAGTCGGCCAAGAAAGTGGTGTACCACCCTAAGGTTGAATATCGCTTGCAGATTCATAGGTGATAAAGATTAGTTTCGCTTGCAGATCGATCTGACAACTTCTATTGCTGTCTTTATCTGATTATTGATAACGACTATTACTGTTTGTAACGTGACAGCTGTTCTTAGTTTGAACTTGATGGAACCAATGACGTCGTAAAATCAACGGCGGGGGGCTGTAGATTTTGATGACAAAATTGTATCTACAAATTCAGAATTGTAATCAACAAGTTACATAAAATTGTAAAGGCACAAGGCGAGTCCACAAACCTATAATTTCTGTTAACTTGTAATTACAATATCAATAAAAAACAAGCTAAAAATAGATTTATCCTTTTATTAAATTTCTACAATCAATTTTAAAATACTTATAACAAACAAAAACATAGCATATATAGTAATATTTAGAAGATATTGAAATTTTTTAAAAATTAGAAACGGGTGTAACCGCCGTTGGCCTCTATAACCTCTAAAAGACGAGACCTCATTGAACCAACAAGCCGTGAGCAAATATCGGTTCCCCGCATTTCCTCCCAGATATAATTACAGTGACTAATAAGAGCTTGTTTGGTTCTTTCATTTTGATGCGACCATCGTTGGACCATAAGGCCCCAAAGATTTCCTATCGGGTTGAGGTCCGGCGATCTTGAGGGCCACTGAATTACCCTTACGTCAGTGTGTGAACGAAACCAGGCTCTTACGATCCTCGCATTATGAATTGAACAATTATCTTGAACAAAATCAAATTGTGGCACTTCGTTCTCCGGGTAAACATTACGGACTGTCGGTAGCATTGCATTCTGAAGCACGTCGATATAATTTACAGCCGTCGCTCGAGGAGGTAGAGAACACAATTCTCCTACACCATCCGTACTCATCCAGCCCCAAATATTTACGGAAATTCGACCTGATTCTCTATTTGGGATTACATGATCATCTTTATACCGTGTTGAATTATATCGCCAAAGGTGAAGACGTCCATGCTGACTGGATTTAAACGTTTTTTCATCACAAAACACTGTATTAGACCAATCAAACTCTAAGTGCTCTCTGGCGAAGTTCAGACGAGCAAGTCTGTGAGCATCCGTCAAATATATTTTCTTGGCGTAATGCCTGTGGTGCAACCCCATGTAATGTAGATGATTCCTTATTGTTTGGGCACTCACATCGAACATCTCCGCAAAATGTTTTGTGGGCTTAAAACCATTGATTTCATATTCCCGTCTCATGAATTCTCTATCGTTATTGGAGAGTGCAGGCCGGCGACCACTTCTTCTGTGATCCAACAAACTTCCCTCCTCTCCTTCACGACGAATCCAAAAGCGGACAGAACGCCTCGATATATTCAAATTCCGGGATATCGCACTGATACTGCTTCCCTCATTAAATTGGGCAATTATTTGTGCTCTTTCGGCAATGGTCAAGTTGGCAGGCATTGAGATGATTTTATATGCAGTTGATTGAAAAATAACACGGAAAATATATCGATTTTTTGCATATATTTGACAAAATGTCAATTGTCAGTTTTCTTTTTCAAATGGAATTCGGTTGTCTAAATAGTTTTTATTACTTTTGTTTGGAAACATTTCAATTGCTTTGTAGAAACTAATGTCCTTTTCATTTATACTAAAGGTTAAAATGTCATGTGATATATGACGTATGAATACTAAATACATAGGTTTACGTCATGATAATGTTGTCTCTTTCAGTAATATCTTTTTATAACGAACCTTGTTGTAATTTTCGATGACCGGGAAACTAAATCAAAACTGGTACACCACTTTCTTGGCCGACCGTACTCGTATCTAATAGTATTGCGTCCTGCGTCGCTTCCCAAGGACGCCTCAGTTCGGTGACAAAAGGAATCTACAGACAGAATACCCAAGTACTCAGTTACTGGCAAGTCTCCTGGGAGTCGAACCCGTAAACACGTTTTTCAAAGATGAAAGGCTCTTGCTTGGCGACCCCCAGTAATTGTGTCGTGGAGGTCGGGCGGCAGCTCCTTATTGAATACTGATTGAAACAAATCGTACATACCCTGCGCCCCGCATTCAACCACGGTCCTATGTTCATCACGACACTATGGAAAATATACAAAAATAAAAGTTTAAGGATACATATATCCTACATTGGACTAGCGAGCGCCGACCGTTGTTCCGATATAAAATTGCCTTTATTTTAAAGAGAGGAATTCACATTACTAGCTATTGTGTTAACCCCTCCAACTAAGCTAAATATGCTCGTGTCTGGAGTGAATTCACGGCAATAGTGTATTGGGTGGGATTCGAACCCGTGACTTCTCGATCACAAGGCCGACACCTTAACCAATGGGCTATTGCCGCTTCTTTGACTTGTCGATATATGCATTCGATTACACACTATCATTTCAAATCAAGTACACAATCCTTTTCAAGTGTGTATTGTAGACTCACTGGACCTACGATCCAAATAATTTATTCAACTCACATTAGTTAAAAAAAATTAGAGCTAAAATCAAAGCTAAAGCTTCCAAACTTTTATTAAATGAAAATTCGAATGAAAAGGAATACCTATTCCGAACCAGCCGGGCGTTTTCGTAATCGGAGCAGCACTGAAATTAACAACTGGGTACAAACAAACAGACCATTTGACCTCTTTAAAATAGATTGCTATTTTTACATCTATAGTAAACATAGCAATCTATTTTACTTCCAAAAGGCTCCGAAAGCGGCTTGTCTTGAATACCAACCTTTTTATATCCAGCTACAAAACTAAAAAAGTTTTGAAAGAGAATTCTCTACCAAGAGTAAAACAATATGAAAACTTATCGAGAACGTTAGGCTGAAATTAATAAAGAGTTCCGACACGAGTACATACATTAACTACGTGCTACTATTACATAATGTAACTTCTCAATAGGGTATTTTACTGAATATAAGAATACATTATAAAAAATACAATTGAGATAGCCTGGGCAATAAGCACTCAATATAAATTTTAGCTAATTAAATAGCAAAATTAAGTTGAATATTTATATCAAAGTTTTTAATATTTATTTTTAAATAACCCAAGCAAGGCGAAACATAAGCCGCCATGATATGATGACATTCAGTTTTGCGGAAGTGTTCTAACGAGATACACACAGGTGGGTCTTTAACATAAGCCGCCATGATATGATGACATTCAGTTTTGCGGAAGTGTTCTAACGAGATACACACAGGTGGGTCTTTAACATAAGCCGCCATGATATGATGACATTCAGTTTTGCGGAAGTGTTCTAACGAGATACACACAGGTGGGTCTTTAACATAAGCCGCCATGATATGATGACATTCAGTTTTGCGGAAGTGTTCTAACGAGATATACACAGGTGGGTCTTTAACATAAGGCAGTGCGCGCACGGCCTAAGCCGCCATGATATGATGACATTCAGTTTTGCGGAAGTGTTCTAACGAGATACACACAGGTGGGTCTTTAATCAGTACAAGTCTGACACTCCCTTCCACTCCACCTAGAACGGAGGAGAAGACATTAGATGAATTTCCCACCGGAAAAAAAGATATGACGTCATAATTAAATAATATTTGGTGTATGTGTTTCTGATTATGTTAATCTCATATGAGTTTTTTTTTTATATTATTAGTATCTTGTAAACAAAGAAGAAGTAACCAATATCTGCGCATTTGTTTACAAGACCATTTGACATCATGACTACACAGGATCATGGCGTCCAACGCTTTTGTGAAATGCATTTTTATGACACTTAGCGATTGAATACAATTTTTGTATTTTTATTGGTGGTTTACCTTAGCACCGAATTGAGGCACCTTTCTTAAATAAATGTAATACCCCATTCTAGTCCAAATTATTATTATAGCACAGTACACTATAGTAAGTACTGTGTTAGAGTTTACTTGTGGTCCGATGCATCACCTGGCCGCGCCGCCACCTCTCTCGCGCCGCTGTCGCAGTTAGCGCGTTAATTTAGCGCCGCATCAATCTCTGTCGCGCCGACACTGTTCATATGAATAACTCTAAACTGATACAAACTTTGTGACCACCTATTTACATATCTAGGCAACTTTCTATCACTCACACTCCTAGAATGAAAGTGACCTAAAATATTGCGATTTTTGTGTTTGAGACTTTGAGGTCTTTGACAAAGACTCAAAAGTCCAAACTCAAGCTCTGCCAACGTGCAATGGAGTGCAACATCCTAGGCCTCAAGCTAACTGATCACATACACATCACCACACTGCGCTCCAAAACGCAAAACGTTGCTAAAGAGGCCGATAAGTTGAAGTGAGCCTGGGCTGGCCATGGCCAATGAGTTTTGTGCCAAAATCACCTCTATCTGGAGCCCTGATATAGCCAGTAGGCGTCGCGTTAGACCTCGTAGAAGCTGGCGGGAGCTGGATCAAACTAACGATCAGTGGTTTACTTTGGCCCTGGATAGAACCACCTGGAAATCATGGGGAGAGGTATTTGCCCAGCAGTGGGATGATGTAGGCTAAAAGTATCAGTGTTTTGAGTAAGAAACTCTTAAAAAAACTAGTGTTGTAAGTTTATCTGTAGAAACATACCTCTCCTGTGATCATGCACACGGTGGCTCTTTATTACTCGTAAGGGGCACTCATAATTCGTACCCCTATTACTTCAGGGAAGAGTAGTGTTTAAGGTCAGTTTATATCAAAATCAGAAGTCACAGGAATCTAGGAGTTAAGTTACTTTCATTCTAAGAGTGCGTTGTTTTGGTATTCATAAACTTTACGAGAACCAGCTTTAATTATTAACTGTATTCAGTATTCTCTTTGAACTAATCTTTGAAAAGGTATAATTAATTTATTGTTAAATATACAGTATGTTAACTAACACAGGGCGTTCCCGTTAACCCGCAATAGTATAGCATCCATACATGCTAAAAAAATATTACCATTCGAAAACAAAATGTTTTTATTTTTTTTAATTAAAATATTGACTATGTATGTTAAATTGATACATAAAAGAATCACTGTTAGTTAACATACTGTATAAAAAATACACAGGTATCCAGGTGTACGAGCCTTAAGTTTCATCCACTAATTAAAACATTTACGTAACTTCAAACGCGTTACAAAGTTGTTCTAGCCCCGCATTGGACTAATTAAGTAAAAGTACCTTTTGTGAGAGATACTTAGAGAACTCAGAAAATTCGCTATCGCTGAAAGAAAAGTCGTTCACCCAATAAAGTTGTCACGAATAACATTATTCAATCTTATTTCGATTTGAAAACATATCTTAGAAAACTTGTGAAGTCAAAGTAGAATCTTATTCCGCGCACAATATGAAACCAATCGTGGAGCGCGTCGCCTAGTGCACACCGCGCGATATTTCCACAGACGCGGCATCGCGTCGTATCCGTCGTCGTGAGATATGCGCGCCATCCGTCTCGCGCGGCGCTTGTATGCACGCTCTCAAATAAGTCGCGACTCGTTCTCCCGCTTTGAATATAATAGCATCTTGGGTTTTGTATGAATTTTGCAGTTCCTACAAACCAATTTGGATTATAACAGTATTGGATAGCATCTCTTTGTGAGGATAGGTTAGAATACTATCAGTATCATGCAGATATGTTATGCAGCTGACTGCGTAGTGTAGTTTAGCATCAGCAGTTCTCTCTGCCCAAGTATTCAGTTCAGAAGGTGACCCTTGTAGATGGAAGGCCCGAAGGACGCTAGTACTAAGGCATGTCATGATCTACACTAATATTATATTGACAAATCTACTGAACCGATTTAAAAAATTCTTTCATCAATATAAAGCCACATTATCAACAACTGCTATTATTTAGCTAGTAAGCTCTAGCTTAGCTAAGCTCTTAATTTCATTACAAATTATACAGCAAACCGCTCAATAGTCGTGCATTGCTATCGACTTAAACACAGTCTGTCTTGCTCATTTTTTTACAAGTGTATGCCAAAAGATAATGACAACTATACATAATTTACTGAACCAGAACGTTCAAACTCTTCATGTATTATTATAAACTAATATCGAGTTTGTTCGTTTGTCCTCCTTAAATGTGAAAATAGTTGACGGGCTGGATTGGATAGTGACATAGAATACTTAATTTCACTGAAAAAATAACCTATTTACGCGAGTGAAGCCGCGGGCACAAGACATATATTCATAATACCAGTGTCCCGGCCGGCGCCAGCGGCCACTCCCCAGCACTCCCCGGCACTCGCTTCACAACATTCATTTATCTTCGTGTCTCCGCGAAAACTGCGCGGAGTGCTCGCCGTCCCATAATATTCGTGCGTCAGAAAGTTGACAATATTACGAATAAGAAGTTCAATATATTTAAGAGCAGTTGTGGCCTTGTGTTAATGGGCCCGACTTGCGAGCCGCAGGCCGCGGGTCCAAACGTCAGGTATATTACTGGCCTATGTAAGTTTTATCATCACCAGCGCTCCCAAATTGGAGACAACAACTCACACGCACTCTGGGGACTGTTGTACTAGCGACGACGTTCCACCAAAGAATTACTCGCAGTCACACAAACTCTAGCTCACCGAACCACGCCACCCGCAAGAACATTATTCTAGTCCTAGTAATTTTGCATCTCATTTAAATAGTCGCCTGATAAAGGTGCTCGTCTTACTATTGTCGTTTTATCTCGCCCCTAGTACAATGCCATTCCATTACTGAAACCTCAGCAGATATACCTGTTTATATTTCTAGTCGTATTGTGAGTTCAGCTCCATTTATCGATGCCAATACTGCGGTAGAAAACAATATAGCGTGCACTAACTCAATAATTCTACAGGACGAGATTTTTTGAGCGTCTGCCAGCGCGAGCACCGGAATACCCACATGGCGGGCAACAGACTACTGCCGAAGATCCACTCCTTACAATTAGCTCTAAACGTCACGAATCATTGATAACGATTAAAATAAATTAAACATTAATGAGCGATTCGTCTTCATTTCACAGCACAAGCAACATTCGTATCCAAGCTAGTCACTGTGGGGCTTCAACCTTCTGTTCCTTCTGATTCCCCGGTGCTACTGCAGAAGACTCGCTTGAAAAGAAGCCAAATATAAATGGAGGTAAGTATATTATTAATAGTTAGCCGGACTCGCCGGCGCGCGGCGGTTATAAAGAAAATCGTTTGCGAAGCGAGGAAGCGAAATTGAAATTCGAGTCGAGTAGGAAAATCTAACAGAATAGCCTTCGTGGCCGCTACCATGAGACCTGTTCCGGAGATATGTGTCGATGTGAGCGCATCGTGACCGCTACCACGAGACCTGATCCGGAGATATGTGTCGATGTGAGCGCATCGTGACCGCTACCACGAGACCTGATCCGGAGATATGTGTCGATGTGAGCGCATCGTGACCGCTACCACGAGACCTGATCCGGAGATATGTGTCGATGTGAGCGCATCGTGACCGCTACCACGAGACCTGTTCCGGAGATATGTGTCGATGTGAGCGCATCGTGACCGCTACCACGAGACCTGATCCGGAGATATGTGGCGATGTGAGCGCATCGTGACCGCTACCACGAGACCTGATCCGGAGATATGTGTCGATGTGAGCGCATCGTGACCGCTACCACGAGACCTGATCCGGAGATATGTGTCGATGTGAGCGCATCGTGACCGCTACCACGAGACCTGATCCGGAGATATGTGTCGATGTGAGCGCATCGTGACCGCTACCACGAGACCTGATCCGGAGATATGTGTCGATGTGAGCGCATCGTAACCGCTACCACGAGACCTGATCCGGAGATATTTGTCGATGTGAGCGCATCGTGACCGCTACCACGATACCTGATCCGGAGATATGTGTCGATGCGAGAGTATTTCCCTCACTAGACTTGGGTACCTACTAGGTAGGTAGCTATGTCTTATTCTACTGGTCTAATATCAAACAGAAACTAAGTGCCGTTCAAATAATTGTGGCCCAAGTTTGCAGACTGTAGGCCGGCTGTATCTGAATGTATAATGTAGTCACGTAAAGCTGTAAGAAAAAAGTAGTAAGTTAGTAATTGATTTACCATCGATTCGACGCAGAAGGCGAAGATGAAAAACATAATTATTTGTTTGTAAAGTATTCGATACATCACTGAGATGCTAAGTATTATCGTGAGCAGGCCAAAATCCACTGTGATGTGTGTGTGTGTGTGTACAAATGTCTAGTGTCTTGAAATACAATACCCACACACAATGTAACAACATTTCTCTTATTTTAGATTGGTTTCAGCACACCTAAGTCAATTTGGCAGGAGGTGGAGGTATATATCATTCGCGGCAGAGCGCGGGCGGCTCTCTGGAGACGAAGCCGTAGTACATCACTAGATGAGGCCATTCGCTGCGCTAACTGGACGCACCTGCGGCTCCACACATGTATGTATACGAGTGTTATTGCCTGCTACGTACGGAGCGTGGAGAAATGTAAAGACATGAGAAGGGTTGACATCGTTTGTTGTGTTAGTTAGTTATATTATATAGCTATAGATTCAAAGTCATGCCTATGTTGCACAACAGGTATGCATAAGTATTACTAGACTGAGAGGATCTAATAGCTCGCAGAGATACTAAGTCCTCTTAACTTTTTTAAATTGGTTATAGGCTTGCGTTTGACCACCATCTCACCTGATGGTAAGCGATGATGAAGCACGCTTACTTAGAAGTAACCTATTAAAGGGGGGTCTTTAAGAAAAGGTTTTGACTATCAGGAAACAGACTCCGGTAGGGAATTCCACCCTTTAGCTGTACGCACAATGAAAGTATTTCCAAAACGTTTTGTGCGTATGATGGATTTTTGGTATGTTCACCAAGTGACGATAACGCATCGCCGTTCGTCTTGTAGTTCGATGATGGAACGGGCTTGGTGAAATTAGATTGTGCAGTTCTATCGCTCACTCCCCGAAATATAACCGATAGAACGTTGCCGATGTTCAAGGTTCTGGAGCTTTGTCTCGACCAGTTTCTCGTTGCCAATGAGCCTCTTAGCCCGTTTCTCCTCTAAAACAGGAAATAAAGACGCGCACGTGCTGCTGAATGAAGTTGATGGTACCGACACAAGGTGCCTCGCTGAAACAGTCGCAGCGGCGGCGGGTGACACTTTACAATACAATACAAGTTGCAATTAAAATTTTTCAATTGGATACTTGCAGGGAGTGCGGGAGGCGGACTTGCAGGGAGATAGGGGGGGGGGCAGCACCCACACCCAGTAAGATACACTTGGGAACAAGTGCGCCCCGCAGTGACAGACTACAGCATTAAAAGTACTGAGAAAGAAAGAATTACAAAAAGTGGTCTCTAGTAAAAAAACTTCTCTAGTTTTAGCTGTCGTGAAACTTTTCACTCAGTTTTCCACCAAATACATTAAGCCCGGCTTATTTCTAAACAAGTATCATAGTACCTACCTACCTACGTTATGACAATTAAAGTTCTAAAGACAGACTGTACACGGTCTGCTAAATACATGACTCATTAGCAGAAGTTGGACTACAGCCAGGGGAAACTCACTACGACGCAAAGAATAAGATATTATTATAAAAAAGTTAAGAGCCATACCGCTGCCAAAAGACTGAAATAAAATACAATTCAGCTTCAGTGACGTTCGTGAACATATGAAGACATAAAATGTACCTGGATCGGAAACCTTCGCCACAATGTGTCCGAGTGCGTCGCCATCATCGATTTAACTGTAAAACAACGTTTTAAGTATTTAAATTTTCTGTACCACTACCCGTCGCGGCATTAAAGTACTTTGCTAATAACTGGCAACTTCCTGAGAACCGACTTCGCTAATAAAGTCGCGACTTCAATTATCCCCATTACATTGCTCAGGTTATTACTAGCGAGTTAATTTCTGAACTTAGATGGCCTCCCAAATGAACGGAGCTCACGCTTCCTGCATAAAATGGCCGATACATAAATGTGAGCGTTGTTCATTATGATCACGAAAACACTGAGTACGAATCACACGTAGAGTATAGAGCGCATATAGCCTGCACCGGCCTGCTGTCGTGGTGGACACTGTGCTCACTTCAGAGATATATTCATTCAATTTTTTTTGAGACAACAAGTTCCGCAAAAATAAGTACTTGGAATTCTAAATGTTAGTAACAGATGTAACTTATATACTATGTTAGTAATTAAATTATATCACAGGAAAGATTTACAGTTGTAGAAGTTAGTACAGAAATTCACTTACTAACTGTACGGTGCACGTACATGAATTTTCAAAATATTGCATTTATTTCAATATATTGGATTGTTTTAAGTTAGCTAGTAGTAGTTCACTTTGAACGCGACCTACATTTGACAGTGCATTAACACTTTTAGATTATTCTATGCATCGTTTTAAAAGGCTACTTTTAAATAATTTTACTTTTAACAATTAGTGTTCAATTAGACGTGGAAAAATGGAAGCAGTCCTTTGGGTCGGACTGCTTGCATTTTTATTTCGTCTCATCTCGTTGTTCACTCACTGACATTTGCATTCCTTTACATTGACATTTGACATCCATTTATGCTAGGGATTCACCCTACATAATTTTTTTTTGGTCCTTCGAGTATAGTTTTCGTAACTATTGCAAGTACCGTACAGTCCGATACATCGGTCTATATTCGTCGCGCGGGATCTGTGTCGTGTGTGCCACGTGTGTTGCCGTACAGGAGCATCCGGGGAGACAGCAGCGAGCCAGGTTCCAGAGCGTCACTGCACTGCATTTGCGTACAGGGAGTCGCTGATTTCAAGTAAGATCGTTCATTTTTTATCTTACGGATTTACGACGGAAGGTTTAATCGTGCGTCAAGCTGAGATCCTTGAAGAGGTGAGGAAGATCCACTCTAATTTTAAGAAGGATTCGTCGAGCAGGAAGACCACCGATTACCTTCGTGACAGGCTAGAGCAAGTAAATTTGCTATGGGCGGAATGTGAAGAGAATAATCGCCAGCTGAGCGCAGTAGAAAACAAAGACCATCAGTATTTCACCGGTAACATTTACGAGGTCATTAGGAGTTGGTATCACGGAGCGCGTCAGGAGATTGCAGCGTTCGAGAAGAAGACTGTTACCGGGCCCTCCAACGCCGGCCATAGTAAGGTAAACGTAGAGTTTGACAAGACCATGTTCGAGTCATCCATCGGAGCAGAGGACAAGCTACTCGAGTTACAGCAGTTGCAACAAGCTAACTTCCGTGCATTCACTAGGCTAGTGGATCGAAACCTAGACGACGTTGAAGAAAAATGGGAGATTGAGGATTTGCTGAAGATGGTAGAGTTCCGGTGGACAGCAATTGACAAGGTGCATTTACAAATTGATGGCATACTAGAGGGGAGATCACATGAGTATTATGAAGAGTTTGGTTGCTATGAACACTCATTTGTGAAAATAAAACGGGCGTTAAATACAAAATTAAACTCCTCCCTGCACCAACAACAAACGTTGCCGAAGATTGACATACCCATTTTTAACGGTAATTATACCTTATGGCCCACTTTTATGGATCTGTACGTAGAAGCGATCCATAAGAACCCAACTATCACAAAAACACAAAAAATGCAGCATCTCAAGGGTAGACTTCGCGGCGAAGCGGAAAAGCTCGTACAGCATCTACACATAGCACCCGAGAATTACGACACGTGTTGGGAAATACTGAATCATAGATACAACTACAAGTTCCTCCTCTTTACCAAGAACTTCCAGGCATTTATGCGTCAACCTAATTTGCAAAAACAATCTGCATTCGACCTCAAGCGGTTGTACGACACTAGCAATGAAACTATAAACACGATACATAACTTGGGCGTAGACACAAGTTCGTGGGATCCGGTTCTAGGGTACGTCTTGTGCGAAAAATTAGACCCCGAGACGTATTCCGAATACATGCAGTCCCGGTCGGAACCGCGAGAAATACCAACATTTAACTAATCATTTTAAGGACTTTGTCGAAAACAAATTTATGGCATTAGAACCATTGCATAGGAAGAAACCAGAAAACGGGAATAAACCTACATCGAAACCACTGTCAAAGACACCCCATCCGTTCCACAAAAATTATAACTCTGCCACCTCGCAACCTAGTAAAAGTTCATTGCATTATTCTCGAAACTTCCATGCGTCAAATGCTGGGCAATACAGCAAAATTATTTGTCCAGTATGCAATACCAACCATGCATTATTTCAATGTGCTAAATTCACAAACATGCGTAGCTCGGAAAAAATATCATTTATTGAGCAAAATAAAATATGCAAAAATTGTCTGTTTGTGCATACTAAAGGCTATTGTGCGTCACAAAAAAGATGCAAAGATTGCAACGAACAACACAACACACTGTTGCACAACGATATAGCGGCGTCAGCGCAAACGCCCTCAGTAACACAAACAGCACCAAAACCATTGTCGTCAACTTCAACTAGGTCTATTTTTTTTTTTTTTTTTTCGATAGGGCCACTCGTAGTGTAGCTCGATAAGGCTAATATACTACTTAACCGGGCGATCCTGTGGTGACCTCTAAAATTTAAAGGCCCCCAGCCAGGGCTTACAAACTAGTATTTACATTTAAACAACCGCGCGCTAAGGGCACTCCCTGTGGAGTACGAGCCTCGGCTCAGCGGGGTCGTTGATGGTGGACAGCAAAGGGTCAGGCTGGGTCATATTATTTAAGGGAGTATTTATTGCTACTGGCTCAGCATCGCGGGCTGGCTCGTTTGGCAAAGGTCGGGGAGGGTTGACGTTACAAGAGCGCGGACGTCGCGATGGGCCTCGACGGCGAGGCCGGTATACAGAACGCGTTTTGTTTATGTTTTTAATTAGAGTGCTAGTTTCCCTACTGCTGTCTTGACGGATAGTTTCAACTAGGTCAAGTAAAAACGTACAGAATAACTTTGCATCAAATAATGACGATGAAATCTTGTTAGCTACAGCACTATTACAAGTAGAAACAGCTGGAGGCGATTACATCACTTTAAGAGCCCTAGTTGATCAAGGATCACAAATAACATTGATCACGGAGAATGCAGCTCAAAGACTGGGCATACGGCGTCAACAACTGAGCGCGAACATAAGTGGAATAGGTACTCTGTCCAATAGGAGCAAAGGAAAAATTCTTCTATCCTGCAAGTCCCTACAAAACGACTTCCGGTTTACAACAGAAGCCTTGATCATGACCCGAGTAGTAAACAACTTACCTAATATTACATTTGCAAGGAAACCTTGGGCTCATGTCGCAGGCATCACATTGGCTGACCCGGAATACAACATATCCAGGCCCATTGACATACTTTTGGATGCACACGTGTTTTGGGAAATACTCATGAACGGGTTGGTCAAAGGGGAGGTTAACGAACCCATGGCACAACAAACACGTTTGGGATGGATATTGTCAGGCAACGTGACTAAAACATTTAATTGCAACGTCGTAGTAAATGAAATTAATGATTTGACAAGATACTGGGAAGTAGAAGACATCAGTGGCGATTCATGCAATACTATGACGTCAGAGGAGCGATATTGTGAGGAGTTCTTCACTGCAACAACTAAGCGATTGAGTAATGGCAGATATGCAGTTCGTTTGCCAATGAAGCCTAATTTCCATCAGCGGCTAGGTAAATCAAAGCCACGCGCAGTAGCACAGTTCATGCAGTTAGAAAGAAAATTAGACAGGGATGACAAATTATCTGACAGTTATACAAAATTCATGCAAGAGTACCTGCAAATGGGGCACATGAAGGAGAGCATACCCGGCTATAATCCGGCATGCTATTTACCTCAGCATGGAGTCCTTAAACAGGAATCATTGACAACTAATAAATAAATAAATAAATAATCCTTTATTTTCACAAAAGCCATTACAATAATAATAAAATAACCACAAAAAAAAAAAGTTTGAACAAAAGGCTTATTCTATGAGGTCCAAAGAGATGGAAATACCCTGACTCCTAAACTAGGTGTAAGTTCCTGTGACTTAGGAGTCAGTGATTCCTCAAAAACTATAACAGCAAAATAATTATGCTTCTTTCAGTTAGGACGTTAAATACAAAGCAAATGGTGAGAGAAGAAACTAAGTTAAGGGTAGTTTTTAACGCGTCCCAGAAAACTGACACAGGCTACAGCCTGAACGACTTGATGGAGTGCGGTCCTAAGCTTCATCAAGATCTATTGACATTACTTCTGGGATGGCGGTTATATAAGTTTGGGGATATGCGGAACAGGATGTAAAGTCCCGCATTCCCATTGAAAAGGGAGGATCCTCCGACCAGACAGGTGTCTTGTCAGGTGTTGTTTGTGATCGGGTGATTTGTATGTATGCTAGTTGTGCGGTAAACTCTGCTTGCGCGATACAGGATAGTTTGTATGTTGCGGGATAGATGTCGCTACAACACTCCCCTCCGAGACCGGAGGTCGTAGCAGGATGAGTCGTCCATACATCTTGTGATGCTTGCCGGGCCAGTGGAAGGTAGGTTCCAGTGAGTCGGAACCGGAAGTCGCATAGTTCACGGTGAGTCGGAACTGTCTGCGGTGCTGCCCCCTTTGAGTCGGGGTGATATCCCAGTGAGTCGGGATGATACTCCAGTGGGTCGGAGTAGTCGGGGTGATACTCCAGTGGGTCAGAATGATGCTGCATGATCTCCAGTAGGTCGGAGTGGTGCAGTGCTGCGTAGTGGCTGGCTGCTGCGTCGACCAGGAGAGAAGTGCGTCTCTGCTTGCTGACCGGCCGAAGTGCAGGGTGCTGTGCCAAGGTTGCTTAAGAGGCTGGGGGTGATGACCAGGTATGCGCGTCCGCTGCATGCTGGTGGTCAGTATACCCGTAGAAGCCGAGGGTACTGGCTAGCTGTATGACTCGCTGCTCGAAAGCTTGAAGGAAGTGATGATGACGTCACGCTGAACTAGCTCTGCACGAAGGCTGCGCTGATGTTCATCACGTCGGGGTCACCAGTTTGGGGATATGCGGAACAGGATGTAAAGTCCCGCATTCCCATTGAAAAGGGAGGATCCTCCGACCAGACAGGTGTCTTGTCTGGTGGGCAACTGCCCAATGTTTGTGATCGGGTGATTTGTATGTATGCTAGTTGTGCGGTAAACTCTGCTTGCGCGATACAGGATAGTTTGTATGTTGCGGGATAGATGTCGCTACATAAGTACGTGTTTACTGCAGATTGCGAGAAGATGTATCGCATGATCTTAGTGCATGAAGAAGATCAACACCTGCTGAAGATTGTCTGGAGAGAATCCAATCAAGATCCGTTAAAAGAATACCAGTTATGCACAGTGACGTATGGTACTAAGGCAGCACCATTTCTGGCTCTTAGAACATTAAAACAGCTAGCAAATGACGAACAAGAGAAATATCCTTTAACAGCTGGCGTCATCTCTAATGAGATGTACGTTGATGACGTATTAAGTGGCAATAACTCCATCGAACAAGCACAAGAAATCCAAAATCAACTTATCAACATGCTGGGAGGAGCTGGTCTTAATAATATAATAATAAGGAAGTGGTCAAGCAACAACCCTACATTGATTGAGAACGTATCTTCACGAGATCGGAACCAAATGACAATGCACTTCACGAACGATGGAATTACAAAAGCCCTGGGAGTCCAGTGGAATCCTACAACTGACACATTTACATTCACAAATAAAATACAATCTGACACTAAATATCAACTAACAAAGAGGAAGCTGCTATCTGAGATCTCGAAAATATTCGACCCACTGGGTTGGTTGACACCATTGACAGTGAAAGCAAAACTGCTGTTCCAAAGCGTCTGGTTATCAAGGTGTGATTGGGATGAAATTTTACCTAACAGCATGCAAGAAGAATGGCAGCAGTTTACTAGCAATCTACATAACATCAGCAAATATGAAATACCGAGGTGGCTGGGAGATACCACAAAACCTTTTCAAATCCACGGGTTTTGCGACGCGTCAGAAAAGGCTTACGCTTGCGCTATATATCTGGTGACATCAAATGGCAGAAACGAGCCCGTGACAAGACTTATTGTAGCAAAGTCAAGGCTAGCGCCGATTAACAAAAAACTGACACTTCCGCGGCTTGAACTTTGCGGAGCATTACTACTATCACGGCTCATGAAAAGGGTCTTACAAGCCTTTAAATGGGACACAGTACACAATTATACATACGCCTGGACGGACTCTATGATTGTACTAGGTTGGCTACATGGAGACGTCACAAAATGGAAATCATTTGTCAGCAACAGAGTCCAGCAAGTGCATGACGTCATTCCAAAACAACACTGGAGATGCGTGAAGTCTGAAGAAAATGCTGCGGACTGTGCATCACGCGGTATCAGTTGCTCCGAGTTATTGCAACATCCACTATTGTGGCAAGGACCCCTGTGGATCAAAAACTACAGTGAAGAAAACTCGGACAAAATTGTAATTACGCCAACAACCTGCGAATCAAAACAAAAATATAGCAAACGAATGTTGTGAAATATGAACCATCTTCGATTGTAATTGAACTATTAGACAGACACAGCGATTTGACTCATATTACAAGGGTTATAGCCTGGATCAAACGATTTATAAGCAACAGCTGTTCGAACGTCGGCTCGAATTTGACAACATATTTAACATCTGAAGAACTACAAAGCGCTGAAAAGCTAATAATTAAACATATTTAGTTGCATGCCTTCCACGACGAGATTTTGAAATTGAAGGAAAATAAGAGTTTGAGTACTAAATGTAACCTCCTGAATTTGAATCCGTTCCTTGACAGCCATGACGTTTTAAGAGTGGGGGGAAGGTTACGTAACTCACATCTTAAAGAAGATAAGAAACCTCCAATTCTCCTACCACATGACCACAAACTGACAGAGTTATTCATTTTTGCAAGCACATCAAAAGACCTTACACGGAGGTCCTAAGCTAACCCTGACACATTTACGGCAAAGAGTCTGGATCGTAGGAGGACATCGCGCCGTCAAAAAGGTTTTACATAAATGCGTAACATGTCGCCGATTGAATGCTAGACAACCCAACCAGATTATGGCTGATCTACCAGAGCCAAGAGTGACAGTATCTCGACCTTTCACACAGATGTCGATTTTACTGGTCGCGTTGAGATCAAGGCAAGTAAGGGCCGAGGCGTCAGAACAATGCTGGCGTACGTGGCAGTACTTGTTTGTCTAGCAACCAAAGCTATTCATCTGGAACTGGTATCAGAGTTATCCAGTACAGCGTTTTTATCTGCTTTCAAACGTTTCTGCGCACGTCGAGGCACGCCACGGGACATGTATAGTGACAACGGTACGAATTTCGTTGGAGCAAACAGAATATTGCTGCAACAATACAGACGCATTGTGGAAACTATTGACAACGCGTTTTTGGGAAAAATATCAGAGATGGGAGTTCAGTGGTCTTTTAATGCTCCGGCTTGGCCCAGCGCAGGCGGACTTTGGGAAGCCGCAGTCAAGAGCATGAAGCATCATCTAAAGTGAGTCATTGGAGAGCAACGTCTAACTTAAGAAGAATTTTCTACTTTGCTATGCCAAATTGAAGCTTGTTTAAACTCACGACCACTATGCACCGTGACTGAGAACGTTGAAGAAATTGATTGCATAACGCCAGGACATTTTTTAACCGGTGCATCACTCATGACAATTCCAGAACCCAAAATTGACAACACTTACAACTTAAGCAAGAGATGGCAAATTGTACAACAACTTGGCAAAGATTTTTGGAAGAAATGGTCGCAAGAATATCTTCAATAACTACAAGCAAGATTAAAGTGGAAACGACAGAAGACTGATCCACAGAAAAATGACATCGTATGCATTAAGGATGAAAGGCTTCCTGCAGGAAAATGGGCATTAGGTCGCGTAGTGGAGCTACACCCTGGGAAGGACGGCCACACTAGAGTCGTCACATTGCAAACTGCGAAAGGCGAAACAAAACGCCCTATTACAAAATTGGTACCCTTAGTTGAGGCCGAGAAACTAAAGTGCATTGACACTGACAAAAATAAACGAAATAGATCTAAAAGATTGACCTGGAACAGCTTGCTATGCTACACATTGATGTTAGTTATGACACTGATTACACCCACTGTCCAGCAAAATATGAAGCTTACACCATTGACAAATAATCAAACAATTTATTTTGACAAGATTGCAGACTTACAAGAAATTAGAGATGAATGGAAATTGGTATTTTATTACAATTTGACAAACTATTGGCGTAATATGGATACTCTGCAAATATTCGTATCTCACATTAAGCAAGCTCAGTGCGAAGAGTGGCTAATGCAATTTCATGTAATACTAGCTTCCGCCTGCGACTTCGTCCGCGTGGAAAAAAAATCCCCCGATTTTGAAATATTCTTCATTAGTGCTTCGCTCCTATTGGTCTTAGCGTGATGATATATAGCCTATAGCCTTCCTCGATAAATGGGCTATCTAACACTGAAGGAATTTTTCAAATCAGAACCGTAATCGGAACCGTAGTTCCTGAGATTAGCGCGTTCAAGCAAACAAACAAACAAACAAACAAACTCTTCAGCTTTATAATATTAGTATAGATTTAACCAACTAGAACAAAGCACAAATGAATTAAATTATTACAATGAACTCCTGAAGTCTCAACAGATAATACAACACCGATTCAAAAGGATAAGGATAAGGAAGGATCGACGGAGTAGGATACGTTGCCAACTCGATATTTGGACTATTAGATCAGCATTTTGCAGAACAATACGAACAGGATATTGACAAAATTCATCATAATGAAAACCATCTATTACAATTGCTAAAAACCAAACAAGTATTCTGGAAACCGAAAACAACATTGTACAACGCAACGAAGCGACAATGGTAAAGCAATTAACCTTGATAAATGATCACCTCTCTGCACTGGAAAATAAGACGCTCCTAGAGAAACTTGAGACTACAAATGCATTTTACATTATAACATCGGCCATAGCTGCAGAAAAAATGGCGCAAAATTTTAAAGATATTCAACAATCTCTCATCAACACACTGACAAATATTTATCAGGGGCATATGGACGTACATTTACTATCACCAACCCAAATGCAAAGTGAATTAGACAGAGTAGCTCGGCTACTACCTCGCGATGTTACGCTTCCTGATGTCCAAAATGACGTCAGAGATATCCACAGACTATTCAGGATACATGCACGCATTACAAAACATTACCTATTGATGGAAATAAAAGTACCGATATTAAGTGATACTATATGAGCTAAATCAACTAATAAGCATACCTCAACGTATTGATAGTAATCGGGTAATGTACGTGATCCCCAACTCTGCATTAATAGCATTTAACGCCAACCACTATTTATTTATACCTCTAGAACAATATGATATTCAAAACTGCCAAAAATTACATGACCAAACTCTAATGTGCAAAATAAACCAACCTATATACAACACTGGAAATCGGCACAAATCTATTTGCGATGTACAGCTGATTCGAGACAACGAAGAACACAGCACTTATTGTCATACGGAAATAAAACTATGCGCCGACAAATGGGTTAAATTTTTTAGTATATCAATGGTTAAATTACATAAACAAAACACCTGGTTTTATTATTGTTGTGGCACGTGCGAACTACAATTAGCGTGTGGCACACAAATGTCATCGGAGACGTTACGTCACTTGGGTTTGATTACGCTCAAACAAGGATGCACCTTGCAAGGCGACTCATTTACACTGCATGCATATATGGAATACAAAAGTAATATCATAGTCAATGAACCTTATGCCATGACCATACCCACGATCTCACCGATCAACAGTATTATCAACACCTCGATCCGTAACTCAACACTTTACCTTGAAACACACGAAGAAGCATTCAAAAAGATTAACAACCAATTACGCTCCCTTAAAGAACAATCGAAACTAGAAACGTTATCCTCCCATGATTTCCACCACTACACAGCAATATATGTGATCGTTGCGATTAGCCTTGCACTGCTAGTAACAACGTTGTACCTATGGCGAAAGATATTAACCCTAAGACAGGGGGAGGGCTTGCAACACGCAAGAAGCAGAAGAGAAGAAGAAGGACAACACGACATCGAGCTGGGTGATCGCAAGATTGAAAAACGGGACGCTAAAGTGCATAAAGTGTAGAGTGAAATTTGACACTGAAAAACACAGTGATAATAATTGTGATACTATATAATTATGGTGACATTCTATTTATAGACTTTAAGTTGCAGTTTTTCGTAATACATTTTTGATTTGATTTTAATCGTTTTTTACGTTAGTGATATACATGGGTCATTTCACGCAGGCTCAATTTTTTACTAATTTCGGTGGAATTTTTTATTTGTAGGTTTTTGGATGAAAAAATAAACTTGTCTTATTCTAGAACACATTAGTATTCTAGATATTTTAGTAGGAAACAAACAACTGTAGTTGTTTTGAAAATATGACGGCCACCGCAATTGCCAACCCACCGAAATTGAAAATTGTACACCGAAATTGCAACATCACACCAAAATGGAATTTTTGTATTGTACCATGATAGTTATTAAACAAAGAACAACTTAGCCGTTGGCAACATTATATAGCGGCTGCACAGGCGGGTACAACAGGTGTAAAATACGTTTATTTGTCTGTATTCGATACTGCATCTTTTGACATGGATCATAGACCACATTTAGCAGATTCACTAAATTAACTTTAGTTCTGCTAAATGTGATATGTTGAGGGTAATACTAAATAAAATGAAGTTATGATTTTCGTCGTTCTTCGTATAATTAACACTTGAGCAAATAATTAGGGTTTTTTTTTATAAAAATTCTTCAACTTGTAAACTTGTAACATAAAATAATAAAATCTCAAAAACTAAACTAAACAAAACAAAAATCAAAAAATATTAAATTCACTCTCAGAGTTATTTTCAATATAGGTCTTAATTTGTGCTGTCCTAAACAAACATAAAATAATAAACTCTCAAACATATAAGTGAACAAAACAAAAATCTAAAAATATTCAAATCACTGTCAGAGTCATTTTCAATATAGTTCTTAATTTGTGCTGTAGATGATTCAGCTAATCTTGATTCCTTTTTCTTTTCAGTTTTGCCATCTTTCTTCCAATCAGTTTCAGGTATTGAATTTTCAAATTCCAAACACATTGCGCTGTCAACGTTTTCAAAAAACGACGTGGAAGGGATGATATCCAAATCAACATTTTCAATACTCAGCGAGTCATCTAATGTCGCCAATGTTTTTGATGGAATGATTGCTTTAGAAAGTTTCTTGATGGAACCCATCCATCAAGAAACTTTCTAAAGTAACTAAGTCAAAGACTAAGTTGACTAAGTCAAATCTCTTAAGGTCGATTTACATCAGACGAGCGAATGCTCATTCCACCCCCACTATGTCAAATTATTTTAGTGTAAACAGGCGTAGAGCATTCTTTCGTTGTTCTTAGAGCATTCGAAAAGATTCTATGGAATGTTCTAAGAATGCTCGCTCGCTCGATGTAAAGGGCGCTAGAGCGCGCGAACAGTTGCTTAGAGCGTTCTTGCGTGTTTGGACGTGCTCGCGCCCCTGAGCGGTCTCTTCAAAGTGCTCTTGTGTTCTAGCGATTGTATACATATCTTATCGATTAAATTATAGATTGGAACCACTTTCTTCTTGTTCTTACATATCCGTCATTGTTTCACCTACATTATCCAATATCCTTCGTTGCATTAAATTTGTAACCCACCAACGTCTCTTCCTTCATTTATTTTTGAGTTTTTGCGACAAAATAATAAATGCAGCACTTGCAATTATGATATCGCTGTCAGAGTCAGACATAGCGAAACACTACCAATACCAACCACAGAATTGACACAAATGAGCAAAGAACAGATGATCTAGCTTTCGTTTACACTAAAAGATTACGAAAGAATGTTCTTGTTCTAGCTCTAGCTCTTTGTTCGTTGTTGTAAACGCTGAATACGAGTTTTCGTTTACACTAAAAGATCACGAAAGAATGCTCTTGTTCTAGCTCTAGCTCTTTGTTCGTTTGATGTAAACGCTGAAGTCTAGTTTTCGTTTACAGTAAAAGATCACAAAAGAATGCTCTTGTTCTAGCTCTAGCTCTTTGTTCGTTTAATGTAAACGCTGATTACGAGTTTTCGTTTACACTAAAAGATCAAGAAAGAATTCTCTTGGTCTAGCTCTAGCTTTGTGTTCGTTTGATGTAAATCGACCTTCAAAAGCTTTAAAACGTTGCACGCTTAAAATCTGAACTTTAGACTCAGTGCTTCTTGTGGAATATCGTTGAAGGTCAAGTCGTGTCATAAAACAATCTTTTTGGTCTCGTGCTTGCGAGTTATCATCGCAGGCAAGATTATAGAAGCCTAAATGTCTTCCATGAGGACATATTGTTGCCTTAATCAAACAGTCAGGATGTGTACAAGACAATGATCGCAAAGCTAATCGTCGTTCTTTTTTCATCCAAACTATCTGGTGTACTTTTAAAGTACCCGGAAACGTTTTTAATTGGTCAGGAAGAAGCCAGTCTTCATCCATCATGTGTCATCAGCCATCACGAGAAGGTCCTGGTTGTGGACTAAGCGAGCGAGAACGATTTAGTATGGAAGGACTTGTGGGAGATGACGCGCCTGTCATGTCGTCACCCTGTGTTTCAGGAGGATCATTGGTTTTTTCAGGTGGAAACTTTTTTAGATAGATAGATAGATATACTCTTTATTGTACACCATAACAGAATTAAATAAGGACTTAAAAACTTTTAGTTAAACGTTTAGTTATTTTCCTTTTAGTTTTTGTAAAATATGTACTACCTACTTACAATACTACCCTCCAAAGTTTGTCCAATTAATTGTGTTACCTCTCAGGTGTAAATATCTTACCAAAGTCACATGAACCCACAGCCACTTTAGTATTGATGCAATATCGGTGGCAATAAACTTACCACCGAAACCACAGATATTGCACCACCGAAATTAGAAACATGAAGAAAAAATTAAATAAAAAGAAAACTATTTATGCTTTAGTTATTTAAAATGTATGGTCACTAAGGGTACCCAAGAACACATAACATACTCGCGTACCGTACGGTAAAAAAATAACTTTCATTCGTACAGTAACCCACCGAAATTGCATAATTTCGTATTCCCTCTTAGATTCAAAAAGTACAAGTACGTATTGGCGCGAAACCTCGACAGGATCGGACACGTCACTACTGCGAGAACGCAAGAGCACTATTGGGTCTCCGTGTACGTAAGGAGATAGTTCGTTAGAATACACTTGTTTACGTTATAGATCGATTTCAACAAAACACACCGATATTGCACTTTTGGCGTGGACATTCCTTATCACAATGGTCCTGATGTCTGTATGATAACAAAAGTAAGGGAAGTAATAAATATGGTTGCTTTATGCATAGACCAACATAATAATGTTCAATTTAAGTACTAAATTTCCATCAGAACGTATTTAAAGAGGTAAATGCGCTTAAAAGTTAATCACGGACATACCACCGTTATTGAGAAATAGACATATTTTATTTTTTTCTAAATTTATATTTAAGAGATTTTTATTTATACTAGTGCCTTCATATGGGCTAGTTTTCTTATTACACGAAAAAATATAAAATGGTCTTATATAAACATTTTACACAGTGATTTCACGCGAAGAACCTCTAAAAACGTTGTTGGTAAAACTACCCACATTATTCTTTTTACATTGTTTGTTAATTTTTTTCTTACTTTAAGGTTGTTTTTATTTACATGTTTACATTTGATTGACGGTTTGTTTTATACATGAATTTTCAAAATACTGCATTTATTTCAATATATTGGATTGTTTTAAGTTAGCTAGTAGGCTCGCGCGTGTGCACTTTGAACGCGACCTACATTTGACAGTGCATTAACACTTTTACATTATTCTATGCATCGTTTTAAAAGGCTACTGTTAAATAATTTTACTTTTAACAATTAGTGTTCAATTAGACGTGGTTTGGGTCGGACTATTTGCATTTTTATTTCGTCTCATCTTGTTGTTCACTCACTGACATTTGCATACCTTTACATTGACATTTGACATCCATTTATGCTAGGGATTCACCCTACACTAACTACATTACTACTGTATAAGTGACAGGGTACTCTCTATGAGGGTTCTCATCATATCGGTCAGCTATAACTCTTAGATTAGACAGCCAATATCAATTAGAGTTTTTGCGCTTGAGGAAAGGTAACGTTGTATTGTAACAATTCTAAAGGATAAATAATATGACGTCTTTTTTCTGCAATTTATTATCAAATACTCAAATAATGACGCTGATTAATATTTATACAGTACTAACTTGTGTTCACGGCTTCACTCGCCTGAATAGATTTTTTTTGCAATAATTTCTCGTAGCCTCTTTACTCTCAGGAATAAATAAAAGCTTTCTATTGGTGAAATAATTTTCACAATCGTTTCAATACATCCAGAGATTACTATGTACGAACTTTGAAACATTAATTCATAAAATGTATATTTTTAATTAAGTAAAGATAGATACGACATTATGCCTGGGAGTCTTTAAGTCAAGAGTGAATAGGTTACTTCTAGGCAAGCGTGCTTCATCTTTGACCACATCATCGCTTAACATCAGGTGAGATTATGGTCTAACCCAAGCCTATCATAAATTAAAAAAAAAAAAACAATAAATTATAGCACTGGCAATACCCATTACAATAAACTAATTTTTGTATAGGACCAACCATGAAATCGTGATAAAAATCTGTTCTTCACTACATTTTATAATCATGTTATGCACAACCAGCGAATGTACGGGGTAGTCAGCATTTCAGCGAGTTCAGGGTTGGTCTAATAATTTATTGATGCGTGTGAATAGGATGTATTTTATAATTTCCCGTATTCTCACAGATGCGACTGCACTAATACTCCATACTCTTACTGGAAGACAGACGGGCTGCATCCAATCTTACATCATGAATATAATTCCGCGATAGCAAGTGTGGCACACAGCTACCAAACGATATAAAGTTACTGAAGACTAGAGGGGAGATATGAATACGAACAACTTTGAAAGTAATATCAAGTTAGATAGCACGCGGCTTCATTAATTACTCGATTGCTTTGATAGAGAAAGGAGAGTGCTGCCCTCTGGCGCAAGTGAAGAACTACTCACAACTCTATAATAACATACAAATAATAATGAATAAATTATTAATTTATTTAACTCTGTCTCATGTAAGCATGCAGGTCTCTTTCCTTTCTAATTTCCTTGCTTTTCATCAGTTTTAACTCACACTAAGTTTTGTTTCAGAGAGTACTGGCATAGTGGGTAGAATTCACATTTCTAGCAATCTTGTGTTAGCCCCTCCAACTAAGCTAAATATGCTTGTGTCTGGAGTGGGTTCAGGGCAATAATGTAATGCGTGGGTTTCAAACCTGTGACCTCTAGATCACAAGTCACACAGCCACACGGTCGTACAGTAAGTAGATCGTACGTATTGCCGTGAACGCAGTCCAGACACAAGCATATTTAGCTTAGTTGGAGGGGTTAACAATATTGCTAGCAATGTGAATTCTACCCACACTCACTGCTAGTTCCCTTTATTAAAAAAAAACTATTTATCCATTGCCTGCAATACAATATACGGCAAAGTCAACGCTTTATTATTTTCATACTTTTATCACTGTAGGACACTGTCAACACTTAGTTTCATGTTGGTAGAAAATAAAAACGTGACAATTTATGGACATCGAACTTATCGAGCAGTACGTATCGGACTCTCCCATTATATAGTATTTTCTACATAATAAAGGAAAAGATATGACATCATAGTATAATATCTCCATTTTTATTTGTTTCAGATAAAAATCTTGGATGATAATATTCTCGTAATTATGTCAGCATCACGATGAAGGCCAAAAATTTTGGCAAATCCACAAACAAAACTAGTTAGCTTTTAATTATGATGCTCGTAATGAAAGGTCTTTTGATATAAACCCATTAATTAACCGTTTAATTGGCTTGACGTTTAACATTTAGTTTTGCGCAGCCATTGACCTACACTCAATTAAAATTGACGAACGTAATTACATGTTAATTACATTAAACATGATTTTAACTGTAAGGAATTGGAGCGTGGAGCGTAAACAAAATTCAAGCTTCGTCAATAGAAATGGCATTTTCTTGTCACAATTAAGTTAATGTTGGAGTTAAGTTTTAGATTTTTCAATTAAGTTAATTTTTATAGTCTCCGTCCACACTACTTGACAACGAACCCGTGCCCGCAAGCCTCATTGCTCGTTCATTAACAACTTATACATCGCCGCTCAGATAAATCTCTCGGATGCCATTACCTGCGATTCTTTTCGTTCCAAATTCGATTTTTGCCAAGCCATCGTGAGAAGGTAGATTGTTTCAAAAAGTTGAATAAAGTCAATTTGTTTAGCGCAAGTTGTGAGCGCGTGGGGAGCGGGACGCGGGACCCGGGGTGGAGGGATGTATCAGCGTTCGTCGCGTAAGATTGATGGCACTCTCCGCGGCGCTCACCGCCGGCACACGCGCACGTGCCGCACACGTCACGCATACGGAGCAGTGCCTCCCCGCCAGCGAGTACACGACACTGTAGGTTCATGTAGAACTTAAGTTTTTATTCAGGATCAAATTAACAGAAGATATTATATCACAATAATCGATGAAAGGATAATGTGTAGTCATAGGACCCAATTGCCGATACTACTTACTGCAGTGTTCTACTACAATATTTAACCAACTTCAAAAGGTTCTCAATTCGGAAATTTCATATCATGAGAAGGCTCACGTGAAAACTTATATTCAGCGATAAAAAGCGTGACTCAGTGATAACGTAGCATTTTAATAAATTCAATAGAGCCAGAGATTACTTCCTACAATCTTTACCTCTTATTAACACGGTTAGCGCATTGGTTAAGCGGTCGACTACTACGCAGCGTGTCGCGGGTTCGATTCCCGCACTATGACAAATGTTTGTATGGGATACAAATAAAAGATACATGTAAAAATGCACCTAAAATACAGAAAAAGAATCACTTTGTAAATATTTTTCCTACTGTTATAAGAGCATTACAGTACAGGGTTTTATCACTAGCCTCCACACAAGGATCTCCGGTGTCGTGGAGGCTAGTCACCTACATAAGTAGGTACTATAAGTATTTAATTAAATAAACAAACATATACATATGTAGTATAGATTTTAGTTGCATCGAGTTACTTATTGTATCTGTCTGTAATACCTGGCCAGGAGCGAGTGTGAGCCCGCCGGCCGCACTCAGGTACAACAAAGCGCCTCTGTGTCAAGCCGCCGCCGCTTTGTGGCGCGCGCCGCCCTTTGTCACACGTGACAGTTTTATAACGTACAACCACTGTCAGCGCTCGTCAGGAAATTGATATTTTATTTGTGTTGAAGCGCCGCCGGCCGCACAGAGGCGCATAGATACCGCGGGGTCGGCTTAGACGGATCAATGTTACTGAAACTTTGCAAGCGTTTTACATACCTGTAAACTCACGCATTTCTAGTCACATGCAACGTTACTTTAAGTTTGTGATGTAACTGCTTACTACTTACCTAGTGAATAAGAAGAAAAAATTGGCCAAGTGCGAGTCGGACTCGCCAATGAACTATGATAGTAACTATGATAAATATAATACTTATACTTAATATATTTATTTGAAAAAAAAGAACCTTACAAATTTCTTAAAACTAGCTTATTTACATTTAATTTTTACAACTACGCCAAATAACTTATTTTTCATAGTATTTGTATGAATTACAAAGTTATATTTGCGGTTTTCGAAAATATACTGTATCTCAAAAACTGCTGACTCGATCTCGTTCAAACCAATTTTGGTTGAAAGTTTACATTAAGATCTACAACATATGGTTTTTTAAGATTTTTCACTTCATTATTTTAGAAGTTAGAGGGGGAACACACATTTCACCACTTTGGAAGCGTATATCTTTTAAACGATTGTTTTTATGAAAAAGTCATTTTAGAAACCATAATGTCATTTTTAAAGACCTGTCTATAGATACTACACACGTATAGGTTTCATGAAAAAAAATATTTTCAGTTTCAGTTCCATGTATGGGGAGCCCCCTTTATTTTAAATATTTTTTAAATTTTCTCTTAAAATCGGAAAGCGGTTCACAGAATACATCTATCTACCAAGTTTTACATCATAAAATGGCTGTGACATACGGACGGACGGACAGACATGTCGAAACTATAAGGGTTCCGTTTTTTGCCATTCGGCTACGGAACCCTAAAAAATGGCCAAGTGCGAGTCAGACTCGCCCGTGAAGGGTTCCGTAGTAACTATAATAATATAATATAATATGTATAATGTATAGGTATTTATTTGGCGAATAAAAAAGACCTTAAAAATTTCTTGAAACTAGCTTATTTACATTTTTACAACTACGCTAAATAACTTTGTTTTTCATAGTGTTTGTATGAATTACAAAGTTATATTTGCGGTTTTAGAAAATATGCTGTATCTCAAAAACAGCTAACCCGATTTCGTTCAAACCAATTTTGGTTGAAAGTTTACATTAAGATCTACATACATATATTTTATTTTTATTTTTGACTCCATTATTATAGAAGTTAGAGGGGGGACACACATTTTACCTATTTGGAAGCTTATATCTTTTAAACGATTGACTTTATGAAAAAGTGGTTTTAGAAACCCTTATATCATTTTTAAAGACCTGTCTATAAATACCACACACGCATGGGTTTCATGAAAAAAAATATTTTCAGTTTCAGTTCCATGTATGGGGGACCCCCCTTATTTTAAATATATTTTAATCTTTTTCTTAAAATCGGAAAGCAGTTCACAGAATACATCTACCTACTAAGTTTCACATGCATGGTCTTAATAGTTTCGGAATAAAATGGCTGTGAGATACCGATGGACGGACAGGCAGACTGATAGACGGACAGACATATCGAAACTATTAGGGTTCCGTTTTTTGCCATTCGGCTCTCTCCTCTCGGCATTCGACAAGAAGTGGCGCATCGTACTCCTAACAACAAACAGACATATCTGTTACTTAAGAAGAATAGTAATGGAGTAAGTTAAGTTCAAATAAAATAAAAACTTAAATAAGAAAGAGAACTCGTTATAACAGCCACAGGTACGCAATATTTGTCGAAAAGGGTCCTTAGATACCGATCTACGACGGAAGAATCTCGATAGATATTAAGACGATCACTCGACCATCGAATTATATCGAGATTCGTCCGTTTTTATTTGTATAACTTTTCAACTTGTACAACATTCGTTACGGGTAATCAAAAGCCAGGACATCGGCCATCAGTCTTGCCAAGGGATAACGTGTTACCCAGAGCGGCTGGGTTTTGGAGAGATGAGTTCCCAATTCTTTATTGTGTACCATAATGTTACATAGTTGTTATGCATAGTTATATAAGTCACAATTATGGAGCCTGTCGGGCACAGCATACTGCCCTGCACTAACTAAAAGGCCGTTAAGCCACAAAAGGTATTTTTTCATTTTTTAATGTACCCTTAAACTACTGTCGATTCTCTATCTTTTGGTCTAAGAATAATTTTCCTACGATGAATACTTTTCGAGATACAGCAATTTTGCTGAACAGTATTAATATTTGCAAAAATAAACGTCATATATTGTGCACAGAAACTATTCCCACAAAAAACTTTTTAGCAAAAAATAGAACCGACTTCCGAAAATATTAATATTCCATTTTTTTTTCACGCTTTTTAGTGGGTTGGTTTGTAATTTATCTAGTTACAAAAGCCAAAATGTCAATTACTTATCACCTTTTACAAAATATTGCTTTTCCCGGTGCAGAGCCTTTAATTTTTAAGGAGTTCTCCTGGTACATCACCATCAGCTCTACTTCACCATATGCATTGTGACAATCATAAAGTGCTTCACTTCACATCTATACATAATTGAATTTAAATATATAATTATGTATGTATATTTATTTACTAAATTAAAACCATTTATTTTATAAACTATTATGAACTATTTATTTACTTATTATTATTTATTTATTGTATCAATTGTGTCCGTAGAGTATTTTTATTTATTTTTAGGCATATTCTTTATAGTATGTATAACAAAAATGTATAAAAACACTGTTACTTATAAAGTAGCAAATTTATCATTAAATTATTTGCTTAATATTTCGTTACAAGGAAAAGCTTCAATTTACTCATAAATATGTTATATTTACTAATATTCTTTATTATTTCGGGTAACTTCTTATAGTTTTTATGGACATGACAAAGGTACTATTAGATTGTATTTTTAGACGCGATGTTGGTAAGTTTAATCTATTATTGTCTTAAAGTAATTTTCGTTTGTATGTCTTCTCTTTTTGTAAAGAATTCGGGGTACTTGCGAACGAACTTACAAACTTCAAATATATAGAAACAGGGTAGGGATGAAGTCTTAAGTTCCTGAAAGTGGGTTTACAGTTATTTAGGTAGGTAGGTAGCTAGGATTCTAATTAGTTTTTTTTTTTTTCGTAGGGTAAATAGTTTGAGTGCGTCAGTACTGTTGCCCCATAAAGTAACTCCGTACTAGAGCCATGCATAGGCGTACGCGTAGTACGTTGCTAATGCGGTTTTAAGGACTGTGGTTTTTTTGATCTCACGGAGCGCGTATGCACATTTTGTTATTTGAGCTCTTACTTTCTGAATATGTGACTTCCAATTTATATGCGGATCAATATTTATTTACTAAATTAAAACCATTTATTTTATAAACTATTATGAACTTTTTATTTACTTATTATTATTTATTTATTGTATCAATTGTGTCCGTAGAGTATTTTTATTTATTTTTAGGCATATTCTTTATAGCATGTATAACAAAAATGTATAAAAACACTGTTACTTATAAAGTAGCAAATTTATCATTAAATTATTTGCTTAATATTTCGTTACAAGGAAAAGCTTCAATTTACTCATAAATATGTTATATTTACTAATATTCTTTATTATTTCGGGTAACTTCTTATAGTTTTTTATGGACATGACAAAGGTACTATTAGATTGTATTTTTAGACGCGATGTTGGTAAGTTTAATCTATTATTGTCTTAAAGTAATTTTCGTTTGTATGTCTTCTCTTTTTGTAAAGAATTCGGGGTACTTGCGAACGAACTTACAAACTTCAAATATATAGAAACAGGGTAGGGATGAAGTCTTAAGTTCCTGAAAGTGGGTTTACAGTTATTTAGGTAGGTAGGTAGGTCACTAGCTAGGATTCTAATTAGTTTTTTTTTTTCGTAGGGTAAATAGTTTGAGTGCGTCAGTACTGTTGCCCCATAAAGTAACTCCGTACTAGAGCCATGCATAGGTGTACGCGTAGTACGTTGCTAATGCGGTTTTAAGGACTGTGGTTTTTTTGATCTCGCGGAGGGCGTATGCACATTTTGTTATTTGAGCTCTTACTTTCTGAATATCTGACTTCCAATTTATATGCGGATCAATGAATATGCTTTTTTTTCCGGGTGGGAATATCATCGAATGACTTCACCCGCTGTGGGTGGAGCAGAAGGGTGTGTCAGACTTGTACTGACTAAACACCCAACCTGCTCCTTCAGCTGCCCATATATATTCCCGCAACCCCGGCGAGGTCAATGATTATGCCTAGTGGGATGAATTTATCAACTACTTCTAATTTATTATTTTTAAAGCTAAAGTTTATTGGTGTTTATTGGTATTTTTTGGCGGGATGGAATGATATTATTTTAGTTTTATTTAAGTTATTAGTGGAGTTGCAAGTCTATCGGTTACATTTCGGAGAGTGTGCGATGGAATTGCACAAATCAATTCCTCCAAGCCCGTTCGATGAACGGTGATGTGCTATCGTTATACGGTGGACATCCCACACATACGCACAAAACGCTGCCGGAGTTCCTTTCTGAGTCTATGTTTCCTAATATTTATAACCTGTAAGTCAAGAGTGAATAGGTTACTTCTAGGCAAGCGTGCTTCATCTTCGACCACATCATCGCTTACATCGGGTGAGATGGTGGTGAAACGCGAGCCTATCAACAATAAAAGAAGATAAGTAGTCGCTCCGTGCTAATCTTATTTACTCAGCGGCATCCTGCAAGCTCTTTGTGCTGAAATTGCTAGTTACTTCGCTATCTGCGTTTACACGGTGTGGATCACCAAAACGTATCTACTTACATTGTTGTTACTCACATATCAGTTTATTTATCTTTTATTTGTGTATGTGAGTGCGGGAGCATTACGCTAAGTGCACGCGTGCGTGACGCGAATCTCCCCGAGCTAACGTGTGAGACACGCTGTAATGGTGTCGTTTGTGTGTATCGCGGCTATTCCCGACTGTTTCCCAGCCTCCAAGCGATATATGTGTTGCATTTACGTATCAAATGGAGCAAACACTTGACCGATAATAATTGTTTTTTAATATTAACATATCTAAAATCTATATAAATAAAAAACAATCGCCGAAATGTATATACGTGTGATGGATCATTCAAATAATTTCATTTGGTTTATTACATTAACTCAAGTTTATTTCTTTAATTGAACACAAATTAAAATATCACTATAATAATTATAACCTTTTTAACATGTGATACACAAAATTTAACTATTTATTATCAAAACATTGTAAACACTATTACGAAACCTATTTATAAGATAAGAGTTTAAACTGTTCTTTCATTGTTGTCTTGTATAACAGAATATTTAAACGTTATTTAAAAAATAACGTTGCTTGTTTACTAATTCTGTCATCGTAAGACTAATATGTAATTGAACTAATTAATTTCAACATATTTACTGTATTTTTATATCATTTAATCATAGTTTAATGTTAAAATACAAAGGTTAACAAATCTGTTTTAAAATCGTACGATATGACGTCACTTGTTTACCACTGTGTATAAAAGCCGCCGCTCAGTCGTTCTAGACACAGTCAGTCACTCAGTCGCTCTGGAGCAGTCACACCGAACGGACCAAGTTAAGTGAACTTGTGTTGTTTCTAACTTTTATTAATATTTTTATGTGTAGAATTGGTATAAAAATCCTATCGTATTGCTATTGTATTTGAATATAAATTAATTATTTTGTATTTGTTACTTTAATGTGACAGTGTTATTAATTGATAATTGTGTGATAATTTAATGAACATTTTGTATTAATTCTATAAATAACTTGACTTATATAATATGTAATGGAGTAATGAAATAGTAGATACACAAGTAAATAAAGCTAAAGTTATAACGATAGTAATCACATTGTGGTAATATTGTAAAGTACATATAGTGAATTGATGTTTATGTGAAAATGAATTATGTTTTGAAAAGAGTAACTGTGGAGTTTCTTGCCGGCTCTTCTCCATAGATAACTACCTTCCGAACCGGTGGTAAATTAATAAACTGATATTGCTATACAGACTACTAATTATTTCTATAAAACACCTAGTAATCATGGTAATACCGATTAATAGGTAATTAATCGGTAAATACGTAATAAATAGATATTGATTATTAATTAATTCTAGAAATAACAACATTCTCTACATATCTTTATATCTATATATCTTCCATTTCTGACACGTGCATCACTTCGGAACGACTGCATCAAATTGGTTAATTAGTAACCGACTTCTAAATAAGAAGGAGGTTGTTTTTCTTAGTGGTCGTTATTTTAAGGTGTGTAAAAATAATTTAAAGAAAATAGCGGTTACAAAATTTGCCGAATCAGCTAGACTAGTATATACACTAGGGCTTTCAAATACCGGATTTTTTCAATACCGGTATTAATACCGGTATTGTAAAAGTCAATACCGTGATCCCGGTATCAATACCGGTAATCCGGTATTAAACGCAAGTTCAATTAGGATATTAATAAAAGCAATAAAATACGTGTTTTTTATTTTCAAATCAATCTTTATTGTTCTTATTTATTGAAAATAATTATAATTATTATTATTAATAATAATTCAGTCCGCTTTGGTTTTACTTAGCCTTGAATCCTCTAAGCACACTGCTGGAGAATTCAGGCCGAGGCTATAGGTTGAAAAGAGTTGGTCAGGTTATTTTTCACCTCTTTTACATGGATGATTTAAAACATTTTGGCGCCACTAGTCTACAACTCATGGAACTACTGAAGGTAACTGAAACTTTCAGTAGTGCCATCAGGATGGAGTTTGGTGTCAACAAATGTGCGATTATGCATGTAAAGCTAGGGGAGATTGTGGAATCCGTGGGATCTCAACTCTCGAATTCAATAAACCTCAGATCCCTCTCCAACCGAAACCTATAAGTATTTGGGTATGTCGGAAGCGTTAGGTATCAATGTAGTTGACATGAAGCAATCGCTGAAGGAGCACTTCTTTGGTCGCCTAAAGAAGGTATTTAAAAGCCTTCTATCGCGTGGGAACAAGGTGCGTGCCTTCAACGGTTGGGTCATGCCAGTGTTGATACACTCTTTCGGCGTACTCAAATGGACTCAAACTGAACTTGACGCCCTGGATAGGAGAGTTCGTACATTGCTGACTGCATATCGAATGCATCACCCACGCTCGTCGGTGATGAGGCTGTATATCCCGCGGAAATGTGGAGGTCGAGGCTTTTTGAATGCTAAAACTCTCCACAACCGCGAGGTATGCAGTCTCAGGGTACATTTTCTTGCTTCCGAAGTGGGTATGCATCGAGATGTAGTAGCGGTGGACAAAGGACTCACCCCGCTCTCCTTGGCTAATGAGAACTGGCGCAAACCTGCAGTACTAGACACTAACGATCGGAGGGGGATATGGCAGAGTAAGGAGCTTCATGGACGTTTTTTCCGGGCCCTACATGGGTCCGACGTAGACCAATTGGCGTCCGTAGCTTGGTTGCGCTTCGGTGACCTCTTTGGGGAAACCGAAGGTTTTGTCTGTGCAATTATGGACGAAGTTATCATGACGAACAACTACCGGAAATTTATTGTGAAGGATGGCATGGTTGACATATGTCGGGCATGTCACCGTCCGGGTGAATCAATCCGCCACATTATCTCTGGTTGTTCTCGTCTTGCTAATGGCGAGGCACAACCTTGCAGCCAAGATAATTCATCAGCAACTAGCTCTGAAATATTTTCTTGTTTAATCGGAAGTGCCATATCACATTATACTGGGATCGGACCATCATCACTGACAGGACTGTTGTAGCCAATAAACTTGATATAGTGGTGGTGGACCGAATCGATAGGCGTGCCATACTTGTCGACATAACCATCCCGCATTTAGTTTTCATTTGCTTCTTAAGTATATATATATATATATTTGTATGTATTTATATAAGTATTTATTCATATATATTATTTATGTAGATTTCTTTTTTTAAGATACTAGGGTTTTTGTGTTATTACTATTACTTATTATATAAATATTTTTTCTAATTTTACTTTTTACGTACATATTGCACCTCCCACACTATCTCTTCACCACTCATGGTTGACTGGTAGAGAATGCCTACGGCATTAAGTCCGCCTTTGTACCTATGTGCATAAAGTGTAAATAAATAAATAAATAAAGCTGAGAAAGATAATCAAATCAAGTATCTTGACTTGGCACACGAGATTATCGACATGTGGGATGTGAACTCTGCAATCATTGTACCGATAGTCATCTCAGCCAATGGCTTAGTAGCCAAGAGCCTCGACCAACACCTCAGGAGGCTCTCGTTAGGTGGTTGGATCAAGGGCTTGCTTCAGAAAGCGGTACTCCTTGACACGGCGCGAATTTTCAGGAGGTTCCTCTCTATGGAGCCCTGACTGCCGGTAGCTTGGAACCCTGTTCCTGATACCGGTGGGCTACTATTTATTATATTTTTAAATGTTTTTTTTTTATAGTATGTATTGGAAATAAAGAATACATAATAATTAATACGTTTTATCGATAGCTCTCTTATATAACAATTTGGTAATGGTTGATTATTTAATTAGGACTAGGAATTAGGAACATAATGAAAACTGAAACTTAATCTATTATTTTTGCAGGAAGGCATTTCACATAGACTTTGTCTAGTACAATATAAAAAAAGCTCATGTAAAAATTAACATAGGTACTACCATTATTTTCTGAAATGTAAGTAAGTAAAGTATAGCTTAAGTAGTTAGCTAGCAATCATTTGGTGATCATTTTAGTAACATTCTTAATGATGTAATAAAAAATAACCAAAAAATCTAAAACTAAAAAGTAACAAAATAAATCAAGCGTTACAATTTCTGAAAAACATAGTAAAAAAAATATAAAAGTATACAAATAACACAATAATACAAAAAGTTTTAATTCAAATTTCTGAATTTCAAACGCAACCCAACGAGCACATTAGTGGAAATAGCAGCCTATTTTGTTACTTTGGGCTGTAAAATAGCGCTTTAAGGGTTCAAAAAGCAGTTCAGGGTTGCATATCTGCATCCGTAAACGTCTATAGTTATAAAAGTTACTTAAGGTGCTATAAGCTGAATCAAATACTACCCTAGCCTTCACAGTAGTCCACGGTAGAACTCATTTACCACTTACACCTTTATATGAGAGTTACGAAGGTCATTCTGCCACTCACAGCTGCATAGTAGTTTCCATTGTAACTTGTATAGGTTATAGTTATAGTAACCACTATTATACTACTATAAGTTTCATTATAGAAATAATAGAAACTCTTATGCATACTATAGTTACAAAAAAATCATCAGTGTAACTAAGGCCTTTAGTAGCAATAGTCATTTCTTACAGGCTCAATCCATTCGCCATTTTACAGCCCCTTTTGTAACTATTATAAAACATTTAATAAAATGGATGCTAAACGAATAAGTACGTAAATAGATCTTATTTATTTATTTATTTATTATATACTTTATTGTACACCTTACAATACACTTAAGGATACAAATAATTAATCTTATAACCTCAAAAACAGGAAAATAGGAGCTTTTTGTGGCTGTGAGTTGCACTAATGGAACAAAAATCACTGGGAGTGTTAGAAGGGTGAAAATTAGCGCTATGATTCTCAAAAGGGAGTTATTAGAGCTCAAACTGCAGGTTATGACTACAGTACAATGACGCCATGATTTTTTTAGAAAACTTGTAATTCACTTGCAAAATTGAGTTGATATACATTGGTTTTTCAGTTAAATGTGCATTAAATGTACCGGTAAACAATCGGCCACTTGCAAATAGTAAGTTATCGACACGTAAAAATACGGAAATAAAATTTATTCTGTATAACAAATAAAAAACATCACATATCTTTTGTTAATTTTTTAAATATCATAAAAGCGCGTTAAAATTACTCGAAAATTATCTTATATATCTACAGTAAACTGGACAGCGTTTTAAGTATCTTTATATATCTTGCTAATACAGAATACAAACATTTACTTCGTTTTGTTTTATTTTCATAATGGCGACGAAAACACTTTACCAAAATATTACAAACAATGTCAACTGAAGATATACAATAAAGAACTATAATCAATTCATTCGTTCAAAGTAGTTCAAAATCATTCAAAAGTAGCGCTACGAGAGCTTTAGTATAGCGTTAATAAATCGTTATAGCTATTAAGGAACCTTTATGCAACCGTTGTGCAGGTTAAATGGAACTTTAGGTTGCATAAAATGGTGCCCAAATAGCGCTAAAGCGGCTGCTTTAAGTCTGCAGTAGACGCTCTAGCGCTTACGTCTATTACCATAAGTAATAATCGGATACGCTCTAAAGCTCTAATGCAGCCCATTTGTGCTAGTTGGGAAGAACGTTTTGGGTAAGACACGAAGAGGCAGCAACGACGGCAATCTAATTAAACTAGCAAAAATACGCGCTATTATATCACAGTTTCACAGTCACAAGTTATCACAACACAATAACAAAGTCTATATACGCGTTATCCCGTCGCCTTTGCGAAACTGACTGACAGTAACAAAAACGACATAAGCTGACTGACAGTAACAAAAACGACATAAGTACAGCTCGATTTCGGCTTAAGACTACAACGAGACGCTTGCGCTGGTGAAAACTAGTATGAGAATAAGATCACATACATTTTCAGATCTAATGTTTGTAATACCGTAATCACGGTATTGGGGCGTCAATACCGGTATTGTAAAAGGCCAAAATAAACTCCGTGATCACGGTATTACGGGATCCCGGAATACCGGTATTGAAAGCCCTAATATACACACATCAAAAGTGTCTAGGGATCAAGCATTTTTATGCGGATTTCTTGAGATTGAGATGTGGCTTTGTAATAAATTTATGATTTTATAAATTTATATGGATCCTTTTTGGTGCATTTCATAATTTGAAACAGGAACTGTTAATCAAATTCGAGTAAAAGATGAAAATCAGCTGTCAATATTTTCCCTATAAAAACATACAACGCATTGAAGACATTATTAGTGCTACTGTTTCCCTACTACTGATTAAAACCAACGTTATTATGGAGCGGCGACGTCATTTAAGCAGGGAAGAAATGCTCAGAGCCGTGGGAATGATAGAAGCTGGTTCCCGGCAACGTACTGTGGCTTTAGCTCTGAATACAAGTCAGAGTGTTATCAGTCGACTTTGGACACGTTACCGAAGCACTGGTACCGTGGCTGAGTGCCATGGAGGACGGTATCGCTGCACCACACGGAGACAAGACCGATACATTCAAATCTTAACTCGAAGAGCTCCAACAATAACCGTCATGATGTTAGCCGTGAGGCTTCATCACTCATCAGGGAACTTAATTAGCGACCAAACAGTCAGAAACCGCTTGCATGAAGTGAACCTTCATTCCCGAAGACCTCTACGGGTACCACCTGTAGCAATGCACAATCGTAGGATTCGATATCAATGGGCTCTTGAACACAGAAATTGGGCAGAAGAACAATGGCGTTTCGTGTGCTTTTCTGATGAGTCTCGTTTTGGTATGAGACCAGATACAAGACGTATACGACACTGGAAAACCCCTGGACGCCAACAGCGATTAAAATCCTGCCAGGAAGTCCATCCTTATAGTGGTGGAACCATCATGGTATGGGCGGGTATTTGGATCGGCGGAAGAACTGAGTTGATTTGGATCAGAGGCAACCTCAACGCTCAAATTTATGCTGAGACGATTGTATCTGACGTCATCGTTCCTCTACAAGTGCAAATCGGTCCCTTATTTCAGTTAATGCATGATAATGCACGACCGCACACCGCAAGAGTTGTAAGACAGACTCTCGCCGCAGCTAACATCAATGTCCTGCTCTGGCCTGCTCAGTCGCCAGACTTGAACCCGATTGAGCATGCATGGGATATGCTACAGAGAAGAGCTCTGCCGAATATGGAGGGTATCCAGTCGCAAGAAGACCTTTTTTTGTTGTTGCAACGAACATGGGCGGCCATTCCACAGCGTGATTTGGATGAACTCATTTTGAGTATGCCAAACCGATGTTCTTGTGTTGTTAGTGTTCGCGGTAGAAACACGGATTATTAATTGTTTAAGTTACCCAATAAAATTTTAAAGAAAACTGTTATTTCAGTCTTTTTTTCGAACTTTAATGATAGTGGTTCAAATGTCAAAAATCCCTTTATTAGGAAAATGGCAAATTTCTTTATTAATGCAAAGGTGACTTGGTTTATCGTTACTATGACAAACGAAAACACTTTATTTGATGAATCCTTAAAGAAAATTTTAATTAATATCAATCAGGAGAAAAGTTATTGCAAAAATATATGTTGATCCCTAGACACTTTTGATGTGTGTAATTCGAATACTTACGACTTGCGTGTAGTAATATAATATAATATGAGTTATATGGTCAGTGTCTTCGACTTGTTGCTACACCGTAGCAATGGAGCTACGCTGCCTACGTTGCTATGCCTCGTAGCAAACAACGTAACGTATACTTATTATTTTTGAGATAAGCGCTATTATAAGATAAATTATTGGAGACGTTTCATGATTCCTGTGCTGAAAACCTTGATTAAATCTTTGATCGCGGTTTAGACCCTCATTAAGTAATTTAGCATAACTAGAAGCAGCTGCTTTTAATAATACAATTCTAAAAATAAAATAATTTTTAATAGTTTCGCTTAAAATTATGCTCTTTATTGCAGTATCGTTAAAGTCTAGAATCCGTTTAGTGGCTGTAGTAACGGAGCGAGCCGCACAGAATACAGCGCAGTCCGAGACGTGGGCCACACGAAAATCAATATCAATTTGTGATCGAGCAACAGCAGCAGGTAGACTAGTGTAGAAGGCACACCCGGTGACGGTGGATTTTGCAGGTGCACCGCCTTTCCAGTTCATCTCTGGTATGGCTGATTATGAATATATGATTTTAAAGGGATAACAAGGTAATAGAGCAACATATTGGCCTTCTATCCTGGAATTCCCACGGAATCGGGATTTACGCAGGGGAAAAAAAGGTGGGAACATATTTAAGTAAATTTACAGCAATGAACGGGATCAGTACTACGATAGGAACCCTCACCCTATCTATTCACCACTCATGGTTGACTGGTAGAGAATACCAACGGCATTACAGCCGCCTTTGTACCTATGTGTATGAAGTGTAAATGTAAATGTAAATTTGATTTCCGCATAAACTTGGATCGCAAACCTTCTGTTTGTAATGAACAAGTGGCTAAATAAATCTTCCTTGAGTCAATTAGTCATCGCGGCGCCAGCACAAATACTCGATCACTTTGCTTACTCCGAGCTTTTAATGGACACCGATCTCCATCGGTTATAGATTGCGGCTTTCCGTTAGTTGATTTAAAACGTTTAAAAGGAGCCATACAATTGATACAAAACAAGTACTAACTGGTTATAAGGGAAGCTAGTGAACACATTCGAGCAAATAGTAATGAACGGCTTTGAAGGTCACATTCAAATCAATCTATGAATTCGTAAAGAATTTAGGTATTTTATAAAAAGTTGGTCTGAATATAATAAAGATATGTGTAACTTGGCGCTTACATTCTGCCTAAGTCTAATAACTAGCATCTGCTCGCGGTTTCGCTCGCGTGAAAAGATTTTTCAGCAAAAAAATATAGCCTAAGTATATCACTCAGGAATGATGTAAAATAAACAATAATATAATTTTCAAAAGTGTATTTTTTTCTTCTAAATCTGGAAGTGTATTGAGTAGTCTCAGCACGCTGTATTTTTAACCGACTTCAAAAAAAGGAGGTTCTCAATTCGTCCTGAACTTTTTTATTTTTTTATGTATGTTACCTGATAACTCGGAGACGGCTGGACCGATTTGAAAAAATCTTTTTGCGTTTGAATGGGTATACTTTCTAGTTGGTCCCATTGTTACGAAATTAGGATCTGATGATGGGATCCTGGAGAAATCGAGGGAACTCTTCAAATATTATAGGCACACATATAGCGTTTCGGGTATTTCTTATAGTACCTTGAGCAGTTCCGAAAAGTACCATTTGGGGAAGTTGAACTGATGATGAAGACCACAGATGGCCACTGAAACTCCTCAATAATAAGTATTTCATGGATTGCGATTCGATTACTTGAGTACGGATGTTAAACACTTTATGCTCGTCACAATACATATGTGGTGATGTAGAGCTCATGGTCAAGTACCAGGAAAACTCCTCAAAAATTAACGGCTATGCATCGGGAAAAGCAATATTTAGTAAAAGGTGATAAGTTGTTGACATTATGGCTTTTGTAACTAGATAAATTACAAACCGACCCACTAAAAAGCGTGAAATAAAATTTTAGAAAAAAATAGAACCGACTTCTATATCAAAACACTACAAAGCCAAAAATAACTTTAATTTCGGAAGGTGGTGTGAAAAAAGAAGAAAATCCAAAACCAATAACACCGACTTCCGAAATTAAAGTTATTTTTGGCTTTGTAGTGTTTTGATATAGAAGTCGGTTCTATTTTTTGCTAATTTTTTTTTGTCCTGATAATGTTGCCATGTTGCCCTCTATGAGACATTTACGTCCCATCAGTTTTGCAACAATTTTTTCGTAGTATGGCTTACTACAACAACCTACAACCTAGGAGTCTTTAAGTCCAGAGTCAAAATAAGTGATAATCGGCCTGCTTTAACCCGTTTTAATGCAAATAATGCCAGTATCAGGAGATTCTTCCATAATTAGCAAAGGGATTTTTTAACCCGCTTTTGTTATAACTATAAGTAATAACAAAAGCGGGTTAAAAAATCCCTTTGCTAGTTATATTAATTTATTTCAATATATATGTGTTATAAGTTATATGTTTTGTGTGAGTGCGTGTAAACTGTGTATTGTACCATTAAACCAGGTTTGGTCTACCTTGGTACAAATTTTCAGTAACGCAACTACTTAAACACTAGTTTAGTTGAGCACTAACCAGCATGTTGGCATCTCACTGCACAGTCCACCAGCGTGCGGCACGCCACTGTAACTGTCGTAAAACCAGTTTATTGCTGACGATGGATATTGCCGCTTCATATTTTGAAGTAATATAATGCTCGGATTGATTTGTGCCGTCATGCCGCAACTATTCCAGCATACTTGGCGAGCAGATCGCTCGCGAACATGTGCGCTCTCAAAAATCTAAAATAACGTTTTGCCTGACCCGGGAATTGAACCCGAGATCTCAGCTCGGCGACTCTCGCTCAGCACACGCGCTTGAGACTACTAGACCAACCTTGTTTATTATATCTAGGAGACCAACGAGACAGTTGGTCTAGTAACTCAATACCTTGTGATCGAAAGGTCGCAGGTTTGAACCCCAACTATTACACTACTGTCGTGAACCCACTCCAGACACAATCATATGTAGCTTAGTTGAACGGGTTAACAAGATTGCTAGTAATGTGAATTGTACCCACATTATTAGTTCTGTTTTTATGTAAAAACTTTTAAACAAAAAATTAAACCGACTACTAAGACAACTAAAGACACCGACTACCGAAATTAAAGTTATTTTTCACTTTGCACTGTTTTAATTTTTTGGTAAAAAGTTTTTATTTCACTCTTTTTATTTGGTCGATTTTTAATTTATCTAGTGAGCCTAAATGACAACTACTTATAATCATTTACAAAATATTGCTTTTCCCTATGTTGGGCCTTTAATTGTTGAGGAGTTCTTCTTGTATTTCACCATCAGCTTCACTTCACCATATGCATTGTGACGAGCATATTGTGCTTAATAACCACATTCAAGTAATCGAAGCAGAACACATGAAATACTTATTATTCCTACTTATATATTGAGTAGTTCCTGTGGCCATCTGTGGTCTTCATCATCAGGTCCGCTTCACCAATGGTGCTTTTCGAATGCAACTACACAAGTTACTATAAAAAATACTCAAATCACTATAGGTGTGCCTATAATATTTGAAGAGTTCCCTCGATATCTCCAGGATCCCATCATCAGATCCTGACTTGGTGACAATCGGACCAATTTCGAACTATTCCCTTTCAAACAAAAAAATATTTTTCCAAATCGGTTCAGCGGTCTTCGAGTAATCGGTGAGCATACATAAAAAATATATATACGAGTCGACTTGATAACCTGCTCCTTTTTTTGTCGTCGTGGGTTGAAAATGAAAATGAATGAACTGCCTCGCCTATCAGCACAATACTATCAACCTAAAAGTATGAATGCGTCGCGCGTCGTATCGTAAACCTTCATAAAAATTATTGCACTCACATATAACTTTCCACAAAACTTAGATAGGATTCTCAAGATTTTATCGACGTGTGTGATAAGTTTTAAAGAGATCTTATCACAGTCAGCGAGTGAGGTGACAAATGGTTGGTAAGAAACAGGATACCCTATTTGTTTCTGATACGAATTTCCTTATAGTAGGATCGACAAGAGAGGACGCATCCAATATGTATTTGAGGCTTTATTCAAGACTAGCGACCCGGCCCGGCTTCGCTCGGGTAATAGAGTTTATATTTGCTTAGATTGTGAGCGACGTCTTCGCTTCGCTTCATCGATATTTTAACTATTTTCTCGTCCGGTTACATAGGCACAGACAGACAGCGGGAAGCGACTTTGTTTTATACTATGTAGTAATTACTTAGAACATATAATAGAAAACATTATTTTTAGTATACAGAGTTGATACAACAGAAGGGCATTAAATTACACTACGTATACTTTATGTGTTTAGTGTTAATTTGATCCAGTTAAAAAATAAAAAGAGCCAAAAAAAATGTTTTTTCAAACAAACTAAATAGCTTACAAATCAGAGTAAAACGCAACCAACCTTTGTACATGAATGTGACTGACCTTAAATATCTAGATAACAAAGTGGCAACGTAGCGCGGCGTGTGTTATCTCTTGTCTTGGTCAGATTTATCGCTTTAAGGTGCATCTCATCAAAATCATTTGTGACTAAACTGCTTCTCCTATTTAATTAATTTTTGGTACCAAGCTTGAAAATGGTACCTAGTATACGCAGTTTAAAGGAAAGCCTCTCGGTCGTATCAACTCTGTATGCGAAACCTGAATATAGTTCGTTCAGAATCAGTAACTTAATAGATTCCAATAATTTTTACGCCATGTTTTAGGTATTTTGTCACAAAAATATTTAGTAAAGGTTATAAGTTGGACACCGAGCGTCTCTAATATTACCTATCCGCAATCATACGCGCGCAACACATGTGGTACGGACGACCTTGTAACATTACAAACTAATAAGTTTGTGATTTTTCATGATACAGTTTCAGAATTCTTTACATAGATTCTTTACATATAATATTCCACAATATTCCACAACTTTTTTTTTTTTTTTCACACAACGCCATCTAGTCCCAAACTAAGCAGAGCTTGTGGTATGGGTACTAGACAACTGATAAACATACATATATATTTTTAAATACATACATATTATAGATAAATTACACCCAGACAAAGAACAAATGACCGTGCTCATCACACAAACATTTGTCCTAGGTGGGAATCGAACCCACGACCTAGCGCATAGCAGTCAGGGCCACTGACCACTATACCAACGGGCCTGTATATATAAATATGTGTATATATAAATACTAGACTCGTGTTTTTAGTTTTGTTAAAACATTAAGACTATTAATTGTTACTAACTAAATCAAACATTTCAGACTTTTAACGTAGACTGTAAAATAATCAGTTTATTCCAGCATAAAAATATGTCATCCTTAGTAGGCGAGTGGCGTCTGGCGTGTGGCGGCAATATTCCATTTGGCGCGAAGGAGGCAATATCCCGCCGACCTATGAGATAGTACCCGACCGCAGCGCACCTAGGAATACCTGAATATCAGATTTATTTAGCTGAAGATTCGCGTTTATTTGGAGCTCGAGGATGGACTGGCTCACGGAACATTCTCGATGCGAAATTCTAACATGTTGGGAATATCGCGTTTATTGGGCGCTTGCAATAAACACATCGCTGTCGTAACTGTTTTAGAATCGCTATTCCAGAACAATATAGGTGACATGCGAGACATGCGAGCTTCAAGTGAGAGATCTGTTAGACTCAAGAGAAATGGATACATTGGCGGATCCTTGACAAGTGGAGCGAATTACAAACGTGAACATTGTGTAGACTAGTCAAGGGATGTTTTTTGTTAAGAATAACTTTAAAAATACTAGCCATTGTGTTAACACGACATTGTTCCTTTTACATATACTTAAAGACATGTAAATACTAGTATACATTAGGTTTAATTATTCGTAAGTTTATTTTTTAATTTTATAATTATGTATGTGGGTTTTAATGCCACTTAAAGTCGACGTTCCCTTAGAATGATCTCCAGGATACAGATCCTGACTTACAGAACTTACAGACTAGACTTACAGAAGTCTGTACGTCTAGTTCGACTTTCAAGCAAAATCCTCAGAAAGTTACCCATATCAAGGAAATAACGATCTCGTTTGGATATACGGCAACTGCTGCAAAATACAGAAATGAGTTTCTAGCACCTTTAGACTGAACACATCCGGTGCAAACGGGCCTGAATTATATAGTTATACAGAGTTGATACGTCCGAGGGGCTTTCCTTTAAACTGCGTACCATTTTCAAGCTTTGTACCAAAAATCAATTAAATAGGAGAAGTAGTTTAGTCGCAAATGATTTTGATGAGATGCACCTGAAAGCGATAAATCTGACCAAGACAAGAGATAACACACGCCGCGCTACGTTGCCACTTTGTTACCTAGGTATTTAAGGTCAGTCACATTTATTTACAAAGAGTGGTTGCGTTTTACTCTGATTTGTAAGCTATTTAGTTTATTTGAAAAAAAAAACTTGGCTCTTTTTATTTTTTAACTGAATCAAATTAACACTAAACACGTATAGCATACGTAGTGTAATTTAATGCCCCTCTGTCGTATCAACTCTGAGTATGTTACTGACTGCGTATATTGTGACATACTGGTAGGTAGCTCGGCGGCTACAGATGCATCATGCCTAGGACTAGCTGCAAGTGATCTAGGCAGGCTACTTTTCATGCATCTATATCGAACCAGGAACCACAGGTTTTCCATCAAGAATATTTTATCTTTTCTCTCTAGTTTTGATTTTCTAAACACATTTCTTAAAAAAAAAAACATAGCTTATGATGATGTATACTTCTCCGATACTCAGGGCCGAGTTTTGAATTGCGTATTAGGAGTTAACAACGTGTCAAATTCTGCTTTAATTGCCAAATTTGCAGGTACTTTACGTAGGTAAGTAAACCTTACCAACGTAATATAATGTTTATATTTAATTTGGCGACATGTGACACAATAAGCTGCAGCCGGGCGCCTACAGCCCCGGGCGAGCTGCCGGCGAGTGCTCGTAACACAATCAAAATACGAGGCGCCGCAGCCGACTGCCATGTACCGCCCTAGCACCCCGCCACGAGCCACGAGCCACGAGCTCCGCGGTGCACACGCGTATCTAGGAATATACTACACTGCCTAGGCAAAGATAGGAGTAATGTTATTCTTTCATTTGAAACACCGTTTAATATTTACATAGCGTACGTAGGTACTGCAAAATTGTCTGGATCTCTACACGTTTATGTTTAATATCAGTTATCTTCAGAGTGACATTTATTTAACAAATGATTTTAATTAAATAAGATTTGATATGATTTTTTTTTCGTAAATTTAAACTAGATGATGCCACTGTTTGATAGATGACTACCCTGATAATACTGCAATATAATAAGCCGCATAGATCAAATAAATCATAAGAGAACCACAGGGTTCTCTTAATTTTTTTTATAAAAACCTAGAGATAGTTTTGAAATAACCTGCAGAGGTTAGGCACACACGAATACACACAGACGCACACACACATACACACGCGCGTAAGTACACAAATCATTCTTGAATTTTTTTTTTGTCTCAGTTTATTTTTAATTTTAGATTGTAATTACTTATTATTTTTAAGATTTTTAATTTGTATTTATTTTCTTTTGTGTTTTTTAATGTTAGAACCTACAGATTTGCAATCTTCTTTCTCTTACACTGTGGAAATCGGCTGACGGTCCTTAATATAGATTACTCAGTAATCTAACTAGGACGACAGAAACTAAACTGGTACGTACTCTAGTTATTCCTAATTAAGATTGTAACAACACTGTACAACTTTTTTGATGAAATAAATTATTACTTAGATTGCTATGTCAGAGGTCCTCTTCGAGAAAAGAATCACACAGATTGGAGTGGACCTGTTTAGACCGTGCAAACTTTTGTCAGATTGCATGTAGCCCATCTTAGGACTTTAAGGAGACCAATATTACTAATTAATTAATTACAAATTTTTGAGCTCCTCCATTTGGGTAGGCCGCATAATGTACTCAAACTTCCAGACAGTCATGAAATTTATCCCAAATATTCCTTCATAGTTCACATATAAAAAAGGTTATAAAGATTATGCAGATACGCCTTTGTGAAATTAACCACACAGATTTGATTGGACCATTCACTGCCAACATTCGTCAGTTAGTCCGCTAGCTCTACTGCTAGAAATATTAAGGAGCTTAACTTGAGAAGATGGCAGAAGATACAAAGTTACGTAGTTCACATAGTCATCACTTACGACAATGTTTCCTGAGTAGCTAACGGCATACGTAAACAACGGACGCGCTACATATCACACTCCGTCCTATATTTTGCCCTATATTCACAACATCTTTCACGGCTTATTGGTCGCGCTCAGTACCGCGTAAAGTTGCGAACGGAGCACAAACTAGATGGATCGTGTTCTTGCTCCAGCATCCCGCGGTCGATAGCCGCCACTTAATATTTAAGGCTCTTCGCCTAGCCTGGAGAAACATTAAATGTGCCTTGGTGAAGGTAGCACTATTATTACGTACAGCTGTTGAAGCGATAAAATACACTTTCTTAGTCAAACTGTTGCTAAGAATGTATGATACCTGCGCAATTTATTTTCTCCATTAACTTCTGAAATGCCTACCTGCAGCTATGAATCTGCACCAGTCTAGCAGCAAATAACCACTGCACTGCACCACTGGTTACTTACAGGTAAGTGATTTCAAAGAAAATTATTACTAGCGAACTGCAGCGGGAGTGATATGAAGATTGGAATGACGCTATTGCGACGCACGCTATTTCGAAACAAATTAAGAGTGGTACACCAGTTCGAAAACACATTCAGTCGATAACCGCTATATCGAATGATGTTGTCGCGAACACGCTGATTCGAAAAACTGTTTGAATTGTACGCTAGTACGAAGTCTTGGCATTGAAATCCACTGTTGCAAATAGCATATTCAAATCTGAATTTATCTGTGGATCGAATTCATGACCCAGTGATTACCAAGAACTACCTACGCTATGATGATAAAACTGACACTGAGCTAGTTGTCTATACTACTGCTAAGTATAAATGATTAATATTAGTACTTATTATGGTTTAGCTATGTATTCCTAGCATGCTTCCCGTTTTGATAAGCTAATAACATTACAACACGTTTTGATAAGGCTTATCAGGGTCGCGAGTTCGAACCTCAGACAAATTCAGATTAGAATATGCTATTCGAAACAATTAATTTGAATGCCAAGACTTTCATACTAGCGTACCATTCAAACAGTTTTTCCAATCAGCGTGTTCGCGACAACGTCATCCCACCAAAAACATCCTGTAAAAATAAAAAAGTAATTAAAAAAATTAAAAAACCCGACTGCAACCTTATACTAAAACTAACTGAAAAGCTAATAAAAACAAGCCCATTTTAAATTAAATAAAAGTTGGAAGCAGGTGGGGCCCATACCATTATTATAGTTTCAAACTCAAATGGGTCCTGCCTGCTTCCAACTTTTATTTAATTTAAAACTTTTTACCAAAAAATTAAACCGACTCCCAAAAAACACTGCAAAGTGAAAAATAACTTTAATTTCGGTAGTCGGTGTCTTTAGTTTTGTATTTTCGTTTTTGGCACCGACTTCCGAAATTAAAGTTATTTTTCACTTTGCAGTGTTTTTTGGGAGTCGGTTTAATTTTTTGGTAAAAAGTTTTTATTTCACTCTTTTTAGTTGGTCGATTTATAATTTACCTAGTTACAAGTGCCAAAATGTCAACTACTTATAACATTTTACAAAATATTGCTTTTCCCAATGCTGGGCCGTTAATTTTTGAGGAGTTCTCCTGGTACTTCACCATCAGCTATACATCACCATATGCATTGTGCCGAGCATAAAGTGCTTAACATCCATATTCAAGTAATCAAATCGCAATCCACGAAATACTTATTATTGAGTAGTTTCGGCGGTCATCTGTGGTCTTCATCATCAGTTCCACTTCCCCAAATGGTACTTTTTGAGAGCAACTGCACAAGTTACTATAAGAAATACTAAAAACGCCATAGGTGTGCCTATATTTGAAGAGTTCCCTCGATTTCTCCAGGATCCCATCATCGGATCCTGACTTGGTGACAAATGGTACCAATTTCGAAGTATACCCTATCAAACAACAAAAGAATTTTCCAAATCGGTTCAGCCATCTTTGAGTAATCGGTGAGCATAAATTAAAAAAAATATATATATATACGCGTCGATTTGATAACCTCCTCCTTTTTTTGTCGTCGGTTGAAAATGGGCTTGTTTTTATTAGCTTTTCAGTTAGTTTTAGTATAAGGTTGCAGTCGGGTTTTTTAATTTTTTTAATTACTTTTCTTAATTTCCAGCTTTTTAGTTTACAAATGTGAAAGATTTCGCAGACGATTTAGTTCTTGATACGTGTTTTTTACGATTTGTTACGTTGAATTATTTTTAACCATGTACGTTGTGTATATTTTTGTAATCACCTTTTAAAACCCTTTATTTTGATACCCCACTCGATGGGTTTTGAGAAAAAAAACTTTTTTGGAGGCATAATATAGCGCCAAAAATCCGCCATTTTGTTTTTTTTTTTTATATTCCCAGTGTCACTTTCACAGTCAATACAAATCTAACGATACCTCTCAAGCTAAAATCCGTCGAGCCGTTCAGGCCACAGAGCGTGCCAAACAATTATACATACATACATACTCTCGAAAAACATAACCCTCCTTCTGGCGCAGTCGGGTAAAAATAGCCATGTCTCGCCTAAGCTGCTTGTTTCTCTATAAAAAGTAATAAAATCTCTAAGCAAAGCGAAGCCAATTCTAAGGATCTTTACTGCGATTTCTTTATTAATATAGTTAGATTTTATGTAACCGGCCGTAGAACATACTCTATGCACTTTTACTAGTTAATACATCGAAGTCAACGGCCAAGTCACATAAAATGTAACTATATTAATAAAGAAATCGCAGTAAAGATCCTTAGACTTGGCTTCGCTTTGCTTAGAGATTTCATTACTTTTTATAGAGAAACAAGCAGCTTAGGCGAGACTTGGCTAATTTTTACAGGATGTTTTTGGTGGGATTTCACTTCTTTTTGCAGAAAGCTATTTTTTACTTGATTCGTTTCTTAATTATTCAGACTCCAGTTTCATATTCATTTATAAGAAGAGGCTCGTCACATTGAATAACTTTTGTCAAGGCGCATTTCCATATCTCCCATAGTTCAGCTGAGCTCTAAGGGTTCTTTATCAGATACTTCAACCTTCAATTTTTTATACACATCAGTAAAAGGGACTCGTCACTCTGAATAACTTTTGTCAAAGCGCATTTCCATATCTCCCATAGTTCAGCTGAGCTCTTAGGGTTCTTCATCAGATACATCAGACCTTCAATTTTTTATATACATCAGTAGAAAGGGCTCGTCATACTTAATAACTTTTGTCAAGGCGCATTTCCATGTCTCCCATAGTTCAGCTGAGCTCTTAGTGTTCTTCATCAGATACTTCAGATCTTCAATTTTTTAATTTCAAAAGAAAGGGCTAACCACGCTCAATAAACTTTGTGAACATAACATGTCGATAATTTCAATAGTTCGGCTGGTCTGTTACGGTTTCTTCTCAGGGTCGTAAGATACTCCAGATCTTCCATGATCCTAGTTTTGATAGTTTTCCCTTCATATAGGCACTAAACCTTACTTCTACGCCAAATTTCAGCTCTCTAGGTTTATGGGAAGTACTAGTTCTATTTTGATGATCAGTGAGTCTATATATGTCGAAATAGTACAACTTTGCTTTTGCATAACTTACGAAATAAACAAGCTATAAACATGAAATATTGTGGTTTAAGTGTGTGCTGGTAGCTTACTAGATAACGCTAATGTCAGCGTTCTAAATTTATCCAGAGGTCCCCAAATAGGGGCCTGGAAATACGTCGAAATGGTTCCAGAAAAGGATGGTACGGCAGTGTTTGCTTTGCGCTCGACTTGGCGGGGGCACTGCCGTACCCCCAGATTCGATATAGCGGTTTTCGACTTAATGTGTTTTCGAACTGGCGTTACCACGCTTAATTTGTTTCGAAATAGCGTGCGTCGCAATAACATCATTCGAATCTTCATATCACTCCCAACTGCAGCTGATGCTTAATTGCTTACTTGTCATCAGTTCAGCCATTTTGTTAGATCTACTAAATTGGCTAAGTTCAGCGGCGCGCTCACACCTCATCACATTAACTACCAACCCTATAATATGCTTTCTACAAATTGAAACATTTCTGAAATAGCAGGTAAACAAAAGTCTCCAGGTGAGCCCGAGTGAGCGAAGTCGTAAAAAGTAACATTTACGTCAGCAGCAATTGTTCTCTGCATATTCAGTTGCACGACCAAATACCATCGTGTTCCAATCGTGAGATAATAAGAAAACACAGCACAATAGATAGTTGTCTAAAAGCAATTGCATGCAGATTACATTCGTGCCAGCGATGTTACAAAACAAAGAATCCAGAGCCGGCGCATAACGCGAAGCGACGTAATTACTTGGCAACAAAGACATGCCGCTATAACTAACTGTATTGGGCTCGAGCAGTTAAAGTTAAACTTTCGTTCAGATCGCTATCTAATGCGCTCGGTTAGTGCGCCGCGGCACGGAAACATGCACGCGGTTCCTGAAACTTAAAATGAAGACTACGAGAAATGTTTTGTTTGCCTAGGAATACTAGGTAGGAATCCATGCTGCATTAAAGGAAATAACCCGTGGCACAGTTCACAACACTTAACAAAAATTTGTATGAATAGAACTAGTCTTCAAGGGCAATTTTGTAAAACATCCTTTTCTTATGAAGCTTGAATGGAGTGTGTGGACATTAAAAGCATATATTGAGAGCCGTCAATGTACTAGTTGTGTAATCCGCGCGGGCCCGGGAGGTACACAACAGCACAATGTGGAGACCGTCGCTACCTCGCTAATGGATTTCCGATATAAATATTATTTCGGCGGCGAATTGAATTCCGATTGATGTCGATCGATGGGCTGCGCGCCCGGTGTGTGCTGTGTGCACACATTCCAATAAAAGTTGATATCAACACGTTACAGCCGGATATTTCATGTGTTAGATTTAAATGGGTTTGCGTAATGGTTATATTAAAAATTCTGCTGAAAGCTGTTTGTACTGGCCAGTATGGGCAGGCTTATGTGAAGGCACCGGAGACTATTTGAATATATTTCTGATTTTTGTTTTAATCTCTACAGTCGTGTTTTAATGTTTGCAAGGGGTATCGTGTTGCCTAGCTAATAGGTTCTGATAGGCAGACGACCCATTTAAACCACTAGTACTCTGCTGCATCCTGTTGGACTGGAAGAAAGCTCCAAGCAGACGATGATGATGTGACATTGACAGTTGATGGAATCCAATCTGTGGATAAACTAACAAATGCCACGTACTGACACACTGCTTGGAAACTAATAAAATGCTTGGAAAATAAGTCCAAAAAATGGTTTCCATTTTTTTTTGGACTTATTAGTGTTGTTCAGCGGTAGAGGTTGTATGAAAATGTATTTTTATCTACCATTTCTTTGCGTATTGTATAAAAGTTACAGTATACGCTCTGCCGATATACCCTGTAGAGAGATAGTTTAGTCTCCACGATAGTTTCAGCAGCACTAATTACATAAATCGTCATAATAAAAATATGAAGCAATATGTAACCTGTTGTGCAGTGTATCATGACAAAAGTTTTCAAGCAAAACGAACGAAATTAGTTTCATATTCATGAAATATGTGTCTGCGTATTATTTTTATTTTAAACTAGCTGTGAGCTATGGCCCCGACTGCGTTCGCATGTCAGCTTTTTTTCCGCGTGAATTCCAATCCCGTGTGATTTCCGGGGTAATTTAAAATAATAGGTGTTCATTTATAGCGTAAGTCAGTGCGGATTGTGCTAGTGCGCGGCGCATTAGTCGACGTCATGCACCAGCACACCTCAAATGAGCCGTGAGACAGTCGCCCGCGCATCTTAGAACCGTCTTAGAAGCGACTTTAATGGTTTTCTTTTATCGAAGATGAAGCAAGCTTACCTAAAAGTAACCTATTCACTCTTGACTTAAAGACCCCTAGGTTATAGCTATCGCGTAACACAGACTTCGGCAGGCATTTTCCCTGGAAGCTAGAGCAGGTTTTAGAGCAACTTATAGGCTTTATTTTATCCCAGAATCTCCATCGTTTCGGGATTTATCTGTGTGCTCTAAAAGAACAAATTGGTTCGTGATTAAAGCTCCTGATAACTTCTAAAAACCAAAACAAAATTGAAATAACAATCACTCTTTTCGTTAAAGTTGTTTTCTTCAAGCAATATAATGAATAAAGACCAACTCTGTACGTCGATTCTGTAAAATTCGAACAACAACTCGCATCTCACATAGCTATTCACTGTCACTTCGCTTATGGTTCAAAGTGACCTTGATTTTGCATTCTGTAAACAGCGTCGAAGTGACGGAGGAATTACCTTACCGAATGCCACTTCTCACGTCATCTCATACTTTATCTGTCAAAATCTTTAGTTCAACTCGCTGACACGCTCGCAAGGGTAGCGCTAGTGTAAATTCGAATTAACAACCGAGTTTTTAGAATGTCAATCAATAAACTCACAGCGGATTCAGATTCGAAGTATAGAATGAGGTCTTACAGAATAACACAGCTGATCACAAAAGAGTATGTATTTGTGGTAGGTCACGTCGGGGGCGTCTAATTGGTTGATTATTGGTCCGGAGACCCTCGTCACGGCGGACAGATTGCGAGGCGGCGCATTTAAAGTGAAACTAATGCGAATCCCGTGTTCATTAGTGTTTGCAAAGGACATGGGCCTGTCCCCCCGCCCCCCCCGCCCTGCTCCCCGCGAGCATCGAGCACGTCGTCGGATTACATTAGCATGAGACCGCGACAAAACCGCGGGCGCCGCACTATGTACACAGTTTGCACACGAAATACTGCTTGAGATGTATACATACGAGTAGCAGTAATGTGATGAATAATTCAGCTCATGTGTTCTGCTCGGCTTTGAGTTAACGGACCAATCACCTCGTGAAGAGATGCTGTTTAAACGTTCACTTTTTAAGTTATAAAATATGTATGGATAATCTAAACGAGTAAAAAAATTGTAGCTAAACGGATATTTGTACCCAGGCAACGGTCAACAACGCGGCTCGTCACCCGCGGCACATCAGTCCAGGCTCTCGTCCAATCTCCCGGCGCCGCCTGCGCGCGGCACAGCTCTGTCACTAGTTCAGCTCACAAGCTCCAGCTGAAGTTTTTATTCGACTGCGATTGTTACAAACTTTGCCACGACGTCGTACACGAACTGACTGATATATTTATGGTACTGTTGATTCATGCTCTGGCACGAGCTTCATGTTTTATCACTTCAGTTGCGAGAAAATTGTTTTAGATTTCTTGGTTACATTTCGAGAAGTATAAGCACATGAGTTACATGATCTTATTCCACCAAGCCCGTTTGACCATCGGACTACGAGACAAACGGCGATGCGCCATCGTTATATGGTGGACATCCCACACATATGCATGTGCGTACAGCTAACCAGTGGAATTCCCTGCCGGAGTTTGTTTCCTGATAGCTGTAACTTGGGGGTATTTAAGTCATGAGTGAATAGGTTTCTTCTAGGTCAGCGTGCTTCATCTTCGACCAATTCGTTGCTTACCATTAGGTAAGAAAGTCAAACCACCATCAATAAAAAACGTACAAATATAGCGTGGCATGTCTGCTCAGTAGCATGATGAAGGGAGTTACGCAGCCTACTGATCATAGGACCCCTTTTCGGGCAGTGGTGTTGAAACCGGCAGAGATGATAGCTATTACGTGTGAATGCCGCTAATATACGGCGAATATTATAAATATTTGGGTCATAACGACGCGTTGAGCAGGATGATACAAAGTGATGGCGTCGTAAAGCCACCGCTCGCCCATTATCCTTTAGGTATCGAAGCGCCCACTTACACAGGGTGGCAGAGCATTGCCGCTCCATTGTTGCTGAATATCGCGCTTTACGATATCATTTGATGTACGAGTACACTCATCTACAGTATAACCGTGGTACGGGTAGAGGAGCTGCTTGAAGTGTAATAATATCTGGCATGTAAGAAGACACCCGGTCCGGTTCCAGACCTTCATTTTCAACGAATTGCATACCAATTGAGCGAACGTAAAGTTGTTCAACAGAAACTCAGAGAAACAAAAAGAGAATTACTTATCTTCAAGTATTATTTGATGAATAAGGAAGTTGAGGGAGTTCCAAGTAACTTTCTATAGCTCTCTACAAATCAAACTCACCTCGGAAGCCATACTTAGGCAGCTTTACGTCACGTGAACAACTTGTGGAAACCTTGCAGCGTACAGCCGCCGACCTGCTTCCGGCCGCATGAAACTTTAACTGACACACTGGAGAACTTACGAGACGAGCGCACCTGCGCAACAACACGCGTTTTATTTTTAAGTAGCCAATCAAAGGCGCCTGATTTCCCTAGAGGCAGTTCGTCAAGGAGCTTTTTAATTTGTAGCGCGGCCCCGCGTGCGTGAGCATGAACACTCGCCTACCCTCGTAAATCCACGATAGGCAAAGATAAAAAACTGCAAGTTACTTCTCAAACTTGGTGCAAAGTTATATACAGATCAGATAGCGAGGCGGAAATAAAAGCGGGTCGCGTCCTTCGCTTATCTTTATACGCGCCGCCGAGCACCACTTGTAACTGTTTCTGTATCATGATTTCTTCATTGTCATTTACGACAATGTCACTTTGAGTGTAGTTTTATGGAGCAATTCGCCATACTGTGTAATAAAATCACAATATTTTATAACCTACACAGGCTGCGTTCTGTTTTATTTGTATTCTAAGCGAACTGGAACATATTACATGATTTTGCAATCGTAAGCAGTTCGTCAATAGCTCGGCGGACAGCCTGATCGATCACTCCAAGCAACGATCTGTCAATAGCGTGGCACACTGTGCTCGATACACACCTTTTGATATTCCACCAAATTAATATAAAATTCTTATGTTAATACTAATTATTACCTACGTATTAATAAAATATCATGAAAGATGTATCCATGTAAGATGATGAAAAAAAATATCATGAAAGATGTATTTCTATACAAATAATTTGCACGCTTGTTACAAGCAAAACATGTTGTACCAATTTAGAATTTTGTATCACCTATTATACCTACCATGTTTTTAGCAAATAAGTATGATTAAAAAAATATATTATCCAAAAGTCACACCAATAAATGAATTGAATTGGATTGTAGGTTTTCAAACACAAGCACACAGTGTACTGTTATTTCTTTATTGAATGTTTGCATACACGTAGTACATGCATTGCTATGTTATACGAGTACAGCATGTTCACCGATATCGATGTATCAGTTAGATACCATCAGACGAACATTCCGTAAATGATAAAAGAATAGTTGCCAATCGCTGGGACAAGTAATCTAGCGCTAGTGATGTACGAGTCGACGATCACTCGATGGGTTTCGATAGTCGCACATCGATACATCGTTTCGTGCATCGCATCGCGCCAGGTAATCTATCGACGTTACAGCCGGGAACTTTATTAAACTGACGATGCATATTTTGTAAACGGCTTTTAAAAAGTACTTTATTGGCTTAATGCGGAAATTTCCCGGTTGACGTATAGGAGTAATGATAGTTTAATCCGGTGTATTGGGTTAAATACACATGTTCTTTGCAAGTCAGCTCAGGCAAAGAATCTTCTTTAATAATAATAAAAATACATTACAGAAATGGCCCTAATGCCAGATAATTTCTTCTATACAAACAAGTGATTTTGTAAGGTGGCACTTTCTTAAGTACTTAAGATATCTCATTATAAGTATCTCACGTCAAAAAGGCTCCCTCAGCCGGTGTGTTCAGTGGCCGAGAGAAGTTTTTCAACGAATGATAGAGAGTATTGTGATGATCATCACAATACTCCCTCTCATTCCTCGCCTGTCTATCAATATTTAGGGCCAGTGTTGTAAATTGGTGCATGACAGGTGAGAGCTATTTGTGGAATTGTGGACCATATCGGGTTCGTCTCAAATCGGTCGCGGCCAATGAAATCAAGACTGCTACTCTGTCAATCGGACTTCGGATATAAACCGTTTTTTACCCCACCATGCATTGATTATGAAATTCTTTCTGCATCTTTTCACTTTTAGTCTAATTAAATTATGTGCAAAATTATGTTTGGCTTTTTGGTTTCAGGTGGGTCAGGGTTTGGTTTTGTGGACTGTACTTAAATTATACCCAGATATATTCTTATTATGTGTAATTACCTTTTTACAATGGTTGTTCTTTATATAGTCGTCGTCGCGGCACACAAAAAAAGCGAGAGAGTCTGCGGCGCGCGCGCGGCTCGTGTAAGTCCGTTGGTACCCTCCCCTCTTCGCCCCGTCCCGCCTCCCGCGTTACTTGCTGCTGCCGTGTTGCGTGGACGCCGCGGTCATCATCAACATGCCCCCGGCCTTGGAAGCACCAGGTTCCAATGAAGCTGAGCTGCTGCGGTCATCAACTGGATGCAGAAGTGGACTGATTTTCGGGAATGATCGGCGAATGACGCCCGTCTGTGTTTTGATGGTAGCCACACGTGATATACCATCCTTGCCGGTGAATGTTTGCAGCACTCGTCCGAGGCGCCACTTCAGAGGAGGTAAGTTGTCTTCTTTGATTACGACTAGGGTGTCAGGTGTGAGCGTGTCTCGGTTGAGTTGCCATTTCGTCCTCTTCTGAAGCTCAGAGACATATTCGGTTGACCACCGTTGCCAGAAATTCTGTCTCATCTGTTCCACGCGATCGTAACGTGGCAAACGCTGCGTAGCCGTTGCGGTGAGGTCTGGGCTGGCTGGTGCGGTGAGCGGTCGGCCAATCAGGAAATGAGCAGGAGTTAAAGGAAGCAGGTCGTTCAGGTCTGTGGACATCGGGTACATAGGTCGGGAATTGAGTACAGCCTCAATTTGTGCCAATATCGTTGTCAACTCCTCATAAGTAAAGTTTGCATTGCCTACAATGCGACATAAATGAAACTTGCAGGACTTGACCCCTGCCTCCCACAAACCACCAAAATGAGGCGAGTATGGTGGGACAAATGTGAATTTAATAGCATTATTCGTTGTAAAATCTATAATATCGGATTGTGACGAATCTAAAAATTTTGAAAATTCTTTTAAAGCTCCAACAAAAGTAGTGCCATTGTCAGAATAAATCTGCATAGGTTTGCCACGTCGAGAGATGAAACGCTTCAATGCCAGCAAGTACGCTTTAGTAGTAAGACTTGTAACCAATTCTAAATGTATTGCGCGCGTAGCAAAACATACAAAAAGACAGATGTAGCATTTCGTTAACTTGGCCCCCCTACCTTCACGGTTCAACATGAACAATGGCCCAGCGTAGTCCACGCCACTACGTATGAATGGATACCCTGGCTCCAATCGTTCAGTAGGTAAGTTACCCATTTGTATGTTCAATGGTTTAGGTTGCATGCGCTTTCACTTCATGCAGCTGTGAACCACTTGCTTAGCCAAGTTACGCCCTCTAGTAGGCCACCAAGTATCTCTTATTGTAGCCAGTAATAACTGAGCTCCTGCGTGTAACAATTCCTCATGCTGATGCTCGAATATAAGTCGAGTGAGCTTGTGTTTACCGCACAACAACAAAGGATGTTTTTTATCATAAGAAAATGTGTCTGAATGTGATAATCTTCCACCTACTCTAATTAGATCGTGTTCATCTAGGAATACGTTTAAACTAGATATACTACGTGGGCTTGTTACTTGACGATTATGTTTCAGAGTGTCATACACATTCAAAAAAACTTGTTGTTGTGCTATTCGAGTTAAAATTCTAACAGAAATATTTAATTCATCTACGGATAGGCAACCTGTGAGACGCTGTGGTTTTAGTTTTGTACGACTGTTATTTACAAAACGCATAATATACGCCACAACACGTCGTAGTCGGTTAAAATGTGAGAATCTATCGAATAAAAACGAATCAGACTTTATTTGAACAAGCAATAAAGTTTTATTTATTTTCAATTCAGGTAATTCATCATGATGAATATTACTTGAATCAATATTATGTTCCCATTGTGGGTTAGGAATATTAAAAAATGATGGGCCGTACCACCATAAGTCGTTAGTTATAAGTAAATCCAAATGTACACCGCGCGATAACAAATCAGCTGGGTTTTGTTTGCCGGCTACGTGAAGCCACGGCATATCACCCGTGAGTTCATTAATTTGCACAACTCGGTTCTGTACAAATGTCTTCAATAAGTTAGGCGACATCTTAAGCCACCCTAAAACGATTGTTGAGTCTGACCAAAAGTATACCTTATGAAAACTCAATCGTAATGAGTTACATATTTTCGTAAACAACTTTGCAGCCACTACCGCTCCACATAGTTCTAAACGAGGCACGCTAACCGGTTTGACGGGTGCGACCTTACTCTTCGCGCATAACAACTTGACCGATATCAGCTGTGCATCTGTATAGCTGCGTACATAAGCGCAGGCCCCGTATGCGTCTTGCGAGGCGTCACAAAAAATATGTAACTCAACAATGTGTGAGTCCTCTCCAACAACATAACGTGGAATGCGTATATCTTTTAAATATGATAATTTTGTAATAAAATTCTGCCAATTCAAAAGTATATTTGTTGGAACTGCATCATCCCACCCTATCTTACACAACCACAGTTTTTGCAAAATTATTTTAGCTATAATTATAGTTGGTGTGAGTAAACCCAAGGGATCATATATCTGTGCGATTACTGAGAGAATGTTGCGTTTAGTAGCGTGAGTTACGTCATGGTCACATTTTGTGTTAAAATACAATTCATCAGATGAATGGAACCACCCCATGCCTAGTGTTTTGGTATGACAATTTTCCCCTTGTGTAAATTCCTTAGACGAAAACAGTGGTTCGATTTGTGGAGATGGTGAATTAAATACCCACTTTCTAAGGGAAAAACAACCTGATTCCAATACTTCAGAAACATCTTTACATATTTGTAACAACCTTTGTTGATCCTGATGTCCCGTTATCAGATCATCGACATAGAAATCGTCGTTAATTACCTGTGCGATGACGTCATCCTCACATTCCAACGCAAGTTGTTTCAAACATCTAATACTGAGATATGGTGCGGAAGCCGTCGCGTAAGTGACCGTGTTAAGCTGAAATACACCGAGCGGCTCAGATGGATCTTCCCTCCAAAGTATTAGTTGCAGATTTCTCTGGTCAGGCTGAACTAATATTTGTCGATACATTTTTGCGATGTCGGCACATGCAACATATTTAAATTGCCTAAAACGAAGCAAAATCGAAAACAAATCATTTTGTAACGCAGGCCCAATGTGTTGTATGTCATTTAATGATTTGCCTGAACTGGACTTTGCACTTCCGTCAAAGACAACTCTAAGTTTGGTTGTTGTACTTTGTTCCCTATAAACGCCGTGATGCGGTAATATATAAAAAGGGGATGTGTATTCTGTTATGCGACTCATGTGTCCCAGACGTAAATATTCACTCATAAAATCAGTGTACATTTGTCGATAGCTAGGTGCGCTCCTAATGAGTTTGCGTTCGAGTGCGAGAAACCTGTTTTTTGCCATAGAATATGTGTCCTGCAAAACATCAGCTGATTGACTGAGCGGAATGCGCACGGAAAAACGGCCCTTATCGTCGCGTAAAGTCGTGTCTCGGAATAAATTTTCGCATGCAGTTTCATCCTTAGTGAAATTGTTATTTATTGAAGGTATTTCTTCCAGTTCCCAAAATCGTTTGAGTTCTGAATCTAAAGTTTGCGTGTGATTACAATGAGTTAGGTTAGCGCGTGAAACCTTTTCATGAACAATTCCCGATATGATCCAGCCCAGTTGCGTGTTTTGCAGATATGGACCATTCGGTAATCGTATGAGGCCATCTCTAAGCAGGTCCCAGAACTTATCTGCTCCTATCAATAAATCAATGTCGTTAGACAGATAGAATTCGGGATCAGCCAGCTGAATATGGTTTGGTATAGAAATATTTCTGTGATTATTTCTTAGTGAAGGTAGTTGTGCCGTTATACGATGTAAAACCAAACAGTTGAAGCGCGCGTTATACGTGTTTGTTTTAGATCGCATTTGAATACAACATGATTGTGTGGATTGAGAGATAGTGTTACCTACTCCTATTACTTGAACAGTGGACTGTATCAATGGAAGGTTAAGTTTTTTACAATGCGATTCAGATATGAAGCAATGTTGGCTCCCGTTATCGAGGAGAGCTCGAGTTGTGTGATATTTATTTTGTGCGTCCGCTATTTCTACTAATGCGGTCGATAATAGTACGACATTTGGAGAATAATGTGCCGTGATGTTATTATCTTCGCTTTGAATTGTGTGAGACTTGCAAGACGTAGTTAGCGGTATTTGTGTGTGCGAAGCACTCGTATCACTTAAATCAGACTGTGGCATTATTTGCGTGATTTGAGCAACAGCTGATGATGTACGAGAGTCTGCTACATCAGAGTGAATTAACGAATTATGTTTCTTGTTACAAAGTCTGCACGGTCCATACCAACAATCCTTTAAGACGTGATCTGATCGTAAACAATTACGACATAACTTTTTGTTCTCAATGAAGTCTAACTTATCTTTAAGAGATAGATTTAGGAAATCTTCACACGAGTACACTGGGTGGTTGGAACCACACTGAGCGCATTTGTAACGAGGTGAATGAGATGATATTTTGTTATTGTTATCTTTGTGTGTTATAACATGACTGTGTGATTTTGTGACCGACTGTTTCTTTGTGTGTGAGTCCGACGATTGTTTACTTTGAGGCCTAATAGATTCTAAAAAATCAGCACGATCCGTGAGGAACTTCATCAAATCAGAAAGTTTTAATTTTTCTACTTTCGGGAGGGTACTTTTATGACTTTCCCACTCGCGATCTGTTGAAGAGTCCAGCTTCGAAGTAATTATGTAGATAATTAATGTATCCCAAGTATCTGTAGGTTCTCCTAAAGTTCTTAATGCCCGAATGTTTCTCAAAACTGTATCAATGAGTCTGCGAATTTGACCAGCTGATTCTTTATTCATTGCTTGCGCATAGAATAACGCTTTGACGTGGTTACTAACTAGCAAATTGTCGTTATTGAATCTATTCACTAAGAGACTCCAAGCAACTAAATAATTGTCTGAGGAAAACTCAAGTGCCTTTACTACTTGTAACGCATCACCAGTAAGCACAGATCGTAAATAGTGGAATTTCTGTATGTTGTCCAGGTTGTCACTATTGTGTATCATAGATACGTAAGTGTCGCGAAACTCGAGCCACTGATCATACGAACCGTCGAATTTTGGCAAAGAAATTGTGGGTAACTTCATATAGTTGGAATTAGAAGTTCGACTTTGACCCCCAGAGTTTACATTGGAATTATCTTTAAGCATACATTTAGCCTTGCCTACCATAGCGTAAAACTGATTTTGAAACGTTTCTCTCTCTAGCGATTCTCCTTCCAGATCACTATCTGATATATAGGAGTCTATCTCATCTTGTAAATTAGAAAATTGATCGATTAATAATTTATAAGCGTGGTAACGCTCTTCTAATTCAGCTTTTTGAGCGCCCGTTACTTGCGTATCATCCAAAGACTGAATATATTTTGAAAACAGTGTTAATTTTCTTTTAACAACACCTCGTTTTTTAACTAAATCACGAATAATTTCATCACTAGTTTCTATGTCTACAATAGAATGTCTTTTTGTATTGCTCATATTGGTGGCTTGCAAGAGAAAAGAATCAAGTACTTACAGTAAACCGGTACGCGGCGTGAGTCCGTGGTAGGTAGACGCACAATTTTACACTGGAATTTTGCGAAAAAAGAACGATATTAGCACAAATTGAACTGAGTTCTGGGTACGGGTAATAAATGGATGGATTGACTCAGGTTGCACCAGAAGATGTTGCTCCAGAAGATTGTTCTAGAAGGCGTTGCTCCACGTGATTGTTCCAGGAGGCGTTGCTCCAGAAGATTGTTCGGCTCGAAGGTTCAAAATTATGTTTGGCTTTTTGGTTTCAGGTGGGTCAGGGTTTGGTTTTGTGGACTGTACTTAAATTATACCCAGATATATTCTTATTATGTGTAATTACCTTTTTACAATGGTTGTTCTTTATATAGTCGTCGTCGCGGCACACAAAAAAGCGAGAGAGTCTGCGGCGCGCGCGCGGCTCGTGTAAGTCCGTTGGTACCCTCCCCTCTTCACCCCGTCCCGCCTCCCGCGTTAATTGCTGCTGCCGTGTTGCGTGGACGCCGCGGTCGTCATCAACAAATAACATTTAAAAAAAAAAAACATTAAATTCCAGCTCTTAAGACTTCATCACCCATTTTAACCCCTGTAAAGGTTGATATTCCTAAAATTCAAAAACGTGCAGTTATTAATTGACTTTGGAGGATAGTTACAAAAAAAATAATAATCTGAATCATTTTTATTTCCTAACGTACGTTATTGTGATGGCTTGAAACACAGGTTTTTATAAACCTAAATCAGGCAGGTCGCTAGATTACAGTAAGCAGTATATTTGACCGCTACTGAACTTAAGATAAATCACCATTTTACCAATATTTTTCAAGCATTTAGATTTACCCTTTAAACAATAAATATTTATTTTCTGGACTATATGTACTTTTCTGTAAACAGGTTATATGAAAAAAAAAAATACAATTATAAATTATAATTGAGTCCAGTTTAAATCCAAGCAATAAGATGTATACCATACACACCACTTCTTCCGTACAGATTGACTTCAGCAATCTACTTACTAGTAGGTACGCTTCTTGTTATGAACTACGACTTATCATAGAAACTCAAAACAACATGTTTTGAATTTCTATGGTATATACCTAATAAAGAAAAACAATTTTAAGTTTTACTACTTGTACTAAAACTTCAGCTCTTAGGGGAATATTATGATGATGATATCACGAAAGCCCTGCAGCTCGCCTAGTTCTCGGTTACCGCGCGAGTACTCGAGCCAGTGCGCCAGTCGAGTCAGCCACTCGCGTCGAGTGCTCTCCGCCGCGGTGTGAACAGTTAGCTCTCAGCGCTACTACTGTCACAGGGAAAGGTGACTTCAAGAGCTCATCATAGTCCGTGCCAGTGTGTACTGAGCTATTCTGATAGAGCAGACACAATCTAGCCTTCACTTTACTTTTACTTGCTAGCGATGAGTTAAGGCGTATTTACAATATTGTCTACATCATAAAGTGGTAGTTTCTTGGAGCAGACATTTATTGAGATTATGGAGGATTTACAGCTAATAAAACATACAAAAAAAGGAAAACATAGTTGCCAGAAAGCCAATCACAAGTTCTCACTTTTGAAAATGTCTATCTTTGAAAATAATCTTATATTTCAGACTTTATTTAGACGTATCATACAATTTACGATGTCAGTGTAATGACAGCAACACACTAGGTACAAAAAATTAACGTTACATACATTGTTAGAAATAATATACATTAGGAATACGAAAAACACCACTGTTGTTGAAAAAGTTGTTGTGAAAGGATAGTAAGTTGTTTGACAGAGTATGCGCCGCCGCGCCGGGACATGCATCACCGCCGCTCGCTGCTGCCCACTGACCCCCCCCCCCCCCCCCCTCCGCCTCCGGGCCGCGCCATAAACAACATCCAACCTTAACTATAAATCCGGTTCCAGAAAGATTCAAATTGGATCGCACACAGCGCGGCGCACTTACCGTCGGCTGCTTAAATAAGTTTAGTTCAGTCTGTCGCACAACTGATTGTGCTCCGGTTACGACAATAAAATATCTAGTTATCTCAGCACGCTTCGTTGAGCGAGCGCCGAGCAATCTCGCGCCGAACACAATACACCAAAATTGCTAACATTGGCAAGAAATGCACAGTTTAACAAAACTGCGGCGAGAAAGAGAGAGAATAGTGCATTCTGTGCAGTTGTAGGTAACGTATCGAGTCTATCGAGTACTCGGCCGAGGAAGGTGCGCCTGTTAATTCTATGTTCGGCGTTAAACTCCAGTTAACAAAACGGAACGTCCCGCGTCCGCCGGAGAACTGAAAGTTGTGCCGTTAAGCTGCCGCCGCGCCCGAGGACGACTGCTATTGTTCTAAATGAATCTTAACTTTTCAATTTAGCACGCGGCGGTGGCCATTAAACTTTTAAGGAGCAGGACTCAACTTCGATTGCCCGTTAAGACACATAAAGCGCCTGTCAGAGGATCGCTGAGAGTGAACACAGCCGAGCCAGTGGGGAGGTATCTTTATCTTCACCCGGCGCGGACTGGAGGGCACTTCACAACACTAATTCCTCCTCTAATGCTCTTTCGTAACCATTTTCCCTATCGTTCTTCAGTTTTGTAGTTTGTCGTTTATTTCTGCAAAATAGAGTATACTACTCTATTATCCAAATTAATCCCTCATTTATAGAGTGCATTTTATCAGCTATTCTAGTGAAAGAGTCGGGTTTTCTCAGAGTTAGGAAACACTGGCCTCAACGAGTTTACATTTACGAAAAAAAAAACGTATAAAAGTTGTATTTACCTATACTTATTTGCAAAATAAACCTCATTATTTCAGAGACTTCAGTGGAGTCCGACATGACTGTGTTGCAAGAACTGTGAGTTCTGAGTGTTATCTAATACTCTGGCGCGGTGCAAATAAGTTGTATAGTGTAAATACCTGGCGCCTGCACCGTGCAGCTGCCGGGTGTACCGCTGCGCTCGAAAACATTCCACAGTTCGTCGGTGCGACTGCTGTAATAACACTAACTCCTTCACTTGTATCGCGTCCCGGACATGTTTGCTGCAAGCTTCTCAGAAATTCTATCAGAACAAAACTCTATGTAATTTAAATGTAGGTAGTACATCAGGGAGAGACGTGGAGTGAGAGTTTTCCTATACATTTCATGAGACGTGGTCGATCCAACACCATACAGTCAAAAATCATTACCTCACTACCATCCCTTAATCATATATGTTATAGGTATATATTTTTATAGTATTTATATAATATTTTTTTCTTTTATCTGTATCTGTGTGTACAATTAATAATTGTACACACATATAAGTTTATTTGCCAATGACAGTACTACAGGAGATTACAAGACAGTGTCAGCACTTAAACACATTTTCTAAAATAAGCAGAACTTTTAGGCTCTTCTATGTATGTTTGCTATTTTCTTGTTTTTGTATTTACATCAATCAATTAATAGTGAAAAGAGAAGTATTGTTCGCACCAGTATTTAAATTACTTATAAAATAATGAAATAGCTAATCTTCGTCTTCATTATCAGCTGCAATGTTAGAAGGCAACATTTACATTATTATTAGGCTCTAAATGATCATGTCACCTCTCGAACAGCCGACGTTCATCCTGTTTGCTAGCTGAGCGCACGCCATGTTGTTAGCGAAGCGTTTAGATCGCGTTGTTGTTGATAAACGCTCACCATTCCACCGTGCAAACGGCTGCACGTGCTGAATGCTTACAACACAACAATTATACACAACACAGCCGCGATACTATGATATCAGCCTAAACAGCAGATCGATATATCGGCATCGTTTGTAGTTTTAGCACGAAGCTGAGGTTTATGGTATATTAAACGCTAGAACGAAGAAAAATGTTCATAATTTATTTTTAAATCACGTTCAGTATTTCCGCGGTGGGATTTCACCTGCAACGTTGTAATGTGTCCGCGTCCCCCGCACCGCGCCGTGCCGCGCCGCGCCGTGCTTTGAGATTGGTTTTCTCTTATAAGGCTTTCCTAGAATACGGGGATTACCATTTTCCCACCTACCTTTATATTTACACTAGCATTTTGACCCGGATTTGTGCGAGAGCTATATATTACGTACAAAGGAGACAGAATTCGCAGCTCGACGTGCGCTAACATCTTTAACATAAACGAGATCAGATTGGTAACCGACGAATATCTACGAATAGAGATTTGGTGTATTTTGTTTAAAAAAAATAAAGTAACGCACTGCAAAACTATCAAACAATGTTTTTGACGGGCGCTCTCGGTTTGTTAGATATCGATTGTATGTAAAATGAGCATTATATTTGTACTTGGGATGGATGAGAATTCCGTACGAGTATTGTAAGCTGAGACTAGTTTCTATTTGCGGCTTCGCTTGCCTATATTATACCAAGAAAGAACGAACTACCTAGATGGAATTATTGTTATCTAAACATTGTCTCTATGGTGATCCATTCTTATGCCCAAGTAAATCCATATCTTTATGTTAATATAAATTATGTTGTTAGTAGCTAACATAACCAGTGCGGTGCCAGCAGCGAGCGCGGGCTATTCGACTCATACGCGTATCCGCGTGATCCGCCCCACTCGCTGTCAAATTGAGGAATGATACGGCACGCGTCACTAACATTCAGTACCTTCATATACACAATACATACTGGTTACATGCATAATTGGCATTGTGATGTCTTGGTTAACAGCGAATAGCTTGACTCTAAATGTGGAGAAAACCAAATATATCACATTTTCACTTAAATCGTCTTCTCAACCTGACGATACATTTTTAGTCAAAGCTCACAATTGTAGTGCTAGCCCAATATCGTGTTCCTGCTTTACCCTGACAAGAACAACTATTGTGAGATATCTTGGAATTTTAATAGATAATCTTTTGTCATGGAAAGCCCAAATAAGTTCACTCACCGCAAGGGTTAGAAAGTTGATAACCGTATTTAAAAATCTGCGCTATAGTGCTGATGTTGAAACCTTGCGTATGGTTTATTTATCTCTTTGCCAGTCTGTGCTATCTTTTGGCATCACGGTCTGGGGCGGTGCTGTGAAGACAAGTATGATGCAACTGGAGAGGGCACAGAGAGCTGTCCTCAAGGTTATGACCTTTAAACATTTTCGGTTCAGTACCATAAAATTGTACAAAGAATGCCAGGTCATGACCGTGCGACAGCTGTTTGTGCTAAATTGTACGTTGCGCAAACATTCTTCTTTAAAGCTGGACCTCAATCTTCTGACAAAGCGTAGGACAACAAATGTATGTCCTATAGAGAGACGTAAAACAAAACTTGCAAAACGACATTTTAGGATTCTTGGCAGTCGTATTTACAACACTGTTAATAAGCAATGTAACATCTACCAGCTTAGTAAATTTAAATGTAAAAGGGAGGTCAGTAAATGGATTATTAGTCTTAACTATGAGGAGGTAGAACAAATACTGTATCCGTAGGACGTACAAGTTACAACCAATACTTTATCAGTTACATAAACAATTCAACACCCACCAGCATGTACACACATATCACACACATTCACCCACATTCACACACGATCATACTTACTCATCCCAACACACACATACATAACACTGCACAGAAAGTTTTATTAATATTATTATTTTCTGTAATTTGCATTATTATTTTAAATTTTTGCTTGTATGGTATCTTTATTACTGTTTATATTGCCTAAATTGTGTACACAACTTAACTCCGAACATTTAATTAGTGTTAATAATGCCAATTTTGAGAGCCCTGACACCCATAACACAAGTTTAATCTTAGCTTGGGTGTCAGTGATCTATAACAGGGATGTTGCGGATGCTGATTTTTTCACATCCGCGGATGTGAATGCGGATGCGGATTTCTGAAAGCTCGCATCCGCGTATGCGGATGCGGATGCGGATGTTTGAGTTCATATAAAAAAGTATATGAATGAAGAATTAAAATAACGATATAGTAATCATATATTTTTTATTGATTAGAATTAGTATGTGAAGTTAAAAATAGGAGCATTATACTAAATAAAAAGTAATATTGCCGCTTTCTCTGATTCAAGCCGTTTACGCAGAGGTTCGTAAATTAAACCCGCGCTACTAAATAATTGTTCGCTAGGAACACTGCCTGGTGGAGTGGATAAAAATCTTCGTGCTATCGGTGATAATATGTTAAATTCCTCTCGATGAACACTCCACCATTTAAGAGGATTCTCATCCACATTGACTCTTTTTTTTAGTGCGATAAGAAAGTAATTCCTTTTTGAGTACAGCTTCAGTGCTACCATTTTCTGGTATTTCTTGACTCTCATCTTCACTTGAGGAATCTAACATCATGGCAAGATCGTTTTTTAAGCATGGCTTTCTGAGGGAACCTGACGTCCCTGGTCCTAGTAGTCCCATATCCTTTTCCGTGGAATCTGTCATTCTCATTCTTTTAGCCCCTTCGGAATTGGCATTAAGAGAATCGGAAACGTCACTTTTGTAAACACTGTAATAGTAGTGTTTACAAAAGTTTAACAGTGGTCATTGTTTGAGCGCGCTCTCAGGGCACGCGTGTCGTATGTCTGTTTACATTATATTTAATTTATAGTATTTATAATAATATTCCTTTGTGCATCGTATGTACGGTTCTAAGTGCGCGTGTCTCAGACGTTGTATATGATCGGCATCTTCTCAAAAGCGAAGGGTAGATAGGCTACATATCTATACGATAAGTATCCCACAGCGCAAACAAACACGTAATGATTTATTTACAAGAAACAAATGAATTTCTTTCTGGTTGCAACTTGTCTTACATCCGCATCCGCATGAAAATCCACATTGATTATTGCGGATGCGGATGCGGATGCAGATGTCCAAATCCATACGGAAGCTCCGCATTTGCGGATGCGGATGCGAATATTCGCAACATCCCTGATCTATAACTCAGTGTAAAGCTACAATTTATGAGATGAAATGTTTTGTTATTAGTGAGTAATGACTAACCACATGTAAATTGTAAACTGGAAATAAAGATTTATTATTATTATTATTATAATAGGTATATAGCCTCGGATTACATTCAATTTTGAATGTTTGCAGAAATATGTGAAACAATGTTTATATGGCTTATAATTGCTAATTAAGGTTAAGTACTAACATAGTATTAAGGAATTTTGTAACTAACCAGTTGAGTCTTGTTACTTGACATAAATTAAATGAAATTATAAAAATGCACTAACTACTTCAGACGTGAAGACTCTGCGAAGAGAGCGGCAAACAAGTTTGCTTTTTTTTCAGCGGAGTGAGCCAGAGACCCGTCAGGTTTGAGCAGTGGTGGTAGTGAGGGGCGACAGAAGTTCGATTCGACCGACTTTGCCAGGGACCAAAACGCTTTGCTTCCAGCAGGGTATGAATCATTTTATTATAATTTTCACTTAACTTATAATTAGTGCCTGTAAATCTCTATATGTGGATTTTAAGATCTTTACGTGAATATATAACGAGTTGAATACCACCCTTAATTTTTTTTAATCCAAATATTTCCGTTTTTGTACTTATAAATAAAAATATAGTAGATTTTCGTATTTATTACGCGTAACTAACCGTATTCTACAACCACTAGCGCTACCTATTATTTTAGAGGGTCACTACACCATGCCGCCTCCATTGGTTTATTTAAAAGTGACACTAGATAGCGTTGTGCAATTACGTCACGATCCTGAATCAAGTATGGAGCAACCAGAAATTAAATTAAATTCGATAGACGAAATAGACTGTCCACGGTATCTAAAAAAAACGAGCAAATTAAGTACGCAAAAAGAACGAGGATGATTCGTCGCTAACTGTTGGTTTATTAAATGTCATCACGATAAAAATAGGTGCACGTGTAATGTTGCGAAGAAACGTAGATGTCAGTAAAGGACTGGTAAACAGATCCATTGGAAAAATAGAGAAGGTACATTGGGACGTCGACAACGGTAATAACGCACTTAAAATTACACATAATTTAATTTACAAACTAGAACGAGTCAAGACCAAGTTTCAGATATTAAGTAATGTATATGTGCACAGGGAACAATTCCCTATTTGCTTAGCATATGCTATTACTATCCACAAATCATAAGGCCTTAGCCTTGAAAGTGCTCTTCTCGACATAGAACGTAATTATATAGCCTTTGTAAGTTCTCTAGTTTCTGTTCTTCTCTCAAGTATTTGTCGGTTCTTATTTTATTATTCCGAAAATTTGGCTTGCTGGTAGAAACTAACCATCGAACATAATAATTCGTATATGAGAACTAGCCAGGTCAGACCTTAGGCTACAATATATTCTCCTAAGTTATAAGAAAAAATGGTATTTTATGTTGTTATAAATAAATTTCAGGACTGACCATTGAACTTGGCACCCATTTACATTTCACTTCTTTTGTCGTTGAAGTCAACAACCAAGGCATATATGTATATTGAACTTGGCTCTCATTTCACATTTATGTTTTTGATGGGATTGTTACCTACAAAAATAGGTATAGCATTGGTGTTCGTATGTAAAAAACAGACATAAGTTAACCCTTTTTTTTCTGGGTGAGAAACTCATCTAGTGACTCCTCTCGCTGTGGATGGAGCAAAAGGAAGTGTCAGACTTCTACTGACTAAAAACCCACCCTGCTCGTTCAGCTGCCCTTGTGTTCCAGGGCCGCGGTATCTCGTGAGAACATTACCGCAACCCCGTAAGGCTTGGTAAGACTGGTGTCAGTCGTACCGTGCTAGCTATTGGATTTTAGAGGTCAGATAGGCAGTCGCTCCATCCTGCCGGGGTTGCGAGATACCGCGGCCCCGAAACGCTAGGGCAGCTGAAGGAACAGACTTCTACTGACTAAAAATCCACTTTTTAGTCAGTAGAAGTCTGACATACCCTTCCGCTCCACCCACAGCGGGAGAAGTCTTTCGATGATTTTCCCAACAAGCCGATGATGATATAAAAGTTAAGCAACGATTATACTCGTCAAATACACAGAGACAACAATTTGTAATAATAAAGTAAGCCAGTATCAATACTTGTTAGTGTCCTAGACCAATGTTACCTCGCAAAGATTAATTGTTTCGACTTTGGTATAACTTTAAGTACAAAATGGTTATTATTTTATGAATTTGGTAACTAAGACATACCTGCTGCATTTCAATATTAAAATTATTTGTGGGTATTATGATTTTATCTAATATGTAACATGTATTAGATATCGACTTGGTAGGAGACATTCCCTCTATAACACGTAATGGCAGCAATATCGCGCCAACGACGGGTGAAGCACGATGGAGGGATGACAAGTGAGTTCTTCGGAGACAGCGGAATCCCACCAAAATATCCTGTAAAAAATTAGCCAAGTCTCGCCTAAGCTGCTTGTTTCTCTATAAAAAGTAATGAAATCTCTAAGCAAAGCGAAGCCAAGTCTAAAGATCTTTACTGCGATTTCTTTATTAATATAGTTAGATTTTATGTAACCGGCCGTTGAACATACTCTATGCACTTTTAGTAGTTAATACATCGAAGTCAACGGCCAAGTCACATAAAATCTAACTATATTAATAAAGAAATCGCAGTACAGATCCTTAGACTTGGCTTCGCTTTGCTTAGAGATTTCATTACTTTTAATAGAGAAACAAGCAGCTTAGGCGAGACTTGGCTAATTTTTACAGGATGTTTTGGTGGGATTTCACTTCTTTTTGCAGAAAGCTATTTTTTACTTGATTAGTTTCTTAATTATACCTTTCATTGTTTTAGGTTTTCTTATTAGAATTGTTCTTTTTTTCTTTTTTGGTGTAGTTTCTTTTTTTATTAGTGTTCTTTCTTTTTTTTTCCGGTCCCGATTCTTGTACAGTGGCTATAAGTTTTCGTATTGCCCATTCACGCTCATTATTTGTTCTTTTGGATGGTTTGGGTAGTTTAATTTCTGAAAGATCAGAGCGGTATATTCAGCATCACACGTGTAAAATTGCATTCCGTCCCAATGTTCGGTAACGTATGCCACTATGGCAGACCTGACACTGCAAGTTGAGTCAGTTTTATCAAAGACCAAGAAAGATATTGAATGGAAGAGACATGAACCATCTTTGGGCATACCAACTACGCGGTAGCCACTTAGTCCATCGTCGTCTTTCATTTTTGCTGACATTTTTACGAGTGTATTTAAATTCCGCGGCCGTTTATGGATAATTTATATCGATAAAAAGCGGAAATGGAATACGACTGGTGGCTTCTCCCCTGTGTTAACGGGTAGGCTACTTCCAATTAGTAACTGACAAAGACCGAAAACAAAATAAGCCCGAAGGCAAGATTAACAAGAAATGGGAGTTTTAGCCAGGCAAGCTGCATTTGAAAGTTGTCTCAACTGCGGACTTAGCCTGTTTCCACCTTCACCACGAGGAGGTACTCCCAGCTTATGTTATTTTATTGAAGTACTTAGTGTGACTCTAGCACATTTTAATGTTTTCTAAGACATTTTCAAATACTTTAGACTCCAGTTTCATATTCATTTATAAGAAGGGGCTCGTCACATTGAATAACTTTTGTCAAGGCACATTTCCATATCTTCCATAGTTCAGCTGAGCTCTAAGGGTTCTTCATCAGATACTTCAAACCTTCAATTTTTTATACACATTAGTAGAATGGGCTTGTCACACTGAATAACTTTTGTCAAGGCGCATTTCCATATCTCCCATAGTTCAGCTGAGCTCTTAGGGTTCTTCATCAGATACTTCAGACCTTCAATTTTTTTAATTTCAAAAGAAAGGGCTAACTACGCTCAATAAACTTTGTGAACATAGCATGTCGATAATTTCAATAGTTTGGGTGGTCTGTTACGGTTTCTCCTCAGGGTCATAAGGTACTCCAGATCTTCCATGATCCTAGTTTTGACAGTTTTTCCTTCATAAAGGCACTAAACCCTACCTCTATGCCAAATTTCAGTTCTCTAGGTTTATGGGAAGTACTAGTTCTATTTTGATGATCAGTGAGTCAGTGAGTCTATATATGTCGAAATAGTACAACTTTGCTTTTGCATAACTTAGGAAATAAACAAGCTACAAATATGAAATTTTGTGTGTGTGCTGGTAGCTTACTAGATAACGATAATTTCAGCGTTCTAAATCTATCTAGAGGTCCCCAAATAGGGGCCTGAAAATACGCCGATATGGTTCCAGAAAAGGATGGTACGGCAGTGTTTACTTTGCTTAGCTTAGCTTGTTTAGCTCGACTTGGCGGGGACACTGCCGTGCCCCCAGATTAAACAGTCATGATCATGAACATGATGATATGATGAACTGTAACGACGATGACTATGTGAATTATAAATAAGAGTAATAATGGTAATAAAGCAATTATTGATATAAGTATTAAGTACACGAGTTTTATAATATTCAGGTAATCTTTTCACTAAATACTTACAAGTTACATAAGTAAGTATACACTAATCGCTAAATACACTTGCAGTCCGACATGCGAAACTTCTTTCAGATCTGTTAAATTTATTACAACAACATTGTGTCTACAACTCGATAACTCTAGAGCTACCGACAACCGATGATCGATCACTTTATAGTTTGTTATTTTAACGACTCAATATTTATGCAAAAATATATCTTTCAGTAAAATATTTCAATCCCGGTTTAAAAATTGTTTTGAATTATAAATCAGTGTTGGCAACATTGTGTGATGAATGTCCGTGCATCAGATCGGCCGGAACGAGTTTCGGAGGATTACAGAATTTCAGTCAAATCTACATATAAATGATTGGCGTTAGAGGCAACGCAAATATACTTTTCAATCCGGAACTGATTGATTTTGTATGGACCTCTGAAATTCACATACAGTAACTTTATAATTTCGGTGCGTTTATAATTTTTTTATTAAATAAGTGGAACACAGCAAAAAACTCTTTGCTTTGGAACAAAAGTTCCATTACTTATTTATTTCTGATGTAACTTGATATAAAAATGGAGTCTTGGTATCGATAACACGAGTTCAATCCTCCCACGGGTAGTACAACTGAATACACCTACAGCTACTTCTAGTATAAATTTGCCACTAGCTTCTGCCCGCGGCTTCGGTCGCATTAAATGTTTATTTTCAGTGAAAAAATAGCCTATGTCACTTTCAAGATCATTAGTGTCTATGTCTGTACCAAATTTCATCAAAATCGGTTAAGTGGTTTAGTATGTACTCGTAACAGAGAGAGAGTTACTTTTATATTCATAATTTTAGTAGGACTTGTGCATAGAGTAGTTTGTAATTATTTGACTGTATAAAATATCTAGTCCGACCAATGGCTCATGTGTAACTTTTCTATTTTCTATTTTATATGGGTCTCAGACCTGAATGAAATGAATTTTAGTTTTAGACTTCATATATTCATATTTATTACTCTTCTTGTTCTCACACACGATTGTCTACATTTCTTTTTCACTTCTCCTTTCGCAGGTCTGCTGGAAGAAATTTCTTAAGAAATAAGCAGTACCTTTGTACTCAAATATTGTAATTATGCTTAATGTATTTTACTGTGTGTTCATAAATAATAAAATAAATAAATTTAATTTTTGTTTATTTATAATTTTTAATATATAGCTAATGATAAAGACCAATAAAATAATATATACTTATACATAAATAGTTAATAATAATTGAAATTCAGAAATATTGAAATAGTAATATAATTTATGATAAAGTTGAAAACTTAAAATAATGTTAATAATATAATTAGCGCTCTTCCTCTCTTCTAATTTTTGCTGTGCCCGACAGGGTCCATATTGATCTAAATTGTATGAAACCACCCATGTAACACATATGGAATCCAATAAATGATTGAGTATTGAGTCCAAAAACCAATTATATTATAATTTAGTCCTTATAAGGAACTCTTCAGCATCAGCCCATAGTTGGGATTTTATCCAGTTGATAGAATGAGGCTCATCATCTTGTTATTGAAATTATTTGCATATAACTCGCAAATTATGGCTGTAATGTAAGTACAGCTCAGCTTTATCCCTCTGAAAATACAAGCGAAATATACTGAACATTATGATAACTGAGCAAGTTTCAGCTAATACTTTCGAGTTGGACGTTCAACAAAACTTGGTAGTATCGGGGCTTGTGAGTGGCTGTTGATCAGAAAGACGTCGTAACTAACAATATTAGGTCGAGAGGCTGGTTATGAATGAGGTCTACAGACAACCGCTAATAAAGATAGCTTCCACGCGGTGATGTTTAATCAATTAATAATTTACTGAGAGCACCACAGACCGCCGCTGAAACCTTACTTTGATAAGGTTATTGAAACAAGCTATTCATCAATATTACTATGCTAAGTACTTATTACTGAGTTACCGCGGCCTCGGAACACGAAGGGTATATGACGGACCACGGATGGGTTTTAGTCAGTAAAAGTCTGACACACCCTCCCGCTTCGCCCAGACCGGGAGGCAGTCATTGGATGATTTTGCCATCCTTAAAAAAAAAGTGATTACTAGTAAAACTTAGCACGGCTCTCCCTGTTCTCCTTTACTCCTCTACGTATGGTCGTACGCCACCTATTTGGATAGGTCAGATATATGAACCTGATGCATGCAACTCGTAGTCTAAAACTTTAGCCCATGTCACTTAGAAATATGTAATCTGTTCAGTAAATCCAGAAAATTCATCCTGCAAACTCAAATGTGTAATGTTAGAGAATAGATATGGAATTTGTATCGTAATTCAGTTAGCTATGCCGAGTGGCACGTGAAGCGGGTTGCGGACGGCGATGATGACGTCACGCATTTGTCCACTCGACTGAAAATATTAACGTTCCATTCAATGTTAATATAATATTTTTTTAGACAGTAAAAGTAGCGTTGAAGAGAGACTAGTTCGGATAGTAACAAAACTAGAACATTAACAATAAACTACTAATTAATAACACAAATCACACATGTCTCTACAATACGTAAACAAACCTACCAGACTACGACCAACTACAAGCGGAACTCGCAGCTCGTAGCACAATGATTTGTTGCAACAACAACTAAGCTCGCTCGTCACACGTATAATGGCTGAATGTTTCGCTACCTGCCGACACTAATGCGCCGATGTTTCTGATCGCTGATGCTTGCAGAAGTGCCACATCGGTTACCATTTCCAATTTAGCTTATTTATTTTACTAGTTCTAAAGAAAGTTACAGCTAATACAATCCTGTTGAAAATATGTTACAATTTCTCGCAATTAAAATATTATTTATAGTTATAGATATATTGTTACAGCGATCATACTTCGCTAAAATTCCGGTCCGTCTTGATTATGTTAATTTTCGTTAGCGATCTTCAACTAATTATCAGACTGAATCAGAACCACTGAACTATTAACAGACTGTAGGTACCTTACATACACTTAATTGAAATACCTGAATCGTTGACGAAGCTAGGTGACTGGGACGACTGGGCAGGCCACATTGTCCCATGTCCTGACAGATTTTCGTCTCAGGTGTGGGCCCAGAAGAAGACTCACATATACTCCTAGCAGATATTTGGCCGACGAAATTGTAGAATTTAAGGGAGGGCTTTGCTTTTCAACATCCAGTACTGTCTGGACTAAGAATGACGAAACTAGGCATTAGGTATTACAATTACAAGCCACAGTAACTAGAAACAAATGCATTTTATAGTAGACCTGCTGCCGTCACCTGTTTAGTACCCACGAGTATTGTGATGGATCGCTCACTGCAAGTTTTCCAGCAGCTACAATATGTGCACGTCCGATAATGGTCTGTATGAGCGGCTCCGCGCCACATCATTATAGCGTGTGGTGTGCACCCTGATTGGACGGACCGCACTAGCGCCCTTTAACCTTTGTTTATTGATAGATGCAGACCATAAATACGACCTACTAATAATTAGTCTCCGTTGAGTTTCTTAAACTTTTATACGGGAAATATTACCCAAAAAATTGTAAGTATAAAGATAACCACAATACAGAAATAGCCAATACTTTAACAAGGTCTGTTTTAGGGCTCCAAAGTAAAGCAAGGAATCCTTTTATTTTCACCGTGTCCGTCCATCCGCCTACGTTTTACACCGAGAAAATATCTGCTAAGAAACTGTACGTATTTTGGCATGTTCATAGATATTATCACGCCAACAGCTCGCGGCTGAATAAAAACAAACGCACGAGTCGATCAAACACAAACTCTATTTAAACACGTTATTTCACATAGGTCACACGGGTACTGAAAATTGTCAGACGCTAGTGCACGCGGTTCGAAATTGGTCGTTCGGTTTCCTATGGAAAAGAACCAGCAAGAAACTCCATGGTTGCTCATTTCAAAACATAAATCATTTTCATTAGATATGAGTGGATAGTGTAGACCAGTGTTTTTCAATCTGTGGGTCGCGACCCCTAGGGGGGTCGCGAAGCCTTCCTAAGGGGGTCGCGAAACCTTATTCGGGTGATCGACGGCAAAAGAGAAATGACAAGGTTCTACACTACAATAAAAATACAATATCAGTGAGAAGGATGTGCTTGTGTATTTTTCAAAAAATTCTCAAAGCGTGGTGCTATTTTAGAAACGTTTATGATTAAATAATTTTCTAGTAGTAGTCTGTTTCTCTCTTTAGTTTTAATGTGCACCATTGAGGAGAATGTTAGTTTGCACAAGTATGAGGTGGCAAATGGCAATAATGATTTTAGGGCTTCCCTTGCCAGCTCTGGATATTCTTGTTTTCTTTTCATCCAAAACACGTCAATATTTTGCAAAGATATTTCATTTTCAGCACGCCGTCAGAAGCTAAATCTACAAGTTTTTCCTTCAGATTTCCTTGCATACAAATAAATAATTAATAGATAGGTACTAGGTACTACTAATAGATATATACTTATAATATTATAAAGCTGAAGAGTTTGTTTGTTTGTTTGTTTGTTTAACGCGCTAATCTCAGGAACTACGGTTCTGATTTGAAACATTCTTTCAGTGTTAGATAGCCCATTTATCGAGGAAGGCTATAGGCTATATATCATCACGCTAAGACCAATAGGAGCGGAGCACTAATGAAGAATGTTTCAAAATCGGGGGATTTTTTTTCCACGCAGACGAAGTCGCGGGCGGAAGCTAGTATTCATATAAAAACTTTTTACCAATAAATTAAACCGACTTCCAAAAAACACTGCAAAGTGAAAAAATAACTTTAATTTCGGTAATCGGTGTCTTTAGTTTTGTAAATCGTCGTTGCGCTTGTAAAAGGCGCTATGTGGTAAAAAGTCATTTTCGTTCTTTTATGAAGTTTCAATCGTTATTTTAATACACACATGCTGTAAAAACAGCTATCTGATAAACGCAATCTTGAAAGGTAACTCTTTAAATATTTCGTTTATTAGATAGCTGTTTTACAGCATGTGTGTATTAAAATAACGATTGAAACTTCATAAAAGAACGAAAACTATTTTTACCACATAGCGCCTTTTGCAAGCGCAACGACGATATTCGTTTTTGGCACCGACTTCAGAAATTAAAGTTATTTTTCACTTTGTAGTGTTTTTTGGAAGTCGGTTTAATTTTTCGGTAAAAAAATGTTATTTCACTCTTTTTAGTTGTTCGATTTATAACTTACCTAGTTATAAAAGCCTAAATCTCAACCTATTACAAAACATTGCTTTTCCCAATGCTGGGCCGTTAATTGTTGAGGAGTTCTCCTGGTACTTCACCATCAGCTTCACTTCACCATATGCATTGTGACGAGCATATTGTGCTTAGTAACCATATTGAAGTAATCGAAGCGGGTTCCGCTTCGATTACTTGAAATACTTATTATTCCAACTTATACAAGTTCCAGTGGCCATCTGTGGTCTTTATCGTCAGATCCACTTCACAAATGGTGCTTTTCAAATGCAACTACACAAGTTACTATAAAAAATACTGAAATCACTATAGGTGTGCCTATAATATTTGAAGAGTTCCCTTGATTTCTCAAGACTTGTATTAATAACTTAAGACTTAACTTAACTTGTAAGGATCAGCGAGGCGTGGTTGCTCTCGTTGCTCAGCGCCAGGCAGCCCGGGCCCAGCAGCCCCGGCAGCCCCAGCGTGTTCGTGCCGAACCCCATGCCCACCACCAGCACCGCCTGCAACACACGTCACTAACTGTCATCATCTCTGTATAGTACAACCCCACTGATATGGTTTACCGATGTACCTGCACAGAAAACGAATTTTCAAAGCGCGGGAAAGGCTATTGACCAATCGGCACGCTCCACGCTCCTCCATTGGTCGGCAGCTGCCGCACTGTTAGCGCGCGAAACGTGACGCGTGAGTGAGACGGAACTAACAGCTGTTGCAGTGTATTATGAACCTTATTGTAGTGGTTTAAGGTTGATAGTGTTTTAAGCATTCTTTCGTTAATCTTCGGGGCCATACTTTTATTTCTGTGCGAACGAAAATTCACAACGCACCTTGAAAGTTGGATATAGATGACGCCAAATAACTTGGCAAGGTTTTGGCATAGTGGGGGTAAGTTCGCGCATCGTGCACTTAGTGGAAGAAAAAAGTGGTCACTTTTACTGCTAGCCATTATTCTATGGTTATTGCCATCATTTATTTTTAAACATGACTGTTCAGAAGAATGTTAAAGAAAGAAGAGGAATTCATTCGTAAATTCGGTATTATAAATCAACTAGTACTCACGCGGGGCTTCGCTCCCGTGGATTCTATCACGGTAAAAACATAACTCTCCTTTTTTGCAGTCGGGTAAAAAGTAGCCTATAACCTTCCTCAAGCTTCAAGCTACTTCCATACCAAATGTCATCCAAATCCACCCAGTACGTTCGAAGATTAGCGCGTTCAAGCAAACAAACAAACAAACAAACAAACAAACTAACAAACTTTTGCAAACGTTGCAGTTTACCCCATAGCACATATGAGACTAGGTCAAAGGCTTCTGACAAATCTAGGTAACAAGCATATATACAGGTCTTTCTTACTGTATAATACTGCACAGTCTGCTTGAGGCAAAGGATAGCACTTTCTGTAGATAAACCGGGACGAAACCCGAATTACGCATCGTTGATTTTTAGTTGTTTATCAAGGTACAATCCTTCGTAATTATCATTGCCAATGAAATAAGTTTATAATTGGATAGGATTGACGAGTCACCTGTTTTATCTACAGCGTGAAATTTAAATGTTTGTTTTCCCGAGGCAGGACGGTTACCCATCAGTAGTAGTATGGTAACATACAGTTAAACTTAAAAATAACCAAAGTTTTTTTTTCCGATTATTAAAAAAATATTCATAAACTCGAAAGCGTGAGAATCATTAGTAGTTCAGTAGCCGTAACGTAGGTACCTACATGAAACACGCACAGCCGCGCGCTGCCAACAAAAGAAATAGTGATTAATAAATGTTCAGAGCAAAATAAGCTCTCACGCATGGTGATAATGCATTAACTACACTGCGCCATTTTTGTTTCTAATATTTTGTTTATAAAACGATTGTATTACCAAGACAAAGCCATTTCGGTTGGGTAAAACAACCATTAAAATTTCACGGTGTATAGGCACAACAGTAGTACACATTAGCGTATATTAGCCATTCAGGTAAATAAGAATGAGCAAAACATAAATCCAGAAACATAAATAACACTAATGGCAAGTGGATGCCAGCAAGCTGCAGATGCTCGATGCTGAGACCGTCGTGTCCGGGGGATTTTCCTCTCACCATATTCTTAATAATCGCCGCTATCTGTTTTGCTGTGAATGACACGCTTCGCACAGAACAAGCGACGGTCTCAGAATCGAACACAGCATCTGTGGCATAGTTGTAATGGGTGATTATACTCAGATCGGACAAAATCATAATACAAGTCTTAAGTTATTTTCAAAATTTTTTTTGTCTGTATATGTCTTAAGGGGGTCGTGAGAATTTTTCATCCTGTAAAGGGGTCGCATATACAAAAAGATTGAAAAACACTGGTGTAGACCAATTAACATAGCAAGTCGCTCCATGTAAAATAAATATTAATCACGCCCATGTTTTAAAATAATATCTAGAAAATAACAGGTAATAGAGGGATGATTTTAGTGGTCTATCCCATCGTGAGCCGTATCATTGGATAGGTATTTTAAAAATTAGGCTTGTCAACTAAAGCAAACATTTTGTAGCTGAAAATGTTTTAATCTAACATTTTACTCATGAATAGACTTGCCCAAAAGTTGAAGTTCTAGTACTTGCACAACGGTTCATCTGTATAGCTTCCATTTTCAACCGACGACAAAAAAGGAGGAGGTTATCAAGTCGACGCGTATATATTTTTTTATATTTTTATTTATGACTAGCTGTGCCCGCGACTTCGTCCGCCGGGAATAGTGACTTTTCGGGCAGCATATTTTGAATTACATATACCGTCGTTTGGGTAGCTAAAAATTTACTTTACAGTAATGCTTCTCTGTATACGATATTTGACATATGGCCATCGGGGATGAAAGCATACAGGCTCCTAGGATTGCTAACCCGTGACAGAGCCACATACAACTGACCGTGCGAGAAACAGCTAATACTTAGATCTACACCCACAACTTTCAGCGTCTGACCTAGGGCTTTATTAATTGTCATCGTAAAACATAGGCTGACTGTCGTTTAAAACTAAATGGAAAATTGTTTGGAATGAGAGGATTCTGAGGAATGAAAACACTTTCACCTTTTCCACCACCACATTTTCCAAAATCTCTGCTTCTATCAGATTTCGTTGTAAATTGGTCACTTTTAACCTGGTGCCATTGCAAAGTTTTGGGGGGTTTAAATTTCTAAGAAGCATTATGGGTACGCATACTTTTTTTTTCTTTTATTAAAAATAGATTCGCGTTTGACCACCTTCTCACCTGATGGTAAGTGATGATGTGGTCGTCGAAGATGGAGCACGCTTACCTAAAAGTAACCTATTCACTCTTGACTTAAAGGCTCCTAGGTTATAGCTATCGGGAAACACAGACTCCGGCAGGGAATTCCACTCCTTAGCCGTACGCACAATGAACGTATTCCCAAAACGTTGCGTGCGTGCGTATGGGTGGGATGTCCACCATGTAACGATGGCACTTCGCCGTTTGTCTCGTAGTCCGATGATGGAACGGGCTTGGCGGAATTAGACTGTAATTCCATCGCACACTCACCGAAATGTAACCGATAGAGAACCGATAGACTTGCAACTCGTCGTCGATGTTCAAGGCTCTGGAGCTTTGACTCGACCAGTGCATCGTTGCCAATAAGTCTCTTTTCATTTTATTTTATGTGCTGGTAGTCCAGGAGCATTGAGGGATTCTAAAAATTCTACTGGGTAGCTTGTAGATTCACCTTCTTCCATGACTCTGTTAATGGAGATATACTCAACATAATCCCCTGGAACATAATTTCAGCATTTATTGTTGCTGCTTGGTCGTTTCGTGGCGTCAAAATAGCTCTTTCACAAAGCCAGAAATTTTCGCAAGTTGGTATTTGCGTTGCGTTTCGGTACACAGATGATATGAGGTCTCGCATTGATAAAACTATGTTGCATAGGTTTTCATTAAGAACCACTTTTCCTTGTTCCTCGCGGATACACACCGTTACCAATCTCAACTAGCAAATCTGAAAATTTAATTTTATGAGCGGGTAGTCCAGGAGCATTGAGGGATTCTAAAAATTCTACTTGGTGGCTTGTAGATTCTCCTTATTCCATGACTCTGTTAATGGAGATATACTCAACATAATCCCCCAGAACATAGCTCAAAATTTCAGCATTTATTGTTGCTGCTTGGTCGTTTCGTGGCGTCAAAATAGCTCTTTCACAAAGCCAGGAATTTACGCAAGTTGGTATTTGTGTTGCGTTTCCATACACAGATGATAAATATGAGGTTTCGCATTGATGAAACTATGTTGCATAGGTTTTCATTAAGAACAACTTTTCAACAACTGAAAATTCTTGAGCATTTTCGTTGCCTCCAATTTGCGCACGTGTTAGAAGTGATAGATATATACATATATTACCATGATTACTAGGTGTTTTATCGAAATAATTAGCAGTCTGTATAGCAATATCAGTTTATTAATTTACCACACGGTTCGGAAGGTAGCTATCTATCTATAGGTATCTATGGAGAAGAACCGGCAAGAAACTCCACAGTTACTCTTTTCAAAACATCGTCACTTTCACATAATTTCAAGTAAAAATTAACACAATATTATTAGGACACCGATACAACAACATAATTATATATATAAAAATAAATCGTACCTTAAGATGTTTACACTGTGGCTGTCCGAGAGAGACTGACTTAAACTACGGCGCTAAGGGCCTTTTATATGGGCAAATGACAGCTACAATGACAGATGATTCAACACACAAAGAAGGGTTATTTCTAAGTAACAAATTAGTGTTTTATACAATAAAATTATTAGATTAATGTGAATATCTTTAGCAAAATATAATATTAATTATATAATATAATAATCAGTTACTATCAACCATATTAATACCCATAACCAATATTAACCAATAAGTAAGAAAAAATAAGTCACTAAATTAGCAACATCTGCAATGCTACAATATTTCGTAATCATACAATATTTCGTTTTCATCATACAATAATTCGTTTTCATCATACAATAATTCGTTTCTTATCATACAATCATTATGTTATTGTACATAATCCATCATTATCGTACAATAACCCATCATTATTTCATCGTACAATAATTCATCATTATTTCATCATACAATAATCCATCAGTATTTCATCATACAATAATATACATAAATTCTATAATAAAGTCTTTCATTATACAATTATTTTTCTTCATTTATATCGAAACAGTATACATTATATAGAGATTTCATAAAATAAAACAGTACCATTCAAATATTAAAAAAAAAAATACATATCAAACGAATTTAAAGTGATAATAACCCACATTCAATGTAAAAATAATTAATAGTACAATAAAACAAATAATCAAATAAAAAGGAAAATCGAAAACCAAATTGGTATGAAAAGATCAACATCAGAGATTTATGACAACTAAATTAAAAAAAAATTAAGCATAAAAATAATAAAAAAAATGTGCAAAAATATTAACAATATGTCATCTAATTGTAAAATAAAATGTCATAGATAAAATCTATAATTATACTAGAGATCACAGATAAAATAAATAACTAGATGTGGTCAACAGAAGAAATTATATCGGAACCGTGTGTCTCCAGTTAGGCGCTGGGCGGGGCAACAACTACACATGCAGTTTAATAAAATCAATAGATACGCACTCGCGCACACACCCGCATTTCCTAAATCAGAACGTACTATACAATCAATAATAAACCTTATTCCGTCAAACACAGCGTGTATTTACCATGCACCTTAGAATTTACCCACACAAAAACATCGGTCGCTATCGTTGTGCTGTGCAAAAGCAATTTATTTTACATATACGCTAGTGATTGACTAAATCGGAAAGTTATCGATTCTTCCATTTGTTATTGTACATTTTTTTTGGGCACCTGAAAATGAACCAAATAAAAAATGGCATGTCCAGAAAATATTATAATAACAATAAACATATTATTAAGAACATAACATTACATAATTATTATTAAGTACTACCTACTAAGTATTAAGGGCTACCCTGGCGCTTTCGACTTAAATCTTAATATTTAATTATCATAGTGATAGGTCAAATAGAAGTTGATGTTAACTTACATTACGCTCTTGATCGGAACATACCAGCCGTATAGGTTGTATAGAATCCTGAAAAGTTGAATGACTGATTTTATGAATGTCCTAAAACATGAGAATAGCTTTCAGTAATAAAATAAAATTTAACCCACTTCTGCAAAAATCAGTTGTACTCTTAATTTTGGAATTGTCCATTCAGGCTGGAACATTTCTGCGCTGAAGTGAACCGAGCGTTATGGTGCTATTTTGTGTAGGGTACCAGTTAGGTGGCATGCCTGTGGCATCAATCCATTCCTTTTTTATATTACCATCTTTTGGGAAGCTGAAAAGTACGAAAACCACTTATTTATCATTTACATACATACTAAGCTACTTCTAAACGTCACCATATAATAAGCATCGAAATAATTACGTACCACACTATAAATCAAGATCTGAATGATTTTGACGTATATTGCTAATCCATTGCTACATATGTTCAAAATATTGGTCTGCTCAACAACGTAAATACCACAGTGAGTGTTGTTGATTTAGCATAATGAAACCGATTCCTACTGTAAGTGTGTTACGCAATTACCCCGCAGGTAATAGTTTAGTAGGTTATAATAGGTTTTTGTTATAAGAAAAATCCTAGTTAGTAGAGAAATTGTTAAATATATGAAAACAAACACACATCCATGCCTAACAAATAAATAGCATGAATATATTGACTTATTTTAAGCTAAATTCACTAATATATTATCTGAACCATGCCGATTATTATAACGCATTCGAAGCTTCAACGGAAGTAAAATACAAAAACCATAAAAAAATAAAGAAACAGCAACATAGGATAAGGCATAACATACGATAATTCTAAACCGAAAAACACCACCGATTATTAACCTAAAATTAAAGTAACTTACTTTACGAATATTGGTTACGCATTTCTCTAGTACTCTCTAAAAAAATCAAAATAAGTAAAATAACATTATTTACACCGGGCTAAAACGGTTGACAGATTGAAAAATAAACTATTGTAGCGACAGCGACGTCGGAACTCCTTACGCATGATGCGGGCGTAAAATAAATTGTTTATTTTTTTTACTTTTTTGTACACTTGACATTTCAACGTATTTTTATTTCTGTCATCTCATGTAAAATAAAAGTTAAACATATTTTCTTAGAGGTTTCCGTATGTTATAAAAAACTTTTTACCGGTCTTTAGTTTTGTATTTTCGTTTTTGGCACCGACTTCCGAAATTAAAGTTATTTTTCACTTTGCAGTGTTTTTTGGGAGTCGGTTTAATTTTTTGGTCAAAAGTTTTTATTTCATTTTTTTTAGTTGGTCGATTTTTAATTTACCTAGTTACAAGAGCCTAAATGTCAACTACTTATATTCATTTACAAAATATTGCTTTTCCCAATGTTGGGCTGTTATTTGTTGAGGAGTTCTCCTGGTAGTTCACCATCAGCTTCACTTCAACATATGCATTATGACGAGCATATTGTGCTTAATAACCACATTCAAGTAATCGAAGCGGAACACATGAACTACTTATTATTCCTACTTATATATTGAGTAGTTCCAGTGGCCATCGGTGGTCTTCATCATCAGGTCTACTTCACAAATGGCGCTTTTCGAATGCAACTATACAAGTTACTATAAAAATACTCAAATCACTATAGGTGTGCCTATAATATTTGAAGAGTTCCCTCGATTTCTCTAGGATCCCATCATCAGATCCTGACTTGGTGACAATGGGACCAATTTCAAAGTATACCCTTTCAAACAAAAAAAGAATTTTCCAAATCGGTTCAGCCGTCTCCGAGTAATCGGTGATCATACATAAAAAAATAATAATAATATACGCGTCGAATTGATAACCTCCTCCTTTTTTTGTCGTCGGTTGAAAAACCCCTAAACTATAATAGCAATATTTCATTCGTCAATCGACATTGCTGTCGATAGCATACGTTAGTGGATCTGCACAAGCACATCACTAATTCGTCGCAAGAAGTGGCGGCCTCACTACGCGATGAATCCGCGTAATACAGTTTCGTATGTTATTTTTACATTGCTTGTCCAGTTACTTAGTGACGAACTCAGGTGGTGGTTAAGGAGCAATGTATTTATAGCAAAAGTAGTACAGTCGTTCTGATATTTGAAAACAAAAATAACATAGTAAAACCAAGAAAGATTTTACGATGTATTGTTTTTCATGATTTTAAAGACAAATATTGTAAAATACTTGTACTTACATATGGTAAGTGATTCCATGATTCACATAGTTTTGATTTTGGCTTCGGTTTTTACAAGATACCACAGAAAAACTCGGCATTCATATATGTTATCACGATCGCCGTCGAAAGCGCACTAGTTCGCAGAGACGGCCACTTGCCTGTGACATGAGCCCTGTGGCCATGTCGCGCGGACACCGATACGCCCCCTTACCACTTCTCTTATATGTTTGATTTCTGTGCTAGAGATAATATATCATTTAATAATATATGAGTAATACAATAATAAAACAAAATGCCATAAAAATATCAATATATAAAAAGAAAAAAAGAATCCAATTTACAACAATAATTTAAATGTCGTCGCGTATCATTTAGATACTCAACGGCGCTGTAATACTATACACACTATTATCTTCTGGACTAACATTTTGTTCAATACCTAGACATAGATAGAAGAAGTTTCGTTTTAGTAACTAGTATTTCTTAAATGGCCTATCATGATTTAATGTAATGAAAATGAAAAAATGAAAATATATTTTATTTACACCGAGAACTTCATGTACAATGATTTGTGTTTGGAGCCTCCTTTTAGGCAAACAATGCCTGTGTTAGGAGACTCCACTCTTCCATATCTAAAAATCTACATTATTATACTTAAAAAAAACTTTTTACCAAAAAATTAAACCGACTCCCAAAAACACTGCAAAGTGAAAAATAACTTTAATTTTGGTAGTCGGTGTCTTTAGTTTTGTTTTTTCGTTTTTGGCACCGACTTCCGAAATTAAAGTTATTTTTCACTTTGCAGTGTTTTTGGGAGTTGGTTTAATTTTTTGGTAAAAAGTTTTTATTTCACTCTTTTTAGTTGGATGATTTTTAATTTACCTAGTTACAAGAGCCTAAATGTCAACTACTTATAACCTTTTACAAAATATTGCTTTTCCCAATGCTGGGCCGTTAATTGTTGAGGAGTTCTCCTGGTACTTCACCATCAGCTCTACATCACCATATGCATTGTGACGAGCATAAAGTGCTTAACATCCATATTCAAGTAATCGAATCGCAATCCACTCAATACTTATTATTGAGTCGTTTCGGCGGCCATCTGTGGTCTTCATCATCAGTTCCACTTCCCCAAATGGTACTTTTTGAGAGCAACTGCACAAGTTACTATAAGAAATACCCAAAACGCCATAGGTAAGCCTATAATATTTGAAGAGTTCCCTCGATTTCTCCAGGATCCCATCATCAGATCCTGACTTTGGTGATAATGGTACCAATTTCGAAGTATACCCATTCGAACAAATAAAGAATTTTCCAAATCGGTTCAGCCGTCTTCGAGTACTCGATGATCATACATAAAAAAAAAAAAAAAAATACGCGTCGAATTGATAACCTCCTCTTTTTGTCGTCGGTTGAAAAAATAATATATATATACATATTTATAGATAGTACAGTTATATTAAAAGGTTACATTACATCTTAGTTTGCTAGTTGTTTATGGCGTGTGTGTCAGATGTAGTGTACTTTGATGTGATGAGGTGTGGGGTTGGTGTGTATTGTGGTGTGGAGTGTTGTGGCGTGGTGTGGTGAGGTTTAGCATGGTGTGTCATATCGTTGTCTGGTGTGGTATAGCGTTGTATAGTGTGGCTTGTTGTAGCGTGAAATGGAGTGGTGTAACGTGGTGTTGTGTTGTATCTTGTAGAATAATAGTGTGTTGTGTGTAGTCGAGTGGGGTCTGATTATGCTACTCATGATATACTTTGTACCATTTTTTTACAGTCATAGTGGTTTCTGTTGTGTACATATATGTTTTTGTTAATCCTGTTGTATAATTGAGCTGAGAGATAGTAATATTGTCTGCTTGAGAATTTTGTTTTACATTTGGGAACTTCTGCAATTATATCCTTTCTTCTTTTAAGTTTAATGCTCTTATTATATAGGAGGGTTTTATGTTTTTTTTTAACAGTTTGTGTAATATATAATTTTCTAACAGAGAGTAAATTACTTGTTTCATATAGATGTTTGGTTGAGTATCTTTTGTTTTTAAAATACATAATTTTTATTAATGCTCGTTGTGCACGTTCCACGTCCATAAATCTAGTTTTAGCTGCGCCACCCCAAATAGGGATACAATATATAAGGATAGACTGAGCTAGAACAATATAAATTTCGTTAAGGAGGTTTCTAGGTCGCCTATTATCACTCATGAACACTTTAGTCGGTGCCACGCATCTTAATGTTTTAAATATCCAGGTAAGCTTTCTAATCAATGTAATACAATTAAGGTCCTTTAAATTTTGCTTACTTCAACATCTACAATTTAGCCATCGTTATTATTATTTATCACTATTACTAATCAAGTTTGTATGGGTGGAATTAACGAATGGTAGCCTCACTACGGTCAAAAATCAATTGCTGAATCACAGTATTCATGGATAGTTGAACTTTCCACGCACCGCTCGGCCAGTCTGACACATCAGTACAAGAAGTGTTTATCATATTTGTAATCGTGGACACATTGTTTTACTTTTCCATTACTTTTAGGGCTTCCTGAAGTTATTAAGTGGTAAGGTCCATATTACAGTACCTACGTGACTCAGGTCCAGTACCAAATTTTTAAGAATAAAATATATGTATTGCACAGTTTCACTATAGAAATTAATATTTAAGAATTTGTAAGAGCAAATTCTTGAAGGTAAATGGTATTAAGGATTTTTTTCTAGCATATGAAAATATAGCAAGAGTAACTTGTTTTTGGAACGGAGTGGATCCTAAATAATATCTATGACAGTGCTGTTATAAATTGCTCACTGATTATATACTTAATAGTATTCAAATAAATATTGGAAAAAATATCAATAGATATATTAAAAGAAAAGAAAGTTATAGTTAAAACTAAACCGAAATGCATGTTTTTTTTTTAACAAGTTTTGGTAAATATATGGCGGTATTACAAATTATAAATTGTACCACATCTTGTGAAAATGTATACCATTCCTTAAACTTATTAGCAAACTTGTATGGGATGCTGAAGTTCTGTTTTTCTAATCAAATCATTATTGAAATAAATAATTATAGTAATCAATTTAAGTTTAGGAAACACAGGATTCATCTAGTAACTGAAAATGGCAAAAATTATGGAACTATGTTCAATGAATCTGTACTTGAGGAACATTCTAAAATTTAATCTCGACTCAAAACTAGTTTTAAAGAGAGATCAGTGCCTATGTGACCTAATTAGACTATTGAAATAAATTATATGGCAACATTTTAAAAACCATTTCTGATTATTTAATAATTGGCGACTATGGAACCCATAATGAATTTTGTTTTCAATTGTGATAAGTGTAAGTTTCAAAAATTCAAATTAAATATTCTCTATACAAATCGTGTCGCATTACTACCTCACAAATTCGTCAACAAGTGAACAGACATCAAGTTTTCTAAATGATATACATTATCATCATTCTGAAATTTATTTGCGATTTCTGTATAAAAATGAGTTACAAATGGTGTACATTATCAAAACGTATAAATACTTCAGTAAAAACCACACAAAATTTATTTAATAAAAACAAACCGGTTTCGGATTTACACTTCTCACAATCAACGAGAAATCAAGTAAATATCCAGAAAAAATATCTTGGACTTTGGCTGAACGATAGGCTCAATTGGAAAGTACACATTGATCGTGTTAAAACAAAATTAAAAACATTGATAGGAGCGTTATGCAGATCTACAGAATATCGAAAAAAAGAAGTGCCTGATTCTTAAAATTTCATGTTGAATACTTAATCGAGACATGGGGATCAGCTTGTAAGCTTGTTGTGGTTTCTTCCTCCCTCTTAAAGTGCAATTCTCAAATATCCGTGGATTGCACTCAAATATCGATCCACTCCATCACCATCTCGAGACTGATAAGCCTCACTTACTGTTTTTGACGGAGACCAAGATAGCGACTCCCGCAGACGTGACGTACCTCAACTACCCAGGATACTCACTTGAACACAAGTTTAAGAAGCAGGCTGGGGTCTGTGTGTACGTCCGCGACGACATTTGCTGTCAACGTCTTCGCTGCTGCGAGGTTGCGGGTTTTTCCACTCTGTGGCTATTAGTGAACACCGGCGTTCTTAAGACCATCTACGTCGGTGTCTACAGGTCGCATAGCGGTGATCAGGACACGACAAGGCTCTTCGACCACCTTACGGAGGCAGCTGAATTGGCCCAGCACAAATACCCGATGGCGGAGCTTGTTTTTCTGGGGGATTTTAATGCTCATAATAAAGAATGGTTGTTCCCATACCAGAAAACAGACCATGCTGGTAGAGAGGCGCGCAAGTTTGCTTCATCGCTAGATCTCGACCAGCTGGTTCACCAAGCTACCCGCATTCCGGATGTTGACGGCCACACACCCAATTGCTTAGACCTTGTGCTCACAACCGTTCCAGACAGGCTTTCAGTATCGGTCTGGGCCCCGCTCGGATCGTCTGACCACTGTCTGGTGAAAACAGTATCTACCTTTTCTCCTCCGGATAAAAGCTCTAGGGGCACGAGGCGAGTATGGAAGTACGGGTCGGCAGACTGGGATGAGATGTGGCACTTCTTTGCCTCTTATCCTTGGCGGCAAACTTGCTTCTCGTCGTGCAACCCATCAGTCTGTGCTGACGCTATTGTTGACGTGGTACGTCAGGGAATGGAATATTTTATCCCATTTTCTGACGTCCCACTTGGCTATGAGGCTCAGCCTTGGTATAATGCAGCATGCACACAAGCCGAATTGTGCAAAGAGCAGGCTTACAAGGCTTGGGCCTCGGCCCGCAGTAGTGGCAGCGTTAGTATTGATGTTCGCGCATTGAAGAAAGCCTTCAACTCCGCCGCTAAGGCTTGCAAACGAGTGTTGCGTAAAGCTCGTTTCGACCATGTTGGACAAGTTGGGGCTAAATTGGCAACCTACCCTTCGGGCAGCAAGCAGTTTTGGTCCCTCGCCAAATCGGTCGAGTCGAACTTTTGCCGTCCTTCGCTGCCTCCTATGTTAAGACCGGATGGAACACTGGCTCACACAGCACAAGAAAAAGCAAATTTATTTGCCTCCCTCTTTGCAGAAAGTTCACGTCTCGACACGGCGTCTAAAATACCACCTGAAACACCTCATTGTGGCTCCGTGATGCCGGAAATTGCACTTCATGTTAAGAAAGTCCGTAAAGTCCTATCCAGTCTTGATGTGAACAAAGCCAGTGGGCCGGACGGAGTACCAGCTCGAGTCTTAAAAAACTGTGCCCCGGAGTTGTCTCCTGTACTGACTCGCCTGTATCGCCTTTCTCTTAAAACCGGAGTGGTGCCGGTGTCGTGGAAGCTGGCTAATGTGCAACCAGTACCCAAAAAGGGTAGCCGTGCCGACCCTGCATACTATAGACCAATTGCCTTGACCTCCATACTATGTAAAGTTATGGAGAGGGTACTCAACAGTAAGTTGCTGGCATACCTTGAAGACAATGAGCTCCTCAGTGACCACCAGTATGGCTTCCGCCGTGGTCGGTCAACCGGAGATCTTCTTGTGTATGCTACGCACTGCTGGGGCGAGGCCATTGAGAAACACGGCGAAGCCCTTGCTGTGTCCCTCGACATCTCAAAGGCCTTTGACAGGGTCTGGCACGCTAGTCTGCTGAGCAAGCTTCCTAGATACGGTGTTCCTGCTAGCTTATGCAACTGGATTTGTGACTTTCTGAGTGAACGGTCGATCCGAGTGGTCATCGATGGCTGCGCATCGGATCTAATGGCTATTAATGCCGGTGTTCCTCAGGGGTCTGTTCTCTCTGCGACTCTATTTTTGCTTCATATCAACGACCTGCTTCAGTTGGGAGCTATTGGGTACGCGGATGACAGCACAGTCTCAGAGAGATACTTGTCCAGTGCTAGAGCTGGTAGGGACGAAATAGCCGCTCTTAGAAAGGCCATGGTAGAGCGAACGAATTTGACCTTAAATCTCGTTTCCCAATGGGGCGATGACAATCTGGTCAAATTCAACGCTTTAAAAACACAGGCTTGTCTTTTCTCCGCTAAAAGGAGCCAATTTGAATGGTCTCCTACTTTCAGAGGTGCATCTGTACCTATTACCGACCGCCTGGAGCTCTTGGGCATGGAGTTGACGTCTGACCTCAACTTCGGCTCAACCATTGAGTCTAAAGCTCAGACTGCAGCCAAAAAGCTGGGCATCCTACAGAAAGTGAGGCGATACTTCACACCTGGACAGCTTTTAAATTTATATAAAGCACAGGTCCGTTCCTGTATGGAGTATTGCAGTCACTTGTGGGATGGCTCAGCCAAATACCAGCTAGCTGCACTTGACTCGATCGAACGCAGAGCCAAAAGGCTCATAGGTGACGAGGTTCTGGCGGGTAAGCTTCACAGCCTGGCTCACCGGCGAAACGTTGCTTGCCTGTCTATCTTCTACAGATTGTACTTCGGAGAGTGTGCGCAGGAGCTCCACGACCTGATCCCTTCATGCCCCTTTTACTACCGGTCTACCAGACGTACCGCAGAATACCATCCACACTTGGTCGATATACCGTCTTGTCGTACTAAGCGCTTTTCTTCAACATTCATTGTGCGCACAGCCAAGGTGTGGAACTCTCTGCCGGCTTCTGTGTTCCCTGCCACATATAACCCGTCAGCATTTAAAGCAAGAGTGAATAGGCATTTTCTGGGCTCGCTCGTTCGATCTTAGACCTCATCTTACACTTACTATCAGGTGTGATCGAGGTCAAGAGCGGGCTCATTCGTAATAAAAAAAAAACCTAATCTTAACCCCCTACAAAGAACACAAAAAAAATAATCAGAAAATCCTTATTTCACTATGAGTATCTTCATCCAACATAGAAAAATCATTAACAACATCACCATTAATTCATTACAACTGAATATTAATAAGTTGCAGCTAATGACTAACAAGTGCATAGACTAATTACGGGAAAAATACTATATTGTTTGTGTACGGCTGTACTTTGGTCTGCCGGAGGATTTGAAGCGAACTTATAGCGTCCATAAAAAATAAACTGAAGAAGCATGTTCGAACAAAGTAACATATCGCCTCCAACTTTTTCAAGAGTGAACACTACTTTATAATTATTATTCAAAAATATACAATACTTTCTATCTGATTTTAAGTGAATCATAATGTTCTTATGAGAAGTATATGACATACCTACACAGGTTCCAAAGAACTTTCCAAGAAACTTTCTCAGAGAAATTGTGATGATATAAAGCCGAATACAATTTTTTTTTTCATACATATTTCAAGACTACCATTATTTGAACAACCCATGACAAAATTTAAGTTAGTTAGTAATTGTACTTAGTTGGAAGTATATTTAATTAATTAATATTTAATATTTTTCAGCTCAGGAGCATAAAAATCTAAATTATTTTTGAAACATACACATATCATTATGGCGTCAATTTTAGGCATATTTTTACCGTGTGCTTTGACAAAATTGGTATCCGTTATCATAGATCTCTATCGAGTACAGTGTACAATTGTAATAAACCCTTTAACACATTGCGAAAAGTTAACGAAAATAAACACCGTAACAGTAGTAACGAAGTGACATTGAAAAGTAGGGTATGGAGAAAGAAAAAAAAATATCGATATTCTTTTATAAAATAATCGACTATATAGAAAAAAATTAAATCTCAATGAATCTATAGTCAATTTTTAAACAAGAATATGCTTAAAACTTGACGAAAACAAAAAAAAATATCGATACTTATTACATATCCTCGATAATAATCGTTACCATTTTAAAAATAATGATTCCATATTTACCGATATATTTCTTTTAGTTAATTTATATGGATTACTTATAATAACACATTTTAATATATAGCTTATTGGTTCAATGTTATTTAGTAGTTTTTTTTTTCTTACTTGACTCCCGTTATGATGTTGGTCCATCCAATTTCTTTGCAAAGTTTTTTAATTCCATAGCACCATCAGGCTGCACCGCTGTCACTGGACTGGAAGCGCCGCATAATCATCTGAACAGTGGCAATAGCCCGAGACAGCATCACAGATGAAGAGGCCTTCCAATATTGCAGGATTCATTCTGAAACTTTCACTCCAATGCATTAGTATTTGGGCAAGAGCGATATACATACATGTACCTTCTACTTGAAATAAAGGCCTAAAACAAATGTACAGCTAACCAAAACTAACTTGCAAGAAAAGTAACTGCAAAACAATCTGACAATAGTGACCTATATTCAAGTACCATCCGTTTAAAAAAAAAAAAAACACATGGGCTATGAATCAAACCTCAATACCGAAACAAAATAAGTGGGCTGTGAACTATCCCACTTCTGATGTTAGAATTGATAGATATATACATATATTACCATGATTACTAGGTGTTTTATCGAAATAATTAGCAGTCTGTATAGCAATATCAGTTTATTAATTTACCACACGGTTCGGAAGGTAGCTATCTATCTATAGGTATCTATGGAGAAGAACCGGCAAGAAACTCCACAGTTACTCTTTTCAAAACATCGTAACTTTCACATAATTTCAAGTAAAAATTAACACAATATTATTAGGACACCGATACAACAACATAATTATATATATAAAAATAAATCGTACCTTAAGATGTTTACACTGTGGCTGTCCGAGAGAGACTGACTTAAACTACGGCGCTAAGGGCCTTTTATATGGGCAAATGACAGCTACAATGACAGATGATTCAACACACAAAGAAGGGTTATTTCTAAGTAACAAATTAGTGTTTTATACAATAAAATTATTAGATTAATGTGAATATCTTTAGCAAAATAAAATATTAATTATATAATATAATAATCAGTTACTATTATCTAACACACGCATATTTAATGTCAAATGCAGAGGGATAATATAATGCCACAGTCGAGAACTCTTTAGGCTCAGGCTCTAACTTCATCAGCCCTTGTTCCATGTGGTTACATTACAGGGAGAGTCTGACGAAAATCGCCACAAAAAAGCATAGTAATGCAACCCATGGGTGCTGCAATTTTGCTTGACATCACGCAACGTTCTGTCTACTGCTTCTACTGCTTTTCGATTGGCCATTGTGGACTCATGCCATATAATAAGGCTACAATCACGAAGAACCTTAGCTTTATCGCTGCTATCGACAGATAAACGTGCCTTTCGTTGTTCCCCGTTTTCCCTATTTCGAGTTGTCATCATTCGAGAACGATTTGAACTCAGTCGAAATTCTCGCTGAGTCGAAGTTTCTGCAGCACGAAACCTAGCCTAATGTTCCCGAGTTGCAGAGAGCCTTGCCTCACGACCTTGCTCAGATTCCTGTGATCGAAATAATCTCATCCTTTTAGCATTTCTGCTACATTGGGAGAGGTTGAATCCTCTTCGAGGCATTCTTACAATAAAATAGTACTTACTACTTAACACACAGTTATATAGTAAACACGTACTATCGTAAACAATTAAATTATAAATACTTACAAATTATTATACAGTCTAAAATTATCACAGTTTAAGTAATAAGTATTAAGACGTGTAAACCAAACGTACTAACTTTATAAAACAAAAGAATTGCTCGAAAAATTAATTACTAACCTGAGCTAATGAACTTATACTTAATAAAGAAAATCAAGAAAAGAAATGCCTAACCTATACCAAATACTTATAATATTTATATACAAATCCTAAAAACAAATTAAGATAAGTATACTGAAAATCAAGGAAAGAAATGCCTAACCTGTAACAAATGCTTACAATATTTATTTACAAACCCTAAATAAAAATTAAGATAAGTAAATACCCAAAAATTAAGGAAAGAACCGCCTAACCTATACCAAATACTTACAATATTTATTTAATTTTTTTTAAAGAAAATTAAGAAAAAGAACCTAACCTACAAACCCTAAAATATAAATAAATGAAATACGCAAACAGTCAGTATTCAAGTGAATCGCAATAATCGAATGCAACTATTCGCCTATACTCTCCAGGATACGGGCGTTCGCTACGAATAACTGAATCCTTATGCCAGCGGCGCGTTTTTTTTTAGTGTGTGGCATCTCGCAGGTCAACCACTGAGGTTGTCGGCTGGCAACGGCGCATTTTATTTTTTTTATTTTAGGTAGGGCCACTCGTAGATTTTTTTTTTTATTACGAATGAGCCCGCTCTTGACCTCGATCACACCTGAAAGTAAGTGTAAGATGAGGTCTAAGATCGAACGAGCGAGCCCAGAAAATGCCTATTCACTCTTGCTTTAAAGGCTGACGGGTTATATGTGGCAGGGAACACAGAAGCCGGCAGAGAGTTCCACACCTTGGCTGTGCGCACAATGAATGTTGAAGAAAAGCGCTTAGTACGACAAGACGGTATATCGACCAAGTGTGGATGGTATCCTGCGGTACGTCTGGTAGACCGGTAGTAAAAGGGGCATGAAGGGATCAGGTCGTGGAGCTCCTGCGCACACTCTCCGAAGTACAATCTGTAGAAGATAGACAGGTAAGCAACGTTTCGCCGGTGAGCCAGGCTGTGAAGCTTACCCGCCAGAACCTCGTCACCTATGAGCCTTTTGGCTCTGCGTTCGATCGAGTCAAGTGCAGCTAGCTGGTATTTGGCTGAGCCATCCCACAAGTGACTGCAATACTCCATACAGGAACGGACCTGTGCTTTATATAAATTTAAAAGCTGTCCAGGTGTGAAGTATCGCCTCACTTTCTGTAGGATGCCCAGCTTTTTGGCTGCAGTCTGAGCTTTAGACTCAATGGTTGAGCCGAAGTTGAGGTCAGACGTCAACTCCATGCCCAAGAGCTCCAGGCGATCGGTAATAGGTACAGATGCACCTCTGAAAGTAGGAGACCATTCAAATTGGCTCCTTTTAGCGGAGAAAAGACAAGCCTGTGTTTTTAAAGCGTTGAATTTGACCAGATTGTCATCGCCCCATTGGGAAACGAGATTTAAGGTCAAATTCGTTCGCTCTACCATGGCCTTTCTAAGAGCGGCTATTTCGTCCCTACCAGCTCTAGCACTGGACAAGTATCTCTCTGAGACTGTGCTGTCATCCGCGTACCCAATAGCTCCCAACTGAAGCAGGTCGTTGATATGAAGCAAAAATAGAGTGTAGATCAGCTCACTAAGGTTGTGCGTCTACTTAACCGGTCTGTCCTGTGGTGACCTCTAATAATTAAATTAAAAGCCCCCAGCCAAGGCTTACAAACTAAAATTTACTTACAGCTAATGACCGCACGCTAAGGGCACTCCCTGTGGAGTAAGGGCCTCGGCATAGCGGGGTCATTTTGGGAGGGCAGCAAAGGGACAGGCTGGGTCGTATTTAAGTGAGTATTTATTGCTACTGGCTCAGCATCGCGGGCTGGCTCGTTTGGCAAAGGTCGGGGAGGATTTCCATTACAAGTACGCGGACGTCGCGATGGGCCTCGTCGGCGAAGCCGGAATACGGAACGCATGGCAGCGGCGCAGCTCTCAGCGAGCTTTATATAGCCACGGACTCGCAGGCGCGAGGCGTGTACGTACTCTGATAGAATACCTTGACAAATGTTCGCCGTGATTCTTTAAATTGACATAACTTTTTTATTTATGAACCGATTGACATGAAGTAAACACTAAATGTTAAGTGAAGCTGACTATAATATATTAATGAAAACCGCATCTAAATCGAATAAGCCGTTTCTGATATTAGCATGCACAAACACACAGACAAACAGACAAAAAAAATTAATTACAATTTCGGGTTCGGCATCGATATAATAACAACCCCTGCTACTTTTTTAGGGTTCCGTAGCCGAATGGCAAAAAACGCAACCCTCATAGTTTCGACATGTCTGTCCGTGTGTGGTATCTATAGACAGGTCTTTAAAAATGTTATTATGGTTTCTAAAATGACTTTTTCATAAAGTTAATCGTTTAAAAGATATACGCTTCCAAAGTGGTAAAATGTGTGTGTCCCCCTCTAACTTCTATAATAATGAAGTGAAAAATCTAAAAAAAACCATATGTTGTAGATCTTAATGTAAACTTTCAACCAAAATTGGTTTGAACGAGATTGAGTCAGCAGTTTTTGAGATACAGTATATTTTCGAAATAATTAAAAATATTATATAATTAATAAATTTCAAATATAACTTTGTAATTCATACAAATACTATGAAAAACAATGTTATTTGGCGTAGTTGTAAAAATTGTAAATAAGCTAGTTTTAAGAAATTTGTAAGGTTTTTTTTTTTTCAAATTATACAGTTTAAGACATTTATTTCTCAAAAAGAATACACTTCACTTAATATGAGAAATACAAGTTAATTAATTAAAAACATTAATATAGTTATACAGACAATTATGTTATATTTATTATAGTTACTACGGAACCCTTCATGGGCGAGTCCGACTCGCACTTGGTCAATTTTTTTATATATTTCCATTGTACAGACACCACTTTTCTACAATTTTATTATATGTATAGATCACCGATTACTCGAAGACGGCTGAACCGATTTGGAAAATTCTTTTTTTGTTTGAAAGGGTATACATCGAAATTGGTCCCATTGTTACCAAGTCAGGATCTGATGATGGGATCCTGGAGAAATCGAGGGAACTCTTCAAATATTATAGGCACACCTATAGTGATTTGAATATTTTTTATAGTAACTTGTGTAGTAGCATTCGAAAAGCACCATTTGTGAAGTGGACCTGATGATGAAGACCACAGATGGCCACTGGAACTACTCAATATATACGTAGGAATAATAAGTATTTCATATGTTCCGCTTCGATTACTTGAATGTGGTTCTTAAGCACAATATGCTCGTCACAATGCATATGGTGAAATGAAGCTGATGGTGAAGTACCAGGAGAACTCCTCTACAATTAACGGCCCAACATTGGGAAAAGCAATATTTTGTAAATGATTATAAGTAGTTGACATTTAGGCTTTTGTAACTAGGTAAATTAAAAATCGACCAACTAAAAAGAGTGAAATAAAAACTTTTTACCAAAAAAATAAACCGACTCCCAAAAACACTGCAAAGTGAAAAATAACTTTAATTTCGGAAGTCGGTGCCAATAACGAAAATACAAAACTAAAGACACCGACTACCGAAATTAAAGTTATTTTTCACTTTGCAGTGTTTTTTGGGAGTCGGTTTAATTTTATGGTAAAAAGTTTATATTAACTAAACCGTTTGCAAAATCGATTCCAAGTCGAAGATCCCAAGAATAATGACCGCTTTCATTTTACTCGACTGTTTCTGGACTGATTTGCAATTGAAAAACGATTCTGAGGATTTAGTTTATATGTACTACTTACGTATTAAGTAAATACATAATTATGTATTTATTTACTTAAAAAGTTTTGTTCGAGATTTTGTGACATTGTGAAAACATTGTATAAATTGAATAATATTGGGTCCTTTTTTGTGAATTAATTAAATGTAACTTTTAATATTGACGTGACGTAATGTTTAATGCATAAGAAAGAAATGATTTGCTGTTATTGGTGTATAACCGTTATACATAGTTAAAAAAAATACTAGTGAAGAAAGCTCTCCGCCCGCAGAGGCCGCAGCCGAAAAAAAACACGTTTTCGGTCAGCTCACGAGTAAAATTCCATGTGAATAGGTTACTTCTAGGTAAGCGTGATAAGCGATGATGTGGTTGAAGGGTCACATCATTGCTTATCATCAGGTGAGATAGTGGTTAACAAAAATAATCATTAATTTCAATTCAATGCAACAATAGTTATTTTAACTTCAGTAGCTCAAACATGTAGGTTTTGCTGCCTGAAATCAGTGAGCAAAATGCGATTTTGCTCACTGAGTGAGACAAAGTAACTTTTTAATTTTTGTTTTCAGAAAGCCACGAAGATCTTATTCAGCCTTGGGTTAATCATACAATTCGAAACATTCACACTCTATCTCTTTCCCACAATTAGAAAGAGAGAGAGACAAAGACCAGCCCTTTCGAAATTCCGACTTTGAATTCGACCTCAAAGACAAACACGTTCGGAAATTCGTACTAACTAAAGAAATTTTGCAAAAATAACTATTGTGCAACAAGAGAGCAAAGTCGTTTTTTGCTGCGAGTGCTGATTTTGAATCCTGAGAGTGGCGAGGGATTCAAAGGCACGAGATGCAAAAAACTTTGCTCTTGTGTAACACACATAACTTTTCACTTCAGCAGCGGGAACACTTTAGGAGATAAAATTAAAAACAGGAATTGATTGAAATAAGTATTTATTGTGAATCAAAATAATTAACATTGTAGGAAGAGGTACCAATTCAATAAAATGGAACATTTTAAAAGTTAAAAGTAAAATTACTGCAATTCTGCAAATTAAAAGTAACAGATTTATTTGGTTGCATTGCATTGCAGTTGCATTGAGTTGAGTTTGATTGGTTTCTGTTTCGGTGGCGGATTGAGAAGGAACAACGGTCTGATCGGCTTTCTGTAATTTATCTGAATGCTTTTCGATATTATTTACTGTTAGCTGTAATAGCTCGTTATTGCGACACGCTCCACTAATTCCTATGATTAGTGCAACCTGTAATGAAAATATTACATAATTAATATGCATAATTTAACATTTACAGCATCTTTTACATATCGTAATAAATATTTTAACAGTATTACTAATCCAGACTAGGATTCATTGCGCCTCCAAAAATTAGTAGTAGGCAGTAAGTACCTTTATACATAACAGTCTACACACAAATTTTAATAACTAACAACATAGATTTATAGGTACCACTTACTTTAGAGGCAGGAAAATTGCAGTCCGGAGCTTCATTAACAAATTTTGGACTTTTTAGCCTTATGCCCAACTGACATTCTTTTTAGAAAAGATACGAGTTTTGCGTATGTTTCAATATGCACGTCATGTTTTGTTTTTAAAGTAGCTTTCAACATTGGGTAAATACTCCACATGATCGCCTCGTCTGTGATATATCTAAAAAATAAGATAGGCCACACCGTCTCTGAAAAACTGCTTGCGCCCTTTTTACCCGACTGCAAAGGAAGGGTTATGTTTTTCGCGCGTATCTTGTATGTATGTATGTTTGTAATATTCTTTATTACCTCATATCTCCAGAACCGCTGAACGGATTCACATAATTAAGGTATCGTTAAATTTGTCTTAGTAGCCCAAGTGTTCTTAGATAGGTGACATTTGAAAATATCAAACATGGCGGCTGTGCGAAGTCATTATACATAACTAAAAAAAAAAAATTTTTTCGAATACTGCAATATGGGTATCAAATGGAAAAAAATAAAGGGCTTAACACAAGGATTTCAAAAAGGTATATCATATTTATCATTAGGGTAATACTAGCAAAAATAATACAAAGAGAATGTTTAAAAATATGGACTTAGCTCTTTCACTTTCTGAATCCGGTGGGGTGCTATTGTGATACGACCGGGAAAACTATAAATATTTTAACTAAAAAGTTGAAAAAAAAGTTATTTAAAAAATTTAAAAAACCCGACTGCTCAACTGAAATACAAGAAACAAGCACATTTCACATCAATAAAATCTGTCCCATTTACTCTACCACTTTACGTGAATGTAAAAGAAAAGTTCTTGGATGGCTTCAATCACAGAATTACGAGGACACCGAAAATCTACTAAAAATATAACTTTTATCATACACATTCCTCTTTACACGTTATTTCACTCTCACTGACACGTATTACACACTCACACATGTACATGCCTAAAACACTGACGAACTCTCTCGCATGCATGCACACACAAGCACGCAACCACACACACGCACACTACCTTACAACGCACACGCATACACACTCACATACAGTCTCAGCCGTCCACTTCAAAATTCAAAATGATTAAGTAGATTATTTAAATAAAATTTAGTAACTTAGACCAATATATTTAATGTCAAATATGTTTGAATTTAATTAATTAGAGAATGCTGGTACCCATAACACAAGTTAAATCTTTTCTTGGGTACCAGAGTTCACTCAAACATTTCAATGAATGTCATTAATTAGTTTTATGTTAAGGTTTTTATTGTGTGTACACCTAATTGTAATTGTGTGTAAATGTTTGTCCGTGTATGCTTTTTGAGTCCAAATAAACGTATATTATTATTATTATTATTTTAAAAAGTAACATGCAGGCGGACCCATCCCGCATTATCATCATGAGCAGTCGGGTTTTTTAGATTTTTTAAATAACTTTTTTTATGTCTCCATTCATTCCCCACCAACTGTGTCCCCACGTTGTCGTCGTGGTGGGGCTTGCGTGTTTCGATGATCTCTGGGGCCATGCCGGTAGAGGCACTCATGCCGGACGGGCCCAGAGGGAGAAACCAGACCAAGAGGGACACACCGGGGGAAAGGCGCGCCGCCTGGAGGATCGAGCAGCTAGCTCGAGCTTCTAGACGGTGCGGGGCCCGGTCTCAGAGATCGGGTCAAGGGGGAGGAAAGGTTCACTTCCGGTATGCGTGTAATCTTTAGACGTAACCGTGAAGTGAACCAGGGGAGGGGAAATGGGGTGTAGGACTGTTCCTACTTACTTACTTTATTATTCTTTATTTTTTACTTACTTTTTTAGAGAGGTGAGTTCCTCTGTAGGAACTCACCTCTCTAAAAAAGTAAAACAATATGGCAGACAAAGTTAACGTTAAAGCTACCCAGGCGGGTCCCAGCTGCTCTTCAGCTGGGGAGTCCCGCACCGGACACGTCCGGTCAGTCCCACCGTACTCTGGGGGGGACAGCAAGAACTTTTACCCCAACTTTACCCCGGCAGTCGCCGCATTGAGCCAGGGAGGCTCACGTGCCCGTGAGGTGGAGTCGCTGGACTTGTCCAGCACGTCCACCTCACCAGCACCGAACGTTGAGCGAGCGCAGAGCGCCGCTCCGCGGAGGAGGGGGGCGCCGGTGCTCGGGTCGGAAACCGACTCGGCATCGGACGCCGAAAGCTTCCAGAGCTTGATCTCTGGGAGCGCAGTGAGAACGACGAGGGGGGCGCCGACAGGAGGAAGGAGTTCCTCAAGCGCCCCCGCGACGACGATTCGTCGTCGGAGGAGGGGCTTGTCTCGGCCCGCAAGATCCCCACTAGCGTGCGGGGTAAAGGCCGAGGCAAGACCTCGGGGAGGGGGCCTTCCTCTGGAGAGCCCAACACTGGTCTGGCCTCGAGAGAGGCCAAACTAGCAGAGGCCGTGGCAGATGCCATCCGCACCGTCAGCAGGAAGCGGAACAGGCGAAGCAAGGAGGGTGCGATCGGCGAAGCCATGGCCTCCATCATGGCGGCCGCGCGGACTTACGGCGTGGCTCCGGCTGCAAGGGACGATATGTCCGATCTGCGGCCGTAGGTCACCCGTCTGACTACCGCCATGGAGGCTCTCCAGAGGGAGAACGCCGCACTCAAGGCGGACCTGGCCGCAATCCGGGGAGACGGCCAGCGGAATGCGCCGCCGCGGGGCCAAAAGGAGAAAGGCCAGCCCACACCAGCGGAAAACTCTGTTCTCGACCTGGTGCGACAGGAGCTGGCCGCCTTCCAGCAGCGGTTCTCCGTATTGGAGAGCCGCGTGCTGCGACCCCCACTGGCGGCGCCTTCGTACGCGGCTGCGGCCACGTCCAAGCCTCCCCGGACGGCGACGAGGCCGCCTCAGGCGAAGACGGCCACTGGGCGGACGGCCTTAGCAACGGCGGCTCCTGCGAGGGCGAAGATGGCCCCGGCCAAGCCGAACCCGGGCCAACCAAAGCCACCTCCGACCCCGACACCTGCGGGGCCGAAACAGGCGGCCAAAAGGAAGAAGGCCCAGGCCGGGAACCAGCCGTCCCAGCAGCCTCCTCCAAAGACTCCTCCGGCCGGCGCCGACTGGCAAGTGGCCGGGGAGAAGAGGAAGGCTGCTGGCGCAGCCAGGTCCTCGAGGAGAAGAGAGAGACGGCGGCGGCGAGACGCCGCGGCGCGATTGCGCGCCCCCAAGACCGCGGCTGTAGTGATCACACTGCAGCCGGACGCGGTGAAGAGGGGCGTGTCGTACCGCGACGTGCTGGTGAAGGCGCGGGAGGCGATCGACATCACAGAGCTTGGCATCGTCGGCGGCCTCCGTCACCGGGTCACTGCGACGGGGGCTTGGATGCTGGAGATACCCGGCGCGGCCAGTGGCCCTACCGCTGATGCTCTGGCCGAACGACTCAGGGCGTCCTTAAACGCGGAGGAGGCCCGAGTCTCCAGACCCACCAAGCGCGCAGACGTGCGCATATTGGGTCTGGATGACTCCGTGACGGCCGAGGAAATGGTGGCCGCCATTGCCAGGACTGGGGGGTGCCCTCCCGATCAGGTGAGGGCGGGCGCCCTGCGTCCTGGCTTCACGGGGTTGCAAACCATTACGGTTAGCTGCCCCGTCCCGGCGGCGAAAAAGTTGCAGGAGGGCCGAAGGCTCCTGGTTGGTTGGGTGTCCGCGCAGGTGAAAGTCCTGGACCCCAGACCCCTGAGGTGCTTCCGCTGCCAAGTGGGCAACCATGTGGCATGCGTGTGCACCTCGGAGGTAGACCGCAGCGATAGGTGCTTCCGCTGTGGTCAGCCCGGCCAAAAGGCCGGCTCGTGCTCCGCCCCACCTCACTGCTTCGCATGTGAGGCGGTTAGCAAGCCGGCCGATCACCGGGCTGGGGGCAAGTCCTGCGCCCCACCCACCAAAGCCAGGCGCAGAGGTAGGCCCTCTGCCGCCGCCGTCACCACCACCGCCGCCACCGCCGCCGCCATCGCTATTGCCGCCGCCGTCGCCGTCGTGGCCGTAACACATACAACAGTAACTTTGTCGAAATTGATATCTTTAATTGCACAATAAGTAAGTTTAAAAGACTCATTCGTTGTACTCTATTGAACACAATTAGTGATAATAACTGATGTTATATTGTAGATACTATTTTTACCCGACTACGGCAAAGCCAAAGGAGGGTTATGATTTTGACAGGCTATGTATGTAGGTATGTATGTATGTATGTATGTGTGTATGTTCATCTGTTCCCTCATAGCTCCAAAGCTGCTTATCGGAACTCGACAAATGAAGTATCGTTAGAACCGTCTTGACCGTCCGCTGAACATAAGCTACGTGACGTGTCACAAAACCCAATGTGGCGCCCTCTAGGGCCCAAAAAGTGTTGTGTTAAAAAATAAAAATAAGATAAACACATCGTGTTTGATATCATTTGAAAGGGCGTCACATGCACATTTCCAAAACATTGTTTAAATTTAAAGTGGCGCCCTCTAGTGGACAAAAAATTATGTGCAAAAAAAATAAAAATAAGATAGATACACCGTGTTTGGTATCATTTGAAAGGGCTTCACTTGTACTTATCAAAAATATTGCTTAAATTTAACGTGGCATCCTCTAGCGGACAAAAAGTCATGTGTAAAAATAAAAATAATATAGATACACCGTGTTTGATATCATTTGAAAGGGCTTCACTTGTACTTATCAAAAATATTGCTTAAATTTAACGTGGCGCCCTCTAGCGGTCAAAAAGTCATGTGTAAAAAATAAAAGTAAGATATATATACCGTGTTTGGTATCATTTGATAGGGCTTCACTTCAACTTATAAAAAATAAAGTAAATAGTATAGAAGCACAGTGATTTAACACCAAAATAGTTTAAATAATAAAAAGTAAAAAAACTAAAACCTGACTACGACAAAAAAATCGATGCTAAAAAGGATGAAACAAGATTTTCAGGATGCTGAAATAAACAAGGTTACTGGGAAAACAAGAACAGAACAAAAATAAAAGCCATAGTCACACGTTATATAGGATATCAACCGTAACAAAACAATTAATTATAACGTGACGTGTGACTACGGCTTTTATTTTTGTTCTGTTCTTGTTTTTCCAGTAACCTTGTTTATTTCAGCATCCTGAAAATCTTGTATAATTTTATCTTGTGTAACTACCTAAGTACTTTATAAATTGTCTTATTTTTTTATGTTCATTATAGTTTGTTACATTTATATAAATATTTGACTAATTGTTACAAATTGATATAAACGTTGCACTTAACGCTACCTAGCGATTAGATATTCTCTATCACTAAACTCAAATGTTTATCTGTGGACAGCGTAGTGGGTTCCATTATAGTCAAAACTTCATTTTTTGTTAAACTAGTTGTAAGTTTTTATAATGTAACTGTTTGTTATTCCATGTAATAAAAATAAAATAAAATAAAAATAAAATAAAACCCCCGCGAGGGGCCCTGGAGGAGGCTGCAATGGATCCCGATTAATGGCCCCATTGCGCTTCCTCCAGGCGAACATCAACCACTGCGCCGCTGCTCTGGAACTTTTGCTCCAGAGCATGGCGCAGTGGTTGATCAACGTCGCCGTGGTCGCCGAGCCGTATTTTGTCCTGCCCAGGAATGACTGGGTGGCGGACTTGGACGGCTCGGTGACCCTCGTTTCATCGGCCGCCGCTGGTACCCCGCCCCTTGATCGCGTCAAGAGAGGGCGTGGGATCGTCGCAGCACGGTTCGGGGAGATCGCTGTGGTAGGCGTTTATTTCTCCCCGAACCGAACTCTCACCGAGTTCCAGAACTCCCTAACGGAGCTGGGAGACGTCGTCGTCGCCTCGGTTCCCTCCCCGCCCTCGTCCTCGGGGACTTCAACGCCAAAAGTCCGGCTTGGGGGTCCACGGACTATAGGCAGGGCAGGATGCTCGAGCACTGGGCCCGTGCGCAGGGCCTGGTGATCGAGAACCGGGGTTCTGTCCCCACGTGCGAGCGGTTTACGGGCGAGTCGGTGGTGGACGTTACGTTCGCCACCCCCAGCCTGTCACCGCGCGTCACCGACTGGCGTGTTGTGGAGGAGGTGGAGACCTATTCCGACCACCGGTATATCCGGTTGACGTCTCCGACCAGACCCCAGACGCGCCGGTCCGACGGGACCTGAGTGGTCCGCGATGGGCGCTGAAGCAGATGGACCGGGAGCTATTCCTGGAAGCCTCGATCGTGCAGGCCTGGGGGTCACCCCCGGACAGGCCTGCCGACATAAATGACGAGACGGAGTGGTTCCGGGAGGCCATGTCGGAGATCTGCGACGTGGCCATGCCCCGGGTCCGGCAAGGACGCGCCCGGCGTCAGCTGTACTGGTGGTCGAGCGAGCTAGCAGCGCTGCGCGAAGCGTGCGTTGCGGCGCGACGCCGGTATACCATGTTCCGCAGGCGCCGCACCCGACCTTTGGATGCGGCGACTGTAGAGGCGGAGCTGTACGAGGGCTACAGTGCAGCGAAGGCCGTCCTCCGAGACGAGATCTGGTGGGCCAAGGAACCGGCCCGGGAGGAGATGCTGGCGACTCTGGACGGGGACCCATGGGGCCACCCCTACAAGTGGGTGCGACAGAGGCTCCGCCCCTGGACTCCCCCGTTGACGCAGAGTTCCAGCCTCAGTTCTTGGAGGATGTGGTGAGCGCCCTGTTCCCATCGCGAGGGGAGCATGCTCCCCCGCCCATGGCTCCGTCTCTGGCGGAACCTGAAGCTGGCGCAAACGCGGACCACAGCGATGACGACGTCTACGACGCTCCAGAGGTGACCGAGGTAGACTTGAGAGTGGCGGTACAACGGCTCAAGGCCAAAAATACCGCCCCAGGACCAGACGGCCTGCCAGGGAAAGCCTGGGTCCTGGCCTCGGAGACTCTCGGGCCTCGACTAGGGGGGCTCTTTAGCGCATGCCTGGAGAGGGGCCAGTTTCCGCTTCGCTGGAAGACGGGAAAGCTGGTCCTGATCCAGAAAGCCGGGCGCCCTGCGGACTCTCCGTCCGCATTCCGGCCCATCGTGCTGCTCGACGAGGCGGGCAAGCTCTTGGAAAGAGTAATTGCAGACCGCCTCTTCGGGCACCTGAATCGGGTGGGCCCGGATCTTGCGGAGTGCCAGTTTGGCTTCCGCAGGGGGCGCTCGACGGTGGATGCCGTCATGCGCGTGAGAGCCCTCACGACGGGGGACGCGGTATCCCGGGGCAGGGTCGTCTTGGCGGTGTCTTTGGACATCACCAACGCCTTCAACACCCTGCCCTGGATTTGCATCAGGGAGGCACTCCGGTATCACCGGGTGCCGACCTACCTCCGTCGCATAGTCGAGGACTACCTGACGGACAGAGCCGTCATCTACCCTGGTCACCGGAGAGAGTGGAACCGGCGAGAGATGTCGTGCGGTGTCCCACAGGGATCGGTCTTGGGACCGCCCCTGTGGAACATCGGATACGACTGGGTGCTGCGCGGCGACCTCCCTGACGGCGTCAGCGTAATCTGTTACGCTGACGACACGCTCGTCCTGGCGCAGGGAGAGTCGCACCAGGCGGCGGCCGACCTGGTGACGCAAGCGGTTGCGACAGTCGTTCATAGGATCCGGCAGTTGGGACTCGACGTGGCGCTGCACAAGACCGAAGCCATGTGCTTCCATGGCGGTCGGAACGCGCCACGGTCCGAGTCCCACATAACGGTGGAGGGGGTTCGCATCGGCGTCGGGAGGACGATGAAGTACCTGGGACTCGTCCTCGACAGCCGGTGGAACTTCAGGGAGCATTTCCTGAGTTTGGCCCCAAATCTGAACCGGGCAGCAGCCGCCTTCAGGCGACTCCTGCCTAATCTCAGCGGGCCAAACGCCTCCTGCCGAAGGCTGTACGCCGGCGTCGTGCGGTCCATGGCCCTCTACGGGTCCCCAGTGTGGGCCCTGAGCATCTGGACGCGACCACTAAAGTTGGTCGCATGCCAGAGGGTCATGGCTATCCGAATGATCCGGGGATACCGCACGACCGCCGCCTTGGGATCTGGAGGCGACTGCCCTCCAGCGCGTCTATGAATGGCGCGTGGAGGCGCAGCGCCGGGGCGTATCCCCGCTGCCTCGAGAAGTCGAGGCACGGCGGGAAGAGCTCCGGCGCGATTTCAGGGCAGTATGGAGGGAACGACTGTCGCAACCGACGGCCGGGCACGCGGCAATTGCGGCGGTAAGACCCCTCTTTGAGGAGTGGCTAGATCGGCGTCACGGCGTCCTGACCTACCGCATGACGCAGGTCCTCACTGGACACGGAAGTTTCGGGAGGTACCTGTGTCTGATGGGAAAGGAGGAAACGCCTGGGTGTCACCACTGCGAGGGTCGCCCTGAGGACACCATAGAGCACACGGTGCAAGACTGCCCCGCCTGGGCAGAGCACCGACGTGTCCTCACGGCGGCGATAGGCGGAGACCTCTCGCGCCCGGCATTGGTCGAGGCCATGCTGCGGGGCGAGAGGGAGTGGGAAGCGGTCGCCTCCTTCTGCGAAGCAGTCATGCTTCCGAAGGAGGAGGCGGGCCGCGTGAGGGAGAGGATGGCGTCCTCCCTCCAGCCCAGCCGCAGTGGTAGACGCCCACGGCGTCGGACGTCGGCCGACGATCTCCGGCCACCGTAGGTGCGGGCATGCGGACAGCGAGCAAAGGGCAACTCACTGTCCGACCACGGACCATGCCCGGGTCGACGGCGCGTCGTGTTCCACGCGCGCCTCAAAGAGCGTCAGCAACATGATGAGGCCCCCTCTGCAGAGGGCCGAAGCCTGCCGGGGTCGTGGGACTCATCCCATTACCGTGGCCCCGGTACGTAAAGGGTTATTGAAGGAACACCGTGGATTTTAGTCAGTAAAAGTCTGACAGTCCCTCCCACCCTGCCCGGGGTGGGAGGACTTATTTGATACTTTTACCACGTGAAAAAAAAAAATTCTCCATTCATTGAAGACATGGTATGCTTTCAGATATTTCTCGCGAGACTTCTCAGATAGGAAACTTAATTCTGCATTAATAACTTGTTGTTTTAACTCTTCCGGTGTTTTTTTTTTTTTTAATCTTTATTTATTTAAAGGGATTTTATCATACGGTGATAATGTCACCCCCATAATATAATACATTAAACTAAACTAACAATCGGGTAGCTTACAAACTAGTTTCAGTAATAATATACATTATTATGACATAAGTAGGTAGGGTACTCATCAGTGAGGCCCTACTCCTCGTAAATGACAAACAGCAGTCGACACAACATTCTAGCCTCCTCCGAAAAAGGAACAGCTAGTATGCTGTTACAAGCGCCCACTTCAAAACTTACACTAAACGCATACTGTCTTTCCCGTATGTTCCGGTCACATTCCATTAACACGTGATAAATATCTTCTATTACCCCACAAACTTCACAGTTTGGCGAGTCACTTTTACCCATTAAATATTTAAATTCATTGGATGGGATGTGACCGGACCTCATTCTCAACAAAGCTACTACATATTTCTTACCTATCTCCCTTCTTTCAAACCATGGGCAACGAAGCAGTTCAGACTGGATGGTTTTATACCATATCCCTTTTAACTTAGATCTCTCGTCAAAGTATTCGTGCCAACTTTGTCTACACAGTTCTTTGACATGACCAAGCCAATCCGAGTACAATGGTATACATGTATAATTAATCCCCTCCTAAGATGCTTGTTCGGCTGCTATGTCTGCTTCTTCGTTACCCATGATTCCAATATGTGAGGCAATCCATTGAATGGTGATTAAAGCGAACTGAACCTGAGTACCACTGCTGGTTTTACTAGACTTTTCCTATCTTCTAGGGGACTGTTCTAGGTGAAGTAAACGCCGTGATCGTTGGTGATAGACTGACTTTTAATAAAAGAAAAGAAAAAATATCAAAAATAATTAACATTCGAAATATGAAAACACTGTAAAAAGTACATCAAAAAGTACAAAACTATAAAAAAGGTGCGTCGCGCACATTCCTCCCCCCCCCCCCAAGTTAAGCCCACAGCTTGAGCAGCTTCTTCAATGGCCTCCTCAGTATGCCCGCTGCAGTTCTGACGTCTGCCACTCGGATCACCCCATCGCGGCCCGGGTAAAGCTTTGGTTTCCTAGGAAAGCGGTGCCGTCATATAGCGGCCGTTATACAGCGGTGAATGACGTCACTAGAACGTTGTCCATGTAAACAAAATGGCGCGGTTTCCTAGAGAACGGTAACTGACACCGTAACGTCAAAAAGCGGTGCCGCTATTTACATGACGGCCGTCTTGTCGGTGTCAGATGGTTTCGTGAACGTTTCATTGATAGCGGTGAAGCTATTTTTAATACGTATTTTTGTTTTTTTTTACCGGAACAACGTAGAAAATGAGTTACAACTCTTGGACGTACTAAAATCTCAAATGCACCTTCAGTACCACGAGATTGGAATAAATCGTCTTCCGCCATACGACTATTTTCCTCTTCTGATGATAGTTCATCCTCCAAGTAAATTAATAAAGCTAAATCAAGGTCGTCCATTTTCTATCTTGGATACTTTTCGTTTGACGTTTGCTTTAAAAAATGACTGACAGTGTGAAAAAACGGCCGTGGAACTTTCCACATATCGTCACCGTAAAGACGGCCGCCTTTTTGCGTCCGTAATATTACGGCCGCTATATGACGGCACCGCTTTCCTAGGAAACCAAAGCTTAAGTCGCTGAGATGCGTCCTCTCGGCCAGGAGCCTCTTGGCAGGTTGCCGTCAACTATCAGAACCAGATCGCCTACAGCCAACTCTGGAATATCACCTTGCCCGGGTCTGGGAATAAGATTCGGCAGGTACTCTTTAACCCAGCGCTGCCAGAAGTGGTCCGCCAGTCTGACCGCTTTCCGCCAGCCGCTTCTTGATACCAGATCTCGGTCCGTCAAGGCTGCTGGAACAGGGCGCCCCGATGAAGCTGCGAGGAGAAAATTATTCGGAGTAAGCGCCTCTACGCTGCCGGGCTCTACCGAGACGTGCGTCAGGGGGTGGGAGTTGATGAGCCCTTCTGCTTCTGCCAGCACGGTTTGCAGAACTTCTTCTGTCGGAGCACGTTCGGTGAGGGTCGTTCGGAGTGCTGTCTTCACACTTCTGACCAGTCGCTCCCATACTCCACCCATAAACGGGGCCGACGGAGGAATGAAGCGCCAACTGATTTTCTCCCTCGCAGCATATTCCATAGCTGCGTTCCCGTAGAGTGCACGGAGTTCTCTTCTTGCCCCGACGAAAGCGGTGCCATTGTCAGACCAGATCTCAGAAGGCGTTCCTCTGCGAGCCACGAAGCGCCGGAGACTCATTATAGCAGAATCCGTTGACAAGCTTCCAACGACGTCCAAGTGGATGGCGCGGACGACTAGGCACGTGTACAAAGCGACCCATCTCTTCTCCCGTCTTCGGCCAACAGTCACCTGAACTGGTCCGAAGTAGTCTAGCCCAGTGAAAGTGAAGGGGCGTTTGTGGTGAGCTAAACGTGCCTCCGGTAGATCCCCAGTAGGTGGCTGGAATTTCTTAGCTCGGCGAATGCGGCATAGCTGGCAACGGAAGGCAACGGAGCGGACGACATTTCTTAAACCGAGCAAGTGGAAGCTCTGGCGAAGCTCGTTGACCACGGTCTCCGTGTTGGCATGGGCGGCTCGGCGGTGGTGGTGGTTCACCAGTAGCTGCACGGCAGGGTGCTTCCCGTCGAGGACGATGGGGTTCTTTGTGGCTTCAGGCACTCCCGAGGCCGCGGCAATGCGGCTGGATAGGCGTAGGAGGCCGTCTTCATCCACAGTCAGCGACAGTCGGAACAGCCGACTCGTGCGAGGTATGGACAGGGGTGGTAGTCTGCTCAGACACAGTAACTCATCGGGAAATGAGTCCAGCTGTGCCTGGCGCAAAACGTGCATCTCGGCCAAGCGCATATCGGCAGCTGTCTCATGCGTTGAGTGTTGAGAGCCAAAAGAGCTTGACGGCTGAAAAGAAAACGTTACTATCCCCCCTTGCTCACGTACTAAATGTTCTACATGAAACCCCCCTACGTGATAAGGAGTGGATTCTGATTTTAGTTAAATATTTATGAGCTCTACATGTTGCTCGTACCAATCTCAGCCAAGAGCTAAACCGCTTGGGATCAGCTGAGACAGGCACAGGCCTCTCAACGCTACCGATAAGGTGAACTGCTGCATTGGTATGTACCGGATTCCTGCTCTCTTCATTTACATTTGGGTACTCTGAGGAACTACAAGGCTCACTAGGCCAGTCAGAAGAAAGCAAGAAATCCGGACCAGTGATCCAGCGAGACTCTAGGGACAACGTAATGCGTTTTAACCGGGTTGCATCGTCAGCGACGTTCAACTCGCTAGGCACCCACCACCAATCACTGGCACTCGTTAACTCCAGGATCTCACCGACCCTGTGCGAAACAAAAGGCTTGAACGAGCGGGCCTCGCTTTGTAACCAACTCAACACCGTCATTGAATCGCACCAAAAAACTTGCCTGATGGGCCTGAAACGATGAGAGTCGCAAATTGATGAAGCGAGACGCGCGGCGATCAACGCTCCTTGCAGCTCCAACCGCGGAATCGACACCGGCTTTAGGGGAGCTACACGGACCTTGCTGCAAATCAGTGCGAGCTTGACTTCTCCATCTTTAAGCACGAACCGCCAGTAAGCTACCGCAGCAAAGGCAGACTCACTGGCGTCGGAAAAAACATGCAGCTCGCAGTGACTTACTTCACAGCCGGCTGGACTGTAGCAGCGTGGGACCTGCAATTCCGCAACCCCAAACAAATCCTGAAACCATAGCCTCCACGCTATACTGTCCTGCTGTGAAAGTTCTTCATCCCACTCGAGACCCTTGCACCACGCATTTTGGAACATGATGCGACCGGTCACTACTAGAGGCGCAAGAATCCCGAGAGGATCAAAAACCCGCATCACGTGGGCCAAAACTACCCGCTTGGTAAGCTTTTTTGGTAGCCCACTCTTTTTTAATCCAATATTGAAACCGACACAGTCTGTAGCGGGCTGCCAAATAAGGCCAAGCGTCCTCACAGGAGTGGCCAGGTGGCCCAAGACTACGGGTGACGTCACCGGCGCCTCCAGCAATGTCTCCTTCGGCAACAACTTCAGGGCCGACGCGCTATTGGAGGCTCAGCCACGCATTTCAAAACCACCGTTTTTGTGGACAGCGTGAATATCAGCGGCCAGTTTTGCTGCCTCATCCACGCTGTCAAGGCTGCTGATGCAATCATCCATATAATGATCGCAAATGATTACACGCGCTGCGTCCGGGTATCGTGTCTGATGCTCGGCAGCATTTTTATTTTTAATGAAAACTGCCGTAAAGGGACTAGAAGCGGCGCCGAACATCATCGACGACATCCGGTAAACGCGCAGTGGTTCACGTGGACTATCGCGCCACAAAAACCTCTGCGCGTCGCGGTCTTCAGCGCGAATTTTAATTTGCGGAAACATTTCCCGAATGTCTGCGGTCAACCCAATTTTGCCCTCTCTGAACCGAAAAAGAATGCCTAGTAGTGGTTGAAGCAGGTCAGGACCCAGTAATAATAACGAGTTTAGTGAAACGCCCTCGGATTTGGCAGCGGCATCGTGCACAACCCGCAGCTTATTAGGTTTGTTTGGGTTGACCACGCCGAAGTGAGGCAGGTACCAAATACATGGCCCTGTGGGCGCCTCTGTACACAGCTCGGCGTAGCCCTTCCCAACCATATCGTGAACGTTGGCATGATACCGCTCCGCGTAACTAGCATCCTTACACAACTTCTTTTCCAAGCCTAAAAACCTAGATAAAGCGAGGTTGTAACTATCAGGTACCGAAAAATCGTCAGACTTCCAAATCAGACCTACTTCAAAACGACCACTCGGCAGACGGCGCGCTGTGCGCTCAACAACCTGAACAGCACGTTTGTCATCAGCATTGCGCGCCTCTCGTTTCAGAATACCTATAGACTCGAGTTTGTATTGCTCCTTAATAAGCTGCTCTAATTCGGAACGGTCGCTCTGGCCTACAGTCGCGGACTCGAGCAGTGTGGCGTGGCTAACAACATCAACCTGAGTAGTTGAACTACAACCGAAACCGAACAATACCCAACCAAGCACAGTACGGATCACGACAGGTTGTGACTTAGACCCCTTACGTGTGGCCCTAGATACGGTGAGATGCCAGTTGTCAATGCCAATGATGATCATCGGCTGAATGTTACCGTAACACAACTCATCTGCAAGATCCACAAGGTATGGGTATTTCGTGACGGCGTCCCTGTTGACAAACTGAGACGACACCCCTAAACCGCCAATTGATCTAGCCCTACGAATAAGGTGACTATCTTTCGCGTGACGACCTTTGATGTAGAAGTCGACGTAACGCACCATTGCGTTCTTGTTAAGGCCCCCTATGCAATCTACGTGAACATGCCCTTCTGGCCCCTTAACACCTATCTTAGTTGCGACCTCCGCATCAATGAAAGTAGCGGTCGACCCGTCGTCCAACAAGGCGTAAGTATCGACACTACCAGACGGACCAGACACAGTCACAGCGACAACTTTCAGCAACGGGCGAAGACTCACCGATCGCGCCGGATTTTCAGCTGAAAAAGAAGTTGACGCATGGGATAGGATCTCTTTCTCCCTTTCAGCAAGAGAAACTTCAGGTGCGGAGCTCGACGTGCACGGGGCGGAGCTCGACGTGGATGGCACAGGGTCGTCTTCCTCTTCTACACCTATGTGAGCCGCGGCTGCGCGCTCACTATCACTGTGCAACAACCTATGATGGCGGAATTTACAATCGCCAATGTCGCATAAACTTTTTGCTGAACACAAACTTAGCCTATGCCAACCTCCTTTGAGGCACCTGTGACAAATTCTTTTCTTTTTTATGAATTGCCACTTGTCATCTACTGACAAGGAAATAAATTTGTCACATTGCGTCAATGAATGCTGTTGTTGACATAAAACACAGGGAATTTTTCCTGCAGCAGCCGTGGATGAACTATTTTTAGGTTTTAACCAAGATTTCTCTCCATCAACGACTGCGTGCACCTTATCCCTGACTCGGCTATTAGCCGCGGGTGTTGAACCCTGCGCGCCAGTCGACTCAGGGAGGAGACCGAATCTAGACTGCAGCTCGACTATGTTGGCCAGGAAGTCGGCGAACATATCCAGCATGGGTAGACCACTGGCAGCATGACTGCTGGCGTAGTCCACCCATTGTGCTCGTAACAGTGGGGGGACTTTAGAGATAACTGATTGAATCAGCTCTGGCGATGTTAGGTAGTGAGGTTGGTCGAGTAACCGAATCGCTTCCACGCAATTACGAACACAACTAGCAAAAATAGCAAGGTCTTTACCTTCACCGGAGACGCGCGGCAAAGCGCGCATTGCAGCTGCCTCCTGAGCCACTATAAGCTCGGGGCGGCCGAAGCGCGTATCGAGCGCGCGTAGCACGACACCAGGCTCGTGCGCCGTAGCCAACAGCATCATGACTGCTTCACGCGCGTATCCCTTCAATGCTTTGTTCAACCTTGCTAGATTTTCCACTGCAGAATGAGAGTCCATCGTGCCTAGAAAGGCTCTTTTAAAAGAAAGCCATTCTAGATGCGATTTACCGTCGAAAAACGGCAATGGAAAATCCCTATCACCCCTACGGTGGCAAGCGCCTTTATTTACATTGTCTATGAGAATGCCTAACGACTTCACAAGGCGGTCTGAATCTTTGGAACAAAGATGCATGTTAGCATTTGTAGGTGTGGTGGCTAAGTCAGCCGGTTTTTTAGGCGATACTGTGGTAATTAGAGCCGGGCGAGAGGGGTCGACCGGGAAAATTGAAGAGCATTCAACGGGGTCAGCTAGGTCAACTGGATCAGCATTCAGAGTAGCATGCGATTTCTGCAGCCAGTCATTGACCGAACGGCTGCTTCTTGAACTACGATGACTGGCATCGGCATCTATAGCCGCCAATTCCGCTCGGAGATCCAACTCCGCTACCTCGCGTGCTCGCGCGACCCTCTCTGCGGCGACCCTCTCTGCGGCCTCCTGCTCTAATTCAGCCATACGGCGAGCATGTAAAGCCTCTGCGGCTAACTTTCTAGCCACCATTGTAATAGAAGAACGAGATGAAGTTCTACTTACTGGTCTCGACGGAGTCTGGATGGTAGTGACGGGCCTCGGCGGGGTCTGATTGCCGGAGACGGGCCTCGAAGGGGTCTGGACTGCGGCCGCCGTGTCGGCGTGTGAGTGGCTGGGCCCTGGTTGCTCCAGCTCCCTCTCCACAGCGTTCCCATTTCCCATCTTGGCACCCGCACGAGTACGCACCATCACCACTACCTACTAGACTGGCTGTAGAAGGACCACGATAAAGCGAAGTGAACCTGAGTACCACTGCTGGTTTTACTAGACTTTTCCTATCTTCTAGGGGACTGTTCTAGGTGAAGTAAACGCCGTGATCGTTGGTGGTAGACTGACTTTTAATAAAATAAAAGAAAAAATATCAAAAATAATTAAAATTCGAAATATGAAAACACTGTAAAAAGTACATCAAAAGTATAAAACTATAAAAAAGGTGCGTCGCGCACAGTGATGGTTTTATTTAGAGACTGCATTTTACGAATTGAGTCTAAAATATTCATGGCTATCGGGAACCCTCGAAGATTCAAGGGTATTCGAGCCAGATGTTGGAGGCTGCTTTTTGAATCCGAAAATATAACAAAATTATTTTGATTTATACTCAGTAAATATACTAGGACCTCCGAAATAGCTATGAGTTCACAATACATAATAGAAATATGGGCATTAATTTTAAATTTAGCTTTAGTATTAAGTTGAGGGTCATAAAAAGCAGCTCCCAAGTTTGACCCATTCTTGGACCCGTCTGTAAATATTTTATAATGTTGACTAAACTTATCATTTATCATTTTAACACATGTATTATGGAGATCGATTACATTAATCAGTATTTTTGCTGAACTAATACCATTAATTGTATCAGAAATTACATTAGATAAATCAACATTAGTTACCCAAGTGTCCAAGGAATAAATACCCAATATCGAGCTAGAGTACAAAGGTGTTTCTGAGTATACTCTGTGTGCATTTACTAATAATGGTAACTTTTTATTTCTCCAATACAAGCCTTGACAATGGTCAGACAGTTCCCCCAAGGTACTAATAAGAATATTATTACGATCTGACTTTGATCTTAAGTAAAATTTATATGTAAGAAACAGTCTGCGAACAAATAAAGGTTGCAGGCACAGCTCAGCCTCCATCACATGAATGGGCGTGCTTCTAATAAATCCTCCTATGATTCTCATTGTTTGATTTTGCACTCTGTCAAGCTTCAGAAGATGACTATTTGCACAATTTCCATACAAAAAGCAACCATAATCCATCCTACTTCGATTCAAAGCTATATATAACCTTCTCAGATGTATGGGATTAATACCCCATTTATTACCCGCTAATATTTTAAATATATTTAAAAAACGACAATTTTTTTCCCTTATCTCGTTTATGTGCTTACCCCACTTCAAGGAACAGTCTAACCACATCCCAAGGTATTTGACACAGTTAACTTGTTCAATATAATTGTTATTAACTTTTACAAATATTATTCCTATTATTATTATTATGATATTGTTCCTTCTTCTCCCCCTACTAAACAGGCACACCTTTGTTTTCTTGTGGGACACATTTAAACCTAATTCTGTCATCAGATTTTGAAAAATATGAAGTGCATTTTGTATGTGAGATACAGAATCGGATAAGTTCTTCTGTACATCGTACAGAATGAAGTCATCAGCATATTGTGAAATATAAACATTAGCTATGCTTCTACAGACATTACTTGTGGTGGCATTGAATAGTAGAGGGGATAAGGGGTCTCCCTGAGCTATGCCTATACCAGTAATACGACATATGGATCTATTATACTCTAGTTCAATGAGTAGATGCCTCTGATGAAGGTACCTCCAGAGATAATTACAAATAACAGCGCCCACTCCCATGCTATCTAAAATACTTAAAAGAGAGGTCAGGTTTATGTTATTATAGGCACTCTCAATGTCTATGAAGCAGCCAACAACTGGTACATTTTTGGAAAAACCTGTTTCAATTCGTGCAACCAACCTAGAAAGACCTTCACAACATGACTTAGATCTTCTGAAGCCTGTGGTATCATGGGATAGTAAATTATTTTTCTCTAGGAACCATTCAAGCCTACGTGTTATGATGGTATGAAGAATCTTACATAAACAAGATATGAGAGCTATAGGTCTAACACCTGCACTTGACCCTGGATCCCCTCCCGGCTTCGGTATAGGAATAATTTTAACTTTTTTCCACTGCTCTGGCACGAACCCGGATAAGAAAAACCTATTGTATATGGAAGTCAGCATAATTTTAGCAATATAAGGTAAATGTTTTATCATAGAATATGAAATATTGTCATGACCTGGGGCTGAATCTATTTTTTTAATTGCATTAATCACTTCCTGTACCGAAACCGACGAGGACAATTGTGCGTTGCAGGAAGTAAATGTAGGAGTTGGTGGTGATACGTGATCTGGGGCCAGAGTTCGTAACAATTTTTCGGCTTTACCTTGATCAACATAGGATGTAGAAGATCTGTACCCTTTGATCCATCTCATGCGCTTCCACATCTCTCCCGAAGAAGTTACACTATCTATGCCAGTGCAAAATTTCTGGAAGGACTCTCTTTTGGCTTGTCGTATCATTTTTTGTGCTTCACTCACTTTCTTCTGTAAAGCTTCCAGATTCTGTGGTGTGGGATTACCTCTAAAAGTAGCTAATGCAACACGCCTTTGTGCAACAATATGTGATAAATTTTGATTCCAATATGGTTTTGATATGAATTTGTCTGACGGAAGAGGATTCTTGCTCATTCTAATCATAGGAATATATTCATCCGCTGCAGACTTCAAAGTTTTTATGAATTTATTATATGCAGATTGGTGATCTAAAGGTAGTTCCAAGTTTGTTAGTTCCGACTCTATTTTCTGTGTGTATCCTTGCCAATCTGCTTTCTTGAAGTTTCTTCGTTTTTTAAAAAGATCAGAATTATTATTTTCTATGCAAGTTTTAATTATCAAATGGTCGCTTCCCAGGACACAAAAGTTACATCTGGAGACGATTTCTGTATAGCCCCATTGACTAATTTTACACGTGTATGTGTGTTATCATTGAGTGAACATAGGTGGCTGTCCATAATAGAGTCAAAAATATGAGTACCTCTCGTGTCAGTTCTGGAAGACCAATTTGAGTGGTGACCGTTGAAATCACCTGCGATAAGCGCCTTATGTTCTGTTATTGCGAACACTTCATCCCAATCATTTCTGCATGTGTGCACTGAGGAGGGACAATAAACAGACACTATGTTCTCCAGATGACTGCAGTTGAGCAGTTTAATATGTAGGTTAACTCTTCCGGTGTTAAAATACTGCTTTCGTCGCTAGTTTCACTCATATTTTACGATTATTTTAATATTTTTAAACTTATTTAACTCTTTACACTAGCCACAAAATTTTATTCCCGCTCTTTTATTTAAATTAAGGCGTGTTCGGAAATAGCACCTATGATATTTTATTATTCAAAATATATTACATAACATTATTGAAACTAGAAATAAATATTTACACGTTAAATATCAGTTTTATTTGCAGTAAATACTTATTTTCGTTTAAATACAACAAGAAGTTAAAAATTCAATAAATTAAATTAAAAGACATAATTATCTTTTTGCAAAATTTCTTTAGTTAGTACGAAATTCCAAACGTGTTTGTCTTTGAGGTCGAATTCAAAATCGGAACTTCGAAAGGGCTGGTCTTTGTCTCTTTCTCTTTCTGATGGCGGGAAAGAGGTAAAGTGTGAATGTTTCGAATGGTATGATTAACCCAAGGCTGAATAAGATATTCGTGGGTTTCTGAAAACAAAAATTAAAGTTACTTTGCCTCACTCAGTGAGCAAAATCGCATTTTGCTCACTGATTTCAGGCAGCAAAACCTACATGTTTGAGCTACTGAAGTTAAAAAGCCATTGCTTCATAATTTTTACAGAACTGTGTAGGTAAAGCAGTTCAGATAAAAAATGAAGATTTAAAATACACGAAACTCAATAAAATATCTATTTTAAAGGTAAAGGTGTTCATGTTAGGCAGAAACTCCATAATAATGATTTAACATATGGTACCTTTGTTCCCTGTAATATGTAGTGGTCTCCAAAACCAAATTATTTCACTACTATGTTTTGCCATATAAAATCCAATCCTTTATAAATAAAGTTACACGGTTTGTACATTTTCCCGCGTGAGGCGATTTCGTGTTGACCTCTGAGACCCTCTTACTCTCAACCTGAAGTTTTATAAGGCATTAAATACTTGGTTGCTACAACCAATATAAATAAAAAAAAAAAACAAAAAACAATAAAAAAAAAAACAATAAAACAATCATAGTAATAACTTAAGCAATCTACGCTATATTAAATAATTACGTAAATCTTAGTTATTTGTATAATATTGACGTTGTTATATATGTAAAGGTTTTAATATTTGTTATATGTAAAGGTAAAAGTTTTGTGAGGATGGATTTGTTACTCTTTCATGCAAAAACCAATGAACGGATCGGAATGAGATTTAGTATGTGGATTATTGTATTCCTGAAATAACACAAAGGCTACTATTTATCTCGGAATTACCACGGAATCGGGATTTACGCGGAAAACCCTCCCACACGAACGAAGTCGCGAGCAGACAATAGCTTACAGACCTACACCACTGTACAAATATTTGATGTCAAAATACTCCGAGCGGTCAAACTATATAATTATAAAGGGACTATATTTAGTGGTGTGTCTCGAACGTAAATATCGACATCAAAGCTCGTTCAGCAAACAAATTAATGAGAGTCAGACGAAGGACATTCGGAGTGTCCACGTGGCCAACCAGACGTCGCGTTGAATATTCATGGCCGGACGACAGCCGCCTTTTTACTCACATTCAGAGCGATGAGGAATTGGATTGGCTCGCTACTCGGCAGCGCTTGCACAAAGCATTTACCAATGTTCCGATTTTCCAAATCGATTTATAAATGACGGAATTCTGAGGAATTCTGAACATGCAACTGAGTTGAGAACCTCCTCGATTTTGTGGAAGTTGATTTTGATGCTCGAATATTTAACTAACAATAATAAACATGAATATGATGTTTATTGTAGCTGGAACTCGCCGAGCATCCTGCATTTTTTTTTGTCCAACTTTTGTGAAGTTTAATGTCGTTCATATTTAGTCTAGCTGTTTCCATGACTTTGTTTGCGTGGTATGTTTTTTCGCGTAAATCTCGGCCCCGCGATAATTTCGGAAAAAAAAAAATGTTGATAATAGCCTACCTATATGTTGCCCTGTAACAACAGTGAAAGTACCATCCAAATCGGATTTTGTTCCGACTTACCCCAGAAAAACAGAAAGACAGGCAAACAAAAAGGTGTTTGTGTTTTAACATCATGTAAATAACTAAAAGTACTTGAGAAAACTAGTTATTTTGAAATTCACAGACGGACACTTCAATTGTATTTATATTTATAGACAGATGTAGGTATAAAAATACGTAAACTCTTGAACATTCAATCAATTTATACTCTGCAAGATGTTTATTTTTTCATGCCAAAAGTATTACACTTGAGGCCAAAAACAACCATTAGCCGGGTTCTGGAGCATAGGGAATACTCCAGAACTTGCAATAATATCTTATGGAACAAAACATAAACGACCTCATGTATCCTACATTGCCGGAAGAAATATCAGCAACATAATAACACAAACGAGGTTTAATAATTAATTCAATCTGCGAACACAGTCAATGAATCGCTCAACAAAAGCTGAACACTGCTTTTGACTGTATTTGCACGAAATTGAGTTCTCAACGATAGACCCCCATACCTGACTGTACTACACAACGCAAACAAAAACTGACCTTAACTACAGTCTTATAAAATCCATATTATATTAGTTTACTGTGTTAGTACGTTATAAGTGTATACCTATATGAGTTTGTTCTAATATTAGAAAGGATAGAGTTGTACTTGTCATTAGCTCTGCGCTCTCATGAAATGCAAGCGAGTGGAAAGCGTGGCGTGAGAGTGTAAGAATGAGCGTGAATGTCGAGCGAGCGTACGTGCAAACGTGTTACCGCTTATCATCTTGATCGGTACTGTATTAAAATACGGCCCTCTCCGTAATTAGTAATAATTATTTAAATTTGAACGCAGTGAGCGATTCTTTTTCAGTGAATACGACCTGTAAATCACGTCTCGTAAAGTTTAAGTGCTTTTGAAATTTTGGAATTTACTAGATAATTTTAAACTCACTGAAACTGAAGGTATAAATCTTAAGAGTCACACCCACACATTATATTCTCAAATACGTAGTAGGTAAGTTGAAAGCTAGTTTTGATAGCCTATCCTTAAAGTATTCGTACATTATAACAGCTTACAAAGTGATTTCTGAAAAGATTTTAATATTTCATTAGTTACCTCCGCAGCGCTTCGATAGCGGGGTGTCGGGGACGAGCTGAGGCGTGCGCCGACCAAGTGACCTCGCATCATCTGTAACAATTTTCCTGATAGGGCTTTTATTTTATATTTTTTATATTTTCTGGGTGGGAAAATCATCAAATGACTCCCCCCACTGTGGGTGGAGCGGAAGGGAGTGTCAGACTTCTACTGACTAAAAACCCACCCTGCTCCTTCAGTTACCGTTACGGCGCTGCGGTATCTCGTTCGAACATTCCTGCAATTTCTGATAGGCCTAACGGCATTATTAATCATAAACAAACAATCTGAGTTTACACAATCAATTACACACTAATTATTTACTTATATGAATCAATTAATAAAAAAAGAAACAACAAAAATTTGACTTGGACACACATTTTCAATATGGAAATAATCTTGTACACGAAACATTTATTATAGGACCCCGTTGGTCCTATTATTGCAAATCTAATGGCAGTATTCAGTTGAAATTAGAAACATACAATTTGAACATCAGTCTGTGACTTAAAAACTACGTGTAACCAAATTAAAAATGAATTGCGGAATCATTTGGACAAGTAATAAAAAATAGGTTGTTCACAGTACTGTGTGACATATCGAATGGGAGGGCACCATTCTGAGAACGCTAGCTGATAGGTGGGACTCTTCGATCTTGGGGCGATGGATACGACTGCATGCAGTCAAGTAAACATGCCCCAGAGTTGGTCTAGTGATTAGTGGCCCTGACTGCTATGCTCAAGGTCGTGGGTTCGATTCCCACCCAGGACAAATGTTTATGTGATGAGCACGATCATTTGTTCTTTGTCTGGGTGTAATTTATCTATAACTAGCGAACCGCCCCGGCTTCGCACGGGTGCATGTTTATATCAAATATACTATAGAATGTCTTTATATACACTCTTTTGCAAAAAAAACGGGCACCTAAGGAAATTTACGTTCTAAGGTCGATTTGAGTTAATTAAATGAAATTTATTGCTTTGACGTAGTCTGTATACTTATAATCGTGTAAATTAATGCGCGTGGAGTGAATTCGGGTAATTAAAAGAAAAAAAAAACGACAGATTCTTTAAAACCGATGTACACGCCCAAATAATAAGAAGTGGTCGGCAATAAGGACAAGATTTTTTTTTTACTTTTTTTAATTAAATAAAGTTACAAATGTAAAAACCTAATAACGAGTGTGACCTCCTCTTGCCAAAATCACAGCTTGAATCCTTCTGGGCATGCTTTCCACGATGTTTTTAATAACGTTTTGAGGAATACGTTCCCACTCTTCTGCAATGACTCTTTTTAGCTCCCTGATGTTTTGTGGAGCAGGTTGCACTGATCTTACCCGTCTCTTTAGAACATCCCAGACATGCTCAATTGGATTGAGGTCAGGACTTCAAGCTGGCCAATCTAAACGATGGATCCCAACTTCTTGCATGTACGCTTCCACGTCGCCAGAACGGTGCGGGCGAGCATTGTCATCCATAAAAATGGAATCTTCCCCAAGTGCAGTCAATGTGGGTTATGCATATGGAATTAGGACTTCCATTATGTACCGGTGTGCATTTAATAATCCATTTTCTATGAAAACTAACTCCGTACGCTCCGTCGAATTAATTGCTTGCCAAAACATAACGGAGCCTCCGCCATAAGGAGTGATTTCTTCGAAACACACTTCCGCATAGCGTTCCCGTAGTCTTCGCAGCATTCGCCGGCGTCGGTCCTCTCCACACAAAGAGATTCTAGCTTCATCAGAAAACAATACTTTATTCCAGTCCTCCAGAGTCCATGAAGCACAGTTCCGAGCAAACTGAAGTCGAGCAACACGGTGCTCACGGAGTAATTTAGGACCCCGAGCTGGGCGGTAACTCCTGATATTGGCAGCCAAAAGCCTCCTCCTGACCGTCCACAACCAACTTCTACTCCTCTTACTTCTTCAAGGCTCTTCTTCAGGTCCACACTTGACGCTTTACGATTCCGCAACGCCTGACTCACCAAAAAGCGGTCATCTCTTGGTTCTGTGCATCGTTTTCTTCCCGAACCGGGTCTTCTTTTGACCGAACCGGTCTCTTGATACCGTTGCCAAGTCCTCTGGACAGTTGAACGACTCACATTTAGCCGCTGAGACACGTAAGTTTGCGAACAACCTTCTACAAGTAGGGCTATAATTTTACCGGCCCTTATCGCTTTATCACTCATATCAAAAAGTGGTATTTAATGTAAAAATAAAGATTAAATTGTTTAATTTGCAGAAAATATCCAAAAAGTTTTAAAATATCGTAATCAGTTAAAAATCGTTTCAGCAATTCGCGCCGTTAGCAAAGCAATTGTAGAATAATCCACAATAATCATTATTTTCAACCGACGACAAAAAGAGGAGGTTATCAATTCGACGCGTATATATATTTTTTTTTTTTATGTATGGTCACCGATTACTCGAAGACGGCTGAAGCGATTTGGAAAATTCTTTTTTTTTATTGAAAGGGTATACTTCGAAATTGGTCCCATTTTCATAAAAGTCAGGATCTGATGATGGGATCCTGGAGAAATCGAGGGAACTCTTCAAATATTATAGGCACACCTATGACGTTTTGGGTATTTATTATAGTTACTTGTGCAGTTGCTTTCAAAAAGTACCATTTGAGGAAGTGGAACTGATGATGAAGACCACAGATGGTCGCCGAAAATACTCAATAATAAGTATTGAGTGGATTGCGATTCGATTATTTGAATATGGATGTTAAGCACTTTATGCTCGTCACAATGCATATGGTGATGTAGAGCTGATGGTAAAGTACCAGGAGAACTCCTCAACAATTAACGGCCCAGCATTGGGAAAAGCAATATTTTGTAAAAGGTTATAAGTAGTTGACATTTAGGCTCTTGTAACTAGGTACATTAAAAATAGACCAACTAAAAAGAGTGAAATAAAAACTTTTTACCAAAAAATTAAACCGACTCCCAAAAAACACTGCAAAGTGAAAAATAACTTTAATTTCGGAAGTCGGTGCCAAAAACGAAAATACAAAACTAAAGACACCGACTACCAAAATTAAAGTTATTTTTCACTTTGCAGTGTTTGTTGGGAGTCGGTTTAATTTTTTGGTAAAAAGTTTTTATTCTTTTATTAATTTCAAATTTTAAATTTGGAACGTAAAGAATCATGCCAGGATGCTTCAAATAACATGCCAATACATCGTCAAATTAATAAAACCTATTTCTTGTTCTTCTTCATTGAAGTAGATTAAAAAATCTAAAGTGCCCGTTTTTTGGCAAAAAAGTTTACGTCGTTGACAGCCTTTTTGTCATTCGACATACATGTTCTCTTTAGTAATTACTCTTGAAAGTGCAACACATAATTTACCATGGGAAAAACATTCAACGCTCAAATCTAAGCATAATAGGCACGCGCGCCGTGCCTCCGCCGGCACCGCGCCGCAACCGCTATGTCCTTGCATTTTAAATCTGTAATATCTTCGAAACTATTTATTTAAATTACATTCTGTAAAAGGCAATATTGTTTTATATTAGATGCACAATGTATTTATGGTACTTAATTGGATAAGAATTAATGCTGTATTGCTTAAAATCGCTTCGTAAAATATGCTCGTATTTCTCGTAAAAAGTAAAGGATAAAAAATGGTTGTTGTAGGTTATCTATATTAGATAGACAGATGCCACCTAGGACTTTTTTGTTGACCTTTTTAAGGTGTACAATACTGTAGTACATTATTTTGATCTACCTCGTAGGGTTCAGCCAGCGTTTGCAAAGCAAGCGCAAAAAATGTGTTTATTTGCGACATCACATTAGAAACCTCAAAAATTATCAGTGTTCCTCTACTATATTATGCATGTTATATACTTAAAAACCTTCCTATTGAATCACTCTTTCTATTGAAAGAAACTGTATCAAAATCCATTGTGTAGTTTTAAAGATTTAAGCATACATAGGGACAGACACAGGGAAGCGACTTAGCTTTATACTATGTTAAGATTAAGATATGTATGTATTTAGAAATATATATATGTGTGTTTATCAGTTGTCTAGTACTCATAGCACAAGTTCTGCTTAGTTTGAGACTAGATGGCGTTGTGTGAAAGTTGTGGAATATTATATTTTATTCTTATTATTAGCTTAGATTTATAATTTAATTTAGTTATAAGTTGTTATTAGGCTAATACTAACACTGGGTTATAAGTTCACATGTTACTAACAAACAAATATGGAATCATCTGAAATAAATATATTGAATTGAATTGAATTGAATTAATGTGAGCACTTGGACGGCTTTTTTGGTAGGATCCGTTTTTTATTTGGACAAAGATGCACAGATTGAAAAAGACCCCAATATGACTCGTTTATATTATAAATAAGACATACAACGATATTGCAACTGATTCGTGAATGAATGTTCGTAGCAGACTAATGCTGTATGTTATTTTACAAACAAAAACATTCTTTGTTTATATTTAGACAAACATAGTTCGCCGCTGTTCGCTCAACACTGGCACACAAGTCGTGGTCGCGGCGAAGTTGGGAAAAAATTCATAACCGTGAGCGGCGCCGCGTGAATGCGTAATGCCTCATTAGCGCACTCTCAAAGACTCGCCGCGACATCTTTCATCTACATTCAAATGGCGCGCGGATTAATAAAAGGCGCCGCTATTCCAACTAAAAAGTTGAATATTCTCAATCATAAGCACCTTATTACTGTAGGGTTCTACTGCAATATAAGCTAGTATTTATACAACTTGGAAGTTTAAAGCAAAGAATTGAGAGCTTTACTGTACAAGTAGTACCAATAGATACATGATTTAAAGATGAATCTTTAAACCATGAATGTATCGGTAAACCAAATTAAGTACCTATTGAGTTCCAACATGACCAATCTAACTATGAAAGTAAATTTACAAGCCAGGTGATTTTCAATCATTTGAACAGTCTATTTAGGTACTTATAGCTCAGCGGGATAAATGCACAAATTACATACCTTCTCATATAACATTGTCTTCGAAGACTGGTTCGTGCTGCGGCCCGCGGCTGCGGTCGTCTGACGACAATAAAACCCAAAAACTGTTCTAACAAGACACACATGTAAAAAACAAGTGGAACCTATTCACTGTTTATGACAAATCATATATTACGAGAGGTTTTATGACGCGAACAAATATGTGCATTTTTATGCTGATCTGCGAATAAAAGAGTAACGTGGCATTCGATACTTGATGGCAGTGTCGCAATCGCGTCCGCTATGAACATCATCATCGTCTCCCTGTCCTCATCCCATTTCCTTTCGGTCGGCGCAACACGTTTTCTTCTTCCATTCTCCCGTATCAGACATCATGGCATCATTTACTCCTTTTTCTTTCATATCTTTCCTTACTCAATCCATCTATCTTTTCTTCGGCCTTGCTCTACTTTTCCATTCATCGACATTCAATCGCTCCATTATTACCCGCTCCAAAAAGTTTAGGTATGCGAGCCATGGCTCTGCGTTTACATTTCAATCACAACTATTTGGTGACAAAAATAGGCTACAGAATGAGGTCCAGGGTGAGGTACTGAGCAGTACATCTTGTTACGGACTACTGGCAGCTGCACTTTCAAAAGTCCATGACTTCCTGTCATAAATCACTCCACCAGCGTCTACAGAGTATGACATGCATTCAATATCGCTAATGGATCAGAATACCGCGGCGAGTGGTTTAGCACGTCAACAGCAGTAGCGTGGAGGTATGCGGCCAGCGGCCTGCGGACCTCACGCGATACTCGCCGCTGATAGCCCCACACGATAAGGTGTTGCATTCAATTAATATCATAATTTAAGTGCTTGCTATATTTTCTGACCTAAAGTGTGAAAGTTTACAATCTGGAAGGTATATCATGACTACTATAATTAAAAAATATTAAAATTAAAATGTTGCATGTTACACCATTCAGAAATCCATTTGATTAGTGAGCACACGGCATACACACTACACAACGACTGTTCGTACTTCTAAATACATACAGTCAAACTATACTTAGACTATCTACTATACAGCATTGGTCACGCATACAGTAAGCATTCCATTGGATGAGGCTGTTCCACTTGCCTATATTTTTATTGGTAATAGGTTCGCGTTTTACCACCATCTCGCCTGATGGTAAGTGATGACGTGGTCAATGATGAAGCACGCTTATTTAGAAGTAACCGATTCACTCTTGACTTAAAGGAAAAATCAGGAAAAACAGACTCCGGCAGGGAATTCCACTACTTAGCTGTACGCACAAAGAAAGTATTCACAAAACGTTTTGTGCAATGGGTAGCCTGCTGCTCTGTTGAGCTGAGGCTTACTCTGAGTGTGATGCTGCAACTCTAAAACTGGATACGATACGAATATGACGAAGATGGATATTAATTTCATGCACACTTGCACTAATTTGTGATGATAAGTTTGTTTGGTAGCCGCAAATCACAGAAATCTTAATATTGCCTTATTATTAAGATTTCTGTGCCGCAAATCCATCCCCAGAGAGAGAGAATCTCCAGATCATATCTTAGATATATGTACATATACATATACAGGGTTAATTGTAAAACACCAAAAACCTCTCAGGACTATGTTACTAACATCATAATCAACAACTTTTGTTCTATGACTTTTAAAAATTCGTCATATTTTAGTTCACCAGATTTTCATATAAAAATAAAAATATTTAAATTGAACGCCCTAAACGCATGTAGCGTGTATGCAAAGCAAAAGAAAGCGATAGTATAAATTGCTTTCTTTTGCTTCGCATAGAGTTCGTAACATTTAGGGCGTTCAATTTAAATATTTTTATTTTTGTATGAAAATCTGGTGAACTAAAATATGACGAATTCTTAAGTCATAGAACAAAAGTTGTTGATTATGATGTTAGTAACATAGTCCTGAGAGGTTTTCAGTGTTTTACTTTTAACCCTGTATAGACTAGATAGTCGGATAGTATTTCAAGATCATTACAACATGTAGTAAGTAGATATAAATCTTGCCAGTTGTTTAATGAATTTACAATAGAACTGAAGGTTACAATGCCTTCGTTATGTCAATACTATTCCAAATATATTCTTGTTTTGTATCTGAACTCTGACACTCAAGAAAATTGTCACTAGTACGTATGTAAATCAGATTTGGTAAAACGGAGTGGAGACCACCTGAAACGGCAAGTGAAGTGTTGTAACTACTAATTGGCAATTAGATACGTATATAAATGTTAACTACTATTAAATACTGTGTTGAAAATAAATGTTTATTTTTTATTTACTATTGTAACATGGAAACTATCGCTTGGTTGTGTTGTACTGAAGCTCAAATGTTACACACAGGAAGCACGTCTTCCTCAGAAGCCCAGTCAGTCAGCCCTCGGCAAAGAAGAGGTAGCTATAGGCACCGTAGAGGGCCGAAGCCTGCCGGGGTCGTGGGACTTATCCCATTACCGTGACCCCGGTACGCAAAGGGTTATTGAAGGAACACCGTGGATTTTAGTCAGTAAAAGTCTGACAGTCCCTCCCGCCCTGCCCGAGGTGGGAGGACTTATTTGATAACATTACCACGTTAAAAAAAAAGCTATAGGCACCTATACGACTTGCAAATTTAAGCTCCACACAATAGTACACAAACATAACTTCACACCGAAGCAGTACGCAGAAGTGTGCCAATAATGTCTTAGCAGACAGACACCAAGTTGTTACTAACATATTAAATGGTTTAAACAGAGGATTAATAATACTTTATTGACAGGTAGGTAGTGTTTTAGTGTTGCCGCCATTTAAGCAAAAAACCCGCTGTAAGTAGATTCCCTAATAGTTAAACCATAATGACAATAAAACACGCAAAATATTTACATAGTAATGAGCAGGCCTCCGTCCTCCTGATGTAACAAGTTGTCGTGACTCGAGGCCGGAGGTCGCGATCGGGCGCCGGCCGCACCTAATTGGCTCATTTTATTAATGAGCTCCATTCAAAATAGAAGGGCTGCGTAATGGCTTCCCTTCTGCTGCAAACTAATCGAGAGTTTACGCTGCTTAACATTCAAGCGATAATGCTTAAAGTGGTTAAAACTTTAATTATACAAAGGAATAAACGCTGATAATTACACTAAGCCCTAATTAGTTTTCCTAATTAAAATGAAATCGAATATTAATGGTTACACACACCTTTATATTATTCTTATCATGTCTTCTTCCTGTGCCTTAAAAAGAAACGTGGATACGAATAAGTAATTTCTCTTTTGCAACGAGTTAAAAAGTTCTAGTGTATCATTCGATTCTGATATCTAGACACGCGGGAGCGTGTCAAGCCAAGTACTGGCACGCAGCTCACCGTGTGTAATATACACGAACCATTTGGAGCCACTTTTGAGCCCCTCATAACTCAAAAACTATTTCACCTAAACTTGTCAAATTTGGTTCATATATTGAGACTGGCAAGATACATATGTGTTCCAAATTTTATAAACATTCCTCAAACGGTTATTTGGATATTAACGTCCAAAAATCGTCATTTTTATGACTGACTGATTTTTTTTTTATAGATCAAAACTATAACCCAGTTCCAGATGACCTAGAAAGTTCAAATTTGGCATGCAGATAGGTAATTAGGTGAATACAAAGAAAACGTCAGAAACTGGTAATTTTTTATCATTTTATTATAATTTTTACTTAACTTATAATTAGTGCCTGTAAATCTCTATATGTGGATTTTAAGATTATTACGTGAATATATAACGAGTTGAATACCACCCTTAATTTTTCTTAATCCAAATTTATCCGTTTTTGTACTTATAAATAAGAATATAGTAAATTTACGTATTTATTACGCGTAACTAACCGTATTCTACAACCACTAGCGCTACCTATTATCTTAGAGTGTCACTACACCATGGAGGCAAAACGCGTAAAATGAATTCCGGATACTGAATGGGCAATTCATTCGAACATTTCAAAGGTACAAGATAATATAGAAAATAACATAAAAAGGACAATTATACCCCATAAACGTAGGAAAATACAGTAGTTTAACAAAAAACCATTTAGTATTAATTTTGTTATAAATAAGTACCTACTACTAATTTATGTACAAAAAGTAATGATATCCCATCAAAAAGAAGTGAAATCTAAATGGGTGCCAAGTTCAATGGTCAGTCCTGAAATTTATTTATAACAATATAAAATATCATTTATTCTTATAACTTAGGAGAATATATTGTAGCCTAAGGTCTGACTTGGCTAGTTTTCATATACGAATTATATTATAGCCTTCGCAAGTTCTAAACCTGTTACTTGTCGGTTCTTATTTTATTATTCCTAAAATTTGGCTTGCTGGTAGAAACTAACCATCGAACATAATAATTCGTATATGAGAACTAACCAGGTCAAACCATACGCTACAATATATTCTCCTAAGTTATAAGAATAAATGATGTTTTATATTGTTATAAATAAATTTCAGGACTGACCATTGAACTTGGCACCCATTTAGATTTCACTTCTTTTGTCGTTGAAGTCAACAACCAAGGCATATATAATAATATTGAACTTGGCTCTCATTTCACATTTATGTTTTTGTTGGTTTAACTGTTTTACTACGCCATGCGTCATTTCAATTATTCCTACGGCCTACCGCTTATTTTTCGTGGGGAAATCTCTCTGTGTGGAGTGGAAGTGTCAGTCTGCTGCTGACTTAAAACCAACCCTATTCCTTCGAAAGCCTTTGCGGACCGGGGCTGCGGTATCTTGATAGAACATTTCCGCAACCCCGGTCCGCAAAGGCTTTAGGAGGCAGGTAATGTACCTCTGCTGTATGATTCTAGAGCATATTGCAGTATAAGGCCAAAGAACCATGTTCTTGCAATATCAGAACACCAAATGTCTTCTCGGACACGAGTATAAGCTATATATTAACTAGTTTCAAAAACTTACTTGGCAAGGCACTTCGTTTACTCGTCCTATTCGCTAGCATAGCAATATATTCCTATTTTGTGTTATACACAGAGTACTTCCGATGTGATAACCATTTTCTTGAATTAATCAGCGGCGACACAATGCGTTTAGGAACAATTAGTGTGCGATAACATGGCGAGCTCGCGACCCGGCGGCGGCGGACAGCCACATAAATATTGTAGTCTACCGGAGGCAGAACTACTTCCAGAGAAGTGCCTCATGGGATGGTTTTAGTAAGATAAAAATCATACACTCGTTCCGATAATTCTTGAGGGGGTAGGATTTTTAGCCCATCTTGCTGCCTAGTGAAGGTTACAAAAAGGTATAACTACCTAATAAGACTAACATTAGAATAACGAATGACACCTTATTAAACACCTCAGGCCAGACGGCCAAAATGGATACTGGTATAGGAATTCAGGCCTGATTTAGTTAATATTCTAAGATATAAAAATGATAAAGTTTTTATTTCAATTTACTGTATATTTCGTAGTAAAAAGCTAAAGTAAATAAGGTACAAATATAAACAGTTTCTAAAAACAAACTCAATGTAAAATTAGTGCTAGTCAAATAAATATCAATAAAATATATTTAAATGACAGGTATCAAGTATAACAAGTAACTTCTGATGAAAGCCTCTTCGGTATAACAGAATTGGTTTATTAGGAAGATTTAATTAAAGCCAGCCGAGGGAGATCAAACCGCTTGTAGAGCGATTCGGCGATGCAAAGTTGACGCTTCAAACACACTGTTCACATTGTTTGTCAATAAACAAAGTACAGGACATACTACAAACCAATACCTCCACATACGTCGTCAGTCGCACACTAATATATGCACGAAAAGTCATTTGTGCAATTAAAATAATTGCGATTAATATGCAAGACATAATCTATGTTGTTAATGTGCAGTTGACGATTGCAGACAGAGTTTATGCGGCGGTGTCCCCGCCGCGCGCGGCAGCTGGCAGGCCGCCAGCGCGCAGCCCCAAGCACCTCTCCCATGCAAATTATAAACGAGTCTGCAATCCCGCCCTCCTGAACACTTACGAAATGCACTCAGCTCACGAGCTTTACTCCTTGCGAGACTAAGAAAGTGCCCTTCGTTAAATAGTAACGTTTCAAGCAGCGTACAGCTTTGCACAGACTGCTCAATATTTAATGCAACTGTACTGGAGCCTTCAGAAACGGTTACTCGGCGCTCTTACATCTTGCTTATATGTATATACCGTATGTGTATACAGCGTAAGCTTACGTATAACCGACTAACAGGTGGCGGCTGACTGCATTCATTGTATTAGTTCTGTTATGAGCTATGACTACATTATCTGTGTCTTCGGCATTAGCATCCTGGAAGACAGCTGTCATGTCACGAGGATTGTCTGCGGCGGCGGTGATGAGAGGATCCAGGCAGAGCAAGTGGTCGCGCAAGTCACTCCAGCCGCCGTTGCCCCTCGGGGGAGGTTTCACCGATTTGTCTACACGGCCATTATTACCATACAGCATCACAGCCTTCACTTTGGTAGGAAACATCTTAGTGTCATCGAGCCACGCGCTGATCTGCTCGAGCGCGGCCTGGGCACTTGGGAACACGCTGGTGGAGAGCACGCGAGGTGCGGTGGCCGCCACCACGTCGGCGCGGCCACCTCGGAACTGCCTGAAAGCGTTCAGCAACGAGTAGCTCCAGCTAACGTCATCGTACATGCAGAAGTATGACGAAACAGCCGCGATCTTCTCCCACACAGTCTTGTTGAAAGCGAGTCCTTTGTCGTACGGTGGCCGCCACGCGATCACTGATAGCAGGTCGTAGTCCAAATCGTATGCATACGGCCTCCCGAAGGACATGACGTGAATCCCTTGAAGGTATACCTTAGTCCGCAAAGCATATCGTAGCATATACAGTAAATCCGGCAAAACATAATTGTCCTCTTCTAGGAAAATGACCGTCCCTTTGTAGTTATCCGACCAGTCTAAGTTATTGAAGACGAAATAAGCCTTCCACCACCAGTGGTGTTTGTGCTGTGCAAGGCGTCCGTCACGGTTGCTACAGTGCGTGTTTCTACCGGAGTTCAGGCAGTCTTCGGGGTCAACGCCGGGAAATTTGTTAGGATACAGCTGAACCGAGTAGGGGTAAAATATTTGTAAAACTCTGCAGAAAGTGATACTGGACACGAGCTTGTTGATGACGTCGTCGTAGTAGCTGTGCGAGAACACGAGCAGCGCAGTGTGGATGTGGCGCACCTGGCGCAGCGAGCGGATGAGCAGCTGCAGGCGCCGCACGTCGCGGTGCGCCTGCACCAGCAGCAGCGTGGTGTCGGCGCGCACGGGCCCGTAGCGCCACGCCATCTGCACCTCGCGCTCGTAGTTCAACATCTCGATGGTGCTGGACAGCCAACTGAGCTCCGAGTTGCTCATTGAATATGTAGACAAGCTGAGCGGTTCATTGAACTTCAGATATCGTGGCGCGTCTAGGATGCGGACGGGCTTTGGTGGTTTCAAGTAACAATATTTATACAAAGAGTAGACCATCAAGAGAAAACAACAATAAACGGGTACTCCCTTAGAGCGCGCCCTAAAAATAAGTAGCTTTAAATTCATTTTGGAAATTTGAGATTATATAGTGTAACTTCAACTCTTATTAAGTGGAGTTTGTGGAGGAGCGAGGAGCCACCACAATTTTGGCAATATGACGTGTATGATGAAAGATGATACGAGTACTGTCAGATCAAAAAAAAAATACACTATGTTTTACTTGGTTTTATAGCTGTCGGGTCGGTGACGTACGTCAATAGTGGGCACAGACTTAGAACAGACCGAGCACAGACAGTTGCCTAGAGCATCGGATTATTTACCTATTTACGATCAAAGCTGGGAACTATGTAGATTCTGAGGTTTCTGAGGTACGGAAAGCTTTTATGACGTAAGCTCGCCTTTGTCTATAGTGTGCCCGGTTATATTTGTGTCGGTATTCTAGTATTGTCTATACTACCCTGGTCGTTACTAAAATAAAGTGCACATATTGTATCTCAGTATTGTATCTGTATGGATCGATTTTTCAATGGAACACTAAACGTACCTATTGTATTACATTCTCTTTGGGAACGCCTACAATTTCCTACCTCAATTTACAATGCTCCGCTTAGCTGACTGGCAGATTAATATAATAAATACAGTTTCGAAAAGAAAACCTCCGCACAGTAATCGATACGTTATTAGAAATCCACTCTTAATGGAAAAATAATGTAAGCGGTGTAACTGTGTAAGTATACAGAACAAACAGACAGCGTCGCTCCGGGAGCTTTGAAAGTTTGCGTGGACCCGCCTGTATTCTAAGGGACCCGCGTCGCCTCGCCGCGCTCACGACGATACAACTTTCAGATCTTAATTTTTTGTCCGAGCAAATTCAATTTGACTAAGTATATCGCTTAAGTACATTTGCATTATAGGCTTACATTGCCTCTTGTTCTTTACGACCTTAAATAAAGTTTGAAGGCGTTCCGCTCGTGGATTCGGAACTCATCCTGCGGATAAATAATACGCCGACAGATAATGGAGTTTATTTTGTCAGTTATTTTGAAATATGATCGTCCGTCCCTGCTGAGTGAATAGCACAACAGCCGTTAATTATAAAGTACCACTAATGGCGCCGTTATCTGCGCCGACATCGGCTCTCTTTGATTTTTCTCTCAACTCTCGAAAAACTTTTCTAATAAAATTCTAGTTGGAAAGTATTATAAGAGCTTTTGCTTAAAGGCTCTGCAAGCGACGGACTTGATTGTAATAGGAGCATATTATTCTGTACAAGTAATGTATTCATGTTTGCAAATTGTTTATTAATAACACTTTCACGGGTAATATTTTGTCATTTTAAGTTAAAGCATGTATAGTATAAAACTAAATAGGAATAAAAATCATATGAAGCGTCAATAGCCTAATGGATAAGGTGTCAGACTTGTGATCGACAGGTCCCGAGTTCGAATCCCACCCATTACACTATTGCCTTGAACCCACTCCAGACACAAGCATATTTAGCTTAGTTGGAGGGGTTAACAAGATTGCTAGTAATGTGAATTCCAACCACATTGAAGGTCATCTTTAAAAAAAAAATGTTTGAAAACTGAAAAATCGTAAAACTAAAGAAAGTATAAACTTGGAATTATTCCTTCCTACTTGGAATATAATATTTGTTATTTGATAACTTTATAGGCCAACTAATGTCAGGGTACGTTCACTAGTTGAAGGTGATGATGATTTTATTGGCCCCTCTGATGATGCTGCCGCTTATATTGTGCTGGGCGCCTGGGCAGTAATAATACATTGGGCGTTTCTTCATGGGCCGACACGGCCCGGCGCATCGCTACCGACAACGACATCGGAGGATGTTTAATTCTATGAAATTGTAGAGAACAGTGTCTCATTGGCCCGCCCCGACACCGACATTAACTGTAAGGGATAACCTTAGCTGTGTTGTATTGAGTAGAGTAAGGGCACTAGAAGGCTCTTTTGTGCAGTTAATCCAAATAAACTTCAACCAAAAATTAAATAATCTGTGAAATCTTTACCATATTTAAACTAAAAAAGCGAATAAAAAAAGACTAAAAACCCCGATTGCTCAACTGAAAGGAAAGAAACAAGCACATTTTCATTTAAAAAAGTGACAAGCAGGCGGGACCCATCCCATTTTTATAAATATATTATGTTCGATTGGGTCGCGCCTGCTTGTACACAATAAATACCGAGTAATTGTGTATTTCTATGTTTCATCTAGGCCATATAGTCAACGACGTTAATGATAGGTTTATCATAGAAATAGGAGGCGATTCTGATGATTCAGAATATTCGTAAGATATGGAGTCATTATCTGAATCTGATTAATGAACATCTGTAATTAATTATGTCATTAAAAATATATATGTCTTACATTATAAATTTTATATTTTTACGTTTTAAATTAGCACCTACACATTATGTCAGGCCAACGTTTTATAAAGAACCCATCATTGATATACTAAATATAGTATATCAATGGAACCCATACTTGATTTTATTAACGTAAGTTTTGATAGTGGCACATCACTATTTAAAAATTGCAAAAAACTGGCAACCGTCGTAATGTCAATTTTTCTAAGATTAAAAAACAGACTGTAACTAAGTTATCTGTGTCCATTATAGGCTTCAGAGTATAGCCCGTCCACAGAGTACTATTTTATAGCTGATCCCGTCGGTCGTTTGTTTTACCAATGATTGATGGTGCGAAGTATCGACAGCCTGGAGCTGTTGAATTTCACGCTCTTAGCGACCCGAGCCGAGTATATTATGACGAACTCATATTTTCCGATAGGGGTTTCATTCTGAAAATATATTACTTTACTTTAATAGAGTAGGTATGTCGGGCATCGATTGTATAGGTACTACTAGGTAGGTGAATTTCTACGGTACTAGAATAATAAAAAACAGTAAGTACCAAAGCATACCGTGATCACATTCCTATTGTAGCACGTAACGTTATCAGTGAGCTGTCACCGTCAGCCGACTTGTAACAAAAAACGACGCCCTCCGGCTGCCATGTTTGAATACAAGTGTGTTGTAATTCTTTCACAATAAATTGATGTCACGCAGGTATTTAGGTCGGCTGATGGCGCGGTCGCTGGCGGAGTGCCGGTGTCACAGGTGGCAGCAAATTGTCGACCCTCGTCAACGGAGGGCAGATTAAACCCTCCTACATTACCTGAAGCCTGGCCCTGAGGGTTACCGCACTATTATGTACGGGCTTGATAGTCTACCTTCGACACGCTGTACACGCATTTTTTATATTCGACATTAATTTGCTCGATAAAGGAAAGGTAGCGAGCAGTGGCGTAGCTTAGCGTGGGTTGGGCGAAATATTTGTTATAATAATAATGCATTTATGAAATGGAGCTACTGAGGCTCCCTTGTTAGTCATAAGGGTTAGCAAAAAACATAATCTTAATATACCTACATAACAACTCACAATTTTTAGCGACTGCCTTTTACCTGACGCACGCAAAACATTAATAAAATGGTTCATCATCGGTGCGGCGAGTCGTACATATCTGCAAGAGTTTTCATGATGATATTGAAGCTGCTATTCTTGTTTCTTATTATAAACAGATAAATTTCAAAAAATGCATTTGTTTCGAGTGACTATGACTCAGTTCACACGCTCACAATGACATACAAAAAACTATTATAGTAAGATATAAATTAAAATTACTATTAAAAAAAAAATGATCATGTGAAGATTAATTAAAATATGAAATAAATGATGAATTAGGTATAACATAATGAATTATAGTGTGAAAATAATTTGTATGGCGTATGCGCTTCAGCGAACACCAACCTACCTAGTTGAAGCTCTGCAAAATCTGGGCAACCCCCTCCCGTTAACTTTATGATTATGAGTCATAGTAACTCGAATTAAATGCAATTTTATTTGCTAAATACAGGTACCTACATAAAAATGAAAACACTATAAACACTTGCGACACCTATCTGAAAAACACAAGAACTTGCGCGCAAAATGTTTGATACGCTATCCGGCCGACATTGCCTTATTCTGTGATCTCGCTCGATCCCACGAGTCAGATGGCGTCAGTCCGATTATAATCATATTAAACCCTACAGGAGCTCGGCATCAAAGATCGCTTGTCAACAGTATGCCGACGCAGAATCCTCAGTTATTTCGGACACATTATCCGCCGCCAAGATGAAAACTTGGAAAAGCTGATCATCTATGCCAACGTGGAGGGCAAGAGGTCCAGAGCGCCCCCCCATTGAGGTGATCGGACCAACTAGCAACTGAAGCAGAGCAGCTCCCATAGGTTCGAGGAAATTGTCCGATTAGCCTCAGACCTAAGCCTCAGACCGCTAAAAGTGGAAAAGCCTAACAAATCACCGAATGTAGATTGGTGATTGCAATCTTCAGTCCCATTACTCATCTATCAGACTCATGAATAATTTAGGAACGCTAATTAGGATATCAAAATTAACAGAGTTGAAGGCGCTGCTGAAATCTTGTACTCTTACAAATAATGTAAAAGATGTATGATCCATAGCCGCTTTAATAGAGCTGTGACATTGCAAGGTAGAATACCAGATTGAAAAGGGCTACGAAGATCATTACTAGAAAGAAACCGAGAAACATGCTAATGAACAAATCCTTAGAAAACACAAGAAATTGGCCTAAAATCGGTCGTCATGCTGAGGATCGTGTGCATCTATCGCGAAAACATAAAGAGTTTTAATGTAGATACACTGGCTTCGTAACTGTAGGTACCGAGATAACTAAACACGGAAACCTTATAGGATCACTCGTGTCTCTTTCCGTCCGTCTGTCACAGCCAATTTTCTCCAAAACTACTGGACCAAATGACTTGAAATATACTCTTACGCTTTTTCGTGACCCAAACACGAATACGTGCATAACGTAAACAACTGAGTTTTGAATAGGGGGTAACTTATAGAAGCAAAATAAAAAAATGATTTGCAAACTGTATCGTGTCGCCTATCAAATGAAAGAGCTTGTTATAGGGATGTCAAATATATTTTGTTATAATTCAACAATGGACAATTTTAAAGTTATTCAAGAATGAGGACCAAAATTTACCATCCCTCACCCTTACCTCCGAAACTATTATGCCTAGAATAATACACTTCTCATCAGATAAATCGAAATTCTTCCGTTTTTATGGTTTCAGTCCTAATTTAACACAAAAGAGTTTTCATTCCATGAAAAAAGAATCACATGATTGTATAGCTGGCAGTTTGGCTATTATCTACAGTGATAAGCAAAAATTCTAAATTTAAAATTAGAATTTCATTTGTTTATCTTATGAATGAAATGATTCACTGTTTTGAGAGAAATGTGTGTTTAGAGTTGGAGTACATTTCACATTTGAAAACTAAAAATTAGCGTTTATCTTAAAACTTTTTGTTCTTTATTTGTTTACTGTGACTTTGGAACGTCTGAAAAATTTTTTTTTCTAGCCAGCGTGTTGTGGCTGAAAGATTGCATCTTAGCCTGTCGTCTGTTCATAGAGTCTACAAACGCTATCGGGAGACTGGTTTGTTCACGCGCCGTTCAGGATCTGGCAGGAATCGGGTCACTTCTGAGCGAGATGATCGATTTCTTGTAACAACTTCTTTACGAAATCGACGCCTTAATGCTTTTCAACTGCAGCAGCAGCTTCATGTTGTAAGTAGGGTGGCTGTAAGTGACTCTACAATTAGAAGAAGGTTGAAGGAACGTGAACTGGTACCGCACAAGCCCGCAATTGACCCGAAATTAACTGCAGACCATCGAAGAGCGCGCCTTAACTTTGCACGTGAGCACCTAACAGTCGAACAAAGTCCTCTTTTCTGATGAGTGTAAAATTATGCTGAATCGTAACGATGGAAGGAACAAGGTCTATAGAAGAGATGGAAAATGCTTTGCACAATGCTGCATTGAAGAAAGAAAAAATCCGATCGATGAAGAGCCGTATGGAAGCAGTAATAAGAGCTCGGGGAGGGAATAAAAGTTATTAAATAAACGTTTCTTAGCTTTTCTTTTTCATTTACGTGTGTTGTTTTATCAATTTCCTTCATACTCCATACAGGGTAAAAATGACTTGTTAAACAAAATACGAAACCTATGCAAATTTAATTTGAATTTAGAACATTAACATTAGAATTTGAAAACCTCATAATATTCACTATTAAGCAACATTTGACATAATTATATTCCTAAATATACACATTTTTCTGATAATCCTTACAAAACATAAACTTGCAAGGTGTTTCGATTTTACTGATGAGAAGTATTATCTTTTCTTTATTATTGAAAAAACCTATAAGAAGTCTAAGTTCTTAAAAGAAATCAATAAATCTGTCAATATAGCAATTTTATGAAAACAATAACTTACATTTTCAGTTGGTTGGTAGGGTAAATACGCTAAACGTCCCCCCCCCCCCCCCAATCTTCGGCCACCTGTACGTTTTCAGCTTTCGTTCATTCAAAAGGTAATTAAGTGACAATTTTGCTACCTGAATTACAACCTTAGTTCATACTCTATATGTACAAACCGTTACTATTCGATTACATCACTCGCTCTTCGCACACTGAACGTAAGTCGCGACTGCGCCGTTGAAGCGTCAAGTTTGCGTTAAAAGTAGTTTACTTGATATGAATACCCACACTTCGGGAATTGATATTACTACGGTAAGACATTTCTTTTTTTTTTTGTTTTGAGCTTTATTATCACTAAAACGTTATTTTTACTATATTTTGAGATAGTTTTTTCAACGTTTTGTGTATTGTTTTAAGGGCAAAATAGGAGGCCGTCAATAGAGCGCCAGTTTTGACTTAAAACCCCGATTCTCGGCCGTGGCCGACTTAAAGTAAAGGCAGTCTGTTTTATAAATCCCCATTGTACCAATTCCATTGGTTTAACAAGAGAATTTGCAAAGCTTACAGGCAAATAAATCTATTTTACGTTTAATTACCATATACCGGCCGGGGTGATATTAGTTGAATCCCGAGAAATAAGGTACACGAAATACGGGGCCGACATTAGAAATATTAAAAATCGTAATGTCGACCAGCCTCAAATTCGGACGCCACTATACAGGCTGATTACTTTTGTATATTTTCATTTATTGGGTGGGAAGGTAGTCATTTTTAATTTATTTATGAAACTTAGTTTCTCAAAATCAAATATGTATTATGACGAGTATGTTTTATTAATATTATAAAGAAGTTAAGTTTTAATGTAGGTATTGACAATATTGAAAACATATTTATGGTAGCTAATTATGGTTTGGGAATTTGGGATATAAATATAAATTGCTCTTTGGAACTTCCTATCTATGAAAGCCTAAGATCTAAGATTAGCTTAAAAATATAAATGGTTGGTCGTGGATCTTTGAAGTTTACTCACTTTCATTGATTCATTAACCTGCATGTGACAAAAAGCTCGTTCGTTTTCACTTAATGCTTTTAATTTAAGGTAGGGTAAATACGCCAAACGTCGCCCCCCCCCCCCCCATTCTTCGGCCGTCTGTACGTTTTCAGCTTGCGTTCATTCAAAAGGTAATTAAGTGACAATTTTGCTACCTGAATTACAACCTTAGTTAATACTCTATATGTACAAACCGTTATTATTCGATTACGTCACTTGCTCTTCGCACACTGAACGTAAGTCGCGACTGCGCCGTTGAAGCGTCAAGTTTGCGTTAAAAGTAGTTTACTTGATGAGAATACCCATACTTCAGGAATTGATATTACTACGGTAAGACATTTCTTTTTTTTTTGTTTTGAGCTTTATTATCACTAAAACGTTATTTTTACTATATTTTGTGATAGTTTTTTCAACGTTTTGCGTATTGTTTTAAGTGCAAAATAGGAGGCCGTCAATAGAGCGCCAGTTTTGATTTAAAATCCGTTTCTCGGCCGTGGCCGACTTAAAATAAATGCAGTCTGTTTTATAAATTCCAATTCTACCAATTCCATTGGTTTAACAAGAGAATTTGCAAAGCTTACAGGCAAATAAATCTATTTTACGTTTAATTGCCAAATACCGGCCGGGGTGATATTAGTTGAATCTCGAGAAATAAGGTACACGAAATGGGGGCCGACATTAGAAATATTAAAGATCGTAATGTCGACCAGCCTCAAATTCGGACTCGCCACTATACAGGCTGATTACTTTTGTATTTTTTCATTGATTGGGTGGGAAGGTAGTCATTTTTAATTTATTTATGTAACTTATTTTCTCAAAATTAAATATGTATTATGACAAGTATATTTTATTAATATTATTATTATTAATAAAATATACTTGTCATAATACATATTGTATTGACAATATTGAAAACATATTTATGGTAGCTAATTATGGTTTGGGAATTTGGGATATAAATATAAATTGCTCTTTGGAACTTGCTATCTATGAAACCCTTGTTTATTAGCTTACAAAATATAAATGGTTGGTCGTGCACGTGACAAAAAGCTCGTTCGTTTTCACTTAATGCTTTTAATTTAAGGTACTACAATGACAGAGCAGGTAGATGCAAGGCCTTCGCGAAAGCAAAAAAAATTATGCAGTTACGATCGAAATAAAATAAAAGAAGTTCTTGAGGCAATAGGTAATGTGATGGCCATTCGTGCATTAAACTATTTGGCGTCCCACGAACAAGTGAACAACACGTAACAAGTATTTTATTTTATTGTGATGTTTTACTTTGTTATAATTTTAATACCTAACATTTTTGAGGGGAAAAATATATTTTAGTAATAAACAAATACAATTACAAATGTATACTTAGTGTGATATTAGACTCCTGCCAAAATAAATCATATTAATAATATTTGTCACTGTGTTAATTTAAATCACCCTATACCCGGCCGACATTTGGGAAAAACGCGACCGACCATGGGCCGTGAATGACTGATCTGAATCTTAATTGTTTTTTCTTTTAGTAGAAATGTCAATCTTATGCCTATAAACATGAAATATATATATGAAACTATCCAAAACCGCATCAGAAGCTATCCTTCGTTGCAAACTGATGGCGCCAGAGCGATCCCCAGTCAGAAAATCCGTTAGGGGGCCGATATTTGGCGTATTTACCCTACTACAATGACAGAGCAGGCCTTCGCCAAAGCAAAGAAAATTATGCGGTTACGATCGCAATAAAATAAAAGAAGCTCTTGAGGCAATAGGTAATGGGATGCCCATTCGTGCATTAAATAAACTATTTGGCGTCCCACGAACAACGTTACAAGTATTTTATTTTATTGTGATGTTTTACTTTGTTATAATTTTAGTACCTAACATTGTTGAGGGGGAAAAATATATTTTAGTAATAAACAAATACAATTACAAATGTATACCTACTTAGTGTGATATTAGACTCCTGCTAAAATAAATCATATTATACCCGGCCGACATTTGGGAAAAACGCGACCGACCATGGGCCGTGAATGACTGATCTGAATCTTAATTGTTTTTTCTTTTAGTAGAAATGTCAATCTTATGCCTATAAACATGAAATAGATATATGAAACTATCCAAAACCGCATCAGAAACTACCCTTCGTTGCAAACTGATGGCGCCAGAGCGATCCCCAGTCAGAAAATCCGTTAGGAGGCCGACATTTAGCGTTGGTACAAAATCATAGATCGGTTTAAAGAAATTTATTTCTCAAAAAGAACATACAAAGTTCACTTAAATATGAGAAACTTAACATTAAAAAAGATCTTAAATATAAACATTTTATTTTAATTACTGCTGGTTGGCCAAATACAACTTTAACCTATTTTTAAATATATTTATTGATGTGGAGTCCCTTATTTCTTTTGGTAACTTATTATAAAGCTGCGCTCCCTCAAACTGAATTGTTTTTCTTCCATACAGTGTTCTAATCGACGGTAGTTCTATACTATCCCTATTCCTAGCATAGTAGTGGTATGTTTTGCGTTTGAATGTGATTTGTGAGTGTATTTTGTTTGTTTTAATTTTCTTTATTAATATGCATGTGTGATATGTGTATAGTTTTTGTAGGTTAAATAGTTTAGTTTTAGCGTAGAGTTCTTTCGTAGGTGTTAAGTAATTGTAATTGAACAGAGTTTTAATTGCTTTATTTTGTGTTACTTGTAGGTCATGTAGATGTGTAATAGCAGCTTGTCCCCATACTTGTATTAAATAGTCTAGGTGGGGTTTGATTAGTGTGTTATATATAGTGTAGCGTAGTCGATATGGCACACATTTAGCAATATTACGTAAAGCTCCAGTCAACGGAATCAATCTGTTTCTTACGTAATCGATGTGTGGTCTGAATGTTAGTCTACAGTCTAGGATCAGACCCAGGTATTTCTCATGGTTTGATCTCAACAGTTGTTGGCCATCTACCGTAAGAGGAGGGAAAACAGGAATCTTTTTATTCTTAGGCGAAAATATTATGTATGCAGTTTTGTTAACATTAATAGTCAGTAAGTTCTGCTTAAGCCATGTATTTAAGATATGGAGGTCTTTTTGCGCTTCAGAAATAACGTTAAGTATGGAGTGTCCAAAATAAAAAAGACATGTGTCATCTGCGTATAGTGAGATATGTCCCGCTAACCCTACATTACTTATATTATTTATATAGATTAAGAAAAGTAATGGTCCCAAAACCGATCCCTGAGGCACCCCGCAAACCACTTCAGCAGCTGTACTTTCAAAATGGTCCATTTTTACTATCTGATATCGGTCTGAAAGATAAGATTCGAATATTTTGTAGGCTAAGGCAGTTATTCCAATGCTTTTTAGCTTTTCTAGTAGTATAGAATGACTTATTGTATCAAAAGCTTTTTTAAGATCAATGAAAATACCTAGAACTAGTTGCTTTTTGTCAATATTATTTTTAATTTTAGTTACTAAATCTATTGTTGCTGCAAGTGTATTAGAATGTGGTCTAAATCCGTATTGATGTTCATATAAAAAATCTATATCATTTAAGTAATCAAATAGGCGCGTATATAATACCTTTTCAAATATTTTTGAAATCACAGGCAATACTGAAATAGGGCGGTAGTTGCCGGGATCAGTCTTAGCTCCAGCTTTATGAATAGGGGTTACCTTGGCTATTTTTAGGCTGATACCTATTTTCCCATACAAAACAAGTGAAACATTACGTAGATATAAGATAAATAATTGTACAGTGTTACATGTGTGTATAATTTTGATTTGAAATAAGTCTTACTCTACTGAATCCTACGCAAGTCCAAATCGCATATTAAGAGCGTGTATTCCATTCGCGACGAAAACAACGCGTTTTGGTGTTTTTTCAAGAGCTATATCGTAATGATGTTAACAGATTATTCAAAGATTATTACGGTTATAGAAAGATTAAGTCTTGGTTTAGTACATAACGATGTAACATTATGATTTTTATTGACAGTTTTTTAAAGACAAGGCAATCTGTTCGACGCGTTTTACGAAAATAGACGTCAGAGTCGTCTTTCAGGACGAAAATAACCATGATAACGTACCAACACATTTTATTTTATGTGCTTGTCCAATAGAATATATAGTCTTAAAGTGCACTACGTAGCCCAATTACGAAAATATGGCAATTTAATATTAAAGAAACAATTTTTAAATAATGCAAAATCTGTTCTCTTTAACATTTTTTTAACCGAGTTTTGAATAGAAACATAACTATTATTTATTTCTTTTATGAAAATAAACGTATTGCCAAATACACTGTTATTTTTTTCAGTCAATTTCATGTAATCGTTTATTTTAGAAAATTATTTTAAAAACACTATAAATCAACGCGCGCAATCCGTTGCCAATCAGTTCGGGAGTATATGTTCTGTGGTTCGTGCCGGGTCCTCCCAACGACAGGACGTATCACTTTTTTCCCTCCGCCCGCCGCTTGCTCGCATAAACATACATAGTGTCGGTGAGACATAGTGCGACACAATAGTATTGATACATGAGCAACTAATATTTTTTATTCGGTAAGTAATTTTGAAAAACGTTATATGCAGGTAATTATTTGTATATACTGAATTTATTTAATAATCAGTTTTAACATGTTTGTGTACAACAAATGATGTCAATAATTATTATTTCAATCAAAAATAATTTATATGTTAAATTTAATATTTCTTTTTTCAGAAATGGGTTATAAACGAAATTTATTTGGAAATAAAAAAAAATACTTTGGCTATCGCTAGACAAGCAAAAAGGTGAGTTATGTCTTTATGTACTTTTGAACCGATTTTCAATAGGGAGGCGATTCTATGTTCGGCATTGTGTATTTTTTATGTGTGTAACATAATCATACATATTCTGTATATACAAAAATCTATATACTTGTATTATGTACCTACTTATTTTTACCAGTTTTTTTTTCAGACAAAACAAATTTCGTGTGGCATTGAGTACGGTAAAACTATCGAAAACACAGAAATAGAGCAAATGGAGAGATACTAGGGTTGAGGGAATGTTCTAATAAGATACCGCGGCCCCGGAACACATGGGCCACTGAAGGAATATGGTGGGTTTTTATTCAGTAGAAGTCTGATACTCCCTTCCACTTTACCTAGAGTGGGAGTCATTTGATGATTTTCCCACCGGATCTAGAGCAGCTGGATCGTCATGAAATCGTCGTTGTGCAAAACGGTGCTTTTTAGGGTTCCGTAGCCAAATGGCAAAAAACAGAACCCTTATAGTTTCGTCATGTCTGTCTGTCTGTCCGTCCGTCCATCCGTATGTCACAGCCATTTTATTCCGAAACTATTAGAACTATACATGTACAACTTGGTAGGTAGATGTATTCTGTAAACCGCTTTCCGATTTTAAGAGAAAATTTAAAAAATATTTAAAATAAAGGGGGCTCCCCATACATGGAACTGAAACTGAAAATATATTTTTGCATGAAACCTATGCGTGTGTGGTATCTATAGACAGGTCTTTAAAATAACATTGAGTTTTTTAAAACCACTTTTTCATAAAGTTAATCGTTTAAAAGATATACGCTTCCAAAGTGGTAAAAAGTGCGTCCACCCCCCCTCCCCCCACCCCCCAATAACTTCCATAATAATAGAGTGAAAAAACTAAAAAATATATATATGCTGTAGATCTTAATCTAAACTTTCAACCTAAATCGGTTTGAACGAAATCGGGTCAGCAGTTTTTGAGATATACAGTATATTTTATAAAACCGCAAATATAACTTTGTAATTGATACAAACACTACGCAAAACAAAGTTATTTGGAGTAGTTCTAAAAATTGTAAATAAGCTAGTTTTAAGAAATTTGTAAGGTTTTTTTTGTCTTTTAAATATATTATTATTATATTTATTAAAGTTACTACGGGACCCTTCATTTTTTATTGACCTTTGTTCTTTTGTTTATTTTTCTGTCTGTTTGATCAAGGAAATTGTCTGTTAGTCGAAATAAAATGTCTATATTCAGCATGAACATAGATGCTGAACAGGCCAGCATACATTTGTTTTTTAATTCGATGGAACTACTAATACCAACCACGACTGATACTTTCCTATCCAAGAGCAGTTTCATGTCAGATGAGATTCACTATAACTATATTATCGCTCTAGTCCACCCTATAAATCGTCTATAATAATAATATTCCACAACTTTCACACAACGCCATCTAGTCCCAAACTAAGCAGAGCTTGTGCTATGAGTACTAGACAACTGATAAACATACATATATGTTTCTAAATACATACATATTATAGATAAATAAATAAATTACACCCAGAATAATGATCGTGCTCATCACACAAACATTTGTCCTGGGTGGGAATCGAACCCACGACCTTGTGCTTAGCAGTCAGGGCCACTGACCACTAGATTAACAGGCCTGTCATCTATATTTCGCTATACCCATATCCACTGACAGCGCCACTATGTTGTAGCAGTATGGTAGATCAAGTGTAAGTAGTGACGTAGTTGTTAAGTAAAATTGCTTTTCTTATAAATTGTAATTAATTTTCAGCCAGAAAAACGTTTGTTTTTTTTTGCAATGTGCGCAGGAAATGAATTTCAATTGAAGACCATAAGGATACCAAGAGATGATGCGTTTTGGGTGACCGAAATGGAACATTAGCTGTTCGATTTCTAATATAAATGTCTTTTGCCCGAGATGATTGATCCCAGGAAAATTCTGTCAATGGACATCAAAATGTGTGATATTGAAATAAAATATGAAATCTTCGAATTTGTTTTATTTTGTAACTCAACTAGCCTTTTTAGTGAGGCTATTTTAGTATGTATGTTTGTATATCCGCGATTTTCTCAGAACCTACTGATCCGATTTTGATAGCGTTTTCTTTGTTTGAAAGCATATTTTACAAGAAAGGTTTTAGTATATAACAAATCAGGTTCAGATAAAGATCTTCAGAGATAAGTGAAGGATGTCTTCAATTAAAAACAGCAAATCTCCCGCGATTGCTGCCCTCGTACCTCTATGTATTATTTAGCATAATCAGCCTATTAATATCACCACAGCTTCTGAATCACGTCTGAAATATCGTTTTAGTGGGTAAAAAAGACGTATACAGCAAACTCTCTGTTTTAACCGATTAAAAATAACTGTGCATAAAAAAGACTTTTTTACTAAAAATTTAACCGACTTCAAAACTTCAAAAAAAGACTACTGAAGCGCAAAATAACCTTAGATTGTTTCATTTGGTGTCTAATTCCGTTCAAAATAAGAGCTAGGTAACACATGATCTCACATGGCTGAAGTCGGTGCCAAGATAAATTAATAGGTTTGATCACCTCGGGTGTTCCCCAGAATGCGGCGTAGCTGTAGGTACTATGTCTATCAAAAGTATTCATTGGCTTGGCACTGACTTCAGCCATATGAGAAGGTGAGAAGGTCTCTTATTTTAAACGGAACTAGACACCAAATGAAACAATCTAAGGTTATTTTGTGCTTTGTAGTTTAGTAGTCTTTTTTGGAAGTTTTGAAGTTTTATTAATTAAATAGTTCCATCACTTGTCTCTGATGATCTTTATCAGAACCTGATATGTTATGCACTAAAAACCTTTGTTGTAAAATATGCTTTCAAACAAAATACATACATTCGAATACAGAACCTCCCTTTTTGAAGTCGTTTAAAAGGTTTATTTACGGTTACGGTATACATTGTCCCAGGTATGTTTTCCAGAAAACCTCATACTTACAGTCGTGAAATTTGTTTTTTAAGATTTGACCACACCCTTGAAGTTTATGCGTACTAATATAATAATAATCAAGTAAGTAAAACAATTTAGAATATAAACTCAAAATCATTATTTAAGATAAAAGTGTCAAAACGTTTGGTTTCGAGGTTCGAGCTTACGCACACTGAATAACTATTGCAGTGTGCATAAATATTACGTCGTTCTTGCAATTTTGTACCTATTCTAAATCGAATACGCGCTCTTAATTTGACCGATTTTTTGAAATATTTACCTAATTACTAGGTGCGTAGGGAGTAGTAGGGACTGATAACGCCATCTATTGTGTAAGCCAAACAACGTTTTGTCACTCCACGGTCCACGACAATACCTTAGAATAAACGTAAAAGTAAACACCAAAAGAAAATTTTATATGCTAAAATACAAATTTAAAACCTGAATGATATCAAAATTTATATAACATCATTGTGGCAAAATATCTACAATATGTGCGTTCTATTTTTTTAAAGACTTGTATGATCCCAGCCTAAATGAAACTACATATGTCGTGCAGAAATTTAATCGATCAAGGTCATGTCACTATAGTCGTGATATAATGTATTATAAAACAAAAATGGTAATGATTAGCTTAACATCGTATATTATTTATTACAATAGTCATATTTGGAGATAATTACAGTCATGTAGTGTATTTTAATGTGTGTTCAGATGTCAATAATACCTTTCGTTCAGAATCTTAAATTGAATGGCCGCCTGTCAGCTGTACAAGTACTTTGGTTGGGAAGCTGTCAAATGGTGAATAGCAAAGCAGGAGCGGTAGTGAGAATATTTTCTAATAAATATGTCTTTTTATTCGCAATATCAAAGTAATAGGTAATCGCCGTGCCTAGCTGCAAGCCTTAGCGTAGATACAAACGAAAACCAATACCGGCATCGTCGTAAAATGAGTTCGAGAGATAGGCTGCAAGACAAGTTTAAAGCGTTCTTCAAACAGGGTGCATCGGGTGAGTATTGTGTCTGGTGGAGTGGAGTGAGCTGGTGAGAGTGCGGTGTGGTGACTAGTGCACGTGTGGTTGTTGCAGCGCCGCTGCCCGCGCGGCACGAGCTGGTGGTGACGAGCGAGCTGGAGCGCGAGCTGGGCGCCGACTCGCCGCTGCACCGCCGCCTGCGCGCGCTCAAAGAACTCGGCGAGAAGGCCATCCACCTCCGCGTGCAAGAGGTCAGCTCCACACCCCACACTTAATATTTTAGTACCCACATAAATTCATTCTGATACAACATTACAATGCAAATTCTTTCTTTTCTCCTTCTCTGTAATATCAAATCCTTTGTTAAATGTGTTTCTTTCAATAAGTATATTTCTCAAGAGTAAAAAATGTTTTATCATTCTTATTATAAGATTATAAATATCTGGGTGAATTGTTTGTTTTGATATGATTTATTTACTTTCTTTTACTTTATTAAAAACAGCTGTTTGTTTTGTATGTCACTTATATCATGATCTTTTGTAAAGGTTCAAAACATTCAACCAATACAACATTATATTTATTTGAGCTCTTTTAAATTTGCAACATGTATTCTTCCACCCATTGAACACATTTTATGTAAACCATGAGGTTATGAGCATACTCTCGAGCATGTGCAATTGTTGTTCCAAAAACCTAGAATTTTTCTTATTTTGAAAACAAACACAATCACAACTTGTCTGGTTTAAGGGTGGAGTTGAAAAGCTATGGTCATTAACAAGAGATCTGCTAGAAGAGAGTAATGTGGAGGCACGGCACGCGGCACTATGGTTCCTACGATGCCTGGCGGAGGGGCAGGCGGACTACCTGCAGATCATGCGCACCATCCTGTTCCACTACCTGCGAGACACACACGCGCGCCACCCGCCCGAGGACACACAACTACGCTTCAAACTACTGTACACACTCACCAACACTGGGAAGAATATAAACTGCTTTGAAGAGGAGGTTCGTTTGTGTTGTTATTTTTATGAATCGCTATCTAACATGTCTAAACCGTTAATGTGATGGTATGTTGTGAGAGTAGCTAGTACAGTGGTCAAATAATATCTCATCATAATGAGCTATTTAACAGCACGGAGTCTGAATAAAGTGACTCTTACTGTACTGTGAAGGTAATATTTTGTGGCAACCAATTATCATCAGTTGAATAAGGTGTAGAAGCCCAAGGCTAGAGCCCGAGCAAAGTTTTGTATATGAATGGAGACTACTATCATAGGGGGGACCAACATCTGTTTTTATTTGGATACACAGCAGTAGTTAACTGTGATCATCACTACCATGAGTGGATATGGTCATATGCTGATAAGTCATCTCAAAATTCATTGGCAATTGGGTCGACTAATAATTGAAACAGAGTACATTAATTTTGGTTTTGTTATTCCATCATGTGTAATCAAACAAACCCACATTTCCCTTTATTTTGTTTGCAATGAAGACAAAATGAATTGTTATAAGGCATGATTGTACTGAGTCCTGGACCCAATTGGGATCAATTTTGTAATGAATTTAATACATTAATTTTTTACATATCATAATTTATCCTCACGTCAATCACATTGCATTATGTTTCATATCACTGACATAGTAATTGGAACAATGCAACATTGGTTTCAGATTGGTCCGTTCTTGCTGGAGTGGCTCCCTCAGATCCAACCGCCTACACAACTGGTGGAGTTCCTGCAGCTAATCATCAATGTGGTCAAGTTCAATGCCACATACCTTGATGAGCCCATTGTCCATGGAATTGTCAAGTAAGTTTAATGAGATTTTGAAGCACATCATGGTATACAAGCTTTATATAGCCAAAGTAGATGTGGATAAAATATTTATTGATGACCAACTTTTACCCGCGATTTCGTTCGCGTGGGAGGTTATTCCCGCGTAAATCCCGATCCCGTGAGAATTACGGGATAAAAAGTAGCCAATGTGTAATTCCAGGATGTCAACTATCTACTTTGCAAATTTTATTGCATTCCGTTCAATAGTTTTTGTGTGAAAGAGCCACAAACATTCATACTTCCTCATAAACATTTGCATTTATGATATTAGTATGACTATTTCAAGATTTCGTGTGGCCTTGAACAGAACCAGCTGCTTTGTAAACATTCGAGTAGGATAGCTTCAACTCCTTTAGTCTATGCTTAGATCCTATGCAAGTAGGAATACAGTTTATCAATTATCACAAATATAACAGACTAACTTTTGCCCGCGACTTCGTCCGCGTGGGAGGTTTTTCCCGCGCAAATCCCGATCCAATGGGAATTCCGGGATAAAAAGTAGCCTATGCCAGGACGTCAACTATCAACTTACCAAATTTCATTCAGATCCGTTCTGTAGTTTTTGCGTGAAAGAGTAACAAACATCCATCCATCCGCACAAACTTTCGCATTTATAATATTAGTAGGAAGGATATTAGTACGATAGGCAGGGGCGTGCATAGGATTATGACAGGGCATGCGGCGGAGTAAAAACATGTGAGTAACCGGTCACAAAAACTTCTTCTTTTATAGATTTTTAGCATAGCCACAGCCACGCATCGTAGCATGGTGGCGATGCGTGGCTGTGGCTATGCTAAAAATCTATAAAAGAAGAAGTTTTTGTGTGTTTTTACTCCGCCGCATGCCCTGTCATAATCCTATGCACGCGCCTGAGGATAGGATAGTAGGATTAATCGGATAGTAGGACAGACACAGACATTTATAATATTAGTATGGAAGGATGTATTGTTATGATAATTATCACATGAACACAGAGTATTACACATAATAATTTGTTTATTTACAGTAACTTCATCTTTAATGTTTAGTCAATCAATTATATATGTCCATAACAATTCTGGTTTTAAAAATAAACAAGATATCTGTATGATTTCCACAGCCAGTTAATGTAAGGCTCATGTATCGAGTTACTGTTAATTGTGCTGCTTACTTGTTTGTTTACATTCAGTTTTGATGTTTAATATAGGATGTGCTTTATTATTATGTTGTTAAATGACAGTGTTTATGTGATTTCTTACAAAATTATGACTGGAAATATAGTTATTACAAAAATACTTATGCCCTAACAATAATTAATGTTCACGTAAATGTTGTCATAGTCTCAGTATTCTATCAGGTGAGATGATGGTCAAACGCGAACCTATTTTCAATGAGAAAATAAAAAAAATCAAATGTTACTATATCTAGGGTTCCGTAGTCGAATGGCAAAAAACAGATAAAGATGAAGATATTTTATTTTGCAAAAATGGGTACAGTACACGGTGTTATACATAGAAATATTAAGTTCAGCCATATTTTACCCGTAGGCATGCAAAACTTACACATAATAAAGGAACTTATTATTTAAAAATTACAAAAGTGCTTGAAAAATTACAATTAAAATGACAAAAATTATAAACTAAAATAAAATAAAGCTTATCTACGTAATAAAATCAAAATTATTGAGTAAAAAATAATCTTAAATAAATAGGAATTAAAGATTCAAAAGTGTTTTTCAGCTAAGAACTCGGTTACGCTATAATATGCTTTATCAGTTAAAAAGCTTCGTAGGTTTTTTTTTAAATAATGTTAAGGGTAACTCTTTCCAAGCTTCTTTCCGGAGCCATGCAGTACACACTTTTGCGCATTAGTGTCGTCTTTGCAGACTGAAGGCACAGTTGGGTATTGTCACGTCTGTTACGTGGAAATGCGTCTACTAGACGTCTAAACCGATCTGGGTTCGACTTAACAAACACAGCTACTTCCAGTATGTACAGACATGGTAATGTTAAAATTTTGTACTGCTTAAAGAACGGCTTGCAACTATCGGTAGTTTTCAGCTTAAACATCGCTCGAATACAGCTTTTTTGTGCTTTGAAAGCTGTTTCTTTTTCGGTTGAGTAGCCCCAGAATATTATACCGTATCGTATGTGAGGTTCTGCCATACCGTAATAAGCAGTAATGAGTGCATCTGTATAAATGATTGAGGATAATATGTGTAAAGCATAAGCAGATTTACTCATTTTCTTGCATAGTGTATTGATGTGTGCTTTCCAGTTTAATTGTTTGTCTATTTCAAGGCCCAGAAATTTTATAGTTTCAACTTCTTCTATTTCATTATTATTGTAGTGCACGTTAAGTCTTTTACCAGGAATCCGTTGGCTGAAATGTACGATTTTTGTTTTACTCAAGTTTATTTTTAAATTATTCTCATCTAGCCACTTTACAACTAATTCTACAGCTGTATTAATATCACTTTCATATGTTGCTATATTTTTACAAGGAACTGTCACGGTGCTGTCATCAGCAAATAGAGTCAATGGTTGTGTAATGCACTTAGGCAGGTCATTAATATACAATATAAATAAAAAAGGACCCAGCACGCTCCCCTGTGGTACTCCAAACATTACATCTCTCTGTGAAGACCGCGATATTTCTTCATTTTTGGTTGCTGTATTAATTTGATTAATTTCAGTAATTTGTTTTCTTTTTTTTAAATACGATTCGATTAGATTAAGCACATTGCCTCTTATGCCATATGCTTCTAGTTTATTTAAGAGCGTGGAATGGTGTACATAATCGAATGCCTGCGTCATATCGCAGAATATGCCGCAGACAGGTGTACGTTTATCAACATTTAGTATTACGTTGTATATAAAATCATATATGGCCATATTAATTGTTCTATTTTGCGAAATCCTTTCTGTTCTTCACACAAAATGTTATGTTTTTCAATGAAATTATACAGTTGCTTATATATATATTTTTCAAATATTTTTGAAATAACGGGAATAAGTGAAATGGGCCGATAATACTCCATTAGCTCTTTATTTTCTTTTTTGAACAGTGGTCTAATAATTGATGTTTTTAACGCATCGGGGTATATTCCTGCACTAATAGTAAGGTTTAATATGTGACTAAGGTGACCGCATATTTCAGTTGCTACAGACTTCATTATTTTAGTACTTATGCCATCATATCCCACACTGCTTGTATTATTTAAAGACATTATTATTTTAAGAATATCACATGGTAAACTAGGTGCCATGAACATTGTATTACTATTAATATTCATATTACAAGGTTTTCTGTTGTCACCAAGTTTCGCCTCAATTTTATCAATAAAATAGTTGTTAAATGCTTCTGCAATTGCCTTAGGATTTGACAGAAAGCGATCTTTTACTTTTATTTTGGTTATACTATGTCTAGGCAAGTTGTGTTTTGACCGATTAATAATTTGCCAAGTTGCTTTAGATTTGAATTTGGACGTTTTTATTTTGTGGTTGTTCTGCGCCTTCTGTGTTAAGTGAATAATTTTTTTATGTAACTTGGAATATGTAGAGAATCTCATTTTGTTACTTCTGTCTGGGTTTAATCTTAACTGCCAGAGAAGTTTTCACTTCTTCCGACTACACAGTTTAATTCCTTTAGACAGCCATGTTGGTTTTTTTATTACATCTATTTTTATTAATTTCTTAGGAAAGCACAAATCATAGAAAAGTATAAATGCCTCTATAAATTTATCATAAGCTACATTTGGATCATCAGTGTCATAGATTTCCGAGAAAGAAAGATTTGTTAAGGCGTTTTTAAATTTCGCTATATACTCCTTGCTGTAGTGTCGTCTAACCTGATACCAATACTTAATAGTACATATGGACTGCACGGGACAGTGAAGTAACTGTGCTGTGTGATCGGACAACGCAAACTCTAACACTTCAGTCTTACATGACTTACCATAATTATGCGCAAAATTGTCAATACATGTTAGGCTGGCCATGCGCGTCGGTTGTTTTAATGCTAGTTTTAAGTTAAACTTCATTAGGAGATATTCAAATGCATTTGTATGGCTATTTTGTTTAAGGACATCTATGTTGAAATCACCACAGATCACAGTTTTTTTATTACGTGTAAGTGATACTTCACATGCAGAATTTCCAGCCTTTCTAAACAGTAATTAAAATTAGTCACATTAGGTACTCTATAGATACATACTATAATTAATTTATAGTCGATGAGCTCAATAGCACAACATTCAAATATACCTTGAGTTGATAACTTAGACACTTTAGGTAACTCCTTCCATTTAAGACCATTTCTCACCAGTATACATGCCCCTCCCCTTAAAATAAAATAAATAGATTGACTCGGCCATCGCATGAAAACACAATATATCTCACAAGTAATACATATATAAATTAAATTGTTTATTGCGATTGCCAAGTCAATCTATTTATTTAAAACGGTAAAGATTTTTAATATTGATATGGTCACTATAAGATGTCGTTAGGTTAGATAATTACGTAACAACTTAAGACAGAAGGTCCCTTAAGTAGGCACTGAATAAATTAATAACCGACTTGATATTACATGGATCTCACAACTTTTTACGGTAGAACAACTAAGTTGCGAGACTTGGGTTTTTGACAAGTATTGTTTTTTATGGGATCTCATTGCTTTTTGTGGAAAGTCCTACTTTTTAGGGTTCCGTAGTCAACAAGGAACCCTTATAGTTTCGCCATGTCCGTCTGTCTGTCCGTCTGTCCGCGGTTTAGCTCAAAAACTATTGGTACTAGAAAGTTGTACTTTGGCATGAGTATACACGTTAATGACGCCGAAAAAGTGGTAAAATAAAATTTTGAAAAAAACTATTATTTAGGGTACCTCCCATACATGTAAAGTGAGATGATAATTTTATTTTTCGTTCTTCCGATAGTGTGGGATATCGTTGGATAGGTCTTTCAAAAATATTAGGGGTTTGGGAAGACCGTTTTTTGATTAAGTAAACGGTTCGTGACTTATCAAGCTTTAAAGTACCATTTTTCGTTAGAGTCAAGTGTCCCCCTCTATCAACTAAACGGTTATAGTTAGAAATTCAAATATAACGGCAGTAGTACCTATATATAACGAAATTTAAAGGAAAACTATCACACATAAGTGGACTTTACAAGTTTACGAGTAATAGTCGACCAATTGTATTTGACTCGAAAATTTCGAACAACTCTATAGAAATGTCGATAGATGGCGCTAAGCGCCAGTTGTATCGTGCTAGCTTCTTGTGACGATTGAGTAGTGTAGCTCTGTGTCCGTATTTAAATTCAAAACACCGGCTATGACAAGTTTTATACAAATCTCTAAAAAAAAATTGAAACTTTCCGTGCAAAATTGTCGGATCAGGTGAGGATTTGTATAGGAAGTCAAATTAGTTAGGTAGTCTTGTTTGGCTTTTAGTTAGAGCATGGTACGAAACGATCAGTCAGCGAATACGACACGCACTTGGCTGTTATAAAAACTACGGAACCCTACACTGTGCGTGGCCCGACACGCACTTGACCGGTTTTTTCCTTTCCGGTACCTTCTACTTCTTGTATACCAACAACGAGTTTTCTTAAAGCCCTCTCTCTGTCTTATGAGCTTTTCTTATTTTTGTAGGTAGCCTTTCTTTTTTTATTTTCCGGTACTACTTCTTGAACTTCAGCTAAAGTTTTTTTCAAAGCCCACTCCCTGTCTCTATGGGTTTTTTTCGGAGGCTTTGATGCGCACATATGGATACGCACGTACGTCTTTTGCATTAGTTAGTAATAATTAATGACGCACTCGTCAAACGTCTCGGTTAAAGTTAATCCATAAGTAAGTAATTATGCAATTTCGGGCAATTTACTCTACTTAATACTCCCCAATACTCTTAATACTTCTTGCTTTTTTATTCCGTTGACCATTTAACAAGTTACCTTTGAGCATAATTATTATATCTAGGTACCTATCTACACTGGAAGACATGGTGGAGCATATGGTCGAGGTGTGCCCTGCATGGGTGGAGCACCGTCGTATCCTCATAGAGGCGATCGGCGGCGGCGACTTCTCGCGCCCTGCTCTGGCTTAGACCATGGTGCGAAGCGAGAGGGAATGGGATGCAGTCACCTCCTGCTGCGAAGCAGTCATGCTAGCGAAGGAGGAGGCCTAACGTGCGAGGGAGAGGCAACTCTCTTCCTCGCGGCCCAGCCGCCGGGGGAGACGCCCCGGGCGTCGTGGATCGCGAGTAGATTTCGGGCCACCGTAGGCGCGGGCCTGCGGATGGCGAGCAGGGGTCGCTCACCGTCCGGTAAGGACCAGGCCCGGGTCGGCGGCGCGTTGTGTTCCACGCGCGCCTCAAAAAGCTGTTAATACCAGTGACCGGGCCTCGTAGGGCCATTGCCTGTCGGGGTTTATGAGAAAGTTCCATCGAGATACCGCGGCCCCGGAACTTTAGGGCTTACGAAGGAACAGGGTGGGTTTTTAGTCAGTAGAATTCTGATACACCCGAGCGGAAGAAGTCATCCGATGATATCTTTCAGCAAAAAAAAAAAGTACCCATCTACATCTATTATTTCATTATATTATAAAGGTACACTGATTAATTAACTGCAAATGTAACTTTGTAATCCTATAAATTTATATGGGATTACAAAGTTATTTATGCAGTTGATGTATCTAGAAAACTGGAACGAAATTGAAAAATATTATAGTTTTTCCTTGATTCATATACTAAACACTAATTGTATTCTAAATTTGAAGCTTCTATGTCTGCTAGAAGTGCTTTAGACTTTTGATGATCGGTCAGTCAGTGAGTGACAAAATTAACAAAATTAAGGAACTTTGACTCGTTATAATTCTTAAACTACTGGTTCAAATTGAATGAAATTTGAAATATACCGTGTATATACAATGCCTGTTTGGTTACTGAAAATTCAGGCTTCTAGTTTTATCCACAAAGAAGTTATAGGGGGTCGAAAATGGCCTGAGTTGCTTCGAGAAAAGAATAGTACGGCCGTGCCGCTTTTTTGCTCGACTTGGCGGGGGCACTGCCGTGCCCCGGATAAGCTGCCAAAGTGGTAAAATGTGTGTCTCCCTCCCTCTAACTTCTATAATAATGGAGCGAAAAATGTAAAAAAAATATATGTCTGTAGATCTTAATGCAAACTTTCAATCAAAATTGGTTTGAACGAAATCGGGTCAGCAGTTTTTGAGATACAGCATATTTTCTAAAACCGCAAATATAACTTTGTAATTCATACAAACACTATGAAAAACAAAGTTATTTAGCGTAGTTGTAAAAATGTAAATAAGCTAGTTTTAAGAAATTTTTAAGGTTTTTTTATTCGTCAAATAAATACACATATTATATTATTATAGTTACTACGGAACGCTTCATGGGCGAGTCTAACTCGCACTTAGCCAATTTTTGAAATCCTTATGTTAAGCCACAGTCTAAAGATCATACAGTCGTCCGACGAAGACGTCTAGACAGGGCAATCGTGCGGGGTGTGAGGGGCGAGACGCGGGAATGCCGATCCCAAGCTGCGAACAAAACTATGTTAGTAGCTTGGGAAACATCATTCGGGGCTAGCACGTGTTTGTTTTTTAATTATTTATTTAAAATGGTGCATACGACGTGTGCTGTGAGAGATTGCAAGTCTTCATCTTGTTTATATAAAGATCGCCGAACGGCGGACGGTAAAAAAATAATATTTAAATAGGTAATCGCACAGGGCCGTGAGGGTTTGGACATTTTATATATTTTTATACCTACTTAATATTATTAGGTGTTCTATTTTTATTCAAAATGATAACGATACTTTCAAGCTTTATTCTAATACAGATAACGAAAAATAGTAATTTCAAATTGAAGATGGTGAAATTTTTTATTATTTAACTAGCGACCCGCCCCGGCTTCGCACGGGTGCAATGTTTATATTAAATATAGGCAGCGTTCGCGAGAATCGTTAACGTACGGCAGTTTTTTCGACGCCTTACTCCACAATTTTCACTACCACGAAAAATCCTATCTATTTTCCGGGATAAAATATAGTCTATACGGATTCGGAAGAATCCCTCTAAGTAATGGTAAAAAAAAAATTGAAATCGGTCTAGTAGTTTTTGAGCCTATTCAATACAAACATACAAAAATACAAAGGTTTCCTCTTTATAATATTAGTATAGATGTAAATTTCGAGATGGTGTACGTATCCAAGATGGCGGACGTAATTTTTTTTTAATAATTTGATATGGGTGTCAATTTTGAGGTTAATTGGGGTGCTTGTTACGAAAATGCCATCCTTTTTGAAATCCAAGATGGCGGACGTCATTTTTTGTAATAATTTGATATGGGTGTCAATTTTGAGGTTAATTGGGGTGCTTGTTACGAAAATGCCATCCTTTTTTAAAACCAAGATGGCCGACGTCATTTTTTTAAATAATTTGATATGGGTGTCAATTTTGAGGTTAATTGGGGTGCTTGTTACGAAAATGCCATCGTTTTTGAAATCCAAGATGGCGGACGTCATTCTTTTTAATAATTTGATATGGGTGTTAATTTTGAGGTTGATTGGGGTGCTCGCTACGAAAATGCCATCCTTATTGAAATCCAAAATGGCGGACATCATTTTTTATAATTTATTTATTTAAAAAACCTTCACTTAAACAACATTAAAGTACAGTAAGTGTCACAGTACCTAATTATCACGTGCATCAGTTCAAATTTTAAATCTCTTTGTATACGCCTCATCTGCATTTTTATTTTCACCCTCAACTCCTAAATAATACGTGTAGTAAAGAGCAGGTTAAAATTGTTTTCATTATTATATTAAGTAATAATATTGCTAACGATGTCGATCTGCAATAAAAAACATATTTCATAAATATTGTTTACTTGTGACAACCCTGGCCGCTGCGAGACTGTCTAGACGTTGTCGGCATTTTCCACAAGATCAAAGGCGTCAACCTACTGTACGATCTTTATACTGTGGTTAAGCCCTTTAATTTGATACCAATATTGTGTAAGTGTAAGAAACAAGCACATTTTTATTTTTAAAAGTGACAAGCAGGCGGACCCATCCCATTTAAAAAAAATATGTTCAATTGGGTCCCGCCTGCTTGTCACTTTTAAAAATAAAAATGTGCTTGTTTCTTACACTTCAGTTGAGCAGTCGGGTTTTTAGGGTTCCGTAGCCGAACGGCAAAAAACGGAACCCTTATAGTTTCGACATGTCTGTCCGTCTGTCTGTCTGTCTGTCCGTCCGTCCGTATGTCACAGCCATTTTATTCCGAAACTATTAGGACTATACATGTAAAACTTGGTAGGTAGATGTATTCTGTGAACCGCCTTCCGATTTTAAGAGAAAATTTAAAAAATATTTAAAATAAAGGGGGCTCCCCATACATGGAACTGAAACTGAAAATATATTTTTTCATGAAACCTATACGTGTGTGGTATCTATAGACAGATCTTTAAAAACCGGTCAAGTGCGTGTCGGGCCACGCGCAGTGTAGGGTTCCGTAGTTTTTATAACAGCCAAGTACGTGTCGTATTCGCTGACTGATCGTTTCGTACCATGCTCTAACTAAAAGCCAAACATGACTACCTAACTAATTTGACTTCCTATACAAATCCTCACCTGATCCGACAATTTTGCACGGAAAGTTTCAATTTTTTTTAGAGATTTGTATAAAACTTGTCATAGCCGGTGTTTTGAATTTAAAAACGGACACAGAGCTACACTACTCAATCGTCACAAGAAGCTAGCACGATACAACTGGCGCTTAGCGCCATCTATCGACATTTCTATAGAGTTGTTCGAAATTTTCGAGTCAAATACAATTGGTCGACTATTACTCGTAAACTTGTAAAGCCCACTTATGTGTGATAGTTTTCCTTTAAATTTCGTTATATATAGGTACTACTGCCGTGACATTTGAATTTCTAACTATAACCGTTTAGTTGATAGAGGGGGGGGACACTTGACTAATGAAAATTAGTACTTTAAAGCTTGATAAGTCTCGAACGGTTTACTTAATCAAAAAACGGTCTTACCAAACCCCTAATATTTTTGAAAGACCTATTCAACGATATCCCACAATATGGGAAGAACGAAAAAAAAAATGATCATCCCACTTTACATGTATGGGAGGTACCCTAAATAATTGTTTTTTTCAAAATTTTATTTTACCACTTTTTCGGCGCCATTAACGTGTATACTCATGCCAAAGTACAACTTTCTAGTACCAATAGTTTTTGAGCTAAACCGCGGAAAAAAGGACAGACAGACGGACATGGCGAAACTATAATGGTTCCTTGTTGACTACGGAACCCTAAAAATGACCTTAAGGTTTCTAAAATGACTTTTTCATATAGTTCATCGTTTAAAAGATATACCCCCCCCCTCTAACTTCTATAATAATGAAGTTAAAAATCTAAAAAATCCGTATGTTGTAGAACTTAATGTAAACTTTCAACCAAAATTGGTTTGAACGAGATAGAGTCAGCAGTTTTTGAGATACAGTATATTTTCTAAAACCGCAAATATAACTTTGTAATTCATACAAATACTATGAAAAACAAAGTTATTTGGCGTAGTTGTAAAAATTGTAAATAAGCTAGTTTTAAGAAATTTCTAAGGTTTTTTTTTCAAATAAACAAATAAGTATATTATATTTATTATAGTTACTAACGGAACCCTTCATGGGCGAGTCCGACTCGCACTTGGCCAATTTTTTAGATTTTTTAAATAAGTTTTTTTTTATTATTACTGTGGGATGATTTCGTTCGGAGTTTTCAAACAACTCTTTGGAATTAAATGGTGACTCCCGCACGGAAACAACTCACGGAGCAGAAAAATGTTCAATGAAGAGTTCTGCTGAATATCGTTTTTGTGAAGTAACCATTGAAATTAACCTCAGAAGAGTGCAATCTTACGTGTCTATACCGTATTGGTTCATAATTGGGCTTGGAGTTGCACAAACCTCTATGTTATAGACGCCGCCACGTAAATGTTCGATGACATAGGAAGCTGCCAGTTGTAGATGATATGTCCCCAAGCTAAACAAAATAACATCTTCGTTTGACAATTCAGGGAACGGCATACACACATCAAAAGTGTCTAGGGATCAAGCATTTTTATGCGGATTTCTTGAGATTGAGATGTGGCTTTGTAATAAATTTATGATTTTATAAATTTATATGGATCCTTTTTGGTGCAGTTCATAATTTGAAACAGGAACTGTTAATCAAATTCGAGTAAAAGATGAAAATCAGCTGTCAATATTTTCCCTATAAAAACATACAACGCATTGAAGACATTATTAGTGCTACTGTTTCCCTACTACTGATTAAAACCAACGTTATTATGGAGCGGCGACGTCATTTAAGCAGGGAAGAAATGCTCAGAGCCGTGGGAATGATAGAAGCTGGTTCCCGGCAACGTACTGTGGCTTTAGCTCTGAATACAAATCAGAGTGTTATCAGTCGACTTTGGACACGTTACCGAAGCACTGGTACCGTGGCTGAGCGCCATGGAGGACGGTATCGCTGCACCACACGGAGACAAGACCGATACATTCAAATCTTAACTCGAAGAGCTCCAACAATAACCGCCATGATGTTAGCCGTGAGGCTTCATCACTCTTCAGGGAACTTAATTAGCGACCAAACAGTCAGAAACCGCTTGCATGAAGTGAACCTTCATTCCCGAAGACCGCTACGGGTACCACCTATAGCAATGCACAATCGTAGGATTCGATATCAATGGGCTCTTGAACACAGAAATTGGGCAGAAGAACAATGGCGTTTCGTGTGCTTTTCTGATGAGTCTGGTTTGGTATGAGACCGGATACAAGACGTATACGACACTGGAGAACCCCTGGACGCCAACAGCGATTAAAATCCTGCCAGGAAGTCCATCCTTATAGTGGTGGAACCATCATGGTATGGGCGGGTATTTGGATCGGCGGAAGAACTGAGTTGATTTGGATCAGAGGCAACCTCAACTCTCAAATTTATGCTGAGACGATTGTATTTGACGTCATCGTTCCTCTACAAGTGCAAATCGGTCCCTTATTTCAGTTAATGCATGATAATGCACGACCGCACACCACAAGAGTTGTAAGACAGACTCTCGCCGCAGCTAACATCAATGTCCTGCTCTGGCCTGCTCAGTCGCCAGACTTGAACCCGATTGAGCATGCATGGGATATGCTACAGAGAAGAGCTCTGCCGAATATGGAGGGTATCCAGTCGCAAGAAGACCTTTTTTTGTTGTTGCAACGAACATGGGCGGCCATTCCACAGCGTGATTTGGATGAACTCATTTTGAGTATGCCAAACCGATGTTCTTGTGTTGTTAGTGTTCGCGGTAGAAACACGGATTATTAATTGTTTAAGTTACCCAATAAAATTTTAAAGAAAACTGTTATTTCAGTCTTTTTTTCGAACTTTAATGTTAGTGGTTCAAATGTCAAAAATCCCTTTATTAGGAAAATGGCAAATTTCTTTATTAATGCAAAGGTGACTTGGTTTATCGTTACTGTGACAAACGAAAACACTTTATTTGATGAATCCTTAAAGAAAATTTTAATTAATATCAATCAGGAGAAAAGTTATTGCAAAAATATATGTTGATCCCTAGACACTTTTGATGTGTGTATTTATGGACTCGTCAGTCAATGCCCTGAATGCAGCCCGCTGCCTGGTAACATTTTCTGCCATGTCTTGGGCATGAATTCTGTTGGTATGAATTCTGCGACTAATTCGTTCTACGAAATCTGTGGCGTAGACACTATCATGAAAAGGTTCCCTGAAGGAGAAGCGCACCAGCAATTCGGAAGTCAGTGAAGAGGTGAGGAAGTGATTTATTGAATATTACGTTCCTGAACATTTTATAATCGCGTATGAATCTTCCGTTTATCGCCTCAATGACCCAGCGGACAATTGTTATTAGACGCGATTTATTCGCTTGTTCATTCGTGAGCTGAGTTGCGTTTCTGTCTTTTGTATGTGGCATGTGGGGCTCATAGCCACATTCTTCGATTGCAGGAATTGAGTATCTGAAGCCTCTGTCTAAAATAAAAGTATCATTTTCTTGGAGCAAGAAGTGAATCGGAGATTAAATGTCATTCATTATATTCATCATAATCTGAGCGTCTGATGTCCTGGCAGAGTAGGGTCCTAGAATTTCTATTATATACCCGTCTGGACACTAAAAGAAATGGCTTCAATAAGTTTTTGAACTTGTGCAGGCTGTAAGTTATTTTCTGGAACAGGAAATTCTTACCTTTCTGTATATAAATGTATGTCCCGTCGAATAATATGATGGCTTTTGAATCTCCATATAATGCCCTCACAATAGTCGTGCTGTGACTTATTATTTCATCTCGGCTGATGTGGTCGTATCCTAGATGAAGTGCCACAAAGTCTCTCGTTAAGCACTCTCAGGCTGTATTCAGGTAACATCCCACTGTTGTCCTGCTGACGTTTAAGTGGCATGCTATTCTGACATCTGGTTCAGCTGGCTGTCTTGTGTGCTGGCTTAAAGATGGTGTGAAGAAATGATGTCTATATTTGCAAAATCCAAGCCTTTTTTAGGGTTCCGTAGCCGAATGGCAAAAAACGGAACCCTTATAGTTTCGACATGTCTGTCCGTCTGTCTGTCTGTCCGTCCGTCCGTCCGTATGTCACAGCCATTTTATTCCGAAACTATTAGGACTATACATGTAAAACTTGGTACGTAGATGTATTCTATGAACCGCTTTCCGATTTTAAGAGAAAATTTAAAAAATATTTAAAATAAAGGGAGCTCCCCATACATGGAACTGAAACTGAAAATATTTTTTTTCATGAAACCTATACGTGTGTGGTATCTATAGACAGGTGTTTAAAAATGACAGTATGGTTTCTAAAATGATTTTTTCATAAAGTTATCGTTTAAAAGATATACGCTTCCAAAGTGGTAAAATGTGTGTCCACCCCCCCTCTAACTTCTATAATAATGAAGTGAAAAATCTAAAAAAACCCATATGTTGTAGATCTTAATGTAAACTTTCAACCAAAATTGGTTTGAACGAGATCGAGTCAGCAGTTTTTGAGATACAGTATATTTTCGAAAACCGCAAATATAACTTTGTAATTCATACAAATACTATGAAAAACAAAGTTATTTGGTGTAGTTGTAAAAATTGTAAATAAGCTAGTTTTAAGAAATTTGTAAGGTTCTTTTTTTTTTCAAATAAATATATTAAGTATGTTATATTTAATATAGTTACTACGGAACCCTTCATGGGCGAGTCCGACTCGCACTTGGCCAATTTTTGTTATTATATGCATTTCTTAAAACATCCATCATGTCTTTTAACTGGTCTGGTGAAAATGTATCTGCAGAATCATATAATAGATTCCATTCATTTGTCCGCATATGATTTGTACAAACCCTTGCACTGGTAGGGACATATAAGCTGTGCTCGATCAATGGATGTATTTTTAAGAATACTGGTATTCTATGCAGATCTTGATTTGCACATCCATGAAACGTACAGTGAGGAGAAGTATTTGCTAACCTTTTGTACGTTGGCACTGTAATTGACTGATTGGCAACTGCTTGTTCATCGGCTTGCTCATCAGCTTGTTCCTCGTTTTGTTGACCTTCATTTGGTGTCGATTTGCTGATACCTAACAGCGGTAACACATGTACTGCAAGTTGTTATGGGCCACCTGAAAGATAACATTATTACTGAAGTAAAGCAAAATAAAAATAACTTACTAATGAGAGCGCCCCACTCATATTTTTCTCAATTCTTAATATCGTTGTGATAGCTATCTATCATTTTTAATGGGCCAAGTGATAGCATTTAGAAATAAACTAAAATCGTCGTACACACTTAAGACATAAGTCATATTATTTAACACAAATACTGATTGATCAATGAAACCTGACACAATCTATTTATTTCTTATAAAAATAGTTGTTTAGTAACCTCTTGTACATTCCTCCGCTCCAGTACGTACTCGGAGAATCCTGGGTGGTTTTCCATGTATTCACGTGTTAGAATGCGTCGATCTCGGAATACAGACCGTGAACACGTAACACATTGATGAATTCGTTGCTGTTCCATAATGCCAAAACAATGAAACAAATCCAAACCACAGGCACACAAAATCCATTAGTCCGTAGTTGTTAAAACCAAACCAATTCAACTTAGTCCAACCGTTCGCACAAAATCAAATCCAGTAACAAGTCCAAAGTAGAAAGATAAAACTAGCTATCAAAAGTAGGAGACAAATACGCTTACGCTCAAGGAAGTTCCAAAAGGTACTACATAACAATTACAATAACCAATAAAACCAGCAGTGGCAGACAGGCAACCGATAAGGGAACAAAGTCATACTTCCCTTCTCTCCGCCCCTCCACCACCCCGCACTTACTACTTGCTCTGCGTCGTGTTGCGCTGCGCGTGTGGCTCTTATTATAATCACTCTATCCCGCTCACCTATAGCTTCTTTGGACGGTGAACATGTTTTGAACTATAAAACTTATCGAAATGTAATTATAATTGTAGTAGGTATGGTTACATCATGTCGAAAAAGTATAATAAACGGCAACATATTTGTGACTGATTCCGGGTTCTTCATGTCGATATAATTTTTTTGGATGCACAATTTAGTTTCGCCGTCGTACAAAAAATGATAAGATGACTATGGCCCTTCGATTAACATAGGTTTTAAAGTGCTACAAGGGTGTGAACATGTTTCTTTCATTAAAATCCATCCTGTAGGTCCGGAGATTAGCGTGTACAAAAAGACAGACTTTTTTTTTGCCGTGTTACCGTTTCTTAATCTATCTCAATTATTATTTTTGTATAAAATTGAAGTGTACAGACACACTTTTTTACTGTTTTATTATATGTGTTCAAGACTACAAGAAGCCAGCCAACGGTAACTGGACGGTCTGAACTGTCCACGGTTCGTGGAGCCCTAAACGTTGCTTACAACCAATGGCCTTAGGCCAGTCAGTACATAAAATTACCACTTACCTTCTGAGCTGGGACGCCAGGCTTCTACCTTCCTGAGGCCACGTCCGTGTGTGTGTGTGTGTAGGTAATGAGTAATTGAACGTATAGTGAAAGTCAAGTGTGGATGGACGAAGGTTCTCAAAGATGCAGGTCCTCCCAATGCGGTCCGTCAGCAATCACAGCACAATTACTTTTAGCAAATCTCGTGTGTCAGACAGGCTGACGACATTCGGCGTGGTAGTTCAAAATATCCCAGGTTTCCACTCAATTCGGGATTCTAGAGTTCAATTAGTCACTGATCACGATTAATCTATCTTTAACTGCGCAGATTCAACTCGATTTTCCACAAAACCAATAAATTGATCTCAACAAGCAAGGCAGTTAGTTTTACAAGGAACGGATATGTCAAAGTGAAAAAAAGGTCAAAGACAATAGAATAATGTTGCCAACCAAAAAGGTGCGTTCCATTTCACGTTGGACGAAACAATATGTATAGATTTATTCTTTGGTATTGACATAGCAATTTTTCTTGCATATATCTGTATTAGTTGTCAACTCAGTACTCAGTCTTTTCCAGCCATTGTTGTCAACTCAGTATTCAGTCCTTTCCAGCCATTGGTCTTTCACACAGTTCATCCATTGTTTGTTTGGTAATACTGTCTCTGTGACCGTGAGTCACACGGATCTGTGTTCGTACATTAGTGGTGATGGGCTGTGGGGTGTTCCAGCAACGCGTGCCACCTGTGCGTGTTCAGCGCGGACGTGGGCGTGGTGCAGTGCTGCCTGTCGCTGCTGGAGGCCGTGGTGTCGTACTCGCTGCTGCCGCGCGCCGCGCTGCGCACCTTCGTCTCCGCGCTCTGCAGGACCGTCAACCTGGAGCACTACTGCCAGAACAGTTGGAAGGTATGCTGTCTCTCTGCAACCCTACTTTCTACTACTACTACTCTACTCAGGCATTTCTGGCTACTATGTCTATGTTGTTTCTTATTAGTATCATAAAGTCCAGGTCTCAATATCTTCATCTTTTTAAATATTGCTCTTGGTAATTCTACGGTAAAACTTGTTAATTTTCTCAGATGTGTCCTTGACAAGCTGATTCTGATTAGAGTGAGTGTTATTTCAGCTGATGCGCAACGTGGTGGGCGCTGACATGGGGCACGCGGCGCTGCAGGAGATGGTGCTGCTGCTGCGCAGCGGCGGCGAGAGCGCGGGGGAGGAGGGCGCGGCGGGGCTGCTGCGCGGCGCCGTGTTCTACATCAACATGGCGCTGTGGGGCCCGCGCCGGGTGCCCACGCTGCGCGTCTCCTTCCTGGCGGTGCTGCCCGCCTTCCTCAAGGTACCGCTACAGTGCCGCTGCAGGACAGGCCATACATATAAATAACAAACAAAAATGGTCCCAGAATTGCGCCCTGGGGGAACCCCTATACTCGCCACTGATCTGGGAATCTTTTCCCGTTCACATCGGCTATATAAATTCTGTCGCTCAAATATGAAGTTAGAAAATTCAGAGAGGCGTCTCGAATTCAGCGTACCTATTGTTCAGGACTACAATAAAGCCAGCCAACGATAACTGGGGTGTCCGAAACTGTCCACGGTTCGTGGAGCCCTAACGTTGCTTACAAACAATAAAACTACAGGCTCTCCGGCCCTGTCAATATAAAATGCTACCACTTACCTTCTGTGCTGGGTACGCCAAGCTTCGACCTTCCTGAGGCCACGCCCAAGTGTGGTATGTATGTAAGTATGAAATGAGTAATTGAAAAGTGTGGTGAAAGTCAAGTGTTATGGACGGTCACAAGGCGCCGGTCTCCAGATGGCGCGGTCCAGATAGCATCACAGCACAATCACTTATTTCCAGCAAATCCGCGTGCCATTTTGTCTGGCATCAATACGGCGCTATGTTCCAAAATATCCCAGGTTTTTAGTCAATTCGGGATTCTAGATTTCAATTAATCACTAATCACAATCAATCCGTTAATATCACGTGAGATCCAATTCCATTTCCAATTATAATCAATAAAATCAATCTCCCAAGCGGTGGACTTTTTTCAACGGAACCAAGGTCATCTGTCAAGTCAAGTTATGTCAAGATCAAATTTCTTTATGTCAAAAAAGGTACGTTCGGAAACACATATCGGACCGAACATCTACCCCCCCCCGGACGGGCCTACCCGTCCGCTAATCAATTGGAAGTCTTGACAAGGTTGCAAATTTAACACAGCTTCAATGCGGCCAAATACCGTAGCTAGTTGCTCAAAGATGAGAACGATGTCTCCCAACAATTCTCCGCCAGTGTCCCTTTGCCGCTCTCACCGCGGCCTCAAAAAAACCCCCCCAATGGGGGCAGACTGGCGGGTCAAACAACCAAGTGACCCCTCGGCGGGCCAAACTATTACCAATGTCAACCTGGCTCCCATTAAGGAAGGCGTATACCTCCTTCAAATAGTTACTTGTACCCTTGTAATTCGTACCGCAATCAGACCTAATCAAAGAAGGTAACCCACGGCGAGACACAAATCTTTCCAAGTCGCCTCAAAGGCCTCTGTCGAGAGGGAGGTTACCAGCTCCAAGTGCTCAGCCAGTCCAACTGCCTTGGTTGACAGGCAGACAAAAACACAAATAAGCCTTAACAATCTTACTATTTCGAAGTGTGGACGTCTTCAACGAAAGGGGACCAGCAAAGTCCGTTCCGACGCCAACAAAGGGCCTCGCCTCATTGACGCGATCAGCCGACAAAATCCAAAATTCTCGCTGCAGAATGGCCAACAGTGCATTGCAACCGGCATGCGAGTTCTTAGTGTGACGATCAGTCACCAACAATTGTACCAAGTGGCCCTCCTTGGGCAACAAAAGGGGGTGACGGGCCCCATAAGGAAGGCTAGAGTGCCTCAACCGTACTCCAACACGCAAAAGACCCGTCTTATCCAAGAAGGGATTCAGCTTACTAACAGCTTCCGACAACTTAACCCTACCAGACTTCAAGACCTCGATCTCCTTCTCAAAGTGTGCAGCCTGCACAGAGCGGACCCAAAGGAGGAGTGACTCCTGTCGCTCTTGAGGAGAGAGAACTGGTGAAAGGTGCTTGTCCCCTGGATTCCTAGAATTATGGCCAAAACGCCTGATCCACGAGGTAACGTTCAACAATTTGTCGAGAGAGCTGTATCGATTCAACAAAAAATCAAGATCAAACGGAGGTTCCTTTGTCCCAACAGCGAACACCTTAAGTCCGGGCAAAGGATCCGACATCAAGACTGGCGTTCGAAGCCAATCGCCCCCGGGGCGAGTCAGCCAGTCCGGTCCCCACCAGAGGGGGTGAGCAATCAAGAGGGGGGCCATGCACCCGCGTGAGGCTACGTCGCCCGGGTTCAGGTCACCAGGCACGTGCCTCCAAATCAAAGGCGTTTCAGAAACTTGAATCTGCGACACTCGGTTCGCAACAAAGACCTCCAAAGAGTGGACGGACGTCTTCAACCAACACAAAACAATTTGACTGTCCGTCCAGGCGCAAGAAGCCCGAATGTCAACAGTTCCACCCAAAGTGTGCGCAACGTGGCTTAAGAGACGCGCAAGAAGCTCCGCAGGAAGTGCAGATACAAATTGGAGCCAGTCTTCCAACAGGGTTTCCCGAAGTGGCTCGTCCCAACCAAGTTCAGTTATATCAAGGGCAGGAGCACCAATTTTAGGGTAAAGACAACTCACAAGGGTGATTTCAAACCAGGTCCTTCCCTCAACAGTGGTGTCAGCCGGTTCGCCAATTCCCCAAATCTTGCCTGAAAAGTCATTCACCTTCAGGCCAACCTGTCCCGCTAACCAAGACGACAAAAGGCAACCCTGGGCTCCCGTGTCCAAAATGGCACAGATCACAAACGAGTCACCCAAGGGTCCCCAGACCTTGACAGGCTGCCCTCGTTCACGACGAGGCCAACAATCAAAATATTCGTCCGCGCGGTGTCCCGAGCCGCTCGCCATCACTGGAGGGGCATATCCCACCGGATGCCCGAATGGCGGAGGGCGCGACTCCAACCGGGGACGCTCCGCCAACGGAGGGGAAAGGCAGCGGCGCCGACCCGGCCACTGCTGCCTAGCAGCCAATGCGCGTTCTCCCTGACGAGGGGAGACCAAATGGCGCTCGCGGGGCTCCCGTTCAACTTGCGCGGGGGGTGGAGTGCGGCGTACAGAATTGCGGGCCTCAGCCCGATGCTCGTCTCCGGGGTACCCCCCCCCCCTGCGCGAACCCCCCTCAGAAGCTGGTCTGCTGGAGCGGTTCGCGTTGGCGCACAAAATCTCCAAGTGGGACCCTTCACAAATTCTACACGGGCGGGGGTCGGGGCAGTCCCGATGGAAGTGGGCCCCCAAGCACGAGAAGCACAAACGGCGTGCGTTGACAATGCGGCGGCGGGCACTTACGTGCAAATTCAAAAAGGCTGGGCAACGCGCCATGACATGCCCCGTGGCCTTACAAAAGTCGCAATGATGAGGACTCCGGGCGCCAGCAAAACGGGGGGCGGGGCGAACATCAACAGGCCCCCTAGCCCGAGGACTGCGGGCGCCAGCAAAACGGGGGGCGGGGTGAACATCAACAGGCCCCCGAGCCCTAGTCCGTCCCTGGTCTCTTGGCCGAGAAGGTGGTGGGCGTGACCCCGTGGCGCCACGAGTGTTATCCAAAAACCGACACTCGTCTTCCAAAAACTTGAGGAGGTCGTCAAAGGGGGGAAGATGGGTGGCACTATCCCCACCATACTTCTGCTCAAAACGTGACCTCAACTCCGCAGGGAGCAACCGCAGCACTATGTGCACCAACAGGTAGGACCAATGTTCCTCCGGTAACTTCAAGCGTCTCAAGGCGTTGGTCGCTGAGACCAATGGGTTCAGCAAGTCAGTGCGCAACGTCGACGTGCTGGCAATGGCCGGTAGTCCCAAAATCTGGCCGATGTGAACATCAGCCAGGCAGCGCTTGTTCTGATACCGTCGGGAAAGAAGCTCCAAAGCGGTCGGGTAGGAGGAGTCCGTCACCGGCAAGTGCTGCACCAAGGCTCTGGCTTCGCCCTCCAAAACGGACAACAAGTAGGCCAACTTCTGCGCAGGTCCGAGGTCCGAGCGTGCATCCACAAGACTTTCAAAAAGATTAATGAAGCCCAGCCAGTGGTCCAAACGACCGTCAAAATGTGGCAGCTCCAGGGTGGGCAGCCTACCCAATAGTCCAGGGCCCTTGACAACGGAGGTCTGAGGCTTGGCCTCCTCAGGCACCCGGCTCCTCAAAATTTCCCGGGCTCGTTGACTTATGACATCCCCCAGGTGGACAATCTGGTCATAGTCACCCAAAACCTTATCGCGGGCTGCCTGGTTCATCACCCCCAAATCCACGTCCATGATGTACTCGTTGAAGCGTGTGAGCGCAGCATCAGCTGACTTGATCCTCTCATTCACATGCTCGTTCCGAGCAAGGGTGAGCTCTTCCAAGTCCACCCGCTCAACCGTTGCTGCTGCCGATGTGAACCATCTCAACTGTGAGGCCAATCCGGCAGCAGACTCCCTGACTGCCTTTAATGAGGCCATTGCAACAAACAAATATCAATACCAACAGGCTAAATTAACTAAATAAACAACAATGACTTGTTAGCCAACCGAACAATTTCACCAAAATAAAAACTAAAATTCAATTATTTCAAGTCCAAATCCGACCCTGTACTTATTCCAAGTATGAATCTAGCTTGCTAAGGATGGCTAGTTACAGAAAAAATAACAATTTAATGTATATATTGTGCGGGATCAACAGCAATTAAACACAACAATTGAATGCACAATATTGAGCCGGACAATCTCCAATAACACAATCCAATAATCACATTAAACAATAAATCAATACACACAATTCAAGTCTTGTTATGTTAACAAATGTGTGATTATTATTTAGATAACCTTTTAAATTCAGATCAGTGACATTAAATTATTAATTGCAACAAATATACCAAATTATGTACCAAATACAACCTAATAATTCCTAATTTCACAAACAAATCTTACTTGTCAATACAACAAAAGGGGCTACAGTACAAATTACAAATACAACTTCAATTGATTCAACTTCAATTAGATAGCCCGGATGACATGGTAATATATTCAAAACTTATTAAGTTATAAGTTATGTTAAGTAATTAAACTAAAGTTATTTTCAACAATGTTCAAAACTTCCAATTTACTATGTGGATTTTATATTATAAAAGCCACGCTCTGCTTACCAAAATTGTTCAGGACTACAATAAAGCCAGCCAACGATAACTGGGGTGTCCGAAACTGTCCACGGTTCGTGGAGCACTAACGTTGCTTACAAACAATAAAACTACAGGCTCTCCGGCCCTGTCAATATAAAATGCTACCACTTACCTTCTGTGCTGAGTACGCCAAGCTTCGACCTTCCTGAGGCCACGCCCAAGTGTGGTATGTATGTAAGTATGAAATGAGTAATTGAAAAGTGTGGTGAAAGTCAAGTGTTATGGACGGTCACAAGGCGCCGGTCTCCAGATGGCGCGGTCCAGATAGCATCACAGCACAATCACTTATTTCCAGCAAATCCGCGTGCCATTTTGTCTGGCATCAATACGGCGCTATGTTCCAAAATATCCCAGGTTTTTAGTCAATTCGGGATTCTAGATTTCAATTAATCACTAATCACAATCAATCCGTTAATATCACGTGAGATCCAATTCGATTTCCAATTATAATCAATAAAATCAATCTCCCAAGCGGTGGACTTTTTTCAACGGAACCAAGGTCATCTGTCAAGTCAAGTTATGTCAAGATCAAATTTCTGTATGTCAAAAAAGGTACGTTCGGAAACACATATCGGACCGAACACCTATAATTTACTGATCAATGTTTCATGAACAATGCAATGGAATGCAAAAAATCGCATGTTCTAAAAGTTCAATACCAGCATCGGTTTTTGAAGGCCCTTGGGTAAATGGGAACTATTCTACTATGGGCCCCTCTTTTAGGTATATTGTTGGTTATTGTGCAGGCGCTGGAGGGCAACCACCCGGTGGTGACGTACGAGGTGGTGGTGAGCGTGCAGAGCGTGGTGTCGCGCGTGCCGCTGGAGCTGTGCGAGCCCGCCTGGGACGTGCTGCTCAGCATCCTGCGCGCCGTGCTGGAGCAGGACAGTACGTACAACCTTAGTTACGTACGAGCTGCTGGTGACGGGTACAGGCTTTTTGTATCTCATAGACCTTTTGTTTGAAACTGTGAATGTATCGTTTGCAGAGAACTACTCTCCGCCCAACGAGCTAATCCACACGCGTGTGCACGCGCTCATCACGTCCATCGAGCAGCTGCACGACGCGGGGCAGTACTGCGGCGACGTGGACGCGCTGCTGGACCTGGTGGACTGCTGCGGACACGACCGTCCCGTGAGTACACCACCTTGTACATACCATCGAGCAGCTGCACGACGCGGGGCAGTACTGCGGCGACGTGGACGCGCTGCTGGACCTGGTGGACTGCTGCGGACACGACCGTCCCGTGAGTACACCACCTTGTACATACCATCGAGCAGCTGCACGACGCGGGGCAGTACTGCGGCGACGTGGACGCGCTGCTGGACCTGGTGGACTGCTGCGGACACGACCGTCCCGTGAGTACACCACCTTGTACATACCATCGAGCAGCTGCACGACGCGGGGCAGTACTGCGGCGACGTGGACGCGCTGCTGGACCTGGTGGACTGCTGCGGACACGACCGTCCCGTGAGTACACCACCTTGTATTGTGTTCAATAGGAAGGTTTTTAAGTATATAACATGCATAATATAGTAGAGGAACACTGATAATTTTTGAGGTTTCTAATGTGATGTAGCAAATAAACACATTTTTTGCGCTTGCTTTGCAAATGCTGGCTGAACCCTACGAGATAGATCAAAATAATGTACTACAGTATTGTACACCTTAAAAAGGTCAACAAAAAAGGCCTCGATGGCATCTGTCTATCTCTTATAGATAACCCACAACAACCATTTTTTATCCTTTACTTTTTACGCGAAATATGAGCATATTTTACGAAGCGATTTTAAGCAATACAGCATTAATCCTTATCCAATTAAGTACCATAAATACATTGTGCATTTAATATAAATCAATATTGCCCTTTACAGAATATAATTTGATTAAATAGTTTCGAAGATATTACAGATTTAAAATGCGGTTGCGGCGCGGTGCCGGCGGAGGCACGGCGAGCGTGCCTATGTTGCTTAGATTTGAGCGTTGAATGTTTTTCCCACGGTAAATTATGTGTCGCACTTTCAAGAGTAATTACTAAAGAGAACATGGATGTCGAATGACAAAAAGGCTGTCAACGATGTATACAAAGTGGAGAAGACAATACGATCATAAATTAAAACACGTACAATTCTAGTTTATAGAAATAATTCTACAGTATCAAAAAATCCCTACTTCCAAATTAAAAAAAAATATATATATATAATCAAACAAACTAAATGGCATAACACTGGATACGACATAGAACACCATTTATGAATATCGGTTCCCGGGTCCCACGCATCGGTAAAACAACACGTTGCCAACTTGCTATTTAAAAACTTTCGCCAGATTATGTTTTAAATTTTATTTATAGCAAATTACACCTTAAATCAGTCTAATAAGACTCATAAATCGTGTCATCAGAGTTAGATAAGAAAAGGAATTTGCACTATGCACTCTATTAATAGAAAATTTAGTGTGTGCGAAAGAGATAAATCTAGTTTCGTTTGTGATAACTTCACTTCCTTGCCCAAACGTGTAACTATAAATTTAGGTCAGTGTGTCGTTGCAATCCTGTGACGATCCACGCGTCATCGCTTTGTACGCGCACGAGTGCCGCACGACGTACTTTCTTTGCGTCTTTGAAGTATCCGCCGCTCGTCTGTTTGTGATTCTACATCGATTATCATATGTAATGTGCGAAATTAGAAGCTTTATTTTAGTGACAGTATTTAGTTAAATAGTTAAGTGATTTGTGCGAAATTTGATGCTTAGTGTTTATTTTGTTTTGTTTTTATTAATCATGCCTCGTGATAATTAAATTCTAAAAAACTCTTGTCAAATGTCAGAAATAACCCTCTACGACGCCGACGGACGATTCAGTTTAGGTATTCGAATTAATGGCGGCCTTATTGAAAAACGAAAAGTTTAGTTACTTTCATAGCTACTTAGCTAAGTGATTGAACAGTGATCCAGATAGTGATTAATAATAATTGCACTAATAAATAATCAGCGGGCGAGCGGTGCCTAATCTGTGATTCAATATAATTGTTTTTTCTGACCATTATTATTATCATAAGTGGTGCCAAAAGATCAAATCACTACAGGACCGCGCTGGTGCCGCACTTACAACAGGTCAGTGACCCGATATTCATAAATGGTGTTCTATTTCGTATCTAGTTTTATGCCATCTAGTTTGTATGATTATTTATTTTTTTAATTTCGGTGTTGGGATTTTTTTGATACTGTAGAATTATTCCTATAAACTAGTATTATACGTGTTTTAATTTATGATCGTATTGTCGTCTCCACTCTGTATAAAAACATTCTATAGTATATTTAATATAAACATTGCACCCGTGCGAAGCCGGAGCGGGTCGTAGTAGTTAATAAAGATAACATCACATAATGTAAACCGTAACACATTAATTTCTAGTTATTGACATGAAAAAAAGTAAAAAAGTAATTTAAATATTTCAGTTTTCCCCAAGATCCTTTTATTAAGGAAATAGGATGTTTATTGGGTCGTCATATATTCCAAAACATAATTTGTCATCAGTTAAGTGAATTTCCTACGTTTAATCATATTACCGACTTAATGAAAGCCATCACGGCAAAATATATTAATATACGCTTTCATCACCTATTAAAATTAAACATAACAAATTAACATAGACTCTATTTTTTGAAGATGATCAACCTTTTTCCATTACTGAGCATTTGTATGATGTCGATAAATTATTACATTGCTCACACGAATAAAATACGTAACATCGATATTTTAATATCGATGTTACGTATTTTATTCGTGCGAGTTACATGTATATTTGAGTAGCAAAAGACATCACATATGCATGCGAATATGACATATATTTCAAAGTACTTAGCGTTCCGAATAGAATAAATTGGTTTCAGCGCCATCTAGCGTTGAGTAGCTGAAGTCGTTATAAGTTGTTCGATTTAAGTTTTTTAAACGATAAACGCCTTTATTAATTACTAGCTTCTGCCCGCGACTTCGTCCGCGTAGAAGTCGTAAATATTCCACGGGATCCCGTCCCCGACTTGCTTGACAAAGATTATAATAGCTCGGCTAATATGCATGATATAAAGATAATTGATAGCCTATAGCACTCAGAGATAATACAGCTACATGTAAGCGAAAGAATTTTCAAAATCGGTTCGGTAGTTTCAGAGATTACCCCATACATACAGACTTACAAATTTTACCTCTTTACAATATAGTATAGATGTCATGTCAAATAATAACAACTTTCGGTCGTTGTAGTAAGACTCAATTTTTAACACTATTAAGAAGATGTTTGTTAAAGTTACGTTTCAACTTTGTAGCCAATTATATCAATGTTTTTTATGTGTGCAATGGACAATTTGATTTGCAAATGTGTGAGTTTGGCGACACTGGTTCTCGTTTTGAGAGAGTGTAAGGGCACTTCTACTTAATGTTCTGTTCTGTGCATTCTACAAAGTTGGCATTTTGACCTTGCAAAACAGAGTTTTTAGCGTCAATAGCCTTGTAGCGCGTGTAGGGAGCTCAAGTTAAACTCCAGATGAAGGATAATGATAATTACATATTTATAGTCTTAACTTTTTGGCGCCTAATGTGGGGTAAACATTCCCAAAAGGATTTTGGTTACACATTCCGCTTGTAGGGTTCGTGTTGACCTCGGACTTCGGTTGACGGCACAAACAGAAGACAGTCGATGTTGCGTTTCCGCCTTTTCTTCTGGGAATCAAGGAAATTTTAGCACCAGTATCGATTAAAAATGACATACGTGAGTTTTTATCAGTTATGAACAGGCGGTAGGAAGTGTTTGCTGCGCCAGTTACCGCCTCGTCTAATGTAGGTTTTGGTTCTGATCGGTCTTGGAAACTGCATGGGCGCGTGCATCGTTGTGCTTCCTTCTCGAACTTTTGTTGATAGAAACATATTCCTGTCCTGCGCTGCGTGTGGTGCTGGTTATGCCTGTTTGATAAGCCTGATAACTTTCTACGGTATTCGTTTTCTGGTCTGCTTCTATGGTGGTTCGATTGGGTCGCTCATAGTTCTGCAATTTTACTTGCCGGCCGTTCAATTTTTTCTTTGTTGGGTGTAGGTACATGGGCGGTAGAAGTCGTAACTACAGCGACCACGCCACAAAGTTGTGTCCGCTCGAAGATTCTGTCTGCCATCGTTGCCAGGATAATCGTGCTTTGGTTCTGGAGCTCCTTGTCAGAAATCACGACAGGTGATTCGTGTCGAATCACGTCGAGTGATTTTTGGTAAAATACGTCGGTCAGGATCACGTTGGTCACGCGGAATCGATCACTTCGGGGTAGGGACACGGTATCGATTAGAAAGTATCGATATTGTACTCATGAGTAATATAGAAAAAAAAGTTTCGTACTCATAAATGTATCGAAACAAAAGTATCGATACTTCAAAGTATCGAGTACTTTTCTTAGGGCTTCAGTATAGTAGGACAGAAGAAAGAACATCAACACTAATGGTATTGGTACACTAATAAAAGAGACAACTGTGATTTTACAAATTATTTAAACTAGTATATCATTCATTCCTTTAGACACATATTAAAGTACCCATTCCTCCTCCAATCTACAATCGCTAATAAATACACAGCACAGAACAATACTTTTATATGGCACACATTCACATTTAATAAGTCAAATAATAGTCAAGCACAATAACGATCAATCGGAGAAAAACAAATCGCGAAACGAACACGAAAAATAATACGATTTTGTGGGATATCATTGTAAGGACTACATTGTACCTTACACACAATAAATAAATAATAATAACAAAACAATATTCTAACAATATTCGAACTGTGAACAGAAGGACTGAAGGAAGGATCTCGAGCTCAATGTAATGATTTAGAAGGTTCAGTCCAATTTAACCAGATGGCGTTGCCGTCCAAGATTTATTCGATACGATACCTGTCAAAAAGTACTCATTGAGTAAAAGTATCAAATACAAAGTATCGAGTACAAAAGTATCGGTATCGAAACGAAACGTACTCGATACCACAAATTATCGGTATCGAAACGAAACGTACTCGATACCACAAAGTATCGATACTTTTTTCGTATCCCTACGTCGGGGTCACCAATGTAGCGCGTGTAGGGTGTTCAAGTAAAACTCCAGATGAATGTAGAACTGTATCGAGTGGCGTACTGTATAGCAGTGCTTTATTCGGTAAAATAGGTACATATTTATAGCCTAACATTTTGGCACCTAATGTGGGGTAAACATTCCCAAAAATACACTTAACCAATAAGAGAACAGTATTCAAACGTAAGGATTTAGGTTACACATTCTGCCTGTAGGGTTCGCGTCTCGTCCTCGGACTTCGGTGGCCGGCGATGGGCGAGCGCGAGCTGGCCGCGTGCGGGTGTGTTCATGTTGCAGGTGCGGCAGCTACAGCCTAATAGCTAAGGACTTGTCATCGAAAGGTCCCGGGTTCGAATCTCACCCATTACACCATAGATAAAATAAATAAGTAGATTTGGTCAACAGACGAAATTATATCGGAACCGTGTGTCTCCAGTTAGGCGCTGGGCGGGACAACAACTACAAATGCAGTTTAATAAAATCAATAGATACGCACTCGCGCACACACCCGCATTTCTTAAATCAGAACGTACTATACAATCAATAATAAACCTTATTCCGTCAAAGACAGCGTGTATTTACCATGCACCGTAGAATTTACCCACACAAAAACATCGGTCGCTATCGTTGTGCTGTGCAAAAGCAATTTATTTTACATATACGCTAGTGATTGACTAAATCGGAAAGTTATCGATTCTTCCATTTATTATTGTAAAATTTTTTTTGGGCACCTAAAAATGAACCAAATAAAAAATGGCATGTCCAGAAAATATTACAATAACAATAAACATATTATTAAGAACATAACATTACATAATTATTATTAAGTACTACCTACTAAGTATTAAGGGCTACTCTGGCGCTTTCGACTTAAATCTTAATATTTAATTATCATAGTGATAGGTCAAATAGAAGTAGATGTTAACTTACATTACGCTCTTGATCGGAACATACCAGCCGTATAGGTTGTATAGAATCCTGAAAAGTTGAATGACTGATTTTATGAATACCCTAAATCATGAGAATAGCTTTCAGTAATAAAATAAAATTTAACACACTTCTGCAAATATCAGTTGTACTCTTAATTTTGGAATTGTCCATTCAAAAAGCCTGCGACTTTTCTTTAGAGACTAGAACATTTCTGCGTTGAAGTGAACCGAGCATATGGTGCTATTTTTTGTAGGGTACCAGTTAGGTGGCATGCCTGTGGCATCAATCCATTCCTTTTTTATGTTACCATCTTTTGGGAAGCTGAAAAGTACGAAAAGCACTTATTTATCATTTACATACATCCTAAGCTACTTCTAAACGTCACCATATAATAAGCATCGCAATAATTACGTAACACACTATAAATCAAGATCTGAATGATTTTGACGTATATTGCTAATACATTGCTTCATATGTTCGAAATATTGGTCTGCTCAACAACGTAAATACCGCAGTGAGTGTTGTTGATTTAGCATAATGAAACCGATTCCTACTGTAAGTGTGTTACGCAACTATTTATTACCTGCGGGGTAACCGCAGGTAATAGTTTAGTAGGTTATAATAGGTTTTTGTTATAAGAAAAATCCTAGTTAGTAGAGAAATTGTTAAATATATGAAAACAAACACACATCCATGCATAACAAATAAATAGCATGAATATATTGACTTATTTTAAGCTCAATTCACAAATATATTATCTGAACCATGCCGATTATTATAACACATTCGAAGCTTCAATGGAAGCAAAATACAAAAACCATAAAAAATAAAGAAACAGCATGAGGATAAGGCATAACATACGATGATTCTAAACCGAAAAACACCACCGATTATTAACCTAAAATTAAAGTAACTTACTTTACGAATATTGGTTACGCATTTCTCTACTACTCTGTAAAAAATCAAAATAAGTAAAAAAACATTATTTACATCGATCTTCCAACCAGGCTAAAACGGTTGACAGATTGAAAAATAAACTATTGTAGCGACGGCGACGTCGGAACTCCTTACGCATGCTGCGGGCGTAAAATAAATTGTTTATTTTTTTTAACTTTTTTGTACACTTGACTTTTCAACGTATTTTTATTTCTGTCATCTCATGTAAAATAAAAGTTAAACATATTTTCTTAGAGGTTTCCGTATGTTATAAAAAACTTTTTACCAAAAAATTAAACAGACACCCAAAAAACACTGCAACGTGAAAAATAACTTTAATTTCGGTAGTCGGTGTCTTTAGTTTTGTATTTTCGTTTTTGGCACCGACTTCCGAAATTAAAGTTATTTTTCACTTTGCAGTGTTTTTTGGGAGTCGGTTTAATTTTTTGGGAAAAAGTTTTTATTTCACTCTTTTTAGTTGGTCGATTTTTAATTTACCTAGTTACAAGAGCCTAAATGTCAACTACTTATATTCATTTACAAAATATTGCTTTTCCCAATGTTGGGCTGTTATTTGTTGAGGAGTTCTCCTGGTAGTTCACCATCAGCTTCACTTCACCATATGCATTGTGACGAGCATATTGTGCTTAATAACCACATTCAAGTAATCGAAGCGGAACACATGAACTACTTATTATTCCTACTTATATATTGAGTAGTTCCAGTGGCCATCGGTGGTCTTCATCATCAGGTCTACTTCAAAATGGTGCTTTTCGAATCCAACTACACAAGTTACTATAAAAAATACTCAAATCACTATAGGTGTGCCTATAATATTTGAAGAGTTCCCTCGATTTCTCCAAGATCCCATCATCAGATCCTGACTTGGTGACAATGGGACCAATTTCAAAGTATACCCTTTCAAACAAAAAAAGCATTTTTCAAATCGGTTCAGCCGTCTCAGAGTAATCGGTGATCATACATAAAAAAATATTAATAATATACGCGTCGAATTGATAACCTCCTCTTTTTTATGTCATCGGTTGAAAAACCCCTAAACTATAATAGCAATATTTCATTCGTCAATCGACATTGCTGTCGATAGCCTACGTTAGTGGATCTGCACAAGCACATCACTAATTCGTCGCAAGAAGTGGCGGCCTCACTACGCGTTGAATCCGCGTAATACAGTTTCGTATGTTATGTTTACATTGCTTGTTCAGTTACTTAGTGACGAACTCAGGTAGTGGTTAAGGAGCAATGTATTTATAGCAAAAGGAGTACAGTCGCTCTGATATTTGAAAACAAAAATAACATAGTAAAACCAAGAAATATTTTACGATTTATTGTTTTTCATGATTTTAAAGACAAATATTGTAAAATACTTGTACTTACATATGGTAAGTGATTCCATGATTCACATAGATTTGATTTTGGCTTCGGTTTTTACAAGATACCACAAAACAACTCGGCATTCATATATGTTATCACGATCGCCGTCGAAAGCGCACTAGTTCGCGGAGACGGCCACTTGCCTGTGACATGAGCCCTGTGGCCATGTCGCGCGGACACCGATACGCCCCCTTACCACTTCTCTGTATTTTTGATTTCTGTGCATTACACTATTGCCGTGGATCAATTCCAGATACAAGCATATCTAGCTTAGTTGGAGGGATTAACAAGATTGTTAGTCATGTGAATTCTACCTACATTGCTCGTTCTCTTTAAAGTGGTTATTGTATAAAAATTATTTTCCAAGCTCGTTCCATCATCGGACTACAAGACAAACGGCGATGCGCCATCGTTACATGGTGGACATCCCACCCATACGCACAAAACGTTTTGGGAATACTTTCATTGTGCGTACAGCTAAGGAGTGGAATTCCCTGCCGAAGTCTGTGTTTCCTGATCGCTATAACCTGGGAGTCTTTAAGTCAAGAATTGTTGGGGATTTATATCCAGATTTATGAAATAAAAATGCTTCCGATAACTTAAGAGTTGTATTCCGTGCAAAGACAAGATGAAGAAGCTCAAGAGTAAAAATTTAACACAAGTAGTAGGTAGGTTGGACCAATCTTAATAGCTAATCGTATGCAATAAGACGTATTCGTGTGTATTGCTTATTACAAAAACATAGGCGCTTTGCGTTACGCATTACTGTTTTGAACATCCCCCCGGGCGTTGAGAGCTCATCTCTCAACCAGAATTGTCTTCATGAGATATAGGTCGAGGGCATATCTTGCTGAACGCTCGACGAACCACTCCACAAGTCGTCTTGATATCAGCGACGCGACTGATGCCGTCAGCTCCAGGGTGAACTTCCGTGATCCTGCCCAATCGCCATTTCAAGGGAGGTAATTTGTCATCCTTTATGAGCACGAGAGTGTCCTTCTCTAATGGTTTAGTGTTAGAACGCCACTTCACTTGCTGCTGTGGTCGGAAACGTATTCCTTGCTCCATCGGGACCAGAAATGTTGCCGAAGTTGCTCTATCCTTTGGTATCTGGTCAAGTAAGTCACGGATCGGTCCTCAAGGTTTGGTGCAGGCAGTGCTGTAAGTGGCCGTCCAATGAGAAAGTGTCCAGGCGTAAGTGGCAACAAATCATTTGGACCCGACGAAAGTGATGTGAGTGGGCGAGAATTAAGTAAGGCATCGATTTGAACGAGCACAGTGTTCAGTTCTTCAAATGTAAGATTACAATTTCCTAATACTCTCTTTAAATGATACTTAATAGATTTAATGCCGGCCTCCCAAAGACCGCCAAAGTGAGGAGCATAAGGAGGGATGAAATGTAAATTAATGTCCTCATTAGCCGAATCACTAGATAAGGAATTGCAATTACTATTTAAAAACGTGCCAATTTCATTATATGCTCCAACAAACAAAGTCCCATTATCGGAGAAGAGATGTTTAGGCTTTCCTCGTCGCGAAACAAATCTACGAAGAACTGCTAAAAAATTGTTGCTTGTTAAATCACCCGCCAACTCGATATGTACTGCCTTAGTTGTAAAACATACAAAAAGAACTATGTATACTTTATTAAGACGACAACCAAGTCCTTGTCTACTGGCTGACATGATTGGTCCAGCATAATCGACACCAACCGTTTCAAAAGGGGAACCCCCGGGATTCAAACGCTGCTGAGGTAGATTACCCACGATTGGAGACACTACTTGTCGTTTCATGCGACCACATAAAATACATTTATTATAAACTGCCTTAGCTAGGTATCTACCACCAATGGGCCAATAATATTCTCTAATGGTAGCAAGTAATAGTTGAGGGCCCGCGTGCATCAGTTTTTAAATAATAATTTTGTGACAGTGTGAGTGGACTGTATTAATAATGGATGTTTTTTAGCGTAACCAAATTGTGAATTTGTAAGTCGACCTCCGACACGCATTAATTTGTTTTCATCTAGAAAAACGTTAAATTTAATTAATGGACTCTTTTTTGGCAAATCTTTATTATTTAATAACAGTGTGTATTCCGGAAAAGAATCCTTTTGAGAAAGCCTTATAATATAATTTAATGACTGGTTTAACTCATCAGTGGTGAGAAATTGATTTTTAAGTGGTTGTTTTTTAATGTAAATATTTATAAATCTTAACATATACGCCATTGATCGTTTAAGCGTAGTGAAATTAGCAAATCTACTGAATTCTATAACCGTGCGCGGGTTGACTGGTGTAACGAGCAAAGAACATTCTGTTCTAACTTCAGGTAGTTTTTCCGTTGTTATTATAGGATTATCAGGCCACTTTGAGATGTCGTATCTCAAGAATTCAGGGCCCGACCACCACAAATCCAAAGATTGCAAAAGACTAATATCTATTCCTCGTGATATATAATCAGCTGGGTTTAATTTTGTGGGAACGTGCCTCCAGGAGCATGCAGTGGTCTTATCCAATATCTCTGCAACTCGGTTGCGCACAAAGGGTTGTAATTTATTGGGTAACATCTTAAGCCAGCCTAATACGATTGTCGAGTCAGTCCAAAAGGTGATACTTCTGACTTGAGCTCTAAAAGCATAAATCACCTTTTCATATAAACTGAACACCAACCAACACTGCACAAAGCTCTAGTCTTGGTATAGTAGTTGGTGTAATTGGAGCTACTCGGCTTTTGGCTGTAAGCAAACGTACCAACACATTAGTCTCTTGACTTGTACTTCGAACATATAAACATGCGCCATATGCAGATTGTGACGCATCACGAAATATGTGCAAATCTATATATTTGTATGAATCACAAAGTACAATACGTGGAACACTGATTGTATTTAATAATGCTAAGGAACGTATAATATTAGACCATTCGTTAGATGTATCAGATGGTAACTGATCGTCCCATACAAAATGGACCCAAAGTTTTTGCATGATAGTTTTCATAACAATAATGCACGGAGCTGATAAACCTAGTGGATCGAATATTTGAGATATAATAGAAAGTATCCCTCGTTTTGTTATTATATTACAAACTTTGGGATTAATTGAAAAACATAATACATCAGACTCAGTACGCCAATTGAGACCTAAAGTTTTGCAGGGTTCTATCGAACCAATGTTTAATGAAGAATGAGTTACGTTATCAGACATTATTTGCAAATTATTTGATTTCTGTGATTTGAGTTCTGTGGTTACCTTATGGCGTATATCAAGGACCTCTTCAATTGTATCCCCTCCAGAAAGCAAATCATCAACATAGAAATCATGCTGTATGATAGCAGCTATTTCTTTGTCCTTGCAGTCCAGCCCTATTTGTTTGAGACACCTAGTAGCAAGGTATGGTGCGCTAGCAGTACCATACGTTATCGTATTTAATTGGTAGCTACCATAGGGCTTTGACGGATCATCCCGCCATAGGATTTGCTTTAGATGCTTATCATCTGGGTGTACTATGACCTGTCGGTACATCTTCTCCACGTCAGCATAGAGAACATACTTATATTTTCTAAATCGAAGAAGAATTGACATTAAGTCATCTTGTACAGTGGGTCCTATCAGTTGCAAATGATTAAATGATATTCCTGAAGTGGTGGGACTACTCGCATTAAATACCACTCGGAGCTTTGTAGTTGAACTACTTTCACGCACAACGCCATGATGAGGCATGAAATATGCGATCTGATGTGTGTTAAGTAAACACTGAGACATATGATTTAACTCGAGATATTCTCTCATGAATTCACAATAACTTACCTTAAATGATGGTTGACTCTTAAACCTGCGCTCTAAAGAGAACAGACAATGCTTAGCCCTTTGCATGGAGTCACCTAAGTTATCACGTGATTCTTAAAACGTCCATCTTTAAGACGCGTTGTGTTTTGAACGAAGTGCTCTTCACACAGTTTCTCCTCTGCAGAATACGATGAAGCCAAAAACGCATTAAACAATTTTGAATGTCATCAATACCTGAGTTACTTACTAAAACCACAGATTACTAATAAGTTACTAACGTAACAGATCCATCACTTCCCTGCAAAACGACAAATACCTACGCTATAATTAACTAAACTTTCCAGCTGTCAAGCGACACGAGGAAATATGAGCTTAACTGTTTTGACTCAACGGAGCGTTTCAAGTGCACAGCGGACGATGATGAGCGAAGCGTGCGTTGCGGCGCGACGCCGGTACACCAGGTTCCGCAGGCGCCGCACCCGACCTTCGGATGGGGCGACTGTAGAGGCGGAGCTGTACGAGGGCTACAGGGCAGCGAAGGCCGTCCTCCGAGACGAGATCTGGCGGGCCAAGGAACTGGCCCGGGAGGAGATGCTGGCGACTCTGGACGGGGACCCATGGGGCCGCCCCTACAAGTGGGTGCGAGAGAAGCTCCGCCCCTGGGCTCCCCCGTTGACGCAGAGTCTCCAGCCTCAGTTCTTGGAGGACGTGGTGAGCGCCCTGTTCCCATCGCGAGGGGAGCACGCTCCCCCGCCCATGGCTACGTCTCCGACGGAACCTGAAGCTGGCGCAAACGCGGACCACAGCGACGACGACGTCTACGACGCTCCAGAGGTGACCGAGGTAGACTTAGCGTGGCGGTACAACGGCTCAAGGCCAAAAATACCGCCCCAGGACCCGACGGCTTGCCAGGGAAAGCGTGGGTCCTGGCCTCGGAGACTCTCGGGCCTCGACTAGGGGGGCTCTTTAGCGCATGCCTGGAGAAGGGCCAGTTTCCGCTTCGCTGGAAGACGGGAAAGCTGGTCCTGATCCAGAAAGCCGGGCGCCCTGCGGACTCTCCGTCCGCATTCCGGCCCATCGTGCTGCTCGACGAGGCGGGCAAGCTCTTGGAAAGAGTAATTGCAGACCGCCTCTTCGGGCACCTGAATCAGGTGGGCCCGGATCTTGCGGAGTGCCAGTTTGGCTTCCGCAGGGGGCGCTCGACGGTGGATGCCATCATGCGCGTGAGAGCCCTCACGACGGGGGACGCGGTATCCCGGGGCAGGGTCGTCTTGGCGGTGTCTTTGGACATCACCAACGCCTTTAACACCCTGCCCTGGAGTTGCATCAGGGAGGCACTCCGGTATCACCGGGTGCCGACCTACCTCCGTCGCATAGTCGAGGACTACCTGACGGACAGAGCCGTCATCTACCCCGGTCACCGGGGAGAGTGGAACCGGCGAGAGATGTCGTGCGGTGTCCCACAGGGATCGGTCTTGGGGCCGCCCCTGTGGAACATCGGATACGACTGGGTGCTGCGCGGCGACCTCCCTGACGGCGTCAGCGTAGTATGTTACGCTGACGACACGCTCGTCCTGGCGCAGGGAGAGTCGCACCAGGCGGCGGCCGACCTGGCGACGCAAGCGGTTGCGACAGTCGTTCATAGGATCCGGCAGTTGGGACTCGACGTGGCGCTGCACAAGACCGAGGCCATGTGCTTTCAGGGCGGTCGGAACGCGCCACGGTCCGAGTCCCACATAACGGTGGAGGGGGTTCGCATCGGCGTCGGGAGGACGATGAAGTACCTGGGACTCGTCCTCGACAGCCGGTGGAACTTCAGGGAGCACTTTCTGAGTTTGGCCCCAAAGCTGAACCGGGCAGCAGCCGCCTTCAGGCCACTCCTGCCTAATCTCAGCGGGCCAAACGCCTCCTGCCGAAGGCTGTACGCCAGCGTCGTGCGGTCCATGACCCTCTACGGGTCCCCAGTGTGGGCCCTGTGCATCCGGACGCGACCACTAAAGTTGGTCGCATGCCAGAGGGTCATGGCTATCCGAATGATCCGGGGATACCGCACGATCGCCGGCGAATCGGCCAACCTCCTTGCCGGATTGCTGCCCTGGGTTCTGGAGGCGACTGCCCTCCAGCGCGTCTATGAATGGCGCGTGGAGGCGCAGCGCCGGGGCGTATCCCCGCTGCCTCGAGAAGTCGAGGCGCGGCGGGAAGAGCTCCGGCGCGATCTCAGGGCAGTATGGAGGGAACGACTGTCGCAACCGACGGCCGGGCACGCCGCAATTGCGGCGGTAAAACCCCTCTTTGAGGAGTGGCTAGATCGGCGTCACGGCGTCCTGACCTACCGCATGACGCAGGTCCTCACCGGACACGGAAGTTTCGGGAGGTACCTGTGTCTGATGGGAAAGGAGGAAACGCCTGGGTGTCACCACTGCGAGGGTCGCCCTGAGGACACCGTAGAGCACACGGTGCAAGACTGCCCCGCCTGGGCAGAGCACCGACGTGTCCTCACGGCGGCGATAGGCGGAGACCTCTCGCGCCCGGCATTGGTCGAGGCCATGCTGCGGGGCGAGAGGGAGTGGGAAGCGGTCGCCTCCTTCTGCGAAGCAGTCATGCTTCCTAAGGAGGAGGCGGGCCGCGTGAGGGAGAGGATGGCGTCCTCCCTCCAGCCCAGCCGCAGTGGTAGACGCCCACGGCGTCGGACGTCGGCCGACGATCTCCGGCCACCGTAGGCGCAGGCATGCGGACAGCGAGTAAAGGGCAACTCGCTGTCCGACCATGGACCATGCCCGGGTCGACGGCGCGTCGTGTTCCACGCGCGCCTCAAAGAGCGTCAGCAACATGACGAGGCCCCCTCTGCAGAGGGCCGAAGCCTGCCGGGGTCGTGGGACTCATCCCGTTACCGTGACCCCGGTATGTAAAGGGTTATTGAAGGAACACCGTGGATTTTAGTCAGTAAAAGTCTGACAGTCCCTCCCACCCTGCCCGGAGTGGGAGGACTTATTTGATAATTTAACCACGTTAAAAAAAAAAAAAAGGTTGACCCAATGAAATAAAATACTTTTTACCAAAAAAATTAAACCGACTCCCAAAAAACACTGCAAAGTGAAAAATAACTTTAATTTCGGTAGTCAGTGTCTTTAGTTTTGTATTTTCGTTTTTGGCACCGACTTCCGAAATTAAAGTTATTTTTCACTTTGCAGTGTTTTTTGGGAGTCTGTTTAATTTTTTGGTAAAACGTTTTTATTTCACTCTTTTTAGTTGGTCTATTTTTAATTTACCTAGTTACAAGAGCCTAAATATCAACTACTTATAACCTTTTACAAAATATTGCTTTTCCCAATGCTGGGCCGTTAATTGTTGAGGAGTTCTCCTGGTATTTCACCATCAGCTCTACATCACCATATGCATTGTGACGAGCATAAAGTGCTTAACATCCATATTCAAGTAATCGAATCGCAATCCACTCAATACTTATTATTGAGTAGTTTCAGTGGCCATCTGTGATCTTCATCATCAGTTCCACTTCCTCAAATGGTACTTTTTGAGAGCAACTGCACAAGTTAGTATAATAAATACCCAAAACGTCACAAGTGTGCCTATAATATTTGAAGAGTTCCCTCGATTTCTCCAAGATTTCATCATCAGATCCTGACGTTTATGAAAATGGGACCAATTTCAAAGTATACCCTTTCAATCAAAAAAAGAATTTTCCAAATCAGTTCAGCCGTCTTCGAGTAATCGATGATCATACATAAAAAATATATATATATACGCTTCGAATTGATAACCTCCTCTTTTTATCGTCGGTTGAAAATACAAAAATGTTTTATAAATGATTTAATTTTATAAAATGGTCAATTTGCTTTTTACCTTCTCTAAACGTTACATTTGTAAATTTGATAACGGCAAAAATTCTGAATCTAATAAAAAGTTTGATCAAATAATCATGTGGGAAGCATGGACACAAAGACTTAAATGATATTGAGAAAATTGTATGATGTATTAAATACATCATACAATTTGCTCCCAGGCCGTCCCATCAAGTTCAATGAAAAGTTTTGTATAAATGCAATTTCTAATCTTCTAACATAGTCATTGAACGTCTCCGGTGGTACTTTCAAACCACCATAAAAGGAAGAGCTCTTGTTATATGCTTTGAAATGTGTGAACATTCCAGAGTTATTTACATTTGGTATTATTTTTAAATCGTCTGCGAGGGTTGGACAATTATGTTTTTTGTTGCATTTAAATAGTAAATACTCAGAAATATACGTGAGAGCATTTTGCATGGGTAAATCAAAACGATAATCAGTATCACAGGCGGGCGTGCGGCGCCCCTCTGCCACTTGTGCGTTCGAACACACGGCTAGCCGGTAGGTACTTATCGCGCGACCTTGAGCGAGTGACGGAGGCCTGCTAAAACATTATTTTTGTGATTATTAATCTGCGCAAAATTACACAATAGGGGAGGCGAACGCGGAACTTGGCCACTATGTAGTATAGCACCTGAAGCTATCCAACCAAGTCTAGTTTCATATAGCACCGGTTTACCGATCACGAGGTTTATCTTCTCCGTACCTAAGAGGTTCCAGAAAACATCTGCACCTATAATTAAGTCCACGGGGGATGGTACGGAAAAATGAGGGTCAGCTAGACATAAATTACTAGGAATATTTAATCCATTTAAATCCAATTGCCGACAAGGCACTTCGTCAGTAATAGAAGGTAAGTTAAAACAGCAAATATTTGTAGAAAAATTTTCATTTAATGATTTTATTTGAACGCAACACATTTTACTTATCGGGGACTGACAATTATTTATGCCCATTAATGACTCGTTAACTTTCATAATCGGTAAGTTTAATAAATTACATAATTTCTCCGTAATTAGGCACGACGTACTACCACTGTCAAGAATAGCACGGCCGAGATGTTCGCGGTTATTGGCATCATAAACCTTTAATAACGAAGTTGTTAATAGGACCTCACCTTTATTTTGTACTGTTGTCGTGACTTGCGCTGATAACGTAACAATATTATTAGGTAATTGATCCGTAGACGTAATATTATCACGGTCTCCGTTGGCAGGTGGTTTTAATGTACACTTCGCTTTGAAATCTGCAACATGAACCAATGTGTTGTGCTTGCGTTTACATACTTTGCAACCACTTACTTTACATTGATTGGCATAATGGCCTGTACGAAAACAATTAAAACATAGTTTATATTGTGGCAGTAACTCTAACCTTTGTTCGTTACTAAGTCCCAAAAATTGTGAAAAGGCTGTGTTCACCTTGACATTTTGGGCATGATTTTAATAAATTAGAACCACCGGTTTTATTCCCACTAGTGGGCGAACTGGTTACCGACACCATGCTTTTATGTTTATTATTATTCTTAAGATGTGAAATATTATTTGAATTATTTGGTGACACTTCAATAATTTATATTAAATCTGAACGATTTCTCAAAAAACCTAGGAATATTTCTAGTGTGATCGACTTACCCTTGTCGAGGCCACCTTTATATTCTTCCCATTCGCGAAAAGTTTTAGAATCCAACTTACTTGTTACTATATGAATTAAGAGTGTGTCCCAATGTTTTGTTGGTTCTCCTAATGATTCCAATGAACGCAAGTTTTTGTTAACTGAATCGATGATACGTTTTAAAGTGACAGATGACTCCTTCCTAATTGGCTCAATGTTAAATAATGCCGATACGTGATTTTGTATTAAAATCCGCTTATTGTCGAAACGTTCGCACAATATTTTCCATGCAACATTATAATTACTCGCAGAAAACTCTATAGATTGAATTACCACAGCAGCTGAATCTTCGAGAGAAGCCCTAAGGTAATGTTTATTGACATCATCTATTTCATCATTAGAGTGTATCAAACTGGAGAAAGTGTCTCGAAACTCTAACCACTTCTCATAAGAATCACAAAACGCCTGTGATTACGTAATCGTGAAGAACAGGTATCACTCTCCGAACAATCATCTTTATGCGTTTTTAAATTAAGTACATGTAAGTAAATCTTGAGCCTTTGAATAGATCTTATAATATATAGATTCAAACTCATTTCGCTCTGACAGTTGACTGTTGATATCATCAACTAAACACTCCAATTTTAATTGAACCTCGTCATATGGAATAAATAAATTTTCTATCTTACCTAAACGTAGTTGCAATTCGCTTACCTGTGATGGATTTAACAAATCCTCCAAGTCATTAATATATTTAGAGAACGCTGTTAACCGTCCCTTATAACATGCCCTTCTTTTGATTAACTCCTTCTCCTCCTTGTCAGTCATTTTGAGAAACCGGTATTAACAATGAAATATACAACAAGTACAAATAAATAATGTGTAAATACCTAGCGGTAACTCTTATTACTGGCAACTGAAATACAACAAGTTGAAGTACAGTAATTATACTAATGATCTACCTAACAGATTGTTTTAAACTAAATTACAATGATAAAATTAGCTTTAGAAGCTAAAGTGCTATTTAATGAGATATTGATATAATTGTTTAACTAATTACACATCTAGTTCCTGTTTAGCTTTATTGCATATAAAATTAGTTATCTGGTTCTAGCAATCTAAATAAAATAAAGTAGGTAGTTTAACCTTTAACGATTTTCGGAACTTACTCGAAACATTACCTTAGACCAACCTAATTCGGAGTACTGGGTATAATCTATCTATACTTATAATAAATCTGTAGAGAGGTCAATTCTGTACATGAAATATATTTCGAAAATAACTATCAGGGGGTGATTAGGGATCGATACTGATGCCAAAAATGCAATCAGTAAAATTTTTGTCTGTCTGTCTGTCTGTCTGTCTGTCTGTCTGTCTGTCTGTCTGTCTGTCTGTCTGTCTGTCTGTATAACCGTTATAGAAACAAAAACTACTCGACGGATTTTAACGAAACTTGGTACAATTATTTTTCATACTCCTGAGCTGGTTATAGTATACTTTTCATCACGCTACAATCAATAGGAGCAGAGCAGTGAAGGGAAATGTTGGGAAAACGGGAGAAGTTACTCCATTTTTTAAGCTTCCGTCGCGAGTGCAACCTTAATGGTTAAAGCTACACAGAAATAATTTATGACGGAAATGTTCTCCTTAAAATTATACAACAAATATCCCACGACAGCATATATCTATCTTTTATGGTTGACTCACAATAACACGTGTAACTCCCGATAGCTTAGCAGTTCGAAGCTTTCTGATTATTATTCTGCTCCGAAATTTAAAACCACCACAACTTTGCAATGGAACTCGGCTAAAAGTAACCCAGTTGCAACAAAATATAATCGAGGCTCAAATTTTAACAGGTTGCGGTGCAGGAGAAACCGTCTTTATTCCCAGAATTCCCATAATACCAAATAATTTTCCATTCCAATTTAAAAGAACACGATTCCCAGTATCGGTGTGTTATGCAATGACAATTAATAAGGCTCAAGGGCAGACTTTTCGTGTTGCTGGAGTAGATCTCGGTGTCAGTTGTTTCTCGCATGGTCAGTTGTACGTCGCTCTTTCCCGGGTTAGCAGTTCTAGAAATCTTTATGTTCACGTGCCGGACGGGTCAACTTTCAACATAGTTTACCCGGAAGCTTTGCGCTGAAGTATTTTCGTTCTATAGGTACTTAAGCCTCATGTGAACGTGATCTAAACCATATTACCAATACATTAACTTAATAACACACAAGGAGTTACACGCTGACGGAGTCGCGGGCACAGCTATTAACAATAATATTGTGCGGTTCGGTATTGCGATATTTTTCAACAGTATTATAGATTGATATATTTCCCTAACTAAATTACGAAAGTTAATCTGTCTGTCACATCAAAATCACTGAACCGTGAGGAAGGACATAGGCTACTTCTTTTTTACGAAAAACGACGGAAACGTGGACGAAGTCGCGGGCAACAGCTATCTATGCTAATAATATAAGGCTGAAGAGTTTGTTTGTTTGTTTGAACGCGATAATCTCAGGAACTACTGGTTCGAATTGAAAAAATTTTTTTAATTAAATAGTCAATTTATAGAGAAAGGCTATAGGCTATATATCATTACGCTAAGGCCAATAGGAGCGGAGCACCAATAAAGAATGCTTCAAAATCGGGGTTAAATTAAACGTTAGCCCAAAGTAACTATTCCACGCGGACGAAGTCGCGGGCAAAAGCTAGTTAATAATATTAACCACACTGAACTCTGTTTTTATCCTCAATCAGGTATCCAAGACGTCCAGGAACTGTATTTTTCAAGTAGAACTTCACTTTTACCCTTGGACTCGTGCGCGAATTCATACTGGGCGCCTCCAATAATCTTCGATATTGTAAATCCAATACAAATCCGTGATTTCTTATTGCCGATGATAATTAGTCACTTTTCATTACTATCCGGTTCATTAGGACCATGTTGGGGATTTATATCCAGATTTATGAAATAAAAACGCTTCCGATAACTTAAGAGCTGTATTGTGTGCAAAGACAAGATGAAGAAGACAAAGAGAAAAAATGTAACACTAGTAGTAGGTTGGACCAAACTTAATAGATAAACGTATGGAATAAGACGTCTTAGTGTGTATTGCTTGTTATAAAAATGTAGGCGCTTTGCGATACGCATTGCTGTTTCGAACAAGAGTGAATAGGTTACTTCTAGGCAAGCGTGCTCCATCTTCGACCACATCATCACTTACCATCAAGTGAGATGGTGGTCAAACGCGAGCCTTATATCAATTTAAAAAAAAATAGTCGTGTTGCGTAGAGCCAACAAAGCTATAGGTAGTAACGGTGTGGCGTGTCGCAGGAGGCGTCGACGATGCGGCTGGTGACGTGGCGCGCGGGCGCGCTGCGGGCGGGGGGGGCGGGCGGCGCGGGCGGCGCGCTGGCGCTGGCGGAGCGCTACGTGCGCCGCGAGCCGCGCCGCGCCGTGCGCCTGCACACGCTGCAAGCGCTGCTCGCCTTCATCAAGCGGAACAGGTACACACTCACATCTCCACCACACGCCCGATACCTTTAATTAAATTTTTTAAAGTCCTTCCCAAGGTTGTCTGGAAGATATCGCTGAAACCGCCATTGTTACTGTTGAGGTTTCTAGGAAAAATACGTAAAGTTGTGTAAAAAGATTTATTAAGAAGTGACATATTATAAAGATCTGAATAATGACATAAAATTTAAACTAGTATTTTTACCCGACTGCGCCAGAAGGAGGGTTGTGTTTTTCGAGAGTATGTATGTAAATTGTTTGGCACGCTCTGTGGCCTGAACGGCTCGACGGATTTTCAACCGACGACAAAAAGAGGAGGTTATCAATTCGACGCGTATATTTTTTTTTTTTTTTTTTTTTTAATGTATGATCATCGATTACTCGAAGACGGCTGAACCGATTTGGAAAATTCTTTTTTTGATTGAAAGGGTATACTTCGATACTGGTCCCATTTTCATAAACGTCAGGATCTGATGATGGGATCCTGGAGAAATCGAGGGAACTCTTCAAATATTATAGGCACACCTATGGCGTTTTGGGTATTTCTTATAGTAACTTGTGCAGTTGCTCTCAAAAAGTACCATTTGAGGAAGTGGAACTGATGATGAAGACCACAGATGGCCGCCGAACCTCCTCAATAATAAGTATTGAGTGGATTGCGATTCGATTACTTGAATATGGATGTTACGCAGTTTATGCTCGTCACAATGCATATGGTGATGTAGAGCTGATGGTGAAGTACCAGGAGAACTCCTCAACAATTAACGGCCCAGCAATGGGAAAAGCAATATTTTGTAAAAGGTTATAAGTAGTTGATAATTAGGCTCTTGTAACTAGGTAAATTAAAAATAGACCAACTAAAAAGAGTGAAATAAAAACTTTTTACCAAAAAATTAAACCGACTCCCAAAAAACACTGCAAAGTGAAAAATAACTTTAATTTCGGAAGTCGGTGCCAAAAACGAAAATACAAAACTAAAGACACCGACTACCGAAATTAAAGTTATTTTTCACTTTGCAGTGTTTTTTGGGAGTCGGTTTAATTTTTTGGTAAAAAGTTTTTAGCTTGAGAAGTATCGTTAGATTCGTATTGACTGTGAAAGTGACACTGGGTATATCAAAATAAAAAATGGCGGATTTTTTGCGCCATATTATGCCTTCAAAAAGTTTTTTTTTTTCTCAAAACCTATCGAGTAGGGTATCAAAATAAAGGGTTTTAAAGATGATTACAAACATATATACAACTTATTATATAGTTATAAAAACTTTTTAACAAAAAATTAAACCGACTCCCAAAAAACACTGCAAAGTGAAAAATAACTTTAATTTCGGTAGTCGGTGTCTTTAGTTTTGTTTTTTCGTTTTTGGCACCGACTTCCGAAATTAAAGTTATTTTTCACTTTGCAGTGTTTTTTGGGAGTCGGTTTAATTTTTTGTTAAAAAGTTTTTATTTCACTCTTTTAGTTGGATGATTTTTAATTTACCTAGTTACAAGAGCCTAAATGTCAACTACTTATAACCTTTTACAAAATAGTGCTTTTCCCAATGCTGGGCCGTTAATTGTTGAGGAGTTCTCCTGGTACTTCACCATCAGCTCTACATCACCATATGCATTGTGACGAGCAGAAAGTGCTTAACATCCATATTCAAGTAATCGAATCGCAATCCACTCAATACTTATTATTGAGTAGTTTCGGCGGCCATCTGTGGTCTTCATCATCAGTTCCACTTCCCCAAATGGTACTTTTTGAGAGAAACAGCACAAGTTACAATAAGAAATACCCAAAACGCCATAGGTGTGCCTATAATATTTGAAGAGTTCCCTCGATTTCTCCAGGATTCCATCATCAGATCCTGACTTTGGTGATAATGGGACCAATTTCGAAGTATACCCATTCGAACAAAAAAAGAATTTTCCAAATCGGTTCAGCCGTCTTCGAGTACTCGATGATCATACATTAAAAAAAAAAATACGCGTCGAATTGATAACCTCCTCTTTTTGTCGTCGGTTGAAAAGTAATTCAAAGTAACAAATCGTAAAAAACACGTATCAAGAACTAAATCGTCTGCGAAAGCTGGAAATAAAAAAAAAAGTAATTAAAAAACCCGACTGCAACCTCATACTAAAACTAACTGAAAAGCTAATAAAAACAAGCCCATCTTAAATTAAATAAAAGTTGGAAGCAGGCGGGACCCATTTGAGTTTGAAACTATAATAATGGTATGGGCCCCGCCTGCTTCCAACTTTTATTTAATTTAAAATGGGCTTGTTTTTATTAGCTTTTCAGTTAGTTTTAGTATAAGGTTGCAGTCGGGTTTTTTTAATTTTTTTAATTACTTTTTTTTTTCTTTAGCTTATAAGAGAGGTTTAATAGGTATAAAATAGTATACATTTACAACATCCGCCCTTAATGAAAACACTACAAAAAGAAAACATTTATCAAAACCTATGCTAAATCTAAACCGGATACACATCTCTTATGTGCAATACTAACCGTTTTGTTAGCATATCGACAAATTTTAAATCTGATGTTGTGACGAATTTAATATCTATAATACAGTCTGATACCTTCTCCCGTATAAAGTGATATCTCGTATCTATATGTTTCCTTCGCTCATGATGGACACGATTGTTCACTAAACTTTGTGCACTCTGACTGTCGTTATACAAAGTAACAGTACCTGACTTACCGGTTATTTCCGACACAAATCGTCTTAAGTAACACGCCTCTTTAGCTGCAGCGGTTAGTGCCATATACTCCGCCTCAGTAGATGACAGAGCAGTCGTCTACTGCTTTTTAGCCTGCCACATTAGAGGACATCCAGCCAGCGTAAAATAGTAGCCAGTATATGAACTTTCGGACTTTCCATACTACAGTTAGGCCAATGGGCGTCCGGGTATCCCTTAAGATACTCTCCAGTCTTTTTGTAAGTAAGAGCATAATTGATTGTACCTCTCAAATATTGCAACACTCTCTTTAGTGCAAGCCAATGTTCTTTATTGAACTTTGTGTTAAACTGACTGAGATAGCTTGTCATAAATGCTACGTCAGGGCGAGTGTTCACTGCCAAAAACATAAGGGATCCAATTAAACTTTGAAATGGATACTCGTCTTCTCCATTTCCAGGACTCAGCTTCTTCAAGCTTGATGGAGCCTCAACCGTCTTGCACATATCCATACCAAATTTTTTCAGCAAACTTGAAATGAATGTTCTTTGATTAACCTTTACTTCACCATCGTCGCTTCTATGGATATTTAATCCGAGATAATATTTTAACTCTCCCAAATCTTTCAAAAATATTTTCCAAAACATGTTTGACAGTGTCAAATGTTCTTTCATTTTGATAAAAGACAATAATGTCATCAACAAAAACTGCCAATAAGACTGTGACACTTACTCTTTACCAAAATGTTTCTTATACACACATGGTTCCGAGGGAGTTTTTTCAAAACCCGAACAGTTGCTCAATCTCTATCAAGCCCAGGTTCGGTCGTGTATGGAGTACTGCTCTCATCTTTGGGATGGATCTGCTAAATACCAACTGGACGCGCTTGAGTCTATCGAGAAGCGGGCCAAAAGACTCATTGGCAACGATGCACTGGTTGAATCAAAGCTCCAGAGCCTTGAACATCGACGACGAGTTGCAAGTCTATCGGTTTTCTATCGGTTACATTTCGGGGAGTGTGCGATGGAATTACACAATCTAATTCCACCAAGCCCGTTCCATCATCGGACTACGAGACAAACGGCGAAGCGCCATCGTTACATGGTGGACATCCCACCCATACGCACCAAACGTTTTGGGAATACCTTCATTGTGCGTACGGCTAAGGAGTGGAATTCCCTGCCGGAGTCTGTGTTTCCCGATAGCTATAACCTAGGAGTCTTTAAGTCAAGAGTGAATAGGTTACTTTTAGGTAAGCGTGCTCCATCTTCGACCACATCATCACTTACCATCAGGTGAGATGGTGGTCAAACGCGAACCTATTCCAAATAAAAAAATAAAAAAAAAACTTTAACAGTGTTTTATCCAACATCCTGTTCCATACCCATGGTGCTTGTTTGAGCCCGTATAAGGATTTCTGCAGCAGACAAATTTGATCTTCTTGTCCTTTCTTTACGAAACCTTGAGGTTGTTCAATACATACCTCCTCTTCAAGATCTCCATTTAGAAAAGCTGTATCAACATCCAAGTGTCTCATTTGCACGTCCATTTCTACAGCTAAGGCAAACAATGTACGGAGTGAAGAATGACGAACTACAGGGGCAAACGTTTCATTGTAGTCAACACCTTCTACTTGTCTGAAACCTTGAACCACTAGTCTTGCCTTATACTTCATAATATTTCCGTCAGCATCCATCTTTAACTTATAGACCCATTTACTAGGTATGGTATGACCTTCTTATTTCCATTGGGCCGGTCAACAAGTTTCCAGGTTTTTAATTTTAACAAAGAATTGTATTCATCAGTCATTGCCAAACGCCATCTATCAGCATCGTTTGCATTCATTGCATCGTAATAGTTCTTTGGTTCAACAGTCTCTTCAGCAAATACCTTAGAGGTAAAGAAATCCGGTAGTTTACGAATCCTAGTAGGATATCTACTTACTTGCTGATCCACAGCTGGATTTATCCGTTCAGGGCTTGTAGGATCCTCTGATTCTGCTGAATTATAATCATTTTCATCATCACTACATAGAGAATTATTTTCTTGACAAACTTCTTTCTCATCCTGCGGCTGCTCATCAATCATAATTACTGGTTCCGTTTTTATAGATTCAACAGCATTACCTTTTAATTGTGAAAAATGATTTTCAAAAAATGTTACATCTCTCGACTTCTGTATACTTCTTGGATTTGAAGAATCCCTGAAATAATAACCATTTGGATCTTCTGAGTACCCAACAAAGATTACTTCTTTAGTCTTCAGATCTAGTTTCTTCCGTTGACAAGCCGGAACTTGTATTAGAGCTCTACATCCAAACACACGCAAATGGGTTAAATCACCCTTTTTTTTTTTAACGTGGTAAAATTATCAAATAAGTCCTCCCACTCCGGGCAGGGTGGGAGGGACTGTCAGACTTTTACTGACTAAAATCCACGGTGTTCCTTCAATAACCCTTTACATACCGGGGTCACGGTAACGGGATGAGTCCCACGACCCCGGCAGGCTTCGGCCCTCTGCAGAGGGGGCCTCGTCATGTTGCTGACGCTCTTTGAGGCGCGCGTGGAACACGACGCGCCGTCGACCCGGGCATGGTCCATGGTCGGACAGCGAGTTGCCCTTTACTCGCTGTCCGCATGCCTGCGCCTACGGTGGCCGGAGATCGTCGGCCGACGTCCGACGCCGTGGGCGTCTACCACTGCGGCTGGGCTGGAGGGAGGACGCCATCCTCTCCCTCACGCGGCCTGCCTCCTCCTTCGGAAGCATGACTGCTTCGCAGAAGGAGGCGACCGCTTCCCACTCCCTCTCGCCCCGCAGCATGACCTCGACCAATGCCGGGCGCGAGAGGTCTCCGCCTATCGCCGCCGTGAGGACACGTCGGTGCTCTGCCCAGGCGGGGCAGTCTTGCACCGTGTGCTCAACGGTGTCCTCAGGGCGACCCTCGCAGTGGTGACACCCAGGCGTTTCCTCCTTTCCCATCAGACACAGGTACCTCCCGAAACTTCCGTGTCCGGTGAGGACCTGCGTCATGCGGTAGGTCAGGACGCCGTGACACCGATCTAGCCACTCCTCAAAGAGGGGTCTTACCGCCGCAATTGCGGCGTGCCCGGGTTAAATCACCCTTAGTGCCATTCCATTTTTTAAAAGGTGTTTTTCTTTCAAGAGCCCGACGTGGTGACCTATTTTTCAAGTATACGGCCGTCTTGAAGGCATCTTCCCAATACGCTTTGGATAGCGAACTCTGAGCTAGCATGGATCGTGCCTTTTCCACGATGGAACGATTAGACCTTTCTGCTACTCCATTTGATTTAGGGCTATACCCTACTGTAGTCTCATGCGTCACTCCTTTTGTATCTAAGTAATCCGCAAGCTCGTTATTGACAAACTCCTTTCCGCAGTCAGTTCTCAATCTCTTGATTTTAGCGCCGGTTTGTCTTTCCACTAATACTTGGAAAATACAAAACTTTTCCTTAACTTCTGCTTTAGAAGCAATAAAGTATGGATAGATCATCCGCGAAAAATCATCTAGGAAAATGAGAACATATTTATTACCTTTGAATGATGTCTCAGACATAGGTCCACATATATCTGAGTGGATCAATTCTAGCTTTGAGATAGCTTTCCTGTACGCAATTGTCTTGAAAGGTTTCTTTGTTTGCTTCCCTTCAACACAGGCAACACAACTCGATTTATCTATTTCAATATAATCTATACCTACGTGAGAATTCTTTAATTGGTTCATACCAATGCGGCATAAGTGACCCAACCGTTTGTGCCATAACTGGTAGCTGTTCAACTTGTCAGAGTGCACCTCGTACGCCACATTTTAGACGGAATTAGTTGTACAATCAAGAGTGTACAGTCCACCACTAGCCAAACCATGTAGAATCGCCTCACCTTCAAAAGAAAAATCATTATCTTTATAAAAACTACAACCATTCTTATCAAAAAGTACTACAAAACCTTTGTCTACGACTTTCTTGACAGAAAACAAATTATTTTTATGTTTAGGTACATATGCTACATCTTTGATGCTATTCACCATATTACACACAGTGTTAATAGATATGTCACCAATACCGCCACAGTCGCACTTCTCACCATTGGCAACAGTAACAGTGCTACCTTCTAATGATTTGATGTCCTTGAACCAATCTCGTCTAGGAGTCATGTGTTTTGATGCACCAGAATCAATAAACCACTCATTTACCTCCAAACACGAAGAACCAAGAGCACTAAAAGAAGTAGTCTCCCTGTCTGATGAACTAACGCCTTTCTTTACCTTATTGCGTAGAGGACAGTCAGGCCGTTTGTGTCCAGGTTTGTTACATTCATAGCATACAATCGGTTTCTTCTTTTTGTTTTATGAACATCAATGTCAGATCGAGTTTTCAGTTGAAAAGCTGCATCAGTTTCTGTGGTGTGGTGTGTTCATTCAGTAGCTTTTTTTAACTAGCTCGGTACTTACTTCTACATTGCTATTCTCCAAAGCCATTATTAGAAGCTCGTATTTCAAAGAGAGACCTCCTAATAAGATTGCAGCTATCATAGCATCTTCAATTACCTTGCCGATGTCAGCCAAATCTTGTGCAGTACTCAAAACAGCGTTAATGTACATTTCAATATTTTGAAATTCATTCAGCGAGAGCCTATATAATTTTGTGCGACCACCTCTCGGCCAATCCAGACCTACGGCTGAGAAAAGATTGTTGGCAATGGAGCGCCGCATGGCCAGGGACCCGGTGCTGCGGCAAAAATATGTAGATTTTATGGGTGGGTATGCAGACTTGGGACACATGTCGGTGTCAGATTTGGATTGGCGCTCAGTAGAGCATTTCTTCTTGCCACATCACGCGGTCCTCAAGCCATCCACTGGTAAACTGCGCACAGTGTTTGATGGGTCTGCGCGGACTTCTTCCGGCGTCTCCTTAAATGATTGCCTGCATTCCGGCCCCAAATTGTTGAGGGATCTTTGTGACGTCATCACGTCTTTTCGTCGTCATCAAGTAGTCTTTGTGGCCGACATCAGAATGATGTTCCGGCAAACGGTTATTCACCGGGATGACAGACGTTATCAGTTGATCCTGTGGCGGGAGCATCCCCAGGATCCCATGATTGTATACGAGCTCAACACGAATACGTACGGCCTTCGATCAAGCCCTTTTGTTGCTATTCGTTCGCTTTGGGAGCTTGCGGACCGGGAGCGTTTGAGGTTCCCTCGTGCGTCCGCCATTTTGAAAACGGACCTGTACGTCGATGATGTCTGCACTGGAGCTACGGTTGAGGAAGCTATCCTGTTGCGTGATGAGTTGGTCCAGATTCTGGCTTCCGCTGGCTATGAGTTGCGTAAATGGGTGTCCAACTCGCCAGCGCTATTGGAAGGTGTGTTGGAGGATCATAAGCAGGATCCTCATTTGTTTGAGAACGTTGACAACCCCGCCATGATGGCCGTCCTCGGCGTTCAGTACCGACCAGTTCAAGACACCTTTACGTATGATGTCGACTTGGAGTCTCCTCATACTTGGACTAAACGACTGGTGTTGTCTACTGTAGCAAGGACCTTTGACCCTAATGATTGGATCTGCCCGGTATTGTTTTGGGAGAAATGCTTCCTTCAGCGCCTTTGGACCGCTGAACTTGGTTGGGACGAGCCACTTCGGGAAACCCTGTTGGAAGACTGGCTCCATTTTGTATCCGTGCTCCCTGTGGTCAATGAGGTCGCGCTGCCACGCGCCATCCTCCCCCCTGGGGTTTATACTGCCACCCTTCATGGGTTTTGTGACGCGTCCTCTCACGGTTATGCCGCCGCTGTTTATTTGCGCACCGTCAGCGCCACGGGCCAGGTGAAGTTGTCACTGGTCATGGCCAAGAGCAAGGTGGCCCCCCTCCGGACGGCATTGACCATCCCTAAGTTGGAGTTGTCAGGGGCGGTGCTTCTTGTGCGTCTCCTAAATCACGTTGCGCACACTTTGGGTGGAACTGTTGACATTCGGGCTTCTTACGCCTGGACGGACAGTCAAATTGTTCTGTGTTGGTTGAAGACGTCCGTCCACTCTTTGGAGGTCTTTGTTGCGAACCGAGTGTCGCAGATTCGAGGTTCTGAAACGACTTTGATTTGGAGGCACGTGCCTGGTGACCTGAACCCGGGCGACGTGGCCTCACGCAGGTGCATGGCCCCCCACTTGATTGCTCACCCCCTCTGGTGGGGTCCGGACTGGCTGACTCGCCCCGAGGACGATTGGCCTCGAACGCCAGTCTTGATGTCGGATCCTTTGCCCGGACTTAAGGTGTTCGCTGTTGGGACGAAGGACCCTCCGTTTGATCCTGATTTTTTGTTGAATCGATACAGCTCCCTCGACAAATTGTTGAACGTTACCTCGTGGATCAGGCGTTTTGGCCATAATTCTAGGAATCCAGGGGACAAGCGCCTGTCACCAGTTCTCTCTCCTCAAGAGCGACAGGAGTCACTCCTCCTTTGGGTCCGCTCTGTGCAGGCTGCACACTTTGAGAAGGAGATCGAGGTCTTGAAGTCTGGTAGGGTTAAGTTGTCGGGAGCCATTAGTAAGCTGAATCCCTTCTTGGATAAGACGGGTGTTTTGCGTGTTGGAGGACGGTTGAGGCACTCTAGCCTTCCTTATGGGGCCCGTCACCCCCTTTTGTTGCCCAAGGAGGGCCACTTGGTTCAATTGTTGGTGACTGATCGTCACGTTAAGAACTCGCATGCCGGTTGTAATGCGCTGTTGGCCATTCTGCAGCGAGAATTTTGGATTTTGTCGGCTCGTCGTACTATTCGTAGCATTGTCTTCCGTTGCATGCCGTGCTATCGGACTAAGGCCTCCACTATGCAGCCCCTAATGGGAGATTTGCCGGCTGATCGTGTCAATGAGGCGAGGCCCTTTGCTGGCGTCGGAACGGACTTTGCTGGTCCCTTTTCGGTGAAGACGTCCACACTTCGAAATAGTAAAATTGTCAAGGCTTATTTGTGTGTTTTTGTCTGCCTGTCAACCAAGGCAGTACATTTGGAGCTGGTAACCTCCCTCTCGACAGAGGCCTTTGTGGCGACTTTGGACAGATTTGTGTCTCGCCGTGGGTTGCCTTCTTTGATTAGGTCTGATTGCGGTACGAATTACAAGGGTACAAGTAACTATTTGAAGGAGGTATACGCCTTCCTTAATGAGAGCCAGGTTGACATTGGTAATAGTTTGGCCCGCCGAGGGGTCACTCGGTTGTTTGACCCGCCAGCCTGCCCCCATTGGGGGGGTATTTTTGAGGCCGCGGTGAAAGCGGCAAAGGGACACTGGCGGAGATTGTTGGGAGACACCGTTCTCGCCTTTGAGGAACTAGCTACGGTATTTTGCCGCATTGAAGCTGTGTTAAATTCGCGCCCATTGTGCCCGCTCTCTCCGGACCCGAATGACTTGGAGGCTCTAACACCGGGCCATTTCTTGATTGGACAGCCACTTGTCGCCTTGCCGGAGTACCCTTTTGTTGATGTGAGCCAAAATCGGCTTTCGCGGTTTCAGTTGGTGCAACAGCTTGCTCAGAACTTTTGGAAGCGTTGGAGCTTAGAGTATTTGCACATCCTCCAGCAACGCGTCAAGTGGACGGATAAAACTCATCCGCCCAAGATCGGAGACCTCGTCCTTATTAAGGATGCCAACCTTAAGCCTTTGTATTGGCGCAGGGGGCGCATTCTCAATTTAGTGGCTGGCACCGACGGGGTCCCTCGTTTTGCTGAGGTTTTGGTGGACGGATCCATCATAAAGAGAGCGGTCGCAACCTTGTCAAGGCTTCCAATTGATTAGCGGACGGGTAGGCCCGTCCGGGGGGGGTAGATGTTCCGTCCAACGTGAAACAGAACGCACCTTTTTGGTTGGCAACATTATTATCTATGGTCTTGTCTTTGAAAATGACTTGACATCTTATAACTCTTCTTGAAAAAAAGCAACCGCCGAGTTTGTTGAGATCGATTTATTGTTGTAATTAAAATCCTGTTGAATCTGCGCGGTTAAAAGACAAATCGGTTGTGATTAGTGATTAATTGAAATCTAGAATCCCGAATTGACGAAAAACCTGGGATATTTTGAACAATAACGCCGAATGAAGTCATATTGAATGGCACGCGAATTTTGTTGCAAGTAATTGTGAATTGGTGATAAATAGCTGCTCCAATCTGGTGCGAAGTTTGTGCTACATCCAGGCCTGGAGAACGTGAATGCTGTCTGGACCACGCCACCTGAGGATCGGTGTCTCGTGATCGTCCATCAACACTCGACCTCACTATACGTTTCAATTACTCATTACATACACACACACACACGGACGTGATCTCAGGAAAGGTCGTAACTTGTCGTCTCTAGAACTGGTAAGTCAAATTGTGTAAAGTTAACTATTTATTAGTAAGGCCGGAGAGCCTGTTGTTTGTTGAAAAGCAACGGTAAAGCTCCACGTACCGTGGACAGTTCGGACACACCAGTTATCGTTGGCTGGCTTGGTACTGAACAAATACAAAAAAGAATAACCTTTTACACACTATTTGTAATAAGATTAGCTGTATTTCCTATTCGAGTCTCGTGCTGATAACGTGTTGAGATTTCTAGGCCGCCAATGTTACTGTTGAGATTTCTAGGAAAAATACGTAAAGTTGTGTAAAAAGATTTATTAGGAAGTGACATATTATAAAGATCTGAATAATGACATAAAATTTAAACTAATATTTTTTCTTTAGCTTATAAGAGAGGTTTAATAGGTAATAAGCAATATTGTTAAATAGGTGTTTAAAGTTTGGTGTACAATAAAGTATATTCTATCAGGCGTTACTTTGTGGAAATCCATACCCCGGTGATGACCACCGACACATAAAAAGGCTCCGTTCCGTTTACCCTCTCAATAACCACTATATAACGACCTGTTTTCTACATCAGCGTCCCTTTTTCAGGGTTCCGTAGCCGAATAGTAAAAAATAGAATCCTTACAGGTTCACAGCAGTCACAGCCAGTTTGAAGCTTTGTAGGTTCATGCATTATGTTAAACGCTGGACGCGATCTTCATTAAAAAATAAAAGAATAAGAGGGATCTTCCCTCCCATACATGCACTAAGAGAGGATTTTTGGCAATTTCCCCCCAAGTGTGTAAAAAAGGGAGTTAAAATTTATATTACAGTTTTTATTTCTTTGATAGATTCACTCGAAACTTTGTGTATAGGTTCCTCAAGTGACGTAAATGAGCACAAAGAAAAGATTTTTGGAAATCCCTCCCCTTTTTTTCCGTGTGGTTAAATTAATCGAATGACTTATCCCGCTCTGGGTGGAGCGGAAGAGAGTGTCTGACTTCTACTGACTAAAAACTCACCCTCTTGCTTCAGCTGCCCTTAAGTTCCGGGGCCGCGATATATCGTTAGAACATTCTCACAACCCCGGTAGACAATGGCCCTATGGGGCCCCGTCACTAATGCTGACAACTCTTTGAGGCGCGCGTGGAACACGACACGCCGCTGACCCGGGATATCCCTGCCCTAGGGGGGTAAAAAAGGGGGTCCGAGTTAGAATGAAACTTTAGTTCTGGAATGTATTCACTCAAAACTTTACATAGGTTCCTCAAGTGATGTAAATAATCACTAAAGTAAGTAAAGGCTTTTTTAAATTAAATTGTGTTTTTTTAGTTAGATCAAATCTAGTATGTATTGCGAATTTCATAATGGACAAAACATCGAACAAAGAGTTTTTCCTAAATTTTGTCTTCCTCAATGCAATTTCGTTTTCGAAGTCCCTGAAAATGTTACAGAAGGCTGTGGTGATAAATAAATGATTGATAGATAGAATATACCTACTTTATTGTACACCAAAATTTACAAGTTGACTTACAAGTTTGTCGTGGCAAGTCGTATCCAAAACCTTAAAGATGTCCTCCCCAACCTGTGCTTCTCAATGGTCTCACTGCATATATGAATGGCATACGCTAGCAGATCCCCAGTTGACCGGTTTTTGCGGACGCAGTACTGTCGGTCACTGGGATATCGTTGGCTTCTAGGCATGCTAAGATCTTACTGTTAAGCAGCCTTTAGTTGGCTGGGTCAGCACGACTGCCCTATTTGGGAACAGACTGCACGTAAGGTAGCTTAAGCGAAAGCTGAAATAGGGGTGCTGTAGAACGTATTAATGCTGGGGTCCCACAGGGGTCGGTTCTCTCAGCAACTTTATTCCTGCTGCACTTTAACTATCTGCTAATGTACTGTATCTTTGGTAGGTATCGGTATGATTTTTTTTTGCTGTCGTCTGCATACCAAATGCAGCCTACAGTAAAAATAATGAACTTTCAGTAAATGTGATTTGAGAACACTTCTTTACATTGAGTTCATCATCATTGAGTAAACCATCGGCGAACAAAAATGGTGATGAGTTGACTAGGCAATTTGAAAAGTCATTGACAATGATAATAAATATAATAGGACCGAAATGAGATCCTTGTGTCACGCCGGAAGTTATCTTCAAATTTTAGGATTTATATCCATTGGCAACCACATAAAATAAACATTCAGTTAAATAGGAGTGAAACCGTTTAAGAAGTGGATCAACATTATCGAGCAGCGTGTTGCGTCCAAAACATATTTGAACGCATCTTTTTTGGTATGGCAATATTCTATTTTATCTATGGTCTTGTCTTGACAACACTTGACAGATAACCTTTGTTCTGTTGGAAAAAATGTCCGCCTTTTGTTGAGATTGATTTATTGTTTGTAATTGAAAAATCGAGTTGAATCTGCGCGGTTAAAAAACTTTTTACCAAAAAATTAAACCGACTCCCAAAAAACACTGCAAAGTGAAAAATAACTTTAATTTCGGTAGTCGGTGTCTTTAGTTTTGTATTTTCGTTTTTGGCACCGACTTCCGAAATTAAAGTTATTTTTCACTTTGCAGTGTTTTTTGGGAGTCGGTTTAATTTTTTGGTAAAAAGTTTTTATTTCACTCTTTTTAGTTGGTTGATTTTTAATTTACCTAGTTACCAGAGCCTAAATGTCAACTACTTATAAAATTTTACAAAATATTGCTTTTCCCAATGCTGGGCCGTTAATTTTTGAGGAGTTCTCCTGGTACTTCACCATCAGCTATACATCACCATATGCATTGTGACGAGCATAAAGTGCTTAATATCCATATTCAAGTAATCGAATCGCAATCCACGAAATACTTATTATTGAGTAGTTTCGGCGACCATCTGTGGTCTTCATCATCAGTTCCACTTCCCGAAATGGTACTTTTTGAGAGCAACTGCACAAGTTACTATAAGAAATACCCAAAACGCCATAGGTGTGCCTATAATATTTGAAGAGTTCCCTCGATTTCTCCAGGATTCCATCATCAGATACTGACTTGGTGACAAATGGTACCAATTTCGAAGTATACCCTATCAAACAAAAAAAGAATTTTCCAAATCGGTTCAGCCGTCTTCGAGTACTCGGTGATCGTACATAAAAAAAAAAAAAATATACGCGTCGAATTGATAACCTCCTCTTTTGGTCGTCGGTTGAAAATACAAATCGATCGTGATTAGTGATTAATTGAAATCTAGAATCCCGAATTGACTAAAAACCTGGGATATTTTGAACAATAACGCCGAATGAAGTCAGATTGAATGGCACGCGAACTATGTTGCAAGTAATTGTGAATTGGTGCTAAAATGTAGCAGAGTGGTGCTGTGAATGCTGCCGGGACCACATTGTGAGGACCTGCGTCTTTGGGAACCGCCGTCCAACAACACTTGATCACATTACACGTTTCAAATATACTTACACACACACACACACGGACGTGATCTCAGGAAAAGTCGTAGCTTGTCGTCTCTAGAGCTGGTAAGTCTAGTCAATAAGTTTAACTATTGAAGTAAGGCCTGAGAGCCTATTGTTTGCAAAGCAACGTTAAAGCTCCACGTACCGTGGACAGTTCGGCCATCCAGTACCGTTGCGCTGATTGTAGGACCGAACAAAATGGTAGCAGGCGTGGTTTTTATAATATAAAATCCACTAAGTAAATTGGAAGTTTTGAACATTGTTAAAAATAACTTAATAAGTTTGAATATATTGTTTTGTCAGCCGGGCTCTCTGAAGTTGTATTTGTAGTTTGTACTGTAGTCCCTGTATTGTACTGACAAGTAAGATTTATTTGTGAAATTAGGAATTATTAGGTTGTGTTTTGGTACATAATTTGGTATATTTGTTATTACTAGTCTGTTTATCTCTTCTTGTTACCTGTCAAACACGAAGCATGCGGTGTTTACATGTAATTAGGTGTGCAGTATTATTAATATTGTTATTTAACAAATATCAATCATGTTTAGCTGTAACACTTGTTGGTGAACCATAAATAAATAAATTAATAATTGAATGTCACTTATCTGAATTTAGAAGTTTATCTAAATAATAATCACACATTTGTTAACATAGCCTAATATAACAAGACTTGAAGTGTGTGTATTGGTTATTGCTTATAGTATTTATTGGATTGTGTTATTGGAGGTTGTCCGGCACAGTATTATACATTCAATTGATATTGTTAATTGGTGTTGATCCAGCACAAATATACATTAAAATGTTATTTTTTCTGTAACTAGCCATCTTTAGCAAGCTAGATTCATACATGGAATAAGTACAGGGTCGGATTTAGACCTGAAATAAGTTGAATTTAAGTTTATTTTGGTGAAATTATTTATTTATTTTTTATTTCATTGTTTGTTTGTTTAGTTAATTTTAACTGGTTGGTATTGATATTTGATTGTTGCAATGGCCTCATTAAAGGCAGTCAGGGAGTCTGCTGCCGGATTGGTCTCACAGTTGAGATGGGTCACATCGGCAGCAGCAATGGTTGAGCGTTTGGACTTGGAAGAGCTCACCCTTGCTCGGTACGGGCGCTTGAATGAGAGGATCAAGTCAGCTGATGCTGCGCTCACACGCTTCAACGAGTACATCATGGACGTGGATTTGGGGGTGATGGACCAGGCAGCCCGCGATAGGGTTTTGGGTGACTATGACCAGATTGTCCACCTGGGGGATGTCATCAGTCAACGAGCCCGGGAAATTTTGAAGAGCCGGGTGCCTGAGGCGGCCAAGCCGCAGACCCCCGTAGTTACAGGCCCTGGACTAATGGGTAGGCTGCCCACCCTGGAGCTGCCACATTTTGACGGTCGCTTGGACCACTGGCTGGGCTTCCTAAATCTTTTTGAAAGTCTTGTGGATGCACGCTCGGACCTCGGACCTGCCCAGAAGTTGGCCTACTTGTTGTCTGTTTTGGAGGGCGAAGCCAGAGCCTCCCGACGGTATCAGAACAAGCGCTGCCTGGCTGATGTGCACATCGGCCAGATTTTTGGGCTACCGGCCATTGCCAGCACGTCGGCGTTGCGCACTGACTTGCTGAACCCGTTGGTCTCAGCGACCCACGCCTTGAGACGCTTGGAGTTACCGGTGGACCATTGGTCCTACTTGTTGGTGCACATAGTGCTGCAGTTGCTCCCCGCGGAGTTGAGGTCACGTTTTGAGCAGAAGTATGGTGGGGATAGTGCCACCCATCTTCCCCCCTTTGACGACCTCCTCAAGTTTTTGGAAGACGAGTGTCGGTTTTTGGATAAAACTCGTGGCGCCACGGGGTCACGCCCACCACCTTCTCGGCCTAGGACGGACGGGACTGACTAGGGCTAGGGGGCCTGTTGATGTTCGCCCCGCCCCCCGTTTTGCTGGCGCCCGGAGTCCTCATCATTGTGACTTTTGTAAGGCAACGGGGCATGTCATGGCGCGTTGCCCGGCCTTTTTGAATTTGCACGTAAGTGCCCGCCGCCGCATTGTCAACGCACGCCGTTTGTGCTTCTCGTGCTTGGGGGCCCACTTCCATCGGGACTGCCCCAACCCCCGCCCGTGTAGAATTTGTAAAGGGTCCCACCGGGAGATTTTGTGCGCCAACGCGAACCGCTCCAGCAGACCATCTTCTGAGGAGGGTTCGCGCAGGGGGGGGTACCCCGGAGACGAGCACCGGGCTGAGGCCCGCAATTCTGTTCGCCGAACTCCACCCCCCGTGCAAGTTGAACGGGAGCCCCGCGAGCGCCATTTGGTCTCCCCTCGTCAGGGAGAACGCGCGTTGGCTGCTAGGCAGCAGGGGCCGGATCGGCACCGCTGCCTTTCCCCCTCCGTTGGCGGAACGTCCCCGGTTGGAGTCGCGCCCTCCGCCATTCAGGCATCCGGTGGGATATGCCCCTCCAGCGATGGCGAGCGGTTCGGGACACCGCGCGGACGAACCATTTGATGTTTACCCTCGTCGTGAACGAAGGCAGCCTGGATGCGGCGAGCGGTCGCCGCCCAGGCATCGCTAAGAAATTGACGCCTGCCCCGCTAAAGGACCCCCCCCTTATCAAGATGGTTTTGTTGCCAACGGCCTCGGTCAAGGTCTGGGGACCCTTGAGTGTCTCGATTTTGGTCCGTGCCATTTTGGACACGGGAGCCCAGGGTTGCCTTTTGTTGTCTTGGTTAGCGGGACAGGTTGGCCTGAAGGTGAACGACTTTTCAGGCAAGATTTGTGGAATTGGCGAAACGGCTGTCACCACTGTTGAGGGAAGGACCTGGTTTGAAATCACCCCTGTGAGTTGTCTTTACCCTAAAATTGGTGCTCCTGCCCTTGTTATAACTGAACTTGGTTGGGACGAGCCACTTCGGGAAACCCTGTTGGAAGACTGGCTCCAATTTGTATCCGCACTTCCTGCGGTGCTTCTTGTGCGTCTCCTAAACCACGTTGCGCACACTTTGGGTGGAACTGTTGATATTCGGGCTTCTTACGCCTGGACGGACAGTCAAATTGTTTTGTGTTGGTTGAAGACGTCCGTCCACTCTTTGGAGGTCTTTGTTGCGAACCGAGTGTCTCAGATTCAAGGTTCTGAAACGCCGTTTATTTGGAGGCACGTGCCTGGTGACCTGAACCCGGGCGACGTGGCCTCACGCGGGTGCATGGCCCCCCACTTGATTGCTCACCCCCTCTGGTGGGGATTGGCCTCGAACGCCAGTCTTGATGTCGGATCCTTTGCCCGGACTTAAGGTGTTCGCTGTTGGGACGAAGGATCCTCCGTTTGATCCTGATTTTTTGTTGAATCGATACAGCTCCCTCGACAAATTATTGAACGTTACCTCGTGGATCAGGCGTTTTGGCCATAATTCTAGGAATCCAGGGGACAAGCGCCTGTCACCAGTTCTCTCTCCTCAAGAGCGACAGGAGTCACTCCTCCTTTGGGTCCGCTCTGTGCAGGCTGCACATTTTGAGAAGGAGATCGAGGTCTTGAAGTCTGGTAGGGTTAAGTTGTCGGGAGCCATTAGTAAGCTGAATCCCTTCTTGGATAAGACGGGTCTTTTGCGTGTTGGAGGACGGTTAAGGCACTCTAACCTTCCTTATGCGACCCGTCACCCCCTTTTGTTGCCCAAGGAGGGCCACTTGGTTCAATTGTTGGTGACTGATCGTCACGTTAAGAACTCGCATGCCGGTTGTAATGCGCTGTTGGCCATTCTGCAGCGAGAATTTTGGATTTTGTCTGCTCGTCGTACTATTCGTAGCATTGTCTTCCGTTGCATGCCGTGCTATCGGACTAAGGCCTCCACTATGCAGCCCCTAATGGGAGACATTCCGGCTGATCGTGTCAATGAGGCGAGGCCCTTTGCTGGCGTCGGAACGGACTTTGCTGGTCCCTTTTCGTTGAAGACGTCCACCCTTCGTAATAGTAAGATTGTCAAGGCTTATTTGTGTGTTTTTGTCTGCCTGTCAACATTTGGAGCTGGTAATCTCCCTCTCGACAAAGGCCTTTGTGGCGACTTTGGAAAGATTTGTGTCTCGCCGTGGGTTACCTTCTTTGATTAGGTCTGATTGCGGTACGAATTACAAGGATACAAGTAACTATTTGAAGGACGTATACGCCTTCCTTAAAGAGAGCCAGGTTGACATTGGTAATAGTTTGGCCCGCCGCACTAAGGGGTATTTGAGGTAAAAAATCGGTCATAAGTGGTTTTTCTAAAATTAACTAAATGATACAAACAATGCGTGTTTCATGAAGTACAATAACAGGTTTATCAAAGGGCTGCCCCCAAACCCACTCTACCTGCGCGGTCTGGCCGTACTGTCAGTCAGAACCCAGTCATTGTGTGTTACGGTTGTCTTTGTTCTCGGCGTTCTCGAATATTTTAAATATTTCTCGTGATATTATGTCTTCGTGGGGTGAATTACGTCAAAATACCACGTTGGATATGGAAGTTGAAGGTATGTACTTTGTAATAAAATATATTACAATTCATTTCTTTTCAAGTCTTACCATTTAGAGTTCATTTGCAAATTCCCTTTTTAAAAACATTTTTTTTAATTAAATTTTATAACATTCGTGTTTTTGTTTATGTGTCGGTCTTTGTCGCCCTACATTTTAGACATAGTAATAAAGTTTGAACCTTTGTCTTGCAGAAACTGAAATAAAATCGTCCCCCAACATACCCTATATTTTTATTTTAAATTTTGAAGTTAGTAGGTACAAGTTTTCAAAAAATTATATTTGTTTCTTTTTTTGTAGGTACTTCAGAAAAGGTGAAATCTATCACCCGAATGGAACTATACGATATTTTGAAAGGGTTCAAAGGAAAAAAAATGGATGAAAAATTTACCTTAATGGAAGATAGTCTTGTTCAATTGACTTCATGTCCAGCAGAAGACAGGAATGTTTTGTCTCGTTCATTGAGGCATTTCAAGACGAGTTTTAAGCAGAAATGGACAGCAGCTCGTTACACTGATGAACGATTTTTGAAGAGCAACGAAGAATGGCTTAAAACATCACTGGAGCTCCCTTCATGGTCACATAACCCCGGTCGCCCAGTTAAACAATTCTATGAATTAAGTGAAAGGAGCAAGCGGCGGCGAACAAAAGAATTACGGGCTCAGGTACCTGTCGAAGAGTTGACTTTTGCTGCACGTGTGAGTCAGGGCACTTCCGGGAATAAAGACATATCGAAGATGATAAAAGAAATTACCTCAACGCCAACGAGAGCGAAGAAGTTCCGAAAAATAGGTGTTTCTAAAAATGAACCCGTAGTGATAAAATACACACCAAGAGAAGCATTGGCTTTATTTGTAGAAGGTAATTTTACAAGAAGCCAGTGGACATTATTACAAGGTGGACGCAAAGAAATTTACCCTTGTTATTCTATATTACAAAAAGCAAAAAAGGAGTGCTACCCAGATGAACAAAAAATAACTGTTACAGAGACTAGCTTTAATGTGGATCTTCAAGCTTTGCTCGATCATACGGCTTTGCGCCTCATACAATATTTGAAGGAAGTGACGGATATATTGACTGACTTTGAAAAGCAGCACCTGCTTTTGATATCAAAATGGGGATGTGATGGATCCCACCAAACTCCATTTAAACAAAGATTTGAAAATACCACAGACAATGATTGTAATATATTTGTGAGCTCGCTTGTTCCCGTTAGATTAGTTGTTTCAGTTGATGGTGATACAATTAAAATCATATGGCAGAACCCAGTTCCTTCTTCGGTGAGGTTTTGCAGACCTATCAGAGCTCGTTTCGTTCACGAAACGAAAGATATCACTAAGGAAGAAATCGCCTACATAGAAAATCAAGCGAAAAATCTGAAGAAAACAGAAGAGAGCGAAATATCAGCGAAAATCAAACATACCATCTTACTCACAATGGTAGACGGGAAGGTCTGCAACTCCGCGACAGATACTGCATCAACCATGCGTTGTTATATATGCGGACAGACATCAAAGGATTTTAACAGATTAAAAAAAAGTGCCATCAAAACCGAAGCCCTAAAGTTTGGGCTCTCAGTACTTCATGCCAGAATACGCTTTTTTGAGTCACTGTTGCATGTGGCATATAAAGAACCATTGAAGAAGTGGCAAGCCCGTACGCCAGAACAGAAAAAAAAAGTCAAAGAAACAAAAGAAAAAATACAAAAATATTTCAAAGAAGAAATGGGCCTGCTTGTTGATGTACCTAAAGCTGGTTACGGAAATACAAATGATGGGAATACATCCAGGAGGTTTTTCCAAAATGCAGAATGCTCTTCCCGTATTACCGGCATCGACATCAATTTGATAAATAGATTCAAAGTGATACTTGAGGTGATATCAAGTGGCCATGAGATTGATCACCAGAAATTTGATGATTATGCCCAAGACACTGCCAAGCTGTATGTAGAATTATACGGATGGCATCCTATGTCACCTACAGTGCATAAAATACTGATGCACGGTGCACAGGTGATAGCAGAGGCTATTCTGCCAATTGGACAATTGTCTGAGGAGGCCTCTGAGGCTCGAAATAAACATTTTAGAAAATATCGGGTGGACTTTGCAAGAAAATTTTCAAGAACTGAATGCAACAGAGATGTATTAAATAGACTGTTACTAACATCTGATCCTTTTATCAGTTGTAGTCGTCCAAAAAATACAAAGAAAAGCATACCATTTTCTGATGAGGCAAAGACTATTTTAATTGCGACAACACCACTCAATATATCAAATGATATTGTCGAAGATGGTGAGGATATTATTAGTGCATCTGAAAATAGCGATTCCGAATGATTTTTAATGAAACTTTAAAATAAATATATTTTTTAATTTTTTTTGTAATGACTTTTTTGTTTTTTCTAATTTTTTTTATGTATTTTGCCTAATAAATCGATTTTTTTAAATCAAATGTTGTTTTTATTATACACTGAAATGATATAGGCCCTAATATAGTTTTGACCGATTTTTTGCCTCAAATACCCCTTAGTGCGCCGAGGGGTCACTTGGTTGTTTGACCCGGCAGCCTGCCCCCATTGGGGGGGTATTTTTGAGGCCGCGGTGAAAGCGGCAAAGGGACACTGGCGGAGATTGTTGGGAGACACCGTTCTCACCTTTGAGGAACTAGCTACGGTATTTTGCCGCATTGAAGCTGTGTTAAATTCGCGCCCATTGTGCCCGCTCTCTTCGGACCCGAATGACTTGGAGGCTCTAACACCGGGCCATTTCTTGATTGGACAGCCACTTGTCGCCTTGCCGGAGCACCCCTTTGTTGATGTGAGCCAAAATCGGCTTTCGCGGTTTCAGTTGGTGCAACAGCTCGCTCAGAACTTTTGGAAGCGTTGGAGCTTAGAGTATCTGCACATCTCAAGTGGACGGATAAAACTCATCCGCCCAAGATCGGAGACCTCGTCCTGATTAAGGATGCCAACCTTAAGCCTTTGTATTGGCGCAGGGGGCGCATTCTCAATTTAGTGGCTGGCACCGACAGGGTCCCTCGTTTTGCTGAGGTTTTGGTGGACGGATCCATCATTAAGAGAGCGGTCGCAACTTTGTCAAGGCTGCCAATTGATTAGCGGACGGGTAGGCCCGTCCGGGGGGGGGGGGGGTAGATGTTGCGTCCAAAACGTATTTGAACGCATCTTTTTTGCTATGGCAATATCCTATTATCTATGGTCTTGTCTTGACAACACTTCACAGATACAAATTGATCGTGATTAGTGATTAATTGAAATCTAGAATCCCGAATTGACTAAAAACCTGGGATATTTTGAACAATAACGCCGAATGAAGTCAGATTGAATGGCACGCGAACGTTGTTGCAAGTAATTGTGAATTGGTGCTAAAATGTAGCAGAGTGGTGCTGTGAATGCTGCCGGGACCACATTGTGAGGACCTGCGTCTTTGGGAACCGCCGTCCATCAACACTTGATCACATTACACGTTTCAAATATACTTACACACACACACACACACACGGACGTGATCTCAGGAAAGGTCGTAGCTTGTCGTCTCTAGAGCTGGTAAGTCTAGTCAATTAGTTTAACTATTGAAGTAAGGCCTGAGAGTCTATTGTTTGCAAAGCAACGTTAAAGCTCCACGTACCGTGGACAGTTCGGCCATCCAGTACCGTTGCGCTGATTGTAGGACCGAACACAGCGAATTTCTAATTCAGAATTTCATGAGATACTTCATCGAATGCTTTACTGAAATCGGTATAATACAACGTTCTCTTGCTTATTTGAGTCATGTGAAGTTGCTATATTTCCAAAAAACTGACTAAATTGGTACAGGTGGATCTTGCACTATCGGTATTCTATCAAGATTCATTTCGCGGAGTGTGCGATTAAATTGCACATTTAATTCCACCAAGCTTGTTCCATCATCGGATAACAATACGAACGGCGGTGCGTCATCGTTACATGACGGATATCCCACCCATTCGCACAAAACGTTTTGGGAATACGGTCCTTATGCGTAGAGCTAAGGATTAGAATTCTCTGCGGGATTTTGCTAAAGCATACACACCTGGGGTATTTGAGTCATGAGTGAATAGGTTCATTTACGAGCGTAGTTCGTGATCGTTTGAGGTTGTTTTATTGGTACGTAGGTACCTGTACGGGGAGGAGCTGATCGAGCTGGTGGGCATCCCCGTGCTGAGCTCGTGCGCGCTGGACGCGGAGTGCGCGCTGCGGGCCGGCGCCGCGCGCGCGCTCACCGAGTTGGCGCGCGCCTGCACCTCCGACGCCTGCACCGACCTCATCGACTTGCTGGAGAAGGTACGTGCTCGCCTGTACAGCTGGTGGCGTCCCACTCTGCATGCCGCATCGACACGAGCTTCAATTAAAGCCGCATTAGTTAGATACCAGATAGTTACCGGATGTCAGTTTCTACTCCAATATCAAATCAACCTTAACGATTTCATAATTACAATGGTTTCAAAAGTAACTTTTCCGATACCAATAAAATCTATGTGTAAAATGTAATGATGAGAAATGTAAATTGTTTTACAGATCTTGAACCGTCCATTCGAGATGTACGTGACGGACGTGGCGATCCCCAGCGACGCGGACGTGTCGGACCTGACGCTGGCGGCCAGCGGGCTGCTGGAGCTGCTGCACGCCAAGCTGCTGGGCGCGCCCGCCGCGCACGCCGCGCGCTGCTTCCTGGTGCTGCTGGACCACCTGGACAACCACTACAAGCGACACGCGCTCTTCATGCACCATCCCGACATACGGATAAAGGTATCTAATTAATTCTGCCGGAGCTGCTGCACGCCAAGTAGCAGGGCACGCCCGCCGCGGACATAAAGAAAAAAAAATTACCGACTACAAAACGAACAAAAAAATTACTGCCCTAAAGATCAAAAACTCTCAGACTGCGAAATCAGACATACCATATGTCTGATTTCGTTTATTTCTCAATTGAGTCAGGTACTTATTCATCTGGTTGAAGTAGGTGCAAAGCCAAATTAATAGGTTTAATCATCACATGTTATATATTTCCGTATTCCCTGCAGATATTCGAGATGTTATTCGGGCTCCGTGCGAACCAGTTCAACTGCGTGGGGTTCTGCTACGACAGTACGGGGGCTCCGGTGTACGGCGCGGCCAGTATGCGGCTGAAGCCCGTGTGCTCGCCCTTCCTCATGGCCGAGCCGCCCGCGCAGCGAGGTCATCCGCCCACCGCGCTGCAGCCCAAGGACTTGCCACAGGTACACTGATGCAAGCAAGGCATTTGATCGGATCGACCAAGATTAACAGTAATAATTTAAAACAACATTTCTAGTTGGCTAAGTGAGTTCAGCGGGGTTCCCCAGGGTTCATTGCTCGGTCCTTTCTTATTTGTGATGTATGTGAACATAATCTTTGGTTTAGCTTGATATTAAGTTTCAAGGGATAGGGAAAAAAATACTTACGTGTTGTGAATTATGCTTTATTTGGACTTATTAACTTATTTAGTGAGAAGTTTGAAGTGATGATAAGTTATCTCCAATGGTGCAGGGCGCTTGCGTGCTGCCAGTGGGGCGCGCGGCGCGGCTGCTGGCGGCGGCGCTGACGCGCGAGCGCGAGTGGGGAGTGCTGGCGCGCGTGCTGCGCGCGCTGCCGCTGCTGCTGCAGGCGCGCGCGCTCGCCATCGGCCGCCGCGCGCAGGACCTCGACATGCTGGCCTCTACGCTCTGCTCCATGGTGAGTTCCCCTCCAGCGCGAGTGGGGCGTGCTGGCGCGCGTGCTGCGCGCGCTGCCGCTGCTGCTGCAGGCGCGCGCGCTCGCCATCGGCCGCCGCGCGCAGGACCTCGACATGCTGGCCTCTACGCTCTGCTCCATGGTGAGTTCCCCTCCAGCGCGAGTGGGGCGTGCTGGCGCGCGTGCTGCGCGCGCTGCCGCTGCTGCTGCAGGCGCGCGCGCTCGCCATCGGCCGCCGCGCGCAGGACCTCGACATGCTGGCCTCTACGCTCTGCTCCATGGTGAGTTCCCCTCCAGCGCGAGTGGGGCGTGCTGGCGCGCGTGCTGCGCGCGCTGCCGCTGCTGCTGCAGGCGCGCGCGCTCGCCATCGGCCGCCGCGCGCAGGACCTCGACATGCTGGCCTCTACGCTCTGCTCCATGGTGAGTTCCCCTCCAGCGCGAGTGGGGCGTGCTGGCGCGCGTGCTGCGCGCGCTGCCGCTGCTGCTGCAGGCGCGCGCGCTCGCCATCGGCCGCCGCGCGCAGGACATCGACATGCTGGCCTCTACGCTCTGCTCCATGGTGAGTTCCCCTCCAGCGCGAGTGGGGCGTGCTGGCGCGCGTGCTGCGCGCGCTGCCGCTGCTGCTGCAGGCGCGCGCGCTCGCCATCGGCCGCCGCGCGCAGGACCTCGACATGCTGGCCTCTACGCTCTGCTCCATGGTGAGTTCCCCTCCAGCGCGAGTGGGGCGTGCTGCGCGCGCTGCCGCTGCTGCTGCAGGCGCGCGCGCTCGCCATCGGCCGCCGCGCGCAGGACCTCGACATGCTGGCCTCTACGCTCTGCTCCATGGTGAGTTCCCCTCCAGCGCGAGTGGGGCGTGCTGGCGCGCGTGCTGCGCGCGCTGCCGCTGCTGCTGCAGGCGCGCGCGCTCGCCATCGGCCGCCGCGCGCAGGACCTCGACATGCTGGCCTCTACGCTCTGCTCCATGGTGAGTTCCCCTCCAGCGCGAGTGGGGCGTGCTGGCGCGCGTGCTGCGCGCGCTGCCGCTGCTGCTGCAGGCGCGCGCGCTCGCCATCGGCCGCCGCGTGCTGGACCTCGACATGCTGGCCTCTACGCTCTGCTCCATGGTGAGTTCCCCTCCAGCGCGAGTGGGGCGTGCTGGCGCGCGTGCTGCGCGCGCTGCCGCTGCTGCTGCAGGCGCGCGCGCTCGCCATCGGCCGCCGCGCGCAGGACCTCGACATGCTGGCCTCTACGCTCTGCTCCATGGTGAGTTCCCCTCCAGCGCGAGTGGGGCGTGCTGGCGCGCGTGCTGCGCGCGCTGCCGCTGCTGCTGCAGGCGCGCGCGCTCGCCATCGGCCGCCGCGCGCAGGACCTCGACATGCTGGCCTCTACGCTCTGCTCCATGGTGAGTTCCCCTCCAGCGCGAGTGGGGCGTGCTGGCGCGCGTGCTGCGCGCGCTGCCGCTGCTGCTGCAGGCGCGCGCGCTCGCCATCGGCCGCCGCGCGCTGGACCTCGACATGCTGGCCTCTACGCTCTGCTCCATGGTGAGTTCCCCTCCAGCGCGAGTGGGGCTTGCTGGCGCGCGTGCTGCGCGCGCTGCCGCTGCTGCTGCAGGCGCGCGCGCTCGCCATCGGCCGCCGCGCGCAGGACCTCGACATGCTGGCCTCTACGCTCTGCTCCATGGTGAGTTCCCCTCCAGCGCGAGTGGGGCGTGCTGGCGCGCGTGCTGCGCGCGCTGCCGCTGCTGCTGCAGGCGCGCGCGCTCGCCATCGGCCGCCGCGCGCAGGACCTCGACATGCTGGCCTCTACGCTCTGCTCCATGGTGAGTTCCCCTCCAGCGCGAGTGGGGCGTGCTGGCGCGCGTGCTGCGCGCGCTGCCGCTGCTGCTGCAGGCGCGCGCGCTCGCCATCGGCCGCCGCGCGCAGGACCTCGACATGCTGGCCTCTACGCTCTGCTCCATGGTGAGTTCCCCTCCAGCGCGAGTGGGGCGTGCTGGCGCGCGTGCTGCGCGCGCTGCCGCTGCTGCTGCAGGCGCGCGCGCTCGCCATCGGCCGCCCCGCGCAGGACCTCGACATGCTGGCCTCTACGCTCTGCTCCATGGTGAGTTCCCCTCCAGCGCGAGTGGGGCTTGCTGGCGCGCGTGCTGCGCGCGCTGCCGCTGCTGCTGCAGGCGCGCGCGCTCGCCATCGGCCGCCGCGCGCAGGACCTCGACATGCTGGCCTCTACGCTCTGCTCCATGGTGAGTTCCCCTCCAGCGCGAGTGGGGCGTGCTGGCGCGCGTGCTGCGCGCGCTGCCGCTGCTGCTGCAGGCGCGCGCGCTCGCCATCGGCCGCCGCGCGCAGGACCTCGACATGCTGGCCTCTACGCTCTGCTCCATGGTGAGTTCCCCTCCAGCGCGAGTGGGGCGTGCTGGCGCGCGTGCTGCGCGCGCTGCCGCTGCTGCTGCAGGCGCGCGCGCTCGCCATCGGCCGCCGCGCGCAGGACCTCGACATGCTGGCCTCTACGCTCTGCTCCATGGTGAGTTCCCCTCCAGCGCGAGTAGGGCGTTAACCACACGGACCACTTCTTCATACTAACGGGAACTGCTCTGCTTCAGTTAGTCCAACCATCTCAATGCAGATCTCCTTGCAGCTCTTTTGCCCTCTCCGTTGGCATAATGATAAAAATTATATACGAGGGCAACACTGAAAATTTTTAGAACTGGTCACTTGTAAACGATAAGTTCAAATTTTGAAAATTGACCTCTGCCAATATTATTGTTATTGTGTATGTATTGTTACGCCAGTCGCGTGACTAAGTACGTCAAGAAACTTCGACCAACATCTAGAATGTTCGATACTCTAACACCACCTGGCGGCGAGTAGCAGTACTGAGTATATCGAGTAGCTTCTGGAACATTCTTGGCTGTATTGGCATTGAGTCGATTGTACAAGAATGTTCTGGAACACATACATCGGGGTATAAATAGATCGCAAGGGAACGCAGAGAGTCAGTCTTATTAGAAGATACGAGGCGACATCATCGAAACTCTACAAGTAAATTTCAATGCGATTTAAGTGTTAAGTGACAAGTATTGTAGTGCGAATAACTGTGTCAATTTTTGTTTTGTGTTTATTTAATTAAAGTGTTAATTTTGGTTAAATTGGTGTAAACTATTTCGATCCCGAACCCCAGCTCGTAACAGTATTTTATTCATTTGTTTACGATTGGGCGGCAAATTTAACCTCTAGAGCCCCAGCGGCACAAAAACTTGCCAGTAAACCAGTATTAATTGAGCCCCGCTGGAAACATATTTGTGTGCCAGCGGGGCTCAACTAATAGTTGACGGTAATAATGGCGGTCCTTGAGAGGTTAAAATCATAGATGATACATATAAATACTGAGATAGATGCGCCACTCTATGATTCGAAAATTGAGTTTTTTACCCTGATCGCCAGGTAGCGTAACGGTAGTTTAGTACCGAAAAAATCCGATAGGTGGCGTCTACCTGACATGTTAATAATATTTTCTTATTTTAAAGATTTTAGAAGTACTAGATTGATTGAAATAAATATTCTAATCGACAAAAGATTAAACCTTTGATTTTAGAATATTTATTTCAATCAATCTAGTACTTCCAAAATCTAAAGATTAGATTTTAGAGGCTGGCAAAAATTAAAACACGGTGAAGATTTAATTATTTTTTATATTTGTGATTTGTTGGATTCATTATAAATCAACGAAAATAACGAACGAACGAACTACTGATTCAAATTTAATTGAGTCTAAAATAGGCAACAAATCATACCACAATTGGAAATGGAGCGAGTTATTTTTTAAGCACTGCTTATATATTTTTGATGACCCCTTGTAAGAATGACCATTAAATGATTCGAAGAGCTTATCAAATAATAAATCTCTGCACTCTTCCGGCAGAATGTTGTGTTCTGAAACAAAATATTAATGTTGGTTAATAACATTTTGCAAAATTTGCTAGGTAACAATAATGATCCAAATATGTGAAATTATAAACATACTAACTCGATAAAAAACGTAAAGCGCTAGACAACCTCTGGCTGAACACTTGTGCTGCATATTTTACCTTCATTTTAGGTATTTTATTACTCATCACATGTTTTTCTGTTAATTTATTAATTAATCGAAATTTGTCAAACTGTTTTTGACAGTTTCATATTTTTCTTTTTTCTTTGTTTTTCATAAACAAGCGAGGTGTATAGTCTATGATGCAGTAAAATTATAATGCCATTTAATTTAGTGATTTAGTGAATTAGGTGCCTAAATACATTAAATAATGCTTTATGAATTTTTCGATACAAATAATATTTTTTATTAATTTTGATTATCATATATGTATAAATATATCGTAGCGGCTGCCATCTATTATCAAAACATACGCATTACGTACAAAACTAAGTTGACCCCAGACATAAGATGTCACTAGTTTTTTTGGCAAATTTTGTGTCTGAAGTTTCTTCGGGAGTTTCACCCCCCTGGGTTAAAATTGTCTCCGTCATAGTGATGTGCCAACTCGGAATAAACACAACTCGAGTTGAAATTCACGTAACTCGAGTTAACTGGGTGAAATGAAACTGAGTAAATGATTTGTTTTCGTAACAATATGTAAAAAAATTGAACAGAATTAAATTAAAGTAGGTGTTTTATGTATTTAGGATTACATTTTCGTAACATAAATAAAGTAAGTATTTCTATTAATTAACAACGAAACTATATTTGTATGAGTCTGAACACTGTTTGCACTTAGCATGTCCATTCGTTGCCGATTCAAATACATCCCAAACAACAGATTTCCTTTTAGGTCCCGGCATTTTTTCTATATAGTACCTAATAATTCGAAAAACTAACAACATAAACAACCGGCACTCCAAAATAACCTCAAATCTGCAACAATGCAATGTTGTGTTGTTGTGACATTGACATAATTGACATTTGTAGCGAATTAAATGAATGAATATAGTCGGCATAAATGATCGGAAAACTTCGCGCCATCTCAGTGTCTGGCATTCGGCTGACGTGCTAGGCCGGGAGTATTCAAATCGACTAAATCGAGTTAAAGAGAATTCAACTCGTGTTGACTCGATTTAAGCCCAACTCGAGTTAACTTGAGTTAGTACTCCGTCGGACAATACTCCGTCACTTCAACATGAATTTAACGCGAGAAAGTTTTCGTTCAATGTTTTATGACTTTCGATGTCATTCAATTCAACAAGAAAGTTATGATAGACTTCGATTAATCTTTCACGATGAAGCCCCATCTTGTACTACTGTTTACAACTAGTCTGACTAACTAATGAGTTTAAACGTGGTCGCACTAATCTCACCGATGATCTGCGGGAGGGAACGGCCTTCTACGGCAACGACTGAAGATAACATCAGTGTTGTGCGGCGTATGAGAGAGACTAACAAAAGAGTGACTTATCAGCAGATTCGGACAAGTTAGGATTCCTACAGATTGTACTTCGGGGAGTGTGCGCAGGAGCTTCATGACCTTATCCGTCCATCTCCCTTTCACTACCGGTCTACCAAACGTAAGGCTGGGTACCATCCACACTTGGTTGATATACCGTCTTGTCGTACCAAGCGCTTCTCCTCCACATTTATTGTGCACACTTCCGAGCTGTGGAATTCTCTGCCAGCTTCTGTGTTCCCTGCCACTTATGACCTTTCAACCTTTAAAGCAAGAGTAAACAGGCATCTTCTGGGCTCGCTCGTTCCATCGTAGATCCATCTATTGCTTATCATCAGGCGAGATGGAGATCAAGAGTGAGCTCATTCTGAATAATAAAAAAATAGCTCATAATTTGACAGAGGCCCAAAAACTCCGTCGTGTTGATTGGTGTCGTGAATTATATTATAGCCTAGTTACTTGTCGTTTCTTATTTTATTATTCCGAAAATTTGGCTTGCTGGTAGAAACTAACCATCGAACATAATAATTCGTATATAAGAACTAGCCAGGTCAAATCTTAGGCTACGATATATTCTCCTAAGTTATAAGAATAAATGATATTTTATGTTGTTATAAATAAATTTCAGGACTGACCATTGAACTTGGCACCCATTTAGATTTCACTTCTTTTGTTGTTGAAGTCATCAACCAAGGTATTTATGATAATATTGAACTTGGCTCTCATTTCACATTTATGTTTTTCATGGGATTAAATTTACATAAAATAATTGCCAACACTCATTATAGTTTTAGAGCAGGTAAGAACACGGAAGATGCAGTATTAGAATTATTAAATACAGTTGCTTATAATCTAAATAATAAGGAAAAACTATCGCTATCTTTCTTGACCTCTCTAAAGCGTTTGACACTATCTCTGTCCCACTCTTGCTTCGAAAACTAGAACTCATTGTTATCAGAGTCTTCCACAAAATTTGTTTAAGAGTTATCTCCAGGATCGTTCTCAGATAGTCCAAATAGACAATCATGCTAGCAAGGAACAGTTCCTTAAATATGGTGTGCCACAGGGTAGTGTCCTTGGCCCTAGCCTGTTCCTAATTTATAAATAGGATCTCTGTAAACTTAACTTACCTAATGCAAAAATCATATCGTATGCAGACGATACAGTTATATTGGTGCATGGCAATAATTGGAATGAGACCCATTTTCTGGCAGAACGAGCGCTACAAACTACAACGAAATGGTTAGAACAAAATCTCCTCACCCTAAATTTACTAAAAACTAAGTTTATTACATTCAGTCTTAAAATATCATCTCAGCCATTTCGTCAATTTACCCTCTCTGCCCATACATGCGGTTTAGTTCCGAACATAAACTGTAACTGCACAAAAATAATGCGAGCGGATGACATTAAGTACCTTGATGTTATATTGGACAGTACGTTGTCATGGAGAATGCAGGTCGAGTCATTGATTGGTAGAGTACGAAAGTTAATCTACATATTTAAAAACCTAAGAAACCCAGCTAATATCTCAACCCTCAAGACGGTGTACTTCGCGCTAGCTTACTCTATCGTCGGGCACGCCGCAATTGCGGCGGTAAGACCCCTCTTTGAGGAGTGGCTAGATTGGCGTCACGGCGTCCTGACCTACCGCATGACGCAGGTCCTCACCGGACACGGAAGTTTCGGGAGGTACCTGTGTCTGATGGGAAAGGAGGAAACGCCTGGGTGTCACCACTGCGAGGGTCGCCCTGAGGACACCGTAGAGCACACGGTGCAAGACTGCCCCGCCTGGGCAGAGCACCGACGTGTCCTCACGGCGGCGATAGGCGGAGACCTCTCGCGCCCGGCATTGGTCGAGGCCATGCTGCGGGGCGAGAGGGAGTGGGAAGCGGTCGCCTCCTTCTGCGAAGCAGTCATGCTTCCGAAGGAGGAGGTGGGCCGCGTGAGGGAGAGGATGGCGTCCTCCCTCCAGCCCAGCCGCAGTGGTAGACGCCCACGGCGTCGGACGTCGGCCGACGATCTCCGGCCACCGTAGGCGCGGGCATGCGGACAGCGAGTAAAGGGCAACTCGCTGTCCGACCATGGACCATGCCCGGGTCGACGGCGCGTCGTGTTCCACGCGCGCCTCAAAGAGCGTCAGCAACATGACGAGGCCCCCTCTGATGAGGGCCGAAGCCTGCCGGGGTCGTGGGACTCATCCCGTTACCGTGGCCCCGGTATGTAAAGGGTTATTGAAGGAACACCGTGGATTTTAGTCAGTAAAAGTCTGACAGTCCCTCCCACCCTGCCCGGAGTGGGAGGACTTATTTGATAATTTTACCACGTTAAAAAAAAAAAAAGCTTACTCTATCGTCACCTATTGTATCACAGCCTGGGGAAATGCAGGAAAGTGTCTGTTGCTACGTCTGGAGAGAGCACAGAGAGCTGTGCTTAAGGTTATTACACGCAAACCAATCCTCTTCCCTACTAGTCAACTGTAAACACTATTAAAATTACCTACGGTTAGGCAATCCTTTCTTCTTAAAACCATTCTTCGTCAGCATTCCGAACTAATCTATGATCCATAGAGCAAACGGAAACGCAGGACGGATATAGTTTGCAAGACACAATTAGCTGTCAGTAAAGTAGACGGCAATACTTATTCTTTGCACCCTCCCTATATAATGAAATAAATAGTGTTTAGCACCGAACGTTTCCGAACGTACCTTTTTTTGACATAAAGAATTTGCTATTGACTTTGACTTGTCAGATAACTTTGGGTGTGGTTGAAAAAATGTCCGCCGTTTTGTTGAGATCGATTGATTAATTGTAATTAAAAATCCTGTTGAATCTACGCGGTTAAAAGACATATTAATCGTGATTAGTGATTAATTGAAATCTAGAATCCCGAATTGAGTGGAAACCTGGGATATTTTGAACTACCACGCCGAATGTCGTCAGCCGGTCTGACACTTGAAATTTGCTAAAAGTAATGGTTAATAAGTGATAAATAGCTGCTTCAATCTGGTGCGAAGTTTGTGCTGTGATTGCTGACGGACCATGTTGGGAGGACCTGCATCTTTGAGAACCTTCGTCCATACACACTCGACCTCACTATACGTTTCAATTACTCATTACCTACATACACACACACACGGACGTGGCCTCAGGAAGGGTCGTAACTTGGCGTCCCAGCTCATAAGGTAAGTGTTTAACTATTTATTAGTAAGGCCGGAGAGCCTGTAGTTTGTTTGCAAGCAACGGTTAGGGCTCCACGAACCGTGGACAGTTCGGACCATCCAGTTACCGTTGGCTGGCTTCTTGTAGTCTTGAACAAATAGAGTCCTCAATATTTACCCACAAACTTCTCGTGAGTGCAAAGTACATACCGACAAATGCCTATCCACCCTCACATGTGAGGAGTTAGAGGATTTAGTGAAACGAAATCTCCAAGTCGTTTCTGTCTATTATGTCTTTACTACATAGCCTTCCTATACACTCCCATGAATTCACATACTCGCAAACAATTACACAGTCATAATACGCACTGACACACAAACACACCCACACATACTTTCAATTTTACACACATGTACAAACACAAACACAGAACACCTATTTATTCTTAAAACTCTCGGTGTGTCTGTCCATTTTTGCTTTAACTTCAGCTCTATTAAATCTGGAACGCTAACGTTTCCAACCGCCTGGAGGTGGACGCTAATAGCTACGACACAGTTCTCAACTAATGTGGCTGTACCCTAGTAATTTGTGTATGCTTTTATGTTCCAAAATAAATAAATAAACTACTGGGTCACCCGCCCTATAGCCCCGTACTCGCACCTTGCGATTTTTATTTGTTTCCGAAAATAAAAGAAATACTTCGAGGAAAACGTTTTATGGATGCCGAAGAAGCAGTGGCTGCGTTTCAAAATGCCGTCGAAGAGCCCTAAGGACGCGTTGGTAAAGTGCTTTGCTCAGTGGTTCCATCGGATGCAGCGATTTATTGATGTAAATGGACACTATTTTGAAAAGATATAATAAAACTAATAACTTTGCTAGTTTGTTCAGTTTTTGATTTTTAAGAACTTTCAGTGTCACCCTCGTATGTACGTACATATAATAAGAGAATGGAAATCTGCGTTTATTACACCAATGTATAGGAAAGGTTCAAGACTGAGATTACTTTAGGCCATCTAAACTGTGCATTATTGCTAAAATGTTTTCGAGGATTATGTATAACCCGTTATATCCTGCCCTCGCTAACTTGTTGAGCTCTTTTCAGCTTGAATTTTTAAATCACGGTTTATCACTTGTAATTAAATCTATTAAATGAATTTATTACGGAAGCTACGGAAAATGTAGTTTACACGGACTACAGCAAGGCATTTGATAGGATCGACCACGATTCCCTAGTAAAGAAGCTGAGGCACATGGCATTCATGGATATTCGCTGAGGTGGTTTCCTTCTTACATTGATAATAGGTCAAGCAGCAGTAGTAGTCAATCTATATATATAAAAGCGAAATACCACTCATTGATTAATCACGAAATCTCAGAATCTACAAGTAGTAGGGCTCTCAAATTTTGCATGGGGTTTCCTTTTATTACGTAGATGCTTGCTAAGACGAACTTTAACTTTAATTTAACTTTTGCGAAATTCCCATGCGATCGGGATTTACGCGGGAAAAACTTCGCACGCGAACAAAGTCGCGAGCAACTGCTAGTAACTAAATATTTAGCTGGGTAGGTGTGCCCAGTGGTGTGCCTCAGGGTTCGTTGCTCGGGTCTATCTTATGTGTAGTCTATATGAACGACGTCGATTCATTCTCTCTCAATGTATCTACTTCTACTATACCAATGTAATAGTTTTTAAGGCTTTAGTTCAATAACGAGTTATTATTATTATTATTCAAACTATTGTGCTTAGTCGATGACATGACAATCTTTGCAATTATTGCGTCACTTTATGATATCTTGATATTTCAGGCTGTCTTGTCAGCTTCTACGAGGATTTGGTGGGCCAAATTTTTCCAAGGTGCAATACTAACTGTGACTTAGGCGTTTATTAAGTCTCTTTTAAAGTCTGTATTTGTCAAATTATATGAGAACCTTGTAGGTTAATGTCTCAGACGATATTAAGAGGAAAGAAGCACACAGATTTGAGTGGGCCTGTCCACCTCCCAACTTCCACCACCTCCTCAACTTAGAACTTTACTGACGGTGTCTATTGTGTGCCAGATATCGGACCGCAGCCTGAACTTCCCCGAGTGCGTGCGCGTGGGCAGCGGGCAGAAGCTGCTACTGTCGGAGTTCCACAGCGCGGCGCTGCCCGGGCTGGCGGCGCTGGCGCCCTACCACAGCTACCTGGAGCCGCAGACGCAGCAGCGCATCGTGCGCTGTCTGCTCAAGTACGGCATGGGTCAGTACCACATAGTTCCACAGCGCGGCGCTGCCCGGGCTGGCGGCGCTGGCGCCCTACCACAGCTACCTGGAGCCGCAGACGCAGCAGCGCATCGTGCGCTGTCTGCTCAAGTACGGCATGGGTCAGTACCACATAGTTCCACAGCGCGGCGCTGCCCGGGCTGGCGGCGCTGGCGCCCTACCACAGCTACCTGGAGCCGCAGACGCAGCAGCGCATCGTGCGCTGTCTGCTCAAGTACGGCATGGGTCAGTACCACATAGTTCCACAGCGCGGCGCTGCCCGGGCTGGCGGCGCTGGCGCCCTACCACAGCTACCTGGAGCCGCAGACGCAGCAGCGCATCGTGCGCTGTCTGCTCAAGTACGGCATGGGTCAGTACCACATAGTTCCACAGCGCGGCGCTGCCCGGGCTGGCGGCGCTGGCGCCCTACCACAGCTACCTGGAGCCGCAGACGCAGCAGCGCATCGTGCGCTGTCTGCTCAAGTACGGCATGGGTCAGTACCACATAGTTCCACAGCGCGGCGCTGCCCGGGCTGGCGGCGCTGGCGCCCTACCACAGCTACCTGGAGCCGCAGACGCAGCAGCGCATCGTGCGCTGTCTGCTCAAGTACGGCATGGGTCAGTACCACATAGTTCCACAGCGCGGCGCTGCCCGGGCTGGCGGCGCTGGCGCCCTACCACAGCTACCTGGAGCCGCAGACGCAGCAGCGCATCGTGCGCTGTCTGCTCAAGTACGGCATGGGTCAGTACCACATAGTTCCACAGCGCGGCGCTGCCCGGGCTGGCGGCGCTGGCGCCCTACCACAGCTACCTGGAGCCGCAGACGCAGCAGCGCATCGTGCGCTGTCTGCTCAAGTACGGCATGGGTCAGTACCACATAGTTCCACAGCGCGGCGCTGCCCGGGCTGGCGGCGCTGGCGCCCTACCACAGCTACCTGGAGCCGCAGACGCAGCAGCGCATCGTGCGCTGTCTGCTCAAGTACGGCATGGGTCAGTACCACATAGTTCCACAGCGCGGCGCTGCCCGGGCTGGCGGCGCTGGCGCCCTACCACAGCTACCTGGAGCCGCAGACGCAGCAGCGCATCGTGCGCTGTCTGCTCAAGTACGGCATGGGTCAGTACCACATAGTTCCACAGCGCGGCGCTGCCCGGGCTGGCGGCGCTGGCGCCCTACCACAGCTACCTGGAGCCGCAGACGCAGCAGCGCATCGTGCGCTGTCTGCTCAAGTACGGCATGGGTCAGTACCACATAGTTCCACAGCGCGGCGCTGCCCGGGCTGGCGGCGCTGGCGCCCTACCACAGCTACCTGGAGCCGCAGACGCAGCAGCGCATCGTGCGCTGTCTGCTCAAGTACGGCATGGGTCAGTACCACATAGTTCCACAGCGCGGCGCTGCCCGGGCTGGCGGCGCTGGCGCCCTACCACAGCTACCTGGAGCCGCAGACGCAGCAGCGCATCGTGCGCTGTCTGCTCAAGTACGGCATGGGTCAGTACCACATAGTTCCACAGCGCGGCGCTGCCCGGGCTGGCGGCGCTGGCGCCCTACCACAGCTACCTGGAGCCGCAGACGCAGCAGCGCATCGTGCGCTGTCTGCTCAAGTACGGCATGGGTCAGTACCACATAGTTCCACAGCGCGGCGCTGCCCGGGCTGGCGGCGCTGGCGCCCTACCACAGCTACCTGGAGCCGCAGACGCAGCAGCGCATCGTGCGCTGTCTGCTCAAGTACGGCATGGGTCAGTACCACATAGTTCCACAGCGCGGCGCTGCCCGGGCTGGCGGCGCTGGCGCCCTACCACAGCTACCTGGAGCCGCAGACGCAGCAGCGCATCGTGCGCTGTCTGCTCAAGTACGGCATGGGTCAGTACCACATAGTTCCACAGCGCGGCGCTGCCCGTGCTGGCGGAGGGTCAGCACCACGGACTTCCACACCAGGCTTGCTCCGAGCTAAAATCTTTTGTTTCACACAGACCTGTGTCTTTCTGCAAATAAGTGCCCATTTATTTGCAGAAAGACACAAAGAAAGAAAGTTTACAAATAAATACATTGATTGATTGAAGAAAGAATAGAGAAAATTTCATATTTTGTGATAAAGACATCGATTTTCGAGCTTGCATTGCAAGCGCTTGCTAAACCGTATGAGATACATTAAAATAATATACTACAGAAATGTTTATTATAAACAGGCCTACATAAAAGTGCGCGATAGCATATATCTATCTCCTAAGGTTGACTCACAGTAACCATTTTATCACTAAATAATAAAATATTTGTAATTTTAACTAATTATTTAATTTGCAAAAGTTTATTTTATTTTATTTTATTTTATTATGTTTGGAAAACTTACAGCTAGACAGAGAAAATAACAAGGATTATAAATACAATATGGCCAATTACAAGTTTTCACTAATAACTAGATATACAATATAATAATACAGACAGGTTAGCTGAGATACAGAGAGGAAAAAAAAAATATAAATAAGTACAAATTGTTAAAAAAAAAAACTTAAATATTTTCAAAGAAATGCCTACATAGAGTCTTCTTCAACTTAGACACGCTAGTATTAAAGATGTCGATATCAACCTCCTGGCAAGTCGCATTGTACACGCGGCTTGACCTAACCATGTACGAGTTTTGCCTATAGTTAGTTCTTGTCGTTGGTGTGTGCAATAAACGGGATGTACGTAAGAACGAACCAGGTACACGCAGCCCAATTTTGCTCAACAACTCAGGGACATCACTGGATCCGTTCGCAATATTAGTTAGTAAGACCAAGTCGGATATTTTTCTACGTTCGTATAACGGGAGAATATGAAATCTTTTGCATCGTTTAAGATAGTTTGGTAGATATGTTCTGGAACGAAATTGAATGTACCTTAAAAACCTCTTTTGTATGCCCTCTAATCGACTGATATACAAATTATACTTAGGGTTCCAGATTTGAGAGGCATACTCGAGGTGACTACGAACAAAGGAGCAATACAATATTTTAATAGTTTTGATGCTCCTGAACTCTGATGAGACCCTACAAATGAAACCTAGCGCCTTCGACGCTTTGTTGACAATGTTATCAATATGTGTGTCAAAAATAAGTTTTGAGTCGAAAGTAACCCCAAGGTCCTTTATTACATTGACCCTTTGAATTGGGGTATCTAAGAGATTGTAGGAGAAACATATAGGGTGCGGTTTGCGGGTGAAAGTACACACATAGCATTTGGAGACGTTTAAGTCCAGCTTATTTAATTTGCAGTATGCTTGAAAAGCCTCTAGATCTGCCTGCAGTAGAAGAGCATCTGTCTGGCTTGTAATCTGTTTCATGATTTTCATGTCGTCTGCATACATCAATATTTTAGAGTGCTGGAAACAGAATATTACGTCGTTAATGAAAATATTGAACAAGAGCGGCCCTAATAACGATCCCTGGGGAACTCCCGAGGGAATACGCATAGCTCTAGACGAGTAACCATTCAGCACCACAGTCTGGCATCTACCCTCAACATACGACATGAACCACCTATAGAGGTTACCCCTGATACCCATCGATAAAAGTTTACGCATTAAGATAACGTGATCTATTCTATCAAAACATTTACTGTAATCGGTATAAATAACATCGACCTGGGACCGATGCGACATGGACTCCGAAAGGAATTCACCACAGAGAACCAGATTGGACGTGGTAGACCGACCTCTTAAAAAGCCGTGCTGATTTTCACTAAAACTATGTTGAAGAGCCGAATAAACTTGTTTATAGACTAATTTCTCTAGTATTTTTGCAAACACGCACAGTTTGGAGATCGGTCTGTAATTTTCAACAAAAGTTTTAGGTCCTTTTTTGTGTATTGGTGTTACGTATGCCGACTTCCATATCGCAGGTACAACACCAAGGTCTAGTGACATTCTGAAGAGGATCGAGAGAGGGAAAGAGAGACTTTTTGCGCAGTTTACTATAAAAACCGGTGGAATATTGTCTGGTCCCGCGGACTTCTTAAGGTCAACTTGTTTAAGTAGCCTATAAACCTCATCATCATTTATTTCAATAGTACTGATATCTGACGTACTCTGTACCGCACTTCTGTGGCCCATATCACGATGAAAATCACTATTGTCTGCATTAGTGCTTGCAAGAAAGTTGGACTGAAAACAGTCGGCAAACATATTGCAAATTACGTCACCATCACCAGAAGATTGCTGCCCAAAGTGTAATACCGACGGATATGAGTTGGAATGTTTCCTTGCTTTAACGTAACTCCAAAAGGCTCGAGGGTTCTTACTAATATCCATTTCTATTTTTTTCATGTAATCGTCAAACATTACTTTTTCGATGTCTTTAGCCCGCTGTCGCAATAAAACAAAACTGTGGTAATCAGAATGGTTACCATATTTTTTAAACTTAGCGTGGTATTTAGCCTTTTCTTTAATTATTTTGACCAGCGGGCTTTTGTACCAAGGTGGATATTTCGAACTTGAAATGACTGTTTTTCTTGGTGTATAAGTATTGCATAGTCTATCAATAATAGAATAAAAATATTTAACGGCGTCTTCTAAAGACCGACAGCTCAAGTCACTTTGCCAATCAACCTGATTAAGTTCGCTGTTTATTGCAACATAGTCAGCCACATGATAAAGAAGTTTCACATATTGACGAACTGGGAGACAATGCAATTCCACAAAGTCCGCAGTCACACATAATGCCCCGTGATGCGGATCTTCAGGTACCAGTGGATCACTACAATGTGTGACAGTGACTACGTCATTGGATAGCACCAGATCCAGAATCTTGTTGTTCTTATTAAGGTGATTATTATACTGTGAAAGGTTACATATATTTAAATTGTCAATTAGGTTAGTTTGCACATCCCCACACACCCCAGTTGGATAAAACGAATAACCATCAGCAGCCGGCTGCCACATTATATTAGGTTGATTAAAGTCCCCCAGGATCACAAACTTGTCGGCAGAATGCTTAAGGACATTGTCGGCTAGGTTATCGGAAAAATTGCGCAGCTGGACTGCTAAAGAGTTTCCTAGATTCTGGCGGCACATGTAAGCAACGCATATATGCATTTTATATGAAGCCCTTGGTTTCTTTCGCGACAGTGTTAATGTAACCCACATGTCCTCAGCACTCGAGCACCACTCACTGCGAGAGTCCGCCACTAGTTCACGTCGCACCGCGATTAAAACACCTCCTCCTAAACCTTGATTAGTATTAGCATAGTCGCGGTCCCGTCTCCATACGAGATATCTGTCGTCAAATACTTCGGAGTCAGATATTCCATCATTTAGCCATGTCTCAGTCAGGCAAACAACATCATAACCATTGAAACATATATTTCTAAAGAAAAGTTCTGTTTTAGTTCGTAGCCCCCGCACGTTTTGATAGTAAATATTAAGGGGAACCATTGTAAATTATAATAAAAATCAAACGCATAACATAGATAATAATACAAATAAGAGTGTAAGGTACATTCAATTCCTGGGAACAATTAATAATAAGTCCAAAATTAAGACCAATCTCTGTGAGTGTGCAAATTAGCATTTTAACGACATATGTATAGGGTTCGGTTAGCATTCTGCATGAGTAGGGAAGAGAATAAGAAATATTGTTATAAAAAACTCGGTGTTGTTTAATTAACAGGCAAAAAATATCCTTAGGAGTAGCAAAATAGCGATTAAAATCGTAAAATAAAAATAGTGAGATGTAATTAACACCAAGCGACAAGCGAACAATAGGCCGGCGAGAGTGGAATGCGTAGAAAAAAATAGTACAGGTGTTAGTTAACCTTAATGAGCTAATGTAAACAAATAACTTGCCAGAGTGTTGAAACGACATCATTAGCATAAAAACTTCTTTAAATCCCGTTCAGATTTAATGTGGTATTTTGGTGAGGCATCATTCTTCCGTAACATTATCTTGCACCCTCTCACCCACACATGCTCAAAACCGCGTTCTTTAGCTATGGCTTTGGTCTTATTAAGTAGGATTTTGTTTTCGAGTGTTAAGTGGTCATTAATATAGATCTTGTTCTCGCCACGCAGTCCCAAGTCAGCAGCATACAGTGACTTGTGTTTTTTCGCGGCAGCTACAAAATCATTTTTCGTGTAGCTGTTGTGTAACGAACATATTATATTTTTGTTTTGCTTGTCGTTACGCATTGGCACCCTTGCAATATAATTTATCTGTTCTCTTGGAATATGATATTTGATAACATCCCCGATCTTGGCCAATAATGTGAACAGGTTCTCGTCTTTAGACATAGGTACTCCTTTGATCTCAATGTTGTTCATTCGGGATCTCTGGTCACTCTCACATAGCTGGTGCTCGAGCTTCTCCACACGATCTTGTAAGACAGATACTTCGTCTCTTGCCTTCTTCATAGACTCAATTTCCTGTTCCAGTGACGATACCTTGCATGTTAAGGCACTCACATCATTACAAAATAACGCAAAGGAAGACTTCATCTCAGAGAAATCAGACCTGATGGATTTTAACTCCACGAGCTCAATTTGGATTGCCCTTATGGTTTCAACCAGCGCTGGCAATGCCTCCATTTGGGTTGACAGCCTTTTGATCTCAGTTAAAATGGTCTCTGAGTCAATAGGTGACATCTTCAGAGAGTCAATGCGGGGACTGGCTGCCGCTGATGATTTACAGTTGGCACATTTCCATGTTGCTTTGCGGTCCCCAAGCTTTCTCCATCCAAGCTCCGAAATACCTGCACAAGGGTAGTCAAACTGCCCCTCACATAAACTACACGTGACGCCATCTCTAGCTTTAACTGCACAACTCTTACACGTGAACATCTTGAATAGCTTGAACGAAAAGTTCAAGGTTGAAAAAAAATGTTAGAGAGCGATAGATAGTTTGTGTTCGTATTAAAGTTAAAGTTTTTGACCACAAATTAGTATTAAAAATTGTATGCAACTACTTTGAAGTTACAAAAAGTGTAAGCTGGTCGGGTTGGTCGGGATCGAACTGCGGATTTCCTCGTTAAAAGAGCTGTTTTTGATCTTTCCCTTTATTTTAGTTCCACCGCCACTTTTTACAAAAAAGAAAACGGCTTTTTATTTGCACAATTAGACACACTGTTTATGGGTGATCCTTGATTGTTGCACATGCACTGCACTGGGAAATTAGGATTTTTATCGTTGGTTGATCAAATTAATGGTTTCTTGTCGAAATGTTTACGAAGTCACTCTATTTAGGTTCACTAAGTATCTTACTTTTAGGTAGTATTTGTGATAAACAGTATAGCTAGTCCTTGTTTTCACATATACTGGGTCACTGCTTCTAATTAGGAACGTTCAGCATTAACAGATCACGATCGCGAATGAATAACAATTTTTACTGCGTTATAACACGGAGTCGATCTGTACGTGACAGCAGCGCCGTCTGAACTGAAAATTTATTTGTTTATTTCACCTAATCAGTATTAATGCATATTATTATCCAAATAAGGATATCAGTTACCCTGGCTATTTAAATTAGATTAAAATTGTCCCTTACTTATATTTATTTAAACGAGTACTTTAGAAGTTATCACAGATTTAAAATTACACGCATCCAATAAATTATACATTCCTTGCAGCGAAACATCTGGCACCGCCCCATGCACCCCGCTTTAGTAACTACTGATTTACTATTTCAAATTAAAAGACTGCAATTTCCAGTGAAACGGCCTTTTTCAATGATCTAATAAGTCAAATAAGTCACAGTGTCAATAATTCAATGTTACAGGTTTAGAGTTAAGCGTTCAGTGTTTTTCACATGTAAAACTATATCTGTAGACCTTTCACGTGTAACTTCGAAGCAAAAATTGTCTGCTGTCTATTGAAAAATTTGCTATAAATTTTATTACTGTGACTGTCGATGCACCAATAATTATTCAAAGGACCCCGTGCGAAGCCGGGCCGGGTCGCTAGTTAATAATAAATATTAAAAAAAAAACGAAAATAGAAAATATGTCAAACCGGATGTCTTAAAAAAGACACACTCACGAAATTGGAGTTGTTAATAGACTTCTAGTCGATAACGCAATTACAAAAACCCAAGGAAGCCTCATGTGCAGAAGGAATCGTCGTCAAGCAGTCATGTCTTCAACGTAGCCCTGAATCTTATGTTTTAACGACGATCACATTTAACTGCATTTGGCCTCCCCAGTTCTCCGCACGCCGCAGCCTTATATCAACGCGCTGACTATCTTCACTCTGGAGACACGGGAGACCATGGTGAAGATGCTGCCGGAGGTACTGCTGGACCTGTCCAAGATCTCCGACACCAAAGCCATCGCCAGCCCCATGCTGGAGTTCCTGTCCAGTGAGTGTATTACTGTAACAGTGTACAACTATACAACAGTGAGTGTTGTGCTCGTCAATACCAAGTATTGCTGGCCGCAATGTCTCTTTCTGGCGAACTAAAATTACTGTACCATCGAATTCAGCAAATCATATTCACACTTAATTTTCATGTACATGATGTGTGAAAGCGTTTCGTACCAATATGAACCAATATTATAAATGCTAAAGTATCTCTGTCCGTCTGTTACGCATTCATGTCTAAACCATTGAACAGATTTTGATGAAATTTAGCACAGAAATAAATTAGACCTTGGAGAAGAAGATAAGCATAACATTTGCTGAAAATAAACTTTTGACGCGAGCAAAGCCGCGGGCAGAAGTTTGTGTATTCCATGCATGTTGTTTGAGGGGCTGATAAAGCTAAAGTACGGCCAACGAGAAGCGATACCAAATGTAAGCAAACTTAGTAGGGTTCAAAACATTTTTATTTGGAGAATTTATATACAGGATGTTTTTTTTAGAGGTATAGAACTTTGAAATGGAATAAAACAAAGATTTTTTTTTTATTAATATGAACTTTACTTTATTCGAAAGATAATCTTTTTTATAATTTAAATATGACTTCTGACATATAACCGCCACGGCTGGCTCGCACGTAGTCTAATCTGGAGCACCAATTTTCGATGACTTTTTCCAACATTTGTGGCCGTATATCGGCAATAACGCGGCCAATATTGTCCTCCAAGTGGTTAATCGTTTCGGGCTAATCGGTGTAGACTAGCGACTTCACATATCCCCACAGAAAATAGTCAAGCGGCGTTAAATCGCACGATCTTGGAGGCCAATTCACGGGTCCGAAACGTGAAACTATGCGGTTACGAAACGTTTCCTTCAATAAGTCAATTGTGACACGAGCTGTGTGACATGTTGCGCTGTCTTGTTGAAACCACAGCTCCTGCACATCATGGTTGTTCAATTGATGAACGAAGAAGTCAGTAATCATGACTCTATAGCGGTCACCATTGACTGTAACGTTCCGGCCAGCATCGTTTTTAAAGAAGTGTGGACCAATTATTCCACCAGCCCATAAAGCACACGAAACAGTCAGTTTTTCTGGATGTAACGGTTTCTCAACATACACTTGAGGATTATCATCACTGCAAATACAACAGTTTTGTTTATTGACGTATCCATTCAACCAAAAGTGAGCTTCATCGCCAAACAAAATTCGCTTATGTAAATCGGGATCGACGGCAATCTTGTTTTCGGCCCATTCACCGAATTTACGCCTTGCTAGGTGATCGTGTGGTTTCAATTCTTGCACGAGTTAGATTTTGTAAGCACGCAAACCAAGATCTTTCTGCAATATCTTCCATATCCGTAGATGGACACATATCCAATTCATGTGTACGATGGCGGATAGACTGATTCGGGTTTTCTTCTACGCTATGCTCTACAGCAGCAATGACTTCTTCTGTACGCACTGTACGATGTCTATGTGGATGCGTATTATCATTTAGAGTAAACTTGGTGCGATAACGTTCCATAGTTATTCGAATTAATTGCTCTGATGGACGATTATGTTGACCATAAAATGAACGTAGTGTGCGATGTGTTTCGAACAGAACCATAATTTTCAAAATAAATTTGCACAATTTGCAAGCGTTGTTCAGGCGTCAGTCTATTCATGTTGAAATGCCAAACCAAACTAAACATAAATCACTTGACAGCTGACAAAATGGCCGCCAGTTAAAAAAGTGTTACCAATTTAAAGTTCTATACCTCTAAAAAAACATCCGTTACAATTGGAGGAAAATTATTGAATAGAAATAGATGAATCAGCCATACCTATTTATGATTAATCTATTAAAAATTTTTTAGGGAAGTAAGTAGTAGGTAATAAGTAGTAGTAAGTCAAGAGTGAATAGGTTACTTCTAGGCAAGCGTGCTTCATTTTCGACCACATCGCCACTTATCATCAGGTGAGGTGGCTAAATTATCAATATTAACAATTATAAAAAGAATGATTTTTGGTATCGCTTCTCGTTGGGCGTAGTTGTATGTCCTTCGTACGGTGTACGATCGGTTGTCGGTACGTGCAGCGCTGACGCGGCTGCCGAAGGTGTTCGCGTCGTTCGTGGAGGACCAGTACATGTCGGTGTTCGCCATCCTGCTGCCCTACACCAACCCGTCGCGCTACAACCACTACGTGGTGTCGCTGGCGCACCACGTCATCGCCGCCTGGTTCCTCAAGTGCCGCCTCTCCTACCGGAGGAACTTCGTGCGCTTCATTATACACGTGAGTCAAACACAAACCATACAGTTCGTCATCAACAACTTAGCCTTTTCCCAACGATGTTGGAGTTGGCTTCCAGTGTAACCGGACGCAGCTGAGTATTAGTGTTTTACCTGGAGCGTCTGCGTATCTGACCTGCACAAGCCAGTAGCTGGGTAACACGCACCCCTTGGCTAGACCAGTGTCAGATTTCCTGGCTTCTGACTCCCCGTAACGACTGTCAAAGATGTCCAAATGCCAGCCGGGACCAGCGGCTTAACGTACTTTCCGAGGCACGCGGGTGTCACGCCGCCAACTTCCAAACCAAAAAAAAAACAATAGCACTTTTTGCCCGATCCTGGAATAAGTTAGTGACAAGGTACAAAATATGTGCAACGTCCTGTAACACAGGCTCGCCTAGCACACGAGTTCAGAGGGGCTTCACTTGAAAAATGTAATATTTTTATGTTCAATAAATTATTATTATTAACTGGGCTTAACCTAGGCGGATTCCTGTGCTATAAGCACCGAACGATCACCTTTTGACTATGATGTGTAGTTAAAATAGAGAAATAGGTGTTAAATTTTGACGGAAAAATCTTTCATTTAAGGAAACACAGTATCATAACAAATTAATATAATCCTTAATTCATGGAAATACGTTCGTGTGCGTGTCGGCCGCTAACATTGCATGAGTGTATGCGTCTGCGTAAGGATATTGTATGACGCAGACGAGGTTTGCGTTTAGTAAGGATAACTATTTTATAAAATATGTCTAGGTTTGGGTTCAATTTATTAAGTTATGGATGTTGTTTTAAACTTATAATTTAATATTCTAATTGGGGTTTCTGAGGTATTGCGCTTAATCTGTAACACTATATGCTTCAAAAACAAAACTGAAAAGGAACAAAGTTCTTTAACCCACTCTGAGATTTAAGCATTGAGATTTATACGAGTAAATGTAGACCAAGCTCTCTTAAAAGTCTTGTATGTGAACCACTACGTTGCGTAAAACTAAGAAGTGAAATTCGCTGCCGGAGTCTGTGTTTCCTGATAGCTATAACCTGTTCGAACTCAGGTTCATTAATTTGGTGTGAAAACTGTTCTTAAAACGGTGAAGAAAACCATTGGGAGGAAACCAACATGTCCTAGCACCGAAAATCCTAAGACATCCATTTCCATCAACTGTCTCATAGAGAGAAGGCCTATGTCCAAGCAGTGGAAACGTCACCGACTAATTATGTGGGAAATTACTATCGCCGACTAGCCACCACCTGCATGTGGAGTGTGAGTAACGCCCGCTCTGTCCGGCAGGGCCTGCACAACTACATCATCATGCCGTTCGAGGAGCAGCTGCAGTACAAGTCCAACGCCTTCCAGAGCGCCAACGAAGACTCCTCCAACCGACAGCGCAGCTCCAGTCTGGTGAGACCATTCTAGATTACACGGCCGATGATACAGGGCTCAATTAATCATTTGCTTTATTGGAGTGGTGCCAACGTATATAACTAGCATTTGTTCGGTACGTTCGTATTCGCCTACCTCGAAATTTACGATAAGGCTAGATATTCGGCACCTTATTGTTTTCAAGCTATCTCGAACTCTACTGCATGTATATATGTGAAAAATAGGTATGTTAAGCATTAGAACAAAGTAGATATTATTAATTCTGTTGTAAAACAAACAGAATTGGTTGAAGAAACTGTCATCAAACTGGCATCAAATCGCGCAGTTACAATCCATTCCGTTCCAGCTGCATTACTTTATCATTTATCGCCTCTGACTTCCCATATTTACTAATTCACGTGTTTAAGTTTTATTTATGATCGCTGAGGTTGATATTGACATCCAATTCAAGAAAATGACCGCATTTTCTTAAGAGTGGAACAAACAGATCACACGACAAAACAGAATGGGTACGAGGGTGACACTGTAAGTTCTTAGAAAAGCAAAAACTGAAGAAACTAGCAAGTTATTAGTTTTATTATATCTTTTCAAAATAGTGTCCGTTTACATCAATACATCGCTGCATGATGTAACCTCTCTCTCGACGGGTCTCTTCGACGGCATTTTAAAACGCAGCCACTGCTTCCTCGGCGTCCTTAAAACGATTTCCTCAAAGTTTTTCTTTTATTATCGGAAATAAATAAAAATCGCATGGGGCTATAGAGTGGGTCACCCAGTAATTCCACGTCTGACGTCGCCAAGTAGTCGATTGTTTGCTTGACGGTGTGCGACGAGGCGTTGTCGTGGTGAAGGAGGATCGTCTCGAGGTCGTTTCTCCCGAACTTTTTCCAAGACAAGTGGCAAACAATTGTTAGTGTACCACTCTGCAGTAACTATTTTTCGATCCTCTAAAACAATTGTTGCGTAATGACCTGTCTTTCCGAAGAACGAGCCCACCATCTTTTTTCCTACGCTTCGACCTCTCTTCACCTTAGTTGGCAACTCCTCGGAAGGAAACACCCAGACCGCAGACTGTGTCTTAGTTCAGAATCATAACAATAAATCCAGCTTTCGTCACCCGTAAGTATGTCGAATACAGCATTTGAAGACCTCCGTTAAATCTTTGAACCATTTCATGACACCAATCAATACGACGGAGTTTTTGGGCCTCTGTCAAATTATGAGGTGTCCACCGGGCACAAAGCTTCCTGACCACTAAATGTTCATGTAGGATTTTGTGCACTTGATGCCTAACTTGTCCGAATCTGCTGATAAGTCACTCTTTTGTTAGTCTCTATCCTACGCCGCACAACACTGATGTTATCTTCAGTCGTTGCCGTAGAAGGCCGTCCCTCCGGCAGATCATCGGTGAGATTAGTGCGACCACGTTTAAACTCATTAAACCCATTGTAAACAGTGGCACGAGATGGGGCTTCATCGTGAAAGGCCAATCGAAGTCTATCATAACTTTCTTGTTGACAGACTGATTTCTTAAGTGACATCGACAGTCATTAAAATCATTGTACGAAAATTTTCTCGCGTTAAATACATGCTGACGTGACACCAAGGAACTTGTACCTAAACTGGAATGCGGACGCGAAGCTCAAATCCGTTCCGAAGAGTATACCCTCGAAGGACCTAGCTATCTCTTTCTAGTAGTGTGGATATCAATTCGCGATAAACGTAAGGACAATTTTATTTGATGCAATATTTGCAGGATTTTTTAGACACTTATTATTAACCTTACAAATGATGTATTTCTGTTACCGCTATAACAAAAAATACTAAAAATTAATTAAAATAAATATTTAAGGGAGACTCCCATACAACAGTTGTGATTTTTTTGGCGCTTTTTATAGGTAATGGTTCCGTACCATTCATTACCTACCTATAAAAATACCCTTCATGTGCGAGTCCGACTCGTACTTGGCCAGTTTTTTCTTAACAACGTATTAAATAGAAAGAAAGAAATAAATTCAATTATAAATACAAAGGTCTGTATCGGTCTGTTACGCTTTCACGGTTAAATCACAGAGCCGCTTTCGAAAAAATTTGGCATGGAGATAGTTTAAAACCCTGGGAACTATATAGGGTTCTTTCTATCTCAGATTTTTGAACAGTTGCTCGGTAGCGCGATATAACAGAATTCTACGTGGGCGAAAAGCTAGTTCTCAATATATATATCTGAGGAACTTATATTGAGCGCGCTAATTTCTATAATAAACCCTTCCTTATGCGGGCTAAATGCAAAATTGGTTTTGCAAACTTTATTGCGTTGAATTATAAACTTTCAAAGTGGTTAAGACCCGTGATACAAATACAATTATTGCAGATACAGAATTAATAACAGAATCACCAGCTGGCAATTCTTCGAAGGCTTGGCCTTGATAGGCAGTGGTATAGACGTCCTAACAAACGTGCATTAATTGGTAATCTATGTTTATTCGACACTTGTACGGTTAGAGCCAGTAGACTAAAATAAAATGATGCAATGTTTATATATAATTAAAACTACTAAAACCCTTCATGAAAGACGATGATTGTAAATAGAAAGAATAACAGAAGAGATATAATTTATTTCTGTATATATTTATTTAGGTTAACCTACAATTGTTTACACTATACATTTGTATGAAACAGTCATATTACATTTATAAGTGTAAAAATTAATTACAGGCTAACACCACATGTGCTATTTAAGGTTAGAAATCAATATTATTAACATACATAATTCTAAACATAAAGGAGGCAGATCGAATGTTAATTATAAGGTTATTATTATTAGGTTGGTTCTATATTTTCTAGTTCCTCATATGTTGCAGCTGCAGGTTTGTTACAAGATTGGCTTGACACACAACCCTAAAAATGTATTACACTATTATTAGTTAAAAGTATGGAAATAATCTTTAAATTATGAATTACTAGCTTCTGCCCGCAACTTCGTCCGCGTAGAAGTCGAAAATATTCCACGGGATCCCGTCCCCGACTTGCTTGACAAAGATTATATTAGCTCGGCTAATATGCATGATATAAATATAATTTATAGCCTATAGCACTCAGGGATAATGCAGCTACATGTAAGCGAAAGAATTTTCAAAATCGGTTCGGTAGTTTCAGAGATTACCCCATACATACAAACTTACAAATTTTACCTCTTTATAATATTAGTATAGATTATTATTTGTCGACATTAACTAACTGCAGTGGATAAAAGTTAAGTAATTAAGTTATAAGTAATTATTAATATAATAAACTACACTTGTAAGCAAGTTTGCGTAGCTGAGTTTTTGGCCAAAATGATATAAAATATTTTTGCCATCAATTTGCTAAGCAAAAGTAAATAAAACAACTAAAATGTCGACTTTTATGCTCATTAATTTGACTCCTTTCATAACTTTCACTTACCAGATCTTTGAATGTGCCCAGTACAGGTTGTATATTCTTTTCTTTAGTGGGTTTTAATATTATAGTACTTACATTTATTTGTTTCGCTGACAGGAATCTAAAATAATAATAGATTGATGAGAACAAAATTGTAGTATTTATGGTTAAGATAGATTCAAAATGAAAATTCATCTTGCTATGCTCATATTCTACATATTTCGAAACGGTGATCTTCATGTCACTTGTAAAGATTGATAACTTACTTTAGAGAAAATGGACGGAATTGCATCATTTGATCTTGTTTCGAAATGCAATATTACTTCGGGCTTGAAATGGCGGCTACAAATTTTGGAACCGTTTCTGACCCTTTTCTGTGTAGAACACTGAGCCACCGGACTCGAAGATCATCATTTTTAGGAAAGCTTAAAATAACAAAAAATAATATATAATGAGAAGAAAGAAAAATAATAAATAAGAAGAATAAAGAGAACATTCTCTTTTACATTGAAAACATAGTCACCCTAAATGCAATTTGTAAACAAAGTCACAAAACTTACTTAAAAAAGGAAATTCCAGACCCGGGGTACCCTTTTCACTCTTGCAATTAACCACAAAACACGTTCTTACCATGGTTACAATAACTTGCACTTTAATATTACGAAAACTCACAAAATTAAATATAATTCAAATTTACAAACATACAGATGTCAAGTAAACGTCAGTCGGCAACGTAGTAATTGCCAGGTATAGTATAATATATCACTACTAATTCTTGCAAATTCCATTTTATTTTGGTTTAAACATCTTGTGTTTGCATGTTAAAATAACTTTAATTTTCATTAATATGCATACAGTAATAATGGTAATTCATTTTAAAGATAGAATTCCAAAGAAGTTTAAAACTAGGTGTTATTACTACAACAGACAGGTCGAAAAAATTACCATTGAAATAAATATTTTTAATCTGACACACAGAAGAAAGGGACACAGTCCACACACGGCACTGTCTCGCTCGGAACGAATAGTTCCTTCAGTTTTATACGTGCAAGTTTATACTCTATTGTTTAACAGCTAAGAAAGACTTTCTGTATTCTTTGAGTCATTCGTAAGCAATCCAGTTAGTAGGTAGAAGATCCTTGCGTGACACAGACAATTTTCAATTTGCCGCCAAATCGTAAACAAATGACAAATTAATAAAATACATACACAATAATAATGGCAAAGAGTTCCATTTTCAAAATTTGAACTTATTTTTTTATATTATGTCGTTTACAAGTGGCCAGTTCTAAAAAAATTCAGTATCGCCCTCGTATGGATTATAACTGCGATTCCAGGCTTATTTTTTTTAAGTTAGATAACACTCTTCTATAATCAATGCTATATTATTTGGAAACAAAATAACATGTTCGTCGCACATTCTAAGGTCTTTATGTCGAAGAACGATCAAATATCAAAACATATTTATTTTTGTTGCGCAAGGCTACAAAAATAAATAAGACACTATATTGTATGTTTTTCTGTGGTGGAATCAAGCTTTAAAGCGTCAATAGCCTAATAGCTAAGGTTTCAGACTTGTGATCGAGAGAGCACGGGTTTGAACCGCACCCATTACACTATTGTCGCGAACCCATTCCAGATATAAGCATATTTAGCTTAGTTGGAGTGGTTAACAATATTGCTAGTGATGGCAACACAACCCACATTGCTAGTTCTCTTAAGCTAGGTCGTTTAATTCGTGTGTTACCCCCATATAGGGTTCCAAAGCGGTGTCCCGCGCTCCCCTGGGCGGGCGGGGTGGCGCCTCGGCGTCGGCGGCCTTCCACGTGGAGCTCACCGAGACCTGCCTCGACCTGCTGGCGCGCTACACCTCCACGCCCTGCAGCGTCAAGCCGCACAGGTACCACCAAGCGGACCCTCATGTGTCCTTCCACCTGGAGCTCACCGAGACCTGCCTCGACCTGCTGGCGCGCTACACCTCCACGCCCTGCAGCGTCAAGCCGCACAGGTACCACCAAGCGGACCCTCATGTGTCCTTCCACCTGGAGCTCACCGAGACCTGCCTCGACCTGCTGGCGCGCTACACCTCCACGCCCTGCAGCGTCAAGCCGCACAGGTACCACCAAGCGGACCCTCATGTGTCCTTCCACCTGGAGCTCACCGAGACCTGCCTCGACCTGCTGGCGCGCTACACCTCCACGCCCTGCAGCGTCAAGCCGCACAGGTACCACCAAGCGGACCCTCATGTGTCCTTCCACCTGGAGCTCACCGAGACCTGCCTCGACCTGCTGGCGCGCTACACCTCCACGCCCTGCAGCGTCAAGCCGCACAGGTACCACCAAGCGGACCCTCATGTGTCCTTCCACCTGGAGCTCACCGAGACCTGCCTCGACCTGCTGGCGCGCTACACCTCCACGCCCTGCAGCGTCAAGCCGCACAGGTACCACCAAGCGGACCCTCATGTGTCCTTCCACCTGGAGCTCACCGAGACCTGCCTCGACCTGCTGGCGCGCTACACCTCCACGCCCTGCAGCGTCAAGCCGCACAGGTACCACCAAGCGGACCCTCATGTGTCCTTCCACCTGGAGCTCACCGAGACCTGCCTCGACCTGCTGGCGCGCTACACCTCCACGCCCTGCAGCGTCAAGCCGCACAGGTACCACCAAGCGGACCCTCATGTGTCCTTCCACCTGGAGCTCACCGAGACCTGCCTCGACCTGCTGGCGCGCTACACCTCCACGCCCTGCAGCGTCAAGCCGCACAGGTACCACCAAGCGGACCCTCATGTGTCCTTCCACCTGGAGCTCACCGAGACCTGCCTCGACCTGCTGGCGCGCTACACCTCCACGCCCTGCAGCGTCAAGCCGCACAGGTACCACCAAGCGGACCCTCATGTGTCCTTCCACCTGGAGCTCACCGAGACCTGCCTCGACCTGCTGGCGCGCTACACCTCCACGCCCTGCAGCGTCAAGCCGCACAGGTACCACCAAGCGGACCCTCATGTGTCCTTCCACCTGGAGCTCACCGAGACCTGCCTCGACCTGCTGGCGCGCTACACCTCCACGCCCTGCAGCGTCAAGCCGCACAGGTACCACCAAGCGGACCCTCATGTGTCCTTCCACCTGGAGCTCACCGAGACCTGCCTCGACCTGCTGGCGCGCTACACCTCCACGCCCTGCAGCGTCAAGCCGCACAGGTACCACCAAGCGGACCCTCATGTGTCCTTCCACCTGGAGCTCACCGAGACCTGCCTCGACCTGCTGGCGCGCTACACCTCCACGCCCTGCAGCGTCAAGCCGCACAGGTACCACCAAGCGGACCCTCATGTGTCCTTCCACCTGGAGCTCACCGAGACCTGCCTCGACCTGCTGGCGCGCTACACCTCCACGCCCTGCAGCGTCAAGCCGCACAGGTACCACCAAGCGGACCCTCATGTGTCCTTCCACCTGGAGCTCACCGAGACCTGCCTCGACCTGCTGGCGCGCTACACCTCCACGCCCTGCAGCGTCAAGCCGCACAGGTACCACCAAGCGGACCCTCATGTGTCCTTCCACCTGGAGCTCACCGAGACCTGCCTCGACCTGCTGGCGCGCTACACCTCCACGCCCTGCAGCGTCAAGCCGCACAGGTACCACCAAGCGGACCCTCATGTGTCCTTCCACCTGGAGCTCACCGAGACCTGCCTCGACCTGCTGGCGCGCTACACCTCCACGCCCTGCAGCGTCAAGCCGCACAGGTACCACCAAGCGGACCCTCATGTGTCCTTCCACCTGGAGCTCACCGAGACCTGCCTCGACCTGCTGGCGCGCTACACCTCCACGCCCTGCAGCGTCAAGCCGCACAGGTACCACCAAGCGGACCCTCATGTTCCCTTCCACCTGGAGCTCACCGAGACCTGCCTCGACCTGCTGGCGCGCTACACCTCCACGCCCTGCAGCGTCAAGCCGCACAGGTACCACCAAGCGGACCCTCATGTGTCCTTCCACCTGGAGCTCACCGAGACCTGCCTCGACCTGCTGGCGCGCTACACCTCCACGCCCTGCAGCGTCAAGCCGCACAGGTACCACCAAGCGGACCCTCATGTGTCCTTCCACCTGGAGCTCACCGAGACCTGCCTCGACCTGCTGGCGCGCTACACCTCCACGCCCTGCAGCGTCAAGCCGCACAGGTACCACCAAGCGGACCCTCATGTGTCCTTCCACCTGGAGCTCACCGAGACCTGCCTCGACCTGCTGGCGCGCTACACCTCCACGCCCTGCAGCGTCAAGCCGCACAGGTACCACCAAGCGGACCCTCATGTGTCCTTCCACCTGGAGCTCACCGAGACCTGCCTCGACCTGCTGGCGCGCTACACCTCCACGCCCTGCAGCGTCAAGCCGCACAGGTACCACCAAGCGGACCCTCATGTTCCCTTCCACCTGGAGCTCACCGAGACCTGCCTCGACCTGCTGGCGCGCTACACCTCCACGCCCTGCAGCGTCAAGCCGCACAGGTACCACCAAGCGGACCCTCATGTGTCCTTCCACCTGGAGCTCACCGAGACCTGCCTCGACCTGCTGGCGCGCTACACCTCCACGCCCTGCAGCGTCAAGCCGCACAGGTACCACCAAGCGGACCCTCATGTGTCCTTCCACCTGGAGCTCACCGAGACCTGCCTCGACCTGCTGGCGCGCTACACCTCCACGCCCTGCAGCGTCAAGCCGCACAGGTACCACCAAGCGGACCCTCATGTGTCCTTCCACCTGGAGCTCACCGAGACCTGCCTCGACCTGCTGGCGCGCTACACCTCCACGCCCTGCAGCGTCAAGCCGCACAGGTACCACCAAGCGGACCCTCATGTGTCCTTCCACCTGGAGCTCACCGAGACCTGCCTCGACCTGCTGGCGCGCTACACCTCCACGCCCTGCAGCGTCAAGCCGCACAGGTACCACCAAGCGGACCCTCATGTTCCCTTCCACCTGGAGCTCACCGAGACCTGCCTCGACCTGCTGGCGCGCTACACCTCCACGCCCTGCAGCGTCAAGCCGCACAGGTACCACCAAGCGGACCCTCATGTTCCCTTCCACCTGGAGCTCACCGAGACCTGCCTCGACCTGCTGGCGCGCTACACCTCCACGCCCTGCAGCGTCAAGCCGCACAGGTACCACCAAGCGGACCCTCATGTTCCCTTCCACCTGGAGCTCACCGAGACCTGCCTCGACCTGCTGGCGCGCTACACCTCCACGCCCTGCAGCGTCAAGCCGCACAGGTACCACCAAGCGGACCCTCATGTTCCCTTCCACCTGGAGCTCACCGAGACCTGCCTCGACCTGCTGGCGCGCTACACCTCCACGCCCTGCAGCGTCAAGCCGCACAGGTACCACCAAGCGGACCCTCATGTTCCCTTCCACCTGGAGCTCACCGAGACCTGCCTCGACCTGCTGGCGCGCTACACCTCCACGCCCTGCAGCGTCAAGCCGCACAGGTACAGTCGGCCAAGAAAGTGGTGTACCACCCTAAGGTTGAATATCGCTTGCAGATTCATAGGTGATAAAGATTAGTTTCGCTTGCAGATCGATCTGACAACTTCTATTGCTGTCTTTATCTGATTATTGATAACGACTATTACTGTTTGTAACGTGACAGCTGTTCTTAGTTTGAACTTGATGGAACCAATGACGTCGTAAAATCAACGGCGGGGGGCTGTAGATTTTGATGACAAAATTGTATCTACAAATTCAGAATTGTAATCAACAAGTTACATAAAATTGTAAAGGCACAAGGCGAGTCCACAAACCTACAATTTCTGTAAACTTGTAATTACAATATCAATAAAAAACAAGCTAAAAATAGATTTATCCTTTTATTAAATTTCTACAATCAATTTGAAAATACTTATAACAAACAAAAACATAGCATATATAGTAATATTTAGAAGATATTGAAAATTTTTAAAAATTAGAAACGGGTGTAACCGCCGTTGGCCTCTATAACCTCTAAAAGACGAGACCTCATTGAACCAACAAGCCGTGAGCAAATATCGGTTCCCCGCATTTCCTCCCAGATATAATTACAGTGACTAATAAGAGCTTGTTTGGTTCTTTCATTTTGATGCGACCATCGTTGGACCATAAGGCCCCAAAGATTTTCTATCGGGTTGAGGTCCGGCGATCTTGAGGGCCACTGAATTACCCTTACGTCAGTGTGTGAACGAAACCAGGCTCTTACGATCCTCGCATTATGAATTGAACAATTATCTTGAACAAAATCAAATTGTGGCACTTCGTTCTCCGGGTAAACATTACGGACTGTCGGTAGCATTGCATTCTGAAGCACGTCGATATAATTTACAGCCGTCGCTCGAGGAGGTAGAGAACACAATTCTCCTACACCATCCGTACTCATCCAGCCCCAAATATTTACGGAAATTCGACCTGATTCTCTATTTGGGATCACATGATCATCTTTATACCGTGTTGAATTATATCGCCAAAGGTGAAGACGTCCATGCTGACTGGATTTAAACGTTTTTTCATCACAAAACACTGTATTAGACCAATCAAACTCTAAGTGCTCTCTGGCGAAGTTCAGACGAGCAAGTCTGTGAGCATCCGTCAAATATATTTTCTTGGCGTAATGCCTGTGGTGCAACCCCATGTAATGTAGATGATTCCTTATTGTTTGGGCACTCACATCGAACATCTCCGCAAAATGTTTTGTGGGCTTAAAACCATTGATTTCATATTCCCGTCTCATGAATTCTCTATCGTTATTGGAGAGTGCAGGCCGGCGACCACTTCTTCTGTGATCCAACAAACTTCCCTCCTCTCCTTCACGACGAATCCAAAAGCGGACAGAACGCCTCGATATATTCAAATTCCGGGATATCGCACTGATACTGCTTCCCTCATTAAATTGGGCAATTATTTGTGCTCTTTCGGCAATGGTCAAGTTGGCAGGCATTGAGATGATTTTATATGCAGTTGATTGAAAAATAACACGGAAAATATATCGATTTTTTGCATATATTTGACAAAATGTCAATTGTCAGTTTTCTTTTTCAAATGGAATTCGGTTGTCTAAATAGTTTTTATTACTTTTGTTTGGAAACATTTCAATTGCTTTGTAGAAACTAATGTCCTTTTCATTTATACTAAAGGTTAAAATGTCATGTACTTATATGTGACATATGACGTATGAATACTAAATACATAGGTTTACGTCATGATAATGTTGTCTCTTTCAGTAATATCTTTTTATAACGAACCTTGTTGTAATTTTCGATGACCGGGAAACTAAATCAAAACTGGTACACCACTTTCTTGGCCGACCGTACCACCAAGCGGACCCTCATGTTCCCTTCCACCTGGAGCTCACCGAGACCTGCCTCGACCTGCTGGCGCGCTACACCTCCACGCCCTGCAGCGTCAAGCCGCACAGGTACCACCAAGCGGACCCTCATGTTCCCTTCCACCTGGAGCTCACCGAGACCTGCCTCGACCTGCTGGCGCGCTACACCTCCACGCCCTGCAGCGTCAAGCCGCACAGGTACCACCAAGCGGACCCTCATGTTCCCTTCCACCTGGAGCTCACCGAGACCTGCCTCGACCTGCTGGCGCGCTACACCTCCACGCCCTGCAGCGTCAAGCCGCACAGGTACCACCAAGCGGACCCTCATGTTCCCTTCCACCTGGAGCTCACCGAGACCTGCCTCGACCTGCTGGCGCGCTACACCTCCACGCCCTGCAGCGTCAAGCCGCACAGGTACCACCAAGCGGACCCTCATGTTCCCTTCCACCTGGAGCTCACCGAGACCTGCCTCGACCTGCTGGCGCGCTACACCTCCACGCCCTGCAGCGTCAAGCCGCACAGGTACCACCAAGCGGACCCTCATGTTCCCTTCCACCTGGAGCTCACCGAGACCTGCCTCGACCTGCTGGCGCGCTACACCTCCATGCCCTGCAGCGTCAAGCCGCACAGGTACCACCAAGCGGACCCTCATGTTCCCTTCCACCTGGAGCTCACCGAGACCTGCCTCGACCTGCTGGCGCGCTACACCTCCACGCCCTGCAGCGTCAAGCCGCACAGGTACCACCAAGCGGACCCTCATGTTCCCTTCCACCTGGAGCTCACCGAGACCTGCCTCGACCTGCTGGCGCGCTACACCTCCACGCCCTGCAGCGTCAAGCCGCACAGGTACCACCAAGCGGACCCTCATGTGTCCTTCCACCTGGAGCTCACCGAGACCTGCCTCGACCTGCTGGCGCGCTACACCTCCACGCCCTGCAGCGTCAAGCCGCACAGGTACCACCAAGCGGACCCTCATGTGTCCTTCCACCTGGAGCTCACCGAGACCTGCCTCGACCTGCTGGCGCGCTACACCTCCACGCCCTGCAGCGTCAAGCCGCACAGGTACCACCAAGCGGACCCTCATGTTCCCTTCCACCTGGAGCTCACCGAGACCTGCCTCGACCTGCTGGCGCGCTACACCTCCACGCCCTGCAGCGTCAAGCCGCACAGGTACCACCAAGCGGACCCTCATGTTCCCTTCCACCTGGAGCTCACCGAGACCTGCCTCGACCTGCTGGCGCGCTACACCTCCACGCCCTGCAGCGTCAAGCCGCACAGGTACCACCAAGCGGACCCTCATGTTCCCTTCCACCTGGAGCTCACCGAGACCTGCCTCGACCTGCTGGCGCGCTACACCTCCACGCCCTGCAGCGTCAAGCCGCACAGGTACCACCAAGCGGACCCTCATGTTCCCTTCCACCTGGAGCTCACCGAGACCTGCCTCGACCTGCTGGCGCGCTACACCTCCACGCCCTGCAGCGTCAAGCCGCACAGGTACCACCAAGCGGACCCTCATGTTCCCTTCCACCTGGAGCTCACCGAGACCTGCCTCGACCTGCTGGCGCGCTACACCTCCACGCCCTGCAGCGTCAAGCCGCACAGGTACCACCAAGCGGACCCTCATGTTCCCTTCCACCTGGAGCTCACCGAGACCTGCCTCGACCTGCTGGCGCGCTACACCTCCACGCCCTGCAGCGTCAAGCCGCACAGGTACCACCAAGCGGACCCTCATGTTCCCTTCCACCTGGAGCTCACCGAGACCTGCCTCGACCTGCTGGCGCGCTACACCTCCACGCCCTGCAGCGTCAAGCCGCACGGGTACCACCAAGCGGACCCTCATGTGTCCTTCCACCTGGAGCTCACCGAGACCTGCCTCGACCTGCTGGCGCGCTACACCTCCACGCCCTGCAGCGTCAAGCCGCACAGGTACCACCAAGCGGACCCTCATGTTCCCTTCCACCTGGGGCTCACCGAGACCTGCCTCGACCTGCTGGCGCGCTACACCTCCACGCCCTGCAGCGTCAAGCCGCACAGGTACCACCAAGCGGACCCTCATGTTCCCTTCCACCTGGAGCTCACCGAGACCTGCCTCGACCTGCTGGCGCGCTACACCTCCACGCCCTGCAGCGTCAAGCCGCACAGGTACCACCAAGCGGACCCTCATGTTCCCTTCCACCTGGAGCTCACCGAGACCTGCCTCGACCTGCTGGCGCGCTACACCTCCACGCCCTGCAGCGTCAAGCCGCACGGGTACCACCAAGCGGACCCTCATGTGTCCTTCCACCTGGAGCTCACCGAGACCTGCCTCGACCTGCTGGCGCGCTACACCTCCACGCCCTGCAGCGTCAAGCCGCACAGGTACCACCAAGCGGACCCTCATGTTCCCTTCCACCTGGAGCTCACCGAGACCTGCCTCGACCTGCTGGCGCGCTACACCTCCACGCCCTGCAGCGTCAAGCCGCACAGGTACCACCAAGCGGACCCTCATGTTCCCTTCCACCTGGAGCTCACCGAGACCTGCCTCGACCTGCTGGCGCGCTACACCTCCACGCCCTGCAGCGTCAAGCCGCACAGGTACCACCAAGCGGACCCTCATGTTCCCTTCCACCTGGGGCTCACCGAGACCTGCCTCGACCTGCTGGCGCGCTACACCTCCACGCCCTGCAGCGTCAAGCCGCACAGGTACCACCAAGCGGACCCTCATGTTCCCTTCCACCTGGAGCTCACCGAGACCTGCCTCGACCTGCTGGCGCGCTACACCTCCACGCCCTGCAGCGTCAAGCCGCACAGGTACCACCAAGCGGACCCTCATGTTCCCTTCCACCTGGAGCTCACCGAGACCTGCCTCGACCTGCTGGCGCGCTACACCTCCACGCCCTGCAGCGTCAAGCCGCACAGGTACCACCAAGCGGACCCTCATGTTCCCTTCCACCTGGAGCTCACCGAGACCTGCCTCGACCTGCTGGCGCGCTACACCTCCACGCCCTGCAGCGTCAAGCCGCACAGGTACCACCAAGCGGACCCTCATGTTCCCTTCCACCTGGAGCTCACCGAGACCTGCCTCGACCTGCTGGCGCGCTACACCTCCACGCCCTGCAGCGTCAAGCCGCACAGGTACCACCAAGCGGACCCTCATGTTCCCTTCCACCTGGGGCTCACCGAGACCTGCCTCGACCTGCTGGCGCGCTACACCTCCACGCCCTGCAGCGTCAAGCCGCACAGGTACCACCAAGCGGACCCTCATGTTCCCTTCCACCTGGAGCTCACCGAGACCTGCCTCGACCTGCTGGCGCGCTACACCTCCACGCCCTGCAGCGTCAAGCCGCACAGGTACCACCAAGCGGACCCTCATGTTCCCTTCCACCTGGAGCTCACCGAGACCTGCCTCGACCTGCTGGCGCGCTACACCTCCACGCCCTGCAGCGTCAAGCCGCACAGGTACCACCAAGCGGACCCTCATGTTCCCTTCCACCTGGAGCTCACCGAGACCTGCCTCGACCTGCTGGCGCGCTACACCTCCACGCCCTGCAGCGTCAAGCCGCACAGGTACCACCAAGCGGACCCTCATGTTCCCTTCCACCTGGAGCTCACCGAGACCTGCCTCGACCTGCTGGCGCGCTACACCTCCACGCCCTGCAGCGTCAAGCCGCACAGGTACCACCAAGCGGACCCTCATGTTCCCTTCCACCTGGAGCTCACCGAGACCTGCCTCGACCTGCTGGCGCGCTACACCTCCACGCCCTGCAGCGTCAAGCCGCACAGGTACCACCAAGCGGACCCTCATGTTCCCTTCCACCTGGAGCTCACCGAGACCTGCCTCGACCTGCTGGCGCGCTACACCTCCACGCCCTGCAGCGTCAAGCCGCACAGGTACCACCAAGCGGACCCTCATGTTCCCTTCCACCTGGAGCTCACCGAGACCTGCCTCGACCTGCTGGCGCGCTACACCTCCACGCCCTGCAGCGTCAAGCCGCACAGGTACCACCAAGCGGACCCTCATGTTCCCTTCCACCTGGAGCTCACCGAGACCTGCCTCGACCTGCTGGCGCGCTACACCTCCACGCCCTGCAGCGTCAAGCCGCACAGGTACCACCAAGCGGACCCTCATGTTCCCTTCCACCTGGAGCTCACCGAGACCTGCCTCGACCTGCTGGCGCGCTACACCTCCACGCCCTGCAGCGTCAAGCCGCACAGGTACCACCAAGCGGACCCTCATGTTCCCTTCCACCTGGAGCTCACCGAGACCTGCCTCGACCTGCTGGCGCGCTACACCTCCACGCCCTGCAGCGTCAAGCCGCACAGGTACCACCAAGCGGACCCTCATGTTCCCTTCCACCTGGAGCTCACCGAGACCTGCCTCGACCTGCTGGCGCGCTACACCTCCACGCCCTGCAGCGTCAAGCCGCACAGGTACCACCAAGCGGACCCTCATGTTCCCTTCCACCTGGAGCTCACCGAGACCTGCCTCGACCTGCTGGCGCGCTACACCTCCACGCCCTGCAGCGTCAAGCCGCACAGGTACCACCAAGCGGACCCTCATGTTTCCTTGTACCCAAAACGCAGAGCTCTTGCCCACTGACACTAACTGCACACAACACTAGTCTTCGCTTACACAATCTCCCTTCACACTCACCCAATCACAGTCACAGAAACACACACTCATACAGACACTTTTGCTGTTAAAGCCAATCCAAAATTAAATAAATAGTTGTGCCCAGTTATATTTCTTTGACTCAAAATGTAAAAACTAGTGGTTTTAACAAAAGCATTTTTCTTGCCTAAATGGATATTTCACAATGTATTTTACACAAAATTTTAAACTGGAAAGGAGAATTGACACAAACCTCCTAACACCCTTTCTTGACAGATGTTGAGGCTGACTGGCTTTTCCGACTGCTTCAGTACATACTGTAATATGACTAGCCTTTGTCGTTGATGCACTTCGTAATGAGGAATAAGCTTGCTATCTGTCACGGGTTGCGTGATAACTCGTAAGCTGCAATAAGGTAAGTTGGTTGGTAGTTGTGAGGCGGTTGCAGTGATGTATTGGTGTGTTGTTCCAGGAGCGACACGGCGGAGTTCCTGTTCAGCGGCGGGCAGGCCATGACGTGGCTGGTGGGGCACAAGCTCGTCACCATCACCACGTCGGGCTGCCTGCAGAACTCCATCAAGCAGGGCCTGTGCGACCGGTCAGTCACATGCTCTCTAACATGCACTTTATATCACTACTAGCTTGTGCCAGCGGCTTCGCCCGCGTGAGAAGTTTTTCCCGTGTAAATCCCGATCCCGTGGGAATTTCGCAAAATCCTTTCTTAGCGGATGCCTACGTCATAACATCTACCTGCATGCCAAATTTCAGTCCGATCCGTCCAGTGGTTTGGGCTGTGCGTTGATAGATCACTATGTCAGTCATTCAGTCAGTCAGTCACCTTTGAGTTATATATATTTAGATTAAGAAAGAAAATTGCGTTTATTGCCACATAAAAACAAATAAGAAAAATACATTATGAATAATAAAAAGCAATATTGTGCCAAAGGGGCCTGAGCTTTAGTCTTGTCGCAAAATATATATCATCATTTAGCTTAGTCTTTTGGATTCGGCTTCGACTCAAACGGGATGTAGCTGAATTCCAGTATTTTACATGTACCTATCTGACCTTCACAATTCTGTAGCTGGGAAACACGATAACCTTTAAGAAGACTTGTGTCAAATTTTCTGGTTTATGATTACCAGTAAAAGCTGGCAAAAATGTACAAAAGGCAGTCGGGATAAGCGGCTTAACGTTATCCGAGTCCCGGAGAAATCTCGATATATCACGCTGGTCACACAACTCAGGACTAACCATTGCAAATGTTGCTTAATCTTGAATATCAGTTAGTACAGCAATTATTATTGAGCCACGAGCTTACCCATCACAAGTTGTTTCAAAGCAGCACTATTGTTGCGGTAAGGGCTATGTACGCCTTAATTATAATGTGCATTAGTTCTTTTGTTAGTAAGTTTGTTTTAAATTGTGCAATGTATGTGATTTGGCTTTACTTAATAAAGTACATGAATAAATAAAATAAGAATTACGTACGAATCCTTTTAAAGTTAGTAGTAGTCAGTAGTTTTAAAGTTATTAGTTTATGTGACGAAGCTCCACAGCCATTCCAAACCCAACATAATTAGTCGACCAGTTCGATATATTTAACTTTGGGTGATGGTAAGCAACGCTGCAAATAAATGACAAAATGGGATATGGTGGAGCAACATCGCTTGATCTGGTGTCGTTGAGTGTTGGCTGTAACGCGTGGTACGGGTCCAGGTGCGCCGCGCTGTGCAAGCAGCACGCGGACAGCGTGGCGTCCCCGCTGCCGCCGCTGTCGCTGCCCGCCACCGCCGCCACCGCCACCGCCACCGCCACCACCGCCACCGCCACCAACGACTTCGACAGCGCCATTGGCAACTCAACGCCCGTCACCGTGCAGGTACAAGGAACAATAATAACCTTATTATCCTCCTTCCTTGCTACTATCCTACTTCACTACTTATCCTTTTATACAGTGTGTTAGGTTAAACGAGGGACTTATTGAGGGAGGGTATTCAGTATACGATTCTCGTCCCAAATATGTGAAAAACCTATAACTTAAATTTTTGACGTAATTGTTCAATATAATACATTTATCATGTACACTGAGGCGCAAGAGGTGAATGAACTTGTAAACAGTACCTAAAGTAATCACGTGGCAAAACATGGCCCGAACTTGCCAAAAAAAAAGGAAACTCGTGTGTAAACTCCGCCCCGCGGGAGTCCCCACGAGGACTTTTGGTATGGTTCTGTCTGTTATTTATCAGTGTTTTTTTTTGTTCATATTTTTACTAGTATCATGTAAGCGTACGCTATTGTAGGTTTGAATATGTCCCTCGTTTAAACTAACATACTGTATATTTCCATGAAAAAACTAAGAAAAAAATTCAACAATTTTCTGTGACTAAACAATTGCTTCTATTGATCTAGTTGTTGGTATATAGTCTGAAAATGATACATTGTAGATTTGGTTTCATTTAATGCCTCTCGCTTTTATCAACGTTATATGTTTTCATAACCCTGCCAACCAAAATCTGAAAACTTGAAAGATTAAGATTAAGTACAGTACAGTAGATACTTTATTTGTATAAATTTCACCACAAAAATACATGTTGGTCAATTTACCTATCAGCTACTTAAGTAAAATCGAAAAAAAAAATGCTTTATGCACCGGATGTACCTTCCCTTGGCATAACCTTCGACATTCACACATTTTTATTTTATGTAGAGCAGTGGAAGCTTTTGGGTCCATAACCTACAATAAAACTACTTTTTGGCGGTGACAAAATGACCGACTTTCAATCACAAAATAGAAAGCGTTCTGATACACACAAACTGTTTGTCGCCCAGGTACAAGTAAACGATGGGCTGAGTGAAAACCAAACTAATGCGACGAGTAATCAATTGCACGTGACGTCGGCGCCGGCGCAGAGCAACCCGCCCGAGGTCAAGCGGTGAGTACCTGTGCCTGTGCCTGTACCTGTGCGTTGTGGATAATTATGAATATATCGGCTTCACATACTGGCATGAGTGACAGAGATAACGCTCTACAAAGCCGAACTATCTCTCTCTTAAACCCGATGTACCGTAATGTTTGTGGGTGATAATGTGACTGCGATGACACTTGAATGTATTGTTGAGCCTCTCACACACGAGTTATAATCAATACTACTCATAAGTACGGTCAGAATTCGTTAGTTTTTTTTAGTTCGAAAGTTATCGTTGCGACCGTGATCGTACTGCGACCAAAAAGAAAGATGGGGTGGTGTTATCGTAGCCGTATTGAGGGAACTGCGTCCAGAAGGTTTAACCCTGCATTCACCTATGCACTTTAATATTGAACATGTCCTTGTGCAATTGCCGAGCTGAACTAGAGGCAAATTTCAAACCATTGCAGCTGTGTATATACCACCAAATACTGGTGAGAGTGTATATGTTGAATATTTTGACCTATTGCAATCAGTATTGGACAACATTAAAACTGACAATTTTTATTTATTAGGTGATTACAATTTACCAATTTATTGACTGGGTTGCCTACTCTAACGGCGCTTTATTCTCTGGTCAGATTTGCCAAGGCAACTCTCCCGTTTGCGAACAGCTGTGTACGTTTATGTCTATATTAAACGCCCGTCAATTTAATAATATAAAAAATCAGAATGGTAAAATATTAGATTTAGTTATTAGCAACGATGACTGCATGATTTCTACACCAGCGGACTATTTATTAAACCTTGACAAACACCATCCTCCATTTTGTATCTTGGTCTCGCCGTGTCTACCACATAACTCAATGAGACGTAAAATAATCAAGAAATATAATTATTTTAAGGGTGACTATGCAAAAATTAATGACGACTTAAAAAATATAAATTGGATAGAGACGCTAAATCAACAAACAATTGACGAATCTGTTGATATATTTTATGACATTATATTCTGTATTATTAAAAAACACGTGCCTTTGACTGTTTGCAGTCCTTCAAAGTTTCCCATTTGGTTCTCAAAATCTCTAATACATATTTATAAGAATAAGACCAAGGCCTGGATTAGATGGAAAATGTATGGCAATGTTTCAGATTTTGAGCAATTTTCATTGTATTGGTCTAGATTCCAAAATGAAAGTAAGAAGTGCTATAACAAATACATGAATTCGGTCGAGGATGGTATTCGAAATAATATAAAGCATTTTTGGACGTTCATTTCTAACCGCAAGCGTTGTACAGGCATTCCATCTTCGATGATATATAACAACCAATCAACTGGAGACCCAGAAAGAATATGTAATTATTTTTCAGATTACTTTAATTCGGTTTTTGAGTCACCTGCCACAACCCGTGATCCACTTACGCACGACGACTGTTCTGAGAGCTGCACTCTATTGAACAGTATTCAGTTTACAGTTGAAGAAATTTATAGAGCTCTCAAGGCTCTGGATCCTTCTAAGGGCCCAGGACCGGATGGCCTGCCAGCACATTTTCTAAAACAAACTGCTGATAGTCTCTGCATACCTTTGCATATTATATTTAATTTATCTCTTTCTATAAAATTTAAAATAGTGGTTTCTTTTTAGGGTTCCGTACCTCAAAAGGAAAAAATTGAACCCTTATAAGATCACTTTGTTGTCCATCTGTCTCTCAAGACCCTTTATTCCGGCAATGCGTGGAGAAATCCAGTTGAAACTAAAACCATATAGTCAGGGGCCTATTTAATAAACGTGACAATGACATGAAAGGAGACAGGTGACAATCCTACAATTTAACAATTTGTTGTTTAATAAAGATTATCACTGACAAATTTTTATATTCGGCTTGTCGTGACGATATGGGTGGTATACCATTTTTTGAAGAACCCCACTCAATCTTATTAAATCATACCTCAGTGATCGTAAACAATACACCGAAATAACTAGAATCTGCCCTAAGACAAAGAGTGAAATAAAATACCGATCCGAATGCAGAACAATAAGATATGGTGTACCACAGAGCAGTGTGCTGGGACCGCCTCTCTTTTTAATTTAAATAAATGACTTGCCACTTCATGTCGATAATCCAATGGTATTATTTGCCGATGATAGCACCGCTCTTGTAAACTGCAAGGATGCGGATAGCTATGAACGAGATATAAATAAGACTATAAGACATCGTGCATTGGCTTGATAAAAATAATTTAGTCATTAACTTAAAAAAAAAACTAGTATTATGCACTTCCATCAACTTACAATTTTAGGAAAAGTTGCTGTAGAGTACTGCTTGCGCAAGTTTTATTTAGTTTATAATTTTCTACTGTCACATTTCGGAACGCACCTCTAATGGTATAATTATGTTGTTATCATCATATTTCCGAACGCATCTTACATATTAGAATACAGATTTTTCTTGACCGCAGTTTTTGAGCCAACCATATCTCTTCCCTCCTATCCAATTCCCACAAATCAGAGAAGAGATGTTCACCGCCCGCGCCAATTAGAGTGGCGCCTTCATCGCCAACCAATCACCGCTCAGACGCTGTGATCCGGAAGAAAAAGGTCGCCATATTGTCTCTGAGTCTTCGTCAAGAACACGCCCGCTAAGGAAGTTATCACCCCGCGCCGCGCCGAGATAATTAAACCGCTGATATATCTGTAAATCTAAAAAATATCAACTATCCGTGTTGGCCACACACGTGTGACAAAATAAAGACCAAAGTGAAAGTGCTCAGCAACTAAGAAGGAAGAGATTCAACCCACGTGCAACATCTTCTCAAGCTGTCTTTGCATCCACGCGATTTCATTCAGTGGATATCCAAGTAAGTCCCTCACAACCTTTCTTCCTACCCTGGTCAGCTCATTACTGTGTGTGGTCAATATTTCACCGCCAAAAATTATATCCCCGCTAAGGTCCTTCGAGAAGCTTCTAGTAACCACCCCGCATCCGCATCATAACTTTGGTCCAAACGAGCCGGATTCAAAGAATCAGCGATCTTCTATACTTTTTATAAGTTTACCGGAACACGATTATAGGTCTCATACCTAGGATTTAGGTCAAAATACCTAAAATACAAATGTTCGTAAAAACGCCATATTGGACGCGTACCTAACGTTCAGTAGTATCGTACTTACATTCCCGCTAAATACATAATTCATTGAGAATTACTGTATCAACTTAATATTTCTCCTATTGCATTGAAATAGCATAGGTAAATATTCTAACCGCTTATTATCGTGAGTTATCTCGGCTAACTTAACTACAACTTATATTCAACCGCATTCCTTTGGTTATACCCCCTTAAAATAATATTATTCTGAATCTACCCGCTATACTTAATATTAATCTTCAATATTTTCTGTTAATATTCCAAAATGGAAGATCTTAAAATAAAAGTCAAATTACTTCAAGCTAAAAATCAAGCAATCTTTGAACGTTTATCGTCATTATATGAAAATTCTAAGAAAGTAAATACATCTAGTATTGAGCTTCATTCCTCGGAATCATTCATGGCGGACACGGAAATTCTCTCAGATACCCGTCAAGAATTTAGTTCCAATTTAGATAAAATAAATACCTATTCTTTACAATTAAATCCTGATCATAAAATTGATTATAACAGTCTTACATCTTTCGACGGTGTTTACACGCGCGTAGAACGAGTGCGTTCTCTCATTGCCACGAAATATTCAAGGTCATCGACCGAGTCAGCGTCGCATGATAACGTAAAACAATATACAGAATCGGTCAAACTCCCACCGATTCAGATTCCGTCCTTTGATGGTAAGATTGATAACTGGCCTGTTTTCTATGAATCATTTAAATCAAATATACATAGTAATTTAAACCTTACAGATTCTCAACGTGTGCAGTATCTGATCGGTAATTTAAAGGGAAATGCATTGCAAATTACCGCCGGAATTATTTCGTCAGGTGATAATTATACCGCTATCTGGGACAGTTTAGTTAAAAAGTATCAGGATAAACGAGCATTAGACTCACATTACATGTCTAACATATTAAATATTAAACCCGCAATTAATAATTCCGCATCTTTAAATAGTTTCATAGAAAGTTTTCACGCGTATGTTTCTGCTTTAGAACAATTACAAATTAACGATTTAAAGGATTTCATTTTGTTAAATTTAGCTTCGAGAAAGTTGGACCCCGCTACCGTACATTTATTCGAAATGCATAAAAGAGATGAGGAAATTCCTACTTATACGGATTTCGTTGAATTTATAAAATCGCAAGTTAAGATGTTAGATCGAACTCTTTCATCTAGAACCGCGTTAGTGAGTAACAACCCTAATAAAAATAATAATTCCTCTCGCAATCAGTCACGTAATAGTACAGTACATACTTTTGTTGCTTGCGATAATAACCAAACTTGTTTGTATTGCAATAAAGGTGATCATTGTAAACTTTACACTTGTCCAACCTTTCAATCACTCTCAGCAAATTCGCGTTTGGACTTTATTAAAAACAAACGTGGATGTGTAAACTGCCTTAGTTTAACGCACACTGCTTCACAGTGTAAATCTATTCATAATTGTAGGACATGTAACAAACGACATCATTCGCTTTTACATCCAGAAAACAGCTCTAAGCCGCTTCGGTCGGTTGCAAATGACGCTGTCACTAGTTCCGCGAATTCGCAACAGGTGGCGCTGTGTGCGTGCTCTCGCATAGGTACAAACACGCCGCGTACTACAGTATTTATAAATTGTTATTATTTTTAAATTGTTTATGAAATAAATGAATGAATGAATGAACTGCGAGAGTCTACGTTGATAACAAATATTGTAAACACGTTTCTGTGAGATGTTTAATAGATAACGCTTCGCAAAATAATATAATTACTTCCGCCTGTTGTAAAAAACTACAATTAAACATTATACCGCTTTCAAACTCGTTTATAAAGGGTGTCGGAACTTCTTTGCGGCCTATCATAGGTTACGTTGAGATTACAGTTACTGCTAACAATAAAATTAATTCTTTTAAAATTACCGCTCTTGTTGTCGATTGTATCACGGACAACTTACCATCTCACTTTGTTGACACTTCTGCAGTGCAACATTTGTTTGATTTACCGCTCGCAGACCCACTATGGCATGTACCTGGTGAGGTCGAATTTCTTCTAGGGGCAAAACTGTTTCCGTATTTATTACTTCACAATAAAATTATCTCACCTACCGCTCCGTCCGCAATTGAAACCGTGTTTGGTTACATTCTTATGGGTGAGGTACCCGCTAGTTTATCTAATAATAATTATAGTCCCACTGAATTAAATACCGCTTTATATTTTTCTACCGCGCTAAATATAGATAATTCTCATTGTTTTCTGTCTTTAGACGAATCTTTACACAAATTTTGGAATATCGAAGAAATACCTTCAAAATCTTTTATGAGCCCTGCGGAACTGGAGTGTGAACAGCTGTACGCTTCTACTGTGTCACGTGACTCCAGTGGTAGGTATTGTACCGCGTTACCATTCTGTAATAATCCAGATTCACTTGGAAATTCTTATGCTGTCGCTTATCGACGTCTAATCAGTTTGGAAAAAACTAAGCTTCGCGACTCAGCTTTGCGCGCTAGTTATAATGAAATAATCCAAGAGTATATCTATAAAAATTATTAAACTGAAATTACGCCTAGTTCTGTTGATCAGACTGTAGGTTATTACATACCGCATCACCCTGTTATTAGGAATGATAAACAAACCACTAAAGTTCGCATCGTTCTTGACGCGAGCGCTAAGTCTCATAATGGCGTGTCATTGAATGACTTGTTACACATAGCGCCGAATTTACAGGCCGACATATTTTTATTACTTTTAAAATTCCGTTTGTTCCCTATTGCAGTTACAGCTGACATAAAACAGATGTATCTTCGAATTGCTGTTATTGATGAGCATCGAAAATACCAAAAGATATTGTTTCAATTTAATACCGCTGAACCTATTCGCGAATTTCAATTTAACCGAGTTGCATTTGGTCTCAAGTCCAGCCCTTTTCTAGCCATGCGCACTGTGCGCCAGCTATCAGAAGAGGAAAAACATCGCTTCCCACGAGCATCCATTGTTGCTTCTCAGGAGCTATACATGGATGACTTGGCTACTTCGATCCCTTCTCTGGAAGAAGCCATGGTTCTTTCCGCTGAACTTATCGCCTTATTTAAGGCTGGGGGCTTTGACCTTACTAAATGGGCAAGTAATTCCTCGGAACTACTAGAGGCCATTCCACATTCCAACCGATCTTCTATTAATTTCTCTGATGGGGATAATTTAAAGATTCTTGGACTCAAATGGATTCCTTCTGAAGACTGTTTCACCTTTTCCACTTCTAATTTGGATAAAGGTTGTACTAAACGCTCCATACTTTCTACTGTTGCCCGTCTGTGGGATGTTCTCGGTCTTGTGGCTCCTGTAGTTTTATTCGCGAAATTACTCATAAAGGAATTATGGAAATTAAATACAGATTGGGATGAAACTCCACCCGATTCGATTGTACTTCTCTTTCAAAAATTTAAAGAGCAACTACCTTTACTTTCTTCTCTAAAATTACCTCGTCATGTAGCCGTTTCTATGGGTTGCGTGACAAATATAGTAGGTTTTAGTTGCTGATGCCAGCTTGAATGCATATGGCTGCGTCATATACTTACATGTCACTGATACAAATGGTAACACACACGTAAATTTGGTGTGTGCTAAATCTAAAGTTGCACCTGTTAAGGTCGTATCTCTAGCTCGTCTAGAGCTCTGTGCCGCTGTTCTTTTGTCTAAATTAATTAAACTAGTTTATGACACTTACCGCTCTCGTACCGCTATTAATAATATATTTACCTTTTCCGATTCTACAATTACGCTTTCATGGATTTATTCCTCACCACACAAATGGAACATTTTTGTTAGTAACCGCGTCGCTAAATGTCAAGAAAATCTTGATCCTAAGCATTTTTTTCATATTAACGGAAAGGAAAATCCTAGTGATTGTCTGTCTCGAGGTCTCCTACCCGAACAGTTACTAAACCACGATTTATGGTGGCATGGCCCTGAGTGGCTTCTGCGCCCAATTGATGAGTGGCCTATCACTCCTTTTGTTTCTTCATGCAACGAACAATTGCCTGATATTAATAATAAATCTCTAACATTGGTATCTACCGCATTAGAACTTAACTTAATATATAGTCTTTCTCAAAAATTTGCATCATTGAATAAAATATTGCGCATAATTGTATACATTCTGAGATTTTTGCGGATTATTCCTTATGATAAATTACACAAAACAATTACTGTCCGTGAATTAGCTACCGCTGAAATTTATTTAATTCGTTGTATTCAACAATTTCATTTTAAAGATATTTATGACGAAATTAAAAGTAAAAAGCTTCGCTTACAATTTAAAAAACTCGATCTCTTCATAGACGAGCATAATATAATTAGAATCGGCGGCAGACTGTCAAATGCGAACCTTCCTTATGAAGCTCAGTATCCCGCTCTTTTACCTAAACATGATAATTTTACACATGTTCTAATAGATTATTATCATCGCATTTATTGTCATGCCGGTGTAAGCCTTCTTAGTTCTCTGTTGCGCAAAAATATTGGATCCTCTCTTCTAGAGGTGTAATCAGACAAAGATTACATGCTTGTAACTTTTGTTTTAAAGTTTCTCCTTCTCACCCTAGCCCAAAGATGGCTGATTTACCCGCGTGTCGCGTACAGGAGACTAAAGCTTTCGTTCATACGGGTGTGGACTACGCTGGTTCATATTGAGTTGGTTACCGACGTGTCTTCGGACACTTTTATTTCCGCTTTTAAAAGATTTATTTCCCGCAGAGGACCTGTCTCTTATTTATATTCCGATAACGGAACAAATTTCGTTGGAGCCAAGGCTCAGTTGCAAGAACTACTTGCTAACCGCTACCGCATAGAGTGGAAAATGATTCCACCCCGCGCTCCTCACTTTGGAGGGCTGTGGGAATCAAATATTAAAGCTATTAAAACGCATTTATACCGTGTTATCGGTTCTCAACTTCTTACTTATGAGGAGCTTTCGACTGTTCTCACTGAAATTGAGGCAGTTCTAAATTCCAGACCGCTTTGTGTCCTGAATGAGGATCCGTACCCAGAACCGCTTACTCCCGCTCATTTTATAATGGCTTCTCCGTTGACTTCGTTGCCTGTCATGAATGTTCCCGAAACGACGAAGTCTCTAACTTGCCGCAAAAAATTGCTTGACCAGATGATTTGTAGTTTCTGGAGGAGATGGCGCATAGAATATTTACATAATCTTCAAGTTAGACAAAAATGGTTGAATGCCGCAGACAATATTAAGATTGGTACAGTGGTTCTCATACATCAGGATGATGTCCCTCCTTTACGTTGGCCAATGGGTGTAATCACCGAAGTTTTTCCCGGCAAGGATGGGACAACCCGCGTTGCTATGGTAAAGACATGCAGTGGCTCTTTCAAGAGACCCGTTGTCAAACTATGTCCTCTACCTTCTCAATAACATCACCGCGTAATAACCCAAATTTAGCTGTAGTTAACATACTTAAAATATTTTCTTTTCTTAGTACGCTTTAATATAATTTCTCTCCTTTTGAGAATATTACATATCCTCAAAGCCGGGCAGGATGCTTGCGCAAGTTTTATTTAGTTTATAATTTTCTACTGTCACATTTCGGAACGCACCTCTAATGGTATAATTATGTTGTTATCATCATATTTCCGAACGCATCTTACATATTAGAATACAGATTTTTCTTGACCGCAGTTTTTGAGCCAACCATATCTCTTCCCTCCTATCCAATTCCTACAAATCAGAGAAGAGATGTTCACCGCCCGCGCCAATCAGAGTGGCGCCTTCATCGCCAACCAATCACCGCTCAGACGCTGTGTGATCCGGAAGAAAAAGGTCGCCATATTGTCTCTGAGTCTTCGTCAAGAACACGCCCGCTAAGGAAGTTATCACCCCGCGCCGCGCCGAGATAATTAAATCGCTGATATATCTGTAAATCTAAAAACTATCAACTATCCGTGTTGGCCACACACGTGTGACAAAATAAAGACCAAAGTGAAAGTGCTCAGCAACTCTTTTAAAACCTCAGTTTGCTAAAATGTTGACTTGATTCCTTATATTACTGAGGGTGCGATATGTTCTATCAAATTTAACAAAAAAAGTAAACATTCAAACTACTTTAGTAGCTTACCATGGTCTGGTGGCATCAGTTCTCAGATTTGGTATTATTTCTAGGGCAATTGCAGCTCAAAGGAACACATATTCAGGGCTCAGAAACGTTGCATCAGAGCGATGTGTGGGTTAAAGATCACAGACAGTTGCGAACCAAAGTTTAAGTCCCTAAAAGTGCTTACATTTCCGTCTTTGTACATTTTAGTAATGGCCCTCTTTGTAAAAGCCAATAAATATTTATTTCCTTTGATATCAGAAACTAGAAAACGACCTGTCAGAAACCAATACAAAAATCTTTTACATATCGATTCCTGTAATACGGCGTTATTAAAGAAAAATTTTATCTGAACCAACCATATACAACAAGTTGCCTGATTTTATAAAAAACGATTCAATTAAAAACTATAAAAATAAATTAGTGGCTTTATTGATAGAAAAATGTTACTACTCGGTGAATGATTTTTTAATGGATAGAACTTTTTAATTACCTACATAAGCATATTTAATATTTGTAAATAAATATTCATTCTGACGTCCTAGAATATCAAAGGAATCTAATTTTATGTATTTAATTGTATTATTTTTGACTTACCTTTAACATAATTGTAACTAAGTTAATTTTGACATACAGAAATGTACTCTTTTTGTCTGACATTTTAAATAGATGTAAAACATTCATTTAATTTAAATAATAAGAATGTTAATTAACTGTGACATTATAATTTGACATGCAGCAATATTTTTATAGATTATAATTGTATTAATTATTATTACTAAGTTGACATTTTCGTATTATATCTGGTTTATAACTAATTTTATAAAATTTTGCGTGCCTGTCTCAAGGCAGAATGTACATGGCTCATTTCTGACTGTATTTACCATCTGTATTTTTATTGTACCTACATTCGTACAAATAAATGATTGATTGATTGATTGAATAATATTGGGTAGTTTTAGTCTGATTCAGTGAGAGCCTGGCCAAAAACTTAGCCGAAAAGGTTGCATTCGTTAGTAGTAATTCATCGGCAGGCTACCAGCAATACATTTAAGCTGTCTACTGGTCAGTACCTCACAACAGTCCACAGTACATAGTAACGATACAGTACTAAGACTAACGCTTCGCTCTTCTTACCAACCACTGGGCTTACTCGAATGATTTCTCTTAAAAATGGTTTCTATTTTTGATTGCGGGGTTTGGTTTTCGAAATTAAAATTCTTGTATCACAATCAAAATTATCTTCTACTATTAGGCTTACTTTACAAGGCTTATAAAGTTAATATTTCCCGATTTTTGTAGACTCAATAACTTATGACTGTGCGCGGTACGAATACGCTTAGATGTCACCTTCCCGGCCCTCGATCATGTACACTTGGATTCAGAATCTTAGATAAAAACTTGATATGCAAGCAGTATGGGTTCTCAGGAGCACAGTGAATGGCCATGGCTAAGGTTCTGAATTGAAGTATAGATAGTGCGATGAGGATGACGTAGTAGCGCAGCACATGACGAGTAGGCCGCGAACTGACGCGTGGGTGTGTGCAGCTACAGCAGGCACTCGCTGCAGCACTCGCGCTCCACGGACACGTCGGGCTCGTCGCTCAGCATGTCCGAGCCGCTGCAGCCCAGCGGACACGCCTCCAGGTGCCGAGAGTACCTCCTCCACCACCTCACCACCACCACCGCTCACCATCGCATCTCTGCCTTGTTCTCTTACGTTTCTTTGGACGCCACTAGCGGTGCTGTTTGTCATCGGAATGTTTTGACCCTCATTTTCTGTTGCGTTTAGGTTTTTTATCATAATACGTGCTAATAATTAGCTAGCGCCGGCTGTATGCTCTAAAATCATTTATTTCTTAACTAGTAGCATGTTATATAGTCCTTTTAATATAAAAACTTGTGAACGAGACAATGCTACAGTTCCATCATTTACTTTGCTCCATGACGAATGCTAAGATTGTAGTGATAACTTCCACATAGCACGCCCACACATAGCTATAGCACGTGGCAGTTCCCTGATGGTCACAACGTAACACGTCTGCGTCGGTTTCAGACAAAACTCGTCGGAGAACAACAAGAGCAACGACCCGTTGGTGGCCGTGCTCAACCAGTTCTCGCAGCACTTCGAGAGGGTTTCCAAAGAAGTGGTGAGTGTGAAACTCTTCTGTACGTTATCCTAACGTAGGCTGCAGTAGTGAAGATACCAGATATTACTATTCTGACCGTCATTTGAGGTAGGTAATTAATGTATATTAGGAAGAGGAAAGGGCATAGAATTGAACCTTATGGCACGCTCATCTTGACTAGAGATTCTGAAAATTTCGCTCTATGTACAATAACTGTCAGTTGCTTTTTTAATAAATAGGAAAGACAGCTAACAACAGCAGCTAGTCCGCGAATTCCGTAATGGTGTAGTTTATATATCAGTATTTTGTGGTCAACGGAGTCAAAAGCTTTGGAGAGGTCACAGAATATGCCAATTGCAGCATGGGATTTCTTCCAAGATTCTAAAATATGACGAATAAGTGGTTTTCCTATGTCAGTTGTTGCCCTACCTTTCGTGAAACCAAACTGCCGAATATATGTATAGAATTCCATTTGAGTTAAAATGTGACAGCATCTGGTCCAGCATAACTTTTTCATAGATTTAACTCAAGGTTGGAACCACAGATATTGGTCTATAATTAGGGAGATCACTCATACAATCCGACTTGGAAAACATTAGTTAACCAAAATTCCGCGATTCATGAAATCTTTCTTTAGTTCCTTGTATCGTTTAGTTCTGGTCTCATGGGTTTGTATGGTACGGCGCAGGACACGGACGATACGTCGTGGTCGCGCGTGGGTGAGCTGGCGGCGGCGGGGCAGTGCCCGTGCTGGTGCGCCAGCTGGGCCGAGGTGCACGTGCGCTCGCCCACCGGCGACGTCTGCTGGGTCATGCGCATCCAGAACCAGGCGAGTACTGCTACACACTGCTGCCACACTAATACATCAATCATTGGGAAAAAGCTAGGCTGATGACTAATTCTTCCATACCGTAAACATTTTTTTTTTTTTTTATTATGGATAAGACCCCACGAATTATGATTTGATGGAATGCTAACTTTTTATGATGTAATCAGCATTGTTTGGTGTAGAGGTGTTTGAGTATAACGTGGTAGTTTGTGTTGCCGGTGGCGGGTGTGCAGATGAACTGGGACTACCTGCTGGAGTCCCCGCTGCAGGACGTGGCGGCGCTGCTGTCGCCGGGCGCGGCCAGCTCGGCGCCCTCGTCCGCCTCCAGCGGCATCGGGGACTCGCGCCACGACGTGGTGAGTCACACCCGCACTTACTTTATCCGCACCAGATACCAACTTTTTTGTACATCTGTACTCCCCTATACAGGTGGTTTTTATTGCACTAGTTCCTCTCTATCAGGGTAATTAAGGGTGAGTTTGAAAAGCCATTGCTTAACCAAGATCTTAAATTTGTTGTGTGAAGTAGTTTTGTAACCGGCGTCTTCCTAACGTAGAGCGATGTGGCTCAACTATACATACAGCCTCCTGGAGACTCTCGTCCATCCTGCCTTGAGGAGACCCAGAAAACTTTACCGACGAAAGTTTTTTCACAATAATCTGAAAGATATAAACTTGCCTCACAACCATCAACTTACGTTCACTGTAATGCTGTAGAATTTTTCAGGCATAAGCTATTAATATATAATAAAAGTCGTGTTGGACCAATCACGCTACCTTGTGGCACTCCGCAAGTGAGACTCTCTTCATTGCTTAAGAAATTGTCTAGTTTTTTTAATACTTGGTTGCGATGAGTCAGTAGCTCCGAAACATGACAAGAAACATGGCCTCTGACACATGGTGCGTTCCATTTTGTGCAAGTGCAGTGGAATAGATACAGTGTCAAATGCCTTCTCAAGGTCAAGGAAAATACCTATTACTTTAGATTTTCTGTCAAGTAGTTTTCATATTCTCTCATTCAAGTTCAAGAACCGCATTCTCAGTGGACATGGATTTTCATCAGTGATAATAGTTTTTGGGACTTTTTTCTTTTCCAAAATTTTATTTTTTCAGGATTATTTCTAAAATGTTGGACGACAAAAGCGAGCCAGATCTAACAATCCCGCTCGTACTTATATTTGTAATGCTCTAATTACTGCTTTATTTAGTATCAAATTTTGCCGCTGTTTATTATTGAACCAATTGCAGTAACCTACGTACGTGTAGCTAGTGTCTTCGGACAAATGTATCTTTTTTACAGTGCATAAGAGCTTACTTAAGATAAGATACTTTATTTACCACAAAAAAGAAACATGTTGAAATGAAATGAAATGAAATGAAATATTTATTTTGTAAATTGGTTATAAATAACACTTTTACACGTCATGTTTTTTTGCGTGTTAAGTTTAGCTAGATGAGGCCGGTATTTCCTAACTGACTACTCTGAGAAGAAACACCGAAACAAACTCAGAGGTCATAGTCTCTTTTAAAGTCCAGACAATTTGTATTTGTATATGAGAAGCATATAGGTTCATGTCTGTGGTATATTTTTGAGGAAATAACCACGCAAATTTGAGCGGACCTGTCCAGACAGTGCAAGCATTTGTCAGTTATCATCAGTGATCGGAGTAGGTAGATTGATTTTACGTACTTGCATCATAAATAGTCATAGAAATCATAACATGGATAAGCCTTTTTTCCGGGATTTCCTTTTGGTACTTACGTGATTGAATCAAATATTGTGAATGTAAAGATTTTTAAACTACTTACTAAATTTGAAATTTATACAATGCGATAGTTAAACGATTAAAATTGTTTTTTTCTTATTTATCAAGTAATAAAGTGAATCTTACTTTTGTGCGTCCATTCGAAACTTACATAAATGACTAATTTAGTAGTTATTTCTTGCAAATTTATTATCTGCTGCTTGTAATTATTACATATTATATATATTTATTTTATTATTTATGTACACACAGCAAAATACATTAGGATAAGCATAATAATTATAATATTTGAGTACAAAGGTACTGCTTATTCCCGTCTTTCGGCGCACGCACGCACATTAACTATTATTAGTAGAATCCCACTTTACGTTTGCTACGTTTTTACTCAAGTTTTGCCATGTCATAGTTTTTTTTTTTATTATAGAAGGCCGATCACATATTCTTTTAAAAAGACAGCAAAAGGGTTAAACATTTCTTATTCATATTGATATATTCTTCATCCTACACATTACAATATTTGAAATTCCTAAAAAAATCTTAATTATTACCAAATCCCGGAATCCCGGAGGTATATCCATATTAATATATACGTGCCAGTTCATTGAACCCAAATCAATCTACCTACTCCGATCACTGGTTATCATGTAGCTGTTGATGTACAACCCTGTCCCCTAAACTAGAGAAAGCCTATATCTTAGGGGGCAGTGTCAGGCTATAGAGATACATTTATGCAAGTTTACTTAACGGACTTGAAAGAGGACTGCGTCTCCGGAATTCATTTGAAATTTTTATGTGGTAAACCTGAACATTGTACAGTCTGAGTGTGAAAGAGTGCAGCGGAGGGTGATCAGTGTGTGAGTGTGTTTATGAATTCTGTAAATATCGAGTGTACTTGTGTATGTGTGAGTTATGGTGCGTAAGTAAATGCTAGTCGAGATTTGGTTGATTGCGGGTTGTTGTTAGTGTGAGATATAAACTATATGTACAATTTATGCAAGGTATGTAAGTAAGGTCTCACTTTGTGAGTAGTCTTACTGAAGGAGCCAAGTCGAGTTCAAATTGAAACTATAATTCTTCTATAAAATTTTGAATGGCTCTTTTGTGTATTAACCGTTAAGATGCCAGTCGTATCCCCAGGTTTCGGAGGGCGAGGTGCGGTCGCGAAGTGGATCGTCGTCGTCGGCGCTGGCGCAGGACCTGCACAAGTCCAGCTCCGACACCGTGGTGGGCGCGCAGACCTCCGCACACAGCACGCAGCCTCACAAGTCAGTATCCCCGGCGGACCTGCACAAGTCCAGCTCCGACACCGTGGTGGGCGCGCAGACCTCCGCACACAGCACGCAGCCTCACAAGTCAGTATCCCCGGCGGACCTGCACAAGTCCAGCTCCGACACCGTGGTGGGCGCGCAGACCTCCGCACATAGCACGCAGCCTCACAAGTCAGTATCCCCGGCGGACCTGCACAAGTCCAGCTCCGACACCGTGGTGGGCGCGCAGACCTCCGCACACAGCACGCAGCCTCACAAGTCAGTATCCCCGGCGGCCCTGCACAAGTCCAGCTCCGACACCGTGGTGGGCGCGCAGACCTCCGCACACAGCACGCAGCCTCACAAGTCAGTATCCCCGGCGGCCCTGCACAAGTCCAGCTCCGACACCGTGGTGGGCGCGCAGACCTCCGCACACAGCACGCAGCCTCACAAGTCAGTATCCCCGGCGGCCCTGCACAAGTCCAGCTCCGACACCGTGGTGGGCGCGCAGACCTCCGCACACAGCACGCAGCCTTACAAGTCAGTATCCCCGGCGGCCCTGCACAAGTCCAGCTCCGACACCGTGGTGGGCGCGCAGACCTCCGCACACAGCACGCAGCCTCACAAGTCAGTATCCCCGGCGGCCCTGCACAAGTCCAGCTCCGACACCGTGGTGGGCGCGCAGACCTCCGCACACAGCACGCAGCCTCACAAGTCAGTATCCCCGGCGGACCTGCACAAGTCCAGCTCCGACACCGTGGTGGGCGCGCAGACCTCCGCACATAGCACGCAGCCTCACAAGTCAGTATCCCCGGCGGACCTGCACAAGTCCAGCTCCGACACCGTGGTGGGCGCGCAGACCTCCGCACACAGCACGCAGCCTCACAAGTCAGTATCCCCGGCGGCCCTGCACAAGTCCAGCTCCGACACCGTGGTGGGCGCGCAGACCTCCGCACACAGCACGCAGCCTCACAAGTCAGTATCCCCGGCGGCCCTGCACAAGTCCAGCTCCGACACCGTGGTGGGCGCGCAGACCTCCGCACACAGCACGCAGCCTCACAAGTCAGTATCCCCGGCGGCCCTGCACAAGTCCAGCTCCGACACCGTGGTGGGCGCGCAGACCTCCGCACACAGCACGCAGCCTTACAAGTCAGTATCCCCGGCGGCCCTGCACAAGTCCAGCTCCGACACCGTGGTGGGCGCGCAGACCTCCGCACACAGCACGCAGCCTCACAAGTCAGTATCCCCGGCGGCCCTGCACAAGTCCAGCTCCGACACCGTGGTGGGCGCGCAGACCTCCGCACACAGCACGCAGCCTCACAAGTCAGTATCCCCGGCGGCCCTGCACAAGTCCAGCTCCGACACCGTGGTGGGCGCGCAGACCTCCGCACACAGCACGCAGCCTCACAAGTCAGTATCCCCGGCGGCCCTGCACAAGTCCAGCTCCGACACCGTGGTGGGCGCGCAGACCTCCGCACACAGCACGCAGCCTCACAAGTCAGTATCCCCGGCGGCCCTGCACAAGTCCAGCTCCGACACCGTGGTGGGCGCGCAGACCTCCGCACACAGCACGCAGCCTCACAAGTCAGTATCCCCGGCGGCCCTGCACAAGTCCAGCTCCGACACCGTGGTGGGCGCGCAGACCTCCGCACACAGCACGCAGCCTCACAAGTCAGTATCCCCGGCGGACCTGCACAAGTCCAGCTCCGACACCGTGGTGGGCGCGCAGACCTCCGCACATAGCACGCAGCCTCACAAGTCAGTATCCCCGGCGGACCTGCACAAGTCCAGCTCCGACACCGTGGTGGGCGCGCAGACCTCCGCACACAGCACGCAGCCTCACAAGTCAGTATCCCCGGCGGCCCTGCACAAGTCCAGCTCCGACACCGTGGTGGGCGCGCAGACCTCCGCACACAGCACGCAGCCTCACAAGTCAGTATCCCCGGCGGCCCTGCACAAGTCCAGCTCCGACACCGTGGTGGGCGCGCAGACCTCCGCACACAGCACGCAGCCTCACAAGTCAGTATCCCCGGCGGCCCTGCACAAGTCCAGCTCCGACACCGTGGTGGGCGCGCAGACCTCCGCACACAGCACGCAGCCTCACAAGTCAGTATCCCCGGCGGCCCTGCACAAGTCCAGCTCCGACACCGTGGTGGGCGCGCAGACCTCCGCACACAGCACGCAGCCTCACAAGTCAGTATCCCCGGCGGCCCTGCACAAGTCCAGCTCCGACACCGTGGTGGGCGCGCAGACCTCCGCACACAGCACGCAGCCTTACAAGTCAGTATCCCCGGCGGCCCTGCACAAGTCCAGCTCCGACACCGTGGTGGGCGCGCAGACCTCCGCACACAGCACGCAGCCTCACAAGTCAGTATCCCCGGCGGCCCTGCACAAGTCCAGCTCCGACACCGTGGTGGGCGCGCAGACCTCCGCACACAGCACGCAGCCTCACAAGTCAGTATCCCCGGCGGCCCTGCACAAGTCCAGCTCCGACACCGTGGTGGGCGCGCAGACCTCCGCACACAGCACGCAGCCTCACAAGTCAGTATCCCCGGCGGCCCTGCACAAGTCCAGCTCCGACACCGTGGTGGGCGCGCAGACCTCCGCACACAGCACGCAGCCTCACAAGTCAGTATCCCCGGCGGCCCTGCACAAGTCCAGCTCCGACACCGTGGTGGGCGCGCAGACCTCCGCACACAGCACGCAGCCTCACAAGTCAGTATCCCCGGCGGCCCTGCACAAGTCCAGCTCCGACACCGTGATGGGCGCGCAGACCTCCGCACACAGCACGCAGCCTCACAAGTCAGTATCCCCGGCGGCCCTGCACAAGTCCAGCTCCGACACCGTGGTGGGCGCGCAGACCTCCGCACACAGCACGCAGCCTCACAAGTCAGTATCCCTGGCGGCCCTGCACAAGTCCAGCTCCGACACCGTGGTGGGCGCGCAGACCTCCGCACACAGCACGCAGCCCCACAAGTCAGTATCCCCGGCGGCCCTGCACAAGTCCAGCTCCGACACCGTGGTGGGCGCGCAGACCTCCGCACACAGCACGCAGCCTCACAAGTCAGTATCCCCGGCGGCCCTGCACAAGTCCAGCTCCGACACCGTGGTGGGCGCGCAGACCTCCGCACACAGCACGCAGCCTCACAAGTCAGTATCCCCGGCGGCCCTGCACAAGTCCAGCTCCGACACCGTGGTGGGCGCGCAGACCTCCGCACACAGCACGCAGCCTCACAAGTCAGTATCCCCGGCGGCCCTGCACAAGTCCAGCTCCGACACCGTGGTGGGCGCGCAGACCTCCGCACACAGCACGCAGCCTCACAAGTCAGTATCCCCGGCGGCCCTGCACAAGTCCAGCTCCGACACCGTGGTGGGCGCGCAGACCTCCGCACACAGCACGCAGCCTCACAAGTCAGTATCCCCGGCGGACCTGCACAAGTCCAGCTCCGGCACGACACACGACCCACAGGAGCTCGTGTGTCTACTCCGCAACCCTACCGCTGCCACCAGAGGATCACTGCTGTGTCTCCACTTCCGCACGACCAGGAACTGAGGATTTCAGGATAAACTTTCGAAATAGCGTGTATATGACTCTTACTAACGGTCTAGTGATTTAACTAGTCTCATATGGTTAACTGACTTTTATGACCTGTGCAACACTATATTGCAAAGAAGAAAAGGAGATATGTAGTCTAAAGTATACTTGACATACTCGGGCGAAGCCATGAGTGAAAGCTAATTACTACGACCAACACTAAAATTAAAATAATAATATTCCACGACTTTCACACAACGCCATCTAGTCTCAAACTAAGCAGTGCTTGTTTTATGAGTACTAGACAACTGATAAACATACATATATATTCCTAAATGCATACATATTATAGAATAAATTACACCCAGACAAAGAACAAATGATCGTACTCATCACACAAACATTTGTCCTGGGTGGGAATCGAACCCACGACCTAGCGCATTCTACACTATCTCCAACACTATATACTCTTATCCCACATTTCGCACGTGCAGGCTCCTGTTCTGATTTTTTGTGTAGAATTATAATGATGTAGCTTTTTATTGGTAAACCAATGTTTAATATCTGTTCAGTAGATCCAGACAACTTTGTAGGCAGGGAGTTTTTTCGCTGGTTTTGAAAATCATCGAATAACTTCTCCCGCTCTGGGTTAAGCGGAAGGGTGTTTCAGACTTTTACTGACTAAAAACCCACCCTGTTCCTTGAGCTGCCCTTAAGTTCCGGGGCCGTGTTATCTCGTTAGAATATTCCAGTAACCCCGGCAGGCAGAGGCCCTATGGGGCTTCAACAGCTCCTTGAGGGGCGCGCGGATCACTCGGCGCTGCAGACCCGGGCCTGGTCCTTGCCGGACGGTGAGTTACGCCTGCTCGCCGTCCGCAAGCCAGCCCGGAGGTGGCTGGAGATCGGTTCGCGATCCCCGACGCCCGGAGCGTCAGGAAGGGATCTAATACATATTGCCTGTTTCCATTTTACCTTTGCATAATATCATAGTGAAGTATTGTAATGTGGTGTAGCGCGGCGGGCGGCCGCAGGAGCACGCAGCCCATCAACATCCCGGGCTCGCCGCAGCGCCAGAGCTCGTCCAGCACCACCGACGACGACGACATGCTGCTCATCGTGCCCGAGGTCAGTCACAGCTTCGTCCCATCGGACGCTATCTATCATTTATTTATCAAAAAACAATTACAAAAATTAACACAGTTGACAACAAGTACATAAATTAAGGCATTACAGTATGCTACAAAATTTCTGTACCCTGCCTCTTAAACTAGGTTAATCTGTATTCTAAGAGACAGTGTTCAGCTAATTGGTTAATTCTGCTTGCTTTGACTTCGAGTTGGACTTTTCATGGTAAATAAATAGTGTATTTCTACTATAGAATGCAATACTATATAATTTCAACACTCCAATCAGTTTAAATCACAAAAAATATGCGCGCCAATAAAAAATCAGTAATATTGCGTATAATCTACAAGTATTTTTATACAAAATATTTATGAAACCTTATTTACCTTTTTGATAGGTATTTGATCCACACGCTTTCATCTTCAGATCGCTCGTCAATTTCCTTGTCAGTCCACAGTTTGTCGCCACGTGTCTAGTTAATCCGTATTACGTAAGCGTCGGCTTCTGGTGTAAAGAGTTTCATCTGAATACCAATAATTTACTTGGAATGGCAAACCAAACTTAGTTGAGGAGCTTGTGGCTTAAGAATGCGACGCGGACGCGAGTTATTAAGCAAAAACAATACACGATTTAGCGTTTTACTGCATTACTTGTCGCGTGAGGAGTTTGTGGCTGAATAACAGCAGCCGTATGGATTTATTTTTAAGGTTAACCTCTAGAGCCCCAGCGGCACCAAAACGTGCCAGTAAACAAGTATTAGTTGAGCCCCGCTGGCACAAAATTTGTGTGCCAGCGGGGCTCAACTAATAGTTGACGTAAATAATGGCGGTCCTTGAGAGGTTAAGCAACGCTTCCGGAGGTAGGTCGTGGACGGATTAACTTAAGATGGTGCTTAACTTGTCGAGATTATTGTATGCCTCGGGAACACGTCATGCCGGTGGTTTCAGTTGTCATTTATACATCTCTGACAGTCGTTGTGGGCAATCAGCGGCCAGACCATCTGACTCTAGTTCCGCTAAGATGTATCTTGTTAACCAGTTACTGGGTTACATAGCCAGTCGCTTCATGTAAAGCGCTAGTACTCAGCTGCATCCAGGTAGACTGAACGCTGAACCAAATAAGTTGGAAAAGTTTAAGTAAATGATGGTGATAGAATACAAACACACAGATAGTACTAAGTACACAAACATTGTGTGAAACTGTATTATTTATTATATACTTTACTAGCTGTGCCCGCGACTTGGTCCGCGCGGAATAGTGACTCGGCAGCATTTTTAATTGTTTAGACTAAGTAATTATTTTGAAAATAAAGTTCATACATAAATAAGCTATCTATACTTATAATAAATCTGTTGAGAGGTCAATTCTGCACATGAAATATATTTCCAAAATAATTATCAGGGGGTGATTAGGGATCGATACTAATGCCAAAAATGCAATCAGTAAAATTTTGGTTTATCTGTCTGTCTGTATAACCGTTATAGAAACAAAAACTACTCGACGGATTTTAACGAAACTTGGTACAATTATTTTTCATACTGCTGAGCTGGTTATAGTATACTTTTCATCACGCTACAATCAATAGGAGCAGAGCAGTGAAGGGAAATGTTGGGAAAACGGGAGAAGTAACTCCCGATAGCTTAGCAGTTCGAAGCTTTCTGATTATAATATTTGTCTACTCTTACGTTTATAACACTCTCAGTCACCCCTAATTGAAAAAGTTAACATTATTAACTATTCCATAAAAAAGAATCATATAAATCAGTATAGAAACACCAAAGTTATACATGAAATACGCTAATAATAAGCCATCGCGCGTGAATACTGAATCATGCTATAAGGATTATTTTTGAGAATCGGTCGCCGCGCTCGACGCGTCTCCCGGCCGAAGGTATAAAATTTCGTTCTATAGGTACTTAAGCCTCATGTGAACGAGATCTAAACAATATTACTAATACATTATCTTACGCTGACGGAGTCACGGGCACAGCTATTAACAATAATATTGTGCATTTCCGTATTGCGATATTTTTCAACAGTATTATAGATTGACATATTATATTTCCCTACTAAATTACGAAAGTTAATCTGTCTGTTACATCAAAATCACTGAACCGTGAGGAAGGACATAGGCTACTTTTTTTACGAAAAATGACGGAAACGCGGACAAAGTCGCGGGCAACAGCTATCTATACTAATAATATAAGGCTGAAGAGTTTGTTTGTTTGTTTGAACGCGATAATCTCAGGAACTACTGGTTCGAATTGAAAAATTATTTTTTAATTAAATAGTCAATTTATAGAGAAAGGCTATACATATATCATTACGCTAGGAGCGGAGCGCCAATGAAGAATGCTTCAAAATCGGGTTTAAATTTAACGTTAGGCCAAAGTAACTATTCCACGCGGACGAAGTCGCGGGCAAAAGCTAGTTTACAATATTTTACTGATAGCTTATTTAAGTACATTTTTCTAATCAAAAGTCAAAAAAATAAGTTTCATGCTTCCAGCTTTAAAAATGACGTAATTTCCATACAAACTTTCATCCTCTATTTCAACCCCTTACGGGCTGTAAGGGGTTAAAATAGATTATAAATAGATAATAGATTGATAGGTTTTTTTCGCATTAAAAAGCAGCCTGTGTCCTTTTTCAGGCTCTAAACTATGTCCGTACCAAATTTCATTAAAATTGGTTCTGTAGTTTAGGCGTGATTGAGTAACACACAGACAGTTACTTTCGCATTTATAATATTAGTAAGGATTGTACACCTCACAATATTTCTATGGATACAAAAATTTAAACTACCTAGTGTACATTTGATTAGGGCGTAGAGCACCCTTCAGGTACAGTTGAAGTAGAAGTGTGTGTTGTGTCGGCAGGGCAAGTCCCGGCACCCGGTGCGGCGCTCCAACTCGTCGCCCGAGATGTCGTCGTCGTGGAAGGCCGGCGTGGCGGCGCGCGACCTGCCCCGCGCGCCCGCCCCGCCCCCGGCCGCGCCCGCCGCGCCCCCACCGCCCCCCACACCCGCCGCCGACGAGCTGGCCGTCGACCCCGACGAGATGATCCTGCTGCCCAGCTGCGAGCCCACGTAACTATACCTTTATATGTTATATCCAACCGTACGTCAACGCGATCATAACTTCCTATCTGACCAAATTTTTGGCAGATTTTCTGTTTTGAAATGTTTCATCCGATCAATTTGAATTTGGAATCAACTAACCAGTAATCTAAGCATTATATTTTTACTCAGCAAGCATGAAAAGCGCTCGTGTTAGACCACTTCAAGAGTAAGTTTGCGTCGCTTCAACAAGATGACACCTTCTTGTACAAAGTACAAAACAACAATTTAGATAGACAGGACAGATATAGACCAAAGTTTTATGGATGGAGGATGCATGTGGCTATACAACGTGTAACAGAATAAACGCAATTCCTGAAAGTAGTTGGTTCAGAATCCGCTTCTAAATCGATTTCCGTTATAAAAAATAGGTGTTAAATTTTGACGGAAAAATCTTTCATTTAACTTAAAATACAAACACAGTATCATGACAAATTAATACAATCCTTAATTCAAGGAAGTAGAAACCGTAACTCAGAGCAATACAGCTTACTCTAATGCATGACATAATTTGTAGTTCGCTCTTAGCTCGTAATACACATCACACACACGTAAACAATATCAATGCATTTAACATTAGAGGTAGTGTGCGTCAAATCAAATGCGTAATTAAAAGAAATTCCAACCTTATCTACAATGAGTAAGGCTTATTTGACTGCACGATCAAACTTAGTTCGGTAATCAAAGTTTCCCTACATACATAAACAATTTTAGGCATTTTTACGAAATAAACTTATTTAATTCAAAGAAATTTAGACCTTATCTCAAAGAAATAAAGCATTTATTGGCTACCTCTTTTCGCACACACGGCCGCCCTACCAATTAGTACCTAACGGCTAACATTCAAAGTGAGTTATCCGCCAGGAGCCATTTAGTGAAGTTCTTTTATTTACTACCGTGACATTCTTGTTTCCGCGCGCGATGGCTTTCCGGTATACCAACATGCAATACACGGAGATAGTGAGGTCCCTGGCTCGCTGTCTTGTTAATGTCGCGTTAGCTTGTTGTGCTATTGGATGACGTCCTTGCCGGTCTTTTACGTGACTGGTTTTATCAGCAAGACGGTGCTCCCGCCCATTTCACGTGGACCATTCGACGGCCCATATTGCCTGACGTAACACCATTAGACTTTTATTTGTGGGGTCGCATAAAATCGCTAAGTACGTCAGTCAATCAACAAGTATCGTGGAACTCAAAACTAAAATTGAACAAGCATTTGTGTTACTGAAGTGCTTACAAAACTGCAATACAATTTAAGAACGCGTGCAAATAAGTGCATAGACCAAGGCGGTGGTCATTTTGAAGCTTTGTTGAAAGTGGATCGCAGAAATAGTGTAAACAAATAACCTATGTCTAAAGTGTATGTAATATTATGATTCAAATCTTTTAAACAACGCGGTTTTTGAACATTTTTGTAGTACAAACAATAAACTGTACCTTCCTAAACACAACTTATCAAGGGTATCGCGGGGGTGTAATAGTAAGCCTGTGAAAGTGTGAATTTTACACGGCGATATCGTTTATCAATATCACATCAAGGTAATGTCCGGTCATTGAATTATCGTTCGCATGGTCATACGTACAATACCTAATGCAGTAATGCCTACAGGTAGGTAGCTAAACTGGCGAATCATAATTTTACTTTCTAGAAAACTATCAAAATTACACGGTAAACTCAATTATCAAAAGTTATTCTTATCAGTCTGTGATATTTTACATACCTAATATATTGTAATTGGGATGTCTGAGGTATTACGCTTAATATGTTACACGTTGTATAAAATTGATGTTTGAATAAGTGCATTATCGAATTAGGTTATCCTGTAAAGCTGTAAGGATATTTATAAAGCGAATAAATAAAATAATTAATTGCGTTGCGCAGAGTCCCGGGCGAGAGAAAGAGAGATGTGAATTTGTGAGATGCGAATGAATAAAGATTAGTTTAAATGGTAACTTGTAAATTTCATCCTGTTTTAATTGAATTTTAGTCACTGTCACTAGACACTGGTTTGCTGAAAGTGGGTGGTGTCTTGTTGCTTCGTGCTACTGAATGTGCTAGAGAAGTCTCGAGCAGGGAGGCGGGTTCTCTGCGTGACGTCACCGCTTGTGGTTGTGTGCCGGAGCGCGACTGTACCGGGACGCTCGTCTCCCGCCGACGATACAGGCACCCACAAAGATAAGCTGCGAATGTTAATACAGCGCCCGACATCAACACGTACATTACTGCGTATTGGTGTACATCAGGGCTTGTTAATCCTGATTTCAATGCATTTTCTGATTTTATTTATTAATTATTTGGTGAATCAGTTCGTTGTCGCGCCGCAATGAAACCTCATGCTCGGTCAGATTGACTTGTATTGGTAGCATCGACACGTTAATGATATGATTGATCATTGCGATGTCTTGGGTTTCCAAGTCTAATGCTGTTTTTATTTCAGAGTGTCGTTGTTTATGAGAAAAACAGCGAAGTCTTCGTCTTTGATGACACAATCTGATTCCAGTGTTATGACCCTGGCTTTTGCGGCTTAAAGGCGAAGACTTCACTATTTCTTTACAAAAAATACAACCATTATTAATATAAGCGCAATTTCACTTTACAAATGCAAACAAAACAACCGAAAAATAGGTTTGTATTATTATTAATAAGCTCGCGTTTGAGATAGTGTTTCACCTGATGGTAAGCGATGATGTGGGCGAAGATGAGGCAACCTTGACTTATAGCTCCGGTACGGAATTCCACTCTTTAGCTGTACGCACAATGAAAATATTCGTAAAACGTTTTGTGGAATAGTTGACCGGTACACGGTGACGTGAGACGTGACGTCGGTGTTGCAGGAGCAGCACGTCGCTGTCGCTGCACGCCACCAAGAAGGCGGCCAAGAAGAGCGACATGCGCGTGTCGTGCGAGGCCATCCCCGAGGAGATGTGCGGGACCTCCCCGCTCGCGCACCCGCACCTCATGACCTACAACTCCGACCCCGGTACGTGCCATCACACGCTATACCCGCTTCCCTCCCTCCTAGGGGAAAACATCAAATTTCCCCTCCCCCCTCCTAGACACATATCATCAAATTACTACCCAGCCCCCCCCCCCCCCCCTCCTTCCCCCCTCTGGGTGGAGCGGAAAGGAGTGATAGACTTTTACTGACTAAAAACCCACCCTGTTACTTAGTTGCCCTTGCGCTCCGGAGATGCGATATCTTGTGTTTTTTATTAAAGTTTGCCACAAAGAATACACTTACATGCTTAAATATGTTATCAAACTGTATGCAATTTGATTAACCGCATGTACCTTAATTTTTTTCTATTGATAATTAATAGTAAAGAAACAAAAAATAGTAGATATTAGAAAATTAATCAATAAATATCTTTCCACTATATACTCGTTAGAGCATTACCGCAACCCCCGAGCGCACAGTTTCTTGTTGTCAGTCATCAGAAACCTGTGTTTGTCGTCACTAACGCCAGAAGATTATTTACTAAATTACTATTGCACTGATGAATTTTAAACTCTAGGCGGAAAACCGACAGTTCAAATTCATTTACTTCCTAGCGTTAGTGAATATGAGCGCAATGTCATATATAACTATTACTTTAGTTGCTTAATTTACCAAAGAAAGGCTAATCTCAGCATTGGAGGTAATATAAGCTTTCAAAACTAATATCTTTTTTAAAAATTCGCCTTAGTAAAGCTATCACCCTAAACAAATAACGGCTCGGTTGGCGCAGTGGTTGAACAATCGCCTGCTGTGCTGCATATCACGGGTTCGATTCCCGTCCTGGAACAACCATATGGCCTATAGATATTTGTTCCAGGTCAGTGTTGGGGTAAGTGAATTTAAATGGTTGAAAATACACCCATGATACATCAGAAATTCCAAGACTGTGTGAGGGCAATATTTTTGACCATTTTGACACTTGACCTGAAAACTTCAAAACAGGATAATCTCTAGTTTATGGCCACCAAACTGATAATACAGTGTTGGTCATATAATTAAAAACAACTATTTAAAAACAAGCTTTTTTAAACTTTAGGGAATTACACTTTTGCATATCTTTTTGTATCTCTCTGTGTATCGCAAAATTGTTCCACGTTGTCGTAGCACACAGTTATAACATGATTAATTCAATAATATATAGATAAACATTTTACATTAAACCTTAACATATTATTGCATACTTACTGGCTGGCCACATAATTAAGAACGCCGGATAGTTTATTTTTTTATTCTTTAAATAGAGAACACTGTAACTAAGCCATTATTCGCGTAATTTTGGCGCCATTTAGTGCTGTAAAAGTCAAGAAGGTGATTATTTTACATAAAAACAATGGGGGAAAATAAAAGTTGCGATGAATCTCCAAGGGAAGTGATTAACCTTCGCGATAAGAAATGGTCATATAAAAAGATCCCGATCACCTGCAACCTGTGCTCAAAAACGATGATATTCCAAGCTGTGAAGCATTTTAACACATATCAAACAACTTCAAATATTCCACGTGTACCTAAACAGAGAAATTCATCTCGGCGAGACGATAGAAATATCGTGCATTTGGCAAAACAATACCCTTTTAAGGGGTCTAACGAGTTGAGAAAAGAATATTTTGGACTATTCGAAGACGTTTGGTAGAAGCTAAGTTGAACGGAAAGATAGCAAGAAAGGTACCCATGTTTAAACGGTGCTTTTGCATTTGCTAGGGGGTATGAAAGCTGGACAGTAAGACAATGGAAAAATGATCATTTCTCTGACGAGACAAAAATTACAACAGAGTATGTTCTGATGGGAAACGATATGTTCGACGCCCTCCCAATACAGCATTCGACCACAAGTATACAAAAGTTACATTAAAGCATGGTGGTGGAAATGTGATTTGGGGCTGCTTCTCTGGTCATGGTGTTGGACCTGTTAGATTGATAGAAGGAAACATGGATCAATTCCAATACAAAAATATACTGGAAGAAACAATGTTACCATATGCTGAAGACGTGCTTCCGGTTATTTGGACGTTTCAACACGACAATGATCCCAAGCACACTGCACGCACGGTTACAGAATTCCTCACATCTCAATCAGTTTCTGTCTTACAATGGCCACCAAACAGTCCAGATTTAAATCCCATAGAGCATCTTTGGTACGAAGTTACGAAAAAGGTTTCAAATCGACGGTGTGGTAACCTAAGTGAGTTATAGAACGTTTTTAACACGCTTTTATTAGGTCGACTTGTATGTAACTAACTATGTAATGGAATCTAAGATAACTAATTTAACAATCTTCCAAGGGTCGTAGCGTAAAGAAAATTGGCAGCTGTATGTAGTTCTGATGACAATACAATAATATGGTACTGTCGAACTGATCTGATGATGGAGCCGGAAGATTGGATTCCGGAGAACTGGAACTTCATGATGGAAAATCGTATCATAGCTGTTTTGGATTTCTTAGAAAAGTCTTATAATGAACTTTGACCACGATTAGGTTTCAAGGTCTGATGATGAAGCCGGAAGATAGGCACTGGCATTCCATGATGGAATATCGTATCATAGTCGTGTTTGCACTTGTGAGAAAGGCCACGTAATGGATTTTGAACACGATCAGGTTTCAAGGTTATAACAAACCAAAAGAAAATCCGTTATCGGTTTTCTTAACCTTTTTGAATTACCGCGTAATCCATAGATTTACTTTTTTATAGATGTCACTTTCAAATCCTCTGGGGGGATCAACCCTATAATTGTTCACTACTCGTGGGAATAATATGGCAAACACTACCAAAAAAAGAAACAGCAACATTTGTTTTTACGTGCATTTATGAAAGCGTGTTTTTCTAGTGTTTTTTAAACTATTAATTTATTTTAGAAGAACGGCGCTCTATTTCTCTTAAAAAAATGTCAAAAATTGATAGAGTCAATGCCTCGCCGGTGTAAGGCAGTCATCAAAAGCCGTGGACCCGCTACAAACTATTAACTTAGAATAAAATGTATTAAATTGCAATTTTTAACATTATCACCGTCTTATTTAATGAGATTTTTAAAATCCAAATATCTACTGAAACAACTCTCAAGCAGTTTAAGAATCGTTCTTAGTTATTTTTCCAGCTTTATGACTATTTGAAATTGTAACTGACGATAATAAATTAAATTTGTAAGGTACCTAAATAGTAAGTGATTTTAATATTTACTCTTAATCCCGTTTACTCTATCCACGTAGCTATTTCATAACATAACTCATTACTTTTGAGAAGGAACATAAAAGTACATATGACATTGTTTTTTTTTTTAATGTCTGGCACTACAATTCGTTCTTAATTATATGACCTCCACTGTATAATTCTACAAGTAATAACACGTAATTTTTCTGATAACTACATCTCTAAAATAATGTCTCTAACACACGATAACCCAACATTAACTGTGCACTTTATATTAATTTATCAATGTCGAACATAGCTGTGTGAACAATTTAACAACATAGTTAATAATAATGTAGACTAGATCACTTGCTACGTACGTTTATATGTATATACACAACTGAGTGTCAGTCTGTCCGTATGAACGTTTGTAGCAAGTGCTTGTGTGCTGCAGTGAATGTGTGGAAGTATGGTGTGTAGAGCGCATTTGAGAGGAGTAGACGAGATGCCGCGAGCGATGGCAGCAGATTACACGCTCTGGAATTTTCAAATCAGTCCAGTAGATCCAGAGATTAATTCATACAAACTTAATTTCTTTGTATATTCGTATAGATTGGAAAAACAACTAATCTCACTGCCATTCTGGTTCTGTCTAAAGTTCTTTGTCAATGTAGGCATCCTAACATGTACTTTTTTAAAACATCTGTATAAATATTATAGCTGTTGAAATGGACTTAGTAGTACTTCGAACCGAGAATCTGATATAGCAATAGCTTCGCGTGTAATTTGTCGCCGTATTATCGCGTGGCGTGGTGCATAACAGCCCGTTCCCATTTATTCTACCTCTGCCAACAATAAATGAGCCACCTCAGCTCAGTAACACGATCATTTTAATCTTTACAAAGATACAGTGTCCGTGGTACAATGAGTGGGAACGTAATGTATGTGTGTGTGACGAGCGTGCGTGCGGTGCGTGTGCAGCTATACGATCGCGCACGTGTGCAGGCACCGGCGACGCGCCTGCGCACGCGGCGCACGCTGCGCACCCTGCACACCCTGCGCCGCACCACAACCACCACCACCAGCTGCAGAAGGTAACTGGAACTTTCTTATTACATATACCATTGAATCATATAATATTGAAGTCAAACTCTTTAAATATAAATACATGTCACCTTAAAATTGCAAACAACCTTTTGATTATAAAAAATCTCGCGGGATAGTTAACTAACGATAAATTGTGAGACGTACAATATGGTTCACAATTTAACGCAAGATTTTGCGATACATTATAATCTATCAAGCTGAAACTGTTTGGTTACAATCTGTCAATCGTTAAATTTTCAGCTGTCCAAAGGTTGTCTCTGATTGGTTGGTTTTGCTGTACGACATTCCGTAACTATAGAGTTGCGTATCGTTCAACGAATAAGCGCGCGAATTGAATTTCGTTGTATGCGAATTCACAATTTCACGGTTTTACTTTGATAGATTTCGATACAATCTATCAAAAATATTGCGTTAAATAGTCAGCAGTATGGTACGGATCAAAATTTACCGATAGATTGCAATCTCGCGAGATATATATTACAATCTAACGGTTTTTGCTATTTTACGGTGACATATACGCGATATATGTTTCGATAGTAATACCACGAATGGTATTACTATCGAATCACAATCCAATAATGGAGCGATTAGTTGTAAATTATTGGTCTGATAACTACGTCATTTTGAGTTATTCTTGTTACCAATTCCCAGTTTTATTTACAACTTTAAGACGAGCCAATGATTCTGATACGGTTTCGTTTTCTGCTCAAACTCATATCTCGGTAACTTTCGCATTTCTAATATTAGTAAGATTAGTTTAGACTGCCTCGTTGGTCTAGTGGTCGCAAGCGTGACTGCTAAACATGAATTCTCGGGTTCGATTCGCGGGACGGGCCAAAATTTTCTGTAAGGAATCTCTCAGTAGAAGCCCGAAGTTTGGAAGTTGGCGATGTGACACCCCCATGCCTAAGAAAAGACGTTAACCCGTTGGCCAGCTTGTTGGCGCTCAGGTACACTGTGACAAATAGCATCAACAATTAAAATACCGATTTCATTTTGGGGCATGGATTTTATTAGCCAATCTTGCACTTCATTTACGTATTATTTGCGGATGGGGGGAAGCTGGTGGGGCCTCGCATTCCAGAGATGCGTCAAGTTAACGTGACCGCGTTGTAGTCGTGATGATGCGAGTGTGTGACGTCGGCAGACGGCGTCGGACGGCAGGGTGGCGGAGGCGCGGGGCGCGGCGCCGGGGGCGGGGCCGGGGGCGGGGGGGGCGCGCGACGACCTGCCGCCGCTGGCGCGCTCCAAGCGCTCCAACACCATCTCCGTCATGAGCCCCACGCGCCGCCACAGGTACTCGACCAACACTCCGACACTACACATACAACATATTTTACTCCCCATACAACTACATGGGCAAAGTTAGTGCACGGTTCGCATTGGTCGTTCCCAATGAAAAGAACCGACAAGTAATTCCACTGTGACGTCACCGTCGAGACCTGTAAGACTGAGTAGGCACTAACCTGCAGTCTTAGCATCAGCACTTTAACTTCCACACTCATACTGTTTAAGTTCCAGCACCATTTTAATCTATTTGACTTTTTCAAATGAGAAAAATATTTCGAATAAAAATTATGTTTATTTAAACAAAGATTTTGATATACTTTCCAAACCTACAGTGGGCGCTTTCGTTACGAGATTCAGTTTCTCGTTTTTATACAAAAGCACTTTTCTCTGGAATGCTACAAAATATAAATTTAAACTTATTGATAACTTGTAAAACAGTGTAGTTAGATAGTATGACAACTAATTGTATTGTGCATGAACTTTTAGTTTGTGATATTCTTTTGCTCTTTGACTAAGTTTTTATAGTCCTAGGTACGTAAGTTGGCAAGGTTTTGGCGTAGTGGGGGTAAGTTCGCGCATCGTGCACTTACTAGAACAAAAAAGTTTTACTGATTGCCGTTATTCTACGGTTATTGCCATTATTTATTTTTAATCATGTCTGGTCAGAAGAATTTTAAAGAAAGAAGAGGAATTCATTAGTTAATTTAGTATCATGAATAAAATAGATATTATGCATAAATACATTTAAAAGTGAAAAAAAAATACTAAAAAAAAGAATTATAAATAATAGTTTCTCGTCATCACAATTAGTTAATAAAACTGCTGCCTTTCTGAAGTTTTAATAATCTGCGTAAAACGGTATTTGGTCCTGGCATTGTTATCAATGTAACAAAAACTAAACTTTAAAACAACAACTCGTAACAAAAACAAAGGGTACAACTTTCGTGTACGCAAGTGTATTCGGGAGCAAATTGAAAGAGAACTACTGACGCACCGCACGCGCGCTCGGAGCGGCGCTACGTCATACCCCGCGTCCCGCTGACAACCGCTGATACCTAAAAATCGACTTCTGCGCATCGAACGACTCTTGCCAAGTTACGTCCCGAGCATTACACTGTCCCTTATAATTCTTAAAACCTTCTGCTGCTATGAAAGTTATAATTTCCCTTTCAAATATGTAGAGCTATTCCTTTTCCCGTTTAATTTACGTTTATGTTCCTCTGCTTGTTGTTGATGCTTTGTGTTCTGTTTGGTGTGTTGTGCGCGTGACGTTGAGTGCAGCAGTATGTACGCGGGCAGGGCGGGCGGCGCGGGCGGCGCGGGCGGCGCGGGGGGCGCGGCGGGCGCGGGCGGCGGCGGCCTCACGCCCAGCTTCGTGTTCCTGCAGCTCTACCACAACATGAGCACCTACCCCATCACGCCGCCGGTACCCGGTAAGTCCAAACATATAAAAAAATCTAAGTAACAGTCATGGAAACAGCATAAATAAGAAAGGGCCTAGGATTGAACCTTTCGGTACGCCTATCTTGATCAGTAATTTACAGATAATTTTTGTTGTCAAAGTTGTCAAAAGCTTTGAAAAGGTCACGAAAGAAGGTAAAAGCTACACTGGCGACATCGAATCTTATTTATTTTAAAATATGATTTTGCGCAATGGCCGACTTGAAAAGTACTTGGTACTTTATAGTGTTTCATTTAATCGAGTAACGTTCCTGGTTTAATATTGATTAAACATGTCTATAATATCTGCCATGAAATTTCAAGAATTTTATGTTACTTTTAAGTAAATACATCGATATAAACATGATTCCAAAAGTTTTGTTTTCGAAGAAATCTTCTTCTCCTAATATTTATGAAGAAAGGAGAACTTTCCTAAATAATGATAAAGGATTTTTGTGACGTCTCAGTAATTTTTGATCAACTAGTGATGTTATAATACAGTTCTGACATATCCAATTTCTAGTTAGTATTGATATCCACACATGGAAAGTGTTTATTATAAATTTAAATTTGTTACTAATTGATTTAAAAGATATGATATTTTCTTTATGTATCATTGCTTTTCAGAACTTTATCAATGTTAGCACTTGCGGTATTAAATGTTTTAATCATAACAAAATGTGTAAAAGTGGTGTAGAGCTAATAAAGTCGCATTTGCAGGTGAGACGCCGACGATCCTGAACCCGCTGGCGGAGCGGCCGCTGCGGGTGTCGGGCGTGCAGCACGAGCGGACCATCAAGAACCTCGACCTCGTACCGCCCGTAGAAACATACAAGGTAAACATTTGCAGGTGAGACGCCGACGATCCTGAACCCGCTGGCGGAGCGGCCGCTGCGGGTGTCGGGCGTGCAGCACGAGCGGACCATCAAGAACCTCGACCTCGTACCGCCCGTAGAAACATACAAGGTAAACATTTGCAGGTGAGACGCCGACGATCCTGAACCCGCTGGCGGAGCGGCCGCTGCGGGTGTCGGGCGTGCAGCACGAGCGGACCATCAAGAACCTCGACCTCGTACCGCCCGTAGAAACATACAAGGTAAACATTTGCAGGTGAGACGCCGACGATCCTGAACCCGCTGGCGGAGCGGCCGCTGCGGGTGTCGGGCGTGCAGCACGAGCGGACCATCAAGAACCTCGACCTCGTACCGCCCGTAGAAACATACAAGGTAAACATTTGCAGGTGAGACGCCGACGATCCTGAACCCGCTGGCGGAGCGGCCACTGCGGGTGTCGGGCGTGCAGCACGAGCGGACCATCAAGAACCTCGACCTCGTACCGCCCGTAGAAACATACAAGGTAAACATTTGCAGGTGAGACGCCGACGATCCTGAACCCGCTGGCGGAGCGGCCGCTGCGGGTGTCGGGCGTGCAGCACGAGCGGACCATCAAGAACCTCGACCTCGTACCGCCCGTAGAAACATACAAGGTAAACATTTGCAGGTGAGACGCCGACGATCCTGAACCCGCTGGCGGAGCGGCCGCTGCGGGTGTCGGGCGTGCAGCACGAGCGGACCATCAAGAACCTCGACCTCGTACCGCCCGTAGAAACATACAAGGTAAACATTTGCAGGTGAGACGCCGACGATCCTGAACCCGCTGGCGGAGCGGCCGCTGCGGGTGTCGGGCGTGCAGCACGAGCGGACCATCAAGAACCTCGACCTCGTACCGCCCGTAGAAACATACAAGGTAAACATTTGCAGGTGAGACGCCGACGATCCTGAACCCGCTGGCGGAGCGGCCGCTGCGGGTGTCGGGCGTGCAGCACGAGCGGACCATCAAGAACCTCGACCTCGTACCGCCCGTAGAAACATACAAGGTAAACATTTGCAGGTGAGACGCCGACGATCCTGAACCCGCTGGCGGAGCGGCCGCTGCGGGTGTCGGGCGTGCAGCACGAGCGGACCATCAAGAACCTCGACCTCGTACCGCCCGTAGAAACATACAAGGTAAACATTTGCAGGTGAGACGCCGACGATCCTGAACCCGCTGGCGGAGCGGCCGCTGCGGGTGTCGGGCGTGCAGCACGAGCGGACCATCAAGAACCTCGACCTCGTACCGCCCGTAGAAACATACAAGGTAAACATTTGCAGGTGAGACGCCGACGATCCTGAACCCGCTGGCGGAGCGGCCGCTGCGGGTGTCGGGCGTGCAGCACGAGCGGACCATCAAGAACCTCGACCTCGTACCGCCCGTAGAAACATACAAGGTAAACATTTGCAGGTGAGACGCCGACGATCCTGAACCCGCTGGCGGAGCGGCCGCTGCGGGTGTCGGGCGTGCAGCACGAGCGGACCATCAAGAACCTCGACCTCGTACCGCCCGTAGAAACATACAAGGTAAACATTTGCAGGTGAGACGCCGACGATCCTGAACCCGCTGGCGGAGCGGCCGCTGCGGGTGTCGGGCGTGCAGCACGAGCGGACCATCAAGAACCTCGACCTCGTACCGCCCGTAGAAACATACAAGGTAAACATTTGCAGGTGAGACGCCGACGATCCTGAACCCGCTGGCGGAGCGGCCGCTGCGGGTGTCGGGCGTGCAGCACGAGCGGACCATCAAGAACCTCGACCTCGTACCGCCCGTAGAAACATACAAGGTAAACATTTGCAGGTGAGACGCCGACGATCCTGAACCCGCTGGCGGAGCGGCCGCTGCGGGTGTCGGGCGTGCAGCACGAGCGGACCATCAAGAACCTCGACCTCGTACCGCCCGTAGAAACATACAAGGTAAACATTTGCAGGTGAGACGCCGACGATCCTGAACCCGCTGGCGGAGCGGCCGCTGCGGGTGTCGGGCGTGCAGCACGAGCGGACCATCAAGAACCTCGACCTCGTACCGCCCGTAGAAACATACAAGGTAAACATTTGCAGGTGAGACGCCGACGATCCTGAACCCGCTGGCGGAGCGGCCGCTGCGGGTGTCGGGCGTGCAGCACGAGCGGACCATCAAGAACCTCGACCTCGTACCGCCCGTAGAAACATACAAGGTAAACATTTGCAGGTGAGACGCCGACGATCCTGAACCCGCTGGCGGAGCGGCCGCTGCGGGTGTCGGGCGTGCAGCACGAGCGGACCATCAAGAACCTCGACCTCGTACCGCCCGTAGAAACATACAAGGTAAACATTTGCAGGTGAGACGCCGACGATCCTGAACCCGCTGGCGGAGCGGCCGCTGCGGGTGTCGGGCGTGCAGCACGAGCGGACCATCAAGAACCTCGACCTCGTACCGCCCGTAGAAACATACAAGGTAAACATTTGCAGGTGAGACGCCGACGATCCTGAACCCGCTGGCGGAGCGGCCGCTGCGGGTGTCGGGCGTGCAGCACGAGCGGACCATCAAGAACCTCGACCTCGTACCGCCCGTAGAAACATACAAGGTAAACATTTGCAGGTGAGACGCCGACGATCCTGAACCCGCTGGCGGAGCGGCCGCTGCGGGTGTCGGGCGTGCAGCACGAGCGGACCATCAAGAACCTCGACCTCGTACCGCCCGTAGAAACATACAAGGTAAACATTTGCAGGTGAGACGCCGACGATCCTGAACCCGCTGGCGGAGCGGCCGCTGCGGGTGTCGGGCGTGCAGCACGAGCGGACCATCAAGAACCTCGACCTCGTACCGCCCGTAGAAACATACAAGGTAAACATTTGCAGGTGAGACGCCGACGATCCTGAACCCGCTGGCGGAGCGGCCGCTGCGGGTGTCGGGCGTGCAGCACGAGCGGACCATCAAGAACCTCGACCTCGTACCGCCCGTAGAAACATACAAGGTAAACATTTGCAGGTGAGACGCCGACGATCCTGAACCCGCTGGCGGAGCGGCCGCTGCGGGTGTCGGGCGTGCAGCACGAGCGGACCATCAAGAACCTCGACCTCGTACCGCCCGTAGAAACATACAAGGTAAACATTTGCAGGTGAGACGCCGACGATCCTGAACCCGCTGGCGGAGCGGCCGCTGCGGGTGTCGGGCGTGCAGCACGAGCGGACCATCAAGAACCTCGACCTCGTACCGCCCGTAGAAACATACAAGGTAAACATTTGCAGGTGAGACGCCGACGATCCTGAACCCGCTGGCGGAGCGGCCGCTGCGGGTGTCGGGCGTGCAGCACGAGCGGACCATCAAGAACCTCGACCTCGTACCGCCCGTAGAAACATACAAGGTAAACATTTGCAGGTGAGACGCCGACGATCCTGAACCCGCTGGCGGAGCGGCCGCTGCGGGTGTCGGGCGTGCAGCACGAGCGGACCATCAAGAACCTCGACCTCGTACCGCCCGTAGAAACATACAAGGTAAACATTTGCAGGTGAGACGCCGACGATCCTGAACCCGCTGGCGGAGCGGCCGCTGCGGGTGTCGGGCGTGCAGCACGAGCGGACCATCAAGAACCTCGACCTCGTACCGCCCGTAGAAACATACAAGGTAAACATTTGCAGGTGAGACGCCGACGATCCTGAACCCGCTGGCGGAGCGGCCGCTGCGGGTGTCGGGCGTGCAGCACGAGCGGACCATCAAGAACCTCGACCTCGTACCGCCCGTAGAAACATACAAGGTAAACATTTGCAGGTGAGACGCCGACGATCCTGAACCCGCTGGCGGAGCGGCCGCTGCGGGTGTCGGGCGTGCAGCACGAGCGGACCATCAAGAACCTCGACCTCGTACCGCCCGTAGAAACATACAAGGTAAACATTTGCAGGTGAGACGCCGACGATCCTGAACCCGCTGGCGGAGCGGCCGCTGCGGGTGTCGGGCGTGCAGCACGAGCGGACCATCAAGAACCTCGACCTCGTACCGCCCGTAGAAACATACAAGGTAAACATTTGCAGGTGAGACGCCGACGATCCTGAACCCGCTGGCGGAGCGGCCGCTGCGGGTGTCGGGCGTGCAGCACGAGCGGACCATCAAGAACCTCGACCTCGTACCGCCCGTAGAAACATACAAGGTAAACATTTGCAGGTGAGACGCCGACGATCCTGAACCCGCTGGCGGAGCGGCCGCTGCGGGTGTCGGGCGTGCAGCACGAGCGGACCATCAAGAACCTCGACCTCGTACCGCCCGTAGAAACATACAAGGTAAACATTTGCAGGTGAGACGCCGACGATCCTGAACCCGCTGGCGGAGCGGCCGCTGCGGGTGTCGGGCGTGCAGCACGAGCGGACCATCAAGAACCTCGACCTCGTACCGCCCGTAGAAACATACAAGGTAAACATTTGCAGGTGAGACGCCGACGATCCTGAACCCGCTGGCGGAGCGGCCGCTGCGGGTGTCGGGCGTGCAGCACGAGCGGACCATCAAGAACCTCGACCTCGTACCGCCCGTAGAAACATACAAGGTAAACATTTGCAGGTGAGACGCCGACGATCCTGAACCCGCTGGCGGAGCGGCCGCTGCGGGTGTCGGGCGTGCAGCACGAGCGGACCATCAAGAACCTCGACCTCGTACCGCCCGTAGAAACATACAAGGTAAACATTTGCAGGTGAGACGCCGACGATCCTGAACCCGCTGGCGGAGCGGCCGCTGCGGGTGTCGGGCGTGCAGCACGAGCGGACCATCAAGAACCTCGACCTCGTACCGCCCGTAGAAACATACAAGGTAAACATTTGCAGGTGAGACGCCGACGATCCTGAACCCGCTGGCGGAGCGGCCGCTGCGGGTGTCGGGCGTGCAGCACGAGCGGACCATCAAGAACCTCGACCTCGTACCGCCCGTAGAAACATACAAGGTAAACATTTGCAGGTGAGACGCCGACGATCCTGAACCCGCTGGCGGAGCGGCCGCTGCGGGTGTCGGGCGTGCAGCACGAGCGGACCATCAAGAACCTCGACCTCGTACCGCCCGTAGAAACATACAAGGTAAACATTTGCAGGTGAGACGCCGACGATCCTGAACCCGCTGGCGGAGCGGCCGCTGCGGGTGTCGGGCGTGCAGCACGAGCGGACCATCAAGAACCTCGACCTCGTACCGCCCGTAGAAACATACAAGGTAAACATTTGCAGGTGAGACGCCGACGATCCTGAACCCGCTGGCGGAGCGGCCGCTGCGGGTGTCGGGCGTGCAGCACGAGCGGACCATCAAGAACCTCGACCTCGTACCGCCCGTAGAAACATACAAGGTAAACATTTGCAGGTGAGACGCCGACGATCCTGAACCCGCTGGCGGAGCGGCCGCTGCGGGTGTCGGGCGTGCAGCACGAGCGGACCATCAAGAACCTCGACCTCGTACCGCCCGTAGAAACATACAAGGTAAACATTTGCAGGTGAGACGCCGACGATCCTGAACCCGCTGGCGGAGCGGCCGCTGCGGGTGTCGGGCGTGCAGCACGAGCGGACCATCAAGAACCTCGACCTCGTACCGCCCGTAGAAACATACAAGGTAAACATTTGCAGGTGAGACGCCGACGATCCTGAACCCGCTGGCGGAGCGGCCGCTGCGGGTGTCGGGCGTGCAGCACGAGCGGACCATCAAGAACCTCGACCTCGTACCGCCCGTAGAAACATACAAGGTAAACATTTGCAGGTGAGACGCCGACGATCCTGAACCCGCTGGCGGAGCGGCCGCTGCGGGTGTCGGGCGTGCAGCACGAGCGGACCATCAAGAACCTCGACCTCGTACCGCCCGTAGAAACATACAAGGTAAACATTTGCAGGTGAGACGCCGACGATCCTGAACCCGCTGGCGGAGCGGCCGCTGCGGGTGTCGGGCGTGCAGCACGAGCGGACCATCAAGAACCTCGACCTCGTACCGCCCGTAGAAACATACAAGGTAAACATTTGCAGGTGAGACGCCGACGATCCTGAACCCGCTGGCGGAGCGGCCGCTGCGGGTGTCGGGCGTGCAGCACGAGCGGACCATCAAGAACCTCGACCTCGTACCGCCCGTAGAAACATACAAGGTAAACATTTGCAGGTGAGACGCCGACGATCCTGAACCCGCTGGCGGAGCGGCCGCTGCGGGTGTCGGGCGTGCAGCACGAGCGGACCATCAAGAACCTCGACCTCGTACCGCCCGTAGAAACATACAAGGTAAACATTTGCAGGTGAGACGCCGACGATCCTGAACCCGCTGGCGGAGCGGCCGCTGCGGGTGTCGGGCGTGCAGCACGAGCGGACCATCAAGAACCTCGACCTCGTACCGCCCGTAGAAACATACAAGGTAAACATTTGCAGGTGAGACGCCGACGATCCTGAACCCGCTGGCGGAGCGGCCGCTGCGGGTGTCGGGCGTGCAGCACGAGCGGACCATCAAGAACCTCGACCTCGTACCGCCCGTAGAAACATACAAGGTAAACATTTGCAGGTGAGACGCCGACGATCCTGAACCCGCTGGCGGAGCGGCCGCTGCGGGTGTCGGGCGTGCAGCACGAGCGGACCATCAAGAACCTCGACCTCGTACCGCCCGTAGAAACATACAAGGTAAACATTTGCAGGTGAGACGCCGACGATCCTGAACCCGCTGGCGGAGCGGCCGCTGCGGGTGTCGGGCGTGCAGCACGAGCGGACCATCAAGAACCTCGACCTCGTACCGCCCGTAGAAACATACAAGGTAAACATTTGCAGGTGAGACGCCGACGATCCTGAACCCGCTGGCGGAGCGGCCGCTGCGGGTGTCGGGCGTGCAGCACGAGCGGACCATCAAGAACCTCGACCTCGTACCGCCCGTAGAAACATACAAGGTAAACATTTGCAGGTGAGACGCCGACGATCCTGAACCCGCTGGCGGAGCGGCCGCTGCGGGTGTCGGGCGTGCAGCACGAGCGGACCATCAAGAACCTCGACCTCGTACCGCCCGTAGAAACATACAAGGTAAACATTTGCAGGTGAGACGCCGACGATCCTGAACCCGCTGGCGGAGCGGCCGCTGCGGGTGTCGGGCGTGCAGCACGAGCGGACCATCAAGAACCTCGACCTCGTACCGCCCGTAGAAACATACAAGGTAAACATTTGCAGGTGAGACGCCGACGATCCTGAACCCGCTGGCGGAGCGGCCGCTGCGGGTGTCGGGCGTGCAGCACGAGCGGACCATCAAGAACCTCGACCTCGTACCGCCCGTAGAAACATACAAGGTAAACATTTGCAGGTGAGACGCCGACGATCCTGAACCCGCTGGCGGAGCGGCCGCTGCGGGTGTCGGGCGTGCAGCACGAGCGGACCATCAAGAACCTCGACCTCGTACCGCCCGTAGAAACATACAAGGTAAACATTTGCAGGTGAGACGCCGACGATCCTGAACCCGCTGGCGGAGCGGCCGCTGCGGGTGTCGGGCGTGCAGCACGAGCGGACCATCAAGAACCTCGACCTCGTACCGCCCGTAGAAACATACAAGGTAAACATTTGCAGGTGAGACGCCGACGATCCTGAACCCGCTGGCGGAGCGGCCGCTGCGGGTGTCGGGCGTGCAGCACGAGCGGACCATCAAGAACCTCGACCTCGTACCGCCCGTAGAAACATACAAGGTAAACATTTGCAGGTGAGACGCCGACGATCCTGAACCCGCTGGCGGAGCGGCCGCTGCGGGTGTCGGGCGTGCAGCACGAGCGGACCATCAAGAACCTCGACCTCGTACCGCCCGTAGAAACATACAAGGTAAACATTTGCAGGTGAGACGCCGACGATCCTGAACCCGCTGGCGGAGCGGCCGCTGCGGGTGTCGGGCGTGCAGCACGAGCGGACCATCAAGAACCTCGACCTCGTACCGCCCGTAGAAACATACAAGGTAAACATTTGCAGGTGAGACGCCGACGATCCTGAACCCGCTGGCGGAGCGGCCGCTGCGGGTGTCGGGCGTGCAGCACGAGCGGACCATCAAGAACCTCGACCTCGTACCGCCCGTAGAAACATACAAGGTAAACATTTGCAGGTGAGACGCCGACGATCCTGAACCCGCTGGCGGAGCGGCCGCTGCGGGTGTCGGGCGTGCAGCACGAGCGGACCATCAAGAACCTCGACCTCGTACCGCCCGTAGAAACATACAAGGTAAACATTTGCAGGTGAGACGCCGACGATCCTGAACCCGCTGGCGGAGCGGCCGCTGCGGGTGTCGGGCGTGCAGCACGAGCGGACCATCAAGAACCTCGACCTCGTACCGCCCGTAGAAACATACAAGGTAAACATTTGCAGGTGAGACGCCGACGATCCTGAACCCGCTGGCGGAGCGGCCGCTGCGGGTGTCGGGCGTGCAGCACGAGCGGACCATCAAGAACCTCGACCTCGTACCGCCCGTAGAAACATACAAGGTAAACATTTGCAGGTGAGACGCCGACGATCCTGAACCCGCTGGCGGAGCGGCCGCTGCGGGTGTCGGGCGTGCAGCACGAGCGGACCATCAAGAACCTCGACCTCGTACCGCCCGTAGAAACATACAAGGTAAACATTTGCAGGTGAGACGCCGACGATCCTGAACCCGCTGGCGGAGCGGCCGCTGCGGGTGTCGGGCGTGCAGCACGAGCGGACCATCAAGAACCTCGACCTCGTACCGCCCGTAGAAACATACAAGGTAAACATTTGCAGGTGAGACGCCGACGATCCTGAACCCGCTGGCGGAGCGGCCGCTGCGGGTGTCGGGCGTGCAGCACGAGCGGACCATCAAGAACCTCGACCTCGTACCGCCCGTAGAAACATACAAGGTAAACATTTGCAGGTGAGACGCCGACGATCCTGAACCCGCTGGCGGAGCGGCCGCTGCGGGTGTCGGGCGTGCAGCACGAGCGGACCATCAAGAACCTCGACCTCGTACCGCCCGTAGAAACATACAAGGTAAACATTTGCAGGTGAGACGCCGACGATCCTGAACCCGCTGGCGGAGCGGCCGCTGCGGGTGTCGGGCGTGCAGCACGAGCGGACCATCAAGAACCTCGACCTCGTACCGCCCGTAGAAACATACAAGGTAAACATTTGCAGGTGAGACGCCGACGATCCTGAACCCGCTGGCGGAGCGGCCGCTGCGGGTGTCGGGCGTGCAGCACGAGCGGACCATCAAGAACCTCGACCTCGTACCGCCCGTAGAAACATACAAGGTAAACATTTGCAGGTGAGACGCCGACGATCCTGAACCCGCTGGCGGAGCGGCCGCTGCGGGTGTCGGGCGTGCAGCACGAGCGGACCATCAAGAACCTCGACCTCGTACCGCCCGTAGAAACATACAAGGTAAACATTTGCAGGTGAGACGCCGACGATCCTGAACCCGCTGGCGGAGCGGCCGCTGCGGGTGTCGGGCGTGCAGCACGAGCGGACCATCAAGAACCTCGACCTCGTACCGCCCGTAGAAACATACAAGGTAAACATTTGCAGGTGAGACGCCGACGATCCTGAACCCGCTGGCGGAGCGGCCGCTGCGGGTGTCGGGCGTGCAGCACGAGCGGACCATCAAGAACCTCGACCTCGTACCGCCCGTAGAAACATACAAGGTAAACATTTGCAGGTGAGACGCCGACGATCCTGAACCCGCTGGCGGAGCGGCCGCTGCGGGTGTCGGGCGTGCAGCACGAGCGGACCATCAAGAACCTCGACCTCGTACCGCCCGTAGAAACATACAAGGTAAACATTTGCAGGTGAGACGCCGACGATCCTGAACCCGCTGGCGGAGCGGCCGCTGCGGGTGTCGGGCGTGCAGCACGAGCGGACCATCAAGAACCTCGACCTCGTACCGCCCGTAGAAACATACAAGGTAAACATTTGCAGGTGAGACGCCGACGATCCTGAACCCGCTGGCGGAGCGGCCGCTGCGGGTGTCGGGCGTGCAGCACGAGCGGACCATCAAGAACCTCGACCTCGTACCGCCCGTAGAAACATACAAGGTAAACATTTGCAGGTGAGACGCCGACGATCCTGAACCCGCTGGCGGAGCGGCCGCTGCGGGTGTCGGGCGTGCAGCACGAGCGGACCATCAAGAACCTCGACCTCGTACCGCCCGTAGAAACATACAAGGTAAACATTTGCAGGTGAGACGCCGACGATCCTGAACCCGCTGGCGGAGCGGCCGCTGCGGGTGTCGGGCGTGCAGCACGAGCGGACCATCAAGAACCTCGACCTCGTACCGCCCGTAGAAACATACAAGGTAAACATTTGCAGGTGAGACGCCGACGATCCTGAACCCGCTGGCGGAGCGGCCGCTGCGGGTGTCGGGCGTGCAGCACGAGCGGACCATCAAGAACCTCGACCTCGTACCGCCCGTAGAAACATACAAGGTAAACATTTGCAGGTGAGACGCCGACGATCCTGAACCCGCTGGCGGAGCGGCCGCTGCGGGTGTCGGGCGTGCAGCACGAGCGGACCATCAAGAACCTCGACCTCGTACCGCCCGTAGAAACATACAAGGTAAACATTTGCAGGTGAGACGCCGACGATCCTGAACCCGCTGGCGGAGCGGCCGCTGCGGGTGTCGGGCGTGCAGCACGAGCGGACCATCAAGAACCTCGACCTCGTACCGCCCGTAGAAACATACAAGGTAAACATTTGCAGGTGAGACGCCGACGATCCTGAACCCGCTGGCGGAGCGGCCGCTGCGGGTGTCGGGCGTGCAGCACGAGCGGACCATCAAGAACCTCGACCTCGTACCGCCCGTAGAAACATACAAGGTAAACATTTGCAGGTGAGACGCCGACGATCCTGAACCCGCTGGCGGAGCGGCCGCTGCGGGTGTCGGGCGTGCAGCACGAGCGGACCATCAAGAACCTCGACCTCGTACCGCCCGTAGAAACATACAAGGTAAACATTTGCAGGTGAGACGCCGACGATCCTGAACCCGCTGGCGGAGCGGCCGCTGCGGGTGTCGGGCGTGCAGCACGAGCGGACCATCAAGAACCTCGACCTCGTACCGCCCGTAGAAACATACAAGGTAAACATTTGCAGGTGAGACGCCGACGATCCTGAACCCGCTGGCGGAGCGGCCGCTGCGGGTGTCGGGCGTGCAGCACGAGCGGACCATCAAGAACCTCGACCTCGTACCGCCCGTAGAAACATACAAGGTAAACATTTGCAGGTGAGACGCCGACGATCCTGAACCCGCTGGCGGAGCGGCCGCTGCGGGTGTCGGGCGTGCAGCACGAGCGGACCATCAAGAACCTCGACCTCGTACCGCCCGTAGAAACATACAAGGTAAACATTTGCAGGTGAGACGCCGACGATCCTGAACCCGCTGGCGGAGCGGCCGCTGCGGGTGTCGGGCGTGCAGCACGAGCGGACCATCAAGAACCTCGACCTCGTACCGCCCGTAGAAACATACAAGGTAAACATTTGCAGGTGAGACGCCGACGATCCTGAACCCGCTGGCGGAGCGGCCGCTGCGGGTGTCGGGCGTGCAGCACGAGCGGACCATCAAGAACCTCGACCTCGTACCGCCCGTAGAAACATACAAGGTAAACATTTGCAGGTGAGACGCCGACGATCCTGAACCCGCTGGCGGAGCGGCCGCTGCGGGTGTCGGGCGTGCAGCACGAGCGGACCATCAAGAACCTCGACCTCGTACCGCCCGTAGAAACATACAAGGTAAACATTTGCAGGTGAGACGCCGACGATCCTGAACCCGCTGGCGGAGCGGCCGCTGCGGGTGTCGGGCGTGCAGCACGAGCGGACCATCAAGAACCTCGACCTCGTACCGCCCGTAGAAACATACAAGGTAAACATTTGCAGGTGAGACGCCGACGATCCTGAACCCGCTGGCGGAGCGGCCGCTGCGGGTGTCGGGCGTGCAGCACGAGCGGACCATCAAGAACCTCGACCTCGTACCGCCCGTAGAAACATACAAGGTAAACATTTGCAGGTGAGACGCCGACGATCCTGAACCCGCTGGCGGAGCGGCCGCTGCGGGTGTCGGGCGTGCAGCACGAGCGGACCATCAAGAACCTCGACCTCGTACCGCCCGTAGAAACATACAAGGTAAACATTTGCAGGTGAGACGCCGACGATCCTGAACCCGCTGGCGGAGCGGCCGCTGCGGGTGTCGGGCGTGCAGCACGAGCGGACCATCAAGAACCTCGACCTCGTACCGCCCGTAGAATTTTGAAATTTGAAATTCTCATCCACTTAACCTTACATTCCTGGTATGTTGAGGAGCAGTGGAGATTACAGACATGACTTGTGTTCACGACTTCCATCATTATGACTGCTCTCAAAGCGGTGAAGGACCATAATGTGAACAAACCTCGCATGTCCTGGGACCAGAAATGCGAAAACATGTACCACCAACCCGTACTGTGCCGAGTGGCCTTATCTGAGTAAGCCTGTCCCCAGCAGTGGAAACGAGATAGGCTGATTATTATGATTAAACAATTAATGTATGTATACATTTAAATAAGAACCCTAAACTAAAATATGGTGTCGAGAAATTCAGACTTACGGCATTGTCGCGATATATGGCAAAGCTTAACCTCTGCCCTGAGTAAAGCAAGCCCTTGGTACACGCAAAGTGTCAACAACATGTCTGGAAAGATCTTACTATAACTTATTAGTTAACCCTTTATTTAGTTTATATCTAGATAATTTTATCAGTCACACAATTGGTGTGCTGATAAATAGTTTTTTTTAGGAAGTTGTTTCGCCAGCTGTTTATCTTTTTTGAAACCTGGACTGATACTGCTGCCCTGGTGACACTGTTGCTATGCATACCAGCAGGCTCGCCCAGTGCTCGTCTCACTTAATGACTTTAGGTAACGTTGTAATTAATGCATTATTTACTTTGTAGATTGGAGTGTTGTACGTTGGGCCCGGACAACAAGATAACGAAGTGTTAATATTGAAGAACGAATACGGGAGTGTGAGGTACGTTTATCATTCTGTTTCTTGCTTTACCCTTTTACAGTGCAGCATGTGCATTACTTTCTTTTATACGGTTCGTTTGTTCCTTCATAAATTTATTCTTAACTATTTGTGATACCGATGACTGCCAGTCTCCTTATATCGAATTATTGCTTGATGAACTCTAAGTTGAGAGGCAATTGCGATTCATTCTTGCCTTCGTTATGCAAAGTACGGAGCAGAGGTGATCCACTGGTTACGATCCCGTTTCTATAAGCTTTTATCTCAAACCTACTCAAATACATATAGTTGGTTCACGTTAAGAAAATAGTGATGTTATCAGTACAACTGCAGGGTAAAAGTGTTTTCACAATGAAGTAAAAATACAAAATTAAATTTTTAATTCAAAAGATTAAGTTTAATGGATAAAAATCAAAAAATTGTCTTAAATTAGTACTATTTTTTAATCAGTGTCACTGCAATTTTTTATTTGGGCCCATACCTATTCAATAGGATTGAATTAAATTCAATTATTTTATGTAGGTAACGCATAAAAGACAACCATTTCGCCAAAACATCTGCAATCTACACTGGTCTTTGTGAACTTAGCTTTCTAATTTGTTGCGACCTGATTGGTCGAGAGGCGCAGACAATGATGACGTCACTATTTTCTTAACGTGAACCAACTATAATTATATTGTAAAATTGAATATGTGATCTAAGTGTTACTGGTAGTTTCTGGAAACCGCAGCATTACAAATATTATAGCATTGCCTGTGGTGAGGAGCATTCTGTAGCGCGACGTTTTGGTTAATTTAGGATAATGCGAAATCTTTAATAGTTTACCTATATCCTCTTGAGACCCTCGGTATCATCTATGATACCGAGATTCAATAATATGTTTCCGCGCTATCTAGTAGTTTTGCTGAGAACTAAGTACGCGTAGTAAGTTTGGTGGTAGGACTGCGTGTCGAAAATGTGGTTTCGGTGAATTCAACGGAGTTTAACAGTTGTTTACATTCAGTTGCGCTGTTGTTTACATTGTTTATATTCAAGCTTGTAACAGTCGCTGCGCCCCCGAAGGGGGCGCGGGAAGTGATATCGGGGCGTATGCCCCACGATCACGGTGGCCAGCCGCGGCCCGCGACAGCGGGTCCGTCGCTGGGTTGCCATATAGGCGTGACCTGTTTGCGCGCGCGCCCACATATTATGTTTATGAAGTGTAAACTGTAAGCGCGCCACGACGCCGATAATTCGGCGTCGTTTCTTCACGACACCTCGGCGGTCAGCGCCCGCCAGGTGAGGCCCCCAGTTGCCTGAGGGAGGCCTAGCGGAGCGCGACCAGCGGCGAGGGTGCCGGCTTAGGCGAGCCTACAGTTAGATGCGTGGCTCTCGCCCGTCACGCTTCCAGATCTAGCCGGTTACGTTCCGGGCCGCAGAGCCGTGTTATGCGTGTGTGAGCGACTTGTTTTGTGAGTCATCGCTCAGTGCGTCGACGCCGAATAGCTAGCTATCCGGCGCTGTTATGTATACTTGTGTGTATAGTGGCGCTTGTATGAATCGGTACGTAACGTGCCTATATTAACTTAGAACACGTTACGTATCGTGGTGTGAATATTATGATTAGTATCAATGTTTAGGTAAGCCGCGTGTTGTGTGGAGGCGACTTACCCAGGCGTCAGTCAGGGGAGGGGATAACTATAAGAATTTATCACTCACCAAGGAGAGGCGGAGTGGGCGGCTTTCCCCGTGGGCCGCGGGCTTCTGTTGGTCGTGCTCGGCGGCCTAGCGACTGCAAAGTGTTGCCATCTCCGCTAGGCCGTCTAGCACGACTTGCTCTATGTCCTGTCCCTGTCTCAGCGCTCTAATGAGGCCGAGCAGTATTTTGATGGCGCAGGATGTGGCCTCTTCATTTAATGGCCTCCGTGTGGGCTCGGAATCGATGTGCTCGGCGTTGGTGTCGGCGCGTGTGCCGGCGATCTTGTGTGCGCTGGCGCGCCGTGTCCGCGTCGTTTGGCTGTCTTTGTTTGTGTTTTCCTGCGCCATTGTAGGGACAGGAGCGGCCGTGGGGACCTCTTCTTGGGTCGCTGGGGTTTCCAGGGGTTTAGGGTTCCTACCCTTACCCCCGCGCCTCCGCTTCCTCCGCCGTGAGGAGGTGGCTCCGTCTCGGTCCGTGGGCCCGTTGGCCGCCGCCATCAGCGACGCGCCTTGGGCCTCTTCGGTGGCCTCCGTGGTCGTGGGTTGCACGATTTCCTTTGTGCGGCGCGTCGCTGTCTTAGTAACGGCGACAGTCCCCGCTCGCTTGTTTGCCATCTCCCGTTGGAAGACGGGGCACTTCACGTGGCAGGCTGGGTGGGGGCCACCGCAGTTTGCGCAGGTGGCCGGTTCTTCTTTGGGCCGGGGACAATCCCTGGCCAGGTGCCCCTCTCCGCATTTGACGCAAGCGAGCGGCCGGTGGCATTGGTGGGACGAGTGCCTGAATTTTTGGCACCGGTGACATTGGGCGGGCCCACGTTTTCTCCGCCACATTTCAATCTTGACGCCACGCATGTGCATGAATGTCGTGACGTCGTAAATGCTTCGCACGTTCTCAGTGCGCTGGAGTACTGCGTGGAATACGCAGCCGGGTCGTCCCTGGCGCGCCCTTATATGGCGCACGTACTCCGGCTCGTACCCCAGGGTGCGGAGTTCCTCCTCGATCTCCTTGGGATCCGTGTCGGCGGGCAGCCCCCGTATCGCAACCTTCAGTTTACGCTCGGCTGGTGGCGAGTAGGAGAACCAGCTGAGCCCTGTCTCCTCTTCTAGTTTCGTTAGGTACTGTTGTACCAGTCGGTACTCGTCCCCTGACGCCGGCATGAATCGGATGCCGGCGCCGTATGGGCGAGCGTTCGGTGGCTGGCCCAGCTGGGAAGTGATGATCCGGAAATGCGTCGCCCAGTCCGGTAGCCGCTCAACTACCAGGGGCGGGTAGCGCTCCCGTTTCTTCCCCGGAATCCCGCCCTGGGCCGCGTTACTCGCGGCTGCTATCGGGGGGGGGGGGCTGCCTTGACACTTGGGGGGGGCAAGTATTAGTACCACTTACCTTAGCATCACTTCCGGTGGGCGAGGCGGTACCCTGATCCTGCGACTTGCGCACACCTGGGGTGCGCGGCGGGTCTAGGCAGTAGCGCTTCGCCTCCTCTTCACTATCTGTACTGCGCCGGCGGCGCTGGGGGCGCGGTTTGCGTGGGTACTCCGTCTCTCCTTCGGAGTCCGTGCTGACAGGAACTTCACTGCCATAAGATGCCAGCGACATGTTCGACCCCGCGCACGATGCCATGGTCGAACACATCGCCGGCGAATCGTACGCAGCGGTGCGTGGAGGCGCGGGTGAGGTCGGCGTCGGTAGCGCGGTCGCTCAACGCAGACATGGGTCGCGTGACGCGCCCGGGGCAGCACTGGCCGGTTGTGGCGGCGCGCTCGCTCGATTGTGTTGGAGCGAAGCTTCTCGAAGGCGCGCGCGCGCCGGAGCGGCGACGTGCGCGGGCGAGGGGCGCGCGGTCGCGGGCGGGGAGTACAGCGGCTTGTTCTGTGACTCGGCGTTTCGCGGGGCGGCGGTCGGGGGCGCGGGCGGCGCGGTATGCACAGCGCGGGCCGTCTGCGCGTACGAGCGAGACGGCGTTATCGCGGGTTGTATAGCCGGGACGGGCGCGCGGTGGGGCGCGGCACCGTGCGGTGACTTTGCGACTTGCGTCGGGGCCGAGGTAGGTAGTTGGCGAGTTTGTGAACTACCTACTTTGGGGTTTTTCTTGGGCGATGATTTCTGCGGGCGGCTCGGCGGCGTCGCTGGCACAGCGCGCGCAGGTGCCGAGGGCGCCGATGGGCCGGCGGCAGTCATCATCTTCCTCATGTGTGTCGGAGTGTTGGTCCACGGGCCAGCCGTCACGAACCCGATATTCGGGAGCGATGACGTTCGGTCCACTGGTGTCTGGCTCCAAGTTCCTTCTTCATCAGCGTCTTCTTCTGAGGCTTCTTCTTCTTCCGAGTGGGTGGAGGCGTTGTCGCGACTCAACGAGTCGCGGTCGCAGGGCTTCGGCATGGTCGAAGCTTGAGGCACTTGTGTCGTGGCTAACGCGACCGCGTCGGTGGAGGACCACCGGGCGGCAGGAGTCTTCTTCGAACTACGTGGGCGGCAGAGCTACTCGCGTAAGGGCAAAGAGAGACTTTAACGTGTCGGTCCGAGCGTTCTGAGTGGGAAGCCTAGGCACGTCCACTCATCACAACCACGAGACTTTCCGTTTATATTCAAGAGGATACGACTTCATTTTATACTCTGCGTCTCAAGAGGATATGTGCCTATATAAGACTCATACAAGTTATCAATTACATGTCAGTCACAATAATTTATTATTATGGTTAGTTCAGAAGTTGACGTGTAGTTACGTGCGCAGGTACGCAGAGTTCCTGACGCAGCTGGGCACGCTGGTGTCGCTGGAGGGCGGGGACGACGACCAGCCGCACCTGTTCCTCAACCTCGAGAAGGGCGGCAAGGACGGCCACTACACCTACGTGTGGAACGACGACATCATGCAGGTACGTGCTCTACCAACTGTTCCTCAACCTCGAGAAGGGCGGCAAGGACGGCCACTACACCTACGTGTGGAACGACGACATCATGCAGGTACGTGCTCTACCAACTGTTCCTCAACCTCGAGAAGGGCGGCAAGGACGGCCACTACACCTACGTGTGGAACGACGACATCATGCAGGTACGTGCTCTACCAACTGTTCCTCAACCTCGAGAAGGGCGGCAAGGACGGCCACTACACCTACGTGTGGAACGACGACATCATGCAGGTACGTGCTCTACCAACTGTTCCTCAACTTCGAGAAGGGCGGCAAGGACGGCCACTACACCTACGTGTGGAACGACGACATCATGCAGGTACGTGCTCTACCAACTGTTCCTCAACCTCGAGAAGGGCGGCAAGGACGGCCACTACACCTACGTGTGGAACGACGACATCATGCAGGTACGTGCTCTACCAACTGTTCCTCAACCTCGAGAAGGGCGGCAAGGACGGCCACTACACCTACGTGTGGAACGACGACATCATGCAGGTACGTGCTCTACCAACTGTTCCTCAACCTCGAGAAGGGCGGCAAGGACGGCCACTACACCTACGTGTGGAACGACGACATCATGCAGGTACGTGCTCTACCAACTGTTCCTCAACCTCGAGAAGGGCGGCAAGGACGGCCACTACACCTACGTGTGGAACGACGACATCATGCAGGTACGTGCTCTACCAACTGTTCCTCAACCTCGAGAAGGGCGGCAAGGACGGCCACTACACCTACGTGTGGAACGACGACATCATGCAGGTACGTGCTCTACCAACTGTTCCTCAACCTCGAGAAGGGCGGCAAGGACGGCCACTACACCTACGTGTGGAACGACGACATCATGCAGGTACGTGCTCTACCAACTGTTCCTCAACCTCGAGAAGGGCGGCAAGGACGGCCACTACACCTACGTGTGGAACGACGACATCATGCAGGTACGTGCTCTACCAACTGTTCCTCAACCTCGAGAAGGGCGGCAAGGACGGCCACTACACCTACGTGTGGAACGACGACATCATGCAGGTACGTGCTCTACCAACTGTTCCTCAACCTCGAGAAGGGCGGCAAGGACGGCCACTACACCTACGTGTGGAACGACGACATCATGCAGGTACGTGCTCTACCAACTGTTCCTCAACCTCGAGAAGGGCGGCAAGGACGGCCACTACACCTACGTGTGGAACGACGACATCATGCAGGTACGTGCTCTACCAACTGTTCCTCAACCTCGAGAAGGGCGGCAAGGACGGCCACTACACCTACGTGTGGAACGACGACATCATGCAGGTACGTGCTCTATCAACTGTTCCTCAACCTCGAGAAGGGCGGCAAGGACGGCCACTACACCTACGTGTGGAACGACGACATCATGCAGGTACGTGCTCTACCAACTGTTCCTCAACCTCGAGAAGGGCGGCAAGGACGGCCACTACACCTACGTGTGGAACGACGACATCATGCAGGTACGTGCTCTACCAACTGTTCCTCAACCTCGAGAAGGGCGGCAAGGACGGCCACTACACCTACGTGTGGAACGACGACATCATGCAGGTACGTGCTCTACCAACTGTTCCTCAACCTCGAGAAGGGCGGCAAGGACGGCCACTACACCTACGTGTGGAACGACGACATCATGCAGGTACGTGCTCTACCAACTACTTAGCGGCAATAGCCTAATGGCTTCAGGAACTTAATACCAATATTGAAAAAAATCATATACTCTGTGATGAACAGAAAAGATTTACGGGAAAAACATATATTCGACTTCTTGCATACTGCTTATGACAAACATGGGTAAAATAAACCAGACTGTGCCATTTTCTGCGACATAACACAGGCATTTGATTATGTCCAGCATGATATATTACTAAATAAATTTAATGCATGTAATATAAGACAGAACATATTATAAGAATCTAATACAATAATACCTACATGACAGAAAACTAGTAACGTAAATTGGTAGAATATGTATGAGCTCCAAACGTGAAGAGATTTTAACGTCATGCTAGCGTACCGTCCCTAATGGAGTTCCGCAAGGCAGTGTACTCGGATCACCCCTGTTTACACCCCGTATTTATGAATTCCCTAAATTTATTCAAGATCCCATGACACTGTTTGTACACAGAACGATAACGATACCAATCCATAATAAAAATAAATATGAAATAAGCAAAAAATACATTAAATTAAGCGGTAACGTGACTGAATAATAATATGAGTAATTTACAAATTCATATAAATAAAACTTTGATTATGCACTTTAGCCAACGATCATTATTATTCTCTAGTCCTGACATCGAATTTATATTTTTTAGGGTTTCGTAGCCGAATGGCAAAAAACGGAACCCTTATAGTTACGTCATGTTTGTGTCTGTCTGTCTGTTTGTCCGTCCGTATGTCAGAGCCATTTTATTCCAAAACTATTAAGACTACACATACGAAACTTTCCGTATTTTAGACAAAAATAAAAATATATAAATGTGTGGTAACTGTCGAGGCTGGTCCGGCTGGTCTGGACGGGTGACCGCCTTGACATACCGAGATTGCTCCATGCCTAGAAAGCTTGATTATTTGGTTGGTTTGAGTTTACAGGTAGTCAGCATCCAGATAATCTGACACCAGTCTTGCCAAGCGGTATCGTGTTACCCCGCTTCAGGGTTATGGAAGAGTACCCTGAGTTAGGTAGCCGTTCCATATAAAACACTGGTACTCAGCTGCATCCGGTTAGACAGGAAGTTAACTCCGACATAGTTAGTTAGGCTAAACAGATGACGATGATGATAATCATTTACTATTCTCGACCACATTTCAATCATATTTAAAATGCTTAAATCAATCAGAATAATTACAGCAGTCCACGATAGCAGTTGAAATTTAAGAGCGCCTTTATTTTCAAAGCAGTAAAGTTGGTTTTGGCGGATGTTGTAGGTGCTGTTCCACGTGGCCACGGCGATGCCGTCGTCGGCCAAGGACCCCACGTGCAACGAGAAGCGCAAGTACATCGGCAACGACTACGTGTCCATCGTGTACAACGACTCCGGCGCCGACTTCAACATACACACCATCAAGGTACGTGCAACACATACACACCCACACTTCAACATACACACCATCAAGGTATGTACAACACATACACACCCACACTTCAACATACACACCATCAAGGTATGTACAACACATACACACCCACACTTCAACATACACACCATCAAGGTACATGTACCACACCCAGACACACTTTCCCCCACGGCTCCTTCTTTTCGAGCTGATGGTGATGACCTTTAAACATTTCATGCCTAGTATATGACCACATTTATAATAATTCGTTACGAAAACCAGTTTCTCCCAGAGGATCGAACGGTAAGAGTCTCATTATTAGACGAATTTCAATTATACAACGTGTAACGGAAACCCCATATCTATTCAAAAGGACTGAAGACAACATCTGGTATGGAGTCTCTATGCAAAGTATCAGCTCAAAATAAGTGACTCACAGAATTGACCCCAAATTATTGATTTCATATGTTTCTTGAATACCAGCAACAACAAACGTGTCACAGCACTATGAGGGTCATCACTTTCCACGTCACTTGCCAATAAAACGATAATTCTGTTAGTTCTTCTTAATTTGAAAAATTCGGCCTCTGGTATCCATGTATTGAAATTTCTAATATACTCCACACATGTAGACATAAGATTACAAAACCCTTGCCATATCGTTTGTTATCATCCAAAGAAGCCGTGCACTCGATATGTATATCCCCTTTAAATTACACGTTGTATTGTGGTAAAAGCACCGACTGAACATCTTTTGACTTTCATGAAGGAGGAATTGACACTGAGAAGTGCAATGTTCGGGCGTTTTCAAAGCCGGTTACCGGACTCCGCACCGCACACTATGGCTTTAACCAGTGCTACTCTGTATTATTTTATTTATAGTTATTGTTAAATGATGTATTTTATTTGTTAGAGCCAAGTTTGCCTGAAACCACCTACAACGACATCATGGCAGGCATTAGGTCCTTATTGGCGCTGGTACAAAGCACTTAGCTCACCGACACAAGTGATATAACTAGATATAAGACAGATAGATAAGATCTCTGGGACGGATCTGCCAAATACCAGCTTGATGCACTTGAGTCTATAGAGAAACGGGCCAAAAGGCTCATCGGCAACGAGAAACTGGTCGAGACAAAGGTCCAGAGCCTAGAACATCGGCGACATGTTGCAAGCCTGTCAGTATTCTATCGGTTACATTTCGGGGAGTGTGCGATGGAATTGCACAGTCTTATTCCGCCAAGCCCGTTCCATCATCGGACTACAAGACAAACGGCGATGCGCCATCGTTACATGGTGGACATCCCACCCATACGCACGAAACGTTTTGGGAATACTTTCATTGTGCGTACGGCTAAGGAGTGGAATTCCCTGCCGAAGTCTGTGTTCCTGATAGCTGTAACCTAGGGGTCTTTAAGTCAAGAGTGAATAGGTTACTTCTAGGCAAGCGTGCTTCATCTTCGACCACATCATCGCTTAACATCAGGTGAGATTATGGCCAAACGCAAGCCTATCAACTGTAAAAAAAATAAAAAAGATAACTCAGGAAAACCCCCTCTATAACCCCCTCTATCTTCCAGCGCAAGTTCCATTTATCTGTTCAGCCGTCTCAGATAAAATATCTTATTTCACATAGGCCTACATGAGCATTTAATTTATAAAACGTCTGAAGTTAGTACACGGTTCGTAATTGGTCGTTTTCTATGGAGAAGAACCGGCAAGAAACTACATAGTTACTCTTTTCAAAATATCATTCATTTTTACAATGTATCCATAATACAGGTTTAAAAGATATCAGAAAACAATATAGACCAATTAACACAGCATAATGTAATTAAAAATAAAAATTGGAAAACGGGTCTAAGAGTCAACGGTGTTTTCCCATTCACAAAAAAGCTTTATAAAATATTAAAATATACTTGACAAGTGACAACATTAGACCTCAATAATGAAGGAAACTAAAGCATTGTAAAATGAATAATAATAATGAAACAAAAAATATCTGACAATCCGATTTGTCAGATATTTTTGAGCAGCGTATGCTATTTATGAGAAATGACTTGCTTGTCTTGGCTCCATTGGAGTACAAAAATTTCATGCTTATTGCATGAATTTATAGTGTGAAGATCGCTCCTAATCTTAAAAAGCCTTAAGTTTTTTGCGTACCTACATATAATTATATGTAGGTACGCAAAAAACTATGCTTTCTATTCTAATATATAAAGTGAAAGCAGAGTCAGTATATTGACCTCTTTAAAAACATTTCTGAGGGACTCGCGAGGGCCCATTTTATATATTGCCCGGATTGCCCTCCTTAGCAGTATAAAAATTAATCTACGTCAGCCATAAAACATGATACTGTGGAAATAAGCAAAATAAACTAACTGAGCAGCCCATTTTTTCTTACTGCATTTGCAGCTGAACGAGTCCTAATGTGATCGCCCCACTTAACTTAAGATCGATAGATATACCCAAAAATACAGTTTCCGTAATAACATCGAGTTTTTTTTTTGCCATCAAGGATAAATTGAAACTAGCTTGTGGTACATTAGGCACTGAAAACTTGAGAAATTTCGTTTTGTTCGCATTCAGTGCGAGATTATTAGCAGCGTACCATTTCGCCAAAAGTTTCATTAACATGTAAGACAGCTGTATCTTTTGTATCTATTTTATAAATGGGAGAAATATCATCAGCGAATAGAATTATATCGAATAAATTGGTCATCATGAATCGTAGGTCATTGATGTACACTAGAAAAAGGAAAGGGCCAAGAATTGACTAGGTATCCTGAAGATGTCGCTTCATTTACAGTAACTTTTTGTTGCCTGTTTGATAAATAAGAAAGAATAAGGTCAGCAGCTTGTCTACGAATTCCGTAATGGTATCATTTACAGATCAGTGTTTTGTGGTCAACGCAATCAAAAGCTTTGGAGAGGTCACAAATTATGCCAAATGTATCCCGATATTCTCCCAAGAATCCAGAATGGGACGAATGAGCGCTACTCCTGCGTCTGTTGTTGATCTACCTTTCGTGAAACCAAACTTCAATTCTATTGAAGTTTATATATTTATGTATAGATAAATAAATACAGTATAAAAATTCGGTTACTGCGTTTGCAGACTAACAATATGCACGTGGACCGTAGCTACATGATTCGTAAACGTGTGGCTTGCAGGGGCAGCTGAACTTCTGCATCGTGGTGGTGGAGCCGTACGAGCACGGCATGAACCGCGTGCTCATCAAGACCAAGGACGAGCGCATCCGCACCAAGTTCCTGGCGCACCTCGACACGCACTGCGTGTCCGACGCCAACGTGGCGCTGCTGGCGCGCCAGATGGCGCTGCACTGCGCGGTCAGTCACATGCATTTTCATATTCATTTTATTATGATTTTCAACCGACGACAAAAAGAGGAGGTTATCAATTCGACGCGTATATTTTTTTTTTTAATGTATGATCACCGATTACTCGAAGACGGCTGAACCGATTTGGAAAATTCTTTTTTTGATTGAAAGGGTATACTTCGAAATTGGTCCCATTTTCATAAAAGTCAGGATCTGATGATGGGATCCTGGAGAAATCGAGGGAACTCTTCAAATATTATAGGCAGACCTATGCCGTTTTGGGTATTTATTATAGTAACTTGTGCAGTTGCTCTCAAAAAGTACCATTTGAGGAAGTGGAACTGATGATGAAGACCACAGATGGCCGCCGAAACTACTCAATAATAAGTATTGAGTGGATTGCGATTCGATTACTTGAATATGGATGTTAAGCACTTTATGCTCGTCACAATGCATATGGTGATGTAGAGCTGATGGTGAAGTACCAGGAGAACTCAACAATTAACGGCCCAGCATTGGGAAAATCAATATTTTGTAAAAGGTTATAAGTAGTTGACATTTAAGCTCTTGTAACTAGGTAAATTAAAAATAGACCAACTAAAAAGAGTGAAATAAAAACTTTTTACCAAAAAATTAAACCGACTCCCAAAAAACACTGCAAAGTGAAAAATAACTTTAATTTCGGAAGTCGGTGCCAAAAACGAAAATACAAAACTAAAGACACCTACTACCGAAATTAAAGTTATTTTTCACTTTGCAGTGTTTTTTGGGAGTCGGTTTAATTTTTTGGTAAAAAGTTTTTATCATATTGACTAGTTGTTCCGATGAACTTAGTACTGCCATTTCAATTTTCTTGTAGAGAAACCTTTTCCTGATAATAACGAACATAAAAAAGAATCATCCAATTTTGTGGAGACTTACGGAAGTAAGCTCTTTGCGCATCAGCATGGTGCTGGTGACAGTTTCTGTAACATTTCATTTCTCTCTTGAAAGTTGCCGCGATTTACAAATTATAACTTAGTATTTCAGCTGTACCACATTCGTAATATCCATACCTCTGGGCTCAAAGGTCGTAAAGGACATTTGGGCGAAAATGACTTTTTGATACTGTTTTACTCAGTTTTAAATTTTGTATCGATCTGTATATTCTATTTTACGAAATTCGCTAAAAAAATGCCTTTACGACCCACATAACTTGAGACGTTAAACAAAGTTTATCGTGAAATTTTGGAAGTAAATAACACTTAGTTACCAGAGTGTACACATTTTAGTAACATAGCAAAATATAAAACAACTTTTGGTTGTAAAATACATTAAAAATGTGAATTGTCCTATACCACCTTAGGTGGTTAATGTGAGTTACCTCAAAAATTTGAATGTAAAGGACATCGTCTTTGCAAATTGTCCTGTACACCCTAAAAATTTAAAATAAAAAATACAAGTGTCCTTTACTACCTAGTTTCAAATTAATTATGTGCTTCCACTAAGTCCTAGAATATTCAAAAAACAACGAATTTCATCTAAATTTACTACCTAACTTAAAATAAAACACAGAACTATTTTCTCTCAATTTTGTGAAATGATTAAATGATTAATCGATTATCGAAATTAAAAGATGTTCAGTTTAAGTATCTACTTTATAACTTTCGTAGTATCGACATGGCCCAAGAAGATTTTCGAAAACCTAACGTACTTAAAAAATATACCGAAGAAGCTAAAATGTTTACAAAGAACTTTATTGGGAAGCTGCCAGCAGTTCCATCGCACTACAATAGAAAAAAACTAATAGAACTGATCTTCGTCAGGAAATGAAAAACATATATAACTTATATCAAATGTATTTAAAATATTATACTGAACAGGAAAAGCAGGCATTAAGTGAGAACGCATATCGAACTATTTTTAAAGAGTATAATAATAAGTTTTCACATACCTAAAAAAGACAAATGCCTAACTTGCGTCAAAACAGAGAATAATAAAGACGAAATGAACGACAAGGACAAAGAGCTGCTGAACTCTCATCTCAAAGAGAAGATACCTACTTATAAGAGATTTAACATTCATCAAACCCTTAATTCACCCAACAATGAAACGGTTTGACCTACAAAAAGTCTTGAATTAGCCACATGGACAAAGTATGATATTGTACTATTCTAGAAAATATTCGGTGTTTAATTTCACCATTTATGAAAGTCGCACACAGGATGTTAATTGTTATACATGGGGGGAATGTGATGGAAAAAGAGGGAGTAACGAAATTGCAACTTGTTTATTGAAATATCTTGAGAAAAAGCATAAAATGGGCGTAAAACATCTGATGTACTGTGATTCGTATTGTGGTCAAAATAAAAATAAAACCGTATTGGCTACCATGAACCAATTCCTAAAATCAGCAATTAATTTGCAGGCCATTCAAATTAACTATTTACTCCCGGGCCATACACACATGCCTGTCGATACAGTTCATGCTGTTATCGAAACGGAAGTGTGAAAAGTTATTGTTTGGAGTCCCTCACAATGGTCTACATATTTTGAATCGGCCCGCAAAAGACAAAGGGGAAAAGGCAGATTAACAATGAACCTGTGATTGGTATGGATACAGTGAAACAGCTATACAATAGTAGATTACCAATGGATCAAAATGGATCAATAGAGTCGACTAGTTTCATAGGCGGCAATCTGGGCATTTTTCCAAAAATGAGTTAATAATGTGACAACACAGAAAAAATTTAATAAAACCGCTTCAATTAAGAGCTACCTATCTAATGCGGCTATCTGCCAAAGAAAAATCAAATCGAAATCCTGGGTTGGGATCAAATCCGGCATTCTGTTCAAACGTCCTATTCAAAACCGGCTATCTTAAGTCATCGACCAATCAGAAGCGAGCGTTCACAAGCGTGGTGTAATGGCTGCTAGTACATTGTTGTTCGTATATTTTTAATGCATTCTGAGTGTTTTTCTTATTAAAATTAAGTGATTAAAGTTAAAAAGTTACAATGGAGTCCAACCCCAGCGTTGTTACTAATAGGTTTTCAAGGAAACGCAAAAGAGATCCCGAAAATTGGTCAAGAAACCAAGCTAAGAGATTGAGGTTAGTTTGAAGCCAGGGCTGTCGCAATCTGGCATGGTGTTTGTGTGTGTACTTACCTGCTTACGTATTTTCTTAATTTTTTTAGATATTCCTCAATGTCGATGCCAGAAAAAGTGTGTAACCATAACTCTAAGGCGCTGAGGTGTGATACATTAACAATGTCACAATTAAAAAGTTACATGAAAAGTTTTACAGCTATAAAACAAAAAAAGATCAAGATTCAATTATATTAAAATACTGCACAATCAAACCGGTAAAGCAAAGATCAGGGTTCAAAGGGAAGAAACAAACCACTATCAAGTATGGTGTTTTTGTGTGTGGTAAAATAGTGCCAATTTGTCAGAAATTATTTTTGAGTTTATTTGGTGTTACAAAACACAGAGTACAGTCACGGACTATAATTGATAAGCCACTTTCAAGATTTCCAATTTTGCAGTTTTATACATTCACGAGATTACACGATTAAACACGAACTCAAACCGAATGCTCGGAAACAAAATGACAAATTACTAATAATCGGAAATAGTCTTATCCATAGAGGTTGAAAAATGACTTTATAAGTTGTCAATGATAAATCCATACAACGGTGCTTAGGTGTATCCCATCTATTTGATACTGTTGAAAGAGGATAAATGAGAATTTAAAAGAAAGAACAGTTTCAAATTGTTCTATGTGTCACTCATCACTCATCTGTCTGTCAAAGAGTATGTAATACACTATGTTTTAAGAGACGGGACTTAGTACTAAAAAAATAAAAACAGGTAGAAGTTCACTTCAATACCAACTGAACGAACATACACGGGGAACAAGACGTCATACAACAGTACTACCAACCTATCAGACTAAATAGTGCTGAGTGATGGCAGCAGCCTCTTTATCGATATCGATAAAGTATACAGGTCGAAAAACGGGCTTACTTTTAACTTTTTTTTATTTAAGTGCGGATTTGTGTTGAAATAAAGCAAGGATTGTAGTTTTTAAGAAAAAAGTAGTATATTGTTAATTATTAAAAATAGTACAGATCATTAGACTTAATAATATATGTCAAGGATTGAGTTAATTTATTCCCAACGTTCTTCTGGACGCAAACCCATAGCAGTCATAAACATTTCATGTTTCATTCGATGGAGTCCCGTCGTCAGAACGTCAGTGACCGTGTCTTCTGTATTCTTGTATTTGATAAGTATTTCATTGACTGCAACCTTCTCTGATGTAATGATATCGGACATCTATGTGCTTACGTCAGGCGTGGTAATTTTGAATACCTGAAAGATTAATGTCAGTGTGAATTGGCTTAAACAGGCTTTGTGCACGAAAGCTACTACTTGGGAAAGGTTGTCTAAAGCCACCTAACTTCTTTAATTTCTTGTCATATTATTGAAAAGACTAGATATTATATAACAATTTCATGACTCAATTGCAAACCTATAGCTGTCATAAACATTTCATATTTCATTCGATGGAGCCCCATCGTCAGAACGTCAGTGACCGTGTCTTCTGTATTCTTGTATTTGATAAGTATTTTATTGACTGCAACCTGCTCTGATGTAATGATATCGGACATCTATGTGCTTACTTCGGGCGAATTGTGAACTACTACTGTGAACATATTATGTGGTTTTTAGTTCCCTGTAAAAAACATGCAAACAAGCATACACCATGCATCCAGCAGTCATGCAAACAAGCACACACCATACATACAGCACATCATTATTTCATGAAATATTGATGTTTATTATTAATATGATTTGCAAATAGGTTATAAATAACACTTTCACATGATATTTTTCATGCAAGCAAGCATGCAGCATATAATGTAGCAAGCATGGTTTCTGTCACGGATCCAGCGCTGCAGGGCTGACAGCAGATGATGACAGCACCATTAACGGAGCCCCACAAGGCCACTGCCTGCCGGGGTTACGGGAATGTTCTAACGAGATACCGCGGCCCTGAAACGTAAGGGCAGTGAAGGAACAGGGGTGGTTTTTAGTCAGTAGAAGTCTGACACTCCCTTCTGCTCTACCCACAACAGGAGGGGTCATTTGATGATTTTCCCAACCAGAAAAAAGTGGTCTGATTTTTGGTGTAGAGCCTGAAAATTATACATAAAGTAAACGCGGTTTCATTTAATGCCTCTCGCTTTAATCAACGTTGTTTATAAACAATTAAAAATAGACACACCATTTATCGATAATTGATAAGAGCCGTTGCGTTATAGCACATCACTATACAACAAAATAAAATTGAAAATTAAAAGATCGATTAAGGCTTTTAGTACTATGTTTTAAGTAAAATATATAATCAAATATCTAATTTAACACTTACCGAGCCTCATCTAATGGAAATTTTGCCATAAACTTCCTTTTTCAACCGACGACAAAAAGAGGAGGTTATCAATTCGACGCGTATATATTTTTTTTTTTTTTTTTTTTTTTTATGTATGATCATCGAGTACTCGAAGACGGCTGAACCGATTTGGAAAATTCTTTTTTTGTTCGAATGGGTATACTTCGAAATTGGTACCATTATCACCAAAGTCAGGATCTGATGATGGGATCCTGGAGAAATCGAGGGAACTCTTCAAATATTATAGGCACACCTATGGCGTTTTGGGTATTTCTTACAGTAACTTGTGCAGTTGCTCTCAAAAAGTACCATTTGGGGAAGTGGAACTGATGATGAAGACCACAGATGGCCGCCGAAACTACTCAATAATAAGTATTGAGTGGATTGCGATTCAATTACTTGAATATGGATGTTAAGCACTTTATGCTCGTCACAATGCATATGGTGATGTAGAGCTGATGGTGAAGTACCAGGAGAACTCCTCAACAATTAACGGCCCAGCATTGGGAAAAGCAATATTTTGTAAAAGGTTATAAGTAGTTGACATTTAGGCTCTTGTAACTAGGTAAATTAAAAATCATCCAACTAAAAAGAGTGAAATAAAAACTTTTTAACAAAAATTAAACCGACTTCCAAAAAACACTGCAAAGTGAAAACTAACTTTAATTTCGGAAGTCGGTGCCAAAAACGAAAAAACAAAACTAAAAACACCGACTACCGAAATTAAAGTTATTTTTCACTTTGCAGTGTTTTTTGGAAGTCGGTTTAATTTTTTGTTAAAAAGTTTTTTTCATTACCTATACGACTTGCACGATCTCCACATATTTCCCAAGTTATAAATCGGTTTTTAGGTGGCATTATGGTACAATCACTGAACAATAACCGATATTTTTTTACAAATTACGATGTAAAATGAACCGTAAATTAATTTAATTACTGCCAGAAAATAATAAGCACAAAGTTAAAATGTACAAGAAGACAGGACAAGTAAACATATATGGCCGACCATAGATTAAAAAGTGGCTGACTGTCATGAAAGAAAGAGAAAGCGCACGGAACAGGTGAGACAGCAAAATGTACCATTATTTCCCCTCAAAGTCCATACAATTTTTTTCGCCTTGAAGTTGCAGTAGCCTGCTGTCTGTTCTTGTCATGCTTTGTAAAAATCTATATTAAATAAAAATTCACGTATTCGGATCATGGAACCTTACTTATTTTATTTCTAACATGGTAGCATGAGCGTTTAAATATTAACATTTGAAAAATTGTTAATAATGGATAACGTACGTGGAGCAGTTGGCGATGGTAGCGGTGCGCCGCACCGATCTGGGAGATTAGTTGAAAGCATCGAAAAGCTGGATGGAGCGTCAAACTACGCTACTTGGAAGGTGCAAGTAGAACTTTTTCTAGTAATGGAAGATCTCTGGGATTTTATAGAAGAAACCCCATCAACTGCTGCTGGTCTTAAGATGGATAAGAAGGTACGTGCAAAGATGCTGTTAATGGTTCAACCACATTGTTTGGTACATGTGAAGAGAGCAACTACAGCCAAGCAGAGCTGGGGTGCTTTAAAAGCTGCCTTCGAAGACCAAGGAATTAATAATAGATGTCGATTGCTAGGACGACTAGTTAGTCAGAAGCTGAGCATGTATAGTAGCCCACAAGTTTATGTCACTGAGATACTGTCGCTAGCCAATCAGCTAGCAGATATGGGCAAAGAAATAGATGATGAGCTACTGGCTGCACTTATGCTACAAGGACTAGGACAACAGTACGAGCCGATGAGGATGGCTATCGAAAATAGCAATATAACGTTAACAACAGACTACGTTAAAACTAAATTGCTACAGATTGACATTACTTCAACACATGAGGATTCGTCGCAGAATGCTTTGAGTGCTGCTAAAAAGAAAAGCTATTGGAAAGCAAATGGAAAGGGTAAAGGAAATATAGCAAATAAGAAGATTGAATGCTATGTGTGTGGGGAAGGACATAAAGCTCGTTTTTGCCCCAAGAAGCATTACAATCATGCACATACCACATATACGGCACTCCATACCTATAGAAACGTTTCGCAAGAGTGAATTTTGGATTCTGGAGCGTCATTTCATATGACCAACAGGAAAGATTGGCTAAACAACTACGAGAGATTGAATGAGCCAGTCCAAATATCATGCGCGAATGGGAACAGGGTGGAAGGTGAAGGCCGAGGTGATGTCTGTTCAGATGAGTTGAACGTGACTGTAAAGGGAGCTGTTTTTGTGCCCAAGTTAGCTACGAATCTATTAAGTGTAAGTACATTAGTGAATCGAAATTTTGTGGTAGTATTTTCGAAAAGAGGTTGTGAGTTGTATAAGTCAGAAGAATGTCAAGTGAATGGCAAGGCTGAGTTGGTATGTAAGGAACAGAAAGGGATTTATGTAGTAAAGCCTAATTCTAACCCTCACATGTTTTCAGCTTTAAAAACAAAAGTTGATGATGAAGTCCAGCTATGGCATCGCAGACTTGGACATTTGGGACTTGACAACATGAAAATACTACGTGACAAACTGGCTAGAGGTATTAGTTTCAAGGATCCAGATTCAGTACAATGTGTGTCGTGTTTGAAAGGTAAGCAAACCACATTACCTTTTCCGAAACAGAAGAGTATGCGTGCTACTGAACTTCTTGAATTAGTACATAGCGATGTTTGTGGGCCAATAGAAACTTCTTCATTTGCGTGGTATAAATATTTTCTGACGTTTATTGACGACAAATCGAGAAAAACATTTGTTTATTTTTTGCGGAACAAAAGTGAGGCCTTCTCGAAGTTGGAGTTTAAAACACTTGTCGAAAATCAGACTGGTAAAAAACTCAAGGCGATTAGGACGGACAACGCAACCGACTACGTCAATGAACGTGTAAATAATTTTCTGCGTAGTAATGGTATTACCCACCAGCTGACAGTGGAATACACACCGCAACAGAATGGAGTGAGTGAGAGGGCAAATCGTTCAATTGTAGAACGAGCCAGAAGCATGCTTGAAGAAGCGAAACTTGACAAGAAGTATTGGGCTGAAGCGGTCAATACTTCGGTTTATCTGAAAAACAGATGTCCTACACGTGCTGTTAAAGGGATGACGCCTGAAGAAGCATGGTCTAAAAGAAAGGTTGACCTGAGGCATTTAAAAGTATTTGGTTGCCGGGCGTTTATGCATGTTCCGAAACAGAAACGAAAAAAATTTGACTCAAAGACTAAAGAACTACTGTTTGTCGGCTATTGTGAAACAACTAAGGGTTATCGACTTTTAGACCCTGTAACCCATTGCTTGTACAAAGCAAGAGACGTAGTTTTCTTTGAAAATCAAATCAAGGTTCATGCAAACGATACTAAAGAAATTGTAGAAATGATGACATCGGATGACGTCTGGGAGAGACCTTTAATGATCCAAGAAGTTAATGCTCCTAATGAAGCTCGTCAAGTAGAACAACATGAAGAGCGACAAGAAAATGATGAATTTTTTGAATGTGGAGATTTGGAAGTTCTTGAATCTGAACAGCCGGACAGTAATAGTTCTGAACATAGTTTGGAAAACACTTGTGAACAACAGTGTGTGGAAAATACAGTTGAAGGAGTAGATGTTTCTGAAACTGAAGTGCAAGGCAGTGAAGGTCCTGTACTGGAATGTGAAAACACGCACGATGTTCCTGAAAGAAGATATCCTCTTAGAGAAAGGAAATTGAAAAATTTCGATGATTACATTCTCTATTATGCAGAAGAAGATATAAAGGAAGACCCTATAACTATAGAAGAAGCTTTATCAAGAGTTGATAAAGATAAGTGGCATAAAGCTATTCAAGAAGAGCTTAATGCATTAAAGAAAAACAAAACATGGGAGTTAGTAGAAAAAGCACATGGCTACGGCGTAGATTCTAAATGGATTTTTTGAATAAAAAAGAGCCGGGGAAGATAAGGTACAAGGCGAGACTCGTAGCCAGAGGTTTTTCTCAAATAAAAGGGGTTAACTACAACGAAACTTTTGCACCTGTAATACGCCACAGTACTTTGAGGCTACTTTTGGCGCTAGCTGTTGAAAATAATCTAAAAGTTGATCAGATGGATGTCGTTACCGCGTTCTTAAATGGAGACTTAAAAGAGAAGGTTTATTTAAAACAACCGAAAGGTTTTGAAGAAAAAGGTAAAGAAGGACATGTCTGTCTACTGAAGAAAGCTATTTATGGTCTAAAGCAAGCTCCCAGAGCATGGTACGAGAAATTGAACAAGGTGTTGTTAGACATAGGTTTCAAGAGATGCGAAACTGAACCATGTGTTTACAGAAGAAAGAAGCATGACTGTATGATGATTATAGCAGTTTATGTAGATGATATTCTTATTTTTTGGAACAATGAGAAGGAGAGAATAAAATTGAAAGAAAAACTTAAAAGAAAATTTGAGATGAAAGATCTAGGTGAGGTAGATTTTATTTTATTTTATTTTATTTTATTAGGGAAAACCAACAATTGTACATTTTGTCTTACAACTAGATATACATAATTACATAGGTAAACGTACAATTCACAACGTTTCCACAAATTACAATTTCTTTTTTTTTAATTTTTATGGACTTACATACAGTATTGATAGCTTATAATATTAGGGCTTATTTTAAACTTATATTATTAGGTTTTAAGTGTATCAATCAATTCTTTTTTAAATAAATTATGAGGTAGTGCGAATATGTCTATTTTAACAAAATATTGGTTATATATTTTGACTAATCTGTGGAGAGGCGCCCGCTCACCCGCATTTGTACGACTAGAGGTCGTAGCAAAGAGTGGGTAAGCGCGTGCCTCTCGTCTTATTATGGTTCTGGGCACGACATAAAATTTATTATTCACAAGTTCAGGACAATCAAATTTGTTGTGTATTAGTCCACGGAGCATCATGGCTTGGAGTAATAGACGCCTTGAATGTAGTGTAAGTAGTTTAAATTTCTGTAACGACTCTTTATATGGTAGACGCTGCAAGTGACATTTAAACTGCAAACTTTTCAAAAATTTTCGCTGAATTCTTTCAATTGTTTTGTCATATTTTGCATAGTAAGGGTCCCATATCATACACGCGTACTCTACTTGTGGTCGTACTAAAGAGTTGAAAAGATATAGATATGTGTCTGGGCGTTTGAAATCAGATGACGATCTCATTACAAGATTATACATTTGGAAAGCTTTGGCTACAATTTTTTCAATGTGTAAATTAAGGTGAAGTTTGCAGTCCAAAAGTACACCCAGATCACAAATTTGAGTTTCTTTAAGAAGGAGTTCATCGCAGAGACAGTAATTGTAGTCAATTATATTTTTGTTATTGGTGAAGTTGAGGTATTTACATTTGGAGATGCTTAATTTTAGTTTATTCTTGTCGCAGTAATTAGATAATCTATTTAAATCGTCTTGTAGTAGGTAACAATCATTGATCGATAAAATTTTCTTAAAAACTTTTAAGTCATCAGCGTATAATAAAAATTTACTGTTTTGAAAGCACTTACTGTCATTAATGTAAAGAATAAACAACAAAGGACCAGGAGAATTGAACCCTGCGGAACTCCGGAAGTAGCCAAGAATGTGTTAGAATGGTACCCGTTACTTACTATTGTTTGACTACGATTACAAATATAAGACTGAAACCAGCGCAATAGATTACCCTTGATGCCATTAAATGAAATTTTGTTTAAAAGTATTTTATGGTCAACTCTATCAAAGGCTTTTTTGAAGTCAGTGTAAATTGCGTCGGTTTGGGCTCTGATGTCCATATTATTGAATAAGCAGGAAGTGAAAATCATTAAGTTGGTAACAGTCGATTTTTGTTTCACAAAACCATGTTGCTCCGGAATTATGCAATGTTGAATAAGCGGATATATCTCATGGTGAACTAGCTTTTTAAACAATTTAGCAAGTGTACAGAGAAGAGAAATAGGTCGATAATTCTCAATATTTTGTCTGGCACCGCCTTTATAGACCGGTACTATATTAGCCATTTTCCAGACAGTTGGAAACAAACCCTTGCACATGCATTGATTAAATATTCTGAATAATGGTTTGCACACTGTGTTCGCTGAGCATTTAAAAAAACTTTTTAACAAAAAATTAAACCGACTCCCAAAACACACTGCAAAGTGAAAAATAACTTTAATTTCGGTAGTCGGTGTCTTTAGTTTTGTTTTTTCGTTTTTGGCACCGACTTCCGAAATTAAAGTTATTTTTCACTTTGCAGTGTGTTTTGGGAGTCGGTTTAATTTTTTGTTAAAAAGTTTTTATTTCACTCTTTTTAGTTGGTCGATTTTTAATTTACCTAGTTAAAAGAGCCTAAATGTCAACTACTTATAACCTTTTACAAAATATTGCTTTTCCCAATGCTGGGCCGTTAATTGTTGAGGAGTTCTCCTGGTACTTCACCATCAGCTCTACATCACCATATGCATTGTGACGAACATAAAGTGCTTAACATCCATATTCAAGTAATCGAATCGCAATCCACACAATACTTATTATTGAGTAGTTTCGGCGGCCATCTGTGGTCTTCATCATCAGTTCCACTTCCCCAAATGGTACTTTTTGAGAGCAACTGCACAAGTTACTATAAGAAATACCCAAAACGTCATAGGTGTGCCTATAATATTTGAAGAGTTCCCTCGATTTCTCCAAGATCCCATCATCAGATCCTGACTTTGGTGATAATGGTACCAATTTCGAAGTATACCCATTCGAACAAAAAAAGAATTTTCCAAATCGGTTCAGCCGTCTTCGAGTACTCGATGATCATACATAAAAAAAAAAAAAAAAAAAAAAAAATATACGCGTCGAATTGATAACCTCCTCTTTTGGTCGTCGGTTGAAAAGTAAGGAGGTATCTGATCCGGTCCTGGCCCTTTATTTATATCTAGCATCTTTAATTGTTTACAAATTAGTGGAAGGCTAAAATGTAAGCTACAAAGAGACCTATCATTGACATTTGATTGATCAGGGACCGGGCTCCAGTCAGATGCTAAAGTAGATGGTTCGTAAACTGATTGGAAAAAGGTTGAGAAGAGATTACATATTCTAACAGGGTCACTAGAAGTCTCATTTTTATAATACATTTGAGAAGGAATCCCAGTTATGCCTTTGCGATTAGAAATGTATGTCCAAAAGTGTTTGACATTTTTGGGGATAGATGTCTTTCTTGGAATGAAAATCAAATGTCAGGACAACTCTATACAACTCAACCAAACTGAGTATCTTGAGAGAATTTTGAAGAAATTTGGAATGAGTTCCTGTAAGAGTGTAAAGACTTCTGTTGAAAGTGGGATTAAACTTGTAAAACCACAGGACAAAAATTACATTCCACCAATGGAACTGCCATACAGAGAACTAATTGGTTCGTTAATGTACTTAGCCGTATGTTCAAGACCGGATATCTCATACGCAGTTAGCTATTTGAGCCAGTTTAACAGCTGTTACGACAAAACACATTGGGCAGCTGCAAAGCGTGTGCTTAGATATTTGAATGCAACCAAAGAATTCGGACTAACATTTAAAAAGACGGGGAATAAGCTTGTTGGTTATGTAGATGCTGATCACGCAGGCGATGTGTGTGATCGAAAATCATACACTGGTTTTGTATTTATACTTGGATGTGGTCCCATAGCATGGGAAAGTCGTAAACAAACGACAGTAGCACTCTCAAGTGCAGAATCTGAATATGTGGCACTTTCAGAGGGGTGTAGAGAGTCTGCATTCTTAACTACACTTCTAGCCGAATTGACTGGAATTAATGAAGTCGTAGAATTATTAAGTGATAGTCAGTCTGCGATTCAAATTGCTGAGAATCCAATGCATCATCGAAGGACAAAACATATAGATGTGAGGCATCACTACATTCGGGAAATGGTGAGAATGGGCAAGGTAAGGCTAAGTTATCTTCCGACGAACGAGATGCCTGCAGATGTTTTTACGAAAGGGCTTAGCAGAGAAAAGCATGAAAAATGTATGAAAGGAATGCAAGTTTGAGGAGGAGTTGGACTGGCTCTAGGATCTCATTTAAGGAGGAGTGTTGAAAGAGGATAAATGAGAAATTAAAAGAAAGAACATTTTCAAATTAAATTGTTCTATGTGTCACTCATCACCAGTGATCGGAGTAGGTAGATTGATTTTGGTACTTGTATCATAAATGCACACAGAAAGAATAACATGGATAAGCCATTTTCCCGGAAAGTAATTCCGGTATTTCCGGATTCAATTAAACATTGTTAATGTTGGTAGTGATATTATTCCTACTCAATTCAAAATTTAAAGGAAGGTATAAAAACTAAATTCATTCATTATTTATCTGTTGAATAATAAAAACAATCTAATTCCGATCGAAGCTTTAATTTTTATTTTTTTATTTTTAGCCTTTTATGGCTAGAACTTTTATAGATAGACATAAATTGTTGCACTTAAATTTAAATATTATCATAGTGGTCATGGTAATTTGCATTAAGGGTAGAATAAATGACGGGGCCCCATAGAGGGCCAATGCCTGCTGGGGTCGTGAGACTGTTCTAAGGATGCACCACGACTCTGAAACGTAAAGGGCATACGAAGGAACAGGTTGATTTTAGTCAGATTTTAGGACCAAAAAAAAAAAGGGGTAGAATAAAGAAAAAAGATAAAAATCAACATTGTTTATCGTTAAATATGTACATTTTACATTTATTCACATTTTTAATCTTCATCGATTACAATGTCAGCATCCTGGTAATCCTGATCTTTACAATTAAAATATATAACTATGAGTTTCTCTATATTTTCAATTTTCAACCTATTTCTTTTAACATCTAAAATCCGTTTATAAATGGAAAAAGACCGTTCTACATCTGACGATGTCAAAGGAGCAAATTTTAAAAAAGGTATTAACCCTTCAGGTGCATGACGTCACCGGCGGCCAGCTTAAGTTGACCTCTAAAATTACGTTTCTCCCCTATCGATTTTAGAGGTCAACTTAAGCTGGTTTTTGTGCCCGCCGGCGGGCTTCCGTGACCTTAGGAGTTAAATTATGTGTTTCATTTTTTTCAATGGCCTCACTATATTCTCTAAGTGTGTCTAAATCTGGGTTTTGTTCCATAACACATTCTATTTTATTTTTTATATTTTCTGAATTGCACTGATTTAAAAGTGAATCTGTCATCCCTACGGTGGCAAGCGCCTTTATTTACATTGTCTATGAGAATGCCTAACGACTTCACAAGGCGGTCTGAATCTCTGGAACAAAGATGCATGTTATCATTTGTAGCTGTGGTGGCTAGGTCAGCCGGTTTTTTAGGCGATACTGTGGTAACTAGAGCCGGGCGAGAGGGGTCGACCGGGAAAATTGAAGAGCATACAACGGGGTCTGCTAGGCCAACTGGATCAGCATTCAGAGTAGCATGCGATTTCTGCAGCCAGTCATTGACCGAACGGCTGCTTCTTGAACTACGATGACTGGCATCGGCATCTATAGCCGCCAATTCCGCTCGGAGTTCCAACTCCGCTACCTCGCGTGCTCGCGTGGCGACCCTCTCTGCGGCGATTCTCTCTGCGGCCATCCTCTCTGCGGCCATCCTCTCTGTGGCCACCCTCTCTGCGGCCACCCTCTCTGCGGCCACCCTCTCTGCGGCCTCCTGCTCTAATTCGGCCATACGGCGAGCATGTAAAGCCTCTGCGGCTAACTTTCTAGCCACTATTGTAATAGAAGAACGAGATGAAGTTCTACTTACTGGTCTCGACGGAGTCTGGACGGTAGTGACGGACCTCGGCGGGGTCTGATTGCCGGAGACGGGCCTCGAAGGGGTCTGGACTGCGGCCGCCATGTCGGCGTGTGAGTGGCTGGGCCCTGGTTGCTCCAGCTCCCTCTCCACAGCGTTCCCATTTCCCATCTTGGCACCCGCACGAGTACGCACCATCACCACTACCTACTAGACTGGCTGTAGAAGGACCACGATAAAGCGAACTGAACCTGAATACCACTGCTGGTTTTACTAGACTTTTCCTATCTTCTAGGGGACTGTTCTAGGTGAAGTAAACGCCGTGATCGTTGGTGGTAGACTGACTTTTAATAAAAGAAAAGAAAATATATCAAAAATAATTAACATTCGAAATATGAAAACACTGTAAAAAGTACATCAAAAAGTATAAAACTATAAAAAGGTGCGTCGCGCACACCATCAATATGGGTATCAAATGAAAGGGCTTGTTACGTAGAATATTTTGTAGAGAAGTAGATAAGGCCTATAGTAATGTATTTTACCAATACATTGCAAGAGGACACAGCACACAGGGCATTCAAATTATATACGGATTCCAGTAAAATGTCTCAATTAAATTTTATTAAAACTATAATTTCTCCGTACACCAACGTTACTATGGCTACGCTAAAACAATTGTCTCTAGGTTACGGTTTCTACACCTGCAATTCGTCGACTTTAGGTAGTCACTCTGTTCTGTGTACGAATATAACCGATTAAACCCGATTAGCATTACACGGCTAAAATACGAATGGTGGCAAGTGGCTCATCATTTATATTCCGTGACTGTACAATATGTCATGAATAGATATTTTTATGCCGGGGATTTAATAATAACTGAACACCGAGGTAAAGTTACTTTCTGCTTTTTTAATCGCTTTTACAAGGAATGTATTCCACTCATCCAATTTCTTTTATCTATCTCCTTTCCAAGCAGTATACTAAATACCATTTTTATCTTCTAATTGGATAAAGAAATCAGATGAATAGCATACTAGTCTTACTTTTTTATTTAATTGTGTTGTAGCCGTTTTTTATTTTTATTGTGTTATAGTCTAGTCTTCTTTTGCTATTATTAGCAATAATAATTCATTTGTTTTTAGGGGGAAACCGTAAAGAGCGTTTATTTGCTGCCCGAAAAGAATCGGTTCATAATTTTATACAGCAATTACGTTGTGTCGAAGCACACCATTGTAGAAAAACTAAGACTGCCGAAAGAAAATACTTACCCTCGGAATTGAATATAAATAAACTCTACAAAATTTACGAAGACAGTGCTCTAATAAAATCATATTTCCGTCATATTTTTAACACCAACTACAACCTGGGATTTGGTACTCCAAAAACTGACGCGTGCTCTAAATGTATAGAGCGTACTGGAAAAATAGCTGCTGAAACTGACCTCCAGAAGAAAAATTTATTATTTATTGAAAAAAGGGTTCACTCATTGAGAGCCAAAGCTTTTTGCAATAAGCTTAGGGATGCTTCGGGTGACCTTAAAATATTGTCTTTTGACTGCCAAAAGAATTTACCACTGCCAAAGGTTCCGGACCAAACAGCCTATTACTCTCGGCAATTATATTTTTTTAATTTTACTGTGGTTGAGGGTGCGTCTAATACTCCTCTTGTCAAGGAACGTGTGTTTACCTATTACTGCATGGAAAATGAATTTCATAAAGATTCGAACTTAGTAGCTTCTGCTGTAACTCACAGACTTGATAATACTGACTTGACAAATATCTCTACAATTCGGTGTGTCGCAGACGGATGTGGAGGACAAAACAAGAATTGCATTCTATTGGGCGCGTGCTCTAAATGGTTATTGGAGCACAAAAATATTAAATCAATAGAATTGGTTTTTCCAGTAACGGGACACTCATTTATGCCAGCAGATCGACAGTTTGGGATTGTTGAAAAAAAATTACGAAAAATGGACGAAATTTTACACCCTGATAAAATAAGAGATGTTCTCGGAGAAACATCAACATTAATAAAATTGGGCAATGATTGCCCGGTTTTTAACTGGAGAGATGCAGTCAAAAATGTTTTTAAGCCCACAGGTTCTTGGAGGATGCAATTCAAACAATGCAAACGATTCAAGACAGAAGACCGAAGACGCTCTAAAATCGCCGGGAATGTGCTGATTAGAGGCGAGCTGTACTACAATTCGGACACAGCAAATGCACAGAATGTGTGTCAAAGAAATAAAAATATAACACATATTATTCCAGAAAGACTGCTGAGTACTGTACCGATTAATAAAGATAAATTGTCGACGTAAAAACGCTGTTGTGCAAACATTTTGGTGCAGATTGGAAAGAAATTCCCACTTTGTCATATTATTGTAACGTTTTTGACGAGCAGAAGACCCCTGATGTATTGCTTGCGCAAGTTTTATTTAATTTATAATTTTCTACTGTCACATTTCGGAACGCACCCCTAATGGTATAATTATGTTGTTATCATCATATTTCCGAACGCATCTTACATATTAGAATACAGATTCTTATATGACCGCAGTTTTTGAGCTAACCATATCTCCTTTCCTCATATCCTATTACCATAAATCAGAGAGAGAAGAGATGTTCATGTTCACCGCACGCGCCACTGATTGGCGCATTCACCGCCAACCAATCACCGCACAGACGCTGTGATTCGGAAGAAAAAATTCGCCATATTGTGTCTGTGTCTTCGTTAGCACACCACCGCATAAGTGACTTCCCGCGCCGCGCAGAACTAATAAAACCGCTAATATATCTAGAAATCTAAAAACTATTAACTATCCGTGTTGGCCAAAACACACGTGTGACAAAATAAAGACCAAATGAAGTGCTCAGCAATTGGGAGGAAGAGATTCAGCACACGTGCAGCATCTTCTCATACTGTCCTTGCATCCGCGCGCTTCAGCCAGAGGATATCCAAGTAAGTCCTTCACCACCTACTTCCTACCCTGGTCAGCTCATTACTGTGTGTGGTCAATATTTCACTGCCAAAAGTACATTCCCGCTTAACGGTCCTTCGAAAAAGCCGCATTTACCTTACCGCTAACCGCACCATGTATCGAATATCCCACCTTCAGATAGTTGCGAAGAAGCATTGGAAGAAGTCCAAGAACTTCGCATATAATATAAATTAATTTTAAATTAGTAGTAGAAGTAAGTGCAATTAAAAGTCTAATTTTATTAGCTTTTTTTATATTCTAAGTCCCCTTAAATCCCCCCATATTTAGGTGCATTATACATTTTACCTTTTGTGACAACCCTGATTTTGATGATTTATTTACTCATCTTCTAAAGAAAAGAAAGCAAAAAGAAATTTAAGTAAAGAAGAAGTTAGTTAAGTTGAAGTTGATTAAAGAAGTGAAACTAATTAAAAGACCAAAAAAGAAAGTGAAGAAAAGGCAACCAAAAAAAGTACGTTAATTACTAAAATATTAATTTATACTTCAAAGATTTAAAACTTTGAGTTCAATTACAAAATAATAAACTATCTCAATTTGATTACACAAATGTACGTTTTATTTGTATAATTATGTTATTTCATGATTATTTGTAAAGAAAATACTGTACTATTTGACAAGAAATGACTGTATCCTTTTAGAATACCTTAGCAGGTGACCCTTGAGAACCTAAAAATAATCACACTTGTCGTTTATTTCCTTATTATGTTTTATTTTGTGCAGTAAAGTAGATTTACGCCCTTAGGTTTTTACCTAAGGGCGTAAATAAATAAAATTTGAAGGGTGTAAAGGACTTTTATTTTTAAATTTATGGTCGTAAAGGAAATCTATCTATGTAAATCCAGCACTAGGGTAATTTTTTAACACTGCCTTAGAGAGTACTATAAATTCTAATCACTTTTCCTAGGTTTCATATAAATAGCTCAAAAAACAAAAATGTTAGAGCAAAAATATATCTATTTTTTTAGTTTTTGCTTCTCCTGGAAAGTCGCATTTTGTCCTTTACGACCTTTGAGCCCAGAGGTATCGATATATTAAATCATTAATAACTGTAGTAAATTAAATTAAATCCAAACAGAATGTTCTAGTCTACAAATAAAATCAAATTGAATGAAAAAATTAAGCAGTGTTATGCGTATAACGTAACGCCATAGACGTATTTAGTGATGGGATGTACTGCTACGATGGAAAGTCGATATTTAGTATAATAAAAAACGTATATTGTGCGTAGGTCAATTTTTATTGTTAAAAAGTCTATAATTATACAACAGAACATTTATAGGGTAAGGTTGCTTAAAAGGTTGCTAAGAAAAATACATTTTATTCGTCTAAACTCATATCACAGTCAGGAACATCAGAATTGTCATTCAATTCATCATCTGAATCTGTGACGGATATTATTAACGATGACTCAATTATGTTCTCAATATGTATGTCACGATCCCAATCAGACATAATGTCCCTTTTTGTTTTATTCACGACCTTCGACCAGTCTTCAGGTTCAACCTGAAGACTGGTCGAAAGGTTGAACATTTGTTGAACCTGTTATAATAGGGCCAACATCTTATTTGCCGTAAATAGCGGCGAAGTATTATTTCTTGCGGGGTAACCTAAAAATAAACGAACTTATGAAAAAGAGTATTCAAATAATTATTTACATATCATAATCATAAGTAGGTAATGCTAAGAATTACACTTGAAATACGTCTAATCTAGTATCTGGTAATGTTTTTAAACTACATGCTACGATCGAAAAGCTGATTTTTTATAAAGCTTCAAAATGGGAATTGAAATTAAAGGCATACTTTTTATTTGGGCACAAATCAGCTCAATAGCGTTATACTGGCAATGGTAGGGTGGTAGTCGAAGGACCTGGTGGCCTTTTTCTTTTGCCATCTCGTCCAGAGCATATGTAGGAGTTGGTGGCTTATGACGCCGGACTAAGGCAATAAGCTCCGTCTTTAACATTTTTATATCTGCTGTAACTCCGTTTTCACTCAGCCACTTCACCAACTCGCTTTTGCGGTTGGATTGGTTTGGGGGTTTATTAACTTGTACCGAATGGTAGGGTGCGTTGTCCATTATTATGGTCATAGGCTCTTTTAAATTATTTAATAGACCTATGAACCAATCTTTAAATTTTTTGTAGTTCATCTCCTCATGATAGTCCGTAGTTTTTTTTTACTTAAAAGCCAGCAAACAATTAGGGACGAATCCACTTGCTGTACCTGTGTAACAAATAATAAAGCGTTCGCCTTTGCCCTTCAGTACTTTGGTACACGATTGTGCCGTATCGTCGGTCCAACTTTTATCCACTGTGTGGTTGGCGTTTAGCCATGTTTCATCCAAAAAGACAACTTTGCTCAAATCACATGTTTTTGGCCTTCCTTAAAAATGTACATCTTGCTAGGGCAATGTCAGTCCTCTCCATAATAATCTTCCTTTTGTTAACTTTTTTGTAAACAATATCTTTTATAACTTACCGCAACGAAGTAACGCTTCCTTTAAACAACTAAGATTCTTTTAATGATTTTAGAAGCTTGAGCAATGTGGGTAGCTCCATTCTTCTATAATTATCATAAATATGATTTCTAATGGCAACCTTAGCAAAATCATCTAAATCTGTGATTGGCTTCACCTTGGTCCGCTTTTTGTTGGGTGTCAATAATTTATTTTCAGATATCCCATCTTGGCCAATTTTCTCACGTGTTATACGCGAAACAGTATTGCGGCCAATATCTAGAGTTTCGGCTACTCGTTCTACAATTCGATTCAATGGTAACAACGGTCCATTATTTTGTTATTCTCTTTCGAAGTAATCTAGGAGGCGAACAAGCTCCCTGGCCTGACTACCCAAAACAGTCTTTTTGTATGCTTAGGCATGGTAATAACAACAAACTCAACAAACTAACTTTAATAAATAAAAATAGTAGTGAGTCGATCGTGAGAAGAGATATACAAAGATTAAGATTATAAGGATTACTATATTTCAGTATTCCAAATGGGATAACAATTAAAACTAATGAGGTGAATGGGATGAGATTGAGTCGCGCCCGGAATGCTATTCGAAAGCGTACTGACTATTTTACTTAGGTGATACATAAACTATTCAATGCATAGTGCGCGGTGTCGCAATTACGCTGACATGTTATAATATAGTTCGCTGATTGACCCGAACAAAACTTATAACAAATAAGAATTTAACAATAAATTGGCCTAGTGCAAGTCAGACTCGCCCATAAAGGGTTCCGTAGTAATTATAATAATATAATATAATATGTATATTTATTTGACGAATAAAAAAAACCTTAAAAATTTCTTAAAACTAGCTTATTTACATTGTTACAACTACGCTAAATAACTTTGTTTTTCATAGTGTTTATATGAATTACAAAGTTATATTTGCGGTTTTAGAAAATATGCTGTATCTCAAAAACTGCTGACCCGATTTCGTTCAAACCAATTGTAGAAACTTGGTATCGGTCTGCGCAATACCAACCTTCTGAATTGGTTGATATTCTAGTGGTTTTGGTTTTATGGTTTAAACAACTAAATATATTTGTAAGTAAGAAAGCTAAGTTGTGGTTTAATCTAAAAGATGGTTTGTATGGTTTTGGTGTGAGTTACGCGATCGACGGACGGATACGTACTGAGTTTAATAATTACTTTTGCTAGTTTTATAAAAATGCACGAAAGCAAAAGTGCTTCGCTGTTCGGTTGTATTGTTCCGAACATATTCCCGAGCACAAAATGAAAAGAAGATATAAATTAACCATCAAATCACCTTTGACAATAGGTGGTATATAAATGTCAAACAGTGTAAACATAATTTGACATAGTGTAAAATTAAATGGTTTAACTTACAATAGCAATACTAAAGAAAATGTATAAAATGGTAGTCCTTAAAAAACATAAAAACATTAAACTAAAGAATCCTCTATTTCGAGACGCCCGTTCTTTTCGCACTACAGTAAAAAAGTGTAAACATAATATGAAATAGCGTAAAAATAAATGGTTTAACATGGAATAACAGTACCAAAGAAATTGTATAAAATAGTAATCCTTAAAAAACATAAAGCATTAAACTAAAGAGTCCTCTATTTTAGACGCCCGTTCTTTTCGCACAACAGGCATCGTAGCTCTAGTTTTACTACTCAAAACACTGGGCCACCGTTTGGCTAGAAACGAACTTAATTCTATATTATGACTTTCGTTTTGCTGACGGTCAGCAGTGGTCTCATTTCGGGGTTTCACTTCACTGTACACTCTGTTGTTGTTGACTGTGGCGAGGCTCCGCACGACTGGGCGCAGAACGCAAACATGATTTTGTTCTTCTCCAGATCCAGATGGTTACCGCACAAATGGCGATTCCGAGCAAAACGTAAATGATGGTGTAGTGGTGAATATCATGAACTGATATGTCGTTCACTTCTGCCTTGGTCGATTTCAGGGTCTCGATCTGCTCTCTAAGGATAGACAGAGAGCTGTTTATCCCCGTGTCTTCTGGTAACGCTTCTTCGGTTGGTAGTTTAACGTTTATAATATGGTTTATTTGGTCTATCTCTGGCACTAGTATGTTTGGTGAAAGTTCAATTTGGTTAGATTGTTGTTGTAGCGAATACAGTGCAAAATCCTTGCCCTTGACAAAGCATTTCTGGTTCATACTAATGACCCCTGCCCGAGTCAGCTGACGTGCTGTAATTTGATCGTCACATATGATTTTAATTGAATATGTGCCACAACAAAAATACATGTATTGTGACGTTGAGTGTAATTCTACCCATCTGTTGGTACACATTGACCTTTCTGTCTTGCATTTTTTGTTTACTGGGTTTGTTTCACAAAAGCTTTCGTCATTTTCCAAATGTAAGATGGGTTTAAAAAGTTGGCACATGAAGTATTCACCATGATACAAACACGTGTCTAGTTCATGGACGGTTGGTGTAAAGTAAGCGTCTTTTTTCAGGTTTACGGCTACGTATTCTGATACTGGTTTGATGCTGATCATGCTGTCGTTGATTTGTTGTGGAACTGGTATTATTCGGTATAATTGAAAGCTTTCCCTAGCTATTAGCGGAAAAGAAATTTCGAAAATGATGTATTCTTTTGTGACGCGAGCCTTGGTTCTCAGTAGTTTGTATAGGTGTTGTAAATCTGTTTCGACGTTCTCAATGGGTAGAGCCAAATCTTGAGGTATTTGGGCGTGTATGATTTGTAGCTCACTTTTGAGCTGGGTTGGTGTCAATAAATGCAAGCTGATTTGGCCGTGGTATATGTCGGAAATGGTATCGATTAACGTATCTTGTATTCTTCTAAGGTTTTGCATCATGTTTATGGTGGCTATGGATATCGATGTGAAGTCTTGTTGTGTTGACATCACGTTGATTTCCTGCTGCATCTTACTGTGGTTCTTTTCCAAATCATTCAAATGTCTGTTTATGATTTTATGTTGCTTCTCTATCAAGTTTTCAGTTCTTTGTAGGATATTGTGCTCTGCTTCAACGATAGACGTCAAGTTCTTAAATAGTTGACCTTGGTGATGCTGATTACGATGTACAAGTTCAATGTCCTGCGTATACTTTTCTGCGAAGCTTTCGTCTAATACACCGAATAGTGAGTTTGCAATTGACCCGACCGCGTTGATAAGGCCGCGTCGGGTTCGCAAGCGTGCGCCGTAATGCTGGCTAAGCAACAGCTGGTTGTAGTACTGCAGTTCGTTGTAATCGTGACGTATTTGTAGGAGTATCATCATACAATGACTCGTCTCTGTGATCGATTGACATGATTTTTCCAGATAATTTGTAAAATCGTTAACTGCTTTGTCCCCTTGCCAATATGGTGCCATGTTGTAATAAGTAACGAGTTTCCAATTATCTCTGATTAATCGCACTTTTCCCACTGTGTCGAAGTACAAAGTTTTATTGGTGTCGAACTGCGAAACGTTGAAGGAAGCCGTGGTAGGTAATATGATGCTCAAGAATAATAACAATGCTAGTGCAATATTTATTAGCTTAGGGTAGGTTCTGGTGCTAGATTGCTGATGGTAGTTTGATTCTTTTTCGGCTGTTATAGTTTCCAAATCTTTTTGCATGCCTAATTCTGGTTTTTCTGCTTGTTCTATAGGTAAAATGGATAGTTTTACTATAGGACGCTTTATGTAGCCATTCTTGGTTTTTAGAGTCACTACTCTGACTAATTCATCCTTTCCTGGATGAACTTCTATTACTCGACCCATTGGCCACTTTCCTGCTGGTAGATTCTCGTCATGTATCATTACTAAGTCACCCACGCTAATATTCTTCTGGTTTCTTATCCACTTTCCTCTGGTTGATAACTGAGTTAGGTACTCCGTTTTCCATCTCTTCCATAAATCGTCGAATAATTTTGATACTAAGTGCCATCTGGTTCTGGCGTCTTCTGGCGTTGCAATAATGGTTAAACCTGGTCGTCCTGTCATGAAATGAGCTGGTGTGAGACAATCTAAATCCTCTGGGTCTTCCGATAGCGCGCAAAGTGGTCGAGAATTCAGACAAGCCTCCAATTTTGTTAATAATGTTGTGTATTCTTCAAAAGTTAATTTTTGTTGGCCAATCACACGTTTGAGGTGATGCTTGAGACTGCGCACGGCTCTTTCCCAAAGTCCTCCCGCCTGAGGCCAAGAAGGTGCATTAAAATGCCATTCAATATTTAGTTCGGTTATTTCCGCAAAGAAATTCTCACTAAAGATGTTTTGAAGATAGATATAATTCTTCTTGCATTTTTCTGTTAGCTCCAACAAAATTGGTTCCATTGTCACTATAAATGTGACGTGGAGCTCCGCGTCGTGCTGCCATCCGGTGTAATGCGGCTAAGAAAGCTGAGCTGGTTAAATCGGACACGAGTTCTAAATGCACAGCTTTCGTCACCATACATACGAAAAGGGCTATGTAACCCTTGGTAGTCTTTATGCCTCTTCCCTTGTTTGCTTTCACTTCTACAAAGCCTGTGTAATCGACACCGCAATGGTGGAAGGCACTTTCAGGGTTAACCCTGAATTCTGGTAGGTCGCCCATGAGCTGATGTTGTCGGATTGGTTCTTGCTTCTTACAGGTAATACACTGCTGTATAAATTTCTTTGTAGCCATATATCCTTTGATTATCCAATAGCTTTGTCTAATATTAGATAAAGTAAGCCGAGCTCCGCCATGATAGGTTAGCTCGTGAGCATATTTTATTATTAATGTGGTTATTCGGTGGTTATGAGGTAGTATTATCGGATGTTTCATCTCGCTGTTTAGTTGAGCATTGCTTAACCTACCACCTACACGCAACACTCCATCTTGGTTTAGAATGGGAAGTAAAGGTAAAAGTTTACTTCTCGAATGCACCCTTTTATTCTCTTGTAAACAACGAACGTCACTAGCAAACTCTATTTGTTGTATATTTTTGATGATCAGCAGTTTTGCACGACGTAGTTCATGTAATGTGAGATAAGGTTGACGGCCCGTTTTCGCTGTTGGTAATCGTAGTATCCATGCAAAAATACGTATGATTTTTGCGAAGGAATTATATTTCTGTATCAAATGGTCAATAATATTAGGTATGGTCATGGTTGGTTTTTCATGTTGCTCCACGACTACTGCATTGGATCGTGCCGTTTTTCTTATCTCCAGGCTGGTTTCATAGATGGTTTGAGGTACTTCGAGAGTTTCGAATGATTGGATCCAACACGGTCCGTGCCACCACAAATCATGTTTTCTAAGCTGGTTAATTCTCAATCCACGACTTGCACAATCAGCTGGATTTTCACTGGTGTTGACATATCTCCATTTGTCTTTTGGTACTATATTGGTGATTGCTTTCACACGATTTGTCACGAATGGTTTCCATCTTGCTGGATCTCCTTGGATCCATCCTAAAACTGCTGTCGAGTCACTCCAACAATAAACTTCTAGTTTATAGCTTGCTAAGCAAGTTTGGACTTTCTGAATTAATTGAGATAACAGGTGCGCACCCATTAACTCCATCCTTGGTATGGATATATCTTTACTAACGGGCGCCAGTCTAGCCTTCGCAGCCACTAAAGTAACTTCGTTAGAGCTGCGTTGGTTACTGACCTTGCAATAGATGACCGCGGCATACGCCTTATTTGACGCGTCACAAAAACCGTGTAATTGCAAGTTATGGTTTTCTGTAGTACCGAACCAACGTTTTATTTCTATGGTATTTATGTCATTTAACTCGCTTCTTAGTTCTAGCCATTTGATCTTGATCTCATCTGGTAGCGCGTCATCCCAGTTAAGACTAGATATCCACACACTTTGAAAGAGCATTTTCATGGTTATACCTACTTAACGGGGTTAGCCAGCCTAACGGGTCAAATAACTTGGATATTTCGGAGAGGAGCGATCTCTTGGTTGGTTTTGTTACTGATGCTGGCTCCAATTGGAGGTTGAAGATAAATTTATCCTGTTGCGGAGTCCATCCCAGCCCCAATGTTTTGGTCGAGTCTGATTGTTTGAACTCATAGACTTGTTGGTTGCACAAGTCTTTTTCTAGGTCCGCAAGTAACTGTGGTTCATTTGTAGCCCATTTGCGTAGGTTGAACCCGCCCTTGCTGAGTAGATTTTTGAGGTCTGATTTTAAAAGTTTTGCTTGTTCCATTGAATGAGCCCCTCCACAATAGTCATCCATGTAGAAACACTCCTCTAATGCTTTTGCTGCGTCAGGAAAATTCTGTTTTTCTTCCGCGGCTAACTGTTTTAAGCACATCATAGCCAAAAATGGTGCCGGCTTTGTGCCATAGGTAATGGTCGTGAGTTGGTATGTTTGTATGGGTTGGCTGGGTGAATCTCTCCACAGTATCTTCTGGTAAGGCTGATCTGCAGAGTGTACCATAATCTGCCGATACATTTTTTCAATATCAGCTGTGTAAACAAACTGATACTGCCTCCATTTCAGAATCAATTCCTGCAAGTCTTGCTGTAAATTTGGACCGCGGTACATGACGTCATTCAAGCTTAGTCCTGATGATGACCTTGCTGATGCGTTGAAAACTACACGCAACTTCGTGGTGGTGGACTCAGCTCGAGTGACGCAGTGGTGTGGTAAATAGCACTCGGGTATCGTGCTCCTGGTTGATAGTTTCATATGGTTTAGCGTGTGATATTCATCAATAAATTTTGCATATTGATCTTTAAGAACCAAATTTTTCTGTAGCTTCTTTTCTAAATTCTGAAATTGGGCTAAGGCTAATGATTTCGTGGAACCCAGTTGTTCCTTGGCTTCTGGTTTGAATGGTAGGCGTACTTGGTATCTCCCAACTTCGAGTCTCTCCGTGGTTGAGAGAAAATACTGTAAGCATTCATGGTCTTCTGTGGACATTTCGATGTGCTGGTTGATGTCTTCGTTTTCCCAAAATCTACGTAAATCATCCATATTGTGAAGGACGACGTTACATAGGTACTTGGGTGTCATTGTCCCACAAAGCAACCATCCTAATTGCGTTTGTTGGGCTATTGGTTGATCTTCATTATCACCTCTCAGAATGCCACCTAATGCAATCTTACAGTAGACGTCTGCCCCAAGGAGTAGATCCACTGGTCGACTGATATTGAATTGGGGATCTGCTAAATTAATATTTTGAATATGAGGCCACGATGGTTTTACAAAAGATTTGTTTGGTAGGTGCTTTATTAGGTTGTTCATTATTAGGACGTTCCCTTCTAAGGCGAAGTCGCTATGAATAGATTTTAATCGTATGTTCATCGCCCCCTTGCAGCTATTTTCTTTTTCTCCTACTCCGAATATTGTCCCTTTGCAGTGTTGTGTTGGTAATTTTAAAACTTGTGCCGCTTTCTCGCTTATCAAGGAAATTTGCGAACCTTGGTCAATCAAGGCTCTCATGGTGTGATACGTCCCATCGGATCCCATCACTTTGACTATAGCCGTAGCCAAAAGTGTTTCCGATACCTCATCCCAGGACACATGAGTTGAAGTTGGTACTGGTTCATTATTGGTTACGCAAGACGTGCTAGGTGTGTGTACAGCCTTATGGTTAGATTTAGCTGATATTGTTGGTTTACTTTTCGTAGCGATTGCTTCATGCAATAACGAATTATGCTTGGCGTTGCACTTGCGACATGTTTTGCTAGAAAAACATATTTTATCATAATGGTTGAATAGGCAATTTACGCAACACTTCAGTTTGTTGACAGTTTTTAATTTTTGCTCATCCGACATTTGCAAAAATTGGGGACACATCCAAAGCCCGTGGTCATTGTTACACAATGGGCAGGTCATTGAACGCGAAACGTGGAGTGACTTCCCGTGGTGGTTCATGTTATAGCTGTTTTTGTTAGATGTTTGTTGGTTATAATTAGAGTTGAAATTTCTCCTTTGGTTTGCCTGGTAACTCGAATGGTTCTGTGGTTGAGTGGTCGACTTTTGATGGTTTGATTCTTGTTTACGGCGAGATGCTTCCATGGCTGTAAACTTGTTTTCCAGGAAATCCAGAAATTCTTGTAGAATTGGTAGTTCCCTAGGGTTCTTCACTGACTCAATATATTCAGCGAATGATTCACTGTCTAGTTTCTGACCCATCAAAAGTACTAGTAGTGGATCCCAAGTAGTGATATCCACTCCCATATTTTGTATAGCATGGAGACATTCTTTGGTGATGTCATGCAGTCTTTTGAACATACTTATGGATGGTTGCTGCATATTAGGAATGTTCAGCAATATGTTCACGTGAGATGTAAAAATAAGTCTGCTGTTGCCATATCTATGGTTAAGTATTTCCCAGCATACTTCATAATTTTCGGAACTAATTTGAAGATGGTGTATCAGACGCTCAGCCTCACCTGACACTTTACTTTTTAAAAACTGCATTTTCTGTGCGTTGGATAAGGATGGGTTTTTATGGATGGTTTCTGTGAACAAATCTTTAAAGGAGGTCCACTGGTGGTAGTTACCCTGGAAAGTCGGAATATCCATCTGTGGTGTGCATTTGTCACGATGGGATACAGACCACATTTTTGAGCTAATCGTTTTCTTCAAATCATTATACCTTCGTTCGTATCTGGTAAACTCCTCCTGGTACCAAACATCTTCATTTCCATTTTCGCTTTCTATTTCCCAGTGCAGATTGTCGATGATGGTCCACCGATTTTGGAGAGATTTCAAAGCATCGTCGAACTCCCACTTGCTCTGCAATTGGTCGATTTCTATGGTGGTCACTGTTCTCATGAACGCTCTGAAGTTAATGATTTGCTTTTTAATCAATCCCTCTAACTTGCTGTTTTCTTCTGGTACTGGTATCCCACCGTGCTGCATTTGGGATGCCTGAGAACGAGATGAATCCCCTGATTGGTTAGTGGTCCTGGCCTCTGCCAGCGGCTGGTTGACGCCTTGATGCTTTGGTAACAGGTTCTCCATGGTTTTGGTAATCAATTGCTTGATCGACACATAAATTTCCTCTGCTTTATCGAAACAGTTTTTGGTAAAATATACATGATCAAATTCCGCAAACTCACAACATTTCCTATGGTTACGTTGGTAATCTCTCCAATAATTCTCTAATAACTCCAACTTCCGCTTGCAGTAATCTATGTTTTTGCGGTCTGCTCCGTCTTTTTTGATATTGGTTAAAAGTTTAACTAGAGAGTCATATATTTCAGTTTGGTTGATTGCTAACTGCTCCATTTTTCTCACGAACAGATAAATTGTTAAGAAAAAGGATATATAAAATGGTTTGGTCTGACCTTATATGCTGCTTACGCTCCACAACTGGTAAATCTCCTCCCTACTTTCCCTACAGACACTTCACACTGGTTGCAAGGTCCCGGTTCACAAACACTTCACTGCACTTCGCGAACCGAGGCCCTTAATACCCGAAGGACCATGTAGAAACTTGGTATCGGTCTGCGCAATACCAACCTTCTGAATTGGTTGATATTCTAGTGGTTTTGGTTTATTCGACGATTATGGTTTGATATTGGTTTGGTTTAAATGATACTAGTTTAGTTTGGTTATGGTTTTATGGTTTAAACAACTAAATATATTTGTAAGTAAGAAAGCTAAGTTGTGGTTTAATCTAAAAGATGGTTTGTATGGTTTTGGTGTGAGTTACGCGATCGACGGACGGATACGTACTGAGTTTAATAATTACTTTTGCTAGTTTTATAAAAATGCACGAAAGCAAAAGTGCTTCGCTGTTCGGTTGTATTGTTCCGAACACCAATTTTGGTTGAAAGTTTACATTAAGATCTACAGACGTATAGTTTTTAGATTTTTCAATCCATCATTATAGAAGTTAGAGGGGGGAACACATTTTACCACTTTGGAAGCTTATATTTATAAACGATTGACTTTATGAAAAAGTGGTTTTAGAAACCCTTATATCATTTTTAAAGACCTGTCTATAGATACCACACACGTATAGGTTTCATCAAGAAATATTTTCTGTTTCAGTTCCATGTATGGGGAGCCCCCTTTATTTTAATTTTTTTTTAATTTTCTTCTAAGTTTTTTTTGCTAAGTTTCACATGTATAGTCTTAATAGTTTCGGAATAAAATGGCTGTGACATACGGACGGATGGACAGACAAACAGACAGACAGACAGACGGACAGACATATCGAAACTATAAGGATTCCGTTTTTTGCCATTCGGCTACGGAACCATAAAAATAAAAAAAAAATGAAATCGTAATACGTGTCACATTAAGTCACAATACTAGGCGCTAGCACTCGTACTCGTACTCACAGCATCGCACGGGTAAACAAAATGGCCGCCGCGCCGATACGCGCAAAAATGTTGTCACGAAAAAAAAAACATAAACCCGATTTTGATTATTTTATATAAGTACAAAGATAATTATGTAGCCATAAAACATTTATATTGACAAGTTTATACACTGCACAACTTCATAACACACTAGTTTTCATAACAATATTAAAGAGAACTAGATTTATGCTGCGAGTATCGTTAGCGATAAAAATTAATTGCATAACGTTAGATCCCGAGTCATATGGTACTGATAGATGTCAACGTCATACGGGCAACTGTCACCCGCACCATGCTACAGCGCATAGAGAATAGTAGGCATTTTTATATAAAAATTAACACAACTATTTCAAGGGTACTGTTTACCTGCCGGCCTTTAAGCTTAGATAAAAGAGAAGTATCGTCAGTGAATAACAATGTCATGATTCTTTTTCAAGTACGGCTAATTATTTATTTATACTTCCACTTCTACGGTCCACTTTTATTTCTTACTAGCTTTTGCCCGCGACTTCGTCCGCGTGGAATAGTTACTTTGGGCTAACGTTAAATTTAACCCCGATTTTGAAGCATTCTTCATTGGTGCTCCGCTCCTATTGGCCTTAGCGTAATGATATATACCCTATAGCCTTTCTCTATAAATTTACTATTTAATTAAAAATATTTTTTCAATTCGAACCAGTAGTTCATGAGATTATCGCGTTCAAACAAACAAACAAACTCTTCAGCCTTATATTATTATTATAGATAGCTGTTGCCCGCGACTTCGTCCACGTTTCCGTCGTTTTTCGTAAAAAAGAAGTAGCCTATGTCCTTCCTCACGGTTCAGTGATTTTGATGTAACACACAGATTAACTTTCGTAATTTAGTAGGGAAATATAATATGTTAATCTATAATACTGTTGAAAAATATCGCAATACCGAACCGCACAATATTATTGTTAATAGCTGTGCCCGCGACTCCGTCAGCGTGTAACTCCTTGTGTGTTATTAAGTTAATGTATTGGTAATATTGTTTAGATCACGTTCACATGAGGCTTAAGTACCTATAGAACGACAATACTTCAGCGCAAAGCTTCCAGGTAAATTATGTTAAAAGTTGACCCGTCCGGCACGTGAACATAAAGATTTCTAGAACTGCTAACCCGGGAAAGAGCGACATACTGACCATTCGAGAAACAACTGACACCGAGATCTACTCCAGCAACACGAAAAGTCTGCCCTTGAGCCTTATTAATTGTCATTGCATAACACACCGATACTGGGAATCGCGTTCTTTTAAATTGGAATGGAAAATTATTTGCTATTATGGGAATTCTGGGAATAAAGACGGTTTCTCCTGCACCGCAACCTGTTAAAATTTGAGCCTCGAATATATTTTGTTGCAACTGGGTTACTTTTAGCCGAGTTCCATTGCAAAGTTGTGGTGGTTTTAAATTTCGGAGCAGAATAATAATCAGAAAGCTTCGAACTGCTAAGCTATCGGGAGTTACACGTGTTATTGTGAGTCAACCATAAAAGATAGATATATGCTGTCGTGGGATATTTTTTATATAATTTTAAGGAGAACATTTCCGTCATAAATGATTTCTGTGTAGCTTTAACCATTAAGGTAGAACACGCGACGGAAGCTTAAAAAATGGAGTAACTTCTCCCGTTTTCCCAACATTTCCCTTCACTGCTCTGCTCCTATTGATTGTAGCGTGATGAAAAGTATACTATAACCTGCTCAGGAGTATGAATATTAATTGTACCAAGTTTCGTTAAAATCCGTCGAGTAGTTTTTGTTTCTATAACGGTTATACAGACAGACAGACAGACAGACAGACAGACAGACAGACAGACAAAAATCTAACTGATTGCATTTTTGGCATCAGTATCGATCCTTAATAACCCCCTGATAGTTATTTTGGAAATATATTTCATGTACAGAATTGACCTCTTTACAGATTTATTATAAGTATAGATTAATAAAAGTGGACCTAAAATTGAGCCCTGAGGACCCCCATCTTGATCACAGAACCTTCAGATCTCTTACGGTTCACATCAAGTTTCTGAATCCTTTCACTCAAATTCAGGTCAGAAGATTCAGGTAGGCGTCACGGATTCCGTAGTAGTGCAGTTTTTTTTATTAATATCTCATGGGGAACGAAATCAAATGCCTTAGTCTAGTTGCACAAAATGCCCAAAGCATTGCATTTATCTTCTTACGCGCTATAAATGTTGAATATTAAAAGTTCAGTTGTTGAACGACCCTTTGTAAAACCAAGTTGTTTATCATGTAGCAATTTGTGTTTATTAAAATTTCTTGGGGCAGATGTTTTTGAATTTTCACATATAAAATAAATAGTACTTTCTTTCGAGTGTTCTTTTTAGTATGGCCTTGGTTCAGTGCCAGAGAAGTGACAGTCCACGATACATTTTCTGTAACTCACGGCATGTATTTCCGTAATTGAATCGATATCTGTCGATGAACATCTCTTATACGTTGTTGACCCGCAGCTGGCGTCGCACATCTCGCAGTCGCTGAAGCTGGGCGGCGCGCCGTACGCGTCCAACTCGCTGGAGCGCCTGCGCCTGCTCAAGCGCCTGCGGGTGCGCGCGCAGGCCGAGCGCCTGGCGGCCGCGGCGCGCGCCCCGGAGCCCTACGCCGGCGCGCCCGACCTGGCGCACCGCGTCGCCATCGACGACTTCAACGACTACACCTAGGTGCCCTGCGCGCGCAGGCCGAGCGCCTGGCGGCCGCGGCGCGCGCCCCGGAGCCCTACGCCGGCGCGCCCGACCTGGCGCACCGCGTCGCCATCGACGACTTCAACGACTACACCTAGGTGCCCTGCGCGCGCAGGCCGAGCGCCTGGCGGCCGCGGCGCGCGCCCCGGAGCCCTACGCCGGCGCGCCCGACCTGGCGCACCGCGTCGCCATCGACGACTTCAACGACTACACCTAGGTGCCCTGCGCGCGCAGGCCGAGCGCCTGGCGGCCGCGGCGCGCGCCCCGGAGCCCTACGCCGGCGCGCCCGACCTGGCGCACCGCGTCGCCATCGACGACTTCAACGACTACACCTAGGTGCCCTGCGCGCGCAGGCCGAGCGCCTGGCGGCCGCGGCGCGCGCCCCGGAGCCCTACGCCGGCGCGCCCGACCTGGCGCACCGCGTCGCCATCGACGACTTCAACGACTACACCTAGGTGCCCTGCGCGCGCAGGCCGAGCGCCTGGCGGCCGCGGCGCGCGCCCCGGAGCCCTACGCCGGCGCGCCCGACCTGGCGCACCGCGTCGCCATCGACGACTTCAACGACTACACCTAGGTGCCCTGCGCGCGCAGGCCGAGCGCCTGGCGGCCGCGGCGCGCGCCCCGGAGCCCTACGCCGGCGCGCCCGACCTGGCGCACCGCGTCGCCATCGACGACTTCAACGACTACACCTAGGTGCCCTGCGCGCGCAGGCCGAGCGCCTGGCGGCCGCGGCGCGCGCCCCGGAGCCCTACGCCGGCGCGCCCGACCTGGCGCACCGCGTCGCCATCGACGACTTCAACGACTACACCTAGGTGCCCTGCGCGCGCAGGCCGAGCGCCTGGCGGCCGCGGCGCGCGCCCCGGAGCCCTACGCCGGCGCGCCCGACCTGGCGCACCGCGTCGCCATCGACGACTTCAACGACTACACCTAGGTGCCCTGCGCGCGCAGGCCGAGCGCCTGGCGGCCGCGGCGCGCGCCCCGGAGCCCTACGCCGGCGCGCCCGACCTGGCGCACCGCGTCGCCATCGACGACTTCAACGACTACACCTAGGTGCCCTGCGCGCGCAGGCCGAGCGCCTGGCGGCCGCGGCGCGCGCCCCGGAGCCCTACGCCGGCGCGCCCGACCTGGCGCACCGCGTCGCCATCGACGACTTCAACGACTACACCTAGGTGCCCTGCGCGCGCAGGCCGAGCGCCTGGCGGCCGCGGCGCGCGCCCCGGAGCCCTACGCCGGCGCGCCCGACCTGGCGCACCGCGTCGCCATCGACGACTTCAACGACTACACCTAGGTGCCCTGCGCGCGCAGGCCGAGCGCCTGGCGGCCGCGGCGCGCGCCCCGGAGCCCTACGCCGGCGCGCCCGACCTGGCGCACCGCGTCGCCATCGACGACTTCAACGACTACACCTAGGTGCCCTGCGCGCGCAGGCCGAGCGCCTGGCGGCCGCGGCGCGCGCCCCGGAGCCCTACGCCGGCGCGCCCGACCTGGCGCACCGCGTCGCCATCGACGACTTCAACGACTACACCTAGGTGCCCTGCGCGCGCAGGCCGAGCGCCTGGCGGCCGCGGCGCGCGCCCCGGAGCCCTACGCCGGCGCGCCCGACCTGGCGCACCGCGTCGCCATCGACGACTTCAACGACTACACCTAGGTGCCCTGCGCGCGCAGGCCGAGCGCCTGGCGGCCGCGGCGCGCGCCCCGGAGCCCTACGCCGGCGCGCCCGACCTGGCGCACCGCGTCGCCATCGACGACTTCAACGACTACACCTAGGTGCCCTGCGCGCGCAGGCCGAGCGCCTGGCGGCCGCGGCGCGCGCCCCGGAGCCCTACGCCGGCGCGCCCGACCTGGCGCACCGCGTCGCCATCGACGACTTCAACGACTACACCTAGGTGCCCTGCGCGCGCAGGCCGAGCGCCTGGCGGCCGCGGCGCGCGCCCCGGAGCCCTACGCCGGCGCGCCCGACCTGGCGCACCGCGTCGCCATCGACGACTTCAACGACTACACCTAGGTGCCCTGCGCGCGCAGGCCGAGCGCCTGGCGGCCGCGGCGCGCGCCCCGGAGCCCTACGCCGGCGCGCCCGACCTGGCGCACCGCGTCGCCATCGACGACTTCAACGACTACACCTAGGTGCCCTGCGCGCGCAGGCCGAGCGCCTGGCGGCCGCGGCGCGCGCCCCGGAGCCCTACGCCGGCGCGCCCGACCTGGCGCACCGCGTCGCCATCGACGACTTCAACGACTACACCTAGGTGCCCTGCGCGCGCAGGCCGAGCGCCTGGCGGCCGCGGCGCGCGCCCCGGAGCCCTACGCCGGCGCGCCCGACCTGGCGCACCGCGTCGCCATCGACGACTTCAACGACTACACCTAGGTGCCCTGCGCGCGCAGGCCGAGCGCCTGGCGGCCGCGGCGCGCGCCCCGGAGCCCTACGCCGGCGCGCCCGACCTGGCGCACCGCGTCGCCATCGACGACTTCAACGACTACACCTAGGTGCCCTGCGCGCGCAGGCCGAGCGCCTGGCGGCCGCGGCGCGCGCCCCGGAGCCCTACGCCGGCGCGCCCGACCTGGCGCACCGCGTCGCCATCGACGACTTCAACGACTACACCTAGGTGCCCTGCGCGCGCAGGCCGAGCGCCTGGCGGCCGCGGCGCGCGCCCCGGAGCCCTACGCCGGCGCGCCCGACCTGGCGCACCGCGTCGCCATCGACGACTTCAACGACTACACCTAGGTGCCCTGCGCGCGCAGGCCGAGCGCCTGGCGGCCGCGGCGCGCGCCCCGGAGCCCTACGCCGGCGCGCCCGACCTGGCGCACCGCGTCGCCATCGACGACTTCAACGACTACACCTAGGTGCCCTGCGCGCGCAGGCCGAGCGCCTGGCGGCCGCGGCGCGCGCCCCGGAGCCCTACGCCGGCGCGCCCGACCTGGCGCACCGCGTCGCCATCGACGACTTCAACGACTACACCTAGGTGCCCTGCGCGCGCAGGCCGAGCGCCTGGCGGCCGCGGCGCGCGCCCCGGAGCCCTACGCCGGCGCGCCCGACCTGGCGCACCGCGTCGCCATCGACGACTTCAACGACTACACCTAGGTGCCCTGCGCGCGCAGGCCGAGCGCCTGGCGGCCGCGGCGCGCGCCCCGGAGCCCTACGCCGGCGCGCCCGACCTGGCGCACCGCGTCGCCATCGACGACTTCAACGACTACACCTAGGCACGCATTCGCACCCGCCCGACCCACATATATTTTTTTGGTCATTTTTATGCTTACGACGGTTGCGACTTTTGAATTTCGCTAATTTGAACGACTAACGTCAAACTTAGATTACTTTTATGTTATTTGAAAGTGTAATTAATAATAATAAGGACCGTCACCCCATATACTTTAACGGATCACGGCTCACCTCGGAAGTAGAGTTCTCACTAGATCGTATTCACAAGAATAATAATGAAACTGTTATTTATAGAGGTTCCCTAGCCTCGCACTTGTATATAACTGGATATCCGAGTTAGCGAAATTCAAGTTCACCATAACGTACTGTAACTGACTAACTTGAGTCGGCGTGCATACAGGGTGCTGTTGCATGCGGAGTACTGTTGCATACAGAATACTGTCACGTACAGCGTACTGTCACGTCCCGCGTACTGTCACGTACAGTGTACTGTCACGTACAGCGTACTATCAGTACATCACCCGCGTGCTGCGTGCGCTGCTCGCTCGTCACTGTTTCTGTTACATTTCGAAACTAGTTGATCTGGGTGTAGTCCTGCGATAAAAATGATGCTAATGCGATAATACATATGACGGTAGAACTTGGAGTTAAGTTGAAAACACCCTACATATTGATCTGTTCGCACTAGTAGACAATACTCGATTCACGTGTGTGTATCGGTACTCACATAGACTACACACGTGACAGCGAGCGGCGCGCGGGGCGCGGGGCCTACTCGTCGATAACATAATATTATAACTGTGTATCTCATTCAATTTTTTTACAAAAAAAAACTTTTGTGAGATGTGATAGTAGCATAACAATTAAATACGAAATAGAAATACGATAATATATTTAAAGCTGGCAAGTTTTCTACAAATCGCTTTGCTTACGGGATGTCGCGCCTGTCATATACTTGTGGCGTACAGCGCATTCCCCGCACTCGCTACTAATTCATTTTATACAACCGATGTATTGCGGGACGATGAATTTGTTGTTTATTTATTCGATTCTACCGATACATGTTTTGTCTAGGTTGTCTGTGGCTTAAATAGTTTAATTTCTTATATAAATTTAGATTTTGAACTGAATAATGTAAAAGTTAATGTTAAGGATTTTAGTAAGTACATGTTTTCACAAAATATGAGTTTGTCAGTAGTTAGGAGCGTGGCACGGCCGGTGGCGTGACGTCACTCGCGAGGTGTGACGTCACGCGCGAGCCGCGCCGCGCGCCGCAGTGAGTCGTTAAACAGTTGAGGCATTTCTTGTTTATATATATTTTATGTAGCAATTTATTTCCTGACAAAAGATTTTGTAATCAAATAAATGATGGCTATTTTTTTCGTTTATTTTATTTTTAACCTTTTGACCACCACAGTCGTGTATAGACGACAAGCCAAAATGTGCCCAGCACGCCGCTGTCGCGACTGCGTGACAGAATTTTAAACGTAAATAAATATCATAAAACAGCATTGTTTTGTTCATTTCCCTTGTTTATTATATACCTTATCTCTTCTTTATTTATTTGAAGTGAACTGCTTTCGTCAGGTTTCATGTATAGGAACATAAGATGACAAAAAAGAAAACCAGTTTTTTTTTTTTTTTTGTTTTGGCATTGCACTATTCGTGCTTATTGCCACTGACAATATTTTATTTGATCAAAACGTAGGAATCAATTACTCGCAAAATTATAAAAGAATACAACAGGAAATTTGGAATAGGAAAGGAGATTAGTTTTATTAAATAAATATAATAATAAATAATAACAAGATAAATGGAAATCGTACAACAGAAAAATGTACATAACCATTTAACGCCACCAGGTGGCCCAACAAAAAGGCCGACTCGATGCATAAACTAGAATAAGAAATATGTACATGGTAAAATAAGTACCTATATTTTTTTATATTAATGCTTAAATAGCTATATCGTTATTTGCAAGAAAAAGAGCGATGGTTGTATAAATATCTACATTAAAATTAAACAAAATACATGAAATAGAAGTGGGAAAAGGGACTCGGAGGGAAACAAGGCTTTGGAAAAGTGAGGTGTGGTCATAAAGGGGGCAGGAAAAAATAAGGTGGTTCAGATCTCCCACTTCAGCGCCACATTCGCACGCAGGGTTCTGTACAATGCCAAGCTTGGCAAGATGAGCAGGAGTGCATACGTGACCCAATCGCATACGTATTAATATTGTTGTAATCTTTTTGCTTAACTTGTACTTGCTAAACCAAGGTTTCACAAAAATGAATGGCTGAATAGTACGATACAATTTCCCTTTCACTGATTGCCCGGACCAAAGCTGACCCCAGGATTCCTGTAGATAAACCCTGGGCAGAGCTGCCAGATCTTGGGAGTTATTTTTGTACGGAAAAACGTCTCCACACAATACGGCATCATTAGCTAACTGGTCAGCTCTCTCATTACCCAGAATGCCTGAAATAACAGACAAAACCTTTAGATAATACAAGGTTTTATTATACTTAAAAATGCAATAGTTTTTATGACACATAACTTGTCAATGATAAACTGTCAGTAAGAATAAAATAAAATGTTTCATAGAGATGGAAGAAGTAAAGAGTTTATATCATTCTCCCGCGCTAGTCTGTAACATAATCAGTTAAAAATGTTGGTGGTCTGCGCATGCGACTGGATCTACGAATTATCTCCGGTAGCGGAGATAGCGGCGGTCTTTCTTGAGACACTTGCCCTCCACTGTGGTTAGAGACCGGCTCTTCTGCCTATGTAGATGAAGAAGGTGTCATGTTACGGTTCTCAGTTATCGGTGATGTAGGTGGTGTAACAAAAGAATCAGTTTCAGTTTCCTGGGGAGCTATGTCATCTGATCCCAGCGGCGCTAGATAACGATTTGACACTGTAGTCTCTCTTCCATCGGGATATCTGACATAGGAGTAATCTGGATTACTATGTTATAGTTCCACCTCCTCAACAATTGGTTCATATTTGTTACTCCTGTTTAATTTCTTCAGTAATACTTGGCCGGAATTCGTAAGCCAAGTTGGAATAGAAATTCCGTTAGTAGATCTCCGTGGGTGTCTAAACATTCGCTCATGCGGTGTGTAATTAGTAGCGGTGCAAAGTAAGGAGCGAATAGAATGCAAAGCTTGCGGCAAAACTTGCTCCCAGTTCTCGACTGATAAGTTTTTAGTTTTCAGTGCCAAAAGTATTGTTTTCCAGAGCGTAGAATTCAATTTCTCCACTTGCCCATTGCCTCGTGGATTGTAGGCTGTAGTTCGGCTTGTAGCGATACCTCTTTCATGAAGAAATTCTTGCACCTCGGCAGAAAGAAAAGCTGTACCGCGATCCGAATGAATATACGATGGAAAACCGAATATCATGAATAAACTGTTGAGATGTTTGACCACTGTTTTTGAGCTGACGTCTGAGCATGGAAAAGCGAATGGAAATCGAGAAAATTCGTCAATTACAGTTAAAATGAATCTGTTAGTTGTATTCGTTGGAACTGGGCCTTTAAAATCTATGCTCAAACGTTCGAAGGGTGCTATCGCTTTAATAAGTCTTCTATACTCATCACTGGTATTTCTTATGTATCTCGGCTTTATTTCAGAACACGTCCGACAAGAGCTTGTCATATTTCGAACTTCTTCAAGGGAATATGGTAGATTTTTAGAGCGTATCCAATGGAACATACGTGAAACACCGGGATGGCAGAGAGCTTCATGAAGTGATATAAGTTTGGCAGTGCGAGATTCTGTAGATGCACAAACTCTAGATAGAGCATCAGCAGCGTAGTTTTCTTTGCCGGGTCTATACACAATTTCAAATTTGTAAGCAGCAAGTTCCAACCGCCATCTCTGAATCTTCTCATTTTTAATTTTGCTTGAGTGTTTCATATTAAACATAAAAGCAACCGAGCGTTGATCGGTGACCAAGCGAAATTGCTTACCAATAAGGTAATGCCTCCATTTCTTTAATGATTCTACGATAGCGTAAGCTTCTTTCTCTATAGCAGAATGATTTTGTTCGGTTGGATTTAGGGTTCTTGAAAAGAATGCTACAGGCCTGGAATCTTGCGTTAACACTGCTGCGATTGAATGGTCTGATGCATCAGTTTCGACACTAAAAGGCACATTTTCATCGATAGCATGAATTGAAGATTTAGCAATGTCGTTTTTCAGACTCTCAAAGCATTGATTTTGCTCATTTGTAAGGGGGAAAAAAGTTGTCCTAGCAAGTGAGTGAATACGTTCTGAAAAATTAGGAATCCATTTGGAATAGTGAGCGAACATACCGAGTGTACGTCTGAGTGTCGGTATGTCTTGTGGTGGCGGTAAGTCAATAAGTGGCTTGAGGCGCTCACAGTCAGGTTTGATAATGTGATTGTGAATGTTGTAGCCAAGAATATTAATAGAGTCTTGAGAAAATTTACATTTTTGGATACTCAATGTCAGACCATACTTTTTGGCCGCAGTCATAAAGCGCTCTAAGTTTTGCTCGTGTTCTTCACGAGTAAGGCCACAAATAGTGATGTCATCAAGATAAGCGTACGTCTTCTGAAGCTTTTCTTTTCTAGTTATCCAATCAATAGTTCGTTGAAAACTTGAGACGCCATTTGTCACTCCAAAAGGTATGCGCCTAAACTGATACAAATTACCCATAGCTTCGAAGGCAGTATACTTTCTTTCTTCGGGTAAAATTGGAACTTGATGGTAAGCGCTTTTCAAGTCTATTAAGCTGAACATTGAGTTTTTGGCTACTTTAGTGACTAAGTCCTCTATGTTGGGTAGTGGATATGCGTCAAGCTCAGTATATCGGTTGATTGTTTGCGAGTAATCAATCACAAGCCGTTTTCTATGCGTTTCATTTTTCGTTATGAGGACCTGAGCTCTCCACGGTGATTTACTTTCCTCAATCACACCTTCCGCTAAAAGGTTGTTGATCTCGTCTTTAATAAATTTGGTATCCTCATCGCTGAATTTCCTGGATTTTACAGCAATAGGTCTGCATTTAGGAGAGACGTTTGAAAAAAGTGGTACGGCCGGCACAGATGCTGCAGCTACATTACACACGTGAAGTGGCTTCTTTGGTCCACCAAATGAGAATTCTAATGACGCATGTTCTCCGAGGACGTCATGACCGATTATTATATCGGCGCAAAGATTTTTGACAATAAGGAAATTCACTTTTTCGTATTTGTGATCTCCAATGTTAATTGTTTGAAAAGTTTGGCCTTCTACTTGTGAAACATGGTTAAGTGAGGCCATTGAAATTGTTTGATAGCTAGGCTTTGTTTTAAGTCCACAGAGTTTGGAGAAGCTGTCATTGATAAAAGAAACGGAACTTCCTGTATCTAAGAGCGCTTCTGCTCTTATACCTTTGATATACGCAGGCACAGTAGCTTTTCTTAGGGACGAAGGTGATGCTGCCATAACAATACATGCTGAAAAATCCTTGTCTGTTGTAACTGAATTTGCTATTCTGGATGAGCTTCTACAAACTGAAGCAAAATGTCCCTTTTTGTTGCAAATTTGACAGACTCCATCAAACGCAGGACAGTTTCTCCGAAGATGTACTTGCCCTCCACAGAAGAAGCATTTTCTTCGAGGAGTAGCGGCAGAGAAACTCTTCTTTTGCTCAACTTGTTCAATGGAGGAATTGGAGGCAACCTGAGCCGTTTCCTTTTGAGCTGCGTTCACTGGTAGGTTATTGAAACTATTGGAATGGGCCTCGGCTGTTTCTAAGGAAATTGCTTGATCGAGTGTTAAAGTAAGATTTTCTAAAAGCCGTTGCCTATATTTATTCGATAAGATACCTGATATAAAGGCGTCACGTATACAGTCGTTTCTGTTTGTTTCAGCGTCGACGTTAGTGAAGCCACAGTCTTTGGATAGTTGTTTTAAAGCTTGTAAATAGGTATCTATAGTTTCATCGGAACGTTGTTTTCGCGATGCAAGCATGTGTCGTGCAAATATAATATTTTTGGGTTTTACAAACAGCTTCTCTAGCGTAATAATCGCTTCATCATACTTATGAGTTTCACTTACATATGCATAAACGTTAGGAGAGATATGATTTACCAAAAGATGATACTTGACTTCATCCCATTGATCTTTAGTCAACTGTGCGTCTTCCGCTGATGACGAAAGAGCGGTCGCCTTCTTCTGACTTGCTAAGAAGTATTCAAATGTTTTACGCCAATGCTCCCATGATTTGGATGCGGTATTATCCGATGGGTCGGCATCAAACCTTTCTGGCCTTAGATATTTTTCCATGATTTTTTAAGTATAATAAATTGAAAAACAGACAAAACCTTTAGATAATACAAGGTTTTATTATACTTAAAAATGCAATAGTTTTTATGGCACATAACTTGTCAATGATAAACTGTCAGTAAGAATAAAATAAAATGTTTCATAGAGATGGAAGAAGTAAAGAGTTTATATCAATGCCACAATGCCAGGGTATCTACGCAAAATGCACTGAATACCCCTTAGCAAAACACCTAAAAAGGAGTTCACGTGTTTCAAATATAATATAGGATTATGAGAGTAGAAAGGAAATCTGGCCAAAGATTGTAAGGCACTCCTTGCATGAGTTAAAATGAGTGAATTCTGTAAGCCCATCATAAGTATATACTCGACAGCTTTGAATAGACCGTAACATTCTCCCGTAAATACAGATGATTCGGGGGGAAGCTTTATGTTCAAGACTGCAATAGGCCAGCCAACGGTAACTGGACGTGTCCGGAACTTTTCCACGATACGTGGAGACCACCGTTGTTTTCAATACTATAAACAGGTTACACAATGGCCTGCCTCTACTAGGCTTCGGCCTACAACAATAAAAACAAAATGTACCACTAACCTGAGTGCTGGGGACGCCAAGTTCGACCTTCAAAGGTCACGCCCTAAGTGTGGTTTGTATGTGATATGAGGTGAGTAATTGTAACGTGTGATGTAAGTCAAGTGTTGTAGAACGTTCCCAAGGCGCCGATCTCCAGATGGCGCGGTCACAACAGCATCACACCTAACTCGTTTCCAGCAAGCGCGCGCTACGCGTGGTAGGCAATAAGGCGATATGTTCCAAGAAATATCACTGGATTCTTGTTAATCCGAGCTTACAAAGTTCAATCAATCACTGAACACAATTAATCTGTTCATATCTCGTGAGATCCAATACGATTTACAACAAATTCCGCGTGCCGGCCGACCGACGACAAGGCGGCGTATAATTCAACAATATCCCGGGGTTTTCAACAAATGGGGAATACACTTCAACAATTAGATAATTCGCGACCCAATTATCGGTCTCGACAGGCGAATCCAACAATATTTTACCAATTAATTAACTCAACAGCGGTTCCCATGACCGGCATTTTTTCCAAGCAAGCAAAGTCTATCTGTCAAGTCAGAGAGGTTATGTCAAGTCCACAGATAATTAATGTTGCCGGCCAAAAGGTGCGTTCTGTTTCACGTCGGACCGAACATCTACCCCCCCCGGACGGGCCTACCCGTCCGCTAATCAATTGGAAGTCTTGACAAGGTTGCAAATTCAACACAGCTTCAACGCGGCCAAATACCGTAGCTAGTTCCTCTAAGGTGAGAACGGTGTCTCCCAACAATCTCCGCCAGCGTCCCTTTGCCGCTTTCACCGCGGCCCCAAAAATACCCCCCCAATGGGGGGCAGGCTGGCGGGTCAAACAACCAAGTGACCCCTCGGCGGGCCAAACTATTACCAATATCAACCTGGCTCTCATTAAGGAAGGCGTATAGCTCCTTCAAATAGTTACTTGTACCCTTGTAATTCGTACCGCAATCAGACCTAATCAACGAAGGTAACCCACGGCGAGACACAAATCTTTCCCAAGTCGCCTCAAAGGCCTCTGTCGAGAGGGAGGTTACCAGCTCCAAATGTACTGCCTTGGTTGACAGGCAGACAAACACACAAATAAGCCCCAACAATCTTGCTATTACGAAGGGTGGACGTCTTCAACAAAGGGGGACCAACAAAATCCGTTACGACGCCAGCAAAGGGCCTCGCCTCATTGACGCGATCAGCCGACAAAATCCAAAATTCTCGCTGCAGAATGGCCAACAGCGCATTGCAACCGGCATGCGAGTTCTTAGTGTGACGATCAGTCACCAACAATTGTACCAAGTTCAGTTACAACAAGGGCAGGAGCACCAATTTTAGGGTAAGGACAACTCACAAGGGTGACCTCAAACCAGGTCCTTCCCTCAACAGTGGTGTCAGCCGGTTCGCCAATTCCCCAAATCTTGCCTGAAAGGTCGTTCACCTTCAGGCCAACCTGTCCCGCTAACCAAGAAGACAAAGGCAACCCCGGACTCCCGTCTCCAAAATGGCACAGACCACAATCGAGTCACCCAAGGGTCCCCAGACCGTGACCGAGGCCGTTGGCAACAAAACCGTCTTGATCGGGGGGTTCCTTTAGCGGGGCAGGCGTCAATCTCTTAGTGATGCCTGGGCGGCGACCGATCGCCGCTTCCAGGCTGCCTTCGTTCACGACGAGGCCAACAATCAAACCATTCGTCCGCGCGGTGTCCCAAGCCGCTCGCCATCACTGGAGGGGCATATCCCACCGGATGCCCGAATGGCGGAGGGCGCGACTCCAGCCGGGGACGTTCCGCCAACGGAGGGGAAAGGCAGCGGCGCCGACCCGGCCACTGCTGCCTAGCAGCCAATGCGCGTTCTCCCTGACGAGGGAAGACCAAATGGCGCTCGTGGGGCTCCCGTTCAACTTGCGCGGGGGGTGGAGTGCGGCGTACAGAATCGCGGGTCTCAGCCCGGTGCTCGTCTCCGGGGTACCCCCCCTTGCGCGAACCCCCCTCAGAAGCTGGTCTGCTGGAGCGGTTCGCGTTGGCGCACAAAATCTCCAAGTGGGACCCTTCACAAATTCTACACGGGCGGGGGTCGGGGCAGTCCCGATGGAAGTGGGCCCCCAAGCACGAAAAGCACAAACGGCGTGCGTTGACAATACGGCGGCGGGCACTTACGTGCAAATTCAAAAAATCCGGGCAACGCGCCATGACATGCCCCGTTGCCTTACAAAAGTCACAATGATGAGGACTCCGGGCACCATCAAAACGGGGGGCGGGGCGAACATCAACAGGCCCCCTAGCCCGAGGACTCCGGGCGCCAGCCAAACGGGGGGCGGGGCGATCATCAACAGGCCCCCTAGCCCAAGGACTCCGGGCGCCAGCAAAACGGGGGGCGGGGCGATCATCAACAGGCCCCCTAGCCCGAGGACTCCGGGCGCCAGCAAAACGGGGGGCGGGGCGATCATCAACAGGCCCCCTAGCCCGAGGACTCCGGGCGCCAGCAAAACGAGGGGCGGGGCGATCATCAACAGGCCCCCTAGCCCGAGGACTCCGGGCGCCAGCAAAACGGGGGGCGGGGGGAACATCAACAGGCCCCCGGGCCCTAGTCCGTCCCTGGTCTCTGGGCTGAGAAGGTAGTGGGGGCGACCCCGTGGCGCCACGAGTGTTATCCGCAAACCGACACTCGTCTTCCAAAAATTTGAGGAGGTCGTCAAAGGGGGGAAGATGGGTGGCACTATCCCCACCATACTTCTGCTCAAAACGTGACCTCAACTCCGCGGGGAGCAACTGCAGCACTATGTGCACCAACAAGTAGGACCAATGTTCTACCGGTAACTCCAAGCGTCTCAAAGCGTTGGTCGCTGAGACCAACGGATTCAGCAAGTCAGTGCGCAACGTCGACGCGCTGACAATGGCCGGTAGCCCCAAAATCTGGTCGATGTGCACATCAACCAGGCAGCGCTTGTTCTGATACCGTCGGGAGAGAAGCTCCAGAGCGGTCGGGTAAGAGGAATCCGTCACCGGCAAGTGCTGCACCAAGGCTCTGGCTTCGCCCTCCAGGACAGACAATAAATAGGCCAGCTTCTGGGCAGGTCCGAGGTCCGAGCGTGCATCGACAAGACTCTCAAAGAGATCTAGGAAGCCCAGCCAGTGGTCCAAGCGACCGTCAAAATGTGGCAGCTCCAGGGTGGGCAGCCTACTCAATAGTCCAGGGCCTGCAACAACAGGGGTCTGCGGCTTGGCCGCATCAGGCACCCGGCTCTTCAAAATTTCCCGCGCTCGTAGACATATGACATCCCCCAGGTGGATAATCTGGTCATAGTCACCCAAAATCTTATCGCGGGCTGTCTGATCCATCACCCCCAAATCCACGTCCATGATGTACTCGTTGAAGCGTGTGAGCGCAGCATCAGCTGACTTGATCCTCTCAATCACTTGCCCATACCGAGCAAGGGTGAGCTCTTCCAATTCCACACGCTCAACAGTTGCAGCTGCCGATGTGAACCATCTCAACTGTGAGGTCAATCCCGCAGCAGCCTCCCTGACTGCCCTTAATGAGGCCATTGCAACAATCAAATATTAATACAAAACAACAATCAACAACCAACAATCAAATATTAAACAAACAGCAATGACTTGTTAGCCGGCCAAATATATTCAACAAAATAAAAATTCAAATTCAATTATTTCAAGTCCAAATCCAACCCTGTACTTATTCCAAGTATGAATCTAGCTTGCTAAGGATGGCTAGTTACAAAATAAATAACAATTCAATGTATATATTGTGCAGGATCACACCAACAATTAAATACAACAATTGAAGTATAATATTGAGCCGGAGAATCTCTATCAACAATCCAATAATTACTATAAATGCAATAACCAATACACACAATTCAAGTCCTATTATGTTAGACTATGTGTAATTATTATTTAGATAACCTTTCAAATTCAGATCAATGACATTCAATTATTAATTGCAACAAATACCAAACAACTTTTACAACAATATACCAACTTATGTACCAAATTATGTACCAAATTATACCAAATTATACCAATAATTCCTAATTTCACAATAAATCCTACCTGTCAATGCAATGAAAGAGGCTACAGTACAAATTACAAATACAACTTCAATTGATTCAACTTCAATTAGATAGCCCGGATGACATGGTAATATATTCAAAACTTATCAAGTTATAAGTTGTGTTAAGTAATTAAACTCAAGTTTTAAGTTTTCAACAATATTCAAAACTTCCAATTAAACCAGTGGATCTTATATTATAAGAACCACGCTCTGCTACCAATTTTGTTCAAGACTGCAATAGGCCAGCCAACGGTAACTGGACGTGTCCGGAACTTTTCCACGATACGTGGAGACCACCGTTGTTTTCAATACTATAAACAGGTTACACAATGGCCTGCCTCTACTAGGCTTCGGCCTACAACAATAAAAACAAAATGTACCACTAACCTGAGTGCTGGGGACGCCAAGTTCGACCTTCAAAGGTCACGCCCTAAGTGTGGTTTGTATGTGATATGAGGTGAGTAATTGTAACGTGTGATGTAAGTCAAGTGTTGTAGAACGTTCCCAAGGCGCCGATCTCCAGATGGCGCGGTCACAACAGCATCACACCTAACTCGTTTCCAGCAAGCGCGCGCTACGCGTGGTAGGCAATAAGGCGATATGTTCCAAGAAATATCACTGGATTCTTGTTAATCCGAGCTTACAAAGTTCAATCAATCACTGAACACAATTAATCTGTTCATATCTCGTGAGATCCAATACGATTTACAACAAATTCCGCGTGCCGGCCGACCGACGACAAGGCGGCGTATAATTCAACAATATCCCGGGGTTTTCAACAAATGGGGAATACACTTCAACAATTAGATAATTCGCGACCCAATTATCGGTCTCGACAGGCGAATCCAACAATATTTTACCAATTAATTAACTCAACAGCGGTTCCCATGACCGGCATTTTTTCCAAGCAAGCAAAGTCTATCTGTCAAGTCAGAGAGGTTATGTCAAGTCCACAGATAATTAATGTTGCCGGCCAAAAGGTGCGTTCTTTTTCACGTCGGACCGAACACTTTATTTTTTGAACGATATTATATTGGGAGTGGTATACACCTACACCCACACATGAGTCTCTTCCATGTTTCGAAGCATCTGTAAACAAGAGCTGACAACCTTTCCAGTCTCTATCCATAATGAAGTTAAAGTTAATGTTTTGACATACGTCATCCCGGTAAATGTTAAGGTTATAATGTATGTTTGGTGACATAATTAATGAACTGTAATTACAATGAAATATAGGAAGAAATTGAGATTGATGACAGGGAGCTTCAATTGCATTGTATTTTCTAAAGCTTTTAACTAAACACGGAGTAGCTTTGTGCCTCCAATAAGTGGATGAAATTACTTCTTCCGAGAGAATGGAAAGTTTATTTCAAAAAGGATGATAAGTAAATTGCAAACACCGAGCCATAAATCTATCAGCTAAAAATTGACGTCGTAAATGAAGTGGAGGGTCTCCACATTCCACCTGAAGACAATTAATAGGACTGCTTTTCATTGCACCTGAAACCACTCTGAGTGCCTTGGACTGAACACTGTCCAGTTTCTTAAGACCAGCAACATTAGCAGGTTCCAGCAAAAAAGTCCCATAGTCCAATACGCTTCTAATCAAGGTGTTGTACAGTAGTTTTAATGAAAAAGGATGTGCTCCCCACCAAACACCAGAAAGACATCTAATTATGTTGATATTTCGTTCACATTTAGCAGCTATATATTCACAGTGTGGTAAACCAGTAAGATACGGTCAGGACCAAATTTTTGACGGATACGGACACGCTGTGGTGTCCGCCTCATAATTGACAAAATATTGCGTACAATACATGCCTTAAAATAATTTTGGATATTTGCTAATAATATCTTAATATGTTATAAATAGTCTCATCCATCAAATAACTAAACTAGAAGTTTAATTTCTTCAAAATAAAATATATTACCAAGCTCGGTGTTTTATACGCTATGTAAAATACCCATGTCCTTGCTTGACTACCTCAGAATATTTAGCCGCTGTGTTTTTTTTAACGTAAACTAGCATTTATAGTTTAATATTATTAAAGCCTTATAAACACCAGTAATCGTTTTTATAAATAATACTACAATAACCACTGTTGTTTTAATTTTTACAAGTAATTTTACATACGTCCCAAAATTGTTTCCGTTGTAATACTCCTGTTGTGCGACACCATAATTTCGAAACCAATAGACGTGTACGGAAGTTTCTTGATTATTTAGTAAGGCAACAATCGCTTCAAGCTGGCAAAAAAATTTCGGATACAAACCGCCACGTTTTTTTACTGTCATTTGAGATTTTGTTTGTGTCGTCAGCGCGTGTCGTTAAGATTTCCTGACTTTAGGTGAGTAAAATTGAAATATTTTTACGATTTTCTAGAAATTGATATTATATTTATAAATCCCCTTTAACTTTATTCTTAAAAGGGATGCAGAAGTTTTCGATTAATGGTTAAATTTGTGAATTGTTGCATCTTTAAGGTTAGGTCGTGAATAATTTTCATTCCGTTGTGCGATTTGTGACACGAAATTGTGCGACGTGCCACAAGGGAAATTTATAAAGCTGTGTTTACAATCATTCTAATCTCATTAGTTACCTATGTATTATATGATTCTTAAATATTTAGATTCTTGTTTAAATATTTATGAAATAGTTTTAACTTTCTACGCCAAAGCCTAAGAGGGTAATGTTTAAGTAGGTTTGTTTTGTATGCCTGTCTCTATATTACCTGCTTTTTTTGCGTGGAGAAATGCTCATGCATAGTGCACCACCACGAGATAGTGCAGATATGTGGGACTCCAACCCACTAAAACTCCGTGTCCTCCTGTGCCGTTTATGACGCAAAACCACTGCGGCTGATATTTTACCTCCTAGAGATAATATATAATATAATAATATAATATTCCACAACCATGAGTAACACTGGCTGTTATTATAATACTCATGGTATATATATATATATATATATATATATATATAGGGGAGCCGGGGGGAATGGGAGTCAGTGGGCAATGAGGGTCAATTCAAAATAAATTGAATCTCAAGCTTTACAGAATACGGCTATGTCGCACGGGGTTTAGCTCAGCATCCCTCCCCCAATGCCCATACGCCGGGCCCACCAGTCACGGTCGCATCACCGGGAGCGACACAGGTGTCACAGGAGATGGGACGTTGTAAAATTTCCGGAATTTCGATCGAAAACGTGAGTATCTATATTTGTTAATTATGCGTATAAAATAATCTCAAAGTGTAGTACTGGAACTAAACTTAAATTTATTAATACAAGTTATTAGATTTTCAGATGTTTTTTGTATAATAATTCAAATCTAGCAAACAAACCGCCATTGGGGTAATGAGAGTCAATTGACCCCCATTCCCCGCTTCAACTTTCATTATGATAAAACTTTTTTGTATATTTCAGATGCCAAGGAACTGGACAAGAAAGACCTCTAAAGCGAGTTGGACTGCAGGTGACCTGTAGGCAGCTGCTGTACGCATTAGACAAGGCGTTTTAATACGCAAAGTTGCCAAGGAAAGTGGTATTGCTTCCAGCACATTACAAAGATAAAGAAAAATATATTCAAACCTCTAAATCTAACTGGCACACCTCTGAAAACGGTAATTTTAGAAAAAGCTAAGACACGAAAGGAAAAAGAAAAGCATACAAGAGGGAAAGTTACCAAGAAGATAAAAAAAGTAAAAAAAGAACTTATTTAAGTAAGTCTAGTTCATCTGAAGAATCGGCTGATGAACAGGTTCCTTATGAATCATAAGGAACCTGTTCATCAGCCGATTCTATTTCAATATTTTCTAAGTCACTATCACCACTCTCATCATAAGTTATGATGAGAGTGGTGATAGTGACTTAGAAAATATTGAAATCCCGCAAAACTCCCAGAAAGAGGGTGATCAGTCTGTGTGCACGATATACCTCGTAGAGGGAAAACTGAGAGAAATCTGGTACTGTTGCCGTCTCTGAGCTGGATGGGCCCATGAGGCATATACAGGTTGTGATGATCCAGGTCTCTATCGCTGGGTCGGCGGCGCGTCGTGTTCCACGCGCACCTCAAAAAGCTGTCAGCACCAGTAACGGGGCCCCATAAGGCCATTGCCTGCCGGGGTTGTGGAAATGTTCTAACGAGATACCGCAGCCCCGGAACTTAAGGGCAGCTGAAGGAACAGGGTGGGTTTTTAGTCAGTAGAAGTCTGACACTCCCTTCCGTTCCACCCAGAGCGGGAGAAGTCATTTGATGATTTTCCCAACCAGAAAAAAAAGTCTGTCGCTGTACATGCATATTTTTGCATTTAACTCGATTTATTTACTATTCTTTGCTATGATTCCATTGGGTTATCATTTCTAACTTTTGATTTTGTTAATTCTTATTATTTTGTCAAAAGAGAGGATAATTTTGTTACTTTATTCGTTTTATAATTTTGACTCGTATTCCCCCGTGGACTGATTTTCATTTCCCTTACATGTGGGTAATTGGAGTCAAAACTACTTTTCTGTTTTTTTAATTATAATTACGTTTATGGCAATGATAGCCAAAAAAGACTTATATAACTCGATTCCTGATTAGTTTTTAAAGATAAGTAAATGTGAACAAATTATAAGACTGATCATTAGTGAATACAATAACGAGTTTTCCTTAAGTGACTCCCAATTCCCCCATCTCCCCTATATATATATATATATATATATATCATATCATTTGATTTTGTTTAGCTATAATTTGATTTTATAAATTTGATTTATTTTCAAATTTATATCTCATTGGCAGTGGCAATTTTTTTAACTTTCACATCTCATTTCTCTTTCAAAATCGTTCATCAAACGAAATAGGGTGATAGTTAGGATGATTTGCAGTAATAATAGTAAAAAAAATTTTACTTTAGAACACACTGGTAGCAGTACCTAGGCTATAAAATAACAAAAATATTTCCGTTTTTTTTTTAAGTTTTACTGCAAATAACCCCAACTGTTTCGTTTCATCTACAATTTTTGCCCACCCGTACAAAATTTTTCATTTTTTTTTCTAGGCTAAGTGACTATTATTAATTAAAGCAGTTTTATGTAAACCAATGACTGATTAGCTTATATTTTTTTATGTTTTGTGACATTATTAATGTGAGAAAAACAAATGATAAATACAAAGTTTTTTTAGTTAACTGGGTTATTGGCACCAACAACCTTGCAGGGCTGCATTACTAACATCATAAACAACAATTAATGTTTTATAAATATAAAAATTCAACATAAAAAATCAGCAGACCCAGAATGTTGTTGAATTTTTAAAAGTCAAAGAATAAAAGATGTTGCTTATGATGTTAGTTAGTAATACAGGCCTGCAAGGTTGTTAGTGTTTTACCAAACTTTTGGATTATATTTGAATGTTTTGGTTTTGTAATTTAATTTATTTGGATTGTACTATTATTAAATATTTCTCGAAATGCATTTTTTTTATTGATTCCACTAACCTACCTAAAATCTTACTACTATTTACACACACCCTAATAATTCTATTGTGCTACATTTATTTTCCAATGTGACACATTCCGTTGTGATTTCCGTTGTGCGATTACGTCAAAAATTTGGTCCTGACCATAGTTGCAAAACTTCTGAATAATTCCGAATAATTCCGGAATATTTCGGGGAAAGTTTCTTTAAATGGGAATTATTCAAAATGATAAATTCATTTTGAATCATTCTGATTTAAAGAAACTTTTAATTATTTATTAAGATTTCAACTTTTTTTGCTGAAATTCGTATTTTGCATCGCTCGTCGATCTCTGTGCGCCGGCCGCTGCCGCCGCGCTGGCACCGCGACGCGCGCACCCGACTGCCACCGGCCACGAGTCCTGCGTGCAGGCGATGGCGGTGCGGGGTGCGGTAAGAGGGAGGGGATGCTGCTCCCCGGAGAAGTTTTCACCCGCGCGAGAAAGATTCGTACCCCGCAATCGAATGTTTCCGAATATTTCGCCCGAATAATTCAATGGGAATAAATGTGTTTGCTTGTGTGGTGGGTGAGTTAATTATTGTTCACTGAGAGAGTACGTATGTACGCTACGAGAGTAAAATATAAATGTTTATTTTATTATAAATGGGATTGATTAAGTATATGTTGATATTTTTATAGGTAGATTTATTAGCCTGCGATTAACAGGATTTTTATTCTTTTGTTTTTAGGTAGGTACTATCGGCCAAAGATACGCATACTCACTTTAGAAAATATTTCTGCGGAAGCGCAGCTAGTGACAAACCACATCCCTTCCTGTTTTCGCCCAATTAGAAATAATATGCATTTTGTGAGTACAGGGCGTGTAACATTATATTAATACTTACTATTACGAACACTACTAAAATACGCTTCGTGCATCCTATTGGTCAAAATACATGCATTAGGCGATCGAGTTGTAAGTCGTGCTATGCGATTATAGCCTTAAATGTCAGTTGTGAAATAAAAAAACCAGGCCAAGCATATTTGATTTGCTATTTGAAAAAGGGTTACCTATGTTTTTGGTTAGTTAGTATGTAGCCCTGTACGCATCGCGAGTATTCGCGAGTCGCATAGGTAGGTATTAATCATTACCTACCTTCTTAACGCGTATAATAGCCCAGTCAATAAAAGCAAATAAAGGCAAACCTTGCAAGCAAACACGTTTTGACGCGGTTTTCAGAAAAGTATTTGTTCTTACCTACTTAGGAGCAGGTTTTGGTATATTAACAGACTTCAAAGGTCGATTTTCCTGTTTCTTTTTTACAGTTGAAATATTCCCAAAGTTTCGGAATATTTCAGAATACTTCCGAAGTATTCGACGGGAATGATTCGGAATGTTTCCCGCCAGCATCTATAGTCCTGACCAGTGTATCCAGAATAAGGCCTAAAAATTTAACCTGGTTTTTAACGGGCATTGGGATATTATTGTACCTTACTGTAACCATAGGAGTCTTACGCATTCTAGTAAACAATACAATGTTGCTTTTATCAATTGACAGGTGCATACCATTGGTTTCTAGCCAAGTCTTCAGTAAGCTTAGAGAAGAGGTTAAGGAAGTACAGATATTTACAACAGAATGACCAGGTAAATAAAGAAGTAAATCATCTGCATATTGAAGGACTTGTACTGACTCATTTAGAGAGGATTCCAAATCATAAGTGTAGATATTGTAGAGAATTGGACTAAGTACAGAACCTTGAGGGAGACCTTTCCATACAAGACGGGTAAATGTATACCCATCAATATGAAGATTTATAGATCTCTCTGAAAGCATGTTAATTATGAACTTAGAAAGCATTGTTGGAACTTGTAATGAATTAAGTTTTTGTTCTAGGATTGATACCAGGACATTATCATAAGCTGAACTCAGGGCTGGGCACAATACATGCTTTGCTTTAATTGAAATACAAATTACAAAATACTGTATCGTAAGTAATTAAAATACGAAATACAAAATATATTTAAGTAAGGTATTTGAAATATAAAATACAAAATACAGTATTTTAGCTATTTTTAATTGAAATACAAATTACAAAATACAAAGTAAGTAATCTAGACCAGGGGGCCGAGTCTGCTATTGCAGTGGTGTCGGAATGGTGGATCATTGATTTTTAGGGTTCCGTAGCCGAATGGCAAAAAACGGAACCCTGAAAATATTATTTTTTCATGAAATCTATGCGTGTGTAGTATCCATAAGTCTTTAAAAATGACATAGGGGTTTCTAAAACCATTTTTTCATAAAGTCAATTTTATAAAACCGCAAATACAGGGTGTTCGCCGGCAGATTTTATACTTAAGAAAAAAACAAAATGAAACAAAAATATAAAGAAAGACTAAGTTATTTATTTATCATCTTACAAAATAATAATGCGGATTTTTGGTTTTAAAAATCACTCTACTCAAATGGCGTCCTTCTAGCCACAAACATGCTTGCAATCTTTCTTTCATGTTGGCGAAAACTTTCTTGCAAAGTTCTGGACTGATAGCCGCAATCTCGCGTCGGATATTTTCTTGCAGGGCCTTTATCGTTGATGGCAAATTGCTGTAGACATGAGATTTGAGGTATCCCCACAGAAAAAGTCGCAAGGGGTCAGATCAGGTGATCTAGGGGGCCAGGCTATGTCGCCAAAGCGACTTATCAATTTTCCAGGAAAAAGTGGTCTGAGTTTAGTCATTGAGTCCCTGGAGGTGTGTGCCGTAGCCCCATCCTGCTGAAAGTGGGTTCTGTTATTGTAGCTAGCATGACAGTGCAGCTCCGGTATAAAAAAGTTGTCCAGCATCGCGCAGTATCGTTGTGCGTTAACGGTTTCACCTCTGTCGTAAAAATAAGGTCCAAACTGTGGTCTTCGGGCTGTGGAGAGGTTTTCATGGATTTCTTTTGGATTGCTCGCACTCCAATAATGCATATTCTGTTTATTAACGTACCCTCCGATGTAAAAATTCGCCTCGTCACTAAAAAATATGTTACATAACCGCGTAGGTGTAGAAAATCATTCCAGAACGACTCTAGCATAATTCTGCCTTTTTATGAAATCATCTTCTTTCAATTGTTGGATGATTTGGAGCTTGTATGGATGGAACTTCAATTTTTTTAAAATTATTTTTTTGAACTGATGTCTTTTTCAAACCCGTTGATGCTGCAATCTTTCGAACAGACTTACGCGGATTTGTCATAATTTCCCGTCTCACAAGTTCTGCGTTTTCAGGAGTAGTAACAGACGTTGAAGGTCCAGGCCGAGGCTCATTTCTGACTGATCCAGTTCCTCTAAACTTCTGTACCATATCAATTGGTTTGACGGACCATCCTTTACTCGTCGGATATCGAAGTGAGAACAAAACCGACGCCCGCTTAATTGATCTCACTCGCCACATTGATCGCATTATTGTTCGCGAAATACGCCTCAACCGCAAAAGCGCGGTGCGCTCCCGTCCACTGACTCATGGCTACTAAACAACCCGCAACGCTCCCGCGCCAAATGATACCCCACTTCCCCCGCTGACGCTTTGCTAGTCACCGTGAGCTCTGTTCAAAGTGTAAAATCTGCCGGCGGACTCCCTGTATAACTTAGTAATTCATACAAACACTATGAAAAATAAAGTTATTTGGCGTAGTTGTAAAAAAATGTAAATAAGCTACTTTTAAGAAATTTGTAAGGTTTTTTTTCGTTAAATAAATATACGTATTATATTATATTATTATAGTCACTACGGAACCCTTCATGGGCGAGTCTGACTCGCAATTGGCCAATTTTTTATTCGTAGATTTTGACAAGTTTGGTAATCTATTATTATAATGTTCAACCACTGACACTCCATTGAAAGAAATGGCTTAGAATGGTAATCTCGTACACAATGACAAATGAATGACTGACTAAGGCTGCCCGCCCACATCCGATAAATGGTGACCGATTTTTTGTAGGAGAAAAATAGAACACACTGATAGCAATAATGCAACGCACACGTCCTACAAAAAGTTGGTCAGAAATAAAATCGGCGCATCCCGACCGATCCGATTATCGGTGAAAAATGGAATGTTCGGAAATGTAGCGTAAAACGCACACTACTCACCGACAGTCGGTCGCATGCACTTGCGAGGGAAGGACAAGTGTTGCGATTCAATAATCTCTGAGAGATTATTGGATCAACAAATGTTCCTCTAAAGCCAAAGACAAACCTTTCATGATTCCTTTACATGATTGTCTGGCAGTTTGAGTGCTTTTGCGAGGCCCCCAAACGTCCTTACCTTGGTATTGTTCGTCAAATCGTTAAGCTCCTTGTTCTAAGTTGAGCTATACGTCATTTGACAAATGCTTGCACTGTATGTACAGGTCCACTCAAATCTGTGAGCATCTTTCTTTAAAAGACCGCCTCAGACTAAAACCTACAAGGTTCCCATATAATTAAACCAGTATAGATTTTATGGACTTTAAAAGAGACCCCTGAGTTTGTTTCGGTGTTTCTTCTCAGGGTAGTCAGTTAGGAAACACCGGCCTCATCTAGTTAACATTTACGAAAAAAATGACGTGTAAAAGTGTTATTTAATAACCAATTTGCAAAATAAAGATCATTTATAATAAATAAAAATAATAAAATAAAAATCATTTATTTTCAGACACAGTCCATAGATTAGATTAAAATTATGTTATTATTGTTCGTGTTATTATTATTTCCTTTATTCAACAAATGTCTCAAAAATTACATTTTTAAATATTTTTCTATAAAAACTTACAATAAAAAAACATTTAAAAATATAAAAAATGGCAGTCCATCGGTGTCGGGAGCAGGGTCCAAGCTACCGGTGGTTAGGTCTCCAGAGAAAGGAACCTCCTCACAATGCGAGCTGTATCGAGGAGAACTGCCTTCTGTATCAGGCCCTTTATCCAGCTGTGCAACGCCAGCTTCGACAGATGGTCGTCGAAGCTTTTAGCGATCAGCCCATTGACTGACATGACAATCGGCACAATGACAGCCGAGTCCACATTCCACATGTCAACAACCTCATGAGCTAAGTCGAGATACTTTATGTGTTTCTCTTTCTCAGCTTTCACGAGATTCTCGTCATGTGGGATGGTAACATCGATTATCATTGCGCGGCGCAATAATCGGTCTATCACCACTATATCAGGCTTATTGGCAACAATAGTCCTGTCAGTGATGATAGACCGATCCCAGTACAACGTGACATGGTCATTTTCGAGAACTGGGTCGGGCACATACTTGTAATACGGTACCTCAGAATCGACAAGTTTGTATTTCAAAGCAAGTTGCTGATGGATAATTCTGGCTACTTGGTTGTGTCTATGCAAGTACTCGCCGTTAGCAAGACGAGAACAACCGGAGACAATATGTCTGATGGACTCACCAGGATGATGGCATGCCCGACACACGTCAATCGTCCCGTCCTTCATAATATGTCTCCGGTAATTATTCGTCAAGATAACTTCGTCCATAATTGCACAGACAAAACCTTCAGTTTCTCCGAAGAGATCCCCGAAGCGTAGCCAGGCAATCGAAGCTGTCAAATCTACATCGGGCCCATAGAGAGCCCGATAGTAGCGACCATGAAGCTCCTTGCTTTTCCATACCTCCTTGCGGTCATCTGCGGTGAGTATAACAGGTTTGTGCCAGTTCTCTTTAGCCATGGTCAGCGGGGTGAGTCCCTTGTCCACTGCAACCACATCTCGGTGCATACCCACATCGGCTTGAAGGAAATATTCCCTAAGACTGCAAATCTCGCGGTTGTGGAGAGTTTTGGCGTTTAAAAAGCCTCGACCTCCACACTTCCGCGGGATGTACAGTCTCATCACCGATGATCGTGGGTGATGCATCCGATTTGCGGTCAGCAGTGTGCGGACCCTCCTATCCAGGGCGTCCAGTTCGGTTTGAGTCCATTTGAGTATGCCGAAAGAATACATCAACACCGGCATGACCCAACCGTTGAAGGCGCGCACCTTATTTCCTCCCGACAAAAGGCTGTTTAATACCTTTGTCAGGCGGCCAAAGAAGCGCTCCCTCAACGATTGCTTCATGTCAGCAACATTAATGCCCAAAGCTTCCGACATACCCAAATACTTATAAGTTTCGGTCAAGCAGAGAGATCTAAGGTGTATGGAGTCTGAAAGTTGAATTCCCTCAGATTCCATAATCTCTCCTCGTTTTACATGCATGATTGCGCATTTGTCCACACCAAATTCCATCTTGATGGCGCTACTGAAAGTTTCAGTTACCTTCAGTAGTTCCATCAGTTGCAAGTTGTTGGGGGCAAAGAGTTTCAAATCATCCATGTATAGGAGGTGGGATATACTTTGACCTCCTCTTCTCAACCGATAGCCCAGGCCTGAGTCCTCTAACATTGTGCTTAGAGGATTCAATATTTTAATTACAAGTAATTAAAATACTGCCCAACCCTGGCTGAACTAATATCCAGGAAAGCAGCAATTACAGAATTATTAGAAGAGAAGGCTAAGCGAATATCAGTTGTGAATACACCAAGGCTGTCCATCGTACTTTTACCCTTCCTAAAACCAAACTGTGATGTAGCTAGCAAGTTTTTGCTTTCCAAATACCACTCCAAACGATTCTTAATAAGATGCTCAACAATTTTAGCAAGAACTGTAGAAAGTGCAATTGGTCGATAGGAAGTAACATTAGAAGGAGGTTTGTTTGGTTTCAGAATGGGAATAATTGTTAGAGACTTCCAACTTGATGGGATGTTTCCAGATATCAAAGCTGAATTGATGAGATTTAAATATATTAAAAGGACAGAGTCAGACAGATTAGCTATAAATGAGTATGGTATACCATCTTCACCAGGAGCTGAATCCTTAACATGTGAAAGGACTCCTTTCAACTCACTTAGTGTAAAGAGAGAATTCAACTCAGAATTAGGAATAGGAACATAGGGAAAATGCATTAAAGATCTCTGTTCTGGGACTGAAGGAGGAGCTAAATGATCCATAAACTCATTGGCTAATTCTAATGGTAGTTTTGAGGCTGTTGTGTCATGGAATGCTGATCTGAATCGCCTAATATTTTGCCATACTAGAGATGCATTAACCTCTGGCGAAATAGATGCACAGAATCTTTGCCAACCTTCAAATTTCTTTTTCCTAAGGAGCTTACGAGTTGTACGAGCAGTTTCTAAGTATATCCCAAAATTGTGACAAGTCATAGTATGAACATAATTTTTTTCTGCTTCTTTTCTTTTTTTGATGGCCTGAGTGCACTCAGCATCCCACCAAGGTGGTGAAGGAATTTTGCCTGTAGCACAATTCTTAATAGGGAAAGTATTATCTGCCACCTCTATTAAAATTCTTGTAATTTGATTAGATAATAACTGAGGATCATGTAGTTGTAAGGAATAATTTAAAGCAAGGATTCATTCTTCTACACAATTTTTGTATGTATCCCAATCTGCATTTTGGAGTCTATACTTTAATCGTGGTGTTGGATTGCAATCAGCTGGATTTTTATGTGGAAAAGAAATTATTAAAGGGTAATGATCACTACCATAAGAAGACGGTAAAGGAGACCAGGTTAATGTTGATGCTAACTCAGGTGTGCAGATTGAGAGGTCAGGGGCACTTATTCCCTCATCTGGATTTGTTTGGCGTGTTGGGAGACCTGTATTTAAAATACATAAATTATTATAGTCTAGTATTTCCAATAACTTTTCCCCATAGTAACTGGAACTAGAACTACCCCAGGACTGATGTTGAGTATTAAAGTCACCCATTACCAAAAATGGTTTAGGTAAAACTGAAAGAAGACTATTTATTTCAGAGAGAATATTTACAGTGGGACGAGAATAATATATACATACTAAACAGATTTTATTCACAATAGCAGCGATAGCAGATATATCGTCACTAAGACTTGGAAGAGGAAAAGATTGAAAAGATAAGTTATTTTTAATAAGTATGGCGACACCGCCATACCCGTCACTTCTGTCTGTTCTTAGACACGCATAGCCAGGAATTCTAAAAGAGAACCCTGGTTTAAGCCATGTCTCACAGAGAGCGACTGCAAAGGGATCATATTTGTTCAATATGTAGGATAGATCAGATTTTTTATTCACAATGCTGCGACTGTTCCACTGGACAATCTTGGATAGATTTGGATCCATTATTAAGGTTAAATAAGTTAGACAGCATATCAATTACAGTGGCAACGTTGGACGGTTCAATATTATTATTTTTAGATAAGGTATTAATTAGCATGATTATTAAATTTAAAATTTGACTCTCATTATTAGTTGTTGTTTTATTTTGGAATGCAACACCATTCCCTGACACAGAAACTTCATTATTGATTAATGCTTGATGAGCTGCGCGGTCATAACCCTTAGTTGTTGTTGGGGGATCCCGAGGTTTAAGGAATACCGTTTTTCTATGTGAGGAGACAACTGGTGTGTTACGTGATTGGAGCGACTTTTGTGAAGAAAAATGATTTTGAGTGGTATATGATGGGGCAGATGTTACCACATCTGCATACAATTTTGAGATTGGTGGATGTAGTTGCGACGCTTTTTCGCGCGATTCAATGCTTAATTGATTTTTGTCTCTCAAATTCTGGGCATTTTTTATTGATGGCGAAGTGAATGCCACCGCAATGACAACAATTACTTTTACTCTCATCTTCAATACTGCAAGTGTCAGCAGAATGCTTCTCCCCACACTTGAAGCACTGAGGGTTCGACCTGCATTGTACCTTTGTATGGCCAAAACGACAACAATTAAAACATTGGATTGTTGGCAATGTATACAATTCCACTGGCATGGAATTGTAACAACAAAACACGCGTTTTGGTAAAATTTGTCCGTCAAAGGTGAGCACGACTGTTTGGGATGGTTTCCACACAGGGGTCGGTTCGTGTACTTTATAGTTGAGACGCCTTGCTTTGATGACTTTCCCGCATCCAGCGGGAACGGATATATTTTCCACTATTTCCTCCGGAGACCATTCGGTAGGGACGCCTTTAATAATGCCAATACGGCACACATTTATTGATGGAACAAATGCCTTCAATTTCTCTTTGGCCAAACTTGGGTCATTTATAAAAGAGTTAGCATCTACGTAACGGAAGAAGCTGAGCGATATTCTGTTTCGACCGATGCGTTTTAGAGAACCGTTAATGATGTTGCTGTATTTCCGATTTTTCAGGAAGTGCCCTAAAGTTATTGGGTGCAATGTCTGAGTTGAGTTTTGTGCATCAACCATTTTCTGAATGTGCACGACATATGGCGACAGGTCTGTGGTTTCGTACAAAGCCCTAGCAACCTGTGGCGCCTTCTGAGGCAGATCTGACCTGTTTTCAGTCTGGGGACCATCGCCATCCACAGAACGTGGAGTGGCTTCTTGGTGAACTTTAATTAAATTTACTGGTAGTACGTCTGATGTTACTTTTGATGTGGCTACTGAGTCATTATCACAATGACAATTTGATTGATTATTTATTCCTGTTGAGTGACCATTTCTCCTTCTTTTATTGCAGTGTTTACATATTTTTCGTGGAGCTCGAGCCCTTTCCCGCTCCGATCTGGTGATGGACGAGTCTGTGTCCATACTGGATTCATTAATAATAATATTATGCCCAACCGAGGGAACTGTGCCCCCCGGATCAGGCGGTTCATTGTCCATTGTGGCCACTGGCCAGAGATATATATATATAAAAGCTTACCCCTAAATATGAAGAATTCTAACTAAAAACAATTAAACTAACTAATATAATGAATATTTACATATATCTACACAACTTATCTCCAATCGCAAACGTTTTTTTATTAATTTTATGAAAACGAAAGAAAAAACACGCCCGTCAAATTCGGAGATTCCCGCGCTTTTTTTCCGTTGATACTTTGTGCCATAGAATTAATAGGCAAAGAGTATGTAATACACTATGTTTTATTAATGGGGCGTGCAAGTGAAAGCTAATCGCAGATGGCGCCACCACCGTAAGAACCTTTGTCACTGTCAGTGTTAGTTAGATTGTGAGATATTATATAGTTATCTGTATCATCTATGGTTATCCGTGGTAATATTTTTTATTTTCATTTCATTGATTTCAATTGATTTCTGTACAATTTTGCGATTAAAGAACATAATACATGTTCTTTAATCGAAAAATTCTCAATAACTGTCTCTAATTTAGGAATTCATTACTGTTCCATAGAGAAACTGCTTTGATTTTGGTAAGTGTGCTACTAGCGCCACTTTGACAGTTGCACGCCCCATAGGCTTAGAACCGCAGTAGTCGCACGCAAAGTGAAACAGAAAACCAGTTTTTTTTTTTTCTTCTTCTTCTTTGGCAACTGAGCCGGTGCCGACTATTCTGCCAGCGTCAAGTGTTGACGGCTATTAGGTGAGGTGAGCCGTCGAACTGTGCACTTTGTGGTATATCTATACTGTTAGTAGCTGAAAGGACGACACAATTTTTGTTAGTTAACATAAAATATTTGATTACTATTTATATATTATACATTTATAAATATATATACATCTTTATATTATTGTCATTTAAAAATTTGGAAAGGAGCTGGATGACTTTAGGAGAAAAATGTGTCAAAAGGGAATTGAAGTTAATAGGAAGAGGGATTTTAATTTTAGAAAGCATATGGTACAAGTCGCAGGATTGGGAGTTGGAAGGACAAGAAAAGAAGATATGGTCCAATGTGCCGTCGTCAAGGCCGCATTCGCACAAGGAAGTGTCACGTACGTGGATCTTGAACAGGAATACTGGACTACAGGAGTGGCCGAGTCTCAGTCTACACAGAGATGAGACAGTTCTTTTGGCTAGTTTTGGGCATTTGAAGAACCAAGGTTTCCGCTGGATGTCCGGTTGGATACTAGCATAATGTCTACCCTTAAGTTTCGAAGTTACATGCTATGCTGCAGACCACGAGTTGTGAAGCTTCAGTTTAGTGTCTGAGCGTAAGTCATAGCTATGGAGCATATAATGCCTTCGATCCACAGGGTTGGATGTCGCATATTTTGCCAGTGAGTCAGCGCACTCATTACCGCAAATGCCCGAATGGCTGGGAACCCAAACTAATTCTATATTTAAATTGTTGCTGTGGCAGGTGAATAATAGCTTTCGGATGTCCATAATAATTTTACTATGAGTTTTTGATTCCAATTGGTTTTCACATAGAGCCTGGAGGCTACTACGAGAATCTGAGAAAATGACCGAATTTTTAATTTTATGTGAGAGAATGTAGTTGATAGCTTCTAGGATACCAATGCATTCCCCTGTAAATACAGAAGCTTCCGGAGGGCACTGGAATAAAAAAGAAAACCAGTTATAAAGTTCGCAAAACAGGTGAAGCACGCTTGCCTAGAATTAACCTATTCACTCTTGACCCATAATCTCACCTGATGTTAAGCGATGATGTGGTCGAAGGTGAAGCACGCTTGCCTAGAAGTAACCTATTCACTCTTGACTTAAAGACTCCCAGGTTGTAACTATCAGGAAACACAGACATCGGCAGGGAATTCCACTCCTTAGCCGTACGCACAATGAAAGTATTCCCAAAACGTTTCTTTCGTATGGGTGGGATGTCCACCATATAACGATGGCGCATCACCGTTTGTCTTGTAGTCCGATGATGGAACGGGCTTGGTGGAATAAAAAAACATTGAATTGATTGTTCTTTCAAAGAAACTTACATTTTATTACTTGACACTGTTGAAAGTACAAAACAATAAGAATAAATATTTCGATATTATTAATAAGTATCGGTGTCGCACCTCTAGAGCAGAAGCGAACAATGTCAAGAAATCCGTGCCAGCTGCGCCACTGTCGTCATAGAGTGACAAAAAACTACGGCATGATGGACAATAGTGCTGTGATGGTATTGACTTGGTTTTATCGATTGTTGATTGTATTTATGGATTTAAATAATAATAAAGGCCGTAAATGTGACACCGATTACTACATTTATGTCATAAAGGATAAAGCGGGTTGAAATAAAACTCAACACAAGAATGGTATAATAATCTTTATTGAAATTAAAATCTATATTAAAAAATATTGTCAGTTTTCCATGAGCTTTATCGATATAATTTCGACCTCACTACTATTTTGTAGGTATTAAAGGATGAATTCGGAACTTGGCGCCGAGGGCACGCTTTTGCTTTTTTGACGTGGCGGGCAAAAGGTTAACAACTTCTCGAAAATAGGCATCTGACTAAGTGGTCATGCATGAGCGGCCGAGTTGTATACAATCTTCTTTTTTTATAGTTGATAGGCTTGTGTTTGACCATAATCTCACCTGATCTTAAGCGATGATGTGGTCGAAGATGAAGCATGCTTGCCTAGAAGTAACCTATTCACTCTTGACTTAAAGACTCCCAGGTTATAACTATCAGGAAACACAGACTCCGGCAGGGAATTCCACTCCTTAGCCGTACGCACAATGAAAGTATTCCCAAAACGTTTCGTGCGTATGGGTGGGATGTCCACCATGTAACGATGGCGCTTCGCCGTTTATCTTGTAGTCCGATGATGGAACGGGCTTGGCGGAATAACACTGTGCAGTTCCATCGCACACTCCCCGAAATCGAATCTTGCAGAAACTGAAGCGAACCCTCGTGACACATCACCCGAAAGTGATGACAATTGGATGATTCAAATTTTATACCCATGGGGAGATGTTTACAGTATAGTAGTAACTGTTATAGAACGTCTCAGCGATTACTGGCCATTACTGGCCAACAAGCTGGTACTCGTTACGGTTTGCAACCATAAAGCCCAACATCAAACAATCATTCCAAACTTGAGTATAGAAATGGGTGTGAGGTGCCCTGTATCTCGGACGGAATGCTCGTTAAACCGTTAATCTTTCGCCTGTTTTCTCGCCAGGGGGTGTAGGATTACCAAAAGGAACTCAATTTGCGCACTATAACATAATTGTGTATGGCAAGTGTCTTATCTACCTTGGGATTGGCGACGGTGACCGAAATTCGGTTGGCAAGATTATTTTACTAATTTATATATATATATATTTTAAATATATTTTTTGTTCTTGTTCAGACATCGCATTTAAGCTATTTGTGCAATATCAATGCGTCTGCAACATAACTCTTTACCACTGCAGGCACACTGGCAGCCAGCCTACACCACTAGGTACAACGAAACAAATCTGACATGTCGCGTCCGATTCGACAGTCAGTGAGATTTTAATGGTCCAAATAATGTGGCTCAAAATAGTTTACGTCGTAGTGATAGCGAGCGGTGTAGTCGCCAAGAAAGATGAATTGTTGGACCCGTTGTACGGGATGGAGGGGGGGAACAAGATGGAAATCTGTGTCAGCACGGCCAGCGGCTGGCGGCGATGCGACGCGGCGCTGCTGAGGCGCGACTGGCTGCTGGCGCGCGCCTCGTGCCTGGCCGCCCGCCCCGCAGCCTTCCTCATGGCGCAGCAGCTGGCCCGGGCCGGCAGCTGCCAGCGGCTGGCCAACGGTGAGTCTCCCGGTCGGGCCTGACACGAGGCCTATAACCCAATATACCAACACAAAATGCATTTAGGGCATCTGTAGAATTTTTAAACACTAGACAGAAAGTGCAAACCTCGGTTTTCTGTTAAAAATAAAACTGAGGTCTGGCTCAGCTCAATATACAGATCTAGCATAGCTCAAACTTTTATATTCGCTGTCTACACCTTCTAAGAGCAAGTAGTTAATAGTTAGAACTCCGCAACTAAGACGAGTGTTGCACCAGGCACCTGGGACAAGGTCAGCACGCGACAGGTGTACCACGTGGTGATGCACCCCTGGTTCGACCTGGCGCTGACCGCCGTGGTGAGACCCTACAGCTATCTGGACAGACATGCCAATGCCACCAAGATCCGCCTCAAACTGAAGCCGCACGGGTAACTAACACTTACAGAACATAGGTTAAAATTATTAAATTACTAGCTGACCCGCCACGACTTCGTTCGCGTGGTATCCTACCCCTACCCAACCGATACCCTACCCCAACCCTACCCCTGCCCTACCCCTACCCTACCCCTACCCTTACCCTTACCCTACCCTAACCCTACCCCTACCCCTACCATACACCTACCCTACCCCTACCCCTACCCTACCACTACCCTACCCCTACCCTACCCTTACCCTTACTCTACCCCACCCTACACCTACCCTACCCCTACCATACCCCAACCCTACCCTACCCCTACCCTACCACTACCCTACGCCTACCCTACCCCAACCCTACCCGACCCCTACCCTACCCCGACCCCTACCCTACCCCTACCCCTACACTACCCCTACCCCTACACTACCCCTACCCCTACACTACCCCTACCCTACACCAACCCTACCCCTACCCTACTCTCCATTTCTTCTTCGTTCGCGTGGGATGTTTTTCCCGCTTAAATCCCTATCCCGTGGGAATTCCGGGATAAAAACTATCCTATGTCCGTCTCCTGGCTCTAAGCTACCTCCATACCAATTTTCACCCAAATCTGTTCTGCCGTTCTTGAGTTATAAGTGGCGTAACTAACACGACTTTCTTTTATATATATATAGATTTAGGTCAGCACAGACAGTGACAAGACACATTGAAGCTTTCATTGATCAAAATCATAACCAGAACTATAATACCTAAAAGACTTGAAAATAATGTGTAAGATTTGATTCCAACCACAAAAAATTATAATCTTTCATCCAAATCTATACTAATATTATAAATGCAAGTCTGTCTGTCATGCTTCCACAGCTAAACCACAGCACCGATTTGGATGAAATTTGGAATGATTTATTTATTTACACTTTATGCAAGACTTAATGCCGTAGGCATTTATAATACTTTCAGCTGAGATGTGACTGACTTACATTTTGTATGCTTAAATCTCGCGGCCTTCTATTTCTAGGCAATAATTTCCCAGGTATTCAATGGATACCTTTATATACAACAGTTTCAAAAAGTTAGCAATTAAATTAATAACATGCACACAGATCCCTGGAGAACTGCCAAGTTCACTTGCAGTTGCTCCTCTACCTAGTCTCTATGAGGGTGATTGCAACAAAATACAACAATATAGTCAAACAAATTTAAGTTTTATATCCAGCTGAAGTTAGTTCTTCTAAACTCAGTACATGTCTATTATATGGAAATATTAAATGGAAGATGCATAACATTGGTTATGTCACATCAGAGCCACAAACAAGCAGTCAAATTGAACCAAAAATTTAACATTTTTGGAATATGTCATTAATAAAACAATTTATTGCAGAGTGTACAAATGGATGAAACATTATTTTGACATGACTGCCACAACCCGCGACCAATCTTCTCACACCAGGAGATTATATCATGTTCAGAAAACCAGTCGATATCCACTGTGGTACTTCTTTATGACAATGCTGCTGCCTAGTGTGCTTTACATGCTGTTCTTCATATATATCACATTTTATACGGGAAACACAGTCCCATATAAGGAAAAGCATTATTCTAAGAAAGTAACTCATGTTTAGTTTTTGTCAATAGCATGATAATAATTTTATTTAAAATAAAGTGTTTTATTTACAAACAATAATTACATTAAATCTAAATACTACACTAATATGGGCTTTTTTTATAAATGAAAACCACATGTGGTAACAACCACCAAGAAGCAAGCTGGATGGGAATTATCCAGTTGTAGGCTAGTTCCTGATAGTATTGCCCTCACTGTCACAGACTTGTACTTTATTCAGCTTTATTGTCAAGTTTCCTCCTCCACACTTTGACCTTGCCTCGGAGTTCCCTCAGCCTCTTCATCTCATCTTTGAAATCCTGGTGCTCATCACGGAACAAGCCATACTCTCGCAGCTTCAGCATCAAGCTGTGAGTCTCGACATGTCGCGGGTAATAGTGAATGATCTCCTCGTTAGTGTGAAGCGGTCGTTCAGAAAACATTTTTACCACTTTCATAGACTTAGAGTTGGTAGGTATTGCGACCTCACCGAAGATCCTATTAGACAGGCGCTGCATTCTACGCGCATAATTCGTTGATGCCTTTACTAATTGGGAATATGTTGTGTAGTTTGTTGCCATTGTTTATCTGAAAAAACAATAAAACCTAATACTAAATTATCTGTAAATGTTGCAATTATATCAATAATGAAATTCTTTTACAATTACGGTCTATGTTTAAGTTACCTTGTAGTTGAAAATGAGTGGGAACAATTTTAATTTCGCTAAATAACCTCACAGCGAAAGTCCGAAAAGACATTAAGACAGTAGCAAACTGACAGTGACAACTGACAAGACAAGGGACAACTTTGACAAGTCACACTTGCTATCAGGGCTTCCAGGTGAAAAAAGGTGTGATCGTACGCCAACTATAACAACAAAGTTTTTTCTAACAAAGTCGTATGCCAAGGAAATTTTGAAATGAAAAGATCGTACATACAACCTAGAAGTACAATTTTTTTATTAGAAATAACTGAATCAGACCAAAAACACGAGACATATTGTTATGACTCTTGTTTTTGGTCTGTCCATGACTTTGATGTCCTTTCAGATTCGTTATGTTTGGCTGTCTATCCGTATGTCACATCCATTTTATTCCTCAACTTTTATGAATACGAAATAACTAAAATTCGTTTAGTTTTAGAAAAGAAATGTAATAAAACTATTTATTAGATTTATACAAATTTTCTGTGGTCATATTGTTTAACATTTATGTTGTTTCTTGCATTTCTTCAAACAACAAACACAAAATGGCACTCAAGACAGTACCTATACAGATTCAAATAGGATAATTATACTACGTAAGTACGTAAAGATCGGGACTGACGAGGTAAACAGGTTTTTGATAAGTCGCAATTATTAACGAAAGAAGTTTCGTAAAAACGCAAACAAATACAGCCTGTAAATGACTAAGCAGAGTCTTCATTCAAGTACAAGATCTAGGTATGCGTTAAGTTGATGGGGAATTCCCTGAAACTCAAATTGGCAGTGGAGCAGGTTCCTTTCATTATGAAATGTTGCCTGGTATGTAAAAATCGTATATTTTCCGTACGATCCTACGCTTAGATTTTTCACATTGAACGCAAATAACGGTTTATTACAAAAATAAAAACCATTAGACAATCAACAAATGAATTAGCTTTGTTCCTGCACGTGTTTCAAAAGAATTAAATTAGTTAAAAGAGTTCATTCCTGGTTTTCCGATATTATTCCCTCACAACAAAAAAAAAAGTTTTTTTGGTCATACTCTGATACTCATGACCTATAAAACTAGCGATTGGTCGAACTTTGTTGTTAATCTATTCTATACATATAAATAAAATTTAAGGACAGTTCAATCCATTGAGGTAATATCATACCCTCAGTAAATTCAGTAATATAAGGAATCAAGTCAAAATTTTTGCAAACTGAGGTTTTAAATGCTAAGGGCTCAAAATGAAATTCGCTACCGGTTAACTAACCAGTTAACTAACCGGTTAACTAGCTTACCGGTTGGCTAACTTAAATAATAAGCATGTTATATGAAAAAATATCTGGAATGTAGGAATCCAGAATCTTGAAACGCGAGTAGTCAAAAATCTACTCTTTTGAGTTGTGCCCTTATATTACTAAGGGTGCGATATGTACTACGTATATTATATTACCTCAATGCCAAAATCCAGACATGTTGCTTAAGTGCTCATAATTAATTACAAGATACTAACACAACTTTTTTTAAATGTGTTTCTAATATGTGGAACGGCTGAACCAATTTTAATGAGACTCACTGAAAGATAGATGATGTTATATAGGGCAACATAATACATACAGACTTTTCATTCCGTAGAAAATGTCGTCTGCGCATACGTTCCTCGAACGCCTTCACTGGATAAACGTAAGTGCGAATGAGTTATTACAGTAGCCGTATCTTGATGACATCTTATACACCTACCTAATATGTACCAGAAAGGTAATTATTATAGTACAGCATAGACTTGTCAACACGAGTTATTTCATAATTCCACCTATAGTTACTTTACTCTTTGATTCCACCAAACCCACAGCTTTCAAAACGCCTATATGATTAGGTCTTTGGTCATTGTCGAAAACAATAGACAATGAATACGTAATTTATTATGTCAATGTCGCTCGAGAACTGTCAAGTGTCAGGCTATCAAGAACTGTCACAAAGAGAATATAATATGTAGAGTTGGGCGTTTTCGTTAATTTTTGTCATCGATAATGTGTAAACCGCATCCGATGCCGGCATCGTTTTTTCTGGTATCGATGCCAACAAACTGTCGTGGATGCGATTTGATAAAATAACTGCCGTGTCGGCTGATGTCTACGCATAGTTAGGTACTCGGTAACGGTGCCATAACGATAACTTTTGTTGTCTATTTTACTATAATTTTGGTAATAATCAGATACGATATTTAACGTTAGGTACGATTTCTACTGCTAATATTAAAAAGGCGAAAGTTTGTGAGTATGTATGTTTTTTATTTCTTCTCGCTCAAAGGGCTGGGCCAATTTTGATGAAATTTGGTACGGAGGTAGGTTTTATTTCGAAAAAAAAAGTGTTCACGCGGGATGAGCAAAGAATTTTAATTAACATATGTAGGTCGTTCGCTAGTATTCATAGTGTATAAAATGAAACATAAGTTAGTTACAATGAAATCAGTCTTTATTTTTGACAAAATATGACTAAACTTCTTCTTACACTGAAAAAAAGTAAACATTGCATGTTATGAAAGTTTTGGCAAAACTCATTTAAATTCGTAATAGATAGTATTGTAGTCACTTAGTGGGCATGTACTCTATCAAACTCATATTAATTTGGTGTCACTTCTAGTAATGAAAATTCTGAGCACCGTTCGCCTATCACCGATCGCAACGAGGGTGAGCGAGCGAGCGATATATCGAGTTTTCGGTTTGTGTTCCAGCGGCACCACGTCACAAATTACTTAATAGTTACTACGTAACAGATACTTCACTCAGTATAAAATTTCCAATACCTACTGCTATAAGCCTACTCTGTCGTGTCAGCAACCGCTGCATGCTAAAACGTACCTAAATATTCAAGCGTACAGTTGTGATTGCTTTCGCACCGCTCGATCCCACAGCAATCGCAGGGCTACTCTTCGATAAAATTAAATTAACAAACTTTTTGTATCTATGCTATTGAAGAACTGTGAATATGCTCAGACTATAGGTGGTAGTTTAAAATTGTATCGCTTATAAAATATTTTGTTTATAAATTGGTGCTGACTGTGCAATACATCTAGATAAAACATAATTATAGAGGTCAGTGTGTGGGTAAAATAAAAATTAGATATCTTTAAAGTTACATGTGTTTTATTTTTATATATTTTTTTATAAATTTCTTACCCTTTCTAAATTTTCGGCTATTAAATTTTAGTGTAGAAAATATCCTGAATCTAATAAAAAGTTTTATTAGATATTGTTTTGGGAAACAAGGGCAGGGAGAATCAAAATGTATGTTATTTAAAATTTCATAAAGAGTACTACCCGGCCTTTTTCATATTTTTTTCAAAATAATTAATAAACATAGTCTTAAGTTCTCTTACATAATTATGAAAAGCATCTATTGGCACTTTTAACTTTCCGTAAAAAGATGATGTTTTTTTTGAATGCTTTAAAATGGATAAACAATCTATTCGTAGATTCATTTAAATCAGGAATGTTCTGTAATTCAGAAACAAAGCCAGAACAGGTATGCTTCTTGCTACATTTATTTTATTTATTTATCACTTACATTTCTTCATTGACAGGTAATTCGAAAAATGTCAGGTGTTTATTCCTTCTTTTACTTGATTTGCACCCATCTACAGCGCATAAGGCACCAGACGGCATCGTAGGTACGTGTACAAACGAATGTAGGTAACGATTAAAATTGAACAACGTGCTTGAGCTTCGCATGCAAAAACCGCAGAGAATTTAGTCTGCAAACGGCCCGAGAGCGCTCGGCCGGGCGGTAGGTTATTATAGCGCGCAAGTACATGGAGTGACGGAGCCCTGACCACGTCGCGTTATTTCGTTGCGCGGTAAAATACTGTCTCGCTCGCACTCGCTGATGTTCGCATCGGATGTTGCGGTCATCCGTTTTCGTTATAAAACGGTATCCGATGCCGTCATCGTGTACTGGCATCGATGCTCAAAAACGTTTTTACAAAAACGAGTTAAAACGACCATCTCTAATAATATGTCAGTGAGTCGAAGCAAAACGGACGCTTATTTTATTTTATTTGTTATCAAATATCAATATTATTGTATGTGGTAGTAAATTAATGTACCGCACTGGTATTGTGTGTACATAATTGAGAAACCAGTAAAACCTTAGAATTACATTTTCTAATCGATTCTTTCTCCGGAAACAGGAGATAGTTAATTTGTGCGCCAGCGAGTGCCTGTACGAAGGAGCTCAAGGGCAGCGGTGCTTAGAGGTGTTTACAAACTAACTTCCTAACAACATTATCCTGAATGTCTTACTTCGTGGCGGAAGTGCCGGAGGTTGTCATAAAACCGGTAAGTAACTACATAGCAACATGTTTATGAAATTGAAATAGGACAAGTATTTTCTGTAGTAGCTACATGTCGTTTTATTACCATAATGTGTGGCTAATACCAGTAAGATGATATTGCTAGCTGAACCTTGCTTATTGTTAATAAGCAAATCCTAACATTAAATGATTTGCTGGTAAACTAACACACTCCATAGTGTCATCATTAACAAACAAAAAGCAAGCATTATAGCCAAACAAAATGAGCCACTAAGACTGAATGGTGTGCCAGCTAACTCTGCCCCTAAGACGACCCAATGACCTAGCTTCGACATGCTATGGTCTAATTTAAAAATAGAATGGAGAGTGATAAACTAAGGCCCTTATAATCAGATACTTAAATGTCATTACAATGAGAAAAAAAAAAGCAAGCTAACTATTCACATAAGCATCATCATTGACTGTTAGTGTGTTATTTATACTCTCTCCAATCATAACACTAATTTTATCTATTGAACTTTACAGGGCAAAATGATCCACATTTCAACTTCAAAGATGAAAGCCATCCTGATAGTGATGATCCTCATGTTATATGTTTATCTCTTAATATACTTTAAAACCATCTACTTGAAAAATAAAAGGCTAGATGAAATCATGGCTATGGTGAGCACCGCTCATACCTACTTGTTCATTACCTAGTATATGGTTTGGTCAGGTGTTGATATCTGAACTTATTCCTACAGGCATTGAAAACCCAGCGGGAGTTGCTGAATGTTCACACCTTGGACAAGAAGCTGGCGTTGCAAATGGCACAACTTGACAAGATTTATGAAGACTACTAGACGCTGAATCATAGTAATTTATATTGAATATTTTATCATTTATGTAAGGCAATCATAATGCTATACAGCATTCTTTGACAGTTAATCTTTTGTATTTTTCAATAGTTCTGCAGTTTATTATGATGATTATACTCCAATGCCTATGCGGCATTGGAGTATCTAGAGATATTTCCCAGGGGGGGCCTGGCCCCCAGTAGTAGAAGCGATTGGCCAGATTTTTAAATTTTTCAGCCATAATTGTTTGTTAGTAAAAATTCTCGGGTGGGCACCAGACCATTCTGGGGTGGGCACGGCCCACCCGGCTCCCCCCCTTCCTACGCCTATGTGCATAGGTGAGGCCATAGTACTTGACCACAATCATTTGTAGGTGACCCTATTACACAACACTGTCCAGACAAACATTGAAACTTAAATTTTACTTTATTAAAACCTACAGCACACTCTCAGAATGAAAGGGACTTAATTCTAACTAACTAAAATAGTATTTGTTTGGATTTGAGCAGTAATAAAGCAGCATTGAATAAATTATATTCATATATCTCAAGTGGCAAATGTGTAAGCTGTCTCTTTATAACTCGTAATTCAGATTCCTGTTTCCACGGCAATTCAGCCCAGTTTACATCAAAATCTGAAATTACACGAATTTAGAGTTAGGTCACTTTCATTCTAAGAGTGCCTATGTAAGGTACCTACTCGGATTTTTACTGTAAGTGAAAAAATCTGAGTAGGTACTTATGTAGGTATCCTTTTCAGCAACTTATTTTATATTGCTTAGTCAAAAAAATCATACATTCTAAATAACTGTGTAGGCTATGTGGGTAAATAATGAATATTATGTATACATTCATTCATTCATTCTTAATTTTTGAGCACTTGATGCACCTTACCCAAATGTCTTTACTTTGGCAGTGTTGGTCAAATTGATTAAGCTCCTTATAGTTCTAAGGTGTGCTATGAGATAACTGAACAACACTTGCACTGATTTGATAGGTCTCGTCTAATCTGTGTGTTTTTATCTTCAAAGAGACATGAACATTCATGGTTCTCATATGATTCAACCAGTATGGACTGAATGTACTTCAAAAGAGATTTGACCTCTAAGTTTGTTTTGGTGTTTCTTCTCAGTGTAGTCAGCTAGAAAATACAGTGAGTCCTGTGTTTCCTAGCTGACTACTAGTTGAAATATACGGAAAACAATTACAGGTAAAAGTGTAATTTATGTAATACGCAATTTACAAAATAAGTTCAATTTACCTTAAAGTTGTATAGGTAATAAAAGATGTAAGGTACTTAACTTTACCTATTTATTTAGTCATATTAAAATATTAATATCTCTTTTAAGTACTTACTCTTAATTTTTTTTATGAATGTTCCTAAAAAGTTACCAACAGTATTAAAAAAAAAATAAATGTAATGTGCCACAAGCCACAATAAATGACAAATGAAAAATGCCAAATTTTAACTCAAATTAATGGTGTCTTATTAATGCCACTGCAGCAGAATGCAGCATGAAATGTGCCATAAACATGCAAAGATCACAATGGTATATCCAAACATTTGACAGTAAGACCATGATTCACTAAATAATATACAAAATTATGTTAAATGGACCAGTAAAACTGAACCCTTTTGTTATTTTAGTAATTCACGCTTTTTCAGCATATTGTTATGGCTTGAAAATATCATATAATAATGTATGGTGTTTTATATTTTTAATTTAAAAAATAACTTATTTTTAATAATTTATTCTCATTATTATTGTGACCTGTGATTATTATGGTACCTACTCGAGAAAAAAATAAAACAATGATCGTTGAATTTTGCGATACATTGTTTATTTTAATTTTGTTTATGTTAATTTTAATTCTGCCTTGCGACTACGAACCTGCGGAGGTTATAATGCCTAAAGCGCGGGACGCCTCCGGGCGCTTTTTAAAAACAAAAGGCCCTTCTCAGGGCCAACCCAAAGGCCCTTCTCAGAGCCACTCCGACGCTTCGGCGTCAGAGGCCAGCCGCGCGCCGTCTGCGGCTAGCTTCTTCCGAGGGGCGGACGAGTCGTCCGACAACGACTCGCTAGTGTCGGACGCGGACGACTCTCGGTCGCAGAAGCGGTCGCAGCCGCGGAAGCGGCTTCGATCGCGGAACGGTGGGTCAGAGGGCTCCTCGACCTCGGGGCCGTCGAAGGCTAAAGAGCCGACGACGGCGGCGTCTACCCACGTCGTTGGGCTCGCGAACGCCCAACGCCAGTTGGACCTGGCTGGTTGCCGCCAAGGAGGAGCGGGCGCACATTGCCCGGGCCAAGTCCGGGTACGGTGCGTCCCGCATCCTCTACGCGGACTACTCCCTAGCGGAGCTAGAAAAAATGGCGGAGGAGGACAAGGAGGAGATATTGGAGGTCGCCTCTAAGTCCTCCAACCTGAAGGGGACCTTCCAGAAGGCCCTGAAATGCAGGGCCGCGAGCTTGTGCGGTGCCGTCGCAGAGCTTGTCAAGCGGAAAACCACCGACGAAGGCGAAGGTTGATCGCTTGCAGTCGGAGGTCAGCCAGCTTTATGAGAAGCTGGCGGAGGCCACGGCCCGCCGGCCGCAACAAGCCGAGACGAGCCCTGCGTTGGGGGCCCCCGCCTCCTCCAACATTGAGGATACCGTCCGCAAGGTCGTGATGGAGGAGAGGGCCTTCACGAGAGCCTGCTTGGCAGGCATAGAGGACCGGCTCCTGCCGGAGAAACGCCTCCGACCGCCGCTTGAGGCGGACAAGAGGCGGTGCGAGCCGGGGTCGTCCTCCTCCCAGGCGGAAGACGCCCTCCTCCCCTCAACCACCCCGTCCAACGAGTGGACGAAGGTGCGCAAAGGGAAGGGCAAGGACAAGAGGTCGGCGACGGCCGTCCCTGCCGTCCCCGCCATCCCCGCGCTGGCCGCCCGCGTCGTCAACTGGCGGGTAGAGATGGTGGAGACCTTGTCGGACCACCGCCGCGGTCCGGCTCAGGGGGTCCCTGACCGAGGTGTACAACTCCAGCATGCCTCGGTCTCGCCGTCCGCCTCCCCGTCGTGCCGTCTATTGGTGGACGGAGGAGCTGGCGGGGCTCCGGGCCGCCTGCGTGGCGGCCAGAAGGGCATACACGCCGACGGCGCAGCGCCCAAAACCGAGTTTGGGCAGAAGAGGACCGCCTATACGCCTCTTACCGAGAGGTGAAAGCGGTCCTCAAGTCTGCAATGGGCGCTGCAGAAGACTCGGCAAGGGCCGAGATGCTGGAGGGCCTCGACAGGGATCCGTATGGGAGACCATACAAGGCGGCGCGGAACCAGCTACGCCCGTATGGTCCCCCAGTGACGGAGACCCTCGAGCCAGCGTTGCTGGATGGGGTGTTCCGGTCCCTGTTTCCTCGCAGGACCGACTTCACCCCACCAACGATGGACCCCCCGCAAGGGGCGGCTTCGCCGGAGGAGGAGGTCCCCCCGGTGACGGCGGCGGATCTCTACGCGGGGGTTCTCAGCCTCCGCGCGAAGAAGACGGCCCCCGGACCGGACGGCGTCCCCGCACGGGCGGTGGCGATCGCCGCCTCCGTAATGGAAGACAGGTTTCGGGACATCTTCAGCGCGTGTTTTACGGCTGGGAGGTTCCCGAAGCTGTGGAAGGAGGGGCAGCTCTGACGCCCGGCGGACTCCCCCATCGTCCTGCTCGATGAGGTCGGTAAATTGTTCGAGGGGATACTCGCCTCCCGGCTCGATAGCCTTTTGCTGGGGGGTAGGGCCGGACCTGTCGGACGCCCAATTCGGCTTCCGTCGAGGGCGTTCGACGATCGACGCGCTGGCCCTACTGAAGGGCCAGGTGAAGGAGGCGGTGGAGTCGTGATGATTTGTGTTTGTATTTAATAAGCGACATCTGTGTACCACTGTGCCTATGTATATCTTTAAGTTTAACTTAACTACGTGGTTACTAATACTATGTAGGTATATTTATATCAGTTACTTATACAATACTCTTCGACTATTTAGAGCTTTATTTACTATTTATTAGATTTGTTGTTAATTCTCTAACAATGCACAACGTAATTTATGGATTTAGTATAAAATATATTATTTTTGTAGTGTTAACCGTATTTTGCGTTAGGAGTTTAGAATAACTAATTATAAAATAATGAAAATGGATTTTGTTTCACAACATTATTTTCTGCTGTTATTCGTAAGATGTCACGTAAAATAAATTCATATTAACTCAATATTATGAACTCTTTGCTTTCTTAAATCCTAATAAATACATTATCCTCCTTTGCGTCGCGCAGTCAGTTAAAAACCAAGCAAAGGCTGACGTGGTTGTATTAGCGGCATCACACGCACAGGTACCCTCAGGTACATGGACGTCTTTAATATGCATTCTATTTAAATACAAAATTAAGCCTAAATAAAGCCCCAGAGCAAAAAACTGCTCCTAGGATTGATCCTAGGAGCAGTTTTTTGCTCTGGGGCTTTAACACTATGAAAATAAATAAAACAGCTGTAAATTTGAGTTTAATTTATTTAATGGTATTAACTAGTCTTTCATATCAGTATTAACAATTATAATTTGTGACGTGCGTTAGCTATTTATATAAAAAAAAGTTTCACTTGGAAGTAATCTTTTAAGCAAATAATTACTTGTGTTCAGCCTACCGTCTTCCGCTTACATTATCCACTACAATGTATTTCTAGAGACAAAATAAATACTTATATCAATGACGTATATCTTTGACTTATATGAAGGACTTTTGAAGACGGCTGATTAAACAAAAAATGTAAAGTAGGTACTTAATCATAATAATGTGAGAAAACCTGATCAACAATGCTATAAAAAATTTTGTACTTACATACTTATTTGGAAAAGCCATTAGGTGCAATAAGGCATACTTTTGTGATATGCGAGTGTCGCGAAGTGTGACTCGTGACTACTAGAGTGAGAGAGAGCGTGTTCTTATGTGGTGCGAATATATGAATAGTTAGCCTTACGACGGCATCTTGTATCTAAACACGAAACAAAGTCCACTCCACTATACCTACTTTGTTATCTTCTACCAGCACGGGCTCTACGACAGCGGCAGCGACAAGTTACTAGGATAAATAATATTTGTTTATTTTAACTTGAGTAGCTTGACCCTGTACCATAATCCAAAACATTTCCGCTTCATGTATTTTACTTACAGCGACCGTCCATCTTACCGCCACTACACAGTCACATGATGCGTCTTGGCAAGACTGCTGGGAGTTTTCGATCTTCTAACTACCCGTGATATTTGTGAAAGATGTAGGTACCTACTAATGATAGCCAGGACAAGGGGCTTAGCTCGCTATGTCGTAATGCTCTGGACCTGGTTCATTTCTCCAAGGACCGAATCCGGCGAGCGTTACTTTAACCTTGAGGATGTACCCGTACAACTAGCCATGAGCTGCTAGAAGATGAATAGCTAAAACATATTATACCTAGGTATCAGTTATATGATTTTTCATTACTATGGGCTACACACTGCCGAAATTTAAACTAGAAAACTTACCTAGATGTGGCAAGAGTTTATACAAAAATCTATAAGTCTGCTAAATCCCTAAAAAACAAAATTAACTTAAACCTAGGTATCGAATTAACGAAAATGTTATAGGTAGGTACTAATATGGAAAGTGTAACGAAACGTGTATTTTTTTATAGATATTGTTTGTTCTCATTAGCTATCAAACTTATCTGCTATCCCGGTCTTAGCTAAACCTGTGAGTAATTTCAAAATTCATGTTCATGTTCATTCTCGGATGGATACAATACAGGATCTATTTATTCAGTTTTTGTCAAAAAAATCTTCAGTACTTATTACAAGATAAGACACACTGGAGTTTTCCAAAGGACAATGGAACGCAGCATTCTGGGTGTGACAAGATACAAAGCTTTATACCTATACTTACTGAGTTCCAAAACGAGTGTGTTGGACGTTGGCAAGAAAGCTTCTAGGCAGTTTGCTATGTGGCAACAGATATAAACAATTATTATATAAGTAGGCATTTCTATCTATTCGAGTCCTCAAATTTTGGCAGAATGAAGGTATTCGTACTATTTTTACCCTTAGTTAAGTACTAACGAATTACAAATTACGACTTATGAAATGAGATTCTTTACAACATTCTTAATGTAGGTATGATAGGGAACGACGTCACCCATAGCTTAGCTATTAATAGCTATTGGCGGCGGTCGATGTCGTGCAGCTGGTTGTCGAGAGGGCGGCACTGGGCGGGGCCGGCGGCCTGGCGCTCCAGCACCGCCCCGGGCGCGCACAGCCAGGGGTCGGCCGAGGCGGCCTGCCAGCGCACCAGCCGCGCCCGCAGCGCCTGCTCTAGATGTCGTGCAGCTGGTTGTCGAGAGGGCGGCACTGGGCGGGGCCGGCGGCCTGGCGCTCCAGCACGGCGGCGGGCGCGCACAGCCAGGGGTCGGCCGAGGCGGCCTGCCAGCGCACCAGCCGCGCCCGCAGCGCCTGCTCTAGATGTCGTGCAGCTGGTTGTCGAGAGGGCGGCACTGGGCGGGGCCGGCGGCCTGGCGCTCCAGCACCGCCCCGGGCGCGCACAGCCAGGGGTCGGCCGAGGCGGCCTGCCAGCGCACCAGCCGCGCCCGCAGCGCCTGCTCTAGATGTCGTGCAGCTGGTTGTCGAGAGGGCGGCACTGGGCGGGGCCGGCGGCCTGGCGCTCCAGCACCGCCCCGGGCGCGCACAGCCAGGGGTCGGCCGAGGCGGCCTGCCAGCGCACCAGCCGCGCCCGCAGCGCCTGCTCTAGATGTCGTGCAGCTGGTTGTCGAGAGGGCGGCACTGGGCGGGGCCGGCGGCCTGGCGCTCCAGCACCGCCCCGGGCGCGCACAGCCAGGGGTCGGCCGAGGCGGCCTGCCAGCGCACCAGCCGCGCCCGCAGCGCCTGCTCTAGATGTCGTGCAGCTGGTTGTCGAGAGGGCGGCACTGGGCGGGGCCGGCGGCCTGGCGCTCCAGCACCGCCCCGGGCGCGCACAGCCAGGGGTCGGCCGAGGCGGCCTGCCAGCGCACCAGCCGCGCCCGCAGCGCCTGCTCTAGATGTCGTGCAGCTGGTTGTCGAGAGGGCGGCACTGGGCGGGGCCGGCGGCCTGGCGCTCCAGCACCGCCCCGGGCGCGCACAGCCAGGGGTCGGCCGAGGCGGCCTGCCAGCGCACCAGCCGCGCCCGCAGCGCCTGCTCTAGATGTCGTGCAGCTGGTTGTCGAGAGGGCGGCACTGGGCGGGGCCGGCGGCCTGGCGCTCCAGCACCGCCCCGGGCGCGCACAGCCAGGGGTCGGCCGAGGCGGCCTGCCAGCGCACCAGCCGCGCCCGCAGCGCCTGCTCCACTTGCTGCAGGGACGGCTTGCCTGGAACACACATACCTTACTTAACCTCCATCAGGGAACTTTATTTACCCACAGGCGCTGATACACCGTTATGGGCACAGTGGGCAGGCCCAGAACTGAGGTCGATAAGCTATTTCCCATCACTCGCTCTTATTCGAAATTCTTTCCAGGCAACGACTATTTCGACGCCTTAGAGTGAAAACCTCGTACCTAAGTCATTGATATACTAAAAACCCAAGATGCACACTCAACGTCTCAAAACCGTCCGCATAAAATGAGTGCTTTCTAAATGATGCGCTCATTTCAAATAGTATCGCGTCAAATTTCAATGGCCGCGTTTTCAGTATCAAAAGAATGTATTGTGGCATCTTTTTTATTTTAGTCGCATAATAAAAATTACCCTGTTGAACAAATAATGGACTCGATTTTTTTTATTGTATTTATTTATTTTTTATTAATAAGTTTATGCTTTATTATCCATATTGTCCATAATAATATTATAAATGCGAAAGTAACTCTGTTTGTCTGTGTGCTACCTTTTCACGCCTAAACCGCTGAACCGATTTAGATTAAAGGTGAATGCCAAATTTCAGCTCGAATCATATAGTGTCCGACAGACTTTCTAAATTAATGATAATTCATTATATAAAACTGTAAGAATTATACAGTATCAATAAAATCTGTAGAAGTACACCGTTTTAAAGTCGATGTTGATAAATTGAATATCTATTTAAAATAATAGATATTCAATTTATCAACACGTTTTCTATCTACAATTTCAATTAGATATGTTGCCAATACCAAAAAAAAATAATATCGATACGAAATTGCACTTGCAAATCGATTACATTAATATCATTATGAACCTACGTAAGTGAATTTATTAGTTACTAAAGTCATAACTCGTAATTCTTATAATAATTAATAATGTTTAGTTATATTTTTTAATATCTTATAATAATTTAAAGTAATTCAATTCAACTATCGATACAGTTTAGAATAGTTATTTAGTGCTGGTAACACTTAATCTTGTAGTTGTCATTGTAACTGATAATTGTCAAAGTTTTACTTCTCCCGCGTTTTATGACGAGCGACGAAGCAGGGTTGCCAAATGTACGAGGTTCCTCGTACAAATACGAGATTTGTGGTCTTCCGTACGAGGTACGAGGACACTATCAACCTCGTACAATTATGTACGAGATTTTGATAATATGGCCATACGAACATTTTGCATCACGATTTTACAATAGTAAAGTCATTTTAATAAAGACAGATAATAAACCGGCTAACTGGAAAACAGTGAACGGCACATTTCTTGCTGCAGAGAGTGCAAAAGATTCAACTCGTACTGACTGGAAACTGCGTCAATTTTGAACCCACAAAAGGAATGTATAGCCGCATGACAATAGATAAAATATACGGCAGAAAAAACGATGACAGTGAGGATGTTCCTGACTAATATTTGGAGAGGAGATGTAAACTAAGTTACAAACCTTGCACATTTTCATAATAATATAGACACATTTAGTTTTTTTTTGTGATTTTACTTGATTGAGTAATAATAAAGATTTTTTGGAATACAACACAAAGTGATGTTTTATTGAGTAGGAAACTTGCAATAGTTTATTTCGAGTAAAAAGTCCTAAATCCAGTAGTTCAATATGGCTTAATTTTGGTTTTAGCACGTTTTGCATGCATAATACCTAAATGTACGAGGTTTGAAAGTCAAAATACGAGATTTTTAGCTGCATATGTACGAGGGATTTTCTTTTGCGGTTGGCAACCCTGCGACGAAGTGTCTCATGTGTTTTTTGAGTTTTGTGTTGTTTATTGTTTTGTTACCGGACTCCGATTTCTGTATCACTAACGACCACCTTGGCTGTTGAAAACGAGTTCAATAGTCATTATTCAATAAATTTATAGTTTATTTCATGTTATGGTTAAAATTAGAAGTATTAAGTGGTCAACTTCAAAGAACTATAACTTTATTTGGTGTAATTCTTATAGAAAACTAACTATACAGTCAAATCATATAATTATATATTCCTTTTTTATGATATATAGTTCATCTTTGTCGGTTCTGGCTGAGTTTTGAAGGAAGCCTTGGCATTCTTCTTTGGCATGGGAATAGTTTAGGACCGAGGGAAGGACATAGGATATATTTTATCCCGAAATTCCCACGCGATCAGGATTTACGCGGGAAAATCCTCTAAGCGAACGAAGTCGCGGGCAAAAGCTAGTATTTAGAATAGATTAAAATACTTAAATATAAAAATACTATATTAAACTTTATTGTACACCAAAAGTTAAACACATCTATTTTACAATAATTAATACTAATTTAGTTTTTGGCAAATATGTATACGTTATAGAATATACTGAAGGAGAAGAGGTCGTCAATTTTATGGTTTTTTTAATGTTCATAAATAAAATAAATAAATAATTTATTGAACATAATAATATTACATCTTTCAAGTGAAGCCCCTGACTCCTATGCTAAGCGAGCCTGTGTTACAGGAATCAGTGTCCTACGCTATACATTAAAACACATTTCATTTTTTATGTAATAAATTACAAACAAAAAGTAACATTAGAAGGTATTGAGAACAAAAGAAATAGAAGCGAAACGTGTATGGGTGTGTAAGTTTGAGTGTATGTGCGTAATTGCGTGTGTGTGTGGGTGTGTGTGTGTCTGGATCTCTGGACGCGTGTGCGTTAACATGAGTGTGTGTTTTGAATAGCTTAATTTACTGTACTGACGAAATGATTTTTTTAATATCGTCATAGCTCAAAGACAGAAGTCATGGTTTTAAAATTTGTTTGACCTTATGTCACATAAGCTTCTAACTTGGGATAGTTTTATTTGATCTATTGTAGATCCTAGAACTTAATGCCTAAAAGTATCTACTATCTAGACGTAAGTTTAGTGTGACATTTGGGAACTTTACAAAACGAGAAACCCAGTGCTATTTGCTACTTCAATTTCGTATTTTTCGTTCCTACAAACACGCTACCCATAATATGACCGTGCCTGTTCCCTAGAGCTACTGTCATCCTCATTACCTATGTAGTAACAGTTTTGTAAATGTATCTAAATGAGGATGTTTGGCATCTATAGTTAAGAAAATTGCTCTCCTCAAAAATATGAATAGATATTCATATTTTCATGTTGAATGTACTCTCCCAAATAATTTCTTCTTTTTAATCTAGCTTTAGCTATTTCCAGGAACTGTTGAGCATCAGGTCGGTCGTCCACATTTATTGGTGCATGGAACTTATTGAGAAATGCACATGGTATATTAAAATCTAATATCAGGTGTGTCGATGTACGGTTGAAGTATTCTAGGCGAAATAATTTATAAACGCGTTTTATTCAACCATTTGCAACTTCCACCATCCATCGACACGTCATAACAAATCTTGATCGATTAGCCTGCTCTATGGTCAATTACAAAGAGAATGTAATACACTATGTAAAATAAAAACATTTCCAAGATTAAAAGAATTTTTTCAGTTGTGACCAGAGGTGGGCGTTTAAACGAAAAGCATATAATATAACATATTATTTAAAATAAACGAATAAGCAGACTTGTTTATAAAAGCATTTAAAGTTATCTGTTTATTCCGCTTTTTGTTAAAATTAAAACGCAACCGCGTTTTGATAATTTCTTTTCATAACCACGTAAGTAAGAACGTGCTCAAATGAATTATGTAACAACTGATAGATGGCGCCTGATTCAATTTTAATCGATAGTAAACAATGATTATGCGAAAATCGACCTTAATTCAAAAACTTTAAGGTTTAAAATATTTACATCTTTTGTTTATGTGCTGAATCGCGTTGACTTACTCAAAATTGGTAAACCTAGCAAATTAAATATGCTTTCCGTTGTTCACTTTTAAAAGCGCCAATTTAATTTAAACGGGTTGCTTATCACTTATTTTGCTTTTTACGTTTAGTAGCGTTTACTCCGCCCGGTGAAAAGCGTCATGTTTTGTGAATTTCCGAAACAATTTGATTAAAAGTTGTGACTCGGAATTGTTTACGTAAACATAAATAGTGTAAAACATTATTTCATGTGGTGAATTGTTTCTTACCAAGGAAATAATTCTGTGAGTTTTGGACTTGTATATAATATAGTTTTTAGGTGTAGTTAATTGTGTTTAATAGGTAATTGTGTTAATAATAGTGTAAATAGTTTATAGTGTAAGTAATTGTGTTAATTTTGACTACTTTTTCTACAAAAACATATTGGTGAGCTAATTAAACTGTAAATTCGAATAACTACTGTATCAAAATGACGAGTAGAAGTTCGAATAACATAATTTGGAACTTTTTTTTGAGAAATCATGCGACTAAAACAGCTGTGTGTAATTTTTGTAATAAAACTTTATCGTATTCCGATTTTAACATAATATCGGAATGGAGGACCCGGTTGTTGACGAGCAAAGTAGAAAAAAATATGTTTCTGAATGTGAATAAATGACTTGATGGTTTGAGGAAATAATGGAAATTTTGTAAATAATTAAAATGTACATATAATAGATCAATGAACTTTTAAGTACGCCTGAATTTAATAAAATGTAGTTTATTATTTGACAAGTTATTAATAAATACAGATCTTAGAATAATACTAACCTACTTAGTAAAGTTTCATAATTATATAATATTATTCATTCAGTCAGTCCTAAGCCTGCCATTCATTTCTTTCGTACTTGGCAGTGCCAAGTACGAAAGAAAATTCATTGATTTCGTTTAAAAACCAATACTTAAACTTAACCAACTAAAAAAGCAAACAACATAATTTCATTATTTTTAATGTAAGAAAGTAAATAAGCGTATTAAGCAGTTTCCGTAAGTGACTTTTGATAAAAAATAAACGAATAAGTTCGTTAAAAGTTTTAAGTCGTTTATCACATCTTTAGTTGTGACAGTTCACCTTTCACATTGGCATTGGGTGATAGTGTTACCAACAAGTAATCTAAATTAGCCTGACTGTAAGTGATTAGTCAACCAAAGAAATATTTAGTAAGTAAAATAATAAATATTATTTAAAGGCGTAATTAACAAAAATGCCGTATTATAATTATGATAGAATACAAAAAAAATAGTCAAACGGCGCTGCGCCATCGTTACATGGTGGACATCCATCCAGACATCCAACTCATACGCACAAAACGTTTTGGGAATTGTTTTATTATGCGTAGGTACAGCTAAGGAGAAGAATTCTCTGCCGGAGTATGTGTTTCCTGATAGCTATAACCAGGGTCCTGGGGGTCTTTAAGTCAAGAGTGAATAGATTACTTCTAGGTAAGCGTGCTTCATCTTCGACCACATCATCACTTTACATCAGGTGAGATGGCGGTCAAACGCAAGCCTATCAACAGTCAAAAAATATTAAGGAAAAATGTCATAGTTTAAATTATTTTAAGACCAAATATAGGGGAGGTTTTTAAAATTGGCAACACTGCTTTTACAACTATCCGCCATTTAAAAAGAATGAAAAAATCCAATAAACAACTAATTAATACAAAATATTAAACCCCACATTCTATTTGAACTAAATGAACTAAGAGAGGCTAAAAAAATATTTTATGATTTATAAGTATATTTTTATGGCCATAATCTTTGAAAAGTATCGATACTTTACTCGATACCAGTATCGTATTAAAAGTATCGATACCAAAAAAGTATCGGAACAAAAGTATCGATACCTGAAGGTATCGAGTACTTTTTAATACATAAAAAACCCGAATGGAGTGTAGTTTGTGTTGCTAAGTTTTGCAAAAAAATCCAGCAGGAACGTGTCTTACAAATTAGTCACTAATATCCAATAGTAAAAAAGTAAAGTCTTTATTTTGGAAACACAGACAGCCGGAGTCTGTGTTTCCTGATCGCTATAACCTGGGAGTCTTTAAGTCAAGAGTGAATAGGTTACTTCTAGGCAAGCGTGCTCCATCTTCGACCACATCATCACTTTCCATCAGGTGAGATGGTGGTCAAACGCAAGCCTATTATCAAAAAAGAAAAAAACATAATAAAACTCACAAATAAACTGTCATAATGAATACTAAATTATTTAGAAAACTGCCAATCTTGCAATCCAACGTGAATAAAATTTTATCCAGGTGAGATCCATTCAAACGAGTACGACTTTCTGTCATAATGGCTCCAGCTCGTGAAAAAAGCTTCTCCGAACTCACTGAAGTTGCTGGAATAATTAAATATTTTTTCATCAGGTTAAGTAGCCTAATATAAATAATAGGAAAACGAATTTTATGTCTTCCCACGCATGCAAAAGATGTGCTTTGAGAGGAGATACTTGATTTGAAAGGTATAGTCCAACCTCGTCGCTTTCCCCTTCAGTTGACCTCTGACGTGTTGCATGAGCCAGTTGTTTATGTTGAGTCCAGATAGCCATTGTGTCAGTTTCCGATTCCGAGGCGTTTGTTGATGGGCACGGGCTGTCATTTGCGTTTATTGTCCTTCGGATGTACGAAATCGCACGGGCGCAGGCATTGGGAACCGTAAAGTGGATGTTTTTAACCAACTTAAAAAAGGAGGAGGTTCTCAGTTCGTCTTGAACTTTTTTTTATGTATGTCACCTCATAACTCGAAGACGGCTGGACCGATTTGGAATTTTTTTTATTCGTTTGACAGGGTATACTTTCTAATTGGTCCCATTGTTAAGAAATCAGGATCTGATGATGGGATCCTGGAGTAATCGAGAGGGAACTCTTCAAATATTCTAGGCAACACCTATAGCGTTTTGAGTATTTCTAATAGTACCTTGTGCAGTTGTTCTCAAAAAGCACTATTTGGGGAAGTGGAACTTATGATGAAGACCACAGGTGGCCACCGAAACTACTCAATAATGAGTACTTCGTGGATTGCGATTCGATTTCTTGAATATTTAAGCACTTTATGCTCGTCACAATGCATATGGTGTTGTAGAGCTGATGGTGAAGTACCAGGAGAACTCCTCAAAAATTAACGGCTCTGCATCGGGAAAAGCAATATTTTGTAAAAGGTGATCAGTAATTCACATTTTGGCTTTTGTAACTAGATAAATTACAAACCGACCCACTAAAAAGCGTGAAAAGAAAATTATAGCAAAAAATAAAACCGACTTCCATATCAAAACACTACAAAGCCAAAAATAACTTTAATTTCGGAAGGCGGTGTAAATAAAACAGAAAATACAAAACCAATAACACCGACTTATAGTAAATAGTTTATTTCAGGAACAAAAACACAAAACTAGATACAACAAGTCAAACGATGTTAGCTGCAAAAGTATAAACTGTAGCGCAGTTAACAACGCCCCAAAAGACAATGAAATTGGGATATGTTTAGAAGTAGTAATATAATGTAAGGTGAAAGTGTGGATGTATGGGTGAGTGTAAATGTGGTGTGTAAGGGGTGTATGTGGAATGTGAGTTGCGAAGTTTTGTTGGGCTGTGTGATGGATGTGTTACACTTCCAAGAGCTACTCAGTCTCCGCATAATTTTGTGATTTTAACCAAGAATCTACTATCTTTTTGCATTTGCATTTGGTTAATGGGTAGATGTGTAAGATTTTATTTAATTTATTGTATAATTTTGAGCTTGTGTGTTTGAAATGACGACTTGCAGCTACGGTCCGACGAGACTCAGTATTACAAACCCTATTCGAGCGGCGCGCAGTACAACATTTTGGATCAAATTTAATTTGGCTGTGTTTACGAAGAATAGTTTGAAGTATAAATAATTGTCTTACGGTGAGGACCTGGCAGAGGGTATATAGAGAGGATGTGGGATATCGGATCGGTTTCCTTGCCAGTACCTTAAGGACAGCTCTTTGCGCACGTTCTTATTTTTGGCTTTGTAGTGTTTTGATATGGAAGTCGGTTTTATTTTTGCTAAAAAGTTTTTTTAAATCTTGGATCAAGCAGGGTGGAGATAAATAGTATCGATACTTTCTAAAAGAATCGATACTTCTATAGTATCGGAACAAAAGTATCGATACCTTGTGGTATCGATACTTTTTGCGTATCCCTACACGCAGCACAGCAGTCAATCGCTCAATCACTACGCCAAACCATGTCGTCAAAAGATGATGGTGCCATGATCATAATGATGTAAATCAACAATTTTGGTTAAGGTTGGACCAGTCAAGCGAGCTGTAAACACTTCCGCATTAGACAATTAATATTTATTTATTAGTAGGTACAGCTACATACCCACATCACATGCTATCACAACAACTGTACAACTGCATAGGTGTAACCAGGTGTAACCTTGGGACCCGGAAAAATCATTAAAACCTGAACTTAATTTATTGTTGAAATGAAGATGATATTCATACCGTGCAAGTTTGTGGTCTCCTCGGGGTCAGCGCGGATGTCGTAGAGCTCCCACTGCGGCCGGTAGTAGTACTGCTGCAGCGTCTTGTACCACGGCAGCGCCTGCTTGCTGCGCGTGCGGTTCAGCACATCCTGGAACAGGAGATACCATTCTGATGATATACGTAAGATCCCGATGGAAGGTCACTAGGCTGGGACGATCCCTTACCTGGAATGTAGGTGAGACGTATAGATCCTGGTCAATGGGGAAGGGCATCCCAAAGTTGAGGTTGTGTATCAGCTTGTACCGCCGCGTACGCACTGCACGCATCGGGTAGTACATTGTGATCTCGTGGTGAGTCTGTGACGCAAATATTGCTTCCTCTTCCGAGTATGGCGGTTCTAGAAAATAAATACCTCATGAAAATACTTACTATATTAAAATACATACTATTTTTTTGCCACAAACCACTGGTGTCAATGAAATAACTTCATAATTTAAGTATTTAGTAGGTACTAACACGATCTTTAACTAAGTTCAGATAAGGTTTAGAATTGCGTTTGCAAGTCAGTTCTAGAACAATCTACAATTTATCCTTCTAACTACTAACCTTTTTCCAATATCGGTAGCAAACTCTTTGGCCTATCCGACTGCATGATATCATTGCTGTCTTCTCCAAATGGTATGTTGAACCAGTCCATAACGGTAGGTAGTACGTCCAGCAGGCTGACCATGGTGTAGGAAGCCTCGTTCTTTCTCGTGTGAGGCTTCGGCGAGGCGATGATCATCGGCTCCCGCAGACCAGGGTCGTAGAAGTTGGTGCGGCCAGACGGGAAAGGAATGCCGTTGTCTGAGGTAAATATAACCAATGTGTCGTCCAAGTGCCCAGCGTCTTGCAGCTCTTTGAGCACCAGACCAACACCTGTGAAATTATTTAGGGTTAAATTGCTAATCTTTACAGAACTATTTAAGCTTGACGCGATCCACACACGTACCTTGGTCGAGTCGCGACATTGTCGTGTATTGCGCGGCGATGTCTCTTCTGGCAGCTTCCGTATCCTGAGTGCGTTAGAAAAATCATATGATACACACATTTGGCAAGTTTTCGATAAGTTTATGTGTACATGTCTCGTTGTTACCTGAACAAAATAAGGCAGCTGGACTTGCTCCCACTGGTAGTAGATGGGGTGCCAGTCGGGTATGAGCCCCATTCCCTCTTCGCCGGATCCGAACCGCTCGCAGAACGGACCAAACTGCGGATCCGTGTGGCCACACCGGTGTGGGTCGTGGAAACTCACGTACAACAGGAATGACCTGAAAATTGAGCTTCGTATACGTATGAGCCGCATCACATCATGACCTAGCACTTTCATCACTTAGCTCACGAATCCTTAGACAACCTCAGTTGTTTGCTAATGATGGAACAAGCTCGTATCCAGCCACGCACAGTGTTTTACGAAGAGTTTTAGGATTCGATTTGGCAACAAAACACTGTCTAACAATAGCAGGCGATATCAGGGTGCTCGGCATAGGCGTGGTTGCACCAAACGAGTCCCGTCAGTATGAGACCGCTCGATCAGTTTTTGTTTCACCAAATCACCATAATTCCTTTTAAATTGTAAGGTGTAATGTGCATGAAATGCTTAAAGTAAGTAACTGTTTCAGGTATTTTAATACGGATTATTACCTACATTCCGTCTAAATAGGTTTCCAATTAACACTATGCACCCATTTTTTAAAAATGGAAATCTATTATTCACATAAGTTTATCCTCCTCAGGTAAAAACCACATGAAAATCCGTTTAGTGGTTTTTGAGATATACGCGAACATGCAGAGAAACAGACGCGGCGGGAGACTTTGCTTTATATGTATTATTCATGCACTGAAGTACCCTTGAATTGTTTGTGAAGTCTATATAATAATATTCCGTATAAATAGCCATACGTACTTTTTTATAGCGATATTTCATATGTTTGACTTTTCAATTAAAAATGATACCTCCACCCTTCCTAGATCTCGATACACAAAGTGATCCTATAAGTGTTCCGTTTTTTTCCTTTTAAGGTACTTACATCCAGACAGCACCTTAAGGCCGCGTGTCCACGGCAAGAAAAATCGCCGGGTCTATGCAAGAATTCGTGTCGTTTCTACACACGACTAGTGTACACTGCATCGGCGCTGCACAAGACAAAAATCTTGTCTGCGCCAGACACTACGCGATCTGTAGGGGGCGGGGGGCGGTGAGTACAGTGCCCGTGTGGACCTGTGTTGTTTACGACAGTTTGTTTACGTTTTTATAAAAGGAAAACGAAGTGATTTTCATCTATATCTATATCTATATCTATACTTATAATAAATCTGTAGAGAGGTCAATTCTGTACATGAAATATATTTACAAAATAACTATCAGGGGGTGATTAGGGATCGATACTGATGCCAAAAATACAATCAGTAAAATTTTTGTCTGTCTGTCTGTCTGTCTGTCTGTCTGTATAACCGTTATAGAAACAAAAACTACTCGACGGATTTTAACGAAACTTGGTACAATTATTTTTCATACTCCTGAGCTGGTTATAGTATACTTTTCATCACGCTACAATCAATAGGAGCAGAGCAGTGAAGGGAAATGTTGGGAAAACGGGAGAAGTTACTACATTTTTTAAGCTTCCGTCGCGTGTGCAACCTTAATGGTTAAAGCTACACAGAAATTATTTATGACGGAAATGTTCTCCTTAAAATTATATAAAAAATATCCCACGACAGCATATATCTATCTTTTATGGTTGACTCACAATAACACGTGTAACTCCCGATAGCTTAGCAGTTCGAAGCTTTCTGATTATTATTCTGCTCCGAAATTTAAAACCACCACAACTTTGCAATGGAACTCGGCTAAAAGTAACCCAGTTGCAACAAAATATAATCGAGGCTCAAATTTTAACAGGTTGCGGTGCAGGAGAAACCGTCTTTATTCCCAGAATTCCCATAATACTAAATAATTTTCCATTCCAATTTAAAAGAACGCAATTCCCAGTATCGGTGTGTTATGCAATGACAATTAATAAGGCTCAAGGGCAGACTTTTCGTGTTGCTGGAGTAGATCTCGGTGTCAGTTGTTTCTCGCATGGTCAGTTGTACGTCGCTCTTTCCCGGGTTAGCAATTCTAGAAATCTTTATGTTCACGTGTCGGACGGGTCAACTTTCAACATAGTTTACCCGGAAGCTTTGCGCTGAAGTATTTTCGTTCTATAGGTACTTAAGCCTCATGTGAACGTTATCTAAACAATATTACCAATACATTGACTTAACAACACACAAGGAGTTACACGCTGACGGAGTCGCGGGCACAGCTATTAACAATAATATTGTGCGGTTCTGTATTGCGATATTTTTCAACAGTATTATAGATTGACATATTATATTTCCCTACTAAATTACGAAAGTTAATCTGTCTGTTATATCAAAATCACTGAACCGTGAGGAACTACTACTTTTTTTACTTACTAGGCTACTTGAACGAAGTCACGGGCAACAGCTATCTATATTAATAATATAAGGCTGAAGAGTTTGTTTGTTTCTTTGAACGCGATAATCTCAGGAACTACTGGTTCGAATTGAAAAATTAATTTTTAATTAAATAGTCAATTTATACAGAAAGGCTATAGGCTATATATCATTACGCTAAGGCCAATAGGAGCGGAGCGCCAATGAAGAATGCTTCAAAATCGGGGTTAAATTTAACGTTAGCCCAAAGTAACTATTCCACGCAGACGAAGTCGCGGGCAAAAGCTAGTACGAAAATAAAGGACGAACTTTTCCTCATACTGTCGCAGTTCAAAGTAGAAGTTAGCAAACTCATGTTTTTGACTTAACATAGGATGCACCCAATATTTTCTCTTGGAGTTAGTTTTCTTTTTAAATTTTCTATAGGTACATATAATAGGCAATCACCATTTTTTTTTTCGTGGTAGTCAACATTATTTCCCACAGTTCACAACACAACACGAAACGATGTACACCCTACAATGTCTAAATCATGACTGAACGAAACAATTCGTACCGTGTACATACTAGATTTTTTCTTGTCTGCTACAGACACGACATTCTTTCGTGCACAGACCTGACAAAATTCTTCTCATGTACATGAATATTTTCATCATGTCTGTAGCCGACACGAAAAATTTCTTACCGTGGACACGCGGCCTAAAAGTACCTACCTAGAGTGAGGGTCTTCACTGTACTAACTCCAAATAAACAGTATCTTGTTCTTTATCCTCTTTTTTTTTCAAAGATAACTAGCAATGTGGGTATAATCCTCATTACTAGCAATCTTGTTCATCAGCCCTCCAACAAAGCGAAACACTTGTGTGTTGAGTTGAGTAGATCTTACTTGTTGTCCTGTTTAGCTTGAGCGAGGAACTCTCTGGCGAGCAGCTTGATGTGCGTGATGTTGCGGCCGACCTGGTTCACATGGTTGTTCTCCTCCGTCTGCTCGAAGTCGAACTTGTACGCTGCAGCAGGCCCCACGTCCTTCTTACCGATAATACCTGTAAACATAACTCTTTACATTTGCATTTTGATTTTTATTTTACTAGCTTCTGCCCGTGGCTTCGCCTACTTAGAAGGTATTTTTTTCTGCAAAAGTCTATAGCCTTTGTCGTTCCCAAAGGTCTAATCTATCTCTGTACCAAATGTCATCAAGGTCGGTTAAGAAGTTTATGAGTTAAAGGGTAACAAACAGAGTTAGGTACCCACTTTCGCATTTGTAGTAGGCCCGAAGTATGTAAAACCCGCCAAGTTTTTCAGATTCGTCTAAAAATAATCAAGCAAACAAACAGCTGTACTGCTTCGACTTACCAGTCATAACATCGTGCTTGGCGAGCAAGTTGGGCATACTGTCGACGTTGTCGAATGAGTTGAAGTGGTGCTCAGCGCGGTGCAAGCCGTACATGCCGTTCTGGTGGCTCGGAGTGCCCGTCAGCAGCGCCGCGCGACTGCGGGAATGACGTTATGCTTATCATCTGAGATTGCGGGAATCTTCCAACGAATTACCGCAGCCAGCCACAAGGGCAGCTGAAGGAGCAGGCTGGGTTATTAGTCAGTAGAAGTCTGACACTCCCTTCCGCTCCACACAGAGTGGGAGGAGCCTTTAGATAAAAGATTATTAAATCAAGTGATACTTAGCTGAAAGCTCGGATCAAGAAGTGAATTCCTTAAATGGTAAAAGAGCATTACTTACCTACCTCTCAATATAATATTTACATCCTTTCTCAATCATACATTTGTTTCTTTTTTATTACCTGCATAATTATATTACTTTAGGGTTGTACTGGTGGCCATAGCTTCATCTTCATGTATTAATCTGTATCTATACTAGTATTATAAAGCGGAAGAGTTTTTTGTTTGCTTGAACGCGCTAATCTTCGAAAGTACTGGGTGGATTTGGATGCAGTTTGGTATGGAAGTAGCTTGAAGCTTGAGGAAGGTTATAGGCTACTTTTTACGCGACTGCAAAAAAGGAGAGTTATGTTTTTACCGTGATAGAATCCACGGGAGCGAAGCCCCGCGTGAGTACTAGTTATTATATATATAGCAAAAACCTTGGCGAACAGCTGCTGACTGAAGTGAAGGCATTGTTGAACAGTAAGCCGCGCTTTGCTAGCGCGTCGATGTTCGGAGTCTGACATATCTTGTTCAAGTATGAGCCTAGCTCGAAACCTCCATCGTCCGCTGCAACATAAATAATATTGAAAGAAGGAAATACGACTAACTAACACCCGCTAAATGCCCGCCACATTATTCGTACAATTAAGGGGAAGTCCGGGCGTAGGGTGAACATCATAATATTAGTAAGTAATTAATTATAACAAACAACAGTTTACAAATGTTTGTGTACTGCGACCATTAGCACCGATCATTTGTGTGGGCGTGAGAGTGAATGTGTGAGATGTATCGGTATTTATTTGTTTTTGCGATTTGGAAGGCAGTGAGGAATGAAAGGGACAATTCCGCTTATTGTTTCAGAACAGAATAGGTCAGAGAACTGAACCTCTTATGTGTAATAGATTTACACTTACTTGAAGTAAGGGGTTAAATGTTTAAAATCCAATTTATTAACCGGCTTCAAAAGGGAGGAGGTTCTCAGTTAGTTGGATTTTTTTTTTTTGTTATACTGATCAGACGATGACAGGTCTATGTTTCTGCCTACTCTGTTATTTTCGTAAGATTGAGTTCAGAAGCAAACTGTGTCTTATCCTATGTACTTGCAACAGAACAGAGCATCTAGCAAATATACAAAAATGTTTGGACAGCTTTGTATGCACAGTTTTAATTCTTTATGCTCTATTTAATTCAGAACTTTTTTTTTTTCAACTGGCAATCTGATATCATAATCATAGAAGTATCCACGATTCCAGGCTAACAAATTACACAGAGTACAATATATACATACCTACCTACCTACGAGTTGAGCAGTAGTTTTAAAATAAATATATAATAATGTAAATTAGTAAATATATACTGCAGAATCATACATAGCAAAACGGCTCTTGAAAAATCCCATGATAAATGACACGTACTAGCTGTCAAACTGATAAACACTAATCATGAACTTGGAAACTCGATTGAAGGAATGTTACTCACCAAATAGAATAAGAACATTTCTTGATTTAGCAGTCTTATCAGATAATACCGTTGCAGTCACAAACATACACAATAACAATACGTAAACAGAGCCTGGAGCGCTCGCCATGTTGTCCGCCCGGCTGATAACAAAGTAGTTATTTGACGTGTCTCAGTGAAGTGTTGGCACTTGGCACCTAACGGTTACTGCCGGTGCCCTACTTAGACCGGCTTCGCTTTGCCTCCAAAATTCAAATAATCATTTGAGTGAGATTTAAAATACAATGGCTAATCGGAAATCTATTCTGTATCTTTTCGACGTGGACGGCACCCTTACCAAGCCGCGCCAGGTTATTTCTGAGGAACTGAAGCAATTCTTGTTGGATAAGGTGAAATCTAAAGTGGCCGTAGGTCTCGTCAGTGGATCAGATTATGTCAAGGTAGCTGAACAAATGGATGGAGCTGAAGTGGCAGCTAAGTTTGACTATGTGTTCTGTGAAAATGGTGTGGTGCAGTATCGCGGCGGCAAGCTGATCAGTTCTGAAAGTATCCATAGTCATCTAGGAGAGAAGTTGCTACAGAGAGTTATCAATTTTGCACTGGGTTATATGTCCAAGATTGAGTTACCAGCCAAGCGAGGTAACTTCGTTGAGTTCAGATCAAGTATGATCAACATCTGCCCTGTCGGGCGGTCCTGTAGCCAGGCAGAGAGAGATGAGTTCGTAACATTTGACTCTGTACATTCGGTAAGACAAAAGTTTGTAGATGCATTAAAAAGTGAATTTGGAGATTCTGGCTTGATATTTGCTCTTGGAGGACAGATCAGTGTGGATGTATTCCCAACTGGCTGGGATAAGACCTACTGCCTGAACCACGTAGCAGACCAAAAGTTTGATGAAATCCATTTCTTTGGAGATAAAACAATGCCAGGTGGTAATGACTATGAGATCTACAATGACTCGCGGACAGTTGGCCACAAAGTTATATCTCCTGAAGACACAAAAGAACAACTTGTGAAGTGCCTTAATATTGAGTAACACTGTAATATTTATATATTATACTGTAAAAATAGTAATATATATCAGAAACCATAATGTATATTTTTTTTGTGTGCTTTTATTATTTTTGCTAATTACATGAAAACAGCATTAAACTGTTATATACTGTTAATGATAACCTTGTAGATAAGCGTAACAGGATTGTTCTAGTTATCAATAACATGAAATGAATTCTAACACAAATATATACTAATAATTTGTCCTTTCCATTTCTATTATTATTCTATTCTCATTACATTTTAATATAGTCAATTCCAAATGTAATATTTTTCTATTAAAAAAAAATATATTTGCTACAACAGATGTTATTATACTTTTAGAAATTAACAAATAAAAATAAGTAATTTTTTATATTTATTTAAAAAGTATATAACTATAAAAGATTCAATGCCTTATAATATATATATATATAATAAGTATCAAAAATATGTACTATAGTTTATACAACATCTTTATAAAATTTAATTATAATACTTATTGATATGTTGGAATTGCCTACACCTAATTATAATTAGTATTAAGCTTCAGTGACCCTCGTAAATAGGCTTCCTCTTCTCCATAAAGGAAATCATGCCCTCTTTCCGGTCTTTTGTGGGAATGTTTATTTCATAGCACTTCTGTTCTACTTCATAGCCATCCTTGATGCTGAGCTGTATGCCTTCATTGATGGCCTGTTTGGCACAACGGAGTGCAATAGGTGCATTTAGTATAATCTCTCGTGCAATGCTTAGTGCTCTTTCCAGTGCTGCATTATTTGAGCTGCTCTGTGGTACTGCATGGTTGACTATGCCTGTAATTTATAACATAGTTTATTATATACTTTATTGTATATACAATTGTCCCTATATATATAGCACATACAGCACAAAGTAATCCTCATCAGTTGGTCTACAAAACCTACCTAAATCCTTGGCTTCTTTGCCACTAACTATTCTTGAAGTGTATATCAGTTCTTTAGCAATATTGATGTTGACTGCTCTGGGCAGTCTCTGTGTGCCTCCCGCACCAGGAATAAGGCCTCTGCCGGTCTCTACTAGCCCCAGCTTGGCAGTCTCAGACACTACCCTAATGTCACATGCCAGGGCTAGCTCTAAGCCTCCCCCCACGGCTACACCTTCAATAGCTGCTATTGTAGGCATGGGCAAATCTTCTATTTCTATGAATGTGGCTCTCAGTCCTTTGACAAACCTGGCTACTTCATCATCTGTCATCTTGAAGCGTTCTTTCAAATTGGCCCCTAAAATAAACCAATGCAAAATTAATTATTCAAAAGGCACAAAGTTCTACTTATACTATACAAGGCTCATTAAAAATATGTAGATGAGTGAATTGACATACAGAGCTAATAATATTATGTACCTAAAGTGTCAACAAGTGAAAGCAGTAGGTAGCAAATATGCTTCAGCCAACAAATTAATTTAAAATCCTGTTAGAATCTTACCAGCACAGAATATGCCAGGTACCATGCTGTGCAGTATGACAACAGACACCTTGGTGTCCTCTTTGATCAATTGATTGACTTCTCGCATGGCTTCAATCATGTCGAAACCCAGCGCATTGCGGTCTTTAGGGCTGTTTAGCCCGTACAGCGCGATGCCTCGGTCCGTCCCTAATAACTTCTCGTACACCACAGGGCTCACATTTTCAGTATACTGCTGGGTCTGAGCCGCTAAAAAACGCATCGACCCATTTTTAACTAATGAACTTAATCTAAACAGCCTTGGAATCAACATTCTCCTATAGAATAAGCTAGAAAAACAGTTAAATTACGGTACGGTACCTACACTAGCTACTACCTATAGTATTATATCACGAGAGCAAATAATTGAGTGATTCTTGATTATACTTATCACTATACAAGATAAACAAACTTCGAGTCGAATTCCGTCCGTAAAGTAATCAAGTTTATTAAATTCCGTGCCTGAGTGTTGTCAGTCCTGTGAAACTCCGAACAAATCTTTTTTATATGGGACTAGTACTCACGCGGGGCTTCGCTCCCGTGGATTCTATCACGGTAAAAACATAACTCTCCTTTTTTTGCAGTCGCGTAAAAAGTAGCCTATAACCTTCCTCAAGCTTCAAGCTACTTCCATACCAAATTTCATCCAAATCCACCCTGTACTTTCGAAGATTAGCGCGTTCAAGCAAACAAACAAACAAACTTTTCCGCTTTATAATATTAGTATAAATTTGTAACCTTCTTTAGCCAACATTCAGACACAAACGTCAAAATCTGAGGATGACCAACATTAAACCACTAAAACTGTAGATTTGTTGTCTGTGCAGACAAACATGTCTGCCTTCGCGTCGTCCATGTTTATGTTGTGATTTTTCTGTTTGTTTTTCCTTTTTCTTTATGATTTCGGAAAATAACATAACAAAATAATTTCAGTGATTGTATGTAAAACGTTGAATCGAGCATCCTCCTCTGTTTAACCCTCACATAGTTTTATCGAGATATTGACTCTTAGTGTAAGTGACTCTTGCGAGACTTATTTGTTTTTACTATGTGAACCATCATGGGTAAGGGTTACAGAAGATGTGAAGTTTGTGGTATCAAGGAGGCCTGGCATACTGGAAATAAGTTGTTTTTTTTCCAAGTTTCCAGTGGATCCAAACCGGTGAGTACCTATATGTTGATTTAACCACTCAATTTTCATGATTTTTCCATATTGCTAATAGCTGACCCATGCATACTTCGTTGGGTGGTAAACATTTATTTTTTGGGATAAATTATGCCTATGACACTCACAAGGAACGTGGATTTCTATTGATAAAAGAATTTTCGAAATTAGTTCTGTAGATCCAGAGTGTTGTAAATAGTTTTAATCTCCATACGTTAAACCTCTTATGTTGTATCTTAGCAACTGTTGTTGTCTGTCAGTTTTAAGAAAATGTCCTTATGATTTTTATGATCTTACTAAATACATATATATCTGCGCATATCTCTGAAGCTCCCTTTCGTTTTATTTCCAACACAGAGATTACGCTCCTACAACCTCACGAACTTTACCTGTTTAATATAAGTGTACATAAATTGTAAATATCCTATTGTGAATAGCATCATTCAAATTCTGTATTATGACCCTCTGGCCATCAATCAAGATTACAATATATTTTAGTATGTAGGTTAACTGCTAAATACTGTTAGAGTTAGAACTTTTTTGATAGTATTTTATTATCTATGATTAATCCTATGGTTGCCTAGTTACATTTTTGTTAATTAATATTCTGTCAATATAATATATACTTTTACTCTCATTATAATCGTTTATTTTAAAATCCAAAGCGCGACTCCAACATGGTAGCAGAGCGTGATTCATCAGTTTTTTTTAAACAAAGATTGAGTAGCGATTTGAGAGAGAAAAATTTCCTAAATATAATGCAAGCGTCAAGCTTCAAGATAGACATTGGCCATTTAGAAGGCAATGAAAATTGGGCAACATGGCGTTATAAAGTAATGCAGCTTCTCAGGGGCAGTATTGGCGGACTGGATGCAGTTGAAGGCAGGTTGAAAAAGCCTGTCCTGCCCAAAGACGCCACCCCACAAGAGATGGAAATATTTAAGGACAATTTACAAAAGTATAATGAGGCAGACAGCAGAGCCTTGCTATTGTTAACAGCAAACATGTCAGACGTGACCCTCCAAAAGGTTATGAGATTAGAGACATCAAAAGAAGTGTGGGATGAGTTACACCGTTTGTTTGATCGTTCTACAGATGATAAAACTTATACCTACTCTCTCGAATTCTTTCACTATTGCAAAGATCCGCAACATGATATGGGAACACATATTTCTAAAATAAAGAATTTATGGCATGACTTGACGATTGAGCTGATGAAGGAGTATAAGTGTGAATTACCTGAAGTGTTACTCATCTGTAAAATTCTAGACACGTTACCCGAGTCGTTCTTCCCATTTAAGTCAAGCTGGTTACTATTGTCAAAAGCTGATCGCAATATTGAGAATTTAACAGTACAATTATGCAACTTTGAAAAGTGTTGTAAATAGTTTTAATCTCCATACGTTAAACCTCTTATGTTGTATCTTAGCAACTGTTGTTGTCTGTCAGTTTTTAAGAAAATGTCCTTATGTTTTTATCATCTTACTAAATATATATATCTGCGCATATCTCTGAAGCTCCCTTTCGTTTTATTTCCAACAGGTTTTGGGCCCAGTCCATAGCTTTGTTGACGCTAAATTTGTAGGGAGTGAGTAGAATTTGTTTCTTCTCAAGATGCAGAAAAGTGAAACGGTCACCATACAAAAATTGATGGGCCAATCCAACTATGGAACATGGTCTTTTGCAATTCAAATGTTTCTAATAGATCATGATTTATGGGATTGTGTTGGAGAAACATTTGTTGTAGACACAGAAGCTGAGAAAAAGCGAGATGCCAAAGCACGAGCTAAAATATGCCTATTAGTTGCCGAAAACGTGTACCCCCTCATAACTAACGCTAAGACGGCACGTGAGACATGGTTAGCTCTGCAGAAAGCATATGCAGATGCCGGTTTGATGAGGAGACTCTCCCTTTTGAGAAAGATGTTCAGTTTGAAACTGTCAAGTTTTCAAAATATGGAAGCATATGTCACTGAAGTACAAGCAACTCAACAAGCCTTGCATAGCATTGGAGCAGCTCTAGACGACGAATTTGTCGGAATCATCATGTTGGCAGGTTTGACAGATTCATATAATCCATTAGTGATGGCAATCGAGCATTCTGGTGTGAAAATAACAACGGAGTCGATTATATCAGCGCTACTAAAGGAGGGTCAACGCCAGCAGTCCCCTGATGTTCAAAAGATTGATGATTCAGCATTGGTGACTCATACAGCTGCAAGTGGCAGTGGAGGACGGAATCGAAGAGGAGAGATTATTTGCCATTCTTGTAAGAAAAAGGGTCACTATAAGTGGCAATGCAAGCAGTTTAAGGTCAAGCGTCAAGATAAAAACTCGACCGCAAATATGTTGGCCAGTAATAATGTTAAATCGGACTTTTTAACTTTTTTATCTGCTCCAGGTAGCAGTGGTAGTTGGGTTATTGATTCTGGCGCTACGTCTCACATGACGCCTAATCGCACACTTTTGATTCCGGCTAAATCATGTTCCAAAATAATAACATGTGCAAATAATCAAAAGATAGTTTCGATCTCTGAAGGTCCTGTGAAACTGAGCCTGCGTCATGAGGGTCGTAAGTTGGGAATAAAATTAGATGATACTTTAGTCATTCCTGAATTAATAACCAATTTGATGTCCGTAAGTAAGCTTGCAGATCAAGGTAAAGTTTGCATTTTTGATAAAGATTATTGTAAAATTTTCGATTCTAATGTATTTGTAGATGGTAAACCTTTAATCTGCGCACCACGTAGAAACGGTCTTTATGTCGTAGATATGGATAGTGATGGGGCAACGGTCTTTTTAGGAGGTAAGGGTTCAGAAAATTTCGAACTGTGGCACCGTAGGTTGGGCCACCTATCTGCTCCTCAAATGGAGATTTTGAAAAAGATTGTCATGGGCCTACACTATGATAAAAGGGTTAAGAAAGATCCTTGTGTTCCTTGCAGTCAAGGGAAGCAGTGCGTGCAGAAGTTTGCTAGAAAAAAGAAAGGTTTCAGAGCTTCTGATATTCTGGAATTAGTTCATACTGATGTAGCTGGTCCTGTCAATGTGGAGAGTTATGGAGGTAATAGATATTTTCTATTGTTTGTCGATGATTTCAGCCGAAAGATTTTTGGATATATTTTGAAATCAAAGGATGAAGTGCTACAGAAGTTTAAAGAGTTTCAAGCTCTAGTAGAGAACCAGACCGGTAAGAAGCTTAAGCGGCTGAGAAGTGACAATGGGACAGAATATACTAATAAGGCTTTCCAGGCTCATTTAGCCAAGTGTGGGATAGTCCATCAGACGAGCGTCCCCTACACACCACAGCAGAATGGTGTAGCGGAGAGGAGTATTCGAACGATTACTGAGATGGCAAGATGTATGCTTCACGATAGTAATCTTGATAAGAAATTTTGGGGGGAAGCAGTTGCTACTGCGATTTATTTAAAGAATCGATCGCCGACTATGGCTCTTGTGAGAAAGGTTCCCGAAGAAGTCTGGACAAACTGCAAGGTGGATGTGTCAAACTTGAGAGTGTTTGGCTCCACAGCACAGGTACTTATAAAGGATGGTAGTCGAAAGAAGTTCGACTCAAAGACCTGTGAGCTTGTTTTCGTTGGTTATAGCGAAACCACAAAAGGGTATCGATTTGTTGACTTACAGAATCCGCGTCGAATAATAACCGCACGTGATGCTGTTTTTAATGAGATGACCAAGACAACCAACCTGGAGGATGAATCGCTAAGTGGTAAGCATTCTAATGCGACTTCTAAGATAAAGTCAGTCGAAGTCAAAATTCCTTTGTCTGCTAAGTTGGACTCTGATGAGGAGAGAAGTAGTAGAGAATTAGAAGAGTCAGGAACGACGACGTCGGCAGAAAATACTACTGAAGAATATTTTCATGACTCTTTGGATTCGGAGTTTCCGAATCTAGTGGTGAATTCTGAACCAGTTGGGGAAGAGCAGCCTGTTGCTAGGCGCTATCCTATCAGGATTCACAAACCTAAAAGATATGATGACATGGTATATAATTACCACATACAAAACGATCTAAACCCAAGCTCGGTTAAAGAAGCGATGGAGCGTTCTGATAGGGATTTATGGAAAAAGGCCATGAAAGAAGAATATGATTCCCTGATGGAAAATAAAACCTGGGAATTAGTTGATCGTCCAAAGGACGTTAACGTTGTAAAAAGCAGATGGCTATTCAAATTAAAAATTGGTGCTGATGGCACAGTCCAACGGCACAAAGCCCGACTCGTCGCGAAGGGGTATTCGCAAAAGTTTGGAGAAGATTACACAGAAACTTTTGCTCCCGTTGTTAAGTTATCTTCGATTCGTTTACTGCTGGGTTTGTCTGCAGAAATGAACTTAAAGGTGCACCATATAGACGTTACCACAGCGTTCCTTAACGGCGATTTGGAGGAAGATCTGTATATGGAACAGCCTGAGAGTTTTGTCTCGAAGATTAACCAGGGCAAAGTATGTAAGCTGAAAAAGGCAATATATGGCCTTAAACAAGCTGCACGTTGCTGGAACGTGAAGGTACATGACCACATTATTAAAAGTGGATTTTCTAGGTCAAATTATGACTCTTGTGTTTACATTAAAAAGGGGAAGGACTCCATTCTTGCTATTGCATTATACGTCGATGATTTTTATATTTTTGGAAGCCTATTGAAGGATATTGAGGACACCAAGAAGGCAATAGCAAAGGCTTTCAAGATAAAAGACTTGGGAGAGGTAAAAGATTGTTTGGGAATCAATATTTCTCGGACTGATGGGGAGATTCACCTTTCTCAGGCCAATTTTGTAAAGAAGATCCTAGAAAAATATGGAATGCAAGATTGCAAACCCGTAGTCACTCCAATTGAGCCTAACCTACGGCTTGCAAAAGGGGAGAAGACTGAGGATCTTCGCTACCAGGAAATAATGGGTTCTCTTATGTATTTGTCCTGTGGTACAAGACCGGACATAACATTCGCTGTCAGTTATTTAAGCCAATTTAACTCGTGTTGGTCAAACGAACACATGGTGGCACTGAAGAGGGTACTAAGGTACCTGAAAGGTACTATGGATTACAAATTATCTTTTAAAAGGACTGGTAAACCGTTGGTTGCGTATGCCGACGCAGATTGGGGGAGTAATGCGGATGGGCATTCGTTTACCGGCTATGTTCTTGTTTTTGGTGGTGCTGCAGTGTCATGGCAAGCACACAAACAGCTATGTATTGCGCTGAGTACAGCTGAAGCTGAGTACATCGCTATTTGTGAGGCTTCCAAAGAAATAGTTTGTGTTAAGGGTCTTTGTGAAGAACTGACAGGAAATTTTGTAACTATTGATATGTTTAGTGATAGCCAAAGTGCCAATAAGATGGTCTATAATCCTATTGGTAAAAGGTCTAAACATATTAATATAAAATACCACTATGTTAAGGAGTTAGCTGAATCCAAAGTGATATGCATCAAATACTGTGAAACTGGTTCTATGCCAGCTGATGCCCTAACTAAAGGTTTGGGCAGTGTTAAGTTTAAGTTTTGTTTGCAACGTATGGGGATTCAGTGGGGGTGTTGTAAATAGTTTTAATCTCCATACGTTAAACCTCTTATGTTGTATCTTAGCAACTGTTGTTGTCTGTCAGTTTTTAAGAAAATGTCCTTATGTTTTTATCATCTTACTAAATATATATATCTGCGCATATCTCTGAAGCTCCCTTTCGTTTTATTTCCAACAAAAAGTCTCTTGCAAGTCAACATAATCAGGCTGGATCTACTGAAGCTACTCCAAATAGCAATAACAAGTTTATCAAAAAGAAATGCAGCTATTGCGGAAAACTAGGCCACAAGATTAAGAAATGTCATAAATGGATATCAGATGGTAGACCACCAAAACCTTCTACTTCTTCCACTACTGAAGCCAAAGTAAGCACTATATTGATGTACGTTGAAGACGAACAAGAAGTAAATATCGGATAACGATGTGGACAGTTGGTACGTTGATAATGGAGCGACCAATCATGTAACAAATCGAAGAGATTTTTTCACTACTTTCGAAAGCTGTAACAGTAATACTTTGACTACTGCTAATGGAGCCACAGTTGGTGCTCTTGGTAAAGGGACTGTACATCTGACGGCTTTTATCAATAATAAAATGCAAGACATAACGCTTAATGAAGTTTGGTACGTACCTGCAATAAAAAAGAATCTTTTTTCAGTTCTGGCTGCCCAAGATAAACTAAATAACAGTGTCTTTACCTCTGAAAGAGAAACTTGCTCATTAAAAGTGAATGGACAGGTTTACCTAGTAGGAAAACGCTCTAAAAATGGAGGACTGTATAAGCTCAATGCAAATACAGTTATTGGCAATAGCACTGAAGAAGTGAACGTATTGTCCAAGTCCAGTCTTCAACTTTATCATGAGAGATTTGCTCACCAGAATAAACGACATGTTAAGAAAGTTATCGAACAAGAACTAGGTATTAAAGTACCACTTGATTCCGAGTTTTGCACTGGGTGTATTTATGGAAAGACACATAGAAAGAAATTTGGAACAAGAGTGCAGGCTAAAGAACCTGGAGAAATACTGCATGCTGATGTTTGTGGACCTTTTCCTTATTCTTTTAGTAAGTACAGATACTTTGTTATCTTCAAAGATGACTTCAGTAAATTTAAATATGTCTACTTCTTGAAACATAAGTCTGAAGTTTGTGAAAAACTCAAACAAGTTCTTCAAGAAAGTAAAACAGCTGCTTATGTCCTCAACAGGACAGGACCTTCAAGCGTTGATGGAAAGTCACCTTATGAACTATGGTTAAATAGAAAACCATCTATAAAACATTTAAAAGTAATTGGATGCGAATGTTACGCCCATGTCCCCAAACAAAAGTGAACTAAGTTATCCAAAAAGGCTCAAAAATGTGTATTGATCGGTTACGAAGGTGATGACGGATACCGTTTGTTAAGCTTCAATAAAAATGGTAAGCCTACTCTTGTAAGATCCAGAGATGTTACATTTAATGAGTCAGCGTTAAATCCAATTGGTCTTGACGATCCTGAAGAATATCAGGAATATCCTTCAGTTGAAGTTCATTATCCACTTACTACACCTTCGATGTGTGATGCAAGGGAGGATAAACGCAATGTAGACAGCTCTGACAACAGTCTAAGCTTAACTGTGCCTCCTACATCTCAAGGTTTTGCTGAACCATTACAAGAGTTTCCAGAAGCTTCACCACTAAGCTCACCTCGCTATGAAGATGCTTTAGTTGACGAAGATAGTGCTGACCTTACTCCAATACCGGAAAACATAGAGGACTTAGCAAATGAAAGTTCTAGAATGATCTTACGAGATAGAAATCAGCTGAAACTACCGCAAAGATTCCATGACTATGCGATGTCAGCGTATGATGATATAAGCACGTTTATTGAACCTAAAGTTTATAAAGAAGCCATCAATAGTGCTCAAAAGGAACAATGGTTGAAAGCTATGGACAATGAGATTAAATCACTGGCTGAAAACAAAACTTGGATTTTGGTAGACTTACCCAAGGGTCGTAAGCCAGTTTCATGCAAATGGGTCTTCAAAGTAAAGACAAATGCCGATGGAAGTCTCGATAAGTTCAAAGCTCGACTAGTGGCTCGGGGTTATACACAAAAGAAAGGCGTTGATTATGATGAAACGTTTAGTCCTGTCGCGAAAATGACAACGGTTAGGACGTTACTAAGCATTGCTGCAAATGAAAGCATGATACTCGCCCAATTTGATGTCTCGACCGCATTCCTTTATGGTTCGTTAAATGAAGAAATTTACATGAATCAACCTGACGGCTATAATGATGGATCTAAGAAGGTGTGTAGATTAAAGAGAAGCTTATACGGTCTTAAACAAGCTCCTCGATGTTGGAATAGATGTATGGTTGATTATTTGAAAAACATTGGATTTAAACAGTGTGATACAGATACATGCCTATTTATTCGTAATCGTTCAAACGATAAGATTATCCTTGCGCTATACGTTGATGACGGTCTTATAGCTGCATCAAATCCAAAAGAATGTGATAGATTCATATCTGAGTTAAAACGAAGATTTAAAATCACAACGAAAGATGCGTCATATTTCTTGGGTTTGGAAATTATGAACGTGAATGGTGATATCACAGTGACACAGAAGCATTACGCACAGAAAGTGTTGGATCGCTTTGGGATGGCTGATGCTAAACCTGCAACTACTTCTATTATAAAAGATGGACAGGATGGACTCCTGGCAAAGGATTCAGTAGAACCTGTGACATTTCCATATAGCAAAGCTGTTGGTGTTCTGGCATATCTAACAGTCGGAACCAGACCTGACCTGGCATATGCTATGAGTGTAGTGTCCAGATCACTAGAAAACCCAAACAAAGATGATATTCAAAGATTGAAACGTATTTTACGATACATTAAAGGAACTTTGGATTATGGAATCACTTATCAGAAAAAGTACAATAGTGGTATATTGGACTGTTACAGTGATTCCGACCACGGAGGCGATAAAACTACACTCCAACAAATACCATGTTTTTAGCATGATTACAAGAAACTAGGTTCTATATACTACATTCAGAGAGTCTGAGACATTTCATTATCTACCTGTGATATCATTATGTAAAATATGGTGAAATTGGTGATTATTCTAGAATTTCATATTCCAAGAAACTATTCCATTTAGTAGAACTGATCGTGTAAATTAGCTGTTTTCATAACTGAATTGGTGACTTCAAAAACTCCACATGTTAAGATTATTTCAGACTATTCTATTATATAATAATAGCATATAATTCATAGCACAACAATATCACTCACCGTACATTTCACAGTTCACACTGCTATAAATACTTTATCTTATTAATGTTTTGTGAGTGATATTTCTTTGTATGCTATGAACTACTCATTTATGAATGGAGTGATTATTTCATACTTTAACATTCGGTAGATAGGTCTATGTTTATAAAATATGATACTGGCACTTAAACTCACTTCTGGGAAAATGTAACATGTCGAGTTTTTTAAATCACTGATTCAAGTTTAAATCACACTTAATAAATTCATAGTTAATAATAACTTTTTAATATTTTGTATCTTCCAGTTGTTGAGAGTGGCTAAAAGCAGTTGGTAATGAAGAAATGGTGCATCTACCAATAGAAAAACTGCATGAGCAGCGAAATGTATGTGCTAACCACTTTGGAAAAAAGGATTTTAGCAAAAAGGGAAATCGTCTGAAAAGACATGCAATCCCGTCTTTGAATTTGATGGCCTTACCTCTCACTGACGGACAATTGGCAGAATTTCCACAACATGTGTATCAGCATTCAGAGTCAAGAGGTAAATATAATACGATTAAGTGTCCTGTATAGAATGAATTTTCAAGTGTGAAATACCTGTGGAATATCAAAAAACGCTGAAACGAGTCTCGAGGCTGATTTTGAACCAAAAACACAAGTGAATATATTTGGCATTTAAAGGGATTAATAGTTACTTATAGATATACATATTAATAACCATTTATCATCATCATAATTAATGTGGGATAATATCCGACCACCACCCAGGCAAAGCTTATCATTTAAAATATTTGTCAAATTCATTAGAGTTAAAAATTAAGATGCTACTTCTATTTCAAATTTAAAAAAAACCAGTGAACCTTGAATATCTGGTAGATCCCAAAACTAGTTTCAAATTATAATGTATCATTTTAGATCTTTTGCCTGGAGCAGTGCCATCCACAAGCCAGCAATTGAGACATATCCTCAACTCAAGGGGCTGGCCCAAAATGGTAAATATTTTAAATAAAATCACCAAATTCTTTTAATATTACATTCTCAACAAATTATACGTAAAAAAAAACGTTTGCTATTCCTTTACTAATTACTATTTGCATTTCTTATTTTTTTTTTCATAATTGGTATGCCTTGGCCTCGGACAGTCTGTCCCACCTATAGATGCTGGCGGGAAACATTCCGAATCATTCCCGTCGAATACTTCGGAAGTATTCTGAAATATTCCGAAACTTTGGGAATATTTCAACTGTCAAAAAAAAATCAGGAAAATCGACCTTTGAAGTCTGTTAATATACCAAAACCTGCTCCTAAGTAGGTAAGAACAAATACTTTTCTGAAAACCGCATCAAAACGTGTTTGCTTGCAAGGTTTGCCTTTATTTGCTTTTATTGACTGGGCTATTATACGCGTTAAGTAGGTAGGTAATGATTAATACCTACCTATGCGACTCGCGAATACTCGCGATGCGTACAGAGCTACATACAAACTAACTAAAAACATAGGTAACCCTTTTTCAAATAGCAAATCAAATATGCTTGGCCTGGTTTTTTATTTCACAACTGACTTTTAAGGCTATAATCGCATAGCTCGACTTACAACTCGATCGCCTAATGCATGTATTTTGACCAATAGGATGCACGAAGCGTATTTTAGTAGTGTTCGTAATAGTAAGTATTAATATAATGTTACACGCCCTGTACTCACAAAATGCATATTATTTCTAATTGGGCGAAAACAGGAAGGGATGTGGTTTGTCACTAGCTGCGCTTCCGCAGAAATATTTTCTTAAGTGAGTATGCGTATCTTTGGCCGATAGTACCTACCTAAAAACAAAAAAATAAAAATCCTGTTAATCGCAGGCTAATAAATCTACCTATAAAAATATCAACATATACTTAATCAATCCCATTTATAATAAAATAAACATTTATATTTTACTCTCGTAGCGTACATACGTACTCTCGCAATGAACAATAATTAACTCACCCACCACACAACAAGCAAACACATTTATTCCCATTGAATTATTCGGGCGAAATATTCGGAAACATTCGATTGCGGGGTACGAATCTTTCTCGCGCGGGTGAAAACTTCTCCGGGGAGCAGCATCCCCTCCCTCGTACCGCACCCCGCACCGCCATCGCCTGCACGCACGACTCGTGGCCGGTGGCAGTCGGGTGCGCGCGTCGCGGTGCCAGCGCGGCGGCAGCGGCCGGCGCACAGAGTTCGACGATCGATGCAAAATACGATTTTTCAGCAAAAAAAGTTGAAATCTTAATAAATAATTAAAAGTTTCTTTAAATCAGAATGATTCAAAATGAATTTATCATTTTGAATAATTCCCATTTAAAGAAACTTTCCCCGAAGTATTCCGGAATTATTCAGAAGTTTTGCAACTATAGTCCCACCGCCTCATAAAATCAATAATGCTCTATTGTTCATTTTACTTAGAAAAGATCCTTGCGTTTTATATGCAGGGAAATATTTACAAAATTTATCAAATATTTTGCTTATATATATTTAAAAACCTGTCTTTACAGATTTAACACCAAGGGAAAAGCTGTTGATGGAGCAATTAGAAAAAACGAAATGCAGCCTGCTACTTCCATGTTTATAAACTCGCACAACACACGTCCACACCTGTTGATTTTTGCTTATAAACAAAATGCTTCGATGTTTAAGAAACAATGTTTCATCACCTTTGTTTATAAACTGTTTTCAAAGATGATCATACATAGTGAAACAGTGTTTATTAACAAATGTTGCCTAATGAATACCCGGCTTTATACTATAATTTCTACTTAATATTACTTGTGTAATATTGTTATTATAACATAAGTAATATTTGTTATTGTCTCGTCTCGTATAGTCTTTATATTAACTTATTGAATATTTTTACTACTTGTTATAACCCCTTGTTAGAACCGCGCGATTAGTTTAACGGGGACAGCAATTATTTTTATAAAGTGACTAAAAATACCGTGATTATGACGGGGAAGACAGAAATACACCTTTTATACATATGAAGAGTTATTGTAATTATTATTTCTGTTCTACCCTTATTCCAATTAAAAATAGATCTTAAATAAAGTGATATAGGTCGCTAGTAATATAATTATATCAATAAATAAATGCTGAAATAATAGGAGTGTTTTATTTTACAGTTTTTTCAAAATAATTAGTTTTAAATGGAACCCAATTAATTGCATAGAATGCATTTCATCGATATCGATAAATTTTAAACATATCGACAAGTTTATTGAGTTCTCTATACATTGCGCATCCCTATCAATGACAGTTCTTCCCGTCAAGGTCATGATTGTCATAGACAGTGCTAGTTGAAATTTTAATGTTGGTAGCTATGTTTTTTTTTGTGGTTGGCTAAAGAAGGTTAACAATTTCTCACAGACTGAATGTTCTAAGTTCCGTCTCTTATATTATATTCTCTTTGCGTGTTGTTTTGTTGTAGCTGCTAGTGGTTGTCATTAGGAATAATAAGATCTGTAATCGATTTATGAGAAACTCGATTTCTTAGACCACATAAAACGAATGTTCTATCTAAGAATAAGAATAAATTTAATAGACCAGAGTTACAGTAATTTTGTTAACCTAAACAACATTACGAGTATATTTTTGTCTGTAACAAAACATTAAACCAAAAGGATGTCAACGGCCTCCAAACTAGGCGGTGCCTTGCCTGTACCTTGGATACCAGATCTATTGTCTCACATTTAGAAAGATGGCAATTTTCCTCTTCATTACTAAAAAACATGCTAAACAGATATGTACTCAATTTGCTGCTGTTTAATAGGTAAGTAAGTGAAATAAAAACCAGAGTCAAAAAACTAGTTGGCCAGGTCGGCACGACTGCTCTTTTGGGCACAGGCTGCTAGCTTAGCCAGCTTCCACGCTTTCGGCACCTTTGCAGTCTGAAGCAAAAGGTGAAACTGGCGTGTCTCCAATCTTGGAGACAGTTTTTGTTTGTTCATAACACATGTTCATTAAATGATAGAATCATTTTTTTTAAAGATTGACATCCCTAGTTCTTATCATCAGTTTGTTGACATTTCTTAAAAAAAAATCTTAATACTGTCAACACTCAACAGTGTTGAGTGTTGACAGTTTGGCTTAAAGGTCTTGTTACCAGGCCATAAAATTAAAAAAAAAAAAAAAAGTGTTGACAGTATTACAACTAGACATGTGTCGTTATGAGTTTTTCTAATAACGTAACGAAGCCGTTGTCCGTTGTCAAATAACGTTGTGAAAACTATCTATTTTGACAACTATCTATTTCGACAACGTCTCGTATAGAAGGCGCCTTATAACGTGATATCTGTTGCAGTTACAATTGATACTAAACATACAGTCAACTTTCTTTCGTACTTATACAGGCTTAGGCTTAGGTTTTTTGCAATAAGAAAGTAAGTACTTGATATTGTCAAAAAAGTTAGATTTATTTACAATTATTAACACTATAGATGAAAATTACTTATTGTTCAATTCAACACACATACAAAATTTAACGACTTTAGAAAAAAAATTGGCCAAGTGTGAGTCAGACTCGCCCATGAAGGGTTCCGTAGTAACTATAATAATATAATACAATATGTCTATTTATTTGACGAATAAAAAAAAATCTTAAAGACTTCTTAAAACTAGCTTATTTACATTTTTACAACTACGCTAAATAACTTTGTTTTTCATAGTGTTTGTATGAATTACAAAGTTATATTTGCGGTTTTAGAAAATATGCTGTATCTCAAAAACTGCCGACCCGATTTTGTTCAAACCAATTTTGGTTGAAAGTTTACATTAAGATCTACAGACGTATATTTTTTTTAGATTTTTCACTCCATTATTATAGAAGTTAGAGGGGACAAACACATTTTACTACTTTGGAAGCTCATAAATCTTTTAAACGATTGACTTTATGAAAAAGTGGTTTTAGAAACCCTTATATCATCATCTACCTACTAAGTTTCACATGTATAGTTTTAATAGTTTGGGAATATAATGGCTGTGACATACGGACGGACGGACAGACAGACAGACAGACGGACATACATATCTAAACTATAAGGGTTCCTTTTTTTGCCATTCGGCTACGGAACCCTAAAAACAATCGTGGAGAAATGGGAAATGGAACACTTGCGGGTATCAAGGTCAACACCAAACTAAATTTTCAAATAATATTTTTCAGTGGCGAAAGTTAGTCATTCAATTATCGACGTTCGTGTTTATAAGATTCGTCACATTATGCAATAAATCATAACCATCCATCATTGCTTTTGTGCGAACGAGACGCGCTACCTAGGTATCCTATATTTTTCTCGCTCTAACCGTTGCGATACCGCTACGTAGCCAACTTCAACTACGATATGTATTGCGTGATTTCTAGAGCGTTGTGAGATAGCTACGGTTATTATGCGCTACAAAACAACCGATGGTTGTTACAGCTGCAGTTATTGTCATAACGTACGTTGTGAAAATAGATAGTTATGCTTGGTTAGAAAACGAGTGATGGTTGTAAACTCAAATAGATAGTTGTACAACTATTGATGTTACAAAACGGCCATCGCTAGTTGTAAACTCAAATAGATAGTTGTACAACTATTGATGTTACAAAACGGCCATCGCTATTACAACAGTGTCAACGTGACTGTCCGAACTTGCTAGCTGCACGTAAAGCTAATTTCGCAACATAGTGCACATTCTCTTTGCAATTAATCATCAATGAAAACAAGTACCGGACGGAACATTTACTATTATTATTATTAAAATAACAAATTTGCGTAGGTCACTCATTAAAAATAACTTCTATTGTATTATTTAAACGCATTTTAGGTTTAATACCTGTTTTTATTTCAGTCACAACCATGGCACACGAACCTTATATTGTTGAACTAGATCCAGATACGAAAACTACGCTGAAGATGTATCTGTTCCAAAATGTACGGAACGTGGAGCTGATTAGGAATAACATCGTCCAAGGTGTTTGGAAGTGTGCCGCAATCAAACCTCAATTAATTGTAGACTCCTTCCAGGTAGCAGTAGCAGCAAATAGGGCTGCGCTGGCGCATGCGCAGAATTTAATGGTCACCAGAACTATCTCTTCTGAGATATTGTATAATTTATCCTTATCTAAAAACATAACACAGAGTCTGAACAAGTTTGGCATAGAAAAGGATACAAATCTGTTAATTTGTTTCCTAGTGACTGAAGAAGCAGATGCAAGTGTAGAGATACTACCACAAATCGAAGGTGAATTGTTACCAATGATGGACTTAAAACAATTTACATGTAAGAAGACTCTGAATAGTGTATATAAATTGAATAATATACAGACTGGTCAAGACTTAACTGATGTTATTGTAAGCAGAATGGTAACTAAAAACTTTGTATCACATTAAATATTTTAATTGTAAAAATATAACTTTGTCATTCCAACCGTCACTTTACCTTTTCTAATTATTTACAGAGAATATAGCAATATAGGTATGTATTCTGAGACACACAACAATTTTGTAACCCAAAACAGCCAACAGGTACCCAACCTCTAAAGTATTTTATTTTACATAGGCGTACATGGATTCTTATAAAACATTAGAAGCTAGTGTACCTATACTGTTTGAATTAGTTGATTGAATGGATGGAAAAGGAACAGCAAGAAAATCTACAGTTACTCTTTTTAAAACATAATTGATATACACAATGCTTCCATAATACAGTTTTATAGGTATGTGAGGACAGTAGATACCAATAATACCAGAAGTACAATGTTTACCTACTCAAAAACGAATATGTGAGTCTACAGTGTTGTAGCATTCACATAAGAATGAATTTTATAAAATGGCAATATTAAAATTTACGAATGATGATGACAGTATTTTTTTTATGGATTAAAAAATAAATACTGTCATATTTAATCAAAGAAAAATTTATATAATATAAAAAGAAAAATTGGCCAAGTGTGAGTCAGACTCGCCCATGAAGGATTCCGTAGTAACAATGCAAAACTTTGTTTTTGAGTGTTTGTATAAAGTTAGTACTTATATTTGCGGTTTTAGAAAGTATGCTATAGATAATATATATATATTGCCATTCGGCTACGAAACTCAAAAGCCAGCAGACACGAAAGTGGAGTTGTTAATAGACCTCTAAGTCTAAACTCTCTAGACTAGACAATAACAATGAGCTAGGTAATTCATAATTTCACACGTGCAAAAGGAATCATTGCAATGCAGTGTTGTCGAATGCTGAAATTTATAATATGCTTTTTTGGTGGTTTTCTCTTTCTCTTGTGGCAATGTTGAATTTCCACTGTCGGGAATCGAACCCGTAACTTCGAGAAAGTTCGGTGTGTATTTAGGTGTAAGTGGAAGCGTAGCGAAAGGCGAAAGAATGAGTGAAGAAAGGAAGATGAAATGAACGATTATTATTAAATTACTTGAACAAAAATTATATTAATTTAAACAATAATTACAAGCTATGAACAAAGTAAATAGTAAAATTAAGTAAGCGCGGCGCGACCGACTCGTAGGCTAGTACAGTACAGGACGACTGTGTTTCGCTGATCGATTCCTTTCACCACGATGGCTCGGCGCACGCTGTTGTTCCGTAGTTCAAGGCCGTCGTCGCCTCGGCCGGTACAAATATCAGGCGCACGGTGCGTGCGCGCACTGCCTTGCGGTGGCCGCAATTCCGGTAGTTCTAATGCACCGGTAGACTGACCGCAGTGCGCGCACTTCTATGACACTCCATACTTCACAAATTTTGCGGTGCGGTAGAACTACCGGAATTGCGGCCACCGCAAGGCACAGCGCGCACGGCCTAAGCTCGCCGGCCGCTCACCTCAGCCACTCAGCGCGAACAAAGGATCGTATGATTTCTCTGCGTGGCCCAAGATTCATAAGCGTAGCGTTTTTGTGGCTCGTGAAACTTAGACACGCCACACTCACAAAGTTTAGTAACGGACTGGCGACTTTTTATATAATCCTTTATTTATGAAGAATGACTTAACGTTTATTCTATGAAGATCGCTTGGTTCGACTAAATCTAGGCGAAAATAGTTCTCTACTAGGTGCTCTAGATCTCGAGACAGAGAGGTGGCCACCAATGTACCCTTTTGTTTTTAATCACTAAACGACTATCAGACAGACAGATCTCCGCTAGATGGTCTGGATCCCAAGATACAGAGGTCGAACGGACGAACGGACTAATCCTGATATTTTGGTGACTAAAACTGGGTGTGATTAGATTTCGGATCCATGACCGTGGCCAAGCAAGGAAGTGCTGCACCCAAAATATGACGAATGAGCGCCACTCCTGCGTCAGTTGTTGACCTACCTTTTGTGAAACCCAATTGCCGACTTTGTAGAATTTCATTTGAGTTAAAATGAGAGCATCTGGACCAGCGTGATTTTTTCTAAGATTTTGCTCAATGCTGCAAGCAATGTCCGTCTTAGATAATATTAGCGGACTAATCTTACAACCCGACCTGAAAATTGGTATTTATGTATGTACCAGTGGCGAAGGCTCCATACAACTCGATTCCTACCGGCTTCCATTTTGAAATATGGCAAATATTAGTTTATTTTTTTATTTTATTTATTTATTTATTTGGCTCACACATGTTATTTATCGAAAGAGAGATACAAAAAGAAGAGAAAAGCAAACAGTATTCAAGAGAAGTGCCCGTGGGCCCCAAACTAGGCACAGCCTGTATCTTGGTGGCCCAGGATGTAAACTTAGCTGATTTCAGTTTAGTGCGGACAGCGCAATTTGACTCTTGTCAAATTAATTTTAATGAAGCAGATATAAGTTCAAACAATAATAATGTTAAAGTGAAAATAATAAAATAGAATTAAAAACAAATTAATTTAAATTACAAATAAAAATTACAAACTAAATCACAAATTAAATTTAAAGTTCATCATCGAATACAAATTTCAAGTCACAATTAATGAAAGTCAATAACATAATTAGCTGTCGGAGTCAGATAAATACACTAGACACAAAGCAAAATAATAATTTAAAAAAATATATAATAATAATATAAGAGTAAAATACAGTCAGGGTGGGTGGGTGTAAAACTGTGTAATGTTGTGGTGTGTGTGTGCAGGATGTCCGGAGGTGTCTAGGTGAGAGTGTTTGTGTATTGATGCTGGTCAACTCATTGGGCGTAAGATTTTTTCAGTTTGTCATACGAAAGGTCCTGTAACCATTTCTTTATAGCTCTCTTGTCATCGGATATATTACCAGAGATCCTTAGTGTGCATTTGTTAATCGTGTTAAACACCCGAATCGGCAGAAACAGCGAAAATCTAGTGGCAAATGCTGTTCTCACTCTTGGAAACGGAAGTCTATCGGCTCCAATTCTACCTCTTTGAGTGTATGTGAATTGTCTTCCTAAAACTTTAACTAGTTTTAGGAGGGAGCTTAGGATGAAAAGCTGGCAGACCCGCAAGACTCTCGCCTCTTTGTACAATTGATCTGTACAATAGCGTCTCGGCCTACCCAGCCAGACCTTCAGAACAGCCCGTTGAGCACGTTCGAGTTCCAGCAGATAAAACTTGGCCGCGCTGCCCCAGACACCTACACAGTACTGCAAGAGCGGTTGGCACAAAGCTTGGTATACTGTTCTGCATACATCTTTTGGGGCACTGGCACGTAGTGACTTCATTATGTAAATAAATTTGCGTATTCTCTTTGAGAGAACACATATATGTTCCCTGAAGGACAAGTTTTGGTCAACTATAACACCCAAGTATTTAACTGAATCTGTTTTGGTTATGATATTGCAGTTACAGTCAATAGAATTACAGTGGAAGCTGTGAATTTTGATTTTCTCAATGTCCGGACAGCGAGAACGACTATTATGGAAAGCAATATAATTGGTTTTATCAACATTAAGTGTGAGTAGATTTTTATCGAGCGAATCCTTTATAGTGCGCATGCCATTTTCTGCAGCCTCTGTGGCATCCTTCCATGTATCGCCGTGGAATATTACAGCAGTATCATCTGCGTAACATATCATGTCTGACTGTGGGATGGAGAGCCTGAGAAAATCATTCATGTACATGATGAATAATGTTGGTCCTAAGACACTGCCCTGTGGTACTCGAAAACGACCGGAAGGCTCTCGCTGACACTTTCTCCCACAATAACATGTTGCTGCCTATCTGTTAAGTAACTGCTAAACTAGTCCAGAGCAATGCCTCTTACTCCAAGACATTCTAACTTTTTTAGAAGCATTTGTATAGAAATAGTGTCGAATGCCTTGGCCAAATCAAGAAAGATACCGATCGACCGTTGCCCTCCATCAATTTTTGCAGACACTATGTCAGTCAAAAGCCCCACAGCTTACTCTGTAGACCTCCCACGTCTGAAACCATATTGGCGTTCAGCTAACAAACTGTGTTTAGGTTTTGTTTTTGGTTTTGTTTAACAAACTCTAGGAAGTTGATGAGGCGGTTGTTAACAAGTTTTTCCAAAATCTTAGACGTGACACATAACAGAGAGATAGGCCTGTAGTTATCTGGACAGTTTTTGGCACCTTTCTTGTGAATTGGCGTCACTATGGCCATTTTCCAGGAGTCAGGAAAAATACCTGTTGACATGCTCATGTTACAAATGTGCGTTAAAGGGTCCAGTATAGATGGTTTGATATGCTTAAGAAGGAGTGGGCGGATCACATCTGAACCGGGTGCACTATCGTCTTTTAAGTCGGAAATAATACCATCTATTTCACTGTTGTCAGTTGGGCGGAGGAACAGAGAGTCTTTGGAACGGTTTTCAAAAGTAGCCTCTTTGCAAAGTTTACTCTCCGAAATCTGGACTTTATTTAGAATATTTAGTGCTAGGCGCTTGCCTATTGATACAAAATGGCTGTTGCAGCTGTTAACAGACGATGAGCTATCCACTCCGTTACTTAGTAGTTCTCGATTGTCGTTAACTTTTTTAGGGATTCACAGATTTCTTTAATGACCTTCCATTTTTGGGCTGGTTGCGGTGATTCTCTAGTTCCTTACTCTCGAAGTCAGATTTGCGTTTGCGGAGGATGTTATTACAAAAGTTTCTGTATCGTGTATATACGCCTTTCAGTTCCACGTTTAGGGGTTGCAATTTCACTTGAGCATGCAGCGAGTCCCGATGATGCATGCAACGAATCAAACCAGGGGTTATCCACGGTTTCAAGCTTAACTTAGATCGACTAATTTTGACTGTCTCTGTATGCTTTTTTATGGAGTCCGATAATATGGTATTAAACAGCATCACCGCGTCACCTACGTTAGTTTTGGACATAACTCCAGACCAGTCAACTCTACCAATCTCGTCAGCAATCTTGCAATAATCTAGTTTTTGCTTGAGTCTGTTTCGTGGTGGGTTACTCAATTTTACCTGGTTCGTGCCTAATATGATAAGGTCGTGGTCTGTGATCGAATTTATATATGAATATATAAATAGTATTCTATTATTTTCAATTAAACAAATAATTATTTACGAAGTTACAAGATTTCGAAGTCAGCCACAGGGCCACAGTTACTGGAATTCACGCATCACACTTGAGCAGCAGTAAGCATTTTTGGTCCGGCTTCCCTTTTATGAAAATTCACCTTTCGCCACTGGTACGTACTCAGTTACGATAGGAGCAATTGAGTCAATTATATCACCAAGAACCTTAACATTACTTAAATATTATATACTCCATAAGTCTTATGTTTATGTTAAGGCATTTCTATGATTTTATAATTTTTTTTTTTTTTTTTTTTTTTTTTTATTTTTTTTTTATTTATACAAGTTCCTTATAAACATACTTAAACAAAGCACACAATTAGACCTCTGGGGTCTGTCTTAGCATGCCATGAACTGAGATTTGATCAACGCGCCATTAATAACTATTAATTGAGTTGATATAATGTTCTTTCAGCTTACGCTTTATGTTTTTACTATTCATTGAGTCTCTAATGTCTACAGGTATTTGGTTTAGTAAATTGGGTATTGTGAAAGAAGCGGTACGTCTGCCATAAAAGTTATTTTTGCGTGGCACTTGAAGTGATTTTAATTTGGTTTGTCGTGTATTAACTTCGTATTGAACTGGGATTTGAATCTCACTATTATCAAAATGTTCTATGAGGAACAAATACTCAGCGCGCGCTAGAACAGGTAAAACTTTGCAATGTTTAAATAACCCGGTGTAATTGTCTTGGTATTTATTTTTTACATAGTTTGGTACTACAAGTTTTAGTAAACGTGTTTGCAAATTATGTATTTTATCTAGGTAAGTTTTAAATGTGCGTCCATAACTGGTGAGTCCATAGGAGATTATGGACTCAGCAAGAGCTGTGTACATTTGAAGGAGGGTTCTATACGGTATATTACGCTTTATAATGGAAAACTTGGTGAGTATCGCACGTAACTTGCCACAAACAGATTCCACCTGGTAACTCCAGTTGAATCGGTTGTCAATTATTAATCCAAGATAAGTATGATATGGGACTTGCTCTATCGGCGAGCAGTGGCAGTCCGATACCTGTTTATGCAGACAGTCATGACTGTGAGCTATGATTTGAAAGGTATGGGAGGTATTTATGTGACTTGAATGTACGTGTATGACTTTCGTTTTTTGTGGATTCAGAACAAGTCCCATATCATGGGCCCATTTAGACATAGACGTAAAATCTTTCTGCAAACATTCTGCGGCTATAGTAAGGTTTTTATTAGCAGAAAGTAAACAGGTGTCATCTGCGTATTGATAGAGGGAACAGTGTGTAATAATATTTTCTAGGTCATTGACGTATGCCAGATAGTGGAGTGGACCAGAAACTGAACCTTGTGCTGTGCCCTTGGTCACGTTTACTGGTCTGCTGAGGCTAGGACCAACTTTGACGCGAAAACTTCGGTTACGAAGGTAGTCTCTGCACCAGTCAAGTAATTTCCCCCTTATACCTGAACTTTCGAGTGTTTTTAGTAGTGTATTGTGCCTGAGTGTGTCAAAAGCCTTGCTGAAATCAATAAATATGAGTACAACATGCTGCTTCTCATCTAAGTAGTTGTTAACTTCATCAGTAAAATTGGAAAGTAGCTGAGCTGTAGATTTCTTACTTTGGAAGCCATACTGAGCTTTGGAAATTATATTATTGTCCCGATAGAAGCTGTGTATTTGATCGCATATAAATTCTTCAACTATTTTATTTATGGCAGGCAATATCGTTATGGGTCTGTAATTTGCTAAGTCATTGAATTTACCTTTTTTATGAATGGGCCTAACTATACCTGTTTTTACACACTACACTCGCGAGCAAAAGTATGGAATAATTCACTTGGAATAGATTCCGCGCGATCTTGAGTACTTAATAACTTATTAAGAATAATAAAAACGTACCATTTTAAAGCTTAAACTGTTAACTTTAAATTGATACCAAATTCATTTAAATCACACCAGTATTTAAGGAGCTATCCCGGATTGAGCGAAGCAGTTAGGAAAACATACGGATAATGGAAAAATAATAAGTGAATAAAATAAAAAAAAAAAAAAAAAAATCATTTAATTCAGGTCTGTGACCCATATAAAATACAAAAGTTACACATGTGCCATTGGTCGGCTTACACTATTAAACAAACATAAATACATGCAAAAAATAAAAAAATATATCATAGTTGTGAAATTTAAATTAAATTTAGAATAAGTAATACAAAAATTTCAATAAAATAAAATGAGAAATGTCAAAAAATTTATAAAATAAAAACAATGTCAGATTACAAACGATGTCAGATTATTAAATATTTACGCATGTCAGAGGTAATAATACGTGCAGGCACTGACGTGCAGCTGCAGCCATCTCCGCAAGAAAGGAGAATCCCACCGCTCGGACAACACGCTCAGGATCCCGTTCGAGCTGCCCCGACAGCGACGCAGCAGCGAAGCACTTCTTTTCCGGATTATTCCGTAGAAGTCATCGGTACCGGCCTCAGCGAACATCGCTGACGCACTACAAAACCGGGGCCGCCCCAACAGAATCCTGAACGCGTTGTTGTACTGGACACGAAGGGCGTTGTACGTCCGCTGAGTAAAGTTGGTCCACAGGCTGCACGTGTAAAAAGTCTGGCAGTATGACTTGAATAGAGTTATTTTCACCTGTGAAGAACAACGCGCAAACCTGCGAGCCAACATGTTGCACCGGACAGACAACGCCCTGCGCTCCCTCTCGATGTCCGCATTGTCCGATAGATCATCAGAGACCCAGTGACCCAGATACTTGAACCGATCTACTCTCTTCAAATTAGAACCGCAAAGAGTGACAGGAGGCGCTGTTACGTAGCTTTTAGTACCAGCTTTGAAGATCATGTATTCACTCTTTTTAGGGTTGTATCTGAGTCCATGGGTCTCTGCGTAGGTTTCACAAACCTTCAAAAGCCTCCGCAACGCAGAAAGGGACGGGCTCAGCAACACCATGTCATCCGCGTAACTTATGTTATTTATACATACTCCATCAACGGAACAACCGACCTTAGTGCTGCTGAGCTCTTCAATCAATTTGTTCATATACAGGTTGAAAAGGCGCGGCGAGGTTAGTGAAGAAAACAAAAAATAATTAATAAAAAAATTATTTGGCCTTAAAATTAAATTTTAATATTTTGTGTTCCCTTCTCTCGCCTTAATAACTGCTCGAAGACGGTTTTCCATTGACCTAATCACCTTCTGAATCGATTCTTGCGGGATACCTTGCTCAACCTCCCAATCAAGATGGGAGCGAGCAAATTGAAGGCGTGCTTGTCGGTGACCTGCCGTCAGTTTCGGGCCTGTGGCAGGCCTTTTTGGGAGTCAAATTTGTTTGCTTAAGTCTTCGACGAACTGTTCACTTGCTGGCAGATACCCCACGAACATTTTGGAGCTCCTGTTGGACGTCGACACCAGTCAAATGTCGATTTCGGAGAGAGGTTGACACGATAAAACTTCCCTCTCCGATGTGCACCGGCGCCGTCCAGATCTTGGTCTCGGGATAAAGCCACCAGTCTGCCGAAAACGTTTATAAACTTTCGAAACACAGGACTGGCGGTGGAGCTAAAGTGCGACAGCCCGCTGGCTGAGCCCTTCTTGCAATAGGGCGACGATTTGTGCTGCTTCTGCAGGTGTAGTATCCATTGTTGTCCAAGTTCAAGGGTCAAAAGTAGCGGAGATGTGTACCGGTCAACGTGTGAAAGCCGACTGATAAATAAAAAGTATTTTTTTGTCTGTGGCATCTCGCAGGTCAACCTCTGAGGTTGTCGGCTGCTTAACCGGACTTGCCTGTGCCATAATTAATAAAATAATTAAAGCCTCCAGCCAGGGCTTATAAAACTTACAAACTAGGCGATTACACGCTAAGGGCACCCCCTGTGTGGTGATAAAGAAAATCCGATAACACGTGCTTTTATAGGGGATCAATAGGCCGCAACTCGCGACGTATCAAACAATTGAAACATATATTTTTCCTTACTTCTTCACGTAATCTGGGGTAGCTTCGTAAATAATGGCGTGATTTGAATGAATTTGGTATCAATTTAAATTTAATTTAATTTATTTCAAATAATCAGATAACAGAGATCCGTAGTGTTAGTAAAGTACCTTATACCTAGTGTTAGTATATACATAAATTAGGAAAACATGTTGGGTATTATTTGGGTATGAGTCACTTTGTAAAGAAGACGTAACCAGTTTCTCAACCGGTCATCTTCTCCACAAAATGCCTCATAAAAGGGGAAAACACATTCGCAGTCACTGTTTTTAGAATGCTGTTGCCCCCGGTCCGGGTTCTAACAGCCACAGACGCTATTTTCTTCCGCACAACTGCGTGGAAGCCATCAGTACGGTTCTGCGTAAACATCTCTGATGCAATACAGAACCGGGGCAGTCTCAAGAGCATTCTAAACACATTGTTGTACTGGACGCGCAGGACATCTAGCGACCTTTTGGTGTAGTTGATCCACAGACCACCCGTGTACAGACCCTGACAATACGCTTTGAAAAGCGTTATTTTTACCTGGTCCATACAGCGGGCGAATCTACGAGCCAACATATTACCGCGGACCGCCAAAGCCCTGCGCTCCCTCTCAATATCCACATTGTCTTTCAGGTCGTCGGTAAGCATATGTCCCAGATATTTGAATTTTTTTCTCTCTCTTATGCTCAAGCCATTTAGGGTAAAGTTAGGTGAATAATCTGTATACTTACCGGCGACCCCAAAGACCATGTACTCACATTTCTTCACGTTATACACGAGCTCATGCCTAGCCGCGTAGTCCTCACAAACTTTCAACATCTCTCCAATAGAATCTGCAGTCGGGCCCAGCAGCACCATGTCGTCTGCATAGCTGATGCTGTTAATATTAACACCACCCACCCGACAGCCCACACGCATACTGCTGAGCTCGACTATGAGGTCATTCACGTAAAGGTTGAAGAGCCTGGGTGAGGTCAACCCCCCCTGCCTCACCCCGCTCTCCAACCCATAAGCCTCAGAGAGAATGTTGGACCACTTCACCTGATTTGTTTGATTAGTATACCAAAATTGCAGAACCTTAAGAACTTCCGCCGGTACATTCCTGTCCCCTAACTTCCTCCAGAGCACATCATATGACACAAAGTCAAAAGCCCTGGAAAAATCCAGGAAACAGGCATACACCGGCGTTTTACGATCTGTATAATATTGGACAGTATTCTTGAGACTTAGGATTGCACTTTCAGTGGACAGCCCATGTTGAAACCCAAACTGTGAGTCGTGCAGGTCCAGATGTTTTTCCAAGCACGAATCAAGCATACTATCCAATATTTTAGCAATGGTAGTTGCAAGAGAGATTGGCCGGTAGTTTCCCCTGTCCGAGATATCCCCTGTCCTGTTTTTGACAATCGGTACCACAGATCGTTCTCATTAGCTCTGCTGGTAGGTACGAGTGACTAATGCACATTGAATAAAACAGAGAGAGGACCCTCGGCAGGTGACTACTAGCATACTTAAAATGCTCGATGCTGAGTCCATCGTGTCCGGGTGATTTACCTCTACTCATGTTTTTAACTACCGCCCTAACCTGTTTCGTCGAGAAAAACATTACCGGTTCCACTCCCTCACGGAAGGGCTCAGCACTGTTTATCGTACCTGAGGGGCCAACACAGAACAGAAAATTAAGTAGAAGTGCCCCTACACTCTCTCTAAACGAGAACCAGTGTCGCCAAACTCACGCATTTGCAAATCAAAATGTCCATTAAAACGAGAACCAGTGTCGCCAAACTCACACATTTGCAAATCAAAATGTCCATTACAAACATAAAAAACAGAGATATAATTGGCTACAAAGTTGAAACGCAACTTTAACAAATCATCTTCTTAATGCTGTCAAAAATATTGAGTCTTATTACAACGACCGAAAGTTGTTATTATTTGACATGACATAATCAATAAAGGCGTTTATCGTTTAAAAAACATAAATCGAACAATTTACAACGAGTTCAGCTACTCAACGCTAGATGGCACTGTAACCAATTTATTCTATTCGGAACGCTAAGCATTTTGAAATAGATGTCATATTTGCATGCACATGTAATGTCCTTTGCTACTCAGATAGAGATGTAGACAAATATCGATGTTACGTATTTTATTCGTGTGAGTAATGTAATAATTTATCGACATCATACCAATGGTAAGTAATCGAAAGAGGTTGATCATCTTCCAAAAAAAATAGAATCTATTTAAATATTAAGGAGGTAAAATTTTGTAAGTTTGTATGTAGTGGTAATCTCTGAAACTACTGAACCGATTCTGAAAATTCTTTCCCTAATATGTAGCTGCATTATTCTTGAGTGCTATATATATAGGCTATAAATCATATAAAAAAGTATTAGTTTCATGCGGGCGAAGCCGCTGGCACAAGCTAGTGTTCCTATCCCTTGAAATTATACATATTTGTTATATTTAATTTTAATAGGTGATGAAAGCGTATATTAATATATTTTGCCGTGATGGCTTTAATTAAGTCGGTAATATGATTAGACGTAGGAAATTCCCCTAACTGATGATAGATTATGTTTTGGAATATTGACGACCCCATAAACATCCATTTGCCTTAATAAAAGTATCTTGCGGAAAACTCAAATATTTAAATTACTTTTTTACTTTTTTCCGAGGTCAATATCCAGAAATTGATGTGTTACGGTTTACATTATGTGATGTTATCTTTATTAACTACTAGCTGCTACCAACGGCTTCGCCCGCGTGAAGTAGAAAATTATCCCAAGGAAACATAGTCTCAGGAAAAAATCATATGTTCTATTCCAGGACATGGTCTACCCGTGTACCAAGTTTCATTGAAATCCGTTCAGCCTTTCGAGCGTGAAGAAGTAACAAACACAAACTTTTGATTTATAATATTAGTGTAATTATTGTTTCCTTTATTCAACACATATCTCAAAAATTACATTTTTAAATATTTTTCTATAAAAACTTACAATAAAAAAACATTTAAAAATATAAAAAATGGCAGTCCATCGGTGTCGGGAGCAGGGTCCAAGCTACCGGTGGTTAGGTCTCCAGAGAAAGGAACCTCCTCACAATGCGAGCTGTATCGAGGAGAACTGCCTTCTGTATCAGGCCCTTTATCCAGCTGTGCAACGCCAGCTTCGACAGATGGTCGTCGAAGCTTTTAGCTATCAGCCCATTGACTGACATGACAATCGGCACAATGACAGCCGAGTCCACATTCCACATGTCAACAACCTCATGAGCTAAGTCGAGATACTTTATGTGTTTCTCTTTCTCAGCTTTCACGAGATTCTCGTCATGTGGGATGGTAACATCGATTATCATTGCGCGGCGCACTAATCGGTCTATCACCACTATATCAGGCTTATTGGCAACAATAGTCCTGTCAGTGATGATAGACCGATCCCAGTACAACGTGACATGGTCATTTTCGACAACTGGGTCGGGCACATACTTGTAATACGGTACCTCAGAATTGACAAGTTTGTATTTCAAAGCAAGTTGCTGATGGATAATTCTGGCTACTTGGTTGTGTCTATGCAAGTACTCGCCGTTAGCAAGACGAGAACAACCGGAGACAATATGTCTGATGGACTCACCAGGATGATGGCATGCCCGACACACGTCAATCGTCCCGTCCTTCATAATATGTCTCCGGTAATTATTCGTCAAGATAACTTCGTCCATAATTGCACAGACAAAACCTTCCCCGAAGCGTAGCCAGGCAACGGAAGCTGTCAAATCTACATCGGGCCCATAGAGAGCCCGATAGTAGCGACCATGAAGCTCCTTGCTTTTCCATACCTCCTTGCGGTCATCTGCGGTGAGTATAACAGGTTTGTGCCAGTTCTCTTTAGCCATGGTCAGCGGGGTGAGTCCCTTGTCCACTGCAACCACATCTCGGTGCATACCCACATCGGCTTGAAGGAAATATTCCCTGAGACTGCAAATCTCGCGGTTGTGGAGAGTTTTGGCGTTTAAAAAGCCTCGACCTCCACACTTCCGCGGGATGTACAGTCTCATCACCGATGATCGTGGGTGATGCATCCGATTTGCGGTTAGCAGTGTGCGGACCCTCCTATCCAGGGCGTCCAGTTCGGTTTGAGTCCATTTGAGTATGCCGAAAGAATACATCAACACCGGCATGACCCGCATGGCATGAAGTTTTCGGTACGCAGCCTCCAAGTGCTGGAATAATATTCCCCCACCAATTAGGGACTTAAAGAATTTAAATACTTTTAAGAAAAGTCTTAAGAAATTTGTCCTTCAGTCGCAAATTAATTTTAATAATATAAATATTGACAAATCATTTATTTAGTTACAATATGCTATAGGTAATTCTATTCTAATAAGATAATTAATTACTCAATTTTATTTGACAAACTTAGTATTAGGGCAGTTATTTGAAATCTCAACACCTGTTGTAAAATTTATTTGATCAATTTTATTTTATCTAGTTTTAATAATAATTCGTATTTCATTAAAAACTTTTCTTTTTGTCACTTTTGTTATTATTTTTTTTTTTTTTCTCCTCTGGCGGGCAGTTTGATACTAGGCAACTAACGCGCTTTTTAGTGGCGAGTTTCAAATTACAATTTAAAGGCTTTTTATTTTTTATTTTTAGTACGTAGCACGATATTAAACGTTACAATATTATTTTATTTATGTATTTAATACACTACACATTTATTAACATTAGTCTATTTACCCTCGTCCGTCTGTCACTGCGGGGTGCCAACTGAAAACCAGCGCTGGGTGTCTTTCGCCCAGCAAATGCTGAGTTGGTAACCCTTTCGGTGTAGACATGCTCAGCGAAATTCTTAGTGTAATTTTTTTTTTTCTTTTTTATGTTTGTAATTTTCTGTTGTTGTGTGTGTTTATAACCGAATAAATGGTTTTCAATTTCAATTTCAACCGTTGAAGGCGCGCACCTTATTTCCTCCCGACAAAAGGCTGTTTAATACCTTTGTCAGGCGGCCAAAGAAGCGCTCCCTCAACGATTGCTTCATGTCAGCAACATTAATGCCCAAAGCTTCCGACATACCCAAATACTTATAAGTTTCGGTCAAGCAGAGAGATCTAAGGTGTATGGAGTCTGAAAGTTGAATTCCCTCAGATTCCATAATCTCTCCTCGTTTTACATGCATGATTGCGCATTTGTCCACACCAAATTCCATCTTGATGGCGCTACTGAAAGTTTCAGTTACCTTCAGTAGTTCCATCAGTTTCAAGTTGTTGGGGGCAAAGAGTTTCAAATCATTCATGTAAAGGAGGTGGGATATACTTTGACCTCCTCTTCTCAACCGATAGCCCAGGCCTGAGTCCTCTAACTTTGTGCTTAGAGGATTCAGGGCCAAGCAAAACCAAAGTGGACTCAAACTGTCACCCTGAAATATTCCCCGTCTGATCCATATAGGCTCATCATTCCCTCGGATCGGTCGACATCCTGGATAGCGAAGTACCGTCTTCCATTGCCTCATACATGACTCAAGGAAGGTGCGTAGAGTTGGATCTATTTTGTAAAGTTCTAGCACCTTCATGAGCCAGGTATGAGGAACAGAGTCATTGGCTTTTTTGTAGTCTATCCAGCATTTTGATAGATCTTTGCGGGATCGACGAACCTGTTGGCTAATGACCATGTCAATGAGGAGTAGCTCCTTAGTGCCACGGGACCCTTTCCTACATCCATTCTGAGAAGCGGACATAATTGAGTTGCACTCAATGTGCATATTTATTTTCACTCTCAGAATGGACGTAAGAACCTTATAGACCGTAGACAAACAAGTAATCGGTCTATAGTTTTTGGGTTCCATGGGACTACCACTCTTATGGAGCAGGTGGGTACAGCCAGTCGTAAGAAACTCTGGTAGAGACCCAGCCTCTAAGGATGCCTGGAATTGAGAAGCCAAAAGCGCGTGCGAGCTGCTATACCACTTGAGCCAGAAGTTGTGCAGTCCATCCGGTCCTGGAGACTTCCAGTTTGGTAACGGATGAACTGCTTTGGCTACATCAGACTTATTGATGGTTATTTTATCCATTTGTGGTATAGCTTCACATACGCGTTCAACTTCACGCATCCAGTCACCCTCAACATGACAGACGGGTACCGACCAGATGTTGCGCCAGAATAAATTCGTGGCGGTATCATCCGGGCGGCACACGTCAGTCACATTTTGATTGGGTCGCTCCCAAGCTCTGTATACCCACCCTAATTATTATTATTATATATTTTATTGTACACCTCAATTTAACACAGGGCAATCATTTATAAAAATGAGTGTACAATAGGCGGTGTGATTAGCGACCCGTATCTACTACAGACGGATGCAAGCTACGTGTGGTTAAAACGTCGACATTTCTGTGCAATCTCAGTTAAACATTTATGAATTATACACATAAACCGTCAAAAATCAATTTTCTGAATGATGGTGCCAGCTATGAAATGGAGAGTTAGAAATAAATAAAAATTATCGATACAGACCGACTTTACGAATGTGTCCCATCCCTAATTGAGTAGCGTCGAAGTTACTAGAATTTATAGTATGTTCTTCCAGATAAAGACCAAGTAGATTTAAACGTTGTGCTAATGAAAATAAGGTTGTTTATAGTTTGCATTGAAGTCATGAAATGTGGTATTGTCATTAAAATCAAATATATTTAAAATTAACAAACTTTAATACTTATCGATGATACGATACGCCTCCACAAGGTACATTTTATTTATTGTTTTCGTTTTTGCAGGTCCAAACTGCACAACAAGGCATAATTTCTAATATTTCGTGTATTTTAGAGACAACCAATCGCGACATGAATCTGACAGCGAATAAGCTTATGTCGCGCATCTGTGCTTAATGTTGACACGCGTGCGATATCTTAGCGGCACTTCCACCGTATTTTCTATTCCATGGGGGCCAAGGGGAGATCGCATTTTGAAATGTTCCATGAACATATTTGCAATTTGCTTTGGTTCATTCATTCCACCGACGCTCATCGGCAGCCCAGGCTTAGTATCCAGCTTACCTGTGGCTTTCCAGAACTTACTAAAGTTGTTTGCGGCTCTTTGCTCGGCTAAAAAATCCATTTTTAGTTGTTCACTATTTTTTTATTTGCACTATTTATTACGACTCTTAAAATATTTTCCGGGACTCCCACATTTTTTCATATATTACTCCAGAGGTCGGTCTATTATGTATTACCCATTCTTTGAAATATAGCCTGGCCGCTCGGTAAGCGTCTCGAACATGCTTGTTCCAGCCACACAACACTCTGCCTCTCCTTGGCTTGGACCTAACCTTCTCACTCGTCATAACAGCCGCGTCACTTAAAATATCTACAATAGTTTTATATAAATTATCCAGGATACTTTTATGTTCGACCACATTGCAAGACCCATAACTACACTTTTAAAATTCATGAGGAAAATCAATGTTGCGCAGCCTGTCATTGCATAAGTTACGATATTTCGTAATTTGCGAGTCATCCCTCTCACCCCAAGTCACATCACAATAGCGAAAATGTTGCATCGTTATTTTCGGTCTAACTAAATTCAGGTCACACTCAATATATAGTGGTAGGTGGTCAGATAAAAATACATCCTCTTCAATGCCTATCTTAACAATAGTTTTCCACGCTGATAAAGATGACACAGTGGTCTAGCCATCTTCTGCACCCGTGTGCTTCGCTAACAAAAGTGCAGTTACCTTTAAAATGGTACCATTTTTATTATTCTTAACTAGGTAGTTATTAAGTACTCAAGATCACGCAGAATCAATTCCAAGTAAGTGATTCCATACTTTTGCTCGCGAGTGTATATCACTTATTGGTTTTGGTTTAGCTTGGGCGCAGACCATGAATTTCTTTGATTATTTTTCGTACATAATTAGTAATTATGGAAAGATTGATCAGAAAGTAATGATTTTTATGTACCAAAGTTATATAAATTATCGCTGCTTATGCTAATTCCAGCAGTGGCCCATTATTAAGATCAGGTTGATTGCTCATTTGAACTCTTTTAACTGAGCATGCCTTATTAAGTTCTTCGGATAGAAGAGAAAATAAGGACTTATAATTTTCATTAGGACTTATCAACCAGCAGCATTACTTTAATTTTAGATGAAACAGGATAAATGAAAAACAAACTTTTTAACCATGTTTTATTGTAACAACAACAATTATTATTATGTAAAATGTACATTTAAATTACATAGGTAATTAATACGTAAAAGCAAAAATCAATCACTTGATTGATGAAATGCAAGTTTCAATATATTCAACAACCGATTGGCAACTTGTCCGTTTGTTCATCTTCTTGACATTGTTGAGGTTCGATCACAACTGCTGGAACTGCTTACAACTATACATTTCTATGGCCACACATTTCATAAGTGAATTCTGTTATACAACTCCAATATTAACAAACTTTTGATCAATAAAAATCAACATAATCATCACATATTAAAAACTATTCATCATTACAGTTAAATGCTCGTTATATCACTTAACGCTATAGCTACCGGCATCCCTCATTTCTTTGCATTAGAAATGTGAAATGATAAAATTAATATTCCTCTGAATTACACATGGGCATAATTTTTGTAACACTAAATCTATTTTACTAACAAACACAAATCGTTAACTTAATACGTAATGAACAAAACCTTACATAATTAAAAAAATGGCAGCTAGTAATTATTGAGTCTTAGGAACTTTCTGTAAATCACCAGACAAAAATTATTTGGAAAAAAATATACACATCTTCACGTTGTAGAAAAGAAGCTTACGAATATGTACAAATACGAAGTAGGCGCTGGAGTCCGGGTGTATCAGTAACAAGTAATATATGTTGTAGGTAGCACCTCGTGAACACTGGGCGGCGCTACTGCGGCCTGAACACTGACTGGGAACTAAATAGTACATTACGATACTCAAAAAGTCTTAGGATATCATTTTGTCCATTATAAGTTTAGCTAATGTTATAGAATTAAATGATACGAGTCTAAAATTGCGTTTTATTCAAGAAGTACCAAAATAAGGCAGGTGCTAGTCGAGAAGTAATGCGTAGTCTGCATCACTACACGATGGACACAGTCTCCGCAGTTTCTACAATATCTATATGACAATGTCTCGAAACAAACGCCCACAACTAAATTCTTAAATATTGCATTAGTGGTAAATTATTTTATGATCTAAAATAGCTTAAACCCCCGTCTCTTGTGTCTTTCTGATTTAGATTCAGCTAGATTTTCCATTAAACGCTGCAGGCGCCGTAGACTTAGTCTGATGTGCTCCTATGCTTGGTATTTCAAGACTTCGGAGTGCAAGCATGACCGGAAACAGCGAGCAGGCGTCTACAGATACCGTGTGCCAACGACTTCTTGTGTCACTAATTACAGCTCTAGTACTGATGGAATATTGTCCTATCTTATTTACACGATCATTACACATCTACTTAAAGCGTTACATTTTGTGAATAATTTAATTAATAATACACTATGAATATATGTGTATTGTTGCATTATTTGGCTAAATTGTCTGCACGCAGTGCGCTTACTGCGGCTATCGTTCAATGCGTGTTTGACACACAAGTCTCAACAACACACTAATATGTACAATTTCAGATATTAAACATGTCTGTGGGATGAATGTGTGTTATAATAATTCATACAATGTTAAGTATAATATAAAAATGTTTCTAATTATGATGTGATTTTCTTTTACGTGGGATAGCTCTATACAAGCATATCATGTATATGATTTTCGTAGCCACTTGGAGCTCATCCCTCGGACAAGAGGCACAACCAATAAGTTGTCTGTAGCGATGTAAACGTCAAGCTAACGCGACACGCGTTCAATAACAATATGTTCACATTACAATATCGGTATAATGTAGCACCAAACATTCTTACTATAGGCGTTCGAATTTAAACCAGCACATGTGGATGTGTACCTTACAATTGCTGAAAATTTTGATTTAAACGTTGCATTATTAAGATTATAATTTAATTGTAAATATATTGTTGTCTCTAAACTACCACCCCGCAGTAGGCGTGGTGGATTACGGCCCATTCCCATTCGTAGAGAGGAGACCAGTGTTCCAGCAACGTTATAGGCTGATTATCTCGTAACTATTAAATATATAGTTTGAGTATTAATTTTGATTTACACTTGTAGTATGAACTCGAACGCCATTAGATCTATATTTTGTCGGGTACATGCGAATATGACCATAAAACGACACAAATGATAATGATTGTACAAGAAAACTATCACTTATTTCGTTTTGCAGCACCCTAAAATACTTATACACTAAATAAGTATTCAATGACAGACTGCCGAACAAAATAATAATATTTAAATGTATCATTAAGATTAAGCGGATAATTAATGTGTCACAGACTAGATAGAAAGCATTACTAACGGTATGACATGTTAGCAGTAACCTAGGCTAGGATAGACCATGTCAGTGAATACATACTTGTATATAGTTTAGTTATGTACATGTGTGGAGAGCCCGGGTCGCACCTGCGGAGAGGAACAGATAATTTAATATGTGAAATTATACATATATGCATAATATTATTTAATAATTCAGGCTCTGTAGGAGACTGGTATCTGCCATACAGATCACCAGGTCCGTCTGGAGTAGCATGGACATAATCTACAGTCGCCAGGACATCAAGCTATCAGAATTTATTGAGTTTGAACCTTATATTGTTGTAATAAAGTTGTAAATGTATGATATTATTGAGACAGATTGGGGTAGGTGGATGTTAGGTCGGTACCTGCAGGCTCACTGCGAGAAGGGCAGCGGCAGCGCCAGCGAGTACAGCGAGGGTCACCGGCGCGCCTCCGACACGTACACCGACACCGTCGAGTCCTTCGACCCCACGCCCATCGCGCATCTACACACAAACACAAATCTCATTACTACCTATAACACCAAGGGCGGATCCAGCTTTGGTGCCAGGGGGGGGGGGGATCACATAAGGTCACATTTCAAAAGTTATAATTTGTATTTAAGTCACAGAAAGTTATAATTTGTATCTCCTGACTCCGCTGCCACTTGGCCATCCACTGCCAACGACAGAAACTGGAGTATTATCTAGCAATAATGTTTAAAAAAATTAATTAGTGGTCCACCTAGGTCCTGGACCCAGCCCGGGGGGAGGGGGGGGGGGTCATGACCCCATGACCCCCCCCCCCCCCCGTGGATCCGCCCTTGTATTACACCTTAAGTAATGGCTTACTATTGAACACCGCAAGCAAACGGTAGCCTAAAATGTCAGTGGCTAAATTGATTCGGTCGGAGTTCTATAGGCGAATTAGACTTTAGTTTGTAACTCGCACTATAACCCATTCCTACTAACACAAGAAACACCTTTATAAGACAAATCCTAAGTATTATTTGATTTATAAATTTTCAACTTTCGGTGGTAAAACGAGAGTATAAGTATAGTTTAATTCAAAAATTCGCAAGCAAAAGTGCAAACGGGCAGCGTGAGATAAATAATCGTTACACAAAGCGAGCTATTTTATTGTTAATAGGCTCACGTTTGACCTCCATCTCACGTGATGGTGAGCGATGATGTGGTCGAAGATGGAGCACGCTTACCTAGAAGTAACCTATTCACTCTTGACTTAAAGACCCCTAGGTTATATCTATCAGAAAACACAGACTCCAGCCATTGATTTAAATAGTAAAGATACGGTCGTCCGAACATTTGACGGACGCGGTTGCCCTACAATAGTGACCGACCGAAACTGAATTTTCAGCCGAAACCGAAAGCGAACCTTCGGCCTCAGTCTTAGTTTCGGCCGAAACCGAAACTTCGAAAAAATAAAACAATTGACACGACTTCAGGGATTTCAAAGTTTTTTCTGCTTCGAATGAGCCCGCTCTTGATCTCGATCACACCTGATGGCAAGTGTAAGATGAGGTCTACGATCGAACGAGCGAGCTCAGAAGATGCCTGTTCACTCTTGCTTTAACCTTTTGACCGCCACGTCAAAAAAGCAAAAGCGTGCCCTCGGCGCCAAGTCCCGAATTCATCCTTTAATACCTACAAAATAGTAGTAAGGTCGAAATTATATCGATAAAGCTCATGGAAAACTGACAATTTTATAACATAGATTTTAATTTCAATAAAGATTATTATACCATTCTTGTGTTGAGTTTTATTTCAACCCGCTTTATCCTTTATGACATAAATGTAGTAATCTGTGTCACATTTACGGCCTTTATTATTATTTAAATCCATAAATACAATCAACAATCGATAAAACCAAGTCAATACCATCACAGCACTATTGTCCATCATCACGTAATTTTTTGTCACTCTATGACGACAGTGGCGCAGCTGGCACGGATTTCTTGAAATTGCTCACTTCTGATCTAGAGGTGCGACACCGATACTTATTAATAATATCTAAATATTTATTCTTATTGTTTTGTACTTTCAACAGTGTCAAGTAATAAAATGTAAGTTTCTTTGAAAGAACAATCAATTCAATGTTTTTTTATTCCATCATCGGACTACAAGAAACGGCAATGCGCCATCGTGGTATGGTGGGCATCCCACCCATACGAAAGAAACGTTTTGGGAATACTTTCATTGTGCGTAGGGCTAAGGAGTGGAATTCCCTGCCGGTGTCTGTGTTTCCTGATAATTACAACCTGGGAGTCTTTAAGTCAAGAGTGAATAGGTTACTTCTAGGCAAGCGTGCTTCACCTTCGACCACATCATCGCTTAACATCAGGTGAGATTATGGTCAAACGCAAGCCTATCAACTATAAAAAAGTGGCTCTTAATGAACCGCTATTAGGTCCATAATGCAGTGTATTAGAATTGGTGCTTTTTACTTTACGTTATTGCACTAGTGCTATAACGCCACAGATAACTATTTACTAGTCGGAGGTCGGAGATGTACGTTTTCTTTAACCTCATCAACAAACAACGACTCATCGACTACATATTTTCCATCCAAGTTAATATTTAACAATACAAATCTGTTTTTACCTCGTAAGAGTGTTGAAAAACGTCGTATGAAACGCGTGTGCAATGATCAAAATAGCACACATGCATCATAATCATAATGTAGTATAATGTATCGCCACTAACTGATGACATCAGTGCTGAAGTAATTGCACTGTCTTCTATGATAATCGTGTCATTGTCGACTCCTTGTATTATATTTAATAAGTCTTCACTACTCATATTATAGTCCTCCATTATTAATAATATTTAATAAAAGTAAATGAACTACTCTATTTTTTTTTTTTTTTTTTTTTTTTTTTTATTGAAAATAGGTTCGCGTTTGACCACTATCTCACCTGATGGTAAGTGATGATGTGATCGAAGATGGAGCACGCTTACCTAAAAGTAACCTATTCACTCTGGACTTAAAGACTCCTAGGTTATAGCTATCGGGAAACACAGACTCCGGCAGGGAATTCCACTCCTTAGCCGTACGCACAATGAAGGTATTCCCAAAACGTTTTGTGCGTATGGGTGGGATGTCCACCATGTAACGATGAAAAAAATTCGCGTTTGACGTCATGGGACTGTCATACACAGACGACTGTGGCGTCCCCGGAACAGACAATACAACAGTGTGATAGAGATGGGCATTTCAGTCATTAGAATTAATCGATAAACTACTAACACTCCACGTTTAAAGAGCGTTAGCGTTCAGTATTATACAATTTTCTTGATTTCGCAATCATAAAAGTTCAGTATCAAATGTTTTATTTATTTATTGGTGCACAATTCAGAGTAAATTAAATATAACGTAGGTTGCCGTCAATGTCGATATTCTTGTTTTATTGATTGGTATCTACATCACTACGTGTCCTGTTATGGTGACTGTGGCGCCGAGGGCACTAAGTTTTGTGAACTTTATAACTGGTTTTCTTTTTTGTCATCTTATGTTCCTATACATGAAACCTGACGAAAGCAGTTCACTTCAAATAAATAAAGAAGAGATAAGGTATATAATTAACAAGGGAAATGAACAAAACAATGCTGTTTTATGATATTTATTTACGTTTAAAATTCTGTCACGCAGTCGCGACAGTGGCGTGCTGGGCACATTATGGCTTGTCGTATATACACGACTGTGGCGGTCAAAAGGTTAAAAGTCATACGTGGCAGGGAATACAGAAGCCAGCAGAGTTCGACTTTACGGCGCTTAGTACAACAAGACGGTATATCGACCAAGTGTGGATGGTATCCTGTAGTAGTTTTGTTCAAGTTTTATTCTCATTAAGTCTTTTATTGAGTAACTATCTTCATAGAGTATATTTGATAGAAAATTATCAGTAGTAGGTACTAAGCAACTCTGGGGTTGCGGGAATGTTCTAACGAGGTACCGCGACACTGGAACTTAAGGGCAGAAAATTAAATAGGCACGTATTTTCACTGTACTTATAGATTTTTACCAGTACATAAAAATAAATTTTAATATGCTTTTAATAAACAATAAAAAATAATTTTATACATAATTTAATCTTATAGTAATATTATTAAAAATGTTCATTTCATCGGCTACAACACGCGCCGCTGCAAAGTTATGTCGCACTTTTACGCGGCTTCGCGTCGTCTTTGCCAAAGGTTGACAAATAAGAAAGAAAATTGTTTTAAATGTTAGAAGTTGATTTAATGACATATTTTTAACTTACCTAAATGTTATCATTTTTTTATTGTGCTTTTTGTCGTAGTTCACGCAACCTTTCACGGCACAACTTAGCATTTTGGCTTCTAAAATTTACGACCGCTCCCTAAGACAGCCGATCGCGTTCTAGTTCACTTCGATAAAGGGAAGACCATTTTGGGACCACATTCGAGGCGTCATTGTAACATGCGGTCCACCCAGTTCTTACGCAGTAATATACAACGTGTAACAGATTAAGCGCTATACCTCAGACACCCTAATTAGAATATTAAATTGTAAGTCTAAAACAACATCCTAACTAAATAAATTGAAACCAAACCCAGACATTTTTTATAAAATAGTTATCCTTACTAAAATCGGTAAAATTCAATCTTTCAATCACACTTTCACAGGCTTAGCTATCTTTCGCTGTTTCACCCCCGCGATGCCTTTGAGAAGTTGTGATTAGGTAGATACAGTTTATTGTTTGTATTACAAAAATATTCAAAGGCGGCGTGTTTAAAAGATTTGAATCATAATATTTACAGTAATTAGACTACAATCATATTGATAGGAAGAAGTACTTACAAAACTGAACTATTTACACTTTACACTTAGGTTATTAGTTTACACTATTTCTGCGATCCACTTTCAACAAAGTTTCAAAATGACCATCGCCTTGGTCTATGCACTTATTTGCACGCTTTCTTAAATTGTATTTCTATTTTGTAAGCACTTCAGTGTCACTTTTCACTGTCACCAATGCTTATTCAATTTTATTTTTGAGTTCCTCGACACTTGTTGATTGGCTGACGTACGTAGCGATTTTATGCGACCCCAAAAATAAAAGTCTAATGGTGTTAAGTCAGGCGATCTGGGAGGCCACGGCACAAGGTCCTCCGCCACCTATCCAGCGACTGCCATATTCCGCATCTAGATGTCGTTGAACGGTCCACGTGAAATGTGCGGGAGCACCGTCTTGCTGGTAAAACAAGTCACGTAAAAGACCGGCAGGGACGTCATCCAATAGCACTCTCACTACAGCCAAAACAGTCATTGGTCTCCCGACAAGCTAATGCGACATTATCAAGACAGCGAGCCAGGGGCCTCACCATCTCCGTGTATTGGATGTTGGTATACCGGAAACCATCGCGGGTGGAAACAAAAATGTCACGGAAGTAAATAAAAGAACTTCACTAGATCGCTGCTGGCGAATTACTAACTTTTGATGTTAGGTACTAATGTTGGCCGGGCGGCCGTGTGACGGTATTTCGCATAAATATCAAAGAGGTAGCCGATAAATGCTTTATTTTTTTGAGATAAGGTCTAAATTTCTTCAAATTCAATCATTTTATTTTGTAAAAATGCCTAAAATTGTTTATGTATGTAGGGAAACTGATTACCTGACTAAGTTTGATCCTGCATTCAAATAAGCCTTACTCATTGTAGATAAGGTCGAAATTCCTTTAAATTACCTATTTGATTTGACGCACACTACCTTTAATGTTAAATGCATTGATCTGGGGGCACGGCAGTGCCCCCGCCAAGTCGAGCAAAAAAGCGGCACGGCCGTACCATTCTTTTCTCGAAGCAATTCAGGCCATTTTCGACCCCCTATAACTTCGTTGTGGATAAAACTAGAAGCCTGAATTTTCAGTAACCAAACAGGCATTGTATAAACACGGTATATTTCAAATTTAATTCAATTTGAACCAGTAGTTTAAGAATTATAACGAGTCAAAGTTCCTTAATTTTGTAAATTTTGTCACTCACTGACTGACCGATCATCAAAAGTTTAAAGCACTTCTAGCAGACATAGAAGCTTCAAATTTAGAATACAATTAGTGTTTAGTATATGAATCAAGGAAAAACTATAATATTTTTCAATTTCGTTCCAGTTTTCTAGATACATCAACTGCATAAATAACTTTGTAATCCCATATAAATATATAGGATTACAAAGTTACATTTGCAGTTAATTAATCAGTGTACCTGTATAATATAATGAAATAATAGATGTAGATGGGTACTTTTTTTTTGGTGAAAAATATCATCGAATGACTTCTTCCGCTCGGGTGTATCAGAATTCTACTGACTAAAAACCCACCCTGTTCCTTCGTAAGCCTTAAAGTTCCGGGGCCGCGGTATCTCGATGGAACTTTCCCATAAACCCCGACAGGTAATGGCCCTATGAGGCCCCGTCACTGGTATTAACAGCTTTTAGAGGCGCGCGTGGAACACAACGCGCCGCCGACCCGGGCCTGGTCCTTACCGGACGGTGAGCGACCCCTGCTCGCCATCCGCAGTCCCGCGCCTACGGTGGCCCGAAATCGACTCGCGATCCACGACGCCCGGGGCGTCTCCCCCGGCGGCTGGGGCGCGAGGAAGAGAGTTGCCTCTCCCTCGCACGTTAGGCCTCCTCCTTCGCTAGCATGACTGCTTCGCAGCAGGAGGTGACTGCATCCCATTCCCTCTCGCTTCGCACCATGGTCTAAGCCAGAGCAGGGCGCGAGAAGTCGCCGCCGCCGATCGCCTCTATGAGGATACGACGGTGCTCCACCCATGCAGGGCACACCTCGACCATATGCTCCACCGTGTCTTCCAGTGTAGATAGGTACCTAGATATAATAATTATGCTCAAAGGTAACTTGTTAAATGGTCAACGGAATAAAAAAGCAAGAAGTATTAAGAGTATTGGGGAGTATTAAGTAGAGTAAATTGCCCGAAATTGCATAATTACTTACTTATGGATTAACTTTAACCGAGACGTTTGACGAGTGCGGCATTAATTATTACTAACTAATGCAAAAGACGTACGTGCGTATCCATATGTGCGTATCAAAGCCTCCGAAAAAAACCCATAGAGACAGGGAGTGGGCTTTGAAAAAAACTTTAGCTGAAGTTCAAGAAGTAGTACCGGAAAATAAAAAAAGGAAGGCTACCTACAAAAATAAGAAAAGCTCATAAGACAGAGAGAGGGCTTTAAGAAAACTCGTTGTTGGTATACAAGAAGTAGAAGGTACCGGAAAGGAAAAAAGTAGGACTTTCTACAAAAAGCAATGAGATCCCATAAAAAACAATACTTGTCAAAAACCCAAGTCTCGCAACTTAGTTGTAAAACGTTGCTACCGTAAAAAGTTGTGAGATCCATGTAATACCAAGTCGGTTATTAATTTATTCAGTCCCTACTTAAGGGACCTTCTGTCTTAAGTTGTTACGTAATTATCTAACCTAACGACATCTTATAGTGACCATATCAATATTAAAAATCTTTACCGTTTTAAATAAATAGATTGACTTGGCAATCGCAATAAACAATTTAATTTATATATGTATTACTTGTGAGATATATTGTGTTTTCATGCGATGGCCGATCCATTTCATAAGATGTCGTTAGGTTAGATAATTACGTAACAACTTAAGACAGAAGGTCCCTTAAGTAGGGACTGAATAAATTAATAACCGACTTTTTACGGTAGAACAACTAAGTTGCGAGACTTGGGTTTTTGACAAGTATTGTTTTTTATGGGATATTGTTTACGTGTGATGTGTATTACGAGTTATGAGTGAACTACAAATTATGTTATGCGTTAGTAAGCTGAGTAGCTGCTGCTCTGAGTTAAGGTTTCAATTTCTTTGAATTAAGGATAGTTAATTAGTTTGTCATGATACTGTGTTTCCATTTTAAGTTAAATGAAAGATTTTTTCGTCAAAATTTAACAACTATTTTTTATAACGGAAATCGATTCAGAAGCCGATTCTGAACCAAATACTTTCAGGAATTGCGTTTATTCTGTTACACGTTGTATATGTCAATGAGTCCAGCAGAGAACTCCACTCCCTAGCTTTGCGCTTAATAAAGAAAGGTATTCCCAAAACAATTTATACGTATGGATGTATAGCGTTAGTTTGACAAGAATAATGCTCAGTAGGTACATGCTTAGTCTTAAGACCCAGTAATAATCATACAACTACTTTGGTCGTTAATAACTAGGCAAAGATAAATCGCTTTATACGACATGTTTTATTGCATTACATTGTCGTCGGCGAGGTTACCTGAGCGGGTGGAAGGTGAGGCAGGAGACGGGCCCGATGCGCGCGCCCATGAAGCCCTCGTGGAACTTGATGGTGTTCAGCGCGGCGCCCTTCAAGTCATAGATGCTGATACTCTGGTTCACCGACCCACTGTTAAAAGAAAACAAAATTATGTCAATAAAATAAGCGGTCTTCTAATGTGGCAGCACTTGGATCTAATATTTGTTACCAATATGAAACTTAAAGGATAATCATTTCGATAAAATATATTTTTTTCACATTAATAGCAATCTTATAACCCCCTTCGACTAAAATAAATATGGTTGTGTCTGGAGTGGATTCACGACAATAGTGTAATGAATGGGTGGCGTTCGAACCCAGAACCTCTCGATCACAAGTCCGACACCTTATTCATTAGGCTATTGACGCTTAATGTTCCAAAACATGATTCATTGTTTCCACTAGTTAGAATACAATCAACAATGGAACATGGTACTAATCATAAGTGGAAATGATCACCTGTTTCCTGTGCTAGTTAAAAAAAGAAACTTTATCACAAGAGATGGGCCTTCCGTTTCGTGGTAAACATTCTTGTCTATGCAAACTGACGGAAGTTGAAAAAAAAAAAACAAGAAGGTAAAAACAAATTGGTGTAATATAAAACAATTACAATTACTAAAAGTCTGTTAAAAAAAAAGTGTTAAATGTGTTATAAAAGTGGGATGTGTTGTGTAGGTGTGGTGTGTGTGTTTACGTGTGTGGTATTCATGGCAAAACACACTAGTTACCTAATCAACAGACAGCAATGTGTAAAGATCGGGTCTTATGTAAATAGGGCTACCAAATTACTAACGGAGTACCCATATATTATGAAGGAACTCTGTGATATAAAGCTTGATAATGCAAACATTTTAGTTTGTTTCATCATTCATTTTAGTGACGAAACAGCAGTAGTTTTTCACAAAAAAAAAAAAACCCGGGATGAAGTGACTAACTTAAAAGATACAGGTCTAATACTAACGAAGTAGTAGAATTTGTAGAGGTTGTGTGTATGTGTTTGTAAAGGTTGTATGTATGTGTATTTGTAGAGGTTGTGTTAAGGGCCTATACTACCTCAGCGCTTCTCACTCTTTATCTCGCTCGCACACTACTGGCCGCGGTCACGCGAGCAAGCGAGACAGGGTGGTGGCAAGGGAAAAGACTCCAAGAAACCGATAATTTAGTTTATTTCTTTTTACGGTGAAAATAATGGTAATTTAAAAAAAGTAAATAACATAAGACCTGCTTTATTAAGTTAGTGCTTAAGTTTAGTTACATTATCTAATGTGAAGTTATTTTTGAATACTAGCGGTTTATTGTTCGGTTTAGACGTAAGTTTGGATTTATTTCTATCAAGAAAATTTTATGGAATCATGTTTTCGTCAAACATAGTACCTAACATTAATCCTCAACTTTACCATATATTTATTTCAAAATTATTGCTGCAGTATTTTCGACATAACGGAGGATCATGCTAAGCCATTTGAGGTAGTATAGGCCCTTAATGTGTGTTTTTAGAGGTTGTGTGTATGCAAAGGTTGTGTTAATATGTTTGTAGAGGTTGTGTATATGCAGAGGTTGTGTTAATGTGTTTGTAGAGGTTGTGTATGTGTTTTTGGACAAAAAGGCGTGAGTTAAGATGTGTGTGTGTACTGACCAGGCGATGAGGTTGCAGAGCGGGTGCACGTCGATGGCGGCGAGCGGCGCGGGCGCGCGCACCGTGTCCACCACGCACATCTTGCGGGTGTCGTAGGTGCGTGAGTTAAGGTGTGTGTGTGTGTGTACTGACCAGGCGATGAGGTTGCAGAGCGGGTGCACGTCGATGGCGGCGAGCGGCGCGGGCGCGCGCACCGTGTCTACCACGCACATCTTGCGGGTGTCGTAGGTGCGTGAGTTAAGGTGTGTGTGTGTGTGTACTGACCAGGCGATGAGGTTGCAGAGCGGGTGCACGTCGATGGCGGCGAGCGGCGCGGGCGCGCGCACCGTGTCCACCACGCACATCTTGCGGGTGTCGTAGGTGCGTGAGTTAAGGTGTGTGTGTGTGTACTGACCAGGCGATGAGGTTGCAGAGCGGGTGCACGTCGATGGCGGCGAGCGGCGCGGGCGCGCGCACCGTGTCCACCACGCACATCTTGCGGGTGTCGTAGATGCGTGAGTTAAGGTGTGTGTGTGTGTGTACTGACCAGGCGATGAGGTTGCAGAGCGGGTGCACGTCGATGGCGGCGAGCGGCGCGGGCGCGCGCACCGTGTCCACCACGCACATCTTGCGGGTGTCGTAGGTGCGTGAGTTAAGGTGTGTGTGTGTGTACTGACCAGGCGATGAGGTTGCAGAGCGGGTGCACGTCGATGGCGGCGAGCGGCGCGGGCGCGCGCACCGTGTCCACCACGCACATCTTGCGGGTGTCGTAGGTGCGTGAGTTAAGGTGTGTGTGTGTGTGTACTGACCAGGCGATGAGGTTGCAGAGCGGGTGCACGTCGATGGCGGCGAGCGGCGCGGGCGCGCGCACCGTGTCCACCACGCACATCTTGCGGGTGTCGTAGGTGCGTGAGTTAAGGTGTGTGTGTGTGTGTACTGACCAGGCGATGAGGTTGCAGAGCGGGTGCACGTCGATGGCGGCGAGCGGCGCGGGCGCGCGCACCGTGTCCACCACGCACATCTTGCGGGTGTCGTAGGTGCGTGAGTTAAGGTGTGTGTGTGTGTACTGACCAGGCGATGAGGTTGCAGAGCGGGTGCACGTCGATGGCGGCGAGCGGCGCGGGCGCGCGCACCGTGTCCACCACGCACATCTTGCGGGTGTCGTAGATGCGTGAGTTAAGGTGTGTGTGTGTGTGTACTGACCAGGCGATGAGGTTGCAGAGCGGGTGCACGTCGATGGCGGCGAGCGGCGCGGGCGCGCGCACCGTGTCCACCACGCACATCTTGCGGGTGTCGTAGGTGCGTGAGTTAAGGTGTGTGTGTGTGTGTACTGACCAGGCGATGAGGTTGCAGAGCGGGTGCACGTCGATGGCGGCGAGCGGCGCGGGCGCGCGCACCGTGTCCACCACGCACATCTTGCGGGTGTCGTAGGTGCGTGAGTTAAGGTGTGTGTGTGTGTACTGACCAGGCGATGAGGTTGCACAGCGGGTGCACGTCGATGGCGGCGAGCGGCGCGGGCGCGCGCACCGTGTCCACCACGCACATCTTGCGGGTGTCGTAGGTGCGTGAGTTAAGGTGTGTGTGTGTGTACTGACCAGGCGATGAGGTTGCAGAGCGGGTGCACGTCGATGGCGGCGAGCGGCGCGGGCGCGCGCACCGTGTCCACCACGCACATCTTGCGGGTGTCGTAGGTGCGTGAGTTAAGGTGTGTGTGTGTGTGTACTGACCAGGCGATGAGGTTGCAGAGCGGGTGCACGTCGATGGCGGCGAGCGGCGCGGGCGCGCGCACCGTGTCCACCACGCACATCTTGCGGGTGTCGTAGGTGCGTGAGTTAAGGTGTGTGTGTGTGTGTACTGACCAGGCGATGAGGTTGCAGAGCGGGTGCACGTCGATGGCGCACGGTGGGCTGAAAATCGGCTTTCATAGACTTAGGCATTTTATTTTGCAAGTGCGAGTTTTTTTGCCGGATATCACTTCTATTAGTTATAACAATATACAAAAATGACACCAGAATTGATTCTGCACAGAAACGAAGGAATTATAATTTTTTTACGAAAATTTTGTATGGAGCTAGTATGAAAAATCGAAATATCTCTAAAACGGCAGCGATAACCGTAATATCCTTATAGGGGGTTATAGTACTAATTATTTATGATTTTTTGACATACGTTACATAATGGTTGTAGATGCCTTTTTTTTTTAAAAATCGTCAAAATATTTTTATTTATTTTTACATATTTAAACGTTCCTTTTAGTGCTTAAGTTGAAGAATTCAGAGCTTTAACAACTCTTATCATAAAATAGCATCACCCCTATAGACCTGAAGGACTAGACAGAGGTGTGTAGTGTCTTGTTGATCTTGTAAGATTTCCAACAATACCAAATAGTTGAATATCAGTGTCAAAGTGCCCATGCTGTCGCTTCTTTTTGAAAGATAGGGGAATGAAATTGATCATACCCTAAAAGTATGATTACAACATAACCGGACACATAATAATAATAATATCCTTATAGGGGATTATAGTACTAACATTATTTATTTTAACATATGAAACTGTTCAAAACGATCCATGAACTGTGTCAAAGTTAAGAACATCGTTAGGAAGCATGCTTTTTCCCCAAATATTAAGAATATGTGAAAAAAAAAAAGACTGTATATAAACTTTTTATTGATAGGTAATTTAAATAAAACAGAAGTAACAAAAATAATATCTAATAAATTCAATTATACAAAATACATATTTGAAACTATAATTTATGAAATTATTAACTAAACATATTGGTACAATAAACTAACATAAATAACAAAAGAACATAAAGAAAAATAATGAAATTTTACAAATTTTCTTTACAACTTTCGTTGTCGGACTCCAATTCCGAGTCAGAATCCAGATCGGATATACCTACAAACTCGAACTCAGTTTCCGGAAACTGTATTAGGTCGAGAGTTTCAGCAAAAAAGGTTGTCTTCCTTTTGGCATCTAACTTCGGCCTTTGTGCACTTAGAAAAGGATCCGAAGAAACAACAAGCATATTTAGGATATCTTGATTAGAATCTTGCCTGCTTCTTTTCCGCGAATGATGTTCCCGGAACCTCCTAAAATCTTTGTTTCGAGACTCTGAGGCTTCTTCCGAGAGAGTCCCAATCGGGACAATATCATTTTTTTCGATTATGTCAGCTCCGTGTATTAATAGTTTATGTACGGTTGATGACATGTAGTACCAGTCGTATAATTCCACGTACTTTTCTGCTGTTTTGCGAGCAAAATCTTTAAATTTGATGACATCGATCTTCTCACCAGATGTTATTGTTTGCAAAATAACAGCAAATTTTTTTATCAGGTATGATCCAACCCAGTAATAGCTGCAGTTTTATTGGGAAACTCGAAAAACTTCCTTGCGGTATTCCCGTCATTGGTAGTTCCCGAGCCTTGTTTTACTATATCAATTAACAGATTGAGCTCCTCTTTAAATTTATTTTGAATGTTTTTTTTTCTGTTTTGTAACATATCTTTATGCTCATTACTTCTTGCTGCCCACTGTTTGAAGTCAAGTCTGTACGCAATGTGTAACAGACATTCCATGCAATTTATACGGGCATGTAGGGATGATAGGCCAAATTCATATATGTCAGAACACACAGTTTTTGATGTTACAGCATCTAAGTGGTTCATTTCTGTTGGTTTTGCTAAGCACAGGTAGCATGATGCATTTGATCTAGCTTCAGAAAGGTACGTGCAGACTTTTGCGTCGATCATTGTCATCATTAGTTTATGAGTCACCCTGTTACTATTAATGCACTCTGTGGGGTTAAGGGCCTCAATTTCCTCATCCATTTTTCTTTTGTTATCAATGACAACTGCATGGCTTTCTTTTACAAAAGTGAACTGAACCGGACGACAATAAAAAGTTGAGCATGGTTTCGGGTTTGTCCATATAGTATTATCTCCATCTGTCAGTTTCAGTGGCACCAAGGAGGTCATGAAAATGCTTGAATCATCATGCTCGCCGTCCATTTTCTGCTTGTATCGGCTTTGATTGGAAGCACCATCAAATCCCCACTTCGATATCAGCTTTAACTGCTTATTTTCCACATTATCAGAAAGACTTTGAAGAATCCGCTTCACCGTGATGTCAAGTAAAGCTTGAAGTGTAATTCTAGCTGATGAATCCGTAACTGATACTGATTGATTAGGAGGGTAGCATGCAAGCTTAGTTTGTTGCAGTTTATAGTAGGATGGGTAAATATCCTTAGCACCTTCCCGAATGGCAGTCTCTCGCAACGTAATATATTGCCACTTTGAAAGCTTAAGTGAAAGAAGCAATCCAAGTGCTTTCTCTGGTGTAAATATTACTGTTTTCTTAATGCTTTCCTTGATTTTAACGGCAGCTTCTGGATTTTTGATCATATAATTGATTACAGATGCGATATCTTCATAACCTTCTTCTTTTAAACGTGCTGCAGCTGCATATGCCAATTCACAGGAATCCTCGCCTATGTGCTCACTAGATCTTCTCTTTTTCTGTTTGCTTCCCAGATCTTTGAATGGTTTTCGGGACCTTTTTGTCATTGTTCCAACAGTCGATGATGTCGAAGGTTCTGGAGAGACTGAGCGTGCTCTTGGTATCTCATCAACAGTTGGTTCTTGATTTATTAAAGTTTGCACGCAACTCGGCCAATCAATATTTGCTTGCAACCACTCTCCGTACGTATTTCTAAACTTATCAAAGAATCGTTTAGATTTCTGCCACCTGTTTAAAGCAGCTCGCGTGAATCTCCGGCAAAATTCTTTGAGAGTTACTTGATCTTCGGCAGAAAGGCAATCGCCTATGCGGGACACAATTGCACTAAACAATACTTCATGATTAAATGAAGGACACTCACTTTTTAGAAGAACAAACAAATCTAAGTTGGTGATTAAACTTTCCATTCTAAGATTTTGTAGTCGCAAAGCAAATAGTTTTAGTGTTAGCAGTTACACGGTTGTGAACAATCTAAATTATGGAACAAAATTATAGCCCTTTTATTGTATAAAGTCAATAATTAGTTAACTACCCTCATTAAAGTTATAAAAGATATGATAATAAAAATTTATAATCGTCAAAAACATTTCGTAGAACTCATAGTAGAACTAATCAACATTAGCAAATCACATTAGCTCACTAATTATAAAAAGGTGAATGCAGTTCTTAGTTGGTATTGTTGCGAGATATTTCAAATCATTTAATCACTTAATAGGCTCATTAGAATCAGAAGACTACAACCATCATTCTAATTACTTAATTACTTGTCATCAGACTCATTAGATGACTACACAATATGTTATTTTGTATTTTGAACGTATGCAAGGTTTTAAAATTCCTTTTGTGTCAATATTATTATGTGTCCGGTTATGTTGTAATCATACTTTTAGGGTATGATCAATTAACAATTTCATTCCCCTATCTTTCTAAAAGAAGCGACAGCATGGGCACTTTGACACTGATATTCAACTATTTGGTATTGTTGGAAATCTTACAAGATCAACAAGACACACCTCTGTCTAGTCCTTCAGGTCTAAAGGGGTGATGCTATTTTATGTTAAGAGTAGTTAAAGCTCTGAATTCTTCAACTTAAACACTAAAAGGAACGTTTAATATGTAAAAATAAATAAAAATATTTTGACGATTTAAAAAAAAAAAAGGCATCTACAACCATTATGTAACGTATGTCAAAAAATCATAAATAATTAGTACTAAAACCTCCTATAAGGATATTACGGTTATCGCTGCCGTTTCAGAGATATTTCGATTTTTCATACTAGCTCCATACAAAATTTTCGTAAAAAAATTATAATTCCTTCGTTTTTGTGCAGAATCAATTCTGGTGTCATTTTTGTATATTGTTATAACAAATAGAAGTGATATCCGGCACAAAAACTGGCACTTGCAAAATAAAATGCCTAAGTCTATGAAAGCCGTTTTTCAGCCCACCGTGTGGCGGCGAGCGGCGCGGGCGCGCGCACCGTGTCCACCACGCACATCTTGCGGGTGTCGTAGGTGCGTGAGTTAAGGTGTGTGTGTGTGTGTACTGACCAGGCGATGAGGTTGCAGAGCGGGTGCACGTCGATGGCGGCGAGCGGCGCGGGCGCGCGCACCGTGTCCACCACGCACATCTTGCGGGTGTCGTAGGTGCGTGAGTTAAGGTGTGTGTGTGTGTGTACTGACCAGGCGATGAGGTTGCAGAGCGGGTGCACGTCGATGGCGGCGAGCGGCGCGGGCGCGCGCACCGTGTCCACCACGCACATCTTGCGGGTGTCGTAGGTGCGTGAGTTAAGGTGTGTGTGTGTGTGTACTGACCAGGCGATGAGGTTGCACAGCGGGTGCACGTCGATGGCGGCGAGCGGCGCGGGCGCGCGCACCGTGTCCACCACGCACATCTTGCGGGTGTCGTAGGTGCGTGAGTTAAGGTGTGTGTGTGTGTGTACTGACCAGGCGATGAGGTTGCACAGCGGGTGCACGTCGATGGCGGCGAGCGGCGCGGGCGCGCGCACCGTGTCCACCACGCACATATTGCGGGTGTCGTAGGTGCGTGAGTTAAGGTGTGTGTGTGTGTACTGACCAGGCGATGAGGTTGCACAGCGGGTGCACGTCGATGGCGGCGAGCGGCGCGGGCGCGCGCACCGTGTCCACCACGCACATCTTGCGGGTGTCGTAGGTGCGTGAGTTAAGGTGTGTGTGTGTGTGTACTGACCAGGCGATGAGGTTGCACAGCGGGTGCACGTCGATGGCGGCGAGCGGCGCGGGCGCGCGCACCGTGTCCACCACGCACATCTTGCGGGTGTCGTAGGTGCGTGAGTTAAGGTGTGTGTGTGTGTGTACTGACCAGGCGATGAGGTTGCAGAGCGGGTGCACGTCGATGGCGGCGAGCGGCGCGGGCGCGCGCACCGTGTCCACCACGCACATCTTGCGGGTGTCGTAGGTGCGTGAGTTAAGGTGTGTGTGTGTGTGTACTGACCAGGCGATGAGGTTGCACAGCGGGTGCACGTCGATGGCGGCGAGCGGCGCGGGCGCGCGCACCGTGTCCACCACGCACATCTTGCGGGTGTCGTAGGTGCGTGAGTTAAGGTGTGTGTGTGTGTGTACTGACCAGGCGATGAGGTTGCAGAGCGGGTGCACGTCGATGGCGGCGAGCGGCGCGGGCGCGCGCACCGTGTCCACCACGCACATCTTGCGGGTGTCGTAGGTGCGTGAGTTAAGGTGTGTGTGTGTGTGTACTGACCAGGCGATGAGGTTGCAGAGCGGGTGCACGTCGATGGCGGCGAGCGGCGCGGGCGCGCGCACCGTGTCCACCACGCACATCTTGCGGGTGTCGTAGGTGCGTGAGTTAAGGTGTGTGTGTGTGTGTACTGACCAGGCGATGAGGTTGCAGAGCGGGTGCACGTCGATGGCGGCGAGCGGCGCGGGCGCGCGCACCGTGTCCACCACGCACATCTTGCGGGTGTCGTAGGTGCGTGAGTTAAGGTGTGTGTGTGTGTGTACTGACCAGGCGATGAGGTTGCAGAGCGGGTGCACGTCGATGGCGGCGAGCGGCGCGGGCGCGCGCACCGTGTCCACCACGCACATCTTGCGGGTGTCGTAGGTGCGTGAGTTAAGGTGTGTGTGTGTGTGTACTGACCAGGCGATGAGGTTGCAGAGCGGGTGCACGTCGATGGCGGCGAGCGGCGCGGGCGCGCGCACCGTGTCCACCACGCACATCTTGCGGGTGTCGTAGGTGCGTGAGTTAAGGTGTGTGTGTGTGTGTACTGACCAGGCGATGAGGTTGCAGAGCGGGTGCACGTCGATGGCGGCGAGCGGCGCGGGCGCGCGCACCGTGTCCACCACGCACATCTTGCGGGTGTCGTAGGTGCGTGAGTTAAGGTGTGTGTGTGTGTGTACTGACCAGGCGATGAGGTTGCAGAGCGGGTGCACGTCGATGGCGGCGAGCGGCGCGGGCGCGCGCACCGTGTCCACCACGCACATCTTGCGGGTGTCGTAGGTGCGTGAGTTAAGGTGTGTGTGTGTGTGTACTGACCAGGCGATGAGGTTGCAGAGCGGGTGCACGTCGATGGCGGCGAGCGGCGCGGGCGCGCGCACCGTGTCCACCACGCACATCTTGCGGGTGTCGTAGGTGCGTGAGTTAAGGTGTGTGTGTGTGTGTACTGACCAGGCGATGAGGTTGCAGAGCGGGTGCACGTCGATGGCGGCGAGCGGCGCGGGCGCGCGCACCGTGTCCACCACGCACATCTTGCGGGTGTCGTAGGTGCGTGAGTTAAGGTGTGTGTGTGTGTGTACTGACCAGGCGATGAGGTTGCAGAGCGGGTGCACGTCGATGGCGGCGAGCGGCGCGGGCGCGCGCACCGTGTCCACCACGCACATCTTGCGGGTGTCGTAGGTGCGTGAGTTAAGGTGTGTGTGTGTGTGTACTGACCAGGCGATGAGGTTGCAGAGCGGGTGCACGTCGATGGCGGCGAGCGGCGCGGGCGCGCGCACCGTGTCCACCACGCACATCTTGCGGGTGTCGTAGGTGCGTGAGTTAAGGTGTGTGTGTGTGTGTACTGACCAGGCGATGAGGTTGCAGAGCGGGTGCACGTCGATGGCGGCGAGCGGCGCGGGCGCGCGCACCGTGTCCACCACGCACATCTTGCGGGTGTCGTAGGTGCGTGAGTTAAGGTGTGTGTGTGTGTGTACTGACCAGGCGATGAGGTTGCAGAGCGGGTGCACGTCGATGGCGGCGAGCGGCGCGGGCGCGCGCACCGTGTCCACCACGCACATCTTGCGGGTGTCGTAGGTGCGTGAGTTAAGGTGTGTGTGTGTGTGTACTGACCAGGCGATGAGGTTGCAGAGCGGGTGCACGTCGATGGCGGCGAGCGGCGCGGGCGCGCGCACCGTGTCCACCACGCACATCTTGCGGGTGTCGTAGGTGCGTGAGTTAAGGTGTGTGTGTGTGTGTACTGACCAGGCGATGAGGTTGCAGAGCGGGTGCACGTCGATGGCGGCGAGCGGCGCGGGCGCGCGCACCGTGTCCACCACGCACATCTTGCGGGTGTCGTAGGTGCGTGAGTTAAGGTGTGTGTGTGTGTGTACTGACCAGGCGATGAGGTTGCAGAGCGGGTGCACGTCGATGGCGGCGAGCGGCGCGGGCGCGCGCACCGTGTCCACCACGCACATCTTGCGGGTGTCGTAGGTGCGTGAGTTAAGGTGTGTGTGTGTGTGTACTGACCAGGCGATGAGGTTGCAGAGCGGGTGCACGTCGATGGCGGCGAGCGGCGCGGGCGCGCGCACCGTGTCCACCACGCACATCTTGCGGGTGTCGTAGGTGCGTGAGTTAAGGTGTGTGTGTGTGTGTACTGACCAGGCGATGAGGTTGCAGAGCGGGTGCACGTCGATGGCGGCGAGCGGCGCGGGCGCGCGCACCGTGTCCACCACGCACATCTTGCGGGTGTCGTAGATGCGCACCTCGCCCTGCATGCTGCAACACGTTATACTCATAAGTATTTGTACACATGTAGGAATTATCCGTAGCATAACATGCTACTTTATTTACTACTTTACTTTTATTAATATAAAACTTTGCGACAGCACGACTTCAAAAATAAGGAAATGGAACAAGAGTGAGCGATGTTATTCGTATAATCAGTGGCGTGCACAGAGATTTCAGACAGGGTAAGCACGGTTAAAATTAAAGTCGCTTGTTTCGGTCGGTGCCCCACCACCACAAATATCTAATTAAGTGATTGCTGGTTACATTCATAACAGGTCACTTAATTGATATCCAAAGTGGCCTTCGAAAAGGCCGTAAGAAGATACTTTTGTTTTCTTTACGCAAATGAATGAAAATTAAAAATTAATTACCTACTTTAATTTCAAATCCTACTTTCTACAAGTAAATTTTATAAATTAAATCGACGCGCCTATCTTTTTTCATTTAGTTTTGCAAAATGTCGACGTAAAAACTGCTACTTCGTTTTAAAATTACTAAAAGTCATAGGATTCGTCATGACCACGGAATGCTAAATTCTTTTTTACCCAGAAAACAAACTACGTCAATGAATCGTTTGAAAATGTTTCTATTTCTGTCCGTGTTGTCTTTCAATATCTAACTTAAACTGGCTATTCAAACTAGTCTCTATTCTAAAGTTTAGAACTTCAAGCAAGGTTATATATATTTTTTTGAAAAAGCGTGCTTAGCAGTCGCTTTGTGAATTATCATTTAAATCTTAATATCCGTTACAGGTTCAACCATTCTTTTTATCTAGATGTGTAAACAAAATGCAATTAACTTCTAAAATAATGGAGTAAAATTTAAAAAAAAATGTGTTCTCGATATTAATGTAAGCTTTCAAGGAAAATTGGTTTGAACAAGATCTGCAAATATAACTTTATAATTAATACAAACACTATAAAAAAAACAAAGTTATTTGGCGTAATTACTACGGAACGCTTCATGAGCGAGTCTGACTCGCACTTGGCCAATTTTTTGAGTTATTGTTATTTATAATGATAAATAACAATAGCCTCGCTAAATGTAGCGAGGCATGTATGTATGGGACTACAGGGCATGCAGAGCTTATTTGCATGTATGGAGTGCACGCCACTGCATATAATTATGAAACTAATATCTAGTGGTTTTAAAATGAGAACGAAAAGGGAGAAATGGCAAAAGATGTGGTTGAGTGGTATTGTAAGAATGGAAAAAGGCAAAAGGGGCGCCAAGTCACTGAGGATGGAGATGGAGATCAGTGGTTCACGATACAGAGGAGTGGAGGGGGAGGTCTTGGTCGGAGGACTACATGACCTAACAAGAACACTAATAGACATTTATTTTTACTATAAGTATGTTGAAACTGTTGTGTTATTTGGTCAATCAATAAAGGTAACAAGTTTCCACGGCTGTGGAATTCGAAACCACCCAACAATTATGGTTTCAATTAAATTTTGGTGAATCGGGAAAGCAGTCAGATTAGATTGTAATATGAAAGAAACACAAGTACGTCGTCTGACAGGGGAGAATGAAAGAACTTGTGTTGCGCCGACCACTGTAACTGGGATAAAGGCTGGAAGACGACAATGATGGAGGAAGCACATGAGAAGGTAGGAAGGTATCGGGCGGGGTTCGTCCAGAGCAGCCTACCATCCCGTGACCATGGTGTAGAGGTCGGGGCGGTGCGCGGCGGCCAGCACGGGCGCCTGGTGGTGGTGCAGGCGGCTCACGGCGGCGCGCGGGCTGCGCTCGTCCCAGGCGCGCACGCTGCCGTCCGCGAAGCCCAGCACCAGCAGCGCCGCGCCCTCCGCGCCCGCCGCGCCCTCCGCGCCGCGCCACAGCGACGTGGCGGCCGCCTCGCACTCTGCAACACCCAAAGCCCATACATTATCATAATTCAGCCTATAACATTCCTACTGCACGGGAGATAAGCCTTCTCTCTACAACACAGAATGAGCTCATAATCCACCACGCCGAACCTGTGCGCATTGGCCAATCAATCATATTTTAGTTCCTCCATTAACATACATAATTAATTTGTGTATAAATAATGGAATCTATCCGGACTTGCTAGGGAGAGCTTTGATTCATCCCGTTTATAAGTCTGGGGATACAGATCGTGCCAATAACTATAGGCCTATACCTGCTATGTCAAAGATATTGGAGAGGATCATGAATAATCGTCTAAACAATATACCTCGAAGCTCATAATATTATTTCGAACATACGATATGGTTTCAGGAAAAATACATCTACAAACGACGCAGTTCATGATCTCTCTGATCGTATTGGTAAAGCCTTGGACAGGAGTAATAAATATTTGGCAATATTCCTAGATTTGGCTAAGGCTTTTGATACGGTCTCTATCCCCAAACTAATACTAAAATTAGAGAAGATTGGTATCAAAGATAAATAGTTGAAACTGTTTCAAAGTTATTTGACTGGTCGAACCCAGTGCGTAAAAATCGGTGAGCATACAAAAATAAAGATTCACCCAGAGAACACAGTGTTCCTCGAGAGAGCATTCTTGGCCCTACGCTCTTTTTAGTGAACGTGAATGAAATTTGCAAATTAGACATCAAAAACGGCAAACTTCTGGCTTTAGCAGATGATACAGCGATTATTTTTACAGGGGCCACTTGGGAGCAAGTTTTTAACGCAGCTCAAGTAGGATTTAATATAATAATTGATTGGCTATCTTGTAATACCCTGTGACTTAATGTTGATATAACAAAATACATTGTGAAAACAATTCCAGAAACCATCCTGTGTCCTCTGTCAATGGTTTTGTCATTTGCATTGACATTCCTTTTTCGACGTGGAGATGAATCATCAGCGTGGGCGGCGGCGTGGGCACGTACGTCGCCCCGCCACCCGCCACAGGGTGACCCACTGCAATAGTACTGACCGGTGTCGATGTCGGTGAGCAGCAGCTCGGTGCTGGCGTCCCACAGGCGCACCTTGCCGGCGCGGCCCGCCAGCGCCAGCGTGCGGCGCGCGGCGCACCAGCGCAGCAGCGTGGGCACGTACGTCGCCCCGCCACCCGCCACAGGGTGACCCACTGCAATAGTACTGACCGGTGTCGATGTCGGTGAGCAGCAGCTCGGTGCTGGCGTCCCACAGGCGCACCTTGCCGGCGCGGCCCGCCAGCGCCAGCGTGCGGCGCGCGGCGCACCAGCGCAGCAGCGTGGGCACGTACGTCGCCCCGCCACCCGCCACAGGGTGACCCACTGCAATAGTACTGACCGGTGTCGATGTCGGTGAGCAGCAGCTCGGTGCTGGCGTCCCACAGGCGCACCTTGCCGGCGCGGCCCGCCAGCGCCAGCGTGCGGCGCGCGGCGCACCAGCGCAGCAGCGTGGGCACGTACGTCGCCCCGCCACCCGCCACAGGGTGACCCACTGCAATAGTACTGACCGGTGTCGATGTCGGTGAGCAGCAGCTCGGTGCTGGCGTCCCACAGGCGCACCTTGCCGGCGCGGCCCGCCAGCGCCAGCGTGCGGCGCGCGGCGCACCAGCGCAGCAGCGTGGGCACGTACGTCGCCCCGCCACCCGCCACAGGGTGACCCACTGCAATAGTACTGACCGGTGTCGATGTCGGTGAGCAGCAGCTCGGTGCTGGCGTCCCACAGGCGCACCTTGCCGGCGCGGCCCGCCAGCGCCAGCGTGCGGCGCGCGGCGCACCAGCGCAGCAGCGTGGGCACGTACGTCGCCCCGCCACCCGCCACAGGGTGACCCACTGCAATAGTACTGACCGGTGTCGATGTCGGTGAGCAGCAGCTCGGTGCTGGCGTCCCACAGGCGCACCTTGCCGGCGCGGCCCGCCAGCGCCAGCGTGCGGCGCGCGGCGCACCAGCGCAGCAGCGCGGGCACGTACGTCGCCCCGCCACCCGCCACAGGGTGACCCACTGCAATAGTACTGACCGGTGTCGATGTCGGTGAGCAGCAGCTCGGTGCTGGCGTCCCACAGGCGCACCTTGCCGGCGCGGCCCGCCAGCGCCAGCGTGCGGCGCGCGGCGCACCAGCGCAGCAGCGCGGGCACGTACGTCGCCCCGCCACCCGCCACAGGGTGACCCACTGCAATAGTACTGACCGGTGTCGATGTCGGTGAGCAGCAGCTCGGTGCTGGCGTCCCACAGGCGCACCTTGCCGGCGCGGCCCGCCAGCGCCAGCGTGCGGCGCGCGGCGCACCAGCGCAGCAGCGCGGGCACGTACGTCGCCCCGCCACCCGCCACAGGGTGACCCACTGCAATAGTACTGACCGGTGTCGATGTCGGTGAGCAGCAGCTCGGTGCTGGCGTCCCACAGGCGCACCTTGCCGGCGCGGCCCGCCAGCGCCAGCGTGCGGCGCGCGGCGCACCAGCGCAGCAGCGCGGGCACGTACGTCGCCCCGCCACCCGCCACAGGGTGACCCACTGCAATAGTACTGACCGGTGTCGATGTCGGTGAGCAGCAGCTCGGTGCTGGCGTCCCACAGGCGCACCTTGCCGGCGCGGCCCGCCAGCGCCAGCGTGCGGCGCGCGGCGCACCAGCGCAGCAGCGCGGGCACGTACGTCGCCCCGCCACCCGCCACAGGGTGACCCACTGCAATAGTACTGACCGGTGTCGATGTCGGTGAGCAGCAGCTCGGTGCTGGCGTCCCACAGGCGCACCTTGCCGGCGCGGCCCGCCAGCGCCAGCGTGCGGCGCGCGGCGCACCAGCGCAGCAGCGCGGGCACGTACGTCGCCCCGCCACCCGCCACAGGGTGACCCACTGCAATAGTACTGACCGGTGTCGATGTCGGTGAGCAGCAGCTCGGTGCTGGCGTCCCACAGGCGCACCTTGCCGGCGCGGCCCGCCAGCGCCAGCGTGCGGCGCGCGGCGCACCAGCGCAGCAGCGCGGGCACGTACGTCGCCCCGCCACCCGCCACAGGGTGACCCACTGCAATAGTACTGACCGGTGTCGATGTCGGTGAGCAGCAGCTCGGTGCTGGCGTCCCACAGGCGCACCTTGCCGGCGCGGCCCGCCAGCGCCAGCGTGCGGCGCGCGGCGCACCAGCGCAGCAGCGCGGGCACGTACGTCGCCCCGCCACCCGCCACAGGGTGACCCACTGCAATAGTACTGACCGGTGTCGATGTCGGTGAGCAGCAGCTCGGTGCTGGCGTCCCACAGGCGCACCTTGCCGGCGCGGCCCGCCAGCGCCAGCGTGCGGCGCGCGGCGCACCAGCGCAGCAGCGCGGGCACGTACGTCGCCCCGCCACCCGCCACAGGGTGACCCACTGCAATAGTACTGACCGGTGTCGATGTCGGTGAGCAGCAGCTCGGTGCTGGCGTCCCACAGGCGCACCTTGCCGGCGCGGCCCGCCAGCGCCAGCGTGCGGCGCGCGGCGCACCAGCGCAGCAGCGCGGGCACGTACGTCGCCCCGCCACCCGCCACAGGGTGACCCACTGCAATAGTACTGACCGGTGTCGATGTCGGTGAGCAGCAGCTCGGTGCTGGCGTCCCACAGGCGCACCTTGCCGGCGCGGCCCGCCAGCGCCAGCGTGCGGCGCGCGGCGCACCAGCGCAGCAGCGCGGGCACGTACGTCGCCCCGCCACCCGCCACAGGGTGACCCACTGCAATAGTACTGACCGGTGTCGATGTCGGTGAGCAGCAGCTCGGTGCTGGCGTCCCACAGGCGCACCTTGCCGGCGCGGCCCGCCAGCGCCAGCGTGCGGCGCGCGGCGCACCAGCGCAGCAGCGTGGGCACGTACGTCGCCCCGCCACCCGCCACAGGGTGACCCACTGCAATAGTACTGACCGGTGTCGATGTCGGTGAGCAGCAGCTCGGTGCTGGCGTCCCACAGGCGCACCTTGCCGGCGCGGCCCGCCAGCGCCAGCGTGCGGCGCGCGGCGCACCAGCGCAGCAGCGTGGGCGGCGGCGTGGGCACGTACGTCGCTCCGCCACCCGCCACAGGGTGACCCACTGCAATAACACACACCCATCACTCACACCTACACAACCTACCCACACACTGCTTCCATTCCACGACCTGGCTCGAATTACACTGGTCAGCAAAATATAACATTTGGTATGCAACACCTAAAACTATTTTATTTTCATAAAAAAACTATGCATAGCGTGTAATAATCCTCTAAGAAATTATATGTCTATCAGGCAGTGGCGTGCGGTTCATACTTGCAAATAAGCTCTGCATACCCTGTAGTCCCATTGATACATGCCTCTCTAAATGATAAATAAAACTATACATTATTTCACCACTCTTCGCGATTTACGCGCCATCTATTACGTTTATTCGGAACTAACGAACGCGGAACTTCACTTATTCGTCGCGCAGACAGCATCGCTCCTGAGTCCTGCGACCATAAGCAGTACTAAGGTCAGCTTAAATACCATACAACGTGTCTCGTGTAATATACAGCAAAAGTGGGACTGTGTGCGTGGAAATGTGACCAAGTGTTCGAGTTTTGTTGGCCCTGCTTTTATTATTATAATACAAACAAATTCAGAATCCTTAAAATATCCGTTGTTTGTAGCAGAGGGTCCACTTTTTTAGTCGGATGGTCTAATGACCGTTTCATTCATTCTTTTCGTTCGTATTAGTTCGTAGTTTATTATTTTTGGAAAGATTTTTGGCTATATTTGTTTTCCTAAGCGCAAGTGATTGGCAGATTACGTTTATTGTAAAAAAATGGAAAATTATACCTGTGAGACCTGTTCTGGCGAAGTGTGTTTTAATAAATTAAAATCTGGCGCGTTTTCGACGTTATCTTTCGAGGAAAAAGTAAAGTTGAATTTAACTAAAAAAAAAAACGGTACTGCTACTCGTTGTTTTAACAAAAGGTCGTATGATAATTATTACTGGCTAACAGGTTGAGTACACACAAACACATTGTATTGTTTCCCTTGCATTTTGTTTACAAATCAAGATAAAAAGAATGTTGGACCTGTCACGGATATTCAGATTCTTCAGAAAAATATTTAGAATCTGGCTTGAAGTTCCAAACTTTTGGTAAAACTAGAATAGAGACTAATTTGAATAGCCAGTTTAACCTCTCAAGGACCGCCATTATTTACGTCAACCATCTTATCGTAAGCGTAATCTGATCCCGGTCGGGGTTTGGTGGCACAAATTTGTGCCAGCGGGGCTCAACTAATATTTGTTTACTGGCACGTTTTTGTGCCGCTGGGGCTCTAGAGGTTAAGTTAGATATTGAAAGGCACAACTTGAAAGTTGACAAAAATAGAAACATTTTCAAACGATTGATTGATGCAGTTTGTTTTCTGGGTAAACAAGAATTAGCATTCTGTGGTCATGAAGAATCCAGCTTGTCGTGTAATAAAGGCAATTTTCTGGAACTTATAGATTTAATGGCAAAATATGATGGAAATTTGGAAACCCATTTACAATCAACATCGGGTAGCTCATTTACGGGGTTATCGAATCGGCCCCAAAATGATTTAATTTCTAGTGTTGCGTCTGTAATGTACGATCAGGTAAAAAAACCAAATCAGTGAAACAGATTTTGTTACTGTTATGGTAGACGAAACTCCTGATATTAGCGGTCGTGAACAGCTAGTCCTCGCGTCTTCAGGTATTTTTGCGGCTCAGAAGTAGTTGATAGATTTATAAAATATATTGATGTACGGATCGCACAGCTGTAACTTGTAAGCGTATTTATTATCAATATTTTACAGGATTTTAAATGCTTAAATAAAGAAGTAGCTCAAACTTATGATGGCGCGGCAGTTTTATCTTCTGAGATTAATGGAGTTCAAGGTATAATAAGACAAAAATGTCCACTCGCGACGTATATAAAAATAAATTTTTCGATAAATTCATTTCTTAGCGTCATCCCTACATCAAGAAAATCGTAATTGACAACTGACTGATATTTAACATTTTGTTTGGTTCTGTTTCTTTTGATTTCTTTTCTACTGCGTTTTTCTATTTGATATTCTGACGAATTTGATTACGATTATGGACCCTGTAACTGCTCCCGATGATGACCTTGGCTTTACATTGGATTCTGTAACCACCTACCACGACGACACCGGCTGCTAATGCAGACCGTACCTGTTTCTCACGAAGGACCTGGCACGATTATGGAACAGGTTCCATAATTATTTAGGTCAACTGTGGCGTGGATTTTGCCTTGAGTAATGTGGAAGTTTGGTCTATATTTCAGCATTAGATTGCACCACAACAAGTTAACTATAAAAACATACAAGTTACATACTCAACAAATTTCTTATAGATTCTAGTAGTTATGCAATAAACTACGAAAATCTATAAGAATGTGTTTTGTTAAACTTGAATTTTCATATTATGATTTATAAAAGTCCAACCGATTTCTATGTAAAATTAGTGTTTGTTTCTTTATCTATGATGTCAGCCCTAATGTCTCCAATTTGTTTCTTTCGTGGGCGCCACTTGGCCAAAACTTCTTTATCAAACGGACATTTATCTTTAAAAGACTTGAAGTTTACTAACCTACTTGCTTGTGAAAACTTTCCTACTGTACGAATTTTCCAGAAGAGTCAGTGGTTGACCTAGTTAATACACATGAACATTCTTTTAATGCCGATCGCCTTAGGAATGAGCTCCGATGTGTTTATAAATCTGACGAACTAAAAACCTTGGGCATATTCGATTTCATTAAAAATTTACATTCAAACCATTTGACTTCAATATTTCTTGAAGTTAACAAATTAGGAAAATTGATAGTTACGATTCTAGTCAGTAGCGCGTCAACCGAACGATCATTTTCTAGTCTAAAAAGAATTCATACATATTGACGAAACACACTGGGCCAAAACAGACTCACAGATTTATCAATGAATGCAATTGAAAAAGAACTTTTAGTAATTTTAAAACGAAGTAGCAGTTTTTACGACGACGTTATGCAAAACTATCTGAAAAACGATAGGCACGTCAATTTGATTTATAAACATTAACTTAAACAATGTAATCATTTTAAATGAAAGTAGGTTTGTTTTGAATTTTAATTCATTTGCGCAAAGAAAATAAAATTTACTTCTCACGGCCTTTTCCAAGGCCACTTTGGATATAATTTAATTGACTTGTTATGTAATCAGCAATCACTTAATTAGATATTCATGGTGATCGCAAACAAACATCATGCGAAGCTAATGGAGCCGAGCGGTAAGAGCAAGATAGGATAGGTAGTCAGTGGGCCAGCGACCGAAACAAGCGGAAACCGGTAAGTTTCATTTTGATTTTAGACGTGCTTACTCCGTCTAAAATCTCTGCGCACGCTGCTGCTATCCAGCGGCGTGCACAGGATTATAACACTGGTAATGCTGCGGAGTACTAGGTTACAAAAACTTTTTCTTTTATAGATTTTTAGCATAGCTGCAGCCACGCGACGGATCTCTAAGTCGGAAACCATGCCAACAGAACAAGTCTTAGATGTACTACTATTCATGTATATCTTCTACGGCAACGCAGACAAATACTTTGACACAAATGCTGTACGAAGCGAAATGAAAATGATAAATAATAACTGAAATTGGCCCGAACTATTCACTCAGTTTATTAAGATAATTGCGTTTACACTAATTCTTTTTTTTAATTTTTAGTGATGATGTGGACGAAGACGAAGCATGCTTGCCTAGAAGTAACCTATTCACTCTTACTCTTAGCTATAACCTGGGAGTGTTTAGACTCCCAGGTTATAGCTATCAGAAAGCACAGACCCCGACACAGAATTAATTCTTATCACAACATTGCATTCTAAATTTGGTTAAAGATAAATTCAGGGTATTCCCCGAAGCTAACTAACTATAAACAAAAAGGTGGCCTCAACTCAACTCAACATATTTTATTTTACATGGCCACTTATAAACTCCACAGTTATTCTTTTCAAAATATCATTCATTTTTATAATGTATCCATAATACTCGTTTAAAAAGTATGATAGTTACCAATTCACACCAATGTAATTAAAAAAAAATATGAATGAGCTCCGTCGTGAATCCGGCATTTGCACGCTCAAGGGCAAGATTTGTCCTGAACATAAAGTGGCTAGTGCATATAATGTGACTATGGTGATAGACGAAAATAACAGTTCAATAACAAGCTGCCAGTGTTTAGATTGTGCTGTCTCAGTTGGAGGCTGAAAACATGCTGTCGCCTTCCTGTATGGAAGTAGAATGCTACTGGAAAAAGCCGACACTTTCCAGAGTTGGTACAGCATTGAAATGTGTAACTTTGGACCAATTATGTAAAAAACAGCTGCCAAACATGACACCAATCCTCCTCTTTTTACTGAGTTCCTAGCTAGAAGCGAAGAAAACAAAAACTTAAAATTGCGAGCTATTAAAATATCAGTCTGATTTTAAATATAGTGATGTTCGGCAGTTTTCCCTGTATAATAAATATTAATGCAAACAAGTGAAGAACTAAAAAATAATGTGGATTAATTTATTGAATATTTTATGCAAAAACTTGATCAAAATGCTTTAAAGTTAATAGAAGAAGCTATCAGAAGCCAGTTCAAAAGTAATACGTGGTATGAATTAAAATACACGTCCACCACTGTCTCTAAAGTATATGAAGTTAGTAAATGCCAAACACCTGATGGATCATTAGTTGCAGCGATTCTTGGTGCTAAAACAGCAGACACACCAGCCATGAAAAGGGCCCGAAAACTAAAAAACTTTAAAAAAACAAAAAAAGTTGATATCATACTACTCCAAAATGACAATGATACATATAACAACATTACTAACAAATGTATCTTCATTTTGGAAACAAAATATATATCTAATATTAAAGCGCAGTCCATCATTAAATAATGTCTAATATTGTGTTTTTTTATGAGAATAAATCAGTGATTCCTATTATTGTATTTATTAATCCAAGTTCCTTAATAGTTAAAAAATTGTGGCAATTACCTAAAAAATTCAAAACTTAGCAAATTCACAAATTCTTTCTGAATTTTCCCTTTCTAAAATACAAAATTAAAAATCTTGTCATTTATAAAAATAAAAGTCTCGAGGAAAACAGTAATAAAACAAGACAGCTGATTTCTTTCTTTTGTTATTGGTATGCAATATAAATTACCAAAAAATAATAACACTTATTTATAAAGGATTGATATCATGTATGACTATTTGTTTGAAATCATTATAACAAAGCTGCTCAACAGATTTTGTCTAATTTCTATTTTTATAAGCGAGTCCTGTAAATTAATAAGTGCACAGGCTATAACAATCACATCATCAAGTATTCTTAGAAAATGAAACAGCAATCTCTTTAGTCAAAATTTTTCTTGTCTGTATTGCCTTTGATCTATAATTAACTTTTTCTTTAAAATTAAATTGTGTACCCTTTTCGCTGGTGACAATAGGATCTGTTAATGTGTTTTTATTTTGTGTCGACTGTGATTCTTAAAATAAATAAAATTATAAATACAAACAAACGCACAGTTCACTTTTCAGTTACCTATTTTTATCCTTAGTTATGTCTACATACTTGTTGTCATTAAAACTACTTCTTGCACAGGTGTTGTAGTCGGTTGGGTGCTAGATGGGCCGGGTTCACTTAACACTTCCTGCATCAGTGTGTCTTGGCACTCTTGAATGAGTTGGGTTCTTGTTTTTTAACAAATACATGTCTAGAAGTACTAGCATCACTCATCCTTTTTCTGCGGTCTTCCTGTCAATAAAATTTTGTAGGCACAACTGCAACTCCATCTACCATAATTATGCTCTTGCTTAATCCCATATTATATTGATAATAGTTAGCCATATCTTTCTCAATCTGAAATATTTTTTAAATGTTATTTTAAAGCCATAAATGTTGATGTATTTAGTGGTAATAAATATCATTGAATATTGAAATATTTGTGGCTATTCAGGTATAATACAAAAAAACATCTCAGTTATCTAACCTTAAAACAGTAAAATAACTATATTGTAAAAATGTTTTAAGTTAGTAATAATAACATGTTTACTTACATCAAAATGACCCTGACAGAAGAAAATTACCGAACTATCCTTTATTTCTTTAGTATTTCTGCGTGCAAGTTGTAACTACTTATTACGAACTTTAACATTTTTTGGAACGGTTATAGCTTCGGCGTCTTTATCGTTGTATTTGTGCACCCTGGTACTGCACACCATTATTTATAACTCATTTTTTTCCAGTAAATTACAGCCAGAAACTTTATTAAACTACATAAAACGACAAAACTCTCGATTTGACTTGCTCTCCAATGTTTATATACAAACGTGTGACGTCACTCGAATGATTCGACGCCGAATTGCTGACAGCTGAACCGAGCGTTTTGACAGCTTATATAATCACTATATTTTGTAATGCTTTTTTTAAACGAAATATTTATAAAATATGAAAATAAATATTATTTGTAGGGTTCTTATACACCAATAAATAATATGAGACGGTTTTTAGAAACCAGTCAAATAGCCTATTCTGTCTATTATTTTTTACTCGGATTATAGGCAACGAACATTTCCGATTACTTCCGAAAACTGCCGAACTTTTGTATCATACCGCAGGACTTCGACATTCATGGGTGTGTGCGTTTGCGAACTTGTACGGACATCAAAATTAATACACACATGCGAACAAATTTCCTGCCAGAGTCCGCGGCATGACTTGGGAATTAGGTACATTAATTTGCAGCGCCTGGCAAACATAATGTTTGTGTGCTTGCAAATAGGTGCTATTTATAAAATATTAGGCGTTTTTAAGTTATTATTATTTCGTTTATTCATTTATTTACTATTAATTAAAGTCATCTAAAACGTAAGAACGTTTTATTAAAATATCTGTGAATGGCAAATAAAGCATTGCATTTCTGCCTACAAGGAGCGCACGCCCATGCTGCTATCAGGTCTAGATTTTGAATAATCTGTTGTCAAAGTTCTAGAACTTCATTTTTTCATATTTCATGACTTTTTACTAAGTGAACCATTTTAAATAAAAAAAAAAAAAATATGTTCACACCAAGTTCACACGCTCTGCATAGTTAGAATGGTAGAGAATGCCTAAGGCATTAAGTCCGCTTTTGTACATTTTGTATTGTATAAAGTTTTAATAAATAATTAGTTCTTTATGAAATAATTGTGGTTTTGGAAGATAAAAAATTGTGTTGACCAGTGTTATTCATTTTGTTTAGTAGTATCATCTAAGCTACACCAACAACTCTACGATTGATGAGAAATAATTAATTTTTACGTGTAAGAGTGGAGTTTCTTGCCGGTTCTTCTCCATAGGAAACGACTAATTCGAACCGTGCATTAACTTCTAACGTGTTATTAGAATGGTTATTAGAGCGCATGTATGCCTATGTGAAATATAATAATTTTGATTTTTAATTATAACGTCATATAACTTTATAAACACACATGATCTCTAACAGTATCATTCCAACTTAAAACAGAATATTTACCATGTGTATTCATTTTTTCGAGTTTTCTATCTTTATTTATTATATACTTTATTGTACACCTTACAATTTTTCTATGGATACAAAAAAATTAAACTAGTGTACATTGGACGGTCTTATCGCACAGGGCGATCTCTTACAGACAACCTTTGAATGGACAAACCTAAAGGAGACAGATATACGACACGAAACAAATAAAACCAATATAAATAACAAACAATAAATATTCTGTTTTAAGTTCTAATGATACTGTCACAAAGCTTTGTTGTTAATGTAAAACATTTAGATATTCTTGACATTCGAGTAATAAAACCATCACGGTCGTATTTGGCTAATTAAAATGAAGAACGTATTAAATTCAAAAAGCTAGCAACGGTACGTACGACTTGTTCCTAATACAATGACATAAAGAAGACATTGATATGGCGCTTACAGGTACATAAATCCTCGGATTTATAGACCGTATCTTTTTCTCCAACTCGGTGTAAACCCCAAGAAATGAGAGGTGACTGATTTGATGTACCACAATATGGAGGGTTTCTTGTAAAAACATGTTAAATGTAGTAAAGTTAGTTATGATATAATTAAAAGTTGATTAAAATACAAAAAATCAGTAGGCACTACATACTTAGGAGTCACAAGAAGTTTAAAATTATGTATTTGTATTTTGGTGTATTACCAGTACCTATATTTACAGCTCAAAAAATAGGTACTATCATGAACTTCACCCAATCTTTTAGCAGGTTTTCGCAGTAAACCCTTGATATGACCGATTCTGATCAACAAGCTTGAAAAACAAAAGACAAAAATGAAAAGTTATGTTTAAATTCGTCATACATATAAATTGACAATGGCATGGTAGTTATCACACAACGATATGAACAGCAATCGGAATAGGAATGCTTATTGTATAATATCTTCTTATATTCTAAGATTACAATTGCGAATCTTAGATCTCATATACAAGGTGACATTGAAACTCGAAAGGCTAAAAAATCTGCCCTTTTCAGTTCTGTCTGTTCTGTCCTCTATTTTCCAATGAAAGTCCCATTCAAAAAATTCAAGATTTAGCCATTCGAGACACAATATCAGGGACGGACAGAGCGGCTATAGTGTATTAGTAGCATGCAGCTCAGTGCGAGCGGGAGGCAGTACTCACTGTTGGCGTCGTGCTTGCCGCGCGCGGCGGCCTGCCGCTCGTCGGCCGACGCGAACTGCTCCGACACCAGCTGCGCTAGACCTGCCCAACCACACTACGTCACAACCACACACTGTAGCCTGTGTGTGCCGGCTTCATCATACATTCAAATCCCAACTTGATCTTGAAAGAGATTGAAGAGGATTGACTTTTCAAATTATAAAGTGCGTGGAGCAACCGTCTGCAGCTAACCATAGAGGTATTATAGCTGAAGCAGGAAAGCAAAACTTCCAGCTGCATGCAGCATGTTGTCTGCCAAGACCGGATATCCACGCATGAACTATAATATGTTTAAACTCTTTAACAGTTACAATATTACCCTGCCTTTGAAGAGCAGGTCATTGTAGTTGGCACACCACAGAATCCGCGCTATATTTTGAAACGTCGTTAAAACCATCAAAATAATGTACAACTCCAAAAGTATTCGTCCAAATGCAAATATTTGTTAGATGATCGAATTTTGTGGACATGCGGTTATGTGGACATGAGAGTCGATATTGGTTTAGTCACACGAATGATATGAAATAGTTAGTGACATTCGTAACACGTTGTATGAACACATTTACTATCACTTAACGCAATTTCTTTTAATCCTTAATAATACAGACACGCCACAATACCTCCACCTTTGTGTAGTACTGAAACTCGTAGCTGCTGCAAAACATGTATAACAAAAGCTGACACTAAATCACACTTTTAAAAATGAAAGCGAGTGATTATGATAGAAACAGCTCACATAAAAATTAGTTACGGCAGACATATGAACAGTTTGCTCTTTTATGTGCTTCTTACTCATGCTCAATAATAGAGATTTGTAACTTAAGTCACTTTCATTTTAAGAGTAACATGGAATTACAAAGTTTTACTGTAAGGACGAAATCAGGGTGGGGTTGTAGTGGGGTCAAGGTGGGGTGGTAGTGGAGTGGAATTGGGTTAGGATGGGATAGTGTTGGGGTTAATATGGGGTCGTGGTGGGGTGAAGATAGGTTGGTGGCGGGGTCGTGTTGGGGTTAGTATGGGGTGGTGATGGGGTCGTGTTGGGGTTGGCATGGGGTAATTGTGGGGTCAAGATGGGGTGATGGTGGGGTCGTGTTGGGGTAAGGATGGGGTCGTGTTGGGGTCGTGTTGGGGTAAGGATGGGGTCGTGTTGGGGTTAATATGGGGTCGTGGTGGGGTGAAGATAGGTTGGTGGCGGGGTCGTGTTGGGGTTAGTATGGGGTGGTGATGGGGTCGTGTTGGGGTTGGCATGGGGTCATTGTGGGGTCAAGATGGGGTGATGGTGGGGTCGTGTTGGGGTAAGGATGGGGTCGTGTTGGGGTAAGGATGGGGTCGAGTTGGGGTGGTGATGGGGTCGTGTTGGGGTGGTAGCGGGGTCGCGGTGGGGGTGTGAGTACGTACTGTAGACGGCCTGTCCGGGCGGCGGGCGGTAGTCGGCGGCGGGCCGCACGTCCAGCGCGCGCCAGGCCGCCAGCAGCGCCGGCTCCATGCTGCTGCCCGACGGCCTGCGCACCACACACCCTTACTACCTCACACACCCTTACTACATCACACACCCTACGACCTAAATGTTAAATTATTTACTAAATAACACTTTCACACGACATAACACGCTGCGTCAGCTGTGACGGTAACGACGTTGGAGTCGCGCCACAATATGAATTACCAGTCGTTCGTGGTATGAGTTCCAACCATCCAACTGGAGACTTTCCTCTAGGAAGAAATTTAGCTAAACGGTGTCGTCAACGATTCGTGAGAGACTGAAACCTCAGCGTAACATGACTTCGCCGCTTCGTGTGTTGTAATAATAATAATTCGTTTTGGTTAAGTTATACATATGAATTAATTTATTAATAGTTATTGTAATGATTTATTTGATTAATATGGGCAAATTTGCCTGCAATGAATGAATTGATTGATAGCCATATCGTTTGTTATCATCTAAAGATGCCGTGCACTTGGTATGTACATACCGTGTTCAGTCCTACAATCAGCGCAACGATACTGGATGGCCGAACGGTCCACGGTACGTGGAGCTTAACGTTGCTCTTCAAACAATGGCCCTAGGCCTGATCAAATGCTACCACCTACCTTCTGTGCTGGGTACGCCAAACTTCGACCTTCCTAGGCCACGCCCAAGTGTGGTATGTATGTAAATATGAAGTGAGTAATTGAAAGTGTGATGTAAGTCAAGTGTTCTGAACGGTCACAAGGCGCCGGTCTCCAGATGGCGCGGTCCAGACAGCATCACAGCACAAACTTATTTCCAACAAATCCGCGTGCCATGCGGTGGCGACAACCGGCGATAAATCCCAAAATATCCCAGGTTTTTCATCAAATGGGGATTACAAATTCAATTAATCGTTACTCGCGACCCAATTATCGGCTTCAACACGCGATTCAATACGATATTTTACCAATTCCAATTAACTCAACAGGTCCCAAAGCGGACATTTTTTCCAACAAGCAAGCAAAGTCTATCTGTCAAGTCAGTTATGTCAAGATCAAATTTCTTTATGTCAAAAAAGGTACGTTCGGAAACACATCGGACCGAACATACCGATTAAATTACACGTTGTATAATAACAATCGCATGGGTTAGTCTTCAAGGTTAACCTCTCAAGGACCGCCATTATTAACGTCAACTATTAGTTGAGCCCCGCTGGCACACAAATTTTGTGCCAGCGCGGCTCAACTAATACTCGTTTACTGGCACGTTTTTGTGCCGCTGGGGCTCTAGAGGTTAAGCACCGCTTACCGAGATTGGTCCATAGACGGGTTGCAATTTCAAAATATTCAATTGCCCCTGGCTCTCGGAAAGCACATAAAGCCATCGGTCCCACCTGTAATTTCTACATCTTTGACAGTCGCTACAGATAGTCAGTCAGAAGACAGCTAATCTGACATTATTCTTCCCAAGTGGTATCGTGTTACCCAGCTACTGGGTTGTGAAGGTGAGATAGGTAGCCGCTCTATATAAAACACGAGTAAAAAGCTGCATCCGGTTACACTGGAAGCGGACTATGATAGTTTTTTTTTCTTAAAAAGAAAAGGGGAGAATTCACATTACTAGCAATCTTGTTAACCCCTCCAACTAAGCTAAATATCCTTGTGTCTGGATTGGGGTCGCGGCAATAGTGTAATGGGTGGGGTTCGGACCCCATGACCTCTCGCTTGAAGGGAGCAGGTTATTGAGATGGAGAGGTGACCTGTAGATGGCGAGGTTGCCGGTGTGCGAGGCCACGGCCAGCAGCGCGTGCGCGTGCGCGTTGAGGTAGGCCAGCGCCGTGATGCGCCCCCACGCGCGCCGCCACGCGCCCACCATCAGCTTGGCCGCCGTGCCCCAGTCCCAGATCCTGCCACACCCAACGTTCCCACATCAACATACAAGCCTTCTAAATTACTTAAGGACGCATTTACGTTTTCTCGCAAATATCAATATTTTTCTGGTACCATTTTGATACATAAGGAGTTAAAATTTTGACAATGTTATGGTATTAATTTCAAGATAATTTATTAATCTCCACATTGAATGCGTTATAATTACACAATCCTATACATCTTTTTCACACAAATACGTTTTTATCGCCGCAATAATCATAGAAAATTACAAAAAATGGGGTCTGAATACGTACCTGTAAGTCAAATCTGGAGCATATTTTTAACTTCAAAATAACAAGAAATTATAGCTTATGTATTTATCTATACGTTAAGCTAATTATTTTGAACATACATAAAGAACTTTATGATTTAGCAGCAAGCCTGCGCCACACCCACATCGTCTATATGTAGCGTACTGACCCGAAGTTGTCCTTGGAGGCGACGGCGGCGTGCTGCTCGTAGGGGTGGAACAGCACCACGGCGGGCGGCAGCGGGCAGCGCGAGTGGAACGCCTGCGTCTCCAGCCGCCACACGCAGCAAGCCTGCGCCACACCCACATCGTCTATATGTAGCGTACTGACCCGAAGTTGTCCTTGGAGGCGACGGCGGCGTGCTGCTCGTAGGGGTGGAACAGCACCACGGCGGGCGGCAGCGGGCAGCGCGAGTGGAACGCCTGCGTCTCCAGCCGCCACACGCAGCAAGCCTGCGCCACACCCACATCGTCTATATGTAGCGTACTGACCCGAAGTTGTCCTTGGAGGCGACGGCGGCGTGCTGCTCGTAGGGGTGGAACAGCACCACGGCGGGCGGCAGCGGGCAGCGCGAGTGGAACGCCTGCGTCTCCAGCCGCCACACGCAGCAAGCCTGCGCCACACCCACATCGTCTATATGTAGCGTACTGACCCGAAGTTGTCCTTGGAGGCGACGGCGGCGTGCTGCTCGTAGGGGTGGAACAGCACCACGGCGGGCGGCAGCGGGCAGCGCGAGTGGAACGCCTGCGTCTCCAGCCGCCACACGCAGCAAGCCTGCGCCACACCCACATCGTCTATATGTAGCGTACTGACCCGAAGTTGTCCTTGGAGGCGACGGCGGCGTGCTGCTCGTAGGGGTGGAACAGCACCACGGCGGGCGGCAGCGGGCAGCGCGAGTGGAACGCCTGCGTCTCCAGCCGCCACACGCGCGACCGCAGCAAGCCTGCGCCACACCCACATCGTTATAATATCAATCCATATTAATATTATCAATGCAAAAGCCTGTCTGTCTGTTACGCTTTCTCGGCTAAACCACAGCACCGATTTGGATGAATTTCGGAAGAAGAATTGTTGAAGACCCAGGGATACATAAGCTTCTTTTTGTAACCCTAAAGGGTTCAAATAGGGGTTGAATTTTGGATTTCACCATAAAATAAAGCGGTTCAAATCGCGGGGCACAGTGTTGAATATATATTTTTTTCTACAAATTGTTACGTGTCGCTGTTCGTTTTCCATGTCCACCAAGTTTGGATTATCTTAATATTTAATTTAGTGACTATCAGCAATGGTAGGTGGTCATGACTTCAACTTATTCAAGTGTTAATCAAGATAGCCAATGCAGACCTAGGTGTTTGACAGTAGATAGTTAAACACGTAGGTACGTTCAGTATACGCAATAAGCGTGCTAGTGTGGAGATGTGGAGGTGTGGTATGTGTGTCGATGTGCGTGCTCACTGGCGGCGTCCCTGCGCAGGCTGGTGTTGCGGCGGTAGCGCCACACGCGCTCGTGGTGCGCGCGGCTCTCGCAGTCGGCGCGCCAGCTGTCGCCCGCTTCGGGCCGCGCGAACGCCGACGACGCCCACTCCACGAACTGCGTCGTCACTATCGCCTTCTTGGGAGGCTGACCTACGAACGAAACAATGAACACTTCACTAATTTCGGCAAGTCTACATGCCACTCTTAGAAGAATAACGCATAGAAGCCTAGTACGAGTGCAAAAAGTGAGGCAACTAAAACAGCCATTTTGGCTAACTTTTCTCGACGAGCCGTCAGTACTCAAGGTCATATTCCGCCGAACAGAACTCGCAAGTAAATAATTAAAAACGATCGTTTGTAGCGTAAAGGGATGTCATAGTCCTTCAGGAAAACAAAAAACGTGTAATCAAATTACATTTCAAAAGTAAATACTTATATTTTATACATTATTTTTAAGTAAATCGATCATCAAACAAAAATACCAATAACCTAACTTATCACAATTCAATGTTGCTATCCGTGAGGAAAAAAATTAACCATATTAATTTATTTTGTGCTTATTTTTGTTTAAAAAAATATAGTTGTAGGGGATCCCTACACTTAGTGATGGATAGCGAGGCGATTCTATTAGGATGATGATGATGAAATAAAATCGACCGTCGCGAATGTTCGATAAACACTGATTTATTATAAAAATAGATTTAACATAATGATTTGCGTAATCGATATAATTGATGTGTGTGCAGAATGCACGGAGCGTAAGTTGTTTGATTAATGTACGGTTCCGTACATCCTGCCCGCCCAAATAGAATATAGATTTAAGTAAAAGATTAATTAAAAATGCCTAAGTATGCTATGATACATAATAAATGTCCCTAATCGTCGAAAGTTGATGAGGCAGCCTTATCTACACCACTGATTGTGAACATTTCACTACACTTGTGCACTGTGTCCGTCGCCGCTACTGCCACTGGTTCCGCCCTGACAGCCGCCTGGACCTGGGGGGCCGGCGATTCTGGTACTCTGCCCGCACTTCGATGTTGTCTGATGATGTACCCGACGACGCCGCTTAATATGATTATTGAAGCTATACTGATGTACACGACGGTATAGTGATGAATATCGTGAATGCTTAGATCCGTGGACGACTGTTCCTTAACCTTGTCAATCTGAGCCCGTAACTGACTCCAGATGAGCTGATGATCTTCGGCCACGCTGAAGTTCTCTGGTGCAGACGTTTTAGTGATTTTATTTAGAATAGACACCTCTGGGACTTCGATGTGATGATGAATATTTATATGATTTATGAAATTATTGTGAGCATAAATACTAAAGGTATCCCCTTTCAATGTGCAACCGTGACCTAGAGTAATAATCGCGCTATCGACAAGGTTTACCATTGTGATTCCGTTGGCGCAAACAATGCGAACCTGGCATTCCGAACAACATGTGTACAACCAGGTGTTTGGCCTGTGCAATTTGATCCATTGCTCTTCACATGATGACTTCACGGTGTGACATAATTATTTATGATCGAATATTTTTATTTCACAGACAGATTGCTTTATATTTAGATTGTAAATGGGCAAGTTTAATGAGCATAACAGGTTATCATTGGGAACATGAGTGCATGATTGTAGGTCTGCTTCTGATAGAAGGATTGCAGTATCCTTGCGTAGATTATATGCTATAAATGGTACTGATGGGACGAGATGATAATATTGTATTCCACTCTTTTGCGATATTGATACGATATGATTTAATTCAAAGAGTTCGTTGCTTAGGAGGGGAATCTTGATTTCGATGATTAAATAATTAGAGAAGACTCTAGCTGACACCTTAAGTAGGCGATACAAGTCCTTGATGTTTTTCAAATCCACTGGTATCGCCAGTTTACGATTCAGTTGACTGGAGATGATGCTCAACTGATACGAAAGCTGCTCCGGTGTTAATAAATGGGTGTCAGCGCGTCCATGTGAAATATCCGTTACTGTACCGATCACGGGCACGCCGCAATTGCGGCGGTAAGACCCCTCTTTGAGGAGTGGCTAGATCGGCGTCACGGCGTCCTGACCTACCGCATGACGCAGGTCCTCACCGGACACGGAAGTTTCGGGAGGTACCTGTGTCTGATGGGAAAGGAGGAAACGTCTGGGTGTCACCACTGCGAGGGTCGCCCTGAGGACACCGTAGAGCACACGGTGCAAGACTGCCCCGCCTGGGCAGAGCACCGACGTGTCCTCACGGCGGCGATAGGCGGAGACCTCTCGCGCCCGGCATTGGTCGAGGCCATGCTGCGGGGCGAGAGGGAGTGGGAAGCGGTCGCCTCCTTCTGCGAAGCAGTCATGCTTCCGAAGGAGGAGGCGGGCCGCGAGAGGGAGAGGATGGCGTCCTCCCTCCAGCCCAGCCGCAGTGGTAGACGCCCACGGCGTCGGACGTCGGCCGACGATCTCCGGCCACCGTAGGCGCGGGCATGCGGACAGCGAGTAAAGGGCAACTCGCTGTCCGACCATGGACCATGCCCGGGTCGACGGCGCGTCGTGTTCCACGCGCGCCTCAAAGAGCGTCAGCAACATGACGAGGCCCCCTCTGCAGAGGGCCGAAGCCTGCCGGGGTCGTGGGACTCATCCCGTTACCGTGGCCCGGGTATGTAAAGGGTTATTGAAGGAACACCGTGGATTTTAGTCAGTAAAAGTCTGACAGTCCCTCCCACCCTGCCCGGAGTGGGAGGACTTATTTGATAATTTTACCAAGTTAAAAAAAAAAAGAAAAAACTGTACCGATCAACGTTTGCTGAATCCAACGAATATTTGATAGAATTATTGATGCTGCTAGTGCTGATGATGTGATGTAAAGGTTATCTTCATTATTCAGACGTTTTTTGTTTGACTCCGATGATATATGTGTCGTCAAGGAAATATGCAGCCGACACATTTTTATGCTCCGAAAGTTTTTGATGGTTTAGCTCGAACTCTCCCCAGAGGTTGTCTAATGCCTCTAACCGTTTCCTCAGGTATTCTGATGTCTTGCGAGAATCCGAGTCCTTGGTAAAGTTCACCTTAAGTGTGGTGATATTGTTGATGATTTCAGATTGACGGGCTAAAAGAGCTTCCATGCTTTAGATAAAAAGGAACAGTCTTACTTGATTATATTATGATCCACGTGTTGCAGCTCCCAACGGGAGTGATACCGACCGCTGACCTGCTTGGCACCCGATGATAAGCTCCGCCTGATGATATTGGTGAACCGCAAAGAGGTCCTGATGCTCGAAGGACCAAAAAATGTAGGGGATCCTTACACTTAGTGTTAGATAGCGAGGCGATTCTATTAGGATGATGATGATGAAATAAAACCGACCGTCGCGAATGTTCGATAAACACTGATTTATTATAAAAATAGATTTAACATAATGATTTGCGTAATTGATATAATTGATGTGTGTGCAGAATGCACGGAGCGTAAGTTGTTTGATTAATGTACGGTTCCGTACATCCTGCCCGCCCAAATAGAATATAGATTTAAGTAAAAGATTAATTAAAAATGCCTAAGTATGCTATGATACATAATAAATGTCCCTAATCGTCGAAAGTTGATGAGGCAGCCTTATCTACACCACTGATTGTGAACATTTCACTACACTTGTGCACTGTGTCCGTCGCCGCTACTGCCACTGGTTCCGCCCTGACAGCCGCCTGGACCTGGGGGGCCGGCGATTCTGGTACTCTGCCCGCACTTCGATGTTGTCTGATGATGTACCCGACGACGCCGCTTAATATGATTATTGAAGCTATACTGATGTACACGACGGTATAGTGATGAATATCGTGAATGCTTAGATCCGTGGACGACTGTTCCTTAACCTTGTCAATCTGAGCCCGTAACTGACTCCAGATGAGCTGATGATCTTCGGCCACGCTGAAGTTCTCTGGTGCAGACGTTTTAGTGATTTTATTTAGAATAGACACCTCTGGGACTTCGATGTGATGATGAATATTTATATGATTTATGAAATTATTGTGAGCATAAATACTAAAGGTATCCCCTTTCAATGTGCAACCGTGACCTAGAGTAATAATCGCGCTATCGACAAGGTTTACCATTGTGATTCCGTTGGCGCAAACAATGCGAACCTGGCATTCCGAACAACATGTGTACAACCAGGTGTTTGGCCTGTGCAATTTGATCCATTGCTCTTCACATGATGACTTCACGGTGTGACATAATTATTTATGATCGAATATTTTTATTTCACAGACAGATTGCTTTATATTTAGATTGTAAATGGGCAAGTTTAATGAGCATAACAGGTTATCATTGGGAACATGAGTGCATGATTGTAGGTCTGCTTCTGATAGAAGGATTGCAGTATCCTTGCGTAGATTATATGCTATAAATGGTACTGATGGGACGAGATGATAATATTGTATTCCACTCTTTTGCGATATTGATACGATATGATTTAATTCAAAGAGTTCGTTGCTTAGGAGGGGAATCTTGATTTCGATGATTAAATAATTAGAGAAGACTCTAGCTGACACCTTAAGTAGGCGATACAAGTCCTTGATGTTTTTCAAATCCACTGGTATCGCCAGTTTACGATTCAGTTGACTGGAGATGATGCTCAACTGATACGAAAGCTGCTCCGGTGTTAATAAATGGGTGTCAGCGCGTCCATGTGAAATATCCGTTACTGTACCGATCACGGGCACGCCGCAATTGCGGCGGTAAGACCCCTCTTTGAGGAGTGGCTAGATCGGCGTCACGGCGTCCTGACCTACCGCATGACGCAGGTCCTCACCGGACACGGAAGTTTCGGGAGGTACCTGTGTCTGATGGGAAAGGAGGAAACGTCTGGGTGTCACCACTGCGAGGGTCGCCCTGAGGACACCGTAGAGCACACGGTGCAAGACTGCCCCGCCTGGGCAGAGCGACGACGACGACGACGACGACGACGACGAGCGGGCGACGTGTCCTCACGGCGGCGATAGGCGGAGACCTCTCGCGCCCGGCATTGGTCGAGGCCATGCTGCGGGGCGAGAGGGAGTGGGAAGCGGTCGCCTCCTTCTGCGAAGCAGTCATGCTTCCGAAGGAGGAGGCGGGCCGCGAGAGGGAGAGGATGGCGTCCTCCCTCCAGCCCAGCCGCAGTGGTAGACGCCCACGGCGTCGGACGTCGGCCGACGATCTCCGGCCACCGTAGGCGCGGGCATGCGGACAGCGAGTAAAGGGCAACTCGCTGTCCGACCATGGACCATGCCCGGGTCGACGGCGCGTCGTGTTCCACGCGCGCCTCAAAGAGCGTCAGCAACATGACGAGGCCCCCTCTGCAGAGGGCCGAAGCCTGCCGGGGTCGTGGGACTCATCCCGTTACCGTGGCCCGGGTATGTAAAGGGTTATTGAAGGAACACCGTGGATTTTAGTCAGTAAAAGTCTGACAGTCCCTCCCACCCTGCCCGGAGTGGGAGGACTTATTTGATAATTTTACCAAGTTAAAAAAAAAAGAAAAAACTGTACCGATCAACGTTTGCTGAATCCAACGAATATTTGATAGAATTATTGATGCTGCTAGTGCTGATGATGTGATGTAAAGGTTATCTTCATTATTCAGACGTTTTTTGTTTGACTCCGATGATATATGTGTCGTCAAGGAAATATGCAGCCGACACATTTTTATGCTCCGAAAGTTTTTGATGGTTTAGCTCGAACTCTCCCCAGAGGTTGTCTAATGCCTCTAACCGTTTCCTCAGGTATTCTGATGTCTTGCGAGAATCCGAGTCCTTGGTAAAGTTCACCTTAAGTGTGGTGATATTGTTGATGATTTCAGATTGACGGGCTAAAAGAGCTTCCATGCTTTAGATAAAAAGGAACAGTCTTACTTGATTATATTATGATCCACGTGTTGCAGCTCCCAACGGGAGTGATACCGACCGCTGACCTGCTTGGCACCCGATGATAAGCTCCGCCTGATGATATTGGTGAACCGCAAAGAGGTCCTGATGCTCGAAGGACCAAAAAATGTAGGGGATCCTTACACTTAGTGATAGATAGCGAGGCGATTCTATTAGGATGATGATGATGAAATAAAACCGACCGTCGCGAATGTTCGATAAACACTGATTTATTATAAAAATAGATTTAACATAATGATTTGCGTAATTGATATAATTGATGTGTGTGCAGAATGCACGGAGCGTAAGTTGTTTGATTAATGTACGGTTCCGTACAATAGTTTTGGCGGCAATTATGTATGCGTCAAACTAAACTATATTTATTTACAGCTACTACCTACAGTGTTTTAAAACTAAAAGTTAGAGTGGCATCATAAAGATTAAAATTTTGTGGATAAGATTTTTTTCATTCAAATAATGTTTTCAATAATATTTTTCTATTTCATAAATCTCGTTTGATATCAATTAAAAGTATGTGTTGTACATACTTTTAATTGATATCAAACGAGATTTTTCAAGCAATTTTTTTTTGTTTTATTAATTAATATACTTATTTCATCATCAAACATTCTAAACGCAAGGAACAATATCCCATTTCGTTTACCTTCGGTAAAAATATGTCATATAAGTCACATTACATGAAAAAACATCATCTTATCCAGTTTCATAACATAAAATACTTGATTTGATCCAGCAACATAATAGTGCATTTTCCCATTTTTGTGGGTAATGGTCTGGTAATGGTATCACTGAAAGCTATATTTGTGTGCGTTTGAGGAACGTAGACACATTCGGCTCACGCAAACAAAGAAAATAAAGTGGACACACGAAATCGCTCGTGTTTTGTTCTAGACGCCCATTCTATGCGTTATTCTTCTAAGATGTCACCATTTCCATATAGTCATGGCTGTGGGAAGGAAAAGGTGTCGCGCCAGTTTAAATATTCACAATAATTAATTAAATTTGTTACATAACTTCATTCATGAGAAAATAATAACAAGAGCGGCCCTAATAACTATCCCTGTGGAACTCCCGAGGGAACACACATAGCTCTAGACGAGTAACCATTCAACACCACAGTATGTACAGTCACGGACTATAAATGATGAGCCACTTGGCACCATTCGTATTTTAGCCGTGTAATGCAAATCGGGTTTAATCGGTTATATTCGTACACAGAACAGAGTGACTACCTAAAATCGACGAATTGCAGGTGTAGAAACCGTAACCTAGCGACAATTGTTTTAGCGTAGCCATAGTAACGTTGGTGTACGGAGAAATTATAGTTGGTATAATTTAGACATCGGAAAAACTCGAAACCACGATTTATCCGAACGCGTAGCGTCCAAGATGACGTTCACGATAATTATGATTATGTATTAAACATAGATAACACCTAACTGCCGCCATCTTGCAAGAAGTTTTATTTGCTATTTCTGCTAAAGAGTTTACGTTTTAGCTATTATAAATGTCATAAAATGTGCTAAGCAAAAAAAACACTATATTATTTGAATAATTATTTTATTTTGTATAATAAGAATCAAAACTGTTGGACTGTCTTAATATCTTGTAAATGCTCCCTGGCTGTCTATTACAGCTTGCAGTCGTGATTGCATGGAGCTAACCAGACGAGTGCAAATATCAGTCCCTCGCATGTTCTCCCATACTTCTTGACAATGTTGAGCCAGATCTTCCTTTCTTCGTTCATTACGGTGATCCCATCGCTGCACCATTAAACCCCACAGATTTTCTATGGGATTCAGGTCCGGGGATTTAGCTGGCCATGGAATCACCGTTATGTCTGGATGTGCTTCAAACCAGGTCCTGACAGTCCTTGCTCGATGTATGGCAGAATTATCGTGAACAAAATTAATATTTTCCATTTCGTGCTGTGGATACACAATCCTTACAGACGGAAGCATAAAATCTTCCAAAATCCTTATATAGTTCACGGCATTTGCACGAGGTGGTAGTTGAACAAGCTCGCCTACACCTTCGGAGCTCATCCAACCCCACATATTAACAGTTATCCTTCCTGATTCCCTATTTGGTATGACGTTATCTGCATCATACCGTGAACTGTTATATCGCCATAGGTGTAAGCGGCCATGATCGCTTGATTGGAATGACTTCTCATCACAAAAAATAGTTGATGACCAATCGAAATTTAAAAATCGGTGTGCGAAATTTACACGTGCGGTTTTATGAGCGTCTGTCATATCGACTTTGTAGGCAGGAATCCTATGATGCAAATTCATTGAGTGAAGATGCCTTCGGATGGTTCTGGGATTCACATCAAAACGTTCCGCGTAACGCTGCGTTGGTATAAATCCATCAACTTCATATTCGCGGAGCATTTCAGTTCTCTGAGCTTCGCTTAATGCAGAAGGGCGATGGTTGTTTCGGCGACGATCATTTATATGTCCTTCTTCGGCGTATCGTCTTACCCACAAAGAAACGGTGTTTCGCTAAAAAAATTACAACTTTCAAGTTAATGGACTTAGATAATTACCTTTTTAAAAAAAATCAAAAACATAGAATGAGTGAATAAGCTCACCGTCAAGTGCAGATCTCACGAAATTGCACGAATGCTCAGACCCTGCTGATGCATTGTTATGATTCTATAGCGAATTTCTTCAGAAATTGCAGCTGGCATTTTCGCGTTAATAACTACGGCTACGATTCACCAAAATTCGAAATTTTCGTCTCCAAATCTTTTCTGATATCGACATTTCAACTGTCACTCTGTCTTCGGATAGGATTTCAGAAATAAAGAGTATTTAATGAGGACTATTTCAAAGGAGGTCAGTATCAAATAGATGGGATACACGTAAGCACCGTTGTATGGATTTATCATTGACAACTTATAAAGTCATTTTTCAACCTCTATGGATAAGACTATTTCCGATTATTAGTAATTTGTCATTTTGTTTCCGAGCATTCGGTTTGAGTTCGTGTTTAATCGTGTAATCTCGTGAATGTATAAAACTGCAAAATTGGAAATCTTGAAAGTGGCTTATCAATTATAGTCCGTGACTGTACCTACCTTCAACATACGACATGAGAACCACCTGTAGAGCTTACCCTGATACCTATCGATAAAAGTTTTAGCATTAAGATAACATGATCTATTATGTCGAAAGCTTTACTGAATTTTTTAAATAAAATCGGCCACTGTGACATGCATTCAGGAATTCACTAAAAAATTGATTACTAGGTTAAGAGTGAATAGATTACTTCTTGATAAACGTGTTTACCATCTCACTTGAGATGGTGGTCAAACGCGAAATAAAAAAACAATATTTTCTAGCTTTAACGTCTTTTTAACGGGCTTCACTGGCATTATTTTTACTTTTTATGTCTTTAGCCCTCGGTCATAATAAAAAAAATACTTATAAATTTATATATAAATATATTTTGAAGAGCAATGTGGGTAGAATACAAATTAATAGCAATCTTGTTAACACCTCAGACTAAACTAAATGTGCTTGTGTCTGGAGTGGGTGCAAGAGTGTGGCAGTTGGTTTTCCATTATTCCTTATCAGTATTATAAGATCAGTTCAAAGCGTCAATAGCCTAATGGTTAAGGTGTCGGACTTGTGATCGAGAGGTCAGTGCGTCGAACCCCACCTGCTAATACTAATATGGTTGTATGGTAGTATCACAGAAATCTTAATAATAAGGCAATAGAAATGCTATCTACTGTCTTTTAATAATGGGACGCGTGTCGCCGGATCGCAGCTATCACTACATAAACAAACAATAGATACACACTATCGCCTACATATCGACGGCTAAAAGGAAATAGGGTATAAGCGACAAAATAAGAAATGTTTAGGAGAGCCATTCAAAGTTTAGAATTTGAAAAACTGATGTATTTTTTATTAAAACATCAGACAGTTGAATAAGTGTTATAGTAAAAGAAGGATAAGGTACTTTTCACAGTACCAATACCAGTCCAAAATGTCGCTTATACCCTATTTCCTTTTAACCGTCGATATGCATTATTAAGCATTATTACAACATAATTAAACTTTTAGCGATGACATTACGGAATATTTTCTAAAAATGCATAATCTCAGGTGGCGTAACGTGTGCGAAAAGCAGAGAAAGATGTCGCGCGCTCACTCTCACTTAGGAATAGTACAGTGCAAAGCTCTTAATACTCATATTATTATCGATAATTTTCCGTTGAGCGTTAATAGCCAAGGAGTCTCGTAACAATAGATAACTAATTTATTGAAAGTTTTTCATTCCTCGACGCGCTTTTAGACGATTTATTTGAGAGAAAATGGAATACAATAAAACGTTAAGTGTAAGTATATTTTTTTATTATTTAGTTATACAAATCTTAAAGGCTCTTCAATACTTCACCTTATGGAAAAAAAAACAATGACCAAATCAAATAAGAGCAATAATTGCACAACGTAATACCGAACAATGAAGAATATACTTTATTGTTCAGCAAAATAAATTGTTACACAACTGTTTTACGTAAATTCTATGGTTACGATGGGGGTCTTATCGCTTATAGCATAAAAAACAATACTTGTCAAAAAACCAAGTCTCGCAACTCAATTCTTCAACCGTAAAAAAAAAAAAATTAGCAAAAAAATAGAACCGACTTCCATATCAAAACACTACAAAGCCAAAAATAACTTTAATTTCGGAAGTCGGTGTTATTGGTTTTGTATTTTCCTTTTTTTTCACACCGCCTTCCGAAATTAAAGTTATTTTTGGCTTTGTAGTGTTTTGACATGGAAGTCGGTTCTATTTTTTGCTAAAAATATTTTTTTCACGCTTTTTAGTGGGTTGGTTTGTAATTTATCTACACTCGGCGTCACAAAAATCTTTAAGAATTCCCTTCAAAGTCATTTTAACCCTATTAAACATTGATAGACATATGATTATAAGATATCATTGGAAAGGCAATTTAATTAAATTTCAAAATAAAGCAACAGATTTGGTTTTTGTTTACCAGGGAATAAAAAAAAAACAAGCTAATGCAAATGAATAAAATGTGTCGTTTTATTTTTACATAAAAATTACAACTTAGTCCTTAAAAACAACTTAAAACCTAGTGTTACCCCCCTAGCCCTGATGACTGCTTGCATGCCTTCTCTCATGGACCTAATTAATGTAACAACAGTCTCTTGAGGAATATTGTCCCATTCTGCAACGACGGCATCTTGGAGGTCTTGGAGAGTGGTAGGAGCAGGATCATGTGCCCGTACTCGCCGTTTCAGTTCATCCCAAAGGTGCTCAATAGGGTTCAGGTCTGGACTTGGCGCCGGCCAGCTCATAACAGGGATCCCAACTTCTTGCAGGTAGTCTCTTACAATTAATGCGGTGTGGCAGCGGGCGTTATCATGCATTAACATGAACGCACTGCCAACAAAACCCGCATAAGGGACCACGTGCTCCTCTAAGATCTCTGTTATGTACCGATGAGCAGTCAGCGACCCTTGCCCGCGAGCACTTCCAGTCCGAGAAACACACACAAGGTTCGTTTTGCCGTCGATTGACATGCCGCCCCAGAACATGCACGAGCCACCCCCGTATTCCACTGTCCCTTGAATATAGGCATGTGCGAATCGTTCCCCCTGCCTCCTATACACTCTTCTACGCCTGTCGTAGCAGAAAAGACAAACCCTCGTGTTCGATCCTTCAATCAGCCAGCCAACGGTAACTGGTATGGTCGAACAGTCCACGGTACGTGCAGCCTTACCGTTGCTTGCAAACAAACAATAGGCTCTCCGGCCTCTGTACAACAATTAGATATTCCAACATGCACACTCACCTGCGGCTGGAGACGCCAAGCTTCGACCTTCCAAAAGGTCACGTCCGTGAGGTAGTATGTGTGTAAATAGGTAATGAGTAATTGAAACGTGTAATGTGGGAAAGTGGTGACACGGCGGTCACAAAGGACGCAAGCTTCAATATGTGGTCCAGGCCGGGACTTAGCACAACTTCGCACCAGATTGGAGCAGCTATTTATCACCAATTCACAATTACTTTCAACAAATTTCGCGTGCCATTCGGTCTGGCGTCATCATGGCGGTATTGTTCCAAAATATCCCAGGTTTTTCGTCAATTCGGGATTACAATTTCAACTTATCGTTAATCGCGACCAAACTATCGGTTACAACGGGCGATTCCACCGGATATTTCCAATTACAATAAAATCAAAAGGTCCCAACGACGGACATTTTTTCAACGTAACAAAGGTTATCTGTCAAGTGAAGTTAAGACCACAGATAATTATTGCCATACCAAAAATATACGTTCGGTTCCACATATCGGACGGAACACCTTGTCTCATCCGAAAAGAGCACAGACCTCCATTGATCCATTGTCCAATCCACATAGTCGTGGGCAAATTCCAACCGGTCTCTCTTGTGCTGTGCAGTCAATTTTGGCCCTGTAGCAGCCCTGTGAGCTGCAATTTTCTTCTCCCGCAATCTTCTTCTTATCGTGGAGACGCTTACAGAAGTTCTGCGAGCTGATCGGAGTTGTTGCTGCAGCTCAACAGAATTGGAGAACCGATTACGTAAAGACGTCGAAACACTGAAGCGATCGTCTCTTTCGGATGTGCAGCGTTGTCTTCCAGATCCACGTCTTCGGATATAGCCACCAGTCTCTTGGAAGCGTTGGAACACTCGTCGAACGGAAAAACGACTCAAATTCAGTTGCCGAGCAACATCACATTGCCGCATCCCTGATTGCAGTAGTGCAATGACTTGAGCGGCTTCATCTGCAGTTGTATCCATCTTCAGGGTTATTTTTCTTGCTGCAGCTGTTCACGTGTGTTCACTTCAAAGGTTGGATAGCGAATGACCCACATTTGACGCGGGTCGCCCGTTTTATACCCTTGTAGGGTGGTGCAACTAGTGACCGTTGTAATGTGTATTTTGAGAACTTTTTTTTTAACGTTACGTGCTAATGTGATTTGTTATGTTTAGGAATTCTAATTGTTGTTAATTTAAAGGTCGATAAACATACTTTCAATCGATACCAATATTAATTGGGTTTAATGTATTCGTTGATGGCGGGACATGCTTGAAACATATTTTCAGAGAGGTGCGATTTTTGTGACGCCGAGTGTAGTTACAAAAGCCATAATGTCAACAACTTATCACCTTTTACAAAATATTACTTTTCCCTGTGCATAGCCGTTAAATTTGAGGAGTTCTCCTGGTATTTGACCATCAGCTCTACATCACCATATGTATTGTGACGAGCATAAAGTGTTTAACATCCGTACTCAAGTAATCGAATCGCAATCCACGAAATACTTATTATTGAGGAGTTTCAGTGGCCATCTGTGGTCTTCATCATCAGTTCAACTTCCCCAAATGGTACTTTTCGGAAGCAACTGCTCAAGCTACTATAAGAAATACCCAAAACTCTATAGGTGTGCCTATAATATTTGAAGAGTTCCCTCGATTTCTCCAGGATCCCATCATCAGATCCTGATTTCGTAACAATGGAACCAACTAGAAAGTATACCCATTCAAACGCAAAAAGAATTTTTCAAATCGGTCCAGCCGTCTCCGAGTTATGAGGTAACATACATAAAAAAGTTCAACACGAATTGTAAACCTCCTTTTTTTGAAGTCGGTTAAAAAGTTGTGAGATCCATGTAATACCAAGTCGGTTATTAATTTATTCAGTCCTTACTTAAGGGACCTTCTGTCTTAAGTTGTTACGTAATTATCTAACTTAACAACATCTTATAGTGACCATATCAATATTAAAATTCTTTAACGTTTTAAATAAATAGATTGACTCGGCCATCGCATGAAAACACAATATATCTCACAAGTAATACATACATATATAAATTAGATTGTTTTTGCGATTGCCAAGTCAATATACACACATCAAAAGTGTCTAGGGATCAACATATATTTTTGCAATAACTTTTCTCCTGATTGATATTAATTAAAATTTTCTTTAAGGATTCATCAAATAAAGTGTTTTCGTTTGTCACAGTAACGATAAACCAAGTCACCTTTGCATTAATAAAGAAATTTGCCATTTTTCTAATAAAGGGATTTTTGACATTTGAACCACTAACATTAAAGTTCGAAAAAAAGACTGAAATAACAGTTTTCTTTAAAATTTTATTGGGTAACATAAACAATTAATAATCCGTGTTTCTACCGCGAACACTAACAACACAAGAACATCGGTTTGGCATACTCAAAATGAGTTCATCCAAATCACGCTGTGGAATGGCCGCCCATGTTCGTTGCAACAACAAAAAAAGGTCTTCTTGCGACTGGATACCCTCCATATTCGGCAGAGCTCTTCTCTGTAGCATATCCCATGCATGCTCAATCGGGTTCAAGTCTGGCGACTGAGCAGGCCAGAGCAGGACATTGATGTTAGCTGCGGCGAGAGTCTGTCTTACAACTCTTGCGGTGTGCGGTCGTGCATTATCATGCATTAACTGAAATAAGGGACCGATTTGCACTTGTAGAGGAACGATGACGTCAGATACAATCGTCTCAGCATAAATTTGAGCGTTGAGGTTGCCTCTGATCCAAATCAACTCAGTTCTTCCGCCGATCCAAATACCCGCCCATACCATGATGGTTCCACCACTATAAGGATGGACTTCCTGGCAGGTTTTTAATCGCTGTTGGCGTCCAGGGGTTCTCCAGTGTCGTATACGTCTTGTATCCGGTCTCATACCAAAACGAGACTCATCAGAAAAGCACACGAAACGCCATTGTTCTTCTGCCCAATTTCTGTGTTCAAGAGCCCATTGATATCGAATCCTACGATTGTGCATTGCTATAGGTGGTACCCGTAGCGGTCTTCGGGAATGAAGGTTCACTTCATGCAAGCGGTTTCTGACTGTTTGGTCGCCAATTAAGTTCCCTGAAGAGTGATGAAGCCTCACGGCTAACATCATGGCGGTTATTGTTGGAGCTCTTCGAGTTAAGATTTGAATGTATCGGTCTTGTCTCCGTGTGGTGCAGCGATACCGTCCTCCATGGCGCTCAGCCACGGTACCAGTGCTTCGGTAACGTGTCCAAAGTCGACTGATAACACTCTGACTTGTATTCAGAGCTAAAGCCACAGTACGTTGCCGGGAACCAGCTTCTATCATTCCCACGGCTCTGAGCATTTCTTCCCTGCTTAAATGACGTCGCCGCTCCATAAAAACGTTGGTTTTAATCAGTAGTAGGGAAACAGTAGCACTAATAATGTCTTCAATGCGTTGTATGTTTTTATAGGGAAAATATTGACAGCTGATTTTCATCTTTTACTCGAATTTGATTAACAGTTCCTGTTTCAAATTATGAAATGCACCAAAAAGGATCCATATAAATTTATAAAATCATAAATTTATTACAAAGCCACATCTCAATCTCAAGAAATCCGCATAAAAATGCTTGATCCCTAGACACTTTTGATGTGTGTATTTATTTAAAACGTTAAATTTTTTTAATATTGATATGGTCACTATAAGATATTGTTAGGTAAGATAATTACGTAACAACTTAAAACAGAAGGTCCTTTAAGTAAGGAATGAATAAATTAATAACCGACTTGGTATATTACATGGATCTCACAACTTTTTACGGTAGAAGAATTGAGTTGCGAGACTTGGTTTTTTGACAAGTATTATTTTTTATGGGATCTCATTTCTTTTTGTAGATAGTCCTACTTTTTCCTTTCCGCTACCTTCTACTTCTTGTATACCAACAACGAATTTTCTTAAAGCCCTCTCTCTGTCTTATGAGCTTTTCTTATTTTTGTAGGTAGCCTATCTTTTTTTCTTTTCCGGTACTACTTCTTGAGCTCCAGCTACAGTTTTTTTCAAAGCCCACTCCCTGTCTCTATGGATTTTTCTCGGAGGCTTTGATGTTAAAACTTTTGACAAATCTGGACGGTAAATTAGTCTATTGTATTCACAAATTGAGGATTCCTGCGCTTTACCTAAATACTTCCAAAGTTGACATTAATAGATGTAAACCGCCAAAGCTTAAGTGCCACGTAAGCTTGACCGGATGTGAATACTGCAGAACCGATATCCATCAGCGTATTATTTAGACTTAGGCCCTGACTTTTGTCTAAAGTTATAGCATAGGCTATACATATGGGAAACTGTTCGCGATGAACATAAGCTCTATTAATAATTTCAAATTTAGTTTTGACCGGTAACTGACTGACTGTAATGTATATTTTCTTAATGACTTTTGTATTTTCCGGATCAACCTTTACTCTTTGCACTCTACCGATAGAACCATTAACTAAACCAAGACTCACGTCAATATTTCGCATTAGCATTTGCTCCTATTTTCAACCGACGGCCAAAAGAGGAGGTTATCAATTCGACGCGAATATTTTTTTTTTTTTTTTGTTTTTTTTTTTATGTATGATCACCGATTACTCGAAGACGGCTGAACCGATTTGGAAAATTCTTTTTTTGTTTGAAAGGGTATACTTCGAAATTGGTCCCATTGTCACCAGGTCAAGATCTGATGATGGAAACCTGGAGAAATCAAGGGAACTCTTCAAATATTATAGGCACACCTATGGCGTTTTGGGTATTTCTTATAGTAACTTGTGCAGTTGCTCTCAAAAAATACCATTTGGGGAAGTGGACCTGATGATGAAGACCACAGATGGCCGCTGAACCTACTCAATAATAAGTATTTCGTGGATTGCGATTCGATAACTTGCATATGGATGTTAAGCACTTTATGTTCGTCACAATGCATATGGTGATGTAGAGCTGATGGTGAAGTACCAGGAGAACTCCTCAACAATTAACGGCCCAGCATTGGGAAAAGCAATATTTTGTAAAAGGTTATAAGTAGTTCACATTTAGGCACTTTTAACCAGGTAAATTAAAAATCGAGCAACTAAAAAGAGTGAAATAAAAGCTTTTTACCAAAAAATTAAACCGACTCCCAAAAACACTGCAAAGTGAAAAATAACTTTAATTTCGGAAGTCGGTGCCAAAAACGAAAATACAAAACTAGACACCGACTACCGAAATTAAAGTTATTTTTCACTTTGCAGTGTTTTTGGGAGTCGGTTTAATTTTTTGGTAAAAAGTTTTTATTATAATTATATTCTCTTCCAGGCCCGCAGTCATATAAACATCATCTTCATATTTTTTAATGCATTCATGAGCTCTTTTTGTTAGGTATCTGGGGCAATCTATGCTATCTACAGCTGTAAGTTTTATTTCGGGATGTGCGAGAGATCTAAGCATTGCAATATTTAGTTGTTGACACATGTTTTTTGTAGGTAATAAGCAAACGGTATCAGAAGTTTCGAGAAGTGTTCAATTGTTTCAACTAATCTGTTTTAATTAGTTTTTTTTTATTTGCGCCATTTGAATCGGATTTGTGAGTTATTAATCTAGTCGAGAGTAAGTCACGGTCTTTTTGTGTAGTCACACCTAATCTTATTCTATTTATCATTTCAACAAAGTCAGAATCATTAAGCTGTCGCATGTTAATTATAAGTTCATCGTATAACCTGGGGTCTTTAAGTCAAGAGGGAAGCCTCCAAATAGGTTATGTCGAGGCAAGCGTGCTCCATCTTCGACCACATCATCACTTATCATCAGGTGAGATGGTGATCAAAAGCGAGACCATTATCTTTAAAAAAAAAACGAAATTGATAAATATTTTAGTTTTTCCTCGATTCATACAATAAACACTAATTGTATTCTAAATTTGAAGTTTCTACGTCTGCTAGAAGTGCCTTAGACTTTTAATGATCGGTCAGTCAGTGAGTGACAAAATTAACAAACTTTGACTCGTTATAATTCTTTAACTACTGGTTCAAATTGAATGAAATTTGAAATATACCGTGTTTATACAATGCCTGCTCGGTTACTATAAATTCAGGCTTATAGTTATATCCACAACGAAGTTATAGGGGGTCGAAAATGGCCTGAATTGCTTCGAGAAAAGTATGGTACGGCCGTGCCGCTTTTTTGCTCGACTTGGCGGGGGCACTGCCGTGCCACCAGAATATCTTCTAGACAATCTTAGTATGGATTGATGATATCCGGATTATAGTTGCAAAACTTCTGAAACATTCTGAATAATTCCGGAATACTTCTGGGAAAGTTTCTTTAAATCAGAATTATTCAAAATGAATTTCAATTTTTTTTTGCTGAAAGATCGTATTTTGCATCGATCGTCGATCGCCGCCGCCGCTGCCCCTCTGTGCGCCGGCCACTGCCGCCGCGCCGGACCACAGAACAATATATTATACTCTAGGCGCCCGACTGCCACGAGTCGTGCGGGCAGGCGATGGCGGTGCGGGGTGCGGTAAGAGGGGAGATGCTCCCCGGACAAGTTTTCCCCCCGCGAGAAAGATTCCTACCCCGCAATCGAATTTTTCCGCCGAATATTTCGCCCGAATAATTCAATGGGAATAAACGTGTTTGTTTGTTGTGTGGCGGGTGAGTTAATTATTGTTCAGTGGCACATACGAGAGTACAATATAAATGTTTATTTTATTTTAAATGGGATTGATTAAGTATATGTTGATATTTTTATAGGTAGATATGTTAGCCTGCGATTAACAGGATTTTTATTCTTTTGTTTTTAGGTAGGTAAGTACTTACTTATTTCGAAATCGAATGCTATTTTTATAAATGTCAGTTGTGGAATAAAAAGCCAGGCCTAGCATGGTATTTGATTTGTTTTTTGAAAAAGGGTTACCTATGTTTTTGGTTAGTTTGTATGTAGCTCTGTACGCATCGCGAGTATTCGCGAGTCGCATAGGTAGGTATAAATCATTACCTACCTACTTAACGCGTATAATAGCCCAGTCAATAAAAACAAATAAAGGCAAACCTTGCAAGCAAACACGTTTTGATGCGGTTTTCAGAAAAGTAGTTGTTATACTTAGGAGCAGGTTTTGGTATATTCAAAGGTCGATTTTCCTGTTTTTTTTTTTTTTTTTTTTTTTTTTTGTGACAGTTGAAATATTCCCAAAGTTTCGGAATATTTCGGAATACTTCCGAAGTATTTGACGGGAATGATTCGGAATTTTTCCCGCCAGCATCTATAATCCGGATCTTTCGGAAACCTGTAATAAAATACCATTGGATAATGAAAAACAGATGCATAAATAATATGAAAACACATCGATCCGATCCAACTTAATCCATTATACTTCGGGCACGCCGCATTGCGGCGGTAAGACCCCTCTTTGAGGAGTGGCTAGATCGGCGTCACGGCGTCCTGACCTACCGCATGACGCAGGTCCTCACCGGACACGGAAGTTTCGGGAGGTACCTGTGTCTGATGGGTAAGGAAGAGACGCCTGGGTGTCACCACTGCGAGGGTCGCCCTGAGGACACAGTCGAGCACACGGTGCAGGACTGCCCAGCTTGGGCAGAGCACCGACGTGTCCTCACGGCGACAATAGGCGGAGACCTCTCGCGCCCGGCCTTGGTCGAGGCCATGCTGCGGGGCGAGAGGGAGTGGGAAGCGGTCGCCTCCTTCTGCGAAGCAGTCATGCTTGCGAGGGAGGAGGCGGGCCGCGTGAGGGAGAGGATGGCGTCCTCCCTCCAGCCCAGCCGCAGTGGTAGACGCCCACGGCGTCGGACGTCGGCCGACGATCTCCGGCCACCGTAGGCGCGAGCATGCGGACAGCGAGTAAAGGGCAACTCGCTGTCCGACCATGGACCATGCCCGGGTCGACGGCGCGTCGTGTTCCACGCGCGCCTCAAAGAGCGTCAGCAACATGACGAGGCCCCCTCTGCAGAGGGCCGAAGCCCGCCGGGGTCGTGGGACTCATCCCGTTACCGTGGCCCCGGTATGTAAAGGGTTATTGAAGGAACACCGTGGATTTTAGTCAGTAAAAGTCTGACAGTCCCTCCCACCCTGCCCGGAGTGGGAGGACTTATTTGATAATTTTACCACGCTAAAAAAAAAAAATCCATTATACTTACAATATACATAATAATATGTATGCTTAATTATTTTGCCATAAAAAAAGATAAATACTGAACACGTCAAGGATACCCAACGCAGACTGTTATTTAACTACGCACGTACATAACAATTATAAGCCTACCTCCTATTATTTTCTGAATGAAAAAGTAATTAAATAGTACGAATTAACAGATATACATGTACAATATTTGAAAAACGACTTTTTCTTAACTATTTAAACAGGAAAAAAACATGCTTAGTGAAAATACGTATTGAAATATTTAACGAAAAATTATATTTCATTCGAATTTCGGTAAAACTACGTATTAATTATTAAGCTAAAGTTAATAAATTACCGATACAAAATAGTAGTGGCACGTCACTAATTCGCAGCCAACTCATGTGGCGTGTTCCTGGAATTTACGTAAGCGGCGATATTGTTTATTGCGCATGACTATAATTTCATTGCTGCTTTTAGCAGTTGTAATAGTAGACATTAACAAGCTTAAGTATTAATGGTTATTGAATTGAGAAAAAAAAAAATTTATTAAAAACGACATTATTTCAAAAATTAAATAATTACATATGAAATTTTATTCCTTTATTTGTAAAGTTACAAATTTTGGAAGAGTTTCCGCAGTTGGATATGCTGCAAAACACCATGTTTACCTCTCCACGTCCCAAACAACACAAGTAACCACAACAAACGCTCCACGCGCACTTGTGTTCTACGAGACACATGCACGGCGACAAGGTCACGCGTCTCTGCGACTTATATTGCCTTATTATTAAGATTGATGTGGGTAGTATGGTGCGTATAACAAAGAGACTCACTAGAATTGGAGGAGGTGCTGTCCCTGTCGCGCAGGTCGCGGTCTCGCTCGCGCGCGCCCACCGTGTCCTCCGAGATGGTGTGCGGCAGCCCCGCCTTGCCGCGCCGAGACCCTGCCGCGCCACAAGCACATGTTGACAGGTAAGTACATACAGAATGTGCTGCATTTAATTCGGACTGAACTAACCAGACAGATGAAGTCATTGACAATGTTAAATAAAATGAAAAGTAAATGATTACTTTAAAGTAATCATTATATTATATTATATAAAGCTAGATTACCACTCACTGACTCACTCATTGACATAATTGTTCTCCCAGATGGTGGATGGGGAGGTGGGTATATTTTGACAGATTCGTAAACAAGTAACTCTCAAACCTACGGGAAAAGTGCCAAACCCCCCCTTTCCCCCCCCCCCCCCTATCGTATCTCGGAAACTACGAGACCCGTATTTTTTTCTTTTTACGGATTCGTATAGAGGAGGCTCGGTAAAGTAAAAACCATTTTTCAAAGTCCCCCCCCCCCCCCGCCCCCCTTCTCCCCCCCTTTAGGCGGATCTCGGAATCTAAGAGACTTGGAACATTTTTTTTTTCAGATTCATTTAGAGGGGCAATGCTTTAGTCGAAATACTTGTGCAACCCCCCCCCCATCACCCCCCCCCCTTTTTTTTTTATCACAAGCACGCGAGGTGCTTGCACCTCGCGCAACACGCAAATACTAAACCCCCCCATCTCCCCCCATCACCCCCCCCCTTTTTTTTTTTTTTTCACAAGCACGCGAGGTGCTTGCACCTCGCGCAACACGCAAATACTAGTTAACACATATAATTTTTAATACGATTAAACTTTCAATTATTAATCAATTTAAAATATTAAAATTGAACGCCCTAAATGTTAAGGAGTCTATGCGAAACAAAAGAAAGTGATAGTATAAGTCGTTTTCTTTTGCTTCGCATAGGCTTTGTAACATTTAGGGCGTTCAATTTAAATATTTTTATTTTTGTATGAAAATCTGGTGAACTAAAATATGACGAATTTTTAAAAGTCATAGAACAAAAGTTGTTGATTATGATGTTAGTAACATAGTCCCGAGAGGTTTTCGGTGTTTTACAATTAACCCTGTATATAATCTTAATAAACAGAGTAGTAAAGGCATCCATTATGCATGAAAATATTTTCCACACTCAAAATATTTGACACCTTTTTAAAATGAATTGCCAAGGTATATAAAAGTCAACTTTTTGGTCACGATCAAATTTTTTTAAAACAATGCCTATAAACTAACTGATTTTGTATGTGGCATCTAATTATTTTTTTACTATTTCGACATGTGTTCCATGTAGAAAGTTGTTGTATTTGAGCAGTAGCATCTCCCGTTAAAAATTGGACGGTGCCGAAAGTAACTTCGTTGTGTATTCGTGTGAAAATCATCAAATAGCTTCTTCCGCTGTGGTTGGAACGGAGGGGAATGTCAGACTTATACTGCGGCACAGCTCCAGCTGCAGTACATACCTGAGGGCAGCGTCCTGGTGTGCTCGTGGTGCGCCAGCGGCGACGAGCGCGTGTTGGGCGACGGCGGCAGCGACGACGGCTCCTTGCTGCTGCGGCACAGCTCCAGCTGCAGTACATACCTGAGGGCAGCGTCCTGGTGTGCTCGTGGTGCGCCAGCGGCGACGAGCGCGTGTTGGGCGACGGCGGCAGCGACGACGGCTCCTTGCTGCTGCGGCACAGCTCCAGCTGCAGTACATACCTGAGGGCAGCGTCCTGGTGTGCTCGTGGTGCGCCAGCGGCGACGAGCGCGTGTTGGGCGACGGCGGCAGCGACGACGGCTCCTTGCTGCTGCGGCACAGCTCCAGCTGCAGTACATACCTGAGGGCAGCGTCCTGGTGTGCTCGTGGTGCGCCAGCGGCGACGAGCGCGTGTTGGGCGACGGCGGCAGCGACGACGGCTCCTTGCTGCTGCGGCACAGCTCCAGCTGCAGTACATACCTGAGGGCAGCGTCCTGGTGTGCTCGTGGTGCGCCAGCGGCGACGAGCGCGTGTTGGGCGACGGCGGCAGCGACGACGGCTCCTTGCTGCTGCGGCACAGCTCCAGCTGCAGTACATACCTGAGGGCAGCGTCCTGGTGTGCTCGTGGTGCGCCAGCGGCGACGAGCGCGTGTTGGGCGACGGCGGCAGCGACGACGGCTCCTTGCTGCTGCGGCACAGCTCCAGCTGCAGTACATACCTGAGGGCAGCGTCCTGGTGTGCTCGTGGTGCGCCAGCGGCGACGAGCGCGTGTTGGGCGACGGCGGCAGCGACGACGGCTCCTTGCTGCTGCGGCACAGCTCCAGCTCCCGCCCCACACTGTCCACCTGTGGAACACGTCAAGTCCACGTCAGACAGGTACTTTAACACATTCTGCACGCCAAGCTTCAGGCACAACGTGGCGAGTATTGTTCTAACGACAGTATGACTTCCTAATAGTCTTGCGTCAATTTGAACAACGGAATGGGAGCTACTATTTTTAAGCTCTCCAGTTGGCGCCACTGGTGGGTAAGGTCCTGAATCACTTAAACGTTGTTTTCCTACTCAAGCCAAATATCTACCTATCATCATCTGCGTAGTCTTTCCCCAACTATGACAGGTTCAGTCTTACAGTCTAACCGGATGAAGCTGAGTATTAGTGTTTTATATGAAGCGACTGCCGATCTGTATTCCACAACCCAGTTTACCTGAGTGAAGGAGACTGTCAAAGATATCCAAATTACAGCCGGCGCCTTTAGTATACCATATAATATAGTGTTTATTGCGAATATCATAATGGACAAAAACATCGAACAAAAAGTTTGTCTTAAATTTTGCATCCTCAATGAAATTTTGTATTTGGATTCCCTGAAAATGTTACAGAAGTCTTACGATGAATCGATTTTATCAATGCATAAGAGTGATACAAAACGTCGGTCGAGAAGTGATGGAAGATTTGCCTCGCTCTGGTATGCCATCAACGTCTTCAACTGAAGTTAACATCACAAAAATGAAGGAAATTGTGAATAAAAATCCTCAAGTTTGAGAGAGATAGCCGCTGAACTCTGTGTCTCACGAGTCTAACCAAGTACCACTAATAATCACTTGGTTATGAAACATGTTTGCCGCTCGGTTAGTCCCAAAGAACTCAATTTCCTCAAAAATATAAATCGCAGAGTCGCTGAGGACATGCTAGAACAAGTCAATTCCGGCCCAACATTCATGAAACACATTGTTACTGGTGACGAGACGCGGGTTTACGGGTTTGACAAGGAATGAACCTACCGAATGACCGTTTTCTTTGTCTATCGCGGTGTTGTGCACTCGGAATTCTTGCCGGAAGAATTATACGGTGTTTAAGAGAGCAAATTCGACGAAAACGACTAGATTTGTGGACAGAAAATTCTTGGATTTTGCATCACGATAATACCCTTTGCTCAAGGCCAAGGTAGTGAACAAACTTTTGACCAAAAATTCAAGAAATACCATCGAGTAACCACCTTATTCACCAGATATAGCTCCAGCCAACTTTTTTCTTTTTCCTTAACCCAAATTACAACTTCTTTGCGCCCATTTTCATTTCAGTACATAACATAAAGGACAATTGGCGGTGAGAACTGAACTCAATTCAGGAAAAAAGTTTTGATGATTGGTTTATTCGTTAGCGTAAGTGTATCGTTTCTGAAGGAGTATACTTTGAAGGTGATTGAATAACTTTCAGATTCAGATTTCCCGATACTTTCTTGACACGAGATTTTTAGACAGACATTTTTTTAAGTTACATTTTTGGGTTTATTATCTATTTAGTAACACCCCCTGCTATTTTTTTTATATTTTCAGTGTACAGAATTTACTTTTACAATTTTATTAAGAAGACCTGAAGTCTGAAAACATTATAACAAGGCAGAAAAGATTAACACTAGATATTTTCAAAGTATTAGTTAGGTATGGATTTCCGTAAAGTAACGCCTGATTCCACTCGCTCAGATAGATATGGAGATACTCAGAGAACTAGTAGTAGAAGTCCTCCTAATCGTTTTCGGTTACGGCAGCCAATCTTATAATTGATTAGCCATCTGCGCAGGAGTCATTATAGTGCACGAGTACAGGTGCAATCTATGTTCCTTTACTCTCATAGTCCAATGGGACGATAATCCGACACGATCAGAGGAGATCAGGCGCAGGAACAACGGCTTAACGTGCTTATGGCACGCGGTTATCACACCACCAACTTTCGAGAAATTTTTAATAGAAAAACCCAATAGCACTTTTTGACAGACCCGGGAATCGAACCCAAGACCTCTTGCTCATCGGTCGCACTTGCGACCACTAGGCCACCGAGACAGTTGGAGAAATATGGTTGTAAATGCGCACAGCTAAAGGCTGAAGGCGCACAGCTAATGGCTGAAGGCGCACAGCTAAAGGCTGAAAGTCGCACAGCCACAGGCTGAAACGGCACGCACCTGGTTGGCGATGTAGTTGATGATGTCGGTGGCCATCTGCGAGACCTGCGGGTGCGGCTCGCGAGACATCGTCGTCAGCGTGTTCCACAGCTTCATGTACACCGACCCGAAGCCTGCCACACAACGTACTGCACTTAACTTGATCACTTACACCAACATTTTTTTTAAGCTTACTAGTAATGTGGTTAGATTTCACATTACTAGCAATCTTGTTAACCCTTCCAACAACGCTAAATATGCTTGTGTCTGGAGTGGGAAACGTCAATAGTGTAATGGGTGGGGTTCGAACAATGTGGGTAGAATTCACATTACTAGCAATCTTGTTAACCCCTCCAATTTTAGTGGCATTAGTTTAATAGGTGGAGTTTGAACTCGCGGCCTCTCGATCACAAGTCTGACACCTTAGCCATTACGCTAATGACGCTTATAAACATTATGAACTTAAAAAAGCACTATATAAGGTGTGGAAAATGATACGACAATAAATGAAAGCACCGACTATACTAATCCCGAGGAACATATAGTGAGGATAAAATAAAATACATCAAAATATGAAAAATAACAATATTTTCAAGAAACTAAATTATATGGGTTAAAGTGTGAAATTGCTCTTTTACAGAAATTGTATGAGTTGTTGAGTGAAGTTACTTTAAATTTACATAAAACCTTCTCGGTGTGAGATTTTTTAGGTGTTTGACTCTGGGTAACTAATAGGACCGATGGAAAAATAGAAAAAATATCCCTATAATAGGAGATCATCATTCAGGCTATGTTAAATTTATTGTCGTATTGCCTTCCTTACTCTGTTTAGAGATTTCACGTTATTTTAAAACTCAAACTCAAAATATTTTATTGCACATATGCCTAAATGAGCACTTATAAAATAATAGAAACAAGTGCACGGTTCGAAATTGGTCGTTTTCTGTGATGACCGGCAAGAAACTCCAGGTTAATCTTTTCAAGAATAAAGCTATGTATATAAAACAAAATATATCTTGCTTGTTTAAATACTTTTTGAAAGGTACCTATTTTACTTAGTTTAATTATATTAATAAAAAAAAAGTTTTTCTTCGTAACAATGCACAATGTAGAAATACAAAAATTGGGAGAGCCTTAGTAAGAGACATATGCACTTGTGTGGGGGCTGCGTTTATTTACGAGACCAAGATTTGGGAGTTCAAAGATAGTAAAGGTAAGCGCGTGTGGGCGTGACATACCGATGGAGGGCAGCGAGAGCGCAGCGGCGTTCCGCACGAGCGCGTGCGCGTGCGCGTGCGGCGCGTGCGCGCGCGCGTCCGACAGCGCGTCCCAGCCCTGGTCCACGCGCCCGCCGCGCCCCGCCTCCCTGCGGGTACACATGGACCACGGGTAGCTAGCCACACCTAGATATTCTAATGACAGCTGAGACTAACGGCTTGACGTGCTGCACGGGGATATCACACCACCAACTTCCAAACTCCGGGCTACTACTGATGAATTCCTTACGTTATTAGAAAAAAACCCAATAACACTTTTTGCACGACCTGGGAATCGAACCCGAGACCTCTTGCTCAGCAGTCGCGCTTGGGACCACTCGACCAACGAGGCGGTTTAAAAATTTTGCCCGGAGTACTGAATACTCCGGGCCTGAATACACCATTTAATTTAATTTAATTAATTTAAACATTCTATTGTCTTTTTGATGTTGACACTTGACATAACTTTTTCACTTGACAGATAGACTTTGCTTCCTTGTTGAAAAATGTCCGATTGGGACCTGTTGAGTTAATTATTGTAATTAAATATCGTTTGGAATCGCCGGTTGCAACCGATAATTGGGTCGCGATTATCTATTGTTTGAAGTTGTAATCCCCATTTGATGAAAAACCCGGGATATTTTGGGATTCCTCGCCGGTTGGTTGTCACCCGCGTGGCACGCGCATTTGTTGGAAAAAGTAGTGATAAATAGCTTCAATCCGGTGCGAGTTAGGGCTGTGATGCTGATCTGAACCGCGCCATCTGGAGACTGACGCCTTGTGACCGTTCAGAACACTTGACTTACATCACACTTTCAATTACTCGCCTCATTTACATACATACCACACTTGGGCGTGACCTAGGAAGGTCGAAGTTGGCGGACCCAGCGCAGAAGGTTAGTGGTAATAAGGTATTTATAAAGCCTCAGAGGCTATATATGGTTGTAGGCCGAAGAGCCTGTAGTTTTAGCCTTTTGTTCATTGTTTGAAGAGCAACGTTAAGCTCCACGTACCGTGGACAGTTTCAGACACACCAGTATCGTTGCACTGGCCACTTGTAGTTCTGACCATTTTGGTAGCAGAAGCGTGGTCTTATAAGATCCACTGGTTTAATTGGAAGTTTTGAATATTGTTGAAAATAACTTTAGTTTAATTACTTAACATAACTTATAACGTAATAAGTTTTGAATATATTGCTTTGTCAGCCGGGCTCAAATAGTACTTGTAGTTTGTACTGTAATTTGTAGTGCTAGCCCCTTGGTATTGAATTGACAAGTAAAATTTATTTGTGAAATTAGGAATTATTGGTTGTATTTGGTACATAATTTGGTATATTGTTGTAAAAGTTGTTTGGTATTTGTTGCAAATAATAATTGAATGTCACTGATCTGAATTTGAAAGGTTATCTAAATAATAATCACACATTTGTTAACATAACAAGAATTGAATGGTGTGGATTGACTTATTGCATTTATTTGTTTATTGGATTGTTGTTAGAGATTGTCCGGAGCAATATTATACAGTCAATTGTTGTATATAATTGGTGTGATCCTGCACAATATATACATTGAATTGTTATTTATTTTGTAACTAGCCATCTGTACCACGCTAGATTCATACTTGGAATAAGTACAGGGTCGGATTTGGACTTGAAATAATTGAATTTAAGTTTTATTTTGGTGAGATTATTAGGTCGGCTAACAAGTCATTGTTGTTTGTTTAGTTAATTTTAGCCTGTTGTATTAATATTTGATTGTTGCAATGGCCTCATTAAGGGCAGTCAGGGAGGCTGCTGCCGGATTGACCTCGCAGTTGAGATGGTTCACATCGGCAGCTGCAACGGTTGAGCGTGTAGATTTGGAAGAGCTCACCCTTGCTCGGTATGGGCAAGTGATTGAGAGGATCAAGTCAGCTGATGCTGCGCTCACACGCTTCAACGAGTACATCATGGACGTGGATTTGGGGGTGATGGCTCAGACAGCCCGCGATAAGATTTTGGGTGACTATGACCAGATTGTCCACCTGGGGGATGTCATATGTCTACGAGCGCGGGAAAATTTGAAGAGTCGGGTGCCTGATGCGGCCAAGCCGCAGACCCCCGTTGTTGCAGGCCCTGGACTATTGAGTAGGCTGCCCACCCTGGAGCTGCCACATTTTGAGGGTCGCTTGGACCACTGGCTGGGCTTCCTAAATCTCTTTGAGAGTCTTGTCGATGCACGCTCGGACCTCGGACCTGCCCAGAAGCTGGCCTATTTATTGTTTGTCCTGGAGGGCGAAGCCAGAGCCTTGGTGCAGCACTTGCCGGTGACGGATTCCTCCTACCCGACCGCTCTGGAGCTTCTCTCCCGACGGTATCAGAACAAGCGCTGCCTGGCTGATGTGCACATCGACCAGATTTTGGGGCTACCGGCCATTGTCAGCACGTCGACGTTGCGCACTGACTTGCTGAACCCGTTGGTCTCAGCGACCAACGCCTTGAGACGCTTGGAGTTACCGGTAGAACATTGGTCCTACTTGTTGGTGCACATAGTGCTGCAGTTGCTCCCCGCGGAGCTGAGGTCACGTTTTGAGCAGAAGTATGGTGGGGATAGTGCCACCCATCTTCCCCCCTTTGACGACCTCCTCAAATTTTTGGAAGACGAGTGTCGGTTTTCGGATAACACTCGTGGCGCCACGGGGTCACCCCCACTACCTTCTCGGCCTAGAGACCAGGGACGGACTAGGGCTCGGGGGCCTGTTGATGTTCACCCCGCCCCCCGTTTTGCTGGCGCCCGGAATCCTCGGGCTAGGGGGCCTGTTGATGATCACCCCGCCCCCCGTTTTGCTGGCGCCCGGAGTCCTCGGGCTAGGGGGCCTGTTGATGATCGCCCCGCCCCCCGTTTTGCTGGCGCCCGGAGTCCTCGGGCTAGGGGGCCTGTTGATGTTTGCCCCGCCCCCCGTCTTGCTGGTGCCCGGAGTCCTTATCATTGTGACTTTTGTAAGGCAACGGGGCATGTCATGGCGCGTTGCCCGGACCTTTTGAATTTGCACGTAAGTGCCCGCCGCCGTATTGTCAACGCACGCCGTTTGTGCTTCTCGTGCTTGGGGGCCCACTTTCATCGGGACTGCCCCGACCCCCGCCCGTGTAGAATTTGTGAAGGGTCCCACTTGGAGATTTTGTGCGCCAACGCGAACCGCTCCAGCAGACCAGCTTCTGAGGGGGGTTCGCGCAAGGGGGGGTACCCCGAAGACGAGCACCGGGCTGGGACCCGCAATTCTGTACGCCGCACTCCACCCCCCGCGCAAGTTGAACGGGAGCCCCGCGAGCGCCATTTGGTCTCCCCTCGTCAGGGAGAACGCGCATTGGCTGCCAGGCAGCAGTGGCCGGGTCGGCGCCGCTGCCGTTCCCCTCCGTTGGCGGAACGTCCCCGGCTGGAGTCGCGCCCTCCGCCATTCGGGCATCCGGTGGGATCATCACTGGAGGGGCCTCCAGTGATGGCGAGCGGCTCGGGACACCGCGCAGACGAATATTTTGATTGTTGGCCTCGTCGTGAACGAAGGCAGCCTGGATGCGGCGATCGGTCGCCGCCCAGGCATCACTAAGAGATTGACGCCTGCCCCGCTAAAGGACCCCCCCGATCACGACGGTTTTGTTGCCAACGGCCTCGGTCAAGGTCTGGGGACCATTGGGTGACTCGATTGTGGTCTGTGCCATTTTGAACACGGGAGTCCAGGGTTGCCTTTTGTCGTCTTGGTTAGCGGGACAGGTTGGCCTGAAGGTGAATGACCTTTCAGGCAAGATTTGGGGAATTGGCGAACCGGCTGACACCACTGTTGAGGGAAGGACCTGGTTTGAAATCACCCTTGTGAGTTGTCCGTACCCTAAAATTGGTGCTCCTGCCCTTGTTATAACTGAACTTGGTTGGGACGAGCCACTTCGGGAAACCCTGTTGGAGGACGGTTGAGGCACTCTAGCCTTCCTTATGGGGCCCGTCACCCCCTTTTGTTGCCCAAGGAGGGCCACTTGGTTCAATTGTTGGTGACTGATCGTCACACTAAGAACTCGCATGCCGGTTGCAATGCGCTGTTGGCCATTCTGCAGCGAGAAATTTGGATTTTGTCGGCTGATCGCGTCAATGAGGCGAGGCCCTTTGCTGGCGTCGTAACGAACTTGTTGGTCCCCTTTTGTTGAAGACGTCCACCCTTCGTAATAGTAAGATTGTTAAGGCTTATTTGTGTGTTTGTCTGCCTGTCAACCAAGGCAGTACATTTGGAGCTGGTAACCTCCCTCGCGACAGAGGCCTTTGAGGCGACTTTGGAAAGATTTGTGTCTCGCCGTGGGTTACCTTCTTTGATTAGATCTGATTGCGGTACGAATTACAAGGGTACAAGTAACTATTTGAAGGAGGTATACGCCTTCCTTAATGAGAGCCAGGTTGACATTGGTAATAGTTTGGCCCGCCGAGGGGTCACTTGGTTGTTTGACCCGCCAGCCTGCCCCCATTGGGGAGGTATTTTTGGGGCCGCGGTGAAAGCGGCAAAGGGACGCTGGCGGAGATTGTTGGGAGACACCGTTCTCACCTTTAAGGAACTAGCTACGGTATTTGGCCACATTGAAGCTGTGTTAAATTCGCAACCTGGTCAAGACTTCCAATTGATTAGCGGACGGGTAGGCCCGTTCGGGGGGGGGTATATGTTGCGTCCCAAATGTATTTTTGAACGATCTTTGGTGTGGCAACATTCTATTGTCTTTTTGATGTTGACACTTGACATAACTTTTTCACTTGACAGATAGACTTTGCTTCCTTGTTGAAAAATGTCCGATTGGGACCTGTTGAGTTAATTATTGTAATTAAATATCGTTTGGAATCGCCGGTTGCAACCGATAATTGGGTCGCGATTATCTATTGTTTGAAGTTGTAATCCCCATTTGATGAAAAACCCGGGATATTTTGGGATTCCTCGCCGGTTGGTTGTCACCCGCGTGGCACGCGCATTTGTTGGAAAAAGTAGTGATAAATAGCTTCAATCCGGTGCGAGTTAGGGCTGTGATGCTGATCTGAACCGCGCCATCTGGAGACTGACGCCTTGTGACCGTTCAGAACACTTGACTTACATCACACTTTCAATTACTCACCTCATTTACATACATACCACACTTGGGCGTGACCTAGGAAGGTCGAAGTTGGCGGACCCAGCGCAGAAGGTGTAGTGGTAATAAGGTATTTATAAAGCCTCAGAGGCTATATATGGTTGTAGGCCGAAGAGCCTGTAGTTTTAGCCTTTTGTTCATTGTTTGAAGAGCAACGTTAAGCTCCACGTACCGTGGACAGTTTCAGACACACCAGTATCGTTGCACTGGCCACTTGTAGTTCTGACCAGACTCGTTAAGTGAGAGAAAACAGCAATTTGAAGAATACAACTTGCTGCAACCACCAGTAAGGACCTATACTACCTCAGCGCTTCTCACTCTTTATCTCGCTCGCACACTACTGGCCGCGGTCACGCGAGCAAGCGAGACAGGGTGGCAGGGAAAAGACTCCACGACACCAATAATTTAGTTTATTTCTTTTTAAACTGATCTTGTTATTTCCAAAAAACCATAAGGAATAATGGAAACCACACTTTTCATTACGGGTAAAGAATGCGTAAGGCATTGAGTACAAAATTAAATTGAGTAAGGCAGTGAAGTTATAAACAAATAAAAATGACAATATTAACAATTAATCGTGATAATTTTTATAACCACTTAACAAGTCTATACCCGGACTTTTAATTCGATGAAGTAAGCCGATATAAGCTAATGTTACTAAAATAATGATACCCTATTTAACCTTATAGTGATGGATTCAATCAATCGAATAATATATGAGCAATTTTTAATCGTTTGAAATATAAATAAATAATATAATTCATACTAATAATTATCATTTATTTTTAAGTAGTTACTAGATTTTATTATAATAATACTATTTTTATTAAAAATATTCATATCTAACCAGACATGATAAAAGCCACTCTTTTGCAAACTGTTTCATGTTATGAATATATTAATAAATTGCGCGAGATTACTATTAAAAAGACTGCGACCTAAACCCCCTTGGAATGGGTACGGGTACAAGCCTATTGCAAAAAAAAATCATGATTTAATCGTTTTATTGTTCATGCCCCATTATAATCACATTTTATTTTTGTTATTTTCACACAATATTATAAAAAAATTGTTTAAACGTTATTCGATTTTATTCCTGAATCGATTAATTTAGTTACATCACAATTTCGTAGTTGTCATTATCTGAAAACTCAGAAACTGTCGGTCTACTGCATCTAATTGTCCGGGTATATATTGAAATTTACGTCAAAATAATAATATTTTCTCACCTGTCACTTTTTCGTACTCTCTCTTGTATGTACACAGCGATGAAGTGCTGTTCAAATATTAACACCATCCACTGTATAGCTGCAAACACAAATTTTACTAAACATTAATATAGGGAACCAGAAGCGGTCGCCACATTTATATATTAATTTACTTTATACATAGATTATAAAAATAAGATTATTTTATCAGATTGCCAATCATGATGAAACAATTTCAGTTCTTCGCTAATTTATTAAGAAACTTTTCACTTTAAAGAAAAGATCTTGTGCGTTTCGGCGAGTGCAAAAGAACAGCTACTACGAATTGTATGAGATCCCATATTAAAACTCTCGGCGCGTGAGACTTAAACTATTTTAAGTCTCACGCGCCGCATAGAAAATGTACGGAGCAATAATTAGTCCCAGCCATGACGGTTGAATTCTTGTTATCGGTATAGGTTCACCGTAAACTCGTGACGAGTTAATACCACCCTGCGAACTGCATCGGCGACGATCCCATGCGGGTATCTTTGCGGATCTAGTGCGGGTATCTGTGAGGATCTAGTGGGGGTACCTGTGAGGATGTCACGCGGGTACCTGCGAGTATCTCGTGTCGCACGAGCGGCGAGGCGTCAGGCTGCAGGCGCGCGGCCAGCTGCACGCCCACCTGCTGGTCCAGCGCGTTGGGTGCTCGTGGGGGTACCTGTGAGGATGTCACGCGGGTACCTGCGAGTATCTCGTGTCGCACGAGCGGCGAGGCGTCAGGCTGCAGGCGCGCGGCCAGCTGCACGCCCACCTGCTGGTCCAGCGCGTTGGGTGCTCGTGGGGGTACCTGTGAGGATGTCACGCGGGTACCTGCGAGTATCTCGTGTCGCACGAGCGGCGAGGCGTCAGGCTGCAGGCGCGCGGCCAGCTGCACGCCCACCTGCTGGTCCAGCGCGTTGGGTGCTCGTGGGGGTACCTGTGAGGATGTCACGCGGGTACCTGCGAGTATCTCGTGTCGCACGAGCGGCGAGGCGTCAGGCTGCAGGCGCGCGGCCAGCTGCACGCCCACCTGCTGGTCCAGCGCGTTGGGTGCTCGTGGGGGTACCTGTGAGGATGTCACGCGGGTACCTGCGAGTATCTCGTGTCGCACGAGCGGCGAGGCGTCAGGCTGCAGGCGCGCGGCCAGCTGCACGCCCACCTGCTGGTCCAGCGCGTTGGCGTGCTCCGTGCGCGTGCCACCCGCCGCCACGAACGTGCCCAGCGCGAACGCGCACGCCGCACGCACCTGGAACATATGCACACCCTTCAAATACCAGTCCATACATACAACTTACTGAACCATGGCTTGACCACAATGCCTGTCGTAGATTGCCTTCAAAATTAATATCTAACTGCATAGTTTTTAAAACGTTGGCCCACACTAGTAATGGGTCGTTTACCGTGCGATCCCGCACACACGTACCTCGGGGTGCGCGTGCTGCAGCAGCGGGTAGAGCTTCTCGTGCGCCAGGTCGCGCACGCCGGCCCAGCGCGCCGCGTCGTACCCGCGCCACAGGCGGCCCAGGCACACGCACGCCCACTGCGCCAGCCGCGCCGACCCGTCGCCCAGCTGCTCCAGGCAGATCGAGATCATCGAGCCCTGCACACCGATTCACCCATCAAACACGCTACAAGACTACCCATACACACATCATTTAATAATAATAATATATTTATTTCTCTCACCACAGTATAAAGATACATTTGATATCAATGACATATTTATTTATTATATACTTTATTGTACATGTTACAAAGGGGTTGTTTAAGGATACAAATAATAAAACTAAAGTACAATGGGCGGTCTTATCGCACAGAGCAATCTCTTACAGACAACCTTTGGATGGACAGAAATTAAAGGAGATAGATTTAGGGCTGTCAGTATTCAACATCATACATATTATGACATAGTAACGAATATATTATACCATGGGAGACTGGCTGGTTGGTGGTGGTGTGTGAAATGAAGATTTTTTTTTCTACCATTGCCTAATAGGCGGTGGTAATCCACCGTCTCACCTGATGGTAAGCGATGATGTGGTCGAAGATGAAGCACGTTTACCTAGAAGTAGCCCGTTCACTTAACGACCCACAGGTTATAGCTATTAGTAAACACAGACTCCAGCAGGGAAGTCCACTCCTTAGTGGACTTTGCACAATGAAAGTATTTCCAAAACATTTTATGCATATGGGTGGGATGTCCACCATGTAACGATGGCGCATCGCCGTTTGTCTAATATTGCAATGATGGAATGGACTTGTTGAAATTAGATTGTACACTCCCCGAAATGTAAGCGATAGAAAACCAACAAGCTTGCAACAAGTCGCTGATGTTCAAGACTCTGGAGTGCTTGTCTACTAGTCAATGAGCCTATATTGGTATATGATAATTTACCCATTATGAATACTAAATAACGATTATACCCCTGACGAGTTACTAATAATTATTGTTTTGTATTTGTTCTGTATAGTAGTATTCAAATAAGTTGACAAGAGTCGTTCAATGCGCAGAAGTCCATTTTTAAGTGTGAGCGGTTGTGAGCGGGACGCGGGGTATGACGCGAACTTACCCCCACTACGCCAAAACCTTGCCAACTTATGTGACGAGGACTATACTTTTGTGTGGGACAGTGAGCGAATGAAAATGGGATGCATAAAAAATAAAAGACAATAAAAAATAAAAGAATAAAACTTAACTTTATCAATTTGCTGTTCGAGCGGTTCAACAATATTAACAACGTGATGTTCAGTGATGAGGCCATTTTTTTAGGCCTTTTCGCCTTAAGGGCCATCCCAACTAGCACAAATGGGCTGCATTAGGGCTTTGGAGCGTATCCGATTATTACTTATGGTAATAGACGTAAGCGCTAGAGCGTCTACTACAGACTTAAAGCAGCCGCTTTAGCGCTATTTGGGCGCCATTTTATGCAACCTAAAGTTCCTTTAACCTGCACAACGGTTGCATAAAGGTGCCTTAATAGCTATAACGATTTATTAACGCTATACTAAAGCTCTCGTAGCGCTACTTTTGAATGATTTTGAACTACTTTGAACGAATGAATTGATTGTAGTTCTTTATTGTATATCTACAGTTGACATTATTTGTAATATTTTGGTAAAGTGTTTTCGTCGCCATCATGAAAATAAAACAAAAAGAAGTAAAAGTTTGTATTCTGTATTAGCAAGATATATAAAGATACTTAAAACGCTGTCCAGTTTACTGTAGATATATAAGATAAGTTTCGAGTAATTTTAACGCGCTTTTATGATATTTAAAAAATTAACAAAAGATATGTGATATTTTTTATTTGTTATACAGAATAAATTTTATTTGATATGTCGATAACTTACTATTCGCAAGTGGCCGATTGTTTACCGGTACATTTAATGCACATTTAACTGAAAAACCAATGTATATCAACTCAATTTTGCAAGTGAATTATAAGTTTTCTTAAAAAATCATGGCGTCATTATACTGTAGTCATAACAGGTTATGCAGTTTGAGCTCTAATAACTCCCTTTTGAGAATCATAGCGCTAATTTTCACCCTTCTAACGCTTCCAGTGATTTTTGTTCCCCTAGTGCAACTCATAGCTACAAAAAGCTCCTATATTCCTGTTCTTGAGGTTATAAGATCTAGTTACGTACTTATTCGTTTAGCATCCATTTTTATTAAATCTATACTAATATTATAAAGCGGAAAAGTTTGTTTGTTTGTTTGTTTGCTTGAACGCGCTAATCTTCGAAAGTACAGGATGGATTTGGATGAAATTTAGTATGGAAGTAGCTTAAACCTTGAGGAAGGTTATAGGCTGCAAAAAAGGAGAGTTATGTTTTTACCGTGATAGAATCCACGGGAGCGAAGCCCCGCGTGAGTACAGTCGGCCAAGAAAGTGGTGTACCACCCTAAGGTTGAATATCGCTTGCAGATTCATAGGTGATAAAGATTAGTTTCGCTTGCAGATCGATCTGACAACTTCTATTGCTGTCTTTATCTGATTATTGATAACGACTATTACTGTTTGTAACGTGACAGCTGTTCTTAGTTTGAACTTGATGGAACCAATGACGTCGTAAAATCAACGGCGGGGGGCTGTAGATTTTGATGACAAAATTGTATCTACAAATTCAGAATTGTACTCAACAAGTTACATAAAATTGTAAAGGCACAAGGCGAGTCCACAAACCTACAATTTCTGTAAACTTGTAATTACAATATCAATAAAAAAACAAGCTAAAAATAGATTTATCCTTTTATTAAATTTCTACAATCAATTTTAAAATACTTATAACAAACAAAAACATAGCATATATAGTAATATTTAGAAGATATTGAAAATTTTTAAAAATTAGAAACGGGTGTAACCGCCGTTGGCCTCTATAACCTCTAAAAGACGAGACCTCATTGAACCAACAAGCCGTGAGCAAATATCGGTTCCCCGCATTTCCTCCCAGATATAATTACAGTGACTAATAAGAGCTTGTTTGGTTCTTTCATTTTGATGCGACCATCGTTGGACCATAAGGCCCCAAAGATTTTCTATCGGGTTGAGGTCCGGCGATCTTGAGGGCCACTGAATTACCCTTACGTCAGTGTGTGAACGAAACCAGGCTCTTACGATCCTCGCATTATGAATTGAACAATTATCTTGAACAAAATCAAATTGTGGCACTTCGTTCTCCGGGTAAACATTACGGACTGTCGGTAGCATTGCATTCTGAAGCACGTCGATATAATTTACAGCCGTCGCTCGAGGAGGTAGAGAACACAATTCTCCTACACCATCCGTACTCATCCAGCCCCAAATATTTACGGAAATTCGACCTGATTCTCTATTTGGGATTACATGATCATCTTTATACCGTGTTGAATTATATCGCCAAAGGTGAAGACGTCCATGCTGACTGGATTTAAACGTTTTTTCATCACAAAACACTGTATTAGACCAATCAAACTCTAAGTGCTCTCTGGCGAAGTTCAGACGAGCAAGTCTGTGAGCATCCGTCAAATATATTTTCTTGGCGTAATGCCTGTGGTGCAACCCCATGTAATGTAGATGATTCCTTATTGTTTGGGCACTCACATCGAACATCTCCGCAAAATGTTTTGTGGGCTTAAAACCATTGATTTCATATTCCCGTCTCATGAATTCTCTATCGTTATTGGAGAGTGCAGGCCGGCGACCACTTCTTCTGTGATCCAACAAACTTCCCTCCTCTCCTTCACGACGAATCCAAAAGCGGACAGAACGCCTCGATATATTCAAATTCCGGGATATCGCACTGATACTGCTTCCCTCATTAAATTGGGCAATTATTTGTGCTCTTTCGGCAATGGTCAAGTTGGCAGGCATTGAGATGATTTTATATGCAGTTGATTGAAAAATAACACGGAAAATATATCGATTTTTTGCATATATTTGACAAAATTTAAATTGTCAGTTTTCTTTTTCAAATGGAATTCGGTTGTCTAAATAGTTTTTATTACTTTTGTTTGGAAACATTTCAATTGCTTTGTAAAAACTAATGTCCTTTTCATTTATACTAAAGGTTAAAATGTCATGTGACATATGACGTATGAATACTAAATACATAGGTTTACGTCATGATAATGTTGTCTCTTTCAGTAATATCTTTTTATAACGAACCTTGTTGTAATTTTCGATGACCGGGAAACTAAATCAAAACTGGTACACCACTTTCTTGGCCGACCGTACCAGTGTTTTATAATAGTTACAAAAGCGGCTGTAAAATGGCGAATGGATTGAGCCTGCAAGGAATGACTATTGCTACTAAAGGCCTTAGTTACACTGATGATTTTTTTTGTAACTATAATATGCATAAGAGTTTCTATTATTTCTTTAATGAAACTTATAGTAGTATAGTAGTGGTTACTATAATTATAACATATAAAAGTTACAATGGAAACCACTGTGCAGCTGTGAGTGGCAGAATGACCTTCGTAACTCTCATATAAAGGTGTAAGTGGTAAATGAGTTCTACCGTGGACTACTGTGAAGGCTAGGGTAGTATTTGATTCAGCTTATAGCACCTTAAGTAACTTTTATAGCTATAGACGTTTACGGATATAGACGTTTGCAGATATGCAACTTTGAACTGGTTTTTGAACCCTTAAACCACTATTTTACAGCCCAAAGTAACAAAATAGGCTGCTATTTCCACTAATGTGCTCGTTGGGATGTAAACAAGCAAAATTGTCGGTTCTGGTCCGAGACTAGACTAGCAAGAAGAAGTAAGACTTAAGCATGTTACGGTAAAGCGCACATACCTGTAACGCAGCTTCCTGTCCTGCGGGGTAGTTGTCCACGATGCCAGCCAGCACGTACGCCGCTAACGTCCTGTGTTCACTCTGCAATACAAACAACAAACGAACTAAAAATTTTAAATCATGATAGAAGTACAATTTACTAGTACTCACGCGGGGCTTCGCTCCCGTGGATTCTATCACGGTAAAAACATAACTCTCCTTTTTTGCAGTCGCGTAAAAACTAGCCTATAACCTTCCTCAAGCTCAAGCTACTTCCATACCAAATTGCATCCAAATCCACCCAGTACTTTCGAAGATTAGCGCGTTCAAGCAAACAAACAAACAAACTTTTCCGCTTTATATTAGTAGATTAAGAAAAAGTCATGTGACCCACTACAGATACATGGCTTCAATTTTGCATTACTGTGCATGTGTGTCTATGTGAATCTCTTTATGTTGGGTTATTCAGTCGCAAAAGCTAATTATTAAAAGTTTTTGGAATTGCATTAAGTTTTTAACCGTAACAGATATTAAAATAGTAAAGTATTTCTCAAGGCCGGACGGCTATATTAGGTCTTATCGTCACGAATTGGTATGTCTTTAAATAAATGATGATTCTTGAACCAAACAATTGGGATGTACACTTACGTCAACGGATGGGTCTTGCAGTACTGACAGGAAGTATTTGTGTCCCTTCGCGTTCACCAGGTCCACTTGACAGCTCTGCAACGATTGAACAATAGTGTTAAAGGAGCACGGAGCGTGTGTGCGGCTGGGAAGTAAATGCAACCCGCATGCATTCCACTTCTTTCTTTGACCAATCTTTTACTGTTCAAGCAGCTCGTTTGTGGAATGCCCATAGAAGTGAAATGTGCTCAAACACTACCAGTGTTCAAAATAATGGTGAAGGAGCATTAACTCTCTATAACTTTTCCCATTCTTTTTCAATTATAGCGCTATTGTTACCATAGAATAAGCAATATTGTTAAATAGGTGTATTTTAATTTTGGTGTACAATAAAGTATATTCCATCTATCTATTTTTAATATTTATTAGTATATGATGTCCAAATTGTTTAACGTTTTAAATATATATTCTTACAGTCCACTGATCTAATGAGTCGCAAATAAACCTGCAAGCGAACTACACGTCATTTTCTTTAAAAAATTCCGGTAACTAAAAGTGAACCTTAACCTAATGAACAATGATTTTTGTAATGTATGAATGTATTTTATATCATTGTGTTCAATTAATATTATTTATGTTGTTTGTACACCGACAGCCCTAAATCTGTCTCCTTTAATTAAGTTTGTCCATCCAAAGGTTGTCTGTAAGAGACCGCTCATTGTACACTAGTTTTACTTTTTATAACCTTATAAAAATATAGTAAGGTGTACAATAAAGTGATTAATAATAATCAATATAAGATGTAAATATGCAAGTTAGATTATAGTTAATGACGATGCTTACAATCAAGTTAGTTTATAGCTGATGGCGTCAAGTGTTTTGTTTATAACCGCCTATTATTCATTTTATGAGTGAGAAAAACTCAGCTTTAACATGTGGCGAATATTTAAGCGAGAAATTTCGTTTAGTCAGTGAAGATAGTAAGAATCAAATTAGTTAATCATTGATGGAGTGAAATGTTTTGTCTATGGTAAGCATTATTCGTTTTGAACAATGGAAATACGCTCAGCTTTAACTGTAAAGTTAGATAGCTATACAGTGTGAAATTTAAATGGTTGTTTTCCCGCGGCGGGACGGTTATCCATCAGTAGTAGTATCGAAACATACAGTTAAATAAAAAAATATTCATAAACTCGAAAGCGCGAGAATCATTAGTAGTTCAGTAGACGTAACGTAGGTACCTACACGAAACACGCACCGCCGCGCACTGCCAACAAAGGAAAGAGTGATTAATAAATGTTCTGAGCAAGATAAGCTCTCACGAATGGTGATAATGCATTAACTACACTGCGCCATTTTTTGTTCCTAATATTTTATTTGTTTATAAAACGATTGTATTACCAAGACAAAGCCGTTTAGCTGCGGGAAAACAACCATTAAAATTTCACGGTGTATGATAAGTATTCGTGGATAGAATATACTTTATCGTACATTTATACTTTAAACACACCTGTTTCACAATATTGCTTACTCTATTGTTACAATGACGAAATTATCGTTCTTCGAACATAAATTAAACAGAAGCCATACTAGCAGCAGGTAGATACTATGCGATTCAAATAAGAATAGGAAGTCAATGACCACTATCTATCAAATGTCACTTGAAAGTATGGTTTGTAAAGAAAAGTTATTTGTTAACATTAATAACGGCTCATTTTACTTTTTAATATGATTTTTCGTCACAATTTTAAAAATAATATTTAATTATTGAAATAATAATTAGATTTTTTAATTTTCTCTTTATTTTTAACGTGGGTGGCATGTTTCTCCTGAAATTAAGGGCGATGCATAGCGCAAAAGCCCAGAAGCCATGACAAAATGATTAAACACTCATTTATGAAAGGGTCGTGTTTGGCCACTTATCACACACACCATTATTTCCTCGTTCAGGATTCGTAAATAAATATTTTAATAATTTCTTGTTTTGCTCACTCTATACAACCGATTCTGTTTGATAGCTGTTAAAACTTCAGAATATGGCGCTAAGTTGATCTTATTCTCAGTTGAATCGCATGGTATGTGAAGGGTGTGGTATACGTACGGGGTCGACGGCGATGATCTTGGCCCAGATGTAGACCATGGAGGCGCGCAGGTCGGGCGCGGAGGCCTGCAGCAGCTTGAGCATGTAGGGGAAGATGCCCACGTTGAGCACCGCGCGCGCCGCCCACGCGCCCAGCGCCAGGAAGCGGCACAGCAGCCGCAGCGCGCGCACGCGGTGCAGCGTGCTCAGCAGCACCTGCCCCACACAGCTTTGTAACGACCTATGCCACGTTGAGCACCGCGCGCGCCGCCCACGCGCCCAGCGCCAGGAAGCGGCACAGCAGCCGCAGCGCGCGCACGCGGTGCAGCGTGCTCAGCAGCACCTGCCCCACACAGCTTTGTAACGACCTATGCCACGTTGAGCACCGCGCGCGCCGCCCACGCGCCCAGCGCCAGGAAGCGGCACAGCAGCCGCAGCGCGCGCACGCGGTGCAGCGTGCTCAGCAGCACCTGCCCCACACAGCTTTGTAACGACCTATGCCACGTTGAGCACCGCGCGCGCCGCCCACGCGCCCAGCGCCAGGAAGCGGCACAGCAGCCGCAGCGCGCGCACGCGGTGCAGCGTGCTCAGCAGCACCTGCCCCACACAGCTTTGTAACGACCTATGCCACGTTGAGCACCGCGCGCGCCGCCCACGCGCCCAGCGCCAGGAAGCGGCACAGCAGCCGCAGCGCGCGCACGCGGTGCAGCGTGCTCAGCAGCACCTGCCCCACACAGCTTTGTAACGACCTATGCCACGTTGAGCACCGCGCGCGCCGCCCACGCGCCCAGCGCCAGGAAGCGGCACAGCAGCCGCAGCGCGCGCACGCGGTGCAGCGTGCTCAGCAGCACCTGCCCCACACAGCTTTGTAACGACCTATGCCACGTTGAGCACCGCGCGCGCCGCCCACGCGCCCAGCGCCAGGAAGCGGCACAGCAGCCGCAGCGCGCGCACGCGGTGCAGCGTGCTCAGCAGCACCTGCCCCACACAGCTTTGTAACGACCTATGCCACGTTGAGCACCGCGCGCGCCGCCCACGCGCCCAGCGCCAGGAAGCGGCACAGCAGCCGCAGCGCGCGCACGCGGTGCAGCGTGCTCAGCAGCACCTGCCCCACACAGCTTTGTAACGACCTATGCCACGTTGAGCACCGCGCGCGCCGCCCACGCGCCCAGCGCCAGGAAGCGGCACAGCAGCCGCAGCGCGCGCACGCGGTGCAGCGTGCTCAGCAGCACCTGCCCCACACAGCTTTGTAACGACCTATGCCACGTTGAGCACCGCGCGCGCCGCCCACGCGCCCAGCGCCAGGAAGCGGCACAGCAGCCGCAGCGCGCGCACGCGGTGCAGCGTGCTCAGCAGCACCTGCCCCACACAGCTTTGTAACGACCTATGCCACGTTGAGCACCGCGCGCGCCGCCCACGCGCCCAGCGCCAGGAAGCGGCACAGCAGCCGCAGCGCGCGCACGCGGTGCAGCGTGCTCAGCAGCACCTGCCCCACACAGCTTTGTAACGACCTATGCCACGTTGAGCACCGCGCGCGCCGCCCACGCGCCCAGCGCCAGGAAGCGGCACAGCAGCCGCAGCGCGCGCACGCGGTGCAGCGTGCTCAGCAGCACCTGCCCCACACAGCTTTGTAACGACCTATGCCACGTTGAACACCGCGCGCGCCGCCCACGCGCCCAGCGCCAGGAAGCGGCACAGCAGCCGCAGCGCGCGCACGCGGTGCAGCGTGCTCAGCAGCACCTGCCCCACACAGCTTTGTAACGACCTATGCCACGTTGAGCACCGCGCGCGCCGCCCACGCGCCCAGCGCCAGGAAGCGGCACAGCAGCCGCAGCGCGCGCACGCGGTGCAGCGTGCTCAGCAGCACCTGCCCCACACAGCTTTGTAACGACCTATGCCACGTTGAGCACCGCGCGCGCCGCCCACGCGCCCAGCGCCAGGAAGCGGCACAGCAGCCGCAGCGCGCGCACGCGGTGCAGCGTGCTCAGCAGCACCTGCCCCACACAGCTTTGTAACGACCTATGCCACGTTGAGCACCGCGCGCGCCGCCCACGCGCCCAGCGCCAGGAAGCGGCACAGCAGCCGCAGCGCGCGCACGCGGTGCAGCGTGCTCAGCAGCACCTGCCCCACACAGCTTTGTAACGACCTATGCCACGTTGAACACCGCGCGCGCCGCCCACGCGCCCAGCGCCAGGAAGCGGCACAGCAGCCGCAGCGCGCGCACGCGGTGCAGCGTGCTCAGCAGCACCTGCCCCACACAGCTTTGTAACGACCTATGCCACGTTGAACACCGCGCGCGCCGCCCACGCGCCCAGCGCCAGGAAGCGGCACAGCAGCCGCAGCGCGCGCACGCGGTGCAGCGTGCTCAGCAGCACCTGCCCCACACAGCTTTGTAACGACCTATGCCACGTTGAGCACCGCGCGCGCCGCCCACGCGCCCAGCGCCAGGAAGCGGCACAGCAGCCGCAGCGCGCGCACGCGGTGCAGCGTGCTCAGCAGCACCTGCCCCACACAGCTTTGTAACGACCTATGCCACGTTGAACACCGCGCGCGCCGCCCACGCGCCCAGCGCCAGGAAGCGGCACAGCAGCCGCAGCGCGCGCACGCGGTGCAGCGTGCTCAGCAGCACCTGCCCCACACAGCTTTGTAACGACCTATGCCACGTTGAGCACCGCGCGCGCCGCCCACGCGCCCAGCGCCAGGAAGCGGCACAGCAGCCGCAGCGCGCGCACGCGGTGCAGCGTGCTCAGCAGCACCTGCCCCACACAGCTTTGTAACGACCTATGCCACGTTGAGCACCGCGCGCGCCGCCCACGCGCCCAGCGCCAGGAAGCGGCACAGCAGCCGCAGCGCGCGCACGCGGTGCAGCGTGCTCAGCAGCACCTGCCCCACACAGCTTTGTAACGACTTAAAGGGCCCCCGAGACGGTTCAACGGTTTCATTCAAACCTTACGTGTTTGATGCTACCGTTTGATTTATAAAATATGGCCTAAGTCGGGCCATGCCCTGTATTAAGTTCCATAGTTGCCGCAAAACCACAATAACTTCACACATGACAAGAAATGTGAATCGCAGACGCTAATTTTGAATTTGATTTGGAACCACAAAATCACATCAACTACCACAAAGGTCTCCGCACAAGACACACCCACATATTTAGTGAACCTTCACACCGTTCCAATTATGGGCAAAATGCTGTTGACTCGACTACTTCGCTTTTACGTTGTCATATTTGAAAGCCTGGGTATGTTCCATGTGTCTAAAGGGCCCCCGAGATAGTCCAACGGTTTGATTCAAACCTTACGTGTTTGATGATACCGTTTGATGTCGGTTTGAACGGTTTGTCAAACAACACTGCTGTTCTGTTTGGTTTAAATTTCAACATCTTCGTCCGATATTTTCGTCACACACAAGCTCACGCTACAAAATCCAACGCAAAACTAAGCGGAGTTTGTTCAAACGCGTCAGAACACAATTAAACGGCGCGTCAAACTGGCATATGTTTGACAAACCTTTCAAACTACCTTTGTAAACGATCAAAATGGTTTGAGTCTAACCTAAATGATAATGCCATGATATGGCCCACGTCAAACACATTTTGAAAGATTATAAAAAAATACAAGTATTTTAAATAGGAAATTTCCGTTTAAGTTCCATCTCTAACTATGACGCCGTGATTTTAGCAAATAAATAAGTAATTTAACTAACAGATCAATGCGAGTTTCAATGTCAGACGAAGTTTAGGGTTGCCATTATATATGGTCAATTTATTTCGATTAATATATTTAATAAATCTAGTCGATTACGGATTACTTAATAATAATATAAAATATTGGTATAAAAAATAAAATATAATTACTTATAAACTAAAACCCAACAGTGAAAAAGAAAAGCAAGTTGTCGCCTACTATTTATTAAAACTTGAGCATTTATGCTCTTGACTTCGGGAAGCGCTTTTACTAAATACGTTAGTCGGATTTCAGTTTTTTCGATTACCATAGAAATGATTTGAAAACGACGCGTCCACATCCACACATACATAAACATAAAAAAGTAAAATCACTGTATTCTATAAGGCTTTGCCGTAGTTAGATAAAAATTGATTTGATCAAGACCAACAATCGATGCAACTAATCGATTATATTTTAAAATATGGCAGCATTATTCTTGACAGATGATAGACTTGACAGTAAACTGTAATTTACTGTAATCTAGACTCATTACTCACTCTGCACTCGCGCTCGCTATGATGATAGGAGAACTAGTATTTTGGAAGGTTCACTTTTTCATAATGATTGCTTTTTATTAAGGGCCCGAATCCAAAGCAGGCATATTAGCCGAAAGACATACTTTGTCTATATTTTAATAAGAAATAATACCACTGGAAGAGCAGCCATATATCAGTACTGCTGTAATTGTATTGTGGGCCGGAGGACTGTAGGATGCTGTGCCCACGTCATGTGGTCTGGTATCTTGGGTGGGCACGGCATCAAACCAATATAGTTCCTCCAGCACAGTTTGTAGACAGTGTCTTATTAGTATATGATGCTGATGATACTATAGAACAAATATATTTCTCGTTATTTTTTAAAAAGATTACTTTTTTTAAAGATTTTTTCTAGGAGTGTCTCCATATATATACGTCAATAGTGCATATATATACAGGGTTATTTGAAAGACCAAACCTGAAATCGCGAAAATAAAAAAAATTGCTGTTCCTATTTAAATTCGGTTAACTCGTCAAAATGTAGGCAATAGCTGATTTTTTTACCATATACCATAGTAAAAGTTGTTCATAATGACGAGTACAATAACCTCTTAAGAGGTTGTTGGTGTTTTTCCAATAACCCTGTATATAATAGTATTCTTATATGTTAGCTTTTTATATTGAGATTGTTTTTTTTTTATATTGAGCGGTGGTGGTGGTGTTTGGGACAAATGATAAGCATTCATTAATAAATAAATAAAAAATATACAATAACTCCACAATCTTTTGAGCTAACTGTACCGATTTTTATTGAAATGGAACTCATAGCTGTTTAAACTTAGAAGGTGACTATTATTCAAAAGGTTAAAATGAGTTAAAAAGTTATGTACTTACCATTTAAAAATTATTTTAAGTGTTTATAATATGTCTGTGCTTATGAAAAAATAAATATTATAAAAAAATAAAAAGTGTTTTATTTCCAAATGGCGACTTATTTTCTTAACTGATAAGTACTAGAAGGTGTTCGTAACAACTTAAACTATAATTGTATAAACTATTTATCAGTGTTCACTGTAGGCCACGGTTGTTCTAACAATGTGGGCATTGACCTTTACGTGTTTGAGTCAAACCGTTGGACCGTATCAGAGGGCCTTATTAGCATAAGCTTTCTTAACGACATGTTTCAAAGTGTCGACTACGGTATCATGAGCCGTACGTTCGATCCCGACCTCTAAGTTGTCTCTTTGCAAATTTACAAAGGTGATATTTGGTCTCATTTAAAATTAAAAATCTAGTTATAACAGCGGTCGTGAGTTTGAAGACGACAGAGCATCGCAAACCTTGATTTGGAGACGGAACTGGTGTCACTTCACAACAAATGTTGTGAATTAAAACTAGATTTAAGGATTATTTTTGCGATTTGTGCATTCAACAACAAAGGGGTAAGTTACATTTGCACACTATCATTAATGAGTGGTCCACTTTACCCTGGATGTTGGTCGTTTTACTGAAATAAATGTTATATTTCTCTAGCCCACTGTCACGCCCCTTGTTGCTTGGTGAATGATAATGGAAAGTCCCATCTCTAACGAGTTTAACCGTATGTAACCTTTTATATACCTCGTACCAGTTACACCACTAGTTTCATGAGGACTCACGCCTAGCCGGCTGATCCGTCGATTGCAAGGGTTCCTAGCGCCTAACGCCATGCCGCAAAACCCTCCTGGCGCCCTCTTAGATATAAGTAGTTTTAAGGTTCGTCATTATCACTGTGCCGATTAGACCATAAGGTCATTAAAAGGTGTTTAATTGCAAGAATGTTTTATTGTCAAACCACCGCCATCACGCTCAAGTCGTAACAACTTATTACCATTATACCACTTATGACCTTTCAGCCTTTAAAGCAAGAGTAAATAGACATCTTCTGAGCTCACTCGTCTTATCGTAGACCTCATCTATCGCGCCTGATGGTAAATCAGGCGAGATCGAGGTCAAGAGTGGGCCCAAAGGTAAAAAAAAACAAGGTACAGAAAGTAAGTGTGTAACAATATTTAGGTATATGGTTAAATCATTGTGCAGTGCAGCAATTACATATAGCACACTGATTCCCAAACTGAGACGAACTCGTATTTCGGGATTCGGTGGCTCTCCATCCACCAAGGACTATAAAACCACTTGACTTGACTGAAGATTCCAGAATAAAAAGAAAAGTGGATAGATAAGGTTACTAGGGAATATTGGTTTCTAGTTTTGTTTTTATTGATATAATGTTGAGCAAAGTCAAATCGTGAATATAAGATACCTATATTCAATCTTTCTAGCCGTCCAATAGTATGACGGACTCTAATACTAATTAACTTGGGCCTTCCCATTACAATATCGCCCTCGTAATTTACTTTGTTTCCGAGGTTGCGGTAATGTTCTAACGAGATACCGCAGCCCCGGAACTTAGGGGCAGCACAAGGAACAGGGTGGATTTTTAGCTCTGCTCCCCACTCTAGTGTCATTAGAATAATTAAGACCCAAACATTTGCAACATTGAACTACTTTAATTTAACTTGTTTAACTAACTATTTCTCAAAACTATTACAGTGGATTTAATGTATTACAACCAACGAATTAGGAATTATATAGAACACGAACTCCGCTCAAAAATGGTTCCACGCAAAACACAATGAAGTAGGCGGGGTGAAAAAAATACAATCAAAGCGCCTCTCAGTCTGACGTGCGCTCAGTGACAGACGCCAGAATCGTGTTGATTAGTGAAAAATCCAAGAAAAAGCTTGTTTCTGAGGGATAAAAATGACCTCCTGCGTAGTAGGGTGGTGTAAAAGACGGAAAGAAGGAAGTAAAAAACTAACTGGATAACTTATCACTCGAAAGTAAAATAATTTCATGTTTTATTTTCGTATAGACAACCACGAGTTGTCAGTATTATACAACAGGTAGCCAGTCAGTTTTTAATACCTAACTATTATAAATTTTATATTAAGTACAGAGTTTTATAAATTGGATAGATTGGTTTGCCTGTGTGTTTCTTATTTTAGTTTACCCAAAAAAGAGATTCGACGACTACAGTGGATTGCCACAGTCCGCTTAGAAAAAAGAGAGGATGTCTGGTTACCAACTAAGGCCAGTAGGGTTTGCTCTATACATTTTGGTAACGAAGACGTATATTCGTCACGCACTGGCTATCGTATGCTAAAAAAACACCTATTTGTACGGTTAGTACTGTTGCACAGCATTTCGTGAAAAATCCGGGTAAATCCTAATAACAGCTTATAAGCCTAACGCTCTTCTGATGGGGTGTTAGCTAATGAATAATTCTTACCTTATTTATGTACTTTAAGAAATTAATATTTATGAAATTCGGTAGATCCCGAAGAAATAATGATTGCCATTTAAAATAGATATTAGGTAAGTAATAAAATAACTGATTCGAATAACAGATATAAAATGCTTGAAATGGACAGAAACTGCGAATAGTCCTTAATTCGTTTAAAATAAAATATGTATTATAAAATAATTTTCAAGTTTGTTTAAGTAGGATATAAAAATATGGGAATCATTAAAATATTTAACCTGATCTCCGTTTAATTCATTCTTATTTTTATTTGAGGTCAGTGTTTATTTGACACTAGTAAGTGGCATTCAGCCAAACAGGAATCGTAAAATAATTCCTAACGAATTATTTTGCAGATTTAGTGCACAATAATTATTAATTTAATATAATTCGACCTAAGTGTACCATAAATCTAAAAAAAAATATATGTACATGTCAATATTCATTAAAATCAAACATTTTTTGAATAGAAAACGTATCGTTGGCTGTATGAATCACATCTCCTTTGCCTTACCTACTGACAGACTGACAGTTTGACATTACTGCATTTTCGATTGTTTGTTTACTTGATTCTACAATAGCGCTTGCGAATTGAGTTATGTACGGATTGCTTTTTATGGTATAGCAACGACTATGGTCATTTTTCGAGGACTTCAAAAAGCAGTTCAAAGTTGCATATCTGCATCCGTAAACGTCTATAGCTATAAAAGTTACGTAAGGTGCTATAAGCTGAATCAAATACTACCCTAGCCTTCACAGTAGTCCACGGTAGAACTCATTTACCACTTACACCTTTATATGAGAGTTACGAAGGTCATTCTGCCACTCACAGCTATACAGTGGTTTCCATTGTAACTTTTATAGGTTATAGTTATAGTAACCACTATTATACTACTATAAGTTTCATTATAGAAATAATAGAAACTCTTATGCATACTATAGTTACAAAAATATCATCAGTGTAACTAAGGCCTTTAGTAGCAATAGTCATTCCTTGCAGGCTCAATCCATTCGCCATTTTACAGCCGCTTTTGTAACTATTATAAAACATTTAATAAAAATGGATGCTAAACGAATAAGTACCTCAAAAACCTCAAAAACAAGAAAATAGGAGCTTTTTGTGGCTGTGAGTTGCACTAGGGGAACAAAAATCACTGGAAGCGTTAGAAGGGTGAAAATTAGCGCTATGATTCTCAAAAGGGAGTTATTAGAGCTAAAACTGCAGGTTATGACTACATTACAATCGACGCCATGATTTTTTAAGAAAACTTATAATTCACTTGCAAATTGAGTTGATATACATTGGTTTTTCAGTTAAATGTGCATTAAATGTACCGGTAAACAATCGGCCACTTGCAAATAGTAAGTTATCGACACGTAAAAATACGGAAATTTATTCTGTATAACAAATAAAAAATATCACATATCTTATGTTAATTTTTTAAATATCATAAAAGCGCGTTAAAATTACTCGAATATTATATTATATAAAGCTAGATTACCACTCACTGACTCACTCATTGACATAATTGTTCTCCCAGATGGTGGATGGGGAGGTGGGTATATTTTGACAGATTCGTAAACAAGTAACTCTCAAACCTACGGGAAAAGTGCCAAACCCCCCCTTTTCCGCCCCCTTCTCCCCCCCCCCCTATCGTATCTCGGAAACTACGAGACCCGTATTTTTTTCTTTTTACGGATTCGTATAGAGGAGGCTCGGTAAAGTAAAAACCATTTTTCAAAGTCCCCCCCCCGCCCCCCTTCTCCCCCCCTTTAGGCAGATCTCGGAATCTAAGAGACTTGGAACATTTTTTTTTTCAGATTCATTTAGAGGGGCAATGCTTTAGACGAAATACTTGTGCAACGCCCCCCCATCACCCCCCCCCCCCCTTTTTTTTTTTTTTTTTTTTCACAAGCTCGCGAGGTGCTTGCACCTCGCGCAACACGCAAATACCAATTTCTTTTTTCACAAGCACGCGAGGTGCTTGCACCTCGCGCAACACGCAAATACTAAACCCCCATCACCCCCCCCCACTTTTTTTTTTGTTTTTTTTCACAAGTACGCGAGGTGCTTGCACCTCGCGCAACACGCAAATACTAAACCCCCCCGTCTCCCCCCATCAACCACCCCCCCTTTTTTTTTTTTCACAAGCACGCGAGGTGCTTGCACCTCGCGCAACAGGCAAATACTAGTTATATTATATAAAGCTAAATTACCACTCACTGACTGACTGACTCACTCACTCATTGACATAATTGTTCTCCCAGATGGTGGATGGGGAGGTGGGTATATTTTGACAGATTCGTAAACAAGTAACTCTCAAACCTACGGGAAAAGTGCCAAACCTCCCCTTTCCCCCCCTCCCTATCGTATCTCGGAAACTACGAGACCCGTATTTTTTCTTTTTACGGATTCGTATAGAGGAGGCTCGGTAAAGTAAAACCATTTTTCAAAGTCCCCCCCCCCCCGCCTCCCCCTTTTAGGCGGATCTCGGAATCTAAGAGACTTAGAACATTTTTTTTTTCAGATTCATTTAGAGGGGCAATGCTTTAGTCGAAATAATTGTGCAACCCCCCCCCCCATTTTTTTTTTTTCACAAGCACGCGAGGTGCTTGCACCTCGCGCAACACGCAAAAACTAAACACCCCCAACTACCCCCTTCTCTTTTTTTTTTTCACAAGCACGCGAGGTTCTTGCACCTCGCGCAACACGCAAATGCTTGATTTAGAGGGGCAATGCTTTAGTATTTTTCACAAGCACGCGAGGTGCTTGCACCTCGCGCAACACGCAAATACTAGTTATCTTATATATCTACAGTAAACTGGACAGCGTTTTAAGTATCTTTATATATCTTGCTAATACAGAATATAAACTTTTACTTCTTTTTGTTTTATTTTCATGATGGCGACGAAAACACTTTACCAAAATATTACAAATAATGTCAACTGAAGATATACAATAAAGAACTATAATCAATTCATTCGTTCAAAGTAGTTCAAAATCATTCAAAACTAGCGCTATGAGAGCTTTAGTATAGCTATTAAGGAACCTTTATGCAACCGTTGTGCAGGTTAAATGGAACTTTAGGTTGCATAAAATGGCGCTCAAATAGCGCTAAAGCGGCTGCTTTAAGTCTGTAGTAGACGCTCTAGCGCTTACGTCTATTACCATAAGTAATAATCGGATACGCTCCAAAGCCCTAATGCAGCCCATTTGTGCTAGTTGGGTTTGATTTTAGTTGTGCACACGATACCCATTTTTAAACACGGACTTAGGTTGGACCTGCGCAAACGTCGACTTGGCATCCTTAACCCTAGATTTAACCAATATTTCAGAAAAAGGTTTGTAATTGACTTCTACCTAGTTTATTTTTTGATAATTATTGAAATTGTAATGGGTTACCTACAATTTGTAGTAACATTTGGCGTATATTTCACTCATGTCAGATTTTTTTTATATGGCCGACGGGCATTCCCTTTTATGAAGCTTTACACTTTTTGTAAATCTAAGGTAAAGAGGTTTAATATTAATTTATAATATTTGAGTTCATAATAAATGACTGACTCCTACTGCATACTGCATAACACCATTCTCGCTGCTCGATGTCACGAAACAATCCATCTCGTTCGCACTCGCTTGATTCGATATTTCAGTGTCACTCTAACATTATCTTACTAAATAAAATAGCGCTCCAAATGAATGAATTGGCGGATCCATGCGCAGAAAATAAATTTAGCAAAATATTTTGTTTTGTTTGTGCGCGTGTTGCATTCGTATAATCAGTTTAGTGGTATGAGTTTGGAACCATGTTTTAGCGGGCTTCGTTAGAGAATTATGATTCTATATCATTCCTAATTCGTTGGTATGGCAAGTGACGTGGAAAGTTATTGACCCTCGTAGTGCTGTGACACGTTTGTTATGATTGGTATTCAAGAAATATACGAAACCAATAATTTGGTATCTATTCTTTGGGTCAGTTATTTTGTGCTGAAACTGTGCATAGAGACTCCATACCAGATGTTGTCTTTAGCCCTTTTGGATAGATATGGGGTTTCCGTTACAAGTTGTATAGAAGGAATTGAAATTATGAAACATTACGAGGCTTGCCTCAAACGAATAGACAGTGTACAAAAGTGGTTCCTTTACCACCTGAGTTATCGTGATCACTTGGCTAAGAAACTCCTACTCCGATAGGCTAGGACACTATAACATAGACACTATAGTCAGTCATAGGAAGTTGGACTTTATTATCCTACTCTTATGTAGGATAAATAAGTCGAAGTCGAAAAAAAAAATTTAATGGAATGATAGATTGCAGTGAACTTTAAACACAAACGCAACACACAAACAACATTATCTTACTAAATAAAATAGCGCTCCAAATGAATGAATTGGCGGATCCATGCGCAGAAAATAAATTTAGCAAAGTATTTTGTTTTGTTTGTGCGCGTGTTGCATTTGTATTATCAATTTAGTGGTATGAGTTTGGAACCATGTTTTAGCGGGCTTCGTTAGAGAGTTATGATTCTATATCATTCCTAATTCGTTGATTGTAGCGACTATTAGCATACTTTAGTACAAAATACAGCGTGAAATTTTAATGGTTGTTTTCAGATAAACTTAAAAAAAAAGTTTTTTTTTTCATATTATTAAAAAAATATTCATAAACTCGAAAGCGCGAGAATCAATAGTAGTTTAGTAGACGTAACGTAGGTACCTATACGAAACCCACGCGCCGCCGCACGCTGTCGACAAAGGAAAAAGTGTACAGAGCAAAATAAGCCCTCGCGTATGGTGATACTGCTTTAACTAACCTGCGCGCACGCGGCGAGGGAGGCCCCACTCCCCCGCCGTAACATGCCGCCAAGGAGCCGATTGCTGCGCTCCGCGCTTAGTCCTTCCGCGAACGTCGTACGTGCAAGACGTTATCGTTTCAAAAATGAATCGTCATAAAAATGTGTATGTTCTATGGTGCAACTGTACGCCAGGGCTAATGAAGACTCACATTCCCGGACTTGACTCCGTTGGCCTTTTTCTTGTGGTCTGAACACGCGACGCGTTAATAACTGTGATAGTGGACGCTTTTAATATCGTAAGACGTGACAGAGACACCTTAATAAAATTGAAAGATAATCAATTAAAACGTGCTTGATTGTATATTCAACGCAGTGGCTTGCACTTCGAACAATTACTCCGAAAGTGTAGGTAAGTACCTACTCATACTTTTGTAAATAATTCACGTTTTAAAGTAGTTACGTTACTTTAAATTATTGTAAATAAGTTGATTCAAATGATTGAAACAAGCCTCAAATACTTTGTTAAGTCTCTAATTCAGAAAATTATTTTTCTTAGATGATAAACTTGTTTTAATTTAATTTCGTGTTCAGTAAATTGCAGCTAAAAAGTATTTATGAGGGTCGTAAGCCCGTAAAAGTATGAAGGAAAAATTTGAATAACTTTTTGGGTAAAGCTTATTGTTATCACGAATAAGTTATCAACTGATTGAAAAGCACGCGGGTCAACGGCCGCGCGGCCGTTCGGCGTTGGCTTGCTCAAGCGTAGGTATCCGGAGGATTACTATTGATTCGTGGGCGCTTTCGAGTTTTGTTTTTCACAACGGTTAATCTGCCATTTTTTGTTTCTAATATTTTATTTGTTTATAAAACGATTGTATTACCAAGACAAAGTCTTTCACTGCGGGAAAACAACCATTAAAATTTCACGGTGTACATCGCTATAGCGACTTTGGATATACCGCCTAGTTCGTGTGTAAAGACCGTTTTAAATGAATAATTTGTAACAAATTCTTAGACATCCCATGCAGATATTGCGACTGGAGTCGGGCGCCAAAGATATAAAGAGCTTTCTTATCTTTTGTTTGAGATGATGGTCAGATGGTTAGCAACTGTGATGACCTTTACTTTTTGTTCATAGATATTAGCTAGGTATGATATTATAGACCATAGACATGTCTGTATCTCTTTACCTTTGGTTGTATCGACTTCCCGATATAATGTCTAAATGACAGTGGTTCCTTAATCGTCGTTATACCCGAAATCCAGTGTATATTGTATTGAGTGTATACCTGCAGGACCATGGGCAGCTGCGCGGGCGCGGCGCGCCAGCCGCACCACTGGCCCAGCTCCAGCCACACGTGGAAGGCCGTGAGCTGGTCGCGGAAGAAGGGCGAGTGCGCGTAGTCGGCGGGCTGCGGGGCCAGCAGGCGCGGCAGCTGCGCCAGCGCCAGGTCCAGCGTGTGCTCCCACGCCGCCCACAGCGGGTGCGCCGCCAGCGACGGCAGCGCCGGCAGCGACACCGGCGTGCAGTTGTACGACCTGCCGCAACCACAGCACAGCTTTATGTCCGCCACACACTTCATTTAATGTACACCGTGAAATTTTAATAGTTGTTTTCTCAAGCGAAATGGCTTTGTCTTGGTAATACAATCGTTTTATAAACAAATAAAATATTAGAAACAAAAAATGGCGCAGTGTAGTTAATGCATTATCACCATGCGTGAGAGCTTATTTTGCTCTGAACATTTATTAATCACTTTTTCTTTTGTTGGCAGCGCGCGGCGGTGCGTGTTTCGTGTAACTACGTTACGTCTACTGAACTACTAATGACTCTCGCGGTTTCGAGTTTATGAATATTTTTTTTAATAATTATAAAAAAATACATCCGTTTTTTTTTTAAGTTTAACTGTATGTTTCAATACTACTACTGATGGGTAACCGTCCTGCCTAGGGAAAACAACCATGTAAATTTCACGCTGTATAAAAACAGACTCTTGACTGATTTTTATAATTGTTTTGAGTATATTTGGTAGATTTCATTTACTAGAAGTAATTTATATGACTAGTTATAGGTTATTCACATTTCACGGAAAATGCGTCGAACATACCATTGATCGCATCAATCCTTATCCAATGAAGTACCATAAATACATTGTGCATTTAATATAAATCAATATTGCCCTTTACAGAATATAATTTAAATAAGTAGTTTCGAAGATATTACAGATTTAAAAAGCAAGGACATAGCGGTTGCGGCGCGGTGCCGGCGCGGCGGAGGCACGGCGCGCGTGCCTATGTTGCTTAGATTTGAGCATTGAATGTTTTTCCCATGGTAAATTATGTGTCGCACTTTCAAGAGTAATTACTAAAGAGAACATGTATGTCGAATGACAAAAAGGCTGTCAACGATGTATATAAAGACATTCTATAGTATATTTAATATAAACATTGCACCCCTGCGAAGCCGGGGCGGGTCGCTAGTATTACGTAAGTTGGACATCATGAGAGGTAGGTCATTAATGTATACAAGGAAAAGGAAAGGACCTAGAATTGAACCTTGTGGCACGCCCATCTTCACTAAAGATCCTGAAGATATCGCTCCGTTTACATTAACTTTTTGTTGTCTGTCTGATAAATAGGAAAAAACCAGATCAGCAGCTAGTCCACGAATTCTGTAATGATGTAATTTACATATCAGTGTTTCGTGGTCAACGCAGTCAAAAGCTTTGGAGAGGTCACAGAATATGCCAATTGCATCATGGGATTTCTCCCAAGATTCCAAAATGTGACGGATGAGTGCTACTCCTGCTTCAGTTGTTGACCTACCTTTCGTGAAACCAAACTGCTGACTATGTAGAATTCCATTTGAACTAAAATGTGACAGCATCTGGTCCAGCATTATTTTTTCGTAGATTTTACTCAATGCTGGAAGCACATATATCGGTCTATAATTAGAGGGATCACTCTTACAACCCGACTTGAAAATTGGTACTACTTTACTATATTTCATTAAGTCTGGGAAAGTACCGCTGTCAATACATTGGTTAAAAATGCCTGTTAGGACGGGAGCAATTGAGTCAATGATATCTCTAAGAACCCTAACAGACATACCCCATAAGTCTTCAGTATTTTTAATGTTAAGACTTGCGAATGTTTTTTTAATTACATCAATAGAAATACGCTTAAATGCAAATGTTGGTATATCCTTCATAAAGTTTTCTTTCAGAAAAGATTCTGCTAATATTGGAGAAGATTGCAACGGTTTTGTAACCTCTATTGGAATGTTGGTGAAGTAATTTTCCAGCGTCTCAGCCACTTTTGACTTATTTTTTATTGATATTATTATCAATGTTAAAAGTCAATTCATTCCGATCAAACCGAACCGAAACGACGACATTAGGTGCATCCTTTTACCATTCTATGCGCGGCCATAGCATTAAAAGACTGTAGGTCGTAAAGTCCAAATATATATGGCTTTATTCATACAGGGTTGTGGGAATGTTTTAACGAGATACCGCAGCCCCGAGACTTAAGGGCAGCTGAAGGAACACGGTAGGTTTTTAGCCAAACTCTGACATACCCTTCCGCGTAACCCAGAGCGGGAGAAGTCATTCGATGATTTTCCCACCTAGCAAAAAAAGGGGCTTTATCATACTATCTACACTTTCTTCGAAATCGTATCAGTGGTTAGCAAAAATACCTGGACCTCTATTAAGCACCGTTTAAGTTTAAGAGAACTGCTTGGCCGCGCAATTCTCCACGTTTCCATCGCGTGGCCACCACTAACCACCACCTTTACAATTTTCTAATATTGGATCTACGAATTTGTAAACTTCCTTAAAATAAAAATAGATGTAGCTGTTTTTCTTGGACGACACTGTGGCCGAGCAGTCGATACGGACACTAGTCTGACTCCATCAGTCAAAATACACGTGGTGCGACGTTGCCGCTCTTACGTCGGCCGACAATGCGTTGACGGAAACGGGACAGACCACAGAAATAAAAAATACAGGAGAAGTGGTAAGGGGGCGTATCGGTGTCCGCGCGACATGGCCATAGGGCTCATGTCACAGGCAAGTGGCCGTCTCCGCGAACTAGTGCGCTTTCGACGGCGATCGTGATAACATTTATATGAATGCCGAGTTGTTCTGTGGTATCTTGTAAAAACCGAAGCCAAAATCAAATCTATGTGAATCATGGAATCACTTACCATATGTAAGTACAAGTATTTTACAATATTTGTCTTTAAAATCATGAAAAACAATAAATCGTAAAATATTTCTTGGTTTTACTATGTTATTTTTGTTTTCAAATATCAGAGCGTCTGTACTACTTTTGCTATAAATACATTGCTCCTTAACCACTACCTGAGTTCGTCACTAAGTAACTGGACAAGCAATGTAAAAATAACATACGAAACTATTACGCGGATTCATCGCGTAGTAAGGCCGCCACTTCTTGCGACGAATTAGTGATGTGCTTGTGCAGATCCACTAACGTAGGCTATCGACAGCAATGTCGATTAATGAACCGACGACAAAAAAAGAGGAGGTTATCAATTCGACGCGTATATTATTATTTTTTTTTTATGTATGATCACCGATTACTCGGAGACGGCTGAACCGATTTGGAAAATTCTTTTTTTTGTTTGAAAGTGTAGCGTTGTAGTCGATTAAACTAGAAGTCGACTACCACACTAATCTCTAATGTCTATGGTTTCACGAAGTGACAACACTTATGCGGTGACCGGCTATAAATTCTAACCTCCGGTTGGCTGAGCTTCTTTTTCACCTGCTTTCTATTACAAGTAACTAATATAGAAACCCCTCTGTGCCCAAGGGTAAGTGCTCGTCGTATCTGCCATTTTCTCTCCATCTTGCCAAATCGTAATCCTCTTATTTCACCATAATCTGCAGCGTTTGTAAATTAATATAATTGCCCGGTTGTCAAGATGTCTTCCGTCTGGAACATAACTGTGTTATTTCATTGTCATCGGTTTTCCACTAGTGTTTCTAAATTTGTGAAGCGTAAGCATGTCGCAGCATCCCTTTCCTGCTGTGTCATAGCAGCTACGAGCTTAAACGCTTTGTCACGCGGTTATCTTTTATATCGTTGCACGCGGCATGCTTGCGCTTATCTATAATCTTTGTGAACCGCCGCGATGGTGAGTTTTCCATCCGTTTCTCGGGTACTGTTCTTTGGGTTCACGGCTGGGAGACGCACGCATCGCTGGCGCTCGCGATTCCTGGCACCACGCTTACGGAAGCACCCTTCGTGTTGATTCCAGGGTTTTTTCTCCTTCTTCATTTCTACTATCAACTACCTCTACGTCCGCCGCTCGACGGGTGTCACGCTGCCTCTGTGACTGTCTGCGTGCTATTGCGTGGCCTGCCCGCATAACCTCTGCGCCCGTCTGCGCGCGAGCTGCCTGCTACGGGGTCGGCCCGCCGGTCTGCGTGCGTCGCGGCCTGAGCCCAGGGCAGTACCTCCCTTAATCCATCGACCAGTGGAGAATCTTGTGAACTGAACCCACTCCCCTTCAAAATAAATGCTGTAAACCTGTGGTCTATTAGTTTTTTATTCCACCTCCTAAACCACTACGCCACAAAAGGGTATACTTTGAAATTGGTCCCATTGTCACCAAGTCAGGATCTGATGATGGGATCCTGGAGAAATCGAGGGAACTCTTCAAATATTATAGGCACACCTATAGTGATTTGAGTATTTTTTATAGTAACTTGTATAGTTGCATTCGAAAAGCACCATTTTGAAATAGACCTGATGATGAAAACTACCGATGGCCACTGGAACTACTCAATATATAAGTAGGAATAATAAGTAGTTCATGTGTTCCGCTTCGATTACTTGAATGTGGTTATTAAGCACAATATGCTCGTCACAATGCATATGGTGAAGTGAAGCTGATGGTGAACTACCAGGAGAACTCCTCAACAAATAACAATCCAACATTGGGAAAAGCAATATTTTGTAAATGAATATAAGTAGTTGACATTTAGGCTCTTGTAACTAGGTAAATTAAAAATCGACCAGCTAAAAAGAGTGAAATAAAAACTTTTTACCAAATAATTAAACCGACTCCCAAAAAACACTGCAAAGTGAAAAATAACTTTAATTTCGGTAGTCGGCGTCTTTAGTTTTGTATTTTCGTTTTTGGCACCTACTTCCGAAATTAAAGTTATTTTTCACTTTGCAGTGTTTTTTGGGAGTCTGTTTAATTTTTTGGTAAAAAGTTTTTTATAACATACGGAAACCTCTAAGAAAATATGTTAAACTTTTATTTTACATGAGATGACAGAAATTAAAATACGTTGAAAAGTCAAGTGTACAAAAAAGTAAAAAAAAATAAACGATTTATTTTACGCCCGCAGCATGCGTAAGGAGTTCCGACGTCGCCGTCGCTACAATAGTTTATTTTTCAATCTGTCAACCATTTTAGCCCGGTTGGAAGATCGATGTAAATAAATAATGATTTTTTACTTATTTTGATTTTTTTACAGAGTAGTAGAGAAATGCGTAACCAATATTCGTAAAGTAAGTCACTTTAATTTTAGGTTAATAATCGGTGGTGTTTTTCGGTTTAGAATTATCGTATGTTATGCTTTATCCTATGTTGCTGTTTCCTTATTTTTTATGGTTTTTGTATTTTGCTTCCGTTGAAGCTTCGAATGCGTTATAATAATCGGCATGGTTCAGATAATATATTTGTGAATAATTCACAAATATTTAGCTTAAAATAAGTCAATATATTCATGCTATTTATTTGTTATGCATGGATGTGTGTTTGTTTTCATATATTTAACAATTTCCCTTCTAACTAGGAATTTTCTTATAACAAAAACCTATTATAACATGCCGCCTAACTGGTACCCTACAAAAAATAGCACCATATGCTCGGTTCACTTCAGCGCAGAAATGTTCCAGCATCTAAAGAAAAGTCGCAGGCTTTTTGCATGGACAATTCCAAAATTAAGAGTACAACTGATTTTTGCAGAAGTGGGTTAAATTTTATTTTATTACTGAAAGCTATTCTCATGTTTTAGGGCATCCATAAAATCAGTCATTCAACTTTTCAGGATTCTATAAGGTTGTATAGAATCCTGAAAAGTTGAATGATACGGCTGGTATGTTCCGATCAAGAGCGTAATGTAAGTTCTATTTGACCTATCACTATGATAATTAAATATTAAGATTTAAGTCGAAAGCGCCAGGGTAGCCCTTAATACTTAGTAGGTAGTACTTAATAATAATTATGTAATGTTATGTTCTTAATAATATGTTTATTGTTATTATAATATTTTCTGGACTTGCCATTTTTTATTTGGTTCATTTTCAGGTGCCCAAAAATATTGTACAATAATAAATGGAAGAATCGATAACTTTCCGATTTAGTCAATCACTAGCGTATATGTAAAATAAATTGCTTTTGCACAGCACAACGATAGCGACCGATGTTTTTGTGTGGTTAAGTTCTACGGTGCATGGTAAATACACGCTGTGTCCAAATTGTTTAGCGTTTTAAATATATATTCTTACAGTCCACTAATCTAATGAGTAGCAAATAAACCTGCAAGCGAACTACACGTCGTTTTCTTTAAAAAGTCCCGGTAAACCAAAGTGAACCTTAACCTAATGAACATTTGGTCCGTAATCGAACCGGATAGTGCTAATGAGTATTGAGCCCGTCCGACTAGTGAGAACAATAGATTTTACCTGAGTGCGATAAGAGGTCGACCGGTGACAATTATTGCTAATGTGTTATGTGCAAGATTATTTAAAATACGAGTTATTACGTTGAAATTGATAGACTAAAAACTGTTACTTGTTTACGAGGTGTATGTGACTTTTTGAGAAAAATATAATAACAGTACATTGAGTGAGTGTTTAAAGAGATTAAAATTAACAAGCTGTTATTTAGTGAGAACTTATTACCTAAAACAAGTGACTATTTCGAATTGTGTTTGCTAGAAAACACGTGCAGCGGTGTTTATTTGTTACCAAAATGGAGGCACTTCTTACAATACAAGATGAGTTGTACGACAATTTGAGGAAAGCTGAGAGAAATTATAAGAAGACTCCGAAAGATAGACTTAAACGTATGTACTTAGAAACGAGATTGGAAGTGCTAGAACAACTATATCAGGATTTTAAAGATGGACACAAGGAGATTGTTGCAAAAGCGAAGAATAAGGAGGCAACTTATTTTACTGAGGAGAAATATGAGATTTTTGAGGAGTTATATATGCAGTATAAATCAAGTTTGAGAGAATCTTTGCAACAGTTTGTGCCATCGGTTATTGAGTTACCTAGTCCAGTTGTCACGAACAGCGCGACCAATAATTATGGTGATGTAAAACTACCTCGCATACAATTACCTACATTTGGGGGTAAATACGAAGAATGGCAAACGTTTTATGATATGTTTTCCTCATTAATACTAATAATTAATACTAATAAGAGTATTTTATCAGTGCAGAAATTGCATTATCTTAAGTGCAATTTGAGTGGAGAAGCGTTAAACCTACTTAGTAATTTTTCGACGACTGAAGCAAATTATGAGGAAGCATGGAAGCAATTAGTGCGGCGTTATAATAATAAGCGTTATAACTGTAATGCTATTATGAGAACATTATTAGGTACAAAGAAAATAGTGAATGAGTCAGCCGATGCAATTAGGAGTTTATTGGATACAACATCAGCTTGTCTGAACTCTTTGGAGAACTTGGGCATTAGTACCGACACGTGGGACGCAATCATCATACATCTCGTTATATCTAAACTGGATACGGAATCACTTAGACAATGGGAACAGAATGTAAATATGGTTTGTGATGACTTGCCCACATGGACACAATTAAAAGATTACTTAGAGTACCGATTCAGATCTTTGGAAATGATTAATACCAACGAGAACCGCGACACACATCATACTAAGCCTAAATCAAAATCATTTCACGCATCAGTTGAGAAAGACGAAAAGTCTAAGGCTAAACCTGAGTGCCCTATGTGTAAGGAACAGCATTATCTCAACCATTGCAAGCGTTTTAGCCTTATGACAGCTAAAGAGAGACAAGACTTCGTACAAACGAGTAAACTATGTTTTAATTGCCTAGCACCTACTCATGCGGCAATTAAGTGTCGTCAAACGTTTAGTTGCAAGAGATGTGGCAGGAGGCATCACACGATGCTACACTTTGAGCGAGAGAATCGGGAGCCAACCAGTAGCCAGGAGCCGGCAACCACAGTGAGTGAACCACAGGCGAGCGCGAGTTCAACACGAGGTGACACACTAGTGACTGCTACATTTTCTAGAGGCGAGCTGCAACCCAACAGCGTGCTACTTGCGACGGCTACGGTTAAGGTATTCCGTTCTGACGGTTTAAAACAAATAATTCGTGCTTTGCTAGACCAAGGGTCGCAGGCATCTTTTGTATCTGAGTCAACCGTGCAATTACTAGGTCTTGTACGCAAACCAGTTAGTGGTTGGGTGTCAGGGCTGGGAGATGGCCATATGAGAATTAAACACACGGTTTCACTTCGCCTGGAATCACGTCATAATCCAGCTAGTTACATCTTAGTTAATGCTTATGTATTGAATTCTTTAACGTCATTTCTTCCTTCAACAAATGTGTGCTCACCAAAATGGGTAGAAATTGACAATCTTCCTAAAGCAGATCCTGCATACACGACGCCAGGCAAAATAGATATTTTGTTAGGTGCAGAGGTTTATAGCGAAATATTACTTGATGGGGTTTTGAAACATCCTAATTGTAATTTAATAGCTCAAAATACAGTGTTTGGATGGATTTTTTCAGGAAGAATGTCAAGAGGAACTCGAGTAAAAGATAATCTCCTTAGTATGCACGTACAAATGAAAGAAGATGAGTTACTTAAGAGGTTTTGGGAGATGGAGAATGAGCCTAATTTAATAAAGAAAGAGATGACTAATAGCGAGAAAGTATGTGAAGATTTATTTGATTCAACTACAGTAAGAGATAATGAAGGGCGATTCATAGTGAGATTACCTTTTACAACGGACGATCCAAAGTGTCAATATGGTAATACAGAAAAAATAGCAATTAAGAGGTTAGAGTATTTAGAGAGAAAGCTATCGAAAGATTCAAAGTTGAGAGAAGAATATAATAAAGTTATGAGTGAGTATTTGAGTATGAACCATATGAGAATGGTGTCTGAGAGTGAGTTGCAAAATTCTAAGGCTGTCTATCTTCCTTACCATGCGGTGGTGAGAGAAGACAAAGACACCACAAAAGTGAGGGTCGTTTTTGACGCCTCGAGCCAAGGTGACAACAGTGTGTCACTCAATGATGAGCTCCTTGTTGGACCGAGATTACAACAAGATTTGAGGCATATTTTGATGGATGGCGTCATCATAAAGTCTGTATCGTAGCCGATATTGTGAAAATGTATCGGATGGTGAGAGTGGCAAATGAGGATACAGAATTCCAGAGAATTGTCTGGAGATTTGATCCTTTAGAGCCTATACAACGTTTCAAGTTGTTACGTTTAACGTTCGGTACAGCATGCGCGCCATATCTAGCTGTCAAAGTCCTGCACAGACTTGCCGAGCTAGAAGAGGAGAAGTATCCATTAGCTGCGAGAATAACAAAACAATGCTATTATATGGAGTACTTAATGACCGGTTGTGACACGGTTAATGAGGCCATACAAAAGTATGAAGAGCTGAATGAGTTAATGAGTGGTGGTTTTGAGTTACATAAATGGAATAGTAATAATGAGGAGTTTTTAAAGCAGATTGAGAAGACTGAACTGAGTGAAAGGCAACCTATTACATTTAATAATTTAATTAAAGTTTTAGGATTGAGTTGGAATAGAAAAAATGATAATTTTGAGTACGTGTTAAACTTAACTGAACCAAAAGATTTAGTCACTAAACGACAAGTATTATCTGAAGTCGCGAGGTTGTATGACCCTTTAGGCTGGATTGCCCCAGTGGTAGTGAATGCTAAGATTTTAATTCAGAAACTGTGGAAATCTGGTCTTGAGTGGGATGAGTGTTTGACGGATGAATTACTTTGTGAGTGGCTCAAATACAGGCTAGAGTTTATTGATTTAAAATGTCTCAAAATACCCAGGTGGGTCAATTTTACACAGGATTGCAAGAGAGAGTTGCACGTATTTTCTGATTCTTCAAAATCAGCCTTTGCGGCAGCTGTTTATTTACGAGTAATTGACAGTTCAAATAGAGTGTATGTACATTTGCTGACCGCAAGGACCCGAGTTTCCCCAATCGTAAAATAATTTTCTATTCCCCGTCTTGAATTGTGTGAAGAGTACGAGGATATTTTTTGGTCAAAATATTCATTGTTAAATAAGCTACTAAAAATTGTATTATATTGCAAATGCATTTTAAATGATAAATTAAAGAAAGATAACAGACTTAAACTAATTGAATATTTTAATCCAATTGAAACGAACGAGAGTTTATTAGCATGCATGAAACAAGTACAAAAACGTGAGTTTTCTTTGGAAATAAAACAGATGAGTCGAGGATGTGTGCCTAAAAAGAGTAAGTTAAGATATCTTTGTCTAAGAGTGAGTGGACGAATGGAAAAATCGGATGTGTGCTATGACACCAAAAACCCAATTATTATGCCCGATCATCACTATTTGACTAAGGTTATAGTTGCGGATGCCCATGCAAAAACAATGCATGGCGGTCCACAGGCTATGTTAGGTTTTCTTAAAACAAAATACTGGATATTAGGTGCTAGGGAACTTGTCAAAAAATATTTCAGAGAGTGCACTATTTTTTTAAGATATTTCACTAAGAAGACTACAGCTCTAATGGGCCTGCTTCTAGAGGCAAGGTTAAAGCCCAGTAAGCTCTACCCCTGACACCAGGTCACTTCTTGGTGGGAGAACCATTGTTAAATATTGCAGATGAGGATTACTCTAATTGTAATGTAGTTGGTATAGATAGATGGCGATTAACGCAAAAAATTGTAACAGATTTTTGGAATAGATGGTATAAGGAATATCTAGTTAATTTAAATCAAAGGTATAAATGGAACACTAAACGTAATGAGCCAGAATTAGGTGATGTTGTTGTTTTAAAAGACGATAATATAAGTGGTTACTAGGTAAAATTACTAAAAAATATACTGGACCAGATAATGTTACTCGTGTCGTGTCTGTTAAGTGTAAAACGGGAGAATTTAAGCGTCCAGTAAGCAAAATTTGTATTCTTACTAAATGATTTTATTTTATATATTATAATTGTTAAAACATTTGGTTAAAACCTACTTTTATTTGTATTAAGTTAAGCGTTTATTTCCTTAATGAGTTATCCACATACTTTATTATGCATCGAGCTTTTGTACTAATGACCTATTCATTACAAACGTGTTTTTGTTAACGATGAAGTTAAACTGACTAGGTTGCTCGAGCTCGCTGTCGCATTAATGTGTTTAGAGTTAAATGTATAATTATGTATGTACCTAGTTACCGTAGGTTAGAAAGATAAGTATTTTGTTGTATAAATGTTACTTCTATTAAGATGTTTGAGAGTGTTTTCTAAAGGTTTTGTTTACATTTGTTATGAGTTAAGTTTACGCATTTGTTTTGAATAATGTTGATTTGAGTAAGAGTTTTGTAAAAACGTAGTTAAAAGAACTATGTTCTTTGGCGGGCGGAATGTCCAAATTGTTTAGCGTTTTAAATATATATTCTTACAGTCCACTAATCTAATGAGTCGCAAATAAACCTGCAAGCGAACTACACGTCGTTTTCTTTAAAAAGTCCCGGTAAACCAAAGTGAACCTTAACCTAATGAACACGCTGTGTTTGACGGAATAAGGTTTATTATTGATTGTATAGTACGTTCTGATTTAAGAAATGCGGGTGTGTGCGCGAGTGCGTATCTATTGATTTTATTAAACTGCATGTGTAGTTGTTGCCCCGCCCAGCGCCTAACTGGAGACACACGGTTCCGATATAATTTCGTCTGTTCACCATATCTACTTATTTATTTTATCTATGGGACAGACGCTGTATCGACGCACTAACGCATCATCGGTTAAGTGTGAAAGGTTGAATGTTTTCTCATATAGTAAGTCCGCCTTTGTACATTTTGTGTTGCATAAAGTTTTAATAAATAAATAAATAGTAATTGTCTGTTCTGGCGTAACGCGACCGATAATACGCGACGCATTTTCCGTCAGATGTGAACCGACCCTTAATGTAATTGTGTAGATCCAGTCTGTGAGACAGCAGCACGTACCTCATGATCCTGTCGGCCAGCAGGAAGTTCCTGCACAGCGAGGCGGTGAGCAGGTCGGCGCGGAACAGCTGCTGGAACAGCTCGGGCGGCAGCGAGCTCCAGGCGATGGTGTCGGTGATGGCCGTGAAGATCCAGTTCAGCTCGCCCAGCATGGTGCGGCGGTCCGTCACCTGCCCCGGGATTCTAGGAGGACACTCAACATATTGACACTATTTACAGGTTTATCTCTTTGTGTAAGCAGGTACTAGACTACTGACTTATATGATTCCCTCTTCCCCTCGGACCGCCGTAAGGTGTAGAAGTGTCCACTGATCTGTAGTGACTTGTTTTCGTATTATTTCAATTATAAAAGTTAAAATTAATTCATTTAAAGTATTAGGAGTGCATAAGATCCGAAGAAGTTTACAATACATTACTAATAGTGGCAACAGCTGCGCGCCTGGTACTTGGTCTGGCCACACAGCGTAGGCTCCACCCTCAAGAATAGAAGAGTAAGAATACTTATATATTATTTGCTAATTACTTGCGCCTACGCTCCTCCCCAACCAAGCGCACGCGCCAAGGACACGCCCCATGGCTAAACGATTGGAAGACTTCCGCATCGCAAACTCCGCCCCCTGATTAGTGAAAGGCATAATTACCCAATTGCGTGCAAATCTAAACATCGCACTAGAGACTAATTAGGGACGGATCCTATCAGCGAAGTGCGCTCACGCATCGTCATACTATAGCTATTATACCTCCTGATACCTCCTTACTCAGCCCGAATGGATTCGTCTTTAAACAAATCAATGTCAGAAACTGATATGCATCGAGCAGGAAAAGACACACATAAAACACCTCCTAATTACGTATTCCAACGCACTAAGAGAAGCCGCGAAGACACTTCTTTATGTGAGCAATTAGACGAGTTTAAAAAAGAAATTAAGGAGATGATAGCTCTTTTCTCCAGTAAACAGACTAGCGAGATACAAGTAACTTCTACCTTAAAGGATATTCAGCAATCCAATCTCAACATTGAAAACTCAATTACATTTCTCGCAGTTCAAAATGAGGAACTTAATAAAAAAATTGTTCAGCTAGAGAATCAAAATAGAGAAGATAAGGTACATATCGCAATTTTGTAAAATAAAATAGAAGAGATTCAGATCGGAACTCGGAAAACGAATTTCGTCATTAAAAATGTTCCTAAACGGAATAATGAAACTAAGGAAGACCTCACTAACATGATAACTCGTTTAACTCATAACTTAGAGTGTACATTTCTAAAATCTGACGTGAAGGACATATAGACTATGTGGGAAAAATAATGAGAGCCCTAATCAACCCATTATTGTTGAAACATGTTCTACCATTTTAAAATCCGAAATTATGAAGATGGGCAAAGCTTTTAATAAAAAACATAAATCTAAATTGACGTGCAAACACTTGGGATTCACAACACAAGAAGACACTCCGATTTTCCTGTCTGAGCACCTCACCGCTAAGGGCTCCCGTCTCCATTTCCTGGCCAGAGAGTTAACAAAATCAGGAGCTTTTAAATTTTGCTGGACTGCATACGGAAAGGTTTATGTCAAGAAAGATGAACAATCTCCAACCATAACGATTAGAAGTGAAGAGCAAGTACAGAAACTCATATTAGGTAAATGACTAGAAGTAGTATGTGGCAGTCAATTTAGTAACCTAAAATTAAGTAGAGAAATAACTATTAATATGTGCTTTAGTATAGCTAGTAAAACTTTCCGAATTTTATATTGTTTAAAATGTATATTGACAAACATGATTATTAATTATCTCAAATTGATAATTCACTACATTTCATCACACTTGTACTTACATACCCTAGACCATAAAACATTCAACACTACCACACATACAAACATACACTGTACACTAAATAGTATAAATTCTTGCACGTCTACAAGTATAGTGTTTTATCGCGGTGTTTTCATCCGGTATTAATCAGTATTTTTATCCTTAAATATAATAAAACTACGAGTAACATTTCCAATGCATTTCAGGCTATGATGTCTAGTAAACTAATTTATAAATTAAATGGATAACACCTTACAAACCGTCACGGAGATAGATGATATTGAAATCGGTACGGAGATATATAAATATATCAACATAAACAAAAATGATATGACTATTATATCTCAAAATATAAGGAGTATTTATTGTAACTTTGACGACTTCTCAGTCTTACTATCATCCTTGAAGTTTGAACCGGATATTATAATTTTGACAGAATGCAGGCTTGACTCTAAAAAACCTATACCACGAATCAATGATTACCTTTGTTTCTCAACTATTCGTAAATTAAACCAAAATGATGGCTTAGTGTTATATGTTAAGAAATCTTTAAAGCCAAAAGTTAGGGAAATAAGCTTGGCACAGGCTTCGTGCCTTCAGCTGGAAGTACTAAATAATATAGTACTAAGCATCTACCGTTCACCATCTAACACAAACACAGACAGCTTTATTGACTCTCTCAACACGCACCTTAATACATTAAATGCACACCAAAACGTGATAATTACGGGAGATCTTAACATTAATCTCATACCCAGGGACAACGAGCCAACTTACGAATATAAAAATAGAGCTAACTATTTAAACATGTTGTCACTATACGGTATTCTACCCGGGCATACACTTCCTACGCGTGAAGCAAACTGTTTGGACCACTTTATGATTAAAATAAATACAAAGCAATCATTGGCAAGTATCGCTATTCTAGAGACCACCATAACCGACCCTTACACAACTATTCTTTGCTTATCAAAATTAAAGAAGACTAAACGAATTGTAAATAAAACTACAACATCTATTGACTTCGAACAGGCTCTCAAATATCTCAGGGAAAATAAAATTGAAGAATTGCTATTCTGTGACGACCCTGACCAACTAATCTATCTACTACTACATAAATTAACTGAATCTCTAAAGCAAAGCACTACTATAAAAACAATACCAAACAGCAAGCGCACGGTTAAGCCCTGGATAACTAGTGGCATATTAAGATGCATCAAAAATCGCAAGAAACTACAGAAAAACTCCAGAAATGATCCTTTTAATGATATTCTAAAAATAACTTATCGTCCATATCGCAATTATTGTAATAACCTGATCAAAAAATTAAAAAGAAAATACACACATCAAAAGTGTCTAGGGATCAAGCATTTTTATGCGGATTTCTTGAGATTGAGATGTGGCTTTGTAATAAATTTATTATTTTATAAATTTATATGGATCCTTTTTGGTGCATTTCATAATTTGAAACAGGAACTGTTAATCAAATTCGAGTAAAAGATGAAAATCAGCTGTCAATATTTTCCCTATAAAAACATACAACGCATTGAAGACATTATTAGTGCTACTGTTTCCCTACTACTGATTAAAACCAACGTTATTATGGAGCGGCGACGTCATTTAAGCAGGGAAGAAATGCTCAGAGCCGTGGGAATGATAGAAGCTGGTTCCCGGCAACGTACTGTGGCTTTAGCTCTGAATACAAGTCAGAGTGTTATCAGTCGACTCTGGACACGTTACCGAAGCACTGGTACCGTGGCTGAGCGCCATGGAGGACGGTATCGCTGCACCACACGGAGACAAGACCGATACATTCAAATCTTAACTCGAAGAGCTCCAACAATAACCGCCATGATGTTAGCCGTGAGGCTTCATCACTCTTCAGGGAACTTAATTAGCGACCAAACAGTCAGAAACCGCTTGCATGAAGTGAACCTTCATTCCCGAAGACCGCTACGGGTACCACCTATAGCAATGCACAATCGTAGGATTCGATATCAATGGGCTCTTGAACACAGAAATTGGGCAGAAGAACAATGGCGTTTCGTGTGCTTTTCTGATGAGTCTCGTTTTGGTATGAGACCGGATACAAGACGTATACGACACTGGAGAACCCCTGGACGCCAACAGCGATTAAAATCCTGCCAGGAAGTCCATCCTTATAGTGGTGGAACCATCGTGGTATGGGCGGGTATTTGGATCGGCGGAAGAACTGAGTTGATTTGGATCAGAGGCAACCTCAACGCTCAAATTTATGCTGAGACGATTGTATCTGACGTCATCGTTCCTCTACAAGTGCAAATCGGTCCCTTATTTCAGTTAATGCATGATAACGCACGACCGCACACCGCAAGAGTTGTAAGACAGACTCTCGCCGCAGCTAACATCAATGTCCTGCTCTGGCCTGCTCAGTCGCCAGACTTGAACCCGATTGAGCATGCATGGGATATGCTACAGAGAAGAGCTCTGCCGAATATGGAGGGTATCCAGTCGCAAGAAGACCTTTTTTTGTTGTTGCAACGAACATGGGCGGCCATTCCACAGCGTGATTTGGATGAACTCATTTTGAATATGCCAAACCGATGTTCTTGTGTTGTTAGTGTTCGCGGTAGAAACACGGATTATTAATTGTTTAAGTTACCCAATAAAATTTTAAAGAAAACTGTTATTTCAGTCTTTTTTTCGAACTTTAATGTTAGTGGTTCAAATGTCAAAAATCCCTTTATTAGGAAAATGGCAAATTTCTTTATTAATGCAAAGGTGACTAGGTTTATCGTTACTGTGACAAACGAAAACACTTTATTTGATGAATCCTTAAAGAAAATTTTAATAAACATCAATCAGGAGAAAAGTTATTTTTAAAAATATATGTTGATCCCTAGACACTTTTGATGTGTGTATGAGCGAGAACTACTTGGTAAATCAGTCACTAATAGTAAATTACTTTGGAAAAATATTAAAACAATAACTTATACTAATAATTCTAAAAGCCCTAACACCGAATTGCTTAACATTAGAACAAGTCCTTCTGACTCGGTTAACTTTATAAACAATTATTTTGCAAACATTGGTAAGTCTTTAGCAAAAAAAATTCAAAACCCATGACACCATACTGACACACCCAATATTGCCGGCACACAAGTCAACTCTTTCGCACTTTTGGATACTGATTTTGATGAAGTGAGTACGATTTTAATGAGCCTCAAAACTGACAGTGCACCTGGATGGGATAATATTCCCACTAGGTTTTTGAGATATATAGACCAAGATATTATCCCAATCGTGACACATTTCGCTAATCTTTGTTTTAGAAAAGGTATTTTTCCTGCGCCTTTAAAAAAAATCAGTCATCATCCCAGTTTATAAAGGCGGGGACAGAGACGATGTCAACAATTACAGACCAATATCCATGCTACCAGTTATATCAAAGATAATAGAAAAACTGATTAATAACAGACTTTTGAAATACCTTGAAAAATACAATATATTAAGCAAATCACAATTTGGATTTAGACAGGGCATGTCGACTGAGGATGCAATAACTGCTCTCACCACGTTGGTAGCTGATAGTATGGATAAGGGTGATAAATGTGTGACTGTATTTTTAGACCTAAAAAAAGCGTTTGACACCGTCTCTGTTCCCATCCTAATTGACAAATTAGAGGCTTCAGGGGTGAGAGGAATTCCATTAAAACTTTTTATTGACTATCTTTCTAATAGAAAGCAAATGGTTAAGGTAGAAGAGCACTTTAGTGGTGAAGCCAATATCACATTCGGAGTCCCACAGGGAAGTGTCCTGGGCCCTACGCTTTTCCTGCTTTACATCAATGACCTCAGTAACATCAGGATAAGTAATGCAAGTGTGTTTTCTTATGCTGATGATACTGCGGTCGTTTTTACCGGAAATTCCTGGCATGGAGTTGCTCTTGGTGCAGAGGCGGGTATGGCCCTAATAGCTCGATGGTTACAAAACAATTTGCTTTCTCTGAACACAGCCAAAACGAATTACATATGTTTTGCAATCTCAAATCGCACTCAACCAAAACAAGATTTTAATATAAAGGTACATAAGTGTGAAGATTCTAATATGTGTCAGTGTCCAACATTAGATAGAGTGCCATATACAAAATACTTAGGAGTTGTTGTTGACCAAAGACTGTCCTGGTATCCTCATCTGGAGCAGGTGATTACCAGGATCAGAAAATTGAGCTGGATATTCAAGACATTAAGATATATTGTACCAAAAAATATTCCTAAGGAACTAGGCAAACCAAGAAACCTTCTAAAAGAAATATACATAGCTCTGGTACAGTCTATATTGATGTACTGCATACCTATTTGGGGGGGTGCAGCAAAGACAAAATTTATCGATATTGAACGAGGACAGCGTGCTTTAATAAAAGTGATGTATTTTAAAAATATTAGATACCCTACACAATCTCTTTTCCAAGAAAGTGGTTTACTATCGGTCAGAAAATTATATATAGTTAAAATCATATTAAAAATACACAAAATACGACCCTACGACCGCAATTTTACTTTGAGAAGAAGACATAATCGCTGAAGTTCCCTATACAAAGACTAAATTTGCCAGTAGACAGTATAAAAAGAGATCAGCACAACTCTATAATAAACTAAATAAACAAATTTATATATATGAAGAAAAACTATGTGATTGTAATAAAATTGTTAATAATTGGATAAAAACACTTACCTACGAAGATACGGAGGCATTGCTAGAGTAAAATCATCTTAACATAGCAAATTATACAAAAAACCAAATCATCTCAACACAGCACATTACAGACAAACACACAACACACACACACACACCTTCACACACACACACGCACACACCCTCACACACACACACGCCCTCACACACACAAACGCACACACCCTCACACACACACACGCACACACCCTCACACACACACTACTTACATTCACTCAACAAGTATAAATACATGGCATGGTTCTCATACACTCATACCCCATAGACATACCCAAAAATCCACTCACGCAAAATATGTCTAGTAATTTTTTATATTATTATTCAGATTGTGTCATGTCATTGACAGTTTACGTGATCTTGTATTAGTATAAGTAAACCAGCTTCTTAATTTTACATTCATATGTACGTAAATAACGATATGGAAGAGCGGAGTCTCCCAATACAGGCTTTATTAGCTTAACGGTAGGCTCCAATCACTACATGATAATATATGTAAACATTATAAACGAATAAAATATTTTGTTTTTTTTTTTGTTTTTTTTTTATTTCATGTCTCGAATGTTCGTGAAGTAGATGTGTAGTATGTGTAGTATGTGTGTGTGGGGTCTCACTTGTCAATGAGGTCGTGCACGTCGCTGGGCGCGACGCGCGTGCGCTCCCGCAGCGCGAACCACTTCATGGCCATCTTGACGGGCGTGGTGAGGCACGCCGTGAACAGGTCGGCGGGCAGCTCGGGGTTCATGGGCAGCGCCTGCCCCGCCGCGCACGCCGCCAGCTGGATGCAGTTCTTGTACGACACGCCCGCGCCCGCCGCGCCCCCCGCACCACCCGCACCGCCCGCGACCCCTTCCGCTTTCGACGCCAGCTGGGCCTGAGGATTTGGTTCACGCTTAATCGCTAGAGTCACAGTACTTCATGCTATTTCGTGGAGGGTGTTATTGAAATACCATAAACATACATAAAAACAATTGCTTCTTGTAAGCCTCGCGAAAACTCGAGAATCGCTGAACTTATTTGGCTTATTTTAGTATTAATAAAATATTTGTAACAGTCTAAGGAAAGTTTAAAAGACGAGATATATGGGAAAAATAGCATCATAAAGTTCACTACATCAGCAAGTAAAATACAAAAATAAGGGCCGTTTTACGCCAAAAAATGGTATCTCTCATGACCAGGTTGGAGGTCAGTAATAACAGCAGTCTGAAAACTGTTGCGAAGAATTTTTATTTTGAGACATTTTGTATGGAAGATGAACAAGTAAATACTTGCCTGTTCATCCCTCATGCAAGATGTACTCAACTACTTAATTATTCGTTATTTTATTTTAAAAAATTAACTTGTATTTGTTTTTTATACTAACATTAGTTTTAAATGTGTATACTTACTAACATCATGGATTTATGTTGTCCGAATTGAATAAATAAATAAAAATTAAACTTATCTTGATTAAATTAATATTCATTTCCAATTTAAACTTAACTGTGACAGTTAGTGGGATATTATCCCCCAAACTTTCACATTATGTATTTTCCCCACTTACACCTCTAAGTTATAACAAGAATGTGTGGTGTGATCACCTCATACTCGCGCTCGTGCTGCTCGGCGAACTGCTTGAAGTTGTTGATGATGACGCCGGCGTTGGAGCAGTCGTACACGTACAGCGACGGCGCGCCCATCCACGTCTGCAGGTCGTACATCGACAGCGGGATGTACTGCGTGTATGCCTGGAAATAAACACACAAAAATGTGCTTATTAGACAGACCCTTTTACCTCCAACGACGCCTTTATATTATTCAATTTTCATTGTAATTTAGTACTAGACTTTTACATGTCCATGTGACGGCACAGCATGAACAAAGCATGTACAGTCACGGACGTGACTATAAATGATGAGCCACTTGCCACCATTCGTATTTTAGCCGTGTAATGCAAATCGGGTTTAATCGGTTATATTCGTACACAGAACAGAGTGACTACCTAAAGTCGACGAATTGCAGGTGTAGAAACCGTCCTGCCGGGGTTTGCGGGAAAGTTCTACCGAGTTACCGCGGCCCCGGAAATTTAGGGCAGCCGAAGGAACAGGGTGGGTTTTTAGTCAGTAAAAATCTGACACACCCTTCCGCTTGACCCAGAGCGGAAGAAGTCATTCGATGATTTTCCCACCACAAAAAAAAAAAAAAAGGTGTAGAAACCGTAACCTAGCGACAATTGTTTTAGCGTAGCCATAGTAACGTTGGTGTACGGAGAAATTATAGTTGGTATAATTTAGACATCGGAAAAACTCGAAACCACGATGGTTTCATCCGAACGCGTAGCGTCCAAGATGACGTTCACGATAATTATGATTATGTATTAAACATAGATAACACCTAACTGCCGCCATCTTGCAAGAAGTTTTATTTGCTATTTCTGCTAAAGAGTTTACGTTTTAGCTATTATAAATGTCATAAAATGTGCTAAGCAAAAAAAATCACTATATTATTTGAATAATTATTTTATTTTGTATAATAAAAATCAAAACTGTTGGACTGTCTTAATATCTTGTAAATGCTCCCTGGCTGTCTATTACAGCTTGCAGTCGTAATTGCATGGAGCTAACCAGACGAGTGCAAATATCAGTCCCTCGCATGTTCTCCCATACTTCTTGACAATGTTGAGCCAGATCTTCCTTTCTTCGTTCATTACGGTGATCCCATCACTGCACCATTAAACCCCACAGATTTTCTATGGGATTCAGGTCCGGGGATTTAGCTGGCCATGGAATCACCGTTATATCTGGATGTGCTTCAAACCAGGTCCTGACAGTCCTTGCTCGATGTATGGCAGAATTATCATTAACAAAATTAATAATTTCCATTTCGTGCTGTGGATACACAATCCTTACAGACGGAAGCATAAAATCTTCCAAAATCCTTATATAGTTCACGGCATTTGCACGAAGTGGTAGTTGAACAAGCTCGCCTACACCTTCGGAGCTCATCCAACCCCACATATTAACAGTTATCCTTCCTGATTCCCTATTTGGTATGACCTTATCTGCATCATACCGTGAACTGTTCTATCGCCATAGGTGTAAGCGGCCATGATCGCTTGATTGGAATGACTTCTCAACACAAAAAATAGTTGATGACCAATCGAAATTTAAAAATCGGTGTGCGAAATTTACACGTGCGGTTTTATGAGCGTCTGTCATATCGACTTTGTAGGCAGGAATCCTATGATGCAAATTCATTGAGTGAAGATGCCTTCGGATGGTTCTGGGATTCACATCAAAACGTTCCGCGTAACGCTGCGTTGGTATAAATCCATCAACTTCATATTCGCGGAGCATTTCAGTTCTCTGAGCTTCGCTTAATGCAGAAGGGCGATGGTTGTTTCGGCGACGATCATTTATATGTCCTTCTTCGGCGTATCGTCTTACCCACAAAGAAACGGTGTTTCGCTAAAAAAATAACAACTTTCAAGTTAATGGACTTAGATAATTACCTTCATAAAAAAATTCAAAAACATATAGAATGAGTGAATAAGCTCACCGTCAAGTGCAGATCTCTCGAAATTGCACGAATGCTCAGACCCTGCTGATGCATTGTTATGATTCTATAGCGAATTTCTTCAGAAATTGCAGCTGGCATTTTCGCGTTAATAACTACGGCCACGATTCACCAAAATTCGAAATTTTCGTCTCCAAATCTTTTCTGACATCGACATTTCAACTGTCACTCTGTCTTCGGATAGGATTTCAGAAATAAAGAGTATTTAATGAGGACTATTTCAAAGGAGGTCAGTATCAAAGTCATTTTTCAACCTCTATGGATAAGACTATTTCCGATTATTAGTAATTTGTCATTTTGTTTCAGAGCATTCGGTTTGAGTTCGTGTTTAATCGTGTAATCTCGTGAATGTATAAAACTGCAAAATTGGAAATCTTGAAAGTGGCTTATCAATTATAGTCCGTGACTGTACAATAAACAAAACATGTACAATATCTATCCCCTACCCCTGTTAGCAAAGAAATGAAGAATTTGAATTTATGTGACACTACTTTTGACCTTTTATTTATAGGAAATCTATTTAATTAGTATAACTTTGATGTATACAAAACCAACAATATTACGGATTATAACTTTATCGATATTTAGTAATACCAGAGCTTCACCTCCATCAATGGCTTTCTCTAACGCAAAGTGGCTTACACCTGATACAATTTTTTCTCATCTTCAGCTGCATGGATAGCATATGCTCGGACAAACACATTTTACTAAATGAGCAGGAATTATACATTTATTTTTTTCCTTTCAATTTTAATCAAAATTGCTACAAGAAGACATCAACCGGCTTGGCAATTGGTGTAAACAAAATAAAATGGGACTATGTAGTTTAGTTTTAATCGTTCAGCAGTGAGGATCTAGTATTTTAGTTTTTTAGTGAAATGAAATGAAATGAAATATTTATTTTGTAAATTGGTTATAAATAACGCTTTTACACGTCATGTTTTTTTGCGTGTTAAGTTTAGTTTAGTTTAGCTAGATGAGGCCGGTGTTTCCTAACTGACTACTCTGAGAAGAAACACCGAAACAAACTCAGAGGTCAACGTCTCTTTTAAAGTCCATACAATTTGTGTTGGTCCAATCATATGACAAACATGTAGGTTCATGTCTTTGGTGCTCTTTGAGGAAATAACCATACAGATTTGAGTGGACCTGTCCAGACAGTGCAAGCATTTGCCAGTTATCGTATAGCTCAACTTAGAACTTAAGGAGCTCAACGATCTGACGAACAATACCAAAGTAAGGACATTTGGGTAAGCCACACAAGTACTCAAACTGCTTGACATCATTAAATAAATTATAATGAAAGCAACACAAAGAAGAAACAATAACCTACATAGTCCTCACATTTACAATAAAAAAAAAACAAAACAAATTGGTATCTGGACACGCGGGAGCGTGTCAAGCCAAGTACTGGCGCGCAGCTCACCGTGTGTAATATTACACGAACCATTTGGTGCCACTTTTGAGCCCCTCATAACTCAAAAACTATTTCACCTAAACTTGTCAAATTTTGCCCATATATTGAGACTGGCGAGATACATATGTGTTCCAAATTTTATAAACATATCTCAAACGATTATTTAGATATTAACGTCCAAAAATCGTCATTTTTATGACTGACCTATAGATCAAAACTATAACCCAGTTCCAGATGACCTAGAATGTTCAAATTTGGCATGCAGATGGGGAATTAGGTGAATACAAAAGAAAAAAATCAGAAACTGGTATTTTTTTCTCATTTTATTATAATTTTCACTTAACCTATAATTAGTGCCTGTAAATCTCCATATGTGGATTTTAAGATTATTACGTGAATATATAACGAGTTAAATACCACCCTTAATTTTTTTTAATCCAAATTTATCCGTTTTTGTACTTATAAATAAGAATATAGTAAATTTTCGTATTTATTACGCGTAACTAACCGTATTCTACAACCACTAGCGCCACCTATTATCTTAGAGGGTCACTACACCATGGAGGCAAAACGCGTAAAATGAATTCTGGATACTGAATGGGCAATTCACTCGAACATTTCAAAGGTACAAGATAATATAGAAAATAACATAAAAAGGACGATTATACCCCGTAAACGTAGGAAAATACAAAAAACCATTTAGTATTAATTTTGTTATAAATAAGTACCTACTACTAATTTATGTACAAAAAGTAATGATATCCCATCAAAAACATAAATGTGAAATGAGAGCCAAGTTCAATATTATTATATATGCCTTGGTTGTTGACTTCAACGACAAAAGAAGTGAAATCTAAATGGGTGCCAAGTTCAATGGTCAGTCGTGAAATTTATTTATAACAATATAAAATATCATTTATTCTTATAACTTAGGAGAATATATTGTAGCCTAAGGTCTGACTTGGCTAGTTTTTATATACGAATTATATTAAAGCCTTCGCAAGTTCTAAACCTGTTACTTGTCGGTTCTTATTTAATTATTCCGAAAATTTGGCTTGCTGGTAGAAACTAACCATCGAACATAATAATTCGTATATGACAACTAACCAGGTCTACGCTCTCAGGGGTCAGGTCGACGCGGAGCTGGACGCCATGCTACGCGCGGGCATCGTCGAGCCCGTCGAGGGCTCGGACTGGGCGACGCCTTTGGTACCGGTACGTAAAGCGGACGGAGGACTCCGTATCTGTGCTGATTACAAAATAACTTTAAATCCTGTCTTACTGGTCGATAGATATCCGTTACCCAAGATAGATGATTTGTTAGTGAGCTTAAACGGTGCTACACATTTCTCAAAAATTGATTTGTCCCTTGCTTATAACCAGATTGAATTGGATAATACTAAAGATTTAACTGTGATAAACACACATCGAGGTCTTTTTAAGTACAATAGACTTGTGTTTGGGTTGTCTTCTAGTCCGGGCATCTTCCAGCGTATTATGTCGAATTTACTTAGTGATATTCCGGGGGTAGAAGTATTTTTAGATGATATCATCATCAGAACGGCGAGAACACAGGATAATCACTTAGAAACGTTAGAAAAGGTGTTCCAGCGGTTACAGAGTCACGGTATGAAGCTAAAAAGGAGTAAATGTTTATTTATGGTTAATGAAGTCAAATACTTAGGTTATGTCATATCAAAAGATGGGGTTAAAGTAGATTCAGATAAAATAAAAGCAATAATAAAAATTCCCAGGCCAAGAGATATTTCAGAATTGCGATCCTTTTTAGGTTTAGTTAATTTTTATGCTAAATTTGTTAAAAATATGAGTACTATTTTATCACCACTGTATGAACTTTTAAAAAAAGAGGTCATGTGGAGATGGAGTGCGGAGTGTGAAAGGGCGTTTGCAAAAGTTAAAAAAATATTAGTAGGCGTAGAGGTATTAGCTCATTATGATCCAAACAAGCCGTTAGTGTTGACATGCGACGCGAGCGCGCGGGGCATAGGCGGTGTACTCACACAGCTGGGTGCCGACGGCCGCGACCGCCCGGTAGTGTATGTGTCACGCGCATTGAATAACGCCGAGAAACATTATTCACAAATAGATCGGGAGGCGTTAGCTATCGTATTTTGTTTACAAAAATTACATCAGTATGTTTATGGTCGACGATTTGTCTTGCGAACCGACCACAAACCGTTAGTAAGTATATTTGGACCAAAACACGGTGTACCAGCGATGGCCGCGAGTAGATTACAACGCTGGGCAATTATTTTATCCGCTTATACGTACGATATTGAATATGTAAACACTAAACAAAACGGTGCGGACGGGCTGTCGAGACTGCCGGTTCCGTGCAGTAGCGATGAATCACTGCGGGTCCCCGAGCAAACGTATTTACATTTTGCACAGAATGCATTGTTATTAGATTATAATACAATTAAACAACAAACTATGGTAGATCCAATGTTAGGTAGGGTTTTAAATTATATTCGTGATATGTGGCCAACAGATAATGTAATAAAAATGTAATAAAAAATAAAATATTCGAGAATTACAGCCGTATTTTAACCGTCGTAAGGAACTGTACGAGGAGCTAGGCTGTGTTATGTGGGGGCACAGGGTAGTGATTCCTGCAAGTAGTCGAGCCAGGGTACTACAGGAATTACATGAACCTCATATGGGCATAGTTAAGACGAAGGCGTCAGCTAGGAGTTATGTTTGGTGGCCGGGCATAGACGAGGCGATTGAGGCTACGTGCAGGGAGTGCGCGGTGTGCGCGGGGGAGGCGGACGCGCCGCAGCGGCACGCGGTCACGCCGTGGCCCTGGCCTTCTAGACCGTGGGCGAGGGTGCATCTTGATTTTCTAGGGCCTATTTTCGGAAAAATGTATTTAGTTATGGTTGACGCTAGAACTAAATGGTTAGAAGTATTTCCTGTGCCTAGTACGGCGGCTAGTTCTACGATTGAAAAACTTAACGAAGTTTTTTCTAGATGGGGTTTACCGAGACAAATAGTCTCAGATAACGGACCACCGTTCACAAGCAAGGATATGGCAGACTTTTTGGCTAGTCAGGGTGTAGATCACGTTTTCTCCGCTCCGTACCACCCAGCATCGAATGGGGCGGCAGAAAATGCAGTGCGAACGGTTAAAAGAATTATAAAAAAAGCTTTTAAACAAAATGAAAACATTAATTTATTTTTAAATACCTTCCTTTTGCATTACCGTAATACGGAGCACTGTTCAACAGGGGAAAGTCCAGCCACATTGATGCTAGGTAGGAATTTACGTACCAAATTAGATGCATTAAAACCAAATGTAGAAAATAAAGTTAGGAAGGCTCAGGAACGACAACAGAAAGTAGGAACGGACGTCAAACGTTCTTTAGAGATAGGAGAGGAAGTATGGATGAGACAATATAGGGGAAATGAAAAATGGAGTCCGGGGCAGGTAGTAGATAAAATGGGTACTACAGATTATAAAGTTCTGGACTGTTCAGGCAAAGAAAGTCATAGACACATTGACCAGTTAAGACAGCGATCGCGAAGCTCATTGATTTGTCCGACTAGCACATCAGAACGGAGTTCTCTTGAAGCGGAACGTCCCGACAATCCCGAAGTGACGAAGCCAGCGTCAGTCCCCGGAGAGACACGGAGCCCTCGGAGCGTGAGGGAGTTCAGTCCGGTTCGAACCGCGACTATCGTTGAGTTGCCGTCTACACCTGCTTCTGGATCAGTACCTCTCAGTAATGTACCCAGTCCTGAGGAGCGGCTGATAGTTTCCCAATCCGAGGATGCTGTTCCAGAAGTAGTCCGGCCCCGTCCGGTACGAGCGTGTCGCTTAAAAAGACCGCCCCAATATAGTGATAGCTAAATGTTTAGTTCTTACTTATTTCACTAATTGTTGAATGAAGTTATACTGGTAGCTATTGAAGACTAAATTCCTATTTCATTTATGTTTGTATAACGTTGTAACAGTTGTAAGATATAAAATAGTTAATGTTAAGGTTTACATTTTGTTTAATTTAGTTTTATAAATTTAGAATATGCATTATTTAAGGTGGAGGATTGTAATATATTTGGGTTCACCCACATAAGAAATTAGTAAATAAGATCACGTATAAATAAGCCTACATCATTGTAACAGCTCAGTTCGCAATATACGCTCGCTACAAGTTGACGTCCTTTTATTTATTACTCCCGATACTTCAGATATCAGTTAATCCACGTATTTTTCTAACGGCATATGCTGCAGAACTTAGCTTTTTTGACAATTTATCTATATGGGGGCCCCACTGAAGCTTCGCATCCAAAGTTATGCCCAAGAATACTGTGGTATCTTCGGGTTCCATATTTCGCCCTTTATTGATACGCTAGTATTCACTTGTCTAACATGAGGTAACGTAAATTTTAGGCATTTGGTTTTTTTCTCATTAAGAAGAAGATTATTAACATTAAACCAGCTAACAACAGTTGCAAGGGCTCTGTTTACTTCTTCAGTAACCTGCTGTTGACGTTTGATTTTAAATAAAAGAGAAGTATCGTCAGGGAATAACACTGTCATGATTTTTGATCAGGTATGGTGTGGTATCAGCAGGTAGTGTTGCATTTTATTATTACTTAGCGGATTAATTTTGTTATAAGGTACGATGGTTGACAAATCCTTATTGGACAAAAGCCCCAAATTAAAAATATAAAGATATTTTAAAAAAAAATGCTTCTAAATATCAGTAAACGTCACTACATACAATTCACACGTACTTAAAAAAAAAGTTAGAGAATAGGTACTATACATATAGAAGGAATTGAAATTATGAAACATTACGAGGCTTACATCAAACGAATAGAGAATGTACAAAAGCGGTTCCTTTACAACCTGAGCTAAAGTGATCACTTGGATATGAAGGCTAGGACATTATAACATAGACTCTATAGTCAGTCATAGGAAGCTGGACTCCATTATCCTACATAAGATATTGAATGGGATGTGAACTTCTGAGCTCATTACCCATCCAAATTCCAACTCAGATTCCTAGGCTCAACACATTTCAGTTACTTAACATCTCCGGCTCAAAAACAAACCTGGGCCATTACGCCGCTGTACCACGACTCTGTAGGCAATATAACACGTTGGCTAACGCGACTGATTTAGATATCTCGCAACGTATGTCTAAATATAACAAATGTCTAAAAAGTTTATTAGTATGTAGGCCATAATGTTATAAAAATGATATTGTTATTTCACTATTTTTATTTTTTATTTTTATTCTTTTATAATTTTACCATGTTTATTTATCTTTTAATATTGAATATGTAAATTTCATCTATTGATAACCTTTTTAGCTTGTGAGGGAGTATACTAACGTCATGCCTACGGTACTTTAATATTTGTCATGTCCTGTGTACATCTTTTGTTGGAAATCCTAATAAATAAATAAACTAAATGAGACCGGTGTTTCCTAGCTGCCTAACTTAAGAAACAGCGATAAAAACTCGAGAGGTTAACGTCTCTTTTGATGTTTAGTTATTACTTATTATAGTATAGCTAGCTCGTTTAAACATAGAGGATAGGACCTTAGGCATGGGGGTATCATACCGCCAACTTCCAAACTCCGAGCTACTACATAGAAATTTCTAATAGAAAAAACCCAATAACACTTTTTGCCACACACAAATCGGGAATGGAAGCCGAGACCTCACGCTCGGCATTCGGGTAACAACCAGAAAACCAACGAGGCAGTCGATATTTGCACTATTATTATTGCGTTGCACTATTGCAATCAGTACATTCTATATGTATTTCTTATAGAAATATATTTATATATATCATTATATATTTATCGGTCGTCACTTACCCTGTTGAAGACCCAGATCTCGCCCTGCGAGGTAGGCTTGGGCACGCCATGTCCGTTGTAGTGGAACAGCACTCGCTCGTCCTTGGCGTTACGTCGCAGCGAGCAGCACAGCTTCTTGACCTGATGAACAAAAGGAGACTGATATTACTGACAATCCCGAATGTGAAATGTGGTTATTTGTGATGTCCTTAAAGACCTCTAAGTTATAGCTATCAGGAAATACAGACTCCGGAAGAGCATTCCACTCCTTAGCTGTACGCACAATGAAAAGTATTCCCAAAACATTTTGTGCGTATGGCTAGATTTCCACCATGTAACGATGGTGCATCACCGCTCGTCTTGTAGTGCGATGATGGAACAGGCTTGGTGGAATTAGGTTGTGCAATTCCATCGCACACTCCCTGAAATGTAACCGACAGGAAGTCGATAGGCTTGAAACACGTTGCCAATGTTCAAGGCTTTGGCTTTATCTCGACCAGTTTCTCGTTGCCATTATTATTTAGGTTAGCCGTTACGACGAACGAAGCGAGCCCAGAAGATGCCTGTTCACTCTTGCTTTAAAGACTGACGGGGGGGGAATGTGGTAGGGAACACAGAAGCAGACAGAGTAGCTTACACAGAACATATACATCTATACTAATATTATAAAGCGGAAAAGTTTGTTTGTTTGTTTGTTTGCTTGAACGCGCTAATCTTCGAAAGTACTGGGTGGATTTGGATGAAATTTGGTATGGAAGTAGCTTGAAGCTTGAGGAAGGTTATAGGCTACTTTTTACCCGACTGCAAAAAAGGAGAGTTATGTTTTTACCGTGATAGAATCCACGGGAGCGAAGCCCCGCGAGAGTACTAGTTAAATATAAACATTAATATTGCATTCAACAATTAACACAAATATATATAATATATAGGTATAAAGTGAAGGTCGAACTAGATTTCTGTTCCTTTGTCTTCTTAAAAAGTAATATATTGTTATATGCTTATTACAGTGGTTTTAATTAATACAAAGTGAATTAACTAAGTACATAATAATATAAAGTTTATTATATATGTTTTTTTAATAATAACTTCTGTTTTCTACAGGAACAACGATTATTTCATAAAGAACTATGCATAGCGCGGAAATGGTTCACTTTGTTCAAAGTCATGAAATATGATAAAACTAATAGTTTTTAGATTGAGAGGTGTTGACCAGTGTAATAGATACACGTTGATCTGTCTATTATTTTAGTATTTTTTAACCACATAAGACATAGATAAACACTGTATACATTTTTAAATAACACATATTTTTCGTTTCAGCCCCAAGTCAGTTAAATGGAAGATTTTTAGGCATTTGTTTTTAGAGGATATTTAAGTATTAGTTATATTTGCAACATTCGCAAGTTACATAAAGTATCAAACTGATAAAAGAAGAGCGTGCATTTTGAACTGTGGCCTTTGCTTTAAAGATAATGCCATTTAATTATTTTGGGTTTGCAGCTAATGTACCCCCCGTACGTACGGACAATCGTTATAATTATGAGCTATTTTTACCTTCATTATGATATCAATACTAAGCGACTGATTTTATTGAAAATCTTTACAGCTGTAAGTTCTATTGTATTAATGTTATACATATAACACTGCACGCTACGTTTAGTAATGCAGTCCACCTACTTATGTAGTCCTTACTCATATTCATATATACCCATCTGTCTCCAGTTGTCAATATTAAATTAAATTGGGTTAGCAACTAAAGTTCTCGTCCGATCCAGCGTGTACCTAGCTGCTCTACCCTAGCGATGTCCTAAGCCTAGGTCTACGGACCTAGGCTTAGGACATCGCTAGGGTAGGGATACGCCCCACAACGGGTGCTCTTAGCATATTGTCACTTATTTTTATATACGACTATGTGTATAAACTAGCTGTCGCCCGCATTTAATTAGTGCTTCCCTTTTATAAATTAAAGCATATGACGTGTATTCTGGCATAATTCATTTATAAGTAGGACTAGTCATACTTTACATCATAACTAAATTCATTGTATTAATATTACCAGCAACCCAGCCCGGTTTCTTATTCAGCTATTTCACACAAAACCTTAATATATTATAGAAAAAAAAAACTATTTAAATATAACAAAAATGACCTTAAACTATAAAATTATCTAATACACAACCCACAAAATTTTCCTCAAATTACTGTTACGAAATACATATATGTGCGAGTATCACGGAAAATGTAGCCACACAGAAAGTCCACTGCTTCTGTGTGGCGACCGTGCTTTACACGGCACGGAATAATCCCGACATGTTAACATATCTAACCACGAGCTCCACAATTCTCTTCTAATTTTTAAGGCACTATGAGTAAACAATATGTTTAGAGCTTGATAAACCCCTGTTGCTTAACTGACTTGCAATCCCTAATTCATTTCTCAACGACCGACTTTAACCCCTAAATGATATTTTTTAATGGTTCACACAGAAGGTAGGCCATTTAATTGGTCTTAATCTCAGTTTATTTCCCTAAGTACCGGGCCGTAGCGTGAAAGTATGAAATTAGTAGGGGTTAAAGTATGAAATTGCCTTCATGGTGTGATATTTTTAGACATGTTTGTAAGGTCTATGTTGTTGAACCTTCTGTTTGGAGTGAGGTGTATCGCCACAATTACACCAAGGTTAATCGTAAGCCGGAGGTCATCGGCGTGCCCTAAACTAATTATTACGTTAATTTACTTCACGCGCTTAGCGACGACACCCTCACTTTTGTAGGCTTTTCACTCAAACCTATTTTGTTCATAAGTACCTTCGCATCACTGCCTATCCCTCATTATGTACATAATGAGGATAGATAGATATACTCTTTATTGTACACCATAACAGAATTAAATGACGACTTAAATACTAAAGGGTGTTACAATGAACGGTCTTATCGCTAAAAGCGATCTTTAACAGGCAACCTTTGGATGGATTTGATTTTGATAGATTCCATTAATACCCAAAATCTAGACTTGATCGAGTATTGAATGCTTACCTATAGAGTGGTAAATAGTATAAATAATCATAATAATTCAGTGTATAACGTTCTCACGGCTGGGAAACAGGTCTCTTTATGTGAGGAAATGAGCTGTAATGCAGCACGCGAGTCTGTTGCAGGTAGGTGGATGTGTGGATGTCATATATCTTAGACTGGTCTTGGACTTTTGGTCTTAAGATATGCCAGTTTTGCCACGATCATTCCCTTCACTGATTTGAGAAAGCAATGGTACAGAATGGAATCAGGCGTTACTTTGCGGAAATCCATACCAAACTAATACTTTAGAAAATGAGGGGCGAAACAAGGGTCGAGTGTGGTTTGCTTGCATGTGGTATGACTTTATTGCATCCCTTTTACACGTATATATATTTGCGTCGGAAGGGCAGTGGTGCATACTACATGCAAGATTGACTATCTACTTCTTGTCGGAAATTAACACTATATACATATATGTATTTTTAACCCCTCAAGTGTCAACGGTACACCGTTTGTACATAACGTCACGGCTCGCATTGAACGATGTATTTTACGTTTATGTTGCAAGTAACACGATGTGGCTGTATCATTCGACTAATCGATTCATACTTGACCGGATTTAATAACATTTTAAAGGGAACACCACTAAAATGAACGAAAAAAAAATGTTTACAAAATGCCTCTGTGGTTTTTGTTGTGACGCCGCAGACTTTTTCGTTGTGTTATCAAATAGTTTTTATTACTTTTTATAGTGTCTAAGTGGAATAATTTGTGTTAACATTGCTTACACATTATTGTGTAATCGTGTGTTTTTTTTCGTGAATATGTGTTTTTTTGTGTGTATGACTTCGAATGTGAGTGAAAATTATAAAAGTGAAAACATATCACATCACTGCGAGATAAGATAAGAGATAATACACTGCTCTCTGCTATTTACTGGCCGGTTCGTGTATTGTTGGCAAGGGCTACTGGTGAGCATGTGGTCCAGGGTTACCTCGTCAGCAGCATTGACGGGGCTTGACATGGCCATTGCCTACCAGGGTTGCGGGAGTGTTCTAACGAGATACCGCGGTCCTGGAACTTAAGGGCAGTGAAGGAACAAGTCAGTAGAAGACTGACACTCCCTTCCACTCCAGCCAGAGCGGGAGGTGTCATTCACAGAACAGATAAGAGGTTAGAAAGGAAATAGTTCCTGATTTGTACGAGAACGTGTGTCGCCGCTTGTCTCCACTCTTTAGCTCCACTACAAGCAAGAGGCCCGTTACGTATGCGAATTACGCACACAAATAAATTACACACACTTAAATCGAGAGCTTGCAATAATGTTGTTAATGTTTGGAATTTCATAGTGGTCAGAATATTTTTATGTTTTTTTAATTGTAATTAAATGTTATTTTCGACTTACCGATGGAAAGATATACCGCCTCGCTCTATACTTGCGGTCTGACTTTTTGTTTTACAGATTATAATTGCACAACACGGCATTTTAAAGCAGAGCTCTGTGTTCCGAAGTAATCCGAAGCGCACTAAACGCGGTGAATGAATTAATCAGTCGAGCTATGATTAAATGTGTAATCATAAATGTGGCGCGCTCGCCACGCCCACATTACCATTCCAACCTTATTCATCTATTCCGTGGTGTCATTAGATGATTTTCCACCCGAAAATAAAAGGGTTACCTCGTCGCTAGTGGGGTCGAGGCTCTGCTTGTAGCGCGCGCGGGGCTGCCAGCGCTCGTACTGCGACTGCAGCGCGTGCCCGATGCTCTCCAGCGCCTTGGTGGGCGACAGCGACTGAGGGTCTGCGGGACAAGACACACAATCATAATAACTATACCGATTCACTCTTTAACAATGTTACTTAATATCTAGTGTTAGTAGAGGAACTCCTGACCAAATAATAAGAATGGCACGGGATGATCTTTAAGGCTAACCCACGCTCGCCGAAGTCAGTCCCACGTGACGCCGTTGGTGCCAACTGTCCTTTGTCAGTTGTCACGGGTAGTCAGAAGCCTGAGAACTAGGCCGAGCTTAGCGGAAGTTAGCGACAGTACAAACTGCTCCGTCGTCATCTATCGTTCTCTCTCCGCGCCGCTCGTGTCGTGCCCGCAGGCTAGGGCATGTTAAGATAACTATTATCTTCTACATGTGCAGCCTATGAACTAGATATAGGTACGCAAAGATCTCATGTAAATGGCTTCTTCGTAACCATGAGAAAGAGGTGTTCTTCTCTAGTGCGCATGGTACGGGCCAGCTCTTAAGTATCAGGAACATGATAAATAATAGACTGGACTGCGCATGCATGGCTCGTTGTTGTGCCGTCTTGCATGGGATGAAGCAGCGGTACTGCATACTCATTGTAATAATTATATCCTCTATTACGTATAAACAAATGTTACAAACATAGTTTTTTAAGTACATCCTACTAACTTATTTTTCATCATAGTCATAGTTCATACTGAATAAATAAATATTAGGTTTAAAGAAATATTCTATTTTAAGGCCGTCTTACATCCAATACAGTTCTTGATTCACGTATTTTTATGAAATAACAAAAGACATCCGATGCTGTGGTTACGAATAGCCGCGGTCTTTTAAATACGCGTGTTTTGAGAATTATTTAAAGTAAGTATTTAAGAAATATTGTAGTACGGTGTTCAGGTTACAGGTAATTCAAAAATTTAAACGAAAGTAATACAGATTAATGACGTCTGAAATAACATTGTATCACTCAGATGCTCTGAGGTTATCATTGACAACTGCACTCATTATAATTCTCTCAGAGAACTGATTTTATCCATGCATCTACCTACAACTTACAATATTTAGGTACTATTGCGAAATGCAAAATGCAGGAAGCTGGTCAATAAAGCAACGCTTGGGAGAAGCCTATGTCGAGCAGCAGTCGTCTTTCGGCTGACTTTAAAAAATAAATGACCACCGTAAGTGGCGGTTCCGGACACGGCCTTAACATTTCTTTTTTTATTGATAACAGGCTCGCGTTTGACCACCATCTCACCTGATGGTAAGTGATGATGTGGTCGAAGATGGAGCACGCTTGCCTAGAAGTAACCTATTCACTCTTGACTTAAAGACTCCCAGGTTATAGCGATCAGGAAACACAGACTCCGGCAGGGAATTCCACTCCCTAGCCGTACGCGCAATGAAAGTATTCCCAAAACGTTTTGTGCGTATGGGTGGGATGTCCACCATGCCACCATGTAACGATGGCGCATCGCCGTTTCTGTTGTCTAGTCCGACGATAGAACGGACTATTATTTATTCTTTAAATATCTCTGAACAAACATACATACATAATCAGACTATTAAGTTCCCGCTGCTGGCTGGCATACCGGACTCCTCTGAGAGGAATGAATAGCCCGGGTTTGTGAAACCACGTATCGTCGAATTTTCAGTTCTAGGATATACCGGTTTCCTCACGATGGTTTCGTTCAACGATCATTTAAATTACCCAAAATAATGTGCTTGACTGGGTTCGAACTCACGACCTACAACTCGTAAGCACTGGGTCACCACTGTATTAAAAAACCCAGACTATACATCTTTTGAAGTCTGTTAAAAACAGTTTTTCCTACATAATCTAAAAATACACATTATAATTATTAGTATATGTATAGGTAAATGTGTGCTACAATGTACGCGCTACGCAATAACGTCGGCGCTACGATCAGCTGTTTGCTATAATGTCTGGCGTTTGACCTCAAAACGTTCCACAGAGCTGAGTCATCACTTAACGGAAGCCTGCCCGGTATTCACCATACGAATTTTCGCACTGCTAAAATGTCAAATAATTATGAAACTTTATCTCCAACATTTGCATGCCCGCAGTTTCGCTCCCGTGAAAAAAATATCCTTATTTTTTCCAAGGTCTTATCTTTCTCTGTACCAAATTTTATCAAAAATCGGTTAAGTGCTTTAGATGTGTGTTGTGTACGGGGGGTGTCGAAGTTGATTATGTAAGTAGTCTTCAATTTAGGAGGAGGGATTCTCACGCTTATCACTGGAGACTTAACTGAAGAGCACGCGAAAATCGCGATAAAGTATTGAAGTGTATCTATATTATTACTAGTACTCACGCGGGGCTTCGCTCCCGTGGATTCTATCACGGTAAAAACATAACTATCCTTTTTTGCAGTCGCGTAAAAAGTAGCCTATAACCTTCCTCAAGCTTCCATACCAAATTGCATCCAAATCCACCCAGTACTTTCGACGATTAGCGCGTTCAAGCAAACAAACAAACAAACAAACTTTTCCGCTTTATAATATTAGTATAGATAAACAAAACATGTTACTTCAAAATATCAAACTCAGCGATCTGGGAAATGGGGCATCGACATTGAAGTGTTATTTAGGCACACGGAACAAAACGTTAATAAAATAATGATGTCACCAAAACTTCACAATCATATTAGGTTGGTGGAGCTAGGTGGACGAACCTATGGCACGCGTTATGTAGTTTTACACGCGATCACCAACGTGGGAATCGTTTACTGCCGGAATTTTAGAAAAATGGCACAGGATAGGTACCTACACATACTTTTACTTACTAAGCTAGGCTAGACTCCCTCATTTGGTCGCAAATGATGCGGTCATGAGGTTTTGTATTCGATTTGAGAATTAAGCAATAATAAAATCATATCCGGCTTATGGCACACAACTCGCTCCTAACATATGATATTGCTTCAACATTCCTAGTAGAATAAAGGTAAACAAGTGGCCCTTTGGCTCAACATTCAGGGTATTCAGACATCGTCGTGTTAAAGTAGACTAAACGAATGTTAATTCTGTAGGTCTTCAGAAGGGAATGTCAGACTTTTACGGACTAATAACCACTCAGTTCCTTCAGTTACCTTTGCGTCCGGGACCGCGGTACCTCATTAAAACATTTCCGCAACCCCAGGAACAGGCAGCTCATTAATTTATTGCAGTTTACACTCGTGCTAGTTTCTATAGACTGCTTCTATTGATCGCAAGTGCTGCAGTCATGAGATCTTGGGTTGGATTCCCAAGTCAAGCAATATACTGTTTTGCCATACCTCAGGAGCGAGATTCGTGACTGGCTGGCACATGACTCGTTACCTGCACTGGACTTCAATATTCCTGGCTGAATATTGGTATATGTTCCAAATATTATCACCCGATTTGCCAATAAAAATAGAAGAATTCCATTTGCTTTATAATGTGTGCAAAAAAATTCGTATTGTGCAATAAAGAAAACTCATTTACTCGACATATTTTACTGTTAGTGACGCCCCCCCAAATTCCAGGCTGCGACCGTGCCTGATAGGTACTATGAGTGCCATTCTAATTATTCGAGAAAAACAGGCATTACGTTTAAGTAGATTTAACAAAATTTAAGCAACATCTACAGGTTAAGAGTTTTCTTTAAAAGGAAACCTGTAACTACTAGGAATGTTGGTAGATTCACATTACTAGTAATCTTGTTAACCCCTTCAACTAAGCTAAATGTTTGGAGTGGATTCACGGCAATCGTGTCATGATAAGGAGAGTTCGAATCCGCGACATCTCGGCACAGATTACTAAATAGTTACTTCGTAACAGATACATCACTCTGATACAAAAGCGAAAATACCTACGCTATAATAGCCTATATAATCTTAATAATAATATCAGCTGTTTGCAGCGAGAAGAAATGTATCATAAGTACGCACACAGAGAGTTAAGATTGTTTTGCCCGCCGCGGGACCTACGTCATCGAGTGAATGTCCTAGGGTTATATAGTAGTAGTGTGTTAGGGTTAAATGATGATATCTATATATATAAAAGAAAGTCGTGTTAGTTACACTATTTATAACTCGAGAACGGCTGAACCGATTTGGCTGAAAATTGGTAGGGAGGTAGCTTAAAACCAGGAGACGGATATAGGATATTTTTTATCCCGGAATTCCCACGGGATCGGGATTTAAGCGGGAAAACGAAGCGAACGAAAAAGGGGGCGAACGAAGAAGAAATGGAGAGTAGGGTAGGGGTAGGGTTGGTGTAGTGTAGGGGTAGGGTAGGGTAGGGTAGGGGTAGGGTAGGGGTAGGGTAGGGGTAGGGTAGGGGTAGGGTGGGGGTTGGGTAGGGGTAGGGTAGTGGTAGGGTAGGGTAGGGGTAGGGTAGGGTTAAGGTAGGGGTAGGGTAGGGTAGGGGTAGGGTAGGGTTGGGATATGGTTGGGGTATGGTAGGGGTAGGGTAGGGGTAGGGTAGGGTCAGGGTAGGGTAGGGGTAGGGTAGGGTTGGGGTATGGTAGGGAGAGGGTAGGGATAGGGTAGGGTTAGGGTGGGGTAGGGTGGGGTAGGGTTAGGGGTAGGGTAGGTGTAGGGTAGGGTAGGGTTAGGGTAGGGGTAGGGTAAGGGTAGGGTAGGGGTAGGGTAGGGGTAGGGTAGTGGTAGGGTAGGGGTAGGGTAGGGGTAGGGTAGTGGTAGGGTAGGGTAGGGGTAGGGTAGGGTTAAGGTAGGGGTAGGGTAGGGTAGGGTTAAGGTAGGGGTAGGGTAGGGTAGGGGTAGGGTAGGGTCAGGGTAGGGTAGGGGTAGGGTAGGGTTGGGGTATGGTAGGTAGAGGGTAGGGATAGGGTAGGGGTAGGGTGGGGTTGGGTTAGGGGTAGGGTAGGGGTAGGGTAGGGTAGGGTTAGGGTAGGGGTAGGGTAAGGGTAGGGTACGGTAGGGGTAGGGTAGTGGTAGGGTAGGGGTAGGGTAGGGGTAGGGTAGGGGTAGGGTAGGGGTAGGGTATGGGTAGGGTAGGGGTAGGGTAGGGGTAGGGTAGGGGTAGGGTAGGGGTAGGGTAGGGGTAGGGTAGGGGTAGGGTAGGGTAGGGGTAGGATAGGGGTAGGGTATCGGTTGGGTAGGGGTAAGATACCACGCGAACGAAGTCGTGGCGGGTCAGCTAGTTGGTAATAAAACGAATATAGAAAATAGTACATTGTTCACCGAGAGGAGAAAGTGACCGATTACCGTCGAGAGTGTCGTTTGAAGCCCGAGCCGTAGGCGAGGGCTTTAAAACACCCGAGATCGGGAATCGCACTTTCTCTCGAGTGATACATAGTGCTTTATACTACACCTACGAGGAAAATAAAAAACTAAATCTTTACTAATTGAAATTTATATTGAAATTGTTGCAGTTAGTGAAGCTTAATGTAACACTGTTTTCACAAATGGCGCCAATGGCGTCTGCAATTTTCACATGTTCTTTTTTCAAATTGTTTATCCTGCCGCCGCAGGGTCGCACTGCCAGCCCGACACCATCCAACACACAGCTAGTGGCCAGTGTCATTTTGCGAACTTGGAGATAAAAACTCACTGTAAAAACTTTTTGGCTTTTGATATTTAGGTTACCGGCGCATAGTCTTACCCAAAATTAAAAAAGAAAAACCACGTAAGAAATGGATTTTCATACACTTTTCTCTCCCGCTCAGATGCGTTTTATCCCCGCATATTTGTTCGATATGCAATGACGTACTTTGATAAAGTATCAAGGTACTTTCCAAGCAGGTGTAGTATAAACAATGTTACAAAATATAGTAGTACTGTGTAAACTTAACTGGCAACACTGTTGAGAATTGGCCACACCATACCCCTTCTAATAACCGCGGGTGGTGTATTAAGGCGGGTGACAGCCAAGACTCGGGCATTCGTTCGCTGGCAGTCGATTCAATTTCTAATAGTGTAACCTCTGTCCAATTGACCGTTGAAAAGTCTAAAATTGTGAAATACTGAAACTGTTGTAACTTACTGTATACGAATTTGCGATAAACTGATTTGATACCGAAGTTGTTATATGGTGATAAAGAGATTAATATACGTATATTATCCTGAAACTGCCGTTTTACTGAGTTGATCTTACAACTCAGAAGTGGGATTACGATAACGAGGTAAGATAAAAACTTTTTTGCAAAAAATAAAACCGACTTCCATATCAAAACACTACAAAGCCAAAAATAATTTTAATTTCGGTAGTCGGTGTTATTGGTTTTGTATTTTCTTTTTTTTTCACACCGCCTTCCGAAATTAAAATTATTTTTGGCTTTGTAGTGTTTTGATATGGAAGTCGGTTTTATTTTTTGCAAAAAAGTTTTTATTTTCGTGCTTTTTAGTGGGTCAGTGAATTTTCCAAATCGGTTCGTACCATGGACCATTTGGGAAGTATACCCTTTCTAACAAGATCAGAATTTTTCAAATCGGTTGGCAAACGACGGAGTTATGCGTGGACACACATAAAAAAAAAAAAAAAAAAAAAAAAAAAAAAATACAAACATCCGAATTGAGAACCTCCTCCTTTTTTAGAAGTCGGTTAAAAATAAGTTATTTCTTTTTTCATTGTTTGATACTTGTTGTCGTCCACGTGCCCACATATATTTAAAATTGCAAAGGTGATTGTAGGGTATTGTAGGGTAGGACTGTAAGAGTGAGATTTGTCAACATTTGGTCAGGGCACTCCCTGACAATGTTGATAAAGAGCTTGTGTCTTCTACGATCACAACAACAATTGGCCGAGGCACTCCCCGGTATTGCAGCTGTGTGGTTAGAATTATAGTCACATATGTACTTGACAATGTTATTGTTAGCACTTGGTCAGGGCACTCCCTGACAGTGTTCGCATAATATTGACTTGCAATAAGGTCATGATCGTAGCGACATTTGGCCAGGGTACCCCCTGGTAATGCAGTTACGTGAAAGAACTATTCGTATTGAAATTTTATTTCTTATTTTCGCTCATAGAAACTACAGGCTTTTATTTAACAATTACAGCGCTCTTTATTTATTTGTTTAAACTTTATGTACAATAGTGGTACATGGGTGAACTTAATGTAACAAAAACAATATAGTAAAATATAAATATTAACTACGTTCAGCATTATGACGAATATGGCGCTTCTTGTCAAGTGTCCACTAATTCTGTGTATTTATTAGCTAATACCCACCAATTGTTTTCTTTTCTCTCTTGTTTTATATTTGAAGGTTATTTTGCAAATAGTCTTTTGATTGTTGAATAAAGTTGAATTTTATTAAGTTTCTCATGTAAGTAATTCCATAATATACATATATAATACCATTGTAATTCTTTTGAGAAATAAACATCTTTAACCGTAAAATAAATATCATTATCGAAAGAATATACCTACAAATAATAAATATATAATAGAATACATATATTTGCCAACAACATTATCCAAAATAATTCTCAGTGATGAGAGTAGGTGACAGCAATTGGTTAGGGCACCCCCTAACTATGTCAATGATCCCTCGTGCTTGGTAAATTTGCACGCAAATTTGAGCTGAGCTTCAGCTTCAACATCAACCAATTAAAAGGGAATGATGCGTTTTCTTTTCTCTCCGTCAGTATACCAATGACACCAGGGGGCCTAGACAAAATCCATTTTCTGTTAAGCGTTAACGCCTACGGAAAAATTAAATTGTATGGAGTTGACATTTGCTAACCACATGTCACGTGATTGTCACGTGTTAGTAAATGTCAACTCCATACAATTAATTTTTCCGTTGGCGTTAACGCTTACAGAAAATGGATTTTGTCTAGGCCCGCTGAGCGTTTACGTACACCGTCGCGTTGCCGGGATGGCAGCTGCGAGGCTGATGACCAATGCAGTAAGCGCAATCGGAGCAAGCACCGGCGCAGCATTTCTTCGAAACGTCGCACTAAGCGACGTGACCGAAGCGACAGCAGTGACGAGAACCCCGGCGAGGAACGAAACAGGCGCAGAAGGGAGCGCCGCAGCGTACGAACGAGGGAGTCACGTAGTCGCAGCCCGAGCCGAGCACGAGACCGCGATCGCCGCGACAGCCGACTCAACAGCGAGCGTCGGAGCGACCGGCATCAGAAAAGTGGTAGAGCGAAGCCTAGCTCTGATCGTGACGGCGAGACATGTGAAGCGAAACGAAGTAGATGTGATGTAAGCAATCAAAATACTACTTTATTAATTGAGTTATTCTTAGATATTATGAAGTCTTCGAAATTCAGTTCGAGTGAGGGGTTTTCGTCTTTAAGCCAGGTTATACCTGAATTTGATCCCATGATTAAAGAGCAAACTATTAGTGCCTGGATTTCTAAAATCGAAGAATGTAGACAAATTTATGAGTGGTCGGAAAAACAGGTCATACATTATGCTCTACCTAAGCTCATGGGCATCGCCAAGACGTGGTATCAAAGTTTACCTACTCTTTTGCATTCTTGGGAAGAGTGGAAAGCTAAATTAATAGAGACATTTCCGTCTAGTCAAAACTATGGAGAGTTACTTACAGAGATGTTAAATAAGAAGCTACGGTTTGGCGAGTCCCCTGAGTTATACTATAACTCCAAAATTAACTTACTCAATCGTTGCAATATTCGTGGCAAAAATGCTGTAGATTGCATAGTCTATGGGATAGATGACCGAGGTATAAGGTTAGGTGCCCAAGCAGCGCAGTTTTCAGAGCCAGAACAGTTATTAAAATTTCTTAAAAATGTAAAACCGGGAACTCCTAGGGAACCAGATAGGTCGGTTAAAGATAAAGACAAAGGCTCTTCTATTCACACGAATACAAAGGGAACTAACAAGATGAACAATTCACAGGAGAGAGTCATCGTTTGCTTTAATTGTAATCAGCCTGGGCATCCCAGTCATAAATGTAATAAGCCTATGATAAGATGTACTCGCTGTAAATTTTTAGGACATTTGGCCAATGAATGCCCTAGAGCGGATATACCCCAAAGAAATGACAAGGAAAAGTCTGTCCTTAATATTTCTAGTCAGGATTAGCTAGTTTCTTCAGAAGATTCGTCGAAGGATTTGCTCTAATAGCTAGACCCTTAACATCCCTTTTGAAGAAGAATACGCCTTGGAGATGGAGTAATGTAGAAAACGAGGCATTTATAGGAATTAAGGAACGTTTAACTAATAGACCTATCCTCGCTCTACATGACAGGAACTCGGAAACCCAGTTGCACACCGATGCAAGTAAGCTCGGTATGGCAGGAATTCTTCTTCAGAGGGATAAAGAAGGGGGGGGGGGTTATGGAGAGCAGTAGCCTACTTTAGCCGCCAAACGACGTTCGATGAGTAAAAACTCCACTCGTTTGAGCTAGAAACATTAGCAGTGACAGCTTCTTTGAGTAAAAGTCATTGTTCGATTTTGGCCTATATAACCGATGTAAATATAAATTACATGATAATTTTCATTTCTTTTTATACTGCTTGAAACATATTTTAGTATTCCACGGACACTTGAAATAAATAGATTCAAAATAAAAAGTTGGGTCACAATTAAAGAATGCGTGGTGCCGTAAAAAAAAAATGTCTATTGGCCAGATAGTGTTGCCGATTTACGGGATTTTTCCCTGATTTCAGGAAATACAGACGGTTGTCTGGATTAAATCAGAAATTGATAAAATTCGGACTATTTCGAGTATTTTCTTTTATTTTATTTTATTTTATAACCTAGGAGTCTTTAAGTCAAGAGTGAATAGGTTACTTTTAGGTAAGCGTGCTCCATCTTCGACCACATCATCACTTACCATCAGGTGAGATGGTGGTCAAACGCGAACCTATTCTAAATAAAAAAAATAAAAAAAAAAATTTTCAACGTATAGATAGAAATAAAACTAATAATAAAATATTGAATAGGTTACGTTATTAATTTAACCCTAGTAAATAATATATAATCGTCAAAAAATTGAGAAAGGGAAATCCCCCTTGGCTTCTTCAGTCTGACGCTTTGTCTCATTCACCTAGTGAAGCTCACATTCGTTTGTTCAATTGACTGATTATTTCTGAAATAGAGTTGATCACATATAGGTACATAATAATATGAATTCAATAAATCAAATAGGCACTGTATCCTATTATTGACAATAAATAAATTATTATAAAAAAAAAAATGTTGAACACTTTATTCATCTAAATACCTGAATTGACTAGCTGGACAAGAAAATGTATTCCATAATCTTTTTTATCTGAAATAAGGAGTTTCTGGCATGGCATTCGGGTATTATAGCTTTTCGTAATTGGTGTGCTTATATTTCATTTTGTTTCGATTTTTATTGCAAAGCTCTTTTCTTAGCGATTTTCTATGCGTTTTATGGTTTTATTCTAACAAATTTGGCACCAGTTAGGAGTATAAAATCTTCAGAAATTATAAAGGTAATTAAGAGTTTAATCGGTAATTTTGGAACCCCTACTTGTCTTATCACGGATAGAGGTACTTGCTTCACGAGTAAAAAGTTCAAGGCATTTACTCAATCTCTTGGCGTTAAGCACATACTTAACGCGGTGTCAACATCCCGAGCAAATAGACAGGTTGAACGGTCAAATAGGCATAATACTGGCCTCTTTAGGAACGATGACTCACGGCAAGGTTCCTCGAACATGAGATCAGTACCTTCCCGATGTTCAGTTAGGTATCAATACTACAATACACGATATCACTAAGAAGTCGCCTTGTGAACTATTATTTGGGCGTAGGGTAACCAGTGGCGGTACCTTCATATAAGCCCAAAAGCCTGCATTAATGCCTTACTAAAAAATGCTCGATAGAGAATCAATGTCAAACCCGAACTATTTAAAAGTTCGCGCGCTTAATTCTTATCAAAATAACACAATGTATCTACTGCCTGCTACACTACTACACATCGCGATTGTTCGCGCGCAGAGTTTCGCATTTGTAGCATCTAATGATCTACATATTGCTATCTCGCTTACACGCACCGGCTTTTACCGGGCTTTCAAATACTATATCTGTCACTTTCGCACTTATAGCGATGTGCCGTATAACGAGTTAGGCCTTGTGCATAGAACAAATCGATCACTATGGTAGATTTAAGCAGGGCTTTTAGTATGAAGTTGCATGCGTATGCGTGACCTTGTCAGCTTGCCAACTCTGCAGTGTTGCCGTTTTAGCCACACGTTGAAAGATCTTGGAGATTTTTAACGAGTTTGGAAACTTTTTTAACATTTAGCAACAATAAAAACTAGCGACTTTTAAAATAACGAAATTAAATACAGTCAAAACCGTTTACAACAACATCATTTAGAACAACATACCGGTTATATAGACCAAAATCATAGGTACAAAATACTTTGTACCTTGAAAACATCACCGGTTATTACTACTATCGGTTTTTACAACCAAATATGAGTGGTCCCTTGGATGTTGTTATAACAGATTTTGACTGTATTCAAGCAATATCTTAAAAATAAAAAAAAATTTAGCTAGTGTTTTCATATACCTGGCGACTTTTTTTTTGCCTAAATGACAACACTGAGTAGTTCCCGACATCCGAGAGTGCAACTAACTTCAGTTTCATTTGCTTGAGTGGGAAAAGGTTTTGTTGTTAAAGTTTTTTGTTTGTTTTCTAAGATTTCCTCAGTGATACAATTGTTTTGGTGATTTACCTACAACAATGGAGGTAATTGTACCTTGTGAGGATTTAAAATGCGTTCAAGTTTTGATTGGCGAAGATAAGGTAAAATCTTTAAACTTTGCTCAGAAAAAACAGTTAATTTCTTCATTAAAACCGACGCCTAATCTGTGTATTTCTCAGACTAGTAAATCGCATAAACGAAAATTTAATAGATCAGTGTAGAAAACTAGTTGTAACACGTTGCAAAATAACTCGGCTCCTCGTTTGAGACGCAACGTACGCTGTGCAAAAACGGAATACAGACGACTTTTTGTAGAAGTAATTGATAACATTAATACCGAAATTACTGACCGATATTCTGAAATTTATAAATTAAAGTTTTCCAACTGCTCAACAACAAAAAATTTGACAATTATCACTCACATTTTCCTACAGAGGAATTAGATTCATTATTTGACATTTATGCAAACTATTTCGACAAACAAACATTAAAAAGCCAATTGATTTGCTTGTATTCTAGTCCTGATCTGAAAGATCGTAATGTTTTCGAATTAATTGATTTCATTAATGAGAATAACCTCGAAGATGCCTTTCCCGAGCTGTTAAAGTTAGCGTATCTTGTTGTAACTATTCCGGCTACAAGTTCTTCCGCGGAACGTGCTTTTTCGTCTCTTAAACGTATCCATGGCAGGGTCTTTTGAATGAAGTAATTTCTGATACCGGTGATGGACTAGTACAAGGTAGTATAGAAGAAGTTAGGGCAGACGCCAGCTGCTTGATGCAAAAACAAAATGATAGCCATAGCTCAGACAGCGAGTGTGGTAATGACGGTTTTACCGACCATATTAAGAACCCAGTCGAAACCCCCTCTCTCGACACCAACACTTAGACTATAAGTTACTAAAACATAAGTGAAAAGTCCATGTGTGTACCGTGACCAGGAAATGATTCATGTTCAAGTTATCGCATGGCATGATTGACAGGTTGTCTATTGTGGGCATGATTGGCGCAATGATGTGCCGCCTAAGGATAAATCAATAGACAACCTGGAGTGATGTTTGGGACTATTTATTGTGGGCATGACGTGCACATGATGTGCCGCCCAAGGAGAAGCAATAAATGGCTCTAGTGATCTTGATTTGGACCGCTTATTGTGGGCATGACGTGCACATGATGTGCCGCCCAGGGAGAAGCAGTAAGTGGTCCTAGTGATTTTGATTTGAATCGTTTATTGTGGGCATGACGTGCACATGACGTGCCGCCCAAGGAGAAGCAATAAATGGTTCTAGTAATCTTGATTTGGACCGCTTATTGTGGGCATGACGTGCACATGATGTGCCGCCCAGGGAGAAGCAGTAAGTGGTCCTAGTGATTTTGATTTGAATCGTTTATTGTGGGCATGACGTGCACATGACGTGCCGCCCAAGGAGAAGCAATAAATGGTTCTAGTAATCTTGATTTGGACCGCTTATTGTGGGCATGACGTGCACATGATGTGCCGCCCAGGGAGAAGCAGTAAGTGGTCCTAGTGATTTTGATTTGAATCGTTTATTGTGGGCATGACGTGCACATGACGTGCCGCCCAAGGAGAAGCAATAAATGGCTATAGTGATCTTGATTTGGACCGCTTATTGTGGGCATGACGTGCACATGATGTGCCGCCCAGGGAGAAGCAGTAAGTGGTCCTAGTGATTTTGATTTGAATCGTTTATTGTGGGCATGACGTGCACATGACGTGCCGCCCAAGGAGAAGCAATAAATGGCTATAGTGATCTTGATTTGGACCGCTTATTGTGGGCATGACGTGCACATGATGTGCCGCCCAAGGAGAAGCAATAAGCGGATGTAGTGATTTCTAGTCTTTGGTGTAGGTTGTCTGTTGCGGATATGGCGTGCACAATGATGTGCCGCTCAAGGAAACCAATACACAATATTTTATGATATAAGCAGTAGTAAAATCTTGACTATTTTAATATGGTTACAAAATGAATCAATACGTCTCATAGCGAAATATTAAGATTACCTGATTAGTTGAATTAATAAAAATTGAATAGAGAATAAGTTCTTGCTTTCTAGACTATTTTTGCAGGCACAATGATGCGCCTAAAACAGTAGTGTACTAAAACTAACTTAAATTATGGTTTCGACAGTTGTGTGTACTTTAACTCATAATAATAATTATGTCATTAAAACATATGGTGAATTTGTAAGTTCGTTGTTTTGTATAACTAAAATTGAAATTGATTATTTACTACAGATAATATATGTAAATAAAAAGATGATTCACAGAAGCCACATAAAATATAGACATGTATATGAAGACTAAAATAGTTAAGTATTTACTATCCAGATAAACTGTATTTCCTACATTGTAGTTGCAAAATTATTAAAACAACGAAGGCACTCGTTGGCGAGCGGATGGCCGAGCTGTTACAAAATATAGTAGTACTGTGTAAACTTAACTGGCAACACTGTTAAGAATTGGCCACACCATACCCCTTCTAATAACCGCGGGTGGTGTATTAAGGCGGGTGACAGCCAAGACTCGGGCATTCGTTCGCTGGCAGTCGATTCAATTTCTAATAGTGTAACCTCTGTCCAATTGACCGTTGAAAAGTCTAAAATTGTGAAGTACTGAAACTGTTGTAACTTACTGTATACGAATTTGCGATAAACTGATTTGATACCGAAGTTGTTATATGGTGATAAAGAGATTAATATACGTATATTATCCTGAAACTGCCGTTTTACTGAGTTGATCTTACAACAATTATTTTTTATTTGTTGATCGAATATTTTTCAGTTTAATAAAATGATAGATGCATTTTTCCTTCCTTGAATTCCCGATTATTAAATTTTAGTGTCGAGAATATCCGAAACCGCGTAAATAATTTTAATAAAATTCCGCGCAAATAAATAATCAAAAGGGAAACAGGACCAAAGCGGAGGAAAATCAATTGTTTTTAGGTCGATCCATTATGACGTTGTCAAAATTATTTAAAAAGGCTCAGGCAGGCGTGCGGCAGCCCGCTGTCGGATGTATCGACTTAACAACTATAATATTTATGTATTTTTATTCTTTGTTTGTTTCAGTCCTGTACTAACCCAACAAGTTCAACTGTACCAATTGAAGAAACAGAGACTATCGTTCCTGTTCTGATTTTAACTTTTTTCTTTTCTAAATCCAGAATGGATTTAGAAAAGAAAATCTCAAAAGTCTCTAATCATTAATCACACACACTTGTTTTTCCAATTTACTTTAGACATTGGCAGAATAGTCGACATTGGCTCCACTTGCCATTAACCAAAAATATAATAGAATAGAATAGACGATACGCGAAGCGGTAGGCACATAACGCATAGCCTTGAGCGAGTCACGGACGCCTGGATCTCGGTCACAAGTCTTAAACCTTAGCCTTAGCCTATTGACGCAATTAGGTATACTTAGGTAGTAACTTAGTATTGCATCACAGTAACACTTTTAATATGCGCAGTACGACTAGGGACCGAAATAGGTAGGCATCGTGTTCGCGCGCCATGTCAGCGTGTGATTCATTCACAACGCTCGGACCGCAGGCGGCGTCAATGGTGAATCACGCGGCGCATTTCAGCTGATCATTATTTACCGCCATTTTTACGTGCATTGCAATCTACTACTACGCAATATGACTAAAAATAAACAAACGATTCTTTTAGATACATTCGGAATAAAGAACCTCAAATGCTTTAAATCAAAAGCTGAACATTAAGAAAACATTGAAATTTAAAAAGACTTGGTCTCATACCAATCCAGCACTCAAGTCGAGCACATGGCTGTGTCTTCACCACATCGGGGGGGTCCACTCCCACATTGAGGCACAGGACCAGCGCCACGCAGTGTGTCTTGTACTGAAAAATAAAAACAAAGGATATTATTTGTTTTTAGGCTTATATGGAAAACGGAACCTATAGAGAAAATTTCTCTGAATTTACCAAACTGACACAGTTAAAATATTAAGTTTTGTACCTTAAGAAATATATTTTTTAAATAACACAGGCGCACATTTGGGTCCAACAAAATCAGAATTTAATATTTTGAAATTTTCCAAAAAAGAAAAACATTTTTGTATTTTTTTTTCCAAAAAACAAAAAGAGTTATTACTCAAATGTGTTTTTTTTAAACCAAAATTTATGAAATTTTACACATGAATTATTCTGAATTTCTGAATACTATGAAAATGGTTTAAAAATAAAATGATAGTAAATTGTTGCTTAAATCGGCATGTGCTGTTTTTATCATAGGATAGGTCATTTACTATCTCACATGATTGTAAGCAACAATATGATACCTAGTAAAATTTTGAAATTTATTATGGTACCTAAAATGTATCATAATCATAACAAAATTGTGTACTATACTAATATTATAAAGAGGAAAGTTTTTTGTTTGTCTCTTTGTTTGTATGCAACAGGCTCTGACTCTACTGGACCAATTTGAACAACGTTTTCACCAATAAAAAAAGCAGAAAGCTACTTTATGGGAATGAAACATATGCTATAATTTATTTTGAAAAACAATAAAGATCCTTAAGGAAATTGCAATAATGTAACCCAAGCAGCAAAATCTTGCATATAAAAATTCATTATCTGGCTTTTATTGAGAAAACTATTCATGGTACACAAAAATGATTTACTACAATGTGATAGTTGACATTCTGGAAAAACAGCTACTTTTCATCCCGGAATTCGTGGGAAAACCCTCTCACGTGAACGAAGTTGTAGGCAGAAGCCAGTAATCTTTAACTGTTGACCTGTAACACAGGTTCTCGTTGAAACCCACTTTAGGCACCAGTCTCTCACAAAGTCAAACCCCTACTTTAGTTTAGTGTAAGTTTTAGCTAAGTTACTTTGTATGGAGAAAATTAAACATCTTATAATATAAATATCACAAGCTTTTGAGTTTAAGAAGGATTGGACCATATTTCGTATGGGCCCAGCGTGGGTTGGTGGATACCTAAAACAACAGATTTGACAAAATAAGATTGTTCATGGCAGTTGTAATTTGCACACTAACTACTAAGCCACATAATGTGATTCATAGAAGTTTAATAATAATATGTTATCACTAAAAACAAAGGTATTTATAGAAGTAAGTTTTGGTGCCCAATAATATCTGCCCCTCTCCCTTTTAAAACAGAAAGTATTTAAGGTTGAAAATTGCCCCACACTAGGAATTTACATCTATCTTTTAAACCCTAAGCATTTGGCTAAGCCAACATGAATACTCTATTCTAGAATAAAAAGTATCCCATGACATCCTGATAGAATACAGGTGTCATCAGTGTAGTATGTTCCTCGACTGTGTGTTCCAATTAGTTAGGGTCTGTCTTCCTGGTAAGTGCAAAATAAAAATAATGTGTTCAGTTATTCCAGAAATTACCTTTTACAAACTTAAACAATTAAGACTTAAGAATGTTCACTAGGTATGTACCAGTGGCGAAAGCTCCATACAACTCGACCCTACGGCTTCCCTTTTGAAATATGGCAAGTATTAGTCTATTATTTTATTTATGAATATATAAATAGTAATCTATTATTTTCAATTAAGCAAATAATTATTTACGAAGTTACAAGATTTCGATTTCCGCTTCGAAGTCAGCCACAGGGCCACAGTTACTGGAATTCACGCATCACAATTGAGCAAGGTAAGCATTTTTTGGTCCAGCTTCCCTTTTATGAAAATCCACCCTTTGCCACTGGTATGTACTAATATTTAAGGCAAAAATTATGTCCTACCCATTTTAACCAAAATTATATAGATCAAGGAGTATGAAATTTGGCCCAGTTAGCATTTTTATATGATAGGAATCTCTTTCAAAATAATATAAATAATGGTTGAGTTTCAAGCAATAGTTGACTAGGTTTTAATAAATAAGCTTTAAATTTTATCAACAATCTGTTGCTTACAAAGCTAAACCATACCACCACCAGCTTACCATAGAATAAGCAATATTGTTAAATAGGTGTGTTTCAATTTTGGTGTACAATAAAGTGTATTCTATCTAAACTCATAGAAACCATATTTTCTCTAAGATATAATAAACAAATTTCTATAAGACCTGCTCAAATCTAGATACAGGCATTTAACATATACAAATAATCAATCAGATTAAAATCATATTGCTTCTGTATTACAGTAATATTGTAACATATCATATATACTATGCCTTACGAGTTTGTTTTGGTGTTTCTTCAGTCAAATATACAGGGTTATTGGAAATACGTCCCAATCCTGTTAAGGGCATGTAGATGAGGTCATTAACTAATAAATCATCCCCAAGGTTCCAGGCCCAAAGTATACCATTATCGAGAAGAAAAAAAATTAATATTAAAATAATATAGGACTCTATCTTTTTTGAAAATTTATAAAAAAAAACGAAAACACTTTTTAGCATTCTTATGTATTAAGTAGCTAAAGAATTAAGTTGCACATAATAAAAGAACATAAAACAATTAAAAACCTCCATACTTTTGAAAAAAGAGATACAATACTTATTTTATTTTTATGATTTTTGCAATGTCTTATGAAATAAATATTTTTTTTCTCCTAAAAATCACTAATCTTTGACGGCGGAACATTTTATTTGTTAGTTAATGACCTCATCTACACACCCTTAACGGGATCGGGACATATTTCCAATAACCCTGTATAATGCCTACCTCAACTATTAGTTCCAAAATATTCATTTTCATCATTTAGCTAATTAAGTATCTTTTCAAACTGATTTCTAGAAATAATTATTATTGAAGAAAAATACTGGTACATTTCTTAGCAAACAAATTTTACCTAAGGCAGCATAAAATTATATTATGTAAGTAAGTATATTAGATTTGAATTAAAATAATAACAAATACTTCATAAGACTAGTAGCATAGTAATGTTTACAATAAAATAATCTATGAACTTAAACAATTTCAAAGAAGTTTCGACAATACTGTTGCTCTGATTTGTGTAAATCTCTAATCAACATTTTATTGTTATTGATTATGTTTACATTCAAATTTATGCAGATTCATAAAAATCCAAAGACTATTAGCACAAAACTTAGCTTCATAAATCTTGAATGGAATAAATACGGTTAACTCGTATTAACCTACTACACAAACAAAGCAGTTTTTTTTATTAATGCTGCGCTAACGACGCATAACGCATTCATTCAATCAAACATGTGCGTTTGTTTTCATCGCTCGTACGTTACACTCAGCTACGCAGTAACGTACACACAAGTTATCAATTGAAAGTCACTGGCTAACCTTCTCTTTGACTCTCCACGTATGCTCCACGCGCTCGGCGCCCTTTATAGGCTCAAGGTGTCTAGGTTTATCAAAACTTAGAGGTAAATCCCAGTCGTCTACGTCTGAAGAAGTATCACTGTCACCCTGACCACTGTTTTTATCCTCATCTTTGACCGCGAGATAAGGAGGCATTTCTGTCATTTTCACACAACACTTTATCACAAATTTGTCAATTTTTACCGCTCAACGAACGAGAACACTTAAGGAAAACATTTTCAAAACCTCACAGAATCATGTGCGCGTCCATTTTTCCACCACATGGGAATAAACAATATATTTGTTTTCCATTCCACGCTAATACTGTTCAGAATTGAATTTGAAACAATGAAAGTAAAAAAATTAATATGTTTTTTTGGGTAATGAAGAATTGATTAGTGTTTATTTACATGATAAACAATTCAATTTCATCACATTTCATGTAGATGGAAGTGAAAAGGAATGTCATTCAACTGCGTTCACCTTCACCAAGAGAATACCGAATACCTAATGTTTTACGTGGTGTTACCTTAACCTAACTTCATGGTTTTACCCATGCCTGGGTTTCTATAGTCTCTGAGCATACCTTCAATATTTTTTTATTGATGATACCACCATAATACTTCTTTTTTTGCATTCTCGTAATAACAGACGGTTTTTAGGGTTCCGCTTATTTAAAGTTATCTGTGGACGAATGGCAGCTTTGGTGCCGGGGGGGGGGGGGGGGGGGGGGTCACGTAATCGTGGTCAAGTCACAAGAAGTTATAATTTATATTTCCTGACTCCGCTGCCACTTGGCCAACCACTTCCGATATTCGTTTACAACGACAGAAACTGGAGTATTATCTAGTAACAATGTTTAACAATTTTAATTAATTAGTGGTCCATCTAGGTCCTGGACCTAGCCCAGGGGGGGGGGGTCATGACCCCATGATCCCCCCCTGGATCCGCCCTTGCCTTAGCCATTTTATTTCAAAATACACTACACAGTTCAAACTTGGTAGCATATTACTCTATGCTTGGTAGTGAGTTGTATTCTGGCCAGTGTTGCCAACAACGCGGGGGCCAATGTCGCCGTTTTTCACAGCTTAAGTAGCCTAATATAGCCGAATTTCAGTCAGTGTAGCCTAATTATGTAGCCTAAAATATCAGCAAAAATATAGTTTAAATCAATTTATTTTTACCTACTTTACTTGCTTTAAATGCTGGTATTTTTTTATCCTAATTTTTCGTGAAACGAATACTTTGACACAAATGCTGTACGAAGCGAAATGAAAATGATAAATAATAACTGAAATTGGCCCGAACTATTCACTCATCTTAATAAGATTATTACGTTTACACTAATTTTTTTTAAATTTTTATTGTTGATTGGCTTGCGTTTGACCACAATCTCAACTGATGTTAAGTGATGATGTGGACGAAGACGAAGCATGCTTGCCTAGAAGTAACCTTTTCACTCTTACTCTTAGCTATAATCTGGGAGTGTTTAGACTCCCAGGTTATAGCTATCAGAAAGCACAGACCCCGACACAGAATTAATTCTTATCACATCATTGCATTCTAAATTTGGTTACAGATAAAGATAAATTCAGGGTATTCCCCGAAACTAACTAATCATAAACAAAAAGGTGGCATCAACTCAACTCAACATATTTTATTTAACATGGTCACTTATAAAACGACAAAAGCTAGTGCACGGCACGAAATTGGTCGATTCCCATGGAGAAGAACCGGCAAGAAACTCCACAGTTATTCTTTTCAAAATATCATTTACTTTTATAATGTATCCATAATACTCGTTTAAAAGGTATGATAGTTACCAATTCACACCAAACCATGTAATTAAAAAAAAATGAATGCATTGTAAAATTAAACAATATAATTTTTATTATTTATTAGTAACAAAAACTAAACAAAAAAAATCTGTCCAATCGGATGGATTATCGTAGGGAAAAGTACAAACAAACAAAATAAAAAGACACACTCACTAAAGTCGAGTTGTTAAGAGACTAGTTGATAACGCAATCACAATAAGCCCGAGCCACATTGTGCAGAAGGAAGGAATCATCGCCAAGCAATCATGACTTCAACGTAGTCCTTAATCTAAAATATGCTTTTTTGATAAGGGTTTTAAATTTTCACACAGACGCAGAGTTTGGTAACTTGTTATAAAAGCGTATGCTATTTATGAAGAATAACTTGCTAGTGTTGGCTAGTCTGCATTCGGGTATAACAATTTCACGCTTATTGCGTATATTTATTGCGTGAAGATCGCTTCTAATCTGAAAAAGTCCTAAGTTTATGCGTATAAATAATATGCTTTCTAATAAATAAAGTGAGTGCCATCCATTCTTTCCTAGTATCGCAAACCTTTTATATTAATTTGCATGGGACATGTTTTTTTTATTAAGCTCGTTTACGACAGACAGATTGAATACACTTTATAGTACACCAATAATTGAAACACGCTTAAATAGCAATATTGCTAACAATTTAGTTACAATGACGGTCTTATCGCTGAGAACGATATCTTCCACTTTCCAGACAACCTTGAACCTGAACTGAAGTAGCCTAAAAGGCGACCGGTCGCCTTTCATGTTTTTTCGTCGCCGATTCTCTTCGTGAGTAGCCTAAATGGCGAAAAATCGCCTACGTTGGCAACACTGATTCTGGCAATTTATATTACCTAATATATATTTTTTTTTTTATTTAGAATAGGTTCGCGTTTGACCACCATCTCACCTGATGGTAAGTGATGATGTGGTCCAAGATGGAGCACGCTTATTATATGTTAAATATGTATGTATTTTTATACAAAAATAAATAAACATAAAGGGGGCTGCCCATACATGGAACAGAAACTAAAAACATTAAAAACATTTTTCATCGAATCTATACGTGCAGGGTGTCTATAAATAGATCTTTGAAAATATGACAATATCAATAGTTTGCAAGATAGACACTTCCAAAATGGTAAAATGTGTCACCTCCCGTAACTTTTAAATTAATAGAGTGAAAAATCTAAAAATATATATACAGTCAAACCTGGATAAGTGAGAACTGGGTAAGTGAGAAAACTCAATAAATGAGAGTAGTAGCCAGGACCCATCATTTTAAGCTCCCAAAACCTCTATTAGCGAGAAACAGAAACCTCTGTAGTTAAGAGAGAGTCGTTTTTCCCTCATAGACCTCCGTAAGTGAGACTGCTACTTATCTATACCTCTATAAGCGACAGTCGAGCTTTATTTACAAATTTAATATGTCATTCTTAACTTTCGTGGAACTTCCTACCATTGTTTTTGTATTCTCGTCAATATTGCACCTATTCTATTTCGTGGAACTAAATAATGTTGTTATTTTATCGCATTCTTTTCAAATGGACACGTGTGCCTGTGTACCGTCCTGTTTGTCGGACTTACTCAGTTTATAGTTATCAATTGCGGCACAGATTCCGGAAACAGAAATAAAGATAATTCCAATGAAGCTTGCTTTAAATGCGTTGGAGACGGTGCATCAGTACTTTGAATACGCGGCGGTTGTTGATCAAACAATATTCGACAAAATTTATGAGTTAGAGAAAAACATTAAAAATACAAAAAAACAGAAACCCAAACGAAATTGTCGGATCTTTTTGAGTGCAAATAAGTTCTAAATAAAACAAAATTACATACATAGTACATGATTTTTGTTTTGTTTTCGTAAGCATTTAAAAATATACAACGTGTAACAGAATAAACGCAATTCCTGAAAGAAGTTGTTTCAGAATCGGCTTCTGAATAGATTTCCGTCATAAAAAATAGGTGTTAAATTTTGACGGAAAATCTTTCATTTAACTTAAAATGGAAACACAATAAGAATCGTTAATTCAAGGAAATGCGATCGTGTGCGTGTCAGCCGCTAACATTGCATGAGTGTATACGTCTGCGTAAGGATATTGTATGACGCACATACGTTTTGCGTTTAGTAAGGATAACTATTTTATAAAAAATGTCTAGGTTTGGTTTCAATTTATTTAGTTACGGATGTTGTTTTTAACCGACTTCTGAAAAAGGAGGAGGTTCTCAATTCGGATGTTTTTTTTTTTTTTTTTTTTTTTTTTGTTTGTTCGGGCATAGCTCCGTCGCTCGCCAACCGATTTGAAAAATTCTTTTTTTGTTGGAAAGGGTATACTTCCCAAATGGTCCCATGAAAATTTTATCGACATCGAACAAGCCGTTTCTGAAAAATCAACAAAAGTCTAAAAAAATATTTACATTGATGATCTTTTCGGTTACTCTATATTGTGTTTTTTGTTCGCGCGTTTTTAGTTTTTTGTAGTTGACATTTTGTCTTTTATAACTAGATTAATTACAAATTGACCCACTAAAAAGCGCGAAAATAAAAACTTTTTTGCAAAAAAATAAAACCGACTTCCATATCAAAACACTACAAAGCCAAAAATAATTTTAATTTCGGAAGGCGGTGTGAAAAAAAAGAAAATACAAAACCAATAACACCGACTACCGAAATTAAAATTATTTTTGGCTTTGTAGTGTTTTGATATGGAAGTCGGTTTTATTTTTTTGCAAAAAAGTTTTTATAGACTTATAATATAATTTAATATTCTAATTGGGGTGTCTGAGGTATTGCGCTTAATCTGTTACACCTTGTATATACATATGTATTTACTACATTCGTACTTGCTGTGACTTGTTATTGCTGCGTACCCCTATAAGAGAGAAACGCTACCCATGTACCTGCATTAGCGAGAAACTCGGGTTAGTGAGAAACCTCTATAAGCGAGAATGAGATTGTGCTCCCTTGAACTCTCGCTTATCCAGGTTTGACTGTATTATGTTATAATCTCAATGAAAACTTTCAACGAAAATTAGTTTGAACGAGATACAGTCAGTAATTTTTAAGATATAGCACATTTTCAAAAACCGTAAATATAACTTTGTCATTCGTACAAACACTATTAAAAACAAAGTTATTTTGCGTAGCTACCACGGAACCCTTCATGGGCAAGTCCGACTCGCACTTGGTACCTAATTTAAATAAAAAAAATATATTTTAAAGCTTTACCGATGATTCAACAACTGAATACCTAACCACACTTAAAATGACTAGCATTACGCTCTCCAGTATCGTAATTATTAGTAGAACCGTTGTAATTAAATCACAAAGCCTCATTCTGAATACACTCGATCAATCAATACAATTTGATCTGAGCGTTAGCCGTCTCAATGTCCAATCCTAATAAACCACCTCTGGTCGTTTTGGGTGGTTTGTTATGTAATTATGTTTACTCAGCTTCTGGAATGCTGTCATCGCCTATGGTCATCATGAACCTATCAAAAATACTGTAGGTAGATCTATGTATTAGTAGTCTCTTTAATTTAGTGAAGTTCTGGTGAGGAACTTCGTAGATAGACAACAAATTCATCTCTACACTATAGATAGTTAATCTGGAATTGCTAGAATGTCATGTCAGTTTACGGTAGTATACACGTGGTTTTCAAATCAGTGTATACACAATTTTATGAGCGTCAATAGTCTAATGGCTAAGGTGTCGGACTTGTGATCGAGAGGTCGCGGGTTTGAACCCCACCCATTACACTATTTGCTGTGAACCAACTCCAGAGACAAGCATATTTAGTTTAGTTGGACGGGTTAACAAGATTGCTAGTAATTTGAATTCTATCTATATTACTTTACAGTTCTCTTTAAAAAAATATGTTTTTTAACGTAACATTGATAGGTAGGTAGGACTATAGGGTAGATACGATACGCTCTGAAGAGATGATGATAAGCAGACGTGTACCTGCAGCGGTCTGTTTTGAAAAAATCTCATCACGAAAACATAGGTTGAGTGAGCTGGAAGGGAAATTTCATTCCATATTGATTTGGTTAAGATTTCAAGATGAAATGTTCGGGATCGGTGTCAATGTGAAAATCGGGATGCAGTGCGCTCCACTTTTTTAGGGCTAAAGCCTATTCGGAGGCGTATTGTAACATCGTCTTATATCCTATGTATACCTATCTTCTTTATAAAGAAAACCATTCTGGAACAGTATACCTTTCTGACGTTTTATTACTCATTACTATTATACCCATGTACTGATACTGTTAGCCCGCATCATCCCACAGCTGGGCAAACCGGCAAAGGCTTGATGATGATTTCCAGGAGGTTCTGTCCAGGGCCAAAGTAAACCACTGGTCTACAATAATGCTTTCTAGCTGTGTTAGGGCTCCAGAAAGTGATGATTTTGTCTCACAACTCATTAGGCATGTGGCAGACGTGGCTAGCCCAGGCTCACTTCAACTTACCGGCCTCTTTAGCAATGTTAGCGACTTGCGTCTTGGAGCGCAGTGTGGTGTTGCGTATGTGATCATTTAGCTTGACGCCTTCGATGCTGCACTTTATTGCACGTTGGCAGAGCTTGAGTTTGGACTATTTAATATTTGTCAAAGACCAAGCCTGAAATCCATAGGTCAAAATGGGCAGAATGCATAATATGTCCATGATTTTGCGCTTGAGCGACAAAGGAAGGCTTCCTTCCATAGGTTTCTTTATGGACCAGTAGCTTTTTCGGTTCACCTTGTTACTCAAACCATCTTGTCAGAGAGAGAGACTATCTGGAGAGAGACTATCTGGCCCAAATATACAATCATGGATATATTGCAGTTCTTCACCATTCACTTTGATCCTATGCTTAGTGAAATGAAATGAAATGAAATATTTATTTTGTAAATTGGTTATAAATAACACTTTTACACGTCATGTTTTTTGCGTGTTAAGTTTAGCTAGATGAGGCCGGTATTTCCTAACTGACTATTCTGAGAAGAAACACCGAAACAAACTAAGAGGTCATAGTCTCTTTTAAAGTCCAGACAATTTGTATTTGTATATGAGAAGCATGTAGGTTCATGTCTGTGGTATTTTTTTGAGGAAATAACCACGCAAATTTGAGCGGACCTGTCCAGACAGTGCAAGCATTTGTCAGTTATCATGTAGCTCAACTTAGAAATTAAGGAGCTCAATAATTTGACAAAAAAAAAACCAAAGGACATTTGGTGTTTGACATGTTTATGGCCAGTCCAACCTCAAGGCTTGCCTGCTGAATTGGTTCACATCTAAAGTTCTGCTGCTGTGGAAGAGAATACCTATGAAAAATATATTTTTAGTGACCATTTTAAATATTATTTTAATTATCGAGGTTAAGAAAAAAATCTGTTAATAAGAAAATAATGTCCATCATGTTTTAGTTACATTTTATTAGTATTTGGGGTTTATCTAATACAAGGAAAAATAATACATACAAGCCACTTCATTATAAAAGCACCAAACATTGATAAACATTTTTAAATAATTAGTTTGATTAACATAATTATACAAGTTCATGATGGAAAAATATTGTTTAATCATTATGTAATACATTATATATACAGTATCTATCTAAGAGTTGAGCTTTCGTGATTGTGGTCACATTTTGACGGCACTGCACACCATACAAGTCTGGCACTGGACTCCCTCAGGGAGGCACTCTTTGTGGAAGGAATGCCTACAGTTGTAAACCATTAAATCTGAAGCATTAGACAAGTCCCTTATGATGATTCGTCCCTGACATGCACAGCACAGGAAGTCATCCGTGACAGATATACCTCTCTGCTGGTTGATTATTAACTTCTGGTGGAGTTCAAAGTAGTTCCGCAGAGTGATCACTTTACATGCTTCTTGCACTGACAGCTGAAGATGATAATCACACATCATTTTTGCTAATGAGTCCTTTAAATCCTTTATTTCACATCCAGATTGTATATTTTGTATTAGTATTCGTGGGTCGACATAGTTCCCTATTCTCTTGAGCAGTAATGTCACATACTCCGGCTTGTCCACGGTACGCTTGATGAGGTCCATCCACAATTCCTTGTCATTGTGCTCCTGGCAGAAGTTGATAGCTTGGTTAATATCCTTTAGCTGCTCTATGATGATTTGGAGAGCTTCTCTTGTATTACCAATACGGCCCAATAGGAACACCATTTCGGGGTAGAATTCATTGTTCTGGCACACATCTAAAGCTTCCTGTATTGGGTAATTATCACTACATTTTAAGAATGGAAGAAGCTTATCTCTTGCATATTTGGCATAAAGTCTAACTAATTTCCCGTGATACCTGCCATTAGGTTCAACTTTGCTGTAAGCATCTAAGTATTTGAAGAGCAGCATGTCATTGCTTGCGAGTTGCTTCTCCACTACCTCTACGGCCACCCTGGGCTTGCCCAGGAGTATCGCTATTGCCTTGTCACAGTCGAGTGTCATGAGGTCCAGTATCTTGTCGTGTATCACGTTGTGCATGTTGTGTTTAGTGATCAGAGTGAACACGTCTTTGTGCTGGAGCGTCAGATATGTCGTCAAAGCTTTGTCGTATTTCTTTTGGTAACAATACAAAAGAGCCAAAGCTTCCAAGTAAATGTTTTTGTCGACCTCCGTATTCAACAGGTGTTCCAAGACTTCTTTGACAATGACACCAGTCTTGTACAACGCGGGATTCCATTCTTGTACCAATTTCAGGAATCCCTGAGAGTCTAACTTTAGATATTCGTAAAATATTAATTCGTATATGTGAGAACTCAGTGCTTGTTCAGGAGTTTTAGGCACATATGGACTGATAGCTCTTAACTGGTTCACTTCAGCAAACTTCAATATCTGTGTCTCCCACAACACTTTATCGTTCTTACAAATCCTGGCGCAGAGAATGGCGGCCTCCTCGTGCAGGTGCTCGGTCATCAAGTGGTCCAGGTACTGCACGCCAACCGTCACCACTGAATGCTTCGATGTCTTCCCGCCAACTTCTTCTAGGACTGTAATTGCTTTTTCGAATCGCCCTTGCTCTGTGAGCCATTTAACGCGGTCGTCGATATCGTAAGGGCTAGCTACGACAATATCTTTGGGAGAAACTATGAAAAATCTGTTTTCCTCTATAAGCATGTCTAAATAATAATCATTACAGGAATACTCCTCGTAACCACGAATGTTGAGACTATCTGTTGATATTTCACAGAATTCACAGTCTTTATAGTCAGCGACGGTGAGCACAGGCCTTTGTGCCTTACCAGTTTCAGGGTCGCACTCCTTATGTACTCCAAGCACTACTAATTGGTCGTCCAGGGGACCTAAGCCACTGATGAAATAGTCAGTCTGGAAAGTATACACCGGATCGACTAAGTATTCCGTGACATCGCGCGTTTGAAGTTCGATTTGACTTCGTTTTCGTATGACGCAGATCCTGATGGTGTCAACCCAGCCAATCATAAGTGTTTTGGGAGCGCACCAGAGGAGGTTGCACCGGTAGTCTTCAATGGAGCGGTTGGGGAGCTTCTCCCACTGGATGAGGCCGAGCGAGCAGCGCGCCGCCAGGTCGTAGACGCGCACGCCCACCTCGCTGGCCCAGGCCACGAAGCGCTCGTGCCACGCCATGGCCTGCACGTAGCCCTCACACTCGCACAGCACTGTGCTGCGAAGGCGGTTCAGGAATGTTTTTTCATATAACGTTAATTTGTTGTCACCTGTAATACAGGGAAGGAATACTCAGTAGCTGATAGAAATAAATCAATGTTAATTTAGTTCATCATATTGGATTTCATCTATGGTGCAAATATCTTCTTATGGTCTATTTATGACAAATCTAACTGTAGCAATAGACATACAACAATAGAATACTAGCAGTTGTGCGGGGCTTCGCTCCAATGGACTTTATCACAAATTTCACCCAGTACTTTCGAAGATTAGCGCATTTAAACAAACAAACATTTCCACTTTATAATATTAGTGTAGAAGTAACTATAGATTTAAGTTATTAGGTGGAAAATTAATTGGTGAATTCAATATAACAACCAGGCTGTCCTCCATCTGCCTGCAAACGACACCAAGGTTAGGCACAGGTGGAGGATGATGATAAAAGCGAAATTCAGAGACACAGCGAAGTAACAACCCTCAGCAAGAGGAACACGAGTACATGACGCAAGGAGCAGGAGGTGGAACAAAGTCATGATGAATAAACCTGTAACAGTTTTCAATCAGTTCAGGACTACTGAGGGTGTTTGCTATGAGGAAAATAATTTTATAAAAAGAAATTACATTCAGAACCTATTTAGATATTTCAGGAAGGTTTCTCTTTTTATCTCAGCTACAATGTTATTGATATCTTTGATATTGTTTGTTTCTGTTCAATCAAAATAAGTAGATTACTTTTGAAATAACAAATCAATATTTTTATTATTGTGGCACATCATTTTATCTACCCATTTAAAACATTCAATAACATGTTTCACAATGAATCACAAGTAATTCATTTCTTACAGCTGCTGGCGTCATTTAGGTTAAATAAACATTTAAAATATTGGTCAGGCACCACTATATGAAAGTTAAAAACCATCACAAGGGAACATACACATCCATACTAATATTATAAATGCGAAAGTAACTCTGTCTGTCTGTTTGTTACCTTTTCACGCCTGAACCGATTTAGATGAAATTTGACTTTATTGAATTTGACATAGGATAGTTTTTATCCAGAAGCTAGTAAGACATATTTTGTACTAGCTTTTTCCCGCGACTTCGTTCGCGTAGAAGGGTTTTCCCGTGTAAATCCCGATCCCGTGGGAATTTCGGGATAAACACTATTCTTCGTCCATCCGAGGGTTCTAAACTATTCCCTTGCCAAATTTGATCTAAATCATTTCAGCAGTTTAGGCGTAAAAAGGTAACAGACCGACAGACGACAGAGTTACTTTAGCATTTATTATATTAGTATGGATATAGAAGTATGGATTTATAATATAAGTATTAAAGTATGGATAGCTTTTGCCAGTGACTTCGTTCGCGTGGGAGGTTTTTACCCGTGTAAATCCCGTTCCCTTGGGAATTCCAGGATAAAAAGTAGCTTATGTGTTTTTCCAGAATGTCAACTGTCTTCTTACCAAATTTTATTGAGACGGATCTCAATAAAATTTGGTACGAAGACAGTTGTTGTCAGTAGTTTTTGCGTGAAAGAGCAACAAAGATACAATTTGAAAACTATCCCACGGGAAACTTATATCAGGATAAAAATTATCCTATGTCCTTCCCAGGGTCTTAAACTATTCCCATGCCAAATTTTATGTAAATCGGTTCAGCAATTAAGGTGTGAAAAGGTAACAGATAGACAGAAAGACAGACAGAGTTACTTTTGCATTTATAATATTAAGTATGGATATGGATATGATCTCATTTGTCACCTCAAAAGTATTTTGACAAAACTTACATGTGAAGTTTGTCCAAATCTGTTCAGTTATTAAAATTGTATAAGCAGACAGTGCGCTCTTCTACCATAGATTGAACCTTATCAACTGCCTCAGTGGCCTAGTGGTCACAAGCGCAACTGCTGAGCAAGAGGTCTCGGGTTCGATTCCCGGGTCGGGCAAAAAAGCGATTGAGTTTTTCTGTTAGAAACTTCTCAGTAGTAGTTGGAGTTTGGAAGTTGGTGGTGTGATACCCCCGTGCCTCGAAAAGCACATGCAGCCATTGGCCCTGCGCCTGATCTCTCTCCGATCGTGTTTTGCAGTCCCATTGGACTACGAGAGTTAAGGAAAAGAGAGTGCACCTGTAACTGAACACATATTTGATCTCCTGCGGAGTTGGCTAATCAATTATGTGATTGGCCGCTTGGCCATAATCGGTTAGGAGGAGTACTATTAACCTTATCAACATGTTTTAACCACATTGAAAAACTTGAAATTGAAGAGATTTAACTCAATATTAATGGCTTATTCAGTAACATAGTACATGTGGTGCTTCAATTTATTGTTTAAACAAATGTTTTTATAAAATTTTATATTAAATGGTTACTATACAACTTGGTCAGTGGGTATCCTAAGGGGTTTTTGTTTACGAAGGTTTAATTATTTCTTAAAGAATTTACCTGTCAAAAATCTTCTCCCAGAGCCTGACTTGAAATAACAGGGATCCAAGGCAATAGACTTGATTACTCTGCCCAGTGTGAGGTTGTGGGTATTGTCGTCTGAGTACAGCCCGTACACCAGCACCTTGCCATCGTCCGAGCAACTGGCGATGTAGTCCCCATTCAGATCTACTGAGATTCTGTTCACAGCTATTGCATGAGCTTGCAATTCTTTATTCTTGCCGTCTTGAGATATCGGCACCGTGTTCCCTTCATGGTCCAGCAGATGAATCACCCCCCATTGCGTTCCTAGACATATAAACTTGGTATGCACACAAATACAACTCACTGCGTCTTTCAACAAGATATTTTGAACATCGTTCTCGAGTCTATCGTACTTTAATTTGGGCTCCTCGTCGGGAGGCAAGCTGTCACAGCTTTCAAAATTTACAGCCATGGCTGTCTTATTTTCCCCAGAAAAACAGAGCAGTTACATATTAACTTTCATAACACAGAATTTTCCTTCCTTGTTTAACACTATTTTACACAAAACGAAATACAAATTCGTGATTTTTTTTATTGTGACATTTAACTTATTATCTGTCACTAGTGTCATATCGTAGTAAGTGATACTAACCGTTAGGTTTTACATACTCTTTGCTAACTATTGAGAATTGCCAACAATAATAATTGAATACTTACGCTTAAATAAAAACCCTAAACTATACAATTTCTGGACGCCATATTTTAGTTTATTTTCAGATGTATAATGCATTTTTTTTTTCTTCTTTGGCAACTGAGCCGGTGCCGACTATTCTGCCAGCGTCAAGTGTTGACGGCGTAGTTTAGGGTTCTTACATATTGTATTAGTTTAGGATAGACGGCCGTTTTAGACGGCACAGGCAGCATAATATAAAAATTATTTTACAATAAAATAATTATTTCGGATGCATTCAGCATAATTCGGCCCTTACGCACCAATCTGAACCTTGGAACTCACAGAACACATATACTCCTGGAACTACTTACAAGGCCCTAATAAGTACTTATTTTGTACTTCTTACTCACTTAAATGTAAGACTGAAAAGAAACAGAAAAAGATTTCTTTAATATTTCATAACTATGCAAATAAATTCTTCCGAACGTTTTGACTATTCTGGAAATAAATATTCTCAATTTCTCCAACGATTCTTCATCCACCCAGTGATCTGCATTAAAATAAATAAAGTAAAGCGCTTTCTCGTGCTATCAAGGTGAATTTCAGAAATAATAATATTGTATGAGGATTAGGAATATGTTTTTGATGTTTGGCTGAATATACACATTTGTACGAAACGTTATAGAACTAATAAAAAAAAAAAGGAACCGCGCTTTTTAAAAAAAGAAACAAACTATTATTATTGGTACTGGCGTAGTGGTACACAACAAACAAAAATGGAGAGAAAATATGATGACCAAATAAACCCTAGAAGATTTGAACAGCATTTGTCTCCGTTTGGAAATAAAGTATTATCAGTACTTCTGAAGCAATGGGATAAAGGTAAAAAAGGTATTGTTTTGGTTAAAATCGGCAACTGTTTGCTTTTTGTACACATAAGTGTAATGTTAAATGTACCTACCCTTCTACACAAAAAGCAACAAAAGTTACATTTAATTATTTTGCGGAAGCTTGTGAGTGTCTTTGATATTGCTAAACTAAATATTTTTAATCATTACAGCACGTACTCTAAATACCAAAGAACACGAGAATCACCTGTATCTCGCTCAAAACAAAAGAGTCTTAAAGTGAGTACAAGACATCTCTTGAAAATAATTTACCTTTTGGAATTGCTCTATTAGCTACACTTCTAGTTTAGGTGACAATAGGGTAGTTTCCTAAAGTATTTTATTTAGTCCGTCACGTAGTTTAACAAAAAACATTGGACATGTACTTTTTTATTTTTTCACGTTATTGAAAAATTAAGACGATACAGTGAGTTGAAATCTCGCGTGACGTCACACCTCGGTATAATTCTTAGCAATGTGTGACGTCAGCAGCCCCCACTCCTGTACTTTGAAGCTTTCCATCTTTGAATTTTTCTTGACTTGAAAATCAAAAAATACGTGACCAATATTTTTTGAAAATCTACCTATTGGACCAAATAAAATAATTATTTTATAACCCTATAGTTGCCAACGAACATTACATAGTAAAACGGAGGCACTATTTACACCCGTGAGATCCAGTTTACTGAAAAGCCATGTAATAAAAATTAGCGCATACCTATGCGTAATCCGCGAGTTGACAACTTTGTAAAAATTGTTTGAAACGCTTCAAAGCGCTTCATGTGTACTCGTAAAATAATATTTTATTCATCACTTAACCTTCCAATTAAAAAATAAGTAATTTTTTAATTTATTAAAAAACTAGGGCCGTGATCGTGGCATTGTGGTCACGTGACTACGTATGACGTCATCGTTTATAAAGCAACTTTCCTGGCATTTGGCACATGAATGTACTTCGGGTATTTTATGATATTTTACTCTATTATGAACGTGAAAAATTATTATCAGTGCTGTGCAGTACCTTATTGTGGGAATACTACTATAAAAACGCCAACGAAACTATTTATTCATGTCCCTTTAAAAAGAGATATTTGCAAGAAGTGGTTAGAACTTCTGTGTCAAATCCATCCAAAGTTATTTGTAAAAGATCGCTTTTAGCGATAAGACCGCCCATTGTATCACCCTTTTTAGTTGTTAAGTCCATATTTGTTTACTGTTATGGTGTACAATAAAGAATATATCTATCTATCTGCTTTTTTGAAAAGACATAAAAAAGGAACTCGTCGAACAACTATTACAGGACGATAAGACAAATGAACCAGAAGAGAGAGAGTTAGTTATATGAAATATTTATTTGTAAATTGGTTATAAATAATACTTTTTAACCGACTTCAAAAAAAGGAGGTTTACAATTCGTCTTGAACTTTTTTTTTTTTTTTTATGTATGTTACCTCATAACTCGGAGACGGCTGAACCGATTTGAAATTTTTTTTTGCGTTTGAATGGGTATAGTTTCTAGTTGATCCCATTGTTACGAAATCAGTATCTGATGATGGGATCCTGGAGAAATCGAGGGAACTCTTCAAATATTATAGGCACACCTATAGCGTTTTGGGTATTTCTTATAGTACCTTGTACAGTTGCTATTGAAAAGCACCATTTGAGGAAGTGGAACTGATGATGAAGACCCCAGATAGCCACCGAAACTACTCAATAATAAGTATTTCGTTGATTGCGATTAGATTACATGAATATGGATGTTAAGCACTTTATGCTCGTCACAATGCAAATGGTGAAGTAGAGCTGATGGTGATGTACCAGGAGAACTCCTCAAAAATTAACGGCTCTGCACCGGGAAAAGCAATATTTTGTTAAAGGTGATAAGTAGTTGACATTTTGGCTTTTGTAACTAGATAAATTACTAACCGATCCACTAAAAAGAGTGAAAAAAAAAACTTTTTAGCAAAAAATAGAACCGACTTCCATATAAAAACACTACAAAGGCAAAAATAACTTTAATTTCGGAAGGCGGTGTCTTTAGTTTTGTACCTATATATTTTCGTTTTTGACACCGCCTTCCGAAATTAAAGTTATTTTTGCCTTTGTAGTGTTTTTATATGGAAGTCGGTTCTATTTTTTGCTAAAAAGTTTTTTTTTATACGTTTGTTTTTTTGCGTGTTTAGTTTAGCTAGATGAGGCCGGTATTTCCTAACTGACTACTCTGAGAAGAAACACCGAAACAAACTCCCTCTGAGTTTGTCGTCAACGTCTCTTTTAAAGTCCAGACAATTTGTGTTTGTATATGAGAAGCATGTAGGTTCATGTCTTTGGTATACTTTTGAGGAAATAACCACGCAAATTTGAGCGCACCTGTCCAGACAGTGCAAGCAGTTAGTTAGTTATTCTTTTCTTATTTTGTCTTACGCACCAACCAAAGATAACCAGTCAGCTGTCAAAATATTGAACGATGACGTCTCGTTTTCTGATTGGTGTTTCTAATCACGTGACTCACAGATAAAAAGTCTAATTTTTCTCAAGGGAAAATAAAATAAATAATTAATAATCTATTCTTCATTTGTACTATTTTGTGCTTCATATCAATAGATTTACATAATTAAATAGTTATTTTAAATTTTTAAACATACTGTCAACTCGCGGATTATCATATGTACTTAGCCACATTATATCTTTTTTTGTCTGGTGAGAAAATCATCGAATGACTAGCGGAAGGGAGTGTCAGACTTCTACCTACTGACAAAACCCACCCTGTTCCTGTTCGGTGTTCCTTCAGCTGCCCTTGCGATACGGGGTATCTCGTTAAAACATTCCCGCAACCCCGATAAAAACTTTATAAAGTACTAGCTGCAGTTGTCCGCACATTTTTTCAGTTTAAAAGTAGCCTATGTGTTGTTCAATCCAATTGCAGATTGTAAAGTATAGGATACCAAGTTACGTACAAATCTTTTCAGCAATATTTGCGTGATTCAAAACTAAATATCCATACTAATACCTACTATTAGTTTTATAACATTAGTCGGAGTAATGTTGCCCGCGCTTAGCGAGGAAATTAAGCACATTAACGGGATAAGAAGCAGACTACATGCTATTCTAGATTCTAATCTATCTGTCCTAAATTAAACTTAGCCTTTGTGGGTTGATTGTCTAACAAACATCCGTCTATCATACCTGTAGTGTCCGAGAGGCGCAAGAAAACCCGGATATTCGGAAGCACAGCTCTATTTCGAATGAACTTGCAAATATGACATCCAGTCGCTAGTCGTTACAAAAGAAATCTCTTCTACCCACAATACATATTGAATGTTACATACTGTTAATGTTTACCTACCCACATACAAACATAAGCATTTAAACTGTCGCATTTTTACCTTTTTTTTTGGTGGGAAAATCATCAAACGATTCCTGCCAGTCTGGGTGGAGCGGAAGACTGTGTCAGACTTCTATTGACTAAAAGCCCACCCTGTTCCATTTTCTGCCCTTGTTCCCGCACCCCAGCAGGCAATGGCCTTGTCGGGCCCCGTCAAAATATATTAGTACCTACCTACACACACTGGAGATCAACGGCAGGAAAGGTTCTGTAGCCTCTAAACATTAGGAACTTATTTTCTCAGTGGCAGAATCTGTGGAATATAGCTAGTAGTCTAGTTGGCGTAAGTATCTAAATTAAGTACCATTTACTATCGACTAGCACCCAAACTAGTATGGGACATGGGTTTAGTAAGTACACCCAGGTGCGGTCGCAGCCTGCAATTTTAGAGAGGGTCAGTAATAATAAAATAATAAGTCGAGTTTTGACTTCATTGCACAATGCACAATTTTATTTTTACTTCCATTTTGAGCAGAATGGAGTGTCAGGCTACTACTGACAAAAAATCCACCCTGTTCTTTTTGTTGCCCTTGTGGTCCGGGGCCGCGGTGTCTCGTTAGAAGATTCCCACAACCCCTGCAGGCAATGGCTTATCACGACGTGCCGTCGACCCGGGCCTGGTCCTTACCGGCTTGTCTGGGGAAACCCAGACGGATGGCCGGGTTTCCCCGGACAAGCCTTATTTGCCATTTGTCCTTGTTTGCAGAGCGTCCGGGGGCATCTGGAGAGATTTTCCCAGTAAACGTCCGGGTTAAAACCCGGACACTTATTGCTCTTACGGGTGCTAAAAATGCACGATCTGTATTAATTTCTTATGGTATTTCATCTCATTGTTTTTATAATGTTGATTTAATAAAAGAAAGAGACTATATTAAAAAAAATAGAGTTCTATAATGTTATCAATAAATAAAATATATAAGTAACGTCGTTGGTTTTGTATTCGAATTCGAAAATATATTTTTCTAGGGTGTGCGGTAAAAAAATTCAATTTTAGTTTGGGGAGATTTTTGAAGTCTTTGTCTGGGGCCGGCAATTTAGGTAATAGCAGACCTACCATAACCATACGGTGGGCTATTTCGGGTCACCACCTGCAAGCCCACGCCTACGAGGCGTGCGAGCCCCGATACCCGGGCTTGGCGGAATTAGATTGTGTAATTCCATCGCGCACTCCCCGAAATGTAACCGATAGAAAACCGATAGACTTGCAACTCGTCGCCGATGTTCAAGGCTCTGGAGCTTTGATTCGACCAGTGCATCGTTACCAATGAGTCTTTTGGCCCGTTTCTCAATAGATTCAAGCGCGTTCAATTGGTATTTGGCCGATCCATCCCAAAGATGAGAGCAGTACTCCATACACGACCGACCCTGGGCTTGATACAGATTGAGCAGCCTTAGAGGATCTACCTATTAACTACCAATATTAATATTGAATACTGTTTTAGCTTTATTAACGAAGCGGTTGTTGATTCTCCGTACACATCGCTGCCGCTGCCACCGCCGCCAGCGCCGGCGCCGATGATTTTACCTACTACTAGCGAACAGATGTATTTGGAACAAAAACCGTTTAATTTTGATGTAACTGAGAACGGAGTTCCGGAAATACCAAACACTATTGAATTATTAAACATACCAAAAAATAATGAAAACGATGATTTTGTTCATCCAACAGTCGCCGCTACTAACAAAATAGTTCACCACTTTCATAACAAACATTTTGAAAATGATTTTGAAGACCCACTCGCGAAAGAATCGCACACTGACCCTAATACAAATAAAAAGAAAGATGTGCAATGGGATGACATGCTTGATTCTGAATTGTTGGTTACTTTAACAGCTAATAAAGATACTAATGTAAATAAAGTATTTGATATTCAGTTTCCTACTGAAGATGTAATAAAGAACAATAACAAAGCTATTAATGGTGATACTGTGACGAAAGGTGTAAAACGTAAGTTTGAAAAGAAGGCTGAAACAAAGGCAAAAAAAGTAAAAAGTGACAACGGAACAAATCAACAAAAAATAAAAGACTCTGTTAAGCCACAAATAAAAAAGAACAATTTCCGTAAAGAAAAGTATACTAAAGCAGTAAAAAATTGGCTTAACAGTGTAGAACCGTATCATCCCGTAGATGAGGAGTTGGGTACTATTGTAGGCACGAGCAATAATGAGCCAAATATGACTAAAGATACTTCCTATGTAGAATGTATTGATAATATTGAACCTTTAAAAAGACATCCTGTAACCCATAGTGAGAAAATAGTAATAGAGAAAACCTTAAAGAATGCCAAGAAAGTTGTCCAAGCACAGTTAGCTAATAAAGATGGTGTCATGAAGTTTACTAAACCGAATAAAACTAGTGAAGAACCTGTCATCAAGAAACCTGTAGATGTTCCAGAAGCGAAGCCTAAGGAGACTAAAGAAAAAAGGGTGAAAAAGTTCGTTATTCCCATCAAGTCTCAAATACCTGTTAAAGATATTATTTATGAAATACGAACGGTTGATGAAGAACATTTAGAAAATGAGCGAGTTAATTTAGGGGAGATAAACAATAGCGAAATTTTTGCTGTTTTAATTTACAGGTAGGTTTGGTCTTCTCTACGTTAGATAGGTACATATCCCTCAATGCCTTCAGTATTCATGACATTTGTTGCGTATAGCTTTCTAATTAGAATTGTAAATCATTCTTTTGTTTTACGCTTCAGTAGCACAAACTAAGCGCAATATCATTGTTTGTTTCAATCCAGTTACATTACTTTGAAAAATATAGGTTTGACTATAGACGTGCTTGTGTTTTCAGCAATGGTTTCTGTCAGCTTAATAGTCATTACACTGACGGCACGTGCACTCCTGACGGCGTCATCATCAATCATGACGATATGTTCTACTGTTTCAAGGGTACTGGTCCGGAGCTCAAGTAAGTTCACATTTGTTAATCCCAAAATATAGCTGGAGACTGCCCTACAGTAGTAGTATGAGTTTCTGCCTTTACCTTGGCATTACCTTATGATGTAGGTATCAAAGTCTTAATTCTCCGTGCATCTGAAAGCATGTTAAATCGTAGGTCCCGACTGTCATTTATACACCTTTGACAGTCGCTACGGGGAGTCAGAAGCCTGAAGTTGCACGGCCTGCCTATACGCTACGGAGCCGTCATAACATGACACTGGCTGAATCGACACCGGCTCACTTGCCAAACAAGGAAAACAAATCTGACTGTTGTCTAGTTAAGGGGTATATCGTGTTACCCAGCTACTGAGTTGTGGAGGTCAGATAGCTAAGCTGTATCCGTTTAGACTGGTAGCCGTGACCAGCAGAGTTGGAAAAACGCTGAGAGATGATGATCAAATTAATTATTTTTAAAGAGGACGTGTGTAGAATACACGTTACTAGCAATCTTGTTAACCCCTCCAACTAAGCTAAATATGCTTGTGTCTGTAGTTGGTTTACGTCATTAGTGTAATAGGTGGAGTTTGAATTTGCTACCTCTCGATCACAAATCCGACATCTTAGGCATTAGGCTATGGACGCTTTTGATTTTATATTGTTATGTATATTTTAGGGAGGCACTAAAACGTTTGCTGGCAAATAACAAAGTAGTATGTTACGGTGCCCAAAACATACTCATTTACCTGGCGACCCAATTACAAATGGAAATTAATACGATCGACATATATGATGCCAAGGTAAGTCACCCTAGGTTTTACACCAGTATTTTTATCATATTTTCTTAGTCAAAATACTCAAGGAATCAACTATTACGAAAATATATACATATATTCAAAAATGATCTCTTAATCAGTGTCTATATTGTTTAGATACATATGTGTATGTATATACGTGTGTAACAGACACAAACATGTTACAAAAAGAAAAAATAATCGAGCGTATTCCAATAAACCGCCCGTGAAATAAATAACGTTGCCTATAATGGTTAAACTCGGTTTTAAACTCAGAATTAATTGGTCTATACCTCATAATCAATTAAAAATTTTAATAAGTTGGTAAAGGTAACACCTTTTTCCCTCGATATCCTTCGCTCTGGTACTTGTACTATTAAGTATTCTGTGGCTCTGGTGCGGGCGATGTGTTCTGCGGTCTACCAGACTCTCAATTGAGTAAAACCACCCAGTGTTTAGGATTTATTACTTTTAAGATTGGCGCCAGTTTACTGGACCCTGATAACTCTCCGGAAAACTTCTCGGATCTCCAAAAGCAGTTGTCGTTCAGTGCTCCGTTCACGATAGCGACAGAGTGTGAGCTACAGAAGGCTGCGTGGTACGTGACGCTGTTGAGGACATGCTGGGCCAAGCTGTATGGCCTGCTCGTGGAAGACTCGCTGTGGAATGTGTTCGTGGAGATTGAAATGAAATTGTTACCTATTGTTGCAGGTCAGTAACGGAAATGTCTTTTTTAGTACCTTAAGAGTAATTCCACAATCGGGAAGTAAAATGGGTCTTTGATTATTCGAACATTAATTCGTCATTATTTTTATGTCTGGAACTCTGGACCCCTGTACAAATAGCCAAATCTGTCATGGCACACTGTTTAAAATAAGAACAATAATGTATTTTAACAATGCTTAACAATAATAAAACACAAAGTCTCCTGCCACGTCTGTCTGTCTGTGTGTTCGCGATAAACTTAAAAAATACTAAACAGATTTTCATGTGGTTTTCAGCAAGATACAAAGTTGGCCAAGCCGGGACGAGTCGCTGGTGTACTTATTACCGTCCTAAAGTAACTGTGTGCCTCTATGATTCCCTGTTTCTGTTAGGATTTTGGATACCAGAATTCTATGCGGTTTTCACAGTTGGAAGAAATTTCTGGAGGAAGATTCACTTTCCTATAAATTTATTTTTTAATTAGGTATTGATTTTAAAGAGTGAACACGGTGTCTTAAACATTATAATATTATGTAAGTACGTAAATGCTAAAATTGAATGATTCTTCAAAATCGTAGATATGGAGCGTCGAGGCATATGCGTCGACTTGGCCAAATTACATGCGATGGAAGAGATTCTTTTAACTAGAATGAAGTTAATAGAGCAGCAATGCTACAAGGCAGCCGGGAAGACATTCCAGATAAACTCAGCCGTGCAAGTGCGGGCCATCCTGTACGACGAGCTGCAGCTTGACACTAAGTGCAATGTCAAGGTCAGGGAGACCATAAGTAAGGGCGAAAAGTCCACCTCCGAAACTATGGTGAGCTTAAACATAGGAACAGACGTATCCTTGAAATAATGGAATCTCTCCTGACTTGCTAGCTTATTCAGCAGCAAATTTATATGTACCGTTTGCGTTTAGTTGCGAAGCCTCGTGTCCGAGCATCCCCTGCCGAAGTTAATCCTGGAATACCGGCACTTGCACAAGGCCCACGCCACCTTCCTCACGGGTATCGCTCAGCATGTCAAAGACGGTGTAGTGAAGCCAAACTGGTGAGTTAGATCTGCTTATATGATTTCAATGATTATGAGGAGATTCCATTGTAAACCTGAATTGCCTGTAGGGTGCAAACAGCGGCAGCGACGGGTCGCATCGCCTCCAACAACCCCAATCTGCAGGCTATACCGAAGGCTCCCTTCAGTCTGGTCATGTTTCCTGAGGGCGATGATGGTAACTAACTACTTACAATACCTAGGTTTTAGTTCTTTATTGCGCTTTAGTTACGGAATGAGATCGGCCCGTTACTTAGTAGAATTCAATAGTAAATAAATATCTTGCCATGAGAGATGCTCTGTAGAGGGGTGAAAGACGTGTTGAGTGTAGGTTCTGATTGCATGTTGCATTACCGCACCTGCGCATACGTAGACTGCGAGAGGACAGGGTCGCATATTGCAGCTTTAACGAATTTGCCGCGTTTGGAAAATAAAACACGGGAGACATTTCATAATTTATGTTTTTATTTATAATCATGTAAACATTTTTCTTTTGACTTTGTTTAGATGTCAATTTTGAAATCTTGAATTTAGTCAGTAATAGTGTCTGTACTTGGATCAACATTTATTGATAGGCTTGCGTTTGACCACCAAACCACCTGATGTGGTCGAAGCTGATGCACGCTTGCCTAGAACTCTAGAAGTAACGTATTCACTGTTGACTTAAAGACTCCCAGGTTATAGCAGTCAGGAAACACAGACTTCACGAGCGAAGGCCTGTGTCCGTGTCAGAACTTGAGGCTGGTGACGGTATGTGGTAGCAGAAGGGTCCCAGCTGCTGTTCCGGTCGGTGTACGTGGCTCGGCCTGGCTGCTGGCTGGTGGCCGCGGACTTCCAGCACGTGGAGTGCCGCGTGTTCGCGCACGCTGCTGGAGACGAGGAGCTCCTCCGCGCGCTCGCCGACGATCACGACCTGTTCAAGGTGCTGGCTGCTCACTGGTGAGAACATACTTCTCTGCTTGCAACACTTCTCGTTGACTCAAGGAACAGAGATCCATTGTTCCACATGCTGAATTCTAAATTGAACATTTATCTGTTAGACAATGTAAAACAGAAAAATTAAAAAAATATATATTTAAATATTGAAATATCGGTTTAATCTATCACTAACAAGGGGACAATTTCAACTTGACCTCTTCTTTTACGGTTTCTTCTGTCCCTCTATAAGCGAAAAGGGGACAGATAAAACTGTTTATTTCTGCTTGTCACCCATATAATTTAATTTAATTATTTTTAAAACACGCTACGTAAGTACTAGGTTCTTAAAAATCAGACAAATGTGATTCGGATTCGTTTACCGTTCCGTAAAATTTGTAGGTTACAAAATAGTGTTTATCTACAAATACCTAATACCTATACTTGAGATTCGAAATTTCCTTGAAATTTTGCTTCCAAAACCTATCTTACTAATATTATAAACGTACAATTTTACTTTATTTTACAAAGTTACTTAGAAATATACACAATTTTTTCTGCATAGACATCTATTAACTGTAATTATTTCAGACTAGCTTTTGCCCGCGACTTCGTCCGCGTGGAATAGTTACTTTGGGCTAACGTTAAATTTAACCCCGATTTTGAAGCATTCTTCATTGGCGCTCCGCTCCTATTGGCCTTAGCGTAATGATATATAGCCTATAGCCTTTCTCTATAAATTGACTATTTAATTAAAAAATATTTTTTCAATTCGAACCAGTAGTTCCTGAGATTATCGCGTTCAAACAAACAAACAAATTCTTCAGCCTTATATTATTAGTATAGGTAGCTGTTGCCCGCGACTTCGTCCACGTTTCCGTCGTTTTTCGTAAAAAAAAAGTAGCCTATGTCCTTCCTCACGGTTCAGTGATTTTGATGTAACAGACAGATTAACTTTCGTAATTTAGTAGGGAAATATAATATGTCAATCTATAATACTGTTGAAAAATATCGCAATACCGAACCTCACAATATTATTGTTAATAGCTGTGCCCGCGACTCCGTCAGCGTGTAACTCCTTGTGTGTTATTAAGTTAATGTATCGGTAATATTGTTTAGATCACGTTCACATGAGGTTTAAGTATGTATAGAACGAAAATACTTCAGCGCAAAGCTTCCGGGTAAACTATGTTGAAAGTTGACCCATCCGGCACGTGAACATAAAGATTTCTAGAACTGCTAACCCGGGAAAGAGCGACGTACAACTGACCATGCGAGAAACAACTGACACCGAGATCTACTCCAGCAACACGGAAAGTCTGCCCTTGAGCCTTATTAATTGTCATTGCATAACACACCGATACTGGGAATTGCGTTCTTTTAAATTGGAATGGAAAATTATTTGGTATTATGGGAATTCTGGGAATAAAGACGGTTTCTCCTGCACCGCAACCTGTTAAAATTTTGAGCCTCGATAAATATTTTGTTGCAACTGGGTTACTTTTAGCCGAGTTCCATTGCAAAGTTGTGGTGGTTTTAAATTTCGGAGCAGAATAATAATCAGAAAGCTTCGAACTGCTAAGCTATCGGGAGTTACACGTGTTATTGTGAGTCAACCATAAAAGATAGATATATGCTGTCGTGGGATATTTTTTATATAATTTTAAGGTGAACATTTCCATCATAAATGATTTCTGTGTAGCTTTAACCATTAAGGTTGCACTCGCGACGGAAGCTTAAAAAATGGAGTAACTTCTCCCGTTTTCCCAACATTTCCCTTCACTGCTCTGCTCCTATTGATTGTAGCGTGATGAAAAGTATTCTATAACCAGCTCAGGAGGATGAAAAATAATTGTACCAAGTTTCGTTAAAATCCGTCGAGTAGTTTTTGTTTCTATAACGGTTATACAGACAGACAGACAGACAGACAGACAGACAGACCAAAATTTTACTGATTGCATTTTTGGCATCAGTATCGATCCCTAATCACCCCCTGATAGTTATTTTGTAAATATATTTCATGTACAGAATTGACCTCTCTACAGATTTATTATAAGTATAGATTATTCGCTTCACAGACTTCGGAGATTTAACGCGTCGTAGAATATAAATAATGCATGTTTTCAATACTCATACAGTTATTGCATTTATTTTTTAATATGTACTGTAATTTAAAATTGAGACTACTTGTTCAAGTGAGGTATTTGACATAATAGGGAGGTGGGAACAATATTATGTGATACCTAACTTGACCTAGTAGTCTCAATTTTAAATTTCGACCTCTTATAAAACTATATTTTGTATGATTTAATTACTTTACTAAACTATTAAAAAAACAACTCCTTTATTTGTTAAATAGGTAGGCTCTAGAGCCGCGGATCACGACAAGTTGAAGCAGTAGCGCTAACAGGGTCATTATATGTTATGCTCCCTATTTCCCCCAGAAATTATGTATTCCTTGCTCTCCTAATGTTGTTTGGAGATGAAGGATAGTTGAAGGTTTTCCCCAACAGGTTGAAGAAGCCGGAAGGCGAAATAACAGCTGAGGAGCGCGAGCGTACCAAACGCTTGGTGTACGCCAGCTTATACGGCGCCGGCGCACGCAAGCTCATGGACATCCTCAACGTGGACTACCAGCAGGCGCTGGACGTCGCCGCCAGCTTTAACAGTACGTTCTGTTCAGACAACCGAAGATATATCCGTTGAGGCTCATTAACATTGACCTTTGGCACTGACAAGACAAAAAATTAATGTAGTTTCAGGCTTTATGTTTATGGGGGTGGCAATAATCCGCCATTTCACACTTTATTACCGACTAAGAAACTTCCTCTTCTCCTTTTTCTCCACTTTGTCGAACCAATCTTTTTCACAGGAACCTCTTTCTTGAATAACCATGTGTTACCTCAAATATGGACTTACTGCGGCTTTGTTTATCCTTTTTCGCTCTATATGACGCAGCAATGGCTGGTTAACATAGTTGCAACAGATTTCTAGAGATTTTTTACGGGAGCTTAAATGTGGTTGAGTTAGGGCGTTGCACTGAACAATGGGGTGCTGTAGAAGCTAAAACACTATTCAAAGCCTACTGCCAGAACTTCTACACCGGCTCCTTGTGCGTTAACTATTCATGCTAGCTAAACTTAACACGCAAAAAACATGACGTGTAAAAGTGTTATTTATAACAAATTTACAAAATAAATATTTTATTTCATTTAATTTCATGTAAAGCACTAGATGTCCTGCGAGTTCAGTATAGCGGTTTCAGGGTGCTGTTAGGTCTGCCGAGATTTTGCAGTGCTTCAGCTATGTTCGTTGATGCGCACACAAATGACTTTTACGCAATTATAAGGAACAACACCGTCTCCTTATTTAACAGAATACTAGGCAACTTCAATAGCATTCTGAAAATGCTACCTGACCTATACGGCTCGCCGAAGAATCATTTTATGAATACCTTGGTGCGTCAGATCCTGTCGGCTAGAACTGGTGACGATTATGTTTCAGAAATGTGTATTTTACTAAGCCCTTACAATTGTGTTACTAACAAGTGAGCCTCTTTAGCATCTCATCGAATTATTATGAACTAGCTTTTGCCCGCGACTTCGTTCGCATGGGAGGTTATTCTCACATAATTCCCGATCCCGCGGGAAGTTCGGGATAAAAACTCCTATGTCCTTCCCAGGGTCCTAAACTATTCCCATGCCAAATTTCACTGCTGTCACTGCCACTGTTGGGTGCCAACTGAAAACCAGCGCTGGGTGTCTTCCGCCCAGCAAATGCTGAGTTGGTGTCCCTTTCGGTGTGTACATGCTCAACGATTTTTTTTTTAACCTTTTTTTATAATGTTTGTAATTTTGTATTGTGTGTGTCTTCGTCCGAATAAATGTTTTTCAATTTCAATTTAAATCGCAGACCGAGTTACTTTCGCATTAATAATATTAGTATGGATGGTGTGGTGGTGGTATCGGCAGGAACGTTTCCGTCGCTGAAGGGGTTCGGGCGCGGCGTGGTGCGGCGCTGCGCGGGCGGCGGCGCGCGCGTGACGTCACTGTGCGGCCGCGCGCGCCGCCTGCCGCACATCACCAGCGACGACTTCGCCCTCAAGGCGCACGCCGAGCGACAAGCCGTCAACTTCGTAGTGCAAGGTAACGCGGGACTCATCACTTCATCAGACTAGAGTCTGGCTAACTTAAGCGTGACCTGAGAAAGCGCGGCAAATTAAAAAAATCTTTATGTGGTATTACTGACTATAGTAGGAGAAAAATGTTTTGATACTTGGAAATTTTATGTATTTACGACAATCAATTTATATAATAGTTGTTTACGAACTAATTTTTAATTTAGGGATAATACCACATAATGTTTTTAAAGACTCCGTTTGGTGTCTCGAAGCCTTGACTGTCATAGATTGATTAAAGAAACGAATGTGTAGATTTATTTATTAGTATATACATAAAATTCACCTACTTAACATGTAGTTTATTAAATTTCTTCAACGATTTTTTAATCAACTACAGGCGTTTTGAGTATGATAATTATTTAATAATCGTACTCAAAATCCGAGTCCAAAAATTCAACCTCTAAGGATTCTTCTGTATCAGTGGAGTCGTCATCACCTACACTTATTATGACTTTTCCAATACTTTTTCTGTTATGTGATCTCTTTGTTTGTATTATTTTATTTTCCACATTTATTACATGATTTGTCATTTTTCTTTCAATATTCTGTAGTTATTCAGCCAAATGAGGTTTTTATCAGTGTTTTATTTTGTTTTAGGGGCACCACCCGTTGTTAGATCTTGCCGTGATATTTTAGGCTTATAATTTTTGTGTACATATGTTTCATCTAAATAGATGATTCGTTTTCCTTCCGTTCATTTAGCAGCAATTTCTTGTAGATAAAGATGTCTCCAAGCAGCAATATCAAAACGTTCGACAAGAACCGTTCGTTCATTTTTATTTTTCTTGAACTCATACCCATTAGCAATTAATATTTCACGCAGAGTTTCTCTACATCCACTAAAGCCAATGCTAGAATGTAATTTTTCTAGCAATGTTCGCAATGTTGGTACCTCCTGTCTTACAATATAAAATTCATTGATTTTATTTCTTATTGCATCAATATCAAAACTGTCTAAATCCAACACTGAGCTTTTGTGTGGGCGTTTTTTTTCTTGGAGTGCTCCACAGCCATTCATTCACAGATCCTTCCTTTTTTAGTGTTGTGACACCAACCTCTGCAAAACGAAGTATAAAATGCATATTAAAAAATTAAGGTACCCAAACAATTTGATAATGTCAAATAACACAACTCATCAACAAAACATTCTTAACCGTAACATACGTACCAGTTAATGAAGATATTTCTTCTAAGAACTTAGTCTGAGTTTCTATTAAAGATTTTTTCTCCAAATTTTTTAACGTTTCAAAAAGTCGCAGATTCTTTGAATATCTCCAATATTATCTATAAAGATAAGAAAATGTATCATAATATCGTAAATAGGTATCTCTAATAACTAGTACTCACGCGGAGCTTCACTCCCGTGGATTCTATCACAGTAAAAACATAACTCTCCTTTTTTGCAGTCGCGTAAAAAGTAGCCTATAACCTTCCTCAAGCTTCAAGCTACTTCCATACCAAATTGCATCCAAATCCACCCAGTACCGAAGATTAGCGCGATCAAGCAAACAAACAAACTTTTCCGCTTTATAATATTAGTATAGATCAGCCACCAAGGATCAACATTACAAAGTCGTACTAACCTAAAAAATCCGAGATCGCATCTAAACATTGTTGTTTTTCTTGAAAATCAATTTCTTTCTCTTCTTGTTTTTGTTTAAACTTACTGATCATAGTATGTAGCAGCTTCCGCACGCTACTTTTTATTGTTTTACCCATATTATAGCGATTATTGTTGAATATTAACTGTGTTTACAAATTACTGACAATTGTAATCACAGACTTTGACAGCTTAATAATGTTGCCATATTAAACTTTTAAGAAAACTCCAGGTCACGCTTTCGTTAGCCAGACTCTAATTTTTCATGTTTTCTTTCTTTTTTTTTTCTAATTTTTTTTTTCAGCAGTAGTTGTTGTTAGTCCAGTTGACCGAACTACTGAAACTTTTAGTTGCGATAGTTCGGTTCTAACAAAGCACCGAACCACTGAAACTTATAGGCTCGCGATTGACCACCATCTTACCTGATGCTAAGCGATGATGTGGTCGAAGTTGAATAACGCTTGCCTAGAAGTAACGTATTTATTCTCGACGACGACGACTTAGCTGTTCGCACAAAAGAAGTTTTACCAGAACATTTTGTGTGTATGGGTGAAACGTCCATCATGTAACGATAGCACATGGCCCATCGCTATAGTACTCACAAATAATGCAGTTTACTACGAAAGAAAAACAAAATTAAGAATTGGATCATTAGTTCCAACGATTACCTTCTACAAACAACAAACAATAGTATAGATCAGCTTTCAAATCATGAGTACTATGGAGCACAACAGTGATGTAATCCGGCTACGAAGGAACAATATGGAGCACAACACTGATGTGTAGCGGACTTCTGGTAATATAAATGAAAAGTCTTTCAAACGTTACTACCAGATTTATTGTTAAATTCCACAGGTTTAAACTATTACATCTACTGGATTAAGGCAAGCATGTCTTCGGTTTGATATTTACGCGGTTAAAACATTACGAGACTAGTTTACACTACTGTCATGGAAGCGAACTTATGGACTACTGCACTGAGAAACAAAATGTGGGCGGAAAAGGCATACAAACATTCTAACTTCCGGCTTCCAGAAACTTCGAGATTAATCTAGGTTGTACTACAGTGCTTCCTCTGGTGTCGAGACGCGACATCTTCAATATTCATTCATAATTCATATAACTTCCATTCATAAATCCACCCCCTGGCGTCGCAAAGCGGAATCATATTCGAATCGTTATTGACAACTAACAAATGTTTCATAGAAACTGTTGCCATCTTTTAGCCAGTGGCGCAAACAGAAAGTTAGCATATTCTCGCTATGCGACGACAGAGGGCGCTACTATGCACATCAGTCACATTTCTCCCGCCGTGTACATAAAATGTACATAATAGTACCATTCGTGTGACTGGTGTACCCTTTACAGAGAACAGTTACAACAATATAAGTTACTCTAAACCTTAATCTAACAAATGTTAAGCACAGTAAGCACTTGTAATGGAATTTATAAATGACAGCCTAGATACATATATATACAAGTTAAGGGTAGTCACTGCAGGGTCCCTGCTCTGCTATATATTATTAATGAATAAAAAGTCATCCTTACAGCATGACTCCTGCAGAGACGCCAAGAAAAGATACAATGGTCTGGTCTACACCACTAGTTACAAATAAAATACATGGGGTTAGGTTACTCTTAACCTTAATCTAACAAGTGTTCTGAACAGTAAGCACTTGAACTGAAGTTTATAAATAACTTAGCCTAGGTATATATATTATATAAGTTAAGGGTAGTCACTGCAGGGTCCCTGCTCTGCCATATATTATTAGTGAATAAAAAATCCTCCTTACAGCATGACCCTGCAGCGACGCCAAGAAAAATTACAATAATTTGGTCTATACTACTGGTTAGAAATACAATACTTGAGAGGTCAGCTAAGTTTATTCTACTGGTATGACGACGAGACGTTTAACAGGACGACGTATTACACCACTCTTGGTTTTGACGTCGACGACTCTCACAACACCATCCGCGCCTGGGTACATGCGTTCGACTCTCCCCTTTGGCCATATGTTCCTTGGTAAGTTCGAGTCTACTATAACAACCAAATCCCCTATCTTAACTGTGTCACCGCATCCATGCGGCTCCCGCCGATTTTGAAGTGTAGGTAGCACCTCACGCACCCATCGGTGCCAAAACAGGTCTGCCAGTCTTTGCGATGCTCTCCAGTGTGAATGGCGTAGTTCATCCGGTCTTGTGGCCGCGGCACTCCCTGGTAGCGGGACTTTAGAGGGCACGCCAAGCAAAAAGTGGTTAGGCGTCAAAGCTTCCTCGTCGTCTGGGTTAACTGACACATGGGTCAAAGGTCGTGAATTAACCGTGTGTTCTACCTCTGTCAGAAGTGTGTGAAGTACGTCTTCATACGGATGCCGATCGATGAGCGTGGCATTCAATGCGGTCTTTACTGAGCGTACCAACCTCTCCCATGCTCCGCCCATGAATGGCGCTCCCGGTGGAATGTAACGCCAGTCGATGTGACGAATCTCTGCTTCGTGTTGTAGCGACTCTAGGGCGGCTTTGCGGAGATCAGCGTCCGCCCCGTGGAAATTGGTACCGTTATCGCTCCAAATGACTTCAGGACACCCGCGGCGTGCCATCATGCGCCTCAACGCGAGTATAGCAGCATCCGTTGACAGCGAGGCGGCCACTTCTAAATGGACGGCACGTGTAGTGAGGCATGTGAACAATGCTACGTAGCGCTTCTCGTGATGTCTCGCTACTGTGACGGAAAGCGGCCCGAAGTAATCCAGTCCGGTGTGTGTGAACGGACGTTGGTGGTGTGCCAGTCGACAAGGCGGTAAGTCACCGGTCAGCGGCTCTGGCGGCACTGCACGACGTAGTTTACAGGGCTGGCAGTGCTTGATTACTGCACGTACGGAGGGCCTCAAGCGCAGTATCCAGTAGCGTTGGCGGACTTCATTCACGACGCACTCCACGCCACTGTGGTGTAACTTTCGATGAATCCAGTCTATGTATAAGTGACAGTAGCGGTGGTCACCGTCTAGTACTGCTGGTGACTGTGTTTCTCGTGATATGTCAGCTGCCGCTGTGATGCGTGAGCGTATTCTTATTATGTTGTGTTCGTCGACTGTCAAAGATAGTCGATTCAAGCGGCTGTCAGATGGTACCCCCCTCCTGCCGACCACGTGACGCAATTCCTTCGCAAACCTTTCTTCTTGTATAGCGCGCGTCCACAGAATCTCGGCTCGACGTGTGTACTGTGTACCGATGGGTATGTAGACCGTAGTCGATGTTATGCTGAGGTCGCGACTCCGCGCTCCGGATCGTGTTCTCGTAGCCTCCTGTTTCTTCGCCGTCCAGTTCGGATCGTCAGCAGTAACGCGTCTATTGCGTTTGCGGGTGGCGGTTGTGGTGTGGACTCGACATCGGTCTATAAATTGAAGAACACGAGCCGTTGCTCGTATGAGTCGTAGCCAGGAAGAGAAACGTGTGACATCGGGTAGCGCCTCTCTTATGGTTGACGTCGGCAGCCGAGCTCATGGTAACACGCTCTTCTCCCGTGTCTATGTGTGGGCTCGAATCTGTCTCCTGCGGCCATGAGTTTTCGTCTTCGTACAGAAATGAGGGGCCTATGTACCAGCGGTGGTTCGCAGTGAAATGAGTAGGTACCTCGCGAGTAGAGTCGTCGGCGACATTGTGAGCGGTGGGAACCCAGCGTCATTCGCTTCGTTCGGTGGTTTCTTCTAGTTCTGCTACTCGGTGCGCGACGAACGGCTTGAAGGCGCACGCAACGGCACGCAACCAAGCCAATACTGCGCGCGAGTCGGTCCAGAAGACTCGGCGGTCGACGCGACGGTCGTGTTCTTGCTCCACGCAACGCGCCAGTCGCCCACCAAGGACGGCAGCCTGTAATTCAAGTCTAGGTACAGATGTGATCTTAAGGGGCGCAACGCGCCCTTTCGCTGATGCGAGTGACACATTAACTTCACCTATGCCGTTCACTGAACGCCAATATGCTGCTGCGGCATAGGCCCGTTCGCTCGCGTCCACGAACACGTGCAATTCTACTCTCGTAGAGTCATTATATCCCGGATAACAACGTGGGATTCAAACGCCTTTCAAAATGTGCAGAGCAATTAACCAGTCGTGCCATTTACGCTCTAGTTCTTTAGGTAGGCGCTCATCCCAACCAATATTTAAACGCCAGGCGTCTTGTAATATGCACTTTGCTTGTGTCGTAACCGGCGCGGCTAGTCCCAGCGGGTCATACAAGGACATTGCTGTTTTTAATAACTGACGCTTTGTAACCTGCTTGTCTAAATAAGAAGGGTCTACTTTCCTGAAGTTAAATCCTAAAGTGTCATTGTGGTGTCGCCAGACAAGGCCGAGAATTTTCTCTTCCTTGTTTAGCGGAGTATCTTCCTCTGCTGGCTCGGTCGCTAGATCTGCTATGGCGGCCGCTTCGTTAGACGCCCACTTCTGCAGCACAAAGTTACCTCGCCGATGCACGGCGTCAACTGCTTTTTTCTCATACATCTGACTTTGTTCATTCTTCTTTTCATATCCAGTCGATTCTCCTCTGGAATGCACTTCCTCTCGAGATCAGAACGGCTGACAGTCGCTATGCATTTAAAAAGAAATTAAGGATCTATTTTCTACACCAATAAGCAGAATTTCCACATTCGGTTTTCATTTGCTTCTTTATTATATATATTTGTATATATATAAATATATAAGTATTTATTTATAAATATTATTTTGTTGATTTCTATTTTTTAGTGATACTAGGGTTTTTGTGTTATTACTATTATTATATATATATATATTTGTTTTTCTAATTTTACATCACACGTTCATATTGCACCTCCCACACTATCTCTTCACCACTCATGGTTGACTGGTAGAGAATGCCTACGGCATTAAGTCCGCCTTTGTACCTATGTGCATAAAGTGTAAATAAATAAATAAATAAATTCATATAGTGATTTCGAACTATGTTTGTATGACTGCAGCGTTCTCTGATCTGTGAAACTACATGTACTTTCGTCATACTGCAGGTTGGACCATGTAAAACCCAGCCGAGCGGTGTACGTGACGCTACCGGTTGACCCTTTGAACCGACTCGCACTTCAGAGGCGAGCAGGAGCGCCCAGTTGTCCTGGCCTATCAAGACAGTTGGCACACCTGCGTTATATGAAATCTGCTCGACTATAGGTGTCAGGTGCTCACAGCCAGTCAGGTCATTTGCGTGTATCGACTGGCTTGATAGGTCGAGCTTGTCGATGGTTCTGGCTTCGATGTCTATGCCTTCGGTTGCGTATTTGCCTCGTATATTTACCTTGACTCGGCATGAGCTCGTAGCGTCAATGCTTGTGCCCGCTACGGTTTCGATGTAGAATGGCTCGTTTGGGCCTTCTGCTCCGATCCGCTGCGCGACGTCAGTAGTAAGTAAGGTTATTGTCGATCCATCGTCCAACAAAGCAAATGAATCTACTTTACCATTTGGGCCCGATAGTGTCACAGGTACTACTTTCAGCAAAGCTCGTGCGTAGGCGTGCGGCGTGCTCGTGCTGCTAATAACGGCGTGCGGCGCGCTGTCAGCACGTGGCGCTGTCTCGGCGCGCGACGTGACGTGCTCGGCGCGCGACGTGACGTGCTCGGCGCGCGACGTGACGTGCTCGGCCGCTGCGACACGAGGACGCTCTCCGGAGTCGTGTGCGGTGCGCAGCCCGCGTCTGCTGTCACTGTGCAGTAGCCCGTGATGATAATGCTCGCAGTCTTGCACTTCACACTGCTTACTTTTACATCTGTGATTCCAGGTCCGTCGTTTTAGGCACCTGAAACATAATTTATTTTTACGTGCAGTTTCCCAACTATCATTTACTGTCATTTTCCTAAAGTTTGTACAGACAGCCACACTAATATAATTGCCATTACATATTACACACGGTGTTTTATCATTTTCGGTCATTTTAAATGTCTTGTGTGCCGATCTTTGTGAACGTTCTCGTTTATAGTCCACCTCTGCCGGGGCGTGACGCGCATTGAGGTCGGCTTCTCTGTCGAGAAATCGTCCCAACACTACTAGGCCGGGCTCTGCATCACCAGCAGCCATCTCATAATCATACCATCGGCTCCTAAGCGTAACAGATAACTTTTCTGTTATTACTGAAATCATTTCCGGGCTATATAAAAATTCAGTTCTTTTCAACGCTTGCACCGCGGCAATAGCATTCGTGACCTTTGATGCAAACACACATATATCTGTAGGGTTGTCTGTTAGTTTAGGTAATTGACGTAATTTATTGAATTCGTAAGTTATTAATGCGTTCGGTCGGCCAAACCGAGATTCTAACCTTTGCATAATTTGAGAGGCCGAGGCTCCTAAGAATAGGCATTTGACTGCCTCCATCGCAGGCCCTCTCAATGATTTTCTGAGGCGGGCCAAATTCCCTGCCTCTGTATGAGCCGATGCAGACTCATCATATGCTGCTTTAAAATGCAACCATTCGCCTGAGTGGCCACTAAAAATAGGTAACTCAAATTCATACCTGGTGGCAGCGGGGTTACCCCGAGCTAACTCTAACAATGCCTGAGTAAGTCCTTTCAGCAGGTTTCCTTCGTCGCAGCGTAGCGGCGAGGGCGGCGCCTCTTCGTCGGGCGCCGTCGTCCGTGTGTCGTCGCGTGGCGGCGGGGTTGGCGGCCCCTGATGAGGCGATATGGGTCGCGACTGCGGCGAGCGGGTGTGGTCGCGGTGTTCGTCGAGCATGTCCGCGGCGTCCCTCTGACGTGTCGACGTCGCAGTCGAGCTTCCCGCCAATAACTCTTCGTCTGCTGACTCTGCTTCCAAGAGCGCTAGCCTAGCCGCGGCGAGCTCCAACCTCGCCCGGGCCAACGCCTTCCTCTTACTGACTGTCTCGTCCAGTGGTTGTCGTCGGCGTGGCGGTATCGTCGCCCCAGGGCTGTGAGGCTGGGTCTGGCCCGCATCTTTGACGGAATCGTTGGATGCGCCAGTCGGGGCACCCCCGGTCGCCGATTCCGTGGAGACGGGCTCGTCCCCCACCGACAAACCGACAAACCGAAAACTTTACCTGCCCAATCTGGTTCCGAAGGACCAATATGGAGCTCAACAGTGATGTAATCCGGCTACGAAGGAACAATATGGAGCACAACACTGATGTGTAGCGGACTTCTGGTAATATAAATGAAAAGTCTTTCAAACGTTACTACCAGATTTATTGTTAAATTCCACAGGTTTAAACTATTACATCTACTGGATTAAGGCAAGCATGTCTTCGGTTTGATATTTACGCGGTTAAAACATTACGAGACTAGTTTACACTACTGTCATGGAAGCGAACTTAAGGACTACTGCACTGAGAAACAAAATGTGGGCGGAAAAGGCATACAAACATTCTAACTTCCGGCTTCCAGAAACTTCGAGATTAATCTAGGTTGTACTACAGTGCTTCCTCTGGTGTCGAGAGGCGACATCTTCAATATTCATTCATAATTCATATAACTTCCATTCATAAATCCACCCCCTGGCGTCGCAAAGCGGAATCATATTCGAATCGTTATGGACAACTAGCAAATGTTTCATAGAAACTGTTGCCATCTTTTAGCCAGTGGCGCAAACAGAAAGTTAGCATATTCTCGCTATGCGACGACAGAGGGCGCTACTATGCACATCAGTCACAAGTACTGTACTATTGGTCTCTGTAAAAGTCCCGGTGGTATGGTCCCCTGGCAGGGTCGGCGGCAGACCTGTGCAAGACGGCGATGATCCTGACGGAGCAGCAGCTGCGCGGCAGCTTGCCGCCCGCGAGCGCGAGCCTGCTGCTGCAGATACACGACGAGCTGGTGTGGGAGGTGCGCGACCACCAACTGGACAGGGCCGCAGGTAAATAGCGTTACGAAGGAGGAGGTTATTTATAAAGATGCTGCCCTCAGTGCTACATTCCAAAGAGAGTTGTGTAGAGGAATATTACTTTGAAGATTCATACTAAATTCTTCGCATACGAATTCACTATTAAGCACTTGAGTATTTTTTTTTTATTGTTGATAGGCTTGCGTTTAATCGCCATTAAATAATTAAAAAAAAAAAAAAATTGTGGAATATATATATATATAGGTATATATATATATCTCACCTAATGGGAAGCGATGATATGGTCGAAGATGAAGCACGAACGCTTGCTTAGAACTAACCTATTCACTCTTTGACCTTAAGACCCCGACTGACATTTTGTGTATTTTTTGTATTTCGAGCTATTACACGCATTTCGCGATGTAGATGTTTTGCTCAATGAGCATTTTGGGTGTTTGAGCGTCAATGTAATATTCCAGCAATAATTAAACAAGTGATGGAGGGTTGCGGGGAGCGGTGCGGGCTGGCGGGCCGCCTGCCCGTGGCCCTCAGTGTGGGCCGCGACTGGGGCAGCATGCGGGGGTACACCGCCGGCATAGTGTGACGAGGACCACACGGGCGTAACCTTAACTAGCTGCTTTATTAATTAATAATAAACTAAATTTATGACAGTGCTCATTTTAGTTTTATTTTAATGGTTTGTACTTCTTAAGTTTATTAATTGCCGATGCCGTACATAATCTCACTAACTACACACATCAAAAGTGTCTAGGGATCAAGCATTTTTATGCGGATTTCTTGAGATTGAGATGTGGCTTTGTAATAAATTTATGATTTTATAAATTTATATGGATCCTTTTTGGTGCATTTCATAATTTGAAACAGGAACTGTTAATCAAATTCGAGTAAAAGATGAAAATCAGCTGTCAATATTTTCCCTATAAAAACATACAACGCATTGAAGACATTATTAGTGCTACTGTTTCCCTACTACTGATTAAAACCAACGTTATTATGGAGCGGCGACGTCATTTAAGCAGGGAAGAAATGCTCAGAGCCGTGGGAATGATAGAAGCTGGTTCCCGGCAACGTACTGTGGCTTTAGCTCTGAATACAAGTCAGAGTGTTATCAGTCGACTTTGGACACATTACCGAAGCACTGGTACCGTGGCTGAGCGCCATGGAGGACGGTATCGCTGCACCACACGGAGACAAGACCGATGCATTCAAATCTTAACTCGAAGAGCTCCAACATTAACCGCCATGATGTTAGCCGTGAGGCTTCATCACTCTTCAGGGAACTTAATTAGCGACCAAACAGTCAGAAACCGCTTGCATGAAGTGAACCTTCATTCCCGAAGACCGCTACGGGTACCACCTATAGCAATGCACAATCGTAGGATTCGATATCAATGGGCTCTTGAACACAGAAATTGGGCAGAAGAACAATGGCGTTTCGTGTGCTTTTCTGATGAGTCTCGTTTTGGTATGAGACCGGATACAAGACGTATACGACACTGGAGAACCCCTGAACGCCAACAGTGATTAAAATCCTGCCAGGAAGTCCATCCTTATAGTGGTGGAACCATCATGGTATGGGCGGGTATTTGGATCGGCGGAAGAACTGAGTTGATTTGGATCAGAGGCAACCTCAACGCTCAAATTTATGCTGAGACGATTGTATCTGACGTCATCGTTCCTCTACAAGTGCAAATCGGTCCCTTATTTCAGTTAATGCATGATAATGCACGAGCGCACACCGCAAGAGTTGTAAGACAGACTCTCGCCGCAGCTAACATCAATGTCCTGCTCTGGCCTGCTCAGTCGCCAGACTTGAACCCGATTGAGCATGCATGGGATATGCTACAGAGAAGAGCTCTGCCGAATATGGAGGGTATCCAGTCGCAAGAAGACCTTTTTTTGTTGTTGCAACGAACATGGGCGGCCATTCCACAGCGTGATTTGGATGAACTCATTTTGAGTATGCCAAACCGATGTTCTTGTGTTGTTAGTGTTCGCGGTAGAAACACGGATTATTAATTGTTTATGTTACCCAATAAAATTTTAAAGAAAACTGTTATTTCAGTCTTTTTTTCGAACTTTAATGTTAGTGGTTCAAATGTCAAAAATCCCTTTATTAGGAAAATGGCAAATTTCTTTATTAATGCAAAGGTGACTTGGTTTATCGTTACTGTGACAAACGAAAACACTTTATTTGATGAATCCTTAAAGAAAATTTTAATTAATATCAATCAGGAGAAAAGTTATTGCAAAAATATATGTTGATCCCTAGACACTTTTGATGTGTGTATTTAGCACAGAAACTTGACCATTCCAGTAGGAATTTTCCTGGACTTCGCGAAGGCGTTTGACAGTTTCAATTTTCATCTGTTGCGCAAGTTTGAAACCTTAAGTGTAAGAGGCACCCAGCTGAAGCTCTTCAAAATTTATTTAGAAGAGCGTACCCAGTGCGTAAATATTGGCAATGTACTCAGCATTGAAGAAAAAAAGACGTCTTTTGGTGTTCCCCAAGGAAGTATTTTAGGTCCTACTATGTTCTTGATATACATAAATAATCTTTGCAATCTACAGCTGCTCTACTTTTTTCGGCAGTCTTAGAAAGTGAAGTGTACAAACTTGCGCAACATGGGTTCAATATTGTAAATAATTGGCTTCAACATAATTAAGGCCAGGCTAACCCTTAATTCGGAAAAGACAAATTTCATTAAGTTTTCGATGCGCAAACAAACTGAAACATCTATCATTGCCTCAAACTTGTATGCTCATTGTACCCTCAGCTACGATACATTGCAGCCCCAAAACTAATTCGGCAAGTTTGGTTTGAAATCTTGTTGCTTGTTGCTGAAATCTTGTGAAGTACTAACAGTTCGCCAGTTATTAATTTATAATGAGCACCGCACTAAAAGAACACACAGCGCTTTCTTATCGCACTGAATTTGCTAAAAAAAGATGAAAAGATTTAGTTTGCCTTAAAAGAAGTACACAACATGCTTTCACAACCAAATTTTATATGTTCCTTGGACCACTACTTTATAACAGACGAAACGCAGAATTAAACATTAATTATTCCCTGATTTAAAAAAACTGCAAGAAGACTCTCAAGGAAGCTCTTCAAAGTATGTCCTATGAAGACCTAGAGAACTGGTACTAAAAAAGATACGTAGTTCGTATTTTATTTAAATATATAAGTAAGATTAAGAATAAGAGACTAAGAATTTTGACATATTATTTACACATTTCTACTTTACCTGGGATGACTATATACATATAGTTTGTTTATAATATAAATGAAGAAGAATCGGTATTTTTATTTTTAAATAATCATTAAAAATAAAAATGTCCGTAAGGATTGAGGAGCCACATCAGATTTTTTAAATCTGATCTCACCATTATTTAGCAGCAATGTAGCTTATTTTGCAGCACGAATTCTAGATTTAGCAGCAAAATATATCACTAGTTATTTTAATGCAAAAGTGGCTCCTCAATCTAAACGTCCGAATTGAGGAGCCACCTGGAACTCGTTAAGTAATAGATGAATATTTATGAAAATTTTGTATCATTTAGTAGTAATTTGGCATATTACCGTCTAATAATTTAGCTTCTGTAGCGCTAAAATGAAAGAAATTACAATACTTTTAATATGGCTCCTCAATCTAAACTCAAGAGGTGAATTTTTATTGGATGTGAGCGATCAATTAATATATTGGACATAATGATCATTTAGCAGGTGTTGTGTTGGTTTTTGCAGTATAGGAATAAAATAGTAAAACAGAGTATATTTTGTATATGAACGCATTTTCTTTGGCTCCTCAATCCTGACGTTCTAATTATATATATGTTTGACTGTAGCCACCTGAGATTTCAACAGAATCTAAAGCCAGAGATACTAACATTTAGCAGAAATGTCTGCTAAATATACCTGCACAGTTCAGCAATGTTACACTCACCTTAGCCGGTACTGCCTTGAATAGAGTCACAAAGTTTAAGTATCTGGGCCACTGGGTTTCCGAAGACCTAAAAGACAACATGGATGTGGAAAGGGCACGTAGGGCGTTGGCTATCCGGTGCAATATGTTGGCCCGCAGGTTCGCACATTGCAGCAATCCAGTCAAAGTTACGCTTTTTAAATCTTACTGCACGTCATTATACACTTGCAGCCTGTGGGTGAATTACACACTGGGGACATACAACGCCTTACGTGTTCAATATAACAACGCGTTTAGGGTGCTTATGGGACTACCACGATTTTGTAGTGCTTCGAAAATGTTCGCGGAAATGCATACCGATGGGTTTCATGCTCTTACACGGAAGCAATGTGCGTTGCTGCTGAATCGTGTTAGGTCCAGCAAAAATAGCGTTATAAAAGTGTTTGCAGATAGGTGGGACTCTCCAATGCTGAGCCACTGGATACGCCTGCACACTGATTATTAGTTTTATATTTATTTGTTTTATGTTCCTTTTGTGTCTTATGTATGTTTTGTTGTCTGTTTTGATGAGTGAAGTGTTTTATTATGTGTAAATTTGTACCTATAACTATGGATCAAGGTCTGAAATAAAGTTTATATTATTATTATTTCATTTATTCAATCTATATACATATTAATTACATTTTTTAATATTAATAAAAAAAAATATAAACATTTAAAAATATAAAAAATAGTAGCCCACCCGTATTGGGAACAGGGTCCAAGCTACCGGTGGTCAGGGCTCTTGAGAGAGGAACCTCCTCACAATACGCGCCGTTTCCAGAAGTACTGCTCTCTGGATCAAGCCCTTGATCCAGCTGCCCAACGAGAGCCTCCTTAGATGTTGGTCAAGGCTCTTGGCTTTATTATTATTATTTAAGAAAGATTATCTTTGGACTCGACTCAAGGTCGGAAATTTGAAGCAGGTACGGGTTAAGCCAAGTATTCTGCTTCAGTTTGTATGGTGTAGGTTGAGTGAGTGGTTTGCGTGTCTATAGTGTCAGGGGAATGTTGATAAATGAGTGAAGTCGGGTTTAAGAAGCGCCGAACTATAGAGCAGGTGTCTAATATAATCGATTTTTGTAGGGGTATGTATGTCTTTGGGTGAAGATCTAACATTTTCAAGGCGGTATGAAGTGTCTTAGGTACGATACCGGTTGAGGAAATAATTATGGGTACTATCTTGATTGTTTCTTGGTGCCACATTTGTTTGATTTCGTCTGCTAAAGGTATGTATTTTTGTATTTTTTCTGTGTGTTTTTCTTTAAGGTTGTTGGAGTTTGGGACAGCAATATCTATAAGGTAAGTGGTTTTTGTAGATTTAACGGTAAGCGTTATATCAGGTCTATTGCTAAGGATGGTGCGGTCGGTGATTATGTCTCTGTCCCAGTATAGCTTTGTTCTGTTGCTTTCGATTACGTTTTTAGGTTTATATTTATAGTAGGGCGTGTATGCTTCTATCAGATTATATTTGAGTGCGAGCTGTTGATGAATGTATTTGGCGACGTTGTCATGGCGATGTGTGTAGTCTTTATTGGCGAGTGCGCTGCAGCCTCCCGTGATGTGATCTATAGATTCGGTATATCGGTAGCATAATCGGCATTTATCTGTTTCAATTAACTCTTTCAGTATGTATTTAGAGTAATTGCGAGTTTTAATTATCTGGTCCTGTATCGCTACTATAAATCCTTCTGTCTCACTAAATATGTTTCCTGTGGTGAGCCAGGAGGTTGATGCGTTTTGGTCTACATGATCTTGTCCTAATAGATGCGGATATCTACCGTGTAGTGCTTTGTTCTTCCAGTGTTCTAACTTCTGCTCATCTCGTAATATTTTGGTATTTGGGTCGAATTGTGTATTGTTTAGTCGTAACGGTGTGCCAGATTGGGGTAGGTTAATGATTGCTTTATGTATTGCACTATCGTTGGCTTTTCTAATGAAGTATGTTCGTAAGTTGTTTATTTGAGTGTAGTGGAGGTTTGATATGTCGATAAATCCACGACCACCTAGTTTTCTTTTGAGAGTGAATCTTTGTATAGCGGAGTGAATGTGATGAATGTTGTGTTTATTGCATGTTGTTCTTGTCGTAGTGTCAAGAGCTTTAAGCTCAGTATCAGACCATTTAAGAATTCCGAATGAGTATGTTAGGATAGGGATGGCGTATGCGTTAATGGCTTTAGCTATATTCATGCCGGATAGTTGGGTACTGAGTATTTTATTTAGCCTTTGTTTATATTTAGTTTTCAGAGTATTTTTTATTTCAGAATGATTTAGTGACGTACTTTGTTGGTATCCTAAATATTTATATACTTCTCTAGGTTCCATGCTTTCTATTTTTCCTCCTTGTAACTCAAGTTCAAAAGAATTTGTTTTACTATGTTTGCCTTTAATTATGCTATTAATTTTACATTTATTTGTCCCAAAAGTCATTTTTATATCTGTACTAAATTTTTCTGTAAGCCTTAAGAGATTGTCTAGTTCCTGTTTATTACCTGCATATAATTTAATATCGTCCATGTATAGTAGGTGAGTTAGTTTAGTGTTATTTTCGTTATCTATTTTGTATCCATATGTAGTGTTATTAAGTATTCTGGAGAGAGGATTTAAAGCAAGACCGAACCACAAAGGACTCAGTGAATCACCTTGGAAGATACCGCGAGCTATTTTGATTTGTGATGTGGGTCATTCTTTTGGATAGGTTTTTCAAGCGGCTTTACTTAAAAATAATAGAAATCGAAAAGTCAGCCAGCCATTATTTTTTTCGCGCAAACCTTATGTCCTCTCTTAACAGGATTACTGATTTTTATTTAATTATCTTTATAATTAAATATCATAAAAAAATAAAATACCCCCATTCTTTGATTTTCGTGTAGTGTCCTAAGCCCCGATCTGGTCACTTAGTAAATTATATATTTTAAACTAAACGCTACATGCTTACCAAAAAAAAACCACTAAGTCCTTAGAAGTTCACAATGCTATGAAAAAATAGACCATAGTTCTAAAAGAACTAAATTTCCTAAAAAAAAATTAAATTTAACTGTCCCGAGGTCTTTGCTGATTTGCGTGGATTATTATAATTTCACTCACACATCTCTCAATTCGTGACCCAATGAGACATCGTCGTAATTCTAGTTACAAGACTAGTCGCGCTCCGACGGCTGGCCAGAGTGCTTGTGTGATGGTGCGTCGAGTTTTCAAAAAATAGATGGAAGAACTTCGTTGCGTGGGTTTGGTTTCTCAAAACTTTGATTTGCGTGGTACAATTATCTCCGGTGTCTGTGAATTTATTTATTTAATACTAGCTTTTGCCCGCGACTTCGTCCACGTGGAATAGTTACTTTGGGCTAACGTTAAATTTAACCCCGATTTTGAAGCATTCTTCATTGGCGCTCCGCTCCTATTGGCCTTAGCGTAATGATACAATATAGCTGTGCCCGCGACTCCGTCAGCGTAAGTTAATATATTGGTAATATTGTTTAGATCACGTTCACATGAGGCTTAAGTACCTAGAGAACGCTTCGACCGCGAGACGCGTCGAGCGCGGCGACCGATTCTCAAAAATAATCCTTATAGCATGATTCAGTATTCACGCGCGATGGCTTATTATTATAAGCGTATTTCATGTATAACTTTGGTGTTTCTATACCGATTTATATGATTCTTTTTACGGTTTCGTAGCCGAATGGCAAAAAACGGAATCTTTATAGTTTCGACATGTCTGTCTGTCCGTCTGTCTGTCTGTCTGTCTGTCCGTCCGTCCGTCTGTCACAGCTATTTTATTCCGAAACTATTAGGACTACACATGTGAAACTTGATAGGTAGATGTATTCTGTGAACCGCTTTCCGATTTTGAGAAAAAAATAAAAAAATATTTAAAATAAAGGGGGGCTCCCCATACATGGAACTAAACCTGAAAATATATTTTTCATGAAATCGATGCATGTGTGGTATCTATAGACAGTTCTTTAAAAACGACATCGGGGTTTCTAAAACCACTTTTCCATAAAGTCAATCGTTTAAAAGATATAAGCTTCCAAAGTGGTAAAATGTGTGTGTGGCGGACACAACCTCTAACTTCTATAATAATGGAGTGAAAAATCTAAAAAAAATATATGTCTGTAGATCTTAATATAAACTTTCAACCAAAATTAGTTTGAACGAAATCAGTTCAGCAGTTTTTGAGATACAGCATATTTTCTAAAACCGCAAATATAACTTTGTAATTCAGACAAACACTATGAAAAACAAATTTATTCGGCGCAGTTGTAAAAAATGTAAAAAAGCCAGTTTTAAGAAAATTGTAAGGTTTTTTTTTCAAAACAAATTTATTTGGCGCAGTTGTAAAAAATGTAAATAAGCTAGTTTTAAGAAATTTGTAAGGTTTTTTTTTTCGTCAAATAAATTTGCATAATATATTATAGTTACTACGGAACCCTTCATGGGTGAGTCTGACTCGCACTTGGCCAATTTTTTTATGGAATAGTTAATAATGTTAACTTTTTCAATTAGGGGTGACTGAGAGTGTTATAAACGTAAGAGTAGACAAATATTATAATCAGAAAGCTTCGAACTGCTAAGCTATCGGGAGTTACACGTGTTATTGTGAGTCAACCATAAAAGTTAGACATATGCTGTCGTGGGATATTTTTTATATAATTTTAAGGAGAACATTTCCGTCATGAAATGATTTGTGTAACTTTAACCATTAAGGTTGCACACGCGACGGAAGCTTAAAAAATGGAGTAACTTCTCCCGTTTTCCCAACATTTCCCTTCACTGCTCTGCTCCTATTGATTGTAGCGTGATGAAAAGTATACTATAACCCGCTCAGGAGTATGAAAAATAATTGTACCAAGTTTCGTTAAAATCCGTCGAGTACAGACAGACAGACAGACAGACAGACAGACAGACAGACAGACAGACAAAAATTTAACTGATTGCATTTTTGGCATGAGTATCGATCCTTAATCACCCCCTGATAGTTATTTTGGAAATATATTTCATGTACAGAATTGACCTCTCTACAGATCTATACTAATATTATAAAGAGGAAACCTTTGTATTTTTGTATTTTTGTATGTTTGTATTGAATAGGCTCAAAAACTACTGGACCGATTTCAAAATTTCTTTTACCATTACTTAGAGGAATTCTTCCGAATCCGTATAGGCTATATTTTATCCCGGAAAATAGATAGGATTTTTCGTGGTAGTGAAAATTGTGGAGTAAGGCTTCGAAAAAACTGCCGTACGTTAACGATTCCCGCGATTGCACCCGTGCGAAGCCGGGGCGGGTCGCTAGTTTATTATAAGTATAGAAGAAAATATTGTAGCGAATAAATATAAGGTAACGTAACTTATAATCAAAACGCAGTTTATTTGCTTAAGCGGTTTTTGAATATTTTTTGCATAAAGGATTTATTTTGATTTTCGTGGTCGTGATTTGCGTGGTTTACGTGGTAGTTTTGACCCACGTAAATCAATTTTTGACCATGCAAATGAAATAACTTTGAGTTTTGTACTAGTTATGAATGAAAATATTTTTTATTACTTTAGTTAAATGTAAATTCGTTTAAATCAAAACTTAAAATGTCATATTCGATGGGTTTCTGTCTTTATAAGTACCTAGTAATATTAAGAATAGAACAATTTATTACTTAATGAGTTTATTCCGGAAATGAGAGTTTAAAAAGAAAACGCCACATAAGAATTATAATTTGAAACGATCAACGGATGATATTGAACTGTCAGATAATAATCCAGGCTTGACTAAAGAATACGAAGAACTGATGACCCCAAAGCCGACGAAAACACCAGTGATTCCGATTTTACCATTTTATAAAAAAATATATAAATAAGGAAGTAAATGATTGTGATAATAATAAATACTGATTATGTTCCTAACAAATGACTGATAAAGTTTTATTTTTTTAAACGTTTAAATTAGTATTATATTTTTGAAATTTCTTTAACAAATAATAAATAAAGTTGGACTAATTCTAGTAAAAAAAGATTTCTGCCTTAGTAACCTACCTATTTTTTTTATCTTATAATAAAATAACTTCTTTAAGCAACAATAAGTAACCCATATGAGAAAGTCAAATTAAAATATTCATTTTCGTGGGGTGTTTTGTGATTAGCGTGGCCTTCATTTTTTTAACTTCGATTATCTCTGTAAGTATATCGCTCTCTGAGGTGCCTTTTTTATAAAAAGTATTACTTTTATGTATATTTTAAGATTATGAAATCAATTTAAAAAAAAGATTGAATTTGCAAATTGCCACGAAAATCACCGAAGAATGCCTTACTCGAAGAAGCACCCATGTAATGAGTGTTGTAGTGTTTGTTTTCAAATTTAGTTTTGTTGTCCATTTAGTCATTGCATATTGTAGAAATTGTATTAAACGATTGTCGATTTTATATATTTTTAGGATGTGTAATAGCCAGGAATGGGGCACGCTATCGAAAGCTTTTTGGTAATCAATGTATGAATAGTATAGGTTTCTGTGTTTCTGCTTTACTTGATTATGTATTTCTGCGTCTATTATTAGTTGTTCTTTGCAGCCCATTGAACCCTTACTACAGCCTTTCTGTTCTTCCGGTATGATTTTATTTCTAGAGATGTGTAGGTTGATTTTATGTGTGATAATGGATGTCAGGAGTTTGTACATGGTAGGGAGACATGTGATAGGACTGTATTTGGCGGGGTTTGTCGTGTCGCTGTCTTTCGGCTTTAGATAAGTTATGCCTTGAGTTAGAAACTTAGGCATATCGTGTGGTTTATGTATGAGGTCGTTTAATGTGTTTGCTATGTGTGTGTGAGTTGATGTGAAGTATTTGATCCAATAGTTTTGAATTTTATCAGGTCCGGGTGCTTTCCAGTTTAATGTACGTTTTATTGCAGATGTTACGTCGTCTTTATCTATTATTATTTCTGGCATAGGTTCGATATTTTCCATCTCTCGTTCCTCTATATCAGTCCATGACGCGTGTGTATTGTGTTGCACTGGTTTTGACCATATGTCTTCCCAGTATTTTTGTATTTGTGTTACGTCTGGTTGTTGTGTAATTGTTATATTTTCCGATTTAAGTTTTTGGTAGAATATCTTTTGATTACTGTTAAACAAAATATTATCTGACTTTCTTTGGTTACTTTTTTTATATCGGTTCAGTCGTTTTGCCTGAGCTTTGATAAGTGTGTGGATGTTTTCTAATGTGATGGTTTCCATATTTTGCAGTTCATTTGCAATTATTTCGTTAACTGTATTCACAGTTTTTATCATTTGTCGTGTTGTGTGTAATTTAGGAATTATGGGTCTGAGTGTTGGATCTGTATCTGTGTATTTTATTAACATTTCTGTGAAGGTATTCTTAACTTGCTCATAATCCAATGGTCTTTCTAATGAATTTGCTGGTCTGTTTTCTTGTGTTTGGATATGTTCACTAGTTTGTAATGTTAGGGTGGTGACTGTTGTGATGGGGCTTTGTTGTTCGAAAGTATAACTACAATTAAGGGAGTGTTGTGTAGTTTGTGTCAGAGAGGATGGGTGTGTAATACGTTGGCTGTTTTGAGGACTTGAGATTACTTGTTCAACTGTAGTAACATTAACACTATTGTTTGTAGCTGATAGTGTAGACGATATATGGTATTTTATGCGTTCTCGTTCAGTTTCAGATATTCTGTTGTTTCTGTGTATGACCCTTATCTGATCCGATAATCGTTGTTCCGAGATATGACTGAGTTCTGGAAATTTAGACATGAATGTTTGATATAACAATGGTCTCCAGGCTGTCATATCAGTTTCACACACTGTGACAGTATAGTAGCAACGGAGGAGCTCTGTATTAATATCGTTTGTCCATTTCATCCGTTGTCTACTTTTTCCAGCAAGGGTGGTTGCAGGAAGCATATCCTGTAAAACACTTCTTGCTGGTGTGTTGATGTTTAGATGAGATGATTGTGTGTCGGAGCCTACGCAGAATGATAAGATATTATTTTGTGATATTTGCGTAGGGTTCGTGATGTCAATGGTGGGCACATGAGAATTAGCAAGCGCTTCTTGTGCAACATCTAATGACATTGGAGATGTAGTTGTGGATCGAGTTTGTTGATGTAATATATAAGAATAAGGTGATGAGCTGGGTGATTGAAATAAACTATCTGTGGATGTTGTTCGTGATGATGAATTTTCGGTAGGTGCTACAGTTCGAGACTGGGCAGACCTCAGCGATATGTTGCCCCCCCAGAATACGTGGGGCAACCCGTGCCTGATGGCCCGGGGAGGGACTCTCCCGTTTGGGTACCCGTCTGGGGTATTATTCTATTTCTTAGTCGCATCGCATATTGGTATTACTATAGCTCCGTTGGTCATTGCTGAGTTTTTAGCATATAGCTGTCAATGACCGCCCCTCACGTGGCATCAGATGGTCGAGCCGGGCGTGGAGTTAGGTTTAAGAGGGGGGTTTTACTAAAGCTCCGTTGGTCATTGCTGGGTTTTAGCGTATAGCTGTCAATGACCGTCCCTCACGTGGCATCAGATAGTCGAGCCGGGCGTGGAGTTAGGATTTGAGAGGGACATTTATTATAGCTCCGTTGGTCATTGCTGGGTTTTAGCGTATAGCTGTCAATGACCGTCCCTCACGTGGCATCAGATAGTCGAGCCGGGCGTGGAGTTAGGATTTGAGAGGGAGATTTACTATAGCTCCGTTGGTCATTGCTGAGTTTTTAGCGTATAGCTGTCAATGTCCGCCCCTCACGTGGCATCAGATGGTCGAGCCGGACGTGGAGTTTGATTTTTGAGGGGCTTATTATTATTATTACTATTTATAAATCGTTTTCTTTTCTCAGCTCTAGGCTGGTTTCTGCTACATTTACGGACCAAAGTCAAATAAATGTAACATGTGGTGTGTGTTTTTATGTGAGTGTGTTTTCTTTTATTATTATTATGGTTTTACGCTTTCGTTTTCTCAGGTTAATACCTGGTATTTTTAGAATATCGCGGGTGTGGACCAAGGCGACATTCTAATTTTCTGGTTGTGAAGCTAAATTATTATGTACTGCAGTAAAATTGTAATCTAAGTCTAGTTGTAAAAATTTTCTAACTATTCGGCAAGTGTTTAGTATGGCGGCTTTTTGTAGTGTCAGATATGTGTATTTAGATAGATTGAGTGCATTAAGACTATTAAATATTTGTTTTGGTATAACACCTGTTGTTGATATAACAATTGGGTCTATAGTGACTCTATTCATTTTCCAAATTCGGGTAATTTCCTCCTGTAGCTCTGTATATTTTCTAATTTTCTCTGAGATGGTTTTCTGTATGTTATTAGTGTTAGGAACTGCGATATCTATTATGTATGTGTGTTTATTTTCTTTGTCAACAAGTGTTATGTCAGGTCTGTTGTTGTATATGGTATGATCTGTAATGATGGCTCGGTCATAATATATTTTGTAAAATTGATTTTCTAAAGTAGCTCTGGGTGAGTATTTGTAATATGGTGTGTATGGATCCTTCATGAGATTTAATTTAATTGCGAGTTTTTGGTGTATGATGTTAACTAATTGATTATGTCTGTGGGTGTAGTCATTTTGAGTAAGTGTGTTACAAGCTCCTGTGATGTGCTGTATTGTTTCAGGTTTACTATGGCACTTTCTACATAAATCATTCCTAGCTGTACTATCTTTTATTATGTATTTCCTATAATCTTTTGTATTGATGACTTGGTCTTGAATGGCTAACATAAACCCTTCTGTTTCCGGAAATAGCCCACTTAGCTCAAGCCATTTGTTAGAGGCTTCTTTATCGATGTGTGTTTGGTGTAGGTCGTTGGGGTGTCTTCCATGTAGTTCTTTTTGTCTCCAATTTCTGTGTATCTCTTCTATATGTTTTGTTTTATCAACTACCTCAATATTGTTGCTTTCGCTAAGGTTTAGTGGTGTGTATTGTTTGTCTATGTCTGTGATTGCTTTGTGTAACTGAATATTACTTTTCTTTCTTATGAAAAATTGTTTTAAATCTATTATTTGTCTTTTATGAAGATGTGATATTTCGACTAATCCTCTGCCCCCTTCTTTTCTGGACATTATTACTCTCTCTATTGCCGACTTGGGATGGTGATATCTATGTTGTGTCAGAATGGTTCTTGTTTTAACTTCAAGAGCGTGTAGTTCTGTGTTCGACCATTTAATTACACCGAAAGAGTACGTGAGTATGGGTATTGCGTAAGTGTTTATGGATTTAAATAAATGTTTACTGGTGAGATGCATTTTGCATATTGAGTGTATTCTACTATTGTATTCTCGTTTTAGCTTATCTTTAATGGACTTATGTTCTAACAGTCTTGCTTGATTATAACCTAAATATTTATATAATTCTTTGTCTTTCATAGCTTCAATTACTTCATCATTGTCTGTTGGATAGTTTCCTTCAATAATTTTACCTTTTTCAATATTTAGTTTCCGGCATTTATCTAGTCCAAAATACATTTTTATATCTTTTGAAAATGTTGTTGTTATATTTAATAATTCGTGTAAATCTTTATTTTTATTAGCATATAGTTTAAGGTCATCCATATAAAGTAAATGTGTGATTTGGTGCAATACTGATCTACCATCCTTAATATCAAAACCTAATCCAGAGTCAATTAATGCTCGTGAGAGTGGATTTAGGGCTAAACAAAACCAAAGAGGGCTTAATGAGTCCCCTTGAAAAATACCTTTTTTAATTGCTATTTCTTCTACGGATATGTTTGTTGTTTTAGTTTGTAATTTAAGTGTAGTTCTCCATGTTTCCATGGTGTTTTTAAGGAAATTAATAATTAATGGATTGACTTTATAAATATTTAGTACTTCAATTAACCATGAGTGTGGGACGCTGTCGAATGCTTTTTTATAGTCTATGTATGCTATGTATAAATTTTTCCTAGATCTCTGGACGTATTTTAAGATAGTGGAATCGATAATTAATTGCTCTTTACATCCCATATGACCGCGCCTACATCCTTTTTGTTCTTCAGTTAAGATATTGTATTTCTCAGTGTGTTTAATAATTTTATTAGTTATACATGACGTAATGATTTTATATAAGGTTGGTAAGCAAGTGATTGGTCTATACTGTGACGGATCTTGGGTTCTGATTGATTTAGGGATCATGTATGTGATTCCTGTAGTTAAAAATTCTGGGATAGTTTGGTTGCCTTTTAGGATATCATTTATTTGTTCTGCTAATGTACTGTGAAGTGACTGAAGCCGTTTAATCCAAAAATTATGTATACCATCTATTCCTGCTGCTTTCCAGTTATGCGTTTTATTTATTATTGTGTTTATTTCAAGCGTATCTATGTCTTCGAACGGCATTTCGTCTATGGTTTCTGACCTATCAATTTCTTTTTGTATCCATATGGCTTCCTTGTTATGATCAGTATTATCTGACCAGATTCCTTGCCAGAATTCTTTTAAGGACTCTTGAGATGGAGGGTTAGTAATAACTGTATCGCTGCCTTTAAGTTTTCTGTAGAATTGTTTCTCATTTGTTTTAAATAATCTATTATTGTCTTTTCTCTCTTTTGCTTTTTTGTATCTTTTTAACCTATGGCTTTTTACTAAAAGTTTTTGTTTCAACGTGTCTAAGTGATCTTCTATTCTTTTGTTATAATTTTCATGCGAACTGTGTACTCTGGTATTTTTAATTATTTGCTTTACCTTATTTTCTAGTTTTCTTGATGTGTTACCATTATTATATTGCGTCAGTCTGTTTATATCTTTTCTTAGTTGGTCTATATCGGTTTCTAATCTTTGTTTCCAAGGTGGATCTTTTTTAATTCTACTATCTTTATTATTGATAGCTCTATTCATATTTATTTTTAAATTAAAATGAATTGCAACTGTAATTGCTACTGAGTATATTAAAGAATGTGTGTCGCATAGATTTTCCAGTGACGATAGTTTGGGTGGTATAATCCTTTGATTAAATATACTTATGATATCTGATAGTTGGCGAGACGGTCTCATTTTTGGTAATAATGGCCTACATGCGGGATCCATTCCATTATATTTTATCAAATTTGACTCTAATTCGTTACTTAATTTGTCTACTAAGGAAGAGTCAATCTCAACATTATTTTGTGTTTGGTTTGACACGGGATTATTTGTAGTAGGTTGATTACTGTGTTGTGTGTGTATCGTTAATTCTGTATCAAAATAGCCACTAGTGTATGAGCTTGTGTCCAGATCTTGTAATGTATGTGTTTGTTGTGTGAGATTCATACTTTCTTCTTCTTTTTTAAGTTGTTCGGCTATTTCATATTTAATTCTATTTATGGTGTCATCTGATATCAGCTTGTTTCTGATAATTACTCCTCTTTGATCTGCTACTCTTTGTTCAGTTACATTTATATCTGGATATTGTAATTTAAACTGTTCGTGTAATTGTGTACAGTACATAGTTCTGTCCTCTTCAAGTTAAGTTATATGATAGTAAGTGCGCATAATGAATATGTTCATATCTTCAGTCCATTTCATGCGCACTCTAGGTTTGCCGGCTTTGGTGGTCGCAGGCTGAGTGGCTAATGCCGCCTGTGAAACATCCAAATCGGATATAACTGCTCTAATGTTATTGTCAAGTCTGTCTGTCAGTTCGGCTGTAGTATTTTTATCGGGGAGAACCCGCCTGCTCAGTCCTCCACCGCCGATGGATCGCATACTGTGACACCCAGCATCGGCCCCAGGTGTGCCCCGACGATTGCCCTCGGGTAGCGGTCCTATACGTAGTTTTCTTGATCTAGTCTCCATGTTAAATGGGTTTCCAGAGCCACGTTAGCCACGCCAGTATTTTTTTTTTTTTTTTTTAATCGTGTGTCCCCTACGTGATCGTAACGATAACATCGATCATAAAATACTTAAATAGATATTTTTCAGATTGTCTGAAAAAAGTATAGTGAAAACTTGTTTCTAGTGGTTTTTTTCCTAAAAATGGCTTAATTAAGTGTATTTTACATTAAATATTTGAATTGGATGATTTTATGCAATGGAAACAGTAAAAAAAAGACAACTCGTCGAAACTGCGACGGAGCGGCCCCACGGACGCATAGTAGGTACATGCGCGGTCCGAAGGAAGGGGTTACAGGGGACATGACCCCCCCCCCCCACAAAATCGTACACGTCAAATTGAAAAATCTTCTACAAAATAAAAGAAAGCTATTTAAACGGAGCGTAGAGTCCGTTCCCACTTATCCGATCAGTCTTTTTGCCCTGAAACTGGACGTCGGACGTGGGTGTTCACATTATATCCGATCAGTCTGTTTTGCCGGAAGGTCGGTGGTTCGACTCGCCGCCAGTTTACATTTGTATTTCGTACGCGATGGACGGCGACGATGATGTTCTTATATTGTGGTGGTATTTGAGACGAAAAAGTAGTAGAAAACGGAGATAACATTGGGTCCATCCTATACTTCGAGACCGATTTTCAACATATTTGAAACATTGATGGGTGAATTAAGGAATGATGAGGCGAAGTTCTTTAACTACTTTCGAATGTCTTTTTCCTCTTTCGACGATCTCTTGGGAAGAATTTCAATGGACATAAAATTACAAGACACAAGATTTAGAGAGTGCATTTGTCCACAACAAAGGCTGTCCATATGTTTAATAATAATAATAATAATAAGACATTTATTTCAGACGAGTTGTCCATATTCTGTTAGTAACACAAATCTTATAAAGCTATTGTTAGTACACAAAAAATAAAAATAACATAAAATAAAAGTAACCGTAAGGTGGTACCGCACAGGGGTGCCAGTTTATGGCAAACCCTGGACACGACCACCCGTAGTGTGTAGTCGCATCCAGTGCCGCCACATCGGCGAGTCCCAGCGGCCCACGAACACTCTCAGAAGGCTGTTCGAGCTGGCCCGCATGCGCTTCATTAGGGATGCACAACGCTTCCGCATGATGGCATGAAAACCATCCACGCTTTTCACCGCAAACATTGCTGAAGCGCTGCAGTGGCGAGGCAGCCCGAACAGTACCCTGAACGCGTTATTATACTGTACTCGCAGAGCACTGTATGTACGCTGCGTGTACTTAGTCCACAGGCTGCAGGTGTAGAAAGATTGACAGAAGGCCTTAAATAATGTCACTTTGACTTGCTCGGTACACCGTGCAAACCTGCGGGCCAGCATGTTACAGCGTACAGACAGTGCCCTGCGCTCCCTCTCCAAATCAATTTTGTCACATAAATCCTCAGACACCCAGTGACCCAGATATTTAAAATTACACACTCTGTTTAAGCTGGCACCGCAAAGATACAAGGGAGGCACATTAGCAAATGATTTATTACCAGCCTTAAACACCATCATCTCACTCTTATTTACATTATATCTGAGTCCATGGGTTCGTGCATACTTTTCACAAATATCTAGCAGTCTGCGCATGGCACTGATCGACGGGCTCAGCAACACCATATCGTCCGCGTAGCTGATATTATTGACGCACTGTCCATCTATATGGCACCCAATGCTTGTTCTGCTGAGCTCGCCGATCAGCTCGTTCATGTACAAGTTAAAGAGACGAGGAGAGGTTAACCCCCCCTGCCTCACCCCGCTTTCCAACCCATACACGTCCGAGTGTGCGCCTGCCCAACGCACAACATTCCTTTGACTCGAGTACCAATATCTTAACATTGCAATAATATCACGTGGCACCTCTGTTTCATTTTTCATCTTTTGCCACAATACATCATATGATACCAAATCGAAAGCCCTGGACAAGTCCAGGTAACAGGCATAGACCGGCGTTTTCCTGGTTGTATAATACTGCACAGTCTGCTTGAGGCACAGGATGGCACTCTCGGTCGAAAGGCCAGGTCTAAACCCAAATTGAGCATCATGAAGTTCTATGTGCCTATCCAGGTGTTTGTCAAGCAGACTGTCCAGCACTTTTGCTATTACAGTAGCCAGCGAGATGGGCCTATAGTTTGCCAGATCTGAAACATCCCCGGTCTTGTTTTTTATAACCGGAACAACCACGGTATGTATAAGTTCATCGGGTAGGTAACAATGACTCATACATAAGCTGAAAAACATAGCAAGTACTCGAGACAAATGGAAACCAGTCAATGCTGAGACCATCATGACCAGGGGACTTACCTCGCTCCATTTTATGAATTACGGAGGCAACTTCCTTGGCACAAAATCGAACAGTAGCGTCCCCTGCCATGGTCTCAGTACCCCGTGTCAGGTCAGTCGAGCTTACAAGAGGAGATTCCACCCTAAAATGACGCTGAAACAGGTTGGCTTTATATAGGAAATGCTCTTCCAAGGTGGCTAGTTGGATTGTAATATAGTTTTAGGCGTTTAATAAAATACAGATATGCAATTATTGAAATATTTTTATTGGAAACAGTCACATGAGAGCTTTTGTTTTTGTCGTCTTGATTAAGTCATTGCGACTAAATTCCTTCAAAATCATAATCGATGCTTCAGAAGATGGTTGAGAATGACACGATGACTGAGAGGTTGGTTATGGTGAACGTACGAACGCTGCCGTTTGCTGAAGAGATTGTAATGCACTTGTCGCTGCAGGAGATGGTTGAGAATGATACGATGACTGAAAGGTTGGTGATGGTGAATGTACGAACGCTGCCGGCTGTTGAAGAGGTTGTGTATGGTATCCACGATATTGATCTTGCCATTCAGTTTGATAATCATATCTTTGGAAACCAACACTATTCCTTTGATTTTTTGTATAAGAGCTAAAACTCCTGCTTGAAACTCTAAAGTTTCATCCATTGTGAAAGAATCAACGGCGGGTAGTACACCCTTGAAAAATAATAAATTTGGGTTTTCTGTTTCTTGTGTCATCCTAAAGTCCAGGAATTTAGACATCTTTTTATCGACGTCTATTGTGCTCTTCGTTCTTATGGGAATCGAAGGTTTACGAAAGTCAGTTTCATTACTAGGACCACTTTGTACATTTCCTTCATCGTAGTTTTGAATTGACTCTTCAGTTGATCTCGGCTCATAAACCTTCTTTAAAAACATCATCTATCATCTTGTACATAACGTCGAGACTTTTTGGCAGCAGATCCAATTTTTTTTCATCTTTCTTATTTTTCATCGATTTTCGCCATGTGTCTCGAATGTTGTTCCATTTATCCGATACAGATTTTCCTGCAAACAAATAATAATAAGTATTATAAAAAAAATTTTGTTTAAGTGTTTTCATCCATTTTATTTGTTTTCAGATATTTTGCTTCTGGGTGTTCGTTCAAGGAACTCCACTACTCATAATTATAGGGTAGGAATATCGACTATTAGTAAAATAATAAAAGAAACCAGCGTCATTATTTGGAAGAGATTATTCACAGATTTCATGAAGTTGCCTGATACAGAGAGAGAATGGGAAGCCATTACAAATGAATTTGAAACAAAAGCTAACTTTCCTCATTGTCTTGGAGCTGTACACGGAAAGCACATCAGAATTATAAAACCATGCCATAGTGGTTCTATGTTCTTTAATTATAAAGATTATTTCTCTTTTGTATTACTTGCTGTGGTCGATTCAGAATACCGATTCATCTACATAAGTGTTGGTTCATATGGAAAAGTGTGTGATTCTACCATATTAAAGAACAGTACCTTTTGGTAAAAATTTAATGATGGTTCATTAAATATACCAAACCCCAAGCCTGTACAAGAAACCACACAATCATGAAGAAATGCCGTATGTACTCATTGGTGACGAAGGCTTTAGCTTAACACCGAATCTCTTAAGACCATATCGGGGTACACATTTAGATCATGAAAAAAAAATCTTCAACTATCGCTTGAGCCGAGCTAGAAGATATGTTGAGTGTGCCTTTGGTATTCTAGCCTACATGGGCCGATAGATCTTCAAATAAAAACGGCGATTAACGTCATAAAAGCTTCTACGGTTTTACATAACTTTGTCCGAGATAAAGACGGTATTAATTTACAACAAAACCAAATAAGTGAAGAGGTGGTCATACTGCAAATATAATTCGAAGAGCAAGAGAAGAATACCTTGGTAGGAAGCAGCTGTATGAAACTACCTACATAGTATTGAATAAAAAATTAACTTACCAATTTTTTTTCTTTCTTTTTCGTCCAGTTTCTCAAACTCAGGATTTAATATTATGCAAATTTCCCGCCACGCTTCTAATCGTCGATTTGTAAATTTGTACTCGTCCAACGTTATATCCCACAATATGGGTTTATTTTCGACTAGCGATATTAACGCGCAAGCGTCCACGTCCATTTTGCACGAGCACTGACGCCAAAGAGAATGTAATACACTAGACGCCGAATGAGACTAGCGACGCGAGGAAGGGCGGGGCGGAGGGGGTTTCGTCTTCAGTCTAGACGCAACGTCCCGGGTCCGATCCGAAACCGATCCGGGCGTTTTGACTGATCGTCGCAGTGGCAAAACGCCCGTCAAATAACTCCGATCAGTCTTTTTTCCCGGATCAGTTATAACGTGAACAGCTCCATACAAATTGTACTGCCACTGGCACATCCGTCTATTTAGACTGACCGAGAAAAAAGACTGATCGGATAAGTGGGAACGGGCTCTGATACATTTTATGGTGTGCTTGGTTTCGTCCTCGACAGCCGGTGGAACTTCGTAAAGCTCTTCCGACGTTTGGCTCTAAGGCTGGACGAGGGAGAGGCTGCATTGAAGCAGCTCCTGCCCAATCTAGGACGGCCAAACGCTCTACGCGGAGATTGTACGGTCCTTGCCATAGGATGTGGAGGTGGTAGGACTCGCGCGCTTGCACAATTGGCGCAAGGAATAGGCATGTCTCAATCGCGCCGATAAATCACCTCTTTGAGGAGTGGCTGGAGCCGCCGATGAGCTGACGCCATGGCGTTCTCACCTTCCGCCTGATGCAGGTGCTGACCGAACTCGAGGCTGTTTCGGGAGGTACCTGTATTCGAAACAGCGGGAGGACCCGTCTGGGTGTCGTCATTGTGAAGATCACCCGCAGGAAGCGGAGCATACGTTAGAAGTGAGCCCCGCTTGGGCGGAGCACCACCGTGTCTTTGTGGAGGCGATCAGCAGCGGCGATCTTTCGTTCTTGGTTCAGACCATGGTGCGAGGCGAGCGGGAATGTGATGCAGTTGCTTCCTTCTGCGACGCAGTCATGCTAGCGAAGGAGGAGGCTGAATGCGTGTGGGAGAGACAACTTGCTTCCTCACGCCCCAGCCGCCGCTGGAGACGCCTCGGGCGTTGGCAGCCGATGTCCGGCCACCGTTGGCGTGGGTTTGCGGCTGGCGAGCAGCCCACCGTTCGGTAAGGATAGGTCTGCTGTCACCTAAATTGCCTGCCTCAGACTTCAAAAACCAACCCCCAACTAAAGTAATAGTTTTTTCCCGGACACCACAGAAAAAATTATTTTCGAAGTTGAAAACAAAACGAGGTTTACTTATGGTTTTATTTTTTTTATAACATTATAGAGCTATGATAGAGGGGTGAATTTCAACAAATGCCATTTTTTTTATCATATCGGTGAACTTTTTCAATTATATTTTTTTTGTATATTTTTCAGGTTTTTAGTAATCTTTAGGATATCAAATATCCCCAAATTTAATATCATCAACGTATCATTTAAGACCAAGGAGAAAATTCAGTTTGAATTCTGGTTTCCACCGATATGACAAACCGGCACCGATTATTTTTTCTTTACACCGATATGATAAGTTTATTCACTGAAATGATGGACATATCCAGCGATATGATAATCTATCCACCTTTGAACATCAAAAAGGAAATAGTTAGTAGGTACCTATATATTTTTACAAGAGTGACTTAGAACTGAAGACCTGAACTTAGGGTCTTATGTAAGTAGATCACATCCAAAGAGATCCACTTCACCATCATCATCTCAGCCTATAGACGTACATTACCGAATACAGACCTCCCCTAATGATACATTTATACAGCTTCTACTACCCAGTGGTATCGTGGTAATGATTTTGGCAGTCTATGTAGGTAAGTATGTATGTGTCTGTATGTTTGTATGTTCCATTGTTTCTTTGTAAACTTAACGAAATGACATAGATGGGATCTACCGATATGATAAAACGACTCACCGAGATGATAAAATGATCTACCGATATGATAAAGCAATCCACCGTTGTGACAAATCTGTGCGTTGATCATGAATCAAAACACCGATATTAGATATAAGACACCGATTGTTTTTTTCTTATCATTTCGGTGTAAATTATCACATCGGTGGTAATAAAGACCACCGATTACAGCGATATGAGAACAGCGACGTGAGAAATAACACACTTTTTAGAAAATTAGAAAAAATGAATAATATCTACGATAAATTCAATAACAGACAATGAAGCTAATTCACTTACTACCTCTGTTAGAACCAAACAAAAATAATAAAACTACTCATTACACTAGAAAATGCAACCACCGATAATATAAAATAATTGTCCGGGAGCAACTTAAATGGCGTACTTATGTTATTGGCGGGAATATGCAGCGATTTCACACACGTCCATCCTGACTACGTACTAGCACACACCAACGAGGGAAATACAATTGGGGTGGAGACGCTGTCGGACTCGTCGATGTAAAGTTAGATTTAAATTACTTTTGTCCAGCGATATGAGAACATTTTTCAGGACCAATACGTTTGTGCCTCTCAGTAATAATAGTCGTTAATTATGTATTAAAATATGCTATATATTAATAACAAAACTAATATTCTATGAAATAGAATAAGTTATATACTTAACTTACTTGTTTTTATTAGTGTATAAGCTGTTTTGTTTGTAAAAAAAGTAGAGGGACAGCACCGATTTGAAAAAAATAGAGGTTTATGTATTTATTTCTACCTTTGTAATAGTCCTAGGAAAATTATATTTTTGCCACAACCCAATAACTACCTATGGATTACTAAAAATTAATTCAGAACAATATTCTTTTTTTTCAAATACAAATTTCACCGAAGACAAAAAAAATAAGTCATTTGGGAAATTCACCCAGAGCTCTATATTTTTTCATATAGTCTCTTTCTTTATATAAATCAACATTATAAAAACAATGTGATAAAATCATCGTGCTTTTTAGCACCCGTAAGACATGAACGCTTATAGGGAAAATCCCCCCGGACGCTCTCCAAACTAGAACAAATCCGGGGAAAACAGGGTCAGTTTTTAGTCAGAAGAAGCCTGACACTCCCTTCCGCTATAAAAGGAATAAAACAGTGTATTGTGCAATAAAGTCAAATTTAGTCGACTTATTTTATTATAAGTGACCCCTCCAAAATTGCAGGCTGCGACCGCGCCTGAGTAGGTATAATACAACCGAACATGTCAAAACATGCGTTACTCATCTATTACTCGGTCAAATTACGGGCTTTGTACGCAAATCTGCGAATATGCCCATAACAAATTAAGTACGAATAGGTACTTAATTTGTTATGTACGGGTAGGGTACGCAGCTACGGAAGGATCCGTCCACTTTTGTATACCAGCCTTATGTTAACACTTTGTGTCTTTGGCACCGCTGCGCCGCCGGCGTATATCTATACATACCTACCTACTATTATACTTCTTCTTTTGCTTACCCTCTTAAATTGATTAATTAGATTGCTCTGTTACTGCATAAAATCGTCTTCCGTTCACAACACATCTAATGACCTGGATGACAGTTACTAGATAATCTTAAACCACTCATAAATCTGTTTTGTTTTGTTCTGTCGTTTTTCTAGTAAATTTTATCTTGACGCCATTTTTATTGCTTAATTTTGCTTCAAATGATTTTCGTTACATATTTTAATGCTTATTATTATGTTTTTATAATTAAATTATGTCTAATTAAACATTTAACATGTTTTAAATTACTATATTTTAAATAAAATGAGTATTTGAAACATTATAATGCAATTTCAAAAATTGCCTTATAGAAATAATTTGGTAAAAAAATATTAAACCTTACATTTACAGCGGGCGCTCTTATTTTAAGAGAGTTTTACATAATAATCGACGATAGAATTTCAATCGCATATAGATTTGCTTGTTTATAACTAGCTAAAACATAATGAAATAAATTTGTTACGCCATGATGCAGTACAATAATAAGTTTAAATAACTCTTGTAAGTTCTTCGCCATTATGTGTCGTTGTCTATTACAAATCAAAAGTTACTTAAAGTTGTTAGTCTTTAGTTAATTTTGGTTTAATAACTCGACGAGTAAAGACTTCTTTAAAGGTCTCAACTTTATCTATAAACTAACTACTAGTAAAATTTGTGATCTATAAACAGTTTAGTGAGACACTAGAAAAATCTCTATAGACATTTAGAAAATTTACAACTCTAATAGAGATTAGAGTTGTAAATTTTAATTAAATATAATATTATTTTAATTTAGATAGAGATCTATTCATGTTTTCTTAACTCATTCTTATGCGAGTGGATAAGGTTGTGCCCACTTTTACTAAACTGTGTCTGTAAGCGTTCTTGAAGATTACTTGGGGATATTTTACTCTTAAGGTAGACGATAAAATTAAATTCTATTAGATATCTAATAGTCCGTTTTTAGACGAGATTGTGTTACTTGGGAATACAAGTGATAAAAATATAAGAGTATAAGTGACATTTTGTCGGCACTGCTTCTTGCCTTATGTAATTTGATACATGCCTTTAAGTAGGTACCTTTTCTTTTTCTGGGGGAAATGATCAAATAACTCCTGCAGTGGAACAGAAGGAAGTGTCAGACTTCTCCTAACTAAGAACCCACCCTGTTCCTTCAGTTGCCTTGATTTGTTGATTATGTGTTGATTAAGTAATAAAGGGCGCCAAGTTTTAATGAAACACATTCTAGGAAAAATCTGCTACTGCGGAGTGATAGGTAAAGAAGTATGGACAATAAGAATTGCTACCATGTTATTTAGCTTTCCTAAACAAGGGAGAAAGAAAAGGAAAATTATTATCTTATTGTCGAATATCACAATTTAATACAATTACAGCTCTCTCGCATTTCGACTTGTGAATATTTATTGCTTGCATTAGCAGTGGTCTTCTTTAGCACTAGGTGATGCTTGCTATAGCTTCACCCCGACGAGTGTGAGCTGGGGAAAGTTCTTAACCCGCATGCTGATGTACCGCAGCGAATTGAGACCATCATTGGTGCTGTCGGGATGTTGCCGGTTCTCCCGCAGAATGTGACGGCGCGCGCTGTTGCGGTGTTCTTGAGGGTGCTCCATCATCGTGTAGCGAGACATATGGTGAGGAAACCTTTAATAACGAAAGAAATAATTCTGAATATGTACTGGTTATACTTGCAGGAAATAACTGGGTAAGTGTTCTCTTAAATATTCAAACATATCTTAATATATCTTTTAACATAATATATTTTTTAACATATTTTAATATATCTTTTGTATTAGAAATTTCTAATACAAAAGATATATTAATACAACACAACAGATATAATACAAGAAACAATACAAATGATATAATCATTTATTTTTATATATTTGAAGATTTTATGCAAACTGAACCTAATAAAATCCAAAAATGTAGTCATCCAAATCATAATTTTAGCTGAAAGACTAGCTGGAAGGGCATCCATTAAACGAAGCCGCATTGATCGGTGCTATGCTTCTCGCATCCAGCAGACACACGCGGTCCACCGTATAATGCTGTCTTCCCCAACTTTGGGCGTTTTAGCCACACTGGCTATTTGTCCTGCAAGTAATGTGTCGAGACTACTTGATTACCTTCCCCAAATCTATCCATTTCTGATTAAGATTAAGCAGGTTCTCCAAGCATAGCATTTGTCATAATACAGAGGTCATTGCCCTCTGGGTGGCTTTCAGACCAGTGCCCCGATAAGTTTCACTGTATAAAACCACATTTTAGTGATATATGTGGTTGTACTGGCTCACTGCACTGGATGAAACATTCACAGGAACTATATGGTGTATGTGCGACAACGATGTCGAGCCACTTTTCGAAAGTTGCACAGCATAATCAGATATTAATATTTATATTTATAGATTTCAATATTTATTTTAAGAACTATTCTTCATGCATCAATTTTAAAGGGGTCGCAATTAATATTGCGCAAGTCGTCTAGTGCAACTAGAGAAACAATTTCAGAGAGCCTGCCACTTCCATAGCAGATACACTTATGAGAAGCAGAGGGATGGAAAGTCTGGTCGAGGATTCCTAGATATTCACTTCGATGTACCTACATATAAGCGTCAATAGTCTAATGGATAAGGTGTCGGACTTGTGATCGAGAGGTCACGAGTTCGAATTCCACCCATTACACTATTGCCTTGAACCCATTCCAGACACAAGCATATTTAGCTTAGTTGGAGTGGTTAACAAGATTGCTAGTAATGTGAATTCTACCCACATTGTTAGCTATCTTAAAAAAAAATCAGACACCAGTGTTAGTCACAATATAAATTTTGCACAGTTGGAGAGACTATAGTAGTGTTCAAATCTCGATTAAATCGAAAGCTTCCTCGTAGTCCTCTCTCGTTAAGTAGAGACAAGGGTTGAATTAATTTGCGTTAAATATTTTTTCTTACCTTACCACTTTTAACTTATGCGTTTTTAGTCTGAAGAAAAAGTCATCGTCTTCGCCGCCCCACCCATTAAATTTGTTAGAGAATCCGTTGACGGCCACAAAATCTTCAGATTTGACGGCGAGCACTCCTCCCGTTATGTGTTGGTAAGGGAGTACAAATCTGAACTTGTCGATGCTGGCGCTCATGTGGCGCAGCTGGTGCGAGCAGGCGTACAGGTTGGCGGCGTCCAGCGGAAGCAGGTCCACGTCGTGCAGGATGAGGCACGGGAACTTGTCGCTTATGGCTGTCTTCGCTCCCACGTTGGATAGAATACCTCTGTTGAAGATCTTCTCGTCTTGTTGTTCTACTACGTATATCCTACAAGGTAACTACTGTTATCTACAGTACGGCCAACGGGAAGCGATACCAAATGTAAACAAATTGTCAGGGGTTCAAAACATTTTTATTGGGAAAAATTATACTCAATTTTCAGACAGACAGAAACGAATCACGCTATGGCAGCAATCGTCTAACAACGGACGAGATTATTGTTTACGAAAGATAAGGACACAGATAATCATTATTCGTTATCACAATGTAACTCAATAACGCGTTACTGAGTTATAACGGTACAATTTGTATCTCGATTCGCTGGCCTTATTTAGTAATATTTGCCCTATTACTTTGATTGAATTTTCGTTTCAAAACAACACCACTGTGGAACTGAAAATTCAATTATTGATAGTGAACAGAAAATATCTTTGTGTAACTTACCTGTAGTGTATGTTTTGTTGTCTTAGAAAGTTATGCATATACGGTAGGAATATGTTTAGTTGACTCTGCCTGTCTCTGTAACTGACTATTATAGCGACACTGAACAGCGGATTGCAGTGTTCCGGAACGTAGCTACCGTTCACTAGGCCCTTTTCTGAGAAATTGTCGAATTTCGTTGGCATCTCCCAAGTAGGTACAGAACTGGTACTTTGAAGTATTCCATCATATTTACAATCTGGCTTAGATTTGTCAAGCACTAGTTTTGGTGATCTCTGCTTGTACAGTTGTGTTTCTAAGAGTTCAGCCGGGATGTGCGGATAGTGGTACTTCTTGTATATTATTCTGTAGTGAGTTACTACTTTAACAATTACTATGAAAAATATACAAGCAATTACACGAAGTAGTATCCTGGAAACACATTAAATCATATATGTACATAATAATGCTGTGTTGTGTGGAGTAGAGCTGAATTTTATCTGTTCAGAAATAGAAAGAAGTGAGGCGGACACTCCTTGGATGTAAGATTGAAATGAAACGTCAATGATAGCCAAATGAGATGAGATAATATATGTATCACTTAACTATCACGTAACTTTGCTAAAATGTATGATAATTGATAAATGTGAATGATTGCTAGTGAGTACAACGATGTTTGAACCTTGAACGAGTAGTGCTGGCGCGTTACAATATAATTTGTACGAAGCGACGGAAATATGCTGATCTTGCGTTGTGCGCTTACCATGGTCATCATGGACGATGCGTGGTGGGTACAAAGTACAAACGTTATATTATAACATTGTGTATGTTTAGATACCTGGTCTTTAGTGAGCGTGTACGCATTGCACGAATTTTATTACAATTGCTACTCTGCGAGTTACTGAAAACATTCCAATCTCAGTATGTTCTTTGGTCCCTTTTAAATAAAAATAAATGTAGGTACTAGGTATCATTCAATTCTTAGAAACTTTGTGAAGAGAGACTAAATGATTGATTGATATGCAAAGTCATAGACAAAAATTTCTAAAGAAAAAGTCGTATTTGTGGGATAACAAACTGTAAAAAAGAAATCACATAATCAAGCCATCGAAACTGGGTAAAATGTTGAGTGTAGCAGAGTGGGGTAACGCCACGCCATGAAACTCAAGATCAAGATCTTGAGAACAAACTCAAGATCGGAAACACCAGTTTCGTGGTTGGGACTTAAGGGTAAGGCAAGATTGTTGTCTTTGTCGGAGAACATGACTTTAAGGTCAAACTGAGTGATCATCTCGATCAAGTTAAATTGAATATTCGGTTTTTACAGGAATAACGCCAAGGTGAGTCAACGACTGGCGGTCGGTTTACTGAAGGGCTTAAGTTTTTTGTCCCTACCCGAGTCACGGTAGGTACTTACCCTCATTTTGAAACTACTCCAGTGTTCAGAGCTGGAGTAGGTACTTAGCTTATTCCAAATAATCATTACCTACCTATATTGCTTCGGTACTCGTAAGGAAAATAGATCCAACATTCAAATGTACCTACAGATGTGTCATACGCTTCCTTTAGATCCTTACTTTAATAAATTCCTATCACTAATTGGTATTGCTTAAATATAATAAAAACACCATAGGTATGGGTTTTTCAAACAACACATTGAAATGCCTTAAAACATAGTGTATTACATACTCTTTGAAATGCCTATTTGTGACGTAGACAGAGAATGCTGATCACAGATAACTTTAAATCATAGAGTACTATTATATAGCTTTAAATAAGTCAATGCTGATTTGTGACTATTGGTCCCTCAATGATTGGTCCAGTCATAGACGGCACCACAGAGTACATTTTATATAGTGACGCCCAACCTCAGCGCCCAACGACGCGCGACGGCACAATAATGAGCAAATCAAAGATTTTGTAACACACTACGTGAACGCAAATAATGAGTAGATACCTAGGTACTTACAATATAAAACATAGTGTATTACATTCTCTTTCCCTACAATAGGTCTAGACGTCAAGACGTAGGTACTAGTCTATGGAGTCGACTTTGACAACACAACATAACTCTGACTCAAGGATCTAGGTACAAGTTCCTTGCTCTGACTTATTTAAAGTTATCTGTGATATAACTCATTGTTATAGAAAAAATACCTACAGAGTACAGGTACCTATGGAGATGGCATATTCTACTATAATATGAAGAATAGTTATACAAATATCTATCGAATCGACACACGCACGACAAAAAGCGTGTTGTCTCTTTTTAACCTACCAAGAGCTGCATATGACAAGAGAGACGTCTAAAAGTTTCTCAAGTAAAAAATTGTCAAAACTTCTATTCGACGTCAAAATCATGTCTATGCGTGACCGGTCGCCATATTGAGTGCCCAAAGTACTCTGTCAAACAGTTGCTTGCTGAAGGTATTTTTGTTGTTTTATAGAAAAATAATAAAACAGTATTTCGGTGTTCTGAGTTTAGACAATAATAGGAAAATCATGCCCTCGTATTGTATAAAACAGTGTGGTGCGAGAAACAACAAAAATCAGCCTAATTTGACTCTGCACAGGTTAGTAACTAGTTTTCACTAATCCAGTCGAATATTTAGAATTATTATGTGTAATGTATTGTTACTAGATGATCTTTTTGAATATTATTTCAACCTGAGTCATTTTGGTGTGGCTTAAAACGTTATTATTTTCTTTATTTCGTTGCATTGTTTCCATTTGCACTTACAATTGTAAGGCTAGTGATGTGAGATGTTCGCGCGGATAAGTATCGATGACATTGATACAGTGCCTGAAATTAATTGGAATTATATTTTAATCCACAGGTTTCCTGAAAACGACAGTTTAAAAAGGAAATGGAAAAAGCTATTGGTTCTGAAAATATAAACCCTAGACTTTAAATGTGGCATATCAGCTCCATGCACTTTGACGAATCTTACCCTCGATGTGATAAGGTTATATGACGGTGCAGTGCCCACATCGACTATGCTGGTATGTTTTTAAACAAAAATTGCATTGAACAGTAATTTCAATATAAATATCTTGTTAAATACTTTCTGTATTGGCGGTAGTTCAAATTTCAATTTATTTATTTAAATAGGTTCACCAACAATTACTTACACTAGTTTTATGGCTGTTTAAAAGCAGACTAAAGTGTAACAATCACTTAAAGGTAAACTCTGCATGCATTAGTTACATTTATATCTATACTATAATTATAAATAACATTAATCTATTGATAATTTAAGTACACACAACAAGATCTAATATTGGCTTAATATTCTAATCAATCCTTTAACACTGATATTAACAATAATAATGACTACTCCATGTCAATACATTTATAAATTTTGGCTTTTAGCTTGATCAAGGAATCACATTGCAGATCAATTTGGTCACCGCAATGAATGAAATACTTATGTAAAATAAGTAATTTGACTATTTTTTTTTCAGCATAAGCAAATTTGTTCCTCGCATCAATGTTACTCACAACAACTTCCTTAAAGTGTAATGGTAAGGAAACATTTTATAAATATTACTTAGCTTTTTCTTTTAAAGAAATTCCTGTTTATTTTTAATGATTGAAAAACCTTTGAATTGTTTTAGATTGAATTATTGAATTGAATTGTTCAAAAATGAATAAATGTCTTTTTTTACATAAAACATGGTTATTATTTTGACATAGGCTTCCCCCAAGCGTCGCCACACTAATCGGCTATGTGCATCTCTCATCCACCGGACTCCCGCATCCTTGACCAGGTCGTCGCTCCACCTATTAGGAGGCCTTCCAACGCAACGTTTTCCAGTTTGGAGAGAAAGAGAGCCAGTATAATAAAAAAGGGACGATGAAACATAAAAGACCTACAACTTCAGGATCAGTAGTTTTGAGAATATTGTGGACATACAAACATATATATATATACATACATACTGGTCGAATACAGAACCTCCTTTTTTGAAGTCGGTTAAAAAGTTAAACGAATTCATGAAGGTTAAATATCGATAACAGCTGCGCACATTGCTCGCAGTTACAACACTACGAACGGCAGCCATCTTATGTGCTCGATGGTATGCACGCTAATTTCGTCGTTAGGGCAAGTCCATAGGTTTCCAAGTCAGTGATATAACTTCAACTTCAACTCTTGTTAAATGGCGTTTGTGAAGGAGCCACTAAAATTTTGCCAATATCACGTGTAGAATAATAGACCATCAAACGCAGGAGGTTGTTACACAATATAGAGAAGTGAAGGATTTTACCTCAGATTTTACATACGAAATGTTAGTTATAAATTCCTTAAGTGACGTATTGCCGTTTCATGTAGATCATCAACCGCATAGATGATACATATTCATAACTATGTTAGGGTCGGCTTCTAGTCTAACAGCTGAGTATTGGGTAGTTCTTCAAAAAGTATTCTCCGCGTAACTTTCATGGCGATTTTTTTTTTGAATAAAATACAAATAAATGTACACACATTTAAAACGATGTAAAAATAATACGAATATTTTTTTTTATTTTATGTAAATTGGTGCACAAACTTCAGAGATATTCTATTTTTAAATTTCTGTGCGCACGAATGTTACGAAAGATGGCACGAAAGTTACAGACGTATTTTCTACAAGCAAAATATAGTTTCAAATCCTTATTTTTTCTAAAATTTCCAGTTTATAAAATAAAATACTTATTATTTATATTATTCTGCTGTTTTCTTCGTTTTCATAGAAGTTTCGAACGTCAATTTCTAGTTGGTTTTTATGATTGTAAATAGGAATTTCATCTTCGCCATGTTCAATTTGCTCATTGTTGACATGAAGTCGTAGAATCCGAGTCGTTGTCTGTATTTCTTCCTTTAACGAATAATATATTTCTTCTCATTCTTGATAACTGTTTTCGATATTTATTACTTAATATTTTAAGCTCATGAATTCTTTTATGCATCAATTTTCTTTCTTTATCAATATATTTCTGACCACATTTTTCAGAAAATTTTCTTTTGCAGGTAAGTTTTGACTTTACATACTGTGTAGCGCGTTTTAAATTGGTGGGTTTACTTAATTCGGAAGAAGTACAGCTTGAAATGATTGAATTACATAAGGAATGCGAAAAAGTTGAACTATCTGAGTCATCATCATAGTGCGGGGAAGCTGTACGATCATCATTTAGTCTTAACCTTGTCGGGAACATTTTAAGAGGTCTTGCACATGCAGGTGTATCACATTTGGCAGCAGGCGTTGGTTGCGACGCAAGAGCCAAAGAAGATGTTGGTTCTTGCAATGCAGTGAGGAACCTAGTGGAAGAACCCAATGAAGCATTAAACCAACTGCTCTAAGATCTTATCACATCACCGAATAATTCTAGTCATTCATCTATCTTAAGGCTCATTTAGATGGAGAGAGTTTCTCGAACGTTTCTTGACGAGAAAACGTATGCTATTATCGCAAGCAATACTCTTCATAAGCTTTTTGTATAATCTATACTAATATTATAAAGCTGAAGAGTTTGTTTGTTTGCTTGAACGCGCTAATTTCAGGAACTACGGTTCTGATTTGAAAAATTCTTTCAGTGTTAGATAGCCCATTTATCGAGGAAGGCTATAGGCTATATATCATCACGCTAAGACCAATAGGAGCGGAGCACTAATGAAGAATGTTCCAAAATCGGGGGGGTTTTTTTCCACGCGGACGAAGTCGCGGGCGGAAGCTAGTGTTTACATACAGGCAAGAACTAAATTCTCGCCTACGATTATGTCATACGAAATTCGTAAGGAGTTAATCGCTAGGCGATAAATACTGCGACTGTTTACACAGTGACGATTATAGTACGAAGATTCTTGCTTACGAGTTCTCGACTAGTATAAATACGATCTCGCATGAAATTTTTTCAAGTTCATACGAGTATCATACAAATCGGTTTGAACCGTTTTCAGTGCGAGAATTGCCATTTAGGTTCAGTGTAGACATGCGCAAAACAGTGCGATAGAAAGTGATGTAAGTAATATGGTCGTAGTATGTAGTCATGGTGTTCCCCGGTATTAATACCGGGGAACACCATGACTCCAAATATGACGCGTAATGAAGTGCCACACGATGGTTATTGTAATGAAATTCTCGCGTTATAAAATGTAATACATCATTACATGAGATGAGATAGCGCGTTATGGTATGATGTAATACTGTGATGTGACAATCGCCAAACGCAATGCGCCCTCGCTGCACCGGAAATACTTGCATTGTGTACATAAAGTCGATTATCCTTCATACTTAACCCCAATGTACGGATTAATTTTATCAAAAGGGTATTATACATATAATATACATGTCATGCATTGCTTTATTGATTAATTGACCAAGACTATATTTGCGTTATTAAAAATCGATTTTATATACGATGATTATTGTATTTTTTATTAGTTTCATTTTTTTACCGTTTTTTGTTTTTATTTACTCATGTTATTTATAAGTATTTTTAATTACAGCTAATGAATAATAATTGTGATAGTTTTTTTGTCTTCAAACGTGTCCGTTTTTCATACTTGATAGTCCATAAATATTGTATTATTGTCCAATTTCTCGTAGTAAAATGAAAATTGGGGTTTCGTAACTCGAAACATATTTTTGAAAGTCTCTTGATCTTCCAATTGTAATTCAAGACACAAAGTATTAGTTGCTCCAAAAGTGGTTCTTCTCGCTATCCATTTTTTAACCCAACATCTCTTTTTCCGTTTTCGTTTTATTAATTCTTGTCTTAGAAGAGCAGATATAATTAAAACACCTTCGCGCACGGCGCTCATGGCAGCGACTAAAAACTCGAAATGCATTATGCAATTCTCGCTTTGTAGTTCTGTTTACACTGAAGGCAGATAATATATTCTATTGCGAGGTAATTGTCGCTTAAGGGGAAGGGCGACAATCGTGGATGTTTACACGAGGAAACTTTTTAAATGTTTTTTCGATAATCGTATCTTCGAGTCGAGAAACTCTCTCCATCTAAATGGGCCTTTACTTATGACTATATGTAGGAAGTATTTGAGGAGTTTCCTCATGTGTTCCATTAGCTAGTTAGTACAACTGAATTTTTGGCCCGATCTGGAAGTATGTGATTATTTATTTACCACATCGTTTAAATGACGTGACATAACAAACAGAAATAAATCTACTCCATTTTTATTTATTTTTTATTCTGGATGAGCGCATCCTTGACCTCGATTAAGGTTGATGGTAAGCGATAGATGAGGTCTACGATGGAACGAACGAACCGGCTGAAATGGCCATAAGTAGCAAGGAACACTGAAGCAGGCAGGGAGTTCCACCTTTATTGTAAGTAGTACGCACTAATCACAATAAAGGTGGAACTGCCTAAAATGAATTGCTATAAGATCATATCGAAAGTTTCTGATTGTAAAACACATTTGACACACAGACATGTATAAATTCAAATTCTTTAATTCAGTAGATTAAAAATCTATAGATGTGTTAGTATCTGGGGGCATGGCAGTGCCCCCGCCAAGTCGAGCGCAAAGCAAACACTGCCGTACCATCCTTTTCTGGAACAATTTCGGCGTATTTTCAGGCCCCTACTTGGGTATCTCTGGATAGATTTAGAACGCTGAAATTATCATTATCTAGTAAGCTACCAGCACACACTTAAACCACAAAATTTCATGTTTGTAGCTTGTCTATTTCCTAAGTTATGCAAAAGCAAAGTTGTACTATTTCGACATATATAGACTCACTGATCATCAAAATAGAACTAGTACTTCCTATAAACCTAGAGAGCTGAAACTTGGCATAGGGGTAGGGTTTAGTGCCTATATGAAGGGAAAACTTTCAAAACTAGGATCATGGAAGATCTGGAGTACCTTACGACCCTGAGTAGAAACCGTAACAGACCAGCCAAACTATTGAAATTATCGACATGCTATGTTCACAAAGTTTATTAAGCGTGGTTAGCCCTTTCTTTTGAAATTAAAAAATTGAAGGTCTGAAGTATCTGATATATATAGTCCCTAAGAGCTCAGCTGAACTATGAGAGATATAGAAATGCGCCTTGACAAAAGTTATTCAGAGTGATGAGTCCCTTCTACTGATGTGTATAAAAAATTGAAGGTCTGAAGTATCTGATGAAGAACCCTTAGAGCTCAGCTGAACTATGGGAGATATGGAAATGCACCTTGACAAAAGTTATTCAATGTGACGAGCCCCTTCTTATAAATGAATATGAAACTGGAGTCTGAATAATTAAGAAACTAATCAAGTAAAAAATAGCTTTCTGCAAAAAGAAGTGAAATCTCACCAAAACATCCTGTCAAAAATTAGCCAAGTCTCGCCTAAGCTGCTTGTTTCTCTATAAAAATTAATGAAATCTCTAAGCAAAGCGAAGCCAAGTCTAAGGATCTTTACTTCGATTTCCTTATTAATATAGTTAGATTTTATGTGACTTGGCCGTTGACTTCGATGTATTAACTAGTAAAAGTGCATAGAGTATGTTCCACGGCCGGTTACATAAAATCTAACTATATTAATAAGGAAATCGCAGTAAAGATCCTTAGACTTGGCTTCGCTTTGCTTAGAGATTTCATTACTTTTTATAGAGAAAAAAGCAGCTTAGGCGAGACTTGGCTAATTTTTTACAGGATGTTTTGGTGGGATAATATACACATTATTCCCGCCAATTCTTTAGAGGTTTATTACAATGGTATACAGCTACAATCTCCTGACGGCGACGCACAGTGGTCCGGATTTTCTAAATGATGGACTTTCGATCGAAGATGATTATTTCAGTAAACAAAAAATGGTATCGAATAGTATATATATCGCTAATCAATATTTATTACTACAATTTTTCGATAAAATTGCTCCTTCAAGTAAAAAAAAATATTGAAAATAAAAAAGTATGGGAGAATTTTTTTTTTATTTTTTTTCTCCGGCTAGTATCAAAGTGTAGCAACCAAACCTTATATTCTAGTAAGTACTTATTGCCCTTAATACGACGACACATAATTTGCTTGCGTATACCTACGGCCTTGGCGCCTACGATGATTAAAAATTTAAAATTTTTATGTTGTATTTTCTAATGGCTATTAACAAGTTTTACATTTAAGAACTAAAAATATTTTTTTGTCAATACAATAATAATTAAAAAACATAAATCGACGCCCCCCGCGAATAATCCGGTAATCGTAAAAGTGTAAATGTTCAGGAAAAATAAAAAACCATTTTTCCTTAATAACTCCATTAAACAACAAGTATAAGAGACTTTTTATACCGTATATGAAAGCTAATTTTTTCAGCTATCTGGTAATTTCAACAAAATTTAAGTAGTCCCAAGGGCTTCGTTATTATTTAGCTGGATGCATTTTACTATATTAGTGTAGGTCAAGCTCTGGTCAGTAATGTCATTTACGATATTGTTCGTGTAAATTTATATTTTCGACGGCAACAGTAAAATCTTGTTGCGTTATTATTCGCGTAAATTTATATTTTCGACGGCAACAGTAAAATCGTGTTGCGCTATTATTCGTGTAATTTGTTTTGTATACTGAACATTTGTAAAATCAATTATTATGTTATTCGATTGTTTAACAGTAACGTACATTTTATTGTTTTGACTGTTGCTGTGTTGTTAGGTCCTGTTGAAAATCAGCGTCAGGCACTAGTTGCCTGGCATTATGCTGAACAGGACCTATTTGGCTCGGCCGTGAGTAACACAGTGGGTTGTTAATGTTAGTTTTAAGTTTTTATTTTGTTTTACTGTGTTTTGCGGCATGTAGCCAATAAAAGTTTTTTCTTTCTTTCTTTCTGACTATTACTGTTTATTCGAACAGTTTACTTAAGTATTATTTGATGATTATTGTAGTATTTTTTTTATTGAAAATAGGTTCGAGTTTGACCACCGTCACACCTGATGGTAAGTGTGTCGAAGATGGAACACGCTTACCTAAAAGTAACCTATTCACTCTTGACTTAAAGACTCCTAGGTTATAGGTTAGGGTATCGGGAGACACAGAATCCGGCAGTGAATTCCACTCCTTAGCCGTACGTACAATGAAGGTATTCCCAAAATGTTTTGTGCGTATGGGTGGGATGTCCACCATGTAACGATGGCGCTTCGCCGTTTGTCGCGTAGTCCTATGATGGACGGGCTTGGCGGAATCAGATTGTGTAATTCCATCGCACACTCCCCGAAATGTAACCGAAATGTAGGAAGTGAGGTACATTTAAATCTTGCAATGAGGTCAAGTGGGGTGAAAGGGACTCTGATCAGATCACGTTATATTGCGAACTTGCTAATAGTAAATTAAGGCATATTGACTTTCCTGTGGAACTTGGTCTGTGTGCTGATCATGTCTGTAGCAACAGGTGTCATTATGAAATAATTGATAAATTGTATAACAGTATCGTAGGTGCTTTGACTGAAGTTATTTTTGACTTAAGTAAATAAGTATGTGCGGAGGACTCATATGGAGGCACGAAGTAGCTTTCAGACCTGGATGCTACACGGTAAACCCAAATCTGGCAATATTTATAACACTATGCGTGAAACCAGAAAATGCCAAAGCTTAAATGGTGTCAAGACAACGTGGATCAGATTAAGATGGACATAATATTAGCCACGCACCACAAAGAGAAGGACTTCAAGCGCTTTTGGAAGCATACTAGGAATTTGGAAGCTGGTTTGTGCGTGCCTGTGTATGTTGAGGGCGAGAATGAGCTACGCCTGATTGCCGAGATGTTTAGGGAACGTTTTAAGTTTGTGTCTCCACTAGCATGTGTGCAACAGGTGCTGGATGCTGAGGTCAAGGGTGGTGAGAGAACTCGGTTTCAAGTGAAAGAAGTCGCTCATATTATTAAGAATATGACGAGAGGTAAGTCTCCAGGACATGATGGCCTCAGCATCGAGCACTTGCAGCATGCAGTTGTTCATTTGCCTAGGGTGTTGGTCATGTTCTTTAATTTGTGTATAGGACATTCATATTTACCCCAGCAGCTTATGAAGACTCTTTTTGTACCAATAATTAAAAGTAGGACGGGTGATGCCTCTGACGGGAACAATTACAGACAATTACTATTTCATTGGCCACGGTCATTGCCAAGGTGCTGGATGGGCTGCTTGATAATCTCTTAAATCGGCACATAGTTTTGCACGATACACAGTTTAGCTTCGGAGCTGGGCATTCGACTGAAGCTGCGGATACTGCGACTCAAGCAGACCATTCAGTACTATGTCACTAGAAAAACACCTGTTTATGGCTGTTTTTTGGACCTGTCGAAGGCATTCGATCTAGTCTCATATAGCGTACTCTGGCGTAAGCTCCGGGAAGAGACTAGCACTCCTGGGGATTTGATAAATATATTAAGATAAGGCAACAAAACCAATAATGTTAAGTGGGCAGGTTCATGTTCGGTAGAGTACAGGTTGGAGTGTGGGGTGAGGCAGGGTGGACTAACTTCACCACGTCTCTTCAACCTATACATAAACGGACTGATAGGTGAGCTCAGCAGGGCTGGAGTGGGTTGTTCAATGGATGGAGTCTGCATGAACAACATCAGTTACGCTGATGATATGGTCCTGCTGAGTTCATCTGTCCCCTGACAGGGCCCTCCCTCAACATAATCTTAGGCATCTGTGAGAGGTACTTAGTGACACATGGCCTCAGGTATAACCACAATAAGAGTGAGCTACTTGTTTTTAAGTCGGGAAATAGAAGTCCCAAGACCGTTCCACCGGTTAGGCTTGGGGGAATGCCAATAAGCAGGGTCACTAAGTTTAAATACCTGGGGCACTGGGTCACTGAGGATCTCTCCGATGACATGGACATTGAGAGGGAACGTAGGGCGTTGGCAGTGAGATGCAACATGCTGGTGCGCAGGTTTGCGAGATGCACTAGGGATGTTAAAATTTCACTTTTCAAGGCGTATTGCCAGACCTTTTATACCTGCAGCCTGTGGGTCAGATATACGTAGAAAACTTTCAACGCCCTACGTGTCCTGTACAATAATGGGTCCAGAATGTTGCTGGGGTTGCCTCGCTTTTGCAGTGCATCAGGTATGTTTGCCGAGGCCAACATTGACTGCTTTAGAGCAATAGTACGTAAACGAGTTGCCTCCCTGATGCAGCGTGTGCGCGGTAGCGCTAGTAGCCTTCTGAACACCATATTGGATAGAGTTGATTGTCCTGTGGTGAAGCACTGGAATACTGTTCACGGTTCCGGCGGTGCTATTTTTATTTAAAGTAAAATAACTTGATCATTTTATTCGGAATTTGATTAATTAATTTATTGTTTTATTTTTATTATGCTATTTTGATATTTAATTGTTTAATTTTTATTTGATTCATAATTATTAATGTTCTCCAATATAATTTTAACTAATAACATAGATGTAAGTGTTACTAATCTATTTATGGATGTATCTAATCTGAAATAAATGTCTAAATAAAATAAATAAAATAGCTCTTGCCGTTGCAATAGGCATAACCGAAGACGGTACATGTCCTTACAGGTTAAGAAAACGAGCGCGGGGCATTGGTCTATTTATATTTAGATGATATATTACAACTTACACGAATAATATCGTAATATCAATATAGAAAAGGGTTGCGTAAGGAGCCCTCGATAATGAATGTAGCTGGGAATCGTTTTCTTAATAAAACCCCGAATAAGCCTGTACTAGCACTTACTTAATTAAGGTAGAAGACTATTTACCCGAATAATATCGTAACAATGTTTACTGTCAAATCATATTGATATTTTTTTTCATAAAGATCTTAAACCATATTATTTGTTTAAAATACATTTTAATTAATTTTTATGGAATATACGCGTTGTTTTTCATATCTTCGTAAATAAAGTTAGAAAAATTCTGAAAAAAATCACATGGTGTATTTTAACTTCTAGATGCCGAAAAATGCATAACATGAAAAACCCCGTAATAGGTCATTACCGGATTATTCGCGGGGGACGTCGAAATTTAGGCATTTGGTAGGCATTTCATTTATAAGACAATAATAAAATTACATATTTTTTTAATAAAATTTCAACTTGATGTATTTAATTGAAGACAGTCATGTGCTGTCGATGACTATCTATACCTAAATGACTAAAACTATTACTTTGATAAAATATTAACTAACCCCCACCACCAAAGGGTGGTAGGGGTAATATCGACGACGCTGATTGGTTGTTGAACGCAGCGGTACTAATTATGTCAGTCACTACTTGCGAACTTGTGTTTGTTATAAATATGTGTGCAGGTAACAATTAAGGGCACCCAAACCAGGCAAGCCCAAGTCTGACCCGTCTAGCTACCGTCCCATTAGCTTACTCAACGTCCTCGGTAAAATCTATGAAAGGCTTACATATAAGCGGCTCAAAGATTTTGCCGAAGCAAAGAGTCTAATACCCAATGAGCAGTTCGGATTTAGAACCGAACACTCATGTATCCAACAAGTCCACCGCATCGTAGAACACGTCAGCGCCGGCTTCCAACGGGGCGCAATAACGGGAGCCTTATTCTTCGACATAGCGAAAGCGTTCGACAAAGTCTGGCACAATGGCTTAATCTATAAGCTATACCAACTCGGCGTGCCTGACCGTCTCGTGCTCATCCTACGGGATTTTTTATCGAATCGCACCTTTCGTTATCGAATTGAGCTTTCCTCCCCCCATCCCATTCGCGCAGGAGTTCCTCAAGGCTCCGTACTATCCCCCCTCGTTTTCACGCTATTCACTAGTGATATTCCCAAGCATAAAAATACCCAGCTAGCCCTATTCGCCGACGATACGGCTATCTATTATACCGGTCTTAAACCCGATGCCATCGCTCGCACTCTCCAAACTTCCGCAAACACTCTGGCCAAGTGGTTCCGGAAATGGAGAATCGAAGTCAATCCAGACAAAATCCAGGCAGTCCTCTTTTCTAAACCGTGGATAAACCCACCCTCCCCCCGTCCGATTACCATGTACGGCAAGCCGATCCCTTGGGAAAAGCAAGCCAAATACTTAGGCGTGGTCCTCGATAGACACCTCTCCTTCGCTGAGCACATAAATCAGGCACGTTCGTGCGCTGCTTTCGCTCTAGGTAGGCTCCACTTCATTCTTAGCTCTCGCAGCAAGTTATCACTCAGGTGCAAGCTGCGTATTTTCACCGCGGTTATCCGTCCCATCATGACCTATGCCTGCGTTGTTTTCGCACATGCAAAGCCCTACCTCCTCCACAAGATGCAGACCCTCCAAAACCGATTCCTCCGTAGAGTCATAGGAGCCCCCTTTTATGTTCGAAATGAGCTTCTTCACGTAGACCTCAAGATACCCACCATCCAGCAGTTCATGAAACGCGTCTCCAAGCGTTTCTTTGAAACTTCAATCCAACATAGGAATCCCCTTATCGTATCGGCCGCCCAATACGAACCCTCGCGTATCTCTAAGATTCGCCGACTAAGGCATACCCTAGTCACTCCCGATGACACAATCACCCTGCTCCAAGAGAGCCGTAGGGAAACAAGTACAGTGGCACACAAACACAAAAACCGACCGTCCTTCCGTCCTCGCCGCCGAGGCCCGCCGCGACGTCCCCGTAATAGTCCACCCCGACCCTTGCCAGAGCCAGCCCGCGACGCTGAGCCAGTAGCTTTAAATTCCCTTATTAATAATAATAATGATATGATCCAGCCTGTCCCTAGCTGCCCTCACCCTGCGACGCCCTAAGCCGAGGTCCGTACCCCACAGGGGGTGCCCTTAGCGTGTAGTCGCATAGTTTGTAAGTTTTTTAATAAGCCCTGGCTGGAGGCTTTAATTAATTTATTAATTAAGGCAACCACAGGCAAGCCCGGTTAAGCAGCCGACAACCTCAGAGGTTGACCTGCGAGATGCCACACAAAAAAAAAATAATTAAGGGCACTTGTTTCTCAACCCTTGAGGAAGCAACATCATTATCCGTGCTGTGTGAAAGTTTTGTGAGTTTCTTCATGGCTGCATTTGTTACAAATTTAGATATTTTTATGTTCTTTCGTGTTGAAGGAGACATGTAAAACTTTGATATCTATACTGTAGCAGCTGTGATTCCGTTCACATCAACTGTGGGCACATCTACGGATTTAGTTCAGATTAGGAAACCGTTTGTTGACCTTGGCAACAAACAGAAGAAAAGAGGTTCAGGGTCTCTTCTGAAATACTCACTGAAAGAACTCACTTTCGCATTAGTCACAAGACTTAAGACAGAAAAGAAGAATGACTTAGCTAATATAATTGATCACATAACGAAAAACCCTGATAGTGTTGCGATAGTTCAAACCACTTGTTTAAAAAGAAAGTAAGCAAAAAATCTATAGACGAAGATCACGCTCTAGGTCTTTATACATATTTGAATCTGTCAAAGTGGAAATATTTGTGTTTAAGGAAAGTGCTGATAGATTGTGAAGTTCCAGTTTTACCATCGTATCACAAACTTCTTGGAGCTAAGAAAAGATGCTATCCAAGCGATTTAGAAATTACTGAGAGAGGAGGTAAAGTGAAGATTCAAGCCCTACTGGATTTGACAGTCCAGAAGATTCTTCAGATTACTGGTACCCAAGTTGATTCGTCAAATGAAGGATTGAAGTTAATCAGTAAATGGTGTTTCGATGGAGCTTCTTCACAAAGCACCTAGAAGCAAAGAAGTGAAGATGTAAACTTCAGTGATTCGTCGGTATTTATGTCAAGTGTTGTTAAATTAGTTTCTAATAATATCACCATATGGGAAAACCCAACACCTTCTTCAACCCATTATTGTAGGCCTATTAAGTTTGAATTTTGTAAAGAGATAGCAGAATATATCAAGCAAGAAGAAGCTTCATTGAAAGAAGAAATAGATAATATTGGTCCTACAAAATGTCCTACAAAAACCTTCATATGACAATGATCGACGGAAAATTAGCCATTATTATAACTGATACTTCATCTGCATCTGCCTGCAATATTTGTCTTGCTAAGCCGACTGAGATGCAAAAGCTGTCAGAAGTATTTTCAAGACCTGTACGAGAAAATGTTTATAAATATGGACTTTCTACTCTTCATATGTGGATTCGTTGTATGGAGTGTATTCTACATATATCATACAACATGGACTTTAAAATGTGGGCTGCACGAGGTACTAACAAGGAACTAAAAGCTGTGAAAAAACAACTGACACAAGAAGAATTCAAGCAGCAAATGGGAATTCTTGTAGATTTTGTTAAGCAAGGCTTTGGAACCACAAACGATGGAAATACAGCCAGAAGGTTTTTTAGAGATTATGAGAAATCTGCCGAAATTACCATTATTGATAAAGACCTACTAAAGCATTTCGCGGTTATTCTTCAAACAATTTCATCTGGATGTGCCATAGATATTGAAAAGTTTAGAACGTATTGTCGAGATACTGCTGAGATGTTTGTTCATCTATACCCGTGGTTTTATATGCCCGCAAGTGTGCACAAGCTGCTAATACATGGTGCAGACATTTGCGAACACTTTGGATTCCTACCAATTGGTATTCTTTCCGAAGAAGCCAGTGAAGCAAGAAATAAAGAATTTCGAAGAGTGCGTGAAAATCACACAAGAAAATTTAACAGGATGAAGACCAACGAAGACTTGTTGCATAATTTTTTAATTAGTTCGGACCCATATTTATCCCATATTCGACCAAAATACAACAACTCAAAACATTTAGATTTTTTTTCGGATGTTAAAGAGCTTTTGTTGTTGCCTGAGGTAACAACAGAAGAAACTGAAAATATGGATCTACAGGAGCTGCAGGCAGGAGTTGACGATTCATTAGCGTAATAGCGTGACAGATTTAGTGATATTGTTATTGTTTGAATTGAGTTAGTAAGATAAGTCATTTAATTAAAATAGTCCTTATCAGGACTGCATAAAATAGTTCTTTTCAGGACTACCTGAAATAGTCCTTTTCAGGACTTTTAAAAATAGCCCTTTTCAGGGCTTTATCCATTTCTAACTGTTTCTTTTAAGATGAATCGTCAAAAACATTAAGAAAAATCGAATTAAAAATTTGAAACTTTGAATCATCGTAGGCGCCAAGGCCGCAGGGATACGCAAGCAAATTATATGTCGTCGTATTAAGGGCAACAAGTACTTACTAGAATATAAGGTTTGGTTGCTATACTTTGATACTAGCCGGAGAAAAAAAAATAGATTTTCTCCCATACATTTTTTTTTTCAATATTTTTTTTTTGAGGTGAAGTAGCAATTTTATCGGAAAATTGTAGTAATAAATATTGATCAGCGTTATATATACTATTCTATACCATTTTTTGTTTAGAGAAATAATCATCTTCGATCGAAAGTCCATCATTTAGAAAATCCGGACCACTGTGCGACGGGTAAAACCACAGTGCGGTTAGGCTTTGTTAATAAATTCCCAAAGGGAACAATATTGAACTATACAGAACCAGCGTTATCAACTGTGCCCTGAATTCATGATTGCTTATCATATTTAGGGCATAACTACTAGTTACATAGAAATGTTATAATATAAATTATAGTGTTACAAAACAACAGGCGCAAATTAAAATTTGTTTGACAGTATAATCAATCAATTAATTCATTTATTTCAAAATTGGCCCACACAAAAAATACTTACTTTAACAGTAACGATAAATAAACTCATACATATTACTTAACTAAAACCCGAGACCAACACTTACTTGAGGCTTATTTTTCAGCAGTGGTAAATTTTCGGCTGAAACGACGCTGATATTATATTTTATAATATTATACTATGATTCTGCCTCGCATGTTCACCCACGTTAGTAGTTTTTTTTTTCATGTAGCGGTATAAAAATAGCCGCCATCTCATCCGATGGTAAGTGATCATGTCGACGGCTCCTAAGAATACTGAGTCAAGTATACTTTTAAAAACTTTACAGGAAGGCGATAAGAAGATCGAATGGTTATATTTAAATTGTTTCATCCGATGGTAAGTGATCATGATTGTGGTCGAAGATGGAGCACGCTTACCTAGAAGTGGCCTATTCACTCTTATTCTCTTAAAGGAGATCGTTGCCAATGAGACGCTCAGCCTGTTTTTCGATAGACTCAAGAGCGTCCAGTTGGTATTTGTCAGATTCGTCCCAAAGATGAGAGCAGTACCCTATTCACGACCGAACCTGGGCTTGAGACAGATTGAGCAGCTGTTCCGCTGTAAAGTACCTTCTTACCTTTGCAAGGATTCCCAACTTTTTTGCTGCTAGTTGAGCCTTAGCCTCTATACACGGACCAAAGGTAAGGGTGGAAGTTAGTGTTACACCAAGAAACTCAATACGATCTATTATCGGCACGGTTATACCACGGAAAGATAAAGCCGGTTGGAAATGGTTCCTTTTTGTGGAGAAGAGTTCAAGCTGCATTAAACTTGACCAAGATGGCATCACCCCATTCGGAGACGGCCTTCAAGGACAAGTTCAGGCGCCCTACCATGTCCTCACGGGAAAACTGGATCTGCGACCCACCGGCACGCGCGCTGGACTCATCTCTCAGCAACTGTGCTGTCGTCTGCATGCCCAAAGGTATCGGGCATTAGCATATCAAGAATAAAGTTGCTGAGAGAACCAACCCTCTCTGGGGTTGCTCTTACAGAGAATGGACGTGACTGAGCTGAGATAGGCTAGTTGACTGGGTCAGCACGACTGCGTTTTTTAGGCTCAGGCTGCATGCTAACTATTAGCTTCCATGCTTTCGGCGCCTTGCCAGTCTCAAGTGAAAAGCGAAATAAGCGTGTCAAGATTGGAGACAGTTGTCTCATAAACAAAAAAGAAGATATAAATTGGTTAAGCTATTTCGAAAGGAGTTCGACAACAAACCCGAGATTTTTATGTCTACTCCAGATTAGATAACAGATATGTAGTCTATAGGTGGGATAGGGATAACAGAAAAAAGATGGCGGCGGAATAAACTCAAAATGCATGCTTCGGGAACAAGAATAAATCGAGAAATATCTGAAGCTCTGAAGTTTTAATCAAGAATAATACATCAACATACAGTCCACCTCTAACATCTTGATTGGAGCTTAGTAAGTAAGTTTGATAGTGGTTATGTGCCACCCGGCATTGGTCACTTGTTAACAGATTTTAGTCATATTAACACATTATTTCAACTCAACTACGTATCAAATAAGTCAGGACGCATACTTGATCTTGCTTTGACTAATTTAACTTCCGGTACCTTCAGTTCTGCCCCAAATAGTACAATTATTGACCCTTTGCACTCCCCTATTTAAATTTATTTAAAATCTTATAAAGACATAAGACTTACAATAGTAACAAAAGATTTAACTTCTACAAGATGGATTATGATAAAATTTGTGGACACTTGAATGAGATAGATTGGAACCTTTTATTTGAGGGCACTCGTGATGTGAACGACATGCTTAGTATATTCTACGAAGAAATTAAGAATACTATATAAATGCAAAATCCCCCTACCACACGATAAAAAAAAACACTCCCTCCTTGGTTCAATAAAAATTTAATAAGAACTTCAAGTGAAAAGGAGAAGATTCGCCAGCGATACAAAAACTATAAAAACCCCATGGATGAGCTTGAACTAAAGCTGCTGAGTTAACGGTGTTCCGTTACGGCTGCCTCCTGCTACAATAAATATGTTAGTGACCTGGATACTGTAATAACCAGGGATCCGAAACGTTTTTGGGCTTACATTAAGGACAAGCGAGTTGTAACCAGTATCCCCTAACAATGACTGACGGCATCACATCTTCTGATGGCATTCATATATCAGAAATGTTCGCGGCTCACTTTTCTTCCATGTACAGTCAGCAGAGTGTGGCTCATCACCCATCTCCCTCTAAATACATGCAGGACATGTTAGCTCATAGTTTACCTTTGACGGCACCTATGATTGAAATTGACACCTCGATCAATAAATTAAAATCTTTGGATCGTCGAAAAGGTGCTGGGCCCGACGGAATTTTGTCTCCATGTGTGCTTCATCTCTGGTAACTCCTTTATTGTAAATATTTAATCGTTCACTTGCCACTGGCATATTCCCAGATGCTTGGAAGGTAGCATAGGTGGTAGCAATCCATAAATGTAGCGATCGTAATTATGTGTGTAACTATAGACCAATTTCGATCTTGTATACCTTCGCCAAAGTGTTTGAATCCTTGATTGGTTTAAATCATATCTCGATAGTCATTCTTTATTTGTTGGCTACCGATCAGGCTCCTACAAGGTTACGTCTGGTGTCCCTCAGGGATCGCATGTTGGTCCAGTTGTATTTAACTTGTTTGTCAATGATCTCGCCAATGAATTGAAATTTTCTCAGTGTTTCATGTACGCTGACGATTTAAAATTCTACCGAGTAATTTAATTATAACTTGATGTTGAGCTGCTGCAGAGCGATATTGACATTTGGTAAAGGGGTGTGATAATAATGGTATGAGCTTAAATACCAACAAGTGCTATCATGTGAAGTTCACCAGAAAAAAATAATTAACACAATCTACCTATTATATTTGTGGCAACTTAGTTCAGGAAGTGGAGCAGATGAGAGACCGGGAGTTTTATTCGATAGGTAGTTGACGTTTATGGGGTATAAACGTCAACTACCTATACATTGAAAATATTGTCAAAAAGGCCTCTAGAATACTTGAGTTTGGTATGAGGAATGTTACCTGCTTTCACAACAAGACAAAAATTTTAATTTATAATTGTAACCAAACATAGTTCGTTAGAATATTTCAGCACTGTATTGAGACCACACTATGCCACTCACACCCTAAGATTAGAAAGCGTACAGAAACGATTTCTGTGGCATTTAGCATACTCTTCCAGGATTGCTAAAAAAATCCTTATATTAAGAGAGACTCTTATATTTCAAAATGATACTAATCCCTTTTTTTGTTTTCTCTCCTCATGATATTAAAGAACACATTATATGTATGCTGAGCAATTTCAAATTCCGTGTACCTACAAAAAGCCCACGAGCTCCTATTACCCCATTACGTCCTCCCCTTCGTAGAACCGTCCTAGGTGCTAATTCTGCTATTCCCCGTCTATGTAAATGATTAAACAGCTTCAGTGATCTTGTCGATGTGCACTCCGACTCACTTAGAAAGCTTAAAGAACTGTTTATAAAAATATAAATTAAATCGTAAAGTTGATATGGATTAGGTACATGCAATTAATTTTATTTCTGTGTTTAATCTTAGTTATTATTTTAATCTCCATCGTAATTTTCATTTTTAATCTTATTCGTTTTGTCTTATACTTTGATTTTTTATTATATACTAACTTCTGCCCGCGACTTCGTCCGCGTAGAAGTCGAAAATATTCCACGGGATCCCGTCCCCGGGATAAATAGTATCCTATGTTTTACTTCAGGACATATTTATCTATCTGTGTGCCAAATTTGTTTCAAATCCGTTCACCCGTTATAGCGTGATTTAATAACAGACATCCATCCAAACTTTCGCATTTATAATATTAGTATAGATATAGATTTAAAATCCCATTTTTAAATATGAAAGATTTTGCCTATCACTTCGTCCGCGTGCAATTTTTACAGGCGGGTGTTTTTTTTTCGAATTAAATACAATACTAATCTAAGAGCTTTCAGCTCTTTAATGTCCCACGGCTGGACAGGAGACTCAAAGGTAATGTAGGCAAATTATTTCAATATATCCCGCTGGCTAGATAGATTTAATTGAGTGTTTTTATACCGTAACTATACGGATAATAATATAAACGTAGGTAATATTTAATAACATAAAATTTAAGTAAGGGCCCTGTTTAATTTAAAGCTTCTCTGTATACAATATTTGAGGTTGTTTTATTTTCCGGTAACAAAATAATCTGCTTTTCAGATGATCCAACTCGTGAGAGACCAACATATAATTGCCCATTGGCTTATATGTATTAGTTTTTAACATTAAATTTTTAACACTTTAAACACTTAAATAAAAACCCTAAACTCTTAGATAAAATATATTTTTGATTTCTGTGCCTAAACTACATATATACGTCTAAAAATAAACTAAAACATGGCATCCAGAAATTCGTGCGCATCGCTGTCCACTGGTAATGTGCCCAAAAGACTGGTGGGATTTGCCCATGGGAAAAACATTCTTTTCCTAAGTCAATGCCAACTAAAGAGAAATTTTGTCCTTGGGACTTGTTTATAGTCAGGGCAAAAGATGTTTTTATGGGAAACTGGAGTCGCTTAAACGGTATAGGCAGGTTCGTAGGAATCATTGGAATTCTCGGGATGTGCGCCAACTGGCCAGTTCCTGGTCCGATGAGAATAGTCGCCACAATTAAGTTATCTTTTAAATCTTTAATTAGTAGCCTTGTGCCATTACAAAGGTTGGGCGGGCTTAAATTCCTTAAAAGCATAATAGGCGTTCCAGTTTTCAAGAGCAGCTCGTGAGGTGGCAGGCCAGATGGATTCAAGGAATTTAAAAATTCTTGCGGAAAATGGACTACATCCGCGACATTGCACACTGTATCAATGGACTTGTAAATTTTGAACTGACCGGGGACTTTTTTGTAAAATTAGGTTATTGATTTCATTGACTGTATCGTTTCTTGGTGAGACGCTAGCTTGAACAAAGCCAATGAATGTCTCTATCTAATAAATATTCAAGGTCTGGATTACTCTGGATACACTGCATCTATGAGTTGCAGCAAATTGTGAACTATTAGGCCTACAGTCTCATTTATAACGATTTCCGCAAGGTTAGTGCCCAAGGTTAGAAAAGAAAAAGACCCTTCTCCAACTTTGAGTAACTGTTGTGGAAAATCGTTATCTGTATTTCCGATTAGGTGGGCTCTCATATTAGTTCGTAAGTTTAAAGTTTGGACCATACTCCATAGAGGTGACGATTTAAGACACGCCTTTATGATGTCCGCACGGGTCCCTTTTGTGATGATGGGAAGTGTTTGCCGAAAGTCACCAGCAAACACAAAGGTGACACCACCATAGCAACTGAATTTCTCAAGTCCTTAAGCGATCGATCCACTGCTTCAACATGAGCTCTATGGCTCATTGTGCATTCATCCCACATTATCAGCGACGTATTCTGTAATAACTGTCCAAGGGGCCCATTTTTGCGAATTAAACATACCGACTGCTGCTCCAATGAAACTGAAACGTAAGTATGTTGAAAAAGCTTTTTTTTACATAAATCCTCCTATATCGGCTAAAATATAAAATATAATTATTGAAGACGGACCAGATTGCCATACATTGTTTTCAGTTTTATGCAACTGTTTAGGCAGCGCATGCAAATCATTCTATTTTAAGAGGTACAATTTTCCGACTTGCTTGACAAAGATAGTATGCATACCATGTAGCTCGGCTAGTATGCATGATATAAAGATAATTTATAACCTATAGCACTCAGGGATAATGCAGCTACATGTAAGTGAAAGAATTTTCAATATCGGTTCGGTAGTTTCAGAGATTACCCCCTACATACAAACTTACAAATTTTACCTCTTTATAATATTAGTATAGAAGTATAGATTTCTCATTGGATTTTTATTAGATATTAGTTTAATTATGATTTATGATTTGTATTTTAGTTTTAACTATAATTTTATGCTTGTTAACTTTATTGTGTTCTGTAATTGAATTTCAATTTGATCATGTAATATCTAATATGTACCTATTGGCAATAGGTACAGGTAAGCACAACGTGCAATAGGCTATTGCACGTTGTGCTTACCTGTAAGAAGTTGATATACTAGTCCATAAACCTACTGAATATATTCTCAATTTGTATCAGTGCATTATCTGTTGGTGAGCCAAATAAATAAATAAAAAAATAAACGACTTGATCGATTTTTCGATGATCTAAATTAACCTACTATCGTGAGCCTCTCGTATATGTAGTACAAATTATAGACATGTCCTTAGTACTTAACTAATTACTATTTAGCGATATACACAGTGTCCTTGGTACATGTTCTAGTTTATGCAGTGAATCGTATCGTCATGATAAGAGCGCATTATCTCCATGCAATAAATAGGTAGATCTGTGCAGAAAGCCCACTATTGGTTGTACGGATTTGACAGTAGCGGGTTGTCAAAGTGACGACTGACGTTCAGGAAGTAAACAAACAATTTTGAATTTTTGTTATTTACGTGTTCAGTCGCAAGATAACGTGCATATTAAACTTGTGTTTTTGTGATTAGTGAGCGCTCAAACTGGGATAGAAATGCCGAAAAGATCAGATAACTCACCTGATCATAAGAAATCCATCACTAAGATCGAGTCACGTTTTGTCTGTAAACCTCTGGATTCTTTACATGAAATAATGTTGTTTTTAGAGAATCCACCACCTTGGAGGACTTTGTGTAATGAATTGAGGCCGCATAGCGATTTTGCCATTAGAAATATAGAAATTAACGGAAGTTCGGAGTTTCATTCGCTGGACAGACCGGAAATCTTCTGTCATTTCGACCCGGATTCAAGTGAAGTCAAACGTTATGAAGTCAAGAGTTTACCCAAGACATTGGTGTGCCACGATATGGCCAACGGATATCATGATGACAGGTAACTGTTACTGACAAATATTTAAACTTTATTTACGGATTTAAAGCTAATGATACCTGTTGACCCGAAACCAGGTCAGTGAGTCGTCTTAGTATATTAACTTACTCCAAAACAACAAAATTTGTGCTTTTATTGAAAAACACATTTCCCAATGGGGCGATGACAATCTGGTCAAATTCAATGCTTTAAAAACACAGGCTTGTCTTTTCTCCGCTAAAAGGAGCCAATTTGAATAGTCTCCTACTTTCAGAGGTGCATCTGTACCTATTACCGGTCGGTAATAGGTAATAGGCGGTCGCCTGGAGTTCTTGGGCATGGATTTGACGTCTGACCTCAACTTCGGCTCAACTATTAAGTCTAAAGCTCAGACTGCAGAAGCTGGGCATCCTACAGAAAGTGAGGTGTTACTTCACACCTGGACAGCTTTTGAATTTATATAAAGTACAGGTCCGTTCCTGTATTGCAGTCACTTGTGGGATGGCTCAGCCAAATACCAGCTAGCTACACTTGACTTGATCAAACGCAGAGCTAAAAGGCTCATAGGTGACGAGGTTCTGGCAGGCAAGCTTCACAGCCTGGCTCACCGGCGTAATGTTGCTTGCCTGTCTATCTTCTACAGATTGTACTTGGGAGTGTGTGCGTAGGAGGTCCACGACCTGAACCCTTCATCCCCCTTTTACTACCGGTCTACCAGACGTACCGCAGGATACCATCCACACTTGGTTGATATACCGTCTTGTCGTACTAAGCGCTTTTCTTCAACATTCATTGTGCGCACAGCCAAGGTGTGGAACTCTCTGCCACATATGACCCGTCAGCCTTTAAAGCAAGAGTGAATAGTCATTTTCCGGGCTCGCTCGTTCGTTCGTAGACCTCATCTTACACTTACCATCAGGTGTGATCGAGGTCAAGAGTGGGCTCATTCGTAATTAAAAATAAAAACACTGGTAATATATTATTTTTTATCGCATTTCCCTAATCTAATAAGAATATTTTCCTTGAATTAATTTTTTTATCAGACATGAAATGATACTGCTTACCTACACAAAGTGTCACACTACCTTCTGTTCCTCCCAGAGTGGAGTGGAGTGGAACAAATCATTAAAAGATTAGTGATCTTTATTTTGCAAATTGGTTATTAAATAACACTGTTACACATTTTTTTTTCATAAACTAGATGAGGCCTGAGTTTCCTAACTGACTGCCTTTCCTACTATTTGGCAATTCTACCTCCCAAAAAAGCTACAACTATACTGCTAATGCTATAATTATTTCATGAAACGAAATCTCAGACCACTTTTGGTTTTCCAATATCATGGCTACAACATAAACATTTGAAATAATTGTGTATATAATTTGAATACTTACTGTATGTTTTTTTATTTTCAGTATTATTGACGGGACTAGTAATGCAGATGCATACACATTCTACAACTGGGGGGGAATAGACATATTCTGTTACTTTAGTCACCACTTGGTGACTATTCCACCTGTTGGCTGGATCAACGTGGGACATGCACATGGCGTTAAAGTTATTGGTATGGCATCCCATTTTAATTAATTTGTTTGCACCTAGAGGTTTATAGAAACTTATATTTCTTTAAAAATTATGGCTATCAAGGACAATATTGTACCTATGGAATCCAATCTGTCAGCTTGTTTGATTGAAATCAACATAGAGCCGTTCCCGGATATCTGTGAATCTGCAGATCCAGTCTAAACCAGATGCAGCTTGAGTACTAGTATTTTACATGGAGCAACTGTCTATTTGAGCTCCACCACCCAGTTGCTGGGTAACACAATACCCATTGGCAAGACTGCTGAGTGGTGTATTAAGGAAGATCACTTCCTCAATACACCGACATAGTATAGCATAGTGTAGCATAGTTCAATGAAAATTACAATGTTATGACAACAGGGACAATTATAACGGAGTGGGCAGATGGTGTGACGTTCTGGGACGAGGTGCTGTCTTCTGAGGTACAATACCAGAACGTCGCCAGTGCACTGGTTGCTATCGCGAAATCTCTCAAGTTTGATGGCTATCTTCTAAACGTTGAGAACAAGGTTTAATTTTGTTTTGTATTTTTTTTTTTCAACTATCCATAAGTATCAAGTGGTCTGCGACGGATGTGCGCACGTTGGGCTGAAAATCAGCTTTAAAAACTTAGAGATTTCAATTTGCAAGTGCTGGCTTTCTTGTCGGGTATTGCTTCTATTAGTTATTAGTATTACCATATTATAAAAAATTACACTTGATTTAATTCTGGTCAAAAAAGCTTCGATAATCGTTATGTGGACCTTGACAAAAAATTATACATATCATTACTATAACTACCGTAAGGATATTAGGTTTTCCTTACCATTTAAGTTATGACATCAAAAACATAACTTGTAAAAAAACAAGTCTCGCAACTCACTTCTTCTACCATAAAAAGTTGTGAGTGAATAAATTAACCGACCAAGTCGGTTAATTTATTCAGTCCTTACTTAAGGGTCCTCCTTCTGTCTTAAGTTATTACGTAATTATCTAACCTAACAACATCTTATAGTGACCATATCAGTATTAAAAATCTTTTGTCTTGTCTCCAAGTAAATAGATTGACTTGGCCAATGCATGAAAACACAACGTATCTCATATGTTATAATATTCAATTAGATTGTAAAAGATTTTATTTTTTGATAAGTAGTAAAATAGAAGTATAGATTTATACAAATTTTTCGTAAAGAAAACTATAATTTCTACGTTTTTGTGCAGAATTACCTAACTCGGTTATCATTTTTGTATACCTATATTAATAACTAATAGAAGCGATATCCGGCAATAAATTCAGTACTTGCAAACTGAAATTCTTAAGCCTATTAAAACCGAAATTTGAGTCCACCGTGAGCGTGCGGTGCGCCATCCCGCATCCGTGGCGGCCGTCCACTGACCGCCCTGCGCTGCCCGCAGGTGTCGGCGCCGGCGACGCTGCTGGCGTTCGTGCGGCACCTGCACCGGCTGCTGCACGCCGAGCTGGCGCACGCCACGCTGCTGTGGTACGACAGCGTCACCGTGCAGGGCAACCTCAGCTGGCAGAACAAACTCAACGAAAAGAACATGTTAGTTTTATAATAAATTGTTGTGTGTGTTGTCTTTTATCACTTACTAGCCTCTGCTTCTTGCGGCTTCGTTTGTGTGTAATGGGTTTTTAGCGGAAAATCCTATATTGCTCAGGATTTATATATTAAGTCCTAAGCACTCCTTAAGAGACAAATTTAAAGAGATTAATATTATGACTGTGCCATCTGAGTATATTTATGAAAATCTCTTGTATGCACACAAAAATATTAATCTGTTTAAAAAATACAGTGATATTCATAGTGTAAATACAAGGAACAAAGACACATAATATGTCATTCCTAAAACAAGGTTAAAAAAAATAGGTGGTTTGTTTAGATATTCATGAACTAAGTATTAATAAATTCAAATTATTTATAAAACGTAAGCTATGTCAGAAAGCTTTTGACACTGTTAAAGATTATATTGAGGACAAGAAGGCTTGGGAATGAGCTGCTCCAGTGATATACGTGAGCCTTTTTTATTTTTTAAATTTTGATAGTTGATTTATTTTTTATTGATTACAATGTTTATTTGGTTTTTGTTTTTTTTTTTTATATAATCATTTCATTATTGTTAATGTGAGGACAATGTAGGTTAGTCTTTCTTCGTTGTTTTTAACCGACTTCTGAAAAAGGAGGAGGTTCTCAATTCGGATGTTTGTTTGTTTTTTTTTATGTTTGTTCGGGCATAGCTCCGTCGCTTGCCAACCGATTTGAAAAAATCTTTTTTTGTTGGAAAGGGTATACTTCCCAAATGGTCCCATGAAAATTTTATCGAAATCAGACAAGCCGTTTCTGAAAAATCAAAAAAAGTAAAAAAGAAATTACATTGATGATCTTTTCGTTTACTCTGCATTATGTTTTTTGTTCGCGCGTTTTTAGTTTTTTGTAGTTGACATTTTGGCTTTTATAACTACATTAATTACAAATTGACCCACTAAAAAGCGCGAAAATAAAAACTTCTTTTGCAAAAAAAACAACCGACTTCCATATCAAAACACTACAAAGCCAAAAATAATTGTAATTTCGGAAGGCGGTGTGAATAAAAAGAAAATACAAAACCAAAAACACCGACTACCGAAATTAAAATTATTTTTGGCTTTGTAGTATTTTGATATGGACGTCGGTTGTTTTTTTTGCAAAAAAAATTTTTATTACTTTCACTATAATTTATTTAACCTCGTAAGGCCCAACCTTTAGGTTGATATAAGTTACGACCCAATGTACTAAAAATAGGTGTAAGTAGTTGCGGCCCAGAACTTTGAACAAATAAAAACTTTTTTGCAAAAAAAAAAACGACTTCCATATCAAAACACTACAAAGTCAAAAATAATTTTAATTTCGGTAGGCGGTGTTATTGGTTTTGTATTTTCTTTTTTTTCACACCGCTTTCCGAAATTAAAATTATTTTTGACTTTGTAGTGTTTTGATATGGAAGTCGGTTTTGTTTTTTGCAAAAAAGTTTTTATTTTTGCGCTTTTTAGTGGGTCAGTTTGTAATTAATCTAGTTACAAAAGCCAAAATGTCAACTACTTATCACCTTCACCAGCAGAGTAAACGAAAAGGTCATCAATGTAAATATATTTTTCAGATTTTTGTCTATTTTTCAGAAACGGCTTGTCCGATTTCGATAAAATTTTCATGGGACCATTTGGAAAGTATACCCTATCCAACAAAAAAATAATTTTTCAAATCGGTTGGCAAGCGACGGAGCTATGCCCGAACAAACATTAAAAAAAAAAAAACAAACAAACATCCGAATTGAGAACCTCCTCCTTTTTAGAAGTCGGTTAAAAAGTGTTATTACGAAATGTTTTTGACTTTATTCTTTTAAGGCGTACTTCCTATATCTAAAATTAGTTTAGGTCCCGCCAATTTTAATCCTGTCCTTTTTGTGTGGTGGCAGATTTAAATTAGCGCGATTATTTAAACCAAAAATAGGATTAAATATCACGTCATAATTTTAGGTCGCTGGGCCGTAATTTAATGATTTTAAAAACTGTCTTGGGCCGCAGTGCCTATATTTTTTTGTCATTAAATTAGGTTGTTGGGCCTTACGAGGTTAATGATGTCAAGCTGTTTGAGTACTTGTGTGGCCTACCCACATGTCCTTTGGTATTTTTTGTCAAATTGTTGAGCTCCTTAAGTTCTAAGTTGAGCTACACGATAACTGACAAATGCTTGCACTGTCTGGACAGGTCCGCTCAAATTTGCGTGGTTATTTCCTCAAAAGAATACCACAGACATGAACCTACATGCTTCTCATATACAAATTCAAATTGTCTGGACTTTAAAAGAGACTATGACCTCTTAGTTTGTTTCGGTGTTTCTTCTCAAAGTAGTCAGTTAGGAAATACCGGCCTCATCTAGCTAAACTTAACATGCAAAAAAACATGACGTATAAAAGTGTTATTTATAACCAATTTACAAAATAAATATTTCATTTCATTAATGCAGCTTTATATTGGTGAAAGAATTTTTAAAATCGGTTCAGTAGTTCCAGAGATTACTTCTTACAAAACCTGTACAAACGCAATAACAGCTGTGTGATCAACGGTGCGATGACCAGTCTTTCAGATTTGTCTCATAGGTCCTCGTATCGTGCACCTTTGCAGGACAGAAAGTAGGAAGCTAGGCGATCAAAAGATTTATGTTTTGTAGGGCGTTCTTTGAGGCGTGCGACGGATTGTTCACGAACTACTCGTGGTCGCCCGAGGACGTGCCCGAGAGCGCGCAGCTGGCGGCGGGCCGCGTCACCGACCTGTACATCGGCATTGATGTCTGGGGACGGAACTTCTTCGGCGGAGGGCAGTTCAACACGCAGGAGGTGACTATCTTGTACATCCACCTGCATTCTTACTGCTGGACACTTTCAATGACAAGCTATTCCCAGCATGCTATAAATAATTTGACGACTCTAATTACGACTTATGTTGTGGTGTACAAAAAGGGTATCTCTTGATGTATCTTTCTACAGACAACGAAATGCCTCAGTTTATTTAACCATGTCACTTGTGTAGGTAATCAAAATTCGACTACGTACGGGTACTCACCCCGCTCCATGTCTAGAAATGTGCTGTATTCTTGTTCTTGTAAAGGAAAAATAGTCCATAGTGCGAACTGTTGTGACACAGGCTATCAAAGTGGTGCACGCGGCGGGGTGCTCCATCGCGCTGTTCGCGCCCGCCTGGACGCACGAGGCGCTGTCGCTGGACAGGGAGGACCACAACCACGTGGCCATGGGCGACGACCTGGACGTGACCGGCGTCTGGCTGCTGCGCGATCGCGCCTTCTGGGGCAGCATCTGGCCCTTCCTCAACACCAAGCTGCCCTGCCACATCCCCTTCGCGACATCTTTCTGTAGAGGACAGGGTAAAAAGCGCTGGCTATATGGAGAGGTAGGTATGTTGACCGCGTATGCTGTGTGGTCGAGTTCGAGTAATGTTTGATGGAGGCACGTCTCGGCAGGTGCTGTGCCCGTCGCCGTGGTTCAACCTGCGCCACCAGCAATACCAGCCCAACTCGGCGCTCGGCCCGCACGGCTACATACTCACCGCTGTCGAGAACCTCTCCAAGGTGAAGGATGAGGTACATTTCAAGGACAAAAAAGGCATCATCCGCATCCGCACCTCGTTCATGCAGACGCGCGCCGACCTGCTGGCCGTCAACCGGGAGGCGCTGCCGAGTGTCAGCGTGCAGGACGCGCTGCAACTGGAGCCCAGCGGCGGCGGCCACCGCTCGGACCCTCAGCCGCACAGCTCCCCCGTGGGTGCCATCAAGAAGATGTTCAAACCGAAGACGGGAAAGGGCGCCGAGTCGGACGAGGAGAGCGCGGCCGCGTCCGAGGGCGCCGCCAGCGAGCGCAACTCTATGGCGCAGGCCTCCGTGAACCTGCACCTGGGGCGCACGCCCGCGCGGTACGGGCTGGCGCTGGTGCCGCACGAGCGGCCGTGCCTGCAGCTGCACCTCGGGGACAGCTTCTCGGGCGGCGCCTGCCTCATGGTGCACCCGTCCGACTGCGTGTGCCCCGAGCACCGCTTCACGCGCCTGTTCCACTGCGACTTCCCGTGCGAGGAGGGGCTGATCTTCTGCGTGGTGAGCAAGACGCTGCGCGACTACCCGGAGCAGACGCTGAACGTGCGGCTGGAGATGCGCAACGCGGCGGACGAGGAGCTGACGGTGGTGCTGTCGGGGCGCGCGCTGGCGGTGGCGGCGGAGCTGGGCGCGCGCTCCCGCGGCCGCGTGCACGTGTACCCGCTGAGCACGCAGCGTGCCGGCGTGCTGCGCGCGCTGCGCACCTACCTGCTGCTCACGCAGCCCGGCTACTACGTGCCCATCGACAACCACTTCGGCTGGCTCGTCAGGTCGGTGCCTTGTTATACTGCCACTCCCACTTATGTTGGGTCAGTTTCCAGTCTACCTGGTGCAGCTATCAGACCTTCACAACCCAGTAGCTGGGTAACATGATACACCGCAAGACCAGTGCCAGATTTAAAGAAATATATTTTGTGATCTTCCATTGCGTGCACTGGGTAAACGGTTAAAGTTATGCTAAAACCATATATGACAGAATTATACTACTTTTCTTTTGAAAAACAGATTTACAATCGACACAAAATCAATTAGAAAGTTCAATTTTAAATAATGTAGAATAGAAAAAACAAATTGCCCAACTATCTCTGGAAATTGTAATACTAAAACAGATCTGTCCAAGTCCACGAACAGCTTTACATCAGTCAACTATGCAGAAACTTAATGACAAACGCCGTCTTACTGAGTCATTTAGAAAGTCTATGCTCATAATGCAAAGCTCAACTTGTAATGAGAAACTATATACCCACACTCATGCATTGGTCCAACAAGAAATATCACTAAATTCGTCATAAAGCAACCAATCTCAATATACCTACAACGGATCTGAACTATTCTAAGCAAGTGTTACAGTTTCCTATTGTAATCCACACAGCAGACTACCATTCGGACGCAGCGCAGAGATCCCATGTGCACGAATTTCATTTATACAACTGAATAAAACTAATAACCAACTCTTGCAAAATTCAGAAGTCTACAAAACCGTTGGTGTTCCAAAAATTATTATCATAGGTGGTCAAAAAGTACGAAGTTTTGCAGAGATGCATGTATAACTCCCGGTAGGGTATGACGATATCACTACCAAAAGTGCAGTTTGCACTCCTTTATACATATAGTACATAATTCTATTCTAATAAAACATTCAATCTTAAAAGAGGAACGTTAGGTTTAAGAAAATATAAATCGACAACTCAGACATGGTTTTCACTTGTAATGAAAACTAGTATTTGCGTGTTGCGCGAGGTGCAAGCACCTCGCGTGCTTGTGAAAAATAAAAGTGGGGGGGAGATGGGGGGGTTTAGTATTTGCGTGTTGCGCGAGGTGCAAGCACCTCACGTGCTTGTGAAAAATAAAAAATAAAAAGGGGGGGGGGGGGATGGGGGAGATGGGGGGGTTTAGTATTTGCGTGTTGCGAAACAAAAGTGCTTGTGAAACAAAAAAAAAAAAAAAGGAGGGGGGGGGGGGTGATGGGGGGGGGTTGCACAAGTATTTCGACTAAAGCATTGCCCCTCTAAATGAATCTGAAAAAAAAAATGTTCCAAGTCTCTTAGATTCCGAGATCCGCCTAAAGGGGGGGAGAAGGGGGACGGGAGGGGGGACTTTGAAAAATGGTTTTTACTTTACCGAGCCTCCTCTATACGAATCCGTAAAAAGAAAAAAATACGGGTCTCGTAGTTTCCGAGATATGATAGGGGGGGTGGAGAAGGGGGGGGAAAAGGGGGGGTCTGGCACTTTTCCCGTAGGTTTGAGAGTTACTTGTTTACGAATCTGTCAAAATATACCCACCTCCCCATCCACCATCTGGGAGAACAATTCTGTCAATGAGTCAGTGAGTGAGTGGTAATCTAGCTTTATATAATATAACTAGTATTTGCGTGTTGCGCGAGGTGCAAGCACCTCGCGTGCTTGTGAAAAACAAAAAAAAAAGGGGGGGGGAGATGGGGGGGTTTAGTATTTGCGTGTTGCGCGAGGTGCAAGCACCTCGAGTGCTTGTGAAAAAAAAAAAACAGGGGGGGGTGATGGGGGGGAGGGGTTGCAGAAGTATTTTGACTAAAGCATTGCCCCTCTAAATGAATCTGAAAAAAAAAATGTTCCAAGTCTCTTAATTTCCGAGATCCGGCTAAAGGGGGTGAGAAGGGGAGTGGGGGGGCGACTTTGATAAATGGTTTTTACTTTACCGAGCCTCCTCTATACGAATCCGTAAAAAACAAAAAAATACGGGTCTCGTAGTTTCCGTGATACGATAGGGAGGGGGGAGAAGGGGGGTGAAAAGGGGAGGTTTGGCACTTTTCTCGTAGGTTTGAGAGTTACTTGTTTAAGAATCTGTCAAAATATACCCACCTCCCCATCCACCATCTGGGAGAACAATTATGTCAATGAGTGAGTCAGTGAGTGGTAATCTAGCTTTATATAGTATAATAACTAGTATTTGCGTGTTGCGCGAGGTGCAAGCACCTCGCGTGCTTGTGAAAAAAACTAAAGCATTGCCCCTCTAAATCAAGTATTTGCGTGTTGCGCGAGGTGCAAGCACCTCGCGTGCTTGTGAAAAAAAAAAAAATGGGGGGGGGAATGGGGGGGGGGAGGTTGCACAATTATTTCGACTAAAGCATTGCCCCTCTAAATGAATCTGAAAAAAAAAATGTTCCAAGTCTCTTAGATTCCGAGATCCGCCTAAAGGGGGGGAGAAGGGGGGCGGGGGGGGGACTTTGAAAAATGGTTTTTACTTTACCGAGCCTCCTCTATACGAATCCGTAAAAAGAAAAAAATACGGGTCTCGTAGTTTCCGAGATACGATAGGGGGGGGGTGAGAAGGGGGGGGAAAAGGGGAGGTTTGGCACTTTTCCCGTAGGTTTGAGAGTTACTTGTTTACGAATCTGTCAAAATATACCCACCTCCCCATCCACCATCTGGGAGAACAATTATGTCAATGAGTGAGTCAGTCAGTCAGTGGTAATTTAGCTTTATATAGTATAACTAGTATTTGCGTGTTGCGCGAGGTGCAAGCACCTCGCGTGCTTGTGAAGGAAACTAAAGCATTGCCCCTCTAAATCAAGTATTCGCGTGTTGCGCGAGGTGCAAGCACCTCGCGTGCTTGTGAAAAAAACTAAAGCATTGCCCCTCTAAATCAAGTATTTGCGTGTTGCGCGAGGTGCAAGCACCTCGCGAGGTTGTGAAAAAAAAAAAAAAAAAAAAAAAGGGGGGGGTGATGGGGGGGGGGGGGGGTTGCACAAGTATTTCGACTAAAGCATTGCCCCTCTAAATGAATCTGAAAAAAAAATGTTCCAAGTCTCTTAGATTCCGAGATCCGCCTAAAGGGGGGGAGAAGGGGGGCGGGGGGGGGACTTTGAAAAATGGTTTTTACTTTACCGAGCCTCCTCTATACGAATCCGTAAAAAACAAAAAATACGGGTCTCGTAGTTTCCGAGATACGATAGGGAGGGGGGAGAAGGGGGGTGAAAAGGGGAGGTTTGGCACTTTTCCCGTAGGTTTGAGAGTTACTTGTTTACGAATCTGTCAAAATATACCCACCTCCCCATCCACCATCTGGGAGAACAATTATGTCAATGAGTGAGTCAGTGAGTGGTAATCTAGCTTTATATAATATAACTAGCTAACCCGCCACGACTTCGTTCGCGTGGTATCCTACCCCTACCCAACCGATACCCTACCCCTATCCTACCCCTACCCTACCCTACCCCTACCCTACCTCTACCCTACCCCTACCCTACCCATACCCTACCCCTACCATACCCCAACCCTACCCTACCCCTACCCTACCCCTACCTTACCCTACCCCTACCCTAACCCTACCCTACGCCTACCCTACCCCTACCCTACCCCTACCCTACACCTACCCTACACCTACCCTACCCCTACCCTACCCCTACCCTACCCCTACCCTACCCCTACCCTACCCCTACCCTACCCCTACCCTACCCCTACCCTACCCCTACCCTACCCCTACCCTACCCCTACCCTACCCCTACCCTACCCCTACCCTACCCCTACCCTACCCCTACCCTACCCCTACCCTACCCCTACCCTACCCCTACCCTACCCCTACCCTACCCCTACCCTACCCCTACCCTACCCCTACCCTACCCCTACACTACCCCTACCCTACCCCTACCCTACCCCTACCCTACCCCTACCCTACCCCTACCCTACCCCTACCCTACCCCTACCCTACCCTACCCTACCCCTACCCTACCCCTACCCTACCCCTACCCTACCCCTACCCTACCCCTACCCTACCCCTACCCTACCCCTACCCTACCCCTACCCTACCCCTACCCTACCCCTACCCTACCCCTACCCTACCCCTACCCTACCCCTACCCTACCCCTACCCTACCCCTACCCTACCCCTACCCTACCCCTACCTTACCCCTACCCTACCCCTACCCTACCACTACCCTACCACTACCCTACCCTACCACTACCCTACCCTACCACTACCCTACCCCTACCCAACCCCCACCCTACACCTACCCTACCCCTACCCTACCCCTACCCTACCCCGACTATAATTTGAGATTTAAACTATCCTATCTCTCAAGTTGGATCGAACTGCACATGGTGTGCGAATTTAATTATAATCGGTTAAGTGGTTTAGGAGTCCATTGAGGACAAACATTGTGACACGAGATTTATATATATTAAGATAACTAGTATTTGCGTGTTGCGCGAGGTGCAAGCACCTCGCGTGCTTGTGAAAAAAACTAAAGCATTGCCCCTCTAAATCAAGTATTTGCGTGTTGCGCGAGGTGCAAGCACCTCGCGTGCTTGTGAAAAAAAAAAAATAAAGAGGGGGGGGGTGATGGGGGGGGGGTTGCACAAGTATTTCGACTAAAGCATTGCCCCTCTAAATGAATCTGAAAAAAAAAATGTTCCAAGTCTCTTAGATTCGTAGATCCGCCTAAAGGGGGGGAGAAGGGGGGCGGGGGGGGACTTTGAAAAATGGTTTTTACTTTACCGAGCCTCCTCTATACGAATCCGTAAAAAGAAAAAAATACGGGTCTCGTAGTTTCCGAGATACGATAGGGGGGGGGGGAGAAGGGGGGGGAAAAAGGGGGGTTTGGCACTTTTCCCGTAGGTTTGAGAGTTACTTGTTTACGAATCTGTCAAAATATACCCACCTCCCCATCCACCATCTGGGAGAACAATTATGTCAGTGAGTCAGTGAGTGAGTGGTAATCTAGCTTTATATAATATAACTAGTATTTGCGTGTTGCGCGAGGTGCAAGCACCTCGCGTGCTTGTGAAAAAAGAAATTGGTATTTGCGTGTTGCGCGAGGTGCAAGCACCTCGCGAGGATGTGAAAAAAAAAAAAAAAAAGGGGGGGGGGGGGGTGATGGGGGGGGGGGGGTTAACAAGTATTTCGACTAAAGCATTGCCCCTCTAAATGAATCTGAAAAAAAAAATGTTCCAAGTCTCTTAGATTCCGAGATCCGCCTAAAGGGGGGGAGAAGGGGGGCGGGGGGGGGGACTTTGAAAAATGGTTTTTACTTTACCGAGCCTCCTCTATACGAATCCGTTAAAAACAAAAAATACGGGTCTCGTAGTTTCCGAGATACGATAGGGAGGGGGGAGAAGGGGGGTGAAAAGGGGAGGTTTGGCACTTTTCCCGTAGGTTTGAGAGTTACTTGTTTACGAATCTGTCAAAATATACCCACCTCCCCATCCACCATCTGGGAGAACAATTATGTCAATGAGTGAGTCAGTGAGTGGTAATCTAGCTTTATATAATATAACTAGTATTTGCGTGTTGCGCGAGGTGCAAGCACCTCGCGTGCTTGTGAAAAAATTGGGGGTGGGTAATGGGGGGGGTTTAGTATTTGCGTGTTGCGCGAGGTGCAAGCACCTTGCGTGCTTGTGGTGGTGGATTGTTCACTTTTAAAACCCCTAAATGAATCTGAAAATAAAATGTTCCAAGTCTCTTAATTTCCGAGATCCGCCTAAAGGGGGTGAGAAAGGGGCAAGGGGGGCGACTTTGAAAAATGGTTTTACTTTACCGAGCCTCCTCTATACGAATCCGTAAAAAAAAAATACGGGTCTCGTAGTTTCCGAGATACGATAGGGAGGGGGGAGAAGGGGGGTGAAAAGGGGAGATTTGGCACTTTTCCCGTAGGTTTGAGAGTTAGTATTTGCGTGTTGCGCGAGGTGCAAGCACCTCGCGTGCTTGTGAAAAAAACTAAAGCATTGCCCCTCTAAATCAAGTATTTGCGTGTTGCGCGAGGTGCAAGCACCCCGGGTGCTTGTGAAAAAAAAAAAGTGGGGTGGGCGGGGGTGATGGGAGGGGGGTTAGTATTTGCGTGTTGCGCGAGGTGCAAGCACCTCGCGTGCTTGTGAAAAAAAAAAAAAATGGGGGGGGTGATGGGGGGGTTTAGTATTTGCGTGTTGCGCGAGGTGCAAGCACCTCGCGTGCTTGTGAAAAAAACTAAAGCAATGCCCCTCTAAATCAAGTATTTGCGTGTTGCGCGAGGTGCAAGCACCTCGCGTGCTTGTGAAAAAAACTAAAGCATTGCCCCTCTAAATCAAGTATTTGCGTGTTGCGCGAGGTGCAAGCACCTCGCGTGCTTGTGAAAAAAAAAAAAAAAAGAGGGGGGGGAGATGGGGGGGGGGGTTGCACAAGTATTTCGACTAAAGCATTGCCCCTCTAAATGAATCTGAAAAAAAAAATGTTCCAAGTCTCTTAGATTCCGAGATCCGCCTAAAGGGAGGGGAGAAGGGGGGCGGGGGGGGGACTTTGAAAAATGGTTTTTACTTTACCGAGCCTCCTCTATACGAATCCGTAAAAAAAAAAAATACGGGTCTCGTAGTTTCCGAGATACGATAGGGAGGGGGGAGAAGGGGGGGAAAAGGGGAGGTTTGGCACTTTTCCCGTAGGTTTCAGAGTTACTTGTTTACGAATCTGTCAAAATATACCCACCTCCCCATCCACCATCTGGGAGAACAATTATGTCAGTGAGTCAGTGAGTGGTAATTTAGCTTTATATAGTATAATGATTACCTGTGTCTCAACAAGATAAAAACTTTTTTGCAAAAAATAAAACCGACTTCCATATCAAAACACTACAAAGCCAAAAATAATTTTAATTTCGGTAGTCGGTGTTATTGGTTTTGTATTTTCTTTTTTTTTTTCACACCGCCTTCCGAAATTAAAATTATTTTTGGCTTTGTAGTGTTTTGATATGGAAGTCGGTTTTATTTTTTGCAAAAAAGTTTTTATTTTCGCGCTTTTTAGTGGGTCAGTGAATTTTCCAAATCGATTCGTAAATGACGGAGTTATGCGCGAACAAAAAACGCAATGCAGAGTCAACGAAAAGATCATCAAGGTAAATTATTTTTTTCGACTTTTTTTGATTTTTCAGAAACGGCTCGTCCGATTTCGAGAAAATTTTCATGGGACCATTTGGGAAGTATACCCTTTCCAACAAAAAAAGAATTTTTCAAATCGGTTAGCAAGCGACGGAGTTATGCGTGGACAAACATAAAAAAAAAAAAAAAAAAAAAAAAAAAAAAAAAATACAAACATCCGAATTGAGAACCTCCTCCTTTTTTAGAAGTCGGTTAAAAAATCCAATATCATTGATATTTCTCGATATGTCAAAAGCATTTGACTTCGTAGATCATAAACTGCTCCTCTTCAAACAAAATCGTTATGGTGTTAGGGAAAACGCGTTATAGTAGATAGAAATTTATTTAACCCTAGCTCACTAACCTTATTTTCGAGTAACGTTATTACTAACCATTCGTAAATTTTACGACAGATTGAAACACCAATATTTATTTAATCAACTTTATTTATGACACAAAAGGAACTTAAAACGCAGTCTTAGTTTTCTTTTAATCAAATAATATCAGCTGTTTTAGAAATATTCTACATTGAACAATGGTTACACATAGAAACAATATGCTCCCTGCAAATCGCTTTTTTGCAGCCCTTGCAGAAGTTTGTGGTCATACGACGTTTTATTGCAGGACAGTAGCTGCAAGTTTTGCGATTTCTAGGAACGTCTTGACTAGGACCTTCTTGAGGGTCATCAATTTTCAAGATCTCCGCGATGATCTGCTTCAAATTTCGTTGCAAAGTTATCGTCTGAAATCTCTCTTGTAGCCAAGGTTTCATCAGTTCGTCCGCCATTTCTAACGCAAAAGGCCTCCTTTTCATGGGTTTTTTTCCATTTCGGATCGCATTAGATACGTGGATGACATATGCGTTCACTATCGACAGATTCAAGATGTCGTAAAACAAGCACAGTGGCCATCGATTGGTCTTACGGCTGGTACTCATGATTGAGCACATCTGGTCTACAGTGTCAACCGCACCCTTTGTAGAATTGTAGAATTCAATAATTTCGGGCTTTTTTGAATCGATATTGATGTCAGGTTGATCATGTATGGTAGAAAGAAGGTAAACTACCTTATTTGACTTCGGTTTATAAGACACCAAAGTCATTTCCTTATCGAAACCAAACATCGAAGTACCTACTCGTCTATTTCTAGAATTCGTCATTTCTTTGGGAATCTCTCGCTTATTGCTTCGTAGAGTACCTACCACTGTGAGCTTATATGGTGGTTTCAACAGTTCAGCAGCCAGAGGAACCGATGTGAACCAATTATCCATGGTTATATTCCGGTTCGACCCATGATACGGTTTAGATAGCTCCTTCAAAAAATAATTTGCTAATGGCTCGTTGCCTGTGTTCGTATTTTTTCCCATATAAGGCATAGCGTTAAACATGTATTTTGTACTAGAATCAGCCATCATTACAAGTTTCAAGCCATATTTGTTAGGCTTATTAGGGATGTACATGCGAAAGGGACAGCGTCCCCTAAATCCGACCAGTTGTTCGTCCACGGTTATGTAAGAACCTGGCTTGTACCATTTCCTGCAGTTTTCTATAAAATTTTCCCAGAAGTTTCTAATTGGCGCCAGTCTATCAGATTCCCTTCTCTCCTGTCTAGTATTTCTGTCATCAAATCTCATACATCTCAGTAAAAAGTCGAACCTTTCAGCACTCATACAGGCTTTATAAGTTTTTGCACTTCTCAAGGTATCGAACAAAGTTCGAGTTGGTAAATGGTTGCTTTTAAGAGCAGCAGATTGGATAAGCAGACCCAGCAATGCCTTGATTTCATTTGCCGACGTTTGCGTATTAGTAAACTTAGATGTTTTATACTTATTGTTCTTTATGTTAATCTCGACGTTCGTATATTGTACAATAACATCGATCATTTCCTCATCTACAAAAAGATAAAATAGATCTTTTGGCTCTGAGAGTTCTTTAGCTATGCCTGTGGGACCAGGTACAATATGCAGCACATTACGAGCAGCCGTGCGAGTACGTGGGTCTCGAGGTTTTGTGGACCATTTGTGTTGATTCTTACCGTACAAGATATTCTGTCTTGGTTGAATAATTGAATGCTGCTGTAGTGGTTCCTCATTCGGTTCGGAATCCATCTGATCCAAACAGGATGTCAGTGAAGTATCATCATCGGAATCTATGACTAACCTGCGACTACGCCTGCGACGTGGAAAGAAGAACTCATCGTCCGAAGTATCTGCAGCATCCTCGTCACTTCCATCAGTTTCATTATGAATTTCCGTCTCTAAATGGTCACCTTCCTCGGATTCCGAAGACTGTGATTGATTACCGGGGATTGACTCCGTTTCCGAATCAGCTAACCATTGTAAAATTTTATCATTTTGACTCCGCAAGTCCATCTGAAAGTATACAAATACATTTCAAACAAAACAAAAAACATCGAAATGTCAAAATGTTGTAAAAGCCATAATGTTGTAAAAACCATTGAAAACTTTAGTCATTTCTAAAGTATAAATAATAATTGACAAATAAATAAATGCACAACTTTGAAAAATAGTTACGCAGATACTAACCTTTCGTAAATATTACGACGATCACTCGATATATCCCGATCTAATGAACGTGCATCCGAAATGAGTGTTTGCGGGTCACTGGCGATGCGAATTAGGAAGGTATTAGAAACGGGTGGGGTGGCGGGGGTCGAGATCTTACGAAAACACTAAATACGCGAGGTACGCGTCGTTATTTTGACGAATGGTTAGTGACACAGGGTTAAATAATTGCCAAAAATGCGTAGAGATACGTTATCAGAAAAGAAATTATGAACATAATTATATCCGCCTATAGTCAAAACTCCTGTGGTATTCCCCAGGGTAGTATATTAGGACCTTTATTATTTATTAATCCTCGACGCAAAAACAAGGGTGTTATAAGTTTGACGTGTCTGTTCTGGCATCGTAGCTCCTAAACGAATGGAACGATTATGATGCTCTCGATAACAAGCCTTAGCCATTCGGCTATCGACGCTTAATTCCTGATTGTATAGACGCTTCATTTCTACGCAGGTACTTCGAGATCCACGTGCCGGGGTCTCGCATCACGTCCGTGAGCCTCCGCACCGGCGCGCCCAACGGACCCATCCTGTTGGGGCACCTGGCCATCTGGAAGAAGACGTGAGTTACCAACAACATACATTGCATTTAGGATTTTTTTGTGCTAGTATTTACCCTTTTACTTCATAGTCACAATTTCACCTATATAATAGAAGATTAGGTCCTGATTGAGACTAGAGGAATGGCAGAGTGAATAAGTTACTTCTAAGCAAGCTTGCTTCATCTTCGACCACATCATCCCTTACCATCAGCCTATTATCAATAAAAAAAAGCTAGTCGTTCTTGTCTCAAAGGTTGCGCAAAATTGTAAACACCCATTTCTAAAACATACATAATAATAATTCAGCCTTTTCGTTATTACGTTCATTGCTGGGACACAAGCAATTCAAGCAAGCCTTCTCTATGAGAGGGATTGTCTAGTGCGCTTGGTGGATGTTACATGTCTTGGACTTTTTTTCCTATACATAAGCTCGTTTCCTCACAAAGTTTTTATTCACCGATTTGAGAGCCGATGATTTAATTATATAAAGTAACTAGTATTTGCGTGTTGCGCGAGGTGCAAGCACCACGCGTGCTTGTGAAAAAAAAGGGGGGGTGATGGGGGGAGACGGGGGGGTTTAGTATTTGCGTGTTGCGCGAGGTGCAAGCACCTCGCGTGCTTGTGAAAAAAAAAAGGGGGGGTTGATGGGGGGAGATGGGGGGGTTTAGTATTTGCGTGTTGCGCGAGGTGCAAGCACCTCGCGTGCTTGTGAAAAAAAAAGGGGGGGGTTGATGGGGGGAGATAGGGGGTTTAGTATTTGTGTGTTGCGCGAGGTGCAAGCACCTCGCGAGCTTGTGAAAAAAAAAACGTGGGGGTGATGGGGGGAGATGGGGGGGTTTAGTATTTGCGTGTTGCGCGAGGTGCAAGCACCTCGCGTGCTTGTGAATAAAAAATAAAAAAAAAGGGGGCGGGGTGATGGGGGGTGTTTAGTATTTGCGTGTTGCGCGAGGTGCAAGCACCTCGCGTGCTTGTGAAAAAAAAACAAACAAAAAAAAGAGGGGGGGGGGTGATGGGGGGGTGCACAAGTATTTCGCCTAAAGCATTGCCCCTCTAAATGAATCTGAAAAAAAAAATGTTCCAAGTCTCTTAGATTCCGAGATCCGCCTAAAGGGGAGGAGAAGGGGGGCGGGGGGGGGGGGGGGGACTTTGAAAAATGGTTTTTACTTTACCGAGCCTCCTCTATACGAATCCGTAAAAAGAAAAAAATACGGGTCTCGTAGTTTCCGAGATACGATAGGGGGGGGGGGGGAAAGGGGAGGTTTGGCACTTTTCCCGTAGGTTTGAGAGTTACTTGTTTACGAATCTGTCAAAATATACCCACCTCCCCATCCACCATCTGGGAGAACAATTCTGTCAATGAGTCAGTGAGTGAGTCAGTGAGTGGTAATTTAGCTTTATATAGTATAATGCGCCTGACTGGTTTCGAGCCGCGGCCTACAACTTGGAAGTCGGCGTCCTAACCACTGGGACACCACTACTAAAACCTAGATTTAATGAATCCAGATTCATGAGTGACGGTGTTATGTAGATCTAGATTCCATCAGTGCCACACAGCGTGTAACTACAGATACTACACAGTAATAACGCGAGTATGTTTGAACAGACACGACAAGAGTTGGATGCAGGACATTGACAGTGCTGTGCCCAGTGTCACGGAGAGTAGTAGGAGTGTGGCTCCCACTCAGACGACAAGCTACCACGATATATGCGTCCTCCAGTGAACCGCTAAGGACCTCCCGTACCTTGAAAGTAACCTGGACAAATATCTGTTACCGTTGAAAGTTTTAAAGCCTCATAATTATGTAATTACGTAGAATTAATAAATATATTAGATTTACTGAGTTTGATTTTACTCAGAGGGTATTTTAAAGGGTTTAGGTAGTCAACATTTGTGCTTATGTCATTTCATGATGAGAACAAGATTGTGCAAAATAAGAGAGAAAAGAGAGATGTGGAGCGCGTAGAATGGCATTGCAAATTACCAACGTCGCCTAAACAATTCAATTCAATCTTTATTGCAATAACATGTATTAACAAGATCTTAATATATAGGTAATAGCTCACATGGGCCCTGTGGGGCACAGCAATTTTATATATTACTAGCTTCCGCCCGCGACTTCGTCCGCGTGGAAAAAAAATCCCCCGATTTTGAAACATTCTTCATTAGTGCTCCGCTCCTATTGGTCTTAGCGTGATGATATATAGCCTATAGCCTTCCTCGATAAATGGGCTATCTAACACTGAAAGAATTTTTCAAATCAGAACTGTAGTTCCTGAGATTAGCGCGTTCAAGCAAGCAAACAAACAAACAAACAAACAAACTCTTCAGCTTTATAATATTAGTATAGATAAAGATTAGAGTAGCTTTATACAAACTAGAAAATCAAACAAACTTTAATCATAATAATTAATGTTGCAAAGCTCTTAATATTCAATTCAACAGTCAAATTAAAATAGGTATTTTAAATAAATGTCAAATCAAATGAGGAAATTTAAATAAATGTCAAATTAAAATGGCAATGTCAGTATACAGTAGCGTCAAATAATTACATTACGCATGTACTAGGTCACAAAAAATTATAAAAATAAAAATGCAAATGTCTTTCGGTACTACGTTGTAAAGTTGTTGTAAACAGTTTCTCTTAGTTCAATAATTAATTTCACACCGTGTTTATTGGATATATTTGTTTGGCAGTCGTTACTGGTAGTCAGAAGCCAGAAAATCTGACACCAGTCTTGTCAAGCGGTGTTACCCAGTTACTGGGTTGTAGACGTCAGATAGGCAGTCGCTACATGTAGTAGAATTTTGCATCCAGTTAGACTAAAAGCTAAGTAAGTTTGCTAAGGCTAAGCACATTCTTGCGGATTAAATGTTTTCATTCGCAAACATCATTATAATTTTCTTTTTTTTTATCACACGACTACAATGCATAGAAAAATTGTAGCAACATAAAACCTTACAAACTAAATTAGAATAATAAAAATAACAATGTGCATAAAAGGGAGTAACATAACACGTAGCGTGGGATTATTCATTACCCCGCACATACCTACATGCACGTTAAAGAATTGACACAAGCCAGCCGAATCCATTCCGACCGCTATCATTTTCAGGATGCTGTTACGGCTCCCTGTTACCCCCCATACACTGAATCATAGATAATGTTCTCTTACGCATAATTGCATTACATTAGGTCTAGGAATATGAATTGCACAATGGCATCGATATATATTGTGTTTTAGAGGCGGAAAACTAAATTGAAATAAAGAACAGTTTTTTTTGTAATATGTATGAAATAGGCTTTATTTGAGAGATGATTTTATGACATTAATGTTTGAATATAAACGTTTTTCTGTTCTTCATTTCAAATAAAGGTCTCCACTTCTAAAAAAAACAGCCGTATATTTACGAATGAAATGCATACTCCACTTGCCTAAATAAAAACTGTGTAACAAAAACCATCATACCCGTGGCAGTAGACGAAAACAAAGCGCGAAAACAAATAATATTAAATTAATTTCCAGTCATGGGTTTATTAAATTAATTAGCACAATCAATGAATTATTAAGAAATAAATGTCAATTTCAATTGTAAATGTTTTAAATAAGTTACACATCAAATAGATTTAAAATTAAAATAGTCATCAATTGAATAAAAACATCATAGCCAATTGTATAGCGTCTTATTAAACTCTAAGTTATTACTTTTTGCGTCAAACAAATTAAAGAGACGTTGCCTTGAAGCTGTAAGTAAGTATCAGCTAAAACGTAGGGTTACTATTGTGAAACAGTAGTTTTGAGTATAGCGGTAGTATAGTCTTAGGCGCTTGAGTCAAATAGACATAGTCAGTGCAAGTGTTGCGACTCTTGTGCATTTACATACAGTTTATTGTGATGCATTATTACATGATGACCTAGTTATAAGTTGAAAAATTGTAAACTAGCAAAAAAAACAATATTATTATATATTTATTATATGGAGTTAACCGTGCGATGATTCGACTTGTAGATGTAGTCAGATCACAGAACAGATAAAAGATGTAGAGAGAACCTAAAAAACCTCTTTTATCAGTTCTGTGAGTCATATCGTTGAGTTTTATAGAGATATTTCTTTAAAAGTCGCTATTTCATGAAATTTTCTGTGTGCCTTATTTTTCACAACAAGACTGGGTAAGATAAGATAAGCAATCACTTCATGTAAAAACTGGAAGCCGACCAACATAGTTGGAAAAAGGCTAAACGGATGATAAATGACAATATAAATAACCAAACACATGGACATTTCATGATAGGCAAATATTCTTGCTATAGTCGGTACTTATACAACGTGTAACAGAATAAACGCAATTCCTGAAAGTAGTTGGTTCAGAATCGGCTTCTGAATCGATTTCCGTCATAAAAAATAGGTGCTAAATTTAGACGGAAAAATCTTTCACTTAACTTAAAATTGGAAACATAGTATCATGACAAATTAATCCTTAATTAAAGGAAATGCGCTCGTGTGCGTGTCGGCCGCTAACATTGCATGAGTGTATGCGTCTGCGTAAGGATATTGTATGACGCATATACGTTTTGCGTTTAGTAAGGATAATATTATGGATATTTTATTAAAAATGTCCAAGTTCGGTTTCAATTTATTTAGTTACGGATGTTGTTTTAGACTTATAATTTAATATTCTAATTGAGGTGTCTGAGGTATTGCGCTTAATCTGTTACACCTTGTATAAGGCCCTAAGTATTTTGTTCATCAATTATTTTAATAAACAATTTATTTATTTATAGTGCTAGTTTTATGAATAGTAAGTAAGTAGTTTAGTAGAGTACGTATATATATTGTATTTTTTTGTTCGCAGTTACGACATCAACGAGCCGAATATCCAGGACACAAGTATTTGATAATCCCTTTATTGACAAACTACATACCTATCCATATTTTATACCTTTGTACATATTGTAAAAAATATATTATGCCAATTTTATGTGATACAAAGTTATACCTGACATACACTATGTACAGTAAATATTTTATACAGTTATCAATTGCTGTTTGAATTATCTATCCCCTGTGGTTAATTGTTTAATAATAATATTGGTTAATTGTAAGATAAGCGCTGCTTAACTTTTAAAGACCAGCCTGATTATCTTAGGACTGCAATAAACAACAGCATGCAAAATTCAACATGCTATTTGCAGCAATATGCATATTGGCTCCTAAGAACTTTGCCCACGTTGGTAGTTATTTATTTTGTTAGTAGATTAAAAATATCATTTTTGCCAGTGATTTCTTGACTTGATCAGCGAAACATATTTCGAATGCAAAAGCTATTTCAATCTGTAACCATCAAATCAGAAGAAAATCATGTGGGGTTGTGCTTGAGATAATCTTTTGAGGAAAGAACCGCTGTCCAGACAGCGCAAATAATATTGTTATCTACCCAAAAAAATATCTGCAAAACAATCGAGGAACACGACGACGCGACGGTGAGTCAGGCTGAACACTGATAAGATATAACTCGTTTTGATAGATTGTTTTAGGGGCGAGCCTATTGTCACTAACCGGACGGAAGACTACTCAAAGTCTACCACTTAGAAATTATCGGTGTTGCAACCGATATGTGTAGCAATTTTCGTACCCCACATTCAGCTTTTAGCATTTCAGCCGCCTTTTTAGGGTTCCGTAGTCGACTAAGAAACATAGTTTCGCCATGTCTGTCTGTTTGTCCGCGGCTTAGGTCAGAAATTATTGGTAAAAATGAAAATGTACGCTGAAAATTTATTTGATTGATTGATTTTTTATTATTACGGATCAGCCCGCTCTTGACCTCGATCTCGCCTGTTGGTAAGCGATAGATGAGGTCTACGATGTGACGAGCGAGCCCAGAATATGCCTATCTACTCTTGCTTTAAAGGCTGAAAGGTCATAAATGGCAGGGAACACAGAAGCCGGCAGAGAATTCCACAGCTTGGCTGTGCGCACAATAAATGTGGAGGAGAAGCGCTTGGTACGACAAGACGGTATATCAACCTAGTGTGAATGGTACCCAGCCGTGCGTCTGGTAGACCGGTAGTGAAATGGCGATGGAGGAATCGGGTCATGGAGCTCCTGCGCACACTCCCCGAAGTAGTACAATCTATAGAAAACGACAGGCAAGCAACGGTTCGCCGATGAGCCAGATTATGAAGCTTGCTCGATAGCACCTCGTCGATCGAAGCCAGTACTCCACGCAGGAACGGACCTGTGCTTTATATAGATTCAGAGGCTGTCCAGGCGTGAAGTACCGCCTTACCTTGTGTAGGATTCTTAGTTTTTTTGCTACAGTCAAACCTAAAAAACAAATAAAGAATTAGTAGCCCCTAGGGTTAACAAGGCGGTCACCAACCACGTACATATTCTTTCTTGATTATTACCTAACTAAATTACATACTCTCTCTAAATGAATAAAACCTCGGTGGTCTAGTGGTCGCAAGCGGGACTGCTGAGCAAGAGGTATGAGATTCAATTCCCGAGTCGGGTAAAAAGTACTGTAGTTTTTCTAAAATAAATTTCTCAGTAGTGAAATAAGTCGCTGCCAAAAACGAAAATGAAAAACTAAACACACCGACTACCGAAATTAAAGTTATTTTTCACTATGCAGTATTTTTTGGAAGTCGGTTTAATTTTTTGGTAAAAAGTTTTTATTCAATTATGTAATTACGTAGAATTAATAAATATATAACATTTTACTGAGTTTGATTTCACTCAGAGGGTGTTTTAAAGGATTTAGGTAGTCAACATTTGTGCTTACCTATCTCGTTTCATGATGAGAACAAGGTTGTGCAAACTAAGGGAGAAAAGAGATAGGGGAGGGCGTTGAAGGTAAAAGTGCACGATACCAACGTCGCCTAAACAGTTTCTCTTAGTTCAATAATTAATTTCGCACCGTGTTTATCTATACTAATATTATAAAGTGGAAAAGTTTGTTTGTTTGTTTGCTTGACCGCGCTAATCTTCGAAAGTACTGGGTGGATTTGGATGCAATTTGGTATGGAAGTAGCTTGAAGCTTGAGGAAGGTTAGCTTTTTACGCGACTGCAAAAAAGGAGAGTTATGTTTTACCGTGATAGAATCCACGGGAGCGAAGCCCCGCGTGAGTACTAGTTGGATATATTTGTTTGGCCGTCGTTACTGGTAGTCAGAGGCCAGAAAATCTGACACCAGTCTTACCCAGTTACTGGGTTCTAGAGGTCAGATAGGCAGTCGCTCCATGTGGTAGAATTTTGCATCCGGTCAGACTGAAAGCCTATCCCAATATATCTAGTTGTGTAAAGGCTAAGCACATTCTTACGGATTAAATGTTTTCATCCGCAAACATCATAATTTTCTTTTTTTTTATCACACGACTACAGTGCATAGAAAAATTGTAGCAATATAAAACCTTACAAACTAAATTAGATTAATAAAAATAACAATGTGCATAAAAGGAAGTAACATAACCAGAGCCGGATTCACCCTGTCAGAGGCCCTAAGGCAATAGGATTCTCGGGGCCCCTTATCTTACATTGACTGACCAAATTCTGTGTTTTTATAATCATTGTCATCCCGTATCGTATCCAGGACGGGTACGATTTTCGACATAGGCAATAGATATTGTCTTAAGTCTGGGTGTTTTAAATAGTGGTCAGTGGCTCTGACTGCTACGCGCAAGGTCGTGGGTTCGATTCCCACCTAGGACAAATGTTTGCGTGATGAGCATGATCATTTGTTCTTTGTCTGGGTGTAATTTATCTATAATATGTATGTATTTAGAAATATATATGTATGTTTATCAGTTGTCTAGTACTCATACCACAAGTTCTGCTTAGTTTGGGACTAGATGGCGTTGTGTGAAAGTTGTGGAATATTATTATTATTATTCACAAAAAGTATATAAGCAGTATATCAGTTATCTATACTCGTAACACAGGTCGCGTGTCTGCGTATCTCTATGTCTGTGACATCGTACGTACCTAAATTCCAAACGTCACAAATGATTCCAATTTAATTTTCTTCCACTGAAATGGTCTTAATGAATAAATCTCATGGACTAAAAAAAACAAATGAAACGCGACGCGGTTATTTTGGATTTAATATAGTAAAATATAATAACATATTATACTAAAACGAAAGAAAAAAGTTTTGTGAAGTACTGTAAATTTAAATACTTCCTTTTTTTAGATACAAAGTCGTTTAAGTAATCTTCGAAGTTGACCATTTTCAACAGCTCTTATCGACAGTGAATTTAAACAATTCTGAGACATTGTTGATCAAAGATAGTTTTTATTTCATTTATATTGAAAAATTTAATTCCCTGTGACTTTTGTTATCAACAGACTTCTATAAATTTGCAATGCTATCGACATTCGAGAAGCTTGTTCGTACCATAGTATCAAAAATAATTTATACGATTCCTCAGCAGCTTCAATGTAATCTTTCCCGCATCCTCAAATTGTATTACGAAGTACTTGAACTGCTCCTTTAAATTGCTTTTATTTGCTCAATGTTCTGTGGACGGCGAGCAGGGGTAGCTCTTCGTCTGGTAAGGAGCAGGCCCGGGTCGGTGGGCGGTGTCATGCGCCTCAAAGTGTTGTCAGCAGTAACGAGGCCCCCTAGGGCCATTGCCTGCCGGGGTTGCGGGAATGTTCTAACGAGATACCGCGGCCCCGGAACTTAAGGACACCTGAAGGAACAGGGTGGGTTTTTAGTCAGTAGAAGTCTGACACTCCATACCGCTCCACCCAGAGCGGGAGAAGTCATTCGATGAATTTCCCACCGGAAAAAAAAGGCTCGATGTCCTCGGAATAATGTTCACAAAATTTGGAGAAGCCTGTTTAATATCATCGTTGGAATTTTTCAAGAAAGTTGTTAGAAATCCAAACAGAGAATTTATTTCCCGATTAGCGTCTAATCGCTGTGAAAATTCTGCATACAGAACGTCTAGTAGGTACAGGTAAATATGTTACACAACAACCTCTTCTACAGGTCCGTCATCATGATGCCTTTTCTTTCTTCGTACACGCTGATTTTCATCACTGTATTTGGTATCACTTTCACTCATTTGCCTTCATCTCTTAATAGCCAAATTAACCTTCTCAGTAAATTAATGCCTCGCAAACAATTATCAAACTTATCTACCTTATAACTTCAGTTTTATAATTAAGTACACTCGTTCTCTCACTGATTGTTTCAAGGCAGTGTTTATAAAAACAATCCAGTATTCTACTCCAAGTTAATAAGTTTTTAAACACAGAGCACAACGTTTTTGGTTACATTTACGGTCGTAAATCTCACAAATCGCAATAACAGACTTTTTTAACATTCAATATAATTATGTAACTACGCTACCGACTGCACTCAACAAATCGGGGATTCCCCCAACGCTAATGAAGTCCAGTACTCGCTGACCGCCCCGCGGCTGCGTTCTGATTTATTATCAATAAAATAAAATAAAAAATCGATAATATTTGAGAAAGGAACAATATTTATGTGCATGTGAACTGAATGGCTCTCAGTTACAGGTATTTTGCAAAATTAAAAATGTAGGATTTATGTGTATACTTAAAACAATTCTTGACAGCAAACGCATTGTAAACTATAGCACTGAAGTACGGTCCCCCGGGAAGGACTGAGGAAACGCACATTAAGCTGTGGTTTTTAATATATTTGTTTACTTATTCCCATATTTGTTCTAAAATTGTTTTAATTCTACTACTAAATCTAACAATTTGTATTTTGTGAGATAGCAGTGCGCTCCCTAAGTTCACACGCACATCAAATTCTCGTTCGAAGAAACATGTTTTCTTGGTGCGTGCACTGGGCCTGGGCCCCTAGTTGATGCGATGCCCCTAGGCCTACTCCGCCTAATGGTTAATGCGGCCCTGAACATAACAATTTTTTTCAATTTTCCTGGGTGGGAAAATCATCGAATGACTTCTCCCGCTCTGGGTAAAGCGGAAGGGAGTGTCAGACTTCTACTGACTAAAACCCACCCTGTTCCCTCAGCTGCCCTTAATTTCCGGGCCCGCGGCATCTCGTTAGAACATTCCCGTAACCCTGACAGGCAATCCATTATGTCCGCTGTCATTTTCAGAATGCTGTTACGGCCCTCTGTTACCCCCAATACTGTGAACCACAGGGTTCTATTACACATAATTGCATTACATTCGGTATTTAGGAATATGAATCGCACTGTTATATAGGGTATTGTTTTAGAGGCAGAGAACTTTAAATTGAAATGAAGAACAGATTTTTTTATAAATTTATAAAATTGACTTTATTTGAGAGACGATTTTATGACATTAATGTTTGAATATAAACATTTTTCTGTTCTTTATGTCAACTTAAAGTTCTCCACCTCTAAAAAAAACAGCCGTATATTTACGTATGAAATGCATACTCCACTTGCCTAAATGAAAACTGTGTGACAAAAACCATGAACCCGCAAATACGCGAAAATTAATCATATTAAATTAAAATCCAGTCATGGGTTTATTAAATGAATCATCACAGTCAATGAACTATCTATACTAATATTATAAAGCGGAAAAGTTTGTTTGTTTGTTTGCTTGAACGCGCTAATCTTCGAAAGTACTGGGTGGATTTGGATGCAATTTGGTATGGAAGTAGCTTGAAGCTTGAGGAAGGTTATAGGCTACTTTTTACGCGACTGCAAAAAAGGAGAGTTATGTTTTTACCGTGATAGAATCCAAGGGAGCGAAGCCCCGCGTGAGTACTAGTTAAGAAATAAATGTCAATTTTTAAATTTAATTAAATTAATCTATATTTGGAACAAAAACACATGTTACATAATTAACAGTAAGTTGCTGGCATACCTTGAAGACAATGAGCTCCTCAGTGACCACCAGTATGGCTTCCGCCGTGGTCGGTCAACCGGAGATCTTCTTGTGTATGCTACGCACTGCTGGGGCGAGGCCATTGAGAAACACGGCGAAGCCCTTGCCGTGTCCCTCGACATCTCAAAGGCCTTTGACAGGGTCTGGCACGCTAGTCTGCTGAGCAAGCTTCCTAGATACGGTGTCCCTGCTAGCTTATGCAACTGGATTTGTGACTTTTTGAGTGAACGGTCGATCCGAGTGGTCATCGATGGCTGCGCATCGGATCTAATGGCTATTAATGCCGGTGTTCCTCAGGGGTCTGTTCTCTCTGCGACTCTATTTTTGCTTCATATCAACGACCTGCTTCAGTTGGGAGCTATTGGGTACGCGGATGACAGCACAGTCTCAGAGAGATACTTGTCCAGTGCTAGAGCTGGTAGGGACGAAATAGCCGCTCTTAGAAAGGCCATGGTAGAGCGAACGAATTTGACCTTAAATCTCGTTTCCCAATGGGGCGATGACAATCTGGTCAAATTCAACGCTTTAAAAACACAGGTTTGTCTTTTCTCCGCTAAAAGGAGCCAATTTGAATGGTCTCCTACTTTCAGAGGTGCATCTGTACCTATTACCGACCACCTGGAGCTCTTGGGCAAGGAGTAGACGTCTGACCTCAACTTCGGCTCAACCATTGAGTCTAAAGCTCAGACTGCAGCCAAAAAGCTGGGCATCCTACAGAAACTGAGGCGATACTTCACACCTGGACAGCTTTTAAATTTATATAAAGCACAGGTCCGTTCCTGTATGGAGTATTGCAGTCACTTGTGGGATGGCTCAGCCAAATACCAGCTAGCTGCACTTGACTCGATCGAACGCAGAGCCAAAAGGCTCATAGGTGACGAGGTTCTGGCAGGTAACCTTCACAGCCTGGCTCACCGGCGAAACGTTGCTTGCCTGTCTATCTTCTACAGATTGTACTTCGGAGAGTGTGCGCAGGAGCTCCACGACCTGATCCCTTCATGCCCCTTTTACTACCGGTCTACCAGACGTACCGCAGGATACCATCCACACTTGGTCGATATACCGTCTTGTCGTACTAAGCGCTTTTCTTCAACATTCATTGTGCGCACAGCCAAGGTGTGGAACTCTCTGCCGGCATCTGTGTTCCCTGCCACATATGACCCGTCAGCCTTTAAAGCAAGAGTGAATAGGCATTTTCTGGGCTCGCTCGTTCGATCGTAGACCTCATCTTACACTTACTTTCAGGTGTGATCGAGGTCAAGAGCGGGTTCATTCGTAATAAAAATAAAATAAAAAAATATTAACGATAATCTATAGATATAATAAAATTGTAGAAAAGTGGTGTCTGTACAATGGAAATATATAAAAAAGAAGTAGCAGGGGTTGTTATTATATCGATGCCGAACCCGAAATAGTAACAAAAAATATTTTGTCTGTTTGTCTGTGTGTTTGTGCACGCTAATATCAGACACGGCTTATTCGATTTAGATGCGGTTTTCAGTACTATATTGTAGTAAGCTTCATTTAACATTTAGTGTTTATTTCATGTCAATCGGTTCATAAATAAAAAAGTTATGTCAATTTAAAGAATCACGGCGAACATTTGTTAAGGTATTCTATCAGAGTACGTACACGCCTCGTGCCTGCGCGTCCGTGGCTATACAAGGTGTAACAGATTAAGCGCTATACCTCAGACACCCCAATTAGAATATTGAATTATAAGTCTAAAACAACATCCGTAACTAAATAAATTGAAACCAAACCTAGGAATTCTTTATAAAATAGTATTCCTTACTAAACGCAAAACGTATGTGTGTCATACAATATCCTTACGCAGACGCATACACTCATGCAATGTTAGCGGCCGACGCGACACGCACACAATTTCCTTGAATTAAGGATTGTATTAATTTTTCATGATACTGTGTTTCCATTTTAAGTTTAATGAAAGATTTTTCCGTCAATATTTAACACTTATTTTTTATGACGGTGTGGCGTAGTGGTTTAGGTGATAGAAGAATTAAAAGAAGACCACAGAAGTTTTCAGCATTTAATCGGTAGAGCGGTGGGTTCAGTTCACAAGGGTTCCCTCACTGGTCGAAGGTATGTGGATGGTACTGCCCTGAGCTCAGGCCGCGACGCACGCATACCGGCGAGCCGATCCCGAAGCCGGCAGCGACCACGTGTCTGACGCAGAGGTTGTGCAGGGCAGGCCACGGGAGAGGATGCCTCTCCTCCTCACCCAACTCGCACGTGGCAGGCGCAGAGGTTATTGAAGGTGGACCACGCGACAGCGCGTCTCTCCAGCAGTAGTACACGGAGGCAGCGGTGACACCCGTCGCGTGGCAGACACTGATGTAGTTGATATTCGAGACCGAAGGCAGTAGAAGTAAAGAAAAAAACCCTGGAATCAACACGAAGGGTGCTTCCGTAAGCGTGGTGCCAGGAATCGTGAGCGCCAGCGATGCGTGCGTCTCCCAGCCGTAAGCCCCACGGAACAGTACCAGGGAAACGAATGGGGAAACTCACCATCGCGGCGGTTCACAAAGGTTATAGATAAGCGTGCGCATGCCGCGTGCAACGATATAGAAGATAACCGCGTGACAAAGCGTTTAAGCCCGTAGCTGCTATGACACAGCAGAAAAGGGATGCTGCGGCCTGCGTACGCTTCACAAATTTAGAAACACTAGTGGAAAACAGATGACAATGAAATAGCACAGTTATGTTCCAGACGGAAGCCATCTTGACAACCGGGCAATTATATAAATTTACAAACGCTGCAAATTATGGCGAAATAAGAGGATTGCGATTTGGCAAGATGGAGAGAAAATGGCAGATACGATGGGCACTTACCCTTGGGCACAAAGGGGATTTTAATATTAGTTACTTGTAACAGTAGGCGGTGAAAAAAGAACTCCGCGGACCGGGGATTAGAATTTATAGCCGGTCACCGCATAAGTGTTGTCACTCAGTGAAACCATAGACATTTGGAATTAGTGTGATAGTCGGTTCTAGTTTAATCGACTATCACGCCACAACGGAAATCGATTCAGAAGCCGATTCTGAACCAACTACTTTCAGGAATTGCGCGTTGTATAAAGCGCGCTGAGAGCAAGGATTCAGTTATTCGTAGCGAACGCACGTATGCTGGAGAGTATAGGCGAATAGTTACATTCGATTATTGCGATTCACTTGAATACTGACTATTTACATATTTCATTTATTTATATTTTAGGGTTTGTAGGTTAGGTTCTTTTTCTTAATTTTCTTTAAAATTTTGTAAATAAATATTGTAAGCATTTGTTATAGGTTAGGCATTTCTTTCCTTGATTTTCGGTATACTTATCTTAATTTGTATTTAGGGTTTGCATATAAATATTATAAGTATTTGGTATAGGTTAGGCATTTCTTTTCTTGATTTTCTTTATTAAGTATAAGTTCATTAGCTCAGGTTAGTAATTAATTTTTCTAGCAATTCTTTTGTTTTATAAAGTTAGTACGTTTGGTTTACACGTCTTAACATTTATTACTTAAGCTGTGATAATTTTAGACTGTATAATAATCTGTAAGTATTTATAATTTAATTGTTTACGATAGTACGTGTTTACTAAATAACTGTGTGTTAAGTAGTAAGTACTATTTTATTGTAAGAATGCCTCGAAGACGATCCAACCTCTCCCAATGTAGCAGAAATGCTAAAAGGATGAGATTAGTTCGATCACAGGAATCTGAGGAAGGTCGTAAGGCAAGGCTCTCTGCAACTCGGGAACATCAGGCTAGGCTTCGTGCTGCAGAAACTTCGACTCAGCGAGAATCTCGACTGAGTTCTATTCGTTCTCGAATGATGACAATTCGAAATAGGGAGAACGGGGAACAACGAAAGGCACGTTTATCTGTCGATTGCAGCGATAAAGCTAAAGTTCTTCGTGATTGTAGCCTCATTATATGGGATGAGTCCACAATGTCCAATCGAATTACATTATCCCTTTGCATGTGACATTAAATATGCATGCACAAATTGGAGGCAACGAAAATGCTCAAGAATTTACAGATTTGCTACTTGAGATTGGTAACGGTGTGTATCCGCAGGAACAAGGAAAAGTTGTTCTTAGTGTACCTATGTAACATAGTTTCATCAATGCGAGACCTCATATAATCTGTGTATGGAAACGCAACGAAAATACCAACTTGCGAAAATTCCTGGCTTTGCGAAAGAGCTATTTTGACGCCACGAAACAACCAAGAAGCAACAATAAACGCTGAAATTTTGAGCTATATTCCGGGGGATTATGTTGAGTATATCTCCATTAATAGAATGATGGAAGAAGGAGAATCTACAAGCTACCCAGTAGAATTTTTAGAATCCCTTAATGCTCCTGGACTACCAGCACATAAAATAAAATTAAAAGTAGGCGCACCCATAATGCTTCTTAGAAAAACCCAAAACTTTGCAATGGCACCAGGTTAAAAGTGACCAATTTACAAAGAAATCTGATAGAAGCAGAGATTTTAACAGGGTGTGGAAAAGTTGAAAATGTTTTCATTCCTCGGATTCCTCTCATTCCAAACAATTTTCCATTTAGTTTTAAACGAGTCCAGTTTCCAGACAGCCTATGTTTTGCGATGACAATTAATAAAGCCCAAGGTCAGACGCTGAAAGTTGTGGGTGTAGATCTAAGTATCAGCAGCAATAAGTATCTGCTCTCATCTTTGGGATGGATCTGCCAAATACCAACTGGACGCGTTTGAGTCTATGAGAAAAGGGCCAAAAGACTCATTGGCAACAATTCACTGGTCGAATCAAAGCTCCAGAGCCCTGAACATCGACGCCGAGTTGCAAGTCTATCAGTTTTCTATCGGTTACATTTCGGGGAGTGTGCGATGGAATTACACAATCTAATTCCGCCAAGCCCGTTCCATTATCGGACTACAAGACAAACGGCGATGCGCCATCGTTACATGGTGGACATCCCACCCATACGCACAAAACGTTTTGGGAATACTTTCATTGTGCGTACGGCTAAGGAGTGGAATTTCCTGCCGGAGTCTGTGTTTCCTGATCGCTATAACCTGGGAGTCTTCTCTCTTCTAGTCTAGCACTTACCATCAGGTGAGATGGTGGTCAAACGCGAGCCTATTATCAATAAAAAAAAGCTGTTTCTCGCACGGTCAGTTGTATGTGGCTCTGTCACGGGTTAGCAATCCTAGGAGCCTGTATGCTTTCATCCCCGATGGCCATACGTCAAATATCGTATACAGAGAAGTATTACTGTAATGTACATTTTTAGCTACCCAAACGACGGTATATGTAATTCAAAATATGCTGCCCGAAAAGTCACTATTCCACGCGGACGAAGTCGCGGGCACAGCTAGTAGCTACATAAGTTACAAACTGTGTTGTAGCTATTAACGCCTTCCTTTAGAATTTAAGAGTCAGCGTTCCAAATTAACAGAAAATACAAAACAAAAAAGAAAATATATTACTAAACTAAGAAGAAATAACTTACAAACTAAGCATTTAGCAAATAATTGTTGCTTAATAGCAACAATTATGATTATATGCATTTATTGTATTTCTTTCTGTATGTTTACGAGTTTTGAGTGGATGCTTGAGAATATGCGAAGCGTGAGTGACTGTAGTGTAATGTAGTAGTGTGAGTATTCTGTGTGTGGATGTTCATGTGTGTGTATACGTAATGTAGTTGTATGGATAAATGCTATAAATGGATGTTGTAGTATGGAAAGAAGTTATGCACCCTCTATAATTTTACAGGATTTTCTAATTCTTCATACGTAAGCGTGTACAGCCTTTCTTTTATGAGTTTTTGCAGTTTCGGGAAGTATGGGGATAAATATTGAGTACCCTATTTATTTTATTATATAAGGAGGGAGCACAAAACTTGTATTGACGACGCACTGTACGACTGCGAGCCAATTGGGTCTGACAGAGTATGTCGGACCTCCGTTTACGTCTACTCAAATTGGAATCAAAGGTAAGTTTGTAATGTTTTCGGAGAAGAGTATTTAAGATAAAGGAATGCCTAACTGTAGGTAATTTCAACAAGGCGTACAGTTCACTAGTAGGGAAAAGAATAGGCTTGCGGGCCATAACTTTGAGCACAGCTCTTTGTGCCCTCTCCAAGCGCAGTAGCAAACATTTTACCCCAAGCTGCCACACAGTAAGTAACGATGGAGTGAGCTATCGCGAAATATACAGTCTTAAGGGTGGACATATCGGCAGAATTTCTTAAATTTTTAAAAACGTAAATAAGTTTTCGTACCCTGGTAACCAGCGCATTGACATGTTCACTCCATATCAATGCACTGTTTATCAGGACACCAAGATATTTAATATGGTCTGTGCACTTTGTCTTGGTACAACTACAGCTAGCATTTGAAGCTAAATTACATGTGTGAGCTAAATCGCTAAAATGAGAAGCAGGTTGGGATGAAATTTTAGGACTAAACGTAATAAATCTGTTCTTATTAAAATTTAATGTGAGAAGATTTTGTGATAACTATTGTTGCCCAAATGCGAGACCAAGACGAGACTTAGCCAGTTTTAGTCTGGCGTCAATACATCTGGTCTTGGTCTTGGTCTTGCGCAAGAGTCTCGCAAGAATCTTGCAATTAACGATTATCCTATTGCTATTTTAGAGCGCGCCATCTGGAGACTGACGCCTTGTGACCGTTCAGATCAGCATCACAGCCCTAACTCGTTTCCAGCAAATGCGCGTGCCACGCGGTGAGGCAATACGGCGATATGTTCCGAGAAATATCCCAGGGTTTTCGTCAAATGGGGATTACAACTTCAAACAATAGTTAATCGCGACCCAATTATCGGTTGCAAACGGCGATTCCAAACGATATTTTATCAATTACAATTAAATCAAAGTCCCAAGAACGGACATTTTCCAACAACGGAACCAAAGTCAATCTGTCAAGTGAAAAAGTTATGTCAAGTGTCAACATCAAAAGACAATAGAATGTTGCCACACCAAAAAGATCGTTCAAAAATACATTTGGGACGCAACATCTACCCCCCCCCCCCGAACGGGCCTACCCGTCCGCTAATCAATTGGAAGTCTTGACCAGGTTGCGAATTCAACACAGCTTCAATGCGGCCAAATACCGTAGCTAGTTCCTCAAAGGTGAGAACGGTGTCTCCCAATCTCTCCGCCAGCGTCCCTTTGCCGCTTTCACCGCGGCCAAAAAAATACCCCCCCAATGGGGGCAGGCTGGCGGGTCAAACAACCAAGTGACCCCTCGGCGGGCCAAACTATTACCAATGTCAACCTGGCTCTCATTAAGGAAGGCGTATACCTCCTTCAAATAGTTACTTGTACCCTTGTAATTCGTACCGCAATCAGACCTAATCATAGAAGGTAACCCACGGCGAGACACAAATCTTTCCAAAGTCGCCTCAAAGGCCTCTGTCGAGAGGGAGGTTACCAGTTCCAAATGTACTGCCTTGGTTGACAGGCAGACAAACACACAAATAAGCCTTAACAATCTTACTATTACGAAGGGTGGACGTCTTCAACAAAGGGGGACCAACAAAGTCCGTTACGACGCCAGCAAAGGGCCTCGCCTCATTGACGCGATCAGCCGACAAAATCCAAAATTCTCGCTGCAGAATGGCCAACAGCGCATTGCAACCGGCATGCGAGTTCTTAGTGTGACGATCAGTCACCAACAATTGAACCAAATGGCCCTCCTTGGGCAACAAAAGGGGGTGACGAGCCCCATAAGGAAGGCTAGAGTGCCTCAACCGTCCTCCAACAGGGTTTCCCGAAGTGGCTCGTCCCAACCAAGTTCAGTTATAACAAGGGTAGGAGCACCAATTTTAGGGTACGGACAACTCACAAGGGTGATTTCAAACCAGGTCCTTCCCTCAACAGTGGTGTCAGCCGTTTCGCCAATTCCCCAAATCTTGCCTGAAAGGTCATTCACCTTCAGGCCAACCTGTTCCGCTAACCAAGACGACAAAAGGCAACCCTGGACTCCCGTGTCCAAAATGGCACAGACCACAATCGAGTCACCCAAGGGTCCCCAGACCTTGACCGAGGCCGTTGGCAACAAAACCGTCTTGATCGGGGGGGGGGTCCTTTAGCGGGGCAGGCGTCAATCTCTTAGTGATGCCTGGGCGGCGACCGATCGCCGCATCCAGGCTGCCTTCGTTCACGACGAGGCCAACAATCAAAATATTCGTCTGCGCGTTGTCCCGAGCCGCTCGCCATCACTGGAGGGGCATATCCCATCGGATGCCCGAATGGCGGAGGGCGCGACTCCAGCCGGGAACGTTCCGCCAATGGAGGGGAAAGGCAGCGGCGCCGACCCGGCCACTGCTGCCTAGCAGCCAATGCGCGTTCTCCCTGACGAGGGGAGACCAAATGGCGCTCGCGGGGCTCCCGTTCAACTTGCGCGGGGGGTGGAGTGCGGCGTACAGAATTGCGGGTCTCAGCCCGGTGCTCGTCTCTGGGGTACCCCCCCTTGCGCGAACCCCCCTCAGAAGCTGGTCTGCTGGAGCGGTTCGCGTTGGCGCACAAAATCTCCAAGTGGGACCCTTCACAAATTCTACACGGGCGGGGGTCGGGGCAGTCCCGATGGAAGTGGGCCCCCAAGCACGAAAAGCACAAACGGCGTGCGTTGACAATGCGGCGGCGGGCACTTACGTGCAAATTCAAAAAATCCGGGCAACGCGCCATGACATGCCCCGTTGCCTTACAAAAGTCACAATGATGAGGACTCCGGGCACCAGCAAAACGGGGGGCGGGGCGAACATCAACAGGCCCCCTAGCCCGAGGACTCCGGGCGCCAGCAAAACGGGGGGCGGGGCGATCATCAACAGGCCCCCTAGCCCGAGGACTCCGGGCGCCAACAAAACGGGGGGTGGGGGGAACCTCAACAGGCCTCCGAGCCCTAGTCCGTCCCTGGTCTCTGGGCTGAGAAGGTAGTGGGGGTGACCCCGTGGCGCCACGAGTGGTATCCGAAAACCGACACACGTCTTCCAAAAATTTGAGGAGGTCGTCAAAGGGGGGAAGATGGGTGGCACTATCCCCACCATACTTCTGCTCAAAACGTGACCTCAGCTCCGCGGGGAGCAACTGCAGCACTATGTGCACCAACAAGTAGGACCAATGTTCTACCGGTAACTCCAGGCGTCTCAAAGCGTTGGTCGCTGAGACCAACGGGTTCAGCAAGTCAGTGCGCAACGTCGACGTGCTGGCAATGGCCGGTAGTCCCAAAATCTGGTCGATGTGCACATCAGCCAGGCAGCGCTTGTTCTGATACCGTCGGGAGAGAAGCTCCAGAGCGATCGGGTAAGAGGAATCCGTCACCGGCAAGTGCTGCACCAAGGCTCTGGCTTCGCTTGGCTGGCCAGCTTCTGGGCAGGTCCGAGGTCCGAGCGTGCATCGACAAGACTCTCAAAGAGATTTAGGAAGCCCAGCCAGTGGTCCAAGCGACCGTCAAAATGTGGCAGCTCCAGGGTGGGCTGCCTACTCAATAGTCCAGGGCCTGCAACAACGGGGGTCTGCGGCTTGGCCGCATCAGGCACCCGACTCTTCAAAATTTCCCGCGCTCGTAGACATATGACATCCCCCAGGTGGACAATCTGGTCATAGTCACCCAAAATCTTATCGCGGGCTGTCTGATCCATCACCCCCAAATCCACGTCCATGATGTACTCGTTGAAGCGTGTGAGCGCAGCATCAGCTGACTTGATCCTCTCAATCACTTGCCCGTACCGAGCAAGGGTGAGCTCTTCCAAATCTACACGCTCAACCGTTGCAGCTGCCGATGTGAACCATCTCAACTGTGAGGTCAATCCGGAAGCAGCCTCCCTGACCGCCCTCAATGAGGCCATTGCAACAATCAAATACCAATACAACAGGCTAAAATTAACTAAACAAACAACAATGACTTGCTAGCCGATCAAATAATTTCACCAAAATAAAAACTCAAATTCAATTATTTCAAGTCCAAATCCGACCCTGTACTTATTCCAAGTATGAATCTAGCTTGGTACAGATGGCTAGTTACAAAATAAATAACAATTCAATGTATATATTGTGCAGGATCAACACCAATAAACATCAATAAACACAACAATTGACTGTATAATATTGAGCCGGAGAATCTCTATCAACACAGTCCAATAAGTACCACAAATGCAATAACCAATACACATAATTCAAGTCCTATTATGTTAGACTATGTGTAATTATTATTTAGATAACCTTTTAAATTCAGATCAGTGACATTCAATTATTAATTGCAACAAATACCAAAACAACTTTTACAACAATATACCAAATTATGTACCAAATACAACCAATAATTCCTAATTTCACAAATAAATCTTACTTGTCAATTCAATACCAAGGGGCTAGCACTACAAATTACAGTACAAACTACAAGTACTATTTGAGCCCGGCTGACAAAGCAATATATTCAAAACTTATCAAGTTATAAGTTATGTTAAGTAATTAAACTAAAGTTATTTTCAAAACTTCCAATTTACTATGTGGATTTATTATTAAAAACCACGCTCTGCTACCAAAATTTTCAGTACTACAAAAGGCCAGTGCAACGATACTGGGTGTCTGAACTGTCCACGGTTCGTTCAGACCGTCCAGTTACCGTTGGCTGGACTATTGTAGGACTGAACACCAAGTATCTTCTTCTTGTCGTTCTTCTACATTACTATCACCTGTTTCAAACCAAGTATCTTCTTCTTGTCCTTCTTCTACATTACTATCATCTGTTTCATTGTCCAAATTCACTAAATGCAGGTGATCATCACTTTGATAAATTACTTTTAAGTTTGGTTGATCATTTATGGAAGAAGTACGTAGCTCATAGGTATTCTTTTTGACTTCAGGTTCCTCACTAAAGCCTGCAATACATGTTGGCCGAGCGTAGGCCAACGCGAGCGTTGGCAAATAAGTACAAGACAAGAAATAATGTCCACACGTTCGACAAGTTTGTCGAACGCCAATGCAGACGACCAATGTAGAAGAGTGTCTGTAGAGCTGCCCACACGTTGGCCGAGCGCAGGCGAGCGCCTTTGATTTGTGACCATAAACCGACACCGATCCGAAGTGAGGCAAGTGATCACGAGCCACGGCGAGCGAAGACAAGTTGCACCAAATGAGCTCTATACACGTTGGCGCTGGCCTACACTCGGCCAACTAGGCAAGTGACTCCGAGCGATAACAAGACAAGGCAAATATACCGTCTACATGTTGGTATTGGCCTTCACTCGACAACGCTCGGCCAACATGTATTGCAGGCTTTACAGGTATGTCTCGATCTAACAGAGGTACTTAAAAAGTTACATCTCTGGAACGCAACAATTTAAAGTTCCTTGTATCATAAACTCGATACCTATCATCACCGTCATATCCTATAAGAATTCCTTTCTGTGCTTTTTTATCTAGCTTCTTTCTCTTTTGTTTTGGGACATGCACGTAGCATACACAACCAATGATTCTGAGATGATTTATTTTGGGTTTCTTATTGTACCATAACTCATACGGTGACTTTTCATTATTTGGAGTGGGTCCCGTACGATTTAATATTTACACTGAAGCTTGCACTACTTCAGCCCATAAACCTTTTGGTATCTCATCATGAGCGTGTATAAGTGCTTTTGCCATCTTGACAATTGTGCGATTATCTCTTTTGGCGCCGTTTCCTTCAGGAGTGTAGGGCATTGTCAGCCTCTGTTTAATCCCGTATTGCCTTAGCGTATTTCGTACTTGTTCGTTGTCAAATTCGCCTCCATTGTCGCTTAGCAACTCTTGAATGACGTGTCCTGATGTCTTAATTAGCTTCTGCTAGAAAATCCTTCAAGCGTGCTTGAACTTCTGACTTTTGTCGTAAGAAGTATACATAACGAAAACAGGTGAAATCATCCTTGAATAGAACAAAGTATCTATACTTTGAGATCGAATACACAAAAGGTCCCAGTGTGTATTAGCTCTCCAATTCTTGTAGTTCTTTCTCTGGTCCCAAACGTCCTTCTGTGGGCTTTTCCATAAACGCAACCTTCGCAAACTTCTTTGTTATTTTCAGATTTGAATTGCATAGCAAATTCTCTTTGCATAACTTGTTTGACATGTCTTTTGTTTTGGTGTCCAAAACGTTCATGGTGCAACTGAAGTTGGTTAGTAACTGTTAGTTGGTTAATCTCCACTTTAGGTGTAACTACTTGTATTTTAAGTTTATACAACCCTCCATATTTGTCCTGAGTACCGACTAACTTTGTCTTACCATCAACCTTAAATAAACATGATCGAGTATTTGATTTGAAGGAGCTATTCTCACAAAGATCTTATGCGGCTGGCACAGAAAACAACTTTCTTTGTATGCTGGGAACATACCAAACATTTGTGAGAGTAATGGGGGCTATCGCGTGTGAGTTTGCCACTAGAGGCGCTAGTGTCGCGTGAGGTCCAAAAAACTCAAATTTTCACTGGTTTTAGCGGGCTTCGTGACATAAATTATAGTTTCTTTAACTGTTGAAAAATGATCTCCTTCGTGAAATTATCGCAAATATGGATTATTTGGCGATGAATGTGAACGCTTTGAAAGCGGAATTAAGAAAAAAATGCGCAAAAATAAGCGGCCTCAAAGAGCAGCTAAATCAGAGGTTAGTTTAGGTTTGGTATAGTGGTCAGTGGCCCTGACTGCTATGCGCAAGGTCGTGGGTTCGATTCCCACCTAGGACAAATGTTTGTGTGATGAGCACGGTCATTTGTTATTTGTCTGGGTGTAATTTATCTATAATATGTATATATTTAGAAATTTATATGTATGTTTATCGGTTGTCTAAAGTTGTCACAAGCTCTGCTTAGTTTGGGACTAGATGGCGTTGTGTGAAAAAGTTGTGGAAAGTTGTGGACTTATTTTTTGCCAAAAGAAAGCTTGTTTGCCGAGGTAACTATGTTAAGGTACCTGTGTTTTTAGGGTTCCGTAGCCGAATGGTAAAAAACGGAACCCTTATAGTTTCGTCATGTCTGTCTGTCTGTCCGTCCATCCGTATGTCACAGCCATTTTATTCTGAAACTATTAGGACTATACACATGAAACTTGCTAGGTAGATGTATTCTGTAAACCGCTTTCCGATTTTCAGAAAAAAATAAATAATATTTAAAATTAAGGGGGCTCCTCATCCATGGAACTGAAACTGAAATTTTTTTTTTTTTCATAAAACCTATGCGATGTGATATCTATAGAAAGGTCTTTAAAGATTACATTGAGGTTTCGAAATCCACTTTTTCATAAAGTCAATCGTTTAAAAGATATACGCTTCCAAACTCGTAAAATGTGTCCCCTTCTAACTTTTATAATAATGAAGGAAAAAATCTAAAAAAATATATGCTATAGATCTTAATTTACATTATTACACTTTCAACAAAAATTGGTTTGAACGAGATCGGGTTAGCAGTTTTTCAGATATAGCATATTTTCTAAAACCGCAAATATAACTTTGTAATTCATACAAATACTATGAAAAACAAAGTTATTTGGCGTAGTTACAACGGAACCCTTCATGGGCGAGTCTGACTCGCACTTGGCCAATATTTTTTTTACAGAATTCAATAATATGACCGAAACAATATCTTTGTGGGAAACGCAGAGGAAAACATAGTATTACAAAACAATTTCGAACGAACGCTCTCTCTGCACGTTTTCTTTTAATTTCTTTTCTCTCCTCACTGTCTTGGTTCCAAGAAAATAGACTAGGTATAACTTTTGGCTTTAATTTAGGAGTAGCTGAAAATTTGTGAACAGAAGATTACAAGAGATGAAAGTATCTAACGTAAAAGTTACTCAAATCTGGATAAATAAGAAAGATAATAAAATTATTTACGATGTTCTGTATTTGACACACATAATCCTTGGGGTTGAAATGTTTTTTACAAACACGAGAATGTTTTGTCGGAGTACCTATAGTTATTCCTGCGAATCGCCACAACTCCACAAGCCACTGTTTTAGAACATTTTTATTTTTTGGAAACATGTGCCCTCCATGTTCTCTCCTAACAAAACGGAACTGCACAGCATTGTGGCATAGCTACTCGATATGATGATAGTTATTTATCCATACTAATATTATAAATGTTAAAGTAACTCTGATTGTCTGTGTGTTACCTTTTCACGCCTAAACCGCTGAACTGATTTAGATGAAATTTGGCATGGGAAGTTTTATCCCGATATGCCTACGAGATCGGGATTTACGTGGGAAAAACCACCCACGCGAATGAAGTCGCGGGTAAAAGCTAGTAATTAATAAACGAGATATTGTTTATAATTAATTAATGAGATTCAAGATTCAAAACTTTGTTTCGGCACCGATCTTATAAAGTCGCCTTTGACAGCTATACCTCTGGACCGTAGTTAACAGTGGCGCCAACTGGTGAGCAAAAAAACGATAATCCCCATTTCGTTTTGACCATTAATGTCAGCTTTTTCTTGTATTGAGTTTCTTGTATCCCTTTCCGATAGCTTCAATATTTTCACCATTTGCTGTCATTGTCATTTGGTCGTGGGTTCGATTCCCACCCAGGACAAATGTTTGTGTGATGAGCACGATCATTTGTTCTTTGGCTGGGTGTAATTTATCTATAACATGTATGTATTTAAAAAATATATATGTATGTTTATCAGTTGTCTAGTACTCATACCACAAGCTCTGCTTAGTTTGGGACTAGATGGCGTTGTGTGAAAGTTGTGGATTATTATTATTATTATTATGTTTTATATTTATTTTTTCTCGGCAAATCCGGGACGAATTGATGGCACGGGCCTAAAGCCGGCTCTACACGTTGGCCAACACAGTGGCGAATGTAGTGGCCAATGACTATTCGCCAACGTGTAGAGGGGGTGTTTGTGCACCCAACATGCACAAACACGCCGTCTACACGTTGGCCAATACGCATTGGCCACTACATTCGCCACTGTGTTGGCCAACGTTAGAGCCGGCTTAAGCCAAGTGTTCATCAATGGGGTCAAGAGTGGGTACAGTAGGGTGAATGATCACTGGCGGTGTGTCAGTGTGGATGTTTTGATGCAGGTTATCAGGTTCACATTGCAGGAACTTTCTGATGCTTTATATCTCTGTAGTCGACCTGTTACAACAGAAAGTTTCTGTTTCAGTGTATCTAATGTGTGTGTTACTTGTGTATTTGGCTCTTCATGTATTGTATGAATTTTATATTGTTTTATTGTATTATTTACATATTTTATTACTTTTCTACTTCTGTTACCATTGATATACTGTGTCATTCTACCTATTTTTGACCGTAAATCATATAATTTTCGTTCCAGCCGCCTTTGCCAATATGGTATATATTCTTTTTTTTGGCCTCGACTAATTCCTCTTGCTTGGAGGGTTATTTTAGCACCATTAACTTTAGCAGCAGTCCACGCTGCACTGTATATAACTGTCTGAAATGTACGAAAGTCTGTGTCTTTATTGACGTTCTCGGGGAGAATAATCTTGTTTAGGTAGTCAACTATACCTGAAAGGTTTTTGGATGGTTTCTGTTTAGGGATATAATTCCTATCTATAGGACTAGTTTCTGAATAAAATTGAAAGGCCTGTTGAAAGTTGTCATCTATTATTGGAACTCTTTCTAGACACGTTTGTGAGGTAGACTGAAGTTCAGAGCTATTCGTTTCAATGGCATGTACTTGTGTGGTAGGAGGGGGTTCATATGTAGTATTTAAATCAGATATGTCTATAAATTGTGTGCCAATGTTATTCATATTATTTGAACTATCTGTGGTCGTTTCGCTAGTGCGTAATCTTGAATTTAAATTATATTGTCCTAATTCTTGAGCTATTTGTAATTTTAATGAATTTAATCTGTCAGTATCAATGTATTTGTTGTTTATTATTGCTCTTTTTTGGTCAGCTACTCGTTGTTCACTTAGGTGAGCAAGTGTGGGGAATTGGGGAAACTGTTGATAAAATCATTGTATAACGGTTTACGATATGCGGTTTCATTTCTACCCAGATCTGTGACTCGATAATATGACCGCATTATAGCTTCGTTATGTTCATTAGTCCATCTCATTCGCGTGCGTATTCTTTTGTGGGCTATTGGCGGTGCATGGGCTATAAGATGGTTTTGTGTAGGTTGTATCGATGTCTGTGATTGTTGTGTGTTACTATTAAACGTATGGGAATATTGTGATTGATTAAGCTCTTCTTTAACTTCATTGTGTATCTCATCAATTGTTATTTGTGGTAGTAGTTTGTTTCGAACTATAGCTCTACGTTGGTCTCCTACTCGTTGCCGACTAACCTGCATATTTGGGAATTTTTCAATAAATTTCAAGTGTAAAGGATCAAGATAAGCTCTTGTGTCAGTGTCTAATGTAGTTAATTGTAGATAAGTGCGCAGTATGAATTTATTCATTTCAATTGTCCATCGTCTACGCGTGTTTTTCGCGCCTGTAGTGGGTGCAAGCTCCGTGTCAACGTAGACACCTTGCACAACACTATCAAGCGTGCTAGTGGATGACAATCTAGCTGTTCGTCTTGTCATGTAAGATGGGTGAGTCGAAGGTATAGATGAAAATAACGAACTAGTATCATCGCTCGTGGATTCGGCTGTAGCTTCTACGTTATGAACCCGCCTGTTCAGTTCACAGCGATCGGCTGTAACAGAATTTTCGGTGAGAGTCCGCCTGCTCAACGTCTCACCGCCGATGGACCGCATACTATGGCATCCAGCATCGGCTCCAGATGCGCCCCGGTGCACCCCGGGAAGCGACCGCAAATTATACTTTCTCATATTGTCCATCTCCATAAAGGGTTACCTTTGCCTTGTTAGCCGCGTAAGTTTTTGTACAGTTATACAGTACGCGTGTCCGCCCCCCACGTGGCTTGGTGTTCAGCACGGACGTAAGGTAGGGATTTAGGGGGCTTATTATTATTACTCTGTGAGATTCGCTAAAGTACTCGAAAAATACATACTGATCCCCTCTATTGGTTACGTGACTTGTTGCTCCATTATCTACGTACCATGAGTCTTTACCATGACTCTCACCAAGAGATAAAGCTAAACTTGATAACGTAGCAGCATTAGATGTGGATTCCTTTGGAGGTTTTGGGGGTCTACCATCCGTAATACATTTCTTGCATTGCTTTACTCGATGTCCGCTTGCTCCGCAATAGTTGCACTTGAACTTCTTCTTAGGATCTTGCTTTCTGTTATGATCAGTACCTTCGTGCTGGTTTCACCTTCAGCTTCAGATTTATTTTTATCTTTCAAAGCACTGTCGTGAGCGCACAACTGGGTGGTCAAGTTCTCGATTGTACGATCTTTCAATGTAAGCAGTAACCAACTTGATTTAAAACTGAAATACTCTTCTGTCAGGGAATTGAATATCTTGCATATCAAAAGAATTTCTGGTAGTTGATTGCAAACTGTTGACAAAGCTTGATTCAGATCATGCCAAATATTCTTTATCACAGACATATGCGAACCCATGTCATGAGTGGGGTCTTTCTTGTAGTTGAAAAGTTGCATACACAGATCGTAGGTTCGGCCCTGGGATCCTCGTTTATAAAGACGGTTTAATTCGTCCCACATATCACTCGCAGTTGTAAAACGCATTATTTTTGTTCAGCATTTCGTCGGTCATATTAGTAGTCAGTAGTAATAGTGCAGTGCTTTCTACTTTATTATAGTTGTCACAATCTACCTTGTACTTTGTAAGAGCTTCCACTTTGGCTCCTTCACCCGGATGTACCGGCTTTACTAGTGTACCCTGCACCGCTTCTAAGGTGCCTGTGTTACTCCGCAGCAGCAACCACACTTTATATTTCCAGGTCGGCCAGTTGCTTCCATCCAATACTCCTATTTCAAATTTCATTTTTGAAGACAACATGATTTACTCTTTAGAACTTTTATACTTTAGGAAACTAAATTAAAATATCGTAAGCTCTCATTTTTGCACGCTCTGCTACCATATTAATTAAGTAAACGCAGTGGAATTTTTGGTTTCAGTAAAATATATTCCGTGCGTTGTAGATTATTAAAAAGTAACAAGTTTGGTAACAAGTATCACTATTTATATGTATCATCTATGAGTATCACCTAGCAACCACGACAAAGATTATCTATAAATCTAGAAGGGAAGACTTCCTATAATAATAAGTAAGTAAGTATTTCTGGTCGTATATCTCCTCCAAAAAAAGCAAAGCTAAGTACCCGGCTAACATGTTTTACAAAAATGTTTCTTCCGATGACCCCAAGGAAGTATGCAATTTGTTTTCAACTTTCTTTTGTTCGGTATACGAACCCTCTGCATTTAACCCAGACCAATGGCAACCATCTAATTGCTATGAAGACAATTCCCCATGTATCTCTGATATTTACTTGTCAATAGAATTAATACGTACAGCATTAAAGTCACTGGATTCTAATAAAGGAGCTGGACCCGGTGGCATACCACCTTCCTTCTTCATAAAAACAGCTGACCACTTATCTTCCGCCTTACATATAATTTTCAATAAGTGTTTGAAAGAAGGGATCTTTCCTACTGTCTGGAAACGAGCCTCTATCAGCCCTGTTTACAAGAGTGGTGATAAAAATAATGTTGAGAATTACCGGCCCATTTCCATTCTCTCCACTTTGTCAAAGGTTTTTGAACGACTTGTGCAAAGTGCGCTATATCCTCATATCCGTCATCTTATTATACCCGAACAACACGGTTTCGTGAAACGACGCTCTACCACCACTAACCTGATGACTTTTGTGCATTACCTCTTTGAGAATATGGACCGCAGGGTACAAGTTGACACAGTTTACACGGATTTTCAGAAGGCCTTTGACAAGGTGGATCACACCCTCCTTATGGAAAAAATTGCCTTTAATGGCATTCGCGGCAATTTATTGAGATGGTTTGCTTCATATATTTACAATAGGACTCAAAAGATCGTCATTAATGGGCATGAATCTGACCCTATTGTTGTTCAATCCGGGGTACCTCAGGGATCAGTATTAGGCCCTTTTCTTGTTGTATTGTTCATCAATGACATAAAACAATGTTTTATCAACACAAATTTCTTGATGTATGCAGACGATATGAAAATTTATACTACCTGTAAAAACATTCGTGACTGCCATTATTTACAACAGGACCTTGATAGATTTTATGAATACTGCCTCAAAAATAAACTCTTCCTCAGCCTTCCTAAATGTTACACAATATCTTTTACTAAAAATATAAATCGGATAAAATTTAAAATGACTACTCAATAAATAATATTAGACTTAAAGAAGTTCAATTTGTCCGCGACTTGGGTGTTACGCTTGACTCTCGACTGCATTTTGATGTTCATATTGACAATATTGTAAAAAAAGCATTTCAGATGTATGGACTAGTGATGAGATCGTCAAGTAACTTTGTACGACCCTCTACATTCTTAACATTATATAAAACTCTGATTCGTTCGCAATTAGAATACGCCGTCCAAATTTGGGATCCCCTATATGATAAGTACAAAGATAGGCTAGAAATTATTCAGAAAAAGTATTTACGTACTATGAATTATAAATGTTATCGTCCTAAAGTCTCCTATGAACTATTATTGAAATGCTATAATATTCTTAGTCTGGAATCTAGAAGATTTCTACTGGGTGTAATGACGCTGCATGGAATATGTAATAACAGATTCGACTGCATTCTATTGTCAAATAGTTTACATTATATAGTACCTAGATCTGTCATGTGTCGTGGGGTGCGTGTGCCTCGATTATTCCATACAAATTCGTGTAAGACTAATGCCGGGGTGCGCGTGCCTCTTCGTCGCCTTGTTGATACATACAACACTTACTTCATGGAGCTTGACATATTTACTCTTTCTAAACATAGTTTTAAGGCAAAAGCAATAGAGATACTAACTTCATAAGTATGTATAACCTTTTTATCCTTCTTTTTAATTATCATTTATGATGCAAACTATATGTCTGTTTTCTTTTAATATCTTTTTGTGATTTCGTGGACAATGGTGTGGGTTACATGTGTAGTAACATAGATATAGAATAGATTAAGTATAATAGTATATATCATTGTTGTGTTAATTTAAGAATCTATTATTAAGCTTGGCATGTATGGAGGGAACGACTGTCGCAACCGACGGCCGGGCACGCCGCGATTGCGGCGGTAAGACCCCTCTTTGAGGAGTGGCTAGATCGGCGTCACGGCGTTCTGACCTACCGCATGACGCAGGTCCTCACCGGACACGGAAGTTTCGGGAGGTACCTGTGTCTGATGGGAAAGGAAGAAACGCCTGGGTGTCACCACTGCGAGGGTCGCTCTGAGGACACAGTAGAGCACAGGAGGAGTGCAGGACTGCCCCGCTTGGGCAGAGCACCGACGTGTCCTCACGGCGGCGATAGGCGGAGACCTCTCGCGCCCGGCATTGGTCGAGGCAATGCTGCGGGTCGAGAGGGAGTGGGAAGCGGTCGCCTCCTTCTGCGAAGCAGTCATGCTTCCGAAGGAGGAGGCGGGCCGCGTAAGGGAGAGGATGGCGTCCTCCCTCCAGCCCAGCCGCAGTGGTAGACGCCCACGGCGTCGGACGTCGGCCGACGATCTCCGGCCACCGTAGGCGCGGGCATGCGGACAGCGAGTAAAAGGCAACTCGCTGTCCGACCATGGACCATGCCCGGGTCGACGGCGCGTTGTGTTCCACGCGCGCCTCAAAAAGGGTCAGCAACATGACGAGGCCCCCTCTGCAGAGGGCCGAAGCCTGCCGGGGTCGTGGGACTTATCCCATTACCGTGACCCCGGTACGTAAAGGGTTATTGAAGGAACACCGTGGATTTTAGTCAGTAAAAGTCTGACAGTCCCTCCCACCCTGCCCGGGGTGGGAGGACTTATTTGATAATTTTACGAAGTTAAAAAAAAAAGCTTGGCATGTAACTGTTTTTGTCCCCCTAATAAATAAAATAATGCTGGAAGTGCTTTATTAACAACTTTGACCAATTTCATGGAATGGACAGTTATTGCAATATAGTACCTACACGTGGTATCTTTTCATTTGATACGTCACTTGGGTATATTTGACAATATTCAATTATTTATCCCCACATTCAATCCACATATCTAGTAAACGGCTGAACCAATTTTTATAAAACAGATTGTAATATAACCGAGTATGTAATTTACTTAGGAAATAATCAAGAAAGAATATGTATGAGGTTGGTGTCCGCCTTGTTAACCCTAGGGGCTGCTAATTCTTTATTTGTAATCAATTAATCAATCAAATAAATTTTCAGCTTTCATTTTTACCAATAATTTCTGAGCTAAGCCGCGGACAGACAGGCAGACATGGCGAAACTATAAGGTTTCTTAGTCGACTACGGAAACCTAAAAAGGGGGCTGAAATGCTAAAAGCTGAATGTGGGGTACGAAGATTGTTACACATATCGGTTGCAACACCAATAATTTCTAAGAGATCCTGTTAGTGACAATAGGCTCGCCCCTTAAACAATCTATCAAAACGAGTAATTACCTTATCAGTGTTCAGCCTGACTCAACGTCGCGTCGTGTTCGTCGATTGTATTGCAGATATTTTTTTGGGTAGATAACAATTATTTGCGCTGTCTGGACAGCCACATCCGTGCGGTTCTTTGCTCAAAAGATTATCTCAAACACAACCGTACATGGTTTTCTTTTGATTTGATGGTTATAGATTGAAATAACTTTTGCAGGTCAAGAAATCACTGGCAAAAATTATATTTTTAATCTACTAACAAAATAAATAATTACCGACGTGGGAGAAGTTCTAAGGAGCCAATATGCATATAGCTGCAAAGAGCATGTTGCATATTTTTGCAAAGAGCATGTTGTATATTGCATTATTGTATGCTGTTGTTTATTGGAGTCCTAAGATAATCAGGCTGGTGTTTAAAGGTTAAGCAGCGCTTATTTTACAATTAACCAATATTATTAACCCCCGACGCAAAAAGAGGGGTTTACAAGTTTGACATGCCTGTCTGTGTGTGTGTGTGTGTCTGTCTGTGGCATCATAGCTCCCGAACGGATGAAGCGATTTCAATTTAGTTTTGTTTGTATTAAAGGTGACTTATGTGCGAGTGTTCTTAGACATGTTTGATGAAAATCGGTTGAGCTGTTTACAAGTTGTGGGGCGTGAAACTGGGGAAGAATAACAGAAAGTCTGCACATATACTCGAGCGAGGTCTTAAATGAAAGTGCACTGAAAGAGAATATTGATGACTTAATAAAGAGTGTTCTTAGCTGCGTTTGATGAGAAAATTGGGACATGGAAATCCGATTGTCAAGTGAGAGTATCAATTACTACATCTCAGTCTCTGCAATTCTGCTAAAGATGATTTGTCATGTGGGTTATTTCTACATTTATTGTGCGCACGGCCATGGTTTGGAACTATCTGCCAGCTTCTGTGTTTCTTTCGACATAATATGACCCGTCTGCCTTCACAGCAAGAGTGAAAAGGCTCCTTCTGGGCTCGCTCGTTCCATCGTAGACCTCATCTATCGCTTACCATCAGGCGGGATCGAGGTCAAGAGTGCGTTAATAAGTAATAAAAAAAACACCGGCTCATATAATATGAAATATACTCTTATATATAAAATTGAATGGTATATGATATCCTATATTTCAATAAAAATTGTTTTCTACTTGTTCACAAAATGAAAACGTTACGACTTGGAATATTTTTGTTGTATAGGTACCTAGTACTGTAGCTGCTGTAGAAATATCAATGCAACATTTTTATACATAAATACAAACACATAATGAAAGGAAATATTAATATCTTTATCAACAAGCAGTTTTTTATGTAGAAAGAAAGATTTAGAAAAATTAAGCTATATTACAGCCTTTGACCACTTTTTTATTCGTCTGAGTCTTACAGCTTAATTTTCCTATTTTTTTACTAATTTCGTTTTGATACATAAAGTTGTTAGATTTAATTATTCTATAAAACAACTAAAAAAGTGAATTGCAATAATTTTAATTGCAATTAATTTATTTGCAATTACTTTTTTAGTCAATTAACAAGATAATTGACAAAATAATTGATTAATGCCCAACACTGCCGACTGAAAGAAACTTCTAACCTTGCGTACTAAGTACTATCACAATACACCGAGCTCTAATCTTTCAGCAGCGGCACTATCGGTCATTTGAAGTAGCATGACTGCAGCTTTATATAATACAATGTAAATCTCTTTAGATAAAGACATTTGGTTCTTTGATCTACATTGACTAAATGTAGATATAACCAGAGATCGCTTGACGCAGTGCCAGTGAGATTTTGTGATCGTTACAACATATACATACGTACATACTTATTATAAAGGTAAGCTTTTTTTTCTCTATTCTTCTTATACACGAACACGACCATAGACCAGTGCCTAAAATAGTACCGTTTGCATGATATGTGATTTGAGTTTTGCTATGAACATTGCAGCAGGCTTACTTGGTAAGGTCAGGCATATTTGGTACCTAATCATTTGTCGAGAAGAAGGAAAATGTGTGCATTCATTTATATGTAGATATTATACATATTTTGTGTAGTTGGATTAATAAAAGATCATCCCTTTTATTGGTCCGACTACATAAAATGAAAATAATATTGCCATCATGTGTGTTCATTTCGTATCTTATCTTTTCATAGGTTTGGTGATCGAAGGCAAGGCTATATTTTTCAGGAATTTTTTTTAACCAATAATGAACATATTGATCAGCGCAATTTTGTAAGTAATTGTTATAAAGCAGGTTATGTAAATAATGTCGCCCAATTATATTGACGATACAATCATCAAGCGGCATTGAACCAACGAGGACGTTATACGTTATGTCTGTCATCTGCGGTAATCAGAGTATTAAATACATATTCAAAGAACTAAACAAACATGTCGTATTTTGAACTGCTTCCTTAGTTTTTCCTTGGTTTTTTTAGGTAAGTTTAACTAAAAGTAATGAAATCATTCAGTGTTCAGACGTGGCGCGGTGCACAGGTATCATATAAAATATATTACGATCATATGTAAAATCTTAATATCGCTCATCCAATAGAACAACGACGTAATTACGTAATTACGAAAATGTGTTTTGAATATCAGAAGTTCACGTTTCGAAAGTTCTATCTGTGGTGACAAAAACGACAATTATAGTTACGGTGGTTTTCGATAGAGCGAGTGACTGTCGTTAGGGAATTGGCGTATTTTTCAAAAGATCACCCGGAAACATCCACTTATTTGACAGTTATGCGGGGCGCCCCGCAAAGTAAGAACATGTCAGGACTCATAGCGACGTAAATGTAAGTTATGACAAATTATTTCAATTTTACTGGTAGAACAACGACGCTTATGTCATTATGTCAATAAAACTGCACAAGGTCGTTTGTTTATATGACACGTTCACTTCTTCACAAATAATTATGTAAAAACATTTATATACAAAAAACCCTGTAAAAAGTTATTTATTACATAGTAACTAGCTTTTGCCCGCGACTTCGTGCGCGTGGGAGGTTTATCCTGCGTAATTGTCGATTCCGTGGGAATTTCGGGATAAAAACTATTTCTATGTCCATCCCAGGGTCCTAAACTATTTCCATGCTTCCCATGCCCAATTTCATCTAAATCGGTTCAGCGCTTTAGGCGTGAAAAGGTAACAGACAGACAGAGTTACTTTCGCATTTATAATATTACTAGCGACCCGCCCCGGCTTCGCACGGGTGCAATATTTATATTAAATATACTATAGAATGTCTACATATACATCGTTGACAGCCTTTTTGTCATTCGACATACATGTTCTCTTTAGTAATTACTCTTGAAAGTGCGACACATAATTTACCATGGGAAAAACATTCAACGCTCAAATCTAAGCAACATAGGCACTCGCGCCATGCCTCCGCCGGCACCGCGCGGCAACCGCTATTCCTAGTCCTTGCATTTTAAATCTGTAATATCTTCGAAACTATTTATTTAAATTATATTCTGTAAAGGGCAATATTGATTAATATTAAATGCAAAATGTATAAGGATTGCTTATTGCTGTATTGCTTAAAATCGCTTCGTAAAATATGCTCGTATTTCTCGTAAAAAGTAAAGAATAAAAAATGGTTGTTGTGGGTTATCTATAAGAGATAGACAGATGCCATCGAGGACATTTTTGTTGACCTTTTTAAAGTGTACAATACTGTAGTACATTATTTTGATCTATCTCGTAGGGTTCAGCCAGCGTTTGCAAAGCAAGCGCAAAAAAAATGTGTTTATTTGCGACATCACATTAGAAACCTCAAAAATTATCAGTATCCTCTACTATATTATGCATGTTATATACTTTAAAACCTTTCTATTGAATTACTCTTTCTATTGAAAGAAACTGCATCAAAATCCGTTGCGAAGTTTTAAGATTTAAGCATACATAGGGACAGACAGGGAAGCGACTTTGCTTTATACTATGTTAATTAAGAAGTAGGTATCAATGGAGTATGGAACTTATAGAAGTATGGATTTTAATATGTGAGTAAATCCGAATGTCAATGTGAATATCAAATAACATAATTCCATGTTTTGGAAATATTATGTTAGTAGGTACTGAGCCATTACCTTCCCAGCAACTTTTTTTATAGTTGATAGGCTTGTGTTTGACCATAATCTCACCTGATGTTAAGCGATGATGTGGTCGAATATGAAGCACGCTTGCCTAGAAGTAACCTATTCACTCTTGACTTAAATACTCCCAGGTTATAAATATCAGGAAACACAGACTCCGGCAGGGAATTCCACTCCTTAGCCGTACGCACAATGAAAGTATTCCCAAAACGTTTCATGCGTATGGGTGGGATGTCCACCATGTAACGATGGCGCATCGCCGTTTGTCTTGTAGTCCGATGATGGAACGGGCTTGGTGGAATAAGACTGTGCAATTCCATCGCACACTTCCCGAAATGTAACCGATAGAAAACTGACAGGCTTGCAACACTTCGCCAATGTTCTAGGCTCTGGAGCCTTGTCTCGACCAGTTTCTCGTTGCTGATGAGCCTTTTGGCCCGTTTCTCTATAGACTCAAGTGCATCAAGCTGGTATTTGGCAGATCCGTCCCAGAGATGAGAGCAGTACTCCATACACGACCGAACTTGCGCTTGATAGAGGTTGAGCAGCTGTTCCGGTGCGAAGTACCGTCACACCTTTGCTAGGATTCCCAACTTTTTGGCAGCCAATTGAGCCTTAGCCTCGATAACGGTGGATGTTAACGTAACCCCAAGAAGCTCGATGCGATCAGTTATCGGCATGGTTACACCACGGAAAGAAGGAGCCGGTTGAAATTAATAATAATAATATTGCACAACTTTCACACAACGCCATCTAGTCCCAAACTAAGCAGAGCTTGTGCTATGAGTACTAGACAACTGATAAACATACATATATATTTCTAAATATATAAATATAACAGAAAAATAGCGAAGTAAATTCCGACGTTACAAAACAGAAGACCATACAAAATAAATCAACATTACAAACCAACAAAAATCAATCTACAAACGTGGAATGCTACAATGTAAGGAAGAAAGTCATTATTATTGCTGATCAGCAGGGACGCTTCCTTCAGAGAGTCCTTCAGAAGTTATTAGGGGATAAATTTTTAGTAATGTGTTTTTGGAAGCGAGGGGCAACACTAAGACAAGTTTTAAGCACTGAAAAATCAGACATAAATCTATTAGGCAAAAATGACTTTGTATTTATACTAGGGGGAGTAAACGATAAAAACCCAGTGGAAGCCCAAATTAGCCTCATAAGTTTCCTAAACAGTACACAAAATACTAATGTTATCATTTCTGAAGTATCATTTAATACACATTTGAATGTAAAGAAGTTAAATTGTGAATTTAAACTTATTTGTTCTCAATTCATTCACGCAACATACAACATACATAGCGATGAATTACTCGATGTTTATACCAGATTGTAGCTCTTTAGCAATACATATATCTCAGTTGTCACTTAGGGAGATTTTACGGATTGCTTATAAACTGAATTTTAATAAGTATTCGATAGAAAAGCTCAACATTGATACTGCTCCAACTTATACTGACAAATGTACTCAAACAGAAAATAATGAAAATTCAAATCAACAAAATAATAGGCCTCAAAGCAATAACGATTTTTTTCGACTATAAACATTTAAACATTCTACACCAAAACATAAATGGTTTGATTACTAAATTAGATGAGTTAAATGTACACTTGTATTCATTGAGTAAAAACAATAACGAAAATCCTATTGACGTTTTATGTATAAGCGAACATAATATGACTGTGGATGATACTAACATGCTTAAATTGCAAAATTTTGTATTAGGAGACTTTTTCTCACGTAAAACCCGCCATGGGGGATCGTGTATAATGATAAAAAAAAAAAAAAAAAAAAAAAAAAAAAAAAAGTTGTGGAATATTATTATTATTATTATTATTATTATTATAAGGTCTAACCACAAATTTAAAACTATTCCAGAAGCCAAAGGCTTAAGTATCACAAATGTTTTTGAATGTAGTGGTATCGAACTGACGGACCACAAAATTATTAACCGACTTCAAAAAAAGGAGGTTTACAATTCGTCATGAACTTTTTTTTTTTTTTTTTTTTTTTTTTTTTTTTATGTATGTTACCTCATAACTCGGAGACGGCTGGACCGATTTGAAAAATTCTTTTTGCGTTTGAATAGGTATAGTTTCTAGTTGGTCCCATTGTTACGAAATTAGGATCTGATGATGGAATCCTGGAGAAATCGAGGGAACTCTTCAAATATTATAGGCACACCTATAACATTTTGGGTATTTCTTATAGTACCTTGAGCAGTTGCTTCCGAAAAGTACCATTTGGGGAAGTTGAACTGATGATGAAGACTACAGATGGCCACTGAAACTCCTCAATAATAAGTATTTCGTGGATTGCGATTCCATTACTTGAGTACGGATGTTAAACACTTTATGTTATGTTATGTTATGTTAGAGTTGATGGTCAAGTACCAGGAGAACTCCTCAAAAATTAACGGCTATGCATCGGGAAAAGCAATATTTTGTAAAAGGTGATAAGTTGTTGACATTATGGTTTTTGTAACTATATAAATTACAAACCGACCCACTAAAAAGCGTGAAAAAAAAATTTTTAGCAAAAAATAGAACCGACTTCCATATCAAAACACTACAAAGGCAAAAATAACTTTAATTTCGGAAGGCGGTGTCTTTAGTTTTGTATATATTTTCGTTTTTGACACCGCCTTCCGAAATTAAAGTTATTTTTGCCTTTGTAGTGTTTTGATATGGAAGTCGGTTCTATTTTTTGCTAAAAATTTTTTTAATAATATGTATTTATAGACCACCCAAAAATAGACGTGACTATATAGATCTATTTTTTTCTAGACTAACTGAGTTATTAAGTAAAATATCGTACAGAAACAAAAAAATTATATTATGTGGTGACTTTAATATTAACACTTTTGAGAAAAACAAAGTATCCAGGCAATTTGAACAATTATTATTAAGTTTTAACCTAACATTAAAAATAAATCAACCCACTAGACTTAATAGCATGACCTGTATTGATAATATAGCACATAATATTAGAGGTTCAAAAACAAAAGTACTGGAACTCTCACTCTCTGACCATACAGCACAATTATTGACTTGTCCAGTAAAAAAAAGCTACTACATCACACACTGGTTTAAAATAAAACGTGACTATTCTGAAGAAAACGTATTAAAATTTATAGAATGTATTAAGAATCTCAGCTTTACTGAATGTTACATTAACGAAGACCCTGAAAAAAGCTTTGACTCATTTCATAATTTATTTAAGCTATTTTATGATTTATGTTTCCCTGAAAAACGTGTAAAAATACCAATTGCAAAGAAGCCTACATGGTTAAGTAAGGGTATACGAATATGCTCGAAACGCAAACGCCAATTGTTGTGGAAGTATAGGCTAACTTCGAATCCAAATGATAAAACAAAATTTAAAAATTATTCAAAACGGCTTAAAATTATAATTAAAAAAACCCAAAAGGTCCAAAACAATTATTATATTAAATAAATAAATCAAATAAAACAAGGGTAAGGCAATATGGAATATAATAAATAATTATAAAACAGTAACTCCGAAAGAAAATATTACACAGTTAAAAGTGAAAGACCAACCAGTCACATTGCCCAAGGAAATAGCACAATCATTCAACAACTACTTCATTGATGAAATTCAGTCCATTTCCAGAGGTTCAGTGACAAAATCACTAACATATAATAAAAACTCAAATTCTATATTTTTAAAGCCAACAAATCCACATGAAATAGATCAAATAATAAAAGGATTAAACAACACCAATAGTACAGGGTATGATAATATAAGTACGACAATAATTAAACGAGTATCTAGTCACATAGCTCCAGTAATTAGTAATATTATCAATCAATGTCTAGAATGTGGAGTTTTTCCTTCAAAACTAAAAATAACTATTATAAAGCCATTATTCAAAAGAGATAATTCAGAGGATATGCGTAATTACAGGCCTATTGCATTAATACCAGTGATAGCAAAAATTTTCGAAAGGGTTATATATAACAATTTATATAACTACTTTGAAGTCAATAACTTATTTACTAATAAACAATTTGGTTTTCGTAAAGGAAGATCTACTAGCGATGCTCTTTTTAATTTTCTTAAGAAAGTAATGACGGGTTTGGATAGCAAGCAACAAATGACAGCTATTTTTATGGACATGACTAAAGCTTTTGATCATGTGGATCATAATATACTAATTAATAAATTAGATAGATACGGGATAAGAGGAAATGCCTTAAATCTTATTAGATCTTATTTATCAAACAGGTTTCAAATGACACATATAACGAGAATAGATAAAAAAACAAAATTCGAACATACATACGTGTCAGACCCTAAACTTATTAAATTCGGAGTCCCCCAGGGAAGTATCTTGGGGCCTCTTCTGTTTATTATCTACATTAACGACCTACCAAGATCTGTAGACCAGGAAATTATATTGTTTGCTGATGATAGCACGGCTATTTTCGCTGATAGTGGTCAAGAAAATTTTGAATTACAAGTGAATAAATCTCTCGAAGATATTATCAACTGGCTGACGATGAATAATTTAAAAATAAACATTATTAAAACAAATTATATGTCCTTTACAAATAAAAATACAAATTCAAATAAAATCAATGTAAACTATAAAGGCAAAACAATAAAACAGGTCAATAACACAAAGTTTCTAGGGATCCATATCGACTCTGAACTAAACTGGAAATTGCACGTGGATGATGTCTGCAAAAAACTTAACCAGTATTCATATGCTCTCCATGTACTACGAAAAGTTATAAATGAAAATGTTTTACTGAATGTTTATCATGCATATGTAGGTTCCACACTTAAATATTGTGTGGTGTGCTGGGGTAATTCTACTAATAGAGAATTTGCATTCAAAGCCCAAAAAAATGCATCAGAAGTATATGTGGGCTTAAACAGACCGATTCATGCAGACCGGAATTTAGAAGGTTAAAAATCTTAACCCTAGCGTCAATATATATATTGGAAGCAGCATCAATTACAAAGCGAGATATCAGTAATTACGAGACATGAGAAGTACTAGATATAAAAATGAACTTAGGGTAGTAAAGTGCAGAACAGTTAAGTTTAAATCAAGCATATTTGGTATGGGTGTTAAAATTTATAATAAATTACCTGACTCTATTAAAAATATTGAAACATTGCCTACTTTTAAATACAAGCTCAAACAATTACTGATACAGAAAGTATATTACACAATCAATGAATTCTTAAATGACAAATGTTTAGACTAAAATTTATTTAATATTATAATAATGCTTAATTTTGACAAATGACAATCGATGCATGTATAATGAACCTATTTTTTCAATTAATGTTATTTTTCCTTGTTTATTTTCTATTATTTTTTGACATAATTATATAATTGTAAATGTAGATATTGTACACTTGACATATAATTGTAAATTTAAATAATGTAACATGAAATATAATTGTAATTTTAAAATATTGTACACCTTATGGGTATGTTACAGTGATACTAGTCATAATAATAATTTTAAGAACTAATTTTCTACCTGTAACAAACAATATAATAAATCTGAATCTGAATCTGAAAATATATGCATATTATAGATAAATTACACCCAGACAAAGAACAAATGATCGTGCTCATCACACAAACATTTGTCCTGGGTGGGAATCGAACCCACGACCTTGCGCATAGCAGTCAGGGCCACTGACTCCTTTTTGCGGAGAAAAGACACGCTTGGGTCTTGGCAGCATTAAACTTGACCAAGATGGCGTCGCCCCACTCAGAGACAGCCTTCAAAGTCAAGTTCATGCGCCCCACCATTGCCTCTCGGAGAGACTGGACTTGTGATCCACTAGCACGCGCGCTGGATATATATCTCTCAGCAACAGTGCTGTCGTCTGCATACCCAAAGGTACCGGGCATTATCAGATCGTTAATATGTAGCAAGAATAAAGTTGCTGAGAGAACTATCATCTATAATCTATAATCAGACACGTCACCTTTTCCCATAAAGGGCTTGCAAATTGTGGCGTCTCTCCACTCCTGCGGAACAGCTTGCGATTCCCACACATTCAAATTTAGGTCAAATAATCTGCACTTGACATTAAGTCCTCCGTACTTGTAAATTTCGGCAAAAAGGCTGTCTTCACCAGGCGTTTTGGCACTTTTTAGTGTATTAAGCGCACAACTAAATTCTTGGAAAGTAGGTGGATTATCCACGTCTTCACAAATAGGCAGATCAACGACTGTATTGACATACGCAAGCGCAACCTCATTGAAGTGTTCCGCCCATCTCGCTAATAAGTCGTTCTGGTCTGATAGCTTACACTGTTTATTACGACAATATACAGTATGTTAACTAACAGATGGCGTTCCCGTTAACCCGCAATAGTATAAGTAAGCACATCAATTAGATCGCCGTACACGCGGCCCGTCATTCATAAATAAATTGCGACGTTACCGTCCTTTAAGTACGCGTGTACAGAGTTTTTGTTTTACGTATCAATTTAACATTTTTAGTGAATATTTTAATATAAAAAAATATAAAAACATTTTGTTTTCGAATGTTAATATTTTTTTTAGCATGTATGGGTTCTATACTATTGCGGGTTAACAGGAACGCCCTCTGTTAGTTAACATACTGTATAGGCGCAGATTTTCTTAATTTTGGGCCAAAAACAGTTGTAGACTTTCGAAGAATTTACCAGTCTGATTACAGCCTGCACAGCTCTGAAAACACTCCTAAATTTAATAATTCATGATTTATTCCCATTTCAAAACCTAGTTTATGTCATAATTGTTATACTCGTACTTACTTCATTTATAAAATAACATGAGTGTGTGTCAGGTTTGTGTTATTTGGATTTTTTTAACAGTTTTCTTGAGTTTTCACATGAAGTTATTACAAATTATTATTGATTGTAAAGTAACATACATAAATATTAAAAGATTGTATCATAATCATTGGAAATATGTCATATTTTCAATTTCAAACTTTTAAAACGTTTTCTTGAAAAATAGCTAAAACGCAATTACGTCATTGTTCTTTTGGATGAGCGATATGAGTACAATATAAAGGATACAAGTGACGGTTCCTAGGTGACTTTCAAAAGTGGTACTAATCCTAAGCGTGGGTTAGGCAATCTCTAAGTAAGTAGGTTCTAAGCAAAATACAATTTGAAGAACTTATTATACTTATGATTTGATGATAACAACAGGGGTTGCGGGAATAATACCGCGGTCCTAGACGCCAGGGTAGGAACGGGGTTTTTAGTCAGTAACATTCTGAAATTTCCTTCCGCTACACCCACGGTGGGAGGCATCATTTCATGATGTTCTCCCGAAAAAAGAAACTATTAGCAAAATAAAACGGGAAGACTAAAACATTAACTTCGATTACGAGTAGGAAATATGAGCTCCCATAATCACGTCGAGACCTAATTTAGCGAAGACAAATATAACCGTAAAAATTGGCCAAGTGCAGACTCGCCCATGAAGTCTTCTGTAGTAATTACGCCAAATAACTTTGTTTTTCATAGTGTTTGTATGAATTACAAAGTTATATTTTCGGTTTTAGTAAATCTATACTAATATTATAAAGCGGAAAAGTTTGTTTGTTTGCTTGAACGCGCTAATCTTCGAAAGTACTGGGTGGATTTGGATGCAATTTGGTATGGAAGTAGCTTGAAGCTTGAGGAAGGTTATAGGCTACTTTTTACGCGACTGCGAAAAAGGAGAGTTATGTTTTTACCGTGATAGAATCCACGGGAGCGAAGCCCCGCGTAGTACTACTACACTAGTATGCTATATTTCAACTCAAACTGCTGACCCGATCTCGTTGAAACCCCTACCTACCCACTTTTAAATCACTAAATCTCATTTTATTAAATGTGTTGGTACTTTGAGTGAATGGGACAAAGGAAATTTGGCATCGGTTGCTTTATAATCGCCAACGAACCCGTTTCTGTCAAAAAGAAAAAACATGGTATTTCGCTAATCATATTAGTTAGTAACTATTGAAGTAATTAAGTGGTAGTGTACAGCGTGAATGCAAATAATAGAAGCAAACAGGTGAGTCATAATTAAAATAAGTACTTGAGCATCTACAATTCCTGTTTTTATAAATTCCGTATTTACTGTAAAGTAAATACGGAATTTTACGTTTTGCCAATTATGTTTGTGTTTTTTTGGAGAATTTACTTCACTACATAGTATAAAACAAAGTCGCTTCCCGCTGTCTGTCCCTATGTATGCTTAGATCTTTAAAACTACGTGACAGATTTTGATGCGGTTTTTTTTAATAGATAGAATGATTCAAGAGGAAGGTTTAGGTGTATAATTTATTAAGGTTTGCGGACAAAGTCGCGGGCTAGAAGCTAGTGAAACTATAAATCAATGCAGCTCAGATCCATCCTCTTTCAATCTTGCAAAATTAAATACGAGGACGCAGTATACAATTTGTAGCACCTTTAAAGCCAAGACGGGCTTTGCCCAAAATTTTATACTTTCCGAGGACCTGCATGAACTCTATAATAAGCCGAATAAAGAATTGGGAATTTTTAATCATAATAAATCTAAATGTAAATTAGTATTATTGGATTGGCTATTAAAAATGAACTACACAAAACAGAAGAGCTAAGTACTCGAAATAAAAAAAAATATAGAAATTAACAGACACGCACTCACACATACAAGTCAACACACAAATGCATTATTCACACACTAACACACATTGATCACTTCATCCAAATTTGTGATTTTTAACCGACTTCTAAAAAAGGAGGAGGTTCTCAATTCGGATGTCTGTATTTTTTTTCATGTTTGTCCACGCATATCTCCGTCGCTTGCCAACCGATTTGAAAATTCTTATCTTGTTAGAAAGGGTATACTTCCCAAATGGTCCCATGAAAATTTTATCGAAATCGGACAAGCCGTTTCTGAAAAATCAACAAAAGTCTAAAAAAATATTTACGTTGATGATCTTTTCGTTTACTCTAACGATGAATATGTCACTTCTTTGACGAAGGCAAGTATTTTTTTGTATATGCATGCCATCTATCGTGTGAGTATTTGTAATAAAAATTAACATGTAATTTGTGACAATTTTAAATTTTGTAATCGTATTTGACCAATGAATTTAATAATCTGTTTTATTGTTATGTAGAGGCGTATAAGTACTTATAACTTTCCTCTTCATGCCCTTAAAATGTATTTAACTACTGTACCCGATAGAGTCCACAATTTTGCTTTCAAGATATGTAGGTACCTACTTGACCACCTAAACAAACATTGTAGAATAAATTGTGACAATTTGTAATTTTTAGCCGACTTCTAAAAAAGGAGGAGGTTCTCAATTCGGATGTTTGTTTGTTTTTTTTTATGTTTGTTCGGGCATAGCTCCGTCGCTTGCCAACCGAATTGAAAAATTCTTTTTTTGTTGAAAAGGGTATACTTTCCAAATAGTCCCTTGAAAATTTTATCGAAATCGGATAATCCGTTTCTGAAAAATCAATAAAAGTCTAAAAAAATATTTACGTTGATGATCTTTTCGTTTACTCTGCATTGCGTTTTTTGTTCGCGCATAACTCCGTCATTTACGAACCGATTTGGAAAATTCACTGACCCACTAAAAAGCACGAAAATAAAAACTTTTTTGCAAAAAATAAAACCGACTTCCATATCAAAACACTACAAAGCCAAAAATAGCCTTTTTTTTTCACACCGCCTTCCGAAATTAAAATTATTTTTGGCTTTGTAGTGTTTTGATATGGAAGTCGGTTTTATTTTTTGCAAAAAAGTTTTTTATTACTTAGAAATGCTTATGTTCTTTACTTATTAATTTTAAAATTTTACTTATGTATAAGTGAATGTAAAATTGATTTTAAATAGGACACAAAAGTCACTTCCATTTTTTCAATTTTTTCCTACTCTAAACTAAACTAATATAAAAATGTAATCTAATCCTTGGTGTCCTGAAATACAAGACACGGCTTAGTTAAGGCACTAGTCTCCCACAAATAAACATTGTAATTAGTAATAATTTTATCTTGTTTTACCATTTTTTTGGTATTAATGCTTAAGTTTTATTTGTGTAAGAAAATTAACATTATTATTTAAAAAAAAGGCCACTTTGAATCTGTCTGATATAAATGTGTAGCTAGGTACCTCGGGCACGCCGCAATTGCGGCGGTAAGACCCCTCTTTGAGGAGTGGCTAGATCGGCGTCACGGCGTCCTGACCTACCGCATGACGCAGGTCCTCACCGGACACGGAAGTTTCGGGAGGTACCTGTGTCTGATGGAAAAGGAGGAAACGCCTGGGTGTCACCACTGCGAGGGTCGCCCTGAGGACACCGTAGAGCACACGGTGCAAGACTGCCCCGCCTGGGCAGAGCACCGACGTGTCCTCACGGCGGCGGTAGGCGGAGACCTCTGCATTGGTTGAGGCCATGCTGCGGGGCGAGAGGGAGTGGGAAGCGGTCGCCTCCTTCTGCGAAGCAGTCATGCTTCCGAAGGAGGAGGCGGGCCGCGTGAGGGAGAGGATGGCGTCCTCCCTCCAGCCCAGCCGCAGTGGTAAACGCCCACGGCGTCGGACGTCGGCCGACGATCTCCGGCCACCGTAGGCGCGGGCATGCGGACAGCGAGTAAAGGGTAACTCGCTGTCCGACCTGTGTCGACGGCGCGTTGTGTTCCACACGCGCCTCAAAGAGCGTCAGCAACATGACGAGGCCCCCTCTGCAGAGGGCCGAAGCCTGCCGGGGTCGTGGGACTTATCCCATTACCGTGACCCCGATACGTAAAGGGTTATTGAAGGAACACCGTGGATTTTAGTCAGTAAAAGTCTGACAGTCCCTCCCACCCTGCCCGGGGTGGGAGGACTTATTTGATAATTTTACCACGTTAAAAAAAAAAGCTAGGTACCTACTCCCTGCCGGGGTTTGCGGGAAAGTTCTGCCGAGTTACCGCGGCCCCGGAAATTTAGGGCAGCCGAAGGAACAGGGCGGGTTTTTAGTCAGTAGAAATCTGACACACCCTTCTGCTTGACCCAGAGCGGAAGAAGTCATTCGATGATTTTCCCCAAAAAAAAAAAGGTACCTACCCCCTAATCTAAGCGTTTGTGTAGGTACTGAGCTGGTTAGGTTAGGGGCCCCTCCTCGATAGCGGACACTTTTATGAGATGATGGTGATCACCGTCGTGGTTTTAGTGAGGTAAAATCCTTAGTCTATTCCCCAAAAGTCCAGTCGCCTTTTGAAGGTTTCATTCGATAACAAAAATAGTACCGAGCAGGTTGCTCAAGGCGTAAGAGTGCTTTTTTTATTGTTTTTGTTTATCTTTATTCTTTGTTGATTTAATCTTTAAAGGTAAATATTGTGTTATTGAAGTCTATTTCGTGCTAATTATAGGTGTCTTACAAACATACTGCGGACTGGGGAGATCTCCAGTGTAGTCCTATAACCCGCAGCCTATTAGCATAACACAAAAATAAATCCATAGTTGTCTGCATATCTATATTTTTATTTAACGATTTTTACCGTATTCATTAAGTGTGACCGTATTTTAATAATAGTATCACGGTGCGAAGCAATGGCTTTGGAATCTCATTCGTTTGTGAGTGACTAGGTAAGAACGTATTGTTATGAGTTACACATTAGTGTGCAGATCTCTGATTGAAGATTCTAATCATATCTAATAAGTTCTCTCGAGTATCACTGCAAGTCAGACGTATTCGCGCCGTCTCTGTGGTTAAAAATATAAACTTGCGTGCTGATTGTGCCACTGGGTATGACAACATTCCAGCAAAATTTCTGATAGAGTCTAGAACCGTTTTGAAGGTACCCTACTTAATTAAGCATATTTTAAATCGCTCAATTGCTTCAATTTTTCCCAACTGTCTTAAAAAAACGGTAATTCATCCCATTTTCATGGGTGGGGACAGAAGAAATATTACAAACTACCGTCAAATATCCGTACTAAGTTCTCTTTCGAAGACTTTTGAAAGGGTTCTTCATAACTGCCTTGTTGATTATCTCTCTAAGCACAATATCCTAGCAGACAATTAGTATGGTTTTAGACCTGGTATCTCAACGGAGGATGCTGTCATTGACCTTACCAAAGCTGTAGTTGAGAACTTAGATAAAGGTGTGTGATGCTACGGTATCTTTCTTGACTTATCTAAGGCCTTTGATACGGTTTCTGTTCCCACTCTAATTAAAAAGATGGCAAACGTTGGGATACGTGGCCTTGCACTAGACATCTTTAAAGATTATCTCTTAAATCGCTCGAGTCACGATCGGTTTATTCGCTTTGGTGTGTGTCGGGGTAGCATTCTTGGTCCTCCACTCTTCCTGTGTGTACTCTATATCAATGACTTGTGTCGAGCACACATTCCAAATTGTGAGAACTACACCAAAGGAAAATGAATCAAGGCTCACATTTGCTCAAATGACCCTTCCAATTGTACCTGTTCTACTCTATCCTCGGTTCCGACCATCAAATATTTAGAGGTAGTCATTAATAATATCTTTCTTACTAATATTATAAATGCGAAAGTTTGTGAGGATGGATGGATGTTTGTTGCTCTTTCACGCAAAAACTACTAAACAGATCTGAATGAAATTTGGTAAGTAGATAGTTGACGTTCTGAAATAACACATCGGCTACTTTTTATCCCTAAATTCCCACGGGATCAGGATATGCGCGGGAAAACCTTCCCATGCGTACGAAGTCGCGGGTAGAAGCTAGTATATAATATTTAAGGATTATCTTAAGCTAAGCATGACTTTAAGTATACATCTAGTTGTAAGAAAATTTGAATAAATGAATTGATTTGATTGATTGCAAACTAAATTGGCAATCGCATATTGAAGCCCTTTGCACACGGATCAGGAAATTAATAAATATATTTAAAGAACTCAGGCACTCTGCGGATCCAGCTACGGCTATGCTGGCTTACCAAAGCTTATGCCAGTCGATTATATTATATTGTGTGCCAGTTAGGGGTGGTAGCTAGTAGCTATAAAACTTCCATGATAAAAGTTGAAAGAGCACAAAGAGCGATCTTGAAGGTCATGTTCTTTAAACGCAAGGATTTCTCGACGAAACAGACATAAAATTACAGATCCTCAACAAATCGTTGAAATGTTTAATGACTACTATGCAGATATAGTTAAACCTCAGAATAGTACTACTGGTAACAATATTTCAACAAGCTCCACATGTACTTATAATTCACCGAAATCACTTTTTCTTAGTCCCACTAGTCCTTTGGAAATCTATACTATTATCAACAAACTAAATAACACTAAGAGCACTGGTTTCGATGACATTTGTGTATTGGTAATAAAATCAGTATCTCACATAATTGCACCTATACTAAGCTATGTAATAAACATATGCTTCGAACAGGGAATCTTTCCCTCTGTGTTAAAAACCACTATAATCAAACCGCTCCATAAAAAGGATGTTAAATCAGACATAAAAAACTACAGGCCCATAGCATTAACTCCGACATTTTCAAAAATAATTGAAATTGCTATATGCAATAGATTATATGACTACTTTGAAAGGAATAATATCTTTACACCGGAGCAGAAATGCTTTCGTAAAAATATGTCCATAAATTTAGCGATATATGATTTCTTACGTGTAATATATCCTAGAGTTGATAAAAGACGCCTGTATTTGCTTTGTTTATGGATATGTCAAAGGCCTTTGACTACGTGGATCATAATATATTACTGAGCAAGCTGGAAACATATGGTATCAGGGGCAACTCTTTAGATTTACTAAAATCGTACATACTGATGTACGATTTTAGTAAATCGACTAACTTTAGTAACTTTAGTTTAGTAACTTTTACAATACTTGTAATCTGAGTTCTGTTACTGAACAGAACTCAGATTGCAAGTATTGTAAAAGTTTGTCATAATACGAAACATGAAATTAATTATAAGTCCAAGAGTAGAAGAATAAAATATGGAGTTCCACAAGGTAGTGTTTTGGCTTCACCACTTTTTATAAGATATATTAATGACCTGCCAAAATCTACTACAGATAGTATGGTATTATTTGCTGATGATTGTACTGTTGTATACAATGATGAAAATGTAATAAATAGTAGCTTAAACTCAATTATTCAATGGTTACAACATAATAATTTATTAATTAATATTGATAAAACTAGATTAATGCAATTTAAACAGAAAACAAAATATACCTTACATACTCCAATACAATTTAATGGTAAAAAAGTTGAACTAACGAATACAACAAAATTTCTCGGCGTACACATAGACGACAATTTGAAATGGCAAAGTCATATAGAGTTTGTTTGCAATAAAGTGTCACAATCATCATATAGTCTGTATATGTTAGCGAAAAAAGTAAGTCTTAGCACATTACTCGTAGCTTATCATGGTAATGTTGTTTCCAGACTAAGATATGCGATCATATTCTGGGGTGTTGCTACCAACTGGGACAAAGTTTTTAAATGCCAAAAAAGGTGCGTACGAGCTATGTGTGGTCTCAAAAGAACTGATAGTTGCAAGGATTACTTTAAAAAATTAAAGATACTTACCCTGCCATCTTTATATATTTTTGAAATGGCTTTGTTTATAAGAAAACATCCATCACTATTTACTTTGGAGATTAGATCACGAAATAGAAGTCAGTTATATAATAAACTTACCAGTCAGTATAAAACTACCCTCTTTGGAAAAAGTGTGTTTGCTATGGCCACAAAGATCTATAATAAGATCCCTAATAACATAAAAGAATGTAGCAATATTAATGTGTTTAAACATAAATTGTTCCAACTGCTTGTGGAAAATTGTTATTACTCTGTTGCTGAATTTTTATCGACAAGAACTGTTTAAATGTAGCATATCCTGACTATAATTTTATTGTTTGTTTTGTTTGTGTTTATTATGTATTAGTAATATTAATAATAGAATTCATTAACAGTACGACATTTTAAATTAAATTATTATGAATGCATTAGAATATTATAATTAAATTGTCATTAACCACTCATTAATTTGTATGCCCAAGTGGCTGATCATGGAATGAACAATATTAAATACCTATATAATTATGTAATCAACACCTGTATGCAACCCATGTATCACAAATAAACGATTTGATTTGATTTGATTTGAAAAAACTCTACTCAGAATCCGAAGTATTGACCGTGAGACAACTTTTTGTGATTCGCACTGTGCTACGAAAACACTTCTTGTTGCTTCCGGACACCGATAAGCTAGCACGCCGCAAGGGTTTTCCCATTTGCGATACAGTACCAAGTTCGCCAGTCGTCAGTATGTGGCAAAAAGCTCTCGAGTGTACAATAAAATTAACAATCTCATCTCCATTTATTCCCTTAATAAAAGGGAAGTTAAATCCAAACATACAAAATGTTTGCAAAAGTTGTCGTACGACGAAACTGATGCACTTATCTCTATGGTCACTTAAACTATTTAAGTGTGATGACCTTATGTAGTTGCAGGATATTTAAATGGAATGATTACTGAATAAATAATGATGTAATGACATAATATTATGTTTAGTTTATTGTAATTTTGAATTTTAATACATATACAACGTGTAATTTGAAGGGTATATACACAGAACAGATAAAAGAGGTTAGAAAGAAAATAGTTCCTGATTTGTATTAGAACGCGTGTCGCCGCTTGTCTCCCACTCTTTATCTCCACTACAAGCAAGAGACCCATATCTATGTGCATTACGCACACAAATAAACTACACACACTTAAATCTCGAGTTTGCAACTGATTGTCACACTAACGCAAAGACTGTGTTTGACATGCACTCACATACGCGTAAAAGCAATTTATTTCTCTTATATGTTAAGGTAAACAAAAGGTCGATAATCAATATCGATAAAATTATTGTAATTCTTAAAACTTTTGTTACAAAATTTTGCAATTTTTTGCTATAGTTTGGTAAGGTCGGGGGGAAGGGCAGGGTTAGTAATAGTGTGGAAATAAATTAAATAATATTGTCAAATTTAGGGGGCACATCCGTCACAGCCACGATATTCGAATTTTCTCTCGATTTTTGTGTTTTTTTTTTGGTAATTGCAGTTCTGTTTTACGTCATTATGTTATGACATAATATAATTTAATTAATTTCATGTGACTAACCCTGTAAATTTCTAAATGCGATATACCAAAAATTCAAAATATCACCCGTACGAACCTGGGCTGTGTATTCTCGCGATAAACGTTATTCGCGCCATAGAAAGCCATCAGTTAAAGCTATTACGTAAATAAATGACACAAGTAAAAAGTACAACAATCTTTTAATAATGAACAATAATTTAAATTAATTTCAATGCAGATTTAATAATAATATCCGCAAAATTTATCCAGGTTTTGATGTCATTTAATGTTTAGGCTTTAAGTAAAGAGTGAATAAGTTACTTCTAGACAAGCGTGTTCCATCTTCGACACCATCACTTACCATCAGAGGAGATGGTGGCCAAACGCGAGCCTATTATCAATAAAAAAAAAACCGGTCAAGTGCGTGTCGAGTCACGCGCAGTGTAGGGTTCCGTAGTTTTTATAACAGCTAAGTATTCAAGCATTGGCTCGGCACATGCGACTCTCGCAATAACGCATTACATTGCGCGATCGCTTGCGTAGTACAAGATGGTACCCATGTATTGCAAGCAATGTATGATTTTGCATCTGATCGCGATTGTGTCGTTTTTGTCTACAAATTACATAATACTATTGTAATAATTACAAATATCACTAGTATTTTAAGGTTTTTGGGACTTACCGGTGAAAAGAAATCCATTCTCTGGTTACACTACACACCTAGCTTCTTTTCCGACACGATATGACCGCCCAAAACGGCATAATGATTTTTTTTTCGCGGAGTTTCGTTCGTCGTCACAATAAAAGTGCGACTATTGGCCGGTGAACATAATTTTGGTTGAAGTATGAGCGTTCAAACTATGAGCGGCGCGCCTGCCCCGCCCACAAGGCCATTCTAACCTCTTTTATCTGTTCTGTGGGTATATATGTCGCAGTATGGTAGATAAGGCCGTGATATAGTTATATCCTATAGGGATATAATTATATACCGTAACATAGATAAACGGGAGCGATTCATTACTATCTTACTAGGAATATAATTATAATACAATTCAAGTTTAGTGTTATAATTATACTATAATTATATTATTATATTACACTAAACTTAATTAGTGAAATAATTGTAGGAGTGTAGTGCGTGGGTGCGGCGGAGGTTAACACCCCGACACAGAGTACCCCGACTCGGATAGGTTAGGTTAGAAGCTCCGCTCCGCTTCGCTCCCGCCTTAGCCTTCATCGTTATTTTTTTTTAAACCACCCAGAAATAGGAGCCCAAATTTCATTGCTAAAAAGTTTTGTAACTAATTGCAGGTTGCAAAAAGTTGATTTTGTAATAAAAATTAAAACCAATATAGGTATTGTTTTATTTGATTTTGTGGTAGATTTATAACTATTTAACTAGATTAGTTTAGTCAGATACACATATTACTAGATTGCGACCATAAGATAGTAGGGTGAAATGCAGAAAATATGTCACTAATTCTCAAAAAGTAACGCACCTGAGAAATAACTAAACTGATAAAATTAATAACAAAACTGATACTCTAAAGGTAAGATCACACAATATGGTCAAGGCAAGCCAAAAACAAAACTAAAAAATTCAATAAGTCAGGTTTGAGGGCTTCACGTGTCACTTGAACATGGTATGTTTTATATATCAAATGTGCTGAAAGCACATTGTTTTTAATCTTGACGTACGAGAAGTTTTCAATATTTAATTTCCGAGATATTATTCACTATAATCAAAATAAAACAAAAAATTGAAAATTTAATGTAATTTATTAGTATATCTACTTCACTAAGTAGCAGTGACTGTACTAACCTTTTATTTATCCTCTAATCAAATAAAAATAATTCGCTTATAGGCGACGAGGTGCTGGTGGACAAGCTTCATAGCCTGGCTCATCGGCGAACCGTTGCTTGCTTGTCGGTGTTCTACAGATTGTACTTCGGGGAGTGTGCGCAGGAGCTCCATGACCTGATTCCTCCATCTCACTTTCACTACCGGTCTACCAGACGCACGGCTGGGTACCACCCTCACTTGGTTGATATACCGTCTCGTCGTACCAAGCGCTTCTCCTCCACATTTATTGTGCGCACAGCCAAGCTGTGGAATTCTCTGCCGGCTTCTGTGTTCCCTGCCACTTATGACCTTTCAGCCTTTAAAGCCCGAGTAAATAGGCATCTTCTGGGCTCGCTCATCCCATCTTAGACCTCATCTATCGCTTACCATCAGGCGGGATCGAAGTCAAGAGTGGGCCCATCAGTAATAAAAAAAAATACTTTTAAAGGAACTTTCTCAACTAAATTTTTGATACTTGGCAGTATAAAATTAAACTTATGTCAGTCTAATTCAGTCTAATCATATTGTTTTTATTTTAATCACAAGAAATAATCTCAACAATAAACGTCTAATTATAAAGCAAAGAAATGAAAATAATCGATATAAACCTCTTATTATCAAAAAGATAAAACTTAGAAAAAATTAAACTGGCACTATTACACTAGCTAATTAAGGTGGCATTTAGTTGGCAACATAAACAGCTTCTTAAAGTAATTTTGTACTAAACCTTTTGTACGAATTATTTTTATTTGATTAGACTCTAATCAAATAAAAAAAAATCGTTTATCAATATTACTTTTAAAGGAACTTTCTTAACTTAATTTGACCATATACAATTACACTTGTATCATATGTCAGTCTTATTCAATCTAATCAAATTGTTTTTATTTTAATCTCAACAATAAACGTCTTAACAAATGAAAATAATCGAAATAAACTTCTTATTAACAAAAAATAAATCTTATAAAAAATAGTCATAAACATATTAATTATTTAAAATATTGAAATGAAAATCCCTCTCTCAAATCTTATTTAAAAAAATATTTAAATCATAATTTAAATCAACTTTGGTCAACTTTAAGGGACCTTCCCTGGTTACATCCAAGTAGGCGCAATTTTCAGCAGAAAATTTTACGTCGCTCAATACCGTCACCTTATTTTTGTTCTGTAGAGCCAACTCCCTATTATAAAACAGTGAAGAATTTTTGTCACTTTCACTTTTATACCATGGACTATCATCACTCTCTGCATATAAGTTGCTATCCATTTCCGAATCTGAGGTAGAATACTCTATTATTCGCTTTGTCTTCCTACGACCAGAGCCGGATTAACCCTATCAGAGGCCCTAAGGCAATGGTATTATTGGGGCCCCTTTTCTAATTTTAACTGACACACACACCTTAAGGGCTGTGGTTTTCAATATATTTGTTTACTTATTTCTAGATTTGTTCTAAAATTGTTTTAATTCTACTACTAAATCTAACGATTTGTATTTTGTGAGATAACAGCGAGGTCCCTAAGTTCACACGCACATCAAATTCTCGTTCGAAGAAACATGTTTTCTTGGTGCGTGCACTTGGCCTGGGCCCCTAGTTGATGCAGGGCCCCTAGGCAGTTGCCTACTCCGCCTAATGGTTTATCCGGCCCTGCCTACGACCTTTACTTTGCTTAATCTTATTTTCCCTCGAAGGTCCTGCTTGAGGACTTACTTCATTTTCTTTGTTTTCCATGCTCGTTTCTTCTTCTCTGTCATTTGTATCAACTGGTGTAGTGGATGATTGACCAGTCATCTTTTTTTATAATATCTAGACGAATATTTTCTCAATTTTTTCTCATTTCCTGTTTTCCTTTATAACTTAATATTTTATTTTGCTTTTTCGGGCTTTAACTCTTTCGAGATGTTTTTTTCTTAATTCTTCATATTTTATTGGATTTTCGTTTTGACGCTCACGGTACTTTCTTTGCCTTTCTGCATTTGATAGTGGCGCCATCTCTGCAATATATATATATATATATATTGTATATATATATTATATATATTTACTTTTAGAAATATATTAATTCAGTATTAATTGTATGTAAACGCAGCCTTACATTTTCTGTTTCATTACGTAACGAAATAATAACGAAATTGATAAGAACATCTGAGAATTTATTTCCTAAAAATGTTTATATTTCATAGCTTTTGAAAAGGAACTAATATTACAGCGGATTACAACATCATAGAAAACATGTGCACAGTTTCCTTTACAGAAAACATAGTTTTAAAGCATAAAACATATTAATTTATCACCGTTAAGAGCGCGTATAAAGCAAAATTACCAATTTTCTATTTGATTTTACATGAAAAATTCCAGACCAAATCTTAAAATAAAAATATATGAATAACTACATCATATTTTCAAGGGCTCTCTCTGATCAAAAACATAAAATAATAACATTTCCTTGGTAGAAAAAAATCACGAAATAACCTCTAATTCTCATGTTTTTCCGTTTTGTACTCGATATGGTAATGCCTATTGCGACAAAAATTTGATAAATAATTATATTTAAACAAGAGTAAAGGCTTTGCTTAGGCATTTTATGTAATTCCTTTTAGTTTTGGATTTATTACGATAAAACACTTTTGGCGCATACTACGTTTTTATTCCGCGCAAGAAGTCATCTGCCGTCGCTCGTTGCGGGAGCTTCAAGCATATTTCTATTTCACACATCAGTCGCTACCGCTCTGTTGAGACGAGAGGACTACGCTCAAGTGTTTTAGCTGCGCCGAGTTATAATCATTTCAATCGTAATTGTTGTTGTTGTTCGAACTAAATAGTGAAATGGGAAACAAAAAAAAACATTGAAAGAGAACTAAAAAAGTTACAAATTGACAGGATGGCTAATTGTCGAAGGTAAGTTTGTGAGTTACTTGTTTGTTATATACTGAAAAAATAAAAATACATTTTATACTTTCGAGAAAGTTTATGCAGGTGATTTTAGATTTTATTTTGAGAGACACAAGATCTAAATTCGTTTACCTACGCACTTTCGTGGGCCGAGTAGGTAACTAGACATAATAATATGTGGGGACATTTCACACACGGCTGTCTGACCCCAAACTAGGAAGACCCTGTACTATGGGTGTCAGACAGCTGATATACATAGACAAATACATTTTTAAATACATACATATATAGATAAACAACACCCAGACACGACGATATCAAAAATTCGTGATAGGTACTTTATTAGATTATTAGGATAATAGGTTTACATTCATAATAGGTAGCTATTTACTTTTGCTATTTTGTTATGTTATTCTTCACGATACAATTTTATGATCATTTTCCCATAATGTAGTTATGAGATCTTCCAAAAATCTAGATACACGGATGGACAACAATAATGATCTTGCGAGTATCCTATATAAAAAAAAAATTATCTACCTATACCACTTCTTATTTAATATTTCTATGGTCACTCGTAGTCGTAGGTAACGCGGGCAGAATAGTATATGCAAAATAAACACAAGCTTTTAGTTGGTATCCGTGTTTGTTCGATGAAATATATTTATATCGATTACGAACCTATTTAAGTATGCCCATTAGGTATTTAAACCCTATTTTTGTAGATCAATTTATTGTGGACGTGATTGTATAACAAGGAATTTGTTTTGAAATAATATTTTATTTTCAGAATGTGGCCACCTCGCTCGCCAGATTTAAACCCATTGGACTTTTTTACTGGGGCTGTTTAAAGGAGGTAGTTTATAAAGAAGAAATCACTTCAGTTGAACAGCTGCGACAACGCATACGTTCGGCTGCTGACGAAATATCGTCGGCAGGATTTGCGCGCCGATTGAGACGGTCCTTCATAAGAAGGTGTAGAGCGTGTATAGCAGCTGAAGGAGCCCACTTCGAACATCTTGTATATTTTCTTTTTCAATAAATTTGTTTAATTACTAATGTCTTTTATGGTGTCAACAAACCCATAGTGATCAAATTTTAAGGAAATTCTCATTCTCTTTGAGTCTAAAATTAGTTACAGCAGTGTTAAAGTAATTTAATTTTGAAATCAAATTTGTATAAAAATTCTCCTTTAAGATTCGAACAGCAATAACTTTGTACTTTATCAAGATACTGGTTATTATTATACCATTTTAGAATTTGCATTAAATAGGCAATTATCTATACTTATAATAAATCTGTAGAGAGGTCAATTCTGTACATGAAATATATTTTTCAACAGTATTATAGATTGACATATTATATTTCCCTACTAAATTACGAAAGTTAATCTGTGTGTTACATCTAAATCACTGAACCGCGAGGAAGGACATAGGCTACTTTTTTTTACGAAAAACGACGGAAACGTGGACGAAGTCGCGGGCAACAGCTATCTATGCTAATATATAAGGCTGAAGAGTTTGTTTGTTTGTTTGAACGCGATAATCTCAGGAACTACTGGTTCGAATTGAAAAAAATATTTTTAATTAAATAGTCAATTTATAGAGAAAGGCTATAGGCTATATATATCATTACGCTAAGGCCAATAGGAGCGGAGCACCAATGAAGAATGCTTCAAAATCGGGCTTAAATTTAACGTTAGCCCAAAGTAACTATTCCACGCGGACGAAGTCGCGGGCAAAAGCTAGTCTAAAATAATGAGCCACCGCAGTGTAGTACATTTTTTTTCGATATAGTCTGGCGGGAATAATTCCGAATCATTCCCGTCGTATACTTCGGAAGTATTCCGAAATATTCCGAAACTTTGGGAATATTTCAACTGCCAAAAGAAACCAGGAAAATCGACCTTTGAAGTCGGTTAATATACCAAAACCTGCTCCTACCTAAGTATAACAAATACTTTTCTGAAAACCGCATCAAAACGTGTTTGCTTGCAAGGTTTGCCTTTAATTGTTTTTATTGGCTGGGCTATTAAACGCGTTAAGTAGGTAGGTAATGATTAATACCTACCTATGCGACTCGCGAATACTCGCGATGCGTACAGAGCTACATACAAACTAACCAAAAACATAGGTAACCCTTTTTCAAAAAACAAATAAAATATGCTAGGCCTGGTTTTTTATTCAACTACTGACATTTATAAAAATAGCATTCAATTTCGAAATAAGTAGAGTACCTACCTAGAAACAAAAGAATAAAAATCCTGTTAATCGCAGGCTAACATATCTACCTATAAAAATATCAACATATACTTAATCAATCCCGTTTATAATAAAACTGGTACTCACGCGGGGCTTCGCTCCCGTGGATTCTATCACGGTAAAAACATAACTCTCCTTTTTTGCAGTCGCGTAAAAAGTAGCCTATAACCTTCCTCAAGCTTCAAGCTATTTCCATACCAAATATCATCCAAATCCACCCAGTACTTTCGAAGATTAGCGCGTTCAAGCAAACAAACAAACAAACTTTTCCGCTTTATAATATTAGTATAGATAAACATTTATATTTTACTCTTGTATCGTACGTAGTCTCGCACTGAACAATAATTAACCCACCCACCACACAACAAACAAACACGTTAATTTCGATTGAATTATTCGGGCGAAATATTCGGAAACATTCGATTGCGGGGTACGAATCTTTCTCGCGGGGGGAAAACTTCTCCGGGGAGCATCTCCCCTCTTACCGCACTCCGCACCGCCATCGCAGCGCGGCGGCAGCGGCCGGCGCACAGAGGGCTTTATTTAAATTCATTTTGAATAATTCTGATTTAAAGAAACTTTCCCAGAAGTATTCCGGAATTATTCCGAATTTTTCAGAAGTTTTGCAACTATAGATACAGGGGCCCAAAATTGCGTAATTCCGTAGAAAAAAATGTTAAAATTTAAGAATAACTATTTTTTGCAATATTGATTTAGAATGTAATAAAAAATCTTGATACTGATCTGATAATACAAATATTCAGGACTGATATAAAAAAAAAACAAAATGAAAAAAATATCACCAATTTTAGAAATGGTACCTAATTTTGTAAGAGTAAGTACGATTTTTATTTAAAATATTAAAAATATCAATAATTTGGTCATCCATGGGCATATGACGATATAAGTGGGGTAAATGATAGATATTATCTGGCCAATCGACAGTTTCAGAGTTATCCATTATTTACGCCACACCAAAATCACGCGCCAAAATAATATTATATTATACATAATATAATATTACCTTTTGGTATTGATTTTATATTGATTCGTGTTCAGTATCAGTGGTATAGTCACCTCCTACTAACTTACTATTTACGTATTATTCGCGTACACATAATAACATTTCGTAATATTGTATAACGCAGTCATACTTTGAATACAGTTGTTTCATCTGAATATTATACGTATACTTACTACAGAAGATACGCGTCGAGCGAGCGCGTAGGTACACGCGCGATCGTATTCGATGTGAGGAGCGGGTAGGACAGTGCGGGTGAATTCTAAAATTTTGCTGGCTTTAGGCGCGCTCTTAATCACCCTGATAAAATATACAAGCAAATTGAATACTCACCGAAACGCACACTTTTTCCGCCGTAACAAAATAGCTGCAGTTTGACATTTGGCAAAGAACATTCGAAGGTAATGTGGCTAACTTAAAAAAATACGGATACGTTCTAAAACTTAACGTACGTCCTTAAATTTCCCATAACGAATCCTGAGTAACGAAACATTTATTTTTAGGGACAATACATTTGGAGTAAATAAATATAATAAAAAAGGCGTATTATGAGAACCACATAAATAATATAATATTTATTGATATGAAGGAACTGTTAAAATAAAAATTAAACAGGTAAGTTCATCAAAAAAAAATTAATAAGTAATGTAATGTGTAACGAAATGAAAAGGACACTTATAAAATGTATGGAAATAATTTTAACCCATTTTTCAAAACCTATTATGGATTTGTTTTTGCTATTACGACGTTATAAATAAATGTATACGATGTTGGTTATAAGGTATAATATTCAAAATAAATATTTATTGCGCATTATTTAAACATGCTATTAACTCAATGCATTTTAAAAGCATAGGACACAAACAAATTCAAAAGTTACAAGTTTTCTGCATTTCACCCAGTAATGAATCGCTTTCTATGTTAGGTACGGTATATAATTATATCCCTAGGGATATAACCATATTACGGCTTTATCTATCATACTGCGACATATACATACCAAGTGCACGGTTTCTCTAAATGATAATAAACGATATGGCAAGGGTTTTATAATCCTATGTCTACATGTGTGAAGTATAATAGAAATTTCAATACATTGATACCAGAGGCAGAATTTTCAAATTAAGAAGAACGAAGAGAATCACCATGTTATTGGCAAGTGACGTGGAAAGTTATCGACCCTCGTAGTGCTGTGACACGTTTGTTATGATTGGTATTCAAGAAACATATGAAACCGATAATTTGGTATCAATTCTTTGAGTCACTTATTTTGAGCTGAAACTGTACATAGAGACTCCATACCAGATGTTGTCTTCAGCCCCTTTGGATAGATATGGGGTTTCCGTTACACGTTGTATATAATTTAAACAATGTTATATTTAATTTAATATAATATTTTGTTATAATAATTAATTTGAATGAAATAGGTTGTAATAATAATAATTTTTAACGTAGATTAGAATTGTTAATAATAATGATATACATATAATGAATTAATTGTTTAATATTAATGAGCTAAATATAATACATAAATTGTGTAGTAATAGATACCTAGTAAAATTATGCTAGGATTTTTAATGCATGTAGTTATGTTACTTTAAGTACTTGCATATTTCAATGACATATTGTGAGCATTTCTGGAGGAACTTTGGCTCCTAAAACACAGACTCTTAGTCTAGTTTAGGAGCCAGTAGTTCGCCTTTGAATCTGACATTAATGTGCAATAGTTTAATTAAATTTAGTACTTAAATTATGCATGTAATGTACAATAAATATATAATAAGAGGTTAATTAATAATGCTAGCGAAATAAAATTGCAGAGATAATTTCCACAACTGTGTTTATTGGACGGCTCAAATCTCAAGTGTATGTGTATGCGGCGTGTCTTCAGACATAGCCCACCACCTTACTTACTCCGTGTGACCTGTCACCATATGTCGCTCTTATACTCTTACATCAGCATCAGCGAGTAGAGTTCGCGTAACTGATTTTCGGGCTAAAACTATTTGTCATGGACACGCTAAAAGAAGAAGACTACACAATAAATTAATTATAGAATTCAAGGTCGGTTTCTGAATAGACGTTGAGAAGGCACACGAAATATTTACATACCAACAAGTGCTGACGATTAATATGTTAGAGGAGTCTTTCAAATGTTAAACTACCGTTCGAGGTGTGGAGCATTGATCGGCATAGTTATTTCGCATTATGGACTGACTGGGTTCAATCTTACAGACATTAATAAACAAAAACGTAGTGTTTAGGCAGTGTTAGTAGCTGTATAGGTAACAATTACCTATCAACGGAAGTCACATGCGCACTCATGAGGACGGAAGCGAAGTAGGGAACACACCGGAGTCGTTTTGATCAGTATGAGTTTGACAATAGGTTGTGAGTTCGAACCTCACCTATTACCGTGATTTGAGATCACTGCAATAATGTAATAGGTGAGGCAGAAAAAATCATATTTAGCTTAGTTGGAGGGGATAACAAAGAAGCACACATTGTCTTAAAAAAAGAATGTGTGACATTCTGTAATGCTATCTACGACGTTCACAATTGTTAATAGGTTGGTTTTATATCTTTGTACTAGTACTCACGCGGGGCTTCGCTCCCGTGGATTCTATCACGGTAAAAACATAACTCTCCTTTTTTGCAGTCGCGTATAAAGTAGCCTATAACCTTCCTCAAGCTTCAAGCTACTTCCATACCAAATTGCATCCAAATCCACACAGTACTTTCGAAGATTAGCGCGTTCAAGCAAACAAACAAACAAACTTTTCCGCTTTATAATATTAGTATAGATTTGACGACATAAAAGTTTAAGTATTTGCATACCTAAAAATAAATGAATCTAATTTTGTTCAAGTTGTAACGTCGTCTACCTTCAGGTAACAATGAATTGGAGCTAATGAAACAGTAAGGCGCCCAGTATCAACAGCTCATAAAAAGGACATGTGGGTAAATAAGGCCAACGCGGGCAATAATGCATAGCGCAGCAATAATAGAACTTTATTCATAAATATAAAATATCGGCAAACTTGGTTTACCTTGAAGATCAAAATATTATTAAGTTCAAATTGTAGAATGCAATAAAAGCATTGAGTATTAGCTTAATAAAGACCTAAGTTAAATATAGGCTTTAAAAACCGCAAACCACTAATTTAAATTAGTGGTTTGGGTTTACAAAAAAGAAAAAAAACAAATGCTTTTTGTCACATGTTGAAAAAAACATGAAAAGAGTGGTACTGTCGTTTATTTTTCTGAAGTGGGTTTTTATCAGAAAAAGTGACATTAAGTAAAACAGAATAAAACTAAATTTGAATAGTTTATTTTTAATTCAAGTCCAATTGTGTTTAAATCAATGAAGCTAGAAATGAAATTATACATACAGGTACTATTATTATTATGAACTTAAACTCACACTCAACAAAATCTAACTGTCTCTGTGTGATGTCAAGCCCTCGGCAGTCTGCACTGCAGTCAATTCAAACAAAACATAAACCAAAAAAGATTGGGGAATGCCCATCCGTGATGTAAACTTCAATGAGTATTGCCAATTATTTTGAGATATTTATATAATAATATATTTAACAAACAGTCGGGTAAAAATGAACACCTTATCCAGAAAAAAAATTGTTTGTTTTTATGTTTTTTTTTTCATCTTAGAAAAAAACGTTTTTTTTTACAACTCTAGGTATGTACCATAGGTACCTAAGTAAACGGCAATTTCATATACTGATATGACCTTTTATTTGGGGTTATCATCCGATGACGACAAGCCTTCGACAGACCCCGATACCTTATTAAAATGCTTCAAAGTATAGAAGTTTGAGCAAATAATTACACAACCTTAAATTCTAAATAGCTAAGGGCAATCATTAAAATAAAACATAAGAAGCGGCGAATTTGATATTTCATTCCCAGCTTCTTACAATGTAAAATAAATTCAGTGAACAGGATATCATAACTTTGCAATGTTACAGTGACGTGCATCTTAGAGTTATGCTATGAGCTCCACATTTTAATTTTTTGTAAGCTCTCTGGATGTTACACACACTTGACCCGACAGGCCTTATTAACCTCACGTACCTCGTTCCCTTTAAAAATAAAAACGACTTCTTACTGCGCCGAAGCAATTTTACAGGTAGATAACGCTGTATGTGTAGCACTGAAAACTGGAATTACAAACTCACTTGAAGGACATTTTTTGTGGGTGGCAAAAGATAACTTACTTGTGTGGTTCATGGTATTTCCAATTAGATATGAGTGATATATTCCGAAACGTGAGGAGTTTTAAATGGCTAATTGTTTACTACTCTATCATTATCCTGTTTTATTATAGCTCTTAGTCCATAGGTATGTATTAAATAAATTAATAAAGGTAAAGAATAAATTATTTTCTTCCACAAATAAAATCGTATGGATTATACTTACAAGATTACATTCAGTATAATTACAGTATTATTATTTGTAGGAGACTGGTGCCTAAACAAAGCCGAGACCTGTATTCTGTGTTGATATCTATGCTGTGTGTGGATTTTCAGATAGGATGACGTGCTACACGCTGGGAGAGTGCGCCAGCGCAGGGCCGGTGAGCGCGACGGTGGCGGCCACGCTGCAGTTCTTCGCGGCCACACAGTGCCTGCTGCAGGAGCCCTACCCAGCACACGCTGCAGTTTCTAGTATGTTCACTGTTCATCATTTACAACGTAACATTAATATTTTACTGCCTTGTTTGTCTAGCTAAAAGACCTAGAAGGGAACATTCACTCAGGGCATAATTTAAGTATTTTTCAGGTTTCAGTTAGCATGTACCCAAATGCGTACGTTGCATATTATGTGGTATTCGAATTAAAATCGAAAGAGAATTGAAGTTCTAAATTGAGCTACGCGATAACTGAAATAGAGAAAAGAAATGCTTGCACGGCTTGGACGGATCTGCTCAAATCTTTCTGTTTCTTTTCTCAAAAGAACACCACAGACTCTACCTGCGTGGTTCTCATATGATTTAATCAGTACGGATTGATAATCTCTGACGTTTGTTTCGGTGTTTCTTTTTAGTCAGCTATGAAACACCGGCTTCATCTAGAATTTATTTACCCGCGTATTTATGTTCTCCTATGTGTCAAATCCATCCAAAGGTTGTCTGTAAAAGATCGCTTTTAGCGATAAGACCGCCCATTGTATCACCCTTTCTAGTTGTATAGTCCTTATTGGTTTACTGTTATGGTGTACAATAAAGAATATCTATCTATCTATTTATATATTGTTTTTTTTTTCATGGTAAAGTCATCAGATGAGTCCTCCCACCCCGGGCAGGGCCGGAGGCACTGTCAGACTTGTATTGACTAAAATCCACGGTATTCCTTCAATAGCCCTTTACGTTCCGGGGTCACGGTAATGAGATAAGTCCCACGACCCCGGCAGGCTTCGGCCCTCTACAGGGGGGGCCTCGTCATCTTGCTGACGCTCTTTGAGGCGCGCGTGGAACACAACGCGCCGTCGACCCGGGCATGGTCCATGGTCGGACAGCGAGTTGCCCTTTACTCGCTGTCCGCATGCCCGCGCCTACGGTGGCCGGAGATCGTCGGCCGACGTCCGACGCTGTGGGCGTCTACCACTGCGGCTGGGCTGGAGGGAAGACGCTATCCTCTCCCTCACGCGGCCCGCCTCCTCCTTCGATAGCATGACTGCTTCGCAGAAGGAGGCGACCGCTTCCCACTCCGTCTCGCCCCGCAGCATGGCCTCGACCAGTGCCGGGCACGAGAGATCTCCGCCTATCGCCGCCGTGAGGACACGTCGGTGCTCTGCCCAAGCGGGGCAGTCTTGCACCGTATGCTCTACTGTGTTCTCAGGGTGATCCTCGCAGTGGTGAAATCCAGGCGTTTCTTCCTTCCTCATCAGACAAATATTTACGAAAAAAAAATGATGTCAACATCATCTGTTTAGCCTTTTTCCAACGATGTTGGGGTCAGCTTTCAGTCTGACCGGACGCAGCTGAGTATTAGTGCTTTACATGGAGCGTCTGCCTATCTGACCTCCAAAACCCAGTAACTGGGTAACACGATACCCCTTGGCTAGACCAGTGTTAGATTTACTGGCTTCTGACTACCCGTAACGACTGTCAAAGTTGTCCAAATGACAGCCGGCACCAGGGGCTTAAGGGCCTATACTACCTCAAATGGCTTAGCATGATCCTCCGTTATGTCGAAAATACTGCAGCAATAATTTTGAAATAAATATATGGTAAAGTTGAGGATTAATGTTAGGTACTATGTTTAACGAAAACACGATTCCATAAAATTTTCTTGATAGAAAAAAATTCCAAAGTTACCTCCAAACCGAACAATAAACCGCTGGTATTCAAAAATAACTTCAAATTAGATAATGAAACTTTGCATATTAATTGAACTAACTATAAAGCAGGTTTTATGTTATTTACTTTTTTTAAATTACCATTATTTTCACCGTAAAAAGAAATAAACTAAATTATCGGTGTCTTGGAGTCTTTTCCTTGCCACCCTGTCTCGCTTGCTCGCGTGACCGCGGCCAGTAGTGTGCGTGCGAGATAAAGAGTGAGAAGCGCTGAGGCATGCTTGGAGGAAACTGAATATGTTAAGATGGTCAGCCATCCACAGGCCGGCCTCGACAAGCGCTGCTTGACCTCCAAGATCGACCTGTGGGGTTTTTATTATTTAGATACGAGCTCCTCAAAGTTTTATTTATTTATTTATGATAGGCCCGTTGGTGTAGTGGTCAGTGGCCCTGACTGCTATGCGCAAGGTCGTGGGTTCGATTCCCACCTAGGACAAATGTTTGTGTGATGAGCACGATCATTTGTTCTTTGTCTGGGAGTAATTTATCTATAATATGTATGTATTTAGAAATATATATGTAAGTTTATCAGTTGTCTAGTACCCATACCACAAGCTCTGCTTAGTTTGGGACTATATGGCGTTGTGTGAAAGTTGTGGAATATTATATTATATTATAACTATATAACTAATATTATAAAGCGGAAAAGTTTGTTAGTTTGTTTGTTTGTTTGTTTGTTTGCTTGAACGCGCTAATCTTCGAAAGTACTGGGTGGATTTGGATGAAATTTGGTATGGAAGTAGCTTGAAGCTTGAGGAAGGTTATAGGCTACTTTTTACCCGACTGCAAAAAAGGAGAGTTATGTTTTTATCGTGATAGAATCCACGGGAGCGAAGCCCCGCGAGAGTACTAGTTTATCTATAATATGTATTTATTTAGAAATATATATGTAAGTTTATCAGTTATCTAGTACCCATACCACTAGCTCTGCTTAGTTTGGGACTATATGGCGTTGTGTGAAAGTTGTGGAATATTATATTATATTATATTATTATTAACCAATTTGCAAGTAGTTTGCTTTATCAATAGAAGAAAAACTCGTATACTTTCTAAAACGTTTCGTTTTCATTTCAAACTAATATAATCGTTCTTTGTCTCATCCTCATAAAGTCCATCAAACGGTTGTCTGTAAGATATCGCTATCAGCAACAATTCCGCCATTTTAACAATAGATTAAGCAATATTGTGAAACAGATGTATTTAAATTATTGGTGTACAATAAAGAATATTCTATCTATGTATAATATATCAGATAACTCCCGTTTCGACTTCATCGTGGTGGGCGGCGGCACGGCCGGGAGTGCGCTGGCGGCGCGCCTGGCCGCGGTGCCGCACTTCAGCGTGCTGCTGCTGGAGGCCGGGCCCGACCCTCCCCAGGAGTCCATCGTGAGTTCCCTCCTCCTTGCGTCCCGTCCCCTAACTCAAAAACATTTTATTTCACATAGGCCTACATGGGCACGGGGAACGGTTCAAATTATCGATTCCTATAGAGAAGAAACTTCACGGTTACTTTTTTCAAAACATATTTGAATAAAAGATATCTGTCATATTATAAAATATAAAATATAATTTGATATAAAAACTTTTTACCAAAAAATTAAACCGACTCCCAAAAAACACTGCAAAGTGAAAAATAACTTTTTTTTTTTTTTAATCTTTATTAAGTTGATTTGGGGTTTTTATCTCAATGGATACGCCAACCCCATCATGCCGAACACAAGCTTCAAAAAAAATTCTTAATTAAATTTAAAGGAGAATACTAATCAATATAGTACACTAACTCGCTAAATCTTTTTGCTACATCTGACTTCGGTTGAGCTAAAATTGATTGTATTAAACCTACCTGTAATATATTTAAACTAAACTCATTGATTAGCCTTCTCCTTTCCTCTTGGTTCTTGACACACTCCATCAACAAATGATGTACATCCTCTAAAACACTGCATGCGTTGCAGTTGGGAGAATTTACTTTCTTCATGAGAAATGCAAACTTTGCTGATGGATAGTGTCCAGACCTTAATCTTACAACTAACTTAACATAACTTCTACTTAAGCTACTACTGTCAAACCAGGGCACTTGAGGAAGCTCATTTTGAACAGTTTTGTACCATATACCTTTATCTAATGATTTCCTGTTAAAATGTTGTTTCCAGTTATTGAAACATCTTATTTTAAATTTTGATACGTATTCAACATAATCTGGTATGAAGTTCAGCTCGATTCCTTCCTTTGCTGCCAATTTAGATGAGCAATCAGCTTCCTCATTACCCTGCAAACCAAGATGCGCTGGAACCCATTGCAACTTCAACTCTGTGCCAATTCCCATAAACATGAGAATATATTTTAAAATGTCGTAACCTATCGATGTACCTCTGAAGCCAGAGGCACATCGAGCCACGTGATGCAATGCACTTTTGCTATCAGTAAATATAACAACCTTATCATATTTTTTTTTCATTACATAGGACAAGGCTTGCAAAATTGCAATGAGTTCCAACGTCATGATAGATACATTGGATACTATTTTAAAACCTACTCTATAATTACAACTGGAATCGTAAAACGCTGCACCTAATCCCTGAGCGCCCTTAGACCCATCTGAATATAGTTTCTGCCACCCATGGTAATTAATATTCAATTCTCTCACGACTTCATTGAGTAAAGTGTTGGGCTCGTACCTTGTTTTAGCCAGCGATACACATTCTAAGCCCATAACTAAGCATTTATGAAAATCAACAGCTGATAACCAAATATCAAAAGTAAACATTCTAAGAATATCCACAGAAACACCTTCAGTCTGATTTACATCCTCAATTGTTTGTGCGAGTAGAGGCTTTTTTTTATTAACCCAATAACTAATTTGTAAAAGAGCCCTCAATTCAGAAAGTACACAAGTATTACTATTATTAGACCAAGCACTGAAATAACTTTAATTTCGGAAGTCGGTGCCAATAACGAAAATACAAAACTAAAGACACCGACTAACGAAATTAAAGTTATTTTTCACTAAATTTAATTTTTTGGTAAAAAGTTTTTATTTCACTCTTTTTAGTTGGTCAATTTTTAATTTACCTAGTTACAAGAGCCTAAATGTCAACTACTTATAATCATTTACAAAATATTGCTTTTCCCAATGTTGGGCCGTTAATTGTTGAGGAGTTCTCCTGGTACTTCACCATCAGCTTCACTTCACCATATGCATTGTGACGAGCATATTGTGCTTAATAAACACATTCAAGTAATCGAAGCGGAACATATGAAATACTTATTATTCCTACTTATATATTGAGTAGTTCCAGTGGCCATCTGTGGTCTTCATCATCAGGTCCACTTCACAAATGGCGCTTTTCGAACGCAACTACACAAGTTACTATAAAAAATACTCAAATCACTACAGGTCTGCCTATAATATTTGAAGAGTTCCCTCGATTTCTCCAGGATCTCATCATCAAATCCTGATTTGGTGATAATGGGACCAATTTCGAAGTATAGTATACTCCTCCTCTTTTTGTCGTCGGTTGATAAAATAATAACCAAAAAAACAAGAAGAAACATACACAAAGTGGAGTTGTTAATAGACCTCTAGATAATAACAATAAGCCAGTTAACCCCACGTGGAGAAGGGATCATTGCGAACCCTTCAACGAAGGCCTCAATGCTGAGGGTCGCGAAGCCCCCGTGCAAATAGTTGATGATTGAATGGACCTTTTCAACGACCTGCCGGGGTTGTGGAAATGTCCTAACGAGAACAGGGTTGATTTTTAGGTAGTAAAAGACTGCACTCCCTTCGGCTCCACCCAGAGCGGGAGGGAAAAAGGTGGAATGGACCTGATCAACTCATCTTGTTCGACTATGGCCTCTAGGTCTTTGCTATCAACCTAGGCACTCGTCAAACACGGTCGGTCCTTTCCACCGGAGCACTACAATAGGAATTACCTCATACCTGTAAGATGGCAATCGGCCTCTTTGCAATCCTTTGAAATGTTTAATATTTCTTAAATTATATTTTTAGATACCAGGCTCTCGCAGAACTCTCAAGAACACCAAATACGACTGGAATTTCACGACAGTTGACGACGGTGTCACGAGTCAGTCGCTGAGGGGCGGGCGTGGGAAGCAGCCGCGCGGCAAGATGCTGGGAGGTAGCGGCAGCCTCAACGACATGGTGTACTCGCGCGGACACCCTACTGACTACCAAGAGTGGGCAGCCATCGCTGGAGACACCTGGAACTGGACAAACGTTCTCCCATATTTCATGAAGACCGAACACATGACCGACAGCAGGATCGTTCACAATCCCGAGCTCATGAAGTACCATGGAACGGATGGAGCAATTGAAGTGTCAGGGACCGATGTACCGGGCAGCCCGAACACAAAACTTTTGAAGGCTTTTGAAGAATTAGGTTTTAATAGAGTTGATGACATGACGTACCCTCACAAGATAGGCGCCGGCAGGTTCTCGCACACCGTCAGAGATGGACGAAGTGACAGCTCGTTGACTGCCTTGCTTAATAAAGTTCGGAGCAACAACCTCTATGTGTTGAGGGACACCCTAGTGACACAGATCTTAATCGAAAACCACGCAGCTGTCGGTGTCAGGGCTCTTTCAAACGGAGAACAATTAGTTTTCTACGCTAACAAGGAGGTCATTCTGTCAGCCGGAACTTTCAACACTCCCAAGCTGTTGATGTTGTCTGGTATCGGACCGAGAGCTCACCTCGAACAGTTGGGTATAGATGTCGTTGAAGACTTACCTGTTGGGGAGGGTATCCAAGACCACGTTATGGCGCTGTACTATATCGCTGCAGATAACGGAACTTGCGCTCAAAATGAACGAGATTCCTACTTCGAAGTGATTAAATATCTGTACGACGGCTCCGGTATGTTGTCTTATTCCGACAGCATCGCAATCTATCTACCCCAAGAGGGCAAAGATCCTAACGTACCTTATTTTGCGATTTACCCTACATGCGTCCAACAAGGCAAGTTGACCTATGACGGGTGCGCACAAGTCATCGGGTACACAGATGAAATTTGTAGGAAGTTGATAGAGGCGAGCGAGCAGCACGAGCTGATAACCCTGGCCGTGGTGCTGCTGAAGCCGCAGTCCCGCGGCATGGTCATGTTGGCCTCCACGGATCCGGAAGATGACCCTCTGATATACTCGGGCTCCTTCACACACGACGCGGATATGGAGCAGTATCCAAAAGCTGTTAAGGCGGCTCTGTCGTTAGTTAATACGACGTACTTTAAGGGGTTGCGGGGTCACGTGGTGGACTTGACTCCCGAAAGTTGTAAGTGTTTTGAGGGGGACGAGCTGATCAGGTGCGAGGTGCGCGCGCAGGCGTTACCGGCGTGGCACGCGGCGGGCAGCGCGCGGCTGGGGGGCGTGCGGGGGGGCGTGCTGGGCGGCTTGCTGGGCGGCGTGCGCGGCGGCGTGCTGGACGCGAACCTGCGCGTGCACCGCGTGCGTCGCCTGCGCGTGGCCGACGCCAGCGTCATGCCAAGCGTCGTGCGGGGGAACACCAACGCGCCCGTCGTCATGATCGCGGAGAAAGCCGCCGACTTCATCAAGAACACCTACGGAGTCCAAGTTGAAATCGACGGTAATTGACAATTCTAACGATGAATATGTCACTTCTTTGACGAAGGCAAGTATTTTTTTGTATATGCATGCCATCTATCGTGTGAGTATTTGTAATAAAAATTAACATGTAATTTGTGACAATTTTAAATTTTGTAATCGTATTTGACCAATGAATTTAATCATCTGTTTTTTTGTTATGTAGAGGCGTATAAGTACTTATAACTTTCCTCTTCATGCCCTTAAAATGTATTTAACTACTGTACCCGATAGAGTCCACAATTTTGCTTTTAAGATATGTAGGTACCTACTTGACCACCTAAACAAACATTATAGAATAAATTGTGACAATTTGTAATTTTTAACCGACTTCTAAAAAAGGAGGAGGTTCTCAAATCGGATGTTTGTTTGTTTTTTTTTATGTTTGTTCGGGCATAGCTCCGTCGCTTGCCAACCGAATTGAAAAAACTTTTTTTGTTGAAAAGGGTATACTTTCCAAATGGTCCCATGAAAATTTTATCGAAATCGGATAAGCCGTTTCTGAAAAATCAATAAAAGTCTAAAAAAAATATTTACGTTGATGATCTTTTCGTTTACTCTGCATTGCGTTTTTTGTTCGCGCATAACTCCGTCATTTACGAACCGATTTGGAAAATTCACTGACCCACTAAAAAGCGCGAAAGTAAAAACTTTTTTGCAAAAAATAAAACCGACTTCCATATCAAAACACTACAAAGCCAAAAATAATTTTAATTTCGGAAGGCGGTGTGAAAAAAAAGTAAATGACACCGACTACCGAAATTAAAATTATTTTTGGCTTTGTAGTGTTTTGATATGGAAGTCGGTTTTATTTTTTGCAAAAAAGTTTTGAAATAATACGAATATTGTGCTTGACCAATGAACTTAATAATCTCTTGTATAAGTACTTATGACTTTCCTCTCCTTTCCCTTAAATGGTATTTCCTGTGCCCGATACAGTACATAATTGTACGTTTAAGATACCTATGTAGGTACCTAAACAAACATTGTGTAATAAATTGTAACAATCTGAAATTTTGAAATAATATGAATGACCTTGGTATGATACATTTTTTTTTGTATTTTCAAAACGTGTTGTGAATGTTTATATTAATTTGTAATAGTGTAAAAATATAATTTACTTAACCAATTTCAATCATCTGTTTTATTATTATGTAGAGGCGTATAAGTACTTATGACTTTCCTCTAGTTCCCCTTAAATAGTATTTGCTGTGCCCGATAGGGTCCATAATTGTACTTTTAAGATTATATACCTTACCACCTAAGCAAACATTGTGGAATAAATTGTGACAATTTGAAATTTTGAAATATAATTATGATTGATTTCAATACGATATTTATTGTATTTTCAAATCGTGTTGTGAATGTTTATATTTGTAACAATGTGAAAATTGTATTTGACTAATTTCAATAATCTGTTTTATTACTATGCAGACGCGTAAAAGTACTTATAACTTTCCTCTCCATCCCCTTAAACTGTATTTGTTGTCTCAAACTCAAAATGTTTTAAGACGTTTTGTAAGTGCCCATGTAGCACTTACAAAACGTCAGAAGTTAGTGCACGGTTCGAAATTGGTCGTTTTCTATGGAGAAGAACTGGCAAGAAACTCCACAGTTACTCTTTTCAAATCAAAATATCATTTTTACAATGTATCCATGGGTTAATTAGGTATGAGAGGACAGTATAGACCAATTAATACAGCACAATGGAATTACAAATATTAAATTGTTAAACAAAGTTTTCCCATTCACAAAAAAGCTTTATATTATATTAAAATAATCTTGAGACGCGACAACATTAGACTTCAATAATGAAGGATAAATTAATAATAAAAATGAAACAAAGAAAATCTGTCATATCGGATGGATTATCGTAGGGAAAAATAAAAATACACACTCACGAAAGTGCAGTTGTTAATAAACTAGTCGATAACGCAATTACAATAAGCCAGGGAAGCCACATGTGCAGAAGGAAGGAATCATCGCCAAGCAATCATGTCTTCAGCGTAGTCCCGAATCTTATAATACGCTTTTTCGGTAAGGACACGTTTGACGTGGGTTTTAAATTTCCCCTCGTTAAGTTCTGTACCAGACTTTGGCAAATTGTTATAAAAGCGTATACTATTTATGAGGAATGACTTGATTGTCTTGGCTAATCTCCATTCAGGTATAACAATTTCATGTTTGTTGCGTATGTTTATTGTGTGAATATCGCTTCTAATCTTATAAACTCCTAAGTTTTTGCGTACATATAATATGCTTTCTAATATATAAAGTGAAGGCAGAGTCAGTACATCGACCTCTTTAAAAACATTTCTAAAGGACTCGCGAGTACCCATTTTGTATTTTGCCCGGATTGCCCTCTTTTGCAGTACAAAAATTGAATCTACGTCAGCTACCCCACAGTAATATACTGTAATGTAAATGAGCAAAATGAACTAACCGTCAATTAATTGCCTAATTTTTCTTACTGCATATGCAGCTGAGCTTAATCGACTAGAAAGAGTCCTTATGTGATAACCCCGCTGTAACTTTGAATCGATAGTTATACCCAAAAATACAGTTTCCGTAATAACAACGTGTTTTTTCCATTCCATCAAGGATTAAATTGACACTAGCTTGTTTATGCAATTAGGCAATGAAAACTTGAGACATTTCTTTTTGTTCGCATTAAGTGCGAGATTATTAATAGCGAACCATTTCGCAAGAAGTGCCAGACTTTCACTAACATGTAAGACATCCGCATCTTTTCCCTCCGTGCCCGTTTCCCTTTGTGCCTGTTAGGGTCCACAATTGTACCTTGTAAGACATGTTGGTACTACCTTACCACCTAAACAAACATTGTGGAATTTGAAATACATAATATGATTGATCTTAATACGATATTTTTTGTATTTTCAAAACGTGTTGTTATATTTGTAATGAAATGAAAAATGAATTTAACCAATTTCAATTATCCGTTTTACTATAGTATTATTACTGTAGTAATTGTACTGTTTGTAGTATTAGTGTAGTTTTATTGTAGAGTAAAAGTACTTATGAATTTCCTCTCCTTCCCCTTAAATAGTATTTGCTGTGCCTGATAGGGTCCATAATTGTACTTTTAAGATTATCTACCTTACGACCTAAGCAAACATTGTGGAATGCAATAAAAATATAACATATTACTACACAACGCTACGAAATGGTACCTGAAACATTATTAAAATGAAGTATGTACTTAATATGCTAATAGATTTTTGTAGAATGAGACAGCCATTTAAAATAAAATTATATAATACTAATATTGATTGTTGTTTAATTGATACTTTCGGTTTGGTCGTTGCGTAATTTCCGCTCTCTCTGTGCGTACGAACGTAGTACCTATGTATGTGCATATATACCTACTGTGCATGTTCGTATATGTTAGGATGTAGTAGGTATACCGAGGTCGGTGACCCCTTATATAATGATCTTGTTTATGTTTATATCTGGGAAGCAGCCCGTTACCGGTCGAGATGCTTTTATTAGTCAGTGGGCTAAATCATACGGATTACAGATTAATCCCTCCAAGTCCCAGGCTATGATCTTGGGTAGTCGATACTATCGCTCTGCACTTGACACTTCCTCTTTGAGGCCATTATCCCTTAACAGCTCGGTCATTGCGTACACGGATGTGGCAAAGAATCTCGGTGTATTACTTGACAGCAATCTTTCTTGGCGAGCGCAAGTAAGTAAGGTTAGTCGAAAGGTGCACTTTTCCTTCCACTCTTTAAAATCCCTTCAAAGCTTCTTGCCTTTCAAAACTAAAATCTCTTTAGCTCAAACTTTAATCCAGCCGATTATTGATTATGCCGATGCCTGCTATTTGGATGCCACTGAGGAGCTCTTATGTAAGCTTGAGCGCTTGCAAAACTTGTGTATTCGCTTTGTTTTTGGTCTGAGGAAATACGATCATGTCTCTCAGTTTCGCAAGGATCTCAAGTGGCTCCCTATCCGTCTTCGCAGGAACACTCGAATATTATTCCTTCTGTACAACATCCTATTCAACCCTGCATATCCTAACTACCTGCGTGATCGTTTTTCATTCACTTGTCCTACTGATGCACTTTGTAGATCCCACCTTAAACTCCATCTCAATTTCCCATCCCATAAAACCCGTTTCTATTCCCACTCCATCTCCTTTCATGCAGTACGACTGTGGAACTCACTTCCCGCTAAAATCCGGGAAGCTAAATCCATTAATATTTTCAAAAAGCTGGTCAAAGATCATTACCTATCCAACATCCCGTAATTTTATATATGTATTATAGGTATATATTTTTATAGCATTAATATAAATATGTATTTTAATTCTATGTATGTATATATTTGTTTATTATATCATTATAGTTTAATTGTATAGCTAAGTATATTTTATTTATCGTAACTAGTATTTATACACACTGTGTCTATCATCTCCTCTTGAACTCTCCTGTCGCAGGTCTGCTGGAAGAAATTTCTTGGGAAATAAGCAGCACCTTTGTGCTCTTTTGTCTGTATTTAATTTTTTTTTTTTTTATAAGTGTCATGTGTGTACATAAATAAATAAATAATGATGTTGTTTCGAGCCTTGTTATCAGATCGTTAGTTATGTAATTCTCAGTCCCGTAGCGTCTATGGCCGCCATCTACTTAGCTACGAGTTGTTCGTGGTTAGGCTTCTAGTAGTGTATAATTGGGGATTCTGGATCACTTCGCTTCGCTCACTCCGTGATCCAGAATGCCCCAATTATACACTACTTGTTAAACTTTACTCCGCATAAATTATAATGTCCATCACCAGTATCAATTCAAGACTGGGCACACCATTTCGCTGTGATGCCATAATATTGTGTGTAAAACAACTGCAATGTAATCTTTATTAAATACAGACACAATTGATTGTGCGACACACGCCTAAAGTGATACGTTCGCGTTTTATGTCTAGTAATCGAACTGATCAAATTATATTTCTCGGTTTGCGCATGTCAGCGCTCTGTTTGTACTAAGCTAATCATCATTTTAAGGGTTCACTATGTTATACTTACAATACATGCATGTTAATTTGTGGTTTAGGTATCATAAATGCATAAAACTGTGGTATGTTAGCTCTATCACATTATTCTTTTGTGTTTATGTAAAGACAAATTCCGGAGTAGTTACTTTTACTGTATTTTTAACAGTATTAAAAATTATAAAATAGAAAGCCAAAATTCAGACGGGAACAATTTGTTGTCCCGTGTGGAAACCAAACCTGCGACACTTCTTATAATACGTAGTAGGAACGTTAGCATATATTTACAATAACAATGTACTACATTGTAATTGAGATGGTCACATAACTAACGAGCGAACGAATTGCTGAACCGCTAAACTTTGCAGTTTAATTCTAATAGATCTAAGACTAATAGACTAATAGACCTACACTAATTGATCTTACTTAGATTATTCCGTGAGCTACGACTGTATTGAAGAACCCAGATGTCTCTATGCGACAGTTTAATGGTGAAATAGTAGAACGAGGATGATAGTCAGCCTGCCTAAAAATCACTTTCTGAACTCGCTGGTTCAAGTCTTACATGCAATATATTCCAGCAAGGGCGTGTTGGGATATAGTTTTGTCTGTAACTACACCCACGTTGCAGTAGAAAATCCTAGTTAAATTGTTTAACTACCCAAATATGAACTGTTAGCAAACTAGCTAATGTAAAATAGGTAAATTCATTCTTATGATGAAAATCTTAACGTGACTGCGCCTTTTTTATGTAGAAATTAGTTTATAATAAAAAATTTCAACTTTCTTGTGTTTTTTATTTTATTACAATCTCAGACGAAATACTGAAGGTTTGTAGTCTGTATGTTTGTGTAACAGGATTAAATTGAAAAAGCAATTCATTAATAACAAATATGCATTTATTTCTAGAAAACTAATTACCTATATTATAAACGGTACAACTTTTAAGTAACATGCATGTTTACAATTATTTTGTCCAATATGTTATTGCTGGTTTATTTACAATATTATAGATATTTTTATACACTTTAAACCTACATATATTACTATAAAATAGTTTTTAGAAGTTATAAACAAAACTATGGGTACTCCATGTTTTCCTGAATTTTATTTATTAATTCCTTAGTGCTAGAGAGTATGTCGTCCATTAAAACGTTTCTTACAGCATGTTGTGCACAGACCTCTGCTTCACAATAATGATTACAGATTGAACTATCCTTCTGTTCAAAATTTTCCGCATCAAAAATAGTTATTCTTATTATTTTAGAAGGTTTTGTAACTGGCTTCTTTATGTAAGAATAAACCATTCGTTTATTCTTTGATATTTTTCGAGATGCTTCAGCAAGACCCAGATATTTCTGATTTACTCCTTGTGCTTGAACAGGCCCCCTTTCTAAAGGTATGAAGTTGAACAGATCTTCAGTGTCCTGAAATTATAAAATATAATAATTAATATAACTTGCGAGCAACTTATGGCTGACAAATATTGATTAATTATATTTATTTATTAAAAAAAGAAACTTACCGACATTGTAACAAATAATTACGTAGCGTGATTCACAGGAACACAAATATACTGTAGTTTCCAAAATTGAATGATGTTTTGAATGCGTGCTTCTAATTTATATAAAAAATTACGTTAAAAGAGTTTAGTTCTTAAGGTTGAAAATAATCTTTGTTTTCTCAGATATTTACTTTACTATCCAAATTTGGTAAGATGAAATTTAACCCATGCGATGATCTGGCGCCAACACTTGCATTGTTTATGTTACATATCTAATAATACATTTCATTGGAATGATTTTTAGATACTAGCATATAGTAAGGAATTCTTACATATTGAATAAAAAAATAAGGTAAATAAGTCAGGATATAAATATAGTCGTACAATGCATCGTTATTAAAATTACCGATGTTAGTTTATTTCTAAAGGTAAATTGCTAATAACATTTAATTTTTATTGGTTTTCGTGAAAAATAGTGCTTGACGATCTACGACCCTCCAGCGGACCTTTTGTAATAAATTGCGCACTTAACTCTTAACATAAATAAAATTACAAGGTACAGCCGCGATATTTAGCTAGTATATCAATTTAGATTACCTTGCAATATTTCGATGCAATGTTTTCATCCACCTTATTTGGACATGCATCACACGGATCATGGTGTATTTAAAGCATCAAACTGAATTGCGGAGCATCACTGCCTGCTCCTGCGAAGGAAGCTCAACACAAGTTCCTAAGCTGCAAGGAATCGTCGGAAATATCTTTAAAATGTAAGTTTTATAATCTATATTTATTCGTCATCCTACTTATATATATATATATATATATATATATATATATATATATTCCATGACAGATTCACATGGGTCCACTAGGCTAAACTGCCTCTATAGCCTAGTGGTCTCAAGTGCGACTGCCAAGCTCTAGCGGTTCTGGGTTCGATTCCCAGATCGAGCAACGTGGTAAAGTGATATTATTTTATGAAATTATCCATGGCAGCTCGAGCTTAGGTTTGCGTTTGGTTCAAAGCAATACATGCATGAGGTTCTAGGTTTTATTTCGAGGTCTTAAAATACCTTTACTTAATCAAATTTTGTTTTGATTTCAGGTCTACAACAGCTCAGCTAGCAGAGGATCTCTTCCTATCAGAGGACGAGTGTTCGAGTGTGGGAGTCCTTGAGGAGGCTGATTTGCAAGCTAAGAAGAAGCGGAGCAAGCTCTCAACCTTGGCTTCAACGTCAGCCAAGCCATCGAGAGCTAAGAAGCCGAAGATCAACCCAGTTACGCTGCCGGATCTACCTACTGCTGCTGAATTATTCCGCAGCGACAGCGAGGATGAAGAACGGCCGCGCACTTCTTCAGCTTCATATGGTAAAAGAACACCTCTCTTATCTTACATAAGTAGTAAGATTGCAAACGGCTATTCTAAACAAACTCATCCTAAGAAAACTGGTTCACACTATGTGGAGGTCAAAGTCTACAAGTGTGATGATATAGACAAGGTTTTACCAGTTAACAGATGGCAGCATGCTGTAATTACTGTAAAAAATCAAACTGATGTAGGCACTGAGGCATGGACCCATCTAAACAAATTTATAAGCGCCACGCGTAAAGAATATAATGGGTGTCCAAAAACTTTTATCAGCAAATATTTTTAATACTAAAAATATATTGTAAGAAACCTCAATACGAGTATATAGGAAGTTATAACTGTCTAGTAAAACATGTTAGCAAGATATGTAGTTCATAAATGTTTTTATATCTTTATATTTTTAATTTGGGGGTTTTTGTTCAATAAGGATATGTCAACCCCAATAAATGTTTTTGTTCGTGTTAAGTTAATGTTATAGTTATGTCATTCAGTAGCTAAATGACAAAGTTTATATGAATAGTATCTTATGTCTATTAATCCTGCTAGTATTATAACCAAATATATTTTATATATAAATAAACATTATAACTTATGTCAACAATGTTTTTTATTGTTTTTCAGTCGAATCATCGAACATTGCTTCAAACAAACATATTTTAGTGAAATGCGATAAATGCCACATTGAAATACCAAAACATAAATATAATTACCATATGAGAACTAATGTACACAAATCAAACTGTTTGTTGAGAACTGAATTTGAAAATATTGACATAATAGCGACAGCTTTTAAGAACAGAATTGTGACATATCGCTTAAGCCCGTCTCAAGAAATAGATTACCTCACACCTGAGGCATTTCTGAGCGACGCTCAAAGTGATATAAAAAAACTTATTGAGATATCGTTACAAAGACATGATTGTATTAAAATAAATTTGGAATTATTTGCTCACTTCTTCCTGGCAAAAACAAATGAGATATTACTGAAATCTTTTAACACGAAATATGAAAATATTTATAAGAACTCTGATTTAAACATTTTTTACAAGAATATATCAGAAGTGCTTAAATCGAAACTAACCGAATTTGAACACCGTGAGTCCGGCTGGTCTTTTTTTGCACTTAATCATTTAGAAATTAATATAAATAAATACAATCCAATGGGGGGTGGTACGTTCATAGAATTACCATCTGTGATAAAAAACAAAAAAAGTTGTTTAAATATTCAGAATAAAGATAACCACTGTTTTTTGTGGAGCATAATTGCTGCGCTATATCCGGTACAATATAACCCATGTAGAATAAGTTCGTACCCGCACTATTCAACAGTTTTGAATATACAGGGTATGACATTTCCACCTTCAATGAGTGATATAAAGTTATTTGAGAAATATAATTCCAACATAAGTATTAATATTTATGGTTTAGATAGCAAATGCACCATAACTGGACCTCTATACTTAACGAATACAAAGAGAAAATATCATATTAACTTACTGTACATTGAGCGAAATCACAGAGGACATTACTGTTTAATTAAAAACCTTGCGCGACTAGTTCGACATCAAGTAAGTCGTCACAAGGGTAAAATTCACTTATGTGAATCATGCTTGCAATTTTTTTCTAGCGGTATAAAATACAAAACCCATCATTGTTCTAAAATACTCACAATACTTCCTGAAAAAAATACTATGATACAGTTCAAAAATTATGAACGACAACAAAAAATTCCTTTTATAATTTATGCTGACTTTGAAAGTATGCTATTAAACTATTCTGAACAAAATACTAAGAACAAAAATACACAGAAATTCAAATTACACGTTCCGGCATGTTTTGCTTATTACATATGTTGTTCATACGACTCCAGTTTAAACAAATACGTTACATATAGAGGTCCTGATTGCGTTGAAACTTTTATTAGTTGGCTGGTTAATGATGTAACTTGGATAAATAATATATTATCTGAAGTTAAACCTATGAACCCGTTAACTTATGAACAAAGAATTGATTTCGAAAACGCCACCAAATGTCATATATGTAAACACTTATTATTTGGAGACAAAGTTCGAGATCATGATCACGTTACGTCTGAGTATAGAGGGGCAGCGCATTCCCTTTGTAATTTGAAATACAAAATATGTCCGTTTGTACCTATTGTTTTTCATAACTTAGCAGGTTACGATAGCCATTTGTTTATTAAAGAGTTAGCGAAATATGACGGTAGTATTAAAATAATACCTAAGTCTAAAGAAAAATACACATCTATAACTAAATTTATTAAGCCTAGAAACGCGAGAACATCACGTCCCAGACACATAAAGTTTATTGATTCATATCAGTTTTTAAGTTCAAGTTTAGAAGAATTAAGTAAAAGCTTGGATACTAACGATTTTATCAATCTGTCGCATGTAGTAGGCGATAATCAGACTTTGCAATTATTGAAACACAAAGGTGTTTATCCATATGACTATATGGATTCATGGTCAAAATATGAAGAAAAAAACTTGCCTCCCAAGGAATGCTTTTATAATTCAATGAAATTAGAGCATATAACTGAAGATGATTACAAACATGCGCTTGCTGTATGGCAAGCATTTAATATTAAATCACTGGGGGAATATACTGATTTGTACATAAAAAGTGATGTATTATTATTGTGCGATATTTTTGAACACTTTAGGAATACAAGTTTACAACATTACTCTCTTGACCCAGCATATTATATATCTGCCCCTAGCTTAAGTTGGGATGCCATGCTTTTATGTACAGGTATCCGTCTTGAGTTAATAAGTAATTTAGAAATATACCAAATGTTAGAGAAGGGCATACGTGGTGGTTTGGCACAATGCTCTCTTCGACATGCTACGGCTAACAATAAATACGTTCCACATTTTGATGATTCAAAACTATCTAGCTACTTAGTGTATTTAGACTGTAATAATTTATATGGTTATGCAATGAGAAGAAAAATGCCTGTCTCAGAATTTAATTTTCTAAATCAGGGTAATCTTGAGAAATTTGATGTCATGAAAATTCCTAATGATGGTGATTATGGATACATTTTGGAGGTAGATTTAGAGTATCCAGAATATTTACATGATGTTCATAAAGATTTACCTTTCGCGAGCGAAAAGTTTATTCCTCCAAATGGAAAATCTGTGAAACTAATAGCAAGTTTATATGATAAACACAAATATATTATTCATTTTGTTAATTTAAAAGAATGTTTGCAACATGGTCTTATTTTAAGGAAAATTCATCGTATACTTCAATTTAAACAGGAATCTTTTCTTCAAAAGTATATTGATTTGAATACTGGTCTACGTCAAGCCTCAACGTCAGAATTTGAGAAAGACTTTTTTAAACTTTTGAACAATTCTGTATTTGGCAAAACTATAGAAAATAAACGTAAACAAGTAAACGTCAAATTAATCACAAAATGGAAAGATTCTGGTAATAAAACAAATAAGTGTATTGGTGCGGAAAAAATCCTTTCAAAACCAAATCTGAAAAGTATTTCTATATTTTCAGAAAATTTTGTAGCTGCCCAATTAAATCCTGAGAAGTTAATATTAGACAGACCAATATATATTGGATTTACAGTGCTCGAATATGCTAAACAACATTTATACAATTTTCACTACAGTTACATGAAAAATAAATATGGCGTCAATTTAAAACTCTGTTATACTGATACTGATAGTCTTCTATATTTAATAAATACAGAAGACTTTTACGAAGATTTAAAAAACGATATTTCACATTTTGACACTAGTAACTTCGAAGAAGATAATCCATTTGGAATACCAAAAATAAATGCAAGAATTCCAGGATTATTCAAAGATGAACTTGGCGGATCAATAATTAGTGAATTCGTTGGTTTAAGAGCAAAGCTCTACTGTCTGAAAAGCGTTAAAACAGTCATAAAAAAGCCAAGGGTGTAACCAAACCTATCACGAAGCGTCTTAAAACGTTAGACTACGTTGAAGCATTATATGACCATAAAGTTACTAAACACAAAATGAATATGATAAAATCTATTAAACATTTGTTATATTCACAACAAGTTAATAAAATAGTATTAAATAGTAATGACGATAAAAGACAAATACTTCCTAATCAGATTGAGACACTACCTTGGGGGCATTGTGACACACTGTTTTAGTAATAAGATCTATGATTTGTTATTATTAATAATTATCAATTTCTGATAGATTATTGTAAGTTTATGAATAAGCATTTACAATGTAACACAAAAATTAAAACCATGTAATACATATTTACCTATTTGGAATATTTGTTGTTTTATTCAAAATCCTTCGTCAAAATTACAATTAAACCTTAATAATCTGATAATTGCGCATCATAGTCACTGTGTGCAAGATGACTATTATAAATACTAGAACATATTATTTTTTCTAACAGATACAAACATGAAGTGCGTCAAACAACTAGTATCGTTGGAAGTTAAAAATATAGAGGTGAAGGAAAACAAGCTACATGCAAAGCATAGTGTACTTCTACCGAATAATATAAGATGTATAATATGTGGTCCCTCGAATTGCGGAAAAACTAATGTCATGATTAGCTTGTTAACCCATGAAAACGGTTTAAAGTTTAAAAACGTTTACTTGTATTCCAAGACTAGCTTTCAACCAAAATATATGTTTCTCAAAGAGATTATAGCAAGAGTTCCAGAAGTAAATTTTTTTATATTTAATTGTGATGATGATATTATTCACCCTAACGATGCATTACCAAATTCTATCATTATTTTTGATGATGTAGTTTGTGAAAAGCAAATTAACATACGAAATTATTTCACTATGGGTAGACATAGAGATATAGATTGCTTTTATTTATCTCAAACATATTCGAAAATACCGAAACAGTTACTACGCGACAATGTTAATTTTTTAATAATTTTCAAACAAGATGAAGTTAATATGAAGCATATATACGATGAACATGTTGGTTCTGATATGGAGTGGTCGAAGTTCAAAGATCTGTGTTCTAAAGTTTGGTTGCATCCCTATGATTTTTTGACTATTAATAAAGATTGTGAATTGAGCGGGGGAAGATATAGACAATCATTTGACAAATTTATTTATTTTGAGTAACGGTTATATAAATTAAGAATACCAAAAATGTTATTCATTTGAACACAAGTACTTCCAAGTATACGTTGTATAATGGAGCAAAAGATTACAGATCAATTAATAAAGTCTGCGGACGCTATTAAAAATAAAGTAAAACAGATGAAAGATTACGAGTTTAACACCAATACTCATCTGAGGTATTTCTTCAAACCACTCGCAGACCCACTTAATGCAATAGCAGCTGATAAGAAAATTTCTATGATTAAAAATGAAGATTCTTATGATGACAAAACTAATAATGATATCAGTTCAAACATATTTTTGCACAATAAACCATATGACATGTACAAACATAAACCATCTGATGAATCGAGCTCTTTACTAAAATTCAATGCAGAAGACAAAGGAATATGCGAATCAGAAAAGGGTAATAATGTGTCGTTGAAAAAAGAAGATATCTTTGAAATGTATGATGATGATGATATAAATATACCGTTTGGTGTACGATGGGAGAATAATAAACACATGATCGGAAATACAATCGTTAATTTCTCTACCACTCAAGAGAGTACTGGTAAAGTATATAACATTGATATATCCAATAAACAATATAAAATAACTCCAGGTCTAAAAGAGTTATTGCTCCGCAGAAAGCCTGATTTAAGTTTAGTCAATTTAGACGATAAATTAATTTACAAAGAAATACTAGTCGCAACTAACGCTCATAAAAGGGACTTTGAACCTACAGGTCAAATTAAAGGTGATAAAGGAATAAAATATTCTAAAGTAATCAAACCATTATTTTCTGAGTCTTGTAATCGCTTACAGGAACCAGTTGAAGTTAAATCTAAGCAAAAACTAGGTGCTGGTCTGCCATATCTAAAAAAATACAAGAAAAACACTGAACTAATTTATTGGGATGATCCCAATGAATTAGTAGACAGGCTTAAACTTTTAATTGCATCTAAAACTGCAGGTAATACTAATCTCGACAATGAAATCTTATCAATTATTGAAGAGCTTAAAGAAGCAGGTATAATAAAAGAATAAAAGAACTCATCATATAAAATATTCTTTAGTATGTTATGGAATTTCATAAAAGACAGTTAAAAAATGAGTAAAGTGAAAAGAGACATTGTAAATGAAATTCACAGAAGTGCAAGGGTAAATTTTCCTCGAAGGCAGGTTATACTAAAAGATATTGATGATCTTTGGCAAGCTGATTTAATGGATATGCAAAATGTCTCCAAATTTAACAACTGCTACAAATATATTTTTGTTGTTATCGATGCCTTCTCTAAATACGCTTGGGCTATCCCACTTAAACAAAAAAATAAGCAAGCTGTATCTGAAGCTTTTCATACGTTGTTGAATAGAGAAAAACGTATCCCTAAAAACTTGCAAACAGATCAAGGTAAAGAATTTTACAATAAAAGTTTCAAAAAAATCATAGAAAATAATTCTATCAACCACTATTGCACTTATTCAACAAAAAAGGCTTCAATTGTAGAAAGATTAATAAGAACAATAAAAAATAAACTTTATAAAGAATTTAATTTTAAAGGAAATTATATGTGGTACGATGGAACACTTGCAAATATCATCAATACATATAATCATACAAAACATAGAACAATTGGTTTACCACCGATTGAAGTTAACCAGAGCAATAAAATAAAACTACTACATAGATATGCTAATCAAAATAGAACAAAAATAAAACAGTATAAGTTTGCGGTAGGTGACTTTGTTCGAATAAGTAAACATAAAGGTTGTTTTGAAAAAGGTTACACTCCTAATTGGTCAACTGAAATATTCAAGATCAGTAAAGTTCAAAATACAAATCCTGTTACTTATTTATTACAAGATATAAAACGGCAACCTATTTTGGGGTCATTTTACTTTCCAGAATTACAAAAATCTAAACATCCTGATATTTATCTTGTTGAAAAAGTCTTAAAACGAAAAGGCAGAAAAGTTTTTGTAAAATGGTTGGGGTTACCATCATGTGAAAATAGTTGGATTGATGATACAAATGTTGTATGAGTGGTTTATTAATAAAACATCACTGTCTATGATATTGGTTTCATTCTGATTGCGTACATGAAAGGAAGAGGACTTGTGAATAGTTTAATTAATAATTTACCATTCGAGCTCCATTTACCTGGATATAATTATTGTGGTCCAGGAACCAGATTACATGAAAGATTGGTTCGAGATGATAAAGGTATAAACAAATTAGACGAATATTGCAAAGATCACGATATTGCATATAATGATTACAAAAGTTTGAAAGATCGTCACAAAGCAGATATAATTTTATTGAAAATGGCGAAAGAGCGTGCTGTATCTTCCGATGCAAGTACAGGAGAAAAAGTTGCTGCTGAATTAGTAAACAATATAATGCTAGCAAAAGTAAGTTCTGGGGCTGGACTCAAAAAAAGCTTTAAGAGTCTAGTTTCCCAAACAAAAAAACGCATTAAAAAAATCAAACCACAGTGTAGGAAAAATCTAATAAAATTGGCCTACGCTGCTGCTAGAGAATTGGGTAGTGAATCATCTACTAAACTTCCACGTATCATACCATTGCCTAAGTCTGGCGGTGTACTACCTTTAATACCAATATTTGCTGGTTTGTCTGCTGCTGGAAGTATAGCAAGTGGAATATCCGGAATTGTCAAAACCATCAATGAATATAGAACTGCAAAAAAGCGTTTAGATGAGTTGGTACGACATAATAAGAAAGTTGAAGGAGTAAGTATTGGAAATGGACTACAGCTGAACCGTTACAAGGACGGACTTGGAATATATCTAAAGAAAAAAAACTAAACTACAGGCTACCTAATCGGGCTCTTACTAATATAGACATAATAAATTTTACAAAAAACGTTCCATATTTTCGCGGAGTTTACATGAGAGATACCTTACCGAAGCGCCCGTTTTCGCGAGAGTGCGGAATAATTAATTTAGATAATTCTGCAAATTATGGAACGCATTGGGTAGCCTATATTATTTTAAACAAATATGTTGAATACTTTGATAGTTATGGTAACTTAAAACCACCTATAGAATTCGTTCGCTATGTAGGTTCTGATAATATTAATTACAACTACAATAATTTCCAAAATAATAACTTATTTAATTGTGGTCATCTGTGTATTGAATTTCTTAATACATTCTGGAAAAAGCATGGTATCATAAAAAAACGGTTTAAATTTTAATGTCTTATTCGTAGGACGACATTTTAAAACTATCTGTTCTAAGAGTCGAATGTCAATTCGAAAGTCGAAGACTCGAAATTAGGTTGATGAAAATGATAATTTACAATATAAAATCAAGTTCTAACGCTAATAGCTTTACTCGTTCACGTACCATCAAAAGACGAAGACATAATACACGAGCTATAAAAAAATTAACTGAAGATAATAAATTATTTTTACAAGCCTTGGGATTCAAATTATGAATATTCTTCAGATAAATGATTCACCACAGTTCGATAACTCTTTAGTGAGTTATGAAATTCATACTTACAATCCGTATAGCAACAGTTTTAAAGAAAATGATGAAATACGTATTCCCATACATCAGCAAGATATGTATGTACTACCTTCAGCCAGCTACATTTACGTTGAAGGACGCGTCACAGCGTTTTCAAAAGATGCTACAGGAAAACTAACACGAAAAGTTGTTAATTTTACTAATAATCATATATCGTTTCTGTTTCAAGACATTCGATACGAGATTAACGGTGTTGAGATAGATCGAATAAAAAATGTAGGTATTACTACAACTCTTAAATCGTATGTATCTATGAGCGAGGGCGAAAGTAAGGCTGCTGCTGTTTGGGGTTGGAATTTAAATGGGTATAAAGATAGTGATGGTATTTTTAGTGCTCTTATACCTCTTAATAAAGTTTTGGGATTTGCTGAAGATTATAACAAAATTATAATTAATTGTAAACATGAGCTTATAATAAACAGAAGCAGCTCGAATCTTAACAGTGTTACACTTGATAATAATGACTTCATTGAAATAAATATAGATAGATTGCAATGGCGGGTGCCTCATATAAAAGTTTCAGATCGTGAAAGATTAACTTTACTCAAACATTTGGAAAAAGATCGTCCTATTCAAATAGCTTTTAGAAATTGGGACTTGTACGAATACCCTTTATTACCTAGAACTACAAAACATTCCTGGGTTGTTAAGACTGCTTCACAACTCGAAAAACCAAGGTATGTGGTCTTCGGCTTGCAGACAAATAGAAAAAATATGAAAAGTAGAGACTGTTCAATATTTGACCATTGCAAATTAATTAATGTTACTCTTTTTTTAAATTCTCAATATTATCCATACGAATCGGTTAATGCAAAATTTTCTGAAGATAAGTATTATATATTATACGAAATGTTTACCCAATTTCGTCAGTCTTATTATAACACCCGATCTGAACCGATGCTTGATTTGCATGAATTTAAAGAAAAAGCTCCTTTATTTGTAATTGATTGCTCAAGACAGAACGAAGTCTTGAAATCTGGAGCTGTAGATGTGAGACTGGAAATAGAAAGTTCTGAAGATATACCAGAAAATACATCTGCCTATTGTCTTATCATCAACGATCGTCTGATTGAATATAAACCTCTAAGTAGTATTGTAAGGAAATTGTTATGAACACCATAGTCGATGTGCAAGGGTTTAAGACGGAAAGTAACGAATTTATCGTGAAAGAAATAGCAATAGCATGCGGAAATCAAATTATGGTATTGTTAATCAAACCACCATACCCATTTAACAATCTCACCAGAAAAGAAAGATTACAAGTCAATTGGATACAAAGAAATAGAAAAATTTTCTGGAAAGAGGGTTTTATACCATACTTAAACTTACAGCAATATATTGAACCTTGTCTGAAAGATAAAAACATTTATGTTAAAGGATTTGAAAAAGTGTCGTGGTTAAGAAACATTGTAAAACATGATAGAATATACAATTTAGAAGATAAGAACTGTCCTAGTTTACAAAAATTATTTGATAGTTATAGAATGTCTAGTAATATATTTAGCTGTGTATATCATTCGAATATATGTGCTCTAAAAAATGTTACTTGTTTAAAAAAGTGGGTTGAAAATGAAATTTTTACAGTAGGTAATTTAGAAGATAAGGACTGCTTTGAAAAAAAGTAATTTTTATACCTGTTTATATCATTACAATATAATGAGAATAAAGGATTTTGAGTAAATATTTTATTTTTTTATTTAAAAACAAATACACTAGATACAGAATACCACAGTGAACTGTGCTATAATATTCTAAAGATAGCAGAAAACTTCAATAGGTAAGTCCTGGTCCTTCAGGTAAGACTCATAGCACATCATGATAAATTTACAACACCGGATACAAGAGTTCATTATACTCGCATACATACCAGTAACAAGACTCCTAAAATGTTTCAAAATTATTCCAGCCCACGTTATGAAATATATAATGAATATAAAGTTCGATTATGTTCATTCAGACACTATTGGGCTACAGTAGATTCAAAACGAAGATTGGTGATGGAAATGGCTGATGCTGGTTTTTTTTACTGTGGAAGTGGTTTAAACGATAAAGTTATGTGTTTTTCGTGTGGAGGTAGTATCGAAGATTGGGAGTATTACGATGATCCTTGGATACAACATGCAATATTTTTTCCTGATTGCGTTTATTTAAATTCTGTAAAAGGAACAGATTATGTTGACAAATCAAAACGTCTATTTTATAAAGAAACAAAAATATAAAACTATTCTAAAGTGGAAGAGGATAGACTGATTGTCTGTTGAATTTGCTACTAAAGCTATTAGCAATAGAGCCACAGGTATAAATGACTTACAATGATTATAAACGATTCCTACAAGTGTAGTTAAATGGTCATACACTGAATTAAAATAATTAACATATCAATTTAATAAAGTATATTCGCTAGCAATGCATCAATCAGTGAAATATTCATCTGAAGGCGTTTGTAAAATTATTATTTGGAATGCTAATGGTGAAGTTATATATGTATTTGTTAGTTATATACGTTAACTTTATGTATATATGTCCGTGATATGCAGCCCGCTCATAAAAAATCGAGCTAAGATTCATTAAAACCGCAGATCAGAGTTACAATGCAAGAAGATTTATTCTATCAAAAAATGTATGATGCATTAAGTCAGGATTTCAAGAACTTGTTCTCAAAAGTGGTAATAGAGAGCTAACATTTTCCTGAGTTAACGATATGCAGGACGGTTTTCAAAATTTAAAAGCAGGTTCAGCAAAGTGTTTAGACATCAGCAATGAGGAACATTATGCATGATCGAGTTATACCTGATTCAGAAGACATTCTACCAGATTCTACTGAGGAATGAAATTCCTTTCATTTAAATCAGGTTACAAGACATTTCAATTAAAAATCAGATGAAAAGTGATATAATTTGAATAGATACAAGTAGTGTATAATTGGGGCATTCTGGATCGCGGAGTGAGCAAAGCGAAGTGATCCAGAATCCCCAATTATACACTACTGCTTCTGACTTATGACGTTTTTAATAATGAAGTAGGTAGTTACAAATACAAACACTAGAGTGAACCCCATTTTTTTTCTCGTGTGACAAAATCATCGAATGACTTCTCCCGCTCTGGGTGGAGCGGAAGGGAGTGTCAGACTTCTACTGACTAAAAATCTACCCTGTTCCTTCAGCTGGCCTTAAGTTCCGAAGCCGCGGTATCTCGTTAGAACATTCCGGTAGAGTGGATCCCTGACACAATCAGAGTGGGGTGGGACGAGAGAACAATAGTGTATTAGTCTGAAAGCTTTAGAACTCGTAACTAAAATATAACAGCTGCGCGGGGCCATCTTTATGGTTGAATAATACCTGCTAAATTCGGTCTGAGAATGTGGGACTATTTTAACATAATATAAATAAAGCACGTTAAGCCGTAGATCCCAGCCGTCGTTTGTACAACTTGATAGTCGTTACAAGAAGTCAGAAACCAAATAATCTGACACCAGTCTTCCCAAAGGGAGTTATCCACCTCAGCAGCTGGGTGACTGGATATCGGATTGTGGAGGTTAGAGAGTCAGTCGCTCTACGATCTTTGTGCAGTAGCGGCATCATAGGTGTTAGGTCCAGTCAAAACACCATTGTAAGAGTGTTTGCAGATAACGGGACTCTCCATAGCCTCCTTCTGTGAGAAAGTGATGGTCCAGAAGGAGGCCGCTGAGCGGGATCGTGAGAGGGCCGATCCTGTTCGCAGAAGGAGCCGTCGAGGAGGCAACCGCTTCGACGCCTGAAACGCCGAAACTCTGCCTGCTTTATTTGAGGCAGGTGAGACTCTGGGGTCGCGGGCGTTCAGTATGGGGTCTCTGTCCGCCTATCGAGTGATTGAAAAGACGGTGGCCCAGTGATCACGTGCCACCATGCACAGCAAATTCAGGGGAGACCTCTTTACAGTCTCCCCAGGGATGTGCCGTAACAGGCGTTGCACAGAGGGGGCTCCGGAGTGGTCTTTTTAAAGGTAACGGGGCTTCTATGTGCTGATGGTGATCACCAGGGTGGTTTTTGTGAGGTAAGAATCCCACCCTCCCTGGTCTTCTACCCGAAAGTCCAGGCGCCTTTTGAAGGTTTCCCCCCGAAAACAAAAAAAGATGGGACTCTCCAGTGCTGTGCCACTGAATACGCCTGCACACTACTAATTAGTTATTGTATTATATTTATTTTATGTTTCTTGTGTGTCTTATGTGTTTTGTTGTCTGTTTTGATGAGTGAAGTGTTTTACTATGAGTAATTGTATATTTGTACCTATGGACCAATGTCTGAAATAAAGTTTATATTATTATATTATAGGTAGGTACAGGCCGACAGTGTCAATTACACATTTTTAAAGTTTTTAAAAGTGGTAATTGGTCTGACCAGCTAGAGTAAAGATAAGTAATGCTTTTCACGATGGAGCCCCGGTGCACCTGATAGGTCTGAGGCTTATATTTCAGTTCGACATAATTAGATTTAACAACGGGTCCCAAAAGCACAACCTCTATCTTCAGGGACCCATACAATACTCATTAGTTCTATTAGTTAGTTGTTGTGTCATTTAGTTACAAATACTTCCTACTTACACTCTTCATTTGGTATTCTAACAACGTTAAATTAATTAAGAATATTCTAATGAGATTACGATACCCGCACCTAATTGTTATTGACTCGTAAGGTTATCGTTTCTCCCCATCACAGGCGAGGTAATGCAACGATGTAACGTTAACGTAACGTGTGACTTGAGTCAGCGATGAGATTGTGTCATTAGAATATAATTGATTTATTAGCGGTTGCTTATACACTATAGATACCGTTGATAGGCTCACGTTTGGCCAACATCTCACCTAATGGTAAGTGATGATTTGTGGCCAAAGATGAAGCACGCTTTCCTAGTAGTAGCCTAATCACCCTGGCCTCAAAGACCTCAGATCATAGCTATCAGGAAACACATACTCCGGCAAGGTATACCACTGCTTAGCTGTATGCCTAATATCTGACGTTAATTTGGTTAATAAATACTTACATCCGAGTAATGCCTTGATCACACGTACCTACCGAGCAAACGGGCGAGACAGTGCTCTCGGCCGAGTACTCGGTAGGTATAAACATGGCGCCGAGTGCTCGGCCGCGTACTCGCCCGAACGAAGCGGCGAGATAGTAGCTCGGCTCCCATTCTACTTACTAGGCCGAGTTTTGTTTTATGCCTTGATCACACGTACCGAGCAAACGGGCGAGACAGTAAAATGTTTCTCGGCCGAGACAGTGATATAAGCGAGTAGCTGTTCACACATCATTTGAAATTAGTACAGTCACTTCAGTTCTAATGAGACTACAATTCGGACACGATGGATCGTAAAAAGATTTGAACGAAGCGAAGTGACAACAATCATGTCGGCCGAGTGAGGAGACACGGAGACACTGCAAGTTCAGACCTGCCGAGTGAGCGAGAGAGACAGTGCGGGGAAGCGGGAGGGTGGACACTCGGCCTAGTATGTAGAACGGGAGCCGAGCTACTGTCTCGCCGCTTCGTTCGGCCGAGAGCACTGTCTCGCCCGTTTGCTCGGTACGTGTGATCAATACATAAGAGTCAAGTAAAAGGATGGCCACTAAAGTAATTTATTCCTACTACGATGAAAAATAGCACGTGAAAACAAGAAAACGACTTATTTATCTGCAGCCACACATGTGTTATGATTGAAGAACTAAGATTAAAACAATAGAAAATAGGATTTAAGAATTACACTAGACATTACGGTAAATGAAATGCCTCAAATTATCTATCGCAGAAACATAAAATGAAATAATCCCAGTCGCACCCGTCGATCTTCAAGATTGCGCAAGGTTGGCGTTTGGATGGGTGACCGTCTGAACAAATCGAAATTCCTCCGAGCGTCTTACAGCTGTCATTTGTACATATCTTTGGCAGTTGTTACGGGTTAGTCAGCAGAAGCTAGAAAATCTCACACTAGCCTTGTCAAGGGGTATCGTGTTACCCAGTTACTGGGTTGTGCAGGTCAGATAGGCAGACACGCCATGCTACACTAGTACTCAGCTGCATCCGGTTACAAAAGAAAAAGGTAAAAGGTGTACAGATGATGATGTATTATTTATTTATTTAAACTTTATGTACAATTGTGTTACATGGGCGGACTTAATGCAGCAAGGCATTCTCTACCAGGCAACCTTTGGGTTAAAAAAACACACTGTGGTAGGTGTACGAGAAAATGGAATGAAATAATATATTTAATACTAATAAATATAATACTAATATATAATAATACTAATAAAATACACATATATGCTAAAATAACAAACTAATAGATACGGTGCTTTATAATATTCTTTCTGATTAAGAGAGCTCATAATAATTATGACGAAGACCAAACTAAGAATAACAGCCCCTTAAGTAGTGGTTTTTAATTTTATGCTTAAAAGAAAATTTTGACACAGCCTTCTTGATGTCAAGGGGTAGCAAACTCCAGAGTTTAATAGTAGAAATAGCGTAAGAATTAGATAGAAATCCGGTGTGGTGAGAAGGAATGTGAAGAAGTAATTTTTTGGATGCGCGAAGGTTAAGATCATGAGAACTGCCCAACAATTTAAAATTTTGTTTTAATAAACAGGAGCACAAGGATCGTTCATAATAGTGAAGAGCATACAGAGGGATCTCCTTTGACGGATAGGCAACCATTTATAAAAGCTGAGAACGGAAGGAAGAAATGTGATCATATTTTCAAAGGCCAAAAATGAAACGAATACAGCTGTTGAGAAGTCGATCCAGTTTGTTAAGAAGTTCTTGGGAAAGATCAGAATAGCAAACATCAACATAATCAATGATAGAAAGCACAAGTGATTGGACCAATGTGGTTTTTATGCTACAAGGAAGGAAATACTTGAATCTATAGAGAGATCGCAGTGTGAATGTTACCCTCTGGCTAACCTGTGCAATCTGCTTATTCCAACTTAACCTGTCGTCAATATACAGGCCTAAGTCTTTACGTGCGGCGAGAGAGGGATGACAATATTGTTGAAGTTAAGCAGGAGAAGTTGGCTGGTATCCAATTTTCGCAGAAAATATGAGCTATCGATCAGAATAGCCTGACACTTACTGACATTGACAGTAACCCCAAACCTGCTTGACCAATCACTGATAGCTAGAAGGTCAGCATTCAGCAATGAGATGCAGTTGTCCAGGTTGTCAACGTCAGCTTGCGCGTAGAGCTGTAGGTCATCAGCGTACAAATGGTAAGAGCATTTGAGAATAGTGGATATAGAGTTTATGAAAAGAGAAAATAAAAGTGGAGGGAGTATGCCGCCTTGTGGGACGCCAGTTTTCAGGGAGCACCACTCAGAAAAAAATTGATCAGCATGAACCGCTTGCTGGCGACCACGAAGATTTAAGATAAGATAAGAATAATAATGATAATAATAAGATAATTTACCAGCTGTCAACGTCTCGGCCCAACGACTGTCGGATCAGGTGCGGGTCATCCAGCGTAGCCACAGGTTGGATGACGCAACACTTGATAGCCTGCGCTCAGAGGTACTGAGCAACCATATCATCTCGTCCCCGACACAAGCCGTGGTACAAGCGCCCACTAGTAGCGCAATGACATCGCGGCTCTATAGTCATAATAATGAGCTAGATGATAGGGTTGTCACGGTAAGTAGCCAATGCAACGATTGACTGAGGAGCGCACTGGAGGATGCGCTTCGCGAGTATAGATCGGCTCCGCCCGAACTTAGACCCCGGTTACCACGGTTACCCATGCACAAAAAAAATAGGGCGCTGGTGTGTGCTTCGGACTCGCTGCTTGAGAACATTTTTAAGAGCAGCGAAAACCTCGTTGATACGCACTCAATCCTGTATTGCGGGGCTGTTGCGGCATGTCGCTTAGCTAACGTTAAATTCCCTAATAACGACGAAGCTATTCGACCAAAACCTGCTGTACCAGCCTGGCAGTATAGGATCGAGAGGCGTATCGATGAGGCCAGAACACTCATCGGCAAACTATACTGCTTCAAGGAAGGCAATGCACGCCCACGTGTAATGCGTTTTGTACGGCGGGCTTTCTCGGGGACTGGAATCAGCCCTCGAGAATACACACCCCACATTACGGAGCGCATTGACTTCCTGAAGCAGAACATTTGTGCATGGGCAAGCCGTATCCGACGGTTTAAGCGGCGGGTTGACCGGTACTCACAGAATCGCATGTTCCAGAGCGATGAAAGGGTATACAGAGCTTGGGAGCGACCCAATCAAAATGTGACTGACGAGTGCCGCCCGGATGATACCGCCACGAATTTATTCTGGCGCAACATCTGGTCGGTACCCGTCTGTCATGTTGAGGGTGACTGGATGCGTGAAGTTGAACGCGTGTGTGAAGCTATACCACAAATGGATAAAATAATCATTAACGCTTCTGATGTAGCCAAAGCAGTTCATCCGTTACCAAACTGGAAGTCTCCAGGACCGGATGGACTGCACAACTTCTGGCTCAAGTGGTATAGCAGCTCGCACGCGCTTTTGGCTTCTCAATTCCAGGCATCCTTAGAGACTGGGTCTCTACCAGAGTTTTTAACAACAGGCTGTACCCACCTGCTTCATAAGAGTGGTAGTCCCACGGAACCCAAAAATTATAGACCGATTACCTGTCTGTCTACGGTCTATAAGGTTCTTACGTCCATTCTGAGAGTGAAAATAAATATGCACATTGAGTGCAACTCAATTATGTCCGCTTCTCAAAATGGATGTAGGAAAGGGTCCCGTGGCACTAAGGAGCTACTCCTCATTGACATGGTCATTAGCCAACAGGCTCGTCGATCCCGAAAAGATCTATCGACATGCTGGATAGACTATAAAAAAGCCTTTGATTCTGTTCCTCATACCTGGCTTATCAAGGTGCTAGAGCTTTATAAAACAGACCCAACTCTACGCACCTTCCTTGAGTCATGTATGAGGCAATGGAAGACGGTACTTCGCTATCCAGGATGTCGACCGATACGAGGGAATGATGAGCCTATATGGATCAGACGGGGAATATTTCAGGGTGACAGTTTGAGTCCACTTTGGTTTTGCTTGGCCCTGAATCCTTTAAGTACAATGCTAGAGGAGTCAGGCCTGGGCTATCGGTTGAGAAGAGGAGGTCAAAGTATATCCCACCTCCTTTACATGGATGATTTGAAACTCTTTGCCCCCAACAACTTGCAACTGATGGAACTACTGAAGGTAACTGAAACTTTCAGTAGCGCCATCAAGATGGAATTTGGTGTGGACAAATGTGCAATCATGCATGTAAAACGAGGAGAGATTATGGAATCTGAAGGAGTTCAACTTTCAGATTCCATACACCTTAGATCTCTCTGCTTAACCGAAACTTATAAGTATTTGGGTATGTCGGAAGCTTTGGGCATTAATGTTGCTGACATGAAGCAATCGCTGAGGGAGCGCTTCTTTGGCCGCCTGACAAAGGTATTAAACAGCCTTTTGTCGGGAGGAAATAAGGTGCGCGCTTTCAACGGTTGGGTCATGCCGGTGTTGATGTATTCTTTCGGCATACTCAAATGGACTCAAACCGAACTGGACGCCCTGGATAGGAGGGTCCGTACACTGCTAACCGCAAATCGGATGCATCACCCACGATCATCGGTGATGAGACTGTATATCCCGCGGAAATGTGGAGGTCGAGGCTTTTTAAATGCCAAAACTCTCCACAACCGCGAGATTTGCAGTCTCAGGGAATATTTCCTTAAAGCCGATGTGGGTATGCACCGAGATGTGATTGCAGTGGACAAGGGACTCACCCCGCTGACTATGGCTAAAGAGAACTGGCACAAACCTGTTATACTTACCCCAGATGACCGCAAGGAGGTATGGAAAAGCAAGGAACTTCATGGTCGCTACTATCGGGCTCTTTATGGGTCCGATGTAGATTTGACAGCTTCCGTTGCCTGGCTACGCTTCGGGGATCTCTTCGGAGAAACTGAAGGTTTTGTCTGTGCAATTATGGACGAAGTTATCTTGACGAATAATTACCGGAGACATATTATGAGGGACGGGACGATTGACGTGTGTCGGGCATGCCATCGTCCTGGTGAGTCCATCAGACATATTGTCTCCGGTTGTTCTCGTCTAGCTAACGGCGAGTACTTGCATAGACATAACCAAGTAGCCAGAATTATCCAGCAGCAACTTGCTTTGAAATACAAACTTGTCGATTCTGAGGTACCGTATTACAAGTATGTGCCCGACCCAGTTCTCGAAAATGACCATGTCACGTTGTACTGGGATCGGTCTATCATCACTGATAGGACTATTGTTGCCAATAAGCCTGATATAGTGGTGATAGACCGATTAGTGCGCCGCGCAATGATAATCGATGTTACCATCCCACATGACGAGAATCTCGTGAAAGCTGAGAAAGAGAAACACATTAAGTATCTCGACTTAGCTCATGAGGTTGTTGACATGTGGGATGTGGACTCGGCTGTCATTGTGCCGATTGTCATATCAGTCAATGGGCTGATAGCTAAAAGCTTCGACGACCATCTGTCGAAGCTGGCTTTGCACAGCTGGGTAAAGGGCCTGATACAGAAGGCAGTTCTCCTCGATACAGCTCGTATTGTGAGGAGGTTCCTTTCTCTGGAGACCTAACCACCGGTAGCTTGGACCCCGTTCCCGATACCAGTGGACTGCCATTTTTTATATTTTTAAATGTTTTTTTATTGTCACTTTTTTATAGAAAATATTTAAAAATGTAATTTTTGAGAGGTATATAAAATAAAGGAGAAGATAATTTATAATGATAAGATGAAAACCAATCTTGTGCCAATGAAGATACCCCAATGTGTGACAGAATGGCCAGGAGGATGTCGTGATCAACGGTATTGAAAGCATTGGAGAAATCAATTAAAACTAATACCGTTAATCTCGAATTCTCCAGACCATTCCTTACATCTTCTGTATTATCCATACTAATATTATAAATGCGAAAGTAACTATGTCTGTCTGTGTGTTACGCAATCACGCCTAAACTACAGAACCGATTTTAATGAAATTCGGTACGGACATGCTTTTTAATGCGAAAAAAGCGCTGTAAGGGGTTGAAATAGGGGATGAAAGTTTGTATGGAAATTACTTTTAAAGTTAGAACCTTGAAACTTATTTTTTACACTTTTGATTAAATATTAATAAATACGACATTAAAATTATGTATGAGTTTTATTTTCAAAATAATTAGTCTAAAACATTAAAAATGCTGCTGAAAGTCACTATTCCGCGCGGACGAAGTCGCGGGCACAGCTAGTAATTAATAATTTTATTTAAATAACATGTTTATAGAAAAGTACATATCGTCCAGAACATTAATACATATGGGTGAATTTCAACAAGAGATTTTTATGTGTCATTTCGGTGGGATTTTTTTATTCCTATGCTATCTACATATTTTTAGTGACAAATAAAACTTTAGCCTATTTTATAACATTGTGCGTAAGTGGACATCAAATTTCATCAAAACTTACATAAATATTTAAGGATTAATTTTTAAGAGTCCACTGAAATGAAAAGTGTCTACCGAAATGATAAAACCTACTACCGAAATGATAGACTGTGCACCGGAATGAAATAAATCCACCGAAATGTTACAGCTAAGAACAACCGTGCCGGGCAGCCAGGGTTCCGTACTTTGTTAGGTTTGATTTCCACAAATTTCAGATAAACACTGAGGCAGGACAGTACACAGTTATTTTAATATCATCATTAATATACAGATATTACAGTTAGTATTACATAATTATATCATTGATATTAATGTAATGTGATGTTTATTATGATATGAATGAATTGTTTCTTTACTTTATAACCTTTGGTAGTTTTTCTGATTGTTGTTGTGTGGCGAAAATGTTGGAAAACTTTATCGTAAATGTTGGTACCTAACCATAAATAAATATTTTTATATTTTTTATTAAAAATAGGTTCGCGTTTGACCACCATCTTACCTGATGGTAAGTGATGATGTGGTCGAAGATGGAGCACGCTTACCTAAAAATAACCTATTCACTCTTGACTTAAAGACTCCTAGGTTATAGCTATCGGGAAACACAGACTCCGGCAGGGAATTCCACTCCTTAGCCGTACGCACAATGAAGGTATTCCCAAAACATTTTGTGCGTATGGGTGGGATGTCCACCATGTATCGATGGCGCTTCGCCGTTTGTCTCGTAGTCCGATGATGGAACGGGCTTGGTGGAATTAGACTGTGTAATTCGATCGCACACTCCCCGAAATGTAACCGATAGAAAACCGATAGACTTGCAACTCGTCGTCGATGATATTTTTTATGATCACATTATCGTTGAGCCGAACAAATGTGTATCTAAAGTATATACATGTACTAACTACATACATATATGTATTTCTTATATATCTTAAACACAAATATTACACAACAAATACACCCGAATAATCTAATCTACACTCTAGGTAAAAGTACATTACAAAACTATGACTTTGTATTTGACACAAGGATCTCTAAAACTTTATGGTTTTATCATTTCGGAGATACTTTTCATTCCGGTGAACTGTAATTGGTATAACAGTCCACCGAATCCACTGAAATGATAACACTGAGATGATAAAATAGAGGTTAGTTCTACATTTAACTCCAAAATAAAATTATTATTAAATTATGAACACTACTCAAACAAAACAGTACTTACGGCGAATTTAATACAAAATTTTGCAACAATTTAAGCGAATCTAGCACGAGTTATAACAGCCACCGAAATGAAACTATTTTTGTCCCCATATTACTGAAATGATAAACTTACTTTTTTTGCGGGAAACCGCAAGACGTTGGAACCGATGCGTTCGCGCCGAGAGCTTGAGCCGGACTGATCCGAATTGAGGAAAGGTGAGAAGGGCGTAACAACGCAATATTGACATGGCTATTCTACTAAAACTTACTGTTCTCTGAAATGATAACTTTTTTCAAGACAAAAGTTGACTGCCTGTCAAATCCATGAGAAAAAAGATAAACAAACAAAAACAGTTTTATTTGATCGAATATATTATAATTTAATGATAACAAAATCGATTTAAATCCATATTATGAATGTATTTGCAGGGGAAGGTATTTTATGAGCGGAATTGGGTTCAGGACAGGCCACCGTGATGATAAAATAACACTTTGTATTTTTGTTTTGGGTATATTAGAGGGTAGAAATCAATGATTTTTTTTGCCAAGGTAGAGAAGTACTTACGTTGTTGAGAAAAAATATATAAAATTAAAAATCAGCACATTGCACTACCGTTCTCAGGTTTGCCGTGTATTTTTTTTTGCTTAGGCAATTCAACCATATATATAATAGTTCTTAAGTTGATACTGAAACTTTTTTTTTAATGTGGCGATTGGTATATAATAAGCAAAAGTAATAAGTAAGTAAAGTAAATTTTTAAATTGAGGGTATTCCTCGGTACTTTTTTTGATCTTTATAACGATCGGTCGTTATAAATGGGTTAAAGGGTAAATCTAAGTGCTTGAAAACATTGGTAAAATGGTGATTTATCTTAAGTTCAATAGCGGTCAAATATACTGCTTACTATAATGTAGCGACCTGCCTGTAGGTTTATAAATACACCTGTGTTTCAGGCCATCACTTTACATCGATAATATATAAAAACAATAAATTAATTAATCGCTAATTTAAAAAGAAGATACAATAATTACAGTGACAAATGAATTAGGAACTAATACTAAATTATTTCAGGATTTCTAGTAGTTTTTCCGTGTCTGTATAATTAAGTTTTGTTGTATTTGGCCAACCAGCAGCAATAGACTACTTACAAAATGTACTCGATAGATCGAACGACAATGTTTATATTTAAGATTGTTTTTTTAATGTTTCTCATATTTAAGTGAACTTTGTCTGTTCTTTTAGAGAAATAAATTTCTTTAAACCAGAATATTCCGAAACTATTAAATTACAGTATTAACAACTTTGTGTACATAACAAAAAGCCTACGTACGCAGCCGGATATCCACATGCATTTCACTCAAACAATTTGCAGCGGTCCTAAAATGGTAGGTGAAAAGGATGGCGTGGGGAAACGAAAGCAAACCGAACAGCAGGCGGGAAGTGATCGGTATGTTGCACTCCCCGTCACGCTGTGCAGAAAGAAACCACGCGAGCGCTGCACTCATCAGCTCAGCTGGAAAAGTCGAGAAGGCTTTAATTATGATATGGCAGAGAACTATGAACTGGATTTAATGTTCCTGATATTGGCCTGGAAAAGAGGACGATGCCGTGTGACATTGTTGGATGATCGTAACGAGCCTTTATTTAAAACTAATTTTTTTACTTACGTTCTTTTTTCAAGGATAATTTTTGTTCATAAAAGGTAGGAAGCCTCTGTAAGATATTGGCAAACTGTCATATATCTTTAACCGCTTGCGATTGTAACTGGCTGTGTGGGTGTGTTACTAACGAACACCTTTTTTAAGGTCTTGTGAGATTTTTTTTTAAATATAGTGATTACTGTTATAGATAACGGCCAACTGAGAAATCAAGCCGACTGGGGGCTTTAATTCCTAATCCCTTTGGGATATTACAAAACAATGTACGGGTTGTCTCATTTCTATAGGTATTCAGAAAAGTTCTCGATGACATTTTTTTTAAGGATGGGAATCATCCAATGGCTTCCTCCCAATCTATGCGAAGCGGGAGGGTTTGTCAGACTTTTACTGACTAAAACACATCCGTGTTCCGTCATTTGCCCTTCTTGTTCCGAGGCCGCGGTAACTCTTTCGAACAATTCCGCAACCCCAGCAGTCTATCTATAAGGATAACTTAAAATTAACTAACTTCACACTTAGAAAGCTATTATAATGGATAATTTATTATGAATCATTATGAAATTAAATATGTAGGCCGTAATGTACATTTTAGGGTTTCGTAGCCGGATAGCAACAATAGAACTTTTGTCATTGGTAAGGTGCACCATTTGTGAGTGCTTATACGCTATAAATTATTTAGAAATTCAAGCGGACGAAGTCGCAGGCGAAATGCTAGTTACCTATAAAAAGAGAATACCCAAGTCGGCCAACTTCTAAAAAAACACACAAAAGATCTCCCAAGTTTATTTATTTTCTAACGCACCTGCGCCTGCGCACGTGCCGCTCTTGTATTACAGCTTCCGGTGCGGGCCGGTAGCGGCCGGAAGTGCAACCAGAGACAAGAGAACCCAGCTGATGGTAGCTAACGGTTAATAAGTGTTTGTCTCCGGTGATCGCTAGGTTTATATTATTTCCTTACGACGGGTAAGCAAGTCAGTCAGTGGGTTGTCTTAGCTCTGGTGTCCTACTATGGAGTGTAAGTATCGTGCAGATAATATCACTTATAGACTCATGTGAAATTGTAGAAAATACTTTTAACAGGACATAGTGACCGCCCGTAGACTCAGGTATAGACACAATCTATTATATGCAATAAGTTTGCATTCCTTATGAGAAAAATTGACTCGCCTTGAATCGCTATTGATAGAATTTGTTCTAATTGAGTTATACAAAAAAGATTTTTTGGAGCTTGAACAGACTCAATCTAGGTTCATTCCACAGACTTCTGTCTCAACCATGTAGAGATGATGCGAAGACTCAGTTCGTGTTCTTGGCAAAATGTAAAACGTAGATTAATATAGATGTATTAAACTAAATTTTGAGTATGATGGGGCTGCCGGACGCAGGGCGTAGAAGTCCCCAACAAAATATAGAGAAAAAGCGTGATGCTTGAAAGCATGACAAGCACATGATTTAATTTACTTCAACATAATACGGCCGAGGGTCGAATTTAAAGCTATTTAGGCTCAGCGTCACAGTCGGGCAAGGATCAGGGTAAGTCTCGTCGGCCAGGACGGAATGACGGTCGAATTTCTACTTCTCTTCAAAAAAAATAAATAGCTGTTCGTTTGTCTCACTAAAATTAGAGAACGTATAGCATTGGATTTTTTGGTCTAGAAACGCTTTCGCGGCTCCTTTTGCAGGGTGTATTAACCCTGCAAAAGTTTAATTACAATCTGTTCGAAGAACTATGATTTAAGAACGCATAGGTGCCTACAGGTTAAATATATAAACATTTATTTTTATTTATAACGTAGATATATTATATTATAGACGTACATCTAACAATAAGCGAGTGGGCGGTGAGCTAACTGGACTGAGTCACAGTAACGTGCAGGCATGCTAAATATCTACAGTTTCTATATGAAAGTTATGTGACTAAAGTTAATATTTCACTTTCCTGTTTGGGTGGTAACAGTTTGACTTTTTCAGTGATATGCTCGTCTCGTCGAGCCAGTCCATTGCTCTGGAAAAGCTATCATAAAGCTACAACAACCAAATATCTTATCCCCGAATATGATTTTGAACTAGAAATGGAGTCCTATTTTCTCTTTAGCTTTAAAGCTCTTTAGCAGACATTGGCCACAGGCCGGAAATGACAGAGCGGCAAGCACTGAAGGAATGAGCTAGACTAATATTTCGATAATTGGCCTACTATTGCGTTAGATCACGTAAGATCTAAGGAAGGAAGGAAGGAAAGCCTTTACCGTGCGGTGGGACACCACAGGTTCATAATAATAACAATAGTAACTCTTATCTCTTAACTCTTATCTTATAATTACAAGCGCTACCTTCTGTACGTTCAATTAATTACATTTTTCAGAGCTTCATCACTGTACATTAGTATAATAATAATAGTGTTTATGTTATATGTATTAGTTTATTGATAATAGTAAATAGTAGTTTTATTGTGTAATTATAAAATATGTATTAGTTTATAGTCACTTATTATGTATAGTTTTAAATTGGCCTTCGGTAGCCTGAAACAAATAAATAAAATAAATATTCACCATTGCCTGTAGAACTTAAGTGTATATGTACGCACAACAATTGTCACCTTGTGAAGCGATGCCGACCGTTGTACAAGTATGTTGTTTAAAGCGGTAAGTGCCGAGTGGTTCCTGGTTCACAAATATAAGACATGGGATATTATTGCCATCGCTTATAAGGAGATAATTATCACTTAAACTTATAGCTGTGCCTGTGACTTCGTTCGTTTGAGAGCTTTTTCCCTTGTAAATTCTGATGCCTTTAGGATTCCGGCATAGAAGTAGCCAATATGTTGCCCTATAACGTCTTATATATTCCAGTGAAAGTTCCACTTAAATCGGTTCAGCCATTCCAGAGATTTAGAAATCAGAAGGCATGCAGAGATTTAAAAAGAGTTTGTCTGTGTCTTAGTTTCATGTAAATTACTAATTTACTATAAGCACTTGAGAAAACACAGTTATTTTGAAATAAAAATTATGAAGAAATTGATCTTCAAGTTTGAGCATAACTTACTGAGGATAATCCATGGGCGAGATTTCTCCGAGCCTCAGAAACTGCGTAAAGCCGTTCGTTGAGAAACAGAAAGAGATTGATTTATAATATTAGGTCTATGCATACTAAGTTATTTATTTATTTAAGGATAACCAACAAAACTTACACCAATAAACATGTTACAAGTTACAATATTATTACAAACAATAGTGTAGCCTGCCACGGCATGGCATGGCAATGCGCGTGAAAGTAGAGATAAAATAAAACAAAAAAAAAATACTAACATTGCAATGGTTAGCTAGGTATTACTAATTGCTAAAGTACCAACATAGCATTTCACATGTTATAAGATGAATGAAAAGTTAAATAATTAAAAAATATAACTTGAAATAAGTGGAAAGCTAGAAGCAAAATAAAATTATATTTCGTTTTTCTAAAAATGTCCTATTTAGGACAGACTTGAATTTGTGTAAGGAATAAGACATCAATATCAACACTAGGTGAGGAAGACAAGCGACTATATTGAACCTGCATTCTGTTAATCGTGGAAAAATGACCCAGATTGGTTTTAAAACCCTTAGCGCGAAGTAACTGATATATAGATATACTTACGATATTATAAATTCATACGTCTGTCCGTCAGTCTGTCTGTTACTCACCGATTTGAATAAAATCTGGATGAAAATAGTTGAAAACCCTGGGTAATAAAGGCTACTTTTTTTTCCAAAAATGAAACCCTAAAGGGTTGAAATAAGGAATGAAATTTTGTATGGGATATCTAACCCGCTTTACGAATTTTAATGAATTTTGGCTCGAATACAATTGATAATCCAGGGTTAAACATAGGTGTATACTTATTTTTAAATATCAATCCCCTAAGGGGCTCAAATAGGGGATGAAATAGGGGGTTATTTCCTAAAAAGAGCACCACAGACATGAACCTACATGCTTTTCATATGATTGGACCAATACGAATTGTATGGATTTCAAAAGAGGCGTTGATCTCTGAGTTTGTTTCGGTGTTTCTTCTCAAAGTAGTCAGTTAGGAAACACCGGCCTCATCTAGCTAAACTAAATTTAACACGCATAAAACGTGACGTGTAAAAGTGTTATTTATAACCAATTTACAAAATAAGTACTTCATTTCATTTAATTTCAAAGTTTTATGGAAAAAATAAACCGCTAAATTGATTTTAATGTAAATAGCACGAAGATAGTTGAAAACCCTATACAAAACATACACACATACAGCCATTTTTTTTTTTCAATAATCAATCCCTTATAGGCTGAAATAGGGGATGGTAGTTTGTATGAAAGATCTAAACCTCTTAACCGATTACATTAAATTTTCTTAAATTTTGGAAGGAGATAGATAAAAACCCGGAGTCAAACATAGGCCACTATAAGATGATTTAGAACAGTACGTCAATTGAATCACAAACATGATTTAATTACTTTGCGTTCAAATATTTATTACTAGTACTCACGCGGGGCTTCGCTCCCGTGGATTCTATCACGGTAAAAACACAACTCTCCTTTTTGCAGTCACGTATAAAGTAGCCTATAACCTTCCTCAAGCTTCAAGCTACTTCCATACCAAATTGCATCCAAATCCACCCAGTCCTTTCGAAGATTAGCGCGTTCAAGCAAACAAACAAACAAACTCTTCAGCTTTATAATATTAGTATAGATAGGTTTACATATTGAATTTACGGGAACCCAGTCGCGGGCAACAGCTAGTTTTAATTAAAATTAACATTCTCTGGACTAAGCAGATAATGATTAGGTATAGCTGAAGAATTTCAACTAGCCAGCACTGTCCTGAATAAACAAAATAATTACCCGTTGTCTAATCCCTAATAGTAATATAACGTTCAGTTCCCGCGCATATGTTCGCACTAATCTGCTGGTGAACACATGCATCAGATGTAAACACAGCTGTGATTGGTGCAGCCAGTTGCGCTTGCGCCGGTATGTACTGTCCAGCACTTCCGTGAGAGCGGCTTTCCCTGCGCGTGCGACTCATCTGCTAAATACTACTGAGACCTATCTTGCTACGTTTGTAGTACTAATGAAGGAGATATATGAAGGGGTCATTTTCATTATTTCTAGCTAGTAGGTCAAGATTGTCGTCATTATTATGCAAATCATCATGACAACATACCAACTTTAGTTAAAAATAGAAATTTCACTTTGCCAGTACAAACAGTTCCTGCTTTTTTCTACGAGCTTTCGGAGATCGCGGCGTACACATCCACAATGAAGCCAACGCATATCAGAGCTGTGGGAACAATACAAGTGACATGCCGAATCTCTTATCAACAGAGGTGGGCGTTTAAACGAAAAGCATATAATATAACATATTATTTAAAATAAACGAATAAGCAGACTTGTTTATAAAAGCATTTAAAGTTATCTGTTTATTCCGCTTTTTGTTAAAATTAAAACGCAACCGCGTTTTGATAATTTCTTTTCATAACCACGTAAGTAAGAACGTGCTCAAATGAATTATGTAACAACTGATAGATGGCGCCTGATTCAATTTTAATCGATAGTAAACAATGATTATGCGAAAATCGACCTTAATTCAAAAACTTTAAGGTTTAAAATATTTACATCTTTTGTTTATGTGCTGAATCGCGTTGACTTACTCAAAATTGGTAAACCTAGCAAATTAAATATGCTTTCCGTTGTTCACTTTTAAAAGCGCCAATTTAATTTAAACGGGTTGCTTATCACTTATTTTGCTTTTTACGTTTAGTAGCGTTTCCTCCGCCCGGTGAAAAGCGTCATGTTTTGTGAATTTCCGAAACAATTTGATTAAAAGTTGTGACTCGGAATTGTTTACGTAAACATAAATAGTGTAAAACATTATTTCATGTGGTGAATTGTTTCTTACCAAGGAAATAATTCTGTGAGTTTTGGACTTGTATATAATATAGTTTTTAGGTGTAGTTACTTGTGTTTAATAGGTAATTGTGTTAATAATAGTGTAAATAGTTTATAGTGTAAGTAATTGTGTTAATTTTGACTACTTTTTCTACAAAAACAAATTGGTGAGCTAATTAAACTGTAAATTCGAATAACTACTGTATCAAAATGACGAGTAGAAGTTCGAATAACATAATTTGGAACTTTTTTTTGAGAAATCATGCGACTAAAACAGCTGTGTGTAATTTTTGTAATAAAACTTTATCGTATTCCGATTTTAACATAATATCGGAATGGAGGACCCGGTTGTTGACGAGCAAAGTAGAAAAAATTATGTTTCTGAATGTGAATAAATGACTTGATGGTTTGAGGAAATAATGGAAATTTTGTAAATAATTAAAATGTACATATAATAGATCAATGAACTTTTAAGTACGCCTGAATTTAATAAAATGTAGTTTATTATTTGACAAGTTATTAATAAATACAGATCTTAGAATAATACTAACCTACTTAGTAAAGTTTCATAATTATATAATATTATTCATTCAGTCAGTCCTAAGCCTGCCAAGTACGAAAGAAAATTCATTGATTTCGTTTAAAAACCAATACTTAAACTTAACCAACTAAAAAAGCAAACAACATAATTTCATTATTTTTAATGTAAGAAAGTAAATAAGCGTATTAAGCAGTTTACGTAAGTGACTTTTAATAAAAAATAAACGAATAAGTTCGTTAAAAGTTTTAAGTCGTTTATCACATCTTTACTTATCAATGAGTCGACAACAACAACAGACGACAGGTGCGCGACTTTCACCGCGCGTGCGCCGCCGCCGCGCGCCAGTCGCCTCCCGGAGCCGACGCCGCGCACGCGCACACTATGCGCGCACGACATGGCCGACACCGAGCGAGCCGAGTACGATGCGCGGGTCACCACCGCCACCGTGTCCAGCCTCAAGTCCGAGGACTCCACCGAGCAGCTCATCTGCAAGAGCCCCCAGAAGAAGGTTAACAAAGTGATCAAAGACAAGAGTGTGAGTTCTAAGAGTGTGGAAGCTGGCAGTGATGAGCCGGCCAGGAGGCGCCTGGTGGTGTTCCTGGGGCTGGGCCAGGTGGTGCTCGGCGCCCTGCTGGTGGGAGCCGGCGCGCTGGCCGTGGTGAAGGGGGCCGCGCTGTCCCGGGTGGGCGCAGGCCTGTGGGCAGGCTGCGTCGCCGTGGTGGCCGGCGTGGTCGGCGTGCTCGCCGGCATCAATGACTGCTACGGCCTGAACAGGGGAGCCAACGGGTGAGTGTCAGGCTGAGAGATCCGCCGTAATGATGCACGTCAGTTACCAATAAACTGGGAGAGAGTTCAGAGTTATAAGTTTCTACCAAAGCGATACGTTTGACGCAACAGAGCATGAATTTGCGACTGCGAAACGGCTATTGCAATAAAGACAATGTTATAATGACAAATAAATTAACAATTAACCAAACAACTCATTGCATTGCATGTGTTGCTAAGCTCACCAAACATCTGGAAGCGTTTTGTGAAAAGAGAAACTGTTGTTCATTATACTCTTGTAACTTAGATGTAAATTAAAGAGAAAGTTATCTTTTGCTAAATAAATAAACGACCAGGATTTGGCTACACCGCGAGAAAGACTAGATTAGATGCTAACATTTTACACTTTTACGACTCCAAAATTGATGTCAACAATATATTAATGATCGGTCGATAGAAGATTCTGGTTATCTAGCGCTATAGTTTTTGCATATCAAATATGATTTGGCGCGAGGAACTACTTTTACTGGGGACTGAACTAGTTCATCAGAATCTCGACGAACAATATAAAAAGTTTGTAATAGCCGAAATGTGAATGTGTGTCATGTCGTGAGCTATATCCACATCCAGTAACTTAGCTTTGACAAGAAACAGCTGCAGAGTCCCACGGTTACACGACCATCCGTTCTTTCTGTATTACCGGACGCAACATTACACGATAAAATTTTCAGCGTTCATATAGTCAATAATTCTATTTGAAATTTTACGATTTCACGACTTTTGTCCCTCATACCAATTTTTGTGAGTTCAGCGCCGCATGACTGCTTCTACCTTAGTTTTCATTCTTTTCATCTCACAATGACTCCATTTATATTCATCATTTGTAATCGCAATTTAAACGTTTTTATTCGGAGATAATCGATTGCCACCAAATTACTGACGTAAGAGAGCTTCCTCTCAAGTCAGCGACCAGCGCACGCGCATCATTATTTGATCGGTATCAGTTGCGTGCTTTAACTCATGCCTCATATATATGATTTATTCAACAATTGACCATAAAAGTGTCAACATTTATTACAATAATAAAAGCATTTAATTCAGGTGTCCAAAGATAAAATTGAAAAATAAGGGAGACAGTTAAGATTGAAAATGAACTAAAAATATTAAAAAATCGTTAATTCAACTAATTAAAACACAAAAACATCTAGTAATCATGAAAAGTCGAGATCATAGAATGATTCGTAACTCGCTTAATAAACTCGACCATTCACAATTTCATAAATACAATCAAGAAAATGTTGAGGTGATTTATTTGTTTATTTAAACTTCATAATATTTCACAGCAGCACATAGGTACAAACTTGGTGGACTTGGGTAATGCTAAAGGTATTATCTACCAGCCAACCAAGGCTAGTTAAGAGATGGCGATAACTTAAAGAAAACTTATAACTTAAAACAGAAAAATACAGATATACTTAATAAAAAAATACATACACCACATATATTAAATTTTTCATTATACTAAACAAGTTACTGAAATATAAATAAGAAAATTAATTCTGTTTAGGAATGTAAAACTGCAATTTCCTTTTCAATTCATTGCCACTGCTATACCAGCTCTAAGCGTAATGTACCAAACATTCCATTCTAAAACTAAGATGCCTGAAACAAGGTTGAAGATGTTTCCAAATTAATAGCCAATCTGTATCCAAGAGCGCGGCAAGCAGAGCTCAATGAACGGCCATCCATCAGCTTAGACAGCGGACGCAGGTGACGCAACAGCTGTTACCTTTCATAACAAATAACGACAGTTATTAACGAGTTCAGCAGGCTTTGATCTCATGACCTTTCACTCGGCACTCGACGTACTACACAAATACAAAGAGGCCTAATGTACCTACTTTAGTAAAATAACTACTATTTAGCAGCTACAACGTAGGGGTGAATAGGTTACTTTTAGGAAAACGTGCTTTATTTTCGACCACATCATCGCTTACCATCAGGTGAGATGGTAATCAAACGTGAGCTTATCATCAATTGTAAAAGCAAATTCAAAGGCCGGATTTATAGAGATGCAGCTTTTTTTTGGGAATGCCAGCTATTCTACAGACATAACACAGAAAATACCTAAATGCGAACGATAGAACTCAATAATATATTTTTTGTTGAACCGTGGACTATATCACAATAAAGCATAACCCAAAGAGGGTTTTGCTTCTGAAATCGGTTAAAAGTATCAAGCTACATATTACCAAAAGAAATTTCATCTAAATTGACCCAGTACTTTTTAAAATTAGCGCGTTAACAAACAAACTTTTTCGCTTTTATTATTACAGTTTAAAACAACAACGTTTTTAAGTTTAATAAAAAATATTTGACTACAGTGGAAGGTATTAAACCTGCCTACTAGAATATATAAGATATATAGAATATATAAGATATATAAGATAATAGAAGAATATATAAGATATAAGAATATATAAGATATATAAGATATAGAATATATAAGATAATAGAAGAGTATGGAAAATGACTTAAACAAGAGATATTTTGTGCTGACTCCAAAACTCTACAAAAAAATTGCAGGCTATTGCGAGGCAATGTGTTGTGAGTATAGATACAAACACCCCATAACCTAGACATAAAATACCTACATCATAGTCTTTCAACCTTCCATAAATAAGATAGAATGCATGGTTTGATGTAAGTTTCAGTACATTAAGTTTCCAATCAAAACATTTATATTATTGCGGCTTTTATAGTCGCAATAGAGTAGCTCATATGTCGTTAACACCGTGAAAGCGTCTTTAGCTCGTCTTCCTTCGCAGACCATAAATCCTGAAGTCAGGAAATAGGAAATTAAACGATAGCATTCCGCAAACCTGTTGCTTAGCAACGAGGTTGTTTGATGAAAGTCCAGCGCTTTCTCTCTGTTTCGCAGCATCTTGTGTGTTATGTAGTACGTACTTGTATGATGTAAGCGGCAAAGGTCGTGTACGAAGTGGACTCAGGTTTGGGTGATTGGGCGAGGAAAATTTGAATGAATGAGTATTCAGCACAAAGATAAAATGATATGAAAATTATATATAAATAAATTACGTAAACGTAATGTATTTATATATAATATAAAAATTACTTATAAATAAAATTGAAGTGTCTGTGTGTGATGTGTTTTCTCAAGTGCGTATAGTTATTAACATGACACTTAACACAATACAAGGTTATTAAAAAAATGTCCGTTTGACTTTCTATTAAGTCTGGGCTAAACTCTGGAACGGCTGAACTGATGTCTATGGAATTTTCGCTGAAAGTTAGCGGAGGTTCTATGGCATTATTTTTGGACTTTTTATGGATTCGAGATTTTAGATTTATCGCGTAGGTATGTAATATCGACTCTCCTCGACGCGAGCGAAGTCGCGGGAACACCTAATTCGTCGGATAAGAAATCACAAATACTTGATTATTGACTCGGTACGTTAGTCTGTAACTTTGGATCTTTAATGCCACTTATAAAACATTAGCATCTAAAAAACCATTCACGAATAGGTGGAGAAAACGTTTACAAGGTGATAAAATAATGAGTATAGGAAAGATGGCTTTTTCATTAGGGCAATTTGAAAGTTTTATACTGATATAAGCTCTAATGGTATTAATTATTTAATAATTGTATTATATATATTGTTCTTAATCAATGTTTCTCAATGCTGGTGGTACAGACTTTATGAGAGTGTATTGGTTGTAATCCACAACGCCGGCGGCCCAATGCGGGATCAATCAAATATTTTTATTGTGAATCATAGGTAGTACATGATGCAGGTCTTACATATTAATATAGATCAGATATGTCCCGTCCTTAGGGCATACAATAGTTATAAAATGAATTAAATTACATTAAAACATTATTACTTCAAATTGCTCATTAATAAGAATTATATATATGAAAAATATAAAAATAAAACAAAAAAAAAATATAGGTACATATCAGTGGGTCACTGAACGCATCAAGACCGAGGGGGACTGTATTGGAGCAGTGATTTGTCTAACAGGAAGTCTTTTATAGAGTAGTAGCACTTGTTTACTAACAGATCATGGAGATTCTTTTGGGATGTCGCATGTCATCGGATTTTTCGGTCCTAGAACACGCTGGCTTCCCTTCACGGTTTTGACAGTAGTGGTGATGATGAATATTACACAAAGTAATGTGTCTGCCTCCTTTTCTTTCTGTGTTGGAAAATCATCCAATGAAATCTCCCGCTGTGGGTGGAGCGGAAGGGAGTGTCAGACTTCTACTGACTATAAACCCACCCTGTTCCTTCAGCTGCCCTTAAGTTCAGGGGCCGCGGTATCTCTTTAGAACATTCCCGCAACCCAAAACATTCCCCCAATCCAACGTGTCACCCAAAGTATCAGAATCAGAATATTTATTTGTGAAACATAGGTACCTAACGTAAAGGTCTTGGGTATACATAAATATTTGAGCATTATGTTTTGCCGTGAAGGCGTACAAATACAGTATGGAATGTAATTCCAAATACTTAAATAACTAACAAAAAGAAAAAATTAAATACTTACAAAATATAACAACACACTATTTTAAGCTAAATTAACAAAGAAACAAACTCAACAATAGGAAAACCTAATAAGTCCCAGTTTTCCTTAATTTTTCCTTTAAAAACATTAACATTATATTTTGACATTGAATTTCACATTATAATTAAGTACGATTGATTTGACATTATATTTATTTTTTGACATATTTTAAATTAGTTTAATACCTCTGTTTAACTTTACTTTACACATTAATTTTAATTGCGCTTTTGAATTTTAGTTCCTGCATGTGTTAATTTTATTTAATTATTAATATGTACTGTTCAACACAATGTAATTGTTAACTGAACTGAATAAATGAAATGAAATGATAAAACTGAGGAAACAACAACAATAATCTTTATACATTTCCTCCATTTACTCTTATTTAGATATACATATTAAATGCACATAAAAATAAAAAATACATTATAGTGAAGTGATTGAGATCTCGGTGAGAATGCGTTAGACTGTATCTGCAGCGGAAAGAAATTAAAAAAGCATTAATTCATGAGTGAAACATGCAAGTGTTAGCGGCTACATGTGTTACATAAATCGGTACGAGATACGTTTCGATTAGGTGTTGCGTAGTCTATTCTTTATTTCTAAAACTAGCGACCCGGCCCGGCTTCGCTCGGGTAATAAAGTTTAGGTATATTTGTATATATATGATTTTGCTTAATCAATTTCTCGTCCGGTAATTTGCCACACTCATATATCGGCGATAACTCGTAAGATATTCATTTTATTGATATAGTGTAAAAAGCAATTTTGATCTACATTAAATCCTCAACATATCTGACGTATTTAATTGGATAAGGAATAATACTGTACTGTTAAAAGAAGATTCGTAAATAACCCATCATTTTAATGTAATTTGTAAAAGAAAAAAATGGTTTTTGTGGGTTATTCTTGGGAGATAGACAATGCCATGGCAGATTTTTTGTATATCTATAAAAGAGAAATAATCCCGCTGTACATTGTATTTTTATAACTCAAAAGGTTTTGGCAGCGTTTTCGATTAAAGCTCCCGATAGGCTTAATTCTTTCCGACATGTTGAAGCAATATCGTCGTATTTCATTCAATCTACACAAAACCTTAACTCATTAAGTCATTATACACTAAAACCTTCCTCAGGAATCACTCTATCTATTAAAAAAAACCCGTATCAAAATTCACACACACAGACAGAGACAGACAGAGAAGCAACTTTATACTATGTAGTGATAATAACAACTTCGGATTGATCGTCAAGGGTGACCATTTTAACATATCGAGATCGTGCCAAGTAAAGCTGTTGGCTCCTGCTATTATTCGTTCATCTTTGACAGTCGTTACTGAGACTGGTCTAGGCAAGGGGTATCAACCCCAACATGGTTGGAAAAACACTTAGCAAACGATGAATTATGACAATTAATAAAATAACCTCACTTGATATCGTTGTGCATCTATTATCAGACAAAACCCTACCCAATCTCGAACACGGACATTTCCCACAAAATTCTATATAGATATTCTACGACCAAATCCCTCTTGATATCTATTTAATTTCATATGTGCATACGTTTCCTTGTAAGAAGTGGCCGCATCTAGACGTATGCACGGTGTTCAGCGGAGCGTGGTCTGTTCCGCTGCGCACACGCAGATGCAAGCGCATACGACACCATACACTTGTGTTCTAACACCGTACCTAAAAACTGCATACTGAAAATACTGTATTAAAACGCGTATTTATTTTCTCGTGCCGTGTCAAATCCATCCAATGGTTGTGTGTTAAAGATTGCTTTAAGCGATAAAAGCCTTTGCCCCTTAGCGTTTGAAAGGCCATCAGTGGCCTTTGCATTTTTAGATCGTTTTTATTTTTTTTCTTCTTTTTTTTAGGTTGGGTATAAACTAACCCTAACCTATCTGGGGACCCAACCCAACGCTAACCTAAAAAAAAAAACAAAAAGAAAAAGAAAAAAAAAACGATCTCACGAATCACTGATACACTCATTTAAAACTCCTCCTGTGCACTTTTTAATTCTATAATAATAACTAGTATTTGCGTGTTGCGCGAGGTGCAAGCACCTCGCGTGCTTGTGAAAAAAACTAAAGCATTGCCCCTCTAAATCAAGTATTTGCGTGTTGCGCGAGGTGCAAGCATCTCGCGTGCTTGTGAAAAAAACTAAAGCATTGCCCCTCTAAATCAAGTATTTGCGTGTTGCGCGAGGTGCAAGCACCTAGCGTGCTTGTGAAAAAAAAAGGGGGGGGGGTGGGGGGGGAGATGGGGGGTTTAGTAATTTGCGTGTTGCGCGAGGTGCAAGCACCTAGCGTGCTTGTGAAAAAAAAAAAAAAAAAAAGAGGGGGGGGTGATGGGGGGGGGTTGCACAAGTATTTCGACTAAAGCATTGCCCCTCTAAATGAATCTGAAAAAAAAAATGTTCCAAGTCTCTTAGATTCCGAGATCCGCCTAAAGGGGGGAGAAGGGGGGCGGGGGGGTGGACTTTGAAAAATGGTTTTTACTTTACCGAGCCTCCTCTATACGAATCCGTAAAAAGTAAAAAATACGGGTCTCGTAGTTTCCGAGATACGATAGGGGGGGGGGGAGAAGGGGGGGGAAAAGGGGAGGTTTGGCACTTTTCCCGTAGGTTTGAGAGTTACTTGTTTACGAATCTGTCAAAATATACCCACCTCCCCATCCACCATCTGGGAGAACAATTATGTCAATGAGTGAGTGAGTCAGTCAGTGGTAATTTAGCTTTATATAGTATAACTAGTATTTGCGTGTTGCGCGAGGTGCAAGCACCTCGCGTGCTTGTGAAAAAAAAAAGGGTGGGGTGATGGGGGGGTTTAGTATTTGCGTGTTGCGCGAGGTGCAAGCACCTCGCGTGCTTGTGAAAAAAGAAATTGGTATTTGCGTGTTGCGCGAGGTGCAAGCACCTCGCGAGCTTGTGAAAAAAAAAAAAAAAAAAAAAAGAGGGGGGGGGTGATGGGGGGGGGGGTTGCACAAGTATTTCGACTAAAGCATTGCCCCTCTAAATGAATCTGAAAAAAAAAATGTTCCAAGTCTCTTAGATTCCGAGATCCGCCTAAAGGGGGGGAGAAGGGGGGCGGGGGGGGGGACTTTGAAAAATGGTTTTTACTTTACTGAGTCTCCTCTATACGAATCCGTAAAAAACAAAAAATACGGGTCTCGTAGTTTCCGAGATACGATAGGGAGGGGGGAGAAGGGGGGTGAAAAGGGGAGGTTTGGCACTTTTCCCGTAGGTTTGAGAGTTACTTGTTTACGAATCTGTCAAAATATACCCACCTCCCCATCCACCATCTGGGAGAACAATTATGTCAATGAGTGAGTCAGTCAGTCAGTGAGTGGTAATTTAGCTTTATATAGTATAACTAGTATTTGCGTGTTGCGCGAGGTGCAAGCACCTCGCGAGCTTGTGAAAAAAAAAAAAAAAAAGGGGGGGGGGATTGGGGGGGGGGTTGCACAATTATTTCGACTAAAGCATTGCCCCTCTAAATGAATCTGAAAAAAAAAATGTTCCAAGTCTCTTAGATTCCGAGATCCGCCTAAAGGGGGGGAGAAGGGGGGCGGGGGGACGACTTTGAAAAATGGTTTTTACTTTACCGAGCCTCCTCTATACGAATCCGTAAAAAGAAAAAAACACGGGTCTCGTAGTTTCCGAGATACGATAGGGGGGGGGGGAGAAGGGGGGGAAAAGGGGAGGTTTGGCACTTTTCCCGTAGGTTTGAGAGTTACTTGTTTACGAATCTGTCAAAATATACCCACCTCCCCATCCACCATCTGGGAGAACAATTATGTCAGTGAGTGAGTCAGTCAGTCAGTGAGTGGTAATTTAGCTTTATATAATAGAATAAGGTTTATGACTCCTCAATACTCACTCAAACGTTTTTACTATCTAGTCAAGATTGTAAATCCGTAATTTTGTAATAAATAAATAATATTATAGTTTAGCATTGTAATTTTGGTCTTACACAACAGTAGCTATGAAGCAATTAGACACTAAAGTCTTAGAGCTATTTATCACAAAATAAAAATAGACCTTGTTTCTACTACCACAATAAAAAAAAAATGATAATTTAAATTACATTTTATGTTTGTATACGACATATTTAACATTTTTTAAATATGTGTATAAATTAATTGCTTAATTTGTTTGATCAGCGCCTCTATGGCATATGCCTCTACTAAACCGTTCTATATTTCTCGTACCTTTTGCATCCAATGAGGACCACATCAAAGCTTGTACCTAAATGTCGTTCGATCTTTTATATCGTCCCCTTTTTTCCTATTTCTTACAGCTTATATTATGAGCTTGATTCCTACCCTTGTATCGTTTTATTAATCTCAAGTGCAACCTGTCTTTTTATTTCGTTATCTCTGACAAATATACCTATTGTTCGTTTGATACAAGTCACTACCATTCTCAAGTACCGTCGTAGGCTAGTTTACTTCCAAAATGAAAATCATCAGCTAACTAAACTGATTTGCACAATCAACTCTGAATCGCCCTCCTATCTCAGAAGACACTGTGTGTGTTGTTGGAACACGGCGCGAGCAATGATGCGTCTCCGGTACTGAGGGTCCCGTTGCGCGGGCGCCGCTTCCTCGTCGCTGTGTGTTCATCCGAGCCGTTCAGTCACGTGTCTGGTACTGTTAGCACCTCTATTGTGTCCCTGTAGCTGGGAACTGCTTCTGGATGCTGTGAGATATGCTCATTCGTTTGAATTTGTTACTTTTTGTTCGTGTTTCCTTATTGGTAGTGACTCTTTATGAAGATGTTACTGTTTAAAAATATTGCTTAGTGGGAAAGTGTAGTATAGTAATACCATTATGACAATTCACTTTATGAGATCAGCATGATTTATTGAGAACTAGCTCAGCCCGTGATTACGCTCCCGTGAAGCTTTTTACCATCGAAATAAAAAGTATTAGCCTTTGTTCTTCTCCAAGATCTAGCCTATCTCTGTACCAGATTTCATCAAAGTCGGTTTAGTGGTTTAGACATCAAAGTGTAACAGACAGACAGAGTTACATTCGCATTTATAACATAGGCATTTGATTTGAGCATTTTCATATTGACGACATCTTCAACGTTGACTCTGCCCATATATGCGTCGTTCACAAAAACTGCGTTTGCGCAAGCAGGCGTGTCGTGAGATTCACACACTTGCGCGAAATTATTTAGCGTACTCCTAATATTAATTAAGATGTCGTGTGTCTGTGTACTCACAGTCTGCTAACAAATGTCGAAATCTTGTCATTTCAACATGCAGTTATCTCGGTAACAAGTAAACTGTAGCGAGTCTGTTCTGTCACTGTCCGATACGGTTATGTTAACTGCGTCAAGTTGTCGCGGAAAATAAGCTGTTTGGCTTGAATTTGGACAAGTCACTGTCTAGCTTAGGGACATATCTAGATCGATAGCAGATTCAATATGCTTTGAGTATTTGCATGTCGGGTCTGGTTTTATCTGTTTGTGTGCAGTCACTGGCAACAACTAATCTCTGTGTCAAAATTATTCTAAGCACTAGATATGTGTTAACGGGCTGTGAAATCTTTAAAAGTCAATCAAATTAAACCATCTATTTTTGTTCCTTGTTGTCTCTTCACCAACCATGGTTGAAAATGCCAATGTTATAATTAAATCCGCTTTTGTAAAAAATTGTGTTGCATTAAGTTTAAATCTATAGTAATATTATAACGGGGAAAATTTTGGTTCTTCGAAAGTTCTGGGTGGATATGGATGAAATTTGGTATGGCAGTAGATTGAAGCTTGAGTAAGCTTATGTAATAGGTTACCTTTTAACTGACTGCAAAGAAGCAGGGTTTAAATTTTTATCGTAATAAAGTCCACGTGAGTGCGAGTAAACTATAAAAATGATTAAGAAACAATTGATATATCAACGATTAATTGATTACAAAGTTTCGAACATTTATTTAGTTTTAATAGTGCCAATTTTGAGAGCCCTGACACCCATAACACAAGTTTAATCTTAGCTTGGGTGTCAGTGATCTATAACTCAGTGTAAAGCTACAATTTATGAGATGAAATATTTTGTTATTAGTGAGTAATGACTAACCACATGTAAATTGCAAACTGGAAATAAAGATTATTATTATTTCAGCTACGTGTAGCAGGATAATTTCGAGTTTCATAATCCATCTTGTAAATTTTTACGGTATCACTAACTCCCTTTTACGTAAATTCTTACACAACTGATTCAACTTTAATCATCCCCTTATTCTTACTTTTAGATAACTCGTTGATGACTTACTTAGCCCGCTAACATTATGAAAATTGTGTTTTGACGAGTGAGGAAAGCCGTTATCTTATATTCCCACGTAATACTGAAGCCGACGACATGCGACTCGCCGTCACATCACTCACAACAAGAAAGGAAACAACTTATTATCGTGTTCATACGATGACATGTTGTCAACTCTTGCGCACTGAAGTAATGACCTGTACGTACAGGGACTTAGTAGGCAAAATATAAAAAATTGGCCAAGTGCGAGTCAAACTTGCCCATGAAGGGTTCCCTAGTAACTACGCGAAATAACTTTGTTTTTCATAGTGTTTGTATGAAATACAAAGTTATATTTGCGGTTTTAGAAAATGTGCTATATCTCAGAAACCACTGACTCTATCTCGTTGAAACTAATTTTCTTTGAAAGTTTACAATAAGATCTACAGCATTTATTTTGTTTAGATTTTTCACTCTATTATTAAAGAAGTTAGAGCAAGGGCCCCACGCCCATTTTACCACTTTGGAAGAGTCTATCTCTTAAACGATAGATTTTAGGAAAAAATGATTTTAGAGTATGTCATTTTCAAAAATCTATCTATAAACACCAAACACGTATAGGTTTGATGAAAAATATATTTTCAGTTTCAGTTCTATGGGGCCCCCCTTAATTTTAGATTTCTTTTTAATTTTTGTTTAAGAATCGGTAAGCGATTTATAGAATACATCTACCTACCAAGTTTCACATGTGTAGTCCTAATAGTTTAGGAACAAAATGGCTGTGACATACGGACGGATGGACAGACAGACAAACAGACAGACATGACGAAACTATAAGGGTTCCGTTTTTGCCATTCGGCTACGGAAAAAAATTATTAGCACTCACCAATAATATAGGTACTATACGACCAAAGAAAAAAGAAATTGAATTGGATCATTAGTACCAGAAATGGCCACAAACAAACTTATAAACAAAACTTCTTTAAGTATAATATTAATATAGATCAGGCTATTTAAATTCATTGACAAATTATAAGCATAAAATATACTTTATCTATTCAAATTAAATTAGCCAGCGGAACAAATTAGGTATAATATGATAATACTAATAGTATTTTTTGTATTTTTTTTTAGTATTGTTTGTATTTTTTTTGTTATTTTTTTTAAAACACATATTTCGAAGTTTCCCACCTTTGTCGTGCGATAAGGGGTAGGGTTGCCATACGACCGGAATTTTCCGGACATGTCCGGTAATATAGGTCTTTGTCTGGAATGCGGAGGGAATCCTAAACCGTCCGGAATTTCTACAATTGAATGAAAAAGTGAAACATAAAAAATATATAATATTTTTATTTCATATTAAGGAAAGTGAGGAATTTTCATCAGATGTCCGGAATTTACTCCGGATTTTCGATTTTTTGATCTGGCAACCCTAGTTGGGGGACACACATAATATACTTAAAGGGCCTTCTTACTTATTAAATGAAATGAAAAGATTTTTTTTTTGCATAAAACAAAAAAAAACTTTTTTTTAAATTACTGATGGGCCGACTCTTGACCTCGATCTCGCCTGATGGTAAGCGATAGATGAGGTCTAAGATGGGACGAGCGAGCCCAGAAGATGCCTATTCTATCTCTTCTATTCTATTCTATCTATTAAGAGAATTCCACAGCTTCGCTGTGCGCACAATAAATGTGGAGGAGAAACGACAAGACGGTATGTCAACCAAGTGAGGGTGGTACCCAGCCGTGCGTCTAGTAGACCGGTAGTGAAAGGGAGTTAATGTTGTTGTTTATGCATAAATATTTAAAGTTTCCAATTAACTTATACACTACGAGGTCGTTGACCCCTGCTCAGTTTTATCAAGTTTCTTGAAATGATAAGTAAGGAAAACTTTTCATCTATTTTGTTATCATTAGTAGTCAGTTCACGTCATATTTGAGGAATTTCAGGCAGTAAAAGCTATATAGCTGAATATTGAGGTAGGTGCTACTGCATGGGTAGATGCAGTATATGCTAACGAGGACCTTTCTCAATAACACCCGCCCCATACGCCCTCAGAGAAATTTATTCAATATTTAATTTACATTCACCTGCTAACAAGAAGCAAAACAAGATAGACTGTAAAATCTGTATTCCTGAATTCTGTTTCCGAGAATTACTGAAAGTTATTATGTTTAGTGTGGCTGGCTTCAGTAGGTATTAGGTTTTGTTGACATTATTCATAACATAAATAAATAATATTTAGGTTTAAATCATTTATTCTCAAAAAAGACATAACAAGCCGCTTACATGAGAACATAAAATAAAATGTAAATTTGAAAACAGTTCACCGTAACGGGCCCGACCATAAAGTTTTAGTGTGTATAAAGTAGAGCCACTCGATCAACAATTTCATCCGCAACTGCATTATGAGGATTTATTGTATGAATATTTTTTTAAATATTATTTTGCAGCTGCGATTTAAAACCGTTGAACGAGCTTACATTTTTTATGTTAGAAGGTAAATTATTAAATAGTTGTGCTCCTTCATAAGTTATGCTCCTTTTGACATAATTTGTGCGAGTCCTTGGTAATACAAGTAAACTAGGTCGACGCATGCTACGTTTGGATACTTCAGACATCTTGGTGAATGATACGTTTGTATGAATAGTTTTATCTAATATTTTCTTAATTAAAACACAAATACTGTACATGTATAGTAGCCTAATATTCATTCATTTAGTTTTCTCAAAAATTTTAGAAGTTCGTGTTAAGTATGGATAACGAAACAGTATTTTTATTATTTTATTTTGTATCCTTTGCAGTTCTTGTAACTTTGTTTTATTTGAATTTCCCCAAATTTCGATGAGGTAAGTCAAGTGTGATTTAACAAGTGAATTGTAAATAGTAAAACAAAGCTTTTTTGGTATACAGTGACTAATATTATAAAGAGAACCAATAAATGACGATAGTTTATCTTTAACATAGTCTATTTGATGATACCATTTTAGATAGCTATCCATTCTAAGACCGAGATACTTTTCTGATTCTTTTTTCTCTAGTGGGGTGTTGTCAACTAATAATGGGTCATGAAACGGGATATTTTTATTTTAAGCCTTAAATATAATGTAGCAAGTTTTAGAAATATTTATTTTTTATCTTATTTTACATCGCATTCATAACGTAATTGAGCCAGCCACAGTAAATTACAGAAATATTTTTGTACGGGCTGTCTCGTTTCTTCTCTTACAAATCTAAAATACCAATGTAGAGACCGATTCAGGATGCTATTTTTTTGGTCTATATGCCAGACAGGTGAACTTGAATAAATCCTTGCCTTCTTACTAGTCGGGGTGTCAGCTGCTGGAGTAACTCTTACAATGAAGACAGGCCCTTCCTTACTCCTTACATTTACGTAAAAATAGTCTCATCTGGTTCTTAGAGCGCTGAGCCCTGTAACGTCTATAATTTTTTTATCTGATTTCACTTCACCTGTCAAATCTTCCTGCTATACTTCGTATTTGACAAGAGACAACATAACACGATCTACATGAAACTGGATAGGATGCCTCGAGACAGGTATGTGGCGCGTCATGTGCTTTCACTCACCAGTTGCATCACCCGAGCGAATCTGTGTCATAACTTCATCGCATCACGGTCCATTTTCAAGTGACAATCGCGGGAGAAAATAATGAACTTGTAAAGTGCCGAAACGGAGATAGTGGAGGCTGGCGATCCCTGATCGATGCTGAGCGATCCAAATAATTATACTTGCTTATTATTGGCTCATCGATCACAGACGCTGGAATGGAGCTTCCATATAGCTTACTTGATTTGGGATTTCTATTTTATCAGTTACCAGTTTATTTATGAGGTGAGATGTGATGGTGAGATGCTGTAGGTTGGGGCTGAGTGTTAGTTTAAAGTAAAGCTGTGGATTACGATGTATCGCATCTATAGACAGCCGCCTATATATCGGTCATAGGAATTATATGTATATTTCATAGTCAAAGCTCCAGAGCCTTGAACACCGACGGCGAGTTGCAAGTCTATCGGTTTTCTATCGGTTACATTTCGGGGAGTGTGCGATGGAATTACACAATCTAATTCCGCCAAGCCCATTCCATCATCGAACTACGAGACAAACGGCGAAGCGCCATCGTTACATGGTGGACATCCCACCCATACGCACAAAACGTTTTGGGAATACCTTCATTGTGCGTACGGCTAAGGAGTGGAATTCCCTGCCGGAGTCTGTGTTTCCCGATAGCTATAACCTAGGAGTCTTTAGTTCCAGAGTGAATAGGTTACTTTTAGGTAAGCGTGCTCCATCTTCGATCACATCATCACTTACCATCAGGTGAGATAGTGGTCAAACGCGAACCTATTTTCAATAAAAAAAAAAATAAAAAAATTTTTAATCAGTTCTAACTTTTTTGCTCTAACTCCAAAAATAGTACTTTTTGTGTTCAGACACTTTGATTATCTAGCTAAGCCATGTACCTTTATTTGCGCCAACAATTTCTTGTCTAATAATTCCACTTCAATATTGGCGAAAGACAATCGAGGCCAGTCTATTGCCATCAATCTCGGAGATGTACAACTATTAATTAACAGCTGGGCGATAGAGAAAGTACCCGCGGCTCGGTATCATTTAATTAGGATAGCGATGAGCGGCGAGTGGTCGGCGCGCCCTCGGGGCAAGAGGGGGTATGAAGTATGCCGACAAAAGAAACTCATAAACAGCTATAAAAGGTACTTAATTGCAATCAGTAAGCTCATTTGTAGGAGTGACCATTTCTGCTCATTATAACCAATCTTGACTCTGTCTGAAGCAAGTCATATTCATCTTAGGCTGCTGACACCATATCAAATCAATTAAACAAACGTGCTAGGTTACATCTGCATGAGTTATTGATTCTTGTATTGGTACCTAGTGCATTTTTACAAACGCCCAGACGCGGAACTACTATTTGTAGGCCATACAAATATGTGTTATGTTGTTGTATGCTGTGTGGGAATCGACCTAGCGACCAGTAGCGCAACAGGCAATCTTTTAGCCACTGCGTCAACCATGTCGTCTTAATAACACTCGACGTGCAATCATTAATTGAGACTTGTTATATAAGAGACTATCAAAGGTAAAAAAGTCCTTTCCAGGAACGGGAGGTTAGTTAACGAGTTATCTTAAACGCTATTAAAATAGCAAGTTTTCACTAAACGTTTCATTGGCATTTATTGGTGAGTTAAATATAATTGAATAGGTGGACTGCAGACGTACAAACTTTCGCTGTTCAATTACTGAGAGGTCACGGATGTCGGGCGGGAGTCACGACTACAAATGCGACAGTAATATTCGTTCATGTGCGGTTCAGTTGAACCTGAGCGGGATTGTTTTTTTCTGGGGCACGGAGTACCCCATATTTAATTATTTATTCTTTTATTTCAGGCTACTGAAGCCCATAAAAATATTCATAAACTAATACATATTTATATAATTAGATACACACTAAATCTACTACTATTATGAACAAACTATTAATACTTATAACATAAACACCATTCGACTGTTTCACACGAATAGTATGTGTACCTACATATTAGGTACTAGCAGCCGAGCGGAGCTTCCCTCCCGTGGACTTCAACACGACAAAAGAAACCCTCATTCTTTAAAAAAAAGGTAGCTTATAATCTAATTTATTAAAGCTTCAAGCTACTTTCATGCCAAATTTCATCAATATTTACCCAGTACTTTCGACGATTTTCCCGTTTAAACAAGCAAAGTTTTTCGCTTTATATCTGTATGGTTGTTAAGATACCCCATCCACGGATTGACCTCGACAAGCGTCGGCAATCTTGAAAATCTATATTAGCGTGTTATTATTTAGTAACGTGATTGAGTCACTATGTATATCACTAAGTAATTTCACAGACACAACACAACCTAACTTATACTAAATCTATTCTAATTTCGCTTTATCTAAATATTTTTTTCTGATCAACCCGGTCAATGCTTTCAACATTGCGCGTTTATTCAATTTACTTACTTCTTTTTATTTCCTTCCTTCCTCGCGTCGTATTTCAATCTCCGATAAATTGTGCCACATAGCTTCTGCTGGCGTCACAAGGTCATTCTTTTTACAGATTTTATTTATTTATTCATTTTATTGTACAGAGATTACGACAAGAGGAGACGTAGGTAGTTCAAACTAATCATGTTCTGTTTTTCTTGCATATTACAATTTCTACACTTTTTTTGTGATGTTAGGCTCGCATTTGCTGCTATCTCATCTGATGGTAAGCGACGATGTGGTCGAAGATGAAACACGCTTTATACCTAGAAGTAATCTATTCACTCTTGACTTAAAGACTCCTAAGTTATAGCTAGGAAGTAAAATTTGTTTGTAAGTTTGTACGTAGTGGATAATCTTCAACCAATTAAAAAAAATACCATTGGTCGGGTGGTACAAAAGAAGTCGCGGGCGAAGTGCTAGTTCCGTTTTCAAATGATTAGAATAAAACAATATAATTATACGCTATGGGAGAGAATAAACTTATTTGCTTAAAAGGGGACTCCTAGCATTAGTTGTTAAGATTTACTTGTTAAATTAATAACCCATTTTTCTTATCATCAGAATGCTTGACTAACTTGTGTTGTTTGTCGCAGGAGTCCACTGCTGACTGCGTTCCTGGCACTGTCGCTGCTGTGCCTGGCGTGTGGCAACAGTGCCGCAGTGCTGGCCGCCACGGGCCTGCAGCGAGACTCTTTGAGGCAGCCCACCACACACGCCAGCTTCGAAGTAAGTACCAAAACATTCCATAAGTCTTTTGGCGCTATCTATTTCATATGATTCAATAGGTTTACCTACGGGAAAAACAGTATGAATCCCTGACCTGCGTTTATTTATTTGTTTAAAAAAAAACAATATTTCAGAAAGTAAGTATGTTATTTATTTATTTTATGGAGGACTTACAGCTAATAAAAACACAAAAAGAGGAATACATAGTCGCCAGAGAGCCAATAACAAGTCCTCACGTTTAAATTTGAATTGAAAAAGCACTGCCGCATCACGTATATTTTGCATTAAGGGAAGCAAATATTTACATATAATTGATCTATAGGTACAACTACGGCGTACATTAAAATTCGAATTCAAATTCTGTTGTGCGTTGCTTACTATGAATGACACTTGGTTCTTTTCGGGAGAGAATCATCAAATGACTCTTCTCCGCTTTGGGTGGAGGGGGAGAGAGTGTCAGACTTCTACTGAATAAAAATCCAACCTGTTATTTTAGTCGTTCCAGGGCCCGTGGTAGCTCGTTTAAACATTTCCGGAACCCTGGCAGACAATGGTCGTATCGGGCTTCGTCTTTAGTGCTGACTTCTCTTTCGATTTGGGTATTACACGACCTCATATATTAACTATTCACTCGTTTACGGTCGAGAATATTCCCCTTGTAATTCTTTTGAATCAATCAGAAAACTGCTTCATTAAAACGATAACTTACAAGTCTATTAGACAGAAGACTTGTAACACTGACTAGTAAGACACAGGGCATCCTAGTTGTAATACATTTGTACGTCTTTCCCGACTTGTGTAACATGAGCTACATATTAAGAAAATTGAAATGTAATTTGTTCAATAAAGATATATATTTTTTTTTAAATTGAAAATATCTTCGTGTTTGACCACTATCTCACCTGATGGTAAGTGATGATGTGGTCGAAGATGGAGCACGCTTACCTAAAAGTAACCTATTCACTCTTGACTTAAAGACCTAGGTTGTAGCTGTCGGGAAACACAGACTCCGGCAGGGAATTCCACTCCTTAGCCGTACGCACAATGAAGGTATTCCCAAAACGTTTTGTGCGTATGGGTGGGATGTGCACCATGGAACGGGCTTGGTGGAATTAGATTGTGTAATTCTATCGCACACTCCCCGAAATGTAACCGATAGAAAACCGATAGACTTGCAACTCGTCGTCGGTGTTCAAGGCTCTGGAGCTTTGACTCGACCAGTGCATCGTTGCCAATGAGTCTCTTGGCCATTATTGGTCATTATTAGAAATGTGAAACTCGCATTTGAAGAACACCGCAACAACCAGTTAACACATTCCACTTTGCTTGTTAAACTGAACCTTAATCAAGATCTGTTGTGTCCGACGCAAGAATAGTTTCACTATTAACTGAAGCAGATTACATATTTTCCAGTCGGCGTCCTGCAATAATTGATTCAATTAAACGTTATCAGTATTAGCATACAATCTGGCATCACATCGGCCGCCAGCTATTTATTGGCCGGTGGTTAGGCAAGCTCCTGGCGGCTGCTGCTACACTTGCTTGCATAAATATCTAGCTATCAGCCGCGCTTATTTGTACTCTGAGATGTTTGCATAAACAGGCAAATACAAAAGGTCCGCTTAAATCCACCTGGTAACTTTGTCTAATGTTAAAAAAGAATGTCTTTGAAATAAAAGCTTTTGATTTAAACAAACCCCACAATAAAAATTCGCTGCCCGTACCTCCGTCTGTGCGCCTCGGAAACCTCCCGGAAAACCGATCACTTCCATCACCCCTTTATCGTAGAACTAAATTTAGCGCACGCAAAAAAATCTTTTCATTTTGTTTCTTATTTGTTAAACATGAAGCACGCGGTATTTTCCGTTAATTCGGTATTTTTTCTGAGCTTACCAAACATGAATCATGATATCTGATGATATCTGTTCGCTTACTAAGTGTTCATTTAATTGTTTATGGTTCGCTAACCATAAACAATTAAATGAACACATCTATCATCTAGCCACTGCAACATACATCTTTGCTTAAAGATAATTGACAATATACTAAAAGGATCATACAGCTAGAAGCATAATCCGTCGTCATTGTCATTACCATCATGCAATCGGTATAGTTACATAGAAAACAGATATAATTATTTATGATGGTAAAAAACCGGTCAAGTGCGAGTCGGACTCGCGCACGAAGGATTCCGTACCATTTTCTATAAAAACGGCAAAAAGTCATGTCTGTTGTATGGGAGCCCCCCTTAAATATTTATTTTATTTTGTTTTTAGTAAGTATTTGTTTTTATACAACAGAAATACATAATTTTTGAAAATTTCAACTGTGTAACTATCGCGTATATCGTGTCTATATCTTGAGATACAGCCTGGTGACAGACAGACGGATGGACAGACAGCGAAGTCCCATAATAATAGGGTCCCATTTTTACCCTTTGGGTACTGAACTCTAAAAATTACGTTCAGATATGGTTCAGATTTCTGTGAGAATAGCACTTCTGCAGTATTCTTCAACCCGACTACCTCGCAATTTGTGAAGTAAGATAGATATTTTAATAGGATTACATGCCACTCTATCACAGTTGATTATATTCTTGACAAACATTAGGTAAGCTTACGGTACTGGTCATTCAATTGCTGAGGGACTGTACTCAAATTCCAATAGCCTTTACAATAAAAATCATGTATTTTTCTTATACTGAGTGGTGTGGTACATCTCTGGCTATGCCTTCGGGAAAGGCTGTTGTAATATTGAAATATTGTTATGTATGTCCTACTGTGTAAGGTAACTAACAAGTTTTAAAGCTTCCCTGTAATAAAATATGTGAAGAAGACTTAACTATGCCTAAGTTCTGGCACATTGCACACGTGTATTCAACATAGCTCACGTATTGCCTAACACTACACTTACTGTTAGCTAATTCTGAGAACCTCTGGTTAAACGAATTACTCAAGTTTTAGTGCTTGTGCTAAGTATTTCCTTACTTTCATGACTGACGCACAGTTAGGTAAATACCTACTCAAAGTCTGCTGTTTGTATAGGACTCGCGTTTTCATTAGTGAGGGAATATTCCTTCTCTTTGGAAGGCAATTAAGGGTCGTAGAGGGTTCCTCGGTTCTGCTATCGAAAATGGCTCGCCGTCCTCGTGGTTTGTAGAGTGTACATTAAATGCAGTTTGTTACAAACAAACATGGAAGCTGATTGAATATTCTTAGGAGTGTTTACCTGACGGCGTTTCATGCGAATTGTTAAGTTTTCTATGAAATTAATTATTAAAGCGAGTTCAATGAGATTTCATAGGCATTTGAAAGAGTTAAGAAAGAAGTATGTATTAATAATTTTAAAATTTCTTTCTCTGTCTCTCGGAAATCTTTTCCAAAAAATATCTCAACGTATTTTGCGAATGCGTGTTAAGTTAAGCATTCATTTTTAAAATTAAATGAAATAGCAATAAGAATAAAACGCTTTTGATTTTACATTTCAAATTGACAGACAACACACAACTTCAAATGCTGAATTGACAACGTGTAATTTAAAGGGTATATACATACCGAGTGCACGGCTTCTTTGGATGATAACAAACGATATGGCAAGGGTTTTCTAATCCTATGTCTACTGTGTGGAGCATATTTGAAATTTCAATACATTGATACCAGAGGCCGAATTTTTCAAAATAAGAAGAACGAAGAGAATTGTCGTTTTATTGGCAAGTGACGTGGAAAGTGATGACCCTCATAGTGCTGTGACACGTTTGTTATTACTGGTATTCAAGAAACATATGATACCGATAATTTGGGGTCAATTCTGTGAATCACTTATTTTGAGCTGAAACTTTGCATAGAGACTCCATACCAGATGTTCTCTTCAGTCCTTTTGGATAGATATGGGGTTTCCGTTACACGATGTATAAGATTGCGTTTTTGACCAAAACATACTTTAAACCGACATCGAGTATTAGGTAAAAATTTCAAACTCACCCTTATAGGGGTTACAAAAGGGTTATTGCACATTTATTTTCGGCGAGAGGATATCTAGTCAGGAAAATGGCTTAATAACATTAAATAACCCGAAACATTGGTATGATCATTAAATCCGCAACAAAGGATTTTAACTCTTAATTTTTTTTTACAAAGAAAACTAACGTTGATGTTAGAATTCACATGACTAGCAATCTAGTTAACCTCTCTAACTAAACCAGAATATGCTTGTGTCTGGAGTGGGTTCACGGCAATAGGGTGGGGTGGGGTTCAAACCTGCGACTAAACTACCAAACTTCGGCCAAATCATATCGAAAAGGCTCGTTGACGCTTCCCGCGACCCAAGGGCTGGCTATTTCTTCGGTCAACAGCTAAGCATTGCCATACAACGAGGCAATGCCGCCAGTATCTTGGGTACGTTGCCAGCCGACAGCATTGAGGCACAGATTACTAATAAGTTACTAACGTAAGTTGAGGATCAATATTTTGATGCTTTATTCTAGTTTGTATTTTAAGTTTTTTAGTACATAATTGTGTATATTTGCTATATAATAAGTAGATTATTGCTGTTGGTTGGCCAAATACAATTTTAATCCAATCAACAAGTCAAATACATAAAAGAGTTTCATCGTTCACTTGTTTACTCCGTGCGAGGATGTTGGAAGGTCACTGCGTGACATGTGGATTAATGAATAGAAGCTGCCAGAGCACTCGGAGTCTGCGAGTACATGCGACAGATTGTGCTGGAGCCCTGCGCAGTACAGCCTTGATCCACATCGCACACGTGATGTCTATGTTCTAGTTAGAGATAAATAAACGATTGTGTAATGAGGACGCCTAATTAAAGATGTGCGCTGTGATTTAAATGACGTTTTTAAATAAATGGCAGAATCGTCCGATTAGATGAGCTCGTGATTAAATAATAACAGCTACAAGGGTTGATCTCTAAGGTTAAGCAATGCTTGCTGAGGTCGGGTTTTGGATGGCTGACTATGTTAACATATCGAGACTCCTGCGTACTTCGGAATGCACGTTAAGCGGTCGGTACCGACTATTTGTCGTTATGAGTATTCGGAAGCCAGAAAATCATACACCAGTCTTAGCAAGGTGTATGTTGTTAGCCAGCTACTTGGTGTGGTGGTCAGATGGCCAGTTCCTCAAGTAAACACTAGCACTCAGCTATATCCAGTTTGCCTGGAACCCGACATAGTGGGGAAAGGTTACGGAGATGATGATTGTGGGACTAAATATGACAGTTACAGGACCATTTTTAGGGTTCCGTAGCCGAATGGCAAAAAACGGAACCCTTATAGTTTCGATATGTCTGTCCGTCTGTCTGTGTGTCTGTCTGTCCGTCCGTCCGTATGTCACAGCCATTCTATTCCGAAACTATTAAGACTATACATGTGAAACTTGGTAGGTATTCTATAAAACGCTTTCCGACTTTAAGAAAAAAATTAAAAAAATATTTAAAATAAAGCGGGGCTCCCCATACATGGAACTAAACCTGATATTTTTTTTTTCATGAAATCTATGCGTGTGTGGTATTTATAGACAGGTCTTTAAAAATGACATTGAGGTTTCTAAAACCACTTTTTCACAAAGTAAATCGTTTAAAATATATACGCTTCCAAAGTGATAAAATGTGTCGTCGTCGTCCCACCCCCTCCCCCCTCTAACTTCTATAATAACGGAGCGAAAAATCTAAAAAAATATATGTCTATAGATCTTAATATATACTTTCAACTAGTGTTGCCCAAACGAGAGTCTCGCAAGAGTCTTGCAATAACGGTAGTTGAGATCTCAGAACAATGTAACAGAGTCTGTTATATTGTTCTGAGATCTCAACTACCGTTTAATAAATAGCAATAGGATAATCGCTAATTGCAAGACTCTTGCGAGACTCTCGTTTGGGCAACACTACTTTCAACCAAAATTGGTTTGAACGTGATCGGGTCAGCAGTTTTTGTAATAAAGTATATTTTCTAAAACCGCAAATATAAGAAAAACTAAGTTATTTGGCGTAGTTGTAAAAAATATGAATAAGCTAATTTTAAGAAATTTGTAATGTGTAACAATTTTTTATTATTCTTATTTTACACGCCGAATCCCGCCTATAAATTAAGTTAGGCGGGTATTTGGGATCATCGGTCGTTTCAGAGTGGGACTCTGACCGCCCACTAAGTGACCCCGAGGAAGATGGTGGCACAGCGGTTACTTGCTACCGTAAGGGAAATGTCCATTTGATAAAGAAGTTTTGGCCAAGTGACGCCCACGAAAGAAACAAATTGCAGGCATAAGGGTTGACATCATAGATAAAGAAACAAACACTAATTTTACATAGAACTCGGTTAGACTTTTATAAATCTTAATATAAAAATTCAATTTTAACAAAAACATACTTATATATTTTAGTAGCTACGCAATATAAGTTGTTGAGTATGTAACTTGTATGTTTTTACAATTAACTTACTTGTTGTGGTGCAATCCATTGCTGATATATAGACCGAACTTCCACATTGCTCAAGGTAAATCTCTTAAGTCTTCGTGTATCCACGCCACAATCGACACAGAGATGACTCCGTGGTAAACTGGTAAGTTTGTGTGAATCAAGTTTCATAATCGTGTCAAGTCTTTCGTGAAAAACAGGTACATTCTGCATTGGCAGGCCGGTGTCGTCGTGGAAGGCGGTTACAGAACCCAATGTAAAGCCAAGGTCATCATCGGGAACGATTACAGGGTCCATAATCGTAATCAAAGTCGTCAGAATATCAAATAGAAAAACGCAGTAGAAAAAAATCACGGTTCACAAAGAAACAGAACTAAACAAAATGTTAAATGTCAGTCAGTTTTCAATTACGATTTTCTTGACGTAGGGATGACGCTAAGAACTTAATTTATCGAAAAATCTATATTTTTGAGAAACTAGAAACATGGAATCGGTTAAATGGTTCGTATTTAAATGCTCGATAATGGACAAACCTTTTTTCTCTAAATAATATAATAAAAGCGAAACAACTACATAATAAAAATAGATTTTTCATAAATCGATTTTTGGAAACCGGTTTTAGTGTATCGATTTTTTTTCAATAAACGTTACCATCCCTACTCTAATATGATTGACCAGCGACCAGAAGCGTAAATAAGGCAATAAACGATTGAGTTTCTTGATTAAATCGGCTTCTGATTCCGGAGTTTTCATTACCAATAAATAATAGCAATATTTTAGTTACTAAATGGGTATTTTTTGTATTTATCACATTGATGGGCAAAACATGGCCAAGAATAGACGTTTCCCTTTATTGTCTGTCCAGGAAGGTGAATAGTCTGTCCAGACATTGCATAGAGAGCCCCTTTCCGAAGCAATTTCAAGCCCAAAAAACCAGTGAAAAATAAACGAGATGATTGCCACATTCACAAATTTTCATTTAGTAGGCTGGTAAATCCAATATGGACCCGGTGGAAAAAATAACTTGTTATTTTAACGATAAAACTAACTAAAAGATATTGGCATTGTTTAAATATTGACATGAGTTCACGTGATACAATTACACGCTAATATCACAAATCACTGTCACTCACCCATAATTTCAATTAATATAATTCAATATAAGTTTAACAATTTAATGGGGTGTAAACAAGCGGATGTGTACCAATCCCCGGTCAAGGCTGAGATTACCCGGTGATGCACACTGGCCGCCATTACGCGGATTACGCGTAATGACACGGCACACGAATGTTACGTCAATTATCTGTGGCCCGATCATTAGGTGCTCGATGTTATGGTTGTATAGCACGCGTGATACGAAGAATAGAAAACAGACTTATGCCGTGTTTTTAAGTATTTTGCTTGAAGTTACTTTAGTAGCGACTTTCCAACCGAAAATAATAATAAATGATCAGCAGTACCACACAGTATATGTTATGTATATCGTTTGAGATTTATATTGCGACGTTTCAAGTGTACATTAAATGTTAATTTATGTATTTGTCTTGTGGCTTCAAAGTTTGCAGGCTCCGATTCTTACAGGATAAAAGTTCCTATGACACTCAGTGTATTTCTCCATCTGTGATAAAAAAAGTAATTTTATATTCGTAATTATATAGAGATAATAAGTAATTTTATAGAGTTCTATAATCATAATAAAAATCTTTATTTCAAACTATATATATAAAATACCAAAACAAATACTAATATATATAGCTACTTAAATCAATCATTTAATTTCATCCATTTATAGATTGTGATCAAATTACTTAATTATTTTTCCAGTTGACCTTTTTAGGGTTCCGTAGTCAACAAGAAACCCTTATAGTTTCGCCATGTCCGTCTGCCTGTCTGTCTGTCCGCGGTTTAGCTCAAACACTATTGGTACTAGAAAGTTGTAATTTGGCACGAGTATGACGATGTTAATGACGTCGAAAAAGTGGTAAAATAAAATTTTGAAAATAACAATTATTTAGGGTACCTCCCCTACATGTAAAGTGGGATGATAATTTTTTTTCGTCCTTCCCATAGTGTGGGATATCGTTGGATAGGTCTTTCAAAAATATTAGAATATTAGGGGTTTGCGAAGACCGTTTTTTGATTAAGTAAACCGTTCGTGACTTATCAAGCTTTAAAGTACCAATTTTCGTTAGAGTCAAGTGTCCCCCTCCCCTCTACCAACTAAACGGTTGTAGTTAGAAATTCAAATGTCACGGCAGTAGTACCTATATATAACGAAGTTTAAAGGAAAACTATCACACATAAGTGGGCTTTACAAGTTTACAAGTAATAGTCGACCAATTGTATTTGACTCGAAAATTTCGAACAAATCCATTGAAATGTCGATAGATGGCGCTAAGCGTCAGTTGTATCGCGCTAGTTTCATATTTAAATAAGTTTTTTTTTTTAACTTTTTAACAAACAAAAACCGATTAATATGTTTTTATTTATTTATTATTTTGCTATATAATATCTAACACAAAGCTCCCCCAGCAAACTACTTCCTCAATTTTATTTTTTGTGACGATTGAGTAGTGTAGCTCTGTGTCCTGGATTTAAATTCAAAACACCGGCTATGACAAATTTTATACAAATCTCTAAAAAAAATTAAAACTTTCCGTGCAAAATTGTCGGATCAGGTGAGGATTTGTATAGGAAGTCAAATTAGTTAGGTAGTCATGTTTGGCTTTTAGTTAGAGCATGGTACGAAACGACCAGTCAGTGAATACGACACGCACTTGGCTGTTATAAAAACTACGGAACCCTACACTGCGCGTAGCCCGACACGCACTTGACCGGTTTTTTTTATGTTTAGTTTAGTAATAGTTTGGATTTTAGTATCTACTAGCAAAGAGGCAAAGCATAATTGTTCTTTACACCCACAGAGTAGTATCTGTCGGTAAATCTCAGTCAATGTTCTCGTAAGATAAGTGCAGTAGAGTTCAATGCACTGTTATAGCTTCATTAATATTATGACTGACTACACAACACGTAACGGTGAACAGAAAATAAAGTAAAACAAGTATTTATTTAAATAACACAGTAGGATCCGCCTTATTACGTAGCGTAGATACATTTCTGCGCTGACATGATGACAAGTTCTAAAGACATCGTTTACTAACTTCAGTCTGTGACTTCGTTCGCGTGGGAAGTTTTTTCCGCAAGAATTCCGGCATAAAAAGTAGCCTATGTGTTATTCCAGGATGTCAACTATCTACTTACCAAAATTCGTTCAAATCCGTTCAATAGTTTTTGCGTGAAGAAGTGACAAACATCCGTACATCCATCGTCACAAGCTTTTGTATTTATAATATTAGTACACAGTACTCAATTTTTTTTTATTAACCTATGTTGTGTAGGCTTCTTTGTTCCTTCCAAACTTATGTCTTTAGAAATATTCGGCCATGTTTGCCCCGCCAATATGATGAGATCATCACCTCACCTGCGCCATGGTTGACCTCGATGGTGATTACCTCCTTCAGACGTCCTTTAAAGTCTAATTCTATGAAAGTCGGGAATAATAAGAGACGCCATTGAGAATGGCGATATGGTTGGGACAGTGGTAGTGGGATTGGCTGCTGCGCTGAGTGTCGTGGGTTAGATTCCTGCACTGGAACAAATGTTTGACGTACAAATAGTGGTATCGAGTCTGTTTGTTTGTAAAACGCAGTCCACCACCACCTCGAGACTGATAAACCTGCTCTGTTGTTTCTTTCGGAGACGCAGATCAGATGTCCGTCAGACGTGTCGTATCTTTTATACCCAGGGTTTACCTTGGAGCACAACTTTAAACCACGTGCGGGTGTATGTATGTACGCCCGCGACGACATCTGCTATCGGCGTCTCCGGAATCTTGAGGACTCCAGGTTCTCTACGCTTTGGGCTCTGGTGGACACGGGCATAGACAAAATTATTTATGCCTGTGTCTACCGCTCGCACAGCGGAGATCAGGAGACAACCAGGCTCACACAGTACATCAGTGAGGCGGCAGATGCGGCCCAACAGCGGTACCCTTCAGCTCAGCTCGTGTTGCTGGGGGACTTTAATGCCCATCACCAGGAGTGGCTATTCCCATACCAGTGCACGGACCATGCTGGGCGAGAAATGCACAATCTTGCACTTGCATTAAATCTCACTCAGCTGGTCCAGGGAGCAACGAGGGTGCCGGATGTTGAGTCGCACACAGCCAATTGCTTGGACCTTCTGCTGACTACAGATCCAGACCGCTATTCGGTAACAATATCCTCACCGTTAGGTAGTTCCGACCACTGTCTGGTGAAGTCTGTATCCGTCTACTCTCCGCCCGATCTCAGCCTTAAAGGCACTCGGCGGGTTTGGCGATACAAGTCAGCGGATTGGGATGGCATGCGATCTTTCTTTGCATGTTATCCTTGGCAGCCTACTTGCTTTTCTTCAAATGATCCATCGTCGTGCGCAGACGCCGTGACAGATGTTTTGCGACAGGGGATGGAGTACTACATTCCGTTCTCTGACCTAACAATGTCCGGCAAAGCTCGACCTTGGTTTGGCGCCGAATGTGATCGCGCTGAAGCTCTTAAACACGCGGCGTACCTAGCATGGGTCGATGCTCGAAACTGCAAAGCAAATGACGTGGATCAGAAGAAGAGAGCCTTCAACAGGGCTGCCAAGTCCAGCAAGAAGGTTTTGCGGAGGTCTCGGTTTGACCACGTTAGCCGAATTGGGAACAAACTCGCTTCATACCCTGCTGGAAGCAAAGCGTTTTGGTCCCTGGCAAAGTCGGTTGAATCGAACTTCTGTCGCCCCTCACTACCACCACTGCTCAAACCTGACGGGTCTCTGGCTCACTCCGCTGAGGAAAAAGCAAACTTGTTTGCCGCTCTCTTCGCGGAGTCTTCACGTCTGGATAGTAGTGGCGCTCACCCTCCTGATGCTCCTATTGGATGCGAGACGTGTATGTCGGACATTCGCATCCATCAGAAGGACGTCCGTAGAGTGCTGCGTAATCTAGACGTGAACAAAGCTAGTGGCCCCGACGGGATACCAGCAATTGTTCTTAGAACTTGTGCGCCTGAATTGTCTCCAATCTTGACACGCCTGTTTCGCCTTTCGCTAGAGACTGGAAAGGTGCCGAAAGCATGGAAGCTGGCTAACGTACAGCCTGTACCCAAAAAGGGCAGTCGTGCTGACCCTGCCAACTACAGGCCTATTTCAGTCACGTCCATACTCTGTAAGAGTATGGAGCGTGTACTTAATAGTAAGCTCCTGGCATACCTAGAAGCCAACGACATCCTCAGTGACCGGCAATACGGCTTTCGCAAAAACCGGTCAACTGGGGATCTTCTAGCGTATGCCATTCATATCTGGAGTGAGGCCATTGAGAGGCAAGGGGAAGCACTTGCTGTTTCCCTTGACATCTCCAAGGCTTTTGACAGGGTCTGGCACGATAGCCTTATTGCTAAGCTTCCTTCTTTCGGGTTACCCACCCAACTTTGCGTTTGGATTGAAGACTTCCTGAGGGATCGGTCCATTCGAGTGGTCATTGATGGCTGCTCGTCTGGCCAATTGGCAATTAATGCCGGGGTCCCTCAGGGGTCTGTTCTCTCAGCAACTTTATTCTTGCTGCACATTAACGATCTGCTAATGCCCGGTACCTTTGGGTATGCAGACGACAGCACAGTTTCTGAGAGATATGTGTCCAGCGCGCGAGCTGGTGGGTCACAGATCCGGTCTCTCCGTGAGGACATGGTCGGGCGCTTGAACTTGACCTTGAAGGCTGTCTCCGAATGGGGCGATGCCAACCTGGTCAATTTTAATGCAGCTAAGACCCAGGCGTGTCTCTTCTCCGCAAAAAGGAGCCAATTTGAACCGGCTCCTACTTTCCGAGGTGTAACTGTGCCGATAACTGACCATATCGAGCTTCTGGGGGTAACATTAACTTCTACCCTCAATTTTGGCCCGTTTATCGAGGCTAAGGCTCAACTAGCATCAAAAAAGTTGGGAATCCTAGCAAAGGTGAGACGGTACTTCACACCCGAACAGTTGCTCAATCTCTATCAAGCCCAGGTTCGGTCGTGTATGGAGTACTGCTCTCATCTTTGGGATGGATCTGCTAAATACCAACTGGACGCGCTTGAGTCTATCGAGAAGCGGGCCAAAAGACTCATTGGCAACGATGCACTGGTCGAATCAAAGCTCCAGAGCCTTGAACATCGACGACGAGTTGCAAGTCTATCGGTTTTCTATCGGTTACATTTCGGGGAGTGTGCGATGGAATTACACAATTTAATTCCAACAAGCCCGTTCCATCATCGGACTACGAGACAAACGGCGAAGCGCCATCGTTACATGGTGGACATCCCACCCATACGCACCAAACGTTTTGGGAATACCTTCATTGTGCGTACGGCTAAGGAGTGGAATTCCCTGCCGGAGTCTGTGTTTCCCGATAGCTATAACCTAGGAGTCTTTAAGTCAAGAGTGAATAGGTTACTTTTAGGTAAGCGTGCTCCATCTTCGACCACATCATCACTTACCATCAGGTGAGATGGTGGTCAAACGCGAACCTATTCTAAATAAAAAAAAAAAAAAAAAAAAAAATGCATTCACGATACAGGAGAAAAACCTGGTGAAGACAGCGGGTTCTTTTATTTATTGTTGATAGTCTCGATTTTGACCACCATAAATAGTAAGCGATGATATTATTCTTGTTGTTTTTGATGTTTTTCTATTCGACGAACAACAACATGATATCACTGACTCATCTGAAAAATCTTAATCATCGTAGTCTCTATCTAATTACCGTTAACAAAAAATGATTAAATAAAAATGTCAGAGTTGGAAAACTACTGTAGGTACTAGTTTTTCAGGAGCCAGTTTTGCTTAATATCCATGTTTACAATACAAAGCAATAGCGTTTACCATGTGTACTTATTGTTTTGAGTTTCCGATATTTCGGCACTGTTGCAAGCGCCATGATCACGGATGAACTGAAGTAATTGCGGGTGGACGTTTATGAGCATAAGAATCGGTCTACCCTCTTTCTCGTTCGTACTGCTAGTTACCATGTTAGCTTAAAAATTTATAAAGAAATAGTGATTAACTTTAATGTAGTGGCAAGCATTAGATACACTTTTCTCCCAGGTGTATCCAAATAACGGGAACAGAAAATCTATGGAGCTGCTAATCTCGTCGCACGCGTATTAAAGTCAAACAAAATTAATAACAGAATTGTTTTCAAAGGAACACTTTTCCACGCTTGTACGTGTACGAAGTGTTGAACAAAAGATCATAGTATCCCAAGTTACAGTTACGTATACTAATTGAAGGAATGTAACTGTACAGAACAAGCTCAGAAGCATAAAAAGTTTCTGAATTAATTTCGTAATTTGCAACTGTTTATTGATAATCTTTTGTGACTTTAATATTACAAATTTTCAACAACAACCTCTAGACTAATAGAATAAGAGGAATGATTACATGTTTTGTTTGTTTGTACAGAATTAACTTAAAAACTGCTAAACCAATTGAAATTGTTCTTTCACCAGCTACATTATCAACAAGTAACATTAGGCTATATTTAAAAAAATACACCCGAGCAAAGCCGCAGGCAGAAGCTAGATTATTATACATTCCAAATTAACAAGTCAATCTGTATGGAAGATTAAAACCACATTATATACACAGGCCTTTAACATAATTATTGAGAGAGGCACAGAAAGGCATGTTTAACATTGAACGGTAGGAGCATAGAAACACATATCACGTCAATTTATCAATCAAACAGATACTCATTAATTTTACTTCTTCTAAGTAACGAAATATTAATGAGCGATGTTTTAATAAGAGATTCTTTCAGACAGATATTAAATACAACTCAGCATATGTTGATGGCTTAACTATGCTGTTAAATTAAGTGATGGACCGTTTTTAGTTCGTAATGATAGCGGCCGGTGGGTCGGTGGAGGTGAACTGGTGTTAGATGTAGTGTGAGGCGAGATAGGGAGGCTGTACAACTGTTTTATATATTGACTAGCTGTTGCCCGTGACTTTGTTCGCGTCGGAGATTCCGTGGGAAATTCTAAAAATACTTTCTTAGTGCTCCCCTACACACCCCAAAGAATATACATGTGAAGTTTCAGCTTCTTGCGCCCAGTAGTTTCAGCCGTGCGTTGTCTGTCAGTCAGTCAGTAATGGAAGCGTTTTATATATATATTGATAGTCTATGGTTTCCACCGTGTTAGGAGATAAAAGTAAACTGTACTCAAAAACACCGTTTTAACGATCTTACTTATCACGAATCAACTAAAAGTTGGTGTGAGTAAAGGGCTGTTAAAAAGTAATAAATCAAAATAGTAATTGACACGTTAGTTTACATTTCACTTTCGTTCCAGAGACTAGCCGTTAAACAATAAAATGTATGTGGAGATATTTTTTAATGATAAATGATCTTTATTTTGCAAATTGGTTATTAAATAACACTTTTACACGTCATTTTTTTTTCGTAAATATTAACTAGATGAGGCCTGTGTTTCCTAACTGACTATCCTGGGAAGAAACACCGAAACAAACTCAGGGGTCCGTCTCTTTTAAAGTCCATACAATCTATACTGGTTTAATTATATGGGAACCTTGTAGGTTTTAGTCTGAGGCGATCTTTTGAAGAAAGATGCTCACAGATTTGAGTGGGCCTGTCCATACAGTGCAAGCATTTGTCAAATGACGTATAGCTCAACTTAGAATAAGGAGCTTAAGGATTTGACGAACAATACCAAGGTAAGGACGTTTGGGTAGGCCGCAAAAGCACTCAAACTGCCAGACAATCATGTTTAACTGGAATAAAATAACCTACATAGTTCACATATTCACAATCGTTTATGAATTTGTAATACGTTTGAATGTAGTTACGCGTACAGTCGCGTAACGCAGTGCGCGCACGGCCTTACATGGACTTTAAAAAAGACCTCTGAGTTTGTTTCGGTGTTTCTTTCTTCTCAGAGTAGTCAGTTATAATGAAATAATCCAAGAGTATATCGATAAAAATTATTTAACTGAAATTACGCCTAGTTCTGCAAATCAGATTGTAAGTTATTACATACCGCATCACCCTGTTATCAGGAATGATAAACAAACAACAGGTCTCATCTAGCTAAACTAAACTTAACACACAAAAAACATGACGTGTAAAAGTGTTATTTATAACCAATTTACAAAATAAATATTTCATTTCATTTCATTATAATAACATTTATTACTCTTTAATACTCAACACATTTTGTTATTATCAAGTTAATAAATTGTAAACCCATAATTGGCTATAAGATTGGTTACTTTTTTTTAATTTTATGGTATTGAGTCCAGGAAATGAGACTGATGCTTAGTCTTAGTCAGACCTTAGACGAATGTCTGCTGTGTATTGATTGAAAGAGTATATTCTTTTATACATATATATAACAATAGCACATGATAATATGCTTATTTTATTGCTAGAATTTTATCATCTTTGTGACTACGCATCACTGAGACGAAAGACGTACGTTTTGGGAAAATTTTCATTGTACATGCATACAGCTATAGAATCGAATTTCCTGCTGCACTCTGTCTTTTCTTTTATTCATTGGGAGTCTTTAAGTTAAGAGTGAATAGGTTACTTCTAAGTTAACGTGCTTCATCTATGACCACACTATCGCTTCCCATCAGGTCAGATGAAGGCAAATAAAAGCCTTACCTTTAAAAAAAGGTAAGGGTTACGTGTAACTATTTCGTTTAAAAATGACTCATGACCACTTCCCCAACAGGATGAAATGGAGGCGTGGACGCCGGTGCTGACCAACATCGCGCTGCTGATCATCGCGTGCGTGCACTGCCTCGTCTGCATTATCAGCATCTACCACCTGTCCAAGCGCGTGTGCCCCTGCTTCCGCGCCAAGCAGGCCTACGACCACAACCAGTTCGATCCCACCTTCCGACCGCAGCAGCAGTTCGTCGTCAAGGTGGACGAAGTTAAGAAAAGCCATGATGTGGAACGCGTCAAGAACCACGAGCTCTGTAAGGAGTTGGAGGTTAAACTACAGGGGGAAACAGCGAAGAAGAAGAAGGTGAGCTACTCATTGATTTCTCTAAGTAGCCTTTTCCTCGGACATTAGCGGCTATTACTTTTTCGCCTGAAAACAATCAAACATCTGGATATGTTTGCGAATAAATGGAAGACGATACTGTCAGATTTTTTTTTTACGTGGTAAAATCATCAAATAAGTCCTCCCACCCCGGGCAGGGCCGGAGGGACTGTCAGACTTGTACTGACTAAAATCCACGGTGTTCCTTCAATAGCCCTTTACGTTCCGGGGTCACGGTAATGGGATAAGTCCCACGACCCCGGCAGGCTTCGGCCCTCTACAGGGGGGGCCTCGTTATATTGCTGACGCTCTTTGAGGCGCGCGTGGAACACAACGCGCCGTCGACCCGGGCATGGTCCATGGTCGGACAGCGAGTTGCCCTTTACTCGCTGTCCGCATGCCCGCGCCTACGGTGGCCGGAGATCGTCGGCCGACGTCCGACGCCGTGGGCGTCTACCACTGCGGCTGGGTTGGAGGGAGGACGCCATCCTCTCCCTCACGCGGCCCGCCTCCTCCTTCGATAGCATGACTGCTTCGCAGAAGGAGGTGACCGCTTCCCACTCCGTCTCGCCCCGCAGCATGGCCTCGACCAGTGCCGGGCGCGAGAGGTCTCCGCCTATCGCCGCCGTGAGGACACGTTGGTGCTCTGCCCAAGCGGGGCAGTCTTGCACCGTATGCTCTACTGTGTCGATACTGTCAGATTGTTTGAATTCTGTGAGAAGAATGCATCTCTGTGTTAAATATGTAATTTATCAAATAGTGAAATTGGTATCGGTTGTTCTATATAAATAAATGAATAATATACATTGATGCACCTAGTAGAGTATGTTTTTACACAGATCATGACAATTTTAAGATCCCGCCATGTTCCATCTACGGGCATTATTCTCAAATTAAGAAACATCCAAACTTCATTAACCTGAAAGAAAAAGTACTACCCAAACACGAACTGCAGTCAATCTGCTAATCTGTAAATCACTCCACCGATTGCGGGCCGAGTTTAGCTGCTGTAAATATAGTCTGGTCAAATGTTGTATTCTAGACCCTTCTCAAACGTAATGCCAGTGTGGATCCCCTTTACTGGATATGCTCCACCTCTTTTCATTCCCAACATGCACGGCCACTTGCACCTTGTAGGATTTAAACGAGGTCAATATAAAAGCAATACACGAAGGTGCATATTGGTCTTAGGATATCATTCTGAGCAACGACTCGGAAAGAAGAAGATTATCAAATGACGTAGTCCACTTATCTGTGACAACAGTGGTATAAAAGTTGCAATATGTCTGCTCTTTTTCACGCAAACCTTATTCCACAGGAGGAGCCAGAGTTCGGCAGCGCCAACAGCAAGGAAAAGCTGGTGACGCGCTGGTTGGGGCGGCAGCAGGTGCCGGCAGGTGGTGGCGCAGGGAATGTTGGGGCGGCGGGGGCACTCCCTAGCCGCCCCCGCCGGGGGGTGCGCAAGCAGAGGAAGCCGCCCCCACTGGTGCTGCTCCCTGCACATCCTTCTAGCACGGTCAGTAACTCATTTAGTTTTTGTATAAGTGTTTGTGTTAGCTTTTAAGTCCTTCAAGTTATTCTGGGAGATGTTTAAGGGTTTAACCATACTAATAGGGATGCCATGGTTCAACGAATAAAACTGAACTGATTTTTTTTTAATGATCATTTGACTACCTTTTCTATCATTGTCTATAGCTAAGACATGTTTTTAGAATAGAACATATTTGTCTGGTCTAGATAATAATATTTATTTTAGACTACAAAATTCCGTTGTGTTTGTACAGGTACCTCAAAAACTAGTGTTATTAAAAACATACTAGTTAAATTTTGAACTTCGTGTAGAACCAACGAGAAATTATTTGTCTAATTGATTATTTCCCACGAAATGTCTCAAAAATGTTGAGTTTTCAAGGTAAAGTTTTACAATTATTATGATTTTTGAAAGCATCGGCAAAGAACACTGAGCGAGTTCTTGTCATCTGTGTCAATGATTGTTAAAGCTCCGGACTCTAATTAAGTTTTTGCAGTTTGTTTTGCAATCACATTCCTGACAGTTACTAATGTGCAAGGAATGTTTAGTAATATCATAATTGTATCGTCAACTTACTGTAACCGTTAGCTTATCAACATTAAACTAAATTAGTTTTCCGGCTGACTTCTCGACTGAAACGTGAAACATGGCGTGAAATATTTCGCAACGTCAGCGTCATTCAAGTTTACTGTGTTAATACTTTAATAAATCAATCAGTGAATTATTGAAATGAGTGAGTAATCTTGAAGTATAACCATTTAGTTTCAATACTACTGGTAGCGTGCGGCGATGCGGATCTCAACATGATATCGGGTTTTTCATACTGTTCCTAACTTACACACAAATATTACATTACTAATATCAGACTACAATGGACTAGTTACCATGGACCGCAATAAGAACCAACAAATCTATTCATGACCATTAAAAGACATCAAGCTCAAACTATCCTTCGTCTCTTTTGTGACTATTATCTGCTGAGAGTAGATAAATAGAATATACTTTATTGTACACCAATAATTGAATCACACTTAAATAATAAAGTAAAAAAAATGGCTGCAATGGCGGTCTTGTCGCTGAGAGCGATAAGAGAGAGTCCTGGGTCCTAGCAGTTGATACTTCATAGACTGAGATAGTCAAATGCTGTTCCTCCGCTTCGACTAAGCGCGTTGATGTCTTTTGTATGAAAAAAGGCATCAACGTCTCACACACATTGGCTAATATATAACATTGAAGTACATTACATTTTAGTTAATTAGATACGATTACGTTAATAAAATATAGTAGTTCTTGTTAAGCTAAAAGCAAATACGTTAAAACGTATTATTAGTTATAAACAATATTACTTCTGAGTGCAGAAACAAGTATATATCGATGTTATTGATACCACTGTTGGGTAACAACTTCGCTTTCTCTTTTTGCTAGAAATATTTATGTTAGAGTAGATACCGTCGTCCTCTGCTATTGGAGGCATTTACCTAAAAAGACAAATAAAATATTCTTATCTTAAGATTTATAGTTAAAAAACACGCATTTCTAATTATAAAAAAACAAACGTAATAAAATAAAAGACCCTTTATTAAATTACGTAGCTAGGAAACCAAATAATATCACAAATCATCTGTTAGAAATAATGCGTAGTCGCTTCGTGGTCACTGTGGGCGGTCGTGCCCAGCGGTGGGCTAGTGGGGTCAGGCTGCCCAACGCCAGTCACGACTGATGTAACGCTGTATACACAGTTGTTATTATTATAAATGACTGAACTTCGTGAGGTCAAAGTGATGCACGATTACATTAAAATAAATATACGTATGTTTTAGTAAACGTTTTGGTTTCGGGTCAATTAAATCTTACGACACACAAACTACGTTCATATGTTACGTGGAAATACTCATGTATCTTGATCTAACGTGTTTCTAATAAAAAAAAAGTTTACCACTCAATCACGCTAAAGGTTACTTGAAATATTTAATTCATGTCACGCACAGTTTTTCTAGATAATTCGATCTGTCTCGCAAAACAAACTGCGCCCTAAACCAGTCACACATTACATACCTACATAATTAATCTATCTATTGCTAAGACCGTACGGTCTGTTATTACATGGCCATATATTTAGACGCAGATAACAAAAACTGGCTAAGTTATTCATAACTCGGCGAGTGCGTACAGCTGTCAGTTACGCGCGTGTTCCGCATTGCGCGTATGTTTTGTTTGTGCGATTGATATGCTGACACGCCCCTTATGTAATCGCATTTTTTTTGTCAACATTCTACTTATAAAACTTAGAAAAATATCTAATATTAATTCTGCCATAAAAATTTCAATTTTGCATACTTGTAGGTACGTTCTCCCGATTGCATCACTTTCTGCATATACAAATATGCACATGCAGAGAGTGATGTACATAATATAAATACCACATTGTTCTTCTTAGCGAGTCGATGGCAAAAAAATATATAACTAAAGTTGGCTCAAAAATCAGCTCGACAAACCAAACTCGACACGTATTTTACTCCGAAGAGCATCCTCGCGAGATGTTGACTCGACTGCTTCGCCGCGAAGATACATATAATTTGCGAATATAAATCCTATAATTATAATATTTCAGTCTATTACGTTTCCATAACTAGTACAGGTCTTCTCTCTATGAGAGAAAATTGTCATTGTGTAGTATAACATTACGCCTGCACTTCACACACCTTTATAGACAGCCTTATAATAATATGCACCTGTTTTTACACTATGTAACGTTGGGACAGTAAGTCAGGTCAGAATGCGATATCTCAATATAGCAACCTAAACAAAACGAAGTGGCCAAGGTCTGCTCTCTGTACTACTTCAATTCCTTTTTAGGGCAAAAAGCGGAACCCTTATAGTTTCGTCACGTCTGTTTGTCTGTCTGTCTGTCCATCCGTCCGTCCGTATGTCACAGCTATTTTATTCCGAAACGATTAGGACTATACATGTGAAACTCAGTAGGTAGATGTATTCTGTAAACCGCTTTCTGATATTAAGAAAAAAAAAATTAAAATAAAGGGGGGCTCCCCATACAGGGGATTTTTTTTTCATTAAATCAATGCATGTGTTCCCAACGAGCACATTAGTGGAAATAGCAGCCTATTTTGTTACTTTGGGCTGTAAATAGCGGTTTAAGGGTTCAAAAAGCAGTTCAAAGTTGCATATCTGCATCTGTAAACGTCAATAGCTATAAAAGTTACTTAAGGTGCTATAAGCTGAATCAAATACTACCCTAGCCTTCACAGTAGTCCACGGTAGAACTCATTTACCACTTACACCTTTATATGAGAGTTACGAAGGTCATTCTGCCACTCACAGCTGCACAGTGGTTTCCATTGTACTTAACTATAAGTTTCATTATAGAAATAATAGAAACTCTTATGCATACTATAGTTACAAAAAAATCATCAGTGTAACTAAAGCCTTTAGTAGCAATAGTCATTCCTTGCAGGCTCAATCCATTCGCCATTTTACAGCCGCTTTTGTAACTATTATAAAACATTTAATAAAAATGGATGCTAAACGAATAAGTACAAAAACACCAAAAACCTCAAAAACAGGAAAATAGGAGCTTTTTGTGGCTGTGAGTTGCACTAGGGGAACAAAAATGACTGGAAGCGTTAGAAGGGTGAAAATTAGCGCTATGATTCTCAAAAGGGAGTTATTAGAGCTAAAACTGCAGGTTATGACTACATTACAATGACGCCATGATTTTTTAAGAAAACTTATAATTCACTTGCAAAATTGAGTTGATATACATTGGTTTTTCAGTTAAATGTGCATTAAATGTACCGGTAAACAATCGGCCACTTGCGAATAGTAAGTTAACGACACGTAAAAATACGGAAATAAAATTTATTCTGTATAACAAATAAAAAATATCACATATCTTTTGTTAATTTTTTAAATATCATAAAAGCGCGTTAAAATTACTCGAAAATTATCTTATATATCTACAGTAAACTGGACAGCGTTTTAAGTATCTTTATATATCTTGCTAATACAGAATACAAACTTTTACTTCTTTTTGTTTTATTTTCATGATGGCGACGAAAACACTTTACCAAAATATTACAAATAATGTCAACTGAAGATATACAACAAAGAACTATAATCAATTCATTCGTTTAAAGTAGTTCAAAATCATTCAAAAGTAGCGCTACGAGAGCTTTAGTATAGCGTTAATAAATCGTTATAGCTATTAAGGAACCTTTATGCAACCGTTGTGCAGGTTAAATGGAACTTTAGGTTGCATAAAATGGCGCCCAAATAGCGCTAAAGCGGCTGCTTTAAGTCTGTAGTAGACGCTCTAGCGCTTACGTCTATTACCATAAGTAATAATCGGATACGCTCCAAACCCTAATGCAGCCCATTTGTGCTAGTTGGGTTGTATATATAGACAGGTCTTTGAGGTTTCTAAAACCACTTTTTCATAAAGTCAATCGTTTAAAAGATATAAGCTTCCAAAGTGGTAAAATGTCCCCCCCCCCCTATAACTTCTATAATAATGGAGTCAAAAATCTAAAAAAAATACATATCTGTAGATCTTAATGTAAACTTTCAAAATTGATTTGAACGATATCGGGTCAGCAGTTTTTGAGATACAGCATATTTTCTAAAACCGCAAATATTACTTTGTAATTCATACAAACACTATGAAAAACAAAGTTATTTGGCGTAGTTGCAAAAAAATGTAATTAAACTAGTTTAAAGAAATTTGTAAGGTTTTTTTTGTCAATTAAATATACATATTAAATTATTATAGTTACTAGGGAACCCTTCATGGGCGAGTCTAACCCGTACTTGGCCAATTTTTTTTGTTGGAAACATCTTTAAGAGTCCCTAACAGTTTTACTGCCGAAAAAGAGAAATTACCTACTTTTGTAGAACAAATATCTCAATAACGTTATAAAATATCATTTTTCTTTTAAAACAGCGTTTAACATTTTATATTTATCTAATATGTGGTCAAATTAATCTACTCAAAATAAATCGAGCAAGCGCATCGATTTATAAGGGATACTTTGAAAATGTTATTACAATAAAATATGAGCTCAGAATTAAAATAAAAAATAATAATTTGGTAGATAAATACCAGTATTATTCAGAATTAGTTTTTAATTTTCTATTCAATAACGGATTCTTACTCAAAAGTGACGGTTTTGCAAAGGATTTTATTGAGTTTTTTCTGAGTTTACTATTTTTTTTTAAGTACATCGCCCCATTATTTTTCAAAAAATAATTTGTTAACTTATTAGTGCACTATATGCCCAATGGTCAGGATTTTTTTTTAGATTATTATTCACCCCCATTAAGCTAAAAAAGCAGTTGTAAAACCTGGTATTACGTGATTTCGTAAAAACACGTGTTTGTATTTTATTTTTTGTAATTTATTTTGTGTAGATATTTAAATTATAATTTGACCACATACTAGATAAATATACAATGTTTAACGCTGTTTTAAAAGAAAAATGATATTTTATGCCGTTATTGAGATATTTGTTCTACAAAAGTAGGTAATTTCTCTTTTTTGGCAGTAAAATTGTTAGGGACTCTTAATTGACGCTCTGCGTGGAGTGGAAGGGAGTGTCAGACTTCTACTGACTAAAAACCCACCCTGTTCCTTCAGTTGCTCTTGTGGTCCGGGGCCGCGGTATCTCGTTAGAACATTTCCGCAGCCCCGGCAGGTTTGGCACACGCCCGGCTCGTATCGTTTACAACGCTTTCGGAATTGCTATTCTTACTTTTTTGTCTTGAGTCACATGTCTGTATTTAAATTAACATAAACCTGCCGCTTGTTTCTCTTTTCACTTCGTGTTTTCGCTGAGAAACGGTAATTTTGGTAAAATCCGAAATAAACAAGAACAAAATAAAATATTTAGATCGTCGCGTACGCGCAGAACATAGAGTCAGAAAGTTCAGAAGGCGCACACAAATTATTAAACGCTATGAAATTTAACATAATTAACTGATAGCTGACAAACATATACAAATTAAATAAATAAAAATAAATTTTATTTCCCACAGATTACGAATTTACGCATACATTTTTATAATGTTTTGGTATGGCTGAGCTGCTAGCTAGCTAAGGGTAAAAACTGAAATCGATAACGAATGAATATTACTGAACGGAAATATTAATTTCGTCAAAAACCAGTTGTTCATGCTTTGAAAGACAGCAGTGAAATCCCAGTGTATATTATATGACCTACTAAATGTCACAGGTGTTTTTATTCATATTTTAGTAGGATAATAAGCACTGAAGACGAGGCGGTATGGTCCAAGACCTTAGCCTGCCCGAGAAGGGCGAAGGAAAAAAAAAATCATATTTTAGGTTAAAAAACCAAAATTATAATGGAAATGTATGTGTATCCTATTAATTTAATATGTTAAAATGAACACGAAATATTGTTCTGTTCATTTACGGTTTTAACGAAATATCGAAAATATCAGTCTATTTCATTCTTATTTCAAATCCTTTCAAATAAAATATGTTTATTTTCTGTCTTTATTTTTCTTAACTGTGATACGCGCATTGAATGATAACGCGATATTTTAAATCTAATTGAGAAAAAATTACATGTGTCTATAATTGAAAAGGAAATGGTTAGTAGTAACGAGCTTAGAAACAATTTAAATATCACTGTTTTGGCAAATCAGACTTTTTGTAAGATTTTCTTACTAACTTTAACTACAAGTTACGTGACTTCGAAACATGTCAGTTAAATAACGGTGTTTTCTAGAAAAAGTGACGTCGCATGACAACTTCTATTTACGCTATTTGACACGAGTATTGGAGAAGTTTACATTTCGGTGCCTTTTTTTCGGTGGGATAATCATGAAATGACTCCATCCACTCTGGGTGGAGCGGAAGGAAGGGTCAGACTCATACTGACTAAAAACCCTCCCTGTTCTTTCAGTTGGCCTTGCGTTCCGGGGTCGCGGTATCTCGTTATAACATTCCCGCAAACCCGGTAGGTAAAATCTTAAGCCTGCAATACATGTTGGCCGAGCGTTGTCGAGTGAAGGCCAATACCAACATGTAGACGGTATATTTGCCTTGTCTTGCTATCGCTCGGTGTCACTTGCCTAGTTGGCCGAGTGCAGGCCAGCGCCAACGTGTATAGAGCTCATTTGGTGCAACTTGTCTTCGCTCGCCGTTGCTCGTGATCACTTGCCTCACTTCGGATCGGTGTCGGTTTTTGGTCACATATCTCGGCGCTCGGCCAGCTTGTGGGCAGCTCTACAGACCCTCTTCTACATTGGTCGTCCGCATTGGCGTTCGAGGAACTTGTCGAACGTGTGGACATTATTTCTTGCCTTGTACCTATTTGCCAACGCTCGCGTTGGCCTACGCTTGGCCAACATGTATTGCAGGCTTTAGAGGCGCGCGTGGAACACGACGCGCGTCGTCGACCCGGGCCGTGTCCCTACCGGACGGTTAGCTACCCCTGCTCACAAGTCCGCGTCTACGCGACTGTGACCGATGATCGCCTCGTGATCCGATATTACTCAACATCACATTACATTACATTTTTAAAGTGTTGGCTATCTCTGCTCTACAATCTAGACAAGGTTGTAGTTAAGGGATGTGTATTTAAAAGAAAAACATTGCTGTTTTGTGAGATCAGGAAATACTCTTGTATCGTGGGTGCGTCAACAAACATAATAATCACGTAATACAAAAAAAATGCACAAAAAATCATCAACAATTTAAAAATAAGTTCTTATAAATAGATTTACACAACAACAGCTCTATGGCGGCTAGGCATGACGGGCCATCCCTCTATCACAATAGTATCCGCGTATCTCCCACCGTACAACGACGCAGATTCAAATTCTTCGATAAACGCCTCACTTCGAAGCGACCTTACAGCCCTTCTAGACATGAGTGACTCCGTCCTTATGGCGGGGGATCTCAATGCCAAACATCCCGCATGGTGTAGTCGTATTACCAACCCCCGTGGGAAGGTACTATACGACCTTTGCACACCTCTCCACATAGATATCATAGGTCCTATGCGGCCTACTCATTACCCGTTCGAGCCAACCCATTTGCCCGACGTACTCGACATTGCCCTCCTGAAGAATGTGAACTTACGTTTGCACTCTTTAGAGACGGTAGACGAACTTGACTCTGACCATAGACCGGTGATCATGGAGTTAACTCCAAGATCGGGTCCCTATGACCCTAACCGCCCCCCTCCCACACAGGTGATCACTGACTGGAGGAAAGTAGGCGAATTGCTGAAATCCAACACGTCTCCTCACCTGGACAAGATCCCCGACCACATCCAGTCCGCCGCCGACACGACGACTGCGATCGACTCACTCACAGAGCACGTACAATCTGTCCTGAACGACTGTTCAAGGGAGATTCCGGTGTCAGAGCACTGGCGCCGGAAGCTCCCGGACGATGTACGGGCCCTGCTGACTGAGAAGAACGCAGCAGTCCGTGCCTACAGAGCCTTCCCCTGCCAGAATAACAAAACTTTCATGCGGTACTTACAGCGCAAAGTAAGTAACAGCATCAGAGAGTGGCGTGAAGCCGGCTGGGATAAGACCCTGAGCGAACTGGAACCCACCCACCTTGCCTTCTGGCAACTTCAGAGGAGAATGCGCGCCACTGAGGTTACCACAATGCCTCCCCTTATCCGCCCGGATCAAAGCATTGCCTTCGACGACGAAGACAAAGCTGAATGCCTAGCCGACAGCCTAGAGGCCCAGTGCTCTCCCAGCTCCCAACCAGTCGACCCAGCCCACCTTGCCCACGTGGATGCTGAGGTAGAACGTAGATCTGCCCTACCCCCTGTCGAGGACCCTGATGCTCCCCTCCCCCCCGTCACGGAGGACGAGGTGGAGGAGATCATCAGGAAACTCAAACCTAGGAAAGCTCCCGGGACTGACAGACTGACCACTAGGGCACTTAAACTCCTCCCACGTACGATCATAGTCCTACTGGTTGCCATCTTCAATGGCGCCATGTCCAACAACTTGTTTCCGCAAGCTTGGAAAGAGGCTATAGTGATAGGTATCCCAAAACCCGGAAAGCCCAAGTCCCTCCCGACTAGTTATAGACCCATAAGTCTGCTCAGCGCCCTCAGCAAGATCTACGAGCGGATTATTCTTAATCGGCTCAAGGACTTTGTCGAGGCAAAGAGCCTAATCCCTAACGAGCAGTTTGGCTTTAGAGCCCATCATTCCAGTGTCCACCAAGCCCACCGCATCGTAGAGCACATTAGCGGCCGCTTTCAACGCGGTCTGATGACGGGGGCCCTATTCTTCGACATAGCGAAGGCCTTCGACAAAGTCTGGCACAATGGCTTAATTTATAAGCTATACCAACTAGGTGTGCCGGATCGTCTCGTGCTCATCATTCGAGACTTTCTGTCGAACCGCTCCTTCAGATATCGTATCGAAGGAGCGCTTTCCACTCCCCGCCCTATCAGAGCCGGCGTCCCTCAGGGCGCCGTGCTCTCTCCCCCACTCTTCACGCTATTCTCTAGCGACATCCCAAAAAGCCCTCCAGTAGAGTTAGCCCTATTTGCCGATGACACGGCCATCTACTACTCGGGAAAAAGTCCCGATAGCATCGCTCATACCCTCCAGACCTCAGCCAACGCACTAGGCGATTGGTTTAGGAAATGGAGGATTGAGGTAAACCCTGACAAAAGTCAAGCAGTCCTGTTTCGCAGGGCTCGCTATAGACAACCCACCCTCCCCAGCCCGATCACTATGTTTGGCAAGCCGATCCCCTGGGAGAAGCGAGCCAAATACCTAGGTGTAATCTTAGACCAGTTCCTCAAATTCACTGAGCACATAAAGAAGGTTCGCTCGCGAGCCGCTTTCGCTCTCGGTAGGCTTCACTCCTTGCTGAATAAGCACAGTAAGCTCTCCCTTAGGTGTAAAATCCGAATTTACACGACATGCATACGTCCTATCATGACGTACGCCTGTCCGGTGTTTGCCCATGCCAGTCCGGCTCAGATCCATAGGATGCAGGTCCTTCAGAACCGTTTTCTCCGAAAGGCCACGGGCGCGCCCTGGTACTTGAGGAATGAGGATCTCCACGTAGACCTCAAACTCCCTACCATAAAGCAAGTGTTGAAACGCATGTCAGTGCGTTACTTCACCTCTGCTGATACCCACACCAACCCCCTGATCGTATCGGCCGCCTGATACAGACCCTCCCAAATTTCTCGGGTTCGTCGCCCGCGCCATGTCCTAGACGAGCCCGACGACCCCATCACCATCCGACAAGAGAGCAGTAGGGAAACTAGCACTCTTAGAAAACACAAACACAAAACGCGTTCTGTATTCCGGCCTCGCCGACGAGGCCCATCGCGACGTCCGCGTACTTGTAATAGAAATCCTCCCCGACCTTTGCCAAACGAGCCAGCCCGCGATGCTGAGCCAGTAGCAATAAATACTCCCCTAAACACGACCCAGCCTGTCCCTTTGCTGCCCTCCCAAAATGACCCCGCTATGCCGAGGCCCGTACTCCGCAGGGAGTGCCCTTAGCGTGCGGTCATTAGTAGTAAGTAAAATTTTAGTTTGTAAGCCCTGGCTGGGGGCCTTTAATTTAATTATTAGAGGTCACCACAGGAAAGTCCGGTTAAGTAGACTCACAGCCTTAGTGTGCTGATCTACAAGTGGCCCTACCTAAAAAAAAAAAAAAAAAAAAAAAAAAAAAAAAAAAAAAAAAACAGCTCTATGGTTGTTATTGCTTCAATGAATTCAAGAGACGATGTAAAAGAGATATGAAATGATTCGTGCCACTATCGGCGCGTACGCACAATAACTGGTCACTTTCTACGAAGGCCCACTGAATGAGCAGGGCTGCCTGTTTTAAAATAGGTACGCTGAATATTTTTTGGGCAATGTTTCTGATCGGTATTTTGTAATTGATTATTAAATTAAGAACAAAAGAAAGTTACGAGGAGTACAAACAGAGAGAGTTTATATATGTATGTACGGAGCTGGTTATAAAATAGATGAAATTAATGTTAGCAAATAATAAATAATGATGAACAAAAAATTTGATTAGACTGATATGGTTACTAACAGTATCATTAGAACTTAAAACGGGATATTTACTATGAATATTCATTGTGGAATAGATTATTTCAGTCATGATCACATTCGTCATCCTGTCGCTTGCAACAGCGCCGAAATATCGGAACCTTGAAACAATAAATATGCAGTGTAACTATTATGTTTTAAGCACTAATGATACAAAACATTATTCCTCAATATTAGCGATAATAATATTCAACTCCACAAAATAACATAAAATTAAATGAATAAGTAATCGTGAACCCTAGTAAATGTGCGTCCGAGCGCGGCGCCCGCGTAGCACCCTGAGACTGGCCATTGAGCGAATACCGGAACCGCTATAAAAATAAACGAAAAGGTCTATCACCGAGATAGTTTACGTTTATAACTGTAAGGTATTTAATTCGATACTTTATTAGAGACTTGATTCTGCCCACGACTTCACTCGCTTGAACAGTTTTTATAGCGAAAAATGTAGTCTATGTCAAAAAGTGATTAAGCATCATTCCAGTCCATTCCTATTTTCAAAATAGATTCAGTAGATTCAAATAACTTCCTACAAACTTTATTAGTAATATTAGTATTCACTAGATTCTACCAGCGGGTTCACCCGCGGGAATTAAGAAAAATATCCCTAGAGAGCATAACTCAGGATACAAATTATTTTTATCTCGTAACATGATCTTCCCACGCCACGTGTAAAGTTTCATTCAAATCCTTTAAGCCATTAACATGTGCAGAGGTAGCACAAAGATAGACCGACGGACAGAGTTACTTACGCATTTATAATACACTACTAATTTTTAATTAGTACAAATACTTAAAGGGCTTATTAGAAAAGGTCTTGTTATTATATATGTAAAGTCTTACTATATAATATTGATAAATAGCAAAGTTATTAGCGTTTTTTTATATCCCAAAATGTCACTCAATTTACGGACATATTGTACAGGCCATTCATGTATTCATTAATCGTGATGTCGCGGTCACGCGGTCTCGCTCAAACTTGCCCCGCCTCCAACAGCTGTTATCGTAATTGTAGGTAGCTTAGACGCATGTTTAAGCTTTACGAATTAAAAAAAAAGTAAAATAAAAGGTTCACGAAAAATAATAGGCACTTATTAAATTCAAACTTTACCTACATACTTTAATTGGGCCATTTGCTTGTGTTGTTCAGTATCCAACTGCAGAACTCCATCCTTGGTTCATTATCCACAGTAGTCAATTCTTGACCCTTTCTTTAGTGGTATGGGTGAAATCCAGACGAACTAATGATCGTCTATGCACAGTACTGGCTGATATTAAAATGACGAGCTGCGTCATTCGTACTTCGCCGGGGATCTTCAAAGTAGTCCACTACATCGTCGTAAAGGTTTTGGGCCGGTCTTCCATGTCCTTGGCGATGGGCCGTTGCGCGGAATGATCAGTGGTCGAGTAAACGTTGGTAAACATTTACCACAGTCCGAACCTTTGGCTAGCGAGCATTTGGGTACTCTTCCCTGTACATACGAACAGCGGCCACCAGACCAAAAGTACACACGCAACATAGCCACGTACTCCCGAGATGAAAACTGGTAAGCCATCACGACAGTAAAAACGTAACAACTTATGTTTAAAAAGCACGCGCACACTTCCGCTAACAAATTGACACTGTTTGTTCATTCACTCGTTGTAAAAAGGACCGCTGGCCAGAGGGGGCGTGGCTTGAGCTTAGACGCGAGTTTGCCGGGATTTATGAATGACGATCTAACTGGACTAGCACTGCGCGTAGTATTTTCTAGTAGCAATTGTTATGAATGATTGATTCAATTATGAGTTTACCAGTTATGACAAATTTTCGTAGACAATTTTGGGGTTTCGTTTTTTTTACTTTTGACTACATAAATATGATCAGTAAAGGGTACGGATAGAGCCCCATTTTTTTTTGTACTAATTAAAAATTAGTAGTGTATTAGGATGGTATAGTATCGACAAATATCTGGGGTAAATTTGAAACCAAAAGAGTCATATTTCAACGTGGAGATCATGCTATAGATAAGTGTCCAACAAATATGAACTAGATTTGTCTGTATCTAAATTAATTAGTACTAGCTGTCACCTGGCGGGCACGCCGCAATTGCGGCGGTAAGACTCCTCTTTGAGGAGTGGCTAGATCGGCGTCACGGCGTCCTGACCTACCGCATGACGCAGGTCCTCACCGGACACGGAAGTTTCGGGACGTACCTGTGTCTGATGGGAAAGGAGGAAACGCCTGGGTGTCATCACTGCGAGGGTCGCCCTGAGGACACCGTAGAGCACACGGTGCAAGACTGCCCCGCCTGGGCAGAGCACCGACGTGTCCTCACGGCGGCGATAGGCGGAGACCTCTCGCGCCCGGCATTGGTCGAGGCCATGCTGCGGGGCGAGAGGGAGTGGGAAGCGGTCGCCTCCTTCTGCGAAGCAGTCATGCTTCCGAAGGAGGAGGCGGGCCGCGTGAGGGAGAGGATGGCGTCCTCCCTCCAGCCCAGCCGCAGTGGTAGACGCCCACGGCGTCGGACGTCGGCCGACGATCTCCGGCCACCGTAGGCGCGGGCATGCGGACAGCGAGTAAAGGGCAACTCGCTGTCCGACCATGGACCATGCCCGGGTCGACGGTGCGTTGTGTTCCACGCGCGCCTCAAAGAGCGTCAGCAACATGACGAGGCCCCCTCTGCAGAGGGCCGAAGCCTGCTGGGGTCGTGGGACTTATCCCATTACCGTGACCCCGGTACGTAAAGGGTTATTGAATTGAAGGAACACCGTGGATTTTAGTCAGTACAAGTCTGACAGTCTCTCAAAAAAAAAAGCTGTCACCTGGGCTTCGCTCCCGTGGGCAAAACATAACCCTCATTATTTGCAGTCGGGTAAAAAGTAAGCTTCAAGCTACTTTCATACGACACCAGCATACAACTAGAAATTTCATCCATATTCACATAGTAACATGAAATAAAAATTAATTGATTTGATTAAAGAATTGATTGATTGACTTTTGAAGATTAGCGTTTAAACAAACAAACTTTTTCGCTTTATGATATTAGTGTAGATGACTCTCGGTGTAATCATAATTGAGATATTTGTAGAGCTTGAGGGCCGATGGAAGGAACCCAGTTCAAACATATTATAATCTACGAAATAATCTTCGTGGTATTATATTTCTATGTTACACTAACTCCATAATAAGAGAGATTCCACGTAATAAGAAGATCATCCAATCAATCACAATTAACTACAAGTCAGTCATGTGGAAGCTGATAGATTTATGAGTTCTCCGAAGTCATAAACCACGATTAGCTATGCATAGCATTATTATCTGTAAACTCTACGTTTCCACTGGTCAGTGAGATATCCCCGCGGCAAAGAATTCGCGTGTGCGTATGAGAGCGGAACGGACAAAAAGCGCGCCGCTATGCGCCCGCGCACCGCCGGACGTGCACGGGCTGTGCGCGGGACTTCATTACCGGCTTCATCGCTTGTAACTGATCGTGGTATTAGTGATGCTGATGGTGGACTTATTGTTATTTACATCTCTGTTATTATACGCGTGCAATCTTTCAGCACAGTCTATAAACTATATATATTACATGCATGCACGCTCTCTATGATCTTACTTGTATTCGATTGCTGGACAACAAACGGCAGGTTATGTGGGCAAAGATGTACACGTGACCGCCGCCCGAATCAACGGTTTGACGTGCTTTTATTTTTACTCAAATTATTTAATACTGGCTTTCTGCTCGCGACTTCGTTCGCATGGGTGGGTAATCCCATGTGAAATCCCATCCCATATAGCTCACTCAGTGAAGATGCAGCTTTCTAATTGTGAAAGAATTTTTGAAATCGGTCCAGTAGCTTTTGTGTGAAAACGTTACAAACATACAAAAACACAAATGTTTCCTCTTTATAATATTAGTTTAGAAAAATACAATCTTTAATTCTGCCAAACTGTAAAACAGTTATTCGGCAACTCATCTTGTATCATCGTACATATTCACAAAACTTATTATATTTAACTAATAACACACTTGTAGTCTATTAATTATATCTACTAAACAAAAACAAAAGCGAAGCTATTACATTTGTATATCATACCTACATTTCATCTCTAAACTGCTGTTTATTAATGTATCCATAGGAAGACTATGGTCATGGACATATGTTAAGATGGTCGGGTGAGGTCTGTTCGTAGATGGGCATCTACGAACAGACCTCAGCAAGCGTTGCTTAACCTTTACCAACTTGTGCAGCTGTTATTATTTAACCACAAGCTGACTATAACGTCACGAGATCACGCAAGCGGTACTGAGAAACTGTCATTTAAATCCAGTTCCGATTATGGCATGCGGCGGTCGTACACCAACTACTAGCTAAACCCTGATATTAACAGCGTTTAGCCGATAACATCACAAAACATGCGCAGACTTGACTTGCTGCAACCGCTGCTGATCACTAGCCTCGCTGATGATTTATTGATTGATTCCCGCGATTAATTAACTTTATCAATCACACATCAGCGATATTGCAACATTTTCATAACTTGTATCCGACAGTCCGGGACTCAATTTGAATATAGATTAGCAGAGATAGTTCGCGATGCTGGCAGCACTTTTGAAATATTACTTTATTATGCTAAATGTCAAACATGGAATTCGGTAAAATATCTGAATGGAGGTCATTCAGAGTAATCTAGTGCGACTTGAAGTGGGGCATAAACGACTCTACGGGTAATCATTTACTTGATTGATATTGTAGATATGTTAATTAGTTTAGTTTATTGCGTTTTGCAGTAAATTCTGGGGTTAGGTTGCGAATTGTTAAGATTCAAATTCTTTTTACTGTACAGACCGATCTGGTGCTCGTGAGTTTTTGCGCCATTTCTTTTTGCCAACATTTTGTTGTTCTTTATAAACTCACGAAAGAATCATACAAGGCTATCTTACCTACACTTAATGTTGTTTTAAAACCTTAACAAATGTAAGTTTATGTTGTGAAGTATTGGAAGTAGCATTATGGGGAACTGTTTTTTGTGACTGTCGTGTTAACAAGTGCTCATGTTCGGTCTAATTATAAATATTTATTAAGTTGAAGAATTTTGGTTTAAAACTGGACGTGTGACTTTTCTCATGAGTATGCAATACAACTTGTATTAAAATTAAAATGAGCAAGAGGATCCTTGTGCCAGATACCGGCGCGAGCTGTGAGGTGCGGCGTGGCGTATTCTGGCAGAAATATAATTTTAGCGGAATCGGGAATGGCCAAGAAAAAAAAACATATTAGCAGTAAAAATATATGATTCAACTAAAATACTAGAATTCAAATGTTTACACAAATGGATAAATGCTGCTGAAAGCTTCATGTCGACTTGGTGAAGCACAATTTAGTCAACCATTCTGACAAGAAATTTCGAATAGGTGCATTTGTGATAGTCTTTTAAACTTAGCACTTAAATGACCTACTAATGCATCACCATGCAATGCATACGCATCAGATGCAAACCAATCCATCAAGTAACCCAATTGGTAACAACCCCATCATCACGCTAGCGTCAAACAGAACTAATGTTTATTTATTTACACTTTATGCACATAGGTACAAAGGCCGACTTAATGCCGTAGGCATTCTCTACCAGTCAACCATGAGTGGTGAATACCTGACTTTGAATTGTGATTCCAACTGGTTTTATGTATTCTTTCTTACTCCAAACTAGCTTTTCCCCACAGCTAACCTGCCCTGTCACAGGAACTGAAACTTTCGGGATAAAAATATCTGAAGTAGCCAATTGAGCTTGGCGTGTGAATAGAATGCAACTTCGCAATCTAGTCAGTATTTCCAGAAATAAGGCCGTGCGCGCACTGCCTTGCGGTAGCCGCAATTCCGGTAGTTCTACCGCACCGGTAGACTGACCGCAGTGCGCGCACTTCTATGACACTCCATACTTACACAAATTTTGCGATGCGGTAGAACTACCGGAATTGCGGCCACCGCAAGGCAGTGCGCGCACGGCCTTACTGCTTGTAAACAAACAATTTAACCTGTTTATAAAGTTAGTTTAGAAGATAAAGATGCCAATCAGCTGAGAATGGTATGAGGTTCCAGTATCGACATTTACAGCGTGAGATAATTTCGACTGTAGTTGTAGTCATTGAGGTTAGAGGTGCTACTGTCAAAAGCTTCTCGACCGAGCCTCCTTGAGCCACATTCCAGCGCCCGGAGGTGTGGCGTGGCATAGCACAAGTGCCAAAACTGATTGGTACAACTGTTCGCACTACACGTGGCTCATACGTGTGTGTAGCTAGACAACTAATAAAGAAATACTGTTTTCATTCGGCTGGTTCGATCTTGCCTGAAGGTAAGCGATAGTTGAGGTCTAAGATGAAACTAGCCCAGAAGATGCCTATTCACACGTGTTTTAAAGGCTGACGGTTCATATGTAGTGAAGAACACAGATGAAAGCAGAGAGTTCCGCGTCTTGCCTGTGCGCACCATAAATGAGGAGGAGAAGCGCTTATTTCGACAAGACGATAGATCAACCAAGTGTAAATGGTTCCCTGCAGTGCGTCTTGTAGACCGGTAGTGCAAGGAAGATGGAGGGATTAGGTCGTGGAGCTCTTAAGTACAATCTATAGGTGACTGATGAATGAAAATGTATCATAGCTTAACATCAGGTCAGATTATGGTCAAACGCAAGCCTATAAAACATAAAAAATGTAGATATTATTTTACAGTCTAGCCATACATTTAATAGAATAATCGTTTTATTGCCCCTACTAATTCAGGTGTTTCAAAACTGAAAGCTTTCATTCAGTACTTTCGCAAACTTGCATAAACTTTTACATCATAACTTAGCATCGAGATTAAAATGTTTCTAAACAGTAATTGTGTTGTATGTTTGATTCCCATGCTCTAACAGATTAGATTAACAATACTAATAGTTTTCAGCCGCACTTAATTTAACGGTGTCCAGAGTTCCATCTCGTAGTCATTCGAGTGTCTGAGTTGTTCGCACAATTAAAACAATGATTATAATCGTATCCGCTGCTCTGAACTAGAGCGCAGTGCGTGTGCGCACTCTTTGACAATTATTCGTTGGCAAACACACTCAAAATTAAACCCTATGATAACTTAATAAAACAGATTTTCTATCCTCAATATTAGCCAGCTTGCCATTTGATGGTCGTTAAATATTATATTCTGTCTAAGTTTCATAAGGTATAAATTGATTTGCCGGCCTCTTGTTTACGCGCCTGCGTGCTCCTTGTCATGGTAACTGGAGCGAAGATACTGAATTTATGAAGTTAATTGATTTACAGTAGGTGCACTGTGGAGATTGGTTTAATGTAGCGATTCTGAGTAGATACGTGCTATGTTTCATTCATCAAATCATCATCAACTGTCTTATACTCACGTCTAATAAAGTATTACATAGCTATCATCACAAAACTGACTTCGTAAATTATTATTTTGTGAACGGCGAGAGATAATTACTACAGTCAACATTACAGTCAAGGGTATTTCCTTATGAAACACACTAAATTTTCATTTTCATGATGTCTATTATAACATTTCTACAGTTAATGCCAGTGTCACCACAAGATGACCGGTTAATCAGGGCTTATAGACCTTTTCTTTTATGAAAATTCTACGAACAGATGTACAATCTGCTTCAGAATTGTCAGATATACTTTGAACCAAACGCCAGACAGCTCGACCAAGCCATGCGTCATTGTCAGAAGCAAATAAGCTACTTCAATCGCTTGCAAACGTTATTGACTGCAGCAACCATTGTGTTCCTTAACGGGCTACCGTTTAGAAAGCACTCTTACCTCCCAGTCCGCAAAATTAAGATGTTTCCATTAGAATTGCAGATGTCGGTGAAAGCAAAGCCCTTATGTTAACATATAATAACTGATCTGTATGTATTTATGCGGCTGAAGCCCGTCGTCAATGTTCGCGGACTGACAGCCGAGCCCGGGGGTCGACGGTAGTATGTACTGATTATGGTAATTATGTGTGTTTATACTGATTATACTGGGAAGCTGGGATGATTTTTTTAAATTCAGTTTGTATACGCCATACTGCCAGCCTTCTAATTATGTCTGCCGCTTTTGTATGTTTTGATTACTCCTGATTGGTATGTCTAAAATACCCTCGTTAAGATACTTTTGGTCATTAAGTGACATAAAATATTAAGGGTATAATATCATGCTTATCCAGTTACAATCAGTACTTCTAAGTTATAGCTGGTCATAGGTCACAGCCCAAGTTGGTGCATTCACCAAAACAACAAATAATATTTCAGTCTATGAATTTCTCTCACGCAGCCACAACAATCAATAACCACAGAACACAAGCCTATCTAACTTATCAAACACACGACCAAACATCGATCGATTCAATAAAATCCTTTCCACAAATCGCGGAAATGCACGTCTGGGAAGCCATAATTTTATATTAACCACGACCATTTCGCACGAACTGAATAACACGCTAAGACCAACCGCGGGAGTAAAACAAAACACTGGTGTATCTCTCTCTGTTGTTAGTAGAGCTTTGTCTCTCTCTAATAATGGCCGGTACCTTTGATCCGTTGCTAATGGCGCGCTTTCCCGCGGGAAGGCGCCGATTAATTGCTAATGACGACTAGTTGCTTATTTATGATGTCTGCTGTATTGATTAGAGAGTCCCACCTACCGCATAATGTGCTGAGTAGGTTGTGGGAGCTGCTAGGAGTTTTGTGAAGGATTGAAGCGCACCGTTTCTAGATAATGGCATGGAAGCCATCAATCCTCACCTCAAGAAATATCCTCAAAGCGCTACAGAAATGTGGCAGCCCCGCTAGCATCCTGAACGCACTGTTGTATTGGGACACGCAAGGCGTTGCGTATAACTAACACAGATCCTGCACGTGTAGAACGACAGGCAGTAACTGGAACTAAAAAGTGACTGGTACTGTTAAGAAAGGTGCATAAATCTTTATTGAAGTTAAAAGTTTACACAATATGTCACTCTTATTGTATCGTAACTAATGAACACTCTAAAACCAAAAAACAAAATCACATTTTTTGGTTTTGAATGTTTTGGTGGCCTATAATAATATTTGTTAGGATCTCGGATCAATTCTTATGAGAGTCTATGGTTAAGTGCTTTTCAAAATCTTATGTTCGTGAGAAAAAGAAGCTAATGGCCGTAATAGCAACTTAAAAAAATATATAAATGGGAATCGAACCCGCGACACACAGCGCAGCAACCAATTGCGCTTCCACTGCACCAACTGCGTCGTCAGTTTTAGTTAACTGTTATTTTAACGCAGTCAGGACATCCGTTTTGTTTCCAAGTGGAAAATCATAATAATAGACTTCCCGGTTAGCCTAAACCACAACGTTACTAAATAACTCAAGTTGCCCATAATAATATTTCATTTCATTTCATACTTTCCACACAGATTTAAATTCTTAGACATCACATTTAAATTTTTAATTAATTATTCTAATTTGAGAACAGAACCAGTATTAACATACCTACATATGTATATGAGATATTGACTTCCTTTTTAGAAACTAGTTTTCTCTTAAAACGGATACTTTAATGATAGTAAAATCACTTCTATTCATTTATGTGCTAAATTATTCCTTGCCAACAAAGTTGTGACCTTGAAATATTCCTTATAGATTTTAGATTCCTATCCATAGGTGCAAACGTAGACGAAGTGTTTGTTTTTGGATGAGGTAGATAGGTTAGGGTTTTATTAAAGGCAGTTTACGTACCTAATCAATCAATCAATCAAAACATGTATTTGCATTATACAGGTTGACAAGATGTTAGATAATACTTTAAATGAAATGCATCTAGACACGCGGGAGCGTGTCAAGCCAAGTACTGGCGCGCAGCTCACCGTGTGTAATATTACACGAACCATTTGGTGCCACTATTGAGACCCTCATAACTCAAAAACTATTTCACCTAAACTTCTCAAATTTGGCTCATACATTGAGACTGGCGAGATACATATGTGTTCCAAATTTTAAACATATCTCAAACGGTTATTTAGATATTAACGTCCAAAAATCGTCATTTTTATGACTGACCTATAGATCAAAACTATAACCCAGTTCCAGATGACGTAGAAAGTTCAAATTTGGCATGCAGATAGGTAATTAGGTGAATACAAAGGAAAAAATCAGAAACTGGTACTTTTTTTATCATTTTATTATAATTTTCACTTAACTTATAATTAGTGCCTGTAGTCTTTATATGTGGATTTTAAGATTATTACGTGAAAATATAACGAGTTGAATACCACCCTTAATTTTTCTTAATCCTAAATAAGAATATAGTAAATTTTCGTATTTATTACGCGTAACTAACCGTATTCTACAACCACTAGCGCCACCTATTATCTTAGAGGGTCACTACCATGGAGGCAAAACGCGTAAAATGAATTCCGGATACTGAATGGGCAATTCACTCGAACATTTCAAAGGTACAAGATAGTATAGAAAATAACATAAAAAGGACAATTATACCCCGTAAACGTAGGAAAATACAGTAGTTTAACAAAAAACCATTTAGTATTAATTTTGTTATAAATAAGTACCTACCTACTAATAATTTATGTACAAAAAGTAATGATATCCCATCAAAAACATAAATGTGAAATGAGAGCCAAGTTCAATATTATTATATATGCCTTGGTTGTTGACTTCAACGACAAAAGAAGTGAAATCTAAATCGGTGCCAAGTTCAATGGTCAGTCCTGAAATTTATTTATAACAATATAAAATATCATTTATTCTTATAACTTAGGAGAATATATTGTAGCCTAAGGTCTGACTTGGCTAGTTTTCATAAACGAATTATATTATAGCCTTCGCAAGTTCTAAACCTGTTATTTGTCGGTTCTTATTTTATTATTCCGAAAATTTGGCTTGCTGGTAGAAACTAACCATCGAACATAATAATTCGTATATGAGAACTAACCAGGTTAAACCTTACGCTACAATATATTCTCCTAAGTTATAAGAATAAATGATATTTTATATTGTTATAAATAAATTTCAGGACTGACCATTGAACTTGGCACCGATTTAGATTTCACTTCTTATGTCGTTGAAGTCAACAACCAAGGCATATATAATAATATTGAACTTGGCTCTCATTTCACATTTATGTTTTTGATGGGTACATAATATTCTAAATGAAATAGCTATAGCATTTTTTTAATCTAGCTGTTATTCACTCAGTGAGCAGTGAGTGAGAATTCAGTGGTGGCGCAGTGATTTCAGTCAGGCACATTAATTTGTGCCATTTTCAATATAACTAACTACACTCAAACCAATGAATGAAAAAATCGTGAGCAAACCAGCATTCCCTGGGACTAGGGTTGCCACATCAAAAAATCGAAAATCCGGAGTAAATTCCGGACATTTGATGAAAATTCCTGACTTTCCTGTAAATATAATATTTAATGTCATTTCATTATCCACAGTGTATGTGAACGAATTTTCTCAGTCCCGCGCGGAAGCTATACGTCATTGCCATCGGGGCAAAATGTGTTCACAAATTTACAACATCGATTAAATAGAGATATTATTGGAGTTGGCTGCCCAGCTCATGTACTACACGGCAGTGTGCAGCATGGAACCGACGCACTGAAAATTTATGTGGAAGTATTGGTGATGAAACCCTTCAATTATTTTTTTCTTTTCACTGTCAGAACAGAAGCACTGAAAACCATTTGCGAATACATTGATGTTAACTATGAGAAGTTACTGTCACACAGCAAGGCAAGGTGGCTGAGTAATGCCAATAACCAATGGATAATTATTCTCAAGGCAGCTGGACCAGGAAAACTTACGCAATTAACCAAGATATGCTCTTATACAACGTGTAATTTAAAGGTTATATACATACCAAGTGCATGGCTACTTTGGATGATAACAAACGATATGGCAGGGGTTTTCTAATCCTGTGTCTACATGTGTGGAACTTATTAGAAATTTCAATACATTGATACCAGAGACCGAATTGTTCAAATTAAGAAGAACGAAGAGAATTATCGTGTTATTAGCAAGTGACATGGAAAGTTTTTTACCCTCGTAGTACTCTGACACGTTTGTTATGATTGATATTCAAGAAACAGAGAGAGAGTCACTTATTTTGAGATGAAACTGTACATAGAGACTCCATACCAGATGTTGTCTTCAGCCCTTTTGGATAGATATGGGGTTTCCGTTACACGTTGTATATTATTTGCCTTGCAGGCATAAAATTCAAATATTGAAAGGGTTTTTTCCTTGATGAGAACCCAATAGTCAAAAGAAAGGAACAGACTTTCTGTAGAGTCTGTCAAGTCGATTTGTTGCTAAATGTTATACAAAACTATTATCAAAGATCCGGAAGTGTTGAAGAACATTTCTGGGAGCACTAAATATCAATAAAATTAGTAAAATGAATAATTACGTATAGTGTTGATTGTTACCTTAATTTGAAATAAAAACATTAGATTTTTTTAATGTTTCACTCTTTCATTAAATTGTAGAAATTCCGGATGGTTTAGGATTCCCTCCGCATTCCGGACAGAGACATATGTTACCGGACATGTCCAGAAAATTCCGATCGTATGGCAACCTTACCTGGGTCCGAAAATCCGAAAATATGCGACATCCACCAACCTGCATTGGGACCGCGTGCTGGATTTCGGACCATTAATTACCTCTCACAGAGTGAAGGCCTGTCACAGCAGTGGAAACGTCGTAGACTGATTGTTATGTTAAGATGGAAAACTGTTCAAATCGTCTGGTAGCACCAAACGTGGAGGAATCTCATCTCTAATTAATCTTAACGAAAATGATGATGCGGAAAATATATTGAATACTAGCCGTTGTCCGCGACTTCGTTCGGGTGGAAATTATGCACATTTCAACAGAATAAAAAGTAGCTTAAACGTTGTTATGTAGCCTGTGCCGAATTTCATTCATAGCGGTTTTGCCGTGGTTGAGTCAGTTGCATCCATCCATCCATTCATCATAATATTTCGTACTAGCTTTTGCCCGCGACTTCGTCCGCGTAGAATAGTTACTTTGGGCTAACGTTAAATTTAACCCCGATTTTGAAGCATTCTTCATTGGTGCTCCGCTCCTATTGGCCTTAGCGTAATGATATATAGCCTATAGCCTTTCTCTATAAATTGACTATTTAATTTAAAATATTTTTTCAATTCGAACCAGTAGTTCCTGAGATTATCGCGTTCAAACAAACAAACAAACTCTTCAGCCTTATATTATTAGCATAGATAGCTGTTGCCCGCGACTTCGTCCACGTTTCCGTCGTTTTTCGTAAAAAAAAGTAGCCTATGTCCTTCCACACGGTTCAGTGATTTTGATGTAACACACAGATTAACTTTCGTAATTTAGTAGGGAAATATAATATGTCAATCTATGATACTGTCTAAAAATATCGCAATACGGAACCTCACCATATTATTGGTAATAGCTGTGCCCGCGTCTCCGTCAGCGTGTAACTCCTTGTGTGTTATTAAGTTAATGTATTGGTAATATTGTTTAGATCACGTTCACATGAGGCTTAAGTACCTATAGAACGACAATACTTCAGCGCAAAGCTTCCGGGTAAACTATGTTGAAAGTTGACCCGTCCGGCACGTGAACATAAAGATTTCTAGAACTGCTAACCCGGGAAAGAGCGACGTACAACTGACCTTGCGAGAAACAACTGACACCGAGATCTACTCCAGCAACACGAAAAGTCTACCCTTGAGCCTTATTAATTGTCATTGAATAACACACCGATACTGGGAATCGCGTTCTTTTAAATTGGAATGGAAAATTATTTGGTATTATGGGAATTCTGGGAATAAAGACGGTTTCTCCTGCACCGCAACCTGTTAAAATTTGAGACTCGATTATATTTTGTTGCAACTGGGTTACTTTTAGCCGAGTTCCAGTGTAAAGTTGTGGTGGTTTTAAATTTCGGAGCAGAATAATAATCAGAAAGCTTCGAACTGCTAAGCTATCGGGAGTTACACGTGTTATTGTGAGTCAACCATAAACGATAGACATATGCTGTCGTGGGATATTTTTTATATAATTTTAAGGAGAACATTTCCGTCATGAAATGATTTGTGTAGCTTTAACCAATAAGGTTGCACACGCGACGGAAGCTTAAAAAATGGAGTAACTTCTCCCGTTTTCCCAACATTTCCCTTCACTGCTCTGCTCCTATTGATTGTAGCGTGATGAAAAGTATACTATAACCTGCTCAGGAGTATGAAAAATAATTGTACCAAGTTTCGTTAAAATCCGTCGAGTAGTTTTTGTTTCTATAATGGTTATACAGACAGACAGACAGACAGACAGACAGACAGACAAAAATTTTACTGATTGCATTTTTGGTATCAGTATCGATCCCTAATCACCCCCTGATAGTTATTTTGTAAATATATTTCATGTACAGAATTGACCTCTCTACAGATTTATTATAAGTATAGATTTATAATAATTATAGCTCCTGTCAGTGGCTTTGCTCTCCAGAAAAGGTTTTCTTTCAGCGAAAAAATAGCTTATATTTGTTGTAGATAATATAAAGCTACCTTTATATTGATGAAAGAAAAACATTTTTTAAATCGGTTGAGAATTTTTTGTATTATTCAATGGAATAGTTCAAAAAATTCTCAACCGATTTTAAAAAAAAATCCTCTGTATATTATATTTAATTAGTATATTTAATTTGGTGTTTCTTAGTGGCCATCTCTGCGATTACAAGAACTGCTACACTAAAACTAAATTATAATGTATGTATGTATGTATGTATCTAGTATACTACTGTGATATGATATAGGCCACTTTTAATGCACAGCCTCGCAGAAAAATATATCATAGTAGGCACAGTATGTGAGATCATATAGCCTCCACTGTTTCGATAAAACGTTCCATATCAGCCAATCAATGGATAAAAGTGGTAGACATCGATGATACGCAGGCGTGGCCGGGGGCGGTTAGAAACGCGCCGATTACAGCACTTTCTCTGATGTCGGAGAAACCGCGTCTGCGCACACGCAGCCGGCACTCGTGTGTGACCCGCGGTCAGCACGACGCGAGGGCAAGTGCAAGATGAAAGTTGGTTCCCAGCCATTGTCAGCCCACCTGGGTTGTGGGGATGTCCTAACGAAACACCGCGGTCCCGAAACGAAAGGGTAACTGCATAGGATGGGGTTTTAGTCAGTATAAGTCTGATACTCCCTTCCCCTTAACCCAGAGAGTTTTTTCTCCCGAAAAAAGCTATGCCTAGGCCAGACTATTGCATATATGATAGGTTGACGACTATTATAATGCCTTCTACTTGATCACTGTATATCTTTAACACGTTCGCTGACAGTGAGCACTTACCCTGACACCACATTACGACAGTAGAATTTACCATACTAAATGACAAATCAACGTAGTACTCGTACACAAGCAAGCAATATGAAACTACCTACAAAATACTCGTGCTACGGCAGTAAGAAATATGAAATTGCTCATAATATGACAGTGAATACTGCTCTTCATAATACTTAAATGAAAAATTATCGTGAGACGACGTACTCTTAAAAATAAGTGGCCCTTCCGTCGACGTCCTGTCATTACAACGCATTATTTTAATTTCCCACCTAACGACGTACTGTCAGCGAACGTGTTAATTTATGATATACTCGCGTTTGAGCAACAAGTCACCTGATGCGATGATGTGGTTGAAGATAAAGTACCTACGTTTACCCAGAAGTAACCTGTTGACTCTTGACTTAAAGACCGCCAGGTTACCTCGCTCGCTATAGCACAGCTCGAATATACTCCGGTAGGGAATCCCATTCCTTAATTGTACGCTCAATAAAAGTATTTCCAAAAATTACAAACTAAAGCTGTGATAATGAGACAAACTAAGCGGCATTACTCAGGTAGGAATTATGGATAGGGATCATTGAATTCTTACTCCTATAAACCAAACACACTTTCTTAATTCTTTCACCAGACTACCCAAATAAGAAAACGGCATCAGATAGCCACAAAAGAACGATAAACGATCATAGATCATAATCCTCTGTTTCATAATCAGTTACATCACCAAATAACAGTGTCGACTCGTTCGTCGCATACCAATTGGCGATAGTAAGTGAGCTTCTATTTATAGACAGTATCACATGTTTTGGCCTTAGTGGTAATGTGTTTTGAAAGTTGATAATAGCTGTTATGCTATGACAAAACGTGTATGGTAGGAAAGATTGCAATGCTTTTTATTGCCTTTAATTCAAATAATAATACAGAGGTTAGAATTGTTATTTAAGTTTAAACTCGCTAAACTTTTACGTTTGATTGCGAGATTTACAAAATTGACTAAAACGTACAGAATCTAATTAATAGGTAGTTTCTTGTTAACAAACATTTGATAAGTATATTAGCCTTATCAAAAACTGGCAGTTAATGTTATCAGGGCAAGTCTCTTTCTGTACCTTTGGGTTGCACAGAGCATCAAATAAACGCGGTTCGAAAATAGTTGAGATTTGAAAATATAGCACACCAAAAGAAGATGCACTCGAGGACCTATCGCTAAAATCATTATCAGATTTATTCACAAAAAAGTATTTTAGTAATGTTTTTCATCAAAAAATTCTTATCCAAAATGGCATGAATCGATATTCGTTTTAAACAAACGGGTTAATGACCTCTGATATAATTAATTAGCAACCGATCAAATCAAGAATTGTTCACGAAAACGTCGAGAACTTTTATAAAAATAAACAATAATTGGAGTTTGATTGATAGAAAGGTTAATCACGTGTTTTGTTTAGAGTTACGTAAAGTATTGGACCTCCTTCAAGATTGAGGGGTTATAATGAGATGTCACTCGGGGCTCTGTGATCATAATTATGTGACTTGCTGAGTCACCCTCCTTGCGTCATAAACGCATTTCTCTTTCTGATGTAATTTAACAGTTCACACTCTTATGCACACAAATCTATAGCTTATTCATAAAAAAGCGATGAAAATGTTAAGAAAGTTGTCAAGCGAGAACTTCACATCTTAACAACAAGTATCGATATTGTAAATGGGGAATTTGTATGTTTGTTACACTTTAGGGCTAAATAGCTGAACTTATCTTAAGACTCTTTTTTTGTCATTCATTAACTCTACTCTCTGTCTTCATATGTTTTGTACTAACCAATGGACAAATGTTGTCAATTAGTTAAATATATTTATTCATTCATTCATTTCGGTACACAATAATTTATAAGTATTTCAGAAAATATCCCTCCTATTTTTAGATTTTCACGTTTCGTGTAGGTTCATAAAATGTAAAAGTTTTATTATTTGGATATATCAATAACTAATAGAAAAATGTTTTTCGTAAAATATTTGTGTATCGGTATGTTTAGCGGTAAATGTATCTTTGTTATTAATGAGAAAATACCTACAAATAGTTAAAATTATACACATACAAATTATGAAGGAGCACATGGTACATACTACATACATACATTACTGCAAAAATCTCGTTGTTTATTTATATTTTGAGATCAGGAGGTTATCTAGGGTAAACAATAAACATTATTTTCATAAACTATTGACTCATTTCAGCATCTATGGAGTAACAGTTGCCTATCACAATCAATTATTTTTTTTATTAAAATAACATTGTCGCCACGCTCCGTTTCATTAAAGTCTATTTGATAAAACATTATAAAAATCACGAAGAAAATGTAAGTCCTTATCTTAATTAAAATCGCGGCTTCATTGTGCACTACTTTGTCAATTAAAGCAGGTTGCAACATTAAACAGCAATCTATTCGTAAACCCGTCAATGTCTAGTTTGCATCATGTGCATTATGAAAATGCAGCGACGTGCAATACGGAGCCATTTGTACCGAAACTGATGAAGCTATTGTGAACTATTGTGCAGTAGAAGTAGCCTGGGTGCCCGGTGGCATCATGCGTGCCAACCTAGTTATTAAAGGCAGTAAAAAGTAAAACTATCAATCTAACTGAACTTTTAAACTACCTATGTAATTTTATTGTAACCTATGTATGTATTGAATATTATTCGAGATTAAGTACATACAATCGACAATGGAAAGGTAAAATCGCTGAAAATACGCTATAATATCACGAGAATCCGCATTTTTTCTCCGTCGATCTTTTTAAATTTCGTGTAAATCAGACCATTTTTGCCTCAGCAGTTTTTTTTTCTTTCTTACATTTCATATCGATGAACCGACGCTAATTTCTATACACGGTTTTTCGAACCAACGAAGGTCGCTAAGTTGCTAAGAATCGAGTCGAATTCACAATTAGCTATTTATATTTGCCATTATTGTCACAGAGAATTTAGCTTAAACTACACTTAAGTTTAAAAAAAACGCACTACCTACATAACTTTTGAATAAAATTCTACTTATATAAATAATTTATTTTCTCAAATACATTTCATTTTTCATAGAAAAAGAGATAAATAATTATGATTTTTGCCCTTCAATCGTGGACTGTATTTGTAGGTATTCTGAATTAATCTTAGGTTTTGAACTTTGGATGTATGTCTCAGAATAATATTAATGTAATTTATGAAATAAAAATAAATATTTATATTGTAAATTGGTTAGAAATAATACTTTTACGCGTCATTTTCTCGACGCTTTAAGTTTGGCGGTGATTCCAAACTAGTCAGTTTCTTTCATTCTCTGAGAAGAAACATCGAAACAAACTCAGAGGTCAACGTCTCTTGGGTTACAAGAGAAAAGCTAAGTGTTGTAAGTAATTAATACTTATACGATTGCACCTGCGCTATCGGGACCCAACCCCGAGACGATAATTAGATCACTTATACTCGTCATACTAGGCTTCTACAAACACTAGTGCGGTTTCGTGCAGTGTGCCAATCAGAGTGCGTTCGTGCCGCGAGCCTACAAATCAATAAGTGAACATTTGAACAATGGGGGCGACGGCTGAGCACTGGGAAAGTCTCTGAGCGGACACCATGATGAATTGCTTCATCTGTTAATTACAACACTTCTGTATGATAAGCAATTATTGCTACCCTCCAATCCCACGAAATCGTCACGAAAAGTCCTGGAGACTTCGTGACAACTCGCAGCGTAACACGACGCCGCCACTTCGTGCAAAATCATATTTTTTTTTATTACGGATGAGCCCGCACTTTTATTGTGTTAGGTATAGTTACTTATTGTTAGTATAAAGTATATTTTAGTAGCCTGAAATATAATAGAAAAAAGTCTCTCCGCTGTAAAAGTCTCCGTAAAAAAATCGTATAAAAAGAGTCTCCGCCGCGTCTATCAGTCTGTTCGCGATAAATTAAAAAAAAATTCTTGAGGAAGGTTCAAATGCATAATTTAGTATGTTTTTGTGTGAATTAGCAGAATGAAGCCGAGTTAAGCCCGGCCTGTTTGATAGTAAATAAATAAAATCGAATATATTGGGATCAACAGCCTTTTCTAGTCGTTTTAGACACTTTTGCGACTCTGAAAACCTCATCTTGTGTTTATATCATCACAGTCGCTTTAGCGCTGCCCAGTCATAATATAACATTACACTAAACACCGTGTTGGTGCGTAAGTGGCGGGTAATGCGTTGAAGCCACTAATAGATGGGGAGAACTGCTTGTTATAACACAGACCGAGGGAAACGGGTTACTGGAGTGTTCCACAGCCGATGTGGATCCGGCTTTCCTTTGAATAGTTTCGTATTGTTATATATGTCCAACGCAATTAACGCAATCTTTAACACCAAGTTGTCTTTGCCATTTTGATCTTGATACCGATCGTTTGGTTTATTTTTATTATTGTAGACAGGCTTGCGTTTGACCACCATCTCACCTGATGGTAAGCGATGATGTGGTCGAAGATGAAGCACGCTTGCCTAGAAGTAACCTATTCACTCTTAACTTTACGTAAAAGCCCCCTTATCAGGAAACACAGACTTTAGCATGTAATTCCACTCCTTAGCTATACGTCCAGTGAAAGTATTCTAGATATATTCTTTATTGTACACCATAACATTAAAACAAAATTATGGACTTAACAACTAAAAAGGGTGATACAATGGGTCCTATACAGCCGATTGCTGTCATCTTATTTAAATTAGCAAATAATTAACCGGGGTGAGAGGTCAGACGGGCAGTTGCTTGTATAAATTCTGGTATTTAGCTCTGTAGCTATACCTAGATTGAATGAAGACCTAACACAGTAGGCAGTGGAAAGTGGGCAGACAATCGATGAAGATGTTGATAGAGAAGTTAAAAGACAATCTGACATCTTCACAAACGTCCGTAGATCTTCACTTCAACACCATGGTCGCCCTACAGATAATTACTCGACTTTTTCTCGTCCATTCATCGATTGCCGCAAAACCTGCGCTCGCGCACAAAGGGATATGCCAATGTGTGACCATCATTGTGCCGCTAACTGCGAGTAATTACCTCACAATGGACCAGCAAAAACACGCATGTGATGTAATGTGTGCTAATACCTACGTTAATGGCTACGCATGGTCCACACACAGCCTATGTGTGAAGGCCTCGAGGGCTTTGACACTTGAAAGGTTTGACACACTTAGCGCAGTTAATGGTTTTTCAATACATAAGGAGTTAAGGACATGTCCGTTCACCGTATTGGTGTCAGTCCCCTATTCGTAGGTACTAATAATAACTGAAAACGATTGTTACTGGTGTTCGTTTTCAAAAAGACTTGAATATGTTTTAAGTAATTAGGTCTGAGATCATTTGTAATAAACGCTACTGGACTCATGCATCTAATATTACAATTATTCCAACCGAAGATGATTTAAATGTAAATGGTCAACGATTTTTTATTACACAGTACAACAACGCTTGAAATAATGATGTTTATTTTTCAAATCTATATAATATATATGAAAGAAAGTCGTGTTAGTTACACTATTTATAACCCAAGAACAGCGGAACCGATTTGGCTAAAAATTGGTAGGGGGTAGCTTAGAACCAGGAGACGGACATAGGATACTTTTTATTCCGAAATTCCCACGGGATCGGGATTCACGCGGGAAAAACCTCCCACGCAAACGAAGTTGCGGGAAAAAACTAGTAGGTTATAAATAACACTTTCACACGTCTTTTTTTCGTAAATGTAAACTAGATGAGGCGAGTGTTTCCTAACTGACTACTCTGAGAAGAAACACTGAAACAAACTCAGAGGTCAACGTCTCTTTTAAAGTCCAGACAATCTGTAGTGATCAAATCATAATGAGAGCCATGTAGGTTAATGTCTGTGGCGCCCTTTAGAGGACAGAATCAAACAGATTTGAGCAGGCCCGTCCAAACAGTGCAAGCTTTTATCAAATATCGCGTAGTTCAACTTAGAACCTTAAGGAGTTCGAACGATTTGACGAACAATACCAAAGTAAGGACATTTGGGTGGGCCGTATAAAGCACTCAAACTGCCAGATTGCTAACTTGAATCATCTTGCATTAATATATTGTTGCCAAAATTCTCATTTGAACATAATATGCGCATCATACGCGTGTCTAACGACCAATGTGGTCATACTCATAAACTCGCTGCGTAACGTGTGTGTCGATAGCTCTCCAAATCCCACAGTTGCTTACATAAACTGTATTTATTGTCTTAGTGACCGGCCATTTTCCGACAAATCACTGCGGCACCGCAACTAAACTTATTAATTTTGCGCAACAACTAATTATTATCAAATACGGAAGCCATCTTGGTATTTTGACATAACCATAGTGTTGCCGGCCATCTCTATAATTTTGACATAACATTGCGTTTAATTTTGAACAATAAAATGCTTTTTTCTATTGTTTTAAACGTTAGATTTTGATAATATTGTGTGCTTGGTCTAGTTCCCGTTAGTTTTGTCATGAAATACAATGTTTTGAGCGTTGACTATTTCATTTGATATCTTGGATCTTACTAACTATTGTGACAGTTTTTATTTGTTTTATTAGGTTTGTAATTCTGTGTCTAGGTATTGCACTAGTATTGTGTGTAAAGATTGTAAAATATCTGGTTTTTGCCTATCTATCGAGCACTATTTCTCTTGTCTGAAAGTTAACACGTTGTATTTGACTTTTCCTCATTTCTTCTAGTCTTTATGTTTCTATATAGTCGGCCTAAAGAATGAAGCCATACCTAAATGAAACAGCTCGTCTAGTTGTTTTAAGTGGATGTCAAGTGGACTCATTGCGGAATGAAAAGACTCGACTCTCGAGGGACCGGTATTTATTTCTTGGAAGGCCGCTCATTCAGTTCGGGAAAGCGATACGTGTTGATATGAAAGTCACAACACAAGAAAAATATGTCCGTGCCTTTGATTACTGCAAACTTGATGTTTTGCTGCAGAATTATAGGAAGTAACAGCTACAACATTTAACTTAGCATTTAAGTAAGGCTAGTGTAGAATAGTCGTCACGAAACTCTAAGCAATATCATCTATACACATTTAGATTATCATCTCCATGATCAGGTTAAAAGTTTATTACTGCGAAATACAGAAAATTCATTAACATGACGGTACAAAATTTAAAATAAATGCCTAGTCAAAAATGTGAATTTTGAATTGCATTGTGCTGACGGCGTGTAATGGTATTAATTAATAAAAAGTAAAAATAATAATTCGAGAGTAAATGATACCCAGATGATGATTGAATACTACGTTTATTATACGAGTATTATTACATGATTTATATAGGCAAGAACTGACTCACTGAACTTTCCAGCAGCTAATGAATTTGTTTAAAAAAACAGATTAATGATACTTCGGTTCAGGACTTGATCACATACTTAAGACTTTCGGTTTATCAGTAGCATAGGCACAACTATAGTATATTGTTGTTTTGAACAAATTGGCTGCGCACGCGCAGCTGTGAGTGCGCGGGCTGCGCTTGCTCCGGCCGGCTCGCGGTCGGCGGCAGTAGTCGGCACGTCACGCGTCATCCGACCGCTTTCGGTTTCTACAGCGAGAGTGTTTCTGTAGGCTGTATAGTCACCACTGAGTTACAGTTCCTGTGAGTGTGACGGGTGCCGTCAGAGCACGCTGATGGAACTGGCGGCACTGGACAGGGTTGTGTCTTGTAGTGGAAAGTGTGTGAATTCAGATATGAATTACGACATGTCCTAACAATGGACAGAGACGAAGTTCTTGCTTGAGTAGTGGTGGCGCAGTGGTAACGCACCCGACTTGCGAGCTGTAGGATGTGGGTTCGAACCCAGTCATATTTACTTTGTGTTATTTATTATAACACCACTTTTCTTAAATCGGTGAAGGAAAACATTAGCTTAATTATTATCTGGGGGCACGGCAGTGCCCCCGCCAAGTCGAGCAAAAAAGCGGCATGGCCGTACCATTCTTTTCTCAAAGCAATTCAGGCCATTTTCGACCCCCTATAACTTCGTTGTGGATAAAACTAGAAGCCTGAATTTTCAGTGACCAAACAGGCATTGTATAAACACGGTATATTTCAAATTTCATTCAATTTGAACCAGTAGTTTAAGAATTATAACGAGTCAAAGTTCCTTAATTTTGTAAATTTTGTCACTCACTGACTGACCGATCATCAAAAGTCTAAAGCACTTCTAGCAGACATAGAAGCTTCAAATTTAGAATACAATTAGTGTTTAGTATATGAATCAAGGAAAAACTATAATATTTTTCAATTTCGTTCCAGTTTTCTAGATACATCAACTGCATAAATAACTTTGTAATCCCATATAAATTTATAGGATTACAAAGTTACATTTGCAGTTAATTAATCAGTGTACCTGTATAATATAATGAAATAATAGATGTAGATGGGTACTTTTTTTTTTGGGGAAAAATATCATCGAGTGACTTCTTCCGCTCGGGTGTATCAGAATTCTACTGACTAAAAACCCACCCTGTTCCTTCGTAAGCCCTAAAGTTCCGGGGCCGCGGTATCTCGATGGAACTTTCCCATAAACCCCGACAGGCAATGGCCCTATGAGGCCCCGTCACTGGTATTAACAGCTTTTTGAGGCGCGCGTGGAACACAACGCGCCGCCGACCAGGGCCTGGTCCTTACCGGACGGTGGGCGACCCCTGCTCGCCATCCGCAGGCCCGCGCCTACGGTGGCCCGAAATCGACTCGCGATCCACGACGCCCGGGGCGTCTCCCCCGGCGGCTGGGGCGCGAGGAAGAGAGTTGCCTCTCCCTCGCACGTTAGGTCTCCTCCTTCGCTAGCATGACTGCTTCGCAGCAGGAGGTGCCTGCATCCCATTCCCTCTCGCTTCGCACCATGGTCTAAACCAGAGCAGGGCGCGAGAAGTCGCCGCCGCCGATCGCCTCTATGAGGATACGACGGTGCTCCACCCATGCAGGGCACACCTCGACCATATGCTCCACCGTGTCTTCCAGTGTAGATAGGTACCTAGATATAATAATTATGCTCAAAGGTAACTTGTTAAATGGTCAACGGAATAAAAAAGCAAGAAGTATTAAGAGTATTGGGGAGTATTAAGTAGAGTACATTCCCCGAAATTGTATAATTACTTACTTATGGATTAACTTTAACCGAGACGTTTGACGAGTGCGGCATTAATTATTACTAACTAATGCAAAAGACGTACGTGCGTATCCATATGTGCGTATCAAAGCCTCCAAAAAAAACCCATAGAGACAGGGAGTGGGCTTTGAAAAAAAACTTTAGCTGAAGTTCAAGAAGTAGTACCGGAAAATAAAAAAAGGAAGGCTACCTACAAAAATAAGAAAAGCTCATAAGACAGAGAGAGGGCTTTAAGAAAACTCGTTGTTGGTATATAAGAAGTAGAAGGTACCGGAAAGGAAAAAAGTAGGACTTTCTACAAAAAGCAATGAGATCCCATAAAAAACAATACTTGTCAAAAACCCAAGTCTCGCAACTTAGTTGTTCTACCGTAAAAAGTTGTGAGATCCATGTAATACCAAGTCGGTTATTAATTTATTCAGTCCCTACTTAAGGGACCTTCTGTCTTAAGTTGTTACGTAATTATCTAACCTAACGACATCTTATAGTGACCATATCAATATTAAAAATCTTTACCGTTTTAAATAAATAGATTGACTTGGCAATCGCAATAAACAATTTAATTTATATATGTATTACTTGTGAGATATATTGTGTTTTCATGCGATGGCCGAGTCAATCTATTTATTTAAAACGGTAAAGATTTTTAATATTGATATGGTCACTATAAGATGTCGTTAGGTTAGATAATTAAGACAGAAGGTCCCTTAAGTAGGGACTGAATAAATTAATAACCGACTTGGTATTACATGGATCTCACAACTTTTTACGGTAGAACAACTAAGTTGCGAGACTTGGGTTTTTGACAAGTATTGTTTTTTATGGGATTATATTATTCTCGATTTATTTTTAACTTTTTATTACTCGCTTTTAATATACCTCTTTATCTTTGTTACAGGTAAGTGACAGACGGCTGAGTTATTACACAAAAAATAACAACAGCACAAATTAACCCACGTAAGTACATACAAACGATAGAACACTTCGCCAATACACGCCTTTACTTAACATAATTAGGTATGTAGTTATTGCATCGACGCCAACTGTAAGGCAACCCGCAGGAAAGGTACAATTATGTCCTAAAAACGTGCGGTTTCTACCGCTGTGCGTTGCGTTGCGCAAGCGTTGCGAATGCGATAAAAAACCGCAGGGAACCGCGCTGTGGAACATGGAGTGCCACACGGCGCCGGCGCACGCGTCGATTTGTTTCGACACTTTCGTAGAATATCATGTTTTGTAGCGAAAGCTGGTGACGACATGTTTCATTAGATTCTGTGAGTATCATGGTGTACTGAGATAAGAATCAGTGTCAATTGGGTTTATAGGGTTTTTATCCGATTTCTAAAAAAGGAGGAGATTCAAATTGGTTTGTTCATGGTTTATAAACTGATTTGAAGTACTTTTTTCTGTTTATTTTATACAATGGAATGCTATAGGACTACATTTATAAGAGGATCTTAAATATATCGATAATTCACTTCTAGGTATGCAAAATCACCTGTACTTGAGTAAGTAAGCTGGTTTGCTCGGATGCTGCAACAATCCTAACTCAAAGTAGATAAACTATTCTTTTTTTGTTATCGGGGAGAAACCTTCAAAAGAGCCTAGACTTGTGTGGAAAGAAAACCAGAGAGTGTGGGATTCCTACCTCACTGAAACCACACCGGTAATCAAACATCAACTTATACAACGTGTAATTTAAAGGGTATATACATACCAAGTGCACGGCTTCTTTGGATGATAACAAACGATATGGCAAGGGTTTTGTAATCCTATGTCAACACATGTGGAACTTATTAGAAATTTCAATACATTGATACCAGAGACCGAAATTTTCAAATTAAGAAGAACGAACAGAATTATCACGTGACGTGAAAGTTATTGACCCTTGTAGTGCTGTGACACGTTTGTTATGATAGATATTCAAGAAACATATGAAACCGATAATTTGGTATCAATTCTTTGAGTCACTTATTTTTAGCTGAAACTGGCATAGAGACTCTATACCAGATGTTGTCCTCAGCCCTTTTTCGCGCGTATCTTGTATGTATGTACGTATGTATGTTTGTAATATTTTTTATTACCTCATATCTCCAGAACCCCTGAACGGATTCACACAATTGAGGTATCGTTAGATTTGTCTTAACAGCCCAAGTGTTCTTAGATAGGTGACATTTAAAAAAATTAAACATGGCGGCTGTGCGAAGCCATTATACATGGTGAAAAAAAAATTTTTTTTCAAATACTACAATATGGGTATCAAATTAAAGGGCTTAACATAAGGATTTCAAAAAGGTATATCATGTTTATTATTAGTGTAATACTAGCAAAATAACACAATGAGAAAGTTTAAAAATATGGACTCACTTTCTGAATCCGGTGGAGTGCCAATGTGACACGACCGGGAAAACAAAAAAATTGTTAATTAATATTTTAACTAAAAAGTTAAAAAAAAAACTTATTTAAAAATATCTAAAAAACCCGACTGCTCAACTGAAGTGTAAGAAACAAGCACATTTTTATTTTTAAAAGTGACAAGCAGGCGGACCCATCCCATTTTAAAAAAATATGTTCAATTGGGTCCCGCCTGCTTGTCACTTTTAAAAATAAAAATGTGCTTGTTTCTTACACTTCAGTTGAGCAGTCGGGTTTTTTAGATATTTTTAAATAAGTTTTTTTGGATAGATAGAGTTACAGGCTGTATAATGGTCCCGTTACCTCTAAATAGACCACTCCGGAACCCTCTCCAATCCTAAGTACTAAGATATTTTGGCTTACCGCCTAGGACACCCCTAACAACGTTTAGGGATACTTTATTATCCAGTCCTTTGATCTGGATATTCCCTATAGGAGTCCTGTTTCATCTGGTGGGCGATTCGGGTTGATTGAAAGTCAGTGTTATATAGACCGAATATATTTCACGCGAAACCCTTAGAGAACCGTTCGTACCGACCAGTGCGCAGTAACTGGTCGTCCTAATCATACATCGCGCACGCATACATTTTGCTGCCCTTGCACTCTGCCATACATACTTACATGTGTCCCTACAAACGTATGCGAATGCCTTGGCCAGCTGTGTGTGCCAATCTTATTACATTTGCCAAACATGAGCACATAATACGTGTCAGTACGTAGGCCATCATATCGACAGCCGTAACTTACCAATACATTAAGTGACCTATGACGTACATATTATTTAAGTAATCTCAAAGCCAGAGAAAGCTTGACTGATCTTGACTTATCTTCGTTAAGGACGAGAGTTCTAGCTTTTATGAGTTTTCATCATTATCCTAATTCGATTCGAGAACGGCACAGCAAATCTCCTCTATAAAAAAAACTGTTTTTAAAAGTGGTCCCTGCGTATCAAAATGGCTACTAAATTATTAAATTCTGATTCTGATTCTGATTCACTAGTGACCCGGCCTGCGGTCTCATTCTGCTAGATTCTACACTTTCCTCATAAAAAACTCTTTCCATTAGTGAAAATCGCATGAAAATCTGTTCGGTAGATTTTGATTTTATCGCCAGCAGAGAGACAGACGCGGCGGAAGACTTTGTGTTATAATATGATAATACCTATGTAGATTTATGTACGGGACAGACTTAGAAATGAAAATACCAAAATTACCTAATATGCATATATGCTAATGGTATCTTAAATTATAATATAAATTTCTCATAAATAGAAATAAATAAAAAAAACTATGGCAACTAAACACAGACCTAAATATAATGAAGAACAACGCTCCAATTTCTTTTTCTATCATAAATCACCAAAATTAAATACCAAACGTGATACGACGTCAACAAAATGCTAACGGTTCGAGACCATTATACTAATGATAGATTTGCTATAAACTCATAATCATTTTTCGTTTTGCAAAGAAAGCTCAAACCAAAAACCAGAAACAACACGAAACAAATCTTGCACCTAGCATATAAGGTTGATAATAGAATAGGCTTGATTCGATATGGTATCGCCCAGTCAGCCATTCGATGGATACTAACAAAATGTCAATGATTTGATTGGTATTATTATTATAACTGTAGTCCAACTGTGTGTTAAATTGTACAGGTTTTTTTTTTGAGAATGAGCACGATCTATCCGTGCCAAGCACAGAAATCAATCTATGGTGCCAAGCACAGAAATCATTTTATCTATGGTGCCAAGCGATTGCCATGAACCACGATGCGTGCTGCAAATGCCTAGTTTTACAACTGTTTCTGTATTTTAAATGCAAAAAAAAACAATATGCGTTCTACTTACAAAGTTACAACTACTTACTTGCCAGCATCCAAACGATACGCAACCTTGTTACAATTAATGTGAGAGATTTCGATGACCAATTAGAAAAGAGTTCAGAACCCGAACCCAATGCAAAATACATAACTATGCACTAGTCTGGTGTAGGCTGACACACTATACCTAATGGCAAACTTTCTTAGGCAACGAAATACTGGAAATATCATAAAACCTAATACTTAATGCACATTTTCAAACTGACCACACTATATATCCGTGGCTGTAATGTTACGAAACATTCGGCACTTTACAAAGAAATCCTCGGTACACAACAATCGCATTCTGAACGTTATTAAGGTGACTTATGAACTTTGCTTGCGCAAGAGTTGATCTGTGGTGGCAAGCATGTGCCTGCGGCTATGCCTGGCAATACGCTACACCCGTTTACACTTCATTGTACTTACCTTGATCAATCTTTTTGACGAGATATCATCATTATTTCGACCTTATCTGATAATGACTTTTTCAGTAGCACTCCATGCGGTCCTTAGGTCTTCCCCCATTCATAAACTTAAACTTTTAAGCGTTCTTCTTATAGATATTCTAAAGATGTAAATGAAACATAATGACATAACTATCCATAACTGCTTATTTATTTATTTAAGAAGTATGGAGGACTAACAGCTATTAAATACAGAAAATAAATAGTATTATATAGTAGACAGTGAGCCAATTAAAAGTCCTCACGTTTAGAGGCAGGAAAATCTTAAATTGAACACTTAAAAGGTGTATAATCTCAATATAACCGTATCGTAAATAGAATATTCAAAATGATTAAACCGATAGCAGATATAAATAACACATCCAACACAGTAACTACAGATATTCATTATTTTTGAAAAAATCAAGGCTTTGGCGTCTTCTGGCTGCAATCACACTAAACTTGTTGTAAACGGGTCAAAATTATGCTGCTTACACCGGTTATTAAAGCTTCTGCTTGCACGTACAATAAATGAATTTTGCCTATACTTGGCTGAGCTAAAAGGTACCCGTAAAGGTGGATTATACCGGGTTTTAGTCGGAATATTTAAATTAGATAAGAGATTAGCCGAATCTTTATTCTAAATTTCTATTTGAATAATTTTAATTTCAAATCTACTTATCAGTACTCAATCAAGCATTATAGTGAAAAAGTTGATATAAATAAGGTTATATACTCACTCCTTTGTTTTTCGTGGTGAAAATGTCCTGCACCCCTTTTTTCTGGGGGAAAATCACCCAATAGCTCTGGGTGGAGCGGAAGGGAGCGAAATATGATTTTTATACCGTGCTTCTACCGACTAAAAGCCCACCATGTTCCTTGAGTTGCACTTCGTTCCGGGGCCCCGGTATCTCCTTAGAACATTCCCACAACCCCGGTAGTCCACTGCCCTGGAGCGACCGAAGAGGTCTATCTGACTGTTACTGATTAAAACCACCTTGTGTTCTCTCGCACACTTGTGCTGGAGGCTACGTAAGCACTTATATACTCTTCAATGTGTATTAAGCATACCTAAAGTATCTTTTTGCAATTATCAGTATTTAAAGCCGACAGATATTTAGTACGAAGGTTTGAATGTATGATCGTAATCGGACTCTCAAGAATTATAAACAGCAATGTGAGGTCATCGCGACGTTCGGCATGCAGCGCTAGGAATGATTTACTGCACAGTTTCTAGAATTTGCAAATTGTTGGGATTGGCTCATAATACATAATTGCAAGCTGCAATGACATTTATGTTTAAGATGAGTGCTGACGATGGCAAACAGACAGATCGAGAGACAAAAATTTTAAAAGTGCTTTACCTTTCAGTATCGTGTAAGTAATTAATTATAAGCATTTGAGAAAACACAGTTGTCGCCACGCTAATTAATTATACTTTTACCAATTTACTTAAATCTCTATTTACTGTATTTATTAGTGATAATAAAGATTTCTTACTCTTATAAAGACTTCCAAGTAAAGACTGAAATCCTAATTTAGATCAACGTAAATAAAAGGGTATCATAAAAAATTAGACTTTAGTGGCAAGTTCATTAGCTTCCAGTTAATACCAGAAATTTATAATAAGGCCGATACAAACCTGCCCCAAAATACACAAATTTCAGAGCGAGACCCGCCTAATCGACGTCGCTTGAAAGGTTAACATCGTAGTTAAATCACGATCAAAGCTTTCGTAATTTGCAAAGGTTGTACCCGTTTAAAACAAAAGCCTGCTCTCAGTGGAACATTGACCAAGATGCTGATGCTATAACGGCTCTAAATGTTATCAAAACAATGGAAGTGTTCCGAACAGCTGAGATTCTTGAATTCTGATACTTACCAGTGTCAAATAGGGCCAATGAACATCTATTATAGTAAGAAAACTGGTGTACACTCATATGCATTAATTATTTCAGATTTTCTGATTTCTGAGTATCCGTAACGACTGTCGAAAAGGTATACCTAAATGACAGCTGGGACCAAAGTTTTAACGTAGTTTCCGAGGCACTTCTTCTTATCGTGTGGATAGTAAGGTCTAACGACCCCATACACCCTAATGTCAGAGTTTCTAGACCGCCTCAAGGGCCTCTGACGTTGCCATGGACCATGCCCGGGTCGACGGCGCGTTGTGTTCCACGCGTGCCTCAAAGAGCGTCAGCAATATGACGAGGCCCCCTCTGTAGAGAGCCGAAGCCTGCCGGGGTCGTGGGACTTATCCCATTACCGTGACCCCGGAACGTAAAGGGCTATTGAAGGAACACCGTGGATTTTAGTCAGTACAAGTCTGACAGTCCCTCCGGCCCTGCCCGGGGTGGGAGGGCTTATTTGATGATTTTACCACGTTAAAAAAAGGGCCTCTGACGTGGTCTATTTTGACGACCGCCATTTGGCGACCGGGACCACCGGCTTATACGTGCCTTCCAAAGCACGGAACCATCAGTCAATCAGGTGATACAGGCCTGCAATGTCCTAGCCAAACTGGAACAACTTTACAAAGTATGCTTCCCGCGGGAATCGAACTCACGACCACCGGGTCATAAGGCAAACACCACTTAACCTTGAAGCTCACTCCGTGGGCCAGTTATTATTTCAATACGAGCATATAAATGACTTCAATAATAAATAGTATTTACAGTGACTTTATAGGTATCACGCCATGTCCTGTCCTGAGGAGAGAAAGCCGAAGTATTCCATGTAAAACGGTGAGCCTATTACCAATTTCCCATATCGTACACACCACTTTGCCTCGCCAGGGCTTCATGATCAGCAAAAGAAACCGCTGTACCAACGACCCACGCAGTACCAAAGTATTCAAATATCATTATTAGTTAAGGTAAAACAAAACGTTCTGCACAAAGTCGGGTCCTGTTTGTGAAACATTCGAAGTAGTGTGTACCTGCGCTGCGGCTGAGCCCGTCACGACCTTAGTAATGGCGAACACATAATGCTTTGTACTTATTAGTTTGTATTTATCCATCTACATAAAAACAAATTGTAACTATTTATATATTCAGACGACGACGCTTTACAATCTGTAATGCTGGGGCCACACTATCGCGATAACGCGTAGATTTGCGTTGTCGCGACACGTCTGGCCAAAGAATTCGTCCTATCGCGAATCATCTTCGCGAATACGAATGCCCTTCGCGCCGCTGTCGGTAAATTGCCGCATATCAAAGGGTTTTGTCACGACAAACTTCGTGCGGTTGGCTACATTTTGCCCGCTTTAGTAGACTTTTTTAGTTTTATTTCTATTTTTGACCTATTCTTATTTATTCTAATTATAAAGATGCAGTAAATAATTTTTATCCGCTATGTGATACAGCCATAGGATACAGCGCAACCGCCTCGTCCATATTTCCTGCGAAATTAATTATCGCGACGTTCTAGATTATTGCGACGTAGTAAAGTTTTTTTTTTTGATGTGGCCCAGCACTTCGTCATAGATCGAACACGAATTTTTATCGTGACAACGCGAACACGAATCTTCGCCTTCAAGTCTGGCCGTAGCATAATAAGCACTAAGTTCAACTTTTATATAAATCGGCCATTCAGGGAATGGGCAATGTCTCTCTGTGTTTAAGTTAGCCTTCACACAGGCTAATTTTAAGCCTGGTTAGGACAACAGTATCTCACCTGTTGTATTGCATTACAGAACTCTAACCATTGTAAACTTTGCAATCACACCGTGAAATAAATATCTACTTATTACTATCTATTCGCGTACACATTGCCTTTATTTAAGTAGTATTTTTAAGTTATAGAACTTATTGGAGGAAAACAAGATACCTACCGATTGCATAAAGCACTCCATTCTTTTTACCCGACTGCAAAGGAAGGGTTATGTTTTACGCGCGTATCTTGTATGTATGTATGTACTATGCGAGCCAACTAAGAATAGGATCGCGCTTTCTGCCAACTTCACACGATAGCAGTACTTATCTGACAGATAAGTACTGCCAGCAAAAAAAGAAATGCGAATAAGAAATGTTATGTTTTTTATTCATAGATTTAATTATTATAATATATGTTAATTTTTATAAAATATAATTTCTTGAATTCCAAAAATAAATATTTTTTTGGATAAATTAATAATTTATGGAAACAGTATTCATTAAAAAAGAACTAATATATAGTTAATGCTACTGGTAACCCTAATATGTCACCATTTTTTTTTTGTCGTAATAATTATTAGTAATACCAAAAAGAGAACATTAAATAATTAAACTGAGTATAATTTCTTTATTGATTTTTCTGCACACCGTACGCTTTGGTAATGAAGTTCGCGAGTATTGCTGAACAAAATGGCGTCTTGACAGCGCTATTCTTAGTTGGCTCGCATAGTATGTAATATTCTTTATTACCTCATATCTCCAGAACCGCTGAACGGATTTACATAATTGAGGTATCGTTAGATTTGTCTTAGCAGCCCAAGTGTTCTTAGATAGGTGACATTTGAAAAAATCAAACATGGCGGCTGTACGAAGCCATTATACATAGTGAAAAAAAAAAATGTTTTGTTTCGAATACTACAATATGAGTATCAAATTAAAGGGCTTATTGCAAGGATTTCAAAAAGGTATATCATATTTATCATTAGTGTAATACTAGCAAAAATAATACAAAGAGAAAGTTTAAAAATATGGACTTAGAGCTCTTTCACTTTCTTAATCCGGTGGGGTGCCATTGTGACATGACCGGACATTTTTTTTTTAAATTAATATTTTAACTGAAAAGTTAAAAAAAAAAAGTTATTTAAAAAATCTAAAAACCCGACTACTCAACTGAAATGCAATAAACAAGCACATTTTTATTTTAAAAAGTGACAAGCTGGCGGACCTGCCAAATTTAAAAAAAAATACGATCAATTGGGTCCCGCCTGCTTGTCAATTTTTAAAATAAACATGTGCTTGTTTCTTGCATTTCAGTTGAGCAGTCGGGTTTTTTAGATTTTTTAAATAACTTTTTTTTTCAACTTTTTTTCGGGTTGCAAATCACCAAATGACTTCTCCCGCTGTGGGTGGAGTGGAAGGGAGTGTCAGACTTCTACTGACTATAAACCCACCCTGCTCCTTCAATCGGCCTTGCGAGATGGGGCCGCGGTTTCGTAAGAACATTCTCGTAACCCCGGCAGAGACTGGACTACGTTGAAATTGATGGGAATCTGTGTAATCACTGTTCATCCCAGGAAAGAAATGAAGAAGCACGGATACTGCTCTAATTGATATTGCCAGTTGTGTTTCGACCGTTAAACACTCGGTCTGCTTGCGATCATACAATGTCGTTGTTAAAATAATACGTAGTTCGCTTTTAATAATAGCAATATAATAATGCAGTTATTGAATAATGCTACAGAGGCTCACTTGTTAGCAATATCTTATTCTAAGTTTTAATGTGATATTGTATATATTGTAATATTCTTAGTTTGTTTCGGTATTTCTTTGCAAACACCGGCCTCATCTAGCTAGACATAAAACAGCAAAAAAAAAATAGGATAAAAGTGTTATTTATAACCAATTAACAAAATAAATGATATTTCATTTCAACAAATAAAATTTCAATAGACAAATATTGTCCGCTTTGCCGCGGGTCTGTACCGACGCCGACGTGTCCAATCTAGGCTCGAGAGGCGCGGGCGCAGCTCGTAGGGCCGTCCCTTTCACCTGCACACGCCGCCAACATTCTAGAACACTAGCGCTGCGGGTACACCTCCCATATACCGCCGATGTGTACTAAGGCTTCACAAATCTTGTATTAGGCGATGTTTTGGGCAAATTACATAATTCAGAATCTTCCAAATTTTGAATTATTTAAGTTTTCTATTGTGTAATCGAGGACTCAAAAAATACAATAATTAAAAAGTAATTCTGTCTATAACGTTACCTCACTGCTGGCACACAGGCTGCCTCTCTACGAGAAGGAATGGGTCCTAATTCTGCTTCACAGTTTTGTGAACAGGGGTAATGACATGAAATATAAATTACCCAACACCTTAGATTGTATGCACTGCAGTTAGTTAACAAAACCAATAAATGTATCTATCAAAATATTTCTATTTATTTAAGATCAAAATGCCCCAATGTCAGCATGTTCTAAAAATTAATGAAATTGCTTAAAAGTTTAATACACATTACGACCTTACGAAAATCAATTAAGATAGCCACTCGATCACTTGAATGTGACTTTAATTTTGAGATAAACGTTGTGCAGGCATGTCGTAATGTCGTATCAACATAATTATAGTGCTGCATTACTTAGAAAAAGACATTGAAAGTAGGGCATGAGGCAATTTGATTGTATTAGGCGTTTTTTTGTAGATGGAAAATAGCTATTATTTTAAAGTGATCCACCAATTCGCACTGGACCTTCGTGAGGTATTATGGCTCATTCCATCTCATAGGTTCAAGTATAATTATTCTTAAGTGAGAAGTTACGAGCATTGATCTCCATATGCAAACGATTTTAGACCTATATTTTGCTGTATGTGACGTTTTTCTTTCCCTAAAATTACATTTTTAGTCTATGCTTCCATCTTGTGATATTTGTGCTGACTTGCCTAAAACACAGAAACGCTAGTTCTTGTAGCGTTTCAAAAAGTTATTTTTAGTTGTATTACTCATATTTGACAAATTCTGTGATTAAAATTTAGAAGCACTTTTCCCAATATCTTCCTTCAGCAGGTTTGATGCTACAATGATTCGCAAATAAATGCACATTAACAAACCATTTTGTCTCGCGTACACCTCCGAGATAGTCACACAATACATTTACAATAGTAAACAATAAGGAGCAATAAACGAACAATAATGAGATATTTTGTAGTACGACACTGCGCGGGCGCACCTGTGAGGAGAGGTGACAGGGAGGGGTTTATACAATTATTTCTCACGCGCGCCGTAACGTACAGACAGACAAAAAGTTACATCGACACTACATTCTTATTAAGATTTACGAAAGTTTTACTTTTTACACATGGTATTGATAAATGTATTGATGATTGAGGCTCGGCTGTACCTAACAATTCTGCCGTAATTGACTCTCTGTAGATGCTACGAGAACTATTTTTCCCGACTGCAAAGGAAGGGTTATGTTTTTCGCGCGTATCTTGTATGTATGTATGTATGTATGTATGTAATATTCTTTATTACCTCATATCTCCAGAACCGCTGAACGGATTCACATAATTGACATATCGTTAGATTCGTCTTAGCAGCCCAAGTGTTCTTAGATAGGTGACATTTGAAAAAATCAAACATGGCGGCTGTGCGAAGCCATTATACACAATGAAAAAAAAAATTTTTTTTTAGAATACTGTAATATGGGTATCAAATTAAAGAGCTTAACACAAGGATTTCAAAAAGGTATATCATATTTATCATTAATGTAATACTAGCAAAAATAATACAAAGAGAAAGTTTAAAAATATGGACTAAGCTCTTTCACTTTCTGAATCCGGTGGGGTGCCATTGTGACACGACCAGGAAAACTATAAATATGTTAATTAATATTTTAACTAAAAAGATGACAAAAAAAATTATTTAAAAAATCTAAAAAACCCGACTGCTCAACTGAAATGCAAGAGACAAGCACATTTTTATTTTAAAAAGTGACAAGCAGGCGGACCCATCCCGTTAATAAAAAAAAGTTCAATTGGGTCTCGCCTGCTTGTCACTTTTTAAAATAAAATGTGCTTGTCTCTTGCATTTCAGTTGAGCAGTCGGGTTTTTTAGATTTTTTAAATAATTTTTTATTATTTAAGCGTACAGACAGCAGGAAGAACTTTGTTTAATACCATGTAAAGATACGGTACCTATTCGATTGATAAGGTCTACGATGGAACGAGCGAGCCCAGAAGATGCTTGTTCACTGTTGCTTTAAAGGCTGATGTGACGGATCAGATTTAGTAGGGAATACAGAAGCCGGCAGAGAGTTGCACAGCTTGAATGTGCGCACAATAAATGTGAAGGAGAAGCAAGTACGACAAGACGGTAATAAATCATTTTTTATTTTTTATTATCGACCAAGTGTGTACCCTTGTCCCTTTAGTAGTTATATAATCCAAAAGTGAATTTATTTGTGATGTTTTAAACCTGTGCATGTACACCCTTCACTCTGCTTACTTCTTGCTGCGCCTACTGTCTGAACCCTCATATAAAAAACTTTTTACCAAAAAATTAAACCGACTCCCAAAAACACTGCAAAGTGAAAAATAACTTTAATTTCGGTAGTCGGTGTCTTTAGTTTTGTATTTTCGTTTTTGGCACCGACTTCCGAAATTAAAGTTATTTTTCACTTTGCAGTGTTTTTGGGAGTTGGTTTAATTTTTTGGTAAAAAGTTTTTATTTCAGTCTTTTTAGTTGGTTGATTTTTAATTTACCTAGTTAAAAGAGCCTAAATGTCAACTACTTATAACCTTTTACAAAATATTGCTTTTCCCAATGCTGGGCCGTTAATTTTTGAGGAGTTCTCCTGGTACTTCACCATCAGCTCTACATCACGATATGCATTGTGACGAGCATAAAGTGCTTAACATCCATATTCAAGTAATCGAATCGCAATCCACTCAATACTTATTATTGAGTAGTTTCGGCGGCCATCTGTGGTCTTCATCATCAGTTCCACTTCCTCAAATGGTACTTTTTGAGAGCAACTGCACGTTACTATAATAAATACCCAAAACGTCATAGGTGTGCCTATAATATTTGAAGAGTTCCCTCGATTTCTCCAAGATCCCATCATCAGATCCTGACGTTTATAAAAATGGGACCAATTTCGAAGTAAACCCTTTCAATCAAAACAAGAATTTTCCAAATTGGTTCAGCCGTCTTCGAGTAATCGATGATAACACATAAAAAAATATATATATATATATACGCGTCGAATTGATAACCTCCTCTTTTGGTCGTCGGTTGAAAACAAAGTAACAATTACAACACTTATCGTTCATTTTCCGATTGCGTGAGTCGTGGAAACGCGTCGTTTCCCAATCACGCGAACAAAGTGGGAAAATACTATACTTATCAAGTTTTCTTTTTTATTGATAAAACATTTAGATTGTTGCAGTCATACATAGGTAACGTTTGAAATCAAAAGAAATGTTAAAGGTGCAGCCTTTCTTTAGATAGATCAAATTCCCTGCCGGAGTCTATTTCCTGATAACTTCAGATTTCAGATTTCAGATTTATTTGCGTAAACAAGTGTATACATACAAGAATACAAAATCGTGCATGCAAGATATCATAGTAAAAATAAAGTATAATCATGTTTGCCACATAATATGGCGTGCAAATATATTAATAATGAATTTAAGTAACGAATTAATTATAATATTATGACGTGACAATAGTAGGTATACAGAGCAATATAATTTTGATGTCAAAAATAATATAAAAATCAAGTCACTCAATTTGTCAACTCTAAATAAAATAAATTAAAATGTAACGAACAAAACAAAAATGTCGAAATTAATTTCAGATACAAATATAAAATTACAATATGCAAAGTCAAATCCAGGAATAATATCACTGAAATGTCATGATAACAGTAATAATCTATGTATGTCAAGTCGTTGTAACAATAAGTATTTATGAAATAATGAAACCAAAATTGTTGTTAAAATGTCAAAAATAAATTAAATAGCAATAAAGTGCTTAGTGTAAACGTACGTGACCTAATATTCATTATAAGGAAGAATTATAGAATTGTCATCGAGATATTCGTTTAGTGAGTAGTAACATTTATTTATTAAGATTTTAAATAGTACACTTTTGAATTTGTCCAGGTTTAACTATTTTAATGACTCCGGCAGCTTGTTAAAAATTCTCGTGGCCATACAGAAAGTACTTTTATTCATTAATGCTGTTTTGCAGTGTGATATTTCGAGCTCTAACTTGTTTTTATCACGTAATTTTCTGTAGTAACTCTTGTAGGCTACTTTATATTTCGCGATGTGTGTTCTGACAAAAACTTTAAGTAATAATCTTTAAAGTCAAGAGTGAATAGGCTACTTCTAGGTAATCTTCAACCACATCATCGCTTACCATCAGATGAGATGGTGTCAAACGGGCCCTATCAATAATAAAAAACCACTTAAGTCTTATCTTACGTTTCTGGTATTGTTAAGGAAAGTTTTGCAAATATAACGGTGCTAATGCCAACCCGATGCTTTTTAATGTATATTTACATAAGAATGAGAATAATATTGAGAACACCATACTTTTTATACAAACGAATACATTTAGTTTCGCCAACCACACAATAGAGTTAAACGATGTATGTAGATTCTTATTGCCAAGAATCTAGTTTAATTTAACTATATTGTAATCTGGCAGTTTGAGTACTTTATGTGGCCTACCGAAACGTTCTTACTTTCGTAATGATCGTCAAATCGTTGAGTTCCTTAAATTTCTAAGATGTTACCTATCTGGTACCTAAATTAATTTTGAAACGCTTGCACTGTCTGAAGAGGCCCACTCAGATCTACGTCCATCTTTCCTCGTTAGGCCTCATCTAATTAACATTTACTAAAAAAAAATCCTTTAAAATAATGGTACCTAATATAACTATCCACCTTGTTGGTCTTGGTAGTTATTTTCGAGCCGTTTGGGGTTGAAACTCTGGGGTCGTGGGGTCCGAGTGCTCACAAATTATTTAAAGATCTATCGAGACGCCTAGTTGACAATTCGCGTGACCCAATTGCCATACAACGTGGCAATGCCGCCAGTCTTTTGGGCACATTAAAAGTGGACAGCGGTGCGCACGGATTTCTGGATGCCATATTATTATAGTTTATTTTTAGATGTGTATATGTAGTTTAGGGTTTTTTACTTAAGTAATGTTTTAGTAATTATTCTAATGTTTTAAAACAATTATTTAACAACCAATGATATTACTTCATAATATCATTGTTGACAACCAATTTGCAAAATCAATATCATTTTCTTTGTCAACTTTCAACAGTGTCGAATATCGGAAATCTGAAACTATAAATACACATGGTAAATTAAAATATCCCGTTTTAAGTTCTAATGATACTGCAGTTACCTGAACTATTTCAGTTTAATAACTTACTACATTTACTTCTATTTAAATCGTTTAACTTCTGTTTATTTGAACTAATACTGTTCTGCCTCCACTATAGAAGTCTAGAAGGGCATGAAGGAATGTGGTCTGTCTGTAATCTATGCTAAACAACGGAATAAATGGCGTCTCGAGATTAAAAAAACCGATCCGACGTAACGGGACAAGGTGTGGAAAAAGAAAGTGTTAAACATTGATGTATTAATACATCAAAATCAAACCTAAATCAAAACCTAAGCCGCTCTTTGAAATTGAATTCATATTAACTATAATAAATTATGTATTTAGGTAATAACATCGGGCATTTATAGCCATACACATCCCTCATAGAGAGGGATTGTTTTTGAGGGGAATATAACCGAATGAATCCTCTCGGGGGAGTGGAGCGGAAGTGAGTGTCGGATTTGTACCTACTGACTAAAAACTCACTCTGTTCCTTCAATAGCCTTTGTGTTCCGGGGCCGCGGTACCCTGTAAGAATATTCGCGCAACCCGGGCACGTAGGGATGTGAATGCCAGTAAGTGACTTTATTGCACAGTATCTTGTCGTCAATGTAATATTCATTCAATTGTAAATAATTCATAGGTGTGCCTATGATAAATCAAATTCATGTCATGCTGACCGTACTTCAACAACTATTTGAGCAACCTGTTTATTTGGCAACACAGCAAATAGCAAAGGTCGCATAACTCGTGGAACCAATCGGTCACTATTGACCACTATTAGCCATAGTTCGTGGCGTAACATGGGAGATGATGGCGGCCATTACGCCCGTCGTGCGGGTCACTCATGAGGGGTTATGTTGTAAAATATAATTATAGTTGTAATTTAAGTATTCGTGAGGAGTTCGTGACAAAATAATAACAGCCGAAGTCGATCCATGGATGGGTACTAGTGATGTAACGAATACGAATACGAATACGAATATTCGTATTCGCCGAATAGTAGAAATTTGCCGAATATTCGTATTCGGCGAATACTAATACGAATACTTAAAAACGAATATTTTTGTACGCAACTCTATTTACTGCAGATTTGAAAAATTTCCAAGTCTGAAAAAACTCGCCCAGAAATATTTTTCACTGAAGCCATGTACAGTCGCCTCGGAAAGACTTTTTTCAACGGCTGGGAACACCCAGACTGAAAAAAGAAATCGCTTAAAACCAGAAAATCTACAAATTTACGTTTTTTAAATTTAAATTTTCCTGTTGTAAATTTTAATTATTAGAAGAGTAAACATTCATCAAATAAATAAGTATTTTATTACCATGGCGAGATATTCGTATTCGTATTCGCCGAATAGTAGGTTTGATATTCGTATTCGTATTCGTAAAAGTAGTATTCGTTGCATCACTAGTGAGTGACTACCATACCATATCAAGATTCTTCCGTGTCTCGGAAATCAGGTTAAGTCGTTGCTGTGATTTATTCATCTTTGATAGTAGTTACAGGTAGTCGGAAGCCAGAAAAGCCTTGCACAGCCTTGCTAAGGGTATCCGGTGTCCGGATAGGGTGTTACCCAGCTAGTCGCTTTGTGTATTCTGATACTTAGCTTCATCTAGTTAGACTGGAAGCCGGTCCCAACATAGATGGTAAAAGGCTAAGCAGATTATGATGAATTTTAAGTCTTAGTATTCAACAGATTTAATGGAGCTATAGAAATTTGATATACTTGAACTTCAACTTCTTGGTAGTTTTTACAAGACTGCTTTTAAATGCAGTAATCCCGTGTTAGGTTAGGTTATATTAATGGTGTTGGCCATAGTAAAGTCATCATGTATTAGTGAATATTGGCGCTTTCAGGTTGTTATGATCAAAGAAGTTTTTGTTGACGGAGATAAGTGATCTTTATTTTGCAGATTGGTTATTAAATAACACTTTTACACGTCATTTTTTCGTAAATATTAACTAGATGAGGCCGGTGTTTCCTAACTGACTACCCTGAGAAGAAACACCGAAACAAACTCAGGGGTCCGTCTCTTTTAAAGTTCATACAATCTATACTGGTTTAATTATATGGGAACCTTGTAGGTTTCAGTCTGAGGCGGTCTTTTGAAGAAAGATGCTCACAGATTTGAGTGGGCCTGTCCATACAGTGCAAGCATTTGAGCATTTTTATGAGAATTATGTAGATTAGTCTGAAATGGCCTTTTGAGGAAAGAACCACACAGATTTGAGTAGACCCATCCTGTCAGTGCAAGCCTTTGTCAATTAGTCTGTAAACGTAGAAATCAGTTTTCAAACAAGTCATACCTACCTATCGGCATGGCAGTTGACTGCCCTATATCAATCTGCTACATATATTTTTTATTGAACTTTTCGTATTAGACGAATCTATGTACCCATTTACAGATAATGTATTTAAATCCTGTGTTAGCGGTTCATGAAACACATGCGTAGATATATTTCGTGCAATTTTTAAATTCATAGACAATTTTAAGATTGCGTCAATCCTTCACTTCAAAACTATAATTTTCAATTTAAACCAACTCTTTGTTTCTTTTATTAGAAGTATTGGTTTCAGCAATAAGTCTGTCCATTGTATTTATTACCCTATGGTATGGCTGGCCTGCTATCTCTTAGGTAAAGCAATGGCTTACATAGTCTGTGTTTCCCGATAGCTATAACCTAGGGGTCTTTAAGTCAAGAGTGAATAGGTTACTTTTAGGTACGCGTGCTCTATCTTCGACCAAATCGTCACTTACCATCAGGTGAGATGGTGGTAAAACGCGAACCTATTATCATAAAAAAAATATATATATGTATACTAAACATTCCTTGTTTTAGCCGTCTCCTTTTTGACAAGAGCTCTAAACAGATTTTCATTATATTAGCGAATAAAATTGTCACTAGGCAATAATATAGATGGGTATGTCAATTTGGATGGAGTGACAATTTACACATTTTATAAGTAAGTACATCATATGTACATCGTAATACCTAACCTATTAATTATATTAATGTATGTGGTAAGCTGCCTGCACCTCATTAACCATAATATATCTATATGTATAAGTATTTAGTATGTATGTGCAGTAAACAAATAATTAAATGAATAAAATAATCATATAACAATGCGACAGCGTTTTGAACACCATATCAAATAAAAAACAAAGCGATTCGCCACGATTCCGCTAACAGACTGTCACTTGTTCACAGTTTCATATCAACATAATAAGATTATTTGATGTAGCGGCGCAGGCGCCGGCAGATAGTCTCAATTCGATCGATCTGGCCGTGTTGGTTACTTTCACACAAACTGTGTCCGCTAGAGAAAGTTATGGATTTTGTTGTTTTATTGTAATCTTATAAATTGTTTGCCTTTTACAGATATTCGATAGCTTTGTTCTGTTTTGTATTGTTACTGACACACCCAAGATACGCGGCCTTTTTATATAGGCAGTTGTATAATAGCTTTAGATACCTTTGTACTAGTATTTACACATTGGTGTTATTACATGGGAGTCGTGGACCAGTTATTAAAGCCATTCTATGTGAGCCACAGCCAATATATTATTAACCTTTGTCAAAATAATTTGGCAACATACAGAATTTAACATAATAGGATATCAGTGGTCCTCAAATTAGGCGGCGCATTTATTTTGGAGACAGGACTTGCGCTAACATTGAGAAACCAATTTTACCATAACGCATTACCTACTTATTAATAATACCATAACATAACATATTTTACATAACGTATATAATAGGTATGTAAAAATAACGTAAAAAAAATACTTACAGGCTTTATCGCCATTATGTTATTGGTGATATAGCCTGTAAGTTTAGGCTTCCTTAAAATAGTATTAATTGGTAGCTACTATTTACACTTTAGGCTTAAAGAATCTTTAGTTTTCAAAAATGGCATTGTACAGTTCACTTGTATGAGATTTTATATTTAAATAATAAGCAGTCACCGTCTAATGAAGGAGCATGCAGTTAAAAGTACTTAAAAGATAAATGAAAATAGTTCATCAGTTCCTAAGTTTATTGATAGGAATAAACAATTACAAAACACATTAGAAGGGTAATTGTATCTAAGATTTCAAATTATATCTATATTTACACCCATAACTACACACGGCCACCCAAAATAAAAACCATATTTCCGAATCAATGGATATTAAACTAGAATCTTAACGCACAACCGTAAGATGTCACGATGAAGCGCATCACCACTCTCGTTGGAGTAACTTTCATCTGAAACTGGTTGCTATAGCAGTAGTAAACCACGGTTACGCAACCTCGGCTGACGGTTACATGCTGCACGTCACCGGTTATCAACCGGTGCGGGTGCGGTTTGGTTGCACAACCCGGTTCCTGTTTCCGGTAGAACGGAAGTTGTACGTTAATGTGTCCAGTAGGTATATTTGAATTTAGTTTATAGTTAGAGGCGTTTTGTGGTAGCAATATTTTAACCATCGGTTGATATTTACCACTACAGTAGGTATATTGAAACACCAGGGTTTGTTGGCGTCATGTTCTAGATACTACGACCACAGAACGTAAAGGTATCTTAAGCAACAGGATGGCTTTTAAGTCACTAGAAGTCTGACCAGAGTGGGAGAAGTCATTTGATCAATATCTCCCCAAAAAAAATAAAGTAAGTTAAAACAACAGAAAGATGCTTGCATCTAGAGACTATGTCTTGCATAGTCTCTGAAACACAGTTGGGATTTTAGCTCGCATATAATTAGGTAATGTAAATGATTCTTTTACAACATACTAGCTGACCCGCCACGACTTCGTTCGCGTGGTATCCTACCCCTACCCAACTGATACCACTACCCCTATCCGTAAAGTAAAGTAATAGTTGACTATACCACAATAGAGTACTCTGTAAAACAGCCGAACGCTTACAAACAATATAACGCTACACTTTCAAATCAACAAGTTCTAATGTATGTATGAAATGGTGTATAGCGTATTCACAACGGGAATCTACCAATAAAACACACATGCATTTTATCACAATATTTCACGACAATAAAAAGAAACTTGTGAACAAGCAGCTTTAATAAATAAACTTTATCGTTAATGCACTATACAAATACAAACAACTGGGATAACGACCATTAACTTCGAGGTAATTGCTCAAATTACACTCGATTAAAGTCAGTTTACTTCAAAAGACCATTATTTTGAAAAGCGAAAGTGTAAAACATAGTGTATATGGAATAATAGACAATTTATGGTCTTATGGTAATGAGTGCGACGACCGACAAGGCGAGTCTAAACATCCGCATTCGCAGGTCCACAATGTATTATTTAACAGTGTTAGTTAGGTTAACCTTTTAAATGTAGAAATGAATAAACGAGATCAAGCCTATGTTTTCTAAGTAAATATTTTTCATATACCTATGTAGGTATGTATACGTTCGGGTTACGAAACATTCGAGAGTCAGCTCTGAGATTTGATCAACTGTGCCAACATTTGCAATGGACAAACCTAAGTTCGTCTTGAATTGCCGCAAATATTTGGATAGGCTTAGCCATAGTATGTCAGCGAACCATCGCACAATTGCGATGTACAATTTCTAAGAACCTTTGCATAACGTTTGTGGCCCAATACAATCTAAAGCGCGCTACCAAAGTGATTGACCTGTCTAAATAAGTGTATTCAACTCACAGCCGCGCTGCACCTCGGCACTATAGAAACCACGCATTCACGTAAATCTGTGCAACTTGCAGATGCGTGCGATGCGCGCCACGCGTTGCGCAAGCGCAGCCGACCGCCCGACCTTCCGAACAAGCGCACTGCGCAACTCTATTTAACATGTTGTAGAAACACACGCAGTAGGCCAATTTTAAAGCACACCTCTTCCAAGCTGTAGATACGGTCGTTAGCAGTGCTCGTAGTTCTTCAACGTCACATACTCTGGGCTTCCGATCACTTATGACAATCAACCAATCAAATCGTTATTATTGAATATGAACACAGTACATCAATTTCATTTTACATATGTTAGGAGAATGCCCATTTCACTGGGTTCTACCAAACTAAACACAAAATTATAAAATGTCACAAATGACACTGTGTAATCTTAATCACAACTAGATGACAAATGGCCTGTAAACACAATGTCAATAATTATGTGACCATTTGGATTCTGGTTTCCGGATAGCAATAATTTTTGCAACTCCTTGCAAAAAAAAAAACAACTCGCCACATCGAAATCTGTAAATCTTCTGTTATCCATCAGGCTTTGCTACTAAAGATTAATGAACCGTTTATGGCTAAGACTGGTATTCGATAGTCTTGTGTTAAATCTCGATTAAGCTCAACCATTACGTTGGCTATGTTTGGGCATCCAGTTCATGCACATTAATTCTCTATGCAGTAACGTCATTAATGGATATGGTTAATATCGGTATAATTATTGGAAAATATCTCGACATATTTCGCGATATCTGTGAAATATGCTACTATCATGGACAACCAGCTGTCGACAGCTATTCATGTAGTTAAAATACTTAGAAGGTCTTATATTCTTCACGAAACGTTTATCACAGTGGTAGCGATCGGCTGGTGCGAGTCGCATATTCGATTCCCTCACCGGAACAAATGTTTGTATTGCATACATACAGATAGTTGTTCCAGGTCTGGGTGTGGAGCAACGTTTATAAAAAAATAGACAACAAAAGATACATAACGATAATTGGTTGATTTTTTACTGTTTGTCACTCTATTTATTTATTTTTATTTATTTATTTATGTACACACATGACACTTACAAAAGAAAAAACATATATATACAGACAAAAGAGCACAAAGGTGCTGCTTATTTCCTAAGAAATTTCTTCCAGCAGACCTGCGACAGGAGAGTTGTTTTTGTTAAGAAACAAATGTTCAATTAACACACAGTCAGGATAGGTACAGTGAGTTTTATTGAAATATATTATTTTCATGATGTTTTCCCTGACTTTTCCACAGTATTCACTTTGTTAAATGTAACCTCTCTTAACCGTTCAGTGGGACAATACCCTACGAATTATGTTAGCTAAATTACCTAAAATTTGTGGAACCTTTCTCCATGCTCTCAGTACGAACATGTTAACCTCACAGTACCACAAAACAGTACATTTAAACGAGAAACATTGTAACAAGCTCCAGCTTTCGTAAAACACACCACAACATCGTTCAATCCCGTGGGTGTAACATAAAGAGTCCCGTTACGACGCGCTTCTCGTTCCCTCCGCCAGAGGACGGCTATGATTTATGTCCCTTCTCGCAAGAAGTCCTACCAAGTCTATAAGATCACTATCAGTCTCACAAAAACTGCAGCTGCGGGTAAATTGCAAAATTCCTAACGAAATAGACTAAATTATTACGTGGATTAGGAATTTTAATAGAATGTTGTTTTGATTAGAGTCGTGTGGGAGGATTATTTATTGTTTGGTAAGCCCGGATGCTTTAACATTCTCTGCCGGGCCTTAGTTTCCTGATAGTTATAATCTGATAGTGAATAGGTTCCTTCTAGGTAAGCGCGCTTCATCAGATTTAGATTCATTTATTTTTGTAAAACACAGGTACATTATAAGTTGTTATTTGGTACATTGAGAGCGCTTTGCTTTGCCTCTAGGGCGTACAAAAGTAGTCATACATGCATGTCATGTCATTAAATCAAAAAAAATACATATACATAAACCACAATAAACAAGTAAATACACATTTAGAATTTTTAATTACACTGAGCAACAACAACAAAATTTTATAACTAAGTAGTATCATTCCTAATTCGTTGCTAAGTAGGTACATTAAATTAAGTGTAGCGTGAAAAGTAAAAAAAGTGCGCAGATATTATAATAAAATGAAAATTGTCAAGCACTTACCTACTTATTAATAATATACAAAGAATGTCAAAGAAATTGAATGATGTCAGAAATTTAAATTAAATGTCACTAAGGAGGATCAATAATAATTATTACATAAATGTCAGAAATTTATAACAGCTTTTCATTCAAATATTCAGTGATTGATTAATGGCATTTTTCTAAGTTATGCAAATTTTCTTTTTTAATGCTATCAGGAATTTTATTGTATATAACCGGACCCATGCCTATAATACTTTTCCTTCTCTCTATAATACCCATCTTGGACCACATCACCGCTTACCATCAGGCGAAATGGTGCTCAAACGCGAGTCTATGAACAATAAAAAAGAAATTAAGTTCCATCAGTCTATTGTACTTGAGTTAAATGTTGATTATGAGCTTGTTCATCCTCTCTAGTTCTTCCACCTGCATTTAAGTGTACCGGGTTTGTGTTAGGCACACTAAAACACTTTAAACCCGTGTGCTATTCATTCAAATTGCCTATTCAGTGCCGGTTCAGGTCGGGTACGTGCAATACCTTACAAAACACTGGAAATTGCAATGTTTCTGTACCAAGTACTTGTAACTAGCATGAACCTACATTGTAGGAAATATGTGGTAGTCGTTAATTCCAAGTTTTACACCGAATATTGTTCGGAACTCCTGAGCACGAACTGACGTTGTTTATTTAAACACAGACCAGACTTCCTTCAAATAGTAAAAATAGTCTTGTTTCGTCTTCTTTTTTATTGTTGACCAATCTTTACATACAGATTGGGCTGAATACCTTTATTAGCGGGTAAAAGTTCAGTATGAACGTTAGTCTGGGTTTGTGGTGCCCAGAAATACTACCCGATTGCAACTAACATTTATGACACGTCCCAATAACCGTGGCTGAAAACCAAGACGCAAACAATAAGACAAGAGCAACTACTCTTGCAACCAACAAATCCACGGTACAGTCAAACGACGAAAGTTCAACGACAAATTCGAATGAGTGCCACTAAAAGAAAATGTGTGGCAAATCGATGTAAAGCAACCACATGACACGTGCCTCATTCTTCTTAAAGCTTTCGTTTACCAACAAAAGTAAGCCATGAGTTTCAAACACACAAATTCCTCACAAAACAATGTCACAAACGCATCGCCAATTACAATTCTGAGAACGTGGGACAGTGACCCGCTATCCATTATATTATATTCACGAGAACATCATTCTCTGACCTTGTGGCTTCACTTTTGACACGCATGCGCTAAAGTTTGGAGGTCTCACGTTAAAAAGTGAAAAGAAAGTCGGGGACCACTTGCTTAAGTGTACTGCTAGAATATTCATACGACTCGTTTTGTTTACAAGATTGTTTAAAGTTACTTTTATCTAAAACCATTGAAATGGTCACATCTCGATGGATTTTATGGTTCCAATTTATCATTAATCGATTGCTAAAATTAAGTAAAAATTCATGACCACTTTATCTAAAAACAGTGAAAACGTAACTTACTACGTAAGCTTTTATAAGAAAAAGACGAATGGTGAGGACCGAGTGATGGAGACTTAGAATTAGGTCACTGTAGCTAATTAAGTAGGTACATATGTATACAAAGAAATGTCTTGGTTACATCCTAGTATGTCTACTATAACCATGCAACCTACCACCCGGCCTTATAATGTCTTATAAGGCCGGGTGGTAGGTTGCATGGTTATACATAATAATTAAAGATATAACAAAAAAATATCTGAACGTTCTCCAACAGACCGTCTAATCCCATAAGTACTGCATGTAAACAAACACTAGTACAACAATCGCCGCCCGCGCAGGTTACGCACACTTCACAATAGACCGGTCTGACCGGCGCGGACGCACTTGTCGCAAGGTCTCTCGGTGAGAACGAAGAGCTTTCCATAATGATCTAGAATTTCTTACTTCTATGGTTGAAGCCATACAAATCTAGAAAAGATTAAGCAATAGGATGGCAGATTATGGTCAGGTCCGCAGTTCCCTATAGGGAATATTCTCTTGCTCGAAAGAAGAATAAAAGATTGATGGAAAGAGTGAAGAAGATTTTTATGAAGAAGCAGCATTTTTATCTATTCTCTGTTTTGTATTGTATTGTTGTAATAGAGCTTACATCACTGACTCGTTGTTTGATTGATTGATTGATCAAAGAAGTCTAATCAATATACTGCAAGCAATCAACCTATTATTATTAGAAAGGAATGTCGATCTTTCAATCCTAGTTCAGGAAATGTGATCTTGTCACAAACACACTGACTGCATTGTTAACTCTGACTGGATATTCAGATATTATGCATTGTCACGAAACATTTATGTAAATCATGCATAATGATTTGGTCTCATTGGCATGCCTGTAAATGTATCAAGGAGGATTGGTTCGACTAGGTGGGAGTACACCGCAGCTTTACAACCTGTATCTAAATTATATATCATTCGTCTACTCTAATGTACACATGTTAGGCCGTTGGTTGGTTTTACATCTTTTATAGCCGTAACGGGAGTCAGAGGACAAAAAGTCTGACCCGTTGGTATCGTGTTACCCTGATACTGGGTTGTGCATTCATCTACGCATATGGATAGACTGGAAAAAATACAGTAAGGAAAACTCTAGGCTAGATGATAGAGGTAAATGCACATGTTACGGATGGCTTACCATACCTACACTGTGTTCACACATCTTCAGCGCATCTTCGCCCAGTGTTGGACATAATTATGTTCCCCCAGATGCTCTCTATGTGGCCTTGTTATATATTATATATATATTTGTGTGGAACACAGGGTGGTTTTAGCCAGTTAAAGTCTGATAGACCTCTTCGGTTCTAGGGCGGAAAAGCATCCATGAGGATTTTGAATTTAGCATAAAATGGTTGATCTTGGCCACAAAGATTTTCTGACCTCCCCTATGTCGCCGGTCTAGCGACTGTCACACACGGTAGTCATTTATAGCCATGCGATATGTATAAACTGATTAATGTTATGTCCTTAGTCTTACTAATGGATTCTATACAGGCCCATCTTGACCACTCAAAATTTACGATCCGATATAATAAATTGCACTTTACTTTTTATGCCAAATGCCACATTGCCGATTTATAAAATAACCTCCATAACCTTCTCGATTCTACAAGTTATAATATTACTCAATCGCAATTTGTTTCGAACAGTCCTTATTATCAAAGGACAAGATAATCTTAGACACAAACATGGCAGTTAAAAAAATATTGCATAATTCTTGGTAATACTTACGGCAGATAGAATGTGAAGGTTGAGGCAATTATAGTAGAGATACCAAATAACCAAGGTGTTTTAAATACACACTTTCATAAGAGAGTTATTAATAATCACAGAATTTCCTAAGATTCAAATGTCGCTTGCCATGGCCGGTAGAGCCATGCTATGCTATGTTGCCTCTTCACCACCCATGGATTATTTTTAATAACGTTTTAATAATTAAATAGACCTGGGGCCTGAACTGAGGACACATCAACGCGGAGATTGGCACAAGAGAGATGAGATTACCAGACTGGAAATATAAGAATGAGACCAAAGGACTTGTCTCTAGTGAAATTGTAGGTATACCCATATTGGTTACTTAATGGTAAGAGAAAAATGTTGTTGAAAACATTATACACAAGCCCGAGCAGCAGGTCACAACAATCCATATTTCTACGACGACGCCAACAGTAGAGGCCGCCCGCATTCCACTCCTGCGCCGCGCTTGTAAGAAAAAACATTATCTCAGCGATAAGTATCTGTCCAACGAGGAATTAATGCTGCAACACCCGTAATGGTCAGTTACGAGGCTCACCTCATTCTGTTATGGATTTATAACTTTTATAACCACATTCACGTCAACAATACGGCATTCGTCTAATGTTAAACTACAAATATAACCAGCTTTTTGGGAAAGCCGTGTGTCAAGATGGTAAATGGTTATAGCAGGGAATGGAAATTATATGATGATGCTGCCATAACTATGTTGTTTTATACGAATTTCTTTGTTGAAAATGATGATAATTTGTAAGAGAATACATGTAGTGTACAAAGGTTTTCGTACTAACTGTAACTGTTATTACTTGAGACATGAAGCGAAGTGTAAAGCAAGACTTATTCGTTTGTAGTGGTGGATCCTCCACAAAGGCTTATAAATAGTTTTTTTTAAGTATAGCCTGGCTGTAGAGTCAGACCATACTTAAAAAAAACTCAATGAAAAATGCACTTACGATACAGGAGAACTGCATAGCGTTTCTCCTGTATCCTGAGAGCATTTTTACAAACAGTTGAAGTTGTAGTTGACTTATTACATAACACATACATAATCAGCCTTTAATATTCCAACTGCTGGGAGATAGGCCAGCTCTCTATGAGAGAGAATGTGTTGTTATCTGGGTTGGTAAGTGACGTAAGTTCATTAGTTTACTCATCTTCCCACAAAGGAGGGCTCCTTCTAAAACGTACACATACTCTCGATAATCCTTTCGAGGATGTGTATTTATTTTTAAGACACATTAAACCACTTTACATGTAGGTTACAGAGAAATTGCTTATTCGTTATCCGTTCAGGTCACACGCGCGTTCTTTGCAAAACACTACAAATTCCAATGTTAGCCAAGGAAGTGTTAGCACACTTAGCAACTATAAAATACAATCACAAAAACATAAAACAGGCAGACAGAACATAATAGACACCAATTAAACTTTAAAGCTCAATAACAAAATGCAATTCTAGAACTTTATGGCCATGTAATAACTTCACTTTGGTAGACACGCCATCTTTACATGTGGACATCCCACTCATTCGCACAATACGTTTTGGGAATACTTTCATTGTACAGCTAAGGAGTGAAATTCCCTGCCAGAGTCTGTGTTTCCTGATTGTCAGAGCCGGATTAACCCTGTCAGAGGCCCTAAGGCAATGACATTCTCGGGGCCCCTTTTCTTGCTTTGACTGACCAAATCGTGTGTGAACTGTACATTAAGGACTGTGGTTTTTAAGATATTTGTTTACTTATTCACAGATTTGTTCTAAGATTGTTTTAATTCTACTACTAAATCTAACTATTTGTATTTCGTGAGATAACAGTGAGGTCCCTAAGTTCATACGCACATCAAATTCTCGTTCGAAGAAACATGTTTTCTTGGTGCGTGCACTGGGCCTGGGTCCCTAGTTGATGCGGGGCCCCTAGGCAGTTGCCTACTGCGCCTAGTGGTTAATCCGACCCTGCTGATTGCTATAACCTGGGAGTCTTTAAGTCAAGAGTGAATAAGTTACTTCTAGGTAAGCTTGCCTCATCTTTGTCCACATCGTCGCTTACTATCAGGTGAGATGGTAGACAAACAAGACCGTATAATTTATTTTAAAAAAAGATTAACACGTAATTAAAAACCAATTTTACAAAACGAGATAAATCGTGGTAATGAGCATTAAATTACATGTAGATAATGTTTATTATGAATAACATTATGTAAATAGACTGCGTCATTTTCGTCCAAAGCGTGAGGACGCTTAGGCACACGTAAGAAGACAATGTGGAACAATAGGATATGCTCGCTTCCAGCAGACGCGGTGTGAATTATTCAGAGTGGGCACTGTGTCAGTGGTGTAGGAAGCTCGCTGGCACACATATTACGGACTATTGTTTTAGATGCAAGCAGTAAATGTAGGGTTGATGTACTTGATCGACATTGGAATCTGAACCTTGCAGTTTTGATATTGAAAAGGGATAAAATGGAAGCCCTGCTGGATTCTGTGTTTCCTGATAGCTATAACCTGGGAGTCTTTAAGTCAAGAATGAATAGGTACGTTACTTTTAGGCAAGCGTGCTTCATTTTCGACCACATCATCGCTTAACATCAGGTGAGATTATGGTCAAACCCAAGCCTATCAACCATAAATTAGCCATAGTTAAATAGTTATAACCACACGGGTCGATTTTCAAGGTTAAGTAACGCTTGCAGAGGTCAGTACAAGGATGCGTGACCATCTTAACATATCGAGATTCTGACCGGTACCGAATACTGAAGTACGGACCTCCGTACTCGCACTCGGTACTCGGACTGAAAGCTGACCCCATCATAGTTGAGAGAAGGAGAAGAAAACGGTAAACATTAAATATGCATAGGAATTTAGACAGGCCTGTTGGTCTAGTGGTCAGTGGCCTGCTATGCGCAAGGTCGTGGCCTCGATTCCCACCCAGGACAAATGTTTGTGTGATGAGCACGATCATTTGTTCTTTGTCTGGGTGTAATTTATCTATAATATGTATGTATTTAGAAATATATATGTATGTTTATTAGTTGTCTAGTACTCATGGCACAAGCTCTGCTTAGTTTGGGACTAATTGGCGTTGTGTGAAAGTTGTGGAATATTATATTATATTAATTATAACAACAATTCCCAAAAAAAAGTGCTGCGCTCTGATGGAGTGAGGAAAAGCTAGGCTAGATACAAATAAGTACCTAACTATTATTACACTGCCCTTATTTTCCCGGGTGGGAAAATCATCGAATGACTGCTGTGGGTTAAGCAGACGGGAGTGTCAGACTTCTACTGACTAAAAACTCACCCTGTTCCTTCAGCTGCCCTTAAGTTCCGGGGCCGCGGTATCTCGTTAGAATTATCTAACGAGATACCGCGGCCCGCTACCAACTATTACAAAGCCCTGACATCGATTCAACTTTGAGGTTCAAGACAGACTTCGGGTGTGCGGAAATTTTCTAAGTAACTACTGCGGCAAAAAGAAAATATGTATAACCCTAACATAAGTCAAGATATTTTTATTTACTCAGTGGCAAACGAAACATAAAAATTTGCCAAGTGCGAGTCAGACTGCCATGAAGGATTCCATAGTATGCCAATGTCATTTTCAAGACCTGTCTATAGATACCACACATGTATAGGTTTGATAAAAATTAAATAATTTTAGTTTCAGTTCTATGTATGGGGAGCCCCCTTTAATTTTATATATTTTTTTAAATTTTTAATAAAAATCGGAAAGCGGTTAACAGAATACCTACCAAGTTTCACATGTGTAGTCTTAATAGTTTCGGAATAAAATGGCTGTGACGTAAGGACGGACGGACAGACAGACAGACAGACATACATGACGAAACTATAACTGTTTTTAGCCATTCGGCTACGGAACCCTAAAAACAGTTAATGTATTTCTAATTCGCAATTAGTATATCTTCACAGACTACAATTCAGTAAGGTAATTTTTAATTGAAGGTCAAGTTTAAATTTCTTTCGCTCGTCAGCCCTGTTCACATGCTTGTCTGGTCGCATACAATAGCAAACATGTCTCTTCAACTTGAAGAATTAGTCCGCAATTATTGTGTGTTAGCCGGTGAATAAATGTATTTTTGTTCCTAATTGGAAGCTCTGAGCTGTGCGTACCCACTAGAATGATAGCTAACAGTAAGATTACAAGTCAATCAATGCAATTGCAACAATAATTTTGTATTTCAAGCATTCTTTTAGCCAAACAATGCCCGTGTCAGGAGTCCCCGCTCTTCCGTAACAAAGCTTATGTAATCTAGTTGTAACGTAAACGTATAGTAATTAGTAATCAGTTTTTCTATAGGTAGTGTATGGTTTGCGTTTGGTTTGGTGGTCGTTTCTTTGTGCTATAATTTCCAGCGTCGCTTCTCGCTGTGTTACAATCTATAACGTTGCTTTCCTGAAATATTAACAAACCACCTCTTGGTTCCACAGACATTTTTGCGTCTTTAAAAAATATTATGGTTACTGGTAGCCTGCATCAACCCATTACTGGGCGAACTTCTAAATTGTTATATCCTAGGCAAAAATGGACTACTGGTCGATCGTTTTGTCCGGCCACGGTGTCCCACCATCTTCTACAAGGTCTGTCACGACGCCTTCTAGGTCAGGGCTCCAGAAAGTGGTTATTATGGCCCAAAACTCATTGGAAATGTGGCAGACGTAAACAGCCCAGGCCTGCTTCAACATAGTGACTTGTTGAGTAACGATAATATCTATACCATTAACATATGATATATATTATATTTCCTACAAAAATACACAAGCCCGAGCTTTTTTGGCGCAGCTGCGAGGCACACGTAATTTTGTCTATTTTCGTGTTTGCAAATATGTAATTAAATTGTTTTTTTTTATTTTGTTGCTTTCCTTTTGTGGCATGGGCCAAATAAAACATTTTTTTCTTTCTTTAACTCAATATTAAATTACCATCTTTTTGATCTCTTCCTCGTTGTTGTTGCAGCTGGGGCGCGTGCCGGCCACGTGCGTGGTGTTGCCGCCACGCTACGCCACACTGCCGCTGCCGCCGGCCACCTACGCGCCCGGACCTATGTACTACCCCGTGCATGACGCTGTGAGTATACTTGCTTACTTTTCAACAGTTATTAACCATCAACAAATCCCTGGCGACATCTATCCTTACCTATATAATCCTTACAAACTATAAAACAAAGCTTTTCTCCACGTCTGTCTGTTCGCGATGAATTCAAAAACTATTGAACAGATTTTCAAGTAGTTTTCACCAATGGATAGGATGATTCATGAGAAAGGTTTTAGTGTATTATTTACTTATGTTTTGTGTGAACAATCAGAATGTGCGAAACAATTACATCTGAACACGATAACCTGGTACCTATCACTACTATTGCTATTGACCAAAACTCCCATGGTTTAAAACAGACTAAGGACGTCTTATTAATCTGTTGATCAGAATTACGTCCAATCAAAAGGACCGGAAATCTATATGAATAAAAGAGAAATACCACTCACTGATCAATCACGAAATCTCAGAAACTACAAATAGGAGGGCTCTCAAATTTTGCATGGGGGTTCCTTTTAGTATGTAGATGCTCGCTAAGACAGGATTTTGCGAAATTCCCACGGGATCGGGATTTACACGGGAAAAACTTCCACGCAAACGAAGTCGCGAGCAACTGCTAGTTATTAATATAGGTACTGTTTTACTAAAAGATGTGTAATGTTGCAGCGCGTGCGCCGTCGTCGATCGCCGCGCGCGACCACGGAGCGGCGTCGTCGCGAGGGTCGCGAGCGAGACTCGCAGCTGGCCAGGTCTCTGGAGAGGATCCACCGCAAGAGGCGAGCGGACCGCGACCACATCACTGATGCCGACCTGAAGAGGACCTACACCGGCCTTGATAGGTACATTTCTCAGAACTTATATATAAGTGTTTACTTGAATTAGGTACGTCATTTGCAGGCACTTTTAAAATTATCTTTGGTGGTCATTTAAAAAGATGAATAGTAGGAACACTTTCAATAGCTTAGATCACTAAATAGTATCGTTACTTCAATAAACAGCGTATAACGATCCTAATGCACCCAGCATTAGGATTGTTATACGCTGTTCACCAGACACTGTGCAACGGATCTCTGTTTGAGAAGGAAGGGGCCATCAGTACGCGGGCCAAGTTGTAGAACCTAGGCTAGGGGCAATTAAAGCAAGAGTGTAAAGGCATCGTCTGGGCCCGCTCGTTTCATCGGAGATCTCATCTAACGTTTTTTTATTTTATTTTTATAAGAAACTAGCAATGTGGATAGATTTCACAATTACTAGCAACCTTGTTAACCCCTCCAACTAAGCTAAATATGCTTGTGTCTGGAGTGGGTTCACAGCAATAGTGTGTAGGTGGGGTTCGAACACACGACCTCTCGATTAAAGCCAATACCTTAGCCTTAGGCATTAGGACGTACTAAGCTCTTCCACATTGATTGTGCTCACAGCGCCAAGGTATCTCTGCCGGCTTCTGTGTTCCATATCACATATGAACCGTCAGCCATTAAGCGTTAAGCCTTTCGTCAACAAGACTGAACAGGCATCTCGGGCTCGCTCGTTCCATCGTAGACTTCATCTTGAAATTGTGAACATTCCAGGGCATACGCGGAGCAGTTCATAGCGGTGTGCGACGAGAGCCGCCACGCCGCAGAGCAACACGACTCCCTGGCCAGCACGTCGGCCACCAGCGACACCAGCCAATCGCATCGGGAGCTGTCCTAACACCCACTGAGGCTCTCATACATTTCACACGCAAGAAAATGTATGTTCAAATTTTAAGTCAAAATTAAATCATTCTTCAATCAATATCAGATCAAATCAGAGTCTTAGAATGATTTTTTTTTTTTTTTTTTTTTTTTTTTTTTTTTTTTTTTTTTTAGGTAGGGCCACTTGTAGATCAGCACACTAAGGCTGTGAGTCTACTTAACCGGACTTTCCTGTGGTGACCTCTAATAAATTAAAGGCCCCCAGCCAGGGCTTACAAACTAAAAATATACTTAAAAACTAATGACCGCACGCTAAGGGCACTCCCTGTGGAGTACGGGCCTCGGCATAGCGGGGTCATTTCGGGAGGGCAGCAAAGGGACAGGCTGGGTCATATTATTTACGGGAGTATTTATTGCTACTGGCTCAGCATCGCGGGCTGGCTCGTTTGGCAAAGGTCGGGGAGGATTTTCATTACCAGTACGCGGACGTCGCGATGGGCCTCGTCGGCGAGGCCGGAATAAGGAACGCGTTCTGTATCTGTGTCTTCTAAGAGTGCTGGTTTCCCTACTGCTCTCTTGTCGGATGGTGGTGGGGTCGTCAGGCTCGTCTAGGATGTTACGCGGGCGACGAACCCGAGAAATCTTGGAGGGTCTGTATCGGGCGGCCGATACGATCAGGGGGTTAGTGTGGGTCTCAGCAGAGGTGAAGTAACGCACTGACATGCGTTTCAACACTTGCTTTATGGTCGGGAGTTTGAGGTCTACGTGGAGATCCTCGTTCCTACAGAACCAGGGCGCGCCCGTGGCCTTTCGGAGAAAACGGTTCTGAACGACTTGCATCCTATGGATCTGATTGGGACTGGCATGAGCAAACACCGGACAGGCATACGTCATGATAGGACGTATGCATGTCGTGTATATTCGGATTTTACATTTAAGGGAGAGCTTGCTGTGTTTATTCAGCAGGGCGTGGAGCCTACCGAGAGCGAAAGCGGCTCGCGAGCGAACCGACTTTATGTGCTCACTGAAATTCAGGAACTGGTCGAGGATCACACCTAAGTATTTGGCTCGCTTCTCCCAAGGGATTGGCTTGCCGAACATAGTGATCGGGCGTGGGGGGGTGAACTTTTTATGCTGGCGAGCCCTGCGAAACAGGACTGCTTGACTTTTGTCGGGATTTACCTCAATCCTCCATTTCCTAAACCAATCGCCTAGTGCGTTGGCTGAGGTCTGGAGGGTATGAGCGATGCTAACGGGATTATGTCCCGAGTAGTAGATGGCCGTGTCGTCGGCAAACAGGGATAACTCTACTGGGGGTTTTTTGGGGATATCGCTAGTGAATAGCGTGAAGAGTGGGGGGGAGAGCACGGCGCCCTGAGGGACGCCGGCTCTGATAGGGCGGGGAGTGGAAAGCGCTCCTTCGATACGATATCTGAAGGAGCGGTTCGACAGGAAGTCTCGAATGATGAGCACGAGACGGTCCGGCACACCTAGTTGGTAAAGCTTATAAATTAAGCCATTGTGCCAGACTTTGTCGAAAGCCTTTGCTATATCAAAGAATAGGGCCCCCGTCACCAGACCGCGTTGAAAACGGCCGCTAATGTGCTCTACGATGCGGTGGGCTTGGTGGACACTGGAATGATGGGCTCTAAAGCCAAACTGTTCGTTAGGGATTAGGCTCTTGGCCTCGACAAAGTCTTTGAGCCGATTAAGAATAATCCGCTCGTAGACCTTGCCGAGGGCGCTGAGCAGACTAATGGGTCTATAGCTAGTCGGGAGGTTCTTGGGCTTTTTGGGTTTTGGGATACCTATCACTATAGCCTCTTTCCAAGCTTGTGGAAACAAGTTGTTGGACAAGGCGCCATTGAAGATGGCAGTCAGTAGGACTATTATCGTACGTGGGAGGAGTTTAAGTGCCCTAGTGGTCAGTCTGTCAGTTCCGGGAGCTTTCCTAGGTTTGAGTTTCTTGATGATCTCCTCCACCTCGTCCTCCGTGACGGGGGGGAGGGGAGCATCAGGGTCCTCGACAGGGGGTAGGGCAGATCTACGTTCGACCTCAGCATCCACGTGGGCAAGGTGGGCTGGGTCGACTGGTTGGGAGCTGGGAGAGCACTGTGCCTCCAGGCTGTCGGCTAGGCATTCGGCTTTGTCTTCGTCGTCGAAGGCAATGCTTTTGTCAGGGCGGATAAGGGGAGGCATTGAGGCAACCTCAGTGGCGCGCATATTCCGCTGAAGTTGCCAGAAGGCATGGTGGGTGGGTTCCAGTTCGCTCAGGGTCTTGTCCCAGCCGGCTTCACGCCACTCTCTGATGCTGTTACTTACTTTGCGCTGTAAGTACCGCATGAAAGTTTTGTTATTCTGGCAGGGGAAAGATCTGTAGGCACGGACTGCTGCGTTCTTCTCAGTCAGCAGGGCCCGTACATCGTCCGGGAGTTTCCGGCGCCAGTGCTCTGACACCGGAATCTCCTTTGAACAGTCGTTCAAGACAGATTGTACGTGCTCCGTGAGTGAGTCGATCGCAGCCGTCGTGTCGGCGGCGGACTGGATGTGGTCGGGGATCTTGTCCAGGTGAGGAGACGTGTTGGATTTCAGCAATTCGCCTACTTTCCTCCAGTCAGTGATCACCTGTGTGGGAGGGGGGCGGTTAGGGTCATAGGGACCCGATCTCGGAGTTAACTCCAAGATCACCGGTCTATGGTCAGAGTCAAGTTCGTCTACCGTCTCTAAAGAGTGCAAACGTAAGTTCACATTCTTCAGGAGGGCAATGTCGAGTACGTCGGGCAAGTGGGATGGCTCGAACGGATAATGAGTAGGCCGCATAGGACCTATGATATCTATGTGGAGAGGTGTGCAAAGGTCGTATAGTACCTTCCCACGGGGGTTGGTAATACGACTACACCATGCGGGATGTTTGGCATTGAGATCCCCCGCTATAAGGACGGAGTCACTCATGTCAAGAAGGGCTGTAAGGTCGCCTCGTAGTGAGGCGTTTATCGAAGAATTTGAATCTACGTCGCTGTGCGGTGGGAGATACGCGGATACTATTGTGATAGAGGGATGGCCCGTCATGCCTAGCCGGCAAACGGATACCTCTAAGTGGGCAAGGGGCGGCGGATCCATAGGGATGCAGTGCAGGGAGTTCCTATAATATATTAGAGTGCCACCTCTGTGGCATCTAGTCCTATCGTTCCTAACTAGCCGGTAGTTGGCTACCTTGGGATCCCTAAGGTGGGGTTTGAGGAAGGTCTCTTGGACCAGAAGGATGTCGAGACTATAATCGCGGAGGAAAGTCGCGATCTCGTCCCGTTGATTAGTGATGCCATTGGCATTGAAGTAACCTAGCTTTAGGGATCGGGGCTTTAATCTCTTACTAGCCGTGTTATACATTATGGCTGTTTAAAAAGGTTGTTAAAATGGCTTTTTACATCAGGATACTTATAGTATACCTGAATCAGGGATTCAACACTTCTGCAGGCCACGACCTCCTTTGCCATTTGGATGGCGCGGGGGGACTGAAAGAAACTGAAAGTATTCCCAAGGATGAGGAACGCATCGAGTTCCGGCTCATCCGAGCGAGGGAGTGACTGGGGAGGGGGTGGGGGCTGAGAAGCCACAACAACCGGGGCGGAGGGCATGATGGGTTGATCCATCAGCCCAGGGACTTTCGGCCTTAGTGCCGGGAAGTTTTGGGCGTGATTCGCCGCCGTCCAAGGAGTTGGACGCTGGGGACTGAGGGTCTGGGGGAGCTCAGACGAGAGTGTAGGACACTCTCGTCCCTGGCGTGCGCTAGCGCGCGTTGCCAGTTTAGGGGCGGAGGTTTTCGGGGCTTTCGGACAGCCTCGGTAATTGGCGGGGTGGCCCGATTGCCCGCACAGCACGCAGCTGGGCGGGTCTGGGCATTGGGACCTATCTTTTGGGCGACTGCACTCCGCAGTGCCGTGATCGCCCAGGCACTTTACGCACCGGGGTTTGCCGAAGCAATTCCGTTGCGCGTGCCCATACAACTGGCAACGGTGGCATTGGCCTACTGTGCCACTTTTGTGTGGCTTCTCAATGAGTATTCCTGAGAGACTGCATACAGTCTTCAGCGCAAAGATGGGGTGGGGACCTTCGGAGACGGGGTGGCAGATGACGAGGACGTTGTTAGACGCCCTGCCACCTCTGCCGTGCATACGGTGCACCTCAATCACCGGGATGTTCTGTGACTCTAAGTCGCAGACGATCTCGGTGGTGGGGATCTCACTGGGGATCCGGCAGAGGACCACCCGAACGGGCTTGCTCTCATGGAGCGTATAAGTGTGGTGGGGGATATTTCGAGCCTTGAGAAGCTTCGAAAGCGCGCGGTGGTCGTTAGCTGTCGCTAACCCTACTTTTATGCCGTTCTGAACGGCGCGGGCATTCGTGTAGGCGATACGTTGCTCGCCACACGCTTTGGACACGTTTGTCCAAGCCCCCTTATCGTGGATGAATATGGGTGGGGGAGGGATGGTCTTGCGCACTGAGGCGCTGACGACTGGGGTTTGGGTAGGGCTGGGCCTAGTGGCCGAGGAAGTGGAGGGCTGGCTCTGCACTAAGCGTGCTGGCTCGGGAGGGGAGGGTTTCTTGGCCTTAGGGGCCTGAGTGGAGGACGAGGCCTGCGACCTCTTCTTCCTCTTTCCCTCGACGAGGATAAAATCGTCGGAGGAAGAGGTTTGGTCGGAGGAGTGCTCGGACTCCGCTCGCTCCGAGCGCTCAGAGTGTATGCTCTCTGCGCGCTCCGAGCGCTCGCCGTCCGAGCCCTCTTTTTCTTGTTCCTCCTCCTCAGAGTCCATTTCGACGTCTGGGGGGGAGGGGGACCTATCTGCGATGGGCGCGGGGGTGGGACCTAAATCTGGCTGTGGGGAGGGAAACACCGCGGGGGGTAAGGAGTCAATCTCCTTCCCATACTCCCTTTGTAGGGCGGGGTTTTCAAAAAGGATCTTTCCTAATATATCGGTTGTTCTATTTAACCGAGCCGATAGGGATTCAACTTTGGACAAGAGGTCCTCAATCCTGTCCTCCATATTGGAGGCGACAAGGGTGGGCATCCTAGTCTCCTAACCCTAACATAAGCGCCTCGAGGAGACACGTCAAACGTGAGCTCCCCGAGCAGACGGTCCCCAAAGAGCCCTGCCCCGGAGTTTCTCCTAACACTTCGCTACCGAGAAGAGAAACCCAGACAAACTCGGTAGCTGTGTTGCCGTCTGATGTGGCCTGAGGGGCCCTATTTGCCTAACCCTCCGGGCGGGAATGACCCGGAGGTGAGTTCGCTCCCTGCGGGGATAGCAGGGAGGTGTGTGCCTAATGGTATGCCCTAAGCTTGTAATCCGGTCGCCAATCTTAATGTGCGTACCGGGCCCTATTGGGTCTAGTGCGAAGGGGTAGATACACCCAACCGACACTAGGTGTGTATGCTGTGAAGAGAACTCAGTAACTAGGTTTGACTAGGAGATCCCCCAAGGCCAAAACCTAGCACTCGACTCCAATTGACTGCTTCACCCTGAAGGGGATCAGCGGGTGCGTCGGGTCAGCACCCCCTTGGTATTGTTGACACCGTGAGGTTTCCAACCAAGGACCACGAAACTGTGGTTTTACCCTGAAGGGGCCAAACCAAATTGTTTTGACAATCTCTGTTAGAGAAGCACGATATCCTTCACCGCCTCGAAAAAGGCGGATCCGGACCAGGCGTCGTAGTCGGCGACTACGAGTGACGTCACGGCGGGCGTGACGAACGGAGCGATGACTCAGGCACGGAACGATCGAGAGCGCGGAGCGGCACGACTGTCGCGGGCGAGGATGTCTTAGAATGAAAGTGACCTAAGTCTTAAATAGCAATTTTTGGATTTGAGCAAGACTTTAAAACTTGAGTAAATTTTAATGTACTTTTTATCTCTAGTGACAGATGTATCTTTGTTACCAAGGGGATTTAAAATTCCTCCTGACGGATGTCGGCCACATCCCTCCTATTTCAACAGATATTAGCCATCTGCGCAGAAGATTATAGTGCACAAGCATATGCGCATTTACTGGTGCAGTCTCTGTTCCTTTATTCTCATAGTACGACGCGACTATCCGACAAGACCGGAGATCAGCGCAGGACCAACGGCAACACATGCTTTTCGTGGCCACGGGGGTATCACATCGGAAACCTCCAAACTCAGAAAGAAATTTCTTATAAAAAACCCAATATCTCTTTTTGGCCGACCCGAGAATCGAACCCGAAACTTCTTACTCAGCATTCGCACTTGCAACCACTAGACCAATGAGCCAGTCAATATTAGAAATTTGAGGAATTTAGAGCAGTGTTAAAGACCAGTTTAAATCATAATCTGAAATTATACGAATTGAGAGTTAGGTCGCTTTCATTCAGAGTGTGAAATATTGGTTAAGCGGTTCATAAAATAGCGTCAAATAATTTATACGAACGTGTAAATGAATACGAATGATAAGTAAGTATAGTCAGTAAACACTCTTCGTTTAAGTAAACCAACTGTCTAAGCATATCATACCAAACTTAACAATATAGCTTTAGAGGGTCGCAATACGTTATCATAACTTGTACATATTTTTAGTAACTTTAAGTACGATATTAATCTAAACACGAGTTTTGAATATAATAATATGATGTTACTTATACTTAGATATTTTTTATCATAGTCATTTCATTCGATTTACATTATGGCTAATAGTATCGCAAGGTGCAAAGGGAACTTAATATCTTGCAAATAATTAGAGAGATTACAGTCAATGTTTCCAATAATTCTTTATGAACAAACATGGTAAATGTAATTGCCATAATTCTTTCAATATAAAGCTAGTTTTGTTATACAGGTATCTAAGCTATCCTGGAATTAAAATGGTTTATGAAACAAAATAAACATATTGAGAAAAATTTTACGACGCGTTCGAAGTCACTTTGTGCTCATGAATGTATGTAATGCTTATGATATACATTTATATGGTAGCTAAGTAGATAACTGAGCTATACATATGTAATTAAGTGATAAGTAGGACGGACAACAAGAGGAGATCAATTAACAAATTTAAAAAAAAACAATAAATTCTTAAGTGGTATTTTGGTGGAAACCTTATTCTGGTGACGAAATGACACAGACTACTTTAGCCCAGATTTATCTATTGCTTTTATGTTAAAAAATGCCAAAAATATCATTAAACTTAACGCGGGATATTTCCCGTTTTAAGTTTTAATTATACTGTCAGTGACCATGTCAGCAGTTTAAAAAAGAACTTTTAATACAAAAACTGTTACGTGGACCATTTAATTCCAGATTAGCTTCATTACGTTCGGTACGCGAGGCATCATTATCATAATTCTTTTCATCGATAATGTTTTCCATTAGTCTATTGTTTGTTTATGGTCGTTCACTATCATTATTAACATTCACGTTTATTTTCATTCATCATATACTATAATGATTTCGGCATAAATTGGCCAGTCTATTTCACATTAACAAATTTTTTGTTTTGTTTCGTTATAACTTGGTTAGTTCGCATTACTTTAACTAATATAACAAATTGTAAACTTGTACGTATCGTCAAATATCTGTGTTATATTTTACTTTAAGTCTTATTTATCTAGTTTTATTTTCTTATTTGTGAAGATGTTTTTAATGATTATGTTGTAGAATTATTTTGCAACACTTGGAATCGCATTCGACAATATGGATACGACATAATTATATGCAATTAATGAAAACACTCAATACTCAACGAAATAAACAACATTTTGTATGAGAACAAGCCTGAAATTGTAAAAAAAAACGTATGCACATATAAATGTATGGGGCAGTCGGTTATTTTTCGCCGTATCAGTGTTAGTCTCATACAAATAGTTATTAATTATGATGAGTATTGCCATTTTCATTGAATGCACATAAGTCATACCCATATTGGATTTTTGGGAGTTAAAATTATCATGAAAAATACTTTACAAATACATTCTAGTTTATTCTTAGATGATAATGTCAAGTATAGTGTATATATAAAAATGGAAGTCCTATGTACCTAAACGGTGCCAAATTGTGAACCTACGATTGGTGTAAATATTAACATCGAAATTGTTGCTCAACTACGTTCATATGAAATTGTTTAAAAAAAATTTGAACAAAGAACTTCTAATTATTATGATTAAATTAAATTATTATTTTGTATTCGTTACTAAGCTAAGATTATGTAGTACTTATAATATTGTTTTTTATCTTGACTATTTTGATCATAGCTATTTTCTTTTTTAATTACTGACACGTTTGAACTTACACGCAGTAAGCCTTTAGGTCTAATAAATAGACTGTATTGCTCTGCACTAGATCTAGCGTATGTCAGTATATTCGGTATCCATAACTATACGTAAACTAGCTATAAACATACTTAGAGATTATTGCAAATACTTTTCTAAATAAGAATTTGTATTTTTTTTTACGTTTAATTTTATACTTAGAGACTGTAACATATTATTGTAAATAGAGCTATACTTCTTAGAGCGATGTACCATATACTTTAAGCTAGGGGTTTCGGTGGATGCGTTGTGGCTCGTCTATGGTGTACGGCTTGCGAAGGTTATTTATTGCGGACGGATTGTGCTCGATGACAAGACGAATGAATACATAATTTTTTTATAAAACAATGCTGTTTTATTTCCACTGACACAGGTGACACATACCTGCACAACAAAGAAAATAGCTAATGCGTCAATAGTCTAATAGCTAAGGTGTCGGATTTGTGACCGAGAGCTCGCAGGTTCGAACCCCAGCTAACACTATTGCCGTAAACCCCACTCCAGACACAACCATATTTAGCTTAGTTATCAAGATTGCTATAACAAATGGCACGTAAGTAAGTTGAACCAAAATGGCGGTAGTCCGCGCAGGTACAATTATGGAGAAAAGTGTTAGACGTTAGACGACGAATGTGTTAGTCCGGGTAATTGAAAAAACTAAAGTAATTTAATTAAACGCAAATTAGAACAAATTACTATATTTCTCAAACAACCGTGGCATCGGAAGTGGTAGTTAGATATTATTAAACAGAACAGTTAAAGGAATATGTACGAAATTACTAATACAAAATTAATATAGCTAAAGTTAATGTGGCTACATAATACTTTCCCTCCCTGGCATAACACCAAACCTGGAAAATCCCCTATTACCTATATTATTTTCTTTTAAAAAGTAATTGTAATCATCCTAATAGTTCGTTGATGATCAATGAACACATTAGACGGAGACAAATTCTAAAACTTGGTGCGTGATTGTACAGTAGGGCCGCGCGGAGAATGCGCGGGCAGCGCGGAATGGAGTGAGACTGCGTGGTGGCCAAAGAGTAAAGTAACTATAGAGAGAAAGAGTGACAACTCTGTGGTAAAATTTTGCATGTATGGAAAGTGCTGCCACCTTTAGTTTGGTGGGTGAACAAAGGCTCTAATAAATATATACCTACATATGCATACTATGAGTATGTATGTAGTATTTCTAAATTTTATTAGGGTCACAATTAAGGTTTTGACCTAAATAGAAAAGAACACGTACGAAGTCCATCCACAATAAAGAGATTGAATTGAATTGAAGTTCAGAATAATGTTAACAAATAAAAACAAATAACAGTAACAAGTAACAATTTTAACAGAATTACCTGAGATAAATTCGGAATTTCGGGAAGCGCATCAACGTAGGGAAAGCCAGTGTTGACAATGGCCGACAATGATATTTGTTTGACAAGTTCATAAACAAGACAAGATAGCTGTCAAATCTTTTTAACCCACCAAACTTCAGATGTCGCTGTCGTCTATTGAAATTGATGACAGTGTTGTGTGCCCCCTTGGTGGTGGCTAGCGTCGCGTCCAGTGTTGCCAGATATACAGATTTCGCGGTATCCATACAGATTTTCAACATGTCATACCGATAAAAAATTGAAAGTAAAATTTATACAGATTTTCAACATTCCAATTTTTTTTTCATACAGAATTACCTCAAATGGTTGTTTTATAATGTAGACAGAGAATCTCTGTCAACGGTTTATAATAAAATTACTTGTTCTCGTATTAATAATCTGTAGTTCTCGTTTATTTTGTTCGTGTAACTACCGGAATAATTGAGATAGGAAATGTAAGTCAGTGACCGGAACTATCGAAAAGGATACGTTTTGAGTCTGCGATTAGTTTCACCAAAAACACGCAACATAAAATAATGAATTGTAAAAGAAATTATGAACTAGTAAAAAATTTTATTTAAAAAACCCGACTGCTCAACTGAAATGGAACAACCAGCACATTTTTATTTTAAAAAGTGACTAGTAGGTGGGACCTAATTGAACCTAATATAATTTTAGTTTAAAAAAATGGGATGGGTCCCGCCTGTTTGTCAAAAAATGTGCTTGTTTCTTCCATATTAGTTGAGCAGTCGGGTTTATTTTTATTTTTTAAATATATTTTTTTATTTTCATCTTTTTAGTATTTAATTCCGTTTTAAAACGTTATATATCCTAAACGGTTGCTAAAAATGAAAAATAGTTAAAGAAACCTCAAAATCATTTTTAAAGATCTATTTAATGATACCCCACTTGACATAGCTTGTCGATTTTTATTTTTTTTATTTTTAACAATATGGTGCTTGGTTCTCATTGTGGTAATTTGTTTTTATTTTAATCTATCTTAAAACACTCACGCCATCAAGATAAATCCAACGACGTATCATTTGTCAAAATCCGTTCACGGGTTTAATAGTTACGAAGGAACAAACGAACAGACATACATAAATACATGCGCGGTAAAAACATAACCCTCCTCCTTGCTTTGCCACAGTCGGGTAAAAAATTAAACAAGTGCATCTTTTCTATCTATGGTCTAATACAAAAAAAAAATTACTTGCTTATTCCCTATTATAGCACCTACAGATAAAATTACACAAAAGAGCAAAATACCAATACCAAATACAGATTTTTTACAGATTTTTAAAATCTTCGGTACAGATAATGCTTTCAAAAATCTGGCAACACTGGTCGCGTCGTGTCGTCGCGTTGTGATGGAGACGCGCCGCGCCGCCCCGTACGCCGCACATCATACCGCACTTCGGTCGAGACCCGAAAATGTACTGCGCATTCAAGGTCATAGTTGTCCCGTACTATAGTAATGTGAACCCACAAAGCTGATATTAAAAAAAAAAAAAAAAAAACAAAGAAAAAAACAAAAGTGTCAAAAGTCTAGGCTTACGGCTGTGACTGTCATGATTCATAGGACACTCTTCTGGAAGACTAGCATCTGGCCGTGACTTCCTTCAAGTAAAAGGGTTTTTTCAGCGAACATGTCCTTTATTAATAGATTTAGGCGTGAAAGCACACAACAGACAGCTACTTTCGTACTTATAATATTGGTAGAGATACTAGGGATTAGTAAAATTTTCATGTTAAAATTGTAATACCGCAGGCGACAAAATAAAATAATCCCGTAACAATTTCAATTTGTTTATTATTGGAATAATCAAAAGCCGAGAAGTGCAGCCCACTAGACACGTGCTCGTGGGTCCCGTCAGAACTCGTTGTCGCTGAGGGCGGAGGCCCGGCCGGGCGCCCGCAGCTCGCTGTCCGTGGAGCTCCCCAGCGAGTCCCTCGCCGACCCAACCTCCACGCCTGCAATACGACGAGCTAGCTATTATGCTAATTGCTCTCTCTCTAACATACTAATTAATGACCCATTCACGCAAACAAGAACCAACCCAGTCACCAATTTCGAGAAAACGAGTATTTTGTGGTTCCAATTCCTGGTGGTCCTAAAAGAACCAAGTGATTTTAACGTATGAATACAGAAGAATTCGATCCTAGAAGAAGCACACAGCATGGCCTTTGTCTGTTGTTTGAGAGTTGGCTAAAGTGGGTTGGTTCCCGTTTGCAAAAAAGGGTCCTTAGTCCTGACCGATTTCAGCCATGACAGCCAATCTCAGCAGAGATCAACCATGCGCAGGAGATATCATAGTGCACAAGTTTATGCACAGGCAGAGCAATTGTAACTCTGTACCTTTACTCTCATAGCCCGATGGGATAACAATCCAACACGACAGGAGAAAGATCAGGCGCACGCCATCATGCGTAAAAAACTCTGTTCGCTGGTCAGCAGAGTCCGGGCGAGTAACAACAGCATTCTGTCTGTGGCGGAGAGATTAAACTCTGCTTTCATTATACACTTTATGTTAATGACTATCAACCGGGGCACGTTTCCCATGGAATGATGAAAGCTAGTTATAACTCATTTGTTGATATTATGTACTAACACTAGCGTAAGCATTATACTAACACATCTATGGATTTTTAATTATCTGAAATAAATAATTTGAATTTAACGTATTTTCCTAGGCAAGAAAGTATCACACCACCAAATTCAGAACTCCGGGCTACTACTGACAAATTTCTTATAAAAAAACCCAATAATTTTGCCCAATCCTCCTGAAATATATAACACGCATATCCTATGAACAGTTCCCATAACTACGAATTTTACACATGTCAAACTATTACATAAAGTCCTGGCCCATTAGGACCTAATGCTTTGAAATCTTATATTTGCTTTACTAAGTATACACACAACTTTCTCCTGAAATTAAAATCATGATGTGCAGCTGTGCAAACCCCTCGAGCACTGCTCATGCAAAATAGTGATCAAATAAAAAAAAAATAGAAAAAGCCCGAGTGTCATAATGGACCAACGTTTGTCTTGACAGATGCACCGCCGAATTGTCTATGAACACTGTAAAATTACAGTGTTCACATCATTTTCCTAACCCTTATTATAGGTACAAAGACGTACACTGCTGAAGTAGGGTCTTTAGTAAGTATACATCCCTCTAACGGAATCAATCCTACAGTTTGCAATACTGGGGTAACAATAAAGATTAATAAGAAGAGATATTCTTAAGTTAGACATAACTTGAACGAGGGTAGAGATCTCCGCTTAAGGTAGTGCTCTTTAAACTCTTAAAATTCATTAGTCAAAAGTTTTACCGATCTTCTGACCGCGACCCGTTTGTACGGAAACTTTATCTGCTTCAACTCATTCAAAGGTAACATAAATCACTCCCGTAGGTCAATAGGGTTCCTGGAACCGTCAGTTGCACCACATAACTCAGTCTTGCAGTTCTTGCATCCATTGGCAGCACGTTCTCCAGCCAGGTCAAGGTGATGCTGAACAAGCCACTTACCTTCAATAAGATCAGCGAACTCGTCATCATCAGCGGTGGCCAAAGTGCGCGTGGCAGGCCGAGGCCGGGCCCGTGACCAGCGGGAGGGCATGTCTCCTCCACCTAGAAGAAAACACAGATTAACGTTGGAACTTTCTAGCATGTTTGACGGGCCTGTTGGTCTAGTAGTCAGTGGCCCTGACTGCTATGCACAAGGTCGTAGATTCGATTCCCACCCAGGACAAATGTTTGTGTGATGAGTATGTATGTATTTAGAAATATATATGTATATTTATCAGTTGTCTAGTAGTTTGAGACTAGATGGCGTTGTGTGAAGTTGTGGAATATTATTGTTTAGGATATCACATCAATAATAGTACATTGTTCACCGAGAGGAGAAAGTGACCGATCACCGTCGAGGGTGTCGTTTGAAGCCCGAGCCGTAGGCTTCGGCTTCAAACTTTAAAACGGCTTCGGGCTTTAAAACACCCGAGATCGGGAATCGCACTTTCTCTCGAGTGATACATAGTGCTTTATATTACACCTACGAGGAAAATAAAAAACTAAATCTTTACTAATTGAAATTTATATTGAAATTGTTGCAGTTAGTGAAGCTTAATGTAACACTGTTTTCACAAATGGCGCCAATGGCGTCTGCAATTTTCACATGTTCTTTTTTCAAATAGTTTATCCTGCCGCCGCAGGGTCGCACTGCCAGCCCGACACCATCCAACACACAGTTAGTGGCCAGTGTCATTTTGCGAACTTGGAGATAAAAACTCACTGTAAAAACTTTTTGGCTTTTGATATTTAGGTTACCGGCGCATAGTCTTACCCAAAATTAAAAAAGAAAAACCACGTAAGAAATGGATTTTCATACACTTTTCTCTCCCGCTCAGATGCGTTTTCTCCCCGCATATTTGTTCGATATGCAATGACGTACTTTCTACCGTAAATTTGATAAAGTATCAAGGTACTTTCCAAGCAGGTGTAGTATAAAGGATATTTACTAAGTCCTTGAGATCATCGGACAATTTAGAATTAAGTATTCGTATGCATTCCACTTCTTTTTTCGATATATTTTGGCTATCCAAGCAGGTTGTTTGTGGAATGCATAACTATAGTTGGTTCTAAGAAAATAGTGACGTCATCGTTGTCCGCGCCTCTCGACCAATCAGGTCGCAACAAATTAGAAACCTAAGTTCACAGTGACCAGTTGACTGCAGATCTTTTGGCGAAACGGTTATTTTTTATGCGTTACCTACCTACATTAAATAATTAAATTAAATTCAATCCTATTGAATTGGTGTGGGCCACATAAAAAAATATGTTAGTGCCAATAACCTAACATTCAAGATGAGTGATGTAAAAAAAAATATTTTTTGACGCAATAACTTTAATAGATGCTAATCGATGGAAGAAATGCTGCGACCACGTGATACAAGAAGAAAATTTAATGTGAAATTTGGATGACGTCATAGAGAACGCAGAACAAAATTCTTTCATAATAAATACAATATTCCACAACTTTTTTTTTTTTTTTTTCACACAACGCCATCTAGTCCCAAACTAAGCAGAGCTTGTGATATGGATACTAGACAACTGATAAACATACATATATATTTCTAAATACATACATATTACAATATAATATATACATACATAATAAATCCACATGAAGATTCTAGTGACACTGTTTAAAAAACGTTACTAATTTAAGACAGTTCATTTAATTTTTTCATTAAACTTAATCATTTCAAATATACATTTAATTTTGAATTTTTACTCCATTGTGAAAACACCTTTACCCTGCAGTTGCATTGATGACGTCACTATTTTCTTAACATGAACCAACTACAGGTGTGTTTAAACGTTCAAAAGATTGGTGATGGAGCATTACCTCTCACTATCGTCATTATTATACATCTTTGCCAGTCCGTACAGGTAATTAGGTACATAGTTGAGAAAAGACTAAGCAAATAATGTTGGTAAATTTTCCCTTCATCCATGATCCATAATATTTTGTACCTAATAACCTGGCACTATACGTTCTGTGAAGATTCAAACCTATGTAACAGCTCGGCCATATTTCCTGTAGCGTTGAACAGAGTCGACATCAGAATTTTGCCAATTTATGATAAGTTTTCACATCACACTACATTTTTCTTGCATGCAGTGGGCAGTACCACAATTAGCGAGTCAACATATCCTGAGGAGTGTCCGTGGAGGGGAGAAACACATGTCGAATGGTTTTGCTTACATGCTATATTTACGCATGTGTATAATGGTGGAAAGCGGTGCTGCATACTGCATGCAAGAAAAAACACCATAGTTGGTTCACGTTCAGAAAATAGTGACGTCATCAATGCAACTGCAAGTTGGAGGTGTTTTCACAATTGAGTAAAAATTCATGTATATTTAAAATGATTAAGTTTAATGGAAAAAATGAAATGAAATGTTTTAAATTAGTAACATTTTTTAAACAGTGTCACTAAAATCTTCATTTGAATTTATTATTAAAGAATTTTGTTCAGCGTTCTCTATGACGTCATCCAAATTTCACATAAAATTTTCTTCTTGTATCACGTGGTCGCAGCATTTCTTCCATCGATTAGCATCTATTAAAGTTATTGCGTCACAAAATATTTTTTTCCATCACTCATCTTGAATGTTGAATTATTGGCACTAACATATTTTTTTTAAGTGGCCCACACCAATTCAGTAGGATTGAATTTAATTAAATTATTTAATGTACATAGGTAACGCATAAAAGACAACCGGTTCGCTAAAAGATCTGCAGTCAACTCATCAACTGGTCGCTGTGAACTTAGCTTTCTAATTTGTTGCGACCTGATTGGTCGAGAGGTGCGGACAACGATGACGACACTATTTTCTAAACGTGAACCGAATATTTTTCCATAATAATAATTTGTGTTCTAAAAAAAATTCAAAAGATGTTTTAAGGGTGAAACTAAATGGAATGTGTTAATGAATGAGTTAGCAATATAAGCAATGCATGACAAACCGAACGCCGTGGCCGCCGACATGAGCCTGCCGTCCGAGCTGCTGGCCGCTCCCTTCCCTGTGGGACACACGGGTTAATGGTGGACGTGTTCATGCACAAGCTGGTATTGACTGGTTTCATGCAAAATAATGTAAGGCAATAATGATTGGTATTATACATTGATGTATTAAAAGGAGGAAGATATATATGTTACTCTCTAACATTGCAATCAGTAAACCTGGGCTCGACGCACGAATACATGCACGGTAACTCACACATATGTGTTCAGTGTCGTCATCAGTCCCAAACCTACAGTTACCGATAGACAAGGATAGAGATAAGAGGGCGCTGTAGTGCGAGCGAAATCGCCTCAGCTGCCGAATGTTTGCGATCATGAATGAAATGAGATTGCATGTATTAGGTAAATACGTAGTAAGTGATCCCATGACCCATGTCTCTTATTTTTCTTCCTGGTGTAACTAAAACACTGTCTAGCTACACAACAAGTCATTTTGATGCGTATTTATTCCAAAAATATCTCAAAAACACGAAGAGATAAGACTTTCTTGAGCTGTGTGATCGATCAACAACGTTCCGTACGCGACTGAATGCCAACTACGGGCAATCACTTAGTTTTGTAAAACCAAACGCTGTGTCTAGTACCGTATCTTCCTCTTTTTAATATATCAATGGTATTATAGGTAATAATAATGATAGGTATTATAAGACAGAAAAATTTGTTTGTTTGAACAAACTTATCTTCGAAAGTATTGAATGAATTTGTATGAAAATTGGTATGAAAGTAGCTTGAAGCTTGCTTTTTACCCGACTGCGAAACGAGGGTTATTTTTTTCATCGTCTGCGTGAGCGTAACTCCGCGTGACTGCTAGTGTATAAATACATGCAGCTTCTTTTTCAGGAACTTTTCAAGGTTAAGCAACGTTTACCGAGATGGTAAGTGGATGGGTGAACATGTTAAAATTTTGCGATTCCTTCATATAGAAGACTAGTATTGTATCCAGTTAGAAGGGACGCCGCCCCCAAATCAGTTAGGATAAGACTAAGTCGTCCTCGTCCCGGATGTCGTCCAGCGAATCCAGCACCGACATGCTGTCGAACGTAGTACTCACTGGAGAGACTGAGGTCGGCTACGGCCTGCTTGTCAGAGAGGTCGGAGTCAGAGCGCGAGTCGTCCTCATCCCGGATGTCATCCAGCGAATCCCGCGCCGCCATGCTGCCAAAAGCACGCCGGGCTTCCGCTGCTGCGGTGCCTACAGACATACGGACTTGTTATCCACAACAAAACACAAACAAACACAACAAACATGTAAGATACTGCTATAATTACTACAACTCAAAAAACAAGACATAGCGATGGGCCATCGTTACATGGTGGGCATCCCACTGATACACACAAAACGTTTTGGGAATACTTTGTGCGTACAACTAAGGAGTGGAATTCTATGCTGAAGTCTGCGTTTTCTGATAGCTATAACCTGGGAGTCTTTAAGTCAAGAGTGAATAGGTTACTTATAGGTAAGCGTATCTCATCTTCGACCTCGTCAGCGCTTATCATCAGATGCTGGTCAAACACGAGCCTATTATCAATAATAATAAAAAATTGGCCAAGGGCGAGTCAGACTCACCCATGAAGGGTTCCGTAGTAACTACGCCAAATAACTTTGATTTTCGTAGTATTTGTATGGATTACAAAGTTATATTTGCAGCTTTAGAAAATACGCTATATCTCAAAAACTGCTGACCCGATCCCGTTCAAACTACTTTTCGTTGAAAGTTTACATTAAGATCGACAGCATATATTTTTTTTAGATTTTCCCTCTATTATTATTGAAGTTAGAGGGGGCGACACACATTTTACCACTTTTTAAGCATATATCTTTTAAACGATTGACTTTATGAAAAAGCGGTTTTAAAAACCTTGACGTTATTTTTAAAGACCTTTCTATAGATACCACACACGCATTATTTTCATGAAAAAAACATCAGTTTTAGTTACATGTATGAGGAGCATTCATTTTAAATATTTTTTTTTCTTTTTTTCTTAAAATCGGAAAGCGGTTCACAGAATACATCTACCTACCGAGTTGCATGTGTATAGTCCTAATAGTTTCGGAATAAAATGGCTGTGACATACGGACGGACGGACAGACAAACAGACATGACCAAACAATAAGAGTTCCGTTTTTTGCCATTGGCACGGAACCCTAAAAAGTAACTACTAACTGCTCCAAAAGTAGGGAATCCTAGCAAAGGTGAGACAGCACTTCACACCGGAACAGCTGCTCAACTTTTATCAAGCGCAGGTTTGTGTTGATGCTGATGCTCTTATCTCTGGGACGGATCTGCCAAATACCACTTGATGCACTTGAGTCTACCGATAAAATGGCCTAAATGCTCATTGGCAACAAAGACAGGTCGAAGAACATCGGCGACGTGTTGCGAACCTATCGGTTATCTACACAGAAATCTTAATAATAAGGCAATAGAAGTCGCAAAGACGCGTGACCTTGTCGCCGTGCATGTGACACGTAGGCCACAAGTGCGCGTGGAGCGTTTGTTGCGGTTACTTGTGTTGTTTGGGACGCGGAGAGGTAAACATGGTGTTTTGCAGCATATCGAACTGCGGAAACACTTACAAAATTTGTAACTTTACAAATAAAGGGATAACATTTCATATGTAAATACTTAATTTTTGAAATAAAATGTATAAAAAAATATTATGTGTGTAATTTTATGTTTTTAAAAAATATTATCAAATCAAATATTTTCGCCACCGTTACTACGATTATCACAGAAAACGTTTTTTTTTTCTCAATTCAATTACCATTAATACTTAAGCTTGTTCATGCTTACTATTACAACTACAAAAAGCAGCAATAAAATATTATAGTCATGCGCAATAAACAATATCGTCGTTTACGTACATTCCAGGAACACGCCGCACGAGTTGGCCGCGAATTAGTGACGTGCCACTACTATTTTGTATCGGTAATTTATTACCTTTAGCTTAATAGTTAATACGTAGTTTTACCGAAATTCGTATGAAATATAATTTTTCGTTAAATATTTCAATACGTATTTCATTAAGCATGTTTTTTCCTGTTTAAATAGTTTATAAAAAGTCGTTTTTGAACGATTATATATATGTTAATTCGTACTTTTTAACTATTTTTTCATTCAGAGAATTAATAAGAGGTAGGCTTATTATTGTTATGTACGTAGGTAAGTTAAATAAGTAGTAGTAGTTAGACTGCGTTGGGTATCCTTGTATCATTGAAGTGTTCAGTATTTATCTTTTTTATGACAAAATAATTAAGGATACATATTATTATGTATATTGTAAGTATAATGGATTAAGTTGGATCGGATCGATACGTTTTCATATTATTTATGCATCTGTTTTACTTTATCCAATGCTATTATTACAGGTTTCCGAAAGATCCGGATATCATCAATCTATCCTAAGATTGTCTAGAATATATCGCTATAAGCGATAAGACCGCCGTCGTAACCATAGAATTTACGTAAAACAGTTGTGTAACAATTTATTTTGATGAACAATAAAGTATATTCTTCATTGTTCGGTATTAAGTTGTGCCATTATTGCATTATTTGATTTGGTCTTTTTTCCCATAAGGTGAAGTATTGGAGAGCCATTAAGATTTGTATAACTAAATAATAAAAAAATATACTTACACATAACGTTTTATTGTATTCCCTTTTCTCCTAAATTAATGTTCCAAAACCGCGTCGAGGAATGAAAAACTTTCAATAAATTGGTTATCTGTAGTTACGAGACTCCTTGGCTATTAACGCTCAACAGAAAATTATCGATAATAATATGAGCATTACGAGCTTTGCACTGCACTATTCCTTAGAGTGATTGCGCGATATTTTTCTCTGCTTTTCGCACACGTTACGCCACCTGAGATTATGCGTTTTTAGAAAATATTGCGTAATGTCATCGCTTAAAGTTTAATTTTGTTGTAATAATGCAAAATGCATGTGTAGGCGAAAGTGTGTATCTATTGTTTGTTTATGTGGTGATAGCAGCGAACCGGCGACACGCGTCCCAGTATTAAATGACAGTAGATGGCATTTCTATTGCCTTATTATTAAGATTTCTGTGGTTATCTATTAGCTAAATTTTGAACCTACGGTGAAATTGCACAATCTAATTCAAAACCGGTTTTCCAATTCCTTTCAGGGCAAAGCAAAAGCTAATCTTCAGATTACTCATCATGGTTAATCCTGATTTTAACACTAGCTGTGCTCGGGACTTCGTTCGCGTGAGAGCCTATATACCTTCCTCTATATTCCATTAAAATCGGTTCAGCCGTTCAAGAATCATCAAAATCAGGAGTCCGAAGAGTGCTGCGTAATCTAATCGTGAACAAAGCTAGTGGCCCTGGCGGGATACCAGCAATTGTTCTAAGAACTTGTGCGCCTGAACAGTCTCCAATCTTGACACGCCTGTTTCGCCTTTCGCTTGAGACTGGAAAGATGCCGAAAGCATGGAAGCTGGCTAACGTGCAGCTTGTTCTCAAAAAGTGCAGTCGTGCTGACCCGGCCAACCACGCTCCTGCTAAGCTCCTGGCATACCTAGAAGCCTACGACATTCTCAGTGACCGACAATATGGTTTCTGCGAAAACTGGTCAACTGGGGATCTTTTAGCGTATGTCATTCATATCTGGAGTGAGGCCATTGAGAATCGTGAGGAAGCACTTGCTGTTTCTCTTGACATCTCCAAAGCCTTTAACAGAGTCTGTTCTTCTTTCGGTTTAACCATTTAACTTTGCGGTTGGATTGAAGACTTCCTGAGAGATCGGTCCATTCGAGTGGTTATTGATGGCTGCTCGTCTGGCCAATTGGCTATTAATGCCGGGGTCCCTCAGGGGTCGGTTCTCTCAGTAACTTTGTTCTTGCTGCATATTATTGATCTGCTAATGCCCGGTGCCTTTGAGTATGCAAACGACAGCACAGTTGCTGATAGATACGTGTCCATCGCGCTTGCTGGTGGGTCACAGATCCAGTCTCTCCATGAGGACATGGTTGGGCGCTTGAACTTGAACTTGTCCTTGAAAGCTGTCTTTGAATGTGACGATGCCAACTTGGTTAAATGTAATCTATCTAAGACTCAGGCTACTAGCGGCGAAAAAGTTGGGAATCCTAGCAAAGGTGAGACGGTACTTCACACAAACACAGTTATATGAATAGATGTATAGATTTGTTTTCCGAGGAATTGAGTCGCCAGTATATTACCTGCAGTTTTGATCCTCAGCCGTGTCTTAGGTCGTGTGGCGGGCCTGGGCTGCTTAACTTCGCTCAAGTCCTTGCCATCATCACTCGACTCCATATCATCTGCGGATTGAATAACATTATCTAAAGCATTACAAAGAAATAATTTAATTTATATTCAGATTACTATCCATCTTTCTCACTGAGCCATAATTCTTTCATTTTTAAGGCAGCTCTATGCAGTAAATTTTTACACTATTGCATTTACAGAAAAAAAGTATAATAACTTCTAAAAAAGTAAAATTGATTTCAACATTATTTTCACAATAGGGCATTCCATTTCCATTTGCGTTCATTATCATTGGAAGAACCAGTGAACACCCACCCATACGCACAAAATGTTTCGGGAAAACATTCATTGTGTGTATGGCTAAGGAGTGGAATTCCCTGCCTGAATCTGTATGTCCTGGTAGATATAACCTGGGGGTCTGTAACTTAAGAGTGAATAGTTTATTTCTAGGCAAGCGTGCTTCATCTTTGACCACATCACCGCTTATCATCAGGGGATATGGTGGTCAAATGCGAGCAAAAAAGCACAAACTTAAAAGTACACATACTAGGATGTATTATCAAGATTATTTTCACAGTAGAACATTCCATTTGTTTCCATACGCCTCCATAATGACCAGATTCTAAGGTTAAGGGGGATTCTAGGGTTAAGGTTCTAAGTTGAGCTACGCGATTTGACAAATGCTTGCACTGTTTGGATGGGTCTGCTCAAATCTGTGTGATTCTGTTCTCTAAAGGGCGCCACAGACATTAACCTACATGGCTCTCATATGATTGGATCACTACAGATTGTATGGAATTTAAAAGAGACGTTGACCTCTGAGTTTGTCTCAGTGTTTCTTCTCAGAGTAGTCAGTTAAGAAACACTGGCCTCATCTTGTTTACATTTACGAAAAAAACACGTGTGAAAGTGTTATTTATAACCTATTTGCAAAATAAACATCATTATTTCATCTTAACATAGTATAAAGCAAAGTCGCTTCCCTGTGTCTGTCCCTATGTATGCTTAAATCTTTAAAACTACGCAACGGATTTTGATGCAGTTTCTTTCAATAGAAAGAGTGATTCAATAGGAAGGTTTTTAAGTATATAACATGCATAATATAGTAAAGGAACACTGATAATTTTTGAGGTTTCTATTGTGACGTCGCAAATAAACACATTTTTTGCGCTTGCTTTGCAAACGCTGGTTGAACCCTACGAGATAGATCAAAATAATGTACTACAGTATTGTACACCTTAAAAAAGTCAACAAAAAAGTCCTCGATGACATCTGTCTATCTCTTATAGATAACCCACAACAACCATTTTTTATCCTTTACTTTTTACGAGAAATACGAGCATATTTTACGAAGCGATTTTAAGCAATACAGCATTAATCCTTATCCAATTAAGTACCATAAATACATTGTGCATTTAATATAAATCAATATTGCCCTTTACAGAATATAATTTGATTAAATAGTTTCGAAGATATTACTAGTTATAGATAAACCAGGACATACCAGAGTCGCTAAGTTTTCCGAGTACATCCTCAGCTTCGTACTTGTGAATGAGCTGCATGATGGCGGCCTGCTGTTCTTCAGCTGCCTGCAAACAAACATCATAAAGCTCATATCATCCGCTTAGCCTGTCCCAACTGTGGTGGATCGCCTTCCAGTCTAACTGGATAAAGCTGAGTAGGTAAGGGAGTTTTACGTGGAGTAGCTGTCTACATAATCCTCATTAACTATTGTGAATATGTCAACTATGTAGGTTGTTTTTATTCCAGTTAAACATGATTGTCTGGCAGTTTGAGTGCTTTGTGCGGCCTACCCAAACGTCCTTACCTTGGTATTGTTCGTCAAATCGTTAAGCTCCTTGTTCTAAGTTGAGCTATACGTCATTTGACAAATGCGTGCACTGTATGGAAATGCCCACTCAAATCTGTGAGCTTCTTTCTTCAAAAGATCGTCTCAGACTGAAACCTACAAAGTTCCCATATAATTAAACCGGTGTAGATTGTATGGACTTTAAAAGAGACGGACCCCTGAGTTTGTTTCAGTGTTTCTTCTCAGGGTAGTCAGTTAGGAAACACCGGCCTCATCTAGTTAATATTTACGAAAATAATGACGTGTAAAAGTGTTATTTAATAACCAATTTGCAAAACAAAGATCACTTATCATTTATCATTGTCTATTTGACTACTAGATTGTAGTGGGAATAAAATTGTGGGAAGAAATCAAAACTACTGCTACTGAGTAAGCAAATTGTGGCCGCCTGAGTTGCAATTATCAAGATTTTTTGTAAATTATTTTTATTTTATTTTTTTTATTTTTTGTTGTACTATTACAACAAAAAATAAAAAATAATAAATGTAGCTTGTAAAACTGTTCACCCTGTTGGCTAAGTCAAACAAACAAATCTATTTAAAAATAAATTGCCGTTCATTAGTCTCACTGAAACTAGAAAGGCTGAACCGATTTAATTAATTCTTTTTGTATTATGTTCCTTTTATTACAGGGAAGGTTTAAAAGGTCAGCTAGTAATTAATAAATATAATACAAAATTAAAAAAATGTCTCTGTAAGTCTGTTTGTAATTGTGAGTGTCATTGATAATATTAATTTAAAAAAATAGAGGGGGACAAGAAACAGTAATAGAGTAAGAATTAAAAAGTCTGTTGGTACACGCTAATCTCCCGAACTAGTAGAAAGATTTAAATGAAACTTATTTTTGTTATAAAGTTATTCAGTCTGGGCAACATATAGGCCATAATTGATGGCGGAAACTAGAATACCTGATGCAGAACTTAACACGCGAGCAACGCCGCGATCAAAAGCTTACTAGCTTTTATTTTAATAGTATTTTCAATAGTAATAGAATATTGTACGATATTAAGATTATGTATTAAGGGCCTATACTACCTCAGCGCTTCTCACTCTTTATCTCGCTCGCACACTACTGGCCGCGGTCACGCGAGCAAGCAAGACAGGGTGGCAGGGAAAAGACTCCAAGACACAGATACTTTAGTTTATTTCTTTTTACGGTGAAAATAATGGTAATTAAAAAAAGTAAATAACATAAGATTTGCTTTATAGTTAGTTCAATTAATTAATATGCAGTTTCATTATCTAATTTGAAGTTATTTTTTAATACCAGCCGTTTATTGTTCGGTTTAGAGGTAACTTTGGAATTTTTTTCTATCAAGAAAATTTCATGGAATCGTGTTTTCGTCAAACATAGTACCTAACATTAATCCTCAACTTTACCATATATTTATTATAAAATTATTGCTGCAGTATTTTAGACAAACAGAGGATCATGCTAAGCTATTTGAGGTAGTATAGGCAAGTATTCATTGTAAGATTTTGCTGCCTCTAAACGTGAGTACTTTTAATTGGCTCACTGTCCACTATACTGTATATTTCTTGTATTTAATAGCTGTTAGTCCTCTATACTTCTTAAATAAATAAATATATGGAGCAGCTGACCTCAGCCTGTGCACTCTCGAGGACACTAAGTTGATGCTTCAACGCTTCTACACAGCGGTACCGCAGCACGTATTGGTCCCACAGCTGTTCTATCTCAGTCTCCAGGGCCGTCAGCTCCCCCTGGTAAGCTGGCCTGGAATTATTGACAAACATTTACTTTAGATGGGTACAAAGGCAATATTAAGCTTTATTTTTAAAGATTATTAGCAATGTGGGTATAATTCACATTACTAGCAATCTTGTTAACCCCTCCAACTAAGCTAATTATACTTGTGTCTAGAGTGGGTTCAAGACAATAGTGTAATGGATGGGGTTTGAACCTGTGACCTCTAATCTGACGCTTAAAAGAAGTTTTGATCGTTTGCTGACGATTGGGTACCGCACAGGTGTTCAATTACTTGATATAATGTCTCGCATACTAAGGAACTAACCGATTTAGTGGCATTAATTACGACCATGGAGAGAATAGAATACAATATAATTTATTTATAACTATAATTATGGTACTTCGAGATCTTAATATAAAAACAGCTTCACGTATACTACCGTCCCCGATGTGATGGACAGACCAAATAAAGGCGACAAAAAACTGCCATGTTCATGAGTGTACCAGAAAGGCTGCGGTCTTATCACTCACTGTTCCTAATTGACACCACCACGACCTGTCTCACTCTGCCTGACTCTGTCAAGAGTGAAACGACTAAGAAAAAGTAGGGTTACGAAAACAAATACCTTACCGGTTTAAACCTTATCAAGAGGCTTTGTGTGGTTGCAATACCTCTCTTTCACACTCATCTACAAGAATGGTGCAATTTTTTTTTAATTCCTCGATCTCGCCTGATGGTAAGCGATAGATGAGGTCTACGATGGAACGAGTGAGCCCAGAAGATGCCTATTCACTCTTGCTTTAAAGACTGAAAGGTCATAAGTGACAGAGAACACAGAAGCCGGCAGAGAATTCCACAGCTTGGCTGTGCGCACTATAAATGTGGAGAAGAAGCGCTTGGTACGACAAGACGGTATATCAACCAAGTGTGGATGGTATCCAGCAGTGCGTCTGGTAGACCGGTAGTGAGAGGGAGATGGAGGGAAGAAACAAAGCGATAGTTTTCGAAAACGAAAAAAGTATTTCAACCTGCTAAGCCCACTGTTTCCACATAAGACTCACTTGATCTTCTGCACAGTGTGCAGCCTCTTCTCGGCCCTCAAGAGCTCGGCCCTCTTCCTCTCGAGCTTGGCGTCGAGCGCGGCCTCGCTGGCGGCCACGTTGTCTATCTGCTCCCTCCCGGCGGACAGCTTGCCGCCCACAGCGTCCAGGGCGCGGCGGAGAGACGCCTCCATGGCAGACATGTCCAGGGGCCGGGAGAGGGCCTGCTCTCGTTGTTCCTGGGGTAGGAGACTTCCTTTAACTCAAACAGTTAGATATTTGCATGTAGGTAAACTAATACTGCAATCAAATATCTAGGGTTAACTCCGCCAAGAACCTGCAGTATGAAGCACCGACTTTCCACGCGCTTATATGCACATGAAGAAATGAAGCATCAAAAATATCACATGCAAGCAAACCACACTCGATACGTGTTTCGCCCCTCCACGGAGTATCTTCAGGAGAATGAGACAACATCACTTTCTGCATATACATATATAAGGTGTATCTATTCATACACGAAATATTTTAAGAGATATACCTATAGGTGGTAAGGAAACCATAGCAATAAAAAATAAAAAAATATCTAGGTATATTATTAATGAAATTAAATAATTTAATATTACTTGACACACATAATAAATACTGGTTCTTTCTTATTTTTAAACATCCACTACGCTAGTTTACGCGGGCGGCGGTATTTGAAACGGCGCGCAGCTTTTGTGAATATGATCAAAGAAAAAACATGCGCGCGCAGCGGGCGGCGGGGGCGCCTGCTACCCCTCCTGGCGCCCGCGTCTCAGTCGCGGCGTCTTCCTAGGCCAGTCTTACTCGTCCCGCTCAATCCGCGTGTCGTGTCGCTCGCGCGCGCCTTGGCAGACAGCTGACACGCGTCGGGCTCGCTCGGGGAACATATTAAACAATGCCTAACTACAGGAGGACCAGGTCCAGAACATGGTGGTGGTGCTACAATGAGGGTGGAAATATTTTGCTCACAGCACAAGCCCTCTTCTTGAAGCGATTTGGGAGAAGACCATCACTGCAGACCATCCTTGGAACTGTACAGCGGCATATGGACTATAGGATCTACATGCCACCAGCTGCAGACGGAGGAAGGCAATGAGTGCCAGTAAGAATCGAGGACGACATCGTCGACTTCTTTTTGCAGCACCCAATGGCCAGCACATCAGACGCCGCTCGTGTTTTTAATGTGAGCAAAATGACCGTTTGGCGCCTTCTGCGGGATGAGGGGAAGCACCCGTTCCACTTCACTAGGGTGGAAGAATTAAAGCCGATAGACTTAAATCCACGCGTGGAATTTTGCCATTGGTTACTTGAAGACCCGACGCGGCGCATACTCTGGACGGACGAGTCCACCTTTACGCGCGTTGGGATGTTTAACATCCACAACGCACACGCGGTTCAGTGTAAATGTGGGGTAGGGCTAAATAAAGACCTGGTTTATGGTAATGACGGCCATACCATATCAAGTGTGGAACAATTAAAAACGCGAATGGTGAACGCTTTCGCAGTGATGGTTAGTGATAGAGACACATAATTAAAAGTGCAAGGAAGAAGGTACTAGGTATGTACATTATAAATTATTGTAAATAAGTTGTTTCTAATTTTTAGACACGCCAAATTATTGTTACTGTAATTCGTAAAAAGCGTCACAATTACGAATTTCTTGTAAAATAGACAGGTTTCCGACTAACTTCACTGCGACATAAAGCCAAAACAATAATAATGTAGAATAATAAGTACCTATTATTTCATTACTAGTACTCACGCGGGGCTTCGCTCCCGTGGATTCTATCACGGTAAAAACATAACTCTCCTTTTTTGCAGTCGGTTAAAAAGTAGCCTATAACCTTCCTCAAGCTTCAAGCTACTTCCATACCAAATTTTATCCAAATCCACCCAGTACTTTCGAAGATTAGCGCGTTCAAGCAAACAAACAAACTTTTCCGCTTTATAATATTAGTATAGATTGACGGCATTCTTAAAGTTCACATGTGTAGGCAACTAACAATCAGCTGACGGATACGACTCGCTCGACGCATCTTAATAACCTCACAGAGGTCATTAACATGCGAATTTGAGTTGAACCTATCAGCTGTTTATTGGTATTTACCTAGCTTACAGATGAAATGAAATAATTATTTATTTTGTAAATTGGTTCTAAATAGTACACTTTTACACGTCATTTTTTTTGAGTTTTGAGTAAAGCTTGATGAGGCCGGTGTTTCCTGACTACTCTGAAAAGGAACATCGTATGTGATGTAGGTAGGATAGATGTAAATGTAGATGGGTAATAATAATAATTGTAGGTTAGGATTATAATTGAAAAAATATTTTAATCGCATCTAGGTTCCTTTTCGTAAAACTTTAATGGAGTGAATTTAATAATTTGCCTACTTAGCTTTAAATGGTATTGTAATTTAAATTCACATTTATTATCCATTGTAGAGAAGAGAAGAGAGAAGTCTAGCTACATTGGTTTATTTTTAACATCATCACGCCTGATTTCTCGGTAGAGATAGGCAGAGGTGTATTTTCGTAAGTCCACTACAGTTCACCAGTGATATTGTTAGGTCTCATGTAAAATGAGGTGGGGGCAGGTGTTTGAATCCGGCAGAACACAGACTGGAGTGCGGTAACCTTCAGGACGCGAAATAACTAGCATGTAGCGCCGTCACGTGGAGACATGCATGCGAAGCGAATACTCGCACAATCTCACCAACACGCGGCTGCTCGACACAGGCGCGCGGGGGCACGTCACTTCACCGCGGCGCGGGCGGGCGGGTCATTCATAGACTATGGAGTAAAGATTTTATGCGAAATGTCTCAAGCAGTTTTAAAATTATAATAATTACGTAAAATAAAAAAAACATTGATAAACATTTTTTTGTCGTGTTTATTGTTTCTTTACAAGCTATAGGTATATCTCTTAAAATATTTCGTGTATGAATAGATACACCTTATATATTTGCGTGTGTGAACAATTAGTTTTTGGCAGAATTAACACTAGCTGTAGTATTTATTTCGTACCAATTTCCGCAAAGTAACGACGGATTAATGTTATACGTACTTATTTTATTTTGCGCGTTTTCCTTTAGTTCCAAAAGAAGTAGACTTACCTTGTTTTCTGGCTCCTTAGCCAATAAATCGTAGAGGAAGGCGCCCTGTGCTGTGATGTCTGTGGCCAGAGCTCGAGCTTGCTTGATCTCGCTCAACTGTAAGCATAATCCTTAATTATCGGTATGTTTTATCTAAGTATACACGAAATGCAAACCATACGTGTCATGGACACTTTCTTATCCATAATTCATACATAAACTCCTTTGCAAAAAAAACAGGCACTTTAGATTTTTTTCTCTACTTCAATGAAGAAGAACAAGAAATAGGTTTTATTAATTTGACGATGTATTGGCATGTTATTTGAAGCATCCTGGTATGATTCTTTACGTTCCAAATTTAAAATTTGAAATTAATAAAAGAAAAATAATGATTATTGTGGATTATTCTAAAATTGCTTTACTAACGGCGCGAATTGCTGAAACGATTTTTAACTGATTACGATATTTTAAAACTTTTTGGATATTTTCTGCAAATTAAACAATTTAATCTTTCTTTTTACATTAAATACCACTTTTTGATATGAGTGATAAAGCGACAAGGGCCGGTAAAATTATAGCCCTACTTGAAGAAGGTTGTTCGCAAACTTACGTGTCTCAGCGGCTAAATGTGAGTCGTTCAACTGTCCAGAGGACTTGGCAACGGTATCAAGAGTCATCAAACATAAGGAGGTCCTTTCGATGCCGTGGTGGAACGAGGAGTTGGCAGCGCTTAAGCGCGAGGTGGCCACCAAGAAAAGTAGGATTAGGTGTGCAGCGCCGATTAGGCGTCACAAGGTTTTTGGGGAGTACCTGGAAGCGAAGGATAGGTATGAGACCGAGGTAAGGCATGCGCAAACACGCAGCTGGGTCTCCTTCTGCAAGCGCCAGAACGGGGAATCTGTGTGGGGGGGAATCTACAGGGTGCTCGGTAGAACTTCCAGAAGAGACGTAGATCCACCGCTTGTGGTAAACGACATGGAGTTAGATGCCAGGGGTTCGGCCCGACTCCTGGCTGAGACCTTCTACCCGGAGGACTCCGAAGAGAATGACTCCGAGGAGCACCGCCGGATGAGGGTCCTGGCCGGGCGGGCCGACATTGAGACTTCTTCGGGCCAAGATGACCCACCATTCACTCATCTCGAGTTGAAGTTGGCTAGTCGGTCCTTTGACCCGAAGAAGGCCCCAGGTGCGGACGGTTTTACCGCCGATATATGTTTGCACGCGATTGAACTGGACCCGGAGCTCTTCTTGGGCGTCTTCAACAAGTGCCTCGAGCTCCACTATTTTCCGAGGCCCTGGAAGGAGGCCACGGTGATCTTCCTCCGCAAGCCGGGGAAGGCCACCTATACGACTCCCAAGTCGTATCGGCCGATCGGGCTCCTTCCGGTGCTTGGGAAAATCTTAGAGAAAATGCTCGTCGCCAGGCTATAACATCATCTAGTGCCCAAGCTAAGTACTCGCCAGTTTGGCTTTATGCCCCAGCGAAGTACCGAGGACGCCCTCTATACCCTGGTCAAACACATCAGACACAATCTGGAGAGAAGGAGAATTGTTGTTCTGGTTTCACTGGATATAGAGGGCGCCTTCGACAACGCCTGGTGGCCCAAGATTAGGGTCAGGCTGGCTGAGGAAAAGTGCCCCGATAACATCCGGCGGCTCTTGGGCAGTTACCTGAGCGACAGGCGTGCTAGGGTGAGGTACTTGGGGGAGGAGCACGTAAGAGAAACGGGGAAGGGCTGTGTGCAGGGGTCTATCGGCGGGCCGATTTTGTGGAACCTGCTCCTGGATCCACTACTTCAGGAATTGGAGGCCAAAGGCGACTACGCTCAGGCATTCGCCGATGATGTGGTGTTGGTGTTCGAGGGTGGGACGGCCCTCGAGATCGAACGTCGGGCCAATGCCGCCCTCAAAGTGTGAGGGCGTGGGGTGCATCTAATAAACTTCGGTTTGCGCCTCACAAGACAAATGCTATGGTTGTGACGCGCAAACTGAAGTATGACGTCCCGCGTCTTCATATGGACGGGGTCGACATTGTCCTGGCAAACAAGATCAAGCTGCTGGGGGTCGTCATAGACCGGAAACTCACCTTTAACACCCACGTCGCAAACGTCTGCAAGCGCGCGGTCGCCTTTTACCACCAGCTGGCCCGTGCGGCTAAGGTCAGCTGGGGTCTCCATCCTGAAGTAATCCGCACTATTTACAGAGCGGTGGTTGAGCCCGTGATTTTGTATGCGGCTGCCGTCTGGGCACCGGCCGTGGACAAGCTCGGTATCCGCAAGCAACTGAACGTGGTCCAGCGGGGCTTCGCGCAAAAACTATGCAGAGCATACCGAACTACCTCTCTGAACTCGGCACTGTTGCTAGCTGGGATACTTCCCCTCGACCTCCGTGTTCGCGAAGCCGCGGCCCTATACGAGGCGAGGAGAGGGGTGCCCCAGCCGGTGATAAAGGGTCGGGAGGTGGAGCGGATGACCTCGGCTCTGCAGTCTCCGCACCCCGCCTGTCATATCGACCTGGAGTTCAAGTGCCTGGTAGACCAGGACCAATATAACGCAAACTGCGCCAATACCTTCAACATCTTTACGGACGGCAGCAAGATTGAGGGCAAAGTGGGAGCGGCGTTATCCGTATGGACCGGCGCCGCCGAAACCAAAACCCTCAAGCTTGCTTTGCCGTCCTACTGTACGGTATACCAGGCGGAACTCCTGGCAATATGCCGGGCGGCACGGATGGCCGCGGACCACTTGGTCGGATCAGTCGGGATTTATTCCGATTCCTCGTCGGCATTGCTCACACTTAAAAATCCGAAAGCCCTCCATCCCCTGGCCGTCGAGGCGCGGGGACATCTGCGAAGGGCTCTGCTCCAGGACAAAAGTGTCAGTTTGTTCTGGATCAAAGCTCACGCAGGACTAGAGGGGAATGAACGTGCCGACCATCTGGCCAAGGAGGCTGCACTGAAGTCCAAACGCGCTTTTGACTACGACAGCTGCCCGGTTTCATTCATCAAACGGAGCATTCGTATGCAATCGCTTGATGAATGGAACCAGCGGTATCGTGCCGGTGAAACGGCTAGTGTCACCAAGGTGTTTTTCCCTGACGCGATAGCCGCATACAGGATCATCGGTAAAATAAAGGTGGACAGATTTCTCACCCAGGTTTTGACGGGGCACGGTGGATTCTCCGAGTACTTGCATCGTTTCAAGTGCAAGGAGAGTCCATCGTGCATCTGCGATCCTGCGTGTTCGGAGTCTGTCCTTCACGTCCTTCTGGACTGCCCGGCCCACGATCGCGAGAGGCAGAGGTTGGAGTTTATGTTGGACGTTAAAATTGACAGGAATTCCCTCTCGGAAATAATAGCTGGGAAGGACAGAGATATGTTCCTCGACTACTGTGTAAAAATTTGTAAATTAGTTAATAATAGGAATAAGGCATAAGAAAAGTATGTTAGGTAACTATAGTTCTATATTTAGGCTAACATATGTTACTCTGTAATTAATATATGGAGCATAGAAGTAAGTTAGTTATAAGATACCAATTGTAACATATAAATTTGAATTTATATTAAACAATTTACTGTATAGTAACTAAGCACAATTATTCAGTTCTGTATCCCATAGTTAAGATTGTACTGCCACTTGCGAATAGTAGATTTAAGGAAATAAAAATTAGAATTAGTTTAGATATTAAGAGAAAACTTGTATCATAGTAAAAAGCTATTTCTATTTTCCCCATCATTGTCCCCGTGTAAGTACTTTTTAAAGCATAAGTTTGGTAATGAAATAAAGAATGACAAGGTCTCCAATTAAGTTGGAGGTAGTAAGCTCACAATGCCCTGTGATGACGGGTGCAATTATAAAAAAAAAAAAAAAAAAAAAACGGTATCAAGAGACCGGTTCGGTCAAAAGAAGGCCCGGTTCGGGAAGAAAACGATACACAGAACCAAGAGATGACCGCTTTTTGGTGAGTCAGGCGTTGCGGAATCGTAAAGCGTCAAGTGTGGACCTGAAGAAGAGCCTTGAAGAAGCAAGAGGAGTAGAAGTTAGCTTGTGGTCAAGAGGAGGCTTTTGGCTGCCAATATCAGGAGTTACCGCCCAACTCGGGGCCCGAAATTACTCCGTGAGCACCGTGTTGCTCGACTTCAGCTTGCTCGGAACTGTGCTTCATGGACTCTGGAGGACTGGAATAAAGTATTGTTTTCTGATGAATCTAGAATCTCTTTGTGTGGAGAGGACCGACGCCGGCGAGTACTGCGAAGGCCACGGGAACGCTATGCGGAAGTGTGTTTCGAAGAAATCACTCCTTATGGCGGAGGCTCCGTTATGTTTTGGGCAGCAATTAATTCGACGGAGCGTACGGAGTTAGTTTTCATAGAAAATGGAACATTAAATGCACACCGGTACATAATGGAAGTCCTAATTCCATATGCACAACCCACATTGACTGCACTTGGGGAAGATTCCATTTTTATGGACGACAATGCTCGCCCGCACCGTTCTGGCGACGTGGAAGCGTACATGCAAGAAGTTGTGATCCGTCATTTAGATTGGCCAGCTCGAAGTCCTGACCTCAATCCAATTGAGCATGTCTGGGATGTTCTAAAGAGACGGGTAAGATCAGTTCAACCTGCTCCATAAAATATCAGGGAGTTAAAAAGAGTCATTGCAGAAGAGTGGGAACGTATTCCTCAAAACATTATTAAAAACATCGTGGAAAGCATGCCCAGAAGGATTCAAGCTATAATTTTGGTAAGAAGAGGTCACACTCGTTATTAGGTTTTTACATTTGTAACTTTATTTAAATAAAAAAGTAAAAAAGATCTTGTCTTTATTGCCGACCACTTCTTATTGTTTGGGCGTGTACATCGGTTTTAAAGAATCCGTCGTTTTTTTTTTCTTTTAATTTCCCGAATTCACTTCACGCGCATTAATTTACACGATTATAAGTATACAGACTACGTCAAAGCAATAAATTTCATTTAATTAACTCAAATCGACCTTAGAACGTATATGCTATTAGTAGGTGTCAGCTTCCAGACTATCCGGATGCAGCTGTATACTAGTGTTATACTTGGAGCGACTGCCTACAGCTGGGTAACACGGCAACCCTTCGCAAGACAGGTATAAAATTCGAGGCATCTAACTATCCATAACGACAGTCAAAGATGGGATTGCGGGACTTTCCGCATCCTTTCTGGTTGGGGGGGAGGTTCCTCCGACCAGACAGGTGTTTTTTTTTTCTAATGGGCAATTCCCGTTGCTTGTGATAGCTGTACGGTAATTTTTCCTTGCAGGATTTCTATGACGTTGATTATCTCAGTGGTCTAGTCATCTAGTGATCGCAAGCTGGATTGTTGAGTAAGAGGTCGGGCAAAATGTGCTATTGGGTTTTCGTAATATAAATTTCACAATAGTAGCCAGGAATTTGGAAGTTGGCGGTGTGATCCCCGTGCCCAGACAGCACGTCGGCTCGGATTGCCGTCCCATGAGTGGGTCCATAGGCTTAGGCTATGAGAGTAAAGGAACAGAGAGTGCAGCCGTAATAATATCTCCTGCACAGATGGATAATCAATTATAAGACTGGCCACCGCCACGGCCCGAAATCGGTGAGGTCTATTATTATGTAGTGACATAGATGTCGCTAGAATAACACGAAATAGTTGCTTACCCGAGTACTAAAGTCGTAGGTCACAGGCGTGTTCTCGTGCTGGTCGTCAGTGGGCGGAGCCCGCAGCGCCGCCAGCAGCAGGCTGGCCACCTTCATCATCTCGCGCACCGCGAACCCGTCCGCGCCGTACAGCCGCTTGCCGTTCAACTTGATGTTGGCGCGAGAATGCTGCAAGATGGACTTAGTGTGTAAGTTGTCAGCTCTCTTTCCCAAAATGAGATCATTTGCGAATTCTAAGTTTTGCTATGCGCAAGGTCGTGGGTTCGATTCCCACCCAGGACAAATGTTTGTGTGATGAGCACGATCATTTGTTTTTTGTCTGGGTGTAATTTATCTATAATATGTATGTATTTAGAAATTATATGTATGTTTATCAGTTGTCTAGTACTCATAGCACAAGCTCTGCTTAGTTTGGGACTAAATGGCGTTGTGTGAAAGTTATGGAATATTATTATTATTATTTGTTTTTTTATAAGATTACTAGCAATGTGGATAGAATTCCCATTACTAGCAATCTTGTTAACCCCTCCAACTAAGCTAAATATGCTTGTGTCTGGAGTGGGTTCGCGGCAATGTAGTGTAATGGGTGAGGTTCGAACTCGTGACCTTTCGATCACAAGTCCGACATCTTATCCATTAAGCTATTGATAGAAGTGAGACAAGTAAGCACCATTGATTGGTGCAGTTGCAATCTAAGGCTCTTATAATGTCTTCAAGGACTGCAGTAAATAGTTTCAGTGAAATCATATCACCTTGTCTCATTCCCCGCTTGATCTGTACGGGCTTGGATACAGTATGCAGGCGGACCTACAGAGTGGCCGAGGTATAGGTATAATTCCCGCAGCACATCGACGTAGCGAAAATCGAGTTTGCCTTGGTAACAGTAAATTGTCAGAGGCCCGACACTCTCGACTATCCATATTTATTTTTAGTACCAACTCAAAATCTATGTTAGAAATAAAAAATAAATAACACCGAAATATTAAATCACATAAGTTAGGCTCATGAATTCCCGTTCTCACATGTAGACCCACCAAGTACCCTAGAAAAGTACCATAAATTTTGTCCGACAAGGTGGCAAGGATACTGTTGGTGCTGACTCTTAATCTTAATTCTTAATCACGTAACGCAATATTATTATTTTAAATAATTATAATTTTATTTTAATTTTGAATCATTTTATATTTAGCTATTGTTTATAAGAAATGTTACTAATACCGTTTGGAAGTTGGGACAATACTCCTCATTAGGAGTCGGGCATTGGTAGCTGCATCATAGTTTTAACTTTTGCAGCTACCATCGTTGAATTGTTTACTTATATATTGTTTTTGTTCCAAATAAACAATTATATTATTTTTTATTTATTATAATCTTAATATTCCTTAATCATAACAGTGATATAAATGATAAATGGCCTTTATTTTGCAAATTGATGATTAAATAATACACGTAATTTTTATCGCAAATTAAAACTAGATTAGTTCGATGTTTCCTAACTGACTACCCTGAGAAGAAACACCGACACAAACTCAGGGGTCCGTCTCTTTTAAAGCCCATACAATCTTTACTGATTAAAATACATGGGAACCTTGTGGGTTACCGTCTGAGGTGATCTTTTGAGAAAAGATGCTCACAAATTTGAGTGGGCCTGTCCATACAGTGCAAACATTTGTCAGATGACGTATAGCTTAACTTAGAACAAGGAGCTTAACGATTTGACGAACAATACCAAGGTAAGGACGTTTGGGTAGGCCGCAATATAATAATACAAGCTGTGACCCCAGCGACTTCGTCCGCGCGGAATTGTGAATTTCGGCAGCATTTTTAATATTTTAGACTAATTATTTTGAAATTAAAACTCATACACAAATAAGCTATTTACAATATTTTACTGCTAATAGCTTATTTAAGTACATTTTTGTAATCAAAAGTCTAAAAAATAAGTTTCAAGCTTCTAGCTTTAAAAATTACATAATTTCCATACAAACTTTCATCCCCTATTTCAACCCCTTACAGCCCCTTTTTGCATTAAAAAGCAGCCTATGTCCTTTCTCAGGCTCTAGACTATGTCCGTACCAAATTTCATTTAAATCGATTCAGAAGTTTAGGCGTGATTGCGTAACACACAGACAGACAGAGTTACTTTCGCATTTATAATATTAGTAAGGATAACGTACAAAGAGCGCTATAGCGTGCGTGACGAGCGCGACGCGGTGCTCGAGCGCGTGGCGGCCGCCGCCCAGCGCCGCCTCGGGCTCCACGCGCCCCGCCAGCCAGCGGAGGCACTCCTCCAGCAGCTCCCAGTTCGGGGTCCTGAAGCTCTCCACCGATATCGGCTTCGGAAACCCCAAGACCCGCATTGCTTCGCTAAAATCTTCACAAATGAACACACTTATATAAAAATTAATCATCACCATCTAACCTGGTGATTAGCGATGTTGTAGTCGACGATGACACTTAGAACCAACCTATTCACTCTTGAATTAAAGACCCCCAGGTTTATAGCTATCAGAAAACCCAAAATCTGGCAGGGAATTCCAGTCCATAGCCCTACGGCCTACGCACAATGAAAGTATTCCCAAAATGTTTAGTGCGTATGGGTGGGATGTCCACCATGTAACGATGGCGTGTCGCCGTTTGTCTTGTAGTCCGATGATGGAACGGGCTTGGTGGAATTATATAGTGCAATTCCATCGCACATTCCCCGAAATACAGCATGTTAAGTTGTTAACTAACAGAGGGTGTTCCCGTTAACCCGCAATAGTATAAGCACATCAATTAGATCGCCGCACACGCGGCCCGTCATTCAAAAAAAAACATTTTCTTTTCGAATGGTAATATTTTTTTTAGCATCCTGTATAACCGATAGACTTGCTACTTGTCGCTAATGTTCAAGGCTGTGTACCTAAGCTAAATATCATCATGTATTTAGAAAAATTATATAGCTGGAACAAGGCTAACTAACTACTATTATGTTAACCAGGATAACGAATAGATTGTAAAGATACATTGAAATCAGTAAGGCTGGGGAATGCCGGTTCTTCTCAATTGGAAACGACCAATTCGAACCGACGTTTTGTAAGTGCCTATGTGAAATAAAATCAGCCAGGTTTACGGGAATATTCTAAAGAGATACCGTCACCCTGGAACGCAGGCGTAACTGAAGAAGCAAGGTGAATTTTTAGTCAGTAGAAGTCTGACACTCCCTTCCCCTCCACCTACAGCGGGAGAAGTAGATAGATGATCTTGTCACCCAGAAAAAAAAGAGAAATATAATATTTTTGATTTTGAATCTGGTGAGATTTCAGATCTAGCAGAGATCGCGATAGGCCTCAAAGATTGTCTCGCGAGATTACGCTACCTAGCTGGATAACAAGATACCTCTTGGCAAGGTTGGAAAAATAAGGTTTGTAGTTACCTACCTATAAATTGATTGTACTACTTACCTACGTAATTAATAACATACCTTAACAAGTAATCTTAAAAAGAAATGTGGTTGACTGTACAATACGAGGTAAACGTATAGTCCAACACGTTTCAATACGATGTTTTATTGTAACACATAGGTAATGCACTTTGTTTATTTTCCCAACGATTAAAAAAGCCACAAAAATATATCAGCATGAAAAGTACTTACTTCTCAAATCTCTATAAGACATATTAAAAGTAAAATTATTTAACTTTATCGAAAATAAATAATATAGCAGTAATGTGAATCACAAGACATTTACTGTTTGTTTGTCTTTTCCGTCGCTATGACAACGGCGTTGCTACCAAAGAGAATATTAAAATGAAATCTTGGCATAAATATTACGATAGAAGCCAAATTGTAGATTGTTTACAGTATTCTAAAGTATTAATAAAAGAGGATACCTTGCGGCAAAATATTTAAAACTATTGTAGTTAAATATACGTACAGTTTATTTTATTTATTAGGATTGACACCTCTCTTACCTTAATTCTCATTTTCAATTTCTATGTTCTTCACACGCTAAAAGTCTGCGCTCTTCCAATAATCTTCTCTTACTCTGTCCTTCTCATACTTCTGATTTTATTCATTCTTCCTTTTATATACAATCTATTCTTCTGTGGAATGCACTACCTCTCGATATCAAGACGGCCACCACTCCACCAGTCGAGAAAGTTGCGGGATTATTTTCTTAACAAATAGTGGAAGCACAGTTTTAATAACCCCCTTTCTATGACTTTTTAGAGTTCCGTAGCCGAATGGCAAAAAATGGAACCCTTATAGTTTCGTCATGTCTGTCCGTATGTCACAGCCATTTTATTCCGAAACAATTAGGATTACACATGTGAAACTTGGTAGGTAGATGTATTCTGTGAACCGCTTTCGGATTTTAAGAAAAAATAAAAAATATGTAAATAAAGGGAGCCCCCCATACATGGAACTAAAAAAAACTGAAAATAAACCTTGTAATTTAAGTTAAGTACTAACATAGGATTAAGGAATTTTGTTACTAACCAATTGAGTTTTGTTACTTGGAAATAAATGAAATTGAATTGAATTATTTTTCATGAAACCTATGCGTGTTTTAATTCATACAAACACTATGAAAAACAAAGTTTTTTGGCGTAGTTACTATGGAACCCTTCAAGGGCGAGTCTGACTCGCACTTGCTAAACCTAACTATAACATAAAAAAAAACTTAGGCGTCAAAGTACAGTTTATTAATTACTCTCTAACTTTATATTCACTACTAATAAACATATAAGCCTCTTTTGCGTCGCAAAGTAGGGTAAAAAGCTTAAGTAACATTTCGTAATATAGTATAGCATACATATTATAATTATTATAATTCCAATATGACTAAGCGCCTACTTGCGCCTATACGCAATATTACATTTAAACTAAGTTTACATTACGTTACTCTAAAATATCATTGGATTTTGGAATACATTATTCCAAAATTAAATTGGGCACACGAAACATTTATACGTTCATTATTTTCGTATAAATGTTGTTTGACTGTTACAATATTCTTTCATCCACATAATATAGTTCCTACCATGTCCAAGAGTGATAAATACCAATAACAAAATGGTTGCTAAACAACTTCCATCAGGCGCTTTTGGAAAAAGGCGCTAGGTTTTACCTGTGTCTTGACCTATATTTACTTTAGCAATCAAATATACGCCCTAGCTTTTGGAAAACTGCATATAAGCAATTAAGTTCTCCTAAGTATATTTTTTTTTATTGAAAATAGGCTAAAAATAGGACTTGAAAACAATCTTACGTAATTTGAATTCCTTAAAACAATATTTTTCGATGAATTAGAATTATGAGTGCACCATCTTAGACCACATTATCGCTTACCATCAGGTGAGATACTCGGACCTATCATCAACATAAAAAAACTCAGTAACATGACCAGACAATTCCCACATTTATGTTATGGATAGAGGTTTTAATAATAATAATCCTTTGCTCTCCACGGTAAATAAAGACTGGGATTGCTAAACAACTATATTATACAAATTACACGTAACTATGATAACAGTCAAACTTTACGGCTCAACTGAACATCTGAGGAAACTGACTCACTTTACTCACAAACCAGTAATAAAGGGTTCATTGCTCTCATAACTAAAAAAGACTGAATTAAACACAAAAAATATAGACTATAGACTGCGAAAATCAATAATTTTTTAAAAGAGTAAAGAGAAGAACCAATTTAAACCGTGGTTGTGACGTTTTATAAGGGATGGGCCCTTAGGCCTATATGAAATAAAATATTTTTGATTTGATTTGAATGTAGGGCCAACAAGATTATAGCTTTACACCACAATACTACTGGGATTGCAAATATAAGGTCTATTAAAACATATTCTGTTCATTTAGTTTATGTTTCCTCAGATTCCAGCGAAGTCAAGCCGTGCATGCCCAATTTAATAGAAAAATCATAAGTCCAGAGTGGGGGCCTGCCTCATCGCGCGCTTCAAGGAGTCCTCGCGTTTGACTGCGACACGCATGCGTGCTGCTTTCAGATGCCTGAAAAAAATTTATAACAAGCAATAAAACCGACCATTGGACACACATTTTACTTTTTGTTTCCATAGAAATATTGTAAGGTGTACCATAAAGTAAATAATAAATAAAACACAAAATAAAAATGTTATCAGGTGTCTACAACATCATTTGTGTGCTTCATTCCTAAAAAGAGCACCTTATCCTGTTGAAATTGTAAATGCTTGATAGATATATCCAATTGCCCATGCAACAACACATTCCATATCATCACTTGGCATTGTATTGAGTTTTAACTCCCACCAACAATTAGATTATATATATTTTTTGTAAAACATATTCTAATGTTCATTCGGGCAATACATACAGGGAACAACCCATTTTCATTTAATACTTGGAACAGAAGATGGCAATGACATAATTCAATAAATCAATTAATTCCCAGTATTAGTACAGTACAGTAATTTCCAGTATGTCTGTTGAAAACATCTTAACTTTTGATTTTAATTTTAAGATTATGAAAAACAGAATGTTTTTCTTTGTACTTGACCAGCGCTGCTATTTCAACTTATACTGAATATTCAATTACCTTTGTCTAATCCTCTCGACAGTTTCAGGTGCAGGTTCCCGCTTGGTAACAGCGGCATCTCTAATCATGTTCCGCAGCTTCTGCATGCAGTCGGCGAGGTTTAACTGCTGGGACCGAGTGGTATCAGATCTGATGATCAGGTAGCCTTCTTTTGATAGTTTGTTGCCATGCTGAAATTACAAGGAAATAATTGTACTCTGTTCTAGCCACAGTCAAGTTATTCTCGATATATTGCCAAAGATTTAAATCGTTGTAATCTGGGACAGTTGTAAACAGGGACACAGAAAAGCTTGATGGACTTGGGCCATGAGGTCCACAGTTTGCAGGTTTAGTCTGGATGCTCATTGCTCTATTTGATGTGGCACAGCTAGTAATTATTCATATTTAACAGTATTTAAATAAGAATATTACTAGGCCTGCTACTTTGTTCACCTGGGAGGTTTTTTCAGCATAAACCATAATCATGTAGAAATTCCAGGATAACAAATTAGTTGAACTATAACCTCCTTTACCTTCAAGTAAAAGTCCCATGAATATCGGCTCAGCCATTCCAGAGATTAGTCTGGATAACCAGAAAGACAGATGGACTAAAATTAAAACTAGGTTTGTTTATGTTTTAGTATGTAAATACAAGAGAAAACAAAGTTATTTGGACAGACATTTCAATTGGCTTTTTTGTTTAAAAGGAGGCCTTATCACTAGTGATTGTGTAATAAGTAACCAGTTTTTATTGATTTAGTTCTTTTAATCGGTAAATGAAAGTCTACAAAGACATACCAGTTCCATCAGTCTAGTTCTGATGTCAGGATGTAGCCAGTCTGCTTCACTGGGCTTGAACCTCAGGTCTACTTTAGTATGCACCTACAAAAGTACAAACATAAAAGTCATTAAAATTTGATTCCTTATTATTTGAACCTTATCAAGTTAACAGTGATTAAAACAACTGACTTATAAAAGTATTATATTGAACCTTCTTTACAAAATAAATATCATTTATTATTGACCATCTTCCGCCTGTGGCTTCTCTTGCGTGTAAAGTTCTACACCAGGTAGCTCTGTCCAGCAGGTTCTGTACTAGCTGCTGCCCGCAACTTCGTTCGCGTGGAGGGATTTCCCGTGTAAATCCCAATTCCATGGGAATCCCAGGATGTCAACTATCTACTTGGCAAATTTGATCAAAATCCATCCAGTAGATCTAGAGATTAGAGTGTACAGACACTTTTTTTTTTTGCCATGTTACTGTGTCTTAACCTGTCTCAATTATTATTTTTGTATTAAATTTAAATTTACAGACACTTTTTTTACTGTTCTATTATATGTATATAGATATGTTGCCCAGACTTAATAGCTATACAATAAAAACGAAATGCAGAGATTAGGGTGTACAAACAGCCAGGCTTCTAACAAGATACAGCAGCCCGTTTTAAGTCAGAAGAAGTCTGACACTCCCTTCTGCTCCGCACAAAGTGGAAGAAGTCATTTGATGATTTTACCAACCAGAAAAAGAAGGTGTACAAACAAATGTTTTTTTTATTCTTATTTTATTACTGATTATTAACCCCCTCAGTTATTTTTTTGTAATATTCAATAAACAGACACATTCTTTGTACTGTTTTATTCACAGAAAAAAAAATTAAGTAGAAGTGCCCCTACACTCTCTCAAAACGAGAACCAGTGTCGCCAAACTCACACATTTGCAAAACCAAAATGTCAATTACACACATAAAAAACAGTGATATAATTGGCTACAAAGTTGAAACGCAACTTTAACAAATCATCTTCTTAATGCTGTCAAAAATATTGAGTCTTATTACAACTACCGAAAGTTGTTATTATTTGACATGACATAATCAATAAAGGCGTTTATCGCTTAAAAAACATAAATCGAACAATTTACATCGAGTTCAGCTACTCAACGCTAGATGGCACTGTAACCAATTTATTCTATTCGGAACGCTAAGTACTTTGAAATAGATGTCATATTTGCATGCACATGTAATGTCTTTTGCTACTCAGATAGAGATGTAGACAAATATCGATATTTTAATATCGATGTTACGTATTTTATTCGTGTGAGCAATGTAATAGTTTATCGACATCATACAAATGGTCAGCAATGGAAAAAGGTTGATCATCTTCAAAAAAATTTAATCTATTTTAATATTAAAGGTGTAAAATTTGTAAGTTTGTATGTAGGTGTAACCTCTGAAACTACTGAACCGCTTCTGAAAATTCTTTCCCTAATATGTAGCTGCATTATTCTTGAATGCTATAGATAGGCTATAAATCATATAACAAAATATTAATTTCATGTGGGCGAAGCCGCTGGCACAAGCTAGTGTTCAATGAAATGTTAATAGATAGTATTAAAAATATTTATTGACCTTGAAATTATACATATTTGTTTAATAATTGCCGTTTTGATAGTTTTATGTTTAATTTTAATAGATGATGAAAGCGTATATTAATATATTTTGCCGTGATGGCTTTCATTAAGTCGGTAATATGATTAGACGTAAGAAATTCCCCTAACTGATGATAGATTATGTTTTGGAATATTGACGACCCAATAAACATCCATTTTCCTTAATAAAAAGATCTTGGAGAAAACTGAAATATTTAAATTACTTTTTTACTTTTATGAGGTCAATATCCAGAAATTGATATGTTACGGTTTTACAGTATGTGATGTTATATTTATTAACTACTAGCTGCTACCAGCGGCTTCGCCCGCGTGAAAGTAGAAAATTATCCCAAGGGAACATAGTCTCAGGAAAAAATCATATGTTCTATTCCAGGGCATGGTACCAAGTTTCATTGAAATCCGTTCAGCTTTTCGAGCGTGAAGAAGTAACAAACACAAACTTTTGACTTATAATATTAGTGTAATTATTATTATATACTTTATTGTACACCTCAATTTAACACAGGACAATTATTTATAAAAATTAGTGTACAATAGGCGGTGTGATTAGCGACCCGTATCTACTACAGACGGATGCAGGTTACGTGTGGTTAAACATTCATAAATTATACACATAAACCGTCCGAAATAAATTTTCTGAATGATGGTGCCAGCTATGAAATGAATAAATAAAAATTATCGATACAGACCTACTTTACGAATATGTCGCATCCCTAATTGAGTAGCGCCGAAGTTACTAGAATTTTTAGTATGTTCCTCCGGATAGCGACCAAGTAGATTTAAACATTGTGTTAATGAAAATAAGGTTGTTTATAGTTTGCATTGAAGTCATGAAATGTGGTATTGACATTAAAATCAAATATATTTAAAATTAACAAACTTTAATACTTATCGATGATACGATACGCCTCCACAAGATACATTTTATTTACTGCTTTCGTTTTTGCAGGTCCAAACCGCACAACAAGGCATAATTTCTAATATTTCGTGTATTTTAGAGTTTGACAGCGAATAAGCTAATGTCGCGCATCTGTGCTTAATGTTGACACGCGTGCGATATCTGAGGGGCACTTCCACTGTATTTTCTATTCCGTGGTTTTATTATAATACTAGCTTTTGACCGCGACTTCATTCACGTGGGAGGTTTTTCCCTAGTAAATCCCGATCCTGTGTGAATTCCTGGATAAAAAATATCCTATGTCCATCTCCTAGTTCTAAGCTACCTCCCTACCAATTTTCAGCCAAATCAGTTAAGCCGTTCTTGAGTTATAAATAGTGTAACTAACACAACTTTCTTTTATATATATATATAGATGTATGTATTGATGATATTCATAAATCAATCAGTTTATTGGCAAATCTTCTTAGCAATACCATTTCATCAAAGTATATATCACTTTTGACTTCATGAATTAGGACAAGTACACATTGTGCTTAAATGCATTGTTCATCACATGCTACTTTGTTCATCAATTAAGTATGTACCTTATTAACATTCTGCCCTCCAGGTCCAGAGCTAGCACTGTATTTAATATCTAATTTATCGATCGGTATGAATCCAGAGAACTTCTCATTAGGATCGGCTGGTGGCTGCAACAAATTAGGTTATTATTAAAGTATTCTTTAATTTCTATGAATCAAGAATTAAATGTTAACAGTACGTACAAGTGCTGGCGTCGTAAGCTTCAAGGAGCTATTAGGATAAAGAGTTTCTAAAGAAATGGAGCTCTTGTATGCCATAGGCCTTTTCAGCAAAGTTGTGTAGGAGGCCGACTGCACAACTTTTCGCAAAATATTTAAACGTAGTGATGTAAAAGCCATGATTTCTGCTTATAATCACTGACAAACTAACATCAAATATACAGCAAAACGGTACGTCACTGTCAGTGTCAGTGTCACAGACTAATGTTGCCAACATTAGTACCGTTCCGTACCGTTTTGAAATGATGGCAACATTATGTTGCCATCAGGCAGAAATTAAAGTCACTAAAGAATTGTTTTTCGGCGAAGAAAACAAATTAAAAACAACATACGGGTTTTTATTATATCAATGCAACACACAATATAATAATCTTAGTCAGTATTTCTATTATTTACTTCGACTAAATTACTATACAAAGGCTGCGACTGCGACAACAAGCTCATCTCAGAGGAACAACCTGCAAAAATTGCTTGTACAGCAAAGTGATAATATTAGTTACATACAAGGTTGTACATTAACATAAATTTCTATTTAAAAAAAATTACTCTCCTCTCACATCATCTTACGACGGGTCTTTTGAGTTTTCTGTAGCTTTGTCATTAAACCACACGTCCACGACAATGTTTTAACTGCTAGTCATACGTCTGATTAAATAAAAAGCATTTTAGGAATTCAACCAGAGTGATGGACTTCCGAGTTCAGCACAAACGTGACTCCTTTGGAATCACAGATCCAATCACGGACGGTTATGTTTCCTATAGCCAACAGTTGCAATTTTACTTGTTTGATTTCATTTTCATCTCATATCTTCTAAAAGTCTCTTCAAGTACCTATTTGGCATATTGATTATTATAATGAAAATATTTTTTGATCAATTTTAGTAAGAAAATCTAATTTTTTTGTAAAAATCAGGGTTGTGCGATTTTATGGCTGTCATGTGTAGGTATTTCCTTTTTATTTTTATTACGGTCGTAGTCGTCTTCATCTGGACCGTTGTACCTACTAATATTATGAATGCAAAAGTTACATCTGTTTGTTATTCCCTCTTTGACGTCAAAACGGAGCAACAGATCGGCGTGATTGGTTGAATATAGTTAGCGGGCAGAAGCTATTGAATAATATTCTAAAGCTGTTTGGGAACTTCACGAGTTATTTGTAACATGTTGCATGTTAGGTACGTACATTATCATAGAATGGTGCGGTTGACTGCACCTTTTTTATAGACCACCATCTCACCTGATGACTGCGATGGAAGCGATGATGTGGTCGAAGATGAAGTACGCTAACCAATTCTTTCTTAACGTAAGGACCCCCAGGTTATAGCTATCAGGAAACACGACCTCTGGCAGGGAATTCCGATTCGAAATGCACGATGAAAGTAGGTATTCCTAAAACGTTTGGATGAGTTCTGCCATATTTACACACACCAATTTGTAACTGATTCTCGAAACTGAAGTATAAATAACAGGATACCTTCTTTAGGTAGTCATCTTTAAATTCGATTTTTGGCAGACCTATTTATTAAAAGAAAATTAAATAGAAAACAAATTACCAAAAATACAGTAATTTAATAACAGTACATTAGTACCACAGAAATCAAAAATATAGGAGAAGTGGTAAGGGGGCGTATCGGTGTCCGCGCGACATGGCCACAGGGCTCATGTCACAGGCAAGTGGCCGTCTCTGCGAACTAGTGCGCTTTCGACGGCGATCGTGATAACATATATGAATGCCGAGTTTTTCTGTGGTATCTTGTAAAAACCGAAGCCAAAATCAAAACTATGTGAATCATGGAATCACTTACCATATGTAAGTACAAGTGTTTTACAATATTTGTCTTTAAAATCATGAAAAACAATACATCGTAAAATCTTTCTTGGTTTTACTATGTTATTTTTGTTTTCAAATATCAGAGCGACTGTACTCCTTATGCTATAAATACATTGCTCCTTAACCACTACCTGAGTTCGTCACTAAGTAACTGGACAAGCAATGTAAACATAACATAAGAAACTATATTACGCGGATTCATCGCGTAGTGAGGCCGCCACTTCTTGCGACGAATTAGTGATGTGCTTGTGCAGATCCACTAACGTATGCTATCGACAGCAATGTCGATTGATGAATGAAATATTGCTATTATAGTTTAGGGGTTTTTCAACCGACGACAAAAAAAGGAGGAGGTTATCAATTCGACGCGTATATTATTATTATTTTTTTATGTATGATCACCGATTACTCGGAGACGGCTCAACCGATTTGGAAAATTCTTTTTTTGTTTGAAAGGGTATACTTTGAAATTGGTCCCATTGTCACCAAGTCAGGATCTGATGATGGGATCCTGGAGAAATCGAGGGAACTCTTCAAATATTATAGGCACACCTATAGTGATTTGAGTATTTTTATAGTAACTTGTGTAGTTGCATTCGAAAAGCACCATTTGTGAAGTAGACCTGATGAAGAAGACCACCGATGGCCACTGGAACTACTCAATATATAAGTAGGAATAATAAGTAGTTCATGTGTTCCGCTTCGATTACTTGAATGTGGTTATTAAGCACAATATGCTCGTCATAATGCATATGGTGAAGTGAAGCTGATGGTGAACTACCAGGAGAACTCCTCAACAAATAACAGCCCAACATTGGGAAAAGCAATATTTTGTAAATGAATATAAGTAGTTGACATTTAGGCTCTTGTAACTAGGTAAATTAAAAATCGACCAACTAAAAAGAGTGAAATAAAAACTTTTTACCAAAAAATTAAACCGACTCCCAAAAAACACTGCAAAGTGAAAAATAACTTTAATTTCGAAAATCGGTGCCAAAAACGAAAATACAAAACTAAAGACCGGTAAAAAGTTTTTTATAACATACGGAAACCTCTAAGAAAATTGGTTTAACTTTTATTTTACATGAGATGACAGAAATAAAAATACGTTGAAATGTCAAGTGTACAAAAAAGTAAAAAAAATAAACAATTTATTTTACGCCCGCAGCATGCGTAAGGAGTTCCGACGTCGCTGTCGCTACAATAGTTTATTTTTCAATCTGTCAACCGTTTTAGCCCGGTGTAAATAATGTTATTTAACTTATTTTGATTTTTTTAGAGAGTAGTAGAGAAATGCGTAACCAATATTCGTAAAGTAAGTTACTTTAATTTTAGGTTAATAATCGGTGGTGTTTTTCGGTTTAGAATTATCGTATGTTATGCCTTATCCTATGTTGCTGTTTCTTTATTTTTTTATGGTTTTTGTATTTTACTTCCGTTGAAGCTTCGAATGCGTTATAATAATCGGCATGGTTCAGAAAATATATTAGTGAATTTAGCTTAAAATAAGTCAATATATTCATGCTATTTATTTGTTAGGCATGGATGTGTGTTTGTTTTCATATATTTAACTAGGATTTTTCTTATAACAAAAACCTATTATAACCTACTAAACTATTACCTGCGGGGTAATTGCGTAACACACTTACAGTAGGAATCGGTTTCATTATGCTAAATCAACAACACTCACTGTGGTATTTACGTTGTTGAGCAGACCAATATTTTGAACATATGTAGCAATGGATTAGCAATATACGTCAAAATCATTCAGATCTTGATTTATAGTGTGGTACGTAATTATTGCGATGCTTATTATATGGTGACGTTTAGAAGTAGCTTAGGATGTATGTAAATGATAAATAAGTGGTTTTCGTACTTTTCAGCTTCCCAAAAGATGGTAATATAAAAAAGGAATGGATTGATGCCACAGGCATGCCACCTAACTGGTACCCTTCACAAAATAGCACCATAAATGCTCGGTTCACTTCAGCGCAGAAATGTTCCAGCCTGAATGGACAATTCCAAAATTAAGAGTACAACTGATTTTTGCAGAAGTGGGTTAAATTTTATTTTATTACTGAAAGCTATTCTCATGTTTTAGGACATTCATAAAATCAGTCATTCAACTTTTCAGGATCCTATACAACCTATATGGCTGGTATGTTCCGATCAAGAGCGTAATGTAAGTTAACATCAACTTCTATTTGACCTATCACTATGATAATTAAATATTAAGATTTAAGTCGTAAGTGCCAGGGTAGCCCTTAATACTTAGTAGGTAGTACTTAATAATAATTATGTAATGTTATGTTCTTAATAATATGTTTATTGTTATTATAATATTTTCTGGACATGCCATTTTTTATTTGGTTAATTTTCAGGTGCCCAAAAAAAATGTACAATAACAAATGGAAGAATCGATAACTTTCCGATTTAGTCAATCACTAGCGTATATGTAAAATAAATTGCTTTTGCACAGCACAACGATAGCGACCGATGTTTTTGTGTGGGTAAATTCTAAGGTGCATGGTAAATACACGCTGTGTTTGACGGAATAAGGTTTATTATTGATTGTATAGTACGTTCTGATTTAGGAAATGCGGGTGTGTGCGCGAGTGCGTATCTATTGATTTTATTAAACTGCATGTGTAGTTGTTGCCCCGCCCAGCGCCTAACTGGAGACACACGGTTCCGATATAATTTCTTCTGTTGACCACATCTAGTTATTTATTTTATCTATGATTAGTACTGTTATTAAATTAATGTATTTTCTTCTTATTTTTTTTTAATCTTATGATTTTTTGTAACTAACCGAATGCTAGTTTTAGCTATCGTCCAGAAAAACATGAGGCATAAAATGCGCGCATGTCATGCTCCAGATAATTTAATTAGGATCCCGTTCCGCTCAGCAGCACTCTCTCAAGTTTCTAAGAGAATATTTACAGTCGACATACAGAATCACAACTAAATACACTACACCATCATATTTTGTTTGATTATTCTTAACAACAACTTACAAGTTACAACAACAACAACAACTGCTTAGAAGTTGCCACTACTTGGATAACAATTAATATCTGTAATTATAGCTGATGAAACATGTTGATGAAATTAATTTAATTATCCTAGATAATTTTAGTTTTCAAACCCTATTCTATACTTAATGTCCTTAGGTGCTAATATTATAAATGCGAAAGTAACTTTGTTTGTCTTTCACATCTAAACCAATTTTTGGTAGTAAACTACACCCCCAAGGTCTACTTATTCTATCTGACTAAGACATAGACTACTTTTCCTTTTTGCTGAAAACACACGCGTACAAACCCGCAGGCAGAGACTAGTGTACTATATTTGAGAAGAAGACATCTAAATTGCAAAATATTAACTGCACATTGGGCTAGATTTAGATAGGTACCAAGTGCCTGAATAGTTTTTATCATGTGCCGATTTGCGAAAGAAATACACTTTCACAACCAATTCATACTCTAAAAACACCTAAACTTTGCAACTAAAACTAGGCTTGTGAAAATATGGACCACCTCAGAAACCAACCGTATGCTTTGTTTCATCAGTCAACCTTGTCGATATCTATCGTTAATGCGAATTATAATTACCAATTAACTATCGACTAATTAATGCGCGAGGCGTCAAAGAATTTTTTGCTAAGGAGATAAGTGAACAGTACAATCATCTTACTAATTGATTTAAATTGCACTAGTAGCCCACACTCGCATAAGCTACGTGCTTCGTAATTAATGAAAGCATAGCTTGGACCGACAATTATGGTCGTTATTATATCGAAGCGTTTTAAATGAAAAAAAGGCTAACTAAAATATTAATTCCGTTCCTGTATGGAGTATTGCAGTCACTTGTGGGATGGCTCAGCCAAATACCAGCTAGCTGCACTTGACTCGATCGAACGCAGAGCTAAAAGGCTCATAGGTGACGAGGTTCTGGCAGGCAAGATTCACAGCCTGGCTCACCGGCGAAACGTTGCTTGCCTGTCTATCTTCTACAGATTGTACTTCGGAGAGTGTGCGCAGGAGCTCCACGACCTAATCCTTTCATCCCCCTTTTACTACCGATCTACCAGACGTACCACAGGATACCATCCACACTTGGTCGATATACCGTCTTGTCGTACTAAGCGCTTTTCTTCAACATTCATTGTGCGCACAACCAAGGTGTGGAACTCTCTGCCGGCACCTGTGTTCCGTGCCACATATGATCCGTCAGCCTTTAAAGCAAGAGTGAATAGGCATTTTCTGGGCTCGCTCGTTCGATCGTAGACCTCATCTTACACTTACCATCAGGTGTGATCGAGGTCAAGAGCGGGCTCATACGTAATAAAAAACAAGAAAAAAAAGTTGAAGATACGTCTAAAGAACCACTGGAGAAAATATCTTCCTCTTTTTTGAGGAAGTCCACTGAAGCTATCAGCCCTTAACTCTCCCTTAAAAAAAATGGGCTGTACTGACTTACTTACGTCAAACGACCAGGAAGAGGCTCGCTTGCTCCCTGGCAGTCCCTGGTTAGTTGTTCACCGATAATATGGACCTAATTACCGAGAGCGAAAGGTCCAAAGCGGATTGGAAGTGTAGTGAACTTCAATCTGCCTAGCTTTTACTACCCTACCACTACACTATTGCCGTGAATCCACTCCAGAAACACGCATATTCAGCTATTGCTAGTAATGTGCATGCTATCCTATATTTCTCTATTTTAAACATCCGAATGTATACCAATACTTTCAATTTGATGCAGCAGATTGACAGTTTCTGAGTTGTCAGATAGATAAAACTTTTATTGGTCAACAGAAGACATAATACACAAAATTACATTAACATATAACAATTAAATTACAGAAAAAAAAACAGGACAAACGTATACATACAATCAAAAATATTATAAACAAAAAAAGAAACAACCTTTAGTGTGTCCCCAAATTGCACCAAATGGGAGTCCAGCTCAGCATGTGCCAGGCAAATATGCTTGACGCTGGTATTCTGCTGGATCCCAGTACCGTACTTACAGATAATGACGACTGCGAAATTGTGATTTAACTAAATTAATCGATTCAGTAATAAAATCAAATAACGATGTAAACAATTTTTTTAAATAATATTTTGTGAAAATAACAATAAGTAAAATGTGATTTTAAAGGGGCGTGAAAAATAAAACGAATAGATCATGATAATATTTTATTTTTTTGCAATAGGCCCCTGTACCTGTACCCATTCCAACGAGGTTTAGGCCGTGCGCGCACTGCCTTGCGGTGGCCGCAATTCCGGTAGTTCTACCGCACCGCAAAATTTGTGAAGTATGGAGTGTCATAGAAGTGCGCGCACTGCGGTCAGTCTACTGGTGCGGTAGAACTACCGGAATTGCGGCCACCGCAAGGCAGTGCGCGCACGGCCTTAGGTCGCAGTGGTGCGGGGACAGTCTTTTTATTAGGGTTCCGTAGCCGAAGGGCAAAAACGGAACCCTTATAGTTTCGAAATGTCTGTCCATCTGTCTGTCTGTCCGTCCGTCCGTATGTCACAGCCATTTTATTCCGAAACTATTAGGACTATACATGTAAAACTTGGTAGGTAGATGTATTCTGTGAACCGCTTTCAGATTCTAAGAGAAAATTTAAAAAATATTTAAAATAAAGGGGGCTCCCCATACATGGAACTGAAACTGAAAATATTTTTTTTTCATGAAACCTATACGTGTGTGGTATCTATAGACAGGACTTTAAAAATGACAATAGGGTTTCTGAAATGACTTTTTTATAAAGTTAATCGTTTAAAAGATATACGCTTCCAAAGTGGTAAAATGTGTGTCTCCCCCCTCTAACTTCTATAATAATGAAGTGAAAAATCTAAAAAAATACACATGTTGTAGATCTTAATGTAAACTTTCAACCAAAATTGGTTTGAATGAGATCGAGTCAGCAGTTTTTGAGATACAGTATATTTTCGAAAACCGCAAATATAACTTTGTAATTCATACAAATACTATGAAAAACAAAGTTATTTGGCGTAGTTGTAAAAATTGTAAATGGGCTAGTTTTAAGAAATTTGTAAGGTTTTTTTTTTTTTAATAAAATATTAAGTATGTTATATTTATTATAGTTACTACGGAACCCTTCATGGGCGAGTCCGACTCGCACTTGGCCAATTTTTTTAATAGTAACCTCGCGCAATTTTTTAAAATATTCTTCACATGGAACAATTTCCTAAAGAGTGACTTGTTGACTTGATCATGTCTGGTTAGATATGAGTATTTTTAATATAGATTTATGTATAATTACATCTAGTTACTACTTCAAAATAAAAGATAATAGTATACATTTCATCATTTATTTATATTTCTCACAATTATTAGGTTAAATAGGGTATCACTATTTTAGTAAGTGACACTAGCTTATGTCAGCTTACTGCATCGAATTAAAAGTCCGGATATAGTGTATTTTTTTTCATTCCTTGCTTTCTTACTCTGTCATGGTTGTGTTTAAGTGATTTATGATCGGTCTTGTAAAATGACATTTCTATTACTTAGTATAGATTTCTCCTCAAATTCCATCCGTAAGCCTTCAATGAAAATGTGACATTTACTTGTCATTTCGACTCTAAATAGGATATTTTATCTTGACGTATAATAGTGTGTGTGCACCAAAGTCGCGTTACAACTTACAATAGCTATGTTACTGCTTTCATCAATTATGATAATGTTTCTCTGAGGAGCGTAGGCGCACGCGACAGCACGCCATCGGCTTTCCTAATTCCGACGCCTAACGAAGCTTGTCATCGTAAATTCGATGTTTATATCGATTATACTCGATTATAATTGCATGAGATTTGTCGTCAAGGTGTAAATTGCATTGAAATAAAGAACGGTTTGCAAGTCACGAATAAGTAGCCACATTTGTTTCTAGAATTCTAATTATTGGCAGCGAGAAATAGTGTGTAATTTTTCGATGACTTGTGTTTAGTGTTATGGAATTATTAGTAGGTATCGAGAAAACTTATTTTAGCTTTTACTGGTCGGGTGTGATTTATATCGCCAGTCATAGGCACAAGTTACTGTTGGACTTGGTATAGATATTTGACTGAAATGGTGATTTTCGTTTAGCTACATTACCGCCGCTCACTAACTTTCCTCAAAAAATTACGACTGAAGCTGTAACTAATTATATATAACGGTTCTGTAATGGGTGATAAAGTTTCAGTACTAGCTAGAAGAATATTTATTAAATGGAACCGTGTACAAGCGCGAGCGAAGTAACAGTACATATATTAGAATAAACGTGTTATTTACTACGCATGTAATTTATATAAGTAAACGTTATATTCGTAAGCCATCTCTCCGCTTTCGGAACATAGAAACATTTCTATGAATCATATAAGCCAAAATGAAAGCGCATAATGAAATTAGGATTGTGAACATTAAACATTCTTAATTAAATCGCTCACATACCGAAATTGCGGCGTCTTCACGCTCTTGTTGGTTGGCCTACAATAAACGTGGGAATAACTTGACCCTTGGAAACGTTCTGATCGCCCCCTTTCCTTTCTTCTCACAGTCTCTTCACTCGGGGCGAGGAAGACCAAGTTACGCTGGTGATGTAATTACTGAGAAACGAGAACATTTTACAAGTTTAACGGCAGAGGTAGCAGTGATAATTGGCGTCTGATGAAGACGTTTTATTTGTCCCGCTACGCTTTCGGCAGTATTTATTGCTTATTTTGTTACTCGCAAATGAGATCGGGTGCATTGTTCGGTAATGAACCGCATTTTTATATGGAGTTTTTATTTAATACAACTGTTATTTATCTGGGCTGATATGGAGACGCGTCCTTTTGAACGCCAGAGCGTAAACGCATCGGCGCCGCGGCGCCCCTGCTACGCCAAGCCACAAATTCAGCGCAAAAACCTACAAAAAAATAGGGATTCCAACATCTTATCGATAAGTTATCGATAACCAATTAATCATTGCTTTTCGTTCCATATTTTTTAAATAAAATATTACTCGTATAGAGTTTAATCGGAATATTGGATGTGCTGCTGGGCTGAGTGTATCTTCTGTAGGGACATCTATTGTCTTCAAGGCTTTGACCCTTTAGTCGATTATTGAGGTTTGAGATGGTGAATTCTGTTGTTTGAATTTAACAATTGTTGGGAATTATAGCGAGATAACTTCCTTTTAGTCTTGTAGAGATCTTGGTCGCAAGATAGGCATATTTTAGTTGGAGCTGGAAAACTGATGATGTAATGGCGGTCACCAAGTATCTTGTAGACTGGCTTCTGCAGAGATACAGTGACTGGTTCGCATTAGGGGAGTCTTCGCTGCGTAGTAACAAGGGCTGCTATACAATCCAGCGATGTTCGACTATGTATGTTGCATATCTCTTCACATAGATACCCTTTAATGGTCTTCGAGCATTCTGCCTGTATGTACTTGAAATCTTTCAGATGGGTTGCAAGGAATTGGGAGTGAGGGACAGGAATCTTGTGGTTTTTGTTAGGGACTATGGATTTCTTAAATAAATCATATATTTGGGATATAACAATTGGGAATTAATATACTATAACTATTTCATTACTTACAAAAAACTTTTTACCAAATAATTAAACCGATTCCCAAAAACACTGCAAAGTGAATAATAACTTTAATTTCGGAAGTCAGTGCCAAAAACGAAAATATTTTTTTGGCACCGACTTCCTTAAAGTTATTTTTCCCTTTGCAGTGTTTTTGGGAGTCGGTTTAATTTTTTGGTAAAAAGTTTTTATTTCACTCTTTTCAGTTGGTCGATTTTTAATTTACCTAGTTACAAGAGTCTAAATGTCAACTACTTATAACCTTTTACAAAATATTGCTTTTCCCAATGCCGGGCCGTTAATTGTTGAGGAGTTCTCCTGGTACTTCACCATCAGCTCTACATCACCATATGCATTGTGACGAACATAAAGTGCTTAATATCCATATTCAAGTAATCGAATCGCAATCCACGAAATACTTATTATTGAGTAGGTTCGGCGGCCATTTGTGGTCTTCATTATCAGTTCCACTTTCCCAAATGGTATTTTTTGAGAGCAACTACACAAGTTACTATAAGACATACCCAAAACGCCATAGGTATGCCTATAATATTTGAAGAGTTCCCTCGATTTCTCCAGGATCCCATCATCAGATCCTGACTTGGTGACAATGGGACCAATTTCAAAGTATACCCTTTCAAACAAAAAAAGAATTTTCCAAATCGGTTCAGCCGTCTTCGAGTAATCGGTGATCATACTTAAAAAAAATATATATATACGAGTCGAATTGATAACCTCCTCTTTTTGTCGTCGGTTGAAAACCGCGCAAAAACCTACACAAAAATAGGGATTCCAACATCTTATCGATAAGTAATCGATAACCAATTAATCATTGCTTTTCGTTCCATATTTTGTAAATAAAATATTACTCGTTGCATTAGGTACGATTCAGACCAACCGGCTCGCATCGGGCCGGGCCGGGCGGCATTTTACAATGTGGTAAAGAACATTGAAATGTATCAACACTAATTACAGTTCATATTTGCACGCAACTTACGCATAGTTACCTCCGTCGGCATTCCGCGACGCGTGGCGACGTGTCGCAGAATGCGTTCGGCTGTCGCGACGGCCTACCGGCTCCGACCGGCTCCGAACGGCGCCGTTGGCATCCAATCGGTTGCATGGTTTTATAAATTTCATTTTATTCTATGCGGCGCAATGTGAGCAGCACTTCTGGGCGCTTGTTGGAGTGCGTACGGATTCCAGCGGACGCTGTCGGCTGCCGCGGTACGCGTACGGCTACCGCGGCAGCCGTACGCATGCCGCGGTAGCGGTACGGCTACGACGGACGCGTTCGGCTGCCGCTTCACGCGTATGGCTCCGTTCCGATGCGGCGCGATGCGAGCCGGTTGGTCTGAATCGTATCTTATTCTTTTATTTAATTTGACCCTATTTAGTATAATACTATCATTAAACACCAGTTACAAAGTTCTAAGCAACCTAAAAGCAGACATTAGAACCACAAACGAATAAATCAAATAATAATTAAGGTATATCACTAATCTCGTTCATGACGTCATCCGCTGTCGGGAAGACCCGACTCTGGCGTGGCTGGCACGACTTTTGAAAATTTTCTCGCATGTGAGTAGGGATGCGGATGTGATATTGGACATAATCTTCTTCTATACTTATAATAAATCTGTAGAGAGGTCAATTCTGTACATGAAATATATTTCCAAAATAATTATCAGGGGGTGATTAAGGATCGATACTCATGCCAAAAATGCAATCAGTTAAATTTTTGTCTGTCTGTCTGTCTGTCTGTCTGTCTGTCTGTATAACCGTTATAGAAACAAAAACTACTCGACGGATTTTAACGAAACTTGGTACAATTATTTTTCATACTCCTGAGCGGGTTATAGTATACTTTTCATCACGCTACAATCAATAGGAGCAGAGCAGTGAAGGGAAATGTTGGGAAAACGGGAGAAGTTACTCCATTTTTTAAGCTTCCATCGCGTGTGCAACCTTAATGGTTAAAGCTACACAAATCATTTCATGACGGAAATGTTCTCCTTAAAATTATATAAAAAATATCCCACGACAGCATATGTCTAACTTTTATGGTTGACTCACAATAACACGTGTAACTCCCGATAGCTTAGCAGTTCGAAGCTTTCTGATTATAATATTTGTCTACTCTTACGTTTATAACACTGTCAGTCACCCCTAATTGAAAAAGTTAACATTATTAACTATTCCATAAAAAAATTGGCCAAGTGCGAGTCAGACTCGCCCATGAAGGGTTCCGTAGTAACTATAATATAATATGCAAATTTATTTGACGAAAAAAAAAACCTTACAAATTTCTTAAAACTAGCTTATTTACATTTTTTACAACTGCGCCAAATAAATTTGTTTTGAAAAAAAAAACCTTACAAATTTCCTAAAACTGGCTTTTTTACATTTTTTACAACTGCGCCGAATAAATTTGTTTTTCATAGTGTTTGTATGAATTACAAAGTTATATTTGCGGTTTTAGAAAATATGCTGTATCTCAAAAACTGCTGAACTGATTTCGTTCGAACTAATTTTGGTTGAAAGTTTATATTAAGATCTACAGACATATATTTTTTTAGATTTTTCACTCCATTATTATAGAAGTTAGAGGTTGTGTCCGCCACACACACATTTTACCACTTTGGAAGCTTTTATCTTTTAAACGATTGACTTTATGGAAAAGTGGTTTTAGAAACCCCGATGTCGTTTTTAAAGAACTGTCTATAGATACCACACATGCATCGATTTCATGAAAAAATATATTTTCAGGTTTAGTTCCATGTATGGGGAGCCCCCCTTTATTTTAAATATTTTTTAATTTTTTTCTCAAAATCGGAAAGCGGTTCACAGAATACATCTACCTATCAAGTTTCACATGTATAGTCTTAATAGTTTCGGAATAAAATTGCTGTGACAGACGGACGGACGGACAGACAGACAGACAGACAGACGGACAGACATGTCGAAACTATAAAGATTCCGTTTTTTGCCATTCGGCTACGAAACCGTAAAAAGAATCATATAAATCGGTATAGAAACACCAAAGTTATACATGAAATACGCTTATAATAATAAGCCATCGCGCGTGAATACTGAATCATGCTATAAGGATTATTTTTGAGAATCGGTCGCCGCGCTCGACGCGTCTCGCGGTCGAAGCGTTCTCTAGGTACTTAAGCCTCATGTGAACGTGATCTAAACAATATTACCAATACATTAACTTACGCTGACGGAGTCGCGGGCACAGCTATATTGTATCATTACGCTAAGGCCAATAGGAGCGGAGCGCCAATGAAGAATGCTTCAAAATCGGGGTTAAATTTAACGTTAGCCCAAAGTAACTATTCCACGCGGAGTAAGTCGCGGGCAAAAGCTAGTAAATAATAATCATATAGTATTTAAAACAATTTAATCAATTTACTTATAATTATTACTCCGAGTCTTCGTAACTTGGCAAACTTATGTCATCGAAGTCCTTTTGCTGTCGTACTTTTCTAATAACGTTCAGTATATTTTACTGAACATTTTTCTTCTGGCACTCGATCCAGTTCAAAAGCGATCAGTCTTGCGAACGCAGCATTTCGTGGGTCGTCACTAGGTCTTGATTGGTTAAAATCCAACGAAGGTGATAGATGGAGTTCTTCAGTAGTCATTTGACTGCCAGCCATTTTTATTATACACTCGCACAATAATAATGCCGTTATAAATATTACCACCGATCATAATAATAAATGTAGGAAATCACTGGCAGTCTTCCGTAGCCCTAATGACGTCACCGCTTGTCTATTCCCAACTATGGCGTACAGGTTACTGTTTATGCGCTTTTGCGTAGGGATGCGCGAGAGTGGACAGTAAACTATCGATCTATGCATATCAATTATCATAGATATGTATTTTTGATTTCTGTGTCAATTATGGTTTTTTCCACAATTTTACAAATATTATACATTAGGAATATTCAGATATGAATAGTTATCATTGAAAAATAAGTGTCGAAGTAATAGTAAGCTACTTTTAATAAAATATTTCATAAATTTGAAATATAAGTTACTTTATTTACCCATCGCTAGCTGTCGTGTCGTGTCTTGACCACTGTGGCGTGAAGAAGAACATTTTTTTAAGGATTTCGATTGGCAATTTTTGATTATTGTTTTTTCTAGTAAAATGTAAGTAATGAATATATCTTTGTGCTATTTTACAATATTTCATTCATATAGTTTTAAATAATAGGAAAAAGAAACACAGAAAACTTAATTTAGTATATTTATTTTGTGCTTAAAAATGTCGTTTTCTTGTCGGCTGTAGACGACGGTGGCGTGTTTGACACGTTTTCGTTTGTCGGCTATATCCGACCGTAGCGTTCAAAAGGGCAACGTCACACAAGACACTTGTTAAGGGTAAAAATGTACCGTACTTTTGTCGTAACATGACTCAACGTTACATGCAACGTAGACTAACAATTACGTAGAGAGGTATGGTCTAATTAGTGACCCGTACCCATTAAATTGGGGTCGGTGCAAGCATTTTTGTCTAGTTCTTGACTACTCAGGGTACCTACGTTAAATGACTATGAAACATGTGTCATTCTGTATGTTTGAGTAGTGATTATCACAATGTTTCGGGTTTCATAACAAGTGCCGTTTTCCCAAGCTTTGGAAACAATGTGTAATTAAACCACTAACATAGGTCAGTAACTTACGTGCCGGTAAAATCATTTAACAATCTACAAATTATCAAATGTGAATTTATTACTTTAACTTTCTTTCATGCTCTGGTAATTTTGGGCAACATAAAGTATCTAGATAAAATAAACAACTATCTGATGGTCGGAAATTTATAGCAGGGCTGAGTAAGCGGGTAGGTAGCATTAATAGTCAGGTTCTACATGACGCTGGCAGACCAGCAGAAGTGGTTGAATATTGAATCTACGAAAGTATTTTATTTTATTTTAATAATTACACAAACAGACTACAGACTAAGACATATCAGTTCAGCTATTACAATATACAGTACATAAATCTGAAGTCCAAATATTACTAAACACAGCGTTCAGTGTCTAATATGTTTCATTAGGGTAAGTTTAGCTAATATGGAGCTAACTCCCAGATAATCTCAAGTATGCATCAATAAGTATGGCTAGGTTACAAAAACATGTCTTTTGAAGAACCCTCATTAAAGATTCAGCAGGAAGATTTCATTGTTTCACGCCAAACACGTCGAAAAACGGCGATGGGAAACATGAAGCATGTTGCAACAGACTGTAGAATGATAGACGCCAATTACAGACAGTTGCTGACACACAAATGATATCCCTCGCGCCATTCGCACCAATCTCGATGGAAACAATAACAGATTGCGTAATTAGCGCCTTTCTCTAGCACAATCACGGCTACAACTACTTACTTATTGTTCTACGTCGAGACTTGTGGCGTGTAATTGGTGACATTTGCATGATCATGACGGAGTGTGGTATTAAGGCGGTGTTGAGTAGTATAAACTGCTCAACGCATGCAATTTAAACGTATCGGACTTTAGACAGAGTGGTGGCTAATGGTAAATTATCGTGAAGTGTAATGTTGGGCGGTCATTGCAGTGCCTTGGCTTGTAACCTTTGTCCTAAAACTTTTACGATTTTGCAGATTTCATATATCTCATAGGTCGATCCTTAAAATTGGCCAATATCATAACAAATATCTGACACAAGTATTACCATAGGTTTTCCAAACGAAAGAAGTGTTTTGGAGAACCGCGTCGGGCGTTATCTACATATCCACATATGGCGCTGGTCATGGTCTGGATTCCAGTGAATTTCCGTGACCTATCCAAAACAACATAAATGGTCTACATGGGTATAATCACGACATGAAAAACAAGATCCCAAGATTTGCAGTCTCAATGTGAAAGACACTGCAGCAAAACGTTTTACCTCCTTATTAGATCTCTAGTAAGCAGCTGGCCATAAATACTCGAATACACATTGTCGCCGGCCTCATTCTGTCCACGCCTTGCATTCCCGTGTATCAGCAGCATCCGAGCCGCGCTGCGTGCTATCTGGCCATCTTCACGCTCAGCCACGTGGCGGCTGGCGATACTATCACACGCGCGGAATCAACGCACTGCGCTAGAAACCGCCGGATCAGCCAGAGATTTGTATAATTTGTTCGTAAAATTAATTTATTGTTATTTTATCTTTACGGAGGTGGGATATGTAGGTTAGCAGTGTGCCAGCACGGCTGCAGAACGTCTGGCTTCAAATACTAGAAGTGTGATAATGTTTAGAAATTCTTAGCAAAAAAGAATGCAGTATTGATGGCGATTGAATTGGGAAATACAAAGGATTTGATGCCATCATCGGCGAACTGTTCGTGTTATTAATGAATAGATATATTTTGTGACAGCTATAAGTTATGAGTATGACCAATAGTTTAATTTACTAACGTGAAACTTAAAATCGTCGTAATGTCTTTGAATGTTAGCATTAAAGTTTTGTTAAGAGCCATTTTTCAAAATTTGAACGCTCGAGTTTAGGTAAAAATCGGCATGCGTGGCGATGCACACATAAACAACACTAATAGTGTAGAGAAAGTGTCGAGTCGGACTAAACAATCTTGAGCTGTTATAATCGTCTTTATAAGAAAGAGATTTGATTACTTAAATGACTTAAGATATAAAAAATGAAAGACATGTATAAAGTATATATTTAAAAGAAAAATGGAAGTTATGTGACAACCAACTTCAACAAAATTAAACTCAAAAGTGTAAAATCGGTGTTACTTAACTAAGAAAAATCACACTTTGTGTGTACGTACGTACGTACGCACGTAAGTTATGAGTTGTAGTTTCCGATATTTATTTTTTAATAAACTGTTTCAGAAGAAAAGTTATTTTTTACTTTAAATTGTAAATTATATTTATTTCTACAAATAGGTTACAAGTAAGAAAAAGTGTTGGTGTGTCTATACAAAAATATATATATTCCTGTCATAATTGAACCATATACCGCGCCTTGATTGAGTTTAGATTTTTCAGTTGTGTTGGGGTCTGAAGTTTTCAGAATAAAGCTAGATACACACATCTTACATTTCAAGTAAAATTTGGATATGAGAAACGGATGGGCCGTTTCTCTTTTTCTATTTTTAGATAGCTCATATTGTAGCCGAACTTTTCACTGTGTTTGCTTATATTGATTAATTGACTCCAAAAGTACTGACAATCTATTATTCGCCTTCCATGCACTTTATAATTATTCTAAAAAATAACATTTGCATTTCAGAATTTTAACTTTGTAATGAAATATACATACGTAAAACTGGAAAAGAGGTAATTGTAATCATCATTATGAATATCTTTTACTATGGGACCAACCTTAAAATTGCGAAAAAGAATAGACGACCTCGTTCATTTATAAGTGTGCATAACTGGACAAAATTTACTAAACAGCTGATGATGATTTTCACGTTCATAATAATGAGTACAATTACCCCATTTAAGGGTTTATGTATATTCCATTATACCCTGTATAAGATGATTAAAATATATTACCCTAAAGTTAGTTAGTTTATCTTCAGACAAGTAGTTGTTGCACTACATATCTGAAGATTTTTGTACGGTCAAAATTTTCTACCTATGCAATCATATACAACGTGTAACGAAAACCCCATATCTATCCAAAAGGACTGAAGACAACATCTGGTATGGAGTCTATATGCAAAGTTTCAGCTCAAAATAAGTGACTCACAGAATTGACCCCAAATTATCGGTTTCATATGTTTCTTGAATACCAATAATAACAAACGTGTCATATCACTATGAGGGTCATCACTTTCCACGTCACTAGCCAATAACACGATAATTCTTTTCGTTCTTCTTAATTTGAAAAATTCGGTCTCTGGTATCAATGTATTGAAATTTCTAATAAGCTCCACACATGTAGACATAATATTAGAAAACCCTTGCTATATCGTTTGTTATCATCCAAAGAAGCCGTGCTCTCGGTATGTATATACCCTTTAAATTACACGTTGTATATATGATTATACACTGGTGCTGTTTCATATATATATAGTTTAGACTATCGCCGTTATTTACATATATTATCTTAAATTTTTCGGCTTTTTACCAGGTACCTTTTATTCGAGCTCTGATAACTTCCTACCTACTTTATCTTTCTGTGATTATGGCGTTTTCAATATTACCAAAATACCGGGTCCCAAACAAAAGGCACGCTGTAGAAGATCCTATTTATATAAGTAATGCTGTTTCGTATTAACTAAATTCAGAACTAAAAAAATATAGAAAGTCCAAAAAGTATTTACTATTGAGTTCTAAACTTCCGCTAAATCGTCAAGTCTGATGTCTAATGCAATGGGTGGTTATTCCTATAAAATTTAAGATAAGATATAATAATTTACCACTGAATAGACTAGAAACTACACAGTCACTCTGAAGGGGAACTGAAAAGACAATGCTTGATGACGACCATTCGGTTCAACACCTAAATTAAAGTAACTACACAAATAAATAGTCCAAATAATATTTACGTTTGCGTTCGAAAGTTCCATTGCATCATCAAGCCCAAGGTCTAAAGCTACAGGATTAATACGATTGCAATAAAATTTATTTTATCTTTTATTTTGGGGTGGAAAATGCAATAAATGAGTTTTCCCGCTCTAGGTGGAGGATGGGAGTGCTAGACTTCTACTGACTAAAAATCCACCCTGTTCCATCAGCAGCCCTTAAGTTCCGTGGCCTATCTTGTTATTTATTTATTTTATCTCAAATAAAATAAACTTTGTATTAAAAAATAAACCCGACTTACAAAAAAAACTCTGCAAAGAGAAAAATAACTTTAATTTCGGAATTCATTATCAAAAACGATACTACAAAACCAAAGACACCGACTCACGAAAATAAAGTAATTTTTCACTTTGCAGTGTTTTATTTTTAAAGTTTGATTATATGTCGCTTTTTAGTGGGTTGGTTTGTAATTTACCCAGTTTAAAAGCCTAAACGTCAACTTTGTATCACCTTTTGAAAAATATTTTTTTTCTAATGCAGGGACGATAGCGTTTAGTTCTCTTGGTACTTCAAAATCAGCTCTACTTCACGATATGCAGTGTGACGGGCATAAATTGTTTAGAAATTTTATTCAAGTAATCGAATCGCAACCCACGAAATACTTATTATAGGTGTGCCTATAATATTTGAAGAGTTCCCTCGATTTCTCGATGATTCCATCATCAGATCCTAACTTGATGATAATGGAACTCACCTTGAAGTAAATCCTTACAAATAAAAAAGAATCGGTCTAGCTATCTACTAAAACTACTACAAAATACAGTCGAATTGAGAACCTCCTCCTTTTTTTAAGTAGGTTTAAAAATAAATCAATAAAGAAATATGACATTCGTTAAATTGTATTTATAGATCTACAGTACTGAACAACAGTTAGGGTTTAATTTCTTAAATGCTTCTATCTTTTGTGATTATTTGTGATTTTTTTTTCTCAAAACGTTAGTAGCCCTAAATTTAGACTAAATCAAAGTATTACTTTATATTATAAATGCAAAATACTTTTAAACAAAAAATAAAACCGACTTTGCTTTCGTTCGTCGGTTTTTTTTTTCGTATTTTCGTGTTTGGACACCGACTTCCAAAAAGTTAGTTAAAAAGTGTTTTTAACGCTTTTTAATTTGTAATTTACTACTTATCACCTTATACAAAATATAGCTTTTCCCGATGCAGAGCCGTTAATTTTTGAGGAGTTCTCCTGGTACTTCACCATCAGCTTTACTTCACCATAATTATGCATTGTAACGAGCATAAAGTGCTTAGCCATATTCAAGTAATCGAATCGCAACCCACGAAATACTTATTATTGAGTAGTTCCGGTGGCCATCTGTGGTCTTCATCATCAGTTCCACTTCACTAAATGGTGTTTTTCAAGAGCAACTGCACAAGTTACTACAAAAAAAATCCAAATCGCTATAGGTGTGCCTATAATATTTGAAGAATTCCCTCGATTTCTCCATGATTCGATCATCAGATCCTGACGTGATGACAATGGAAACAATAAGAAAGTATACCCTATCAAACAAAAAAATAAAATTTTAAAATCGGTCTAACCGTCTTCAAGTAATCGGGGAGCATACATACAAAAATCCGACGAACTGAGAACCTTCTCCTTTTTTTTTGAAGTCCGTTAAAAAAGATGTACCTTGCTTCATGTGCATTCTTTAATGATGCATATTTATTGCGTTTCCCTTTTTTGACACAATGGTATACACCGTGCCTGTTCTCCATAGCTAAAACAATTACGTATAAAGCACTAAAAATATTTCTTATAAAAAAAATACGAGTATCAAAACCCGCGTAGTCGTAGTATAGTTAGCGATCTCAATACGTGCGCTCGACTGTCGGGACGCGGAAAAAATTGACATAGATCCTACCTCGGAGGGCGCTCGCGCCGTACTGAATGCAGCTATTGAATTATATCGGCGCTATAACCTACTGAGCTAACGAGTCTTACTGAATGCAGCTAGCTTGGGCAACGTAATATATAGTAATTTAGAGCGTTCTTAAAATCATGTTATTACAAAATTACATGATCGCATTGTCATAAAAACTATTTATTTGAATTCTTCACAGAACAAAGTTTATTTTGACGTAATTTTTTTATCGAAATTACGCCTTATTAAATGCGAATAATCGCGACAAATTTGCGCTACAGCACCTAAAAATAGACAATAGTTTTTATTTTTTTTCTAAATAATGCAATAAATAATCCTGAATATTGAACATTAGTTTACAAATCAAGTATATGTCTTATACTATCCATATTTTTTTCACCTGAATTTGTGAACATTAGTCATAGATTCCGGAATCTGAAGTTGACTCTATGATGATTTTTCAGTAAACTACTTTTGGGAGATTACTCACCACAAAGCGATGCACATGTTTTAAGTAAATGTGAAACGAAGAAACACTTCATTAATAATTGATCTATTTTAGACATGTATTTTAAAAATTCAAAGTATGACGTAAGATGGTAAAGCAGGCCATTGAAATCTTAGAAATTTGCGAAAAAACGTCTAATGGCTCTTAACTCCTTCCACAGTAAACTTGCTAACGAGTGCGCGACCAATAAAAAAATTAAACCATAAATTTCAATTTAGAAAAAAAAGTGCGATGTTTGAAATCCGAAGACGGTAGGTGACGTGGGCATAGACTCATAGAGCATGAACGCGACGATTGATGGCCGATCGTGTCTGATTTATCTCGCGACGCGTGGGGATGAGGAATTCACCTTACGGAGCATCCCATGAATCTGTGCGGATGTGGAGAGATTATTTGAATCATTGCGCTATATTTTATTTCCGGCAACTGCTAAGCATTGTATAAGCTATACCTACAAAATTAAATGTTTACTCCAAAACTCTAAGCAGTAGTCACTGCCTTAAGTATGAATAAATAGATTCCTGGAGATATTTATATTTAGGATGGTAATACTTAGGTCATGTTTCGGGGGTAAAATCATCATGATATGTTTCTCCCGCTCTGAGAGAGCGGTAGGGAGTGTCGGACTTCTACTGACTAAAAATCACCCTGTTTCTTCGTTGCTCTTACGTGGCGGGGTCACGGTATCACGTTACAGTATTCCAGCATTTCCAGCAAACCGCGGCAGGAGTATTAGGTCTAAGCTAAAGTTACAAATGCAACAAGACTTTACTGTAGCCGGTGGAAACGTGGTTGCTTGTACGTTAACCTTATTTTAGTTATAAGACAAAGTGTAATTGTATTTCACCAATATCTAAAACAAAACAATATTAGCGCATTACATTGTTATGTAATCCAATGCTACCACCATCCTCTCACCAGGCCCGTCAAGCCACCCAGTCAGTCGCTCGCCACAATATCTTCCCATATGTTTCTCCCTATATGCATAACATAGTACTAGGCAAATTGCAGGAGGCAGTCTGACGCAGGCCGTAAACAAGCACGCTCCATCGAGCCCACGTCCGCGGTGATGCCGGTCGTGCTTCAATGGACTTCTAATGGCTTGTTACGGCGGAATATGGAGTTTTTGCAAGACTTGTTACAAGTTATAGTTCTTTCATTTACCGGCACTTAAATGTTAGTTAATTTCGTTTTGTATTTAACATTTTTAGTGGGTAGTTACGTGGTTCCCTGGTCTTTCATCTATGGCAAAGGTGCTCGTGGCTTTTTGCTTTTAAAATGATTAGTATTCTTACATTCTAGCCCGAGCAGGGCGTCCTAACCTAACACAACCTTACCACATATTTGAGATGATCTTAATTAGCTGAGATCCAGCCTTAAATTCGAAGATCTTGAAATGGATATGAATATTTTCATCTCAATGGACTCAACTGCTTATGTCGAAGTCGATTTCCACTGTAACCAGATGCAACTGAGTACTAGCCAGAGTACCTACTAGTGTCGAGCTGAGCACATGTACCATATCTATCCTCCACAACTCACCAGCTGAGTAAGCTGAGTACGACTGTGGAATACTCTTCCCGTGTCAGTAAGACAAGCACAAACCCTTCCTTCTTTCAAAAACATGGTAAAAGATCTCTATCTCTCTCTTTAATTTGTTACTATATTTTTATATATCCCAGCTTTTTTTATGTAAATATGTATAAATACCAGTGGCGAAGGGTGAATTTTCATAAAAGGGAAGCCGGACCAAAAAATGCTTACCTTGCTCAAGTGTGATGCGTGAATTCCAGTAACTGTGGCCCTGTGGCTGACTTCGAAATCTTGTAACTTTGTAAATAATTATTTGTTTAATTAATAATAAAAAGTAAAAAAACTAAAACTCGACTACGACAAAAAAATCGATGCTAAAAAGGATGAAACAAGATTTTCAGGATGCTGAAATAAACAAGGTTACTGGAAAAACAAGACCAGAACAAAAATAAAAGCCGTAGTCACACGTCACGTTATTAATTGTTTTGTTGCGGTTGATATCCTATATAACGTGTGACTACGGCTTTTATTTTTGTTCTGTTCTTGTTTTTCCAGTAACCTTGTTTATTTCAGCATCCTGAAAATCTTGTTTCATCCTTTTTAGCATCGATTTTTTTGTCGTAGTCGGGTTTTAGTTTTTTACTTTTTATTATTTAAACTATTTTGGTGTTAAATCACTGTGCTTCTATACTATTTACTTTATTTTTTATAAGTTCAAGTGAAGCCCTTTCAAATGATACCAAACACGGTATATCTATCTTACTTTTATTTTTTACACATGACTTTTTGACAGCTAGAGGGCGCCACGTTTAATTTAAGTAATATTTTTGATAAGTACAAGTGTAGCCCTTTCAAATGATACCAAACACGGTGTGTTTATCTTATTTTTATTTTTTAACACAACACTTTTTGGGCCCTAGAGGGCGCCACATTGGGTTTTGTGACACGTCACGTAGCCTATGTTCAGCGGACGGTCAAGACGGTTCTAACGATACCTCATTTGTCGAGTTCTGATAAGCAGCTTTGGAGCTATGAGGGAACAGATGAACATACACACATACATACATACATACATACATACATACATACATACATAGCCTGTCAAAATCATAACCCTCCTTTGGCTTTGCCGTAGTCGGGTAGAAATAATAGATTACTATTTATATATTCGTATATAAAATAATAGACTAATATTTGCCATATTTCAAAAGGGAAGCCGGTAGGAATCGAGTTGTATGGAGCCTTCGCCACTGATATATACTATATATATGTATTGTGTATGTAGGTTATTACATATGTATTGTATATAAGTGAATAGTACATCATGGACTACCCGCGTATTTATTTTCTCCTGCTGTGTCAAATCCATCCAAAGGTTGTCTGTAAAAGATCGCTTTTAGCGATAAGACCGCCCATTGTAATACCTTTTAGTTTTTGAGTCCTCATTTAATTCTGTTATGGTGTACAATAAAGAGTGTATCTATCTATCTAACAGTTAACAATAAATACGTATTATTACCTCAAGACTACAGCCGTCGCGTAGGAAGCAGTTTCCCACAAAACAACACATAATTATCCACAAGCTAGTCTAAACTGCAGATGTTAGTGGTCACTCCCGCTAGGCAGCTCACCGCGTCGCCCCACAGCTGTTAACAAGACTACCGTTTAGCTTAGACACCGTTCTAGTCGGCTAGTTTTAAGGTCAGCAATTTTGAAGTAAATTAATTTTAAGTACAGACTTACAGACCTTGCTAAGCAGCTTGTGGTGTCACTAGCTACCGTGCGATTCAAATAAGAATACGAACGCTAATGACCTATTCCTGTCAAAATGTCACTTCGCCTGAAAGTAGTTTTTTTCGAACCTACCTTCGACGTCTTTATTTATCATTTACGTTGAGCCTATACTAGTCCTCTATTTTACTGCCTATATCTAAGGTGTTGATGGTCCAATAGTAAAAGCCGTGACTGGGTCGCCATAGTTTGTCTGGACTCGGGTTCGAGACCAAGAGGCTAGTGGACTTCTTTTTCTGTTTTTTTTTTTGTTTTTTTTTTTTTTGTCTGTTTAATTTTGTTTATTATTACATATTTTTTGAACAATAATAATTAAGAAAAAAAAAAACTGCAATATGGCTTCTATCAGTGAATGTTCTGGATGTCGATGCATACTCGGCAATGACCCCTATCTAAAATGTTTGAGCTGCAACGCGAAATATGACCTTGTTTGTGCAAATGTTGCCGTCAAGAATTATCGGATAATGGACACCAACCAGAAAGCTGCATGGAAGTGTCCGGAATGTTGCAGTAAAGAGCCAAAAACAGGCAACATTAACACTCCTGTGCGTTCGTTTCCATGCTCAGAAACAATGTGTCAAGAAGTTGATGAATGCGGAACTTCAAACATTACTCTTCGAAAAAGGTCTACTAAATCGCCGTTGAAGCCATCGCAAAAGCAACCTCTGAAACCAATGCAAAAAATACCGCTGAAACCATCACAGAAACCATCGATGAAATCATCTTATAATTCTCCGCCGACAAACCAATCCCTATCACCAGTGAAGTCGCAACTGCAATCACCACAACAAGCAGGCGCGTGCATAGGATTATGACAGGGCATGCGGCGTAGTAAAAACACAGAAAAACTTCTTCTTTTATAGATTTTTAGCATAGCCACAGCCACGCATCGCCACCATGCTACGATGCGTGGCTGTGGCTATGCTAAAAATCTATAAAAGAAGAAGTTTTTGTGTGTTTTTACTCCGCCGCATGCCCTGTCATAATCCTATGCACGCCCCTTACAACAAGCTATCGTAAATGCAAACTTTGTCACTGAAAACAAGTTGCGTGAAATTCTGCAACATGAAATTTCCACCGCTATTAACTTAACTATTAAGAAAATTATAGCCGCCGAGTTCAAGAATATTCTTGATAAAATAGAGGAATTTGGGAATTCATTACAATTTATGAACACTGCATTTGAAGAGATGAAATCTAAATTTGAAAATGATACTGCTACTATAGCTGAGCTTAAGTGTGATAATGAGCATCTTAAAACTGCCATTAAAGAAGTAACTGCCAGGCTGAATATAGTAGAACTACACATGCGCGAGTCAAATATAGAAATAAATGGTATTCCAGAAAGTCGGTCTGAGAATTTGGTCACCACCGTGATACAACTATCTAATATCGTCGGAAATCCAATAAGTAGTGAAGATATACATCATGCAGTCAGAGTGGCTAAAATAAACAATGACAGCCCAAGACCTCGGCCAGTGATTGTAAAACTACATAGTCCTCGTTCCCGCGATAACATCTTGGCTGCAGTCACCAAATTCAATCATAAAGATCGAGAAAACAGGCTCAGCACACATCATCTTGGAATAGGAGGACCTCTCCGGCCTGTTTATGTTTCCGAGCATTTAACTCCAGCAGTAAAATCTCTACACGCTGCAACTCGCATAAAAGCCCGGGAAACGTCTTACAAATTCGTCTGGGTACGTAATGGAAGAATTTTTGTTCGTAAAACAACGGAACATCAAGCTATTTTGATTAAAAATGTTGATAGTCTTAAGCTTTTAGTATAAGTTTTGTTAGTACACTCTAGTAATTATATGGTGTTTTTGTAATTACAATGCTTGACATATACTACCAAAATGTCCAAGGGCTAAGAACCAAGACTAATGAGCTTACTAAAAATATTTTTACTTCAAATTATAAAGTTATTGCTTTTACGGAAACCTGGCTTAATTCTGCTATATAAAACCATGAATTGATGGATCAAAGATACGTAGTTTATCGCAGGGACCGACAAAGTACTAATAATCCTAAAAAGGATGGTGGTGGGGTGCTTCTAGCTGTTTCTAAGGAAATTCCATCTGCTCGTGTTAAGGGCTGGGAATCAAATGTGGAGGATTTGTGGGTCACTTTGCAGATCAATATCGGTTCTAGTACAAGGAACCTCGCTATATGTGTCGTTTATCTGCCTCCTCCTGTTAAAACGGAAACTCTTAAGTCTTTTTTGGATGGGGTTGATTTGACCGTCCAGGCTACAGATCTCGTAATTTTGGGTGATTTTAATTTAGGCTTTATTAATTGGGAAAATAAGAAGGACTGCAGATATATGGTACCATCAAACTACAACTTTCCTCTGGGACATACTCTTATTGATTTCATTTCTATCAACAATTTATATCAGGTCAATAGAATTGCAAACAGCGACAGCAGGTACTTGGACTTAGCTATTACTAGCTGTCATGATGCACATGTTATAAACCCAGTGAGCACGCTTAGTAAATGCTACAAGCAACATCCTCATTTACTGTTGAGGTTGCCTTACAAGAAAATTGTTAATCTGAGGCCTAAGTGTGAGTCTAAATATAATTTCTTTAGAGCAGATTACCCTTCTATAATTAAAAGACTAAAAAAAATCGATTGGCAAACCAAAATGTCAGAGTGTGAGGATGTTGACTCAATGCTGTCGAAATTCTATAAAATACTTTCTGAAGTCATTGACTTATTTGTGCCGAAGCGAACCATTAAAAAGTCAAAGTTTCCTCCATGGTTCAGTAGAGCACTCATCAAATTACTCAATGAAAAAGAAAGAATTCGAAAGAAAGTCAAAAAATTTAAAAACCCCAGAGATGAAATTGAATACCAGCTGCTACGTTCTAGATGTCATGCAACATACGATAAATGCTTCACTGCATATAAAAGTAAAATAGAAGCCAACATCCCTAAAAATCCAAAACTTTTCAGGAACTTTATAAAACACAAACGGGGTGGAAAATCGTCGATACCTGCGTGTATGAATTTAAATGACCAGGTTGTTAAGACAGGCCCTGGGATAGTAAATCTGTTCGCAGAACATTTTGCTTCAATATATTCTCCTATCACATCACTTCCAGATACTTTATCACCTAACACTCGGTGTTATGTATCTCCACAACAAACATTGTGCTCAATAAATATTAAAGAGTCTGAAGTACTTACAGCAATTAAAAAAATTGATTTGGCTAAGGGTGCTGGCCCAGACTCTATTCCACCACTTTTTATAAAAAGATGTGGATCTGCGATAGCATTGCCACTAGCATTGATATTTAACCAATCACTGGCTGATGGTCGGTTTCCAGCGGAATGGAAAAAGGCACGCATCATACCAGTTTATAAAAAGGGAGAACAGTCTGATGTTCATAATTATCGCCCTATTTCTATTCTGTCTTGCTTCTCAAAACTATTTGAATCGATTATTTATCCAGTGATTTCGCAACTTGTAGACAGTAACATTTCTGACTCGCAACATGGCTTTAGACGGGGTCGGTCAATACTTACTAACCTGGTTCCTTATATAACTGATATTTCTAATGAAGTTGACTTCGGCAGGCAGATAGACGCCATCTATACCGACTTTAGTAGTGCTTTTGATCGAGTTAAACATTCCATTCTTCTTGAGAAACTGAGTGGGTTCGGGGTAAGTGGAACACTTTTGAAATGGTTTGAGTCTTATTTAAGACAAAGACCCCAGTCAGTAGCTATCGATGGGTTCAATTCACTCATTTATTTTGCAAGCACCGGTGTTCCTCAGGGATCGCATCTGGGACCTCTTCTATTCCAAATCTTCATTAATGACGTAGTACACAATATAAGACACTGTAAGGTGTTTCTTTTTGCCGATGATCTGAAGATATATAAAACCATTAATTCCGATGTTGACCGTAGGAAATTGCAGAGTGACCTAGACGCCATCTCATCTTGGTGTCGCTATAATAGTATGACTCTCAATGCAAGTAAATGCTTTCATATAAAATTCACTAGGAAGAAAAAGCCGCTTGCTTCAGAGTACAGGATTGAAGGTACACCACTGGTAGAAGTTAATGAAATCCGAGATCTGGGCGTGATAGTTGACAGTAAACTTAAATTTACCTCGCATGTCGATAAATCGATCACTAAAGCAGCTCAAATGCTTGGATTTTTGAAACAAACGCAACAGGTTTTAGCCATCGCAATAAAATTTTACTTTATCAAACGTTAGTACGTAGTCATCTTGAATTTGCCAGTGTTGTATGGAATCCATTTTATGTCGTACATTCACAGCGTATTGAAAGCATACAAAGAGCTTTCACCAGGCACCTGGCCTTTAACGTTGGTGGCTTTTCGCATCGTAATCCGTACAAGGAACGCTTGAAAAAATTTAAAATGAGTTCACTTCGCGAGCGGAGACGTTTGTTAGATATGTGTTTCTTTCACAAAATAATGGGCGGTCAGAGTCAGTGTTCCTACCTTTTACAAAATATTTCTTTGCGGGTTCCTCGCACCTATCCTCGTAAAAAAAAATTTTTAGCAAAAAATGGAACCGACTTCTATATAAAAACACTACAAAGGCAAAAATAACTACTTTAATTTCGGAAGGCGGTGTCAAAAACGAAAATATATACAAAACTAAAGACACCGCCTTCCGAAATTAAAGTAGTTATTTTTGCCTTTGTAGTGTTTTTATATAGAAGTCGGTTCCATTTTTTGCTAAAAATTTTTTTTTCACGCTTTTTAGTGGGTCGGTTTGTAATTTATCTAGTTACAAAAGCCATAATGTCGACAACTTATCACCTTTTACAAAATTTTGCTTTTCCCGATGCTGGGCCGTTAATTTTTGAGGAGTTCTCCTGGTACTTGACCATCAGCTCTACATCACCATATGTATTGTGACGAGCATAAAGTGTTTAACATCCGTACTCAAGTAATCGAATCGCAATCCACGAAATACTTATTATTGAGGAGTTTCAGTGGCCACCTCTGGTCTTCATCATCAGTTCAACTTCCCCAAATAGTACTTTTCGGAAGCAACTGCTCAAGGTACTATAAGAAATACCCAAAACGCTATAGGTGTGCCTATAATATTTGAAGAGTTCCCTCGATTTCTCCAGGATTCCATCATCAGATCCTGATTTCGTAACAATGGGACCAACTAGAAACTATACCCATTCGAACGCAAAAAGAAGTTTTCAAATCGGTCCAGCCGTCTCCGAGTTACGAGGTAACATACATAAAAAAAAAAAAAAAAAAAAAAAAAAAAAAAAAAAAAAAAAAGTTCAAGACGAATTGTAAACCTCCTTTTTTTGAAGTCGGTTAAAAAATTAATAATCTGTTTCATACTCCACCAGTTAAGTCAAACCTAGGACGTCAAGCACCCCTTCGTAGGATCTTGGATGAATATCACGCACTGGTCACTCTAGTACCCGATCTAGATGTGTTCCACGTAAACTACGTAAACTACGTATATTTAAAAAGAAAATTAGTAATGTTTTATATAAAAATTAAGTAATTTATATCTAATTTACAATTGAGTTCTAATTTGTTCATAAACCTATTATAATGTATTTCTTCCATTTCAGTTTAATGTATTTAGTTAGTCACTTTTATCATAATCGTAATTATAAATGTATGTCAATATCTAAATGTATAATACAAATTATAAGTTATTTCATATTTTTTATTATATTTTGTGAATAATTATTCACAAAATATAATAAAAACTGTAGAATAACCGATTATAATTGTAATTTTTATGTACGCCGTAATTGTCATGTACATCAGACCAATTATCTGTAATATTTTTTTTGTGAATGTAAAATGTGCGTGATGTGGCAGTGCTTTAAATAAATAAATAAAGTAAAGAGCACGCATTACACAAAGGCCTTAAAGCCATAACATTTTTATGATAGGCTCGCGTTAACCATGAAAATAAGGAAAGAGGACTAAGTTTTTTTCGCTCAATATTCGTACATAAATATTTGAATATAATTATCTGGGGGCACGGCAGTGCCCCCGCCAAGTCGAGCGCAAAGCAAACACTGCCGTACCATCCTTTTCTGGAACCATTTCGGCGTATTTTCAGGCCCCTATTTGGGGACCTCTGGATAGATTTAGAACGCTGAAATTATCGTTATCTAGTAAGCTACCAGCATACACTTAAACCACAAAATTTCATGTTTGTAGCTTGTTTATTTCCAAAGTTATGCAAAAGCAAAGTTGAACTATTTCGACATGTATAGACTCACTGATCATCAAAATAGAACTAGTACTTCCCATAAACCTAGAGAGCTGAAATTTGGCATAGAGGTAGGGTTTAGTGCTTATATGAAGGGAAAAGTATCAAAACTAGGATCATGGAAGATCTGGAGTACCTTATGACCCTGAGGAGAAACCGTAACAGACCAGCCAAACTATTGAAATTATCGACATGCTATGTTCACAAAGTTTATTGAGGGTGACTAGCCCTTTCTTTTGTAATTAAAAAAAAATGAAGGTCTGAAGTATCTGATGAAGAACCCTAAGAGCTCAGCTGAACTATGGGAGATATGGAAATGCGCCTTGACAAAAGTTATTCAGAGTGACAAGTCCCTTGTACTGATATGTATAAAAAATTTAAGGTCTGAAGTATTTGATGAAGAACCCTTAGAGCTCAGCTGAACTATGGGAGATATGGAAATGCGCCTTGACAAAAGTTATTCAATGTGACGAGCCCCTTCTTATAAATGAATATGGGCAATACGAAAGCTTATAGCCAATGTACAAGAATCGGAACCGGAAAAATGAAAAGAAAGATTACTAATAAAAAAAACCGGTCAAGTGCGTGTCGGGCCACGCGCAGTGTAGGGTTCCGTAGTTTTTATAACAGCCAAGTGCGTGTCGTATTCGCTGACTGATCGTTTTATACCATGCTCTAACTAAAAGCCAAACATGACTACCTAACTAATTTGACTTCCTATACAAATCCTCACCTGATCCGACAATTTTGCACGGAATGTTTTAATTTTTTTAGAGATTTGTATAAAACTTGTCATAGCCGGTGTTTTGAATTTAAATACGGACACAGAGCTACACTACTCCATCGTCACAAGAAACTAACACGATACAACTGGCGCTTAGCGCCATCTATCGACATTTCTATGGAGTTGTTCGAAATTTTCGAGTCAAATACAATTGGTCGACTATTACTCGTAAACTTGTAAAGCCCACTTATGTGTGATAGTTTTCTTTTAAATTTCGTTATATATAGGTACTACTGCCGTGACATTTGAATGTCTAACTACAACCGTTTAGTTGATAGAGGGGGGGAGGGGACACTTGACTCTAACGAAAATTGGTACTTTAAAGCTTGATAAGTCACGAACGGTTTACTTAATCAAAAACCGGTCTTACCAAACCCCAAATATTTTTGAAAGACCTATCGAACGATATCCCACACTATGGGAAGAACGAAAAAAAATAATTATCATCCCACTTTACATGTATGGGAGGTACCCTAAATAATTATTTTTCAAAATTTTATTTTACCACTTTTTCGGCGTCATTAACGTGTATACTCATGCCAAAGTACAACTTTCTAGTACCAATAGTTTTTGAGCTAAACCGCGGACAGACGGACAGACAGACGGACATGGCGAAACTATAAGGGTTCCTTGTTGACTACGGAACCCTAAAAACTACACCAAAAAAGAAAAAAAACAATTCTAATAAAAAAACCTAAAATAATGAAAGGTATAATTGAGAAACTAATCAAGTAAAAATAGCTTTCTGCAAAAAGAAGTGAAATCCCACCAAAAACATCCTGTAAAAAACTAGCCATGTCTCGCCTAAGCTGCTTGTTTCTCTATAAAAACTAATGAAATCTCTAAGCAAAGCGAAGCCAAGTCTAAGGATCTTTACTGCGATTTCTTTATTAATATAGTTAGATTTTATGTGACTTGGCCGTTGACTTCTAAACTACTGTTGACTAGTAAAAGTGCATAGAGTATGTATACATAGTGAAGTGTTTCAGAAGTTATGCGAATATGTAGGTACATTTCGGCAATTCACTTTTATTTATATAGGTAATGTATCTATATAGTAATATTATTAATACGAGAAGCATTAACTTTGTACCCCTTTTTAGGGTTCCGTAGCCGAATGGCGATAAAACGGAACCCTTATAGTTTCGTCATGTCTGTCTGTCTGTCCGTCCGTCCGTATGTCACAGCCATTTTATTCCGAAACTATTAGCACTATACATATGAAACTTGGTAGGTACATGTATTCTGTGAACCGCTTTCCGATTTTAAGAAAATAATTGAGAATTATTTAAAATAAAGGGGGCTCCCCATGCATGGAACTGAAACTGAAAATATTCTTTTTTCATGAAACCTATCCGTGTGTAGTATCTACTCTTTAAAAATGAAATTGTGGTTTCTAAAACCACTTTTTCATAAAGTTAATCGTTTAAAAGATATACGCTTCCAAAGTGGTAAAATGTGCCCCCCTCTAACTTCTATAATAATAGAGCGAAAAAAAAAATGTGCTGTAGATCTTAATGTAAAATTTCAATCAAAATTAGTTTGAAAGAGATCGGGTCAGCAGTTTTTGAGATACCTACAGCATATTTTATAAAACCGCAAATACAACTTTGTAATTCATACAAACACTGAAAAACAAAGTTATTTTGCGTAGTGACTACGGAACCCTTCATGGGAGAGTCTGACTCGCACTTGGCCAATTTTATGGAAATTGCGTAGACGGAACAGTATGACATTTGACACATTCAAATTTATATAAAGAAGGAATGCAGAAAGCTTATACTTACTTATGACGAAATAATTAAAATAATGGCCGAATTTCGACCTCTGAGCGACTTGTAGATACCTAGATATAAATGAAGTTGGTTCTAGTTGCCATGGAAAACAAGGAATACGGGCTAACTAAACAGGAATGTATGTAACGTTAAAAAGCTATATAATTCCCATGAATAGGAATGAATTACCTAAATTGCGGTGACACGAAGGTGTGGAGTGGGTTAGGCACTCATTACTATGCTAACCTGAGTCTAGCTGTGGTTACACTTAGGAGCGGCTGCTGTGGACTAGGTGTGACCCGCGGCTGTGCTCGTCCCGACAGACTAGGTACTGAGAGGCATGGAAACAAGGAAAAAACACAATTTACCAATATCTAAGCTCAAGAGATTTGTTTAAATCTATCTATGCATAATTGGAGTGACAGTGAACACGCGAACTTTTGTTTTAAACTTTGTCTGTGATTTTTTGTTTGTCCGGCTAACCTCTGGAACGGCTGATCTGATTTTAGTGGCGTATTTCCAAATGGGACTTTCACTGGAAGATAGACGGGGATTACAGGGCAACTCATCAGCTAGGTAATTTTTATTCCGGTATCGGGATTAGCACACAAAAGAAGTGGCGGGCAAAGCTACAACAGTAAATTGCCACAAAATTTACCAGAAAAATATTTTTTTGGTAATAATGTTCTTTCTACCTACTTGGAATGTTTTGTGTTTGTTCACCGTACCCACGAAAGTAAAACTATAAGAGAGATTGCTCTTACCACTAGCATATACTTAAGTTTACCAGTTACCACTAAACAAAAGCAAATGACAAGAAAATTGTCAACTGCGAGTTGACGACTTTCCAAAGCCACGCTTCGTGAAACTCCCATTTAGAAATGCGAAAGATGAGGTCTAAGATGGCGCGAGTGAGCCCAGAAGATGCCTGTTGCTTGGTACGACAAGGTCTACCAGACGCACGGCTGGGTACCACCCACACTTGGTAGATATACGGTCTTGCCGCACCAAGCGCTTCTCCTCCACATTTATTGTGCGCACAGCCAAGCTGTGGAATTCTCTGCCAGCTTCTGTGTTCTCTGCCACTTATGATCTTCTGGGCTCGCTCGTCCCATCGTAGACCTCATCTATCGCTTACCATCAGGCGAGATCGAGGTCAAGAGTGGGCTCATCAGTAATAAAAAAATAATTTAATAAAAATAACCGACAGGCAATCAACGCTTCGCCGATGAGCCTTAAAATCGAAACCTTCACGTATTGCCATGCTCCCAAAATATAAGTTGTCATTCCAAGTCGACTAAAGGTGCCGTGAAACCAATTAAAACTTTGGCATAATTTACCTCTAGGCTTTAGACACGCACGTTTCCTTTGCCAAATTAAAAAAAAAACCCGCAGCCTTAGAACAACAACGCATAGAAGGATAGTACGAGTGCAAAAACTTTTTACCAAAAAATTAAACCGACTCCCAAAAAACACTGCAAAGTGAAAAATAACTTTAATTTCGGTAGTCGGTGTCTTTAGTTTTGTATTTTCGTTTTTGGCACCGACTTCCGAAATTCAAGTTATTTTTCACTTTGCAGTGTTTTTTGGGAGTCGGTTTAATTTTTTGGTAAAAAGTTTTTATTTCACTCTTTTTAGTTGGTCTATTTTTAATTTACCTAGTTACAAGAGCCTAATTATCAACTACTTATAACCTTTTACAAAATATTGCTTTTCCCAATGCTGGGCCGTTAATTGTTGAGGAGTTCTCCTGGTGCTTCACCATCAGCTCTACATCACCATATGCATTGTGACGAGCATAAAGTGCGTAACATCCATATTCAAGTAATCGAATCGCAATCCACTCAATACTTATTATTGAGTAGTTTCGGCGGCCATCTGTGGTCTTCATCATCAGTTCCACTTCCTCAAATGGTACTTTTTGAGAGCAACTGCACAAGTTACTATAATAAATACCCAAAACGACATAGGTGTGTCTATAATATTTGAAGAGTTCCCTCGATTTCTCCAGGATCCCATCATCAGATCTTGACGTTTATGAAAATGGGACCAATATCGAAGTATACCCTTTCAATCAAAAAAAGAATTTTCCAAATCGGTTCAGCCGTCTTCGAGTAATCGATTTATCATAAATTAAAAAAAAAAAAAAAATATACGCGTCGAATTGATAACCTCCTCTTTTTGTCGTCGGTTGAAAAGTGAGGCAACTAAAACTTAGCCATTTTTGGCAAACTTTGCTCGACGAGCCGTCAGTACTCAAGGTCACATTCTGCCGAACGGAGCTCGCGAGTAAATAATTTAAAACGACCGTTTGTAGCGTAAAGGGATGTCATAGTCCTTCAGGAAAACAAAAAATGTGTAATCAAATTACATTTCACAAGTAAATACTTACATTTTATACATTATATTTAAGTAAATCGACCATCAAACAAAAATTCTAATAACCTAACTTATCACAATTCAATGTTGCTATCCGTGAGGAAAAAATACCCATATTGATTTCTTTTGTGCTTATTTTTGTTTACAAAAAATATAGTTCTGGCGGCAATTATGTATGCGTCAAACTAAACTATATTTATTTACAGCTACTACCTACAGTGTTTTATAACTAAAAGTTACTGTTAGTTCGACGAGTGGCATCATAAAGATGACAATTTTATTGATTAAGATTTTTTTCATTTAAGTAATGTTCTCAATAATATTTTTCTATTTCATAAATACAACACATACTTTTAATTGATATCAAACGAGATTTTTCAAGCAATTAATACATTTCTATAATATCATTATAACACATTACACATCAAACATTCTAAACGCAATAAACGATATCTCATTTCGTTTACCTTCCGTAAATATATGTCATATAAGTCATATTACATGAAAAAACATCATCTTATCTAGTTTCATAACATAAAATACTTGATTTGATCCAGCAACATAATAGTGCGTTTTCCCATTTTTGTGGTAATGGTACTGGTAATGGTATCACTGAAAGCTATATTTGTGTGCGTTTGAAGAACGTAGACACGTTCGGCTCACGCATACAAAGAAAATAAAGTAGACACACGAAATCGCTCGTGTTTTGTTCTAGACGCCTCTTCTATGCGTTGTTGTTCTAAGCCCGCAGCATATATTTAAGGCGATGGTGACATGACTATAACGAAATTCATTATAGTTTATGGTTAGACGAGGGCACCAATTGGGGACCAACAAAAACGTGATTATCGAAGTGTAGGTCTATTTAGCACCTACTGAACGAAACTACTGAATAACCACATTCTGGCACATTGGCTCAATCAATCAAAAATATTTTATTTCACATAGATGAGCCTACATGAGCACTTATAACGTCAGAATTTATCGTTTCCTAGGGAGAAGAACCACCGGGGTTACGGGAATAGTAGAGGTCTGACACTCCCTTGCGCTCCACCCACTGCGGAAGGAGTCAATTAATGATTTTCCTACCAAAAAAAAAATAGGTAAAAGATCCGGCAAAACATATTAATTGATTTTCACTAAGTTTCCACATATTATAGTTTTTATAGGTATGAAAGGACAGATATAGAACTATTAATAATGTATTTATCACTCAAAAACGGGTCTGTGTTTTCGCATTCACATCAAATATGAGGTTTATAAAAATAAGAGCAGGAAAGGGAGAACTAACATTGGTAATGTTAAGGTACCTACGACAAACAAAACACAGTTCGTGAACATTGGGAAACGCAAAGTTATCTAGATACTTAATGTTACTGTACCTATTTGATTAATGAAATTATAGAAGAAATAAAAACACTTGTTGCTATGAAGTGACATAAGTATAACGACTGTTGTTGTTGTTGTGTGTGTGAAGTAAGACTTTACTTCATGTTTTTAAAATATTATTGTATTCAATTAGTTAGGTATAAATAGTTAACATTATATTAGGCACCCTATGATTGTTTAATATTTGCATGCCAATTTATGGCGAAATGTGTCATTGCACTAAGTATTATATTATGCTAACATCTTTTGTAGCACATTTTAAGCAAATAAATGGATTTAACTTTGATTTTGACAAATATTGATTTGTTTTAACCTTTTCACCGCCACGGACTTGTATAGATTAAGTTCTGGATTTTTGTGCCACCAGCGCTACGACTTCATTAGTTCTTAATTTTAGCTAAGTTAAAAAAATAAATTTACTGTATTTACAGTAAATTTATTTTTAAAAATTATTTTTAATAATTTGTAGTAGTTTATTTTTTTAACTTAGCTAAAATTAAGAACTAATGAAGTCGTAGCGCTGGTGGCACGAAAATCCAGAACTTCTATACAAGTCCGTGGCGGTGAAAAGGTTAATACCGACAATTCCATATTGTAAAATTGCTTGGAGTTTCAGAAGTTTAAGTTGTTATTTAAGTATAAGGTGTAAAGTTATTGTTAATTAAGTTAGGATACTCCCTAAGGTTTAACTTGAATGGCTGATTGGCGTTAAGCACAATTTAATAGGTATTTAAAAGGCCACCTAATAAAACTGTGAAAGTACATCTTCCTTCAAATTTATTATGCTCTGAACTCTCTAATCGCGATTTATTGCATAGTTTTATAAACCGTTATTAACTTAATTTCTGTACATGACGACTCTTCTCATTTTATTATTATTTAACATACTAATATCATTAAATTTAGAATAATGATGAGTTTTTTTGAACTTTCACGGGCAAAATCTAAGTGATAAAACTCGCTAACGATTGGTCGATTTCAGCCGCTCGGATTCACATTGGATTCTTATTGGAGCATTTTCTAACGGGGCTTCCGCAGCTGCATTCACTCGCGTCCCTGCTGCCGCTCGCAGAGCGCCATCTTCAAACCGGTCAGTCCGCCGCGAACTACTGTGGGGTCACGTTGTTGTTGCAACGAATCGCGTAATTATTCTAACCGGACCAAACCATACCGGTATACACTATTATACATATAAATTAGCTATTATAATTAAAAAACAGTGTCAAGTTAATTGATGAAGTGCTAGACTGAATCTGCTGTTCGCGAATATAGTGCAACCTGTGATTTGATCTCGCGATCTCCGTGGCTGCATTTCTTTGGTGGTGTGAGTTTGCTGAAGTGTAAAAGGTAAGTTTTTATGTTACCATCGGTAGAATGTGCCGGTCGGGTGGTCGGCGCGCCGCTAGGGGAGCGCGACTCCCGCGAATCGATTGTCCCGGCTCGGGATGGGTAGGTATAGCTACGTACGCCGCACGCCCGGCCGGAGCTCTAGGGCTGCGCTCACACCCTCGCTCTCTCGTGCCCGCCGCTCTGCGTATTGTCGTTTCATGCGCTGATCTTGAACTAGTACAGGCTGCTAGACACGGCGCGCCGGTTTTGTTATGTGCATGAATTATTTATAAACATTCCTCTGTACGCTGTTGTTTTTTCAGCTGCACCCAGGTGGGTAAAGTTATCTACGTGGATGAACTCCGTAACGTTATGATCTGATGATTCACTCTACCCGCGTTTTTTATTGTTATCGTATTTTAGTTGAAATCTTCAGGTAGATACACAATTTCTTACCTGACTGATGTGACTGTTTGACGGACTCATGATAAACTTTCTGATTCAAGATAAGCAAATAATGACAAAAGTACATGTAAGTTAAGTTATAAAGTACCTACATACATAACAAATAATAGAAATAAATACCTAGTTCATAAAAATGTGTAAAGGTGACGAAGGAACATCACGAAGCACGATCGCAAACTTCGTTAAATTTAGCAAATCTGCCAAGTGTGAGCCGGTCCCGTGCCTTGATTCCGTACCATAACATCGCATCGGTATCACATCAAGCAAAATTCGTTATTATTCTATAAAAAAAATATTCTGGTTCCTGATTGAACTGAATATTAATTAGCATCAACATACTGTAACGTAACATTTTCCTTCCTGGATCTGTTTTTGCCTAATCAGTACTTAATGGGTTGATTTACAGGAAAATTATGTTTATTATATTTAATTTACTTACCCGAACGAGTATTGTGTCTTGCGAGTACCAATCACGGCTAATCAAATGGGGCATATACCTATAGCGATTATAGGATTTTTTTTTCTTGGTGGGAGATTCATCAAATCTCAATCTCTCTCCTCTCCTCCCGCTGTGGGGGGAGCGGGAGGGTGTGTCAGACTTCTACTGACTAAAAACTCACCCTGCTCCTTTAGCCCTTGCGTTCTGGGGCCGCGGTAGCTCGTTAGAACATTCCCGCAACCCCGTAAGACAATAGCCCTATCGGCCCCGTCAGTGCTGCTGACAGCTCTTCGAAGCGTGCATGTTCCTTGAAACCTAGAGGTTGCAATTAAGTAATAAATTGAATGATTAATAATTATGCTTTAACGTCTAAGATTAGACAGACAACAAAGAATAAGTACCTACGTAGGTACATTAATAATAGACAACTAGTTTCGGCAACAAGTTTCAGAATACCTAACTGCGGTTAATGAATGTAACTCATTACAGATTATTTTTTCCCAGCTTTATGACGACTATTTAATTTTTATATAGTTAAAACCACTGTTCGACACAAAAGTAATTTTGTTGGGAAATAATAAATAAATAAAGATGGACAAATTCTTCTAATTCCGCCACACATTTGTAATACTGCAAACTAAACAAAATATTGCTTACTACAACTCAATATTACCTGAAAGTACATAATTATATACCTATAAGAAAGAAGATTTTATATAACCCAGATGCGCATAGGCACACAATAAACATAAAAAACTTAATTAGATACATAAAAAAATGGGATTTTATGTGACTAATAGGCCCAGTTCATCAAAACGCCAGACAACTGCAAGTGACCTGACAATGGTTTTTAATTGGAGTTTATTTTGAAGTGCTACAGATGTAAATCAGCGTTATTGTGATTATGTTTTTACCATGACAGATATAACCCTACTTTACGTGATGTAACCGTAGCGATAACCGATCATATTGAGCTTCTTGGGGTGACTAACTTCCACACTCAATTTTGGCCCGTTTATCGAGGCTAAGGCTCAGTTAGCATCAAAAAAGTTGGGAATCCTAGCCAAGGTGAGACGGTACTTCACACCGGAACAGCTGCTCAATTTGTATCAAGCCCGGGTTCGGTCGCATGTGGAATACTGCTCTCATCTTTGGCATGGATCTGCGAAATACCAACTGGACGCGCTTGAGTCTATCGAGAAGTGGGCCAAGAGACTCATTGGCAACGATGCACTGGTCGAGTCAAAGCTCCAGAGCCTAGAACACCGACGACGAGTTGCAAGTCTATCGGTTATCTATCGGTTACATTTCGGGGAGTGTGCGATGGAATTACACAATCTAATTCCGCCAAGCCCGTTCCATCATCGGACTACGAGACAAATGGCGAAGCGCCGTCGTTACATGGTGGACATCCCACCCATACGCACAAAACGTTTTGGGAATACCTTCATTGTGCGTACGGCTAAGGAGTGGAATTACCTGCCGGAGTCTGTTTCCCGATAGCTATAACCTAAGACTCACCTAATGCATCAGAGTATCTTTTGTACAGCTTCACGTATTTATAATAATATTCCGGGGCCGATTAGAATAATTCCGGAAATGAGACAATTTAAAAAGAATCTCCATGATCTGTTAGTAAACAAGTGCTACTACTCTGTAAAAGACTTCCTGTTAGACAAATCACTGCTCCAATACAGTCTCCCTCAGTCTTCATGTGTTCAGTGACCAACTGATATGTACCTATGAATTATTATTTTTTTTGCCTAATTTTCATATGTAATTCCTATTAATAAGCAATTTGAGGTAATAATGTTTTAATGTAATTTAATTTATTTTATGACTATTGTATGCCCTAAGGGCGGGACATAGCTGATCTGTATTATTATGTAAGACCTGTATTATGTACTACCTATGATCCACAATAAAATATTTGATTGATTGATTGATTGAGTCTTTAAATCAAGAGTGAATAGGTTACTTTTAGGTAAGCATGCTCCATCTTCGACCACATCATCACTTACCATCAGGTGAGATTAATCGGTCAGGTCAAACGCGAACCTATTTTCAATAAAAAAAACCATCAGGTAATTTTTTCTGTGTTAAAATCACAATAACGATAATTTTCCTTATGTAACCTTATTCAACAACCATTCGCATCGATAGTTATTTGTTTAAGGAATTGTTATTAGTTTCATATACTACAAATACACCGATTATGCTGGCCCGCCCAATCTCGCAATCTCGCGAAAACTCGGACGAAAATTGTACAAGGCGTAGTCTCGTAAACTATGGATGAAATCCATTTGAGGCGTTTGGAAGTTATAGCGGAATAAACTCAGAAATTCAAATCCATACTAATATTATAAATGCGAAAGTAACTCTGTCTGTCTGTATGTTACCTTTTCACGCCTAAACCGCTAAACCGATTTAGATGAAATTTGGCACGGGAATAATTTAAGACCCTGGGAAGGACATTTTATCCCGGAATTCCCACGGGATCGGGAATTACGCGGGAAAAACCTCCCACGCGAACGAAGTCGCGGGCAAAAGCTAGTACATGGACTCCAACAATCGACTAAAACGTAATACATACCTTTTTGGTCATTCGTGAGAAGTCGTCAACGTCACGGAGCACATTTACCAAAGAATAGACACCAAAACAGTTAATCGTCTTGGTAACTTGATAAGGAACCGAAAAGTAGTACTTGTTTAATGTTTTTAAACATCCGGCACATCCTGGCCATCCATGCATCTTACCAAAAAACTCCACCAACCCGCCCTAGTTTTGCGAGAGACGTAATCCTTGCGGCCCATTCCCTCACACAGAGTTGTCGGTATAGGCTAAGGTATAGGCTAATTGTGTATAGTATTAGTTATATTGTTTTTGGCAAATTGACGAACATATCAACAAACATGCAAGTCAAACCGTTCAGGCGAATTTAGAACCGCCTTTGAAGACAGCTAAAATTCCACGTGTCTTTAAATTCGCGGCAGCGCTGACTTTGAAAAAGGAAATTGCCTATTTGACATGGATGATAAGGCTAAAGTGTCGGTCTTGTTATCGAGAGGTTACGGGTTCGAACCCCACCCATTACACTATTGACGTGAACCCACTCCAGACACAAGCATATTTAGCTTAGTTGGAGGGGTTAACAAGATTGCTAGTAATTCTGCCCATATTGCTAGTTCTCTGTTAAAAAGGTGTTATTTTAACGAGTGCACATCTCGTCCAAAATAAGACATGATGAACACAAGTAGCCGTTTGACATGTCTTCTCAAATTAAGCACTGACGTGAAAGTATATGAATGACTTGCTGTGAATAATGAGTTTAATAACCGCTCCCAAGTATTAATCATAATATACTCTGTTGAATTATTTATAGATCGCTCGGATCGTACATTATGTTATTTCTATACTTTCGTATTTGAATTATGCATAGTTACTGCGATGATTTTACGGCCTGTTTGTTGTTTTCATTAGGCCCTCGTAGTTTGTTTAAGTAATTTTGTGATATAGCCAATCTCTGGTCTTTATCTCCGCACTTTGTACCAACAAGTCCAATGGACTTGTTCATGTTTAATTTGTTACTCGAATGTCGTAAAAGAAAATAAGCGTAAATAATGTTTGACAGTACCACCGTACCATTGTATTCGATTGCATAAAACAATGCACAAACGTTTGATTGTGTTTGGTTGAATGAGTAACAAACTGTTTTAACTAGATATAAGCAAGATATAAGATGTACATAACATGGAGAAGTTATAATCAATTTATATTATGTCATAAATCAAAGTAGCTCTCAAAATGTGTTTTTGTAGAATTTATTAAGAACTTAAATAAGCCATAGAATAAAAACAAGAATAAGTTTTTGGTAACTTTGGGTATACTTTACGTCTTACAGTTTTTCCGAGACATTCTTGCTTTATAGGCTCTATTCGTTTGGTTTAATGATTGTTTATGACTCTCGAAGTCCCCAAGCCCTAGTCCTATGCTTTGTATTCGAGCATCATCCACGCATTCATACATCACCTCCAAAGAACTACTGAATCCAACTTGTAAATACCGACCAATCCTATCTGACATTCTAAATACCAATGAACAATCAAGATAGCCATCTCCAAGAATTATAATGATCGCTTACAGAAACGCAACATTTCCGCTGACGTGACTACAACTCGGTAACAAAGATGCCACATTTTTATCAAATTACCGTTGCGTGTACACAAATTATTTGAACAGACTCGAAATGGTCGAGGAGTCTAATAAATGGCCAGAGAAATTGAGCTCGGATCTAGCCTGTGTGATTTACGGGCGTAATCGCATGCGCAGAATCAGACCGCGGCGCGTGTGCATGTCCTCCCGTGCCGTCTCAAGTGTCCATCTGACTTGTTCACACCTCATTACCGTCGCGTGTCGACTTACATTCGATGCGACACTTGACAATAGTTTTCATGTCTCCAGTCATAGAATTAGTGATGACAAAACGTGTGCTGACAGCTCCAATTTATCAGAAACAGCAATTATTACTGTTAAATCCAATTTGTAGAAGTTAATAACGATTAGAATCAACGATTAATTGAGTTGTTAGATTGAGGAAAGCGTGAGCTCACGGCGACTATATGAGTGGACTTGATAATATATGCCTCTATTATGACTGACATGTAAATATCAGTTATTAACACATAATAAACTTGGTAAGAATGTTCCGTTGAAAGAGCTTTCTTTGTGAAAGACACTCATCGTAAGTAAATATTGAATTAATTTCAAAGCAATTTGCTATAAACACACAGCTACGCGGGGTCGCAGTACGTTCGTGAGCTCTCTGCTACACGTCTGGCTTGAATCAATAGAGAATACGAAGTTAAGTCTAGACGCCATACATTTAATACAAGTTCCGTTTGCAGACGCTTTCTCTTTCCAAACTATCATATAAATGCAAAACTATCGAGCTGACCCATCATTTGTAATACCCACTTGAGGAATCACTTTTAAAATATGCAAAGAGAAGTCCGAAATTAATAACTATATTATACCTTCATTTATGATAGACTGAGTCTGCAAAAACATATAGTGTAAGCAAATTAGAAGTGTAGCTGAGTCGTTCAAATCTTCTCGCGATCACTTGTGCTCATTAAAGAAGTGCTTTGTAATACGAGTCATCATTTTAACTATATTATTTGCTAGGTGAAAGCCAAGTAACAATTTAATATAATGTTTAATATAAAAGAATGCGCCAACATTATTGCAATACTTTCCCAAATCCGTGATAGACACGGCATCGCGCCGACTTTCCAACGGGCGTCGATATTATCTGTTTCATAAAAATGAGGCTCATTTAGCTCGAGCAACAGATATGTGGCCATTTCAGTAATTAAGTGCGCTTTGGTTTAATTATTCTGTAACGCGGACACCGGAACGTGTATCCGACGAACGAAGCCGCTATGCTTCGTGTTCTTAATTCCAAATTCTGAATTTTTAAAACGGCTTTCAATGATGCTTGTGTGAATGGCCTGTGTAGTGTGTTACACTGTTTGATTTAAGAACAACTCTAATGTTTAATTCTAGTGGAATTACAAATGAGATTTTATGGATTTTATTCTTTATTTTTGATTTATTTATCTCTGCCATCTTCTTCGCTTTATTCATATGAAGTTTGCTACTGGCGTGGTTTACTGCTTCGCGTTATAGAGGAGTTTGTGGCTAAATAATAATAGCTGCGCGGTCCAATATTCAAAGTTAAGTAATGTTTGCCGAGACCGTTCCGTGGATGGGAAATCATCCTCCGCGACTTGCAAAGCACGTCAACCCATGTCATTTGTATGTCTTTAACAGCCGATACAGGGTGATTAGCCAGAAAACCTGACATGAGTCTAGTCCAGTGGTATCGTGTTACCCAGTTACTGTGTAACACGATACCACTTGACTTGTGGAAGACCCCATTAGAAACATAGCCGCCCCAACATAGTCGAGAAAAGTCTCATACATAAGTGTCGCATTCTTTGGAAACAAATTCAGTCAACAGTATAAGGATGTATATTCCCTTATCGGTCTGTTTGTACGATATGGTTCCGATACCCAAATTATTTGTTTAGTATTTTTCATCTCGATTTTTCCCACCGCGTCTGACATATCGATATCTACTGATAACTTATCGGTATATCAGTTCATCTATTACGTCGGTTATTAGCATTTTCGAGAGGCTTTTGTAGCGATACAGTCGGATACGTATCAACCGATACTCTCAATGGGGAATTTAGCTTATCTTGTTTTTGGAAATTTCGCGGATGATTCAATGGTGTGTCGCTTAATAGGATAATTTGTTTTCTAGATAAGTAGAGGATATCACTGATCTTAAATCTTCCATAGGTCAAGCTCTCCTTAGATATTTATGTCTCCCTATTATTATACTTCGTGAAAAGAGGACAGGAGTGACAAAGACGGGATTGAATGTCATAGGCATTCTCTACCAGTCAAAAAGCCATCACATCCAAGCCTAAGGTTAAGTATGGTGGTTTGGTTTTTAAAATATTCATCATAGTGATGGTCGAGCTTAGTGAGTGCTGTTGAGAGCTTGGTAACTATATCCTCAAAGTTAGTGTCTTAGCAAGTGAAGGCAAAATCATCACTACTCTGAGGAACTCCACTTTTTGGGCTCGCCATCTACCATTTACCTTCAAGTAGATGCATTTGGTGTCGAAGGTAACTGAGTAGCTGATTTTTAGGGTTCCGTAGCCGAATGGCAAAAAACGGAACCCTTATAGTTTCGATCCTCACATCATTGAGTCCGTTAGTCTCCATGTTCTTCCACTGCAGCCCACTCATTTTAATGTGTCTGGTGATGATACGTGGCTCGACTTGATCCTAATATCCACTCCTTCCTTGGTTTCATCTCATGGCCAATGTCCTGCACCTGGTTTTTCCCATCATGATCTCATTTTCCTCTCCTATATCTTAAAGCCACCTAAACCTCTTCCTAAAGTTCTGCACATGCGTTGTTATGCGCGCATGGATGTTGAAAAGCTGCATCAAGATGCGTCAGAAATTGATTGGGACCAGCTTGCAGCGGCAACGACAATTGATGACAAACTGCGTATCTTCAATCAGGCTGTCCTTGCTCTCTTCGATGAACATGCTCCTGTTCGTAGGGTTAAACTTAGGCGAGCACCAGCCCCTTGGTCACCAGGAGTTCGTTTAGCGAGGAGGTGCAGGGATCGGGCCTTTCGGAAGTTTAAAAAGGATCGCAGTGAACAGAATAAAAACTCCTACAAAATTGCAAGGAATCGGTGTAATCAGGTGATACGCAACGCTAAACGCCGCCATATTCTTGAAAACATTTCATCTTCTTCGCCTGCTGATATCTGGAAATTCCTTGGAACTCTCGGTATTGGCAGGCCAAGTCATGTTGATTTTCCTAAAGCAATCATTTTGGATGATATCAACCGTCATTTTACTACCACTTGTAATTTGGACCCCCTTATTTTATCTCAGACGGTTGATTTTGTCACTAGTTTGCCTGGTCCAATCATTGAACCATTTAAGTTTTCACCAGCCACCTTGGAAGAAATTAAAAAGATTATCCTGTCCATTAAATCCAAAGCTGTAGGCCATGATAACATCAGTCGTGGTATGGTTACCTTGATCCTTGACTGTCTTCTCCCGCCAATTACCCATATCATTAACTTCTCCTTAGATTCCGGGCAATTTCCGTCCTTATGGCGTATGGCCTATGTCCGTCCACTTCCTAAAATATCGAATCCTTCCCTGTCTTATCATTTTCGACCTATATCCATTCTCCCTTTCCTGTCAAAAGTGCTCGAGGCCTGTGTTCACAAACAGTTTTCTGCGTTTGTTTACCGCAATAACCTTGTAAGCCCGTTCCAGTCTGGATTCAGACCCGGGCACAGTACATCCTCTGCTCTTCTTAAAGTGACTGGTGACATTAGAGAAGCTATGGAGGATACTAAAGTTACTGTATTAGTATTAATTGATTTCTCCAATGCCTTTAACGCGGTCAGTCACGATATACTCCTTGCTATCCTCTCCCATCTTATGGTTTCTTCCGAGGCGCTGGAATGGTTCTCTTCTTATCTTCGGGGACGTCAGCAGTCGGTACGCGTTGATGAGAGATCTTCGAGTTGGCGTGGCCTGGATGCTGGTGTTCCACAAGGCGGTATTCTTTCTCCATTATTATTCTCTGTCTTCATTAACTTTATTACTCACTGTCTTCGGTGTTCGTATCATCTTTATGCCGATGATCTTCAATTATATACAGCTGTACGGGTAGAAGGTTTGTCGGACGCTATAGGGGATGTAAACCGGGATTTGGAGGCTATCAATGACTGGTCTGATAGATTTGGAGTGTCAGTAAACCCCTCAAAATGTCAGGCCATCGTTATTGGTAGTTCACGTATGATGGGTAGAGTGGCGGCTATGTCTCTACCTCCTATTATTTTTAATGGTGTCGTCATTCCCATTAGCTCCAGCGTAAAAGATCTCGGTTTGCATCTTGACTCGACACTTGGCTGGCAAAGTCAAGTATCTAGTGTCAGCAAAAGGGCCAATGGCACTTTGCGTTCTTTGTATCGTCTGAGGAACTTTTTGCCTGTTAAGACAAAGACTATGCTTGTGCAGACTTTAATTTTCCCTTTGATTGACTATGGTGACGTGTGCTACTACGACCTGAATGCGGTCTTGCTGGATAAGCTTGACCGTATTCTTAATAACTGCATTCGTTTCATATTTAATTTAAGGAAATATGACCATGTCTCAAGTTTCAGGTCTGAGCTTAAATGGATGACCATTCGTCAGAGGAGAAGTTTGCGCGCTTTGACAACGCTTTTCTCACTACTCAACTCTCCCAGCCCACCTTCTTATCTAATATCTCACTTTCAATTTCTATGTTCTTCACACAATAAGAATCTACGTTCATCCAATAATCTTCTCTTACTCTGTCCTTCTCATACTTCTGACTTTGTTCATTCTTCTTTTCATATCCAGTCCATTCTCCTCTGGAATGCGCTTCCTCTCGAGATCAGGACGGCTGACAATCGCTACGCATTTAAAAAGAAATTGCGGATCCACTTTCTTCACCAATAAGCAGAATTTCTATATTTAATTTTCATTTGCTTCTTAAGTATATATGTATGTATATGTATTTATATAAGTATTTATTCATATATATTATTTATGTAGATTTCTATTTTATGATATTAGGTTTTTTTGTTTTATCACTATTATTATAATTATTTTTCCAATATAATGTTCACGTACATATTGCACCTTCCACTCTATCTCTTCACCACTCATGGTTGACTGGTAGAGAATGCCTACGGCATTAAGTCCGCCTTTGTACCTATGTGCATAAAGTGTAAATAAATAAATAAATAAATAAATATGTCTGTCCGTCTGTCTGTCTGTCCGTCCGTCCGTATGTCACAGCCATTTTATTCCGAAACTATTAAGACTATACATGTGAAACTTAGTAGGTAGATGTATTCTGTGAACCGCTTTCCGATTTTAAGAAAAAAATCAAAAAACATTTAAAATAAAGGGGGGTCCCCATACATGGAACTAGAACTGAAAATATTTTTTTTTCATGAAACATATGCGTGTGTGGTATCTATAGACAGGTCTTTAAAAATGATATAAGGGTTTCTAAAACCACTTTTTCATAAAGTCAATCGTTTAAAAGATATAAGCTACGAAAGTGGTAAAATGTGTGTCCCCCCCTTCTAACTTCTATAATAATGGAGTGAAAAATTAAAAAAAATATGTCCGTAGATTCTAATGTAAACTTTCAACCAAAATTGGTTTGAACGAAATCGGGTCAGCAGTTTTTGAGATACAGCATTTTTTCTAAAACCGAAAATATAAGTTTGTAATTCATACAAACACTATGAAAAACAAAGTTATTTGGCGTAGTTGTAAATAAATGTAAATAAGCTAGTTTTACAAAATTTGTAAGGTTTTTTTTTTTGTCAAATAAATATACATATTATATTATATTATGATAGTTACTTCGGAACCCTTCATGGGCGAGTCTGACTCGCATTTGGCCAATTTTTTCGACATGCTAGCAGAAGAACTACGGTGGTTTAAAAAAATCCATAAAATGTACCAATTAATCTTTTCACATTCTTTCAAGTAATTTACAGAAAAAAAAAGATCGTTTAATAGCTGTTAATCACCGCCGACGCAGCGCCATTCCTTTAATCACTTAATAACCTATAAATACCATTGTTTACAAGTTATCATTACTAAATAACGTCACTTATACCACATTATATTATAATAGATTCACATTTGGGCGCCGAATTTCCTCTGCTCATCAATAAGTGAACGTTAAGCCTGTCATGGCGTGCTCGTCCTATGCTCGAGCACTGAGCAGGCGACAATGCCCGTGATTACCGCCAGACATCCGTCCATTGTTGTCACGTCACTTGCGTATGCAAGACTTGCTGCCTGCTCACATGCCCTGTTCGGACACCATGTGAAAATTATGGCCAGAAAAAAAAAGCGAAACTAAAATTTTTGGTCTCAACTTTTGCTCAGAAAAGTTTTGTTGATGGCAGTTTTTTTTTTTTCGAAATAGTTTGGTGGCTCTAAAAACAGTTGTACTTTTACTTTAAGGTGATTCGTGTTTTCTATGTTCTTTTCTCTTATTGTAATCTTCTGTCTAAGACAGAAGAGTAGATTACGCGATCTACAGCTCTGATTTCTGCTATCCTTATCCTACTTCCTACTATCCTACTAATCCTACTTCCTTCCTACTAATATTATAAATGCGAAAGTTTGTGAGGATGGATGGATGTTTGTTACTCTTTCACGCAAAAACTACTGAACGGATCTGAATGAAATTTGGTCAGTAGATAATTGACATTCTGGAATAACACATAGGCTACTTTTTATCCCGAAATTCCCACGGGATCGGGATTTGCGCGGGCAAACCTTCCCACGCGAACGAAGTCGCGGGCAAAAGCTAGTATTAATATAATAGCGAAAGTAACTCTGTCTGTCTGTATGTTACACCCTCTCGTCTAAACCACTAATCCCATATTGAAGAAATTTATTACAGAGATAGATTAGGCCTTGGCGAAGGGCATAGGCTACTTTCTTTTTAAGCTGATTAAAACCTATCACGCGACCGCAGCTGCGAGTAAAATAAGAATCTTTCAATTAGATTCTCTTATATTCATCACCCTGATTCCATATACTCGAGACCAGTACAGCACGTAGGCATATTCTGTTTTCTCTACCCCCATGCAACCAAAAGAATCATCGGCTCCTTCACCAACATCGATAAGCTTTAAAATTTAAAAAAGACATTCATCAATCTTATCGCTTAATCAAAACGAATCGATATTAATTTAATCCCCAGATCTTAGGTTAAGTTATTAATAATACGAAAAAAAAAAAACAAATTATACTGCCTTCGAAGGATTTGTCTGCCTAAATGTAAATGAAGATTATTATACTCGTAAGATCCTCTTAACCTCTTTGAAAAGTTTATTAAACGATTAATGTCAAGATAACATTGCTCCGTATTCATTTCATTTGCATATATCACTCTTAATTATTATAGGTATTATGCGTAGCTTAAGTTGGTTCAGATAAGCAGATTAATTATGTTAATTTTATAGGAAAGTTAATTGATATTTTTAGACACTTAGGATGCACTTAGGCTGTTAATATTCTTAAGTATATATGTTTTTATTTCTAAAGCAAAAACCATTGATATTATAACTGTAAGACGCTAAGAACTGTAAGAAAATTAAAAGTTAAAGAAATTGGCCAAGTGCGAGTCAGACTCGCTCATGAAGGTGCCGTAGTAACTACGCTAAATAACTTTGTTTTTCATAGTGTTTGTATGAAATGCAAAGTTATATTTGCGGTTGTAGAAAATGTGCTATATTTCAAAAACTGATGACCCGATCTCGTTCAAACTAATTTTCGTTGAAAGTTTTTATTAAGATCGACAGCATATATTTTTTTTTGATTTTTTCACTCCATATTTATAAAAGCAGGGAGGGGGACACACACATTTTACAACTTTGGAAGCGGATATTTTTAAGTACATCTAGTAGTAATACATCTACTTACCAAGTTTCACATGTGTAGTCTTAATAGTTTCAGAATAAAATGGCTGTGGCATACGGACGGACTGACAGACAGACATGACGAAACTATAAGGGATCCGTTTTTTGCCGTTCGGCTACGAAACCGTACAAAAGAACACTGAATTCCTGTTCCATTCAAATATCCCTCACAAAATTGAAAAGCAAAGTTAAATAGTACAATGAATACTTTCAAGCAAATCAACTGAGAGTCTCAACATAGACCGTGTCTGGCAATGCAGATTCCGTAGATAGCACTAACTGTTTAGAGAATAGAGGCTACATTCGTATGGCAAGTATGTGCTGTGTACGTTGTTGACTCAAGTGAGACGCGTCGCCATTATTCGTGTTGTGCATACGCTTTGGTATCGTATATTCCCAGGCAACCACAGGCAAGCCCGGTTAAGCAGCCGACAACCTCAGAGGTTGACCTGCGAGATGCCACACACAAAAAAAAAAAAAAAAAAAAAAAAATCGTATATTCCCGTTTAGCCACTAATGAAGTGTTGTTAATCGTCGACGTTAATTAATGCATGAGGAAGATACCCATATGTAATATTGAATCGATTGTAATTGTAGCAGACTGTTGTATAGCTTTGTATTGACGTAGACGATACCTATAACTTGGTTTTGATATTTTCAACCGACGACAAAAAGAGGAGGTTATCAATTCGACGCGTATTTTTTTTTTTTTTTTTTTTTTTTATGTATGATCGTCGAGTACTCGAAGACGGCTGAACCGATTTGGAAAATTCTTTTTTTGTTCGAATGGGTATACTTCGAAATTGGTACCACTATCACCAAAGTCTGGATCTGATGATGGGATCCTGGAGAAATCGAGGGAACTCTTCAAATATTATAGGCACACCTATGGCGTTTTGGGTATTTCTTATAGTAACTTGTGCAGTTGCTCTCAAAAAGTACCATTTGGGGAAGTGGAACTGATGATGAAGACCACAGATGGCCGCCGAAACTACTCAATAATAAGTATTAAGTGGATTGCGATTCGATTACTTGAATATGGATGTTAAGCACTTTATGCTCGTCACAATGTATATGGTGATGTAGAGCTGATGGTGAAGTACCAGGAGAACTCCTCAAAAATTAACGGCCCAGCATTGGGAAAAGCAATATTTTGTAAAAGGTTATAAGTAGTTGACATTTAGGCTCTTGTAACTAGGTAAATTAAAAATCATCCAACTAAAAAGAGTGAAAAAAAAAACTTTTTAACAAAAAATTAAACCGACTCCCAAAAAACACTGCAAAGTGAAAAATAACTTTAATTTCGGAAGTCGGTGCCAAAAACGAAAAAACAAAACTAAAGACACCGACTACCGAAATTAAAGTTATTTTTCACTTTGCAGTGTTTTTTGGGAGTCGGTTTAATTTTTTGTTAAAAAGTTTTTTTTTAACGTAGGAATAAAAAATAAGAAGTAGGTACCATAAATACGAGAGAGTCATTGAAGATTTACAAAAGGACAGTAAATAATCAGCTTGTATCGTTCGCTGGCCGGAATGAGTTTTATTTAACCGACCACGTAAGCCCAGTGCGGATTGCTGACTGTCGTATGTCTTTGGATTTTCGGGTCCAGGACATGGCGGTTTCCTAAGAATGTTTTCCATATTCATCCATATTTTTAATCAAAGATTCAATTAAAGACAGAAACTGTCCGCCTTGGCGAGAATCGTGACGAATCCTCCATTTGCAGACTTTAAAATCGATCCAGCACCGATAATAACGATACTTTATCTGGATAATCGGAATAGAATGTCTTAAAAAGTAAAACAAAGCGTCGTGGCTGGCAACACTGATTGGTGCAATGGAGTTTAATTTTAGCACAGACGATGGCCCTGGATTGTGTGGTTTTCCTTTTACGGATGCCATCTTGTATGCTCATGTAGGTTTATTTAATGTAGAACTGTAGTGATGTAGAATTTAGACAACATTTTGTCCTCCCATACAATTTTTTACACATTACCAAAATATTCATGAATTGGTACTTATACGTTTAAAACTCAAAATAGAGTAACTTTGAGTTTTAAACACATAAGATGGTACGTACCTATGTACATATAACCAACAATTCCATTCTTCCCATTTCAGTAAAGTTTTTGAGAAAGTATTTTAATGCAGATGCAAAGATATTTTAATAAACACAAATTGCTACATAATAAACAATTTGGTTTTACAAAGGGTCGTTCAACAACTGATGCCGGTGTTGAACTTTTAGGACACATTTATAATGCATGGGAAGATAAGTGCGATGCGTTGGGCATTTTTTGTGATTTGTCCAAGGCATTTGACTGTGTTCCCCATGAGACATTAATCAGGAAACTGCACTACTACGGATTCCGGGACACCTCTCTGAATCTTTTGTCCTCTTACTTGAGTGAAAGGATTCAGAGAGTCGATGTGAACGGCAAAAGATCGCCGGGATCTGTGGTCAAAATGGGGGTCCCCCAAGGCTCAATTTTAGGTCCCTTTTTGTTTCTTATTTATATAAATGATTTGCCGTACCTGATCAAAAATCATGACATAGTGCTATTTGCTGACGATACTTCTCTTTTATTTAAAATCAAACGTCAACAGCAGGTTACTGAAGAAGTTAACAGAGCCCTTGCAACTGTAGTTAGCTGGTTCAATGTTAATAATCTTCTTCTTAATGAGAAAAAAAACAAATTCCTAAAATTTACGTTACCTCATGTTAGACAATTGAATACTAGTGTATCAATAAAGGGCGAAATATTGAAACCCGAAGATACCACAGTATTCTTGGGCTTAACTTTGGATGCGAAGCTTCAGTGGGGCCCCCATATAGATAAATTGTCAAAAAGCTAAGTTCTGCAGCATATGCCGTTAGAAAAATACGTGGATTAACTGATATCGAAACAGCACGTTTAGTCTACTTTAGTTACTTTCACACTGTGATGTCATACGGCATTTTATTTTGGGGAAATGCCGCCGACATTCACACAATATTTGTATTACAAAAAAGGGCCATTCGTGCAATTTATAAATTAAGTCCTAAGCACTCCTTAAGAGACAAATTTAAGGAGATTAATATTATGACTGTGCCATCTCAGTATATTTATGACAACTTCTTGTATGCACACAAAAATATTAATCTGTTTAAAAAATACAGTGATATTCATAGTGTAAATACAAGGAACAAAGACACATATGTCATTCCTAAAACAAGGTTAAAAAAAATAGGTGGTTCGTTTAGATGCCAATGTATACGATTTTATAATAAAATTCCTAGCCATATTCAAAAACTAAGTATTAATAAATTCAAATTATTGATAAAACGTAAACTATGTCAGAAAGCTTTTTACAGTGTTAAAGATTATATTGAGGACAAGAAGGCTTGGGAATGAGATGCTCCAGTGATATACGTGTGCCTTTTTTATTTCTTTTTAAAATTATGATTGATGATTTATTTTTGATTAATTAAAATTTTGCTTTCTCAAGTATTGTATATACCTATTAATTTTTGTTTTTGTTTGTTGTTTTTTTTTTTTATATTGTTGTTTTTTTTTATATATATAATTATTTCATTATTGTAAATGTGAGGACGATGTAGGTTATTCTTTCTTCATTGTTTTTGCTTTCACTATAATTTATTTAATGATGTCAAGCAGTTTGAGTACTTGTGTGGCCTACTCAAAGGTCCTTACTTTGGTATTGTTCGTCAAATTGTTGAGCTCCTTAAGTTCTAAGTTGAGCTACACGATAACTGACAAATGCTTGCACTGTCTGGACAGGTCCGCTCAAATTTGCGTGGTTATTTCCTCAAAAGAATACCACAGACATGAACCTACATGCTTCTCATATACAAATACAAATTGTCTGGACTTTAAAAGAGACTTTGACCTCTGAGTTTGTTTCGGTGTTTCTTCTCAGAGTAGTCAGTTAGGAAATACCGGCCTCATCTAGCTAAACTAAACACGCAAAAATAACATGACGTGTAAAAGTGTTATTTATAACCAATTTACAGAATAAATATTTCATTTCATTTCATTTCATTTCAAAGAAGGCCTCCATAATAGGCCGTAATTCACAACGCGGGCCCTGAAATAAATATTTAATTAATTTTTTTTCGAATGCTAAACAATCGAATATCGATTGATATTTCGATAGAATGAATATGCGATGCGTTGAGCGCTCCTTGATATTTCGAACATTCGATGTATTGAGTGTACGATATATTGAATGTTAGATTTATTAACCATTCGATATTATGAACGTTCGAGTATTAAAATTTTCTATTTATAGTGGTCGATCAATTGATATTCGCTTATAAACGGCATAGTGCACCCATTTTGTTCGACGAAGTACAAAAAGTTTTGAATAAAAAAAAAAAGATTGTCAATTTGCAGAACAAGCCACTCAATTTAGTTCCACAAACACAAAACACTTGTATCGCCGTAATCTCTCAGTTGGTATCTCCTTGTGTTCACAATGCTGCGTTCGTATGAATGCCTTCATTATGATGCAGGACTGGCCTGGCCAGTGCGGCGGGAACGGAAGAGACACGACATGCTTTTAAATGTTACGCCGCAGAAAAAAATATGTTGTAATTTTTATGTGTATCCGAATTGATTCGTCATTTCTGAAATGTATTGTTCTTTTTTGAAAATACAAACGAGCTCGATATTGCCGGTACCGTACTGAAATGCCTACTAAGTTTGTTAAATTTGGTTTTGTATGATACATTAAATCTTCTTTACCGATATTAACGTAATGGTTATCCACAAAATAGTAAATGACAAGAAATTATAAAAAAAATTTTAGCAATAAATAGAACCGACTTCTATATGTATAAAACCACTAAAAAAGCAAAAATAACTTTAATTTCGGTAGTTGGTGTCATTTGTTTTGTATTTTCTTTTTTTTTACACCGCCTTCCGAAATTTAAGTTATTTTTGCCTTTGTAGTGGTTTTATATAGAAGTCGGTTCTATTTTTTGCTAAAAAATTTTTTCCACACTTTTTAGTGGGTCGGTTTGTAATTTATCTAGTTACAAACGCCAAAATGTCTACTACTTATCACCTTTTACAAAATATTGCTTTTCCCGGTGCAGAGCCGTTATTTTTTGAGGAGTTCTCCTGGTACATCACCATCAGCTCTACTTCACCATATGCATTGTGACGAGCATAAAGTGCTTAACATCTATATTCAAGTAATCTAATCGCAATCCACAAAATACTTATTATTGTGTAGTTTCGGTGGCCATCTGTGGTCTTCATCATCAGTCCACTTCCTCAAATGGTGCTTTTCGAGAGCAACTGCACAAGGTACTATAAGAAATACCCAAAACGCTATAGGTGTGCCTATAATATTTGAAGAGTTCCCTCGATTTCTCCATGATCCCAACATCAGATCCAAACATGACGACAATGGGACCAACTAGAAAGTATACCTTTTCAAACAAAAAAAGAATTTTCGAAATCGGTTCAGCCAGCTGCGAGTAATGAGGTAACATACATAAAAAAAAAAAGTTCAAGACGAATTGAGAACCTCCTCCTTTTTTTTGAAGTCGGTTAAAAACTACAAACAGGTAGGTGTGAGGTATTTAGGTCCGTTCTGAAGGGAGAGTTTTAATATAATTTTTTGACAGGCAAAGTTGGAATAGTGGTTAACTGGGACTGGACTCTGTTGGCTGGGTAACAATAAGCTAAAAGGTTAAAAAGCGTCAATAGCCTAATGACTGAGATGTCGGAGATTTGTGATCGAAAGGTCGCGGGTTCGAAGCCCACCCATTACACTATTGCCATGAACCCACTCCAGACACAAGCATATTTAGCTTAGTTGTAGGGGTTAACAAGATTGCTAGTAATGTGAATTCTATCCACATTGACAGTTCTCTGAAAAAAAAAAACAAAACAGAAACAAAACCTATTTATTGAGGGTAACTTGAAATGTAGCAGGTTAGCACACACTAGAAGCTAAATGGAACCGCTGAAACTTATGATTCCAACTAAACAAATAATCTCAGCGCAACAAGCGGCTAATGAACTATTGTGGCCCACCAGACCATAAACCATATTTTATGTGGCATAGACATAGTTTACGACCTTCGTGACGATCGCTTTATGATGATAATCGACACGAAACATGGCCGACCTTTCAAACAGCTCTCGTTTCGTTCAGAAACTTCCACATTTCTCTGGTGACAGGCGAAAGTTCGTCATAAATCGTCTCCGCAGTTTCACTTGCGTTGGAATCTATCAAATATCGGGAATTTTAATAATATTATTTTATTGATTGAGTGTAATTTATAAATTGAAAGGTCATTATTTAGCGCCATTTAGAGTTCATTGAACCTTTGTAGTATGGTTCGATCTGATTTCAATGTATTTAGAAGCTTTTGTTAAAGTTTTATTCCAATAACTTCACTGTGGAGATAAAGGTAGGTATGCAAATTTCTAAGTCTTAGATCTTAAAATAGTATGTACTTAGTACTCATAAAAACCATTCTCTCAAACTCAAAATATTTTGCTTCTGGGTGCTTATAAAACGTCAGAAGTTAGTGCACAGTTCGTAATTGGTCATATTTCCTATGGAGAAGAACCGGCCTGAAACACCATGGTTTCTCCTGAGTGTTTCTATTTTCAAAATATAATACCATAATAATAATTAAGTCTGTCAGGAAATGCAACAATAAAACTACACTTTCCGTTTTGTAAGATGAGTCCTTATCCAAATAAAATGCGGCTGGCAGACGTAAACGCGCGTCGATTCAGTTTGGGTGGTGTGAGTCGCGCCGCGTCGGTGTCAAGGTCACGGGCGCATGCGTGCAGTGCCGCCGCAGCGCGCCATAGTTAGGGATGGAACATCACTCATTCTACATCGATGTTTTCGAATGTGACACAGCTATATTAGAAATGTCAATGTTTATGATCGATATGTCGAAGGTTTTCGATGTTTTATTCAGCATTTATAAAATTTACATATGTACATAATTATATCGAATAAACATTCGAAATGAAATATTATTATAATAATAAAACCTTGTGATTTTATCAAATATATTAAATATTATTGTTTTTACCGAAGATTCTGTGTGAAAAGATTGTTCATAATACCTACATCGCTGTTGAAGAACCGTTTATCATGGATGTTTTGGGTTTCAATGCCAATGTTAAAAGAACAATGTTGATGAACGACATCTTTATTTATTTAAACTTTATGTACAATAGTGTAACATGGGCGGACTTATTCATCAAGAAATTCTCTATCAGTCAACTTTTGGGTAAAAAAAAACACATTGTGTTTATCGATGTATAAAAAGATAGATGTATAGTTTGCATCCCTAGTCCATGTTGAACATTCTATCTTTCAAGTTCGAACTCCGAACGCAGCTGCACTTGAGTATTTTTAATTTTTATTAGAATGCTGGTACGTACTGGGTATTTAGATTTATTTTGAGTTAGTCATCTGCAGTTTTGGGTATGGATATTTATGTCCCTTTAAAATTGCTTTAAAATTGGAACATAAATTGCATCGTATTTGTTTTCACTGCATGAATAACGTGTCCAGATTTGGTTTGTTTTGCTTATTAATTAATAATGTAAGCTTGATACATTTAGCTTTGCGCTTGAAAAATTCCGATAGAACTAAGCATGTATGTAGTAGGTAAGTAAGGACTTGAAATTCCTAGAATGCAGAAAACCACGAGTCACTAAAAATACGACATGGTCACCATCTTCCCGCCCTCATACCATTTACTTGGGGTCAGCAAAACACGTTTTCTTCTTCCATTCTGCCCTGTCAGACGTCACAACAAGAAAGAAAGCCTCTCTCTCAATAATTACTCTCTTAGTCATCAGTCATCACAATGTCGATACCATAAAATAGGTGACACTAAAAAGACGACAAAAAATTATAATAAATGGGCAGTTACGACAATTTCATCACATTTCTCCTATTCCGTTCAGTGTTAGCGATGAATAAGCCGTAAAAGTCATATCGTTTTGTCCCAGTCAATAAATTACAACTATAATGGTGCAGCAAGCCATCAATCTATTTATAACTCGGACCTATCCCAACTAGACAGCCATTATGATGTCACGAAACTAAATGCGGTCGGTATGTCGATCCGGAATAGAATGCACTGATGGAACGCACTGGACGGGTAATATCCCTACTAATATTATAAATGCAAAAGTTACTCCGTCTGTCTGTTACACTTTCACGTCTGAACCACTTAACCGATTTTGATGCCCTTGAAGAAAACATAGGCTACATTTTTCGGAGAAAAAAAAATCTATTAAGCGAAGCCGCGGGCAAAAGCTAGTTTGACATTAGTTTAAGAAGATTGTAAACCGGATGGAAAGCACAGATTAGAAATAGATACATTTCTGTGATGAAGTGAGCGAGTGATGGGAAAATCGAAGTATTTTGATAGGAATTTAAATTGTCATAATCATAAATCACTTATCAGTTTTCTTAAACGGAAGAGTGCACCCAGAGCTGCACCGGTACTGAATTGGAATTGATGATTTCTCCCGAAAAAAATAGTAGTCTTCTGTTCTAACCTTACTTTTTATTTATAGTTAAATTGCAATTAAAGCCTTGCTGCACCATTTTGTGAAAAGTAAAAGACAACTTTTACTAAATCACTTTTCCTCCCAAAATCTGTGCTCTTATTAAATCATGTTAAAGTTAAACAAAAGAAACAACATGGCGTCTATCGTCACCCGCCATAGTTAAGATAATTTAATTTGTCGACACACGCCCGGAACAGTCACGTTTAACGTTAATTAGACAAGCAGCTTGTCTGTTTGTATTCTTTTTGTTTTAGACATTATTTCTGTGATTTGTTTTGGGGTCTTCTATTTGTAGATTGAAACATTTTGAGGTTAAAGGTGCCTTCAAAATAGTGTCGTGAATTTATTGTCCTATCCTACTAATGTTATTAATGCGAAAGTTTGTGAGGATGGATAGATATTTTTTGTTAATCTTTCACGCAAAAACGACTGAACGTATTTAGATGAAACTTTACATTAATATAGCTTATATAATATATATATATAAATATAAATATATTATATATATAAAGGGTACTCTTTTATTCTAAGAAAATGTTGGAAATTTCTAAGCGAACGGATTCACGCGGAACTGCTAGTATGAAATAATTGTCTTAGCAACATGAACTTTCCCAATGTAAAATATTAAAGACAGTCGTAGTATTCTATGGTACATACGAATGCCATGCCCACAAGGGGACCAACCCAATAGTGCTCATCGTAACACGTCAACCAAAGCGAATGACAGAAGATTGTAATCTTGAGTTTTGCTGGGCATGGCTGTCGTATAAAAACTAAAAGGTACGTCGGTGATAGGGCATGAAAAATACTAGAAAATTAACTGAGTTGTAATTAATATTTCGTAGCTGTAAAAATAGAATGTGTGACCTACATATTTTTCTACTCTGTAAGCATTGGGGAAATATAATAAGTAAGTACCTGTGAACCTGTCTATTATTTCTACTTGCTACCTTTTATTCCAAGGGGCGCCATGAACGTAGTTTTTATAAATACCTTTTTATATTCTTAGGCACGGGGTACCGATCTCGGTGAACGTTGCTTACCCTTTAAAGATCCCGTGCGGTTTTTATTTTAACCACGAACTCCTCTAACGGTTCCAAACCAACGAGATTGAACAGTATTTTCCTTCATTTAATCTATTCTTTTTTCCCAAGTATAAGGCAAAGACCAGTAACCTTACGAAGTCTGGTAATTAATCCAGAATTATGTTTTACTAGATTACCATGTTGTTTTGTTGGTGTGTGTAATAAGCGAGTCGGAGCATCTGCTGTCACGCGCCGCTTGCTCGACTCTGTACGAGACTGCGCGCGCGCAGGTCACTGACGAGATTTCAGTCTGGTTTTTGTTACAAATGGTCGAACATTAGTCATGTTCTACTAATGCTTTGCTTTAAAAATATACTCTTTCCTTGTTCTAAACATGTAAAGGAACTTAATTTTTAGCAAAAAATAATAAACTCGAAGTTTCTTGCTAGTAATCACTGTGAAATACGGCATAGGTTAGTTAATAGCATTTGTTCAAGATGGCTACATTTTTTTCTCATTACTGCACATATTTCCACTCGCAAAGCCCACTCAAGTTACTAAACAGTACACAATTTAATATTCATCACGTATCAAACCTCAAATTGCAATAAGTTATTAAATATCTCTCTAGTGCATCTTTCCCCGTTCATCCGTTGCGAGAGAACCGAACCGGGTCGTCGAACCGTGCTAACGGAGCTCACATTCGCGTGATCGCCTCCACACAACACACGCGAAGGGACACCATCACGTTGCTAACACATCATTTAACATGCGAAGTGTTTTACGTGGAAAAATGGAACTCATTTTGAGCAGTTTTCTCCGCTCTCCAAAAAAGGTTGGTGACCGTGGAGCTTTCTTAGTCTTGCCCTGCTACGTTGACCGTCAACAGGCTGTAATTTCACGCATGCCGTTGCCGCAAAATCATGTACCCTCAGTTAAACTGAAGAAAAAGTACATATTTTATGTGTACTAGTAAAGTAATGAAAGAAATCAAAGTTATTAGACCGGCAATGAAGAGTTATAATTGAATTTTGATGCTTCAAATTTAAATTTACTTCAATTTGAAAGAGTGACTGTTACAAATTTACCACTGACAATATCTTACTTTTTTTTTCCAGGAGACCTAATTTTAGAAGATGTAGGTTAAAATAGACAGATCGCAGAGGTTAGAGGTCATGAGTCACATAACAGTTATTGTCGAATACAAAGAGGTCTGTTACTTTCACTGTTACTCTTCGTGATAAATTCAGATTATCACAAATTTGGGTAGGTATTATGTACCTACATACTTTCAAATTAACTTTTCGATATCGATCAATATAATGATATCTTTGTTTCCAAAAAGTTTTCACAATTGCTATTAGCTAGAGTCACAAATAACCGAAACAGCATTTGCCAAACTAGGTTGAAGCTTATCAGTATGTGGTGTCACTACCTTCAAGAACTAAAATTAAGAAAGTAACCATAGAGACAAATGAATAAATAATACATTTTTTTTTTCATCGAAATAATTACTGATGCTGACCGAAACAAATAACTTGCTAACTAAACATACAGTATCTCTTTAAGTGTTGATGTAAAAGTATGTATGATAGATAAGCTATGTATTAGTAATCAATTATACGCTATAATGAATAGACTGACATACTGAAAGCTATATTTTATTGACCGTATATAGTCAGTCAAAATATAAGCTTATTAATCTTAATTTATTTTTGGAAAACATTTCACCAAAAACTTTCGCAACGTCTGGCTGAAATCGGTAACTGTATTCTATTCATTTACAACATCTATTCAGCACATTGTACGATCGTGTCTGATCAACACTCCCTAGCGGTGTTGTTGTACTCAACATGACATTATCTTGACGCGGTCTTCCGTTAGGCGTTGTGGTCCTAAGGCCCGCTCCACTAGAAGGATAGTAAGTGTCTAGTCACTGTGATGTAGGCCTTGACAGGGTGGGTAGGTACATACAAAAGGTCGAACGTAAGTCAACAAAACCAGTATGTAACACGTAGGTCAAGTCACCAATATTTTGTTACCCCAGACGTGATATTAAGTTAACCCTTTTTTTAAATCATCAGTGAGAAAATCATCAGTATGTCTCCTCTCGGTCTGGGCGGAGCGGTAGGTAGTCAGACTTCTTGAAACTAAAAACCCATCCTGCTGTTTTAGTTGCGCTTGCGTTCCGGGGCCGCGGTATCTAGTTAGAAAATTCCCACAACCTCGGCAGGCTGCTGACTGCGATTGGAGGCGCCCGTGGAACACGACGGTGATCTACTTAGTCGAATTTACGAAATCAGTTTTACTTTTTAAATGGTAGCATTGGGGAAAGGGATATAATATAGGATTTTCCACGTCATAACCCCCTTTCCCCAATTATTTAAGAAATTTTATGAAATCATGATAATCTCAATTAACTTTAAACCCATTCTAAGTTTTTATTCATCTTATAAAAAACAATATGTTTGAACTAATTATCAACAACAACGTGCGTTGTGTTGCCATATAAAACATGTTTTAATGTTGCCGCCACTCCTTTGTATTTAATTAATTAGTGCTGCTAGTCCATCTATCATAGTACAGTAACACTTCCGTATCCTGATAGGTCTTAATTTGATCGTAACACGCATCAACTAATTATATTAGTAACCATGTTTTAACGAAATATAAATATTTTTGTTTACCTATTTAAGGCTCGTGTTTGACCTCCATCTCACTTGATGGTAGGCGATCATGTGTTTTAAGATGAAGTACGCTTACCTAGAAGTAACCTATTTACTTTGAATCTCAAGTTATAGCTATCAGGAAAGACAGGGAATTCCACCCTTAAGCCGTATAATGCAAGTACTCCAAAAACGTTTTTTGTGCATGGTTGGGATGTCCACGATGTAACGATGACACATCGCCGTTCGTCTTGCAGTCCGATGAAGAAACGGGTTTAGTGGAATTAGATCGTGCAATTCTATCGCACACTTCTCGTAACGTAAGCGATAGAAAACTGGTAAATTATATCTGCCAGCCTGTAACTGGGCTTATCCCACCTCCTTCAGACCAAAAATCTTTTTCAAATTGGCGCGAAACTTATTCACCTCATTTCGCTTTTAGAAAATAATCTTATGAACTAAGAGCATTTGATTCAATGTAAGTAGCTCAATCAATTACGGTCAGCTTTTTGTTGTAAAAACAACAAGTTACATTTCCTTAAAAATGAGGTGAGTAACTGTACTTTTATGCACTGTAAAAAGTTTTTTTGTTGTAAACAAGAGTTAACTAGGTTCCCAGAAAGCCATTCATAGTAACCCACGTTTTATTACGCAGAAGTTTTATTTGTTTTCTCAGAATGTTAATTGGGTAAATAATATACTATTACAATAATAATTTAAGTTTTATGAAACCTATAAATGGGTGTTTTAATAATATGAAGATTCATCTTTCTTTCTTCTTCAAAATCATCTTTGTAAAAAATAGTGAGCGGACTCAAAGCTCGCCCGCTCACCGGGCATCTGACCACAGACAATAAATGAACGGCATCTGCAAATACCGTATTTTCGGTATCAATACCGATAAGTATAACATTCCGGTTCTACATTCAGAGCAAACGAGTTTGTTGATAGCTTTGTTTAAGCTTATGGTATCTGACCTGAAGTATTATATGGTTGCATACTCAACATAAATGAGGAATGTAAACAAACGGTAAGAGTAAAATAAGCCGTACAACTTTACGTTTCTTTCTTAAATAATATTTTTTACCTTAAAAGAAATTAAGTTTTGGGTTTATAGCGTGGACCAAAAATAAATTTGTTAGTAACAAATTTTGCATAGGTATAAAAACATTTCACTGAACAGGGTTTTTGTAGTAAGTTCCTGTTACTTTGTCGTAATGTCTATGGGCTGTGAGGTAGAGTGAACTTGCAAGAAAGTGAAGTTGAACTGGTCTCGGGCTGGCACCGGCAGCGCCCACACAGCCTGCATGCACTTTGTTTATTTATATTATGCTGATTTATGTACTGGTATGGCTGCAAGTTTACGCGGCCGAAGACCTTTGAACCGAGCTTTTGCTCTGATTGATAAGTTATTTATATATCATGAATCATATTGACAAGCTTTGAGGTCAACAGCATTTTATACAATGTTGATTTTACCCGTTTCTGAACGGAACGCTGTGCGAAATCTGAAAGGACATTGTCACTTTCTATCGGCGGTTAAAGACGTTTTTAACCGACTTCTAAAAAAGGAGGAGGTTCTCAATTCGGTTGTTTGTTTGTTTTTTTTTTATGTTTGTTCGGGCATAGCTCCGTCGCTTGTGAACCGATTTGAAAAATTATTTTTTTGTTGGAAAGGGTATACTTTCCAAATGGTCCCATGAAAATTTTATCGAAATCGGACAAGCCATTTCTGAAAAATAGACAAAAGTCTGAACAAATATTTACATTGACGACCTTTTCGTTTACTCTGCTGGTGAAGGTGATAAGTAGTTGACATTTTGGCTTTTGTAACTAGATTAATTACAAACTGACCCACTAAAAAGCGCGAAAATAAAAACTTTTTTGCAAAAAATAAAACCGACTTCCATATCAAAACACTACAAAGCCAAAAATAATTTTAATTTCGGAAGGCGGTGTGAAAAAAAAAGAAAATACAAAACCAATAACACCGACTACCGAAATTAAAATTATTTTTGGCTTTGTAGTGTTTTGATATGGAAGTCGGTTTTATTTTTTGCAAAAAAGTTTTTTATTACATTTAATGGTCTTGGATTAGATAAATAATATTTTTTTTTTATGGAACAACAGTTTCTAAGGGCACTTTTATTTTGTTTTAGAACTTTCTTACTCGGGTTATACATATGCTTTGCTGCCGTAATTATGAGTAACTAACTAGATACTTAAAGATTAGATGCCTATAATTTCTTTTTTCACTTAATTATAATGAAAAAGAGTTAAGTTATAATGCAAAAGGCGAATTTAAATAAATGGTATTTAAAACTACAAATGTAAATGACAAAGACTGATAAAAAATGATTGTACCTAGGTTGGTTCTATATTTTTTAGGGTTCCGTAGTCGAATGGCAAAAAACGAAACCCTTATAGTTTCGACATGTCTGTTCGTCTGTCTGTCTGTCCGTCCGTCCGTATGTCACAGCCATTTTATTCCGAAACTATTAGGACACGTAAAACTTGGTAAGTGACTAGTACTACACTACTTACATCTAATTCTGTGAACCGCTTTCCGATTTTAAGAGAAAATTAAAAAAAATAAAAAATAAAGGGGGCTCTCCATACATGGAACTGAAACTGAAAATATTTTCTTTCATGAAACCTACACGTGTGTGGTATCTATAGACAGGTCTTTAAAAATTACATTAAGGCTTCTAAAATGACTTTTTCATAAAGTTAATCGTTTAAAAGATATACGCTTCCAAAGTGGTAAAATGTGTGTCCCCCGCTCTAACTTCTATAATAATGAAGTGAAAAATCTAAACAAACCATATGTTGTAGATCTTAATGTAAACTTTCAACCAAAATTGGTTTGAATGAGATCGAGTCAGCAGTTTTTGAGATACAGTATATTTTCAGTACTACACTACTTACATCTAATTCTGTGAACCGCTTTCCGATTTTAAGAGAAAATTTAAAAAAAAAAAAATAAAGTGGGCTCTCCATACATGGAACTGAAACTGAAAATATTTTCTTTCATGAAACCTATACGTGTGTGGTATCTATAGACAGGTCTTTAAAAATTACATTAAGGCTTCTAAAATGACTTTTTCATAAAGTTAATCGTTTAAAAGATATACGCTTCCAAAGTGGTAAAATGTGTGTCCCCCCCCCCCTCTAACTTCTATAATAATGAAGTGAAAAATCTAAACAAACCATATGTTGTAGATCTTAATGTAAACTTTCAACCAAAATTGGTTTGAATGAGATCGAGTCAGCAGTTTTTGAGATACAGTATATTTTCTATAACCGCAAATATAACTTTGTAATTCATACAAATACTATGAAAAACAAAGTTATTTGGCGTAGTTGTAAAAATTGTAAATAAGCTAGTTTTAAGAAATTTGTAAGGTTTTTTTTTTCAAATAAATATATTAAGTATATTATATTTATTATAGTTATTACGGAACCCTTCATGGGCGAGTCCGACTCGCACTTGGCCAATTTTTTTTTTCTGAAGTACCTATAAAATTTTATTACAAGTATCAAAAATTGGCCAAGTGCGAGTCAGACTCGCCCATGAAGGGTTCCGTAGTAACTATAATAATATAATATAATATGTATATCTATATGACGAATAAAAAAAAAACCTTAAAAATTTCTTAAAACTAGCTTATTTACATTTTTACAACTACGCTAAATAACTTTGTTTTTCATAGTGTTTGTATGAATTACAAAGTTATATTTGCGGTTTTAGAAAATATGCTGTATCTCAAAAACTGCTGACCCGATTTCGTTCAAACCAATTTTGGTTGAAAGTTTACATAAAGATCTACAGACATATTTTTTTTTAGATTTTTCACTTCATTATTATAGAAGTTAGAGACACACATTTTACCACTTTCGAAGCTTATATCTTTTGAACGATTGGCTTTATGAAAAAGTGGTTTTAGAAACCCTTAGGTATATCATTTTTAAATACCTGTCTATAGATACCACACACGCATAGGTTTCATGAAAAAAAATATTTCAGTTTTAGTTCCATGTATGGGGAGCCCCCTTTATTTTAAATATTTATTATTTTGTTTTTCTTAAAATCAGAAAGCGGTTCACAGAATACATCTACCTACTAAGTTTCACATGTATGGTCTTAATAGTTTCGGAATAAAATGGCTGTGACATACGGACGGACGGAAAGATAGACAGACAGACAGACAGACGGACAGACATAACTATAAGGGTTCCGTTTTTTGCCATTCGGCTACGGAACCCTAAAAACCAAATAAGTAATAGTCCAAAAGTTCCGTTAGTATCTCGTGAATAATATTATATACACAATACTAACTAAATTACAGAATAATGATAAAATTATATACATAAACGCATTTGTATTCGCGTATAGCCGGCTCTACACGTTGGCCAACACAGTGGCGAATGTAGTGGCCAATGACTATTCGCCAACGTGTAGAGGGGGTGTTTGTGCACCCAACATGCACAAACACGCCGTCTACACGTTGGCCAATACGCATTGGCCACTACATTCGCCACTGTGTTGGCCAACGTGTAGAGCCGGCTTATCATGTGTGCTACAAGCATTATCTTGTCGCCATATTTGCAAAAAGCGCGGGAGAGGGTCATTGAACTGACCGCTGCGATATTTAGCCCCCTGCAAAGGAATGCTAATGTTATTTAGGTACGTAAATATTTTTATTAGGTCATCCATATGTAGATTGTTTATAAAATTAATAATTTGATTGTTTCGTGTACTTTATTTCGTAATCAAAGATAGGGGGTATCTTTATTTTAAGTCAGCCTCGTTTTTTCGGACAGGAAACTACCTACGCATTTATTTTCCCATTTCATTTTATATTCCCGTATCACGCGATGCGAATTATCTACGATTTGTTTAGTTTCCAGTCTACTTAGTAGTGAATGCCAGGGCTTTTTCCCTAATTGCCAGACAAAATATAAGTGGATTGCCATAACTTTCGATCGATTGCACCAAATTGTATACTTAATTCTTTTTCTTTTGTATTTGTTATAGTCAGGACAATGCTTTTTATTTTATTTTATATAAAAAAATATCGACTAAATCATGAGTTAACTTAAAAAAAAAAAACTTATTTCTGTACTAGGTAGGTACGTAGCGGACGGAAGACAATGGGTTGATAAAACTATAGAAAACTTTATCAGGGCTTTTTAACCTTGACTAAAATCCATTCTGGAAGGATAGCGACCGCACAGCTGATAGTCTGGTGACGTCACTAAGTAATCTGGATCGACGTTATCAGACTTCAGAATAGTACACAGGCTTCTGTGTTTCATTTCTTATCTATAGTCTTGTGGTTGGGAGATGAGCCAGGCCAAATGTTAGACATATATGTACAAATATAGGTGCCTCCATGGTGAAGTGTAATATAAGTTTGTGTTTTAGTATCGTGCGATACTAAAACAGAAACTTATTTAAATTTGTGGCTATCTGTCTATCTTCATGTATGCCCGGGCTAATCTCTGGAATGGCTGAAACGAATTTAATGAGCTACAATTTATTCTTGAATGCTTATGGTATCGGTATTCGCGGGAAAAACTGCGTGGGTCATAAATCGACTTCGAATGAAGTCGCGTTTACCTATACCTAGTTTAAAAAAAATGGTATGATAAAATACTTTAGTGCGTAAATTATATTCCAATTTTAAATTTTTAACCTCATTTCAACTTCTTTCAACCTCTTTTCAACTTCTTCAAAAGAAGCTCAGATATTATGTACATATGTTTGTAAAAATAATTTAATCTACACCAAAACATGATGACTAACCAAATAACAGTCACGATTCACAAAATCAACTTGCGGAAACCAGGGTTTTTAACTTTTTATTATTGTCTAATCACACCGCCATCCATCAAATATTCGTCATAAATTACCATATTATCATTGTAATGCTTTGAATTCAAAACAAAAGCCTAATGAACTTTCAGACAATAAATTACGATGAACGATAATAATTGTACCACAGAGGTATATTCTGTAAAAAATGTCGGTATATTCTTAAAAACATAAGTGTTAACTATTTTTACTGGTACTACTGATTAGGGATTTATAAACAAGACAAAAGTGAGGAATAACTTGTATATTCACAAATATATACATACAAATATATATATACAGACAATCTCAACTTTAATAACGCAAAACTAAGCACAACACAACCGTACACGTCGAGAGCTCAACCCTATATTATATTGTAGTCTTTGGCTCAACCTTGTCTTTGGCTCAACCCAAAGAGAGGCGGTGATCGCGCCATGTCGACCGGTGTAACCGCTTCGTTTCCCGCCACAGCACCATTCGCGCTAGCTTCACTCGGTGTTGCCAACATAAGTTAATCGAGTTTTCAATAAGGATTTTTTTTCCTCCTGCTGTGGAGCGGAAGAGAGTGTCAGACTTCTACTGACTAAAAGCCCACCCTGCTCCTTCAGTTGCCTTTACGTTTCGGGGCCGCGGTATCTCGTTGGAACATTCCAGCAACCTAATAAGCCCTGGAAGCAATTCTGCATTATTCAAAACTTTCAATTAATCAGTAAAAAAATCTAACAGCAATGTTTTAGTTAAATCACAGATTTGATACTATCAACTGAATATTCTTAATCATAGTAATCTTAGCTAAGCTATGCTTGTAGATTTAATGGGTATTCAGAAAAAAAAAAAACATTTACCTAACAGCGCCTATTTAACGGTTTAGTATAGGGCTGTCAGGATAACAAACCGCCACCGTTTTGTTTTTTTTTTCCTCCAAATTCATATAGCCTATGTCAACACTACATACATACTACAACGTACAAACATACCCAATTGTATTACCTTAAAAACATTTACCTACTTCTGGGGCAATCGACTGAAAATAATATCCAATCAATGTATAATTTGACAAATTTTGAATTACGAGAATGTTCTTCTTATGGTAGAAATTGATCGTTCAATTCACGCTTAAGTTTTCAAGTGAGATTTTACAGAATAGCACCACTGGCACTTGTACCGAGGGGCATTGGTGCGGAAACTTCGTGGAGTTCTTCATAAATACAATTATTATAACGGTGCACGTCTAGACATCGGAAAAAAATTGTATCAGGAATTGTTTTTGTTGAGATTTATAATCGATTTGCTTAATCGTTTCGTTTACGGTGATTTTGTTCGGTTTCTTGGAGTGTTTCGGTTGGTGTTTCTCCTCAGAGTAGTGAGCGATTTTTATAAACAAAAGAAAAATATTAGCAAAATATGATATTATTTCGAAGTTCGTGCAAAAGCTAGCATAGTGTAATAACAATAATGTTTTTTAATGTTTGCGTATTATCTCTCTCGTTGGAATATTTAAGTTCTTGAGAAATAGGTTCTTTAAATAAATCAAATTGTGTGTATCGCTGTTAATAATGACAAGAGGAACATAAATTTTAAATGACGGATGCTGTCACGTTGCAGTTCATCCTGCTTCTACTTATTACATCACTCTCGGAAGAGAATGAAGAATCTTTCTTTGATAACGCTTTTATATGTACTCAATAGATCACTTCAGACATCAACTTACAAGGTTCTCATATAATTTGACTAGGACAGATTATACAGGGTGACATTGACGCGCAACCACTTACCATGGATTCAGTACATGATTCTGGACCCCTCTGCGTTGAAATTTTTCGTCGGCTTTTTCTTAATTTAATAAAATTAAGAATAAACCGACGCAAAAAAAAAAACAGTAAATTCACTTGTTTCACTTAAAACAGTAATATAAATAAAACTCGCAAATGAACTCTGACTGATCTGACTGAACTGATCAGGTAGCCCTTTCGAGTTTTATTTACATTGCTGTTTTAAGTGAAACAAGTGAATTTTATTTTTTTATTAAATTCTCATTGGGTTAGATAGAAACAATGATATTATACAGTTTTCAGTAAAAAAATTGCTGAAAAACCTGAAAAATTAAGAAGCCGACGAAAAATTCCAATTCAGAGGGGTCCAGAATCATGTACCGAATCCCATTTTTTTTTTTACCGTGGTAATATTATCAAATAAGTCCTCCCACTTCGGGCAGGGTGGGAGGGACTGTCAGACTTTTACTGACTAAAATCCACGGTGTTCCTTCAATAACCCTTTACATACCGGGGCCACGGTAACGGGATGAGTCCCACGACCCCGGCAGGCTTCGGCCCTCTGCAGAGGGGGCCTCGTCATGTTGCTGACGCTCTTTGAGGCGCGCGTGGAACACGACGCGCCGTCGACCCGGGCATGGTCCATGGTCGGACAGCGAGTTGCCCTTTACTCGCTGTCCGCATGCCCGCGCCTACGGTGGGCGGAGATCGTCGGCCGACGTCCGACGCCGTGGGCGTCTACCACTGCGGCTGGGCTGGAGGGAGGACGCCATCCTCTCTCTCACGCGGCCCGCCTCCTCCTTCGGAAGCATGACTGCTTCGCAGAAGGAGGCGACCGCTTCCCACTCCCTCTCGCCCCGCAGCATGGCCTCGACCAATGCCGGGCGCGAGAGGTCTCCGCCTATCGCCGCCGTGAGGACACGTCGGTGCTCTGCGCAAGCGGGGCAGTCTTGCACCGTGTGCTCTACGGTGTCCTCAGGGCGACCCTCGCAGTGGTGACACCCAGGCGTTTCCTCCTTTCCCATCAGACACAGGTACCTCCCGAAACTTCCGTGTCCGGTGAGGACCTGCGTCATGCGGTAGGTCAGGACGCCGTGACGCCGATCTAGCCACTCCTCAAAGAGGGGTCTTACCGTCGCAATTGCAGTAAGCGTTTGTGCGTCGATGTCCTTGCCACCCTGTATAGACTTCAGAAGAGACTAACCTCTGTGTTTGTTTCGATATTTCTTCTCAGGGTAGCCAGTTATGGCAATATTACACGTTTCAATCACATTGCTTCAATGCCATTGAAAGATTCTGAATTGAAAAATACTTCTGTTTACACGTACAGCTATCAAAATTGAACATTGAACCATTCAATGCGCATTGCTCATGAAAATGTCTACGAATCAGGTAGTACGCGTAAATCAATCAATCTAATTTGAGATTAATTCATTGAAAATTGGCAGAATCTTTGTATGAATCTAAATTTGAATAACTTAAAAGGGTTACTTCATTCATACAATAATAATATACAGAACACTATTGACGTCTTTTCTTGACACTGCGATATTGAGAATGAAAATCTATTGAATCATTCAATTCTGGTGTTTACACGTTCAACTTTCGTTCAATCACATTGAACATTGAACGGCAGGATTGAAAATATTGAGCAAGCTCAATTCTTTCAATACGATTGAACATTGCCATTGAATGTTTCAATTTTACGTTTAGGCCATATTACACGTTTCAATCACATTGCTTCAATGCCATTGAAAGGCAATATTGAACCGTGTAATATTGCCATTAGGAAACACCGACCGCATCTAGTTTACATTTATGGAAAGAATGTCGTGTAAAAGTAAATTTGCAAATTACTAGAGATGGGCCGAATGTGGTTTAAACCGAATCCGAACTTCGGCCGAACATTCGGTTAAAATGAAAAGTTCGGCCGAATTTCGGTTCAATTTCGCGCGCTTTCTCGAGAGCGAAACGTCGTGACTTGTTTACGCATTTACTTCAATCTCGAATATATTTATCGTCTCCTGGAAGCTCTGTATGTTCTGAGCAACATTTATCGGAGGCAGGAAACGTATACGAAAAAAAAAACGTAACACACTTCTGCCAGATAAGGCAGAGTTTTTGGTGTTTTTGCACCATAGCCTGCCTCTATTAAATTTTAAATATGAGTGAGTAGATAGATGAGAAAAGTTTGTTAATTTGAAAAATAAGTACCCTTTAGTTAATGAATGTTTAGTTTGTGAATCAAAAACGTGATTTTTTAATTCAATTTACGAATTGTAATGCAGATGTTTGTTAGAAGAATAATAAGTTTTATATTTTTATAATAGTATGTCTAATTATTATGTCAAATTAATTAGGCAGAGATTATCAAGACTAATAAGAAGAACCGATTTAATTTAAGATTTACATTTAAAATGTTCGTAACTAAAATAAATGGCCCTGAGTGAGTAAAAGAGATAATTTTATAACAGTAATGCTATTCTAATTCTATAAAACTTTAGTCAAAATAGTGCAAGTAAGTATTATTTTTCTTATGCCGAATGTGCGGCATCTGAACCGAATTTCGGCCGAATGCCGAAGTTCGGTTCAAGCTGCCGAAATTCGGTTGAACCGAATGTGAACCGAATTTCGGCCCATCCCTGCAAATTACCTATCATTTACGTTAAAGATTGCATACTTAAAATTTACTTAAACGAACTAAACGCAAATTCAACTTTAGTCACACTCGTTTCAACATAACTTTGTTTTAAAAGTAAACATTTCAATGACTAACACTAATTTTCAAGTTGTGTCCTCGTGTCTGCACGACCTTTTACTTACAGTATAGCAGCCGAGCAACCTAGGTATAGTAAGTATGTGCTAAGTTGTCACTTGTCGGGCAGTGAATCATCTCACAGCGGACAGGATAGTGTTTCAGCATCACGCGGCTGTGGTTGTGACCCGTCGTTGTACTTATATATAGCTTTGTGCAGATTTCATTAGGCTGAGAATTAGATATTCAGCTTTTAAAATTCCAACTGCTAGGAAACATGCCTGTTTTGAATGATAGGAATAGGAAAGGCTGATAAGGGGCCGTTCAAGTATTACGTAAGCACATTTTTTGCAATTATTAACCCACCCCTCCCCCTCGTCAGCAAAAGTAAGCAAAACTCTTACCCCTCCCCCATGCTTACGTAAACATTGGTACAATTGATTGATTCATGAGCAGCAGTTATAAATCTAGAAATAAGGAATAGGTTTGGAATAGAAGTCTGTAACGCACATAATATTCATTTAAATAAACTTTAATGACACGGAATTCGACAATTAATTATTTGTAGGAATCCCCGAAAATGCATTTCATTTTGAAACAATAATATACACAATAATATAACAATAATATGTGTAAACAATTAAATAATTACTGCTGACGTAATCACCATCTAGATAACAATGTCATCAAAAATAAGCAAAGCAAAGACCCCCACGCCCTCCTATAGTGCTTACGTAATACTTGAACGGTCCCTAAATAATGAATGTAGATAGTCTAAATTTCCAAAGTACGTCGCGCCTAACTAGCAGATGCGTATACGCAAAATATCTTCTTGCATTTAAAAATGAAGATGTGTGACTGTGCGCTTCACGGCTGTCTATGGACTGTGTAGTCTCGGTAATCTTTTGTATCATATCATAAGTCTGTTATTTTTTTTAATATGGTCAAATTACGAAACAAACAAGTAATGATCGCCCTATAGACTGACATTTTCTAATTACACTCAACAATAGACAGGAGTGGGGAAACATCCGTTAATATCTAGCCTACCAGTAAGAGGATTGTTAAAACACTACGCGTGATTTTAATTGAAGTCACAGATAGCAGCTTCCTATAGTTCTTGATATTGCCTATCTGTTGTAGAATATACTAGCACATTTAGTTATTTGAAGCATATGTACTAGGATGTATAATTAAATAAGAACAAAACATATTCATAGTCCTCCCTCACCATTACGTGAGAACCTGGTCTAGACCGGTTTCACCTATGGAGCTTACTTTAAAAGTAAGCTTTAAGTTTGCCTTATAACTTCCTCTAGTTTCCAGTAAACGTGGATTAGCCCGGACTAACAGAAAGACAGAGAATACATGTCAAAAAATAGTTAATGTTTAAATTTCGCGTTAATAACTATAAGCACTTGAGAAAACACGGCTAATACGAAATGACAGACTGACACTTCCAATTTATTAACACGGTTATGTATTGTATGTATAGATGTAAAATCTTAAACACAAAATCACGAGCAGCATCTCAGTCTAGTATTTGCGTCGTTAATATCAGCAATCTCGACCGAGATACCATCCGCTCTCTCAGGAAGCTCTTTGTGTTACCGTTTACTTTCTAAAGCAAACACCGCCGTTATTGTTTACCGATTAATGTCGGACTGTTACAATATTTAGTCGATAAGTAAACGTACCTATCATAATTGTTACTGGAATCGTAACTGTACATTCGTGAAATTGACAAGCGCGAAGCAGCAATAGTAATGGGCCATCTAAAACTAATGTTGTAACTGGCGTATACTAAGGGTAGCAGAAACAGTAAGGGCAAGGTCACTATTTCCTCTGGGAGGTAGAACAGGCATGACAATGACCTCTTCAGTCTCCCAAAAAGTTGGCTGTGGCCCCTGCGGGTGATGGACTTGGGGAAGTCCGTCATCTACGTCGTTTCGGCGCGCCTCTCTAAAATCGATTGGACCAGTTCATTTCTTCCCTCAATTGCAATTACGACTGTGGGGTGATTGTGGAGAATGCCAACGTGTCCCCGCACCCCATCAAGAAGTAATGACGAAAAACAGAGTGTGAAGTCTGTTGGATACTCTATCGTCTTCTTCGAGGCAGAATAGACTGCAATGGTTTATTTGCGTCGAAAAAAGGTACGAAAATAAATAGATGTTGACAGATTATAAATAGTCATCAGTCATACCTTGAATTCGTAGAAGTAGTTGTCATTGTTTCCAATATTGACAAGTAAATAAAGGTGTAAATAAAGTACAGATGTGTTTTTAGTGAGAGCTCTAAAATTTTAATTAAATTAATTGATTTTTACATGTTTTCTACCTAATATTTGAGGTATAAAGTATTCATTTAGAGGTACTTACAATTTGTGAAATAGTACATGTAAGATAACACTAAGAGCTACACCACCTACCAGCTGTTCACTAGTATTGTCACAAGAGGATCACTTGCAATATGTCACAACTGGATGATATACAGTCTGCACAGAGAAACTTGGAAGAATGTTTCCTGAAGAAGATGGGTGAACTCGAGGCACAGATACAATGTGCTGGACCTGCAAAGGAAACCGTTGCGAAGATTGCTGAAGAGTTCCGGACTTTCAGGGAGCTAATGTTTAGCATGTTGGGACTTCTCCGGAAGCAAATCATGGAGTGCTCTAGAGTGGTGGACGGATTGGAGACACATGCTCGTCGTAAGGCTCTCCTTTTCACCGGGTTTGCAGAGACAGAAAAAGAAGATTGTAAGTCTCTTGTATTAAACATACTTCATAAAAAACTAGGGATTTTGGACATCACTGCTTCCTCGATTAAAGTATGTCATAGACTGGGGGCTTCAAACAAAGAAACCACACGCAGCAGACCTATTTTGGTGAAGTTTGCTCATATCGACTGTAGATCCGCTATTTGGAAGGCTAAATCGGCTCTGAAGGGCTCTGCGATTACAGTTAAGGAGTTCTTGACCAGGACTAGGCAGACTGTTTTCAGCCGGGTGCGGTTGCATTTCGGGATGACGGCATGCTGGACCCAGGACGGTATGATTCATGTTAAATCCCATGATGGAGCGCGTCATAAGATTACTTCATTAGATGATCTGAGCTCCTTGTTGGCAAAGTATCCCAAGAAGATAGGCGAGAATGCTGCTGCAATAGGAAGCAAGCCAGGAGTTCGAAGTCAGTGTACACGTTAGTCCTCATATCATCTCGCTGTCAGTGTTCGTGTTTGTTGCGTCATTTTTCTCGGACTAGGTAGTGTACTTTTCTACCCACATAATATAGTTGTGACCTTTGTATAAGTTTAATTTGGTTTTTGCTCTTTGAACTTTGAAGTTAAGGTAAAATTTTATTTTGTTTTTGTGTGCAACAATGTCACTGTCACTTGTCAGTCATTAAATTACATCAAATGTTTTTAATATTCAACTCTAGTTAAGTGGCTTTTGAGCCACTTCAGTAATTGCTAATATCATAACGTTGGATTATTTTAAAATCTTTTAGTAATGAAATGTGTTATTTTATGTTATTCTGTTCCACGTTTTGTATTATCCCTATTTCTTAATTTCTTAGTTTGAGATTTCCGTTTTGTTTTTGTATAATGTGTAATTTAGTATGTAGTTTTGTTCCTCGCTTGCGTAAATCTATACTATTTTTATTATGTTTTATAAACAATTGTACACTAGTGTGGCTGGTGGGTGGTGCACAGATAGTAGTGTATCACCGGACGGTAATTAGGTAGTTTAAGCATATATTTGTTAATATTTATATATTTTTTTCTCTATGTCCTCTGATGACTCCTTTCATTCAGTTTTTGATTCTGCAAATTCTTCTGCTGATGCAAGTTTCTGTTCCTTGCCTGACACTGTCAGTGACTTTGTGCATCGCAGCTTCAGCCAACAAAATGAAAGCTTTTTCAATGTCTGCCATATAAATGCACAGAGTGTTCCTAGTCATTATAGCGATCTGTATGACACCTTTTCTAATGCTAATGTACATGCCGTTCTGGTTTCTGAGAGTTGGCTCAAACCCCATCTTCTTTCCACTGCCTACTCTCTTCCTGGTTTCATTCTCATCCGGAATGATAGAATTGGAAAGGGAGGAGGTGGTGTAGCTATCTACCTTCGCAGTGATTTTTCTTTCAAAATAGTAGCCAGTTCTCCTTCGCAATATTGCGCTTCTGCAGAGTACCTCTTCCTGGAAATTTGCGTTAAGGGTGTCAAGGCTCTACTAGGCGTTGTCTATTGCCCGCCTGCCGTTAATTATTTTTCCAACCTTGAACTGGCACTTGAATCTATAGGTTCTGAGTATGCACATTGCGTCATCATGGGTGATTTCAACACAGACCTTTCTCGCTCAACCCCTCCTTCCCGAAAACTCCTTCACATCCTTGAGTCCGTTAGTCTCCATGTTCTTCCACTGCAGCCCACTCATTTTAATGTGTCTGGTGATGATACGTGGCTCGACTTGATCCTAATATCCACTCCTTCCTTGGTTTCATCTCATGGCCAATGTCCTGCACCTGGTTTTTCCCATCATGATCTCATTTTCCTCTCCTATATCTTAAAGCCACCTAAACCTCTTCCTAAAGTTCTGCACATGCGTTGTTATGCGCGCATGGATGTTGAAAAGCTGCATCAAGATGCGTCAGAAATTGATTGGGACCAGCTTGCAGCGGCAACGACAATTGATGACAAACTGCGTATCTTCAATCAGGCTGTCCTTGCTCTCTTCGATGAACATGCTCCTGTTCGTAGGGTTAAACTTAGGCGAGCGCCAGCCCCTTGGATGTCACCAGGGGTTCGTTTAGCGAGGAGGTGCAGGGATCGGGCCTTTCGGAAGTTTAAAAAGGATCGCAGTGAACAGAATAAAAACTCCTACAAAATTGCAAGGAATCGGTGTAATCAGGTGATACGCAACGCTAAACGCCGCCATATTCTTGAAAACATTTCATCTTCTTCGCCTGCTGATATCTGGAAATTCCTTGGAACTCTCGGTATTGGCAGGCCAAGTCATGTTGATTTTCCTAAAGCAATCATTTTGGATGATATCAACCGTCATTTTACTACCACTTGTAATTTGGACCCCCTTATTTTATCTCAGACGGTTGATTTTGTCACTAGTTTGCCTGGTCCAATTATTGAACCATTTAAGTTTTCACCAGCCACCTTGGAAGAAATTAAAAAGATTATCCTGTCCATTAAATCCAAAGCTGTAGGCCATGATAACATCAGTCGTGGTATGGTTACCTTGATCCTTGACTGTCTTCTCCCGCCAATTACCCATATCATTAACTTCTCCTTAGATTCCGGGCAATTTCCGTCCTTATGGCGTATGGCCTATGTCCGTCCACTTCCTAAAATATCGAATCCTTCCCTGTCTAATCATTTTCGACCTATATCCATTCTCCCTTTCCTGTCAAAAGTGCTCGAGGCCTGTGTTCACAAACAGTTTTCTGCGTTTGTTTACCGCAATAACCTTGTAAGCCCGTTCCAGTCTGGATTCAGACCCGGGCACAGTACATCCTCTGCTCTTCTTAAAGTGACTGGTGACATTAGAGAAGCTATGGAGGATACTAAAGTTACTGTATTAGTATTAATTGATTTCTCCAATGCCTTTAACGCGGTCAGTCACAATATACTCCTTGCTATCCTCTCCCATCTTATGATTTCTTCCGAGGCGCTGGAATGGTTCTCTTCTTATCTTCGGGGACGTCAGCAGTCGGTACGCGTTGATGAGAGATCTTCGAGTTGGCGTGGCCTGGATGCTGGTGTTCCACAAGGCGGTATTCTTTCTCCATTATTATTCTCTATCTTCATTAACTTTATTACTCACTGTCTTCGGTGTTCGTATCATCTTTATGCCGATGATCTTCAATTATATACAGCTGTACGGGTAGAAGGTTTGTCGGACGCTATAGGGGATGTAAACCGGGATTTGGAGGCTATCAATGACTGGTCTGATAGATTTGGAGTGTCAGTAAACCCCTCAAAATGTCAGGCCATCGTTATTGGTAGTTCACGTATGATGGGTAGAGTGGCGGCTATCTCTCTACCTCCTATTATTTTTAATGGTGTCGTCATTCCCATTAGCTCCAGCGTAAAAGATCTCGGTTTGCATCTTGACTCGACACTTGGCTGGCAAAGTCAAGTATCTAGTGTCAGCAAAAGGGCCAATGGCACTTTGCGTTCTTTGTATCGTCTGAGGAACTTTTTGCCTGTTAAGACAAAGACTATGCTTGTGCAGACTTTAATTTTCCCTATGATTGACTATGGTGACGTGTGCTACTACGACCTGAATGCGGTCTTGCTGGATAAGCTTGACCGTATTCTTAATAACTGCATTCGTTTCATATTTAATTTAAGGAAATATGACCATGTCTCAAGTTTCAGGTCTGAGCTTAAATGGATGACCATTCGTCAGAGGAGAAGTTTGCGCGCTTTGACAACGCTTTTCTCACTACTCAACTCTCCCAACCCACCTTCTTATCTAATATCTCACTTTCAATTTCTATGTTCTTCACACAATAAGAATCTACGTTCATCCAATAATCTTCTCTTACTCTGTCCTTCTCATACTTCTGACTTTGTTCATTCTTCTTTTCATATCCAGTCCATTCTCCTCTGGAATGCGCTTCCTCTCGAGATCAGGACGGCTGACAATCGCTACGCATTTAAAAAGAAATTGCGGATCCACTTTCTTCACCAATAAGCAGAATTTCTATATTTAATTTTCAATTACCTCTAAAGTATATATGTATGTATATGTATTTATATAAATATTTATTCATATATATTATTTATGTAGATTTCTATTTTATGATATTAGGTTTTTTTGTTTTATCACTATTATTATAATTATTTTTCCAATATAATGTTCACGTACATATTGCACCTTCCACTCTATCTCTTCACCACTCATGGTTGACTGGTAGAGAATGCCTACGGCATTAAGTCCGCCTTTGTACCTATGTGCATAAAGTGTAAATAAATAAATAAATAAATAAATAAATAGTTGCATCTACATATAGAGATGTAATAAGGTAGAAGTAAGCAGGATATATCTTGACACAAATGTCTCACTGCCGTAAATATCCTTCATATCATCTCTTAAAAGGCATATTACCTATTTTGCTTCAAACTGGGGATAGTCATGGCGTCTCCTGGGCACACCTTGACACGGCTAGCTTGCCTCGACTGATGATAGATGTCGCAGTAATTACGCTTGGATGGATGCCGCCAAAACAATCGCGAATATGTAAATGAAGCTCCAACCGGATATAAGTGGCTATTGTTTGTTTGGTAGTACTTTACAAATGATTTATGGGTTTGTGTAAATCTAGAATTCGTCAAGGATTGGTTTTGGCTTTAGTTCGTTCAGTCGTTACTCGTTATAGTGAATTATTCTATTTCTGGAAACACTTGTCACCGTTTTATAGTTCTTTTTTTTATCTAACACTAACTGTGCCTGCGACTTTGTACGCGTGGTTTTGTCATATTGTATGAATCAATAGTATCCCATATATAAAATCCCATTCAAATCGGTTCAGCCTTTCCAGACATTCAAACTCAAAATTAATATTTTATTTCACATAGGCCTATATGAGCTCTCATAAAACGTCAAAAGCTAGTGCACGATTCGAATTTGCTCGTTTCCTATGAAGAAGAACTGGCAAGAAACTCCATGGTTTTTACAAGTAGAAAGACAGACAAATATCCTAAACTTTGTTTGTGTATTAATTTGTAGAACATAGTTATTTTGAAATCACAAACAGACACATCAGTTATATTTATCTTGTTGCTCCGAACAAAAGAGGTCCAACCCAATGACCATGACCAAGTTAACCACAAAATAATCAAGGGCCTTCTTCCTGAACCGTCCGTATCGGCATACAATTAATAATGAAGCAACTAACATGTCAATTCACAGTACAACTGTCGTTCATTCACGTTGGGCGCTCCTGCGTGTGCGCAAGTAACTCGATACGGACGAGGCGCGGTGGCTTTGACCTAGTGGGACCTTGGGCACCTTGGTCTGCCACCGTGACGGTTGCATCCTGTCAGCCTATAGCCGTTTATAAGCCGAGCTAATTCGTATTTACTTTGTATCGAAGGATTTAATTACCATTATTGTGTGAGTACAAAGAGATTATTTGGATTAAAAATGACCTATAGGTTTCGTGGGAAAAATACCAAAAGTCTCACCTCCTGCTCTGGTAGGAGCGGAAAGGAATGTCGGTAAAAACCCACCCTGTTCCTCCAGTTGCTCTAGCGATAAATTAGGCCGTGTACAACCTACGCATGTTGCCAGAAACAGAAGCTGATGTTTATTGCCTTTTAACCTCATATCGCACAAGTTGGCTCAACTTACATATACTTTAAACTGTTGGTCTCTGTATCCAAACGTCGTTTTCTTAACATAATGAACGTGTTGGCGCATATTTTATGATTTATTACAAGCTTTCTCACGAAAAATTCTTGAATTTTTTTTATCACTTTCGTAGCCTTATACTGTATGAGGAATAACTGATGTTACTTTTGCACTACTTTTGCAAATCTATTCGCATAGTTTCCGCTACAGATCGTAAAATAAATCTCCTAATCAACTATCCCTAATCGGAATCCAATATAAAACCGCATTAAGACGGAAGCCTCGAATGAATAAAGCCGGATGCTGTTAATCACAGCAAGCGGTCTGTAAAATAGTCGTAAAATGTGCCAACTGCTCGTCTAGACCGTGCTGATGACCCTACCGATAGGAACTATGAATCAGATGCGTGAAGCTGATAGGGTGGTAATGGGACAGCTTGGCAGATGTCAGGGTTTAAAGCTGGCTGGCTCACGATTATCAGGACACGACAACCTGTCTCGAAACTGCACTATCTGGAAATTTGCAATCTTAATCGCTCCTGACATTCTAGTCACTGAAGATTCATTGTGAGATACCGCAAAAGTAATGCTCGTGCGAATGAGATTAAAACATTTTAAATTTATGACGTTTTAGTGAGAACGACATTGTATATGGTGGACATCCCACCCATACAAACAAAACGTTTTGGGAATACTTTCATTATGCGTACAGCTAAGGAGTGAAATTCCCTGCCGGAGTCTGTATTTCCCAATAGCTATAACCTGGTGGTCTTTAACTCAAGAGTCATCACTTACCATCAGATGAGATGGTGGCTAAATGCAGTACAAAACAATAAAAAAATTAAGCACCCCATCGCTTAATTTGATGTCGTTAAAACACTTGCTAACCAATCATCATAGCTCAGGCCAGTTTTTACTCTCAAGCAGTCTTGATTATTCCGCGTACTTACCTACTTGTGCCAAAACGGTTTGAATGGTAACAAACAAGGCACTTCCAAATCTCCGCTGTCCCGACTATTGTCTCCGAAACAAATGAGCCGTCAGACAGCTGTGAGATGAACGATTTTTGCTTTATTTGCGTCTGTTGCTGCGAGGCGAATGAATTGTGCCGTCACGGATTTCGCGCCTGCCATCTTTCATATCTTCCGACAGAAGATTGCTCGCAGACTGCTGTTATTGTGTAATATAAACGCTTTTGTGTTAGTCTGCGTTTTAGAGTTTGGTTTTACGACTTGGTTACATTTCAGAAGTTAGAAAGGTTATTATTATGAAAATGTACATATTATGTGTATAGGATTACTTCACATACATAAACACTTCATTGAACGGCCAAGCCACATATTTTGACTCCGGTGTAGAGTTTGGGAAGTTAGAGCGTTTAGAGATAGAAGCTTGGCTCTACACGAGACCTGATAGATTTTTGATAGTGCCAGCCATATCGGTCACGACTCACGTCTTGGCAACGTTTTACGTGAAAATGTTTTTGGTGGTTCTGGTGTCATCATGTCTTCACTCTAATTCCAAACCATTTTCGAATTTTGAAAACGGAATTTGTGATGTACTTACAGTTTCTCACCACAAAATTTCTTCTTCCACAGACTATAAACAATGAACGGCCACAGCAACGGCGACATGAACGGCGCAGGAGACATCATCACTCAGAACCAGCAGCGAGGCTGGTGGACGATCGGGCTCATCAACTCGCGGTACCGCTACCTCACAGCCGAGACCTTCGGCTTTAAGATCAACGCCAACGGTACCAGCCTCAAGAAGAAGCAGATATGGACGTTGGAGCCTGCTTCAGGGAACGCTAATGATAGTGAGTAGATTTTTTTAGAGACCTAGCAATGTGGGTAGCATTCACATTACTAGCAACCCCTCCAACTAAGCTAAATATGCTTGTGTCTGGAGTGGGTTCACGGCAATAGTGTAATGAGTGGGGTTCGAACTCGTGACCTCTCGATTACAAGTCCGACACCGTAGACTATTGACGCTTTTTGTAATTGTAACTATGTATATTTAGTGAGCTATGGAAAGGACAATTTCAGTAGCCATGTTTCTGGTTTCTATACCACAATCGGCATTGGTCAAACGTGTTTGATTATGGCCCAGTTCGCTGACAGCGAAGACCTGTGATTCTTAGCTGTCAGAAAATTGAAGTCAGCTGTCTAATAATGCCATAATTATTATAATTATTGTCAGTTAAGTCCGCCCATATATCACCATTGTACATAAAGATGAAATAAATAAATAATGTGGAATTCCCAGAAAAAAGTATGTTGCCCTTTAACCTCTATCTTGCAGTGAAGGTCCCACTAAAATCGATTTATCGGTTCTAGAGATTAACATGGACAAATAGAAAGACCGACAAACAGAAAAAAGAGTTCGTTTCCATTTTGGTATCGTGTAAATATATAACTATAAGCACTTGTAAAAATTTTGCTATTTTGAAATCACAGACACATTAATTTTTCTTAAATTTGGAATTAGCTAAATAATTTAGAAGAAAAATCTATCTACTAAGATTATTTTATCCAGGAAACACTTTCACATAAACACAGGCCAAATTGCGGAGCAAAAATAAATAAACCACTGAATCGTAAAATTCAGGAAAACTGTAATCTGAGTCCCCAAATCCGAAGCCGTAACATTGAGGGCGGAAAATATACCAGCTTAAGTTAAACTCGCTTGTTGATGGTATTGCTTTGAGGAAAAGATTATCCGATATTCTTGGATCTATACAGTACCGTGGCAGTAATCAATCCAGTAAAGTATTCATGTATACTAATATTGTGGCTTCTGTATTCCCGACCACATATAACCCGTCAGCCTTTAAAACAATATTGAACAGGCATCTTCTGGGCTCGCTTCTTCTAACGTAGACCTCATCTATAACTTACCATCAGGCATAATCGAAGTCAAGACTGGACTCATCAACACATAATAAAACAGTAGAGCATGAATTAAAAATAATCTGTCTGTTTAGCTGTTTGGACACGTGAATCTCCGAAACTACTAGACGGTTTTGAAACTTATTTTGTTATGAGGGTTCTTACGGGCTATATTCGATTTTGCGAGCGAAGCCGCAGGCAGAAGTTAACCCGGTCAGACAGTCATCCAAATCTTAGCGTAACGATTCTCGATGGTGTCGGCCAATAAAAGGATCTCAAGCAATTTGTAATCTCGCTCGTGAAATTGTAATTCGCTACGTGTTTGGGTTAACGAGACGTCTCCCATGGAAGTTCAGTTATAGCGCTTTACGGTACGTTAAGGGTAGAATGGTTAACTGAATCGATTTATGAGCAGTTTGTGTTTTTATGTCCGCCATAAGATTAATAGTCGTTATCTTTTATGGAGTTCATTATGATAGTGTTATGTTTGTCAGCGTTCTTCATGATTTAGTGTTCTAGCTAAAGGTTTCTTAAAAGTTAGTGGGTAAAAAACTGATACATTTTTCAAGGTTAAGCTACGTTTGTCGAGGTCAGTACGAGGATGGGTCAATAGCTTAACATATTGAGATTGAAAGCAGGTGAAGCTGTTCGTGCCGGCAATCATTTGTACAGCTTAGACTGTCCAGCCAGAAAATTCTGAAACCAACCTTACAGTGTTACCCGATTAGTGGGTTGTGAAGTCAGGTAGGCGGTGGCTCCATGTAAAATATTGGAAGGTATTCGCTTAATCCGGTTTGACTGGAAGCTGATCCAACTTTGCCCTCGTCCAATTATATAAATGAAGACCCGGATTAAGGGCCTGTGCACACCACGTTTTTAAACGCGCCGTCGGCGTCGCGCGCGCTTTTATCCTACAGAGCAGTTTGTTGTCGTTTGTATCGATTCAAACGCACGTCAACGGCGCGTTTAAAAAACGTGGTGTGCATAGGCCCTAAAAGTCACGAATATGATGCCATATCATAGTCTATTGTTTGCCTATTTCATTAAAACTCCTCCAGCAATTAACGTGAAACCGGCTTTCGCACTCGTAATATTAGCATTTATTTTAAAACTTATTGAATCACTAGCTTCTGGCTGCGGCTTCACTCGCTTGTAAAGATCTGCATCTCCAGCTTCCGAAATCAATTATAACCTATTTATGTTGCCAAGACTTGATAGCTACATAACAAAGTAAGTTTCTTTCAATTCTGTTAAGAAGTTCCGGAGATTAGTGTGTATAAACAGATAAACAGACATACATTTTATTTTAATTTTTTCCTACAATTATTTTTTGTAAATATATGTATTTATTGTTAAAAATTTCATTCCGTTGTTTTTGTGTGAAAGAGATATAATATCGATATCTCACAAACTTTCGCATCTATACTAATATTATAAAGCGGAAAAGTTTGTTTGTTTGCTTGAACGCGCTAATCTTCGAAAGTTCTGGGTGGATTTGGATGCAATTTGGTATGGAAGTAGCTTGAAGCTTGAGGAAGGTTATAGGCTACTTTTTACGCGACTGCAAAAAAGGAGAGTTATGTTTTTACCGTGATAGAATCCATGGGAGCGAAGCCCCGCGTGGGTACTAGTTTAAGATATTAGTAAGAATGATGTTCTGTGATAAAGAGATTATGAAATTTCCGCTAGCGTTAACGAAAGCTTCACATTTGATTAATTATTACGTCTGCGAAGTAATTTATTCGCCATTAGTAATCCTCCAAGATTTTCTCTCCAATCAGTATTTATTGTAATTAAAGGTCAACAAGTTGTCGATATTCGAACATAATTCATTTAAAGTTTAAATATCAATATTATATATCAATACGTCAAACAAAAACTTTGTAGGCACCCGATACAAAAATTACGCAGACAGAGTAGTATAAAATTTGGCACAGTTAAAGTTTCATAGAAAAGAATAGTGCATTCGAAATCATTTAAATTGTGGTCAGATTACAAATACTGGGCGACCATTAGTAAACTTCAATTCTGTCAAATTACATACTTCTCCGTCCGCGCAATTTTCGTAAAAAGGGACAGAGTTTTTACTTCACGTATGCTTGGTATAAAGATATTAATTATGATTACAATTAAATCAAATTCTATCATTGATTTACTTGCCTACTTCTAAACTGTCAGTTACTCTTACAAACCAATCGTCCTCCCCATCTACATCTTCTCGTATCGTTCATTTGTCCCCTGGCGCCAAGTCGTTGACCTCAGTCGCTAACGACACTATTAGTAATCCTAAAGCGATCTATGACTCACTTCAGGTGCTATTCTTTTTAAAACTTCGACTTCCGTTCTATCTATAAGGCCTAGGATCGCTTACAACTATTATTATCGGCAGGAAAGATTCAGTAAACCTAGGAAACTTAAACGTTTTGCCATTTTTTACCTTATAAAGGCGTTTATGTCTATAGTTTAATTCAATTAAGGTCATTAAGGTAAAGGCAAGTTTTTCTTAGTTACGTTTGTGATTAAAGTAATTGATAATTAATTATACGTTTGACCTTTTGCCTGCGACTTCGGTTGCATGAAAAAAAAATATTGTTATACAATTTGATGCGATAAAAAGTAGACTATGCTTTAATCCACGTTATAAACTGAACGTCACGTTATAACTGTATGCAAAATTTCTTTTAAATCTGTTCCACAATATTTGCCGTGCTTGAAACACAATCAAAATCTTTCACATTTTTAATATCGGAGCGTACTTAAAAGGCATTCCCCTTTTTTAATCATACGTATAAAACCATCGCAATTACAGCGGCATATTAACAATGATACCTAAATATAATTCGAGTGACAAAAACGTCGGTATGTCGCCATAGCGACAGTTTTGTCGCGCTCCCCTCGCCCACTAATTGTCGCAAAAAGTCCCCTGTCGCCTTCACCAGCCCTTAATTACGCCGGTGAGCAGGAGGGCATGACGGCAGATACGGACGAGAGATGAGGGGTCTAAAACAATTGTACTAAAACTGAATTGTGTTGCAAAATTTCGTCAATAAAGTTTTTATATGAGCTGTGACTAGTCTTTACGTATTTCAAACTCGGATGCGAGCTTCACAGCAGCTTTCAAACGATATTCTACTTTTGCAACATTTATTTTATTTGGATTTTGAACAAAGAATACACCTTACAAGCTAAAACAATTCAGGCAAGGAATTTGGCTTTGTGCTTTTATAGGAAGCAACATGATATGATACATTAAAAATTAGGTCTAGATTATTTGTAACAATCACAATTATTAAACAAAGAAAATCTCAATAATGTAAATCTAATTATTTAATAATTAAGACAAAATTATCAATAAAATATTAACATTATATAAAAATTATATATTCAATAAATGCATTTTATCGCATATATATGCTCGCGTTTGACCTCCATCTCACCTGATGGTAAGCGATGATGTGGTCTAAGATGAAGCACGTTTACCTAGAAGTATTACCTATTCATTCTTGACTTAAAGACCCCCAGGTTTTAGCTATCATGAAACACAGACTTCGGCAGGGAATTCCACACCTTAGCCGTAAGCACAATGTTTCAAAGTTAGAAACGACATACTGTACAAACAAACATTCAGTTCTCTCTCCACTCATTTCCATTCAAAGCTCAGTTAAATTCCGTATGTACATTGTACAATAACATCATTTTTAGGGTTCCGTAGCCGAATGGCAAAAAACGGAACCCTTATATTTTCGTCATGTCTGTCTGTCTGTCCGTATGTCACAGCCATTTTAGCAAAACTATTAGGACTATACATGTGAAACTTGGTAGGTATATGTATTCTTTGAACCGCTTTCAGATTATAAGAAAAAATATTTAAAATAAAGGGGGGCTTATTATATATAAAATTTTTTTTTTTCATGATACCTATGCGTGTGTGGTATTTATTAACAGGTCTTTAAAAATGACATTGAGGTTTCTAAAACCACTTTTTCATAAAGTTAATCGTTTAAAAAATATACGTCTCCAAAGTGGTAAAATGTGTGTGTGTGTGTCTAACTTCTATAATACTGGAGTGAACAATTAAAAAAAATCTGCTGTAGATCTTAATGTAAACTTTCAACCGAAATTGGTTTGATCGGGTCAGCAGTTTTTGTGATACAGCATATTTTCTAAAACCGCAAATATAACTTTGTAATTCATAAAAACACTATGAAAAACAAAGTTATTTGGCGTAGTTACTACGGAACCCTTCATGGGCGAGTCTGACTCGTACTTGGCCAATTTTTTTACGGCATAGCTACCGCCCCAGCGATTTCCAAATTGCGATCCAATCAGAGGGTCGCTCCCCTCGCCTGTCGAGTTTCAAGGTCTAACAGCTGTGAGCTTGTGCTTAGCGCTCACCTGATCGATGTCACTTCGCTGAGGTGTGATTAGCATTCGATAGCGTTATTTACTTGCGTTAACTTCGGTTTTAGCTGTTTCACTTCTTAGTCCTGTGAAATATGCGGTAATTGTATCATGTAATATATATATAGTATATAATATATAGATAGCTAACACGGTTAAATCTATACTGATACTAGCAGTTGCTCGCGACTTCGTTCGCGTGAGAAGTTTTTCCCGTGTAAAAGAACTGACCCGTCTAACTACAGGCCGATATCTGTCCTTCCTTCCTTGTCTAAGATAGTTGAAAGAATATTGAACCACAGGCTGATTAAATATTTAAATAAAAACAAAATAATCTCTTCCTCGCAATTTGGCTTTAGACAGGGCATGTCTACGGAAAACGCAGTTCTGGCTCTTACATCAATGGTCACCAAAGAAGTTGACAGTGGAAGTAAGTGCCTAGCAGTTTTCCTGGACATCAAAAAGGCCTTTGATACAGTCTCTGTCCCCACACTTCTACACAGATTAGAAGACATTGATGTGAGAGGAGTACCTCTGAAACTATTCAGGGAATATCTTAACGAACGCAGCTATGTAGTTAAGATAGGACAAGTAGTTAGTTCTGTTGAAACCGTCACATATGGGGTAGGACAAGGTAGTGTACTTGGGCCGACGCTTTTCCTCATTTACATAAACAGTTTATGCAACATGAGTATTCAACGTGCTCATATATTCTCCTATGCTGATGATACAGCAATAGTATTCTCGGAAAAAACATGGGACAGCGTCGGCCGGACTGCAGAACTTGGCCTGATGAAGATAGCCCCTTGGCTAGACCGCAATATAATATAATATAATATAATATAATTTATTGCCACAAATATACATACATCATTTACACAGATTGACAAGATGCTAACAATGCTGCAAAAGTCTGTATACAGATATAGTGAGCCCTGCCTCTCAAGCTAGGATATCCTGTATTTTGAGAGACAGTTTTCCGCTTAGAAATAAGAATCTTACAACTGCGGACTTGTGCCAGCCTATTGTTGTTGTGAACATACAGATTTACATATTAATACAATCTAAGAAAGAAGAGAAGTAAATTAACAATAACTTAAAATATTAAATAACTTAAGATAATTAAATAAGTAATTTTACCGCAAAATGTGTGTGAGTGTATGAAGATGTGTATGTGTGTTTATGGTGTGTGTGTAGTGAGTTTTTGTATGAGAGTAGTGTGAGTGGTGTTTTTACAGAAGTGCCATGTTTAGGCAATGTACTTGAGTAGTGATTCAGTTTGTGTATAGTCCTGTTTAAGTAGCCATTCCATCACCCTAGCTTTCAACTTAAATTTGTTGCAGTCGAGAATATTTAGTTCTTTATGAATTTTCTTGTATATGAATGTGCTTAGTGTAAAGAACTGGCGCTTAGCAAAAGCAGTCTTATGTTGTGTACCCGGGGGGATATTTTTTCGTTTGTTGGGATCGGACAGAGGAACGCTGGAGTGTCTTCTGAGAACGGATTGCAACACGAAAAGCTTTCGAACTGTTAGTACATTACAATCTTCGTAGAGTAGGGTTGTTGGATAGCGATAGGGTCGTCGTAACATAACTTTCAGTATTGCTCTCTGAGCTCTCTCCACTCTCAGAAAGTGTGTTATAGCTGCACCACCCCAAACGGTGATGCAGTACCCAAGAACGGATTGACAGAGAGCATAAAACACCATCTTTAACGTTTCAGGGCTTGCAGAGACCCTAAGTGACTTGAAGATATGTATGAGTCTCAGTGTTCTCGAAGTTAGGGTATCAATGTGTTTATTCCAGCGTAATCCGGCATCTATTTGAACACCAAGGTATTTAACGTGATCAGTACGTGTGAGTGTTGGACATTGGCATGACGATGACAGCTGTAAGCAAGTGTGTGCTATAATTGAAAAATTGTGGTCTGGTGCGGTACTCTGACGGATGGCGAATGGAACATATGATGTCTTGTTACAATTAAGGGTAAGCAGGTTAATATTAAGCCATTTAATTATTTCACAGAGTGCCCATTCCGCTCTACTCTTAACATCATGCCATGTTGAACCGTCGACAATGACTACGGTGTCATCTGCATATACAAAGATCCTTGAGTTGGGGAGGGACATTCTGCATAAATCATTTACATATATCTGAAACAACATAGGCCCCAAAATGCTACCTTGAGGCACACCGTAGGACATGATTACTTCATCACTGAAGTAATTATCAATTTTGGTTCTTAGAGTACGGTTGTTCAGATAATCTATGAAAATTTGCAGTGCTATGCCTCTTACACCGATCTTTTCCAATTTGGCAATAAGTATGGGAACAGAAACTGTGTCGAATGCTTTTGAAAGATCAAGAAATATTCCTAGACATTTAGTTTTCCTATCGAGATTTCCAGCAACCAACTGTGATAGATCAAGCACTGCGTCTTCAGTCGAGACACCAGTACGGAAACCATACTGATTATCTGCTATAATCTTGTATTTATCCAGGAATTTCTTGAGCCGGTTGCTAAGAATCCTTTCCAGAACTTTGGAAAGAGCTGTCAAAATCGAGATAGGTCTATAATTGTTAACACAGCTTCTGCTCCCACCCTTATAGATTGGGTGCACAATCGCTTTTTTAAGTGCGTTCGGAAAAACACCCTTCCGGAGACAGCTATTAAAGATATGCGTCAAGGGTTTTAACAGTGTCAGACGGTTTGTTTTCAGTACAATAGGTGATATGCGATCCCAACCTACAGCACAGTCATTACGCAGCTGCAAAATAAGAGACTCCACTTCATTTTCGTCTACATCTAGCAGCACGAGGGAGTTAGTGGGAGATATTTGGGTGATATTACTGGATACCTGACTGTTCAAACTTGCAGGACATTGACCCTGTGACAAAATTTTATCTGCTAAGTTTTTTCCCACAGAGCTGAAAAAGTTACCAACTTCATTTATAGAAGCTTGAAGGCTGTCACTTATTTTCAATAATTCAAGAGGACTGGTTTTAGTTTTAGTTGTGTTAGTAATAGTTTTTATTGTCTTCCATAGGGCCTTGGGATTATTTTTCACTTTTTCGATTATATTCCTTTCGTAGGCAGTTTTTAATTTCCTAAGTAGGTTATTGCAAAAATTTCGGTAACGTGTATAGGTTAGTTTAAGAATTAAATTGTTTGGTTCTTTATTTGATCGTGTATGCATTTTATCGCGATTCCGTATACACCTCAACAGGCCTGGTGTTTCCAGGGTTTGAGGGTCCTTTTTCTATTTGGTATCTTGATACACTTTGTATGTTTGTCAATCACCGAAGTTAACATAGCTATAAAAGTATCCATCATTGAGTTTGGGTCGTCTAATTGATAAATGGCCGTATGATTTAAATTTTCGAGCTCTAACTTAATTGCCTCATAATTTACGGAAGTAGAATAGTAACATGTCTTGCGACTCGGATTTGCATTAGCGATAGAGAGAACTAGAGGTTTATGGTCTGTAATGTGTGATTCTAGAACTAACGTGGTGGTAGGTAGATCAGATTTTATGAACACGTGGTCAAGACAATTTTCAATTCTAGTAGGCAAAAGATGGGTTGGTAGCAGTCCATGCGATGAATTAAGTATGAGGTACTCTAGACTTCGGTCATTTCTATTGCTCATCCTAATATCGATATTTAAGTCACCAATAAGGGCAATGTTCTTCCATGTGGAAAGTTTAGTGTAAATACTATTTAAGCTGTCCAGGAACATATCAAAACTTTCCCTCGAACTGTTAGATGGGGACCGATAGACTACCACTATGGCAATTTTTTTGTCATCTATTTGGCAAACCAGACAATTTCCACCCATAAACGTAGGTTCCCACACTGTGACTTGCAGACTCTGTTTGGCAAATATAACGACTCCATCATTCTGGTTCGAGTTTATGTCTGTACGACATGCCTGGAAACCTTGTAATATAGGTAAGTTAATTGCCTTACTTAGCCAGCATTCTGTCAAAACGATGATATCGAAGCTAATGTTTGTTGATTGTAAGAGTACCTGTAATTGTTCAAAATTTTTGTTTATACTTCGTATATTTAAATGTAGGACTTTCATGGTGCCATCGGAATTCTTAATATATTTATGGCAGTCATCTGGGTTACAAGTCAAAGAATTACCTACGTTTATTGTGTCTAATTCAGAATTTATATTATTTATCACAGCCATTGGAAAATAATAGATAATCTAAAGATGTGGCCTGTTTGCGTGATATTTGAATAGGAAAAAAAGTCGTGTGCAAGGATAATGGACGAAACTTTGCCTGCTTCTGTATAGATTGTGTATTGATAATGATCTTGTGTGATAATGTAAGTGTGATTATATTTGTATTGAACTGTGAGTTGTAATTGTGTGTGTGAGGAATGTGCAAGAGTGTATGTACATAAATAAATTTAAGAACATGAATTGCAGTATGTGTTAAGTTTTTAAAAGAAAAAGTAATGAACGCGATAAAACATGGATTACATATATACAAAAAAGACTGCTTATTTGTAACATCACATATGTTTTCACTGGGTAGTCACTTTTGAACACCAAGTTTTTCCAAGCACTGCTTGGATCTTATGATGATGGATTTCTGGCCCTCTTCCTTGCGCAGTAGGACTTTACCATTAGCTGTCCAGCAGAACTTAAAGCCATTTTTATTAGCGAAAGTGCGGGATTCAAAAAAGAGCTTTCTTGTGGTGCTAGACAATCGATCGGAAATGTAAATAGGCGTTCGGGTTCCAGAGACACCGATATGTTCAGTCTTCAACTTTCATCAGTGCAATCTTTTGACCTTAAACGTTTCGAAGACTAATTACATCTGTTTCTCCATATCTAACCGCTCTCAGCCATTACAAGATCTCCAAATTAAAATCCACACCTGCGGTAACTCGTCAAACGCCAAATGTTCTTGTCTGAAAATTGCGCAAGTTAGTAGCACTAAGTACCTTGGGGTTTTAGTAGACCAACGACTATCATGACATTTGCACCTGGAGCTTATTAGGAACAGAGTTAGGAAATTAATATGGACTTTCAAATCATTACGATACGTGGCTACAAAGACTCTAATGCAACAAATTTATGTCTCGCTGGGTCAATCTATACTGACGTACTGTCTACCAATATGGGGAGGTGCAACTAAAACAAAATTTCTAGAGCTAGAGAGGGCACAGAGGGCGCTACTAAAAGTCATGTTTTTTAAACCACGTAGATTCCCCACTGAAAGCCTGTACTCAAGCTCAAATCTTTTGTCGGTTAGGAAATTGTACATACTTCAAACGGTTCTGACCAAACACAAAAACCTTCCCTTTGTCCGGTCGATTGCTCAAAAAAGGCGAATGTACAAAGTAGCTCCAGAAACTCCAGTCAAAACTACATTTGCTACCAGGCAGTATACTAAGCAATCAGCCCACATGTATAATGTTTTAAACAAAGAGCTTACCATCTTACACACACAAGCACACACACATACACACGCGTGCACAATTACTTTTGTTTTTATATCCCGAGTTTTAATTAATTAGTTTTAATTAATCAATTTTGTTATTATAATAAGTTTCCTTCTCTCTTTGGTTTATATGTATTTAGTTTAGTTTACATATATTTTTATTTAATTTTATTTTCCCTTGTGGTTCAGTTTACTGTTTACTTTTCGAATCAAAATATTGTCAACGATAACTGGAAGAGCGGAACTACCTATCACAAGCCAATTATGGCTTAAAAGGTTTTTTCCTAACATGGATATTGTATAATTCATAGTTTGATGAAATAAATTTTACTTTACTTTACTTTAAATCCCGATCCCGTGGGAATTTAGCAAAATCCCGTCTTAGCGAGCATCTACGTACTAAAAGGAACCCCCATGCAAAATTTGAGAGCCCTACTACTTGTAGTTTCTGAGATTTCGTCATTAATCAGTGAGTGGTATTTCGCTTTTGTATAGATTATGAAGCGGAAAAGTTTGTTTCTTTAAATGAGCTAATCTTCGAAAGTACGGGGTGGATTTGGTTGAAATTCAGTATGGAAGTAGCTTGAAGCTTCAGGAAGGTTACAGGCTTTTTAAGACAAAAAAAGAGGTTATTTTTTTCGTGATTAAGTCCATGTTAGCGAAGCCCCGACTGTTAGTAAATTAATAAAAAGTTTATTTGATTAATCTTCAAGACACAAATAACAGTCAATTCGGCATAGGTATCTTTATTGTGTGGATTATAAGTGATTTCCGACCTCCTTAGTGCTTCTCGTCATCTGCTCAGCCATTTCCCAACTATGTTCGATTTCAGTGCAATCGGGTGCAGCTGGGTACTATTGTTGTACATAAAGCGATTGCCTATTTGCATAACCACCCCGATACCGCTTTGCAAGACTGATGTCAGATATTTCTGGCTTCTGACTCCCCGTAACGCCTGTTAAAATGCGACCAGTTAAGATTCATGCGCTTTAGCAAATGTGAAAACTTTAAAAAAAGGGAATTTATTTTTGTGTGAAGTAATTTGTTACATTTTCGTTATTATTAAAACGCTCATTTTGAGGTGATTATATCTGCTAGTCTGGGGTATCTTTTAAGAATCAAAATTTGTAAATGATTAGCAGAAAAATCATCCTAAACTTAACCCTTTTTCCTCAACTTTGTATGCAGAGGTCTTGAAAAATCGTGTTTACAATACTAAAAACCATATTTTTAGTATTTTAAACACGACTACTTTGGAGATTAAAAAGTTATCTATTGCAATTGTTAGTTTCGTTTGAATTTCTTTCGTTTGGTCGGAAAATGCACCCAAAAACAGCATATTTACGTCAGATTCGAACGTCCTTAAAGTGCTTTTCGGGGCCTATCTACTGTCTAAAGATTATTTAGCTAAGAACTCTAGTGCTTTCTTTCGGGGTTTATTTTGATTCAACATCGAATAAATTTCGTCTAAGAATTCTATGAGCCTATGATGATATTCCTAAGCTGCCAAACTTCAGTATCATCGTAGCCTCTTTAAATAGCTATAAGCTACCTCTCAGCACGTATCCGATCGCAAACCGTTTGCGTACGGTACCGTCAGTCGATGTGATCGGTGCAAATGGAGTGTTTCGCGGTTCATTGACAGAGTGGCGGCCCGATTAATCTCTGTTATCTCGCTGCACTCACATCAAAGCTTTCTACTTCAACAGTTAAGTGCCTGAACAAAGTAGTGCTTCAGCTATTTGGGTTAGGCTTAACTAATCGAGTTTTGAAAGTAAAGCTCAGTGTTTATTTTTGTTGATTGCGTTTTATCTACACTTATTGCAGTTTAGTAAAAAAAACAAACGTGTCTCACAGGTCACTGCCGTGAAACACATTCATCTACTATACTTACATAATTATGAATAATTTGTCTGCTCTGATTGCTTATAGTTTTACAAGATACTATAACACATTTTTTTAATTTTGTGTCTTTCTGTTTTTTCGCGCAATATGTTTTCACTTGTAAGATAACGGACGTTGTAGGGCAATATATGTTTAGACTTTTATTTTATCCCGCAATTTTTATACGATCGCCATTACAACTAACTGATCGAACAATTAAATCCTACCTAAGCAACTTACTTAACCAAAGTTATCATTACGATTTCATACACCTATTATTCTTATTAAACGATTTACAAGTGTCAAGTACCTGTAGAGTGTAGTATGCTACATTTTCAAGCCTCTTACCTTCAGCAAGATTTTCAACATCAAAAATATCACCAAAGAGTTACTGGGAAAAATTTCTTAAGCAATATTGATGATCTAAACAATACAAAATATTGAGGTATTGGACACCAGAAATATTCAAAGGATTTTAAATAAGTTGTGTTATGTTTTGTCCAGGCATGATCTACTTGCGGTCCCACTTGGACAAGTACTTGGCTGTGGACTCGTTCGGAAACGTCACCTGCGAGTCTGAGGAGAAGGAGCCAGGCAGCAAGTTTCACATCAGGTAAGCTCAACATATTCTTTTTTAATATCCTGTCGGAGTCTGTCTTTCCTGTTAGATATAACCTCCCCCAGGTTATAGCTACCACGCCGCGGGAGACGCCCCGGGCGTCGGGGATCGCGAGCCGATCTCCGGCCACCGTAAGCGCAGGCTTGTGGACAGCGAGCAGGGGTAGCTCACCGTCCGGTAAGGACCAGGCCGGGGTCGACGGCGCCAAGTGTTCCGAGTCATCGGCACCAGTGACGAGGCCCCATAGTGTTATTGCTTGCCGGGGATGCGGGAATGTTCTCCACGATATACCGCGGCCCCGGAACTTAAGGGCAGTTGAAGGAACAGGGTGGGGTAGAAGTCTGACACTCCCTTACGCTCCACCCAGTGCGGGAGAAGTCATTCGATTATTTTCCCATACGGAAAAAAAGGTTATAGCTATCAGGAAAGACAGACTTTAAGTCAAGAGTGGATAGGTTACTTCTAGGCAAGCATGCTTTATCTAGGACCACATCATCGCTTCATCAGGTAAGATGGAGCACAAACGCGAGTTATCATGAATAAAAAAAATACACTATAAAAATAAACTGGGGTACCTTAAGTCTAGAGTGAATAGGTTACTTTCTTCGAACACATCATCGCTTCATCAGGTGAGATGATTTTCAAAGCGGCTCTATAAATAAGAAAAAAAATTGGTTAGCGTTACTCAGTTCTACCTCTAGTAACTAGATCTGTGTAACGCTTATAAGATTAACACACACACAATAAAACACTCGTGCTTAAATTTCACAAATAGAATTTAATTTAGCAAGCTTCTGTCAGTACTGACATCGCTTTATTAAAATTCATCAGGTCCTGTCACTGGGCTGCGATGTTGCTTTAAACAGAACCGACGTGAAAAACCAAGTTTTTTTGTTTAACACAAGTTTGTTAAAGATTTCGTTTCATTCTGATTTTAACAGAGATAACGAGGTCCAAAAACCTTAATGAGAACTGCTGATGAAGTATTGTTCAGAAAGACATGTACCACAGACATTTCACGTTTGCCTTTAGAAAGTTAGTGCATATGCCTTACTTCACGTTTCATGAGGAGCTCGATAATAACAGCTGCACAAGTTGATCTTTGAGGTTAAGCAACACTTGCCGAGATCAGTGCTTGGATGGGTGTCCATCTTTACATGTCAAGATGTCTCCGAGTCTCAGAAAGCACGTAAAGGTATAAGTCCGAGATGGGCTGCAGACTGCAACCATTCAACTGCAACAGGTCCGTTCCTGTATGCAGTCACTTGTGGGATGGCTCAGTCAAATACCAGCTAGCTGCACTTGACTCGATCGAACGCAGAGCTAAAAGGCTCGTAGATGACTAGGTTCTGGCAGGCATGATTCACAGTCTGGCTCACCGGCGAAACGTTTCTTGCCTGTCCGTCTTCTACAGATTGTACTTCGGAGTGTGCGCATCCCCCTTTTACTACCGGTCCACCAGACGTACCGCAGAATACCGTCCACACTTGGTCGATATACCGTCTTGTCGTACCAAGCGCTTCTCGTCTACATTTATTGTGCGCACGGCCAAGGTGTGGAACTCTCTGCCGACTGCTGTGTTCCCTGCCACATATGACCCGTCAGCCTTTAAAGCACGAGTGAATAGGCATTTTCTGGGCTCGTTCGTTCGATCGTAGACCTCGTCTTACACTTACCATCACGTGTGATCGAGGTCAAGAGCGGGCTCATTCGTAATTAAAAAAAAAATAACCGCTGGCGACAATGCGGCTAGCGGCTACGGTTGACCGCAGTGCTGCCTGTGGTCGCGGTTGCTTCTATTTCCAAACAGCGGTATGCCGCGGCTGCACAATGCATAGAACGATGCCTCAGTCACTCCAATACCTTTGTGCGAGACAGAATGTCGGACAACACTACCGATAGTTTACTAATGTCTTTTGTTAGCAGAGGAAGATGATGACGACTTGTTATTACTTAAAAAAGATGTGCACCAGATCTTTTTTATAAAAGTCTAACAAGAGAAGGAAGCTATTCTATTTTCTCTTCATCATCTTCCGATAAATTTGACATTTTTGTGCGGCTGCGGCTCGCGATACCACTGGCGCTGCAGACTGTTGTTGCCGCGCTTGGAATCAATTTCCTAGAGATGCATAGAAACCAGTAGTGTCGCTTGCAGCCTGCAGCTGCAGTTTGCGGCCTGCGGTCCTTGGAATTGCACCTTTAAGCTGTTGGTCCAGGCACGACCCGGTCGTAACGGATAATCAGGAGCCAGATAAACTGTGACCCACTCTTGTCAAGAGATATCGTGTTACGCAGCTACTGGATTCTGGACGTCAGACAGGCAGACACTCCATGTAACAAACTAGTCCTCAGTTGCATCAAATCAAACATTTTTTTTTATTTAAAATAGGCTCGCGTTTGACCACCATCTCTCCTGATGGTATGCGATGATGTGGTCGAAGATGGAGCACGCTTGACTAGAAGTAACCTATTCACTCTTGACTTAAACACTCCCAGGTTATAGCGATCAGGAAACACAGACTCCGGCAGGGAATTCCACTCCTTAGCTACTTACGCTGAAAGTATTCCCAAAACGTTTTGTGCGTATGGGTGCGATGTCTATCATGTAACGATGGCGCATCGCCGTTTGTCTTGTAGTCCGACTCCACATAGCTGGTAAAAGGCTAAACAGATGACGACGTTTTGTAATTCGTGTATAAGAAAGGCATAAAATTACATGAGTGTATTTTATATTTCTATGGAAATAGTCATTGATCTACAACATGACACGCTAAGTAATCTGAGCACAAATCTATCCAGTTCAAACAACGTTATCGCTGTTGTCTAAGACGCCATACAAAAGCGACGTCCCCTCGCATACTAATGTAATCCCCGTGACTCACCGGAACCGGGAAGCTTGTGCCGCCGATATTTTACCTTTTTGTAGTCTATGATATTTGCTTTATGTCCAAATGATTTATGGTACAAAAAGGTTGCGGTGTCTTGCTGCATTTGTTGAATAAAATGGGATCTTAGACTTTATCGCCAACATGTCAAATATTTGGTGATTGGTATTGGCAAAGCAATCCCTACTAACTACTTATATTATAAATGCGAAAGTAACTGTCTGTTTTTTTATACTTTTAAGTCTAAACCAATTAGCACATTCGATGTAATGTGTTACATTGATAAAGTTAGACCTTGGAGAAGTAAGGCTACTCCTTTTTCACTGAAAAGAAAGTTTACACACGCGAGCGCAGCTGCAGGCAGAAGTTTGTCATATGATAAGAAACATATCGTGAAGAAAGTTTTGTGTTTGAATGCGAATCGATGGATGAATACCAATTGTCTAGAACATGATATGGCTAGAAAGGAGGTTATTGAGATGTGTGTTTCAAGGATACTTGTGCCGTTCACGAATAACTTGAGATAAGCACATGACGGAGATGATGATAAATACTTTCACGCTCTTTTCTTTCGGCCATTTCATGAACCGCGTATCGTTGTTGAGATAAAAAGATTATGACTGATTATCATTCTATCCGCTTTCATGTTTCGGATCAGGATCGCCCGATAATCTATACCTACAAATGTTATAAAGAGGAAAACTTTGTTCGTTGGTTTAAAGGCGTTTATCTTTGAAATTACTGGGTGGATTTGGATGAAATTTGCTATGGAAGTAGGTTGAAGCTTGAGACTCATACTGCAATAGGAGTTTCATATTTTTATCGTGATAAAGTCAACGGGAATGGCTAGTAATAGATATAAATTTGGTAGAGAAAATAATTTGTTGTATGAAAGTTACTTGCGGTGTTCCTGTTCCGATTGGGAGGGAGTAGGAACAAGATTGACTTACAAACCATACTAAGAGGATTTGTTCAAAAATATTATACGGTAACGGTTTCTTTAGTTGTCACTACCGAGGAGAAAATCATCAAATTACCCCTCCCCTCCCGATCTGGGTGTAGCGAAAGGGAGTATTGAATATTCCCGCAATCGCGGTAAGTACTTTATTGTCTGCGATAGGACAATTTACAAGCGAATTTATTTATCTTTATACTGTTGAAAGCACTTTACTCTGTCAAATTAAAACGAATCGTTCCGGGCGGTTAGTGACGCCATTTTGTGAGTACTTTCAGAAGAAAACAAACCCTGAGTCACATTGCTCGCAGCTTTCCAAATAAAAGGGATGAGCGTGACTCAAGCTCATGACTCAACCTTCACAAATAACTTGGGAATTGTTTGTTGGCGAACTTTCAGAGCCTGGAGAGATATCCCATGTCTTGATCGCTACCGTTTGTTTCGATTGAGCCCAGTTTTAAAGGAGAATTTAGTTTTGCAGCATTCTGTTTGTCTTCCAGTATTGTTACTGTTCTCCTTTTTAGTTGTTACGTTAAGTTTATCTCCTTCTTAAAGACTTTTGCAATCTGAGAATGAAAGTCATCTAACTCTAAATTTCTGTGAATTCATATTTTTATATAAACTGCCCTTAGAAACTACTCTAAATCTCCGTGATAATAGGGGTCCGAATAACAAGTATTAAAGAAACAACCTGTACATCGGTCACCACGACAGAGATATGTGCATTAAAATTTACTCAACGCATCGATTTTTCAAAACTATAAAAGTAATTGTGAAATATCTTCATTGCGCAAAAAAACCTTGCAAGTTGTCTATATGTAGCTCATTTAATTGTTTGTGGAAAGCGTACATATATTTATATTACGACCCTGCCTTCTTATACAAGAATACCCTGTGTTTAAGGATGCAAATAAAGTTCGCATGTACATAATTTTGACAATTATTTGATTGCACATAACGCCGGTACTCAAAAATCTTGTCCCAACAAAGCTCTCAATCATCTGAACACTTGTGATGCTTCGAAAAACATTTTAATGGATTTCTGAAGCATGCAACCCACCGCACTACCGGAGGTAACCCCAAAATTATTGATCTTTCAATACAACACACACCGGACGTTTAGAGGGGAGTGACTGAGAGCGAGGGTGCAGACGAGAAAAGCCCAAAGGACATTCACCCTTATCTTGCAGCTTTAGAGTATCTTTCACCCTGTGAAAGTAAAGGTTACATGAAGGTTGTTAGCAGCGCGTGCCAAAATAACGTCTTTAAATTGTTTTGAAGGGTCTTCACAGTTGTTATGGAAATTATTATTATGTTTAGCATTGTTTTTGTTGACTTAGGATGACCTGGGAGGGATGCGGACAGTATGCTAAGTTAATGTGAGGATATTTATTGATCCAGAGGATCACGAACACATGTTTGTTGAAGTAAGTTGAGGGTTCTCAGCTTGTAATGAATTCACCATCTGCATTGATAAAAAACTTCTCAAGGCCTTCAATGCTGCAACAATTTTCAATGTATCGTTAGTTTGTCCTCTGTCAAAGTTCTCTACAATTTTAACGACTTGCTACATGTTAAATCAAAGGCTAATAGCCCGATCAAGTGTAGCGTTTCTATTCAACTATGCTCTTTGCTTTTGTTCTTTTTCGGAACATTTTATTCCTTTATTCAAGAGTCTTTGTTTTCTGATAGCTATAACCTCTTTATGTCTGGGGTCTTTAAGTTAAGAGTGAATAGGTTGCCATCAACGCAAGATCCAACGCGAACCCAGCAAACAAAAACTTAAGAGAATTAAATATACATAAATGATAACATAAGCACGAAATGCCAGTGTGTGATAATAACTAAGTCTAACCCATTTGCGAGCAATTCCACTGACATTCTACATCGATTTTCATGGCGCATACCTGCACTACCCCGTATGCTTTCAAACGCCTGACATTTAAAATTGAATGTCGCTTTCAACAGTTCGTGTTCAATGTGGATGTTACGAGCTCGAGCATTTGTTTGAGTTAACAACCTTTTTTTTTTTTTTTTTTTTAACGTGGTAAAATTATCAAATAAGTCCTCCCACTCCGGGCAGGGTGGGAGGGACTGTCAGACTTTTACTGACTAAAATCCACGGTGTTCCTTCAATAACCCTTTACATACCGGGGCCACGGTAACGGGATGAGTCCCACGACCCCGGCGGGCTTCGGCCCTCTGCAGAGGGGGCCTCGTCATGTTGCTGACGCTCTTTGAGGCGCGCGTGGAACACGACGCGCCGTCGACCCGGGCATGGTCCATGGTCGGACAGCGAGTTGCCCTTTACTCGCTGTCCGCATGCCCGCGCCTACGGTGGCCGGAGATCGTCGGCCGACGTCCGACGCCGTGGGCGTCTACCACTGCGGCTGGGCTGGAGGGAGGACGCCATCCTCTCCCTCATGCGGCCCGCCTCCTCCTTCGGAAGCATGACTGCTTCGCAGAAGGAGGCGACCGCTTCCCACTCCCTCTCGCCCCGCAGCATGGCCTCGACCAAGGCCGGGCGCGAGAGGTCTCCGCCTATTGTCGCCGTGAGGACACGTCGGTGCTCTGCCCAAGCTGGGCAGTCCTGCACCGTGTGCTCGACTGTGTCCTCAGGGCGACCCTCGCAGTGGTGACACCCAGGCGTCTCTTCCTTACCCATCAGACACAGGTACCTCCCGAAACTTCCGTGTCCGGTGAGGACCTGCGTCATGCGGTAGGTCAGGATGCCGTGACGCCGATCTAGCCACTCCTCAAAGGAGTTAACATCCTTAGTTTTACCTATTGACATTTAAGTTTGTATACGTTTTAGTGCTTGGCTTTCGTGAAAGGAAAATGTTCTGTGACTACAAACTTTCCAGACTGAAAACCACATGTATTTAAATTCAGTAAAGAAAGAATTAATGTTTATTTGTACCTGGACATAAGATTTAGGTATAATATTAGCCCGCGACTTCGTTCACGTGGGAGGGTTTTCCCGTGTAAATACCGATACCGTGGGAATTCCGGGATTAAAAGTAAACTATATATTATTCTAGGATTTCAACTATTACCAAATTACTTACCAAATTTTATTCAGATCAGTTCAGTAGTTTTTGCGTACACATCCTTACAAGCTTTCTATTGGTGAAAGAATTTTTATAATCGTTTCAGTAAATCCAGAGAGTACTTCCTCTAAATTCAAAATTTTCATCTTTTTTACTTTATAATGTTGCTAACTTATCTACACATTATTGTGTGTCTCAATGCTACACCAAGTAAGCTCAGTTCTGCAAATATGCCTAACTGATGCCCGACGCTGGATTTCAACTGGACCTGATGGAAAGTTGAGGCTGGCACACCAATTTTATAATGTGTGTAGATACATCTACTCTCAAAAAAGTAAAGAAAAAATCCTAGGAACAATAGTTCAAAGTCAAGTGATAACCAACCCACACTGGGTCCGCGTTTTGAATTACGGTCCATTTCCTCTCATTCCTTTTACACTTTTAATGTATTAATTGTATAATTCTTTTTTATTCTTTTTTTATGTTTCAAGTTATCTTTTTTGTATTCTATCTTCTGTTTTTAATCATTTTAATTAATAATTATTGAATTTTAATGTTACAATAAAATTGATTACTTTAATAGCTTATCCAGCGGCATATACTGCTTATATTTTCAATGTTAATAAGCGGATAATGCAGTGGGCTGCAATATTGTTTATAAACTGAATGATTTATTGTTGTGCACTCATCTTATACTGTAGCTGTTTATTGTCCCTAAATAAATAAATATAATATCAATTAATATTATATCAATAAATACATCATAACTAATTCGGTGTATTCCCGTTGTCCCCGTAGTCCGTGTCCCCGTTAAAGGGGACAAAGGGAATTTAATAAAATAATTAAAATTACTTCCCGTTGTCCCCGTACGCTGTCCCCGTTAATTTCTTGTAATATATGCTTTTCAAATTATGCCCGTTGTCCTCGTTGAGTTAAAATTAGAAGTGAGAGTGCCTTAATAGAGATAATATTATACTATATAAAGCTAAATTACCACTCACTGACTGACTGACTCACTCATTGACATAATTGTTCTCCCAGATGGTGGATGGGGAGGTGGGTATATTTTAACAGATTCGTAAACAAGTAACTCTCAAACCTACGGGAAAAGTGCCAAACCTCCCCTTTCCCCCCCCCCCCCCCCCCTTCTCCCCCCCTATCGTATCTCGGAAACTACGAGACCCGTATTTTTTTCTTTTTACGGATTCGTATAGAGGAGGCTCGGTAAAGTAAAAACCATTTTTCAAAGTCCCCCCCCCCCCGCCCCCCTTCTCCCCCCCTTTAGGCGGATCTCGGAATCTAAGAGACATGGAACATTTTTTTTTTCAGATTCATTTAGAGGGGCAATGCTTTAGTCGAAATAATTGTGCAACCCCCCCCCCCATTACCCCCCCCCCCCTTTTTTTTTTTTTTGTTTTTTCACAAGCACGCGAGGTGCTTGCACCTCGCGCAACACGCAAATACTTGATTTAGAGGGGCAATGCTTTAGTTTTTTTCACAAGCACGCGAGGTGCTTGCACCTCGCGCAACACGCAAATACTAGTTATACTATATAAAGCTAAATTACCACTGACTGACTCACTCATTGACATAATTGTTCTCCCAGATGGTGGATGGGGAGGTGGGTATATTTTGACAGATTCGTAAACAAGTAACTCTCAAACCTACGGGAAAAGTGCCAAACCTCCCCTTTTCACCTCCCTTCTCCCCCCTCCCTATCGTATCTCGGAAACTACGAGACCCGTATTTTTTGTTTTTTACGGATTCGTATAGAGGAGGCTCGGTAAAGTAAAAACCATTTTTCAAAGTCCCCCCCCCGCCCCCCTTCTCACCCCCTTTAGGCGGATCTCGGAAATTAAGAGACTTGGAACATTTTTTTTTCAGATTCATTTAGAGGGGCAATGCTTTAGTCGAAATACTTGTGCAACCCCCCCCTATCTCCCCCCCATCACCCCCCCTTTTTTTTTTTTTTTCACAAGCTCTCGAGGTGCTTCCACCTCGCGCAACACGCAAATACTAAGCCCCCCCAATCTCCCCCATCACCCCCCCCCCCTTTTTTTTTTTTCACAAGCACGCGAGGTGCTTGCACCTCGCGCAACATGCAAATACTAAACCCCCCCATCACCACCCCCGTTTTTTTTTTTTTTTTTCACAAGCACGCGAGGTGCTTGCACCTCGCGCAACACGCAAATACTAGTTGTACCTATACAAATGAAATGGAACTAAGGACTACATATAAAATTAAAAAAAAACTCATAATATCTAAGCAATAGCTACACATCTGATTGCGACACAAGTATTTATAATTTACGAATGTTTAAAAATAATAATGAAATAAATGATAATATATAGATGTTGATTATTACCAATTCTGTAGTCTAAATAAATGTGATATTATTAATAAGTATAATAACATCAAAGTTCTGTTTGTAGTCAATTTTATTTTAATTTTTTTTTTTTTCATTATGTTACGCTTTAAGTTCAATCCTATTTTTGTTTTTATTATCTAAATTGTTTTTATGTAATGTTAATTCTGTGACGTTATAGTTAAATAGGTATATTAATGGGGTATGTTTTTGTAAGTATAACATTTAAATACTTTGTGTTTCATTCCACCCTTTGATTTAAAACTAAATCAAAATAAATAAGGTATTTAGTAAATAAATAAAAATTTAAAGGGGACAACGATACGTGAAATCTTAACTGTCCGTTGATAACGGGGACAACGGGAATACACCGATAATTCATACAGTATTTTGTTTGACATTTAAACCATTTGGTATTTACCTAACAACATCCTCGTTCTAAAAGTAGGTTAACAAAAGGTAACCAGGCAAGATTTCTAGCCTGAAGAATTTAGAAACCATAAAACTGTAGCTGCTAGCTAGGCCGACTGCGATGCGCTCTGGTATGTGTTTTATAGTAAATAGACTGAAACGTCACCTGTATAAAATTAAACTGTACTGAAATATCTCAATTCACGACTGTTGCAACTAGAACACTGCTAACTTTAGTTACTAGGGCTTGCCACGGTATCATATTCATCCAGCATCAGATCATCAGATCTTTTGGGGAGTTATTAAAAAATCTAATTCCGCCAAGCCCGTTCCATCATCGGACTACAAGACAAACGGCGATGCGCCATCGTTACATGGTGGATATCCCACACATATTCAGAGGAATTCGTTATGGGAATACTTTCATGGTGCGTACAGCTAAGGAGTAAAATTCCCTGCCGGAGTCTGTGTTTCCCGATAGCTATAACCTGGGAGTCTTTAAGTCAAGAGTGAATAGGTTACTTCTAGGCAAGCGTGCTCCATCTTCGACCACATCATCACTTACCATCAGGTGAGATGGTGGTCAAATGCGAACTTATTAATTATTTATCATTGATAAGGATAACGCATGTCATTTTGGACTAACGCTACACTGACGCTTTAATCTCTGGATAAGGAGGATCAGCGAAACTATAATAGCGATACTTTTCTTTTAGTTGGCACAAAATAGTTTTTTTTTATTCCTGCACAAAATAAAGTCGCCCGCCGCCGACTACGTCTGACTGTCTGTTCGCGATAAACTCAAAAACTACTGAACAGATTTTCAAACGGTTTTCACCAAGGTATAGAGTTATTCATGAGAAAGGTTTGGGTGTATACTTCATTTAATAAGGTTTTGTGTGAATTACCAGAAAGAGTCCGTGCGCAACCGGGCCTGAGAGCTAGTATAATAAACAATCAGGAGTATATCGATCACTTCTGTTGTTATATAAATGCATTGAATGGGTACCTAGTTTATAACTTAGTTGCAACTGGCGAAGACGAACTACATGTACACAATTTATTATGTTATGTGTAATTATTTATGTAGCTACTAGCATTTGCCCGCGACGCTTACGTTCACGGGGGAGGTTTTTCCCCCATAAATCCCGATCCTATGTTAATTCCGGGATAAAAAGTAGCCTATGTGTTATTCCAGGATGTCAACTATCTACTTCTATTTCATCTATTTCATTGAGATCCGTTCAGTAGTTTTTGCGTGAAAGAGCAACAAACATACATACATCCTCACAAACTTTCGCATATATAATATTAATTATTAATAGCTTCTGCCCGCAACTTCGTTCGCGTGGGAGGATTTCCCACGTAAATTCCGATCCCGTGGGAATTCCGGGATAAAAAGTAGCATATATGTTATTCCAGGAATTCAACTATCTACAGACCCATTCAAAATCCAACCAGTAGGTCCGGAGATAGCGTGTACAAACAGACCTTTTTTTGCTGTGTTACCGTTTCTTAACCCACCTCAATTATTATTTTCGTATAAAATTTAAATGTACTTTACATTTACATGCTTTTTTACTGTTTTATGTTTTATTATAATATATATAGATTAGTAGGATAGGATATTATTCTGAAGTAAGTGACAAGTCGTGTTTTAATTAAGAATAAAGTATCATCAAACTTAAACATATCACACCCTTAGTAATATAAGGGCACAACTCAAAAAAGTAGATTTTGAGAAATAGCTTTTCAAGATTCTGGATTCCTACATTACAGATATTTTTCATATAACATGCTTATTATTTAAGTTAGCCAACCGGTATAGTTAGTTAACCGGTTAGTTAACCGGTAGCGAATTTCATTTTGTGTCCTTAGCATTTAAAACCTCAGTTTGCAAAAATTTTGACTTGATTCCTTATGTTACTGAGGGTGCGATATTATCTTCAGACTGCATTCACTTTTCGCCCCTAGCAAAGAGGCAAACTGCGAAGAATTATTGGCAGTTAAAACAAAAGACAGCCGTCGCTCTCTGCTACTCTTGTTGTCTAGTGGTTAATTAAAATGCACCAGCGGTGAGAAGGGTGGCTCCTACCCCTTGTGTGCCCCGGATGCGTCTTGTATAATAATGTATCTTTGTAGAGCTCTGTTTTGTGACAAGTTTTCTTGCTTGGTATTAGTATAATAGCTATATTTCTGTGTTTTCCGATAGCTATTACCTGGGGGTATTTAAGTCACGTGAGTATGTTACTTCTCGGTAAGCGTGCTCAATCTTCGACCACATCATCACTTACCATCACGTGAAATGGTGGACAAAGGCGAGACTGTTATCAATTTAAAAAATATTAAGGCTGAGTGTGTTGCTTGCCTTGTCAGACCAGTCATGAACTTTTTTAAAAAGTACTAGCGATGTGGGTAGAATTTATATTACTAGCAATCTTGTTAACCCCTCCAACTAAGCTAAGTAGATAGATAGATATATTCTTTATTGTACACCATAACAGTAAAAACAAAATTATGGACTTAACAATTAAAAAAATCACGTGTCCTATACATTAGCTCTGCTCTAAGGCTATTTATTGACTGTGTAGTGTATTTTTTTCTTAAATCTTTCTCCTGTCATTTTCGAGCCGACATTAAAAAAATTGGCAACCAAAACCTGTGCCAAGTATGTCTGGTCACTAACGTTTTCACTCCACCCAAAATCAATTTTTTTGTCCTCAACAAGTCTAAGCATTCATTCCTGATCGTCCAATAAGTCCACACACTAATTAAATAATTGCACGGCATTCCTAATTGGCGACGTCTCGGTGCCGCATTTTTTCCGTGAAGCCCTCCCATGCATCCATTGTTGGAAAGAAAATTAACTCTAAAACTGTATAGGAATTTAGTGTTTATTGCCTGTATGATAAGGGCGGGATTTACATGGAGTTGTTTTATAATTTGTAATGGAAAGTGTTCATAAAAGTGTATGGATCGCTTTCATGCTCAGTTTGTGGATTAATAAGGTGGAATCAAAATGTGAGTGTGTGCTTTTTAAATGAATTGCATCGCTGATAAAACTAGTTACCCATTGCAATAAGAAACCGTTGACTCTACTGCTAATAGGTACATATTATAAGTAAGAAAAGAAAGAAAACATGACTACGTACAATAGAGGACTGAGGATACTGGTTACATAATATATATAACCAGCCTTTTCTCTATGAAAGGGAATAGGCCCTGCCCCAACTCGTGGGTTGCTTTAAGCAGGTTGGTTTATGTCTTCGAATTTTTGACCCTACAACACATCGGTTACCTTACGATGTTTTCGTTGAGAGCATCCCGAACTACAACATGTCGAGAGTCATGCCTATAACCACTGCGCACTCCTACTTTTCAACAAATAATTGTACTTCTTCACTAATGTTCTTTTCTTTTCTTGTCCAGTGTATCAGACGACAACAGCGGGCGCTGGGCACTGCGCAACGTGGAGCGAGGCTACTTCCTGGGCTCCAGCTCCGACAAGCTCACGTGCACCGCCAAGGTGCCCGGAGACGCCGAGCTGTGGCACGTGCACCTGGCTGCCAGGCCCCAGGTAACACATAGCTCCCAAGCTATCACCAACATAATCTTTATTACTCAAAAAAAGTTACATAGCAACACTCGGTTTAATAAAACATAAGCATAAAATGAAAAAAAAAGAGTAGAAAAATTAAAATTTTTAAGTAGCCTCCGAAAACCTTGAAAAACCTGAACAGATCTTGATATTTTGTACCTAAGAACCATCTCGAATATGTTAGTTATCTAACAAAAAAAAAAATGTGATCCGGTCAGCCTATAAAAAAAGCGTTTTTATATAAAACACAATACAATAACCTCTGGTCTGTGTTAAGTTAATACGTCAATTATGTGACTTCTTATTCAATTTGATATGAATTTAAATGAGGATAAAATCAAATAAATAAAATACAAAGCTGAAAAAAGAATCTAGAATATTAAAACGCAAATGTCAATATAATTAAAATACAAATGTCAACAAAATAAATTAACATACACCTTGTGGGGTCTAATGTCTTACTGGATATAAATCCTTTGATAGGGGTCATAAATTGTGAATTGTATCACAATTTATGACCCCTAACAGAATTCATTTAGCCTCGAATTTCAAGCGACACAAACCTCTCCAGACTGTTTACTAACCAAAATAGTCCGACGTCTAGGTCGATGACACGCCAAACACAGAAATTCAAGTCGATTCGGTTTTCTCAAAGGGATAGTAGTTTGCTTTACGTGGGGAATGATAGAAAATGGTTGAAAAGGGGAATTGAATTGTATTTTATCCGGATTTAGATTTAAAAAAACTTTGGTACGTTATTTTGGTTGGTAATTTCGGCAAGGAACGATCAGTTTGTTAAAATTACAGCACAATCTCCGAGTGCTATTAGGCCGCGCTCAGTTTGGACACGAATTTGTATCGTACGTTAACGTACGATCGTGGTCGTACGAATTGAGTTCACTGAATACGTTTTACTCCGTCAAAAAGGTAGTGATATCGCATTTGTGAAAATGTGAAGTCATCTTTGGTTGGAGCGCATTGAATAATCTGTATCTTCTAGATAATTCTCTTATAACTCGAAGATTGCGGCGGCGTCTTCGCTGTCGCAGAACCGAATGGGTGCGTGAAATTTATTTAAAAAGGAAAGAATTTGAAGAATTTCATCATATTATTGAAGACTTAAATAATGACCCCATACTGTTTCATAGTTATAAACTTAAAATAAATTTTTCTACATCCATTTTTACGCACGAACGTGTTTAAAAATCCCAACGAGTTCGGATTGTTTTCGGACGTCGGAACTACACGCACGTATACGTACGACTAACTCGCATCCAGTATGAGCGCTCCCATAGTACTTGGAAGGTTAGGATCGTTCGTGTGTGTTTATACGTATAAGCACGAGTAAAATACGTACGAAAACGCGTCCAAACTGAGCGCGGCCTTAGACGTTTATTCATACAGTAAAAAACGATATCTATAGGATAAACCACGGGAAAAATATAGATACGCACAATATTGTCTTGGAAATATTATGCGAACAGCTAAGGAGTGGAATTCCTTACCGCAGACTGTTTCTTGATAACCCGGGGCTCTTTAAGTCGAAGAGTGAATAAGTAACTTTTATGTTAGCGTGGTAGTCAAACGACGGCCTAAAGTCATTAAAAAAAAAACATCACTTATCATCAGGTAAGTTGGTGGTCATATCTTTAATTATACAAAAATACATTCTACCAAACGATAAATCATTCGTATATTTATAAGAAAACACAGTAAGAGTGAGTACTGTTACATCCCGCCCCAGTTTCTCAGCCTGTAATCTGCATAATATCATCTGAACGACATATCATAAGATAATGTGCGCCGGATTGATTCCGTGCGGTATCGACCATCTCACCGCTCCCACCGTGTGAGGGGAATGCACTCGATATGAGTGTAGACAGACTGCATAATCGAAGATTCCTAAGAATCAATTTAGTTAAATTACTATAAAATGCTGAACATATGTTTACCGTTTTACTCCTAAACAGAAAATTAACACTATACAATGAAATGAAATTATGTGGTACTTCAGGTTTTCGTAAAATATTTACCACTTTTTACCGTCTTAAATAATTTGTTTACAATATTATGTATAAATTTAAAATGCTCTCGTAGTCCTGTTTTTGATTTTATGTGCTGTTTGACAATATTTTTGATAAACTAAAAACTTTTTTCGAAAACTGAGGGAATAATCTCGAAAGTTATTATAATGCTGCTGTTTGTGAATATTGTATATGTCTGCCAAAATATATTGCTTTAGGTCAAGGTTAACTTTTTCGATCATTATCTTCTTAATCTTTTCCCAACTGTGGGGTCAGCTTCAGCAGAGTGACAGTATATTACATAAAGGGACTGCCAATGTGACCGTCACAACTCAGTAACTTAATTTTTTGCTTATTTTTTCGATAAGACTAACATACGGTCCGCAGGGATACCCTTCCGGCAATAAGCAGCTAATTATACGAATTTACTTTCGACTGCAAAAGAAAAACTACATAATAGAGATCGCGGGTTCGAACCCCACCCATTATACTATCGTAGTGAACCCACTCTAGACACAAGTTTATTTAGCTTAGTTGGAGGGGTTAACAAGATTGCTAGTTATGTGACCTTTCGCGGAGTCACCAGTTTGGGTCGGGTCACATTGGGTTATCTGTTCTACTCTCAGATTTTGGTGTAAAGGTCAGTAATAGAAACGATTGTCTTCGATTGTTGTTTATTTTTGACTACATACTTAATAACGTATTTAATCTGAGTGAGCAAGTATACAATATGTTAACTAACAGAGGGCGTTCCCGTTAACCCGCAATAGAGCATCCATAATTCCATACATGCTAAAAAAATATGATCATTCGAAAATTAAAATGTTTTTTTTTTTATATTAAAATATTCACTAAAAATGTTAAATTGATACGTAAAAGAAACATCTGTACACGCGTACTTGAAAGACGGCAACGTCGCAATTTATTTATGAATGACGGGCCGCGTGTGTGGCGATCTAATTGATGTGCTTATACTATTGCGGGTTAACGGGAACGCCCTCTGTCAGTTAACATACTGTATAATATATATACAAATTGTGTTCCTACAGACGCTTTGAATCGTATACCCCATGTTACCCCTATGTCGTTTCCAGGTGAACCTGCGGTCGATCGGTCGCAAGCGGTTCGCGCACCTGTCGGAGTCGCTGGACGAGATCCACGTGGACGCCAACGTGCCGTGGGGCGAGGACACGCTGTTCACGCTGGAGTTCCGCGCCGACGAGGGCGGCAAGTACGCGCTGCACACCTGCAACAACAAGTACCTCAGCGCTGGGGGGAAGGTGAGGGGAATCATCACGTATTTGACACCATATCATAGTGGTTTTGGCTAAACGCTGTCTTGTAAAAGGGCGTTCATGCATCTTCAAATTTGTTCTGTTGTGTTATTATAGTTTAACAAGTATAGATTTTATGACTTCAAAAGAGACGGACCCCTGAATCTGTTTCAGTGTTTCTTTTCAAGGTAGACAGTTAAACACCGGCCTCGCCTAGTTAATAATTAATAATAATTAAAAAAATGACGTGTAAAAGTGTTATTTAATAACCAATTTGCAAAATAAAGATCATTTTCAAGTCTATATACAAGTTGGGAAACGATAATACAACAATAAATTAAAACACAGACTATAATTGTACTAATCCCGAGGAACAGTGAAAATAAATAAAATTTAATATTAAAAAAAAATTCAAAGAAATGAAATAATAGGGGTTAAAGTATGAAATTGCCGTTTCATGGAGTGAGTTTCTTTTTGGGCATTTGACCCTTCGTTGAATCACAGTAACTTAATAGAGCCTGAGAAGTAAGAAAATAGAAAAAAAATTGTGTACTGATCGGACCCTCTAGTGATTTTAATTTTTAAAGACCTAAAGCTGCTTCAATATAATTATCGCTTCTCACATTCTTCTTCACCACCCTTGGTTGACAGGTCTTCGCCTTTGTAAACACCTATGTCTATGAAGTGTAAATAAATAAAGCTCTCAACCATAACAAGATTAGTGCCGTATCACAACTTCGCCGTATTTTTATTCAACGGTCAAGAAACGTCTAAGCAAAATCACGAAAACGTTTTGCGGATTATAATTTCACGCTAATTAGTGAGAGATGACAATCTAGCACGACTTCACCGCTTTTTAATTCCCAGATACGATTAATTAATGCTAAGCGACTTAATAAAATCATTAGCATACAAGAAGACTATAATTAATGCAAGTCCGTGTGTATACAACTCGCTGACACGGCGCTCGACAGTTGTAGGACAAACAGTGAGCGTTCAACACTCTGACTTATTTGTAGCCGCAAATTGCGTACGCGCATCTTGGTCATACATATAGGGTTGACGCGAAGTTTATGCTTAGTATGATATTCGTTGCGCTTGATATTGTAGTGAACCTACATAAACATAACATGATTGCAGTATTCAGTATAGCCTATATGTTGCCCTATGACCAGGAGGTCAGTGGAGGGAGTGACAAGAGTCCTCCATTAAAATCAGTTCAGCCGATCCAGAGATAAGCCTGGACTAGTTTATAAAAAAAGTTCGTGCTTTAATATCGTGTAAGCATTATAAGCCCTTTAAAACACAGTTATTTTGAAATCACAGACGGACAATTCAGTTTTATTTGTATGATATGTGAATATACATAGATACATAAGATGTAGGAATGTTTTATGTAGTAGACTCATTTATGTTTTACGTATCGTGAGTTAGTCTGATAGAGCTTGATTTTGGTTAGTCTGATATTTGTTTTTGAGGTCTGCAACTCTCTGCCAGTTACTGTGTTCCCTATTACACATGACCCCTCAGCCTTTGTGCAAGATTGAACAGGCATAATCTGGGCTCGCTCGTTCCATCGTAGACCTCATCTATCTCTTGCCATCTGGGGTAATCGAGGCCAGATGCGGGCTCATCCGAAAATAGTCATATTTAGAGTAATAGGCCTATATACAGTATTTAGCATCCCTAATGATATCCCAGTTAGCTCACTTAGCAAACAATAGCTCCGCGGCCGTTGCATTGCATCCCATGGCGTACACGTGGGAACCATCGATGGCAAATTACGTCGATGCGTGAGACCGACAACTTTGTAGCTCTTTATGAACAAATGGCGGAGGAATAAAACAGTTTAGGATGCTAACTGCCGGACAAATTACTTAATGAGGTCGTTGTTGCTGTAGATTTACATAATAATACGTTCCCTGTGTAGGGACATCGGCCTCTGCATAATGAGAGGGAATGGGCTATATACAGTATGTTAACTAACAGAGGGCGTTCCCGTTAACCCGCAATAGTATAAGCACATCAATTAGATCGCCGCACACGCGGCCCGTCATTCATAAATAAATTGCGACGTTGCCGTCCTTCAAGTACGCGTATACAGAGTGTTTCTTTTTCGTATCAATTTAACATTTTTAGTGAATATTTTAATATTAAAAAAAAAACATTTTGTTTTCGAATGGTAATATTTTTTAGCATATATGGATGCTATACTATTGCGGGTTAACGGGAACGCCCTCTGTTAGTTAACATACTGTATAATCCGCCACGCTAATGCAATGCGGGTTGGTGGAACTCATATGTCTTTGATCAAAAATTCTTCGAAAAAAAACCAAACGGTCTTAGGGCATACCACGATTTGTTCCTTCAGCTATTTGAAAAAAGTGATAATGATATGAATTACAAAAAGTAATACTAAGTCTGACTGGGTTCGAACCACACGAGCTGCAAATCACAAGTCAGACCTGTAATCTATAGGCCACTACTGTATATTGGAAAGCGGCAATAGCCGAATGGCTCAGGCGTCGGATTTGTGAACTCATTCCAAACACAAGCTTAGTTGGAGGGGTTAACAAGATTGCTAGTAATGTGAATTCTACCCACATTACTAGTTCCCTTCAAAAGAAAATACAACTGCTCTGACGTACACTAAAACTCCACAGTCCACACAATAAAGCAATATTGAGTAAACAAACCAAAGTGGGTTGACATGAATTGCTAATGATTCCCTTATTTAGTAATCACAAATTACACGATGGCGAATAAAACTTGTGTGGTAGTCTTCAAAAGAAGATGCTTTTGAATGTCTTTATTTGCTCTCAAGTCAATTAAACGTGTGGGTAGCATTTCATGGTACTGAATCCAAAACGGTTGCACGGCACACACTTATGACTCGCAAGTATCAGCTCGTCAAAAGAGAATTCGTCTAATAAATACTGTTGTGTAGATCGAGTTAACATTTTACTTAGATTCGTTCATACATTGTACGATTTCAATTGGTCTCATACATATTCAAACTGTATTATGGAAGCATTGTAAAAATCAATTAAGTTTTGACAAGAGTAAAGAGTTTGTGCCGGATCTTCTCCATAGGAAACAACTAATTCAAACTGCGAATTATCTTTTGACGTTTTATAAATGCCCATGTAGGCGATCTGGCATATTTTTTTTAGTTAGGTAATGCAATCACGATTTCTGAATGACCTCTAATAAAACCTATCCTATGTCTCTTCCAAACCTGATGCTAATTTCCGTCTGCAGCTCCAAGAAGAGTGCACATCAACGTGCCTGTTCAGCGCGGAGTACCACGCGGGAGCCCTGGCGCTCCGCGACGGCGCGGGGGCTTACCTGGCGCCCATCGGCTCCAAGGCCGTGCTGAAGACGCGCTCCACGGCCGTCACCAGGGACGAGCTGTTCTCGCTGGAGGACAGTCTCCCGCAGGCCGCCTTCGTAGCTGCCCTCAACGAGAAATACGTGTCTGTGAAGCAAGGTGAGTTCTAAACATTATACCAAAGCAACTGAGTATACAACATGTATCGTAATTGACGCACACCCTCAAACATACCAATTAGAAAATTATGTTATTATCATAATACATACTCTGAATTATTAGTTTTACTTGTTTAAACAGTTTTTTTTAAGACTTTAACTTTCTTTAAATGAGTTTAATTTTTCTGTAATGTGTACTGAATGACGAAATTTATATAAATCTGCATTTAAAAAATTACTACTTTAATTTACGTAGATTTAATTGCTTTAGGATAAAAATTATCGATATTAAAAACGATAGAAATCGATTTAGTTAACGATTCTGAACAAACTAATTTCAGGAATTGCATTAATTATGATACATGTTGTATACGAATAACCCAGAAGATTACCAAAGGTAGGTAATATCTTCTTATAGAAAGTAATTAGACGGGCATTTTTTTAAATGTACTTGTATTATGCCGACTCTTATTTTGTCTTGCCAAAATATTCGCTGCTCCTTTCGGAGGTCTGCTGGAAAGACAGTCGCTACGATAGAAGCCAGAAAATTTTACACAAATCTAAAATTTTACAAGTTTTGGTAGTAGCTATAAGATTAAATCATGTAGTAACACGAACAAGCAAACATAACAGATAGTAAAGCTCGAATCGCCTCCGAATCTATTGCGGAATGGACAATATCGCTCGTGTAGAACCTCTATAATGTTAATGGGCACTTCCTTTGTAGTGTGTGTTCCTGGTAAGTTTTAGTGTCGGTGAAAGTTAATGGCATCGCTCACCAACCGCCTCTTGTCGGTGCTTAGACCGTCATTACATCTGCTTCCTACTGGCATTATAACTTGATACCGCAGTCAATGTGTAGCTCCTTCACGTTATATGTATTTGTAGGTCTTTGGATAGGAACTGAGTCCATGAGTCTATGTTTCCTGATAGCTATAACCTTAAGTCTTTAAGTCAAGAGTGAATAGGTTACTAGAAGTAAGTGCTCCATCTTCGACCACACTATCAGGTGAGATGGTGGTAAAACGCGAGCCTATTATTATATATCAATAAAAAAACTTGTTCTGTTTTTGAAAAAAAGATAGGGTGAACTGACATTTTTTGATGCTACAATTTATCTCGATATAGACCCTACTAGACCGCTTATTAGCCATATTGCTAGCTATCTTCGAGATCGCATGTGCATGAGACTTCTATACGTCCGTTCTATTGTATGTAGGTATGTATGTAAAATTATCAGTCGCACGGGGCTTCGCTCCCTTGGATTATATCTCGATAAAAACATAAAGTCCTTCTTTTCCATCGGATAACCTTGCTCAAGCTAGAAGCTACCGTACCAAATTTCATCCAAATCCAACCAATGCTTTCTATGATTAGCGCGTTCCAACAAACAAACAAACTTTTCCGCTTTATAATATTAGTATCGATTGAAGTCAGATACTTCTTGTGATTTCTAAATAAATTTAGTATATTACTTAAAATCCGTGGGCTCGGGATTTACTCGAGAAAAACCTCCCACGCGAGCACAGCTAGTTAAAGAACACAAAATTGTCCACTGTCTGTCTATTGACGATTTAAACCCATTCATTCAAACCAAACCACAAAAGATTTTTCAAAAAAACACATCATATTTAATCTTGTCAGTTCCTTCCATGTCAGCATTTCGGTGACGCGCATCAATTGTTCAGTGGTTCTAAGAAACGGTCTGTTGTGCTGTAAGAGGTATGAGATGTGAGCCAATACGAGAGAAGCCGGGACTGTTGACCTGTATTGTTTGGACTTGTGCTGTGTTTGCATACTTACGTGTCGCACATCACAATAGCAGCCTCATTAGGAGACTCATCCAGATGGACACACAGTATGATGCTAGGCATTTGTCTCTAAAATAAGGAGTCGATTAACAAATAAGTTGTTATTGGTGAACAGTGAGAAATGGTGGCTTAGCAACAGATATATACGACATCCACTGACCTGCTATCTGCCTGCTTGATGGATTCTTCTCGTAGAGAGGAGACCTACATATAAATGGTGAACAAGGGCAGCGAAAGCGTCATCATCGCCATTATCTTGCTCTTTCCACCATGACCCTAACCCATAATTTGCCTATGTCCTTCCTCAAGCGTTAAGCTACTTCCATACCGAATTTCAACCAAATCCACCCGGTAATTTCGAAGATAAACGTGTTTTAACAAACAAACAAACTTTTCTGCTTGATAATAATATTACTGTAGATTACATATTTAGGTAAAACGTCAAGTTCGACAGTTCATGGTTCGAAGCTTGACCTTTTCTACTTTTTTCAAAACTACAAATTTAGCTAGGCCTTGTGTTGGCTAGAAAGCCATTCATTACCTTTTAACAAGCACTTCCTGCCACCACGTTGTAGCATTCGTGGAAATGCTATAAGGAAGCTGTGTTGCTCACATCACAAGTACCAGGCGGTCAGGATCACTGAGGCAATAACGGTTTCTCGACCCGCGTTCACCTCACGTACATGAAATACTGGCTCGCTTTGAATGGAACAATCTATTCGAAGCAACTTAAATTGTCCATGTAAGTACTAACCAGATTGAATAGCGTTAGAAAATAGCCAATGTTAAACAAAAATCTATATCTTACAAAAAATCTTTTCTATTATTGGCTTGTCCTATTGACAAGCTTTTATAATAATAATAATAATAATAATTCTTTATTTTCAGACAACAATGATCCAAGCGTGTTAGTAAACAATAATATAACTTATTACTAGTGTTCAACTTGGTTCGTTAGTATGTTTGGGTCAAATCTTACACATGAATTTCAAAGCAGTTATCCTCAACGAAATAAGATGACTTACATATTACATGTTAAGGTTGGATGAAAATGAATGGTTACCTAAGTTACGTCACGCGTCATGATAAATACAAGATGGCGGCGCCCTAAAATGGCGGACTAGTTAATTTTTTGTGCACTGAAGAGAAAAAAGAAAGAAAGAAAATAAATTTATTTGACCCAGATGCAGAGGAGAATAATACGAAAATAATAAAAAGCTTAAAAAACTTTTTAGTTTTTCGGATCGTGTCAGACATTATCTGTCAACAAGTCCTCGATACATCTGAAAGTGCTGCTTTGTGGTCAACTGCTGCTTTTTATATATAGTTGTGATTAGAAATCTGGAAATTTGTCTCTATGAGCACAAAAGTGGTATCACGACCTCTAAATAAGTCTTTGAGATGTAAGCATCTCAAAGAAAGACAACACTATCTGTTAATAAAGTCACCACATTATGCAGCGTCACGCTAACTATGCACTTAATTATGAACGAAGGAATAGCTGTGTATGTGTAAGAACTAGTATGGTGTTAGTGAGTTTGAAATATGCAGAGTCACGGTAACTGCAAAGTGTATTAGAAAGAAGGGAGCAACGTTTGAACCAGACGAAAAATATTGCAATAGAAAGTTCTAGTATACGACAGAACTGATGAAGTCCATTCAATACTACGTGAGATCACGGCAGACCTACGCAAAAATGGCAAGACAGGCTCGGCTCCTGTTGAAAAGATTAGTTTGAACTGGAAACGAGTGAATAATACTTGTGTGCAACAAATTGAGGGACTTCTTTGCCTTTTATTGAGACAACAACAACAATATCGTTTTTTTATTGATTTGCGTTTGACCGCCGTCTCACCTGATAAGCGATGATGTGGTCGAACATAAACCACGCTTACCTAGAAATAATCAATTCACTCTTTCCTTAAAGAGTGGATTATAGCTATCTGGAAAGACAGACTCCGGCAGGCTATTCTACTCCTTAGCTGTACATACAATGAAAGTATTCCTATATGTGTGGGATGTCCACCATGTAACGATGGCGCACCGCCGTTTGTCCTGTAGTTCGATGATGGAACGGACTTGGTGGAATTAGATTTTGCAACTCCATTGAGGCAATTTGAAATGGGGTAAAATAGCCTTTACAATCGCACTTGTTTATTTTCAATGATTTGAACTTCTCATCTCTATCTCCAAAACTGGAGCATTCAAATCGAAATTTTATTATAAATTAACTGCTATTTTCAGGAAATAACGGCTTTGTAATAGTGAACAGATTCACTCACGTAAGTGGCACAGTTTTTATGCTGTGCTGAATCACGCTGATCACAATATTGGCCTCAAATATATTGAAATGTCCAGTAAAGAAAAAGTACAAGTCACTAACAATATAGACGTGCTTGATACTAAACAGTTACACGGCATTAAGAACAGTCTAAGAAATCTATATTGTGAGTTGTTCAGCCTAATCACTGTTTGATTTGCCATTTTGCGTCTTTTCACATTTTACTTTCTTTGTTATTTATTTAATTATGAGTAGGAAAGCCATAGCTTGTATATCGGTCTTTTTAGTAAATTTCCTATATCTCGGACTTTTTTAAGGTTGTCACCATCATCATCCATGTGTTTATGTGTTTATCATCACCTATCAATTCACCACAACGCTGTCTCACAATCAATTGTTTTTCCATACCCACACCTTACCTGCTTACTTCGTAGTCAATTCCTTTAGTGATGCCTTCTACTGAGTAAGTTGTGGTTTAAGGTTTAGTGTACCTATAGTTCTCGTCACGATCTAGACCTTGCTATCGGCGTACGGCGGTCACGAGTCTGCCTATCGGGTTACTGACAGCACTAGAAATATTTACTTGTTCAGTAGCTTGTGTTCATACAAGTACCGTTATATTGTTTTGATAAAATAGGCCTTCTATAGCGCAGTGTCATGAAATAAACTTTGCATCGTAACTGTCTTTTGCAGACAGATATGAATGTACCTATTGTCAAAAGTAGTCAATATCTTAAAACAACATATTAAGCCTTATAACCTTCCCACTGCTCGGACATGGTCTCCTCTTTATAAAATAAAATAATAAAAAAAACTTTATTTCTCTTCACAAAAGAATGACTTACATATCGACGGTTAAAAGGAAATAGGGCGACATTTTGGACTGCGATGATTTTGGGCGATGTTTTGAAAGCCGACTGTTTCTTGTGTTCTATTATCTTTTATTTTGTCATATTTCCCGATTGGAAAATTAAAAACTGTTTCAGTTTTCACGATGTTTTAACAAAAAAATACATCAGTTTTTCTAAACTTTGAACGGCTCTGCTGAACATTTCTTTTTTGCTCGCTTATACCCTATTTCCTTTTAACCGTCGATATTTATACAAAGATATTTTAAAGTAACACCTACAGTCAAAAATTGTGGGGAGCTGGTGTCTGTTATAAGTGTAAACCTGTAGTAGAGATCACCAGGTCTCCACCCCACAGAAACAGGTATAGACAATGTTTAAGACATAGCGTGTGTATACAAAACAATATATACATTTTTTATGCAGAAAAAAAATTAGGAAAAATCATAGTGCCTCTTTAAAGTGTGTGTGTGTGTGTGTGTGTGTGTGTGTGTGTGTGTGTGTGTGTGGATGTGATGTGCGTTTGCTAAAAAAACGATGGGCAAAACGTGTTTTGAATGAGGGGTTATTGCAGACAATATATTCTCTACACTGTTTATGAGGTTGAATGGGCCGTAATTCACCACGCACAGTCCGGGTATGTCGCATGTCTTCGGATTTTCGATCCTAGGACGAGCCGGTCTCATCACGATTTTCGATCCTAGGACGAGCCGGTCTCATCACGATTTTCGATCCTAGGACGAGCCGGTCTCATCACGATTTTCGATCCTAGGACGAGCCGGTCTCATCACGATTTTCGATCCTACGACGAGCCGGTCTCATCACGATTTTCGATCCTAGGACGAGCCGGTCTCATCACGATTTTCGATCCTACGACGAGCCGGTCTCATCACGATTTTCGATCCTAGGACGAGCCGGTCTCATCACGATTTTCGATCCTACGACGAGCCGGTCTCATCACGATTTTCGATCCTAGGACGAGCCGGTCTCATCACGATTTTTACCTTAACCGTTTTGAGAGCAGTGATGATAATGAAAATTACGCAACGTAATGTCTTAGTAACGCCATGGGTATGCTAGCGTATCATAAAGCATATCCATGTATAACGTTTATTATTCCCATAATAACGAACTCGTTCGAATTTCTAACAGTGATACATTAAAATATCACGTTTCGATCTGTTTATAATTATGTTTAGTGTAATTTTAACGTGAATGTTACCGCTTTATCGCGAGTTATAGTGCGTAACGGTAGAGTACAGTGACAGATGGTCTGCGAGCCGGTCCGCGGCACTAATTACTCTTGTAGCATCATTTACATCTGAGATCGCCACCATAAAGGTGCAAAGACCGCGTAATTCTTTATTAAGATGCTAAATTATAATAATTCGCTCGTTACCGGCGCGTGCTATATTAGGCGTGGCGTCTTGTCTGTTTTATTGCAGGGAATTAGAAGTATATGCTCAAGTGCACGCATGCAGATTACATAAATCTCCATAATATGTAGCTCTAATTGTTTTCGTAGATAATACTTTCCACGACGTTTTCGTGTATACTTAATCTTTGTAGGAATTGTTTTAATCTTAGAAAATTAGCTTGTAAATAAGGTGAAGCAGGCGTCGTGGTTACTGATCCCACGTCTGTCGGCTTAACCGTCCATACCGAGATCTATTACACGAAGAAAAACGCATAATAAATCGGATATGACTTGCATTCAAAAGCAGGCCAATTAAGAGGTATTCAGCAACGTCAAATTGTCAACGGAATTGGCTGGTAGTGCGGCGCGCAGCAATGCTGAGCAAAAAACGTGTGCGATGCTTTCTAACGTTTCTACTGCACGGATGCCTGCACTGCGCGTCTCGCGGCTCGCCACATCACTAAACTTTATAGTTTTAATTAAATTTATGCTCCAAGTAGCTCGCTGTAACGGGTTTCCACGTGAATTTGTTATTTTTATTATTTCTTTCCGTTTAATTTCAAGATAATTGGACGGCAGTTTGGCTACTCCGTTTTATTTTTAAGTAATTACTTAGCATATGCAGTAGCAGTAGCTTTTGGTGAAGTTGGAATAATAAAATAACCATAATTTGGATGGAAAAGGTCTGGTTCAATTCAGACCGATTTTAAAATTAAAAGCAATTGCTGTGAGTGATTATATTTCTCTTTTAACTGTGGTAAAGATTCTAGAAATTTAATTAAAGCAATTAGGTGCAAGAGCTTGATAGATATGAATCATAGGCTGTTGTATATTATATGTGCCATCTCCGCCACTGCCTGCAAGTACAGGTAGCAACAATCTCGGCATTCCCAACTCACTCCGAGCACTGTTTATGTCTAGCCACGTCGAGTGGCATGCAGCTCTCACACATCGTTAATTACACTGCAACTGGTACAGTGTATAAAAGACATTGGTACACTAGGCCGTATAATTTGCGATACGACTACGATGGTATAGAGTTAACTACATAGCACACTATAACGTCTTGAAATGTCTCGGGTGATGTACCTATTTCTCCAGTTAACCCATACTTTCGTAAATGCAACACTGAGAAATGACTTGAGCGCTTACTTGGGCAGTCACAATTCTTGCTATAATTGATTTGTTTTACCCAAAAGGTAACTAAGGTTTTTGGCCGTCGGATAGGCAGTTTCTCCAAAAAACAGGCAATAGGTACTTGATTAATTAAATACAAGTAAAGGTTCTTTCATAGAACAGAAGTTTGGTTTCTTTGTGCGTACGGTTAAAGAGTGGAATTCCGTCCGTCCGGTCCGTCTATGTTTCCTAATGGCTACAACCAGGGATCTTTAAGTTAAGACTGAATAGGTTACTCCTAGGTTAGCATGCTTCATCTTCAAACACATCATCGCTTACCATCAGATGAGGTAGTGATCAATCGCGAGCCTCTTCAATTCGAATTCATCGACTGTTTAAGTGTACATAACAGTAGTATTCGCGATCAAGTGCCACTCCCGTGGATCCATCACCGCCACACTGTCGCATGTCGGCAGCGGAGCGGCGCGGCGGCGGTAACATGTGTAATTACCGCGTCGCACTAATATATGGCTATCGCGGGCGCGGCTACATTACACGCTCCACCACCTCAGCTGTCAGTAGGTACCTTTGATGATGAATGGCAGATGTTTTAGTGCCTTGGAGCCATATTATGGCGTTTAATAGCTATCTCATAATATGCAGCTGTACCGTGTGTGTCCTAAGATGCTCCACCACCCAAGCTGTCAATGCCTTTAATTAAGATACACTTAGTTTTAAGTAATAACTTCTGTCGGGGTTGCTGGAATGTTTTAACGAGATACCGCGGCCCCGACAACTATAAGGGGTGTGTTTCTAGCCAGTAGAAGTCTGAGACTCCCTTCCGCTTCACCCTGAGCGCAAGAAGAAGTCACTTGATGTTTACCCACCAGAAAAATGTTTATACCTAGTTTTTTTGGTAACATTGTTTGGGCACAATTTTATACATCGTACAATCGCATATTATGCGGTGCTTACGTATAAATACTGTGACACTGGAAAAAATAATTTTGAATCAAAGACGGTCCTTAGACAGTGGTTTTGCTTTGTCACTCGGTGAAAACCAGTAACTGCTTATAATATTTAGTTCAGTATGTAACTCCTAATGGCTCTAAACGGCTCTTTTTTGTTGCATATCCGATATTGAGTTTTTTAAATGAAGTTGGCAAAATTAAAAATAGGGAAGCAAAGCCTCTATGTGCAAGTACCTATTCTCCAAAGTATGGCAATAGTCTCCGTCTTTGATCGTCATAATAAGTTCTATGCTTTGATTCATAACTGTTATTGTATTTTTATTTAGTACAGCAAAGACTGTCTGCACTGTCTGACTGCTGCTGTTTCTCCTGGAATGTTTTAAATCCATCCAAAAGTTGTATTTGATAAATCCGTCCTATATCACATAATATTGATGTTAAGTCTTACTAATATTATAAAAACGATTGAACGGATCTGAATAAAATTTTGTAAATAGATAGTTAACATCCTGGAATAACACATCACAGGCTATTTTTATACCAGAATTCCCACGTGAACGAAGTCGCGGGCAGAAGCTCGTACATAATAAAGAATATTATATTTTATACTCGAGAATTTAATGAAAGAACAATGATGAGCCTTTAACATGAGATCTTACATCCAAATTACTTTTATTCTGTTTCACAAATATCACAAAATTATTTGGTCTTTTAAAACGGAAGCATGCAAGAAGTAAGGGATTGATTCGTGCAGACAATGTTATCTAGAACTCCAAAAGATAAATGGAATTTATAGGAATGTCGGCTATTGCCTGCGCAGGTCCGTTAGCCCACAACTAATGGCCGGCAATGCGCCTGCGCTGATGGCCGCTAGCGGCACTGCGCGCGCGCCGGTCATAGCCCGGTGATAGCGCACGACGCTATACAGGGCTGCCAATGCAAGGCAGTGAAATATATACAATTATATAAAATCTTCTTTCTATTTGGCTCAGTAATTGTAATCACTATAAGATACAGTCACTCTATTACACGACCTCGTGGCAAAATAATAACTGCAGCGCGCGGTAAAGCAAAGCTTTGAAAAAGAAGGGTTATATTTTTACTTGAAGCGGGCCAGTGACACCTGTAGAAATCAGTAGCAAAATAAATTATTAAGTTTTTAATCGAAATAGAAGTGATTACTTGGTTAACTTTTTATGATCTAATTAATCCAAACGAAAGTTCTGAAATCGTATTTCAATAGGTAATTAACACAAATTATTGCTAATTATAACAGTAACTCGTTGTTTACTGATCATAACGGTCATTGCGGTTACTTGTCGTGGTTCATTGCTTCGACTGCAGTAACGTAATAAAATGTTTTCCCATTGTATTATTCCCGTAACAAATATCATACATGGGCATCTGCATAATACATAATTTAAGTCATCCATTTTAGATGATACATACATACTTATGTATATCAAATAATTTAGGCTGTTTATGTAGAAGAAAATTTTTCAAATCGAATTCAAAGAAAAGTATAATTACCAAAATTAATGCCCTTAGATTTTACTTAGGCTCTTTGACCCTGGCATTTCCTCGGGATTAGAATTTGGGAGGTAATCGACTTGTACGCGGACGAAGTTAAGGACCCAGCTAGTCTACAATACTATGCCACTGCAATAAAGGCGATATTCTCGTTTTAAGTAGTCATTTGTTTCTATATTGCCCTGAGGTGATTGGAGGGGTTCGTCAGACTCACCCCGACAAACCAAACGCTCCCACTATCTTTAGCCCGAGGGCGGCAATCACTGGTGCGCTCATGGATTGAAAGGAAGTCGCCCATCCACTCAAAAATAGGGAAACTAAAATCGGTCTCTTCGAAATCTAACACAACAGCAATCGTCAACACCTATGTGAAGGCTAAAAATATAGGAACATTGGATCAGTTTTAAGATTTTTCTTGTTACAAAAACTATGTATATTCGTATAAGTATATCTGAAATAAATGATTTCTCGCTACGTATATCCTATTATCTGTCCCAAGCTGCTTAAGAATCGGCAAACCACGTTTCTTACCTCCCCGTCTCTCTCTCACAAAATTAACAACTTTTTTGGCACTTCATCTCCTTGTTGCATCTTTCAATACTTATTTATTTAGTACTAATATTGATCACTCACTTATAGTTTAGCCTTTCATCCCTACCTACCTTTATTATTATCAAAAATTTTCCAATATACATATTTACTAATCCAGCATCTCTCAATACTGCCAGCCCTAGGCTCAAGCAGTCGTTGCGCACGATCGCCTGTCAGCCGCGCAGCAAATCTTTAACTCACACCGAGTGATGCGCGTGCGCTGCTTCCTGGCTTCAAGCTGTACGTTACTTTGTGTTCTAACGCTAAGCTTCCGGGAGATACGTGATTGCGAAATTGCTGTGTATTAGCCATTCCTTTATATGAATGGGACTAGAGATAAAATACTCAACTATTTTGTAATCTTAATAATAATGCTGCGTTAAAACCCAATAACCCTTTGACCATTATATAAAATTAACTTATGAAGAAACTGCAATTATTCTGAACAAAATGGAGTAACTGAATATAATATTTGCTAAAAAGGCATATTCACGCTGCCACATCCAATCACATTTAATTTATACACATACACGACGCCCACATATAATCAAAAACTGATTGAATTAAAATTGAATTGTTCTTTATGATTTTAATTTATCTATTTATCTGTCGAGTACTGATATACAGACACTGCCTTATTCGGCTACAGACGCTTCATTCATAATTATGCTTAAGAACACATTGAAGCCTAAGTTAGGTATAATTAACGTGACCAGACGTCCCGTTTTGAACGGGACTGTCCCTTTTTATAATTACGAGTCCCGGTGTCCCCGCAATGATCTCTGGGACGCAAAATTGTCCCGTTTTCTGAGACCGCGTCAACGGACTCATCGGTCGATGCGAATATAGCCGAGAATGGCCAAGACGTCGTCGCTCGCGCTTTGTTGACTATTTATTTGACAGATTTTTCGTTGGCCCCTTCTCGATATTTGTTTTGTTGTTGTTACGTGTTTTTTACGTAGTTTATTTTTGACATTAACATTCATATCTGGAGTGAGGCTATCAAGAGGCACGGGGAAGAACTTGCTGTTTCTCTTGACATCTCCAAGGCCTTTGACAGGGTCTGGCACGATAGCCTTATTGCTGAGCTTCCTTCTTTCGGTTTACCCACTCAACTTTGCGTTTGGATTGAAGACTTCCTGAAGGATCAGTCCATTCGAGTGGTCATTTATGGCTGCTCGTCTGGCCAATTGGCAATTAATGCCGGGGTCCCTCAGGGTTCTGTTCTCTCAGCAACTTTATTCTTGCTGCACATTAACGATCTGCGCCCAGTACCTTTGGGTTTGCAGACGACAGCACAGTTTCTGAGAGATATGTGTCCAGCGCGTGAGCTGGTGGGTCACAGATCCAGTCTCTCCGTGAGGACATGGTTGGGCGCTTGAACTTGACCTTGAAGGCTGTCTCCGAATGGGGCGATGCCAACCTGGTCAAGTTTAATGCAGCTAAGACCCAAGCGTGTCTCTTCTCCGCAAAAAGGAGCCAATTCAAACCAGCTCCTACTTTCCGTGGTGTAATCATGCCGATAACCGATCATATTGAGCTTCTTGGGGTGACTTTAACTTCCACACTCAATTTTGGCCCGTTTATCGAGGCTAAGGCTCAGTTAGCATCAAAAAAGTTGGGAATCCTAGCCAAGACGAGACGGTACTTCACACCGGAACAGCTGCTCAATTTGTATCAAGCCCAGGTTCGGTCGTGTATGGAATACTGCTCTCATCTTTGGGATGGATCTGCGAAATACCAACTGGACGCGCTTGAGTCTATTGAGGAGCGGGCCAAGAGACTCATTGGCAACGATGCACTGGTCGAGTCAAAGCTCCAGAGCCTTGAACAACGACGGCGAGTTGCAAGTCTATCGGTTTTCTATCGGTTACATTTCGGGGAGTGTGCGATGGAATTACACAATCTAATTCCGCCAAGCCCGTTCCATCATCGGACTACGAGACAATCGGCGAAGCGCTATCGTTACATGGTGGACATCCCACCCATATGCACAAAACGTTTTGGGAATACCTTCATTGTGCGTACGGCTAAGGAGTGGAATTCCCTGCCGGAGTCTGTGTTTCCCGACAGCTACAACCTAGGAGTCTTTAAGTCCAGAGTGAATAGGTTACTTTTAGGTAAGCGTGCTCCATCTTCGATCACATCATCACTTACCATCAGGTGAGATAGTGGTCAAACTCGAACCTATTTTAAATTAAAAAAAAAAAATGAAAAATGTCCCCTGTTACTAAAAAACTTTTTTGAAGATTCCACATCCAAACTGTGGCTTTATTTTTTACACGAACAGTCAACAAGTTTTCATCAAACTGTATTGAAACTTGAAGGTTAGACTACTACTACTCTTACCATAGAAATGTAGATATTTTATTGGGCTGATTTAAAAAAGGTCCCCGCATGGGAAATTGTTCAAAAATTGTAGACGTCTGAGAAAACCCAGTTACAAATTTCAGTTCTAACGGCGATGTTGATAATTAAGGTGAATATACAAAAAAAACGTGCTAAGAATTTCATTCTTACTTAAATCATCACCAGCTATATTAAAGCATATTTGTTCATCTTTCGTAACTTTTAAGCTAACTGACTATTCCTAAATAGAAAAACTCAAAAAAATAATTTTTTTTTTTTCATTGATAACCTTTTAATTGACCTTAATAAATCAATGTCCCGTTTTGAGACAAAAAATAAATGGTCACGTTAGGTATAATGTACTTAGCAGATTTTTATTATTTATTTTTTAAATAAACACGCTAAAATAAACGCAAAAGCTTTCGCCCAACAGCGTATTATTCATTGATATCATGTATTAGACGCCCCTCTTTAAAATTCATATTTAAATAGAGTCAATACACAAGTCTAGTTTGAAATTGTCAAAATTCGTTATGTTGCGAAAGTTTAGTAATGTATCGTTACACAACAAGTCCGCCACCGATTCATTACTATGCACCGCTCAATTACGCTCTCTACCCACCCCCTAGGGGCCGCACGTGAAGTGAAATTATACTTACATGACCCGGGTGTCATGGGAGTGAGGAACGATACTCCTTACAATATACCAAGAGACCTGCTGTGCTTACAGATTAGTCCACAAGAGTCTCTGTTATGAATCGAAATCTTAAACAATGTCTGACCTGAAAGTGTTTACCGCAAAGTAATGATAACATTTCAAGTACGGTATGGAAACGATGTTTGTTAAGGTTCTTAATCCAATTAAAGTTGTTTCAATATTCCCAACATAATCCCACGTTGTACGGCGAGCAGGCTCGACTGTGTGCAAGTGAATCGCAGATGCAGGCTCTCAACGTCAGTGTTGAGACTGTAGTTTTGCTTTACTAACCAACTTTGTAATCAAGTTAAGTACTAACATAGGTTTTAGGAACTTTGTTACTAGCAAAGTGAGTATTCATACTCTGATTATTATTATATTTGGACCCTGTCCGCTAAATGGGGTAGCTTTTAACATATCATCTGATTAGTCCAACTTTTAACATATAATCTGATTAGTCCTTTCCCAACTTTTAACATATAATCTGATTAGTCCTTTCCCAACTTTTAACATATAATCTGATTAGTCCTTTCCCAACTTTTAACATATAATCTGATTAGTCCTTTCCCAACTTTTAACATATAATCTGATCAGTCCTTTCCCAACTTTTAACATATAATCTGATTAGTCCTTTCCCAACTTTTAACATATAATCTGATTAGTCCTTTCCCAACTTTTAACATATAATCTGATCAGTCCTTTCCCAACTTTTAACATATAATCTGATTAGTCCTTTTCCAACTTTTAACATATCATCTGATTAGTCCTTTTCCAACTTTTAACATATCATCTGATTAGTCTATCCAACCTGTATACTGAGTACCTGGGTAACACGATAGCCCTTGGCAAGACTAGTGCCAGATTTTCTGGCTTCTAACTACCTGTAATGACTGTCAAGGATTTACAAATGTCAGCCGGGACCGACGGCTTAACGTGCCTTCCTAGGTAAGGATCTCGATATGTTAAGATGGTCACCCATCCATGAACTGATCTCGGCATGCGTTGCTTAACTTAGAAGATCGACCCGTTCAGCTGTTACAACTAAGCCACAACGCTGCTGCTTTGGTTGCTGTTAAATTATGTCTCGCCTTAATATTTCCTTTGTCAGAAATTTCTTAAACAGATATTTATTTGGTGATGTAACACGATTAAAGCCACTCGACATAACTCTCTAAGTCCTATCCCACTTGGGTCATACCTTTAACCAGTGCAGTGTTTGCCAACACACTCGGCCCATTCGGCCGTAAGTGCTCGGCCAACAGACTACAGCCCAGCTGTCCACTTGAGGGCTGCGAGTTGTCCAGAAAGGTCGAGTGGACGAGATTGTTTAGTTAGGTTTGAGAAGACGTGTACGCCTGAGAAGGATTTTATTGGCCATCATGCGCAAGCGATGCGCTTCAATCATGCGCAGGGTACGCGTCAGCCCCAACAGCATCCTGAACACTATAGCGGACAGGTGGGACAGCCCCATACTGGGACATTGGATACGCCTACATGCCACTGTGGCGTTAAATAATTAGTTGTTTTTGTGTTTCTGGTAGTTTTAAGTACTAACATTAGTTTTATAAGTTGTTTGTGTGTACTAACCAAATGGATTCTGTCTGAAATAAAAGAATTTTATTATTATTATTTCCTTTATTTCTAATTATACACATACATTATTATCTCTTCGAATCACGGAAGGCCGCCGGCGGCCACAAAAACCAGCTTAAGTTGACCTCTAAAATCGAAAAAAGGAAAAATAATTTTAGAGGTCAACTTAAGCTGGCCGCCGGCGGCCTGCCGTGACCTGAGGGGTTAAATAAATTACATTTTTAAATATTTCTATAAAACACAAAAAAACATTTAAAAATATAAAAAATAGTAGCCCACCGGTATCGGGAACAGGGTCCAAGCTACCGGTAGTCAGGGCTCTAGAGAGAGGAACCTCCTAACGATACGCGCCGTGTCCAGGAGTACCGCTTTCTGAAGCAAGCCCTTGATCCAGCCGCCTAACGAGAGCCTCCTAAGGTGTTGGTCGAGGCTCTTGGCTATTAAGCCATTGGCTGAGATGACTATCGGTACAATGACTGCCGAGTTCACATCCCACATGTCGACAATCTCATGCGCCAAGTCAAGATATTTGATTTGCTTATCTTTCTCGGCTTTCACGAGGTTCTCGTCATGCGGGATGGTTATGTCGACAATCATGGCACGCCTCTCGTTTCGGTCCACCACCACTATATCAGGCTTATTGGCTACAATAGTCCTGTCAGTGATGATGGACCGATCCCAGTATAATGTGATAAGGCCATTATCGAGAACTGGGTCGGGCACATACCTATAGTACGGCACTTCCGATTCCACAAGAGAATATTTCAGAGCAAGTTGCTGATGAATAATCTTGGCTGCAAGGTTGTGCCTATGCAAGTATTCTCCATTAGCAAGACGAGAACAACCAGAGATAATGTGACGGATTGATTCACCCGGACGGTGACATGCCCGACACATGTCAACCGTGCCATCCTTCACAATAAATTTCCGGTAGTTGTTCGTCATGATAACTTCGTCCATAATTGCACAGACAAAACCTTCGGTTTCCCCAAAGAGGTCACCGAAGCGCAACCAAGCTACGGACGCTAATTGGTCTACATCGGGCCCATGAAGGGCCCGGAAAAAACGTCCGTGTAGCTCCTTACTCTGCCATATCCCCCTTCGATCGTTAGTGTTCAGCACTGCAGGTTTGCGCCAGTTCTCATTAGCTAAGGAAAGCGGGGTGAGTCCCTTGTCCACTGCTACTACATCTCGATGCATACCCACTTCAGAAGCAAGGAAATGTTCCCTGAGACTGTATACCTCGCGGTTGTGGAGAGTTTTAGCATTCAAAAAGCCTTGACCTCCACATTTCCGCGGGATATACAGCCTCATCACTGACGAGCGTGGGTGATGCATTCGATATGCAGTCAGCAATGTACGAACTCGCCTATCCAGGGCGTCAAGTTCAGTTTGAGTCCATTTGAGTACGCCGAAAGAGTATATTAACACTGGCATGACCCAACCGTTGAAGGCACGCACCTTATTTCCGCCCGATAGAAGGCTTTTAAATACCTTCTTTAGGCGTCCAAAGAAGCGCTCCTTCAGCGATTGCTTCATGTCAACTTCATTGATACCTAACGCTTCCGACATTCCCAAATACTTATAGGTTTCGGTTGGGGAGAGGCTTCTCAGGTTTATGGAATTCGAGGGTTGAAATCCCACGGATTCCACAATCTCCCCTCGCTTTACATGCATAATCGCACATTTGTCGACACCAAACTCCATCCTAATGGCACTACTGAAAGTTTCAGTTACCTTCAGTAGTTCCGTCAGTTGTAGACTAGTGGCGCCAAAAAGTTTTAAATCATCCATGTAAAGGAGGTGAGAAATAACCTGACCACCTCTTTTCAACCTATAGCCTAGGCCTGAATTCTCCAGCAGTGTGCTTAGAGGATTCAAGGCTAAGCAAAACCAAAGCGGACTCAAACTATCGCCCTGAAATATACCTCGCTCGATCCTTACCGGTTCGCTGTACCTTGGGATATATCGACATCCTGGATAGCGAAGAACTGTCCTCCATTGTCCCATACATGATGTCAGAAAGGTGCGTAAAGTTGCATTAATTTTATACAATTCCAGCACCCTCATGAGCCATGTATGGGGCACTGAGTCATAGGCCTTCTTGTAATCTATCCAACATGTCGACAGATCTTTTTTGGAACGTCGAACCTGTTGGCTAATGGCCATATCAATGAGGAGTAGCTCCTTAGTACCGCGGGATCCATTCTTACATCCATTTTGAGAGGTAGACATGATGTGATTGTCTTCAATGTGTTTGTTAATTTTAACCCTCAAAATGGATGTCAGAACCTTATAGACCGTTGGTAGACACGTGATTGGTCTATAATTTTTGGGTTCCGCGGTGCTACCAGATTTGTGGAGCAGGTGGGTAACTCCAGTGGTAAAGAACTCAGGTAGCGAGCCAGATTCTAGGGCAGATTGGTACTGAGACGCCAAGCGGGCGTGCGATCTTGTTAGCCACTTGATCCAAAAGTTATGCAGTCCATCCGGCCCTGGAGACTTCCAATTAGGCAGCGGACGGACTGCATGGGCTACATCTTGGGGGCTGATAGTGATTGCCCCCATTTCTGGTATTGGATCGCACACTCGCTCGACCTCCCGAGTCCAATCGCCTTCGGTGTGACTGACAGGTACCGACCAGATGTTGCGCCAGAATGTACATAAGGCGTCATCATCAGGTAGGCACATATCAGTCGCACCTTGCTCCGGTCGCTCCCAAGCCCTATATACGCACCTTTCGTTACTTCGGAATGTGCGATTCTGGACGAATCGCTCCACACGCCGTCCATACCTCCGCACTGAAAAAACGATTTGGTTCCTAGTTACCGAATTTTCATTAAATAGTTACTTAAGTATTTAGTTGCTGTGGTGACTGCCAAACGTTTGGGTACAGTAACAAAACAAATTTAGTAACCTAATTTAGATCTCATTACAAAACTGTTTAGTAAGATATAACATAACAGTTTGGTTAACGACTGCAGAACTGTTTGGTATGAGATAGCTGAACTGTTTGGTATGAGATAGCTAAACTGTTTAGTAAGATATTACAAAACAGTTTGGTTAACGACTGCTGAACTTTTTGGTATGAGATAGCTAAAGCGTTTGGTAAGATGTAACTCTATAGATTGGTTAACGTTAGCTATTCTGTTTGGTAATAGGTACCAACCTATTTGGTAAGATATCTTTGGTAAAGGGTACCTAAATTGTTGATTACGACCGTGCTGTGATTACGGCCGAACTATTTAGCTAAAACAGCTAAATAGCTCGGTCGTAATCACGGCCGATTTGTTTAGCTAAAAACAACAATACGTCTTGTGAGAAAAGTGATACGCGGCGCTAATTCATTTTTTGGCCTTTGCTCACGAGATTTATTGTTGCTTTAGTTGAAGAGACTGAAATCAAAGAAAATATACATCTATAACTTTTATTATTCGAGTACAAATGAGAATATTATATGATTAATTAACATTTACTTATTTAAATTACAAATGACAACATTATGATTAAGTATTAACTCACAACATATCTATTTTTTAAGAAGAAATAGGTGTACCTTTCGCGCATAATTATTTTTTGCTATTCACATTATTTGAGATTTATTATTTACACATTTGATTTATTGAATCATGGGGTATTCACTATGATGGTCTACACTGCTTCTTCGCTTTTGGTTTGCGGATAGTACTTGGTGTCATCAAAAACGCCAGCGACATGAATGCAGCAGTGTTAATTGTATCATTGTCCACACCTGTTAAGAAATATACATTTGTGTCAAAAATAAATTTATACATTTAAGGGTGAGTATATGGTAGGGTAGGGATCCTTCTGTAAAATTATGTTATTTCCAATTTATATGGGCCACAGTTTTCTGTAATACGTCACAATCAAGCTTTTAAGGAGTTCTTGTTATGTTTGAGGTGCAGGACCCTAATTAATACACCTTTGTGCATTTAAAATAGAAAATCAACCAAATCTTTTATGTATTGTGATAGAAACCATGTAGATATATTACCTTCATCATCAAGGCAGGATAATATTTCTTTTAGCACTGGATCATTTCTCTTCTTCGCAGCTTCAAGTATGTTATCACGGTACAGTGGCCAGTTTTGAAACAGTTTGTCAGCATTCTCAAAATACAGGTGGTTGAAATCACTCAGCAACTGTAAAGATAATTATAAATTCATGTTTATTTAAGTTTAAAAAGTAAGGAGTTAATAAAAAAAATTTAAACAATGGATTGGCATCATCAGCATGATAATTTCCACAGTTGGGCAGAGCCTCCTCCAAAATCTGATGGATTGGCGATTGCCGTAAACGTATTAGTGTAAGTACTCTGGCTTAGTCACTGAGGGGTCGATTCTTAAACCGGGACCGCCACAGAATTGGAAATCAAATTCAAATTATACATACCAAGTGTAGACCTTTGGGCTGTCCCAGTGCTCTGAACTCATTAAAGTAATCTGCAATTTGCATATTAGATTCAGCATATTTTTGCAAGCGTGCCTTTCTTGTCTGATCCCAGTATAATTCAACTGTTATCCATGGGTCACACGAGTTTCTTAGCCATAAAAGATTCTCTTCTGTCTCGTCACTTGTAGGCTCGGGTAGACTTTTTGTGGCATCTTCAATTCTTGAAGCAGAGTATGGTGATGGTGGATTACTATAACATGATGAACTTGATGATTTTCGTTTTCTTGTGGTGATCAGGCCAGCTTTTAAAAATACTCTCCGCCGCTGCCTAAATGTGTCAAGTAATTTTCCCTTAGCTGCTATTTTGTGAGCCGGACTGATGGAAATGTATGGTGAGAAATAGACTGGGGCACTTTCCTTTTTAAATATTTTTACAACATCATACGCCAACTGAAAGAATTGTTCACTTGTGATTTTTGCATCTGGGTTTTTTTGTAATTCTCGGTTTATTATAATATTGCAGAGTCTTCGTCTTGCTGTGTTGTCTAACAGTCCACTCTTCTCATAATTCATAAGAAGAGCTTTTCCTTCATTTATAGATGAGAGGTAGTTACGTAGGCTTTGGCCGCTCTGGGCATGTCCTTCAGTACATGCTTGTTCAGCATCGATTTGATCTGTTTGAGACTCCTCAATCGTTCTTTTTTTTTGGTGTTTCACAACTGTTTAGTGTTTCATGCGTACTAGTTGATGCTACTGGTATAGTTATGAAATTTGAATCATTTAACAGGCTTGAGAAGTTAAGGTCTTCAACATTATCAACTAATTCCTGGGAGAAAAAAAAAATTATTTATATTTTGTAATTGTGCTAGGTGTATGGTACATAATTATACCTACTACTAAGTGACAAAAATTAAGCCTTCTCAGTGATATTACTAATTTCTAGTCACAATTTGAAACTTACATATGTTAGGAGCGGTTTTTTGTTTATTCCATCTTTCAACCCTTGAATATGTGCTTCGAGTAAAGCACGATCTCCTATGGCAGAAACGAGAGCTTGTATGTGTTCTTTGGATAACACAAGCAGCGCATCCAACGTTATGCCTTCCTCTAAAACAAAACAGAAATAAATAAACTGACAAACACAAATTTTATTGGATAACTAATATCCTATAAAACATATCACACTTAGCCAATTTTAAACTTTCTAAGTTTCGATATTGAGAAGAGAGTCCAGGCCTCATCATCATCATCATCATATCAGCCCGGAATCACCCACTGCTGGGTATAGGCCTCCCCTTTCTTCCGCCATACTTTCCGGTTCTGTGCGTACGACTCGATGAGGAGATATTATTATGTTTTCTATTATAATTATGTAATTTTAATAAACATTTTAATTGTTTGGTACCTACCTTTAAACTTCTCTTTGTATTTTGAGAGACCCCAAGAGTCCAGATGGTCTTCTACAGATTTATCGCCCATGACACGCTTTGCGCTCAGGAAAATAGGTAGTTATTCTAGAAGACCGCGCAAGATACCTACCTTGGCGGGCGTGTGTGAACTTCAAGACTATTTAATAATAACAATGCCAGCACTTGTAGTTACTTTGGAAAACACTGAACACATCACACTCTCTTGACACTTTTGATATAATATAAACGTTTAGGTTGAGATGGCAGCAAACGAGTCTTGAAGTTCAAGTTCAAACTCGCACGCCGCCGTTACTTTGCTGTACCTATGTAGTACAACAGTAGCTGACGTTAAACTAGATAGCGACAAACAAGCACGCAGTCTATAGGCAAAAAACGTCACTCCGCGGACAATTTAAATATTGTGTTAAATAATAATTGTCAGAGCTTCACAAAAAATGGCGTAAAAACTTGGTGTGGAACATGGGCAATTGGGCACAAGTGAACGCGACGAACCTGTTACTAGTTTGGAAATAGAATGAGCTAGAAAACAAAATATTCTCAATGCAAGTTCAAAATAACTAAATTGTTTAGGAAAAAATACCAAAACATTATTTACAAATTACTAATGTGTTTAGCACCAAATTGCATAGACACTACGGTACCGAACTACTAAACATTAGTTAAATTGCTGCTAAATTTTGGCTGGACATTTCCTAAGTGGTTTAGTAATCTATTTACAAATGAAAGAGCACAGAACTACTAAATAATAATTGGATATTACAGTTAGTTGCTGTCTGCAAATGAGTTTGGTACGGTGGTACATATACAGTGGCCCGTGTCTGTGGCAGCTCAATTAGGGAAATTTCACTTATTTAATTTTATGAGAACCGAGATCTGTACCTACCTACCATACTGCACTTGCCTACCTCCTTAGGTGTTGTCTTGTCAAAATGGGTAGGTATAAAGCGGGGTCCACAACGATCACAATCAGTCGTCACAAAGGCATCCCCAAGCTTGGCAAACGTGCCGATGCCAACTAGGGCGCCCCATGGGTACTTTGTAGTATTTTTGACGTGATAAAGTCTTGAAAATCGATGAACACCGGCTGTTACACGCACGAAAAAGTGTCACATCGTTCCGATCCGGTGATCAACGCCCAGCCCAAACCATTGGACCTAGACAACTGAAATTTTGCACAGTGGTTCCCTTTATAATGCAGACAAGGAAAATGGAAGGATTTTTCGAAATTCAACCCTTAGGGGAGTTAAATAGGGATGAAAGTTTGTATGAAAGTCCGTCAGTTTTAAAGTTAGGATCTTAAAATTTTGTGTTTATGCTGACAATTGAAAATGAATTAATACGTGTCTCAGCGTTTTTGAGAATTTCACCCCCAAACAAACCCCCGACAAAAAAGAGGGGTGTTTTAAGTTTGACATGTCTGTGTATCTGTCCATCTGTATGTCTGTCAGTGGCATAGGAGGTCCTAAATGAATGAACCGATTTGAATGCGGTTTTTTCGTTTGAAAACTGACTTGATCAAGAGTGTTCTTAGCTATAATTTATGAAGATCTGTTCAGGTGGTTGATAATTACAACTCATTTTCTACTTGAAAAGACGGGGCCTTTTTTATATTTTAAATTTAATAAGTACTTGTTTTTAAAAATATATATTTGATGTAATATAATACCCCAACACATAACAAACATCAATGTTCACCACAAAAATGTTTGTCCTAATTGGGAATCGAACCCACGACCTGCAGCATGGCAGGCAGGGCTACTACCAACCGAGCTGTGAGACCAGCCAAACAGTGTTGCTATCAACTACTAACGGAAGTTAGTTATTATTATCTCATTTATAAAAACAGAGCTAATAATAGCCAAGCGGTTTAGTAAACACCTACAATTTAGTAATTAGTTACCAAATACTTTAGTTGTTGGTAACTCAACAGGTTTTAACAAAATAATAAATGTAACCACAGCCAAACAAATTTTGAAAACTGAGCTGAACTTTAGTAACAATTAACCATTAGTTAGTAAATATTCAAGTAGCTGAACTGTTCAGTTAACTTATTTTTTTCAGTGCGAATACGGTTTGCCCATGCATACACCTTCTGCTTTAGGAAGTCGATGCGCTCTGTGATACAGGACATATAATTTTGTGGGTGAATATTGGTTCCCAAAAACGCCCGTCTCACAAAGCGTATCACTCTCGGGCGATTGTTGCCCCCCCTAAAGCAAAGAAGTTTTCCGATGAGTGCCCTGGCCTCACCAATACGGCGCTCGATCCTACACTGCCAAGCTGGTACAGCGGGTTTAGGTCGTGTAGCTATGTCATTAGGAATTTTAACATTAGCTACACGACATGCCGCGACAGCTGCGCAGTATAAGACAGAGTGGGTATCGGCGAGGTCTTCGCAGTTATCAAAATAGTCTGACAACTGCGAATCCAGAGCAGCCACCAGTGCCCTATTCCTATTATGCATGGGCAAACGAGGTAAGCGTGGTCTTATTTCAGGCGGCATGTTGCGATATTCCCGAATAGCACACTCCAAAGCACTCCTCAATTGCTCATTATACTGGGTACTTACGTTTGTAACTCTGTCACTACTCTCCTCAACTTGGATGTTGGGCTGTGGTGGTACCACCACAGTCGGCGTCGGATGTGAAGTGACACAGCTACTCATTTCCGAACGGAGGCGATCAAGTACGGCTTCATCCAACATATGGTTACGTTGGATGACACGCACTTGATCCGATAGACGCTGGGCCGAAACGTTGACAGTTGGCTCAAGTACCTGAAACAGAGAGAGCATCCGACCACGGTACGCAGTCAGGTTAGTTCCCCCCTCTGTAGCCCCATAGTATGAGCGCATGACGTTCTCATTAATGGATTGAGTCCATCGCATGCGCTGCACACTTCCACCGGCAGCGGGAACCCTATCAGAAGCCGGCGGGCCTCGGGATTCCAAGCTGGCCGGAGGTCGGCCTCTTCCCCGTCGACGCGCAGGTGGTGGTGTCGTCGGCGGCGAGAAGTATTCGTCGCTCGAGCTCGACGCAACTGCAGCGGCCGGAGTCTCTTCACTCACGGCTGGAGCTGGTCCCGGCGGCTGCGAGGCGGAGCTGAGCGACGAATCCGAAGATCTTGGGCGTGTAGTTCTGAGCAATCGTGCCCGGTTTCTGGTCAACATGGTTTTCAATGCACGATGTTTTCTTTCGCATTAGTCCATTTTTATAGATATAGTATATAGTAGATGTAGTGTGGGATTAATAGTAGTAGTAGTAGTCGTTTTTTTTTTACTATTTTCGTTTTATCGAACATTTTAAATAACTATTTTGTATCAAAATTATTAATAAAATCGGGTTGAAAAAATTTTTGACGTGCTTGTTGACAGCCGGGCCACAGATTATTATTATTATTGTTATTATTATTTCCTTTATTTCATATACCTCTCAAAAATTACATTTTTAAATATTTTTCTATAAAAAAGTGACAATAAAAAAACATTTAAAAATTATTTATTATTATTATTATTATGGTATTTCATTAAAAATTAAGCAAACATATGTTATCAATTTGCTAAAAACGGTCAATTACACCATCTAGGTTTCACGTAAATAACAATTAAGAAGTAGTAAACATTCCAAGAAAAACGTACTTATCTGTCTAAATAGACATACACCTACCATTGAAAAATTCAGTCAAACTTTTCGTTGCCATTTTAACACTACTTGTAAACAACTCTAGGTCGACATCCTGGAACCATTCAAACGTACGACAAGTTTTAATCATGTACAAGTTGTTTCATGAGTTAAATTTTACTTGTAATTGCTGTATATGAAGCAGCTGCGATTTCCGAAGAATTGCACTAGGTAGTCCGATCTTGCCCGCTAACTCAATAACGTCTGTAAATCTGATCATAATACAAAAATTAATCCAAATTAATATCACAACAATATTAAGTGTTCCGCCAAAAACATGTTATTCATGCTTACATGCAGTATGTATTATGTAAAAACCGATGCTCTGTCGAGGGGCGCTCGCTGACAGCTCCGGTGTGATAATAGGTGGAATTTACACTTAACATTATTCTGTAATATCATAAATAATTTGATCTGATAAATTAATACGGGAATAATAATCCCATGTAGTATGGGATTTTCACAAACAAGATTTTCTTAGTTTATTTTTGTTTTTTGTTAGAATTTTTAGACATCAGTAATCCTATATCCACCGTTGACCCGAATATTGACTGTAGGTATTTATTTCGTGACACCTCATTCCCCGACATAATCTCAAACCTGAGCCCAGAACCTAACGTCTCTTTTCCATTGTTTCCAGGTGTTGATGTAACAGCAAACCAGGATGAGATCTCTTCCCACGAGACGTTCCAGCTTGAGTTCGACTGGGCCACGCGTCGCTGGTACATCCGCACCATGCAGGACCGCTACTGGACGCTGGAGACCGGAGGCGGCATCCAGGCTTCTGGGGACAACAAGTACGTAAATATCGACATTTTACTGACATGGCCAGAGGGAGAAACATTAACATGTAAGACTTAAGTACCGTAAAAATCTGGTGGATTTATTTCAATAAAATAAAGAACACTATGAAACAAATTAAAAAGGCTCATAAGTCATAAGACATCTGAGGTTAAGTGCTTAAATGTTCGAACTCGTAACGCTAGCTCATGTATCGACAAAATTTGTTCTGTCTGTAAAAAACTTTTTAGCAAAAAATAAAACCGACTTCCATATCAAAACACTACAAAGCCAAAAAATAACTTTAATTTCGGTAGTCAGTGTTATTGGTTTTGAATTTTTTTTGACACCGCCTTCCGAAGTTAATGTTATAAAAAACCTGTGTCCATCACTTTACATCGATAATATACAAAAACCATAAATTAAGTAATCGCTAATTTAAAAAGAAGATACAATAATTACAGTGACTGATAGATAAGAAACTAATACTAAATTATTTCAGGATTTCTAGTAGTTTCTCCGTGTCTGTATACTTAAGTTTTGACAAATATTCCGAAACTATTAAATTAATATAACTTAAACTATACATTGTTAGCACTCTGTTAATCTTGTTAAACAAATAGGGTCCTAAAATAAATAAAATCGTTTAGCAAAAGCATGTTTAGTCTGAGAGTTAGGACAAACTAGATCTTTTCGCCTTCTATCTGACGGAACTGGATTAAAATCAAGTTCAGTGTGTTGGAGTAAAACTATATTCAGAACAAATAACTGTCGAACGGTTAGCACTTTACAAGACATGTAGAGCTCTTGTGTGGGAAATCTGAATGGTCGAAAAGTAGCAACCTTTAAAACCGCTCTTTGAGCTCGTTCAAGTTGCGGTAAAATTGATTTCCCGGCACCTATACAGTATGTAATAATAGACACAAAGCTAAGTAAACCTGTTTAATTAATTTAACATCTGCTACTTCACGTAAATTTAAAAAAATGTATATTAGTTTATACATGTAAATGTATATTAGTGTATATGTTTGCGGAAGTTCAAATTTGAGTCAATCGTGATGCCTAGATATTTGATGAGGTCAGTTTTAGCTAAAGTGGGGCAAGCGCATGCAGGGTCAGCATAATATAAATTACAATTACTATGAGCGCAAATGTTTAGGTCAGTAAGCATTGCGTTAGTATTTCTCATTGTAAATAATAGTTACTTGGTTTTATCTAAATTTAATGTTGTGATTTTTTTAAGCCAATCAGACACAGTATTAAAGCCATTTTGTGCTAGTTCGTAGACCTCAGCCTATGATTTAGATGCAAACAATTGCTGTATCATCTGCATAAGTCATTTATATAGATTAGAAATAACGTAGGGGCTAAAATGCTGCCTTGTGGGATTCCGTAGCAACTATTTTATAGCTCAGTGCCTCAAGTGCTGACCTATTATTACATACTGATGGCGATCGCTAAGGTAGTCAGACAATAGTTGCAATTGTAATCCACGTATTCCCACACATGCCAGCTTGTATAAAAGCAAAGAACAAGAAATTGTGTGAAAAGCCTTGGCCAGGTCTAAAAATATCCCTAAAGTGTACATGCCATTATCCAGATTTGGGCTTATAAAATTTGTTATACGGTGTACTGCTTGGCTGGTTGATCTCTTCGGTCTAAAACCATATTGTTGGTCCAAGAGTTAATTATGACTTTCCAGATATTTGACTAATCTAATGTTTATAATTTTTTCCAAAACTTTTGAGAGGCCTGTTAATACCGAAATTGGTCTATAATTATTTACGCAATTTTTGTCTCAAGCTTTAAAGAGGGGGTGACTACAGCTTTTTTTAGCACTTTAGGGAATATTCGTTTAGTTAAAAATAACTGAGAAATGCGAGTCAATGGAGAGGCAATGACGTGGTTAAATCTTTTGAGTACGCTATTTGGTATGTCATCCCATCCTACGGCACAGCTTTCTTTTAATCCGTCTATTTTACCAAATACCTCGTTAACATCAGTATCTAACAAAACAAAAGAGTTACGCGTTGAACATGTCTTAGTTAGGCTTAGAGTAGGAAGAGCATCTATTGGAATATATGTTTTTTTCCACGTTAATGAAGAAGTTGTTAGCTTTATTAGTTGCTTCTATTGGGGTCTGCTCCGTAGACAAAAGATCAAGAGCGGGTTCAAAATTTTATGACCTAATTATATTAGATTTTACAAATTTCCATATAAGTTTTTGTATAAGTAATTGGAATATGATATTCAAATATATATCTGCCCATCCATCCACATGAAATATCCAAGCTTTATTATTCTTACTGAAGATTAGAAAGCTGACTTAAATTACCATCTCCAATTTGAAAAGAAATATATTTCAGGACAATATTTACTGCCCCAAAAACTAGTTAATCTCTGTCTCTGGAGGTTGCTCTGGAAAGGGGCGAAACGCGTCTTGAGGATAGGTTTGAGAAAAAAAAGTGTGTTAACACTAGTCCTTCCCCGCAGGTCATCGAACGCCCTGTTCGAGCTGGAGTGGCAGGGCGACGGCGCGGTGGCCTTCCGCGCCAACAACGGCAAGTACCTGATGACCAAGCGCTCCGGACACCTCTACGCTAACGCCGACGCCATCGACGACAACTGCAAATATTACTTCTATCTCATCAACAGGTGGGTTACACTGTTACACTAGAATGAAGAAGAATACATATTTAAAGTTTAGGTGTCAATTTTAATAAATGAAAGTGTTACTAATCTTTTATTACCAGAGAAAATAAAAGAAAAACAATCATTTTGTGACGGTATATCAATGAAACTATAGGAAGTTATTACATCTAAACAACGAAATTAATACAAGAATATAATTAAATTGCTTATTTAGATGTAACAAGTGAAATAAAGATATCAGAATTAAAAGCTAATAAAAAATAAATATTTTATGCGAGGATTAAAAATCATTCCCGTCATTCTGTCCTTATTAAAAGTATGCATTCAAAGTTACTGATAATAGGCTCGCGTTTAATCGCCATCTCACCTGATGGTAAGCGATGATGTGGTCGAAGATGAAGCGCGCTTGCCTAGTAGTAACCTGTTCACTCTTGACTTAAAGACTCCCAGGTTGGATGATTGTATAAGTAAAGTGTTTAAAATGGAAATAGGTGAAGCACAGCTTACCGACACAAGCAACGAATTCCTTTCCTGTAGTGCATGAACTGTAACCGATTTGTCATTCGTTTGTGTGAAATGTTTCCTCGTTTGAATTGTTGAGTTACTCATTGAAATACTGTTTGCAGGCCCATCCTTGTGTTGAAGTGCGAGCAGGGCTTCGTGGGCCCGAAGGGCGTGCGGCTTGAGTGCAACAAGGCGAACTACGAGACCATACAGGTCATCCGCGGACCCAAGGGCGCTGTCTACTTCAAAGGTAACCTCACACGCCTACTGGTTTTGTTATGTATTTAAGTTATAAGTTTCTGGCAGGTTTAACATGCTTAAAATGCTACTTGATTAAAATACAGAATGGAATTAGGTATTATTTTGCGCGAATCTATAACAAACTAAGTCTATAGAAAAATATCTGGTTTAATTTCGCCAAAACATCATGTTCAAACTTGCGGGCCCATGCAGTAGGTGATGCAATTAAAAAAATGCAATCAAATCTCGCTCAAAATGTGTTTCGCCCAACCATAGAGCATTTTCAGCATAGAGCATAATAGCACAGATAATTTTTATTGTTATTACATTCAAAAAATATCTGTGCTATTAGTCAAAAGTGGAATTATCCTCGCTCAGGGATCATGGCCTCAAACGAACCTCCTAAAAGCGAGCTTTGGATGCCAACCTGATTGCTGCGCCTAAAAATTAATATAATAATAATAATATTCCACAACTTTCACACAACGCCATCTAGTCCCAAACTAAGCAGAGCTTGTGCTATGAGTACTAGACAACTGATAAACATACATATATATTTCTAAATACATACATATTATAGATAAATTATACCCAGACAAAGAACAAATGATCGTGCTCATCACACAAACATTTGTCCTGGGTGGGAATCGAACCCACGACCTTGAGCCTCCCTACATTCTTGTTCTGGCATCTAAGTAACTAAAATCCAAATTGTTTACAGGACAAAACGGCAAGTACTGGCACGCAGACAGCGAGTCGGTGCAGTGCGACGCGGAGTCCCCGCAGGGCTTCCACCTGGAGCTGCGCGAGCCCACGCGCCTGGCCATCCGCGCGGCGGCCGGCGGCCACTACCTGGCGGCCGCCAAGAACGGGAACTTCCGCCTCGCCGGGCCCGACCTCGGCGCCGCCACGCACTGGGAGTACTAGTGCCCACACCACGCCAGATCCTTTTCACCACATCCTCATCATCACTGCTGCTCGATAAAATAAAATCCAGCAAACCTGTCCCTGTATTCGGTATTGTGAGACTGCCAATTTGTTCACCATCATCATCACTGCTGCTGCAATCCAGCAGACCTGTCACTTTCGATTTTGTGAGACCGCCAATTCGTCCTAAACTTTTAAATTAAATTAAATTAATATTTATTTGGAACAAAAACAAATGTTAAATAATTATTTTAACGACAATAGCTATATTAGTTACAAACTGTGTTGTAGCTATTAAACGCCCTCCTCTAGAATTTAAATTTCAGCGTTCCAAATGAACAGAAAATACAAAACAGCAATACATAAATAATATAATAATCTCGGGTTCTGTGACTATTGTGCGGCCTATACCAACTTAATTCATAGACAGTCATTATCATGATCATCAGTTCAAAAGGATCTCTCACACAAATCCTATTCGCAATACTCTCCATCGCCCCCACGCGTCGACTTCTCTCGGCGCGGGCCTCACTTCATATCATAATGTCATCTCGGAGGGCGCGCGCTTTACGGACGCCATTTTAGTTTCCTTTAGCCGCCATCTTGTTGAAGCGTGGCGGCGACGAACGACCCAATCAGCCAATTCTGAGACGGAATCTGCTGCCAATGGTTTATATTAAATTATTATAAAATGGGAATGTTAGTCAATGCCCCTGCATTGATGATACACATTTCATACTAAAAAAAAAAACATAATTTAAAATGCGTCACTGCCGAGGCGCCGCCCTGTTTGCATTTAGTACGATTAAGATGATAATTGTCGCGTGATGTAGCGCGAATGTGATCGTAATGAAAATATCGCTTCACTTTATTGTAATCATAGATTATTTTTCTTATAACTGGTAGATCTGCTGTCACGTTGCTTATGTCGAATTATTTTTATATTAAAATATTTTGTGACTGTCACTCGTATCGCTTGAATTATTTATTCTAGATGTATGGTATATAAATTAGTATGGAAGACATTATTCTGAAATTTTTCGAAAAATATTTATTGGATATTGTAGTGTCTAGTCGATGATTTTTATACAATTTTTATCAGCCCCAGTACTGTACTACCGTCGTTTCCTGTAGGTTAGTGAATGTTCACATCGTGAGACTGATGCCTACAACAGCACATAACTGCAGTAACACTGTACCGTAATTAATTTAAGTTTAACAGGGATTGACGCAATACCAGACGAGTGCCCGAGGCGCCTCGCTGCCCGAGCTCCGTACCTTGCTCAACGCAATAGTCTGACAACATTAACTCTGCATAACAATGCAAGCCATCCAGCACACCCAACAATACCATGATGTTTGAGCTCTCACACACGAGTGCAATTCACTTATATAAGTAATATTAATAAACTCACATAGGTTGATTATGTCAACCGTAAGACGTTGTGCATAGTTAATTTGCCAGACTCAAATGTTTTCTACACAAAGTCGACCCATACGCGAGATAAAGTAGTGTTTCGGTTTCTCGTCCGGTCGCCGGTGTGTAGGAGGTGTACTTCGCACTGAGTCTGGCTTCTAATTAATGAACATGTAAGGTAGGTAAGTTATTGTAAGTTATCACGTTAGGGTAAGCAAGATCCGCTCCCAACTATGTAATCGTCCATTCCATGCTTTTAGTATTACGACATGGGATTCTTTTTTTATTACTTTTTACATGAAAAACGGTGATTTTGTAACTGGTGCATAGTCTTGTATATAAACGATCTCCAATTGCGTAGAAGTCTGTACTTACGAAAACGTTTGGGAAGCGTTGACTCATTTTTTATATTGAACAAAACGAGAAATATGTTTTTTTCGAGGGTATTTTGTATGCAATGCTGATTCTGAAATATTTGTACGATAACGTCTTTGTAAACTATTAATGAATAAATTATAATCATATTGTAAAGTTGTGTTTTATTAACATTTCGTCGTGCGAACAACTCACCACTATTATTTCTATTTACAGATACTTCCATCTCTGCTTCCCGCCTAATTCCCCTCTATCAATACTATATAAACACTTGTATATCACGTCTGAAAAGGCAAAAAAAAAGTGTTTTAGTAAAGTGTAAATAACACTAAGCATTTCAGAAAACATTTTAAAATCAAAGACAGATACTTCCATCCCTTCTTCCCTACTTATTCCCTTCTATCCCTACTAATATTATAAATAGGATAAGTGAACTCTTGTCTATCACGTCTAAAACACTGAACCGATTTTGATATAATTGCTATAGATTATAGACTCAATCTTGTGAAAGGACATAGGCCTCGTACGGTGCAATTTAGATTCGGCCGACGGCTGCTCTGCCCCCGCACTTTAAATCTCTATTTTTAGGGTTCCGTAGCCGAAAGGCAAAAAACGGAACCCTTATAATTTCGACATGTCTGTCCGTCTGTCTGTCTGTCTGTCCGTCCGTCCGTATGTCACAGCCATTTTATTCCGAAACTATTAGGACTATACATGTAAAACTTGGTAGGTAGATGTATTTTGTGAACCGCTTTCCGATTTTAAGAGAAAATTTAAAAAATATTTAAAATAAAGGGGGCTCCCCATATATGGAACTGAAACTGAAAATATTTTTTTTCATGAAACCTATACGTGTGTGGTATCTGTAGACAGGTCCTTAAAAATGACATTAAGGTTTCTAAAATGACTTTTTAATAAAGTTAATCGTTTAAAAGATATACGCTTCCGAAGTGGTAAAATGTGTGTCCCCCCCTCTAACTTCTATAATAATAAAGTGAAAAATCTAAAAAAACCATATGTTGTAGATCATAATGTAAACTTTCAACCAAAATTGGTTTGAACGAGATCGAGTCAGCAGTTTTTGAGATATAGTATATTTTCTAAAACCGCAAATATAACATTGTAATTCATACAAATACTATGAAAAACAAAGTTATTTAACGTAGTTGTAAAAATTGTAAATAAGCTAGTTTTAAGAAATTTGTAAGGTTTTTTGTTTTTTTTTCTAATAAATATATTATGTATATTATATTATTATAGTTACTACGGAACCCTTCATGGGCGAGTCCGACTCGCACTTGGCCAATTTTTTTATCTCGTCTACCCCATAGTTCAAATTTAAATGTCACGGTAGTAGTACCTACATAAATAACGAAGTTAAAAAGGGTAAACTATCAGACCTAAGTTGGCTACACGAATTTACGAGTAATAGTCGACCCCATTTGTCAACAAGATTGCTAGTAGGTATGGTGAGTTCTACCCACATTGCTAGTTATCTTTAAAAAAGAAATCAAATCAAATCAATCAAATATTTTATTGTGGATCATAGGTAGTACGTGATACAGGTCTTACATAATAATACAGATCAGCTATGTCCCGCCCTTAGGGCATACAATAGACATAAAATAAATTAAATTACATTAAAACATTATTACTTCAAATTGCTTATTAATAGGAATATGAAAAATAAAACAAAAAAAATTCATAGGTACATATCAGTGGGTCACTGAACACATGAAGACCGAGGGAGACTGTATTGGAGCAGTGATTTGTCTAACAGGAAGTCTTTTATAGAGTAGTAGCACTTGTTTACTAACAGATCATGGAGATTCTTTTTAAATTTTCTCATTTCCGGAATTATTCTAATCGGCCCCGGAATATTATTATAAATACGTGAAGCTGTACAAAAGATACTCTCATGCATTAGGTGAGTCTTGCTAGATTCTGTTCGGAGTTGGTCCTTGCGCCGTATACGCGTGTAGTAATTATACATGCCAATATTATTTAAAAAAATGTATTCTTTCACTTTCGAACAAATTCCATTGAGAAATATTTAAATCGAGTTCAGCTACTAGGTACATGTTTGGAAGTTCAAAAGACATTGTTCGATTTTGGCCTATATAACCGATGTGAATATAAATTACATGATAATTTTCATTTCTTTTTATACTGCTTGAAACATATTTTAGTATTCCACGGACACTTGAAATAAATAAATTCAAAATAAAAAGTTCGGTCACAATTAACGAATAACGCGTAGTGGCGTAAAAAATATCGTAGATAGTGTTGCCCATTTATGGGATTTTTCCCCGATTTCAGGAAATATGGACGGTTGTCTGTATTAAATCAGAAATTGATAAAATACGGACTATTTCGTGTATTTTCAACTTATAGATAAAAATAATAACAAATATTGAATGGGTCACGTTATTAATTTAACCCTAGTAAATAATATATAATCGTCAACTAATTGAGAACGGGATATCCCCCATGCTTCTTCAGTCTGACGCTTTGTCTCATTCACTTAGTGAAGCTCACATTCGTTTGTTCAATTGACTGATTATTTCTGAAATTGAATTGATCACATATAGGTAGGTGGATCAATAATATGAATTCAATAAATCAAATAGGCACTGTATCCTATTATTGACAATAAATAAATTAATATCTAAAAAATATTTATTTAACACTTTATTCATTTAAATAGGTACCTGAATTGACTAGCTGGAAAACAAAATGTATTCCATAATTTTTTATCTGAAATCGGGAATTTCTGGCGTGGCATTCGGGTATTAAAGCTTTTCGTAATTGGCAACACTGGTGTGCTTATATTTCATTTCGTTTAAATTTTTATTGCAAAGTTCTTTTCTTTGCGATTTTCTATGCGTTTTATAGTTTTATTCTAATAACTTTGGCTTGATAAACTAAACTCGGCTGTGTATAAAGAATTCTGTACTGCTACTGCTACTGTATTACTACCTGGCTATTTTCGGACTAGATTTCGATGAATTGATTATGTTTGTATCTTCAAGTGTCCGTTAGTAAAAATTGATTTACTGTGATTCTATAAAATATTTAGAGTCTATCTAAGTCATTTTCGATTCAAACGATTCTTAGGCGTGACATGTATGGAGCCGGAACAATGTCCTTTGAGTCAATCGTTATGCCTAGTCTATATTTGATGAGGTCGGTTCTAGCTAAAGTGGGGCAAGCGCATGCAGGGTCAGCATAATATAAATTACAATTACTATGAGCGTAAATGTTTAGGTCAGTAGGTAAGCATTGCGTTAGTATTTCTCATTGTAAATAGGTACTTGTATTTATCTATTTTTTGAAGCCAATCAGACAGTATTAAAGCCACTTTGTGCTAGTTCGTAGACCTCAACCTTTAATTTAGCTGCAAACAATAGCGCTGTATCATCCGCCTAAGACATTAAGATAAGACACCCTTAGGGAGTCCCAGACTGAATAAGTCATTTATATAGATTAGAAATAACGTAGGGGTCAAAATGCTGCCTTGAGGGATTCCGTAGCAACCATTTTTAGCTCAAACCTCAAGTGCTGACCTATTTTTACACACTGATGGCGATCGCTAAGGTAGTCAGACAATAGTTGCAATTGTAATCCACGTATTCCCACACATTCCAGCTTGTAAAAAAGCAAAGAACAAGAAATTGTGTCAAAAGCCTTGGCCAGGTCTAAAAAGATCCCTAAAGTGTACATGCCGTTATAGATAATCAATCATCTAATCTAATCTATAATCTAATCTAGAGATTAGTGCTTATAAAATTTGTTATACGGTGTACTGCTTGGCTGGTTGATCTCTTCGGTCAAAACCATATTGTTGGTCCGAGCTCTAATTTATGACTTTCTAATCTATACTAATATTATAGAGGTAAAATTTGTAAGTTTGTATGTAGGGGGTAATCTCTGAAACTACCGAACCGATTTTGAAAATTATTTCGCTTGCATGTAGCTGCATTATCCCTGAGTGCTATAGGCTATAAATTATCTTTATATCATGCATATTAGCCGAGTAATTATGATCTTTGTCAAGCAAGTCGGAAAATTGTACCTCTTAAAATATAATTATTTGCATGCGCTGCCTAAACAGTTGCATAAAACTGAAAACAATTTATGGCAATCTGGTCCGTCTTAAATAATTATATTTTAGCAGATATAGGAGGATTTATGTAAAAAAAGAGCTTTTTCAACATACTTACATTTCAGTTTCATTGGAGCAGCAGTCGGTATGTTTAATTCGCAAAAATGGGCCCCTTGGACAGTTGTTACAGAATACGTCGCTGATAATGTGGGATGAATGCATAATGAGCCATAGAGCTCATGTTGAAGCAGTGGATCGAACGCTTAAGGACTTGAGAAATTCAGTTGCTATCATGGGTGGTGTCACCTTTGTGGTTGCTGGTGACTTTCGGCAGACACTTCCCGTCATCACAAAAGGGACCCGTGCGGACATCATAAAGGCGTGTCTTAAATCGTCACCTCTGGAGTATGGTCCAAACTTTAAACTTACGAACTAATATGAGAGCCCACCTAATCGGAAATACAGATAACGATTTTCCACAACAGCTACTCAAAGTTGGAGAAGGGTCTTTTTCTTCTCAAACCTTGGGCACTAACGTTGCGGAAATCGTTATAAATGATACTGTAGGCCGAATAGTTCACAATTTGCAGCAACTCATAGATGCAGTGTATCCAGACCTTGAATATTTATTAGATAGAGACATTCATTGGCTTTGTTCAAGGACTATGATATCGTCTCACCAAGAAACGATACAGTCAAGGAAATCAATAACCTAATTTTACAAAAAGGCCCCGGTCAATTCAAAATTTACAAGTCCATTGATACAGTGTGCAATGTCGAGGATGTTATTCCACTATCCGCAAAAAAAAAAATCCTTGAATCCATCTGGCTTGCCACCTCACGAACTGCTCTTGAAAACTGGAACGCCTATTATGCTTTTAAGGAATTTAAGCCCGCCCAACCTGTGTAATGGCACACGGCTACTAATTAAAGATTTAAAAGATAACTTAATTGTGGTGACTATTCTCATCGGACCAGGAGCTGGCCAGTTGGCGCACATCCCGAGAATTCTAATGATTTCTACGGACCTGCCTAAACCGTTTAAACGACTCCAGATTCCCATAAAAACATCTTTTGCCCTGACTATAAACAAGTCCCAAGGACAAACTTTCTCTTTAGTTGGCATTGACTTACGAAAAGAATGTTTTTCCCATGGGCAAATCCCGCCAGTCTTTTGGGCACATTACCAGTGGACAGCGATGCGCACGAATTTCTGGATGCCATATTTTAGTTTATTTTTAGATGTATACCTATACTTATGTAGTTTAGGGTTTTTATTTAAGTGTTTAAAGTGTTGAAAATTTAATGTTAAAAACTAATAAATATAAGCCAATGGGCAATTATATGTTGGTCTATCACGAATTGGATCATCTTAAAAGCAGATTATTTTGTTACCGGATAATAAAACTACCTCAAATATTGTATACAGAGAAGCTTTAAATTAAACAGGGCCCTTACTTCAATTTAATGTTATTAAATATTACCTACGTTTATATTATTATCCGTATAGTTACGGTATAAAAACACTCTATTAAATCTATCTAGCCAGCGGGATATATTGAAATAATTTGCCTACATTACCTTTGAGTCTCCTGTCCAGCCGTGGGACATCTGAAAGCTCTTACATTAGTATTGTATTTAATTCGAAAAACAAACACCGCTTGTAAAAATTGCACGCAGACGAAGTCATAGGCGAAATCTTTCATATTTAAAAACGGGATTGTGTTTGCATACTGTGATGACAAATATGGATAAAAACAGTCCAGTGTGCGCAATATTTTGTGACATGACTCAAGCGTTTGATTATGTCCAACATAATATTTTACTGAAAAAGCTTGAGGCTTACGGTATAAGAGGTAATATCCTTGAACTCCTAAAATCATACCTACAGGATAGGAAACATATAACAGAAATTAAAAGAATAAATATTAACACCAAAAGAGAAGAAATTTTTCTATCAGAGGAACGTAACGTTATTTACGGAGTTCCGCAAGGAAGTATACTAGGAGCACCGCTTTTTACATTATACATTAATGATTTTCCAAGGGCAATAAAATATCCTATGACACTGTTTGCTGATGACAGTACGATAACTATTCCTTGTAATCAAAGAAATTTATATAAAGAAGAGATAAATAATACATTAAAGGACACTATTATGTGGTTAGACAATAATAATTTAAAAATAAACTTACAAAAGACTGTAATTATGCATTTTAGCGAGCGTGCATTGACATTACCCAATCTTGACATAACATATAATAAGATCAAAATTGACACAGTTAATACCACTAAGTTTTTAGGAGTAACAATAGACCAGAGCTTAAATTGGAAGGCGCATGTAGAGGCTGTGACTTTCGCATTTATAATACTAGCTTCTGCCCGCGACTTCGTACGCGTGTGAAGGTTTTCCCGCGCAAATCCCAATCCCGTGGGAATTTCGGGATAAAAAGTAGCCTATGTGTTATTCCAGAATGTCAACTATCTACTTACCAAATTTCATTCAGATCCATTCAGTAGTTTTTGCGTGAAAGAGTAACAAACATCCATCCATCCTCACAAACTTTCGCATTTATAATATTAGTAGGATAGTAGGATAGGATTAGTGGGAAGGATTAGTAGGACAATATAAAATACTGACACTAACTTCCCTGTACATTCTGGAAACAGTCATGTTCATCAGAAATAATAACGCCTTATTTTCGCGAATGGCAGAAAAAATTCCCAGAAATAGGCGTGATCAAAATCAGCTCTGTCAGCATAGGAGTAGGACTGCACTTATGCGCAAAAGTGTTTTCTGCATGGCTCCCGTGATTTATAATAAGTTACCTAAAAGTTGGAGGGAGCTTAATAATAATGAACTGAAAAAACAACTTAAAACATTCCTAACCGATAAAGCTTATTATCATATTAATGAATATCTTGCAGAACAATTTACTGTGACATAGATTTATTGAATTAATATTGTATGTTATTAATCTTGACATGTATACTTCTGATATTAAAATTTTTATTTTTAGTTTTGACATGTACAATTTGACTTTATTTTATTTTTTACTTTTGACATATGATATTTTTTTTTACTTTTGTTTCGTTTTGTTGTGTATAATTTGTCATTTAATATTTTTATTTTTGTGATGTAGGTATAGTATTGAAATTTATTTTTTAAATTATTGCTAATCTGTATCAATTTATATTATTGGGTTTAAATTAAAATTGACAAATTAATTATTTAAAACATATGCACGCCATCGTATAGGCAAACATGTCTGAACTTTATTTTAATTTTTATGTTATCTCACATGCGTTTTTATTCTGGATGTGTACACATGTTTGGAGCAAATAAAGAAATCTTATCTTATCTTAATATCTATCTATACTAATATTATAAATGCGAAACTTTGGATGGATGTTTGTTATCAAATCACGCTAGGTATAACGGATGAACGGATTTGCAAGAAATTTGGCACACAGATAGATAAATATGTCCTGGAATAAAACATAGGATACTTTTTATCCCGGGGACGGGATCCCGTGGAATATTTTCGAATTCTACGCGGATGAAGTCGCGGGCAGAAGCTAGTGTAATATAATAATAATAAATTTAACTAATCAAATTTTTAAAAAGTTTTCCAAAAATTTTGAGAGGCCTGAAACTGAACCGAAATTGGTCTATAACTATTTACGCAATTTTTGTCTCCAGCTTTAGACAGGGGTGACTACAGCTTTTTTGAGCACTTTAGGGAATATTCCTTTAGTTAAACATAACTGAAAAATGTGAGTCAATGGAGAGCCAATGACGTGTTTAAATCTTTTAAGTACGCTATTTGGTATGTCATTCCATCCTACGGCACAGCTTTCTTTTAATCCGTCTATTATACCTACTACCTCGTCAACATCAGTATCTAACAAAACAAAAGAGTTATGCGTTGTAGATGTCTTAGTTTGGCTTAGAGTGGACGAACATCTATTGGAATATGTTTTTTCCTACGTTAATGAATAAGTTGTTAGCTTTATTAGTTGCTTCTATTGGGGTCTGCTTCGTAGACAAAAGATCAAGAGCGGGTTCAAATACAAATTGTCTGGACTTTAAAAGAGACTATGACCTCTGAGTTTGTTTCGGTGTTTCTTCTCAGAGTAGTCAGTTAGGAAATACCGGCCTCATCTAGCTAAACTTAACACGCAAAAAAACATGACGTGTAGGTGTTATTTATAACCAATTTACAAAATAAATATTTCATTTCATTTCAGTCTTGAAATTTTTTTCTTTAATATGTATGTTACCTCATTACTCGCATATGGCTGGACCGATTTCGAAAATTATTTTTTTGTTTGAAAGGGTACCTATACTTTCCTGGGATGGGATTCCTGGGATGTTGAAAAAAATGCATGAGATAATGTTTGGTATCTTAGGGCAAGGAAAAGAACGTCCCTGTAAGAGGTTAACGAAGTGACATCAAATAATAGACAGACATGTATTGAAAAACTTATATATTTTAATTAAATAGTTACATTAATCTTTACAGTTTCTCCCTAGCTAGTGACACGTTGAATTAGCATCGATGCATTTAATGGTCAGGAAATAAAATAATAATTTATCTAAATAACGGATAAACAATAATCACATCAACCTGATAGTTAATAAGCGAAAAAAGAACAAACGCTAAATATGTTGCCAGCGCGAAAAAAACTGTTGGAAAAGCTGCAGTAACATTATCAAATGGATATTTAGTGTAAATTAATTTATATAAATGCGATTACTTCTGGCAAGGTGTCGTTATTGCTTCGCGCATAGCAACACAGCTAGCGTGTAAACTAACCGTACATAATTTATCTAATACGTCGAATAATACAATAATGAGGATAGCAAATTACCAAATACACATTGACGATGGCTCTTTAGCTCATTTTTGCAGAGATATCACTTTGAACTAATTCCAAACAAAATGAAAACAATCCCCAGTATCGCAAAAAGGCCTCACTGTGCTCTCAACTGATTATTTTGGGAACAACAGATTGAACCAAGTTTTTTAACTGATAGGTGACTAACAGTATCATTAGAACTTAAGACGGGATATGTCTATTCTAAAAACGAACGAGGAAGAGGGTAGACTGATTTTTCTGGTCATAAACATCCATGCAATAAATTGAGTTGATCTGTGATCATGGCGCTTGCAACCGACAGTACCGAAATATCGGAAACTCGTAACAATAAATACACATGATAAATATCTCGGTTGAAGTTCTAAGATACATTAAACTCAGTTTGTAAAAGTAACATCAAATTCAGGATTTTAACTCCCAATTGCATTATAAACCAACTATTTGTTCCGTAAAGCATTCTAACGTCTAAACACACTTCAAAATTTGTCAATTTTGTAAATAAAATGCAAAAATAGTAGTCGACATATTTTGTATGACAAAATAACATTTGTATTTCTATTTGAAATCGTATAAGATTACGCTTAGCCCCCTTTCGAGGCAAGCTGTTTCAAAGCCCTCTTGAAAATAATTTTGCGACTTTTTCGTTTTTCTAAATAAGAGCTTGGACAAGATCATGGGTGTAACTAGGAAGGGCAATTAGAGGCTCAGACATTGTTAAAATTAGTTAGTAAGTTGGACAAAGTTATAATACTAGGATGACATTTGCAATGTTTTTTCCCCACATAGCTTCTCAAATAAATTCCAAAAAAAAAACCCACCCTGATCCCATATTTTAATGAGTACGAGAAGCCAGCGAGTTACCCCATGACCGTAGATACAAGAGTAAGGGGAAGATGAGAAGTGGAGGGCGACGTACATACAATTACTGTAATACAAAACTTTACTAAGGCACGAATAACAACTTGTAACCTTAGTCGTCGCGACGACGACTCGAGCGAGTTTCACGGGGCCAGGCAATTTTATTGTATAGCTATGAAGAGAGGGGAGCACGAGGCTGAATGATAACTGCCGCACGGATCAGTGTTCCAGGTAAAGCAACGCATGCCAAGGTCGCTTCTTGGATGGGTGCCCGTATTAACATTTTAACCTCTCGACTGCCTCGCATCACTCACATAATAACACGCTTAACTGCCGCGTACTGACGGGAACGCGCGCCGCACACCCTTTTTTTACTTTATATAAAACGAAAGTTTATTTCTTGTGACTGTTTATGATAGACAAATAACCAAACTTTATTCTTATTTACTTTTTCATCACAAGATCTTGTGTAATTAATTAACTAGAACCGTTTGTTTTTGATTCTTCTGTTCATCTTTTCATTCATATATCAGTTTAATGGATTAACTTACTTATTATGTTATAAATAAAGACTGTAATAAGACGATTTTTGAAACCTAAAATTGCGACGTAGATCTGCGTTCCGGCAGTTTACGGTAACAAATTTTGTGTCGTAGATCTACGTTCGGGCAGTTGAGAGGTTAAGCTTTCTCCGCGCCTCGGAAAACACGTAAGCCATTGATCCCGGCTTTCATTTGTAGATCTTTGACAGTCGTACATTGAAGAGAGAATTTGAATTAAAAAATATCGCTTCATTAACTTACATGTGGTCTGTTACTTAATCAATTCAATATGTGCTAGTACTCTGTGAAACTCGTCGAGATATTTGCCATAACCCTTAACATCCGAATTAGTTTGGGGCCTGAGCAGTGACGATGCTCGCCGAAACGAGGATATTTTGATGAAATTATTACTTTTGGCTGCTATTTACATTTTATACATACCGCTCGATCAACTATTGGGCAAGGTTATTTTTGGACTGAATATTCGTTAAAGCCACCCCCCCCCCTTGCATCATCCACTGCTCTCGATGCTTTGGAGAGTATTCTAGTCACCGATGGCCCCAAACTGTCTAGACTATTGGCGCTACACCTCTAGGCTACGGTCTGCTGTCTGTGTGTTTGTATGTGCACTCTATTACACAGTCATACCTCTGGCGAGGCTGATTTCACCAGACTCGTCAGAATATTAAGTAGATGTAGATATTTATATTTATGTTAATTAGTTAATTTTTATTGCTTATTAGTTAATTTATTTGAAAGTTCATGAGTTCATAACATATAAACCTCTCTTTAATACCGATTTTCGACGCGCAGTTCTTACCATAATACATAATTAGCACAAAACACTATTATTTTATTTAATCTATATTTTTATTCAATTGGAATCTGTACAATATCGAAATATGAATTAATCAGACATTTGTACAATATAAAATTACGAATAATTCCCTATATTTTACATCTATTCACGATACTTGCACACACAAACACACAGACGTGTCAGTTACATATAAACACGACAGCTCACAGCATGATCCAGTCTATTAATAAAAACATTTCATTTTACATTATGTATACTGCGTTAGTGGGTATCGACACATCGACACTAACCAAACATTTATTTTGCAAAAAAAGCAAAAATATACGTGACTTTATATTTTCCTAATAAATTTATGTCCGTTATATCATACATTTTTAAATATCGTCATTCAATTTATATTATTTTATTTAAAACAAATTCATCATTGTTTGTTGTCAATAAACTTCGAGTGCGCCGACACCCGTCTTCTTCCTACCACCGTATGAGTCCACATTATATTAAAACATAATTTCACATGATTATACCACACACCGTTTCTGTATATGAGTTATTACAACAAATACAATTAATATACATACATTTTATTGGTAATCAAAATTGGTGATTGTATATAGGACATATAAAAGAAACAAAAATACTAATTCCGTACAAACAAGCGTCGACTGAGGAATAAACTATCGTTCGTTACACGCAGACGGCGAGCTCACACACACGCGCGACGCGAGCGACACGAGCGATGCATACAGTTTATGATTTGGTCAAGTACACGTAGTCGTGATAGTAGAACAGTTTGTGTGGGCGGGCGGCGAGTGGCCCGCACGGCCCGCCTGGCCCGGGGGGCGGCGGCCCGCTCGGCCCGGGGGGCGAGGGCCCACTCGGCCCCCCGGGCGGCCCGGGGCGCTCGTAGGGCGTGGGCCGCACGCCGCGCTGCCGCTTTGCGCCGCGTTACCTTGTACCCTGCGGAGATACAATTCACATTATAATAACAATCAGAAAATTATGATAACTTACACTTTTGTGGGGAGTTTGTGCTTTATATTCTATCCACTTTAGGCACCACTCAAAGACTATAAAACCACTTGACCGCGCATACGTTGCCCCGACGCAAGAAAACTATGAGTCTTTTTGCTCTTATATATTGGCTACGATACACGATCCATTTTAGTTGTGACCAAGTATTAGGCCTGTGTGCATGCTAAACAATTACAAATTTAAAATTTTTGTATCCAATTTATAACGCATAATAATGCTTTCATGCGCGTTGAAGTTGTGTGGAAAACATTCTCAGACACCTAGATACCAAATGGATGACATGACTATTCATCAGTAATGAAATAAATAATACAAAAATTATTTATCATTTAATCAGATTATAAGCCACCGCAGAGGTCTATTTAAAGTGGTGGTTTGAGTGATCAAGGACAAAATTAAGACGCGCGTTGATGTCTTTTGGAAGTCTCTTTCTTTCATGAGGAAATTCTAATTCTTTTATCCCTTTCTTTCCCTTTGTATTTTTATAGATAAAATCTGTGCTGTTGTTACCTTTAACGGCTGAATACGATATCGATAATTATAAAATTAACCTTAAGTATTTGTTTTTAAATTCAATTCAGATAGTTGTCATAAAATACCTATCTACATTAACCGACTTTAAAAAAAGGAGAAAGCACTAATATTTTTTCTTCTGTGTGACATGCATGTTTTCATTTTAGATTTCCCAAGATTCCAGATTAAAAAGAAAAGTGGATGGATAAGGTTACTAGGGAATATTGGTTTATAGTTTTGTTTTTATTGATATAATGTTGAGAAAAGTCAAAATAATATAAGATACCTATCTATCTATATCCAATCTTTCTAGGCTTGAAATAGTATGACGGAGTCTAATACTAATTAACTTGGGGCTTTGCATTACAATATCGCCCTCGTAAGTTACTTTGGTTCCGGGGTTGCGGTAATGTTCTAATGAGATACCGCGGCCCCGGAACATAAGGGCAGCTTAAGGAACAGGGTAGGTTTTTAGTCAGTAGAAGTCTGACATTCCCTTCCACTTTACCCAGAGCGGGAGAAGTCATTCGATGATTTTCCCACCCAGGAAAAAAAAAGGTTACTTTGTTTCGATGTCGAGTCCACGGGTTAAGTGTATGTAGGAGGGAGGAGTCATTAGATAAATCTTCTAATGACTCACCACCAAAAATTTTATTATTACAGAGTGCCTGCTGAAGCTACAGTTGTTGACACAACTGATTTTAATGAAAATATATTTATTATGAAATTTTTACTCAGCATATTTATAATGTAAAAATCAATTTTATCGATATCGACTACTTTCCCTTAATCAAGTAGACCAATCCCTAACCAGGCATATCTACGCAACTTGACCTTGAATTGACCAATTGCAGCTCTGCATTTCTCTGTCTCCCCCGGCCCGGAGTAGTGAGTCGTGTTCTTCAAAGAAATCGGCCCATACGCTCTCAAGTGGTTATATACTCTATGGCACCACTACTCTCTCCGGTCCACTTGTATCATTCGCTAAAAAAGGTCAATTATTGCCAAGTCACATTTCGATTTTAGATTCACAACACTATACCAGGACTTTTAATTTGATGCAGTAGACTGACAGTTTCTGAGTTGTCAGATAATGACGACTACGAAACTGTGATGTAACTAAATTAATCGATTCAGGAATAAAATCGAATAACGATGTAAACAATTTTGTGTGAAAATAACAATAAGTAAATGTGACTTGGTCAGACAAACAGGGCTTGGGTCGCAGTGGTATGAGGGCAGTCTTTTTAATAGTAATCTCGCGCAATTTATTAAAATATTCTTCACATGAAACAATTTCCAAATGAGTGGGTTTTATGATGTCTGGTTAGATTTGTATATTTTTAATAAAAATAGATTATTTATATAAAAATCTAGTGACTGCTTCAAAATAAAAGACAATAGTATACGTGTAATCATTTATTTATATTTCTCACGATAAAAAATCGCTCATTCATTATTCGATTGATTGAATCCATCACTATAAGGTTAAATAGGGTATCATTATTTTAGTAAGTGACATTAGCTTATGTCAGCTTACTGCATCATATTAAAAGTCCGGGTATAGAAATTGTGTCTTGTGTTCTTGCTATAAATTTAAATGTTTAGTCAGTGCGTGTTAAGTTGTTGCGTTGTTCAAACTTGCTTTTTCAAACTGGTAGATTTTAAGGACAGACAGAGAAATCCTTATTCTTCAATACACATTATTTATTTTGTGTATTCAATACGGATTAGAATTGCCATTTACACTATAATATCAATCAATTGAATTGTTAAGAATATAATATTTACTGATTGAATATCACATACAACCAAAAAATACCTTGTGGTACTGTGTGCTGAATATGCTTCCCGTACGAAATTGGGACGAGTTTATGCGTATATACAATGTGTAACGGAAACCCCATATCTATCCAAAAGGGCATCTGGTATGGAGTCTCTATGCACAGTTTCAGCTCAAAATAACTGACTCAAAGAATTGATACCAAATTATCGGTTTCATATTTCTTGAATACCAATCACAACAAACGTGTCACAGCACTATGAGGGTCATCACTTTCCACGTCACTTGCCAATAAAACGATAATTCACTTCGTTCTTCGTAATTTGAAAAATTCGGTCTCTGGAATTTGTAATAAGTTCTACACACGCAGACTTAGGATTACAAAACCCTTGCCATATCATTTGTTATCATCCAAAGAAGCCGTGCACTTGGTATGTAAATACCCTTTAAATTACATGTTGTATATGAATTTCAGTATATTCTATGGTAAAGACCTACAACGACGTATTGACATAGCTTGCTTAGTATTTAAAACGTCCTTATTGTGGTGTGCACTGTAAAGGAGGGAAATGTTTGTTATTTTGGCGGTTTCAAACGATTTATCGTCAAACTGGTTATTCAAATTTGTCGATTGTATTATGGTTGAATGGGGAGGCAAACTGTTTCTTCTTCATACAGGCTGCCCAGCAACCTAGCTAGGAGAATGGAAGCTCACAAAAAATTTTGTCACCTTACAAATACATCAATTTTGCTAACATTATGTATAAATTATGCCCTTTGAAGAAACAACCGATTTTATTTACTTCTACTAAAATATCCTTCCTCAAGTTTCAAGTTACTTCCATCGCGGTTATCTTCGAAAGTACTGGGTGGATTTGGCTGAAATTAAGCGTCCATAGCTTAATGGCTAACGTGTCGGACGAGAGGTCGCAAGTTCTAACCCCACTTATTACAGAGAGATTTGTCATAAAGATTGTCATGGTTTGGCAGTAGCGAGGTTGTATGTACTGTTAAATAATAGAAATTGGGTTTAACTTACATGTAACTAATTGAACATGTCTGCCTCCTTTCGGTACAAGCAAGCAAAACCAAGCAACCAAAATTCTCTTATCTAAGCGATGTGATGTGCAGTAACGAATACTTTTAAATACATATATCGATGGTCTAGAAGACAAATGTGCTAATTACAAAATTTTGCTAATGTAACATTTTAATGCCAAAAGTATTCATTGATCATTTCAATACTTTTGGCATTAAAATGTTACATTATTAAAATTTTGTAATTAGCACATTTGTCTTCTAGACCATCGATATAGCGATTAATAAAGCGCTTACACTATTGTCGTGAATCCACTCTAGACACAAGCATATTTAGCTTAGTTGGAGGGGTTAACAAGATTGCTAGTATTGTGAATTCTATACACATTGCTAGTAATTAAAAAAAAAAATGAGCCAAATTATTTATTTATTTTACTTTATGTACAATGGTGTTACATGGGCGGACTTAAATCCACCCAGTACTTTCGAAGATAAGCGCGTTCAAACAAACAAACTTTTTCGTTTTATAATATTAGTTAGTATAGAAGTATTGATGGTTGAACTGGACAAGAAATAAAAGCACAAACCTTACGTTTAGTATACTTACGTGTGTGGGTAGCGGCTAGGAGAGGAAGGGGTTTGGCGTGTGACGCGTGTGAGGGGGGGACCACGGCGAGGTCGCGCGCGGCGCCGCCACGGGCGCCCAGGGGTCCGCGCCCCCCGCTCCCGCAGCCCCGGCCGAACTCATCCCCTGCCCCGCGGGCGCCGCCCCGAACGCCGGCGACGCTGTACCGAAGTTGAGCCCCGTCATACCCATCTGCTGTTGCTTCAACTCGTTCATTGTCAGTCGTGCCTGGAACGAAAACAATCTTATTTTACTACCTTTGCAAACTAAGCATTTCTTCTCATTTATTGTGTCCACAACCAAGCTGTGTAACTCTCGACTCGGCTTCTGTGTTCCCTGCCACTTATGACCTTATGGCTTTTGCATTGTAGACCTCATTTATCACTTATAGTAGTATTCAAATAACTTGGCAAGAGTCGTTCAATGCGCAGAAGTCGATGTTTAGGTGTCAGCGGTTGTCAGCGGGACGCGGGGTATGACGTAGCGCCGTCAGTAGTTCTCGTTCAATTTACTCCCGAAAACACTTGCGTACACGAAAGTTGTACCTTTTGTTTTTGTTACGAGTTGTTGTTTTAAATTTAGTTTTTGTTACCTTGATTACAATGCCAGGACCAAATACCGTTTTACGCAGACTATTAAAACGTCAGAAAGAACAGTTAGACACTATAGTTAAAAGAAGAATAAAAGGGGTAGCAGTTTTATTAAATTGTGTCGACAAGAACATATTATTTATAATGTTTTTTTTTTAATATTTTTTCTTCACTTTTAAATGTATTTATGTATTATATCTATTTTATTTATAATACCGAATTAACGAATGAATTCCTCTTCTTTAGTTAACATTGTTTTGAACAGACATGATTAAAAATAATGTCTGGCAATAACCATAGAATAACGGCAAGCAGTAATAGAGACCACTTTTTTCTTCCACTAAGTGCACGATGCGCGAACTTACCCCCACTACGCCAAAACCTTGGCAACTTACGTGACGAAGACAATACCATCGGGCGAGATCGAGGTCAAGAATGGACTCAGCGCAGGCAGATATTTTATGAATAGGTCTCGTTATCTCACAAACCCATAAAGTTATGACACACACATGTGACTAAAAGTGATGGGTTTGAACGTTGATGTATGAAAGGTAGAGGCAGGTTAACGAAAAGATGGATGGTTTTGTAAAGAATGAAATGAAAGAAAAAGAAGTAAATGATGCTGTAAGACATCTGACAGGAGATAATGGAAGAAGATAAATTTTGCGTCGACGACAAGTAATTGGGATAAGGGCATGAATGTGATGATGATATGAAGTTACGAAACCTGACAAATTTTGTTGTTATAGCATAATGAAGACGATATAAAGGATGTGTAATATCCACCAACCTGTCTGGGAGTACGTTGAGTATTATGGTTCCCAGTAAAGGGAACATTATAGGCTGATTATCTATTATTTAAATTTACTGTTAGTACCATATTTTAACAGAACGTCTGGTATGCAAGATTGATCATCCAGTTCTTGGCGGAATTAACATTAAATATATTTCTGGAGTATTGCAGCCACTTGTGGGATGGCTCTGCAAAAGTACCAACTTGCTGCACTCGACTCGATCGAGCGCAGAGCTAAAAGGCTTATAGGCGACGAGGCGCTAGTGGACAAGCTTCGTAGCCTGGCTCATCGGCGAACCGTTGCTTGCCTGTCGGATTTCTACAGATTGTTACTTCGGGGAGTGTACGCAGAGCTCCATGACCTGATTCCTCCATTTCCCTTTCACTACTGGTCTACCAGATGCACTGCTGGGTACTATCTAGATTTGGTTGATATACCGTCTTATCGTACCAAGCGCTTCTCCTCCACATTTATAGTGCGCACAGCCAAACTATGGAATCCTCTGCCGGCTTCTGTGTTCCCTGCCACTGGAGACCTTTCAACCTTTAAAACAAGAGGGAACAGGATCTTCTGGGCTCGCTCGTTCTATCGTAGACCTCATCTATCGCTTACCATCAGGTGTAAGAGCGGGTTTATTGCAAATAGAAAAAGTAAAAGTGTGTGTACCGGTGGCGGCTGTGCGAACATGATGCTGCGACCTCGGGGGCGGCTCGGCGGGGGCGAAGGGGTTGGCGGGCGCGGGCTCGGGCCCGGCCGGCTGCAGCAGGCGCTCCAGGTTCACCAGCGACGAGTTCTCGCCCAGGAACGCCGACGGGGACTTCTTCACGCCGCCCGCCACGGGGGACGAAGGCTTCGGCGTCAGGTTGTCGCCTGGAAATCGTACTCTGTTTATTTATTGATCACTAACAGTGGCGCGGGGTTAACCTTTTTCAGGCTTTAAGCTACTTCCATACCGAATTCCAAAAAATTCACCCAGTACTTTCAAAGATAATAGAATACAGTATATACACTCATTGACATAATTGTTCTCCCAGATGGTGGATGGGGAGGTGAGATATTTTGACAGATTCGTAAACAAGTAACTCTCAAACCTACGGGAAAAGTGCCAAACCTCCCCTTTTCCCCCCCATTCTCCCCCCCCCCCTACCGTATCTCGGAAACTACGAGACCCGTATTTTTATCTTTTTACGGATTCGTATAGAGGAGGCTAGGTAAAGTAAAAACCATTTTTCAAAGTCCCCCCCCTTCTCCTCCCCTTTAGGCGGATCTCGGAATCTAAGAGACTTGTACATTTTTTTTTCAGATTCATTTAGAGGGGCAATGCTTTAGTCGAAATACTTGTGCTACCCCCCCCCCCCCATCACCGCCCCCCCATTTTTTTTTTTTTCCCAAGCACGCGAGGTGCTTGCACCTCGCGCAACACGCAAATACTAAACCCCCCCCCATCACCCCCCACACTTTTTTTTCACAAGCACGCGAGGTGCTTGAACCTCGCGCAACACGCAAATACTAGTTATATATATAAAGCTAAATTACCACTCACTGACTGACTGACACACTCATTGACATAATTGTTCTCCCAGATGGTGGATGGGGAGGTGGGTATATTTTGACAGATTCGTAAACAAGTAACTCTCAAACCTACGGGAAAAGTGCCAAACCTCCCCTTTTCACCCCCCTTCTCCCCCCTCCCTATCGTATCTCGGAAACTACGAGACCCGTATTTTTTGTTTTTTACGGATTCGTATAGAGGAGGCTCGGTAAAGTATAAAACCATTTTTCAAAGTCCCCCCCCCGCCCCCCTTTCTCCCCCCCTTTAGGCGGATCTCGGAATCTAAGAGACTTGGAACATTTTTTTTTTCAGATTCATTAGAGGGGCAATGCTTTAGTCGAAATACTTGTGCAACCCCCCCCCCCCCCATCACCCCCCCCCCCCCTCTTTTTTTTTTTTTTTCACAAGCTCGCGAGGTGCTTGCACCTCGCGCAACACGCAAATACTAAACCCCCCCATCACCCCCCCCCTTTTTTTTTTTTTTTTTTCACAAGCTCGCGAGGTGCTTGCACCTCGCGCAACACGCAAATACTTTTTTTTTTCACAAGCACGCGAGGTGCTTGCACCTCGCGCAACACGGAAATACTAGTTATATTATATAAAGCTAAATTACCACTCACTCACTGACATAATTGTTCTCCCAGTGTGGTGGTTGGGGGAGGTGGGTATATTTTGACAGATTCGTAAACAAGTAACTCTCAAACCTACGGGAAAAGTGCCATACCTCCCCTTTCCCCCCCCCCCCCCCCCCCCCTATCGTATCTCGGAAACTACGAGACCCGTATTTTTTTCTTTTTACGGATTCGTATAGAGGAGGCTCGGTAAAGTAAAAACCATTTTTCAAAGTCCCCCCCCCGCCCCCTTTTCACCCCCTTTAGGCGGATCTTGGAATTAAGAGACTTGGAACTTTTTTTTTTCAGATTCATTTGGAGGGGCAATGCTTTAGTCGAAATACTTGTACAACCCCCCCCCCATCTCCCCCCCCCCTTTTATTTTTTTTTGTTTTTTCACAAGCACGCGAGGTGCTTGCACCTCGCGCAACACGCAAATACTAAACCCCCCCATCTCCCCCCATCACCCCCCCATTTTTTTTTTCACAAGCACGCGAGGTGCTTGCACCTCGCGCAACACGCAAATACTAGTTATATTATATAAAGCTCGATTACCACTCACTCACTGACATAATTGTTCTCCAGATGGTGGATGGGGAGGTGGGTATATTTTGACAGATTCGTAAACAAGTAACTCTCAAACCTACGGGAAAAGTGCCAAACCTCCCCTTTTCCCCCCCCCTATCGTATCTCGGAAACTACGAGACCCGTATTTTTTTCTTTTTACGGATTCGTATAGAGGAGGCTCGGTAAAGTAAAAACCATTTTTCAAAGTCCCCCCCCCCCCCCGCCCCCCTTCTCCCCCCCTTTAGGCGGATCTCGGAATCTAAGAGACTTGGAACATTTTTTTTTTCAGTTTCATTTAGAGGGGCAATGCTTTAGTCGAAATACTTGTGCAACCCCCCCCCCATCACCCCCCCCCCCTCTTTTTTTTTTTTTTTTCACAAGCTCGCGAGGTGCTTGCACGTCGCGCAACACGCATATACTATACCCCCCCATCACCCCCCTTTTTTTTTTTTTTCACAAGCACGCGAGGTGCTTGCACCTCGCGCAACACGCAAATACTTGATTTAGAGGGGCAATGCTTTAGTTTTCTTCACAAGCACGCGAGGTGCTTGCACCTCGCGCAACACGTAAATACTAAGCCCCCCCATCACCCCCCCCTTTTTTTTTTCACAAGCACGCGAGGTGCTTGCACCTCGCGCAACACGCAAATACTAGTTATATTATATAAAGCTAAATTACCACTCACTGACTGACTGACTGACTGACTCACTCATTGACATAATTGTTCTCCCGGATGGTGGATGGGGAGGTGGGTATATTTTGACAGATTCGTAAACAAGTAACTCTGAAACCTACGGGAAAAGTGCCAAACCTCCCCTTTTCCCCCCCCCCGATCGTATCTCGGAAACTACGAGACCCGTATTTTTTTTTACGGATTCGTATAGAGGAGGCTCGGTAAAGTAAAAACCATTTTTCAAAGCCCCCCCCGCCCCCCTTCTCCCCCCCCTTTAGGCGGATCTCGGAAATTAAGAGACTTGGAAAATTTTTTTTTTCAAATTCGTTTAGAGGGGCAATGCTTTAGTCGAAATGCTTCTGCAACCCCCCCCCCCCCCTATCACCCCGCCCTTTTTTTTTTTTTTTCACAAGCACGCGAGGTGCTTGCACCTCGCGCAACACGCAAATACTTGATTTAGAGGGGCAATGCTTTAGTTTTTTTCACAAGCACGCGAGGTGCTTGCACCTCGCGCAACACGGAAATACTAGTTATATTATATAAAGCTAAATTACCACTCACTCACTGACATAATTGTTCTCCCAGATGGTGGATGGGGAGGTGGGTATATTTTGACAGATTCGTAAACAAGTAACTCTCAAACCTACGGGAAAAGTGCCAAACCTCCCCTTCCCCCCCCCTATCGTATCTCGGAAACTACGAGACCCGTATTTTTTTCTTTTTACGGATTCGTATAGAGGAGGCTCGGTAAAGTAAAAACCATTTTTCAAAGTCCCCCCCCCGCCCCCCTTTAGACGGATCTCGGAATCTAAGAGACTTGGAACATTTTTTTTTCAGATTCATTTAGAGGGGCAATGCTTTAGTCGAAATAATTGTGCAACACCCCCCCATTTCCCCCCCCCTTTTTTTTTTTCACAAGCACGCGAGGTGCTTGCACCTCGCGCAACACGCAAATACTAGTCTATATATATATAACTCAAAGGTGAGACTGACTGACTGACATAGTGATCTATCAACGCACAGCCCAAACCATTGGACGGATCGGGCTGAAATTTGGCATGCAGGTAAATGTTATGACGTAGGCATCCGCTAAGTAAGGATTTTGCGAAATTCCCACGGGATCGGGATTTACACGGAAAAAACTTCCCACGCGGGCGAAGCCGCTGGCACAAGCTAGTTATATTTATAAAATAGCAACTAAAACTCAAATTCAACATATGTTATTTGACATAGGTAATTTCCTATGATAATTCCTATGGCATTCCACTCAAGATAGTACAACATGAAACCTTTGTGGTTTGGATTTACGACAAAGGTTTCAACTTGTACTATCATGAGACTACCTCAATATCGAATTACACAATAATACATTTTATATGTCATTGTCGATAATAATTAATAACATCTTGAGGTCCTGAAATAGTTACACTAATTCTTAAATAATATAACTTCAGTTTCCATTTGATATTTAATTTGTAGTATATAATATATTTACTAGTACTCACGCGAGGCTTCGCTCCCGTGGATTCTATCACGGTAAAAACATAACTCTTCTTTTTTGCAATCACGTAAAAAGTAGCCTATAACCTTCCTTAAGCTTCAAGCTACTTCCATACCAAATTGCATCCAAATCCACCCAGTACTTTCGAAGATTATCGCGTTCAAGCAAACAAACTTTTTCGCTTTATAATATTAAGTATAGATTATCTGAGTAATGAGAGAAACTAGGTATAGTCTGAATAATTTTCGAAGTAAAAACTATCGATTACCCACTAGGAGTCCTTCCCAGCCGGGATAGCGTGAATATTCTAACGAGATAACGTGACCCCTAAACGCAACGGCAACTAAAGGACCGTGGTTATTATTTGTTGTCGGTGGCAAAATTATGAAATATCTCCTTCCGCTCCCGATGGAGCGAAAGGGAGTGTCAAACTTTTACTGACCAAAAACTCACTCTGTTCCTTCAATTACCCTCACATTCGGGGCCACGGTATCTCGTTAGAACATTCCTGCAACCAAGACGGGCAATGGCCCTATGGGGCCCCGTCACAAGCTTTAAATTTTTGTATGCATGTCGTTTCTTGTGGCAATAAATAGTTTATCTTTGTTTCTTCTTACCTAAGGCAGTGAGGTCGAAGGGATCGGAGTCTGCGTGGTTGTTGTGGTTGGTCCGCGGTCGCTGCGACAGTGCGTCGAACTGCTCCAGTTCTGATGACGAAGGGGACGATAGCACCGACACGGGGGACTTGCCCTGAAACACGCAATTTTGCCGGCTCAATATCTTGTTCACTAGCTTCATAATACATTCTAGCATCGAAAGGAGCCAATATGTCGATAGTTACATTATCATACACTTATAACAGGGGAAAGTAGTTGCATGATCTTCTATATACAGTACGTTAACTAACAGAGGGCGTTCCCGTTAACCCGCAATAGTATAAGAACACACGCCGCACACGCGGCCCGTCATTCATAAATGAATTGCGACGTTGCCGTCCTTTAAGTACGCGTGTACAGAGTGTTTCTTTTACGTATCAATTTAACATTTTTAGTCAATATTTTAATAAAAAAAATAAAAACATTTTGTTTTCGAATGCTAATATTTTTTTAGCATGTATGGATGCTATACTATTGCGGGTTAACGGGAACGCCCTCTGTTAGTTAACATACTGTATAGTACATATACAATGTGTATTTTTATATCCCATAACTCTAGGGTTATATTCTAAAGTAAAAATATAACAAAAAGTGGTCCAAAAATGCATAGTTTCGAAGATACCATCAATCATACAAATATTAACACTAGACTCTCGATACGAGTAGGTAACTAAGTTTATTGATATATACGAGTAAATAAATTTTCATTCAAATCAATTATTCATAATTAATGTTACGAAAATAAGACGTCGTCATATTTCAGGCAAGGATGTATTACATTAATAATCGTGACTTTGTCGAATTATTTTGTAAGAAAAAAAATATATAAAAGATAACTGAAAAATAATGCCTTATGCCAGTTGATTCTTTGATATGGTCCCATTCATACGCTAGAGTTACGGGACATCAAAAACACCTTGTATATATCATTTGCAGTTCGTTAGTCTCACTAAACCTCGAAAACGGCTGGACCGATTTAGCTAATTTTGATTTCAAAACATTTGTGGGAGTCCAGGGAAAGTTAAAAAGTGAGCAAATATGGAAAAAATAGCATATAATAAGTAGCTTAGTAGATTACTTTCTATATACAAACAAATTCACAAACATTATCTATATATATATACTAGCTTTTGCCCGCGACTTCGTCCGCGTGGAATAGTTACTTTGGGCTAACGTTAAACTTAACCCCGATTTTGAAGCATTCTTCATTGGCGCTCCGCTCCTATTGGCCTTAGCGTAATGATACAATATAGCTGTGCCCGAGACTCCGTCAGCGTAAGTTAATGTATTGGTAATATTGTTTAGATCACGTTCACATGAGGCTTAAGTACCTAGAGAACGCTTCGACCGCGAGACGCGTCGAGCGCGGCGACCGATTCTCAAAAATAATCCTTATAGCATGATTCAGTATTCACGCGCGATGGCTTATTATTATAAGCGTATTTCATGTATAACTTTGGTGTTTCTATACCGATTTATATGATTCTTTTTACGGTTTCGTAGCCGAATGGCAAAAAACGGAATCTTTATGGTTTCGACATGTCTGTCCGTCTGTCTGTCTGTCTGTCTGTCCGTCCGTCCGTCTGTCACAGCAATTTTATTCCGAAACTATTAGGACTATACATGTGAAACTTGATAGGTAGATGTATTCTGTGAACCGCTTTCCGATTTTGAGAAACAAATTAAAAAATATTTAAAATAAAGGGGGGCTCCCCATACATGGAACTAAACCTGAAAATATTTTTTTTCATGAAATCGATGCATTTGTGGTATCTATAGACAGTTCTTTAAAAACGACATCGGGGTTTCTAAAACCACTTTTCCATAAAGTAAATCGTTTAAAAGATATAAGCTTCCAAAGTGGAAAAATGTGTGTGTGGCGGACACAACCTCTAACTTCTATAATAATGGAGTGAAAAATCTAAAAAAATATATGTCTGTAGATCTTAATATAAACTTTCAAACAAAATTAGTTTGAACGAAATCAGTTCAGCAGTTTTTGAGATACAGCATATTTTCTAAAACCGCAAATATAACTTTGTAATTCATACAAACACTATGAAAAACAAATTTATTCGGCGCAGTTGTAAAAATGTAAAAAAGCCAGTTTTAAGAAAATTGTAAGGTTTTTTTTTCAAAACAAATTTATTTGGCGCAGTTGTAAAAATGTAAATAAGCTAGTTTTAAGAAATTTGTAAGGTTTTTTTTTCGTCAAATAAATTTGCATATTATATTATAGTTACTACGGAACCCTTCATGGGCGAGTCTGACTCGCACTTGGCCAATTTTTTTATGGAATAATTTATAATGTTAACTTTTTCAATTAGGGGTGACTGAGAGTGTTATAAACGTAAGAGTAGACAAATATTATAATCAGAAAGCTTCGAACTGCTAAGCTATCGGGAGTTACACGTGTTATTGTGAGTCAACCATAAAAGTTAGACATATGCTGTCGTGGGATATTTTTTATATAATTTTAAGGAGAACATTTCCGTCATATATTATTTCTGTGTAGCTTTAACCATTAAGGTTGCACACGCGACGGAAGCTTAAAAAATGGAGTAACTTCTCCCGTTTTCCCAACATTTCCCTTCACTGCTCTGCTCCTATTGATTGTAGCGTGATGAAAAGTATACTATAACCCGCTCAGGAGTATGAAAAATAATTGTACCAAGTTTCGTTAAAATCCGTCGAGTAGTTTTTGTTTCTATAACGGTTATACAGACAGACAGACAGACAGACAGACAGACAGACAGACAGACAAAAATTTAACTGATTGCATTTTTGGCATGAGTATCGATCCTTAATCACCCCCTGATAGTTATTTTGGAAATATATTTCATGTACAGAATTGACCTCTCTACAGATTTATTATAAGTATAGATATATATATATAATGTTATTGTATTACTTAGAAGTCGGGTAATAAATCACAACAGCATAGCATTACATACGACTTTTAGCTTTATTCTTGCTCTCTTTTATAAATCTTACCATTGAGTCGGAAAATATACCGAAATCCAAACACGAAGACTGATAGAACAAAATATAAATACATTTAGTGAAAAGAAATCATTGAAAAGTAATTATTATTCCATTTATTCATAATACAGGGTTATTGGTAAAAAACTAACAACCTCTCAGGACTATGTTAGAAACATCAACCTGCTTAGCCTCACATTGCTTAATGTCACATTTTCTGGCTACTTCAGCCGTCCCACCCTCCCCATCTGCAGACCGACCTCGGCAAGCATAGCTTAACCTTGCAAATGTACGTATTGTCTTCGTCACGTAAGTTGCCAAGGTTTTGGCGTAGTGGGGTAAGTTCGCGCATCGTGCACTTAGTGGAAGAAAAAAGTGGTCACTTTTACTGCTTGCCATTATTTCACTTTTACTGCTTGCCATTATTCTATGGTTATTGCCATTATTAATTTTTAATCATATCTGTTCAGAAGAATGTTAAAGAAAGATGAGGAATTCATTCGTTCATTCGGTATTATTAATAAAATAGTTATAATACATAAATACATTTAAAAGTGAAAAAAAAAATATTTAAAAAAAAAAAACATTAAAAATAATATGTTCTCGTTGTCACAATTAGTTCATAAAACTGCTACCCCTTTTATTCTTCTTTTTTTCCCGGTGTCCTAAAAACAGTGACGAATTCGGAATTTCAACCTTCCTTAACTATCCTACTATCCTATCCTACTAATCCTACTAATATTATAAATGCGAAAGTTTGTGAGGATAGATGGATGTTTGTTACTCTTTCACGCAAAAACTACTGAACGGATCTGAATGAAATTTGGTAAGTAGATAGTTGACATTCTGGAATAACATATAGGTTACTTTTATTCCGAAATTCCCACGGGATCGGGATTTGCGCGGGAAAACCTTCCCACGCGTACGAAGTCGCGGGCAAAAGCTAGTAAGTAGTGTCTAACTGTTCTTTCTGACGTTTTAATAGTCTGCTTAAAACGGTATTTGGTCCTGGCATTGTAATCAACGTAACAAAAACTAAATTTTAAACAACAACTCGTAACAAAAACAAAGGGTACTACTTTCGTGTACGCAAGTGTATTCGGGAGCAAATTAAACGAGAACTACTGACGGCGCTACGTCATACCCCGCGTCCCGCTGACACCTAAACATCGACTTCTGCGCATCGAACGACTCTTGCCAAGTTATTTGGCGACAACTATACAGCTGTTATTATTAAGCCACGAGCTCCTCATACTTATAATACGGTATTTCCGATTTTTTATTATTATTATCGGATAAAATCCATACGTATTTGTTAGTAAGACATATTATAAACATATGTATATGGGTAATTGGGAACTAGGCACTCACATGCATTCCGGGCGCCGGGGCCCAGGGGTCCGGCGGCGCGGCGGGGGCCCACGGGTCCTTAGCCGGGCTGCCCACTGCCGACCACGCCTCCGATGACGTCTCCTGCAGATAATACCAAACATTTTACAAAAAAACACCGAAGTGAAATACCTCTTTAACATGTATCTTATACTAAACTAGCTTACAGCGTCATACTCCTGTATGTAGCCCTCCAAATCCGTTTTAAAACGTTATGCGTTATCCTAAACGTTTGCTTAAACTGAAAAATGCTGAAATAAACTTTTGTTTCGATACTATATAAAGCATTCACACACAGGCTAGTTTTAATAATAGTGTACTGTGCAATTAAGTCAGAGCAACTCATGTGATTTTTTTTAAATTTATTTCTACCTTCTAGCCACGTCTTCGCTCGCGTGAATAGTTTCTTTTTCAACGAAAAAGACTGTACTAAATCACATCAAAATTGGCCGAGTTGTTTAGACGTGAAAGTGTAACAGTCAGACAAGAGTTGCTTTTACGTTTATATAATTAATAGGGATTTATAGCGTCACACAGCATAACACACATTTAGCATCACTATTATGACAAGCCTATTTTACCCCCAGCATCTTACCATCGAGTCGGCGAATATACCAAATTCCAACTGCATAGACAGATAAAATAAAAACAATACACATCAAGTTTAATACCCACTTTATCAGCGCTAAACGAAGTTAAATCGGTTTATTACTGACCGACAAAAGATGGCTGAGTTAAAAAATTACTTACCGTCCACCCAGGTGGACAGATTGGTTTGTCGGTTAGTAATAGACCGTGCTTGCTACCGTTAGGCAAACGAGGTTACGTTTCGCTTGTTAATATAAGTGAGATACTAAGTAGCATCTAAGTGGAACAGACCTCTTTGCAAACTTTGGTAATCATGCGTTTTTCCGTATAGGAAAATGTGAGAAAGTCAATAGCCAACTGAACTTTGTCTTTATGACCAGGTTTGGCTGTAGGACACAGGTGAAGAAATGGCTGCTGGGTCTAACTACATGGAAACAGAAAACCTTTGAATTATGAAGTCCTAACACACACACCACTGCTCACATTAACTCGCCCTCATATTTAGTTATCTACCTTAGTGTAATTAATTAATATCTGTAACTGTTGCACTTGTATCCCCTAGGTCTAAACAATTTCTGACGAGACTGAATCCCGCGACAGGGTATTCCAGTGTGGGATGATCTAGTATCACAATAAACATGACATTTTTAATAATTCCTCTTTTAAGTCTGACAAGTAATTTATTCAATTTAATTTATTTTCTAATTTAATGTCAAATCAAATATTTTAGTTAATTTCATTTGTATTCTTCAAGTAGATTCGTATACCATATTTGTACGCTTCCTGGCATAACATAGTGCTCTTTTTATTAACATAACACCTAAACATAATACTCTACCCATGTTGTATGTATGTATGTACAAATAAATAAATTTGATTTTGACTTTAACTTGTCACACTTTTTAGGATTCCATACCCAAAGGGTCAAACGGGATCCTATTACTAAGAATCCGCTGTCCGTCTGTCACCAGGTTGTAGTTGAACAGTTGAAATTTTCACTGATGATGTATTTATGTTGCCGCTATAACAACAAATACTAAAAAAACAGAATAAAATTAATATTTGAGGGGGCTCCCATACAACAAAACGTGATTTTTTTGCTTTTATATTGATAACGGCAACGGTAGACACTTAGATAATGGTACGGAACCCTTAGTGCGCGAGCTTAGTTGGAGGGGTTAACAAGAATGCTAGTAATGTGAATTCTACTCACATTACTAGTTATCTTTAGAAAAAAAAAGAAAGAAGAAAGAGTCCTACTCGCACTTGGCCGGTCTTTTTTCTAATAATAAACGTTGTTGTATTTAAAAAATTATTATAATAATGATACATACGGGTCGGGGGTGTTCGTGCGCCCCCCAGACGTCCGGGGCGGGCCCGGGGCTCCCGAGGTTCACGTCCAGCAGGTCCAGCAGGTGAGACTGCTGGGACGGCGCCCCCTGACCCTTCTGCCCCTTGGGGGGAGGCAGTCCGTCCGTTGTCCTGTACACAACAACACGTCAGCATTATTTATTTAATTTACACAACACTTACAGCTACTAAAAACACAAAAAGAGTAATAGATACTCGCCAGATAGCCAATAACAAGTTTACGAGGAAAACTTATGATACATTTGTGACGATTTCAATCTATAGTAACATTTTAAAGAGGTAAAATTTGTTAAACAAACACAATACAAAAAAAAAAATTGATAGGTGCATTATTTTTGTGAATGCTACAGGCTAATATTTTTAAATCCACATCCACGCGGACGAAAAGCGAAGTGCAAACGTTCAATACATTTATTGCATTCCATAATGTAAACTTAGGTAGTAGGTACAGTCACGGACTATAATTGATAAGCCACTTTCAAGATTTCCAATTTTGCAGTTTTATACATTCACGAGATTACACGATTAAACACGAACTCAAACCGAATGCTCGGAAACAAAATGACAAATTACTAATAATCGGAAATAGTCTTATCCATAGAGGTTGAAAAATGACTTTATAAGTTGTCAATGATAAATCCATACAACGGTGCTTACGTGTATCCCATCTATTTGATACTGACCTCCTTTGAAATAGCCCTCATTAAATACTCTTTATTTCTGAAATCCTATCCGAAGACAGAGTGACAGTTGAAATGTCGATGTCAGAAAAGATTTGGAGACGAAAATTTCGAATTTTGGTGAATCGTAGCCATAGTTATTAACGCGAAAATGCCAGCTGCAATTTCTGAAGAAATTCGCTATAGAATCATAACAATGCATCAGCAGGGTCTGAGCATTCGTGCAATTTCGAGAGACCTGCACTTGACGGTGAGCTTATTCACTCAATCTATATGTTTTTGAATTTTTTTTAAAAAGGTAATTATCTAAGTCCATTAACTTGAAAGTTTTTATTTTTTTAGCGAAACACCGTTTCTTTGTGGGTAAGACGATACGCCGAATAAGGACATATAAATGATCGTCGCCGAAACAACCATCGCCCTTCTGCATTAAGCGAAGCTCAGAGAACTGAAATGCTCCGCGAATATGAAGTTGATGGATTTATACCAACGCAGCGTTACGCGGAACGTTTTGATGTGAATCCCAGAACCATCCGAAGGAATCTTCACTCAATGAATTTGCATCATAGGATTCCTGCCTACAAAGTCGATATGACAGACGCTCATAAAACCGCACGTGTAAATTTCGCACACCGATTTTTAAATTTCGATTGGTCATCAACTATTTTTTGTGATGAGAAGTCATTCCAATCAAGCGATCATGGCCGCTTACACCTATGGCGATATAACAGTTCACGGTATGATGCAGATAACGTCATACCAAATAGGGAATCAGGAAGGATAACTTAATATGTGGGGTTGGATGAGCTCCGAAGGTGTAGGCGAGCTTGTTCAACTACCACCTCGTGCAAATGCCGTGAACTATATAAGGATTTTGGAAGATTTTATGCTTCCGTCTGTAAGGATTGTGTATCCACAGCACGAAATGGAAAATATTAATTTTGTTCACGATAATTCTGCCATACATCGAGCAAGGACTGTCAGGACCTGGTTTGAAGCACATCCAGACATAACGGTGATTCCATGGCCAGCTAAATCCCCGGACCTGAATCCCATAGAAAATCTGTGGGGTTTAATGGTGCAGCGATGGGATCACCGTAATGAACGAAGAAAGGAAGATCTGGCTCAACATTGTCAAGAAGTATGGGAGAACATGCGAGGGGCTGATATTTGCACTCGTCTGGTTAGCTCCATGCAATCACGACTGCAAGCTGTAATAGACAGCCAGGGAGCATTTACAAGATATTAAGACAGTCCAACAGTTTTGATTCTTATTATACAAAATAAAATAATTATTCAAATAATATAGTGTTTTTTTGCTTAGCACATTTTATGACATTTATAATAGCTAAAACGTAAACTCTTTAGCAGAAATAGCAAATAAAACTTCTTGCAAGATGGCGGCAGTTAGGTGTTATCTATGTTTAATACATAATCATAATTATCGTGAACGTCATCTTGGACGCTACGCGTTCGGATAAAATCGTGGTTTCAAGTTTTTCCGATGTCTAAATTATACCGACTATAATTTCTCCGTACACCAACGTTACTATGGCTACGCTAAAACAATTGTCGCTAGGTTACGGTTTCTACACCTGCAATTCGTCGACTTTAGGTAGTCACTCTGTTCTGTGTACGAATATAACCGATTAAACCCGATTTGCATTACACGGCTAAAATACGAATGGTGGCAAGTGGCTCATCATTTATAGTCCGTGGCTGTACATACATGTTTTCCACGCCTCGGAACGCACTTGGACAGGCGGTCAAGCCGTCAGCCTTGGCTGTTATTTGTACATGCATCTTTGACAGTTTTTATGGGTTAGAAACTAGGAAATCTGACATCAGTCTTGTCTAGTAAAGCTTTGTTTTCCTAGGATAGCGGTGCCGTCATATAGCGGCCGTAATACAGTGGTGAATGACGTCACTAGAAAGTTGTCTATGTAAACAAAATGGCGCGGTTTCCTAGAGAGCGGTAACTGACACCGTAACGTCAAAAAGCGGTGCCGCCAGTTGCATGACGGCCGTCTTGTCGGTGACAGATGGTTTCGTGAACGTTTCATTGATAGCGATGAAGCAGACTGTGTTAAAACGGCCGTGGAACTTTCCACATGTCGTCACCGTAAAGACGGCCGCCTTTTTGCGTCCGTCATATTACGGCCGCTATACGACGGCACCGCTTTCCTAGGAAACCAAAGCTTTACACAAAATATTAGAATTCAGCTGCATCCAATTTAGACCCCAACAAAGTTGGGAAAAGGCAGCATATTGGCCATATTACATGGTCCTTAAGGTGGGTACTGACCAACGTTACGAGGTAATGTAATATTCGCATCGAACGTGTTACGCATCGAGCATGTTACGCTGCGTTCTAAAATCGGCGTAACATGCTCGTCAAAACTCTGTGCTCCGCTTTCGCCGCCAGTTCACTCAAGATGGCCGATAGCGAGAACGTGTTTCTACTTAATTATTGTTTTATCCAAATTAAAAAGAAGAAAAATCGTTACTGGACATCAAACTTATTTCAAAACAGATGCGTATGCGGTGGTTTGTCATTGATAGCAATATTAAAAAACCAAATGATTACTGGACAGTATAAAAACTTTGTACGCATGTCTCCGATCGATTTTGAAGAACTCTTGAATTTAATTGAACTAAAATTACATAAAAAAGATACAAATTATAGAAAAGCAATTAGTGTCACGGAAAGATTAGCACTAACGCTTCGTTTTTATGCTACAGGAGATTCCTTTACTAGTGTGCAATATCTTTTCAAGATATCAAGCGCTCGTGACGACTTGCAACGCTGTTTTCCCTGTAGTAACTGCCGACGTACTGACTGCACGAATGCTCGCTGTGGAACATGTTACATTACCCGTAACGCTGGTCAGTACCCACCTTTAAACGAACCACAGTACATCTCTCATCCCTCTACTCAACAACTACTACAATTGACGATTTCGGCACTGACTGTATTACATTCGGTCTGAGACACTCCATGCAGCCGTAGAACCAACACCTTGGCGGCGTTTCCGCAGAAACTGACCAGTTGGGGCCAGTCTCGACCAATGCGGGGCCAGTTTGGACCAAAGCAGGCCAGCTTATACCAGTCAGGTCTCCTCCCGACCAAATCCTTTCGCTCGGGGTCACGGTGGGCCAGTTTGGGGCGGAAGGTGCTCGGCGCTTGTACGTGTGTAGGTGGACTGCTTCCTCGCGAAGGTAAGCGTCTAGTCTGAAGGATGGGATAGGATTGGGATAAGGTTAGGATGGATGGAAATGCATCAGATAGAGTGACCGTGCGCCTGATTTTCAGCAGATAGGATTGGCGCTGAAGTGTGGTCAAGTTGCCTGGTTCAGGACACTCGCTCACAAGAGAGCAATACAACATCGAAGCGGATCAACATCAACTATCGCGAAGTTCTGTTGGCAGGTCTGTGGCAAGTTGTGCTGCTCCACTATCGGTTTATATAGCCACGAAAAATACCACCTCGCAGATATTGCCGTTGTTAAAGGCCTAAAGGATTGCATAATTAGCTTTTGGCCAGCTGCAGCTCCTCCCGCTAGCCCAGAGTGCTGGTGGCAGCTGGCTACTCACCTGAAGTCCTGCTGCGACTGGCTGATGGCGAGCTGCAGCCGCACGTCGTCGGAGCGGCGGCGCCTCTCCTCCCGCTCGGCCTCCTCGCGGGACATGGCCAGAGCGAGCTGTAGCTGCAGTTCCTCCTCCCGCTAGCCCAGAGTGCTGGTGGCAGCTGGCTACTCACCTGAAGTCCTGCTGCGACTGGCTGATGGCGAGCTGCAGCCGCACGTCGTCGGAGCGGCGGCGCCTCTCCTCCCGCTCGGCCTCCTCGCGGGACATGGCCAGAGCGAGCTGTAGCTGCAGTTCCTCCTCCCGCTAGCCCAGAGTGCTGGTGGCAGCTGGCTACTCACCTGAAGTCCTGCTGCGACTGGCTGATGGCGAGCTGCAGCCGCACGTCGTCGGAGCGGCGGCGCCTCTCCTCCCGCTCGGCCTCCTCGCGGGACATGGCCAGAGCGAGCTGTAGCTGCAGTTCCTCCTCCCGCTAGCCCAGAGTGCTGGTGGCAGCTGGCTACTCACCTGAAGTCCTGCTGCGACTGGCTGATGGCGAGCTGCAGCCGCACGTCGTCGGAGCGGCGGCGCCTCTCCTCCCGCTCGGCCTCCTCGCGGGACATGGCCAGAGCGAGCTGTAGCTGCAGTTCCTCCTCCCGCTAGCCCAGAGTGCTGGTGGCAGCTGGCTACTCACCTGAAGTCCTGCTGCGACTGGCTGATGGCGAGCTGCAGCCGCACGTCGTCGGAGCGGCGGCGCCTCTCCTCCCGCTCGGCCTCCTCGCGGGACATGGCCAGAGCGAGCTGTAGCTGCAGTTCCTCCTCCCGCTAGCCCAGAGTGCTGGTGGCAGCTGGCTACTCACCTGAAGTCCTGCTGCGACTGGCTGATGGCGAGCTGCAGCCGCACGTCGTCGGAGCGGCGGCGCCTCTCCTCCCGCTCGGCCTCCTCGCGGGACATGGCCAGAGCGAGCTGTAGCTGCAGTTCCTCCTCCCGCTAGCCCAGAGTGCTGGTGGCAGCTGGCTACTCACCTGAAGTCCTGCTGCGACTGGCTGATGGCGAGCTGCAGCCGCACGTCGTCGGAGCGGCGGCGCCTCTCCTCCCGCTCGGCCTCCTCGCGGGACATGGCCAGAGCGAGCTGTAGCTGCAGTTCCTCCTCCCGCTAGCCCAGAGTGCTGGTGGCAGCTGGCTACTCACCTGAAGTCCTGCTGCGACTGGCTGATGGCGAGCTGCAGCCGCACGTCGTCGGAGCGGCGGCGCCTCTCCTCCCGCTCGGCCTCCTCGCGGGACATGGCCAGAGCGAGCTGTAGCTGCAGTTCCTCCTCCCGCTAGCCCAGAGTGCTGGTGGCAGCTGGCTACTCACCTGAAGTCCTGCTGCGACTGGCTGATGGCGAGCTGCAGCCGCACGTCGTCGGAGCGGCGGCGCCTCTCCTCCCGCTCGGCCTCCTCGCGGGACATGGCCAGAGCGAGCTGTAGCTGCAGTTCCTCCTCCCGCTAGCCCAGAGTGCTGGTGGCAGCTGGCTACTCACCTGAAGTCCTGCTGCGACTGGCTGATGGCGAGCTGCAGCCGCACGTCGTCGGAGCGGCGGCGCCTCTCCTCCCGCTCGGCCTCCTCGCGGGACATGGCCAGAGCGAGCTGTAGCTGCAGTTCCTCCTCCCGCTAGCCCAGAGTGCTGGTGGCAGCTGGCTACTCACCTGAAGTCCTGCTGCGACTGGCTGATGGCGAGCTGCAGCCGCACGTCGTCGGAGCGGCGGCGCCTCTCCTCCCGCTCGGCCTCCTCGCGGGACATGGCCAGAGCGAGCTGTAGCTGCAGTTCCTCCTCCCGCTAGCCCAGAGTGCTGGTGGCAGCTGGCTACTCACCTGAAGTCCTGCTGCGACTGGCTGATGGCGAGCTGCAGCCGCACGTCGTCGGAGCGGCGGCGCCTCTCCTCCCGCTCGGCCTCCTCGCGGGACATGGCCAGAGCGAGCTGTAGCTGCAGTTCCTCCTCCCGCTAGCCCAGAGTGCTGGTGGCAGCTGGCTACTCACCTGAAGTCCTGCTGCGACTGGCTGATGGCGAGCTGCAGCCGCACGTCGTCGGAGCGGCGGCGCCTCTCCTCCCGCTCGGCCTCCTCGCGGGACATGGCCAGAGCGAGCTGTAGCTGCAGTTCCTCCTCCCGCTAGCCCAGAGTGCTGGTGGCAGCTGGCTACTCACCTGAAGTCCTGCTGCGACTGGCTGATGGCGAGCTGCAGCCGCACGTCGTCGGAGCGGCGGCGCCTCTCCTCCCGCTCGGCCTCCTCGCGGGACATGGCCAGAGCGAGCTGTAGCTGCAGTTCCTCCTCCCGCTAGCCCAGAGTGCTGGTGGCAGCTGGCTACTCACCTGAAGTCCTGCTGCGACTGGCTGATGGCGAGCTGCAGCCGCACGTCGTCGGAGCGGCGGCGCCTCTCCTCCCGCTCGGCCTCCTCGCGGGACATGGCCAGAGCGAGCTGTAGCTGCAGTTCCTCCTCCCGCTAGCCCAGAGTGCTGGTGGCAGCTGGCTACTCACCTGAAGTCCTGCTGCGACTGGCTGATGGCGAGCTGCAGCCGCACGTCGTCGGAGCGGCGGCGCCTCTCCTCCCGCTCGGCCTCCTCGCGGGACATGGCCAGAGCGAGCTGTAGCTGCAGTTCCTCCTCCCGCTAGCCCAGAGTGCTGGTGGCAGCTGGCTACTCACCTGAAGTCCTGCTGCGACTGGCTGATGGCGAGCTGCAGCCGCACGTCGTCGGAGCGGCGGCGCCTCTCCTCCCGCTCGGCCTCCTCGCGGGACATGGCCAGAGCGAGCTGTAGCTGCAGTTCCTCCTCCCGCTAGCCCAGAGTGCTGGTGGCAGCTGGCTACTCACCTGAAGTCCTGCTGCGACTGGCTGATGGCGAGCTGCAGCCGCACGTCGTCGGAGCGGCGGCGCCTCTCCTCCCGCTCGGCCTCCTCGCGGGACATGGCCAGAGCGAGCTGTAGCTGCAGTTCCTCCTCCCGCTAGCCCAGAGTGCTGGTGGCAGCTGGCTACTCACCTGAAGTCCTGCTGCGACTGGCTGATGGCGAGCTGCAGCCGCACGTCGTCGGAGCGGCGGCGCCTCTCCTCCCGCTCGGCCTCCTCGCGGGACATGGCCAGAGCGAGCTGTAGCTGCAGTTCCTCCTCCCGCTAGCCCAGAGTGCTGGTGGCAGCTGGCTACTCACCTGAAGTCCTGCTGCGACTGGCTGATGGCGAGCTGCAGCCGCACGTCGTCGGAGCGGCGGCGCCTCTCCTCCCGCTCGGCCTCCTCGCGGGACATGGCCAGAGCGAGCTGTAGCTGCAGTTCCTCCTCCCGCTAGCCCAGAGTGCTGGTGGCAGCTGGCTACTCACCTGAAGTCCTGCTGCGACTGGCTGATGGCGAGCTGCAGCCGCACGTCGTCGGAGCGGCGGCGCCTCTCCTCCCGCTCGGCCTCCTCGCGGGACATGGCCAGAGCGAGCTGTAGCTGCAGTTCCTCCTCCCGCTAGCCCAGAGTGCTGGTGGCAGCTGGCTACTCACCTGAAGTCCTGCTGCGACTGGCTGATGGCGAGCTGCAGCCGCACGTCGTCGGAGCGGCGGCGCCTCTCCTCCCGCTCGGCCTCCTCGCGGGACATGGCCAGAGCGAGCTGTAGCTGCAGTTCCTCCTCCCGCTAGCCCAGAGTGCTGGTGGCAGCTGGCTACTCACCTGAAGTCCTGCTGCGACTGGCTGATGGCGAGCTGCAGCCGCACGTCGTCGGAGCGGCGGCGCCTCTCCTCCCGCTCGGCCTCCTCGCGGGACATGGCCAGAGCGAGCTGTAGCTGCAGTTCCTCCTCCCGCTAGCCCAGAGTGCTGGTGGCAGCTGGCTACTCACCTGAAGTCCTGCTGCGACTGGCTGATGGCGAGCTGCAGCCGCACGTCGTCGGAGCGGCGGCGCCTCTCCTCCCGCTCGGCCTCCTCGCGGGACATGGCCAGAGCGAGCTGTAGCTGCAGTTCCTCCTCCCGCTAGCCCAGAGTGCTGGTGGCAGCTGGCTACTCACCTGAAGTCCTGCTGCGACTGGCTGATGGCGAGCTGCAGCCGCACGTCGTCGGAGCGGCGGCGCCTCTCCTCCCGCTCGGCCTCCTCGCGGGACATGGCCAGAGCGAGCTGTAGCTGCAGTTCCTCCTCCCGCTAGCCCAGAGTGCTGGTGGCAGCTGGCTACTCACCTGAAGTCCTGCTGCGACTGGCTGATGGCGAGCTGCAGCCGCACGTCGTCGGAGCGGCGGCGCCTCTCCTCCCGCTCGGCCTCCTCGCGGGACATGGCCAGAGCGAGCTGTAGCTGCAGTTCCTCCTCCCGCTAGCCCAGAGTGCTGGTGGCAGCTGGCTACTCACCTGAAGTCCTGCTGCGACTGGCTGATGGCGAGCTGCAGCCGCACGTCGTCGGAGCGGCGGCGCCTCTCCTCCCGCTCGGCCTCCTCGCGGGACATGGCCAGAGCGAGCTGTAGCTGCAGTTCCTCCTCCCGCTAGCCCAGAGTGCTGGTGGCAGCTGGCTACTCACCTGAAGTCCTGCTGCGACTGGCTGATGGCGAGCTGCAGCCGCACGTCGTCGGAGCGGCGGCGCCTCTCCTCCCGCTCGGCCTCCTCGCGGGACATGGCCAGAGCGAGCTGTAGCTGCAGTTCCTCCTCGCCGGCCGTCAGGGGGCGCGCTAGCTCCGCCTCTCGCCCGCCACCCGACCACTCCGCTGAATCTCCGCTTAGCTGCAATTGAAATAGGTTAAATTCAACAAACGGTCAACAGAATTTACGAGATAAATGAGACCCAGATTCCACTCAAGCAGAGACGTGCCGGGCGAAGAGGAAGCTATAACCACTGGCAAAGATAAACACAGTCAATCATCGCTATTTGCTAAAGCCGTCGAGCTCCCGAGCGGCCATAGCAATGGATCCAAAATACAATATGGCGCCGACTGCATGTTTCCGCCCATGCGAGTAACAGCATGATTCGACAAGATAGTTCTATTTTCTTAGCCCCAAATTCTAATCTTTAATTTGCCAGTTACATACAACAACTCTTCATGGGGTAGACAAAGCCACCACTAAAATTAATGTCAACTTCTTAATAACGTCGATGACTGTTGTTCATTTATCCCCAGTTTTTCACATAATTATATGGAAACTAGAGTAGATAGAAACTGTATCGATGTCGTTCGATACCCGCTTGTATGATTCCACACCATGTAGTGACATTAGTGACAACGTCAAGTGTCAAAATAGGTTAAAAAGTGCAGGATTAGTAGTAAGTGCTCACCGCAGGGTAGGTGGGGCTGGACGTGGCGTCTAACGCGCCGTCGCTGCCGAACTGAAAGGGACACAACCAGGTTAGGGCGAGAGCAATATACTTACAGCACAGTTAACACCTTACAGAGGGACAGCGTGGAATGTGAGATTTGATGAATGATATGTGATTACACAAAGTTGTTAACCTCTGATATCTGAATTAACAATTATGTTTTTCTAAGATTACTATATTGCAGGTGGCAGCACTGAGGCGTCAGGTCTTGACACCTGTCAAAATGCTTGTTTTTGACATCTGTCAAGTTGACGTCAATGTCATGTTTACTTCAAAGTTTCGTTTCCAAAGACCTCTCGCCTTAGTGTGTCATCTGGTCGAGGGAATTTTGTTTAAAACCCTTAATTGAAGTTGTCTTTTGTCATGATCTACTTGATATATATTATTTTTACATTTATTTAGTAGACCACTGTTACTAACTAGATAGATAGAATATACTTTATTGTACACCAAAATTTAGAGTGTTCAGGTACTAGGTATTTAAACTTAACTGAACTACAAACTCAAACAAAGCATAAAAAATTGTCCTGGCTGGTAACGTACCCAAAAGACTATGGTACTGCTTAGCTATTGGCCAGATTAATAGCCGACCCTTCGGCCACAGAAACTGTCAACCGACTTATTCGAAATTGTTTTGAAAAGGTTAGGTTATGCTTTGGATAGGATAGAGGCTCTTGTGCTCATAGGAGCAAGCGCAAGTTTATTAGTTTAGTTTAATTGAAATAGTTTCTAACTGAGATTCAACAAATAAATTATACTAAAACAAGGTAAATGATCTTAACTCATATGTTCTCAATTCAGATACCAACTCCATTATTAATAATGTAAATATATACAAAAGTTCAGAATAGGTAAGTAAACAAAAATCAGAATAGGTGTTACATTGAAAGAAAGTCAATAGCCAATTGGGTAAGGTTTCGGAATTGTGATCGATCGAGAGGTTCACGTAAACCCACTCCAGACAGGTTTACAAAATTGCTAGTAATGTGAATTTTACCCAAATTGCGAGTACTCTTTTTAAAAAAAGTGAGATTAGTTATCAAAAGCCGCTTGTAGTGTTTTAGACCCAAAGCATTAGCATATCATGCAGTGTCCAGTTTACTTACGGCGGGGTATGTGGGACTGCTGGGCGTGTCTAAGGCCCCGTCGCTCCCGAATGCGCTCGCGCTTTGCGCAAACCGTTGTTTCGCTTTCAGCGCACGCGCACGCTCGTTCTTTAACCTCTCCTCGTCTTTCAAAAGGTTCACAAGAGATTTCGCCTTTTCACGGACGTTTAGACCTGGAAAAATAATGTTGAAATGTTAGCGAAATATATAAAAATCTGTGTTGATGAAGAGTTATTTTTGATAAAACGCGAGTTGGGAAAATGCAAGAATGTCATGAAGTGTTTCGATGAAACTCGCTTAACTGGTGACTTACGGAAAATACAGTAATCTTATATGGATAAATAAGATTAGCTATTAAAGAAACAAATCAGTTTTCTGATTTAGATAACCCGAGGTGGAGGTTTTTTGTAGTGGACAGAATTTTATATCAGTACAATAATTACCGCTACCTATACACCCACTTAGAAGGCTCTTACAACACGCAAATGGTAGAAAAAATTAATAAAGAACACTACCTAATTTCTTTGACCAGCGTAGATATCTGAGGACCACAAATATTTATTCGAATGTGAACACAATCGTGGTCAGTTACACTGCACCAGATTATTGAACATCCCACTTTAGTATTATCTGCTACAGGGGTAATCAACGTAAGCTGATATTATACTCGTATATCCAACCATTGCAATATGGACACCCGTCCAAGATCGGTCTGTGAAAAGCTCAACATATAAACATCTACAGATTCCTAAGTCGTGGGTCCCGGTTGTCATTTACACAACTTTGCCAGAAAATCTAACACGTCTTCCCAAGGGGCATCGTGTTACCCAGTTACTGGGTTGTGCAGGTCAGATAGGCAGACACTCCATGTAATACACTAGTACTCAGCTGCATCTCGGTTAGACTGGAAACCTCAATACAATACTTTTTTACCCGACTGCAGCGAAGCAAGGAGTGCGGGACCCATCCCATTTTTTAAATTAAAATTATATTAGGTTCATGTGGGTCCCGCCTGCTTGTCACTTTTTAAAATAACAATGTGCTTGTTTCTTCCATTTCAGTTGAGCAGCAGTCGGGTTTTTTTTTGAATTGGGTTTCGTGGGGAGTTCAGGGAGGTGAGGAGTAAGGGGGGTCCCGTGTGGGGACGGGGTGGGGGGAGGGGATCTCGTCGGGAGTTGAGGGATGAGTTGCGAGATGAGCTGCGGGATGAGTTGAGAGATGAGTTGCGGGATGAGTTTAGGGATGAGTTGAGGGATGAATTGCGGGATGAGGTGCGGGATGAGTTGCGGGATGTGTTGCGGGATGAGCTGCGGGATGAGGTGTAGGATGAGTTGCGGGATGAGTTTAGTGATGATTTGAGGGATGAGTTGCGGGATGAGTTTAGTGATGATTTGAGGGATGAGTTGCGGGATGAGGTGCGGGATGAGTTGCGGGATGAGTTGAGGGATGAGTTGTGGGATGAGTTGAGGGATGAGTTGAGGGATGAGTTGAGGGATGAGTTGAGGGATGAGTTGAGGGATGAGTTTAGGGATGAGTTTAGGGGTAAGTTGAGGGATGAGTTTAGGGATGAGTTGAGGGATGAGTTGCGGGATAAGTTGCGGGATGAGGTGCGGTATCAGGTGCGGTATGAGTTGCGGGATGAGGTGCGGTATGAGTTGCGGGATGAGTTGCGGGATGAGTTGAGGGATGAGTTGAGGGGTGAGTTGAGAGGAGGGGGAGTTGAGGGGTGAGTTGAGGGGTGAGTTGAGGGGCGAGTTGAGGGGCGAGTTGGGTGAGTTGAGGGGGATTTTTTATCCAGGATTAAACTTGTAAAATAATGCTTATTGGGATTTTTTTGGGCCCAAAAATAAGTAGTGCTATTTTTAGGGGCATACATACATTTACAAGCATCACATATATGCCCGCGGGGCACGCGGCCGTCAGCGGCCTAGTACTACTACATTACAGATTATCTATGTACTAGTACTAGGAAGTAGTATATCTATGTAGGTACTAGTACTAGGCAGTATTCGGAAGTATTTGATGATTGTGACGCTAGTGGGCATTTAATAAGCGTCTTGAAAATATTTCCAAACTTGCACTTGCATTCATGACTGTACCATTTTAAAATTGAACGCGCTTTTTCGATATATCATATACTGAAAAACAAATTACGACACCGATTGTCCCTTGAAATGCTGTTAAGTTTGATAATGACACGAAACGTGATGATGGATCTTGCGTTACGTTTACTCCATCTGTCTCCATCTCCAAAAATGTTACAGTTATATAATGTAAACATTTGTATGACTTTAAGAATTCCGAAATTTCAAATGAAACGCCACGTCGGGATTTAAGCGATTTATTTAAAATAATTAAAAATGTGGATTGTTAATTAAGTAAATTCTATTACAAAAGTAATTAAAATGAAGTTATATTTTATTTACCTTAATAAAACGGGAAAGTGATTTAAATATTAGCCTTGAATAGCAGCAAGAAACAGGGTTTTTTGAAGTGAAAACTTCTTTAGCGTCGTTGTGATTTGAAATTTTATGAAACGAAAAAGCGACAGTAAAAAGAGACAGACACATAAATTCATAAGATTTAACGTGAGAGAAAATGAGATAGGGAGCATTTACAGTGTTTCTTATGTCGTGGAAATTTGTTAGAAATTTCGTAAATTTTTGAAGGAATTTTTTTTGAAGTGAAAACTTCTTTAGCGTCTTTGTGATTTGAAATTTTATGAAACGAAAAAGCAACAGTAAAAAGAGACAGACATATAAATTCATAAGATTTAACTTGGGAGAAAATGAGATAGGGAGCATTATACAGTGTTTCTTATGTCGTGGAAATTTTATATGGGCAAACCAGGGCAAACGTATACCTTTGAAATTTCGTAAATTTTTGAAGGATTTTTTTGAAGTGAAACCTTTAGCGGCGTTGTGCACTTTTTTTGTAATGGTTAAAAAATGTTAAACTCGCGTCAGGACATGTGACCTGATCGAAAATTCGTAAGACGGACGGAGAGTAGACAGCCGGCGCGGCGTAGGAGAGGAAGTATCCCCCTCTCTTTCTACGGCGCGGCGAAAATGTATGCCTGCGTCTGCTGTTTTGTTTAGGCGGCGCAGGACGCTTGCGCGAATGTTCGAATGTGTTAACATGAAAGTTGATGTTTCTAAGAGATAAACTTTTTAATGTAATATAAATTGTCATGTTTGTGTACGATAGCGCAATAAATAAATATTGTATTCTACCACATAAATGATAGTACTTTTATACTGATAATTAAAGCAAATCGTGCAAAATTATTCCCTAACCATTCCAAAATATCAAAAATGCACAACGTTAATATTCAAGTTTTCACTTCTGCCGGCACTCCCGGAGTGCAACCCGGATTTTTTTTTACTGATGGGCCCTCTCTTGACATCGATCTCGCCTGATGGTAAGCGATAGATGAGGTCTAAGAAGGGACGAGCGAGCCCAGAAGATGCCTATTTACTCGTGCTTTAAAGGCTGAAAGGTCATATGTGGCAGGGAACACAGAAGCCGGCAGAGAATTCCACAGCTTGGCTGTGCGCACAATAAATGTGGAGGAGAAGCGCTTGGTATGACAAGACGGTATATCAACCAAGTGTAGATGGTACGCGGCCGTGCGTCTGCGTCTAATAACTTTTTTATTTTAATTTTTGGTGTACCATAAAGTATATTCTATCTATCTACCCTGTATGTTTAGTGTATAATAGTTGGAAACAGGATGATTCATTATTTTTGTTTTGAGCCGCTTTTAAAACAATACTGGCTTTTCTGAGAATATGTCCCTTTCCGGAGATCTAAGCATTACTCATTTCAGAAACATCATCATATCGGTATGTGGGACTTGTGATCGAGAAGTCCCCAGTTCGATTTCCACCCTTTACACGATTGCAAAAAAAATCTAACAAATCAATGGAGCGTAAGATGTTGTACCATCATAATTTGTTAAGCAAGCAAGCAAATTATAACGCCTACCTCAGTTTCACAAACTCTGTGCTTATCACGTCGGCTCGATAATGCAACGCCTACAAATCCAGCATATCATTTTACTTAAAAATTCTGCACATAGTATGTAGGTAGTATACATTGTTAATTAATAAGTCGCCTCGTTGTATAACGATGTTGATGCATTTCGTAAGACATTAATTAGCATGGGTTGGGGTCGACAGACCAAAGTACAAGGTTGCTTACGATCGAATATGGTCTTCATTTAATTTTAGATGTAGGATATCCAAGTACGGCATTGATTCCGGCTGTCATTCCATTTAAAACACTCGTACTCTGGTTAAACTGCAAGCGGGTCCAGATATAGTTGCGAAAAGGCTAAGCATGGAGGTATTGTATTTTGGGGATATGCGGAACAGGGTGTAAAGTCCCGCAATCCCATTAAAAAGGGAGGATCCTCCGACCAGACAGGTGTTTTTGTCTGGTGGGCAACTGCCCAGTATTTGTTATCGGGTGATTTGTATGCAGGCTAGTTGTTCGGTGAACTCTGCTTGCGCGATACAGGATTTCTATCGTTAGTTTGTATGTTGCGGTATAGATGTCGCTACAATATAAATGACAAAACAACTCACCCTGATCTTTCCCCTCTTCCATATACTGGAAGTCTTTAAGCGTGTGTATCGCGAATATGTTCTCTTTGCACTGCATCGCCACCTTCTCACTGCCCGTCTTTATAAGGTACTCCATCAGCACCAGTGCCTTGTACACGTGTCTCCAATTTTTGCCGTGGTCGTTGAGGCGCTTCCAGATCATTTGCATGATCTCGGTGAAGGCCATCACGTTGTAGGTGAGGTCGGCGATCTCCGCCATTAGTGTGCTTGAAGGTCCCCATGGATCGTTTGATGTTGCCTCGCGCACTTTTACCTGGAACGTGGGTATTGGTTGGATTAGTGAGAGTTAATTGTTAAGCGTCGAATCTTTAGAAGAAAATGCTAAGTGCTTAATGGTGGAAACATCAAGGTATGATCACGGAAACGAGCTCTGAAAATAACAGGTTCAAGTTGTTATTTCAAGTGCTTTAAATAGTTAATTCCACAATACTAAAGCACAAACTATTTGTCCGGTTTAACCTCTGGAACGGATGGACTGATTTTAATGGCACTTTTACTGTTTTTTTTTATAGAGCCACTGGTAGTTCAACCCACTAAGGCTGGTTTATTTTATTTTTATCTTATTTATGGTTACTAATTAACCGGACGATCATGTCCTCTAAATCAAGGCCCCCAGCCAGGGCTTACAAACTAATATTTACATTTAAATGACCGCACGCTAAGGGCAGCCTCTGGCCTCGCACTTTTACTGGATGATAGAGGAGGTTATATAGAAACGTATCTAGGCTTATTTATCTCGGAATTTTCAAGGGATCGGGATTTTCGCGCGAAAAACCTCACACGCAGTCAGGAACACAGGCAGTTAATAAATAAGGAGTACGTTGGACGTTGGCGGACTGGTAAGAGAAGCGTTGGTCGCCGGCCAGCGAGATGGGCGGACGACATTGTTGCCATCGTGGGTATACCCTGGATGAGACAGGCATTTAAACGTGAAGCTTGGCATAAGCAAAGGGAGGCTTATACCCAGCAATGGGTGCAGTCAGGCTGTGGATGATGATGATGACGTGGTAAGCCATACCTGGGCATCGGAGTAGTTGTGCGCGAGGTTCTTAATATTTCTGCGTAGCCCCGCCACGTTTACTTGCATATCGTCCCGACCACGGGGCATCTGGAACACCAACATTTATCATAAGCTACCAAACTACACACCACTAATCAACTAATCACCATAAAATATGCAAACAGAAAATATGCTCATTCATAACAAAAATTATGCAAAACGCAAAAATAAACAACACTATGCGAACAGTGATATTCTCACCCAAAATAAAATAAGTGCTACTTAATTAATTATTTATACAAGTGGTTGACCCCGTGTGAAAAGATGAATTAATTAATTTCAGTTCAAATTATTCATAATTGAAGCAATAAAACTTAGATAACACACAAGGCATTGTCTAGCATATTTCTTGCACTTTTAACGTTGGTTTTATACACAAAGAAATTGGTTATCAGCGTATATTGATAAGACTGATAACGGTTATCGTGAATATTTGAGACACAGATAAAACTGTTCACTCAAGACGTTTCGTAAACAATAAACACCACATCAATAATGGTAATCTTTATAATCTCTTTTAATAAAATTATTTTCAACAATACAACATTTTTTTTGTTAATGCAAATTACTAGTACAAATACTAAAATACTCATAAATATTATCGCGAATGGGCTAAGGTTTATGTATTCCGTGGCCTTTGTGTGAAACTTTAACCGTACCCGATCGCGTTACGTAAACGTTTATGTCAAATCGTATTGAAACGTAGAGATATTCCAACATTATCACCAAAGACAAGGGTGCCCCGTGAAACATCTGAAGCGTCAGGGATCGGGAGTTGATCTCCGATCACCGTAAGCGCGGGCTTGCGGACGGCAAGCAGGGGTAGCTCACCGTCCGGTAAGGACCAAGCCCGGGTCGACGGCGCGTCGTGTTCCACGCGCGACTCATAGAGCAGTCCGCACTAATGACGGGGCCTAACACAGACATTATTTGCTAGGGCATCGGGAATGATGTAAGGATATACCACGGCCCCGGAACTTAAGGGCAGCTGAAAGAACAGGGAGGATTTATAGTCAGTAGAAGTCTCACGCTCCCTTCCACTCCATCCAGAGCGGGATAAGTCATTTGATAATTTTCCCACCCAGAAAATAAAAAAAGGGTTGCGAGAATGCTGTAACGAGATACCGCGGCCACGGAATGCAAGTTTGTGTTCAAGTCAAGATGTAAAAAGTTTGTAAATATATTGCATTACGCGTAAGGTAGAGGTGGCATTTACATCGCTTATTAGCAAACTATTGACGCTCTCCTAGCTATATATTACGGGTATTTTCGTCCTTATTATAAAACCATAATAAAATCTATAACACGTTGTGTAGTATGATTAATTTAAGTAACATAAAAGGCTTTAACATAAAGACCTGCATTTACACGGTCAGCAGGAAAACTTCACGTTTCGATTCAAGGAAAATCTGTTTGCTTTAAAATAACCAGAGTTAACTAGAACGCTTTGGAAACACATGTATTACAAGAATTATATTCCCGAAGATTCTCAATTTAATCAGAACTCTTCGAATCTGAGGTCAAGAGGATCATATGGCTTAATAATATAACAATAAATAAATAAAATTCTTTTATATATATCGGTATACCCAGAAGCCAGGAAATGTGTCACCAGTCAGCTTTTGACTACCGGTCTACGAGACTTGCGCGGGTACCACACTTGCGCGCGATAAGGGCTTCTCCTATACATTTATTGTGCGCACAGCCAAGGTGTTGAACTCTCTGCTGGCTTTTGTGTTCCCTACCACTTACATATGACCCATCAGCATTTAAAGCCAGAGTAAACAAGCATCTTCTGGGCTCACTCGTTGGGAAAAGGCAGATGAAGACTCTTTAAATGACTCATTCTTAGAGTGTGAATTATGTGCAGGTGATCAGTAGATTTTTTGCCCCGGGCTGTGTGCTCAGAAACAACTTTAGCAAATTCCTGTTTACATAACAGCTGTCCTTATAACCCTTTTATCGTTTCAATAATTAATTAGGCTACAGAGCCGAATTATCATTTATTCGCATTTCAACGTGTGTTTATCAAAATCGGCCACACCTCAATTGTGACAAAGCATAATGGGAATTATATTTTCTTCTTTCTCAGATAAATTAAAAGTGTCACCAGATATGAATTACCAAAATAATGTTTATATGTATAATTATATTAAATTAGAGATGGATTATCAAGAAAACCATAGCTTATTTCTTGGATAAAAACTTTGTTTTCAAAATAATTTAAATAATTGCTACTCAGAATAGTATATTTGTCGCCAAATCCCACTAAGAAAATCTACAATTTTGCAAACTCATTATTTAAGAAATTCACAACAATTTAATTAGCGATACCTTCAATCGCACCCAAAGCAAATGTCACTTCGAATCATAGCTGAACCAGTGTATCCATATAACACATATATGTTTCCATTGGACACTCCTGCGGACAGTGACTCGGCAGCCATCTAATTGACTTCCAACTATTTACTGGCGCGCACTAATTGGATACAAACAGGCGTCACACCAACATACACGTACAACCGAACAAGCTATTTGGTATACTGGTGAAAATACCCACCTTTTGACCGACATTTTTTTTCTTTACGTAAAATAATGAGGGGCTGGTGACTAAATGAAACGAGCTCGTGGCTAAGTAATAACAGCAACTATATGTTAAGCAACGCTCGCAGAGGTCGGTCTGAGGATTCATGACCATCGTAATATATCCAGATTCCTCCTAGCCTCGGAAAGCAATTTAAACCGTTTTTGCCACCAAGAGTAAAACCCCCAATAATACTTGCACGATTCGGACGCTCACTTGCTTATGAGACCAATAACCAACGAGAAATTCAAATGAGGAGATTATTTCTCCTGTCAGGGTTACGGGAAAGTTTTAACAAAATCTCACGGCCCCGGAACACAAGGGTAACTGAAGGAAAGGGCTAGGTTTTTAGTAAGTTGAAGTCTTACACTACACCCAGAGTGGGAAAAGTCATTTGATGATTTTCTCCCGAAATAAAAGAGATTATTATTTATAACATACGTACGTACTGATATTCTAGAGTTCAAAACACAATTGAGCACCTATATGGGTAATTCTACGATAAGAGGTAACTTGTGCGGCAATCAGTTTAAAATAGAAATTTTATTCTATATGTTGTTATTTTTTGCAGTAAAACACATCACCTAAATGTGCTTTATTAAATAACGTCACGATTAAATGCCTAATTAAAGCATATTTTTCTGAAATTCCTTATAAAGTCTAAAAAAGTATCTACCCTGGCCTGTCCCCCTGTCGGTTTCAGTTTAATTTGCAAACGATACATACCTTCTTTGTATCAGTTATTAAACTAAAGTATGTTAAACACAAATTTCAATAAATATATTTAAGTATTGTTAAGGAAAAATAGAACAATATTTATTTATTTGCAATATTTTTTAAACTTATCTTTTGTCCCACTTTTTTTCGGTATCTACCCTGGCAAATTTCATTACGCTACTACAAATACAAATATCAAACGGCCATATTGCAAATAGCGCTCAAGGTCATCTATCGACGTGAAATTAGCAATGCAAAGCACGTGAGCCATTAAGAGCGCCGCCATTTTTTAGTTGTTGCGACGCGTTGGTTTAAAGTAGTGGTTTCGCGAGGTCATTGTTTCTCTCCCCTGGTAAGTCATAAAAGTTATATTATTCATTTAATTTATTTGCATTTACTGGTCTAATTTAATAATAATGTAATAGTTTAAAGTGTGATACAAATGTACTGAATCATTTCTTATGTCAATTAAAATAATAAAATTTATTATGAAAACGTCTCTTCCCTGGCATATTACCCCTGGCAAGATAAGTGCCAGGGGAGATAATGTTAGTGCAAACAAACTTAGATATAGCATATTTTTATCAACGAACAGTTTAAAATATTTAAATAATTTTGGTAAATTCTTAAAACTGAAAAATAAAGGAGTTCTTAGTACACATTGTTATTATATGATTGTCTAATATTGTTACAGATCATGGCACCTCGGAAAAAGTTAACACGTGTAGAAAGAATACAGATGAAACGTGAAGCAGAGAGACTACGATATGAAAAAATTAAAACTGGTCCTGAAAAATATGAATTGCAAAAGACTATACTACCCTTGAGAAATACTCTTTAATGCTAAAGAACAAGTAAAGACTTTTCCCGGTACATTGAATTCTACTGTTTCAAAGAGTCTGTGAACGTGTTTGAGAAAGCTTAAGCATTTATTTTTTGTTAATATAGGCAAGAGTGGCTTTCATTTATATTTATTTTATTTTATTTTATGATTAAAACATATTCATTTAGTTAAATGTAGCATAGGTACAGGTAATATAAAAGACGCTAGTCTATATTAATTAAATAATATTTTATTATTTGTTGTAGGTATAATGCCATGTTAATTTCATATATTATTTTGTAATGACACTAAAGACACTTTTGTTTTAAAATTCAGAAAAGGCTGAAATAATCTAGTCTCTTAATGTTTAAGTTTATGATTAGTAAAAATGATAGTCTGATTATATGTTAATTACAATGTTTAATCAAAGTTGATTTTACTAGTTTTGTTACTTTACTTGCTACAAATTCTCTCTCCTGGCCAAATAATTATCTTTCCTTGGTCTTGGTGTCTCTACCCTGCCCAATGTATTTACCCTGGCCTTGTAAAAAGTAATAAAATATGCATAAAGTGACTTGCCCTTACGTGAAAAGATACATAAATAGGACAAAAATCGTAATATATGTGTTTAATGTAAAAACAGCAACTTTTCTCCGTGGCCGTTTTCTATATGGACTGAAAACCTCTTATCGTAGAATTACCCATATACTAAATGGTTTGTCCAACTGTACATACAAACATATAAGTTGTATGTAGTATACAGTACAGTAGTAACAGTACAGTATGTGGCGGCTTATGGCCGCGTGATCGAACTTAAATGATCAGTAAATGATTGTGCTAATGGATATTGCTAATCAAATGTCTTCTTTATCAGAACCCAACGGGCAGTATTAAACTATGAACATTCTGATCGCTAGAAATGCTACGCAATCCTAGGATGGGTTGGATTCCCACACTCGCTAGTCTTTTCCCCATAAGTACAGGCGCTTTTTGAAGGTTTCCCTCCGATAACAAAATAAATAAACAGCTTATGTAGGATTATGACTTTGGTCACGTCTCTAGACGGGGGAACGACTCCATAGAGCGGCTAGTCGTTCAAGGAAAGGTGCAGGGAACCAGGTCGCGTGGCATGTCACCAATGCGCTGGACTAACCAGGTGAAATCAGCATTGGGAAGAGGCGTATCTGAGTGGGGACCTGAGTGGCGGGAGATCGTGCGGAGAGCTGTGTCCGCCCCTACCACCAACGCGGACGCCTCGACGTGACCACGACCGCTCTGTCAAGAGCGAAGCGACAATGAATAGGGATTAAGATGAGGGAACATTCCCATAAACCTACTAGATATTTAAAAGCTCGTTAGACGAAACCAAATACATACAATATCTTTTTTTTTTTTCAATGTTTGAATTCTTTATTTGTATGATTTATGCTATAAAATATATTGAAAGTAATAATACTATACTACAATTTAAAATAAAGCATCGAAAATCCGTCCTCTACGTTGTCGGCTGTGTGCCCAAGAGGCTGGCGGCATTTCCACGTTGTAAGAGTACACTTGTATGATGATGGATGGAGAGGTAGAGAGAAATGATATGAAAGAAAAAGCAATCAATGATGCTGTGACGTCTGACAGAGCCCAGGGGATAATAAAAGATGAAAACGTGTTGGGTCGATCCCAAGTAAATTGGATTTAAGGGCAGGAAAATGATGATGATGGCAATGCTTACCCATTGGCCAAAGTAATCCAGCCCTTGGATCACGGGAAGACGATGACTTTCTTTATTGTAGATAGGCTTACGTTTGACCACCATCTGACCTGATGGTAAGCGATGATGTGGTCGAAGATGAAGCACGCTTGCCTAGAAGGAACCTATTCACTCTTGAATTTAAACCCCCCAGGTTATAGCTATCTGGAAACAGACACCGATAGCAAATTGCACTCCTTAGCTGTATGCACAATGAAAGTATTCCCAAACCGTTTTCCTTTCTTTTCAAAGTTTTAGTAGTATTCAACATCTTCTGCATGTTGCATGGACCTTTGTCACATTTTAAAAATATTGGTGTCGAATTAATTTAAATGTTTAGGAATATGAGTTTAACACAAAGAGGATCTCTTACATTTCTAGTGAATTATCGCTACTTAAAAGTGACAAGGCCCATTATTCCGAACGAAGCACTTGGCAGGATATTGGTCCTTGTTCCCGACAACATTGTTTCTGATCTTGAACATCAAAGGACCAACAATGGTCTTTATTCGTTACAATAGCTGTTATTTCGGACGCTATGCTTCGTAAACATGTGACGTTTCGGTGTAATATATTTTTATCTGCGGCGATTGACCTGACGCACAAAGACGTTTTGGGTGTGTTTGATTTGAAGATTTGTCAGAAATACTCAGATAATTTCTTGATAAGTATATCATTGCGCCAGAGTTGGCTAAATAATCTTGAAATTATAAATTACTAGCTTTTGCCCGCGACTTAGTTCGCGTGGGAAGAGTTTCCCGCGTTAATCCCGATGAAGTGGATATTTCGGGATAAAAAACTATCCTATGTCCTTCCCAGGGTCCTAAACTATTTCAATTACAAATTTAAATCGGTTCAGCGGTTTAGGCGTTAAAAGGTAACAGACAGACAGACAGACAGAGTTACTTTCTCTCTTTAATATTAGTATGGATCGTTTTGCGTTGCGCTAGAAGAAACAGGGTCTACCATCCGAAAGGTATATCAATGTTTCAGGCAGAATTACGTCTTTCGTAATATTTCCTCCGGACCGCTTGTGTATTTCTAAAAAAACATTCTACCTAGGACATCTTTTGGCTAATTAATAGTTAAAAATAAACACCTTTACACACAAAGGCTGTATGTTGAACTATTCTTGTTCTCAATGTCAGTCGTGTGATAATGACGACAATGATAAAAGGACAAGTGATTAAAAAAGTATTTTGTCAGTACCCTGATAACAGGTTGGTTTGATATAGTTGTGCAACTATGAACAGTTACGGGAAAATATTGTCTTGTTCATGTAACAGCAGAAGAGAGACAAAAAATATGTGTTCCCCACTATATATGACCGTCAGCCTTCAAAGCAAGAGTAAACAGGCATCTTCTGGGCTCGCTGGTTCCATCGTAGACCTCTTTTATTGCTGACCGACACGTAGGCGTGATCGAAGTCAAGGGGAGTTTCATTAGAAAAAGCAGTTTGGGTGAACTGATGGAAAGATTGATAACGTGAAGTTTGACTACCGTGATAACGACTAATAGGGCCAATTTATTGTTTTATCATCGATGATATATCTGTGGGTGGAGCGAAATAGTGTCGACTCCTACTGACTTAAAACTCACCCTAATCCTTCTGCTGCCCTTGCGTTTCGCAACTCCCTCCTCAACCCCTGCAGAACCTTTTTATTTTTAACTACTGTTTATTCATTTATACTTCATGCATATAGGTACAAAGGCGGACATAATGCCGTAGGCATTCTCTACCAATCAACCATGAGTGGTTAAAAGATAGTCAGGTGCGTTGACTGTCGATAAACTCGCTTTTGACCATCTCACGTGATGGTAAGCGCTGATAGGGTCGAAGATGCAGCAATTTTACCTAGAGGTAACCTATTCACTCTTGAATTGTAAAGATATATTGTATTGAAAAGGTTATCCGTAAAAGATCGAGCGATAAGACCGCTTCATTGTATCACCCTTTTCAGTTGTTAAGTTCTTATTTATTTTGATGTTATGGACAAAGAATATCTATCTTGACTAAAGATTCCCAGGTTACCTATAGCTGTGAGGAAACAGACTTCAGTAGGGAATTTGACTACTTAGCTGCACGCACAATTCAAATCAGAGCGGATTTTTATAAACTAATTACCTGTGTATTCACTAATGAATCTAATCATAAAAACGTAAGACCGTAGGTACAACTACAAAACAAAAGCCCATCAATTTTGTTGTAACATGTTATCAAAACCTGCTGTTTTCGACGAAAATCAATGGCGGCTTATCAGTATCAAGTGATAACACTGTGAGTCAGTGATATCAGCACATTACGGTATAGGAGCATCCGGATATCTAATAATGTTGTTTTTTTAAAGGAGATAATCTGTTTTTTATAGAAATAAAGTATTGGGAACTGATTACGAGAGGGATTCTTTTTTATTGTTTTTGTAATTTTAAATGTTTAAATTTTCTTAGCCTTTTCCGAACTAATATTGGGGAGGGTTTCCAGTCTACCAGGATACAGCTCATTTACGTGGAACTACTTAGCTCTTAGCTGATCTCAATAACCTTGTAGCTGGATAATGCGATACCCCTTTGTAAGAGTAATGTTAGATTTTATAGCGTCTGATTACCCGTAAGAACTGTCTGTCTATACAAAGGACGCCGGGTTAAAATGGTCAGCCATCCATTTACTTCATATCTTCACTGTTCACTAAACTAATCGAAATTTAAACTGTTGTCTCTTTAGTGGCCATTTTTGTGTTTATCCAATAACCAATCACTGAAGGTAAGTCCCATCAAATTTTTATGTAAAGCAGACCTCGAAAACGGCCGGAAAGTGACGTGATGTACAGACAAGATTATGTGGAACGTGATTAATTTGCATTGTGTCGACTTTCGTGTGTTTCCATTCCAAACATGAACGTTTATATTATTTCCATATTTTATTATTCAAGATCACAATTTCGTATTTTAACATATAAATATCATTGTGCGTTTTTGGAAAGGCTTAGGCAGAGTCGCAGAAGCGTAGCCTACGTACCTCTTGAATATCTATATTATTTATTGTATTATGTTACCCTGTAATGATAGATGTAAAGTGGATAATAATTAAATATATTTTTTTTTTTATCGTAGTAAAATTTTCAAATAAGTCCTCCCACCCCGGGCAGGGTGGGAGGGACTGTCAGACTTTTACGGACTAAAATCCACGGTGTTCTTTCAATAACCCTTTACGTACCGGGGTCACGGTAATGGGATGAGTCCCACGACCCCAGCAGGCTTCGGCCCTCTACGGGGGGGCCTCGTCATATTGCTGACGCTCTTTGAGGCGCGCGTGGAACACAACGCGCCGTCGACCCGGGCATGGTCCATGGTCGGACAGCGAGTTGCCCTTTACTCGCTGTCCGCATGCCCGCGCCTACGGTGGCCGGAGATCGTCGGCTGACGTCCGACGCCGTGGGCGTCTACCACTGCGGCTGGGCTGGAGGGAGGACGCCATCCTCTCCCTCACGCGGCCCGCCTCCTCCTTCGGAAGCATGACTGCTTCGCAGAAGGAGGCGACCGCTTCCCACTCCCTCTCGCCCTGCAGCATGGCCTCGACCAATGCCGGGCGCAAGAGGTCTCCGCCTAACGCCGCCGTGAGGACACGTCGGTGCTCTGCCCAGGCGGGGCAGTCTTGCACCGTGTGCTCTACGGTGTCCTCAGGGCGACCCTCGCAGTGGTGACACCCAGGCGTTTCCTCCTTTCCCATTAGACACAGGTACCTCCCGAAACTTCCGTGTCCGGTGAGGACCCGCGTCATGCGGTAGGTCAGGACGCCGTGACGCCGATCTAGCCACTCCTCAAAGAGGGGTCTTACCGCCGCAATTGCGGCGTGCCCGAATTAAATATAATAAAATATTTTTTGGCATACCCTTATGTCGGGGGAAAATCATCAAAGACTCCTCGTGCTGTGAATGGAGCGGAAGGGAGTATCAGTCTTCTGCTGACTTAAAATCCAACCTGGAACAGGTCTTTGTGTTTCAGGGCCACGATATACCGTTATAAAATTTCCGCATCCCGGGGCAGGATCTCCACTCATAATTGAGTCCTATTTAATAAGGGTCAAGTGCCTTCAAACGGGCGCTTTTATTTATTTAAACTGTATTGTCCTAAAGATCTCCCCATAGTTTCCTACTGATCCTGGTGGGCTGCTCTCTCTAACCAACCCGTCATGAATGCCTCTACGTCGTCGCCAGCGCTTTCTATTCTATTCTTTCCCCAAACGGGCACATATTTCAAGAATAAATTTCCAGAATAGCGCTTGCGGCCATAAGAAACACAAAATATTTTAAATAAATACCTTTATATTCAATTTTTATTAGTAAATACTAAATACCTTTATCCATTTTTCTGATGTTACTGCTTCTCCAATGAACAATTCCCGACATAAATATGCATAAAAATAATAGCATGCTATGAAAGGAGCATTGGCGAAGTAAAAACAAAAACAGTTGTGTATGACAAAAGGTCTAGAAACTACTATTACAAAATGTGAAATAAAACGGTGTCAAAGTTAAAATGAGGCGTATCCGGCCCATCATAGTCAGTTGACCAGGACAACGTGTAACAAGAGAATTCGTGTAAATGCAAACCAAGCGTGGCAGAATAATGTAGGTACCATGAGTGTCATTAGTTTTAAGTTGGCCCTCGAACCCATTCAAGAAGTTTTCACTTCAATTTACGTAGGTATTCGAATAAATATTCGCGTCATTTCGTTACTATAAGCTATTTTATTTATTGACAAGCCAATGATTAATTCATTTGTACCCCTCTTTAAATTTCGTACAAATGAAAAAAAACAATGTAGTGAGGTTGTCACTTATAATATCAATAATAAAAAAAATAGACAAGGATTACATATTATAAATAAAGAAAAAGTTAAATAAGTAGTAAAATTTAGGTAAGTATTACACTGAAATAAAATAAAAATTACATTCTAATTTCAGTTACTAGATTAAAATAAAATAATAAGACATTGATTACATTTAAATAAAAAAAAATTAAGCCCGCGACATCGTGTGTTTGGCAATTTTACTAAACCCGGAACAAAAAGTACCCCATGCATCATTCCGGGTCGTTAACTGTATGCTACTACTCTATTTCTTCCAAATCCCATAAGCTTTTTTGTTAGTATGGTATATTTGTCTTCTAATAGCGAATTAACTAGAATATTTACAGAAATACAAGCTAAGTGAAAAGCGTCTTCGTGTCTTCAAACAAGAACCAAGCTGACAAAACTCAGACCCTGTTTCAAGAAAAACTGATGACAAATCTTATGACAATCCTTATGATTGTGAACCAAACATACGTCACAATCAATCACAAAAGTTAACATAAGATCTAAATTAATTACGCTTTCAGAAACCCATGGGAAAACTGAGGTAAAATATGGCAAGCAAAAAAAGATCCATATATTGATTTTTACTACAACTTACTTTGATGTGCAATAGTGTTGAATTTGTTTAAATTTTAGACAAAAACAGCGTAGATTGCGTGGTTAATCGCCTTTTCTGTCGACAATAAATACATAAAGATAGAAAACTTTTATGTTAGTACATGCATATTATTAAAAAACAAGTCTAATTGCTGAAACCGTGTGCACTTTAACAGCGACGGACGATTAAAATTAGCTAGCGAAACTCGATAGGCGTCTATGCCATTATACGAAAAATAGATCTTGATAATAATTTTTTGCACCATAAAAATACAGGAGCATATAACGCAAACTTAAAGGCTATTATTAGCATGTATTGCATTCTGAATGCTGTTGGGGTTGCCTCGGCATTGCAGTGCGTCATCAATGTTTGCAAATGCGCGTTGATAGGTTCCACACTATAATGCGCAAGAAAGTGGCGTCACTCTTTCAGAGAATGCGCGACAGCTACAACAGCATTTTGGTAATGATTGCATCTCGTAACGATTGCCCTATCAAGGCACACTGTGTCGGGATCTTTACGGGGAATTTGGTTTTTTTGTACTATTTACTAACATAGACCGTAAGAAAATTGTTACTAATACTTTTATTTACTTTTTCCGAAATAAATTATTACTATTTTTATTAGGTACTAGCTTCCTGCCCGCGACTTCGTCCGCAAACCTTAATAAATTATACACCTAAACCTTCCTCTTGAATCATTCTATCTATTAAAAAATAACCGCATCAAAATCTGTTGCGTAGTTTTAAAGATCTAAGCATACATAGGGACAGACAGCGGGAAGCAACTTTGTTTTCAACCGACAACAAAAAGAGGAGGTTATCAATTCGACGCGTATATTTTTTTTTAATGTATGATCACCGATTACTCGAAGACGGCTGAACCGATTTGGAAAATTCTTTTTTTGATTGAAAGGACTTCGAAATTGGTCCCATTTTCATAAAAGTCAGGATCTGATGATGGGATCTTGAAGAAATCGAGGGAACTCTTCAAATATTATAGGCACACCTATGACGTTTTGGGTATTTATTATAGTAACTTGTGCAGTTGCTCTCAAAAAGTACCATTTGAGGAAGTGGAACTGATGATGAAGACCACAGATGGCCGCCGAAACTACTCAATAATAAGTATTGAGTGGATTGCGATTCGATTACTTGAATATGGATGTTAAACACTTTATGCTCGTCACAATGCATAATATATGGTGATGTAGAGCTGATAGTGAAGTTCCAGGAGAACTCCTCAACAATTAACGGCCCAGCATTGGGAAAAGCAATATTTTGTAAAAGGTTATAAGTAGTTGACATTTAGGCTCTTGTAACTAGATAAATTAAAAATAGACCAACTAAAAACAGTGAAATAAAAACTTTTTACCAAAAAATTAAACCGACTCCCAAAAACACTGCAAAGTGAAAAATAACTTTAATTTCGGAAGTCGGTGCCAAAAACGAAAATACAAAACTAAAGACACCGACTACCGAAATTAAAGTTATTTTTCACTTTGCAGTGTTTTTGGGAGTCGGTTTAATTTTTTGGTAAAAAGTTTTTATATACTATGTAGTGATAGTGATACAGCACGGGAGCATCTGTAGCCGAACTAGGACATGTCCTGTATCTCGGCATACAGTGTCAAAGATTATTTGGTTCGGCAAGACGAGAACATATAAAGCTATTTATAGGAATAATATATTTGTTAATAAATTATGGTAAGCCAGCCTGTTACAGGTACGCACAATATATGGATAAAATAAATAAAATATGTACAGATATGGATACTCATAAGTCATAAGCATAACGTATATTGAGTTTCGCTAGCTAATTTCATTTAGTCATAACTGTGTGAAATCGCGTACGTCTCTATGCAACTACATTTTTCGTTCAAAGTTACTTAATATCTATAGATACTAATTAAATGGTGCCATTACAATACGTGTTAATAAAAAAACTTGGAATGTCGTGTAGAATCTACAGTAGTGCTGAAAATGTTTGATTATTCAAATTATTTTGCATTCACTTTTGTTCAAGTCAACAAACAATTCAATTGTTTATTAAATACGTATCACAATCAGTTCTGTCAAATTACAGTAAATGGCGTGCTCTACATTAGATAAATATCATTTTATTGCAAAAAAAACCACTATATTCATAGTAATTTCAAAACTATTGCTATTATGCTTGAGAAAAATAAATTAAGCCATTTTAGTGCAATATAGTTTTATCAACACCCGTCCAGTTTTATAATAATTAGTTTGTTTTTAAACTGACATGAACACTAACAGTGTCATTAGAACTTGAAACGGGATATTTACCATGTATACTCATAAAAATCGTCAAAATAATAGTAATATGACGAAATATCGGAAAACCAAAACAATGACAATGAATGGTCCCGGTTTTAAGTTCGAATGATATAATTATTAAATTAAAAAAGGATTTATGATAAAGGGAAAATCCAAAACTATATACAAATTAGTACCCACCGTGGCTATGAGATCACTCGCACTACAAAACGTAACTCATTCAAACAATTTAAGATCCTGTATACCACAAGACAAATACGATATTACGCTTTCACACTACACAACCAATTTAAATATAAATAAGCGAATAAATCTAATTTAAACACACACAAACTAAGTTTTAATTTAAACACATCAACCGAAATCACATTTAAACTTTGCTAAGCTACGGAATTTTAATGGAAACTACGCTATCACTTTTTATTTCACTAATTACTTTGATAGGTACACTATGAGGTACACACAGTCAGTAATCACGACAAAGAGGAGGATATTAGTAAAGACGCGAGGTACGCGTCACGAGGCGCGCACGGCTCGGCATTGTCTAGGCGAGAGAGTAATGTGCCTGTTAGTGCCCCCGCACATGACTCAACATGTGAATAAATACGAGGAAACACCACGTTATACTGATATCTTGGTACTTGTGGGGGGAAATATATACACCTATTGTTGTGAAGGAAAAAACAATGTTTAAATCCCCAGGACCTAGGTTTGTACCTAGTTGGGCGATACTTTATGTAATTTACTAGTACTCTCGCGGGGCTTCGCTCCCGTGGATTCTATCACGGTAAAAACATAACTCTCCTTTTTTGCAGTCGGGTAAAAAGTAGCCTATAACCTTCCTCAAGCTTCAAGCTACTTCCATACCAAATTTCATCCAAATCCACCCAGTACTTTCGAAGATTAGCGCGTTCAAGCAAACAAACAAACAAACAAACTAACAAACTTTTCCGCTTTATAATATTAGTATAGATATCAGCATCACTACTTTTTTAAATCGGCGAAGGAAAACATCGTGAGGAAACCGGTATGTTCTAGGACCAAACACTTGACCTTGTAACCCACACTGTGCTCGCGTAGTGGATTACAGCCCATCCCCTCTCATAGAGAGGAGACCAGCCGTATCCCAACAATTTCTTCAAAAGAATACCACAGACATGAACCTACATGCTACTCATATACAAATACAAATTGTCTGGACTTTAAAAGAGACTTTGACCTCTGAGTTTGTTTCGATGTTTCTTCTCAGAGTAGTCAGTTAGGATATACCGGCCTCATCTAGCTAAACTAAACACGCAAAAAAACATGACGTGTAAAAGTATTATTTATAACCAATTTACAAAATAAATATTTCATTTCATTTCAGTGGGAACATTATTATAAGCTGAACAATGTACATATAAAAACTTTTTTGCAAAAAAATAAAACCGACTTCCATATCATAACACTACAAAGCCAAAAATAATTTTAATTTCGGTAGTCGGTGTTATTGGTTTTGTATTTTCTTTTTTTTCACACCGCCTTCCGAAATTAAAATTATTTTTGGCTTTGTAGTGTTATGATATGGAAGTCGGTTTTATTTTTTTGCAAAAAGTTTTTATTTTCGCGCTTTTTAGTGGGTCAATTTGTCCAAAAAATCATCAAAATCTAGTTATAAAAGCCAAAATGTCAACTACAAAAAACTAAAAACGCGCGAACAAAAAACACAATGCAGAGTAAACGAAAAGATCATCAATGTAAATATCTTTTTTAGACTTTTGTTGATTTTTCAGAAACGGCTTGTTCGATTTCGATAAAATTTTCATGGGACCATTTGGGAAGTATAACCTTTCCAACAAAAAAGAATTTTTCAAATCGGTTAGCAAGCGACGGAGTTATGCCCGAACAAACATAAAAAAAAAACAAACAAACATCCGAATTGAGAACCTCCTCCTTTTTCAGAAGTCGGTTAATTATAATTACATGGAATCCCTATTTATATAGAATTACAACGAAAAAAAGTGGTATTTGTTACTAGGGAGGGTAGCTAAGACCAATTTACGTAATTTATTTGTAAATACATTACACACAAACAACAAAATTACTCTACAAATACACAAAACAAGCAACTTTAACTAAGTCCAACTCAAATAGCAAACTCATGTCACGGCTAATTTGTGTCATCGCACTTCGTCACTTTAAGTTGATGATTAGATAGGCAAGTCAACGACCAGTGTATTCTGTGAAAATGTCACCATGAAAATACATTAATATAAGTGAACTGAAGCTATAATAAGTGAAGACAGCACACTATTAATTAAACTTATGTGTTCATGGTGAGATGTTTAAAGAGCAACATTCAGGGTAGTCGTTATGTGCGTGTTGGTTCGTCTACCGGGGCACTAACAAAGAGGGTAGGTTGTAACAAGGTGGGAGGAAGCACTACACGCGGCTAAAACACAGCCTATATGAGATGTTATGTGATGTATTGGGAAGACTGTGAAATTTATTCGTTTGCATGTACACTAACGGAAAGATTATAATCTTATTCTGTATGAATATAGTGGTAATTGTATATATTGTACTCTTTTAGGATTTCGATTCGATCGAACTGATACTGGATTTATCAGATTTGGAGGAGCTTGTTGCTAAATACTAAGACGAATGGTACGGTTTTCAAGGGTAAGCAACGCTTGCCACGGTTGGTATGTGGATGAAAGACCATGTCAAGATTCTTCCGTGCCTCAGAAAGCATGCTGCCGGCTGTCATTTGTAAATCTTTGACAGTCGTTACTGGAAGTCAGAAGCCTGAAAGTCTGACCCCCAGTACTGAGAAGGGATATTGTGTCACTAAGCTACTGGGTTGTGGAGATCAAGATTGTTTTTTTTTTTCATTTATTGTAAGGTGCATTATTGGTGAGTGCTATAAGACTATGTATAGTCTTATAGCACGTTTTAGTCCGCGGATTTCGAAATAATGTATTATTTCGAAATCCGCGGACTAAAACGCGGGCGATGGGCTAGTATTATACAGTATGTTAACTAACAGAGGGCGTTCCCGTTAACCCGCAATAGTATAAGCGCATCAATTAGATCGCCGCACACGCGGCCCGTCATTCATAAATAAATTGCGAAGTTGCCGTCCTTCAAGTACGCGCGTACAGAGTGTTACTTTTACGTATCAATTTAACATTTTTAGTGAATATTTTAATATAAAAAAAAATACATTATGTTTTCGAATGGTAATTTTTTTAGCATGTATGGATGCTATTTTGCGGGTTAACGGGAACACCCTCTGTTAGTTAACATACTGTATACAGATAAAACCAATAATAGATTATTGCAATGTAATGCAGTGCAATTGAAAGATAAGATAGATAAGTTATTTGTTTGTGAATAAATATTTTACGTGGGCCATTATCGTGTTAAGTAAATATTTTCAAGAAGCTTTAACTGAGGACGACAAGCAAGTGTAAGACAAAGGATTGCCTACACGTAATACATGTTTAAAAACATGACGCGAAACGAGACAACAAAAAAATCGAAAAAGACAGCTGAACACAGCTAAGCTAGGTGACAAAATCTAGCAACAAAGATGCTTAGGATTATATTACTGTAGTTCATCTATACTAATATTATAAAGAAGTATAATTTATTGGTAGAGGGAAATCTCGGAAACTAATGATCTAATGATAAAATTTTCATCGGTAGCAGGTGCATTAATAGTGAGTGCTAAGGGCTATAATTTTTTCGAAATCCAAGCGGACGAAGTACTAGTAAATAAATATAATTTTATCTGGCAGTTTGTTACTTCATCTGGCTTTTTTTTCAATGGCCCTATGGGGCCCCGTCACCGGTGCTAACAACTCCTTGAGGCACTTCATGTGGCCTACTGAAATGTTTTTACTTTGGTATTGTTTGTTAAATCGTTTGACCTACACAAAGCTGTAAGTTGAGCTATACAATAACTACTGTTTGGACAAGTCCACTGAAATCTGTGTGGTGCTTTCTTCGTAAGAGCATCGCAGTTGGTCCTCATGACCAGCACTGGTTGTATGGAATTTAACCAAAACTTTTAAGCGTTAATAGCGTAATGGTAAAGGCTAAAGTGCCGTTCTGGAATTTTAGTGAAACTAACGAACAGCAATTGATTTTTATATATTAAAAGAAGATTTAGTATACCATCATCTAACATTAAAGATGGCGGGGACGATCTTAGCACTTATCCAGGATTGGTCACACTTATCCAAAGCCAAGAGGATTGGAAGAAAGGAAGCTTGTACCTAGAAGTGTCCAGTAAAGGCTGAAAATAAAGGTCGCTGTTCTTTCAGAAGTCGGTGCTCGCAATTCAGTCGACGCAAGTATGCAAATTGTTTGCAGATCAAGACAATGAATGTTTACCGCTACACTTTCAGGTGTTGACGTCATAGCTTATCAGATAGCGACTGCAAGGAGTATTATATTGTTGCATGGAACATTCTAGATGCAGGTGTCAATATTATGTAATTCACTTTTACAAGGATTTGTCTCATACGTATATTCAGCCTATAACGTTTCCATAGGCCTCCTCTCTATGAGATGGAATGGGCCGAAATCCACGCGGGCCCAGTGTCGGTTGGTAGATTGAAATTGAAAAACATTTATCCGGACGAAGACACACAACAACATACAATACAAAATAACAAACATTATAAAAAAAAGCCACCAACTCAGCATTTGCTGGGCGGAAGACATCCAGAGCTGGTTTTCAGATGGCACCCCGCAATGACACACGGACGAGGGCAAGTAAATTAAATAAATGTTAAAGACTTTGTAGTGTTTTAAATACATAAATAAAATAATATTGAACAATGCAATATTGTGTGCGCAAAAACAAAACATGTTTGATTGTACAAAAGGCGCGTTAATTTCCTTGTATCGAGCTGGCCGCTAAGTTATCATTATTTATTAGTTGACACAATCATCATTTTCCGTCCCAAGATACCTATGCCGCTATTCTTTCACCGTTTTGAAACCAGTGATAATTACGAAAATTACACCAAGTAATGGTCCTGGCCTGGGTTGGAACTCGCGACTTACATCTCGTAAGTCGTGAATGTAAATTTGGTTACCACTGCCCTCATTTCATGTTATGACAACTTTTGATTAAGCTCGTAGTTCATTAACAGATCCATGAGAAATTTTAATATATGAGAGATACCAATCTCATTTCAGATCAAAATCTATTAATAATCACAAATGGAAAAGATTTTAATATTCCAATTTGAGTGGTTTTCAATAAGGCCAGTTGTGCCTTTAATATTCATAGTCTTTGTCTTTCTTTCCCTCATATTACATTCATTATTCTCCACTCCTAAAGGTTACAACTACCTCACTAAAGGTTACAACAATTGTGAAAGTTTCAGGTTTCTGTCTGTTTACTTCGCAAGCAAGGTTATTTTTACATCCATAAATATTGTTTGCAATATGTTCGACACAGTACAAGAAAACTTTGCCATAAAGTCGTATGAGTGCTAAAAATTTAACAATCAGTCGAGGTTGGAGGACGAAATAACAAATTACTTGTGTACTTGACCAAAGTCACCGGTCATTGGCATGTGCGCTGGCAATATGTTCGCCGACATTACCTGCCCGGCTGATCCAATATTGCCAATATGACCAATATCATGCCGCTATGATATTGGTTATATTTGCAGACCTACTAGAACGGCCGCGTTGATCGTTCATAAGGTATAAAATAGACTATTCCAAAAAAGCGAATGTTTATTGGTAATAACGCAACTTGTACAATATTGTTTCAGTAATTCAAATTGAAGTATTGGAAGGAAAATCTAAATTCATTTTGCATAATTCCCATGACTTCCAAAAATAAATCAACCAACCTAATCGAAACACCAATTCCAACCAAAAATCTATCCCAAAATATGAATAAAATTCGCTCTGCACGCTTCTAACTGTATTTTTGACAACATAGACTGTTCCCCTACCCAACTCCACGGTAGCTCTAATGTTGATGGTCATAAGGTAGAATATTGTTTGGTTTAGGTCGTAAAAGATGTTAGATATTAATGATAGTGCGCGCTTGGCCGTGGACCGAGTCGTTCAATGAACTTATGATTTAGCTATGGTTTAGATTTGCATGTGTGATTGTGATGTACAATGCTTGCTCTGTTCCGATGCGGTGTTGCGTAGGGAGGTGGATTCATGGTTTTATATGAGCTACAGACATCAATTACTCGAGATAGGGATTCGCCAGGTCAGTGTGAGGATGCCTATTTCAACAATGGGCATCTTTCACCTGATATCGTGAGTTAGTTGCTGACAGTTTTATCTAGAGGAGCGCGAGGAGGAGGAGGAGAGCTAAGTATCAAAAATGAAATCAGATAAAATTAGGAAAGGCCAGAAGTTAGGACTCCAGATGGGTCACGCCTTGAATCAAACTTTAGTGTTCTCGCAGCCGCGGGCGCAAGTGTGCGGGGGAATACGGGTAGTTACAGTCAGTTAAAGTCTGACAGTAACCTTGTTCCGCCTCGAGGAAAAAAAGGGTAGAAGTTAGGACTAAGGAATAGGAACTAATCACGCCATAACCAATCAATCTACAGTCCTATACACAGAGGAAGCGTTAAAGGAAATGAATCACGTGAGGCGATCGTTAATTAACTTACAAATGCATTATTGATGATATTGTACAATCGTTTAGTTTATACCGTGCCCCGTGGTGAACTACAACAGCATGGCTTTAATTTGTCACGAAGTGGATTAAAGGAAGCCGTTATATATTACTCACGTTACTGAATGATAAATAGATACCTGACAAACGTCACTTGCGGAAGACCTATAGGAACGATAACCTTGAACCAATCTAACATTACAAACTGTAAGGAGTAAATCAGCTGATTCTACGTACGAGGCCTACAAGCCAAATAAACATTTTGTACAACAAATCCCATTACACCATTTACAGTTAGCTACTAAGCAGCCAATACATTTGCATACGCATGAATTCTATTTAAGACAAACTAAGACAAACATTTAGGCAAATAATGTGACCGGAACGACCAGTTCAGACTTTGAGAGACGTCGAAATGACGTTGCGACATTGTGACGTTAAAATGCTAACAATAAAAGCATTACAGAAGTTCTATTCACAAGCATTACTAGGAGTGTGGTGTCAGCTTAGCACATTCACATTGATTCCACTTTTCTTTACTTTTTTTCTTTTCTTTTCTTTACTTCCAGTGTAACCGCATGCAGCCAAGTATTTTACATGGAGCTCCAAGCCAGCGCCAGCGTTCTCTTCCCAAGACTAGTGCAAAATTTTGTGGCTTCCAACTTTTTTCATATATTTTAATTTATATTTATTTTTATTTTTTTTATATATATTTTAATTGATGGTAAGTGATGGGTCGAAAATGGAGCAACGTATTCACTCTTGACTTAAAGACGCGAGGTTATAGCTATCGGGAAACTCAGACTCCGGCAGGGAATTCTACTCCTTAGCCGTACGCACAGTTCCAAAACGTTTTGTGCATATGGGTGGTAAAAATGATAGGCAAAAATTTTAATGACAACCGAAACCAATGGCATTACGTGCGCCGTGCTTTCAATGACACTAAGGATTCTTCAAGGATACGAAGAGCCGACTTCGGCAAACATTGCTTATCGACCTTCCGTGCGGCTATCATAATTACGCCACAAGATCCTTTCGCATTTCAAGTGTGCATTCCCCTATTTTGAGCATAGTCTGATATTTTGCTTTAGTTGGCAACTAAAATCAACTAAAACAAGATTTGTGTTATAATTTTTCTTGCACAATAACGTACCTATATGCCAGCCAGGGTTGCGGGAATGTTTTGACGAGATAACGCGGCCCCTGGACGCAAGGGTTATTGAAGGATCAGGGTGGGTTTTTAGACAGTAACCCTCTTATGTTCCACTCGAAGCGGGAGGAGTTATTTGATGAGTTTACCCCTAAAATGGAGTGATCATCAGAGCTCAGTTTAAAACGGGAAGAAATGAAAGACAAGTTCACGGATTCACTTTCATAAACGATATTAATTTATTTCTATAAAATCGGTTTAAAACTTTAAACGAACACTATGCCGGAAATCCATGCAACACATAGGAACACTGTTATCGCGAAACGCGATTTTTATTTTCCGTGTCAATGTATGCGTGACCTTGTTAACTCGTGCGCAGTTGAACTTCTCTGTTTTATTTGTGTACCTCAGGTGGGACACTCCTGCGCATGTCGAGGTCGTTGACCACCGCATCCTATCGGTGCGGGATATTGTTTCCGTCTTTGAATATGAATGACGTGTGGACTGTGTTATCTTAATTGTTACTGTCAAGTTAGTACTTAGTTGTTTTGAAAGAAACAAATATTCAGCGGTCAGGAGGTAAGCTAAGGGTTATAATCGTGACAAAACAAAGACCAGTGCTGCGGGCAGAAGCTTGTTAAGGTACTTTTTTCTTCGGCATTGCTCCCGAGATTTTTTTTTCAGCAAGTAAGAAGTCACATGTCCTCCAATCAAATACATATGGATCAAAATTGCCCTTTACAGTATATCATCTAAAATGAATATCTCAGAAAATATCGGGAATGTAAAGTGCAGGGGCAGAGCGGACGTTGGATCGTACGTCTACATTGCACCCGTACGAAGCCGGGGCGGGTTGCTAGTTCGCAATAAAAGGTAGTCTATGTCCTTCTAAAAGATCAACGCTACCTCTGTAACAGTAACAGATAGGGAGAGTTACTTTCGCTTTAAATCAGTAGACATTTTTTTTTTCGCTTTTCGCTACTCAAGCCCGCTCAAAAGTTGCATTATTAGTTTTAGATTACCGTAAAAATAATAAAAAAAACATAAAAAAAATATCTTGAGGGTTCTACCGGCATTTATTTTTTATTTTTTATCACTTAAATAACCCTCCAGTCAATGTCGTCTATTCTATTTTATGTACATTATTCCCATTTTATTTTTTATTTCATTGATAGAGTTATGATTTGCAGGCAATGACAGGATTTTTTCTGTTAGGAATTGGTTTGGAACAAACTCGCAAAATTCATGTTTTGCCTTGTTTTTCTTAAATTCTACTGTGTTATACTTCTACTGTGAGGCAGTTCGTCTCATTTCTATTGCGGTTTTATTGCTGTAAGATGTCGCTCTGCACTTCCTTGTGATAAAATACGTGTTTTTGTTATATATAATAATGGGTTCAAGACGAAGTGAGACTACTTGTGCTATTTTGGGATCATATAAAGAACTAAAACTACAGAAGAATGGGAAAGATCCTTCTAACACAGAAGTTTTTTCAATCGTTTCTGGAAAACTTGATACGATTTGGACCAAAGCTTCGATTCCTATCGTTTCCAACGTACGAGTTACCCAATTGCTGAAATCATATTTCGACAAATACCTGTCATTGATAAGATATCCCAAAAATAAAAGAAATGATAGTTACGAAAGCAAAGTGAAGTGCTTTTTGGAATCGTCGAACAAGCTCTTCGATATTGCTGCTTGTAAGTGCACTTCGTTTGACATTTGTTCCTGCATAAAACCTAAGAAAGTTCCTATTTTTGAAAGAGACTTTTTACTGGATCAAAGAAGTGATAGAAAAATGGCAATAAGCGGTATAGACACAAAAGAAACAGCAAGACTTTTAAAGAAACATCAGAGACAAGAAAATTTGAATCGGAAAGAGTCAGAGCACGCATGTTTTCCCAGTGCATCACTAAAAACCAATCCTGTTCCGGTGCGCGAGTTGCCGCCTCGACCGCAGTCGCCTGTAACAGAGCTTTCTGCGAATAGTGACGTGCCTGTAAATGAGACTCCATCTACTTCGTTGAATCGGAACACTCTGGCGCTGCCAACAGTAGCTAAGGTATGTGATCGGTATGGACTATCAACGCGATCTGCGGCTGCGGTCGCTTCGGCGGTCTTAGCTGACGTAAGATTGGTATCTTCCGAAGATCTAAGTCTTGTTATTGATAAGAATAAAATTCATAGAGCTGTTTCAAAAGCACGGACCAAGGCCAGCAAAGACATTGATACGATTGTAATAAAAAGTATCTACTTTGATGGCCGAAAGGACAAAACACTCATAAACGAGAAAATAGGCGATCGGTACCACCGCAGAGAAGTCTTGCAAGAACACATTTCAGTTCTCACAGAGCCGGGATCTATTTATTTGGGACATATGACGCCAAGTCGTGGCACTGCCAAAGGGATCGTCTCTTCTATCATATCTTTGTTAGAAAATCGAGGGTTGAACTTGGAAGAGGTGATCTGTGTGGGGTGCGATGGTACTGCTACGAATACAGGTTGGAAGGGAGGTGTCATTCAATACCTGGAAAACTATTTAAAGAGACCGTTGCAATGGTGTGTTTGTATGCTTCACGCGAATGAATTACCGCTTCGTCATTTGTTCATGTCTCTGGATGGTAGCACATCTGGGCCAAAATAATATTCAGGACCTATTGGAAAACAGCTAGCTGCATGTGAAAGTAAACCTCTAGCGTCTTTTTGTGCAGTGTCTGGCAATTTGCTAGTATTACCTGATAATATTGTGAAGGAACTAAGCACAGATCAAAAGTATCTGTACGAAATGTGTCATGCTGTGATGGCTGGTTCCTGTTCCCTTGAGCTAGCGAACCGCCAACCTGGAAAAATGGCGCCTTCGAGATGGCTCACTACTGCCAATCGCATACTCAGACTTTACGTAAGTACTGTTTCGCCGTCAAATAATTTGCAGCTGCTTGTGAACTACGTGGTCAAAGTTTACGCTCCTGTTTGGTTCCTAATCAAGCAAAACTCATCATTTAAAGATGGAGCTAAGCATATTTTTCAAATGGTTATATACTCTCGATTTTTGCCTGATAGTCAGAGATCTATTGTAAATTCGGTGATCGAAAGAAACGCTTTTTTTGCGCACCCAGAAAACTTGCTTATTGCCATGTTATTCGACGATAGAGAGCATATTCGAGAGCTTGCATCTCGCAAAATATTAAAGGCCAGAGAAGCAAAAAAGAGCAACTCTCGCAGGGTATTTAAAGCACCAAAGCTTAACTTCTGTGCGCGAGACTACACCGATATAATATTTTGGCAAGAGTGTGAAATATCAGCTCCACCAATTTTGCGACACGTCTCCAACGATGAACTTAGAATTAAGGCTAAAGAACACATCCTCGACATTATTGACTTTCCCTGCCACACACAGTCAGTGGAATGATGTGTAAAACTAGTGACGGAGGCTTCTCAAAGCGTCACGGACGCTACAGCTCGGGATGGTTTTATTAGGAACAGATTAAAATCTCGCTCAGAAATGCCTAATTTTGGTCACAAAAACCAGTTCCGTTTTTAAAGTTGCCATTGATTATTTTGTCTTTCAACTATTTTAAACCTTGCTTTAACTCATTGTTGTACCCTTAAATTTAATAAAAACCATTTAAATGTTATTTTTGTATGATTTATAGTTTATATTAGGAACCCCTAAAAATAGCAAATTTGAAAAACTTCAAGGACTGGTAGAGGCCTCAAGATGCCGGATATCTAATTAAATTTTATAATAATCGTAATATATGTTTATTTTTTATATTAATATTTAAAAATGTAATTTATATGTACATAGATTTAATAAATGGAATAATAATAATACACACTAGGAAAGAATCACATAATTGTGAACTGACTTCTACACATACGTACAAAACGTTTTGGGAATACATACTACCATGCATTGTACATACAGCTAAGGAGTGGAATTTCCTGCCGCAGTCCATGTTTTCTATTGCTATAACCTGGCGGTTATTAAGTCAAGAGTAAGTAGGTTACTTCTAGGTAAGCGTGCTTCAACTTCGACCACATCATCGCTTACCATGACGGTGGTTAAACGCGAGGCTATTATCGACACAGCTAGTCGAAAAAGCTTTAAAATTCGAGGCAGACAAACACACAGTTTCGGCATTAGAATATTTACGTATACATGTTTTGATGGTACTATTTTTAGACTTGTTTAGTGTCGGCGGAGAAGGAAACATTCATGCGTTTGGCGTTTATCAGGCATCCCACGCGCGTAAGAATCAGCTGATCGACAGAGGCTATTAGCCTGAACACTACAAGGCCAGAGCACATTGATATGATATAATTATTTCAAAAGACGTGTAAGTAGATCTATACTAATATTATAAAAAGGTAAAATTTTGACGTTTATATGTGGGTGGGTAATCTCCGGAATTAATAAAAATATTCTAAAAAAATTGTTTGGTAGTACGGTGCATTATTTTCGAGTGCTCTAAGCTACAAATTGTTTCGACAGCTACGCGAACGAAGTCACAGGCGAAATTCTAGTATCCAATAAAGGATAGATACATAGTCGTAATCATAACATAATCACAATAATACATAGGTTAAATGTGAGTGTGGTCCTTCAGTGTATTTTTTTCAGGGGTGAATCATCTAACGACTCTGCAAGCTCTTTCAAAAACATTGTACATTACTTTGCCAATAACAGTAAAAAAATGAGTTTATTTTTATATCTTGAACCATAAATTCATAATCTAACAATACGATGTAACAGGTTTGGTGCAGTCTGTTACAAGTGAGAGAAGGAGATACGAAGTGCAGTCTATGGTGCTTTTGCTTAGAAACAACACAAACTATACGACTTGAAAAGTAGCAGACAATTAACTACCACAGTATCTACGATCTTACTGACGTACAACCGGCTTATTTTATGTAGTCTGTGGTTTTCCAAAGCAACGCTTTGTTTTCTTTCCTAGATTAACATCGCTACACCAGCGTGTTAATCTCATCTGGATCTGGTTGCATCAGCGTTTACATATTTTTGTGGTTACATCACGAGACTGTATAAATTAACTCACTTTCACAATGTTTGAACTGGTACATCACTACCTAACTTTTAAAATTAGGTAAAGTGATAACCCCATTACGTCCGGCCACTTGAAGCTAGAACTAAATAATTTGGAACTCAGAATGTTGAAACCCATGTTAAATTTGCTAGATGCCTGTATCTTGGAGCCCCGGAATAAAAGTGACCTAACTGTAAAATGCTGTTATTTTGTTTATGATATAAACTGACCTTAAACTGGGGGGAGAATAGGACATATAAAAACCACCGTGGGGGAGAATAGGACAATCGCTTAATGGCTAAGGTGTCGGACTTGTGATCGAGTGGTCGTGGTTTCGGACCCCACACCAGGCGCGTGCATAGGATTATGACAGGGCATGCGGCGGAGTAAAAACACACAAAAACTTCTTTTTTTATAGATTTTTAGCATAGCCACAGCCACGCATCGCCACCATGCTACGATGCGTGGCTGTGGCTATGCTAAAAATCTATAAAAGAAGAAGTTTTTGTGACCGATTACTCACAAAAACTTCTTCTTTTATAGATTTTTAGCATAGCCACAGCCACGCATCGCCACCATGCTACGATGCGTGGCTGTGGCTATGCTAAAAATCTATAAAAGAAGAAGTTTTTGTGTGTTTTTACTCCGCCGCATGCCCTGTGATAATCCTATGCACGCCCCTGCCCCACACTACACCCCCCCCCCCCACTATTTCTGTGAACCCACTCCAAACACAAGCATATTTAGCTTAGTTGGAGGGGTTAACAAAAGGGGTTAGTAATGTGAATTCTACACACATTGATAGGCCTCTTTAAAAAAATACGAGTAATAAAGGAATATGTATATCGCTTATGCATCGGAGATGTGTACATTTCAATTTAATTAAGTAACACTGTTGTTTTAAGAGTTCCTTGCTCAATAGCAAAAGTAGTAATGTTTGAGTTAAGCCCTGCTCCTGTAACCTATCTCTCAGGAAAAGTGCATTTTCAGCTGTTTAGCTTTGAACAGCTCATTCGAAGATTGCCTTTTACAAATAAACAACAGTTTTACCATTTAACTTAATAGTTATGTAGGCTTTTATGAATAAGGGACCGCGCTTGACCATGACTGTACGTTTTGTTCGGACTTGAATTTCCGACACGTATACAGTGAGTCACGTTTCTTTGAAAAATGTGTGAATCTTTATTGATTACATATTGCATAAGACGGATGTTACTTTAAAAAAGATAAAGAATCCATTGATTGGTAATTTCATACAACGAAATCGTCAAATTAGTTAATCTTTAAATATTATAATACTTTAAATATAATTAAAATTAAATGAGTAAATTATATTTGTTTGTTATTTAATTACACTTTTACACGTCATTGTTTTTTAATAATTTAAACTAGATGAGGCCGGTGTTTTCTCACTGAGAAGAAACACCGTAACAAACTCAGAGGTCAAAGTCTCTTTCGAAGTCCATACAATCTGTACTGGTCTAATTTTTATGAAAACCATGTAGGTTAATGTCCGAGATGATCTTTTGAGAAAATATGCACACAGATTTCATTGGACCTGTCGAGACAGTGCAAACATTTGTCAAATATCATGTAGCTCACCATAGTACTTACTTAACTTTATTATGGTAATATTTTGCCACTGTTTAGCACATGTGGTTTTGTCCATTACCCAAAATGAACTCCCTAACACGCCGCTACAGCAGAAAACCCCATAAAAAGTCCATAAACTTTACCAAAACACGAGATGCTTTAAAAATGGCTGAACTTACGAGGCCCATTGTATGAAAGTTTAATGTTGATGACGTCACACGCGCTAGCCACGTTTTGGCAGAATGTCGGACTACCCACATTTACTGTGAATCAGGCCGCATGGGGTTGGTTAGCGGCCAAGGGTATCAAGATTAAGGGCATACAATGTGGGACAAGAGGCTTCGTTGCATAAGAAGGTACTTAATAGAGATATAGGTGGTTTTTAAAGATTAGGTCATGGTTCTGGCAGATGGCCTGTTTTTAGTTACAAGGTAACGTCTATAAGTTTTTAATCTGACATGGTTACTAACAGTATCATTAGAACTTAAAATGGGATATTTGCCATGTCTAATTATTTCTAGTTTCTGATGTTTTGGCACTGTTGCAAGCGCTATAATCACGGATGAACTGAAGTTATTACGCGTGGATGTTTATGAGCAGACAAATCGGTCTACCCTCTTCCTCCTTAGTTTTTTTGAAATATCGAAATAATAATAACACTAAATAAGTAAATAACCGGTAACCTCTGTACATAAAACTGTAGTACTTTGAAAGTTAATCACACCTCCCAAGTAATTGTATTGTTCCATTCCTACGAGTCAAAGATCGAGTGTTGAGTGCCTGAGACTGTTGTTATCGACAAACGACCCACACGTTTACCTTCCAATTCACACCAGTAATGCTGAGAGGCGGGAAAGGAAGAATAAATTATCATTACCTACTAGTATTTAGATTTCATTAATTAATCAAATCTAACTCTGGCTACTAATATACTTTTCTCGTGGTTAATCACCATCGCTGATGTGGTCGAAGATGGAGCACGCTTACCTAGAAGTAACCTATTCACTCTTGAATTAAAGACCCCCAGGTTATAGCTATTTTTTAATTACTGATGGGCCCACTCTTGACTTCGATCCCGCCTGATGGTAAGCGATAGATGAGGTCTAAGAAGGGACGAGCGAGCCCAGAAGATGCCTATTTACTCGTGCTTTAAAGGCTGAAAGGTCATAAGTGGCAGGGAACACAGAAGCCGGCAGAGAATTCCACAGCTTGGCTGTGCGCACAATAAATGTGAAGGAGAAGCGCTTGGTACGACAAGACGGTATATCAACCAAGTGAGGGTGGTACCCAGCCGTGCGTCTAGTAGACCGGTAGTGAAAGGGAGATGGAGGATTCAGGTCATGGAGCTCCTGCGCACACTCCCCAAAGTACAATCTGTAGAAAACCGACAGGCAAGCAACGGTTCGCCGATGAGCCAGGTTATGAAGCTTGTCCACCAACACCTCGTCGCCTATAAGCCTTTTAGCTCTGCGCTCGATCGAGTCCAATGCAGCTAGTTGGTACTTTGCAGAGCCATCCCACAAGTGGCTGCAATACTCCACGCAGGAACGGACCCCATTGGGAACCGAGATTTAAGTTCAAATTCATGCGTTCTACCATGGTCTTTCTGAGAGTGGCAATTTCGTCCCTGTCAGCTCTAGAACTGGATAAGTATATCTCTGAAACTGTGCTGTCATCCGCGTACCCAACTGCTCCCAGCTGAAGTAGGTCATTGATATGTAGCAGAAAAAGAGTCGCAGAATAACCTTGAGGAACACCGGCATTAATTGCCATAAGATCCGATGAGCAGCCATCGATGACTACTCGGATCAACTATCAGGAATAATAAGATAAGCTATCAGGAAACACAGACCCCGGCACCGAATTCCACTCATTAGCTAGACGCACAATTAAAGAATTTACACCACCAATACAAGATTCCCTTCCAAATCAACTTCAGCAACATTATATTAGTCTGTTCCACTTTTTTAAATATTAGAAAATTCTTAGCAAACATCGCACTGTTGACATCGTTTTTGATACTGGTGCACGTTGCGAAATTCTACATTTAAATAAAATTGACATGTCTGTCGGTGATTTCAAGATAATTGTGCTTTTGCCAACGCTTATGGTTATTTTCATTATACTAAAAAACAAGATGGTGGTCAAACGCAAGCCTATCAACTATTAAAAAAACTAGAAAAAGTAATAATTTTTTCTCTGTTTTTCGTTTGTCCGAGCTAAGTAATATCTGGAACGGATGAAGAAGACGTTATAGGGCAACGTATAGGCTAAATTTGAACGTTATTATTACGACATCGGGATTAACGCAACAGAACCACGCAAAAAATAATGTATTAATTACTGATCACATCTATAGTCCGAATTAGAGGCAGTTGATAAATATTCATATTTTTGTAGGCTGACTCTCGATTTTACTGTTACGTGTGTGTGTAATTTACACAGTTCTAAGTTTTTTCGATGTTCTACTAACACTATACAGATAGAAGAGTATGAATATTGACATACTATGGATAGAAGACTGAAATAAATGATTTGATATGAATTAAATTCCACGCAAACGAACTTGCGGAGACGGCTAGTATCTGATATAATTCTCACACGTCACTCTCAAGGCTAGGAAGACATCGATATCGCCTTAACCTCCATAATAATGGGTTTCACATCAAACCCCCTACGACCACCATGGTCTATAAATAGCTTCGATTGCCTGCAGATCGATACAGCACGTAAAAGCATACATAATCAGCAAAGCAAGGCTATGGTGTCGCCGTCAACCTTGGCTTAAACGTCTTGTGGTTGTATATATTCATTTATTAAGTGAGACTGCATATATCATAGAAACATTCATTATACGTATTGGCACCCGATCGAGCATTGCAATAAAAAAGTACTCCACCAATTTCTTTGGTAAGACGTTCACGTCTCAAGCCGACTGTGGAATGCTCTACCCGTGTCAGTAAGACAAGCACTTCCTTCTATACGGTAAAACAACTATGTCTCTCTCTTCGTAAGTTTGTCTGTATGTAGGAGGTATTCGTAATAGGTATACTAAAAATTCTTTCTTAGAAATGGTAGAAAGCTGCATTATTATGCTACAGGCTATAAATTATTTAGAAATCCAATTTATATAAGTAAATAGTACACCTACGTATTTATTAACTCCTATGTCAAATCCTTCCGGAAGTTGCTTGTAAAAGATCGCGATAAGAACACCCATTGTAACACCTTTTTAGGGTTCCGTAGCCGAATGGCAGAAAACGGAACCCTTATAGTTTCGTCATGTCTGTGTCTGTCCGTCCGCCCGTATGTCACAGCCATTTTATTCCGAAACTATTAGGAGTTAGGACTATACATGTGAAACATGGTAGGTAGATGTATTCTGTGAACCGCTTTCCGATTTTAAGAAAAAAAAATAAAAACATTTAAAATAAAGGGGGGCTCCCCATACATGGAACTGAAACTGAAAATATTTTTTTTCTTGAAACCTATGTGTGTGTGGTATCTATAGACAGGTCTTTAAAAATGACATTGAGGTTTCTAAAACTACTTTTTCATAAAGTTAATCTTTTAAAAGATATACGCTTCCAAAGTGGTAAAATGTGTCCGTCCGTCCCCCTTCTAACTTCTATAATAATGGAATGAAAAATACAAAAATATATGCTGTAGATCTTAATGTAAACTTTCAACGAAAATTGGTTTGAACGAGATCGGGTCAGCAGTTTTTGAGATACAGCATATTTTCTAAAACCGCAAATATAACTTTGTAATCCATTCAAACACTATGAAGAACAAAGTTATTTGGCGTGGTCACTACGGAACCCTTCATGGGCGAGTCTGACTCGCACTTGGCCAATTTTAGTTGTTAATTTCTTATTTATTTCTGTTAGGTGTAGAATAGAGAGCATAGTTATTTGTTAAACGACTTAAGACGATCTTAAAACTGATCAAAGAATTGACCAGTAAGACGGTATAGCAAAAACAACTGGTCTAGCCCGCCACTAGGTCAGCTAGATAAAGCAAAAAACTATAACTACTCAGACACATGACCGGCTGTCTACATAACGGTGACAGGCCTTAGACCAGTCTAGCAGATTGTGGCAGTGAAAACTTAAGGCTGCTCTCTCGAAAAAAGCTTGAAAAAAGCATTCAGATGAAGCAACTTTTCATCGGCAATTACAGAGAAATTACATCTGAAAAAAAATTGTTAGTAATCTACATGATATGAACCGTAATTTGGTTTAGCCACAATTTTTCTATGGGTATCACTTAATAAGAAAAAAAAATGCCAAATCACCTCCAAATCATTGAGATGAAACCATTTTACTCCTTAATTTCATATCAAAAGAGTATAAAAAAATATACTACTGCTTTGTAATACAGATGAAAATAATTTGGTTTTGTTACTTTTTACAAATATGTATTATTTTTATTACAATAAATTAAAAATGGGTCCGATTAAAGACTGCGTTTACGTCACCCCCGCACTCGTCCACAAATTCAGTGCGGGGCGCATCGTGTTGCTAGGTGGACGTATGCCGCGTTGCGAGAGCTCAAGCACTACGAAATAAAATCGTAAGATATTATTGCAAAAATTTAATTTTGTAAATCATGGAATAGCTTTTTAACCGACTTTAAAAAAAAGAGGAGGTTCTCAATTCGTCTTGAACTTTTTTTTATGTATGTTACTTCATTACTCGCAGATGGCTGGACCGATTTGGAAAATTCTTTTTTTGTTTGAAAGAATATACTTTCTAGTTGGTTCCATTGTCGTCACGTTTGGATCTGATGATGAAATCATGGAGAAATCGAGGGAACTCTTCAAATATTATAGGCATACCTATTGCGTTTTGGATATTTCTTATAGTACCTTGTGCAGTTGCTATCAAAAAGCACCATTTGAGGAAGTGGACCTGATGACGAAGACCCCAGATGGCCATCGAAACTACTCAATAATAAGTATTTCGTGGATTGAGATTAGATTACTTGAATATAGATGTTAAGCACTTTATGCTCATCACAATGCATATGGTGAAGTAGAGCTGATGGTGATGTACCAGGAGAACTCCTCAAAAATTAACGGCTCTTCACCGGGAAAAGCAATATTTTGTAAAAGGTGATAAGTAGTTGAGATTTTGGCTTTTGTAACTAGATAAATTACAAACCGACCCACTATAAAGCGTGAAATAAAACTTTTTACCAAAAATAGAACCGACTTTCATATAAAAACGCTACAAAGGCAAAAATAACTTTAAATTTCGGAAGACGGAGTCAAAAAAAAAGAAAATACAAAAAAATGACACCGACCTCCAAAATTAAAGTTATTTTTGCCTTTGTAGTGTTTTTATATGAAAGTCGGTTCTATTTTTTGCTAAAACGTTTTAATTCTGATTCTTGTTTATAAGTTAAGAGTATTCTATGTAGGTATCTATAAGTAGTGTTAATGTTATAAAGTTATAGTATTTTACAGTTTTATTAGTGTTTAAATTTAGTTTGTAAAACATGGGGAATAAGAAGAAACGAATGAAGAGGTGTCTAAAAACATATTACAAACAAAAGGGTATACATTTATTATCAAGGCAAGTTTAAAGTTTTATCTACATACTAGTATTCACGCGGGGCTTCGCTCCCGTGGATTCTATCACGGTAAAAACATAACTCTCCTTTTTGCAGTCGCATAAAAGTAGCCTATAACCTTCCTCAAGCTTCAAGCTACTTCCATACCAAATTGCATCCAAATCCATCCAGTACTTTCGAAGATTAGCGCGTTCAAGCAAACAAACAAACAAACTTTTCCGCTTTATAATATTATACTAGTACTCTCGCGGGGCTTCGCTCCCGTGGATTCTATCACGGTAAAAACATAACTCTCCTTTTTTGCAGTCGCGTAATAAGTAGCCTATAACCTTCCTCAAGCTTCAAGCTACTTCCATACCAAATTGCATCCAAATCCATCCAGTACTTTCGAAGATTAGCGCGTTCAAGCAAACAAACAAACAAACTAACAAACTTTTCCGCTTTATAATATTAGTATAGATTATATATTATATTATATATAGTATAGATTTCATTATAAACTATCAAATACAAATACAAATACAAATACAAATATTTATTGGAACAAAAATCAGTTTACAAAAGTTTGTGTACGTTAACAATCACATTAGTATGAAATACTGTGTCGCGACCATTAGCGCCCACCTCCAAGAGGGGAGACTACAGTGTTCCATGAATTAATATAAAAGGAAAAGAAACAAAAAATTTTTTTTTTTTAATTTTGGAATGAATGAGTGTGTGTATGCGTGGAATGTATGTGTAGTGTATGTATGTGTAGGCGTGTGAGTGAATGTGTATATATGTAAAGGTAGGAAGGTGCGTATGTTCGTTACCCTTGCGATTTGGAAGGCAGTGAGGAATGAAAGGGACGTTACCAATTTTTATTTATGTCTTTTTATTTTAAGCTTTCACAACATCTTCAAGCTCTTCATAAGTCAAAGAACTGAGCCACTTATGTGTTTTTGATTTACATTCGCGTGAAGTAAGGGGGTAAATGTTCAAAATTTCATTTATTTTGTTATACAAAATTGGGCTTATGAAGATGTATTGTCGTCTAACTATTAGAATCTTCGATCGCTTTACTTACCTCGCATAAAAGTAGATAGCACAGAGTAAACAGACAGAGGGTAAGCTTCGTACAACTGCGCTATGATAGGTACACTACTACAAGCTAGGCGCGTGTATGCACTTCGTCTGAGCGAGGCCTGGCTTGAGCCGATATGAACCGTTTTCTCTTCGTACGGGCGAAGCCACCAGTTGAGATAGAGAAATAGAGTTAAGATAATATACAAGAGAAAGAAGAAAACGACAAAGAGAAGGAAATAGAACTAAGGAAAGCAAAACAGATTGAACAGAAAAATGAAGAAAACGAGAACGAAGAAGGACAAAAAGAAAACATAGAACAAGATTTTATATGGCTATCAAAATTTCCAAAAATAAATATATGTGAACATGGAGAAATAAGTGACGATGAAGAAGTTCAACTAACCAAAAGAATAAAAATACTTGGTGAAAGAAACTTAAATTTCAGTGAATTTTAGTTATAATCAATTTGTTTATAAAAAATATAACAAATAATATGACATACACTAGTAATAATTATACTACCTATCTACCTTACTCTAAGTTCCTACCTACATACCTACCCTACCTACCTACCTACTATTTTTCTCTTCATAGAAACCTTCCTCAGACTACAACGAATATTCGCAAAAAAAAATCCGTATTGGTCCAGCCATTCCTGAGTTTTGCGCTTAGCAACACATTTAGCCATTAATTTTTATTTTATTTATAATTTAGTTAAAAAGATACATCAAGTTGTTTACCTCATGTTTCAAGCCAGGCTGATTTATAATAGAGGTATAGTTTCTACAGTACATATTAAAAGTGCATCCATATCAATAGATAATAAATAAAAACGAAATTGGATCGCTTTTGATGCGGTACAAATAAAAATGAATTTAACATTCACGATGACTTGACCTTCTGTGATTTCGATACTCTGTGCCGAGACTAGGCGAAGCGACGACGCATGCTGGAGGTGCGGGAGCGGGCCGCGCGCGCGCGCGCTGGTGGCGGAGCTGCGCGGAGTGGCGCGCGGAGAGGGGTCGTTAGCTCCACCCAAATGGTCAAGGTTATTGGCATGAATACAAGCCTTAACGGCCGGCTCAAAACTGTAGTCCTAATTGACAATTATCTCAACGCTCTGTAGAGCCTTTTAAAGGTAAACAAACAATGGGAAGCTAAGAAAAGTGGGCGTTACTGGTAAAGATTATGACTTAAAAAGCGTCCTCCCCTTATCTATGAGATAGATACATCTAGAATATTCTACAATATATACATACGCCCATTTAAGTTCTCCGAATACCCCGACGTACTTCCCGTCTCCAATACAACACTGACGCGGAAGACATCGAACGTACGTGCGGCAAAGGATGCAATACGCGTCGGGAATACAGCTGCTGGAGTCGCATCGCGGTGTTTGTGGTGCGCTTCCTACTTCAAGTGATGGAAGAAAGCTTTTGGCCACAGGACATGGAATTCCACGAATACGTGTTTTCATGTACTTTCATTGTGCGTACAGCCAGGAGTTGAATTCCCTGCCGGAGTCTGTTTCCTGATAGCTATAATCTGGGGGTCTTTAAGTCAAGAGTGAATAGGTTGCTTTTAGGTACGCCTGCTTCATCTTCGACCACATCACATACAGTGTGTTAACTTTACATCAGGTGAGACGGTGGTCAAGCGCGAGTCTATTTATCAATAAAAAATTATTAAAAAAATGTTTTATTTACTAACACATTGTTTTTATAGTGTACTTGGTTAAGATATTTAATTATTTATCTATATATTTTTGTTACATGAGAATGTTTTTTTATTATTATAAATAAGTGGCAGACAAATATATTTTTTTTAATTTTTGCTTTTTTTTGTTGTTGATAGGCTTGCGTTGAAGATGAAGCACACTTGCCTAGAAGTAACCTGTTCATTCTTAACTTAAAGACTCCCAGGTTATAGCTTACGAACACTATAGACATGCGAGTCCCATAAGTTGATGTAATAAATTCAACTCGTATATATAAACAAGGTCTGCAAATACCGGTGTTGCAAACCAGTCGACCTTGTGTGATTGCATCCTATGTTATTGTACTGATGCTAATTATGTGCGAGATATGAAGTCCCTAACAGGTTCAGTAGAGACTAGTTCATACACTATACACATCAATCAAATTGAAGTGTCCGTCTGTGATTACAAAATAACTGTGTTTTACTGTGTTTTAATACTTATAAAACACAAATGAACTTTTTTACATGTTTCTCTGTCTTTTCGTGTGTCCGGGTTAATCTCTAGAACGGCTGATCCAATTTTAATAGGATTTTCAACAAGAGCTTGGGATGCAGACGGGAAAACCTGCGCAAACGAAGTTCCGATCACATCACTTGATTATGAGGTTTTTTGAAGTATTGACAATAGGAGGCTTGAATCGGAGTTTCACAAGGATCTGATACGAGTAGCGAAAAGGAGTAAGTTCGAACAGACAGAGACAGACAGAACAGAGGGCCTGAAATAAACTTATAGGAGAGATATATCAAACAGGACTGTTGTGCATGAGTTTGATTCCCGGGTCGGGCAAAAAGTGCTTTTAGGTTACAAGGTTCTACAAGACTCAGTGGCCCGTAGTTTGGAAATTGGCAGTCGTTCCATGTAAAACACTAATACTCGTCTGCATCCGGTTAGAATGGAAAATGACCCCAAAATAGGTGGGAAAAGGGTAAACAGATGATGGTATATACAGGGTGGCAGGGACCCACTTACGTTGAAATTTTTCGTCAGCTTTTTCTTAATTTAATAAAATTAAGAAAAAGTAGTTCGAGCCTTATTTACATTGCTGTTTTAAGTGAAACAAGTGAATTTTATTTTTTAAATAAAATCTCATTGTGTTAGATAAAAACAATTATTTTATACAGGTTTCAGTAAAAAATAATTGCAAAAACCTGAAAGTTTTACAAAGAGCCGACGAAAAATTTTAACGCAGGTGGGTCCAGAATCATGTACTGAATTCATGGTAAGCGTTTGTGCGTCATGTCCCTGCCACCCTGTATACATAGATATGGTAATAGCAGTGGAAGTGACGCAGTCCGTAAAGATACGAACAGAGTAAACAATACATTTCTTATTGATAATAGAACTACAACTTACAAGCTATTAACATAGTTCCATATAGAAATAGCTATATACAAATCAGCGTTTCGTCATGGGAAATAACTCCACCTCATCGGCTACACATTGAGAGCCAATGCGTGGATCGGCTCACGACATTCGTGTTCCGTTTGATCCTCGTGTCGAATCAGAGGTATGTTTGGCGATACCATTGTTTGAAAACAGATTACTGCATGCTACTATTCACGCAGACTACGATCATCGCTTTCTATGAAACCCGTATTTTCGATTAACGTTTTTCGAAAGTGAAAATAGGAACGGAACTTTCATAGTTCATACATAAGGATTCATTGCGAACGTTTCTTCTCGCAGATATAAGAAACAACTCATACTGATAACACTCATATTTAGCTACTACGTTTTATTAGCCCGGATAAACAGACAGACAATTTTATTTAAAAGTTTTTGTTTTACTGTCGTGTAAATAAATATAACTAACTACTTGAGAAAACTAAATAACCAATCATTCAGACCTAGCAAACCATCACAGTGCATTTGAAACTCAACTCTATCTTTTAGCAGTAAGGCGTACGTTTATACGTGTACTAGTCTAGAGCTAATGAGCGATAATTTTCCATGAGATCACTAGAATTCTCCCAATTATGCAATAACCTCTCGTAGTGTTACGCTACCCCAAAGCCTCAGGCAGAAAATAGTTAATTAATATAATTAGTGACTTCATTAACAAACAATTTAAACGCCAAATCAGTGACGAACGCGACGTGTTTTCAGTTTTATCAGAAGAAGGACGTTGATAATGTTCCTAACGATGATAAAAACGGTGAATAATTATCAAAAACCTATAGGTATCGTCGATGACATAAAGAAGGATAAATGTTTCTATTCCAACATAGTCCAATTCTTCAAGAGCTGGGCATCAAACACAGACTATCCAGCACAGTTCAAACACGCATTGTCACTTTTTTCGGCCTATATGGGCGGGTGCGAATCCACAGAGAGCCTAGTAGTGCAGGGTAAAGTCGAAGGCATCAGACCACAGGGTAGGTTACCAATGAGGTGAACTGACCAAATAAAGACGTCGGCGTCGGAGAAGGCCAGTAATGATGATGTGACGACCAAGACACAAGAACTCAAAAGAAGAAGAATTTCTATATAACAGCAAGTTTCTCAGTAATGAGAGAAAGTTTGTGTAGGCGATGAACTAGAATCTGGCAAGACTGACTCATCAACGACATCAACGGTTCGTTAAGGGGTCTACCCTTATTCTCTGACGTGTTGTTTTCGTAAAAACCGCAAGGAAAGCTCTAAGTCTTCGCAATAGATTCGGTCGTATCTATCGGCAACTGTTGAGGATTTATAAATTGCAGTCTTTTGCTTCTAAATCAGACAAAATCTTAACTATTGAACTGTTATCGTCGAGAATATCACATAGGTGTTGTTTTACAAGAGAACAGTGGTGGCCCAGTGTTAAATGGGTCGACTTAGGAGTCAGTTGGTCGTGGGTTCGATCCCAAGCAAACACACTACTTAGTGTAATTTTCATTATCATTACTGCTCTCAAAACGGGGTAGGAAAACATCGAGTAAATGGGATATCCTTTTTTTTTTAACGTGGTAAAATTATCAAAGAAGTCCTCCCACTCCGGGCAGGGTGGGAGGGACTGTCAGACTTTTACTGACTAAAATCCACGGTGTTCCTTCAATAACCCTTTACATACCGGGGCCACGGTAACGGGATGAGTCCCACGGCCCCGGCAGGCTTCGGCCCTCTGCAGAGGGGGCCTCGTCATGTTGCTGACGCTCTTTGAGGCGCGCGTGGAACACGACGCGCCGTCGACCCGGGCATGGTCCATGGTCGGACAGCGAGTTGCCCTTTACTCGCTGTCCGCATGCCCGCGCCTACGGTGGCCGGAGATCGTCGGCCGACGTCCGACGCCGTGGGCGTCTACCACTGCGGCTGGGCTGGAGGGAGGACGCCATCCTCTCCCTCACGCGGCCCGCCTCCTCCTTCGGAAGCATGACTGCTTCGCAGGAGGCGACCGCTTCCCACTCCCTCTCGCCCCGCAGCATGGCCTCGACCAAGGCCGGGCGCGAGAGGGCTCCGCCTATTGTCGCCGTGAGGACACGTCGGTGCTCTGCCCAAGCTGGGCAGTCCTGCACCGTGTGCTCGACTGTGTCCTCAGGGCGACCCTCGCAGTGGTGACACCCAGGCGTCTCTTCCTTACCCATCAGAAACAGGTACCTCCCGAAACTTCCGTGTCCGGTGAGGACCTGCGTCATGCGGTAGGTCAGGACGCCGTGACACCGATCTAGCCACTCCTCAAAGAGGGGTCTTACCGCCGCAATTGCGGCGTGCCCGAATGGGATATCCTAAGACTGAAAATTCGAAAACATCCGAAATCCGCCAACCCACATTGGCCACCCAGCAGTGGAAACGTCGAAGGCTGATTATGTATGAATGTACCTATAATTATATTTTGATAACAAAGATAATTCAGATGTTCTAAGTGTTATGACAATAAAAACCGTCTGGCCCGCTTATAATAATTCAGATAAAACCTAAAGAACGTAGTGTTTACTGTTATCAGGGGTCAACGTATTTGATAATATTTGGTAAGTTCAAGTCCCTAATTTTTATCTCAGTATCGCTGTATGTTTATTGTTTCATTGAGCTGAGGATAGTAAACAAAGGACTGGAATCTAGGGCATGAGAAAGTGTTCATCGACTTTTAATACGAGATCACAGCTTTTAACGAATTTTTTCCTCAAGCTTAATGAATTTTTTTTCTCGCAGTGGATATCATCAGTCCTGGAGCGGGCGAAGGGATTTGACAGACTCAAACTGACTAAAACTATCCCGTGTGCGAGTGAAGCGCACTTGCGCCGGGGCTGCGGTAACACTTATTATTCAACGCGGCCCCCGACTGGTGCCATCTAGCCAAGCAGGAGGAGTGAGGTGTTTGATTCCACCCATGACTACTAAGAAGGGGGCGTGTGGAAAATACACGCCGCTACTTCGGAACTCGAATTATAGGGGGCAAAAGACGTCCCCCAAGTAGGTACACCGTCCCTGGACCAGTTGTGCCTCATCAAGTTTAAGCCCGTGTTGGGAATTTGGAATGTTCAATCTATTTCCACTTTTAAATATTTGGTTACAAGCCACTACCACCCTCCTCAATCCTAAATCATGTACTTAACTACGTATTTATTTATTTATTATATACTTTATTGTACACCTTACAATATTTCTATGGATACAAAAAGTAAAACTAGTTTACACTAGGCGCTCTTATCGAACAGGGCGATCTTTTACAGACGATCTTTGAATGGACAGAAGTTAACGTATTCTATATCGTTACTTCTACAAAATAAAGTAAGAATATTTAATGTCCCTCAATGAAACCCAAGCACGTGGCTACATCGGGGCAGAGCTGACACACATTTGCGGAGCCTGTTTATAAGCCACACACATGTAATGTACAAACAAATTCTGAATCGACTTACATGGTTCAATATCAAGGACTGCGCCCGCCATTTAGAAGCCCCTCTTGACATTTTATATTCACGTTGGAACACTACCTGTCGATGTTAAAGTTTGGACACGTATGGCCCTTGCTACGGAAGAACATTATTTTTATCTGAGAAACGACCAGAGCATATATGAGGATATTAAAGGTTTTTACGCGGATAAAATCGAAAATTGTTTATGATAGGCTCGCGTTTATCTTACCTGGTGGTAAGCACGCTATAAGTAACTTATTCACTCTTGACTTAAATACCCTCAGGTTATAGCTAACAAGAAACACAGATTTCGGTAGGGAATTTCACTCCTGAGCTATACGCACAATGAAAGTAATCTTAAAACGTTTTGTGCTTATAGGTGGGATGCCCACCATGTAACGATGGTGCATCGCCGTTAGTCTTGTAGTCTGATGATGGAATTAGATTGTGTAATTCAATCGCACACTGCCCTAAATGTAACTGATAGAGAACTGATAGGTTTGCAACACATCAACTATGTTGTTCAAGGCTTTGCCTCGAAATATGGATTAATGATGATAAAAAAAAAAGTAAAACTTGAAACCAACACATTTTTGAAACCTAAGATCAAATGCTGAAAGCGTACACGAGTTTTTGCGTCACGAACTTTATGTTGAAATATTCTTTGCTCGAGTATATATGTTTTCAATAAGGAGGGATCATCACAAATTGAACTAAGCTATTTTAACTCAGTAACTGCAAGTTTTATTCAACTTCGTCACAACTAAGGATATTGATTTTTAATTATCAATAGTTAAGGCGCTGCAGACTTTTCTGTAGTGAAACAGCACTTCAGCTTACCCTGCCCATCTTTTTTTTTTATTCGGGGTAAGCTCACTCTTGACCTCAAGCTCGCCTGATAGTAAGCGATAGATGAGGTGAAAGGGAGATGGATGGATCAGGTGATGGAGCTCCTGCACACACTCTCCGACTACGGAGACTAACAATCTGTAGAAAACCGACAGGTAAGCAACGTTTCGCCGATGAGCCAGGCTGTGAAGCATGTCCACTAGCGTCTCGTCACCTATAAGTCTTTAGCTCTGCGCTTGATCGAGTCCAGTGCAGCAAGTTGGTATTTTGCAGAGCCATTCCACAAGTGGCTGCAATACTCCACGCAGGAAAGATCTTAACAAAGCTTGAAGATTCTTAGTCCGAATATGGTGATAAGCTAATTTGTCGTCCTTATTAAGGAAACGACATTGTTCCGACGACAAAGATTGACATTGGCTGTAACCTTGTTATGTTACCTGGCGGAAACAGACGCCATGTAACTCAACTGACCTCTTATGTGATTGGCGAAAAGATTTTACGATGTGCGTAATTATTAATATTATGTGCCCGTACTACACTACTGCTGGTCAATGGTCTCTCTCCATTCTTTCCAAAGATCTTGACTATGCGTCTCTTTCTTACAATTTTTAAGAAAGTCATTCAGTACGTCCCGCCATATCATACGTGCGTAAGCGCAACTTTATGTGAAAAACAGTTTTGTTCTGAAACTAAATTTTGTATAATTTTTCTGCAAAATCCTAGTTTCTGTAAAATACTGTCACATTTTTTTTCTTTTCTTGTTGGCAAAATGATATTACGAACGCAATTTTAACAATTTCGAGTAGGTACGAGAATTAGTCTTCTGACAGAATAACTGCTAAATCGGAAGACACATTCTATCGCTAAATGAAAAGTAAATAAAACAACTATCGGGCCGCTTCCTGCCATCATGAACTGTGGCCTCTGTGCGTTACCTTATCAATTCATATTTTACACAAGCCTTTTTAAAATAATGAAGACAACCACGTACGTTACTTCATCTGTGGTCCATTTAAAGATGCTGAAACCGGTAACCTTTCCGTTTATTTAACTGTGTTAGTTCCGCGGCAATAAAATACATAGTAAACTGGTCCCTGATATGGTATTGAGTTGCGAGCGATATGGCTACTGGAGGAAACAACATAGGTGTGTACCTGTTATTGAATATGAACATAAAAGTAAAAGGAATATGTAAGGTTAGTTTTTGTTTACCCCATGGGAAAAGGGCGGGAATTTATGTTGTATGTATGTCACTATAACATTACCAAACATTTTTGGGAATACTTTCATCGTGTGTACACCTAAGGCCGGGAATCCACCAAAGCGGAGACGAGACGAGCGGAGAGATGTTTTTTAAACAACCAATAGAATTGTGTTATTGACACATCTCCTCTCCGCTCAGCTTCAGTGGAGATCGCTGTGCGGAGATGTGTAATATTTGTATGGCGCGATGGAAGCGTATTATTTATTATTATTATTAACGCCTCGCACCCGAACTGAAAAGCATCTCTTCTCGCACAGCACACAGCACACCGCACACATCTCCACTTTGGTGGAGTCCCCAGAGTTGAAAAACATCTCTTCTCGCACAGCACACCAGACACATCTCCGCTTTGGTGGAGTCCCGGCCTAAGGAGTGGAATTGGCTTCCAGAGTCTGTGTTTCCTGATAGCTATAACCTGAGGTCCTTTAAATCAGGTGATATGGTGATCAAATGTGAGCCCATTACCAAACCATTGGTAACTTACTACCTATAAGTTGTAATTATACCAATATCTTTCTTTATTATTCAATAATATTAACAGTACCCACTGTATTTTTATAAAATACATAAATAGGTCTTGGTAATACCCATTACCAAGATCTATTTATATATTTTATAAAAATAATGACTAGATCAAATTAATTGGATTATCAGTTACTGGGAATCCCTTAACGTGACACTGTTAAGATTAAAAGTTAACAATGAAATGTGTATGGTACCAATAATATTTTATTTTTAAGATCAATGAGAAATTTTCTTGTTTAAAAAGTTAAGTGGTAAAGGTTTTGTGGTGGTTGAAAGAAAGTAGTGCTATAATTGAGTTACATGGGAAACAAAATGTCTGTCCCGGACAACTTGTTTTAATTTTTTTACTGAACACAGATTGGTGTCCTTATTTGATCTATTGGTAATACCAATTCTCACAAATCAAATGAATGAAAACCTGTGACTATCTGTTAACAATTAATTATAAATGTTTAGTTATAAATAACTCACAATAAAGGTCAACAAAGCTTAAACAATGACTTCTGAAACAAATGACTATACAAATAATTTATCAGCAGCCATCTCATTGTGAAAAACAGTGTAACAAAATCATGGCCGCCTGATAATTTATTTAAAGCAAACTCTATGTCAATTTGGTGTAACAAGATATACCTACTAATTCAAATTTTATTAAAGTTTTAAAATTATACACCTTATATATTATTATGCTACAGTGATACTTGTTACAATAATAATTTTAAGAACTGATTTTCTACCTGTGACAAACAATAAATTAATCTGAATCTAAAAATGTGCAAATGTGATTTGAAGCAATATTTATATTTTTTTTATAATTGAAGCGGAGTTGTTGGGCTCTTTCAATAAATTCGAGTACATAATCATTCTGTGGAGTTCAATTCAATATTTTATTTGCTTTATTATTTTCACATTATTTTTTTTTCATAGATTTGAAAAGGCAAGAAAAAATTATGATGAGGATTTTAATCTTCTGATTATCATGTGACATCAGCAAAGCAAATTTTTATTCATTACATATAAAGTAGAAAAAAGTTTTTCATGACAAAGTGGATCAAAAGTTCGGAGCGTAAGTTCTAAAGATTTCAGATAACAGTCTCAATAAAAGTCAAGCTGACAGAACTAAAATAAAGTTAGTACTTTGTTTTAAGATAAAAATTAGTTGGTTTCCTCTTCCGAATTCAACCGAAGATGGCTATCATTTATAACATATTAGAAACTAGTTTTCTGAGTTATACATTTTCACCTGCCATTTGACAATTATTAGTGATATAAGTATTCAAAAACTTTTCTGATAAACATGATTAAAACTTGATGAGACTTTTAGATGTTTTTTTTGGATAAAACATTTCTTGTTAGCTGTCAAATTTACTTGTATATTAATGACTGACTTCAGTAAATTATGCTGATTACACTAATTAGGGTTGACAGTTGTATAGTAAATATTGTGGTTCCAAATTGTTATACTAATTACTTGAGCAAATAATATGATTAAGCATGAACTAGGCGAGGAATATAACTTATGTTAAAGTAAATAGCGGCGGGGACAAGGTTATTAGCAAGGTCTCCAACAAGAACAGTAAAAACTAAGGTTATATGAAGTAAAAAACTTACACAATATTGAAAGAGGGGCAAGAAACTACACTAGACACTTAAAATTATCACTTTTTCGTACGAATCGTACGGTGTTCACACGAATAACGGAATCTACTGAGACTACTTGATACTACTATCATGTGTAGATAATGTTTATCATATCAAAGGCAACGTTACCACGAAGAATATCCAACTTGCATACACGTGACGTCACAAAACAATCACCCAATTCGCAAATACACAACATACATCCGATAAACTTGGTAAATGCTAATCGCGGCCTAAATACGGCAACTTCGCGGCGCGCTACGTCAGCCCAGGCGCGCTACAGTTAACAACTACGGGCTACGCTGATCTAGCGGGTGAAGGTCTAACTTGCACAGTCACACAGTCAGCATTCGCACATAGAAAGTTGGCGTCGGGCAACAATATTGGTGCAATATCAAAACTTACCAAATAACAAGTATAGGATTGTCGTAGAAATGATTGTTTATTCCTCAGTCTAGACTTATTTACATAAATATATATCACACATTATACTGTTAACACGGTATCACACGTTTTACTGTAGAATTTTGTTAATTTTTCGGCTATACAAAACAGTTTTTGACGAATTGACAATTATCGTTTTTATTCGTGACAAAATCAACATGTCTTCCAACAGGTCATCCGGTCATAATTTTATTTAATTAATATGAAATCTACATAAATATAGCAATAGAAATTACCTTTAAAAGTGTTCCGTTTTTATTTGTAGCACCACATAAATGTCTTTTAATATTATAATAATTATAGTTACAAACACAACATTGAAAGTTACTCAATTAATAACTATAGAACGTAAACTACTTTTGTGTATAATATTTCTTAGTTGGTTTAAAGAAACCCACAACACTGGCGCTAGTGTAGATTAAAATACTAAAAGACCAGAGGTGGCACACATACATTAGTATATTATAAAGTGAGCAACACATACTTCTAGATATTATGAAATTGAACTTCTTCGACTTAATCTTAAAGAAATAATGATTGGTACTACAAAAAAATGTACTTGACTAGAAGGCTTATAGTCAAGAAGGTTATTTATCAACTTGAAGAATGGTTTTTTTGTACTACAACAATATTAAAGTCAGCACAAAATCTTTGGCATAAGCGCAATAATTATGAACAACTATCTTCCTGACAAATTATAAACAACTATAATTTGTGCTATGCATGGACCGCATGGTGAAAGCAGTATGGCTAGTGTAGTAACAATGTTAGCAAACAAAAAAAATCAAATCCAAGACATAAGGCATGTTTTATAATGTTAAAAACCATCAGAATCCCACCAAAAACATAGTCTCTAACGACTATTTTTATGACGGTAAGATCGGTAAATTCATTATTTCGTGGTAAGACGATTTGGTAAGTAACCGTTGGTAACACCCACGTAACACTATATCTGTGAATCTGAAACTGTCAACAGTGCTGCCAACGTAAGCCATTTTTCAAGGAAAAAAAATTAAAGGTGACCAGTCGCCTTTTAGGCTACTTCAGTTTAGGGACAGCTGTTTAAATTATATAACTGACTCATAAACGGCCTTAAGAAAAAAGAACATCTCCCACGCAAATTAATGTTTTAGCTTTGCAATACTAGGAAAGAACCTCACTTTATATGTTTTCACTCCTTTTTTTTTGTTACTGATGGGTCCACTCTTGACCTCGATCTCGCCTGATGGTAAGCGATAGATGAGGTCTAAGATGGGCCGAGCGAGCCCAGAAGATGCCTATTTACTCGTGCTTTAAAGGCTGAAAAGTCATAAGCAAAAAAACAACGGGCACCTTACAGTCATTGGCTATTCTATGGATAATATTAATATTTTTAGTATGTCATTAGCATAAATGACTAGAAATTTCTTATTATTAATGAGAAAATAGTTTTTAATACTTAAATCCTGGAATCGGTGTTTCGGTCAATGTAAACTGAGAGTCGTGTTAAAATGGAGATTTGTATGGGTATCATGAAATTAAGACTACGAGTTACTGTAATAAAAAAGACATAAAAAAAAACTTTTTACCCAAAAATTAAACCGACTCCCAAAAAACACTGCAAAGTGAAAAATAACTTTAATTTCGGTAGTCGGTGTTCGTTTTTGGCACCGACTTCCGAAATTAAAGTTATTTTTCACTTTGCAGTGTTTTTTGGGAGTCGGTTTAATTTTTTGGTAAAAAGTTTTTATTTCACTCTTTTTAGTTGGATGATTTTTAATTTACCTAGTTACAAGAGCCTAAATGTCAACTGCTTAAAACCTTTTACAAAATATTGCTTTTCCCAATGCTGGGCCGTTCATTGTTGAGGAGTTCTCCTGGTACTTCACCATCAGCTCTACATCACCATATGCATTGTGACGAGCATAAAGTGCTTAACATCCATATTCAAGTAATCGAATCGCAATCCACTCAATACTTATTATTGAGTAGTTTCGGCGGCCATCTGTGGTCTTCATCATCAGTTCCACTTCCCCAAATGGTACTTTTTGAGAGCAACTGCACAAGTTACTATAAGAAATATCCAAAACGCCATAGGTATGCCTATAATATTTGAAGAGTTTCCTCGATTTCTCCAGGATCCCATCATCAGATCCTGACTTTGGCGATAATGGTACCAATTTCGAAGTATACCCATTCGAACAAAAAAAGAATTTTCCAAATCGGTTCAGCCGTCTTCGAGTACTCGATGATCATACATAAAAAAAAAAAAAATATATACGCGTCGAATTGATAACCTCCTCTTTTTGTCGTCGGTTGAAAATAAATTAAAAACGACTATGACCTCCCCTTGCCTTGCCTTGGCTTTCTTTCCACCAGGCTTTTGATGGTCTCTTGTGGAATATGTTCCCACTCAGTCACTCCTCTGGTCTTCGTAACACTCGCCGACGTCGGTCCTCATCTTTAAGACAAAGAGCCTCATCGGAGAAAAGTACGGTACTACAGTTACCTTAGTGTCGAAGATAGACAATTTCGCGAACCTCAATCGAGCAATCCGGTGCTCACGGAGTAACATGCGTACCCGCAGCAACCCGCGCTTGTCATCGACTGCGTATATCAAGCTGCTTAAAGCCTCGCCCTCACTGTCCATAGGCTAATTTGCACTCCTCGTACCTCTTCAAGGTTTCTTTTGAGTTCTATGTATTTTCTGCCAGAAACTTGCCGTCTCTGAACGGAACCTGTCTCTTGGTATCGAGTCCAGGTTCTTTGGACACACACAAGTTGCCAAAGTCTGTTATAGAACTTAGCGAGGAAAAGATTAAAACCCTTAACAAAGAAGCATATCATTAGATTGAGGACTAAGTTCAAGTCATGATTGCTTTGCGATGATTCCTTCCTTCTACACATTATGGCTTCTCTGGCTTATTGTGATTGCGTTATCGACTAGTCTATTAACAACTCCACTTACGTGAGTGTGTCTTTTTAATTTAACTGTTTTTACTTTTCCCTACGATAATCCATCCAATTTGATAGATTTCCTTTTTTGTTTAATTTTTATTATTAATTTTACAATGCTTTAGTTTTGTCAATGGGGAGAACAGAGAATCTAAGAGTCTATAGGTCTCTCAGTTTTCGTTTCGTATTTCAATTTTTTATTTTAGGAACTCTCAAACCTATTAAACCTGTAGTAAGGATACATTATAAAAATGAATGATATTTTGAAAAGAGGAACTGTGGAGTTTCTTGCCGATTCTTTTTCATAGGAAATGACCAATTTCGGAAAATACTCTGAATGTATCTTATATGTACCCAAATCTAAGATGTAATAGCGAGGTAAGTATTAATTTTGGTATAAACGACTACCGCAATTATCTTATTAAACCAAATGAATAGTTATCATTTGTCATATTTATTTCGGTTGGTACAGCATTATTTTTGTCAAAAGTATTTGTTTCGCGTAAAATTATTGGCGCATACATTATGCGCCATGAGTGGAAAAAACCAGCAATCAAAACAAGTAAGATAGGTAAAAATTTATTGATTTGAACTACATTTTTACTGATATTTTGGGCTACATACTTAGGCTACCACTACCTGAAAGTCGGCTATATTAGGCTACTTACGCTGCGAATAACGGGCGACATCGGCCCCCGCGTTGTTGGCAATACTGTCTGTCAATCAAGCACAGCAGCACAAAAATCTGAAAGGGATAACGGATAACGACATGAAACAGTCGTTCTGATAAATTTGGATACATTTTAGAACAATTTTAAGGAATTCTTTATAATAAAATATGAATACCTCAAGTTTTTCTACAGATCCTTCACATGGGAAAGCAGCAGAAAAAGTAAAAACATTCGTAAGTATAATTTTGAAAATATTTAGGTTATGTTTGTTCTTGAATTAGATTATAAACAAAAAGTATTTGAATATGCTTGTTGTATAGTATTATTATGATTGTTGCCCTGCAGCCCCTTGATATAATTTCTGTGTTAGTTTTCAACAGTAATAAAGGTAGCATTAATGCTTTGCTTTCGGTGCCGCCTAAAGTTAAGTCATGTTTGCATATTTAAAAGTTTTTCCATATCGAGAAATCGGTACGTTATTGGCTTACAGGAAACTATTCGAATGTTAAATACCAAATTTACTTTAACTATACATCAATTTTTATCATGAGTTGATTTATTTACAGATTCTACCAGACAAATGCTTTAAAAAAAATGTGGGGTGTGCGTGGGGACGAGGAAACAAGTTTACAATATATCCTCGAAGCCAAATGGTGAATAAAACATCAACGAATACCACTAAAACAGATGACAAACTGCTCAATACCCGTCAAGATATTCTCCTCTTCACCCCAATACTGAGAAAAATAGTCAATGAGTCCAATGGAACATTCTTATCCCTACAAAAAGCTGCTGAAGCTGCCAAAATTTCAGATAACCAAGTTGAATTTATCAAACTTTCTCGCCAGTTCCGCTCAATCATTAGAGTGTGTGTTGAAAACCTGCAAGAAGCTGCCTCAAAAGAAAATGGCATTGAAAAGAACAACTTGCATTCATTCATTACCATATTCTATTCTATAGAGTGTGTTTGGCATTTATGTGAGATTATGTACATAGATAATGTTCCTGGAGACATTGTTTTACCATATTTGTTGGAATGGGTCAGGTTCCACTTTCCTTGTCACGAGCAGACTGGTGCCCGGCTGTTGGATGCATGTGAGAGAGGGTCGGAAGAGCAACCAGATTATTGGGATACAGTGTTGGGCATGGTGGTACAAGGGCGGGTGGATGTAGCTCGTGCCCTGCTGAAACTACATTCTGCAACAGAAAGTAATGAATTCAAGCTAGTTGATAATTCTTTAAGAAGTATGCCGGTTTATAGTGTGAGTATATGCTAGTTACTTATTTTATGACCTATTCATTTCTCTGTTTTACAAAACAAAAATTGTAGCCCTGTATTTAATTGGAATCTTGTCCTAATTAATATGTGAGGTAACCTTTTCATGGGTTTGATTGCAGGTGTATGGAGGCATATCAACAGGGGAGTTCACAATATCTTGGAAGCACTGGCAGGCAGAGTGCAGGTCTAAACTCAGCAGTAGGGTGCTGGCTTCTCAACCTAATCTTGAGCTTATTATGAGGGTATGAAACTCCATTTTGAAATAGCTTACTGTAATAACTATATAATTCATTTAATAGTAATCTATTAAATTCTAGTAAACCAGTAACTAGTAAACTATTAAATTAAATAGTTTAATTTATTATATTATATAAAGCTAGATTACCACTCACTGACTCACTCATTGACATAATTGTTCTCCCAGATGGTGGATGGGGAGGTGGGTATATTTTGACAGATTCGTAAACAAGTAACTCTCAAACCTACGGGAAAAGTGCCAAACCCCCCCTTTTCCCCCCCCTTCTCCCCCCTCCCTATCGTATCTCGGAAACTACGAGACCCGTATTTTTTGTTTTTTACGGATTCGTATAGAGGAGGCTCGGTAAAGTAAAAACCATTTTTCAAAGTCCCCCCCCCGCCCCCCTTCTCCCCCCCTTTAGGCGGATCTCGGAATCTAAGAGACTTGGAACATTTTTTTTTTCAGATTCATTTAGAGGAGCAATGCTTTAGTCGAAATAATTGTGCATTCCCCCATTTCCCCCCCCCTTTTTTTTTTTTTTTTTCGCAAGCACGCGAGGTGCTTGCACCTCGCGCAACACGCAAATACTTTTTCTTTTTCACAAGCACGCGAGGTGCTTGCACCTCGCGCAACACGCAAATACTTGATTTAGAGGGGCAATGCTTTAGTTTTTTTCACAAGCACGCGAGGTGCTTGCACCTCGCGCAACACGCAAATACTTGATTTAGAGAGGCAATGCTTTAGTTTTTTCACAAGCACGCGAGGTGCTTGCACCTCGCGCAACACGCAAATACTAGTTATACTATATAAAGCTAGATTACCACTGACTCACTCACTCACTCACTCATTGACATAATTGTTCTCCCAGATGGTGGATGGGGAGGTGGGTATATTTTGACAGATTCGTAAACAAGTAACTCTCAAACCTACGGGAAAAGTGCCAAACCTCCCCTTTTCACCCCCCTTCTCCCCCCTCCCTATCGTATCTCGGAAACTACGAGACCCGTATTTTTTTTTTTACGGATTCTTGTAGAGGAGGCTCTGTAAAGTAAAAACCATTTTTCAAAGTCCCCCCCCCCCATCACCCCCCCTTTTTTTTTTTTCACAAGCACGCGAGGTGCTTGCACCTCGCGCAACACGCAAATACTAAACCCCCCATCACCCCCCCCCACTTTTTTTTTTTTGTTTTTTTCACAAGCACGCGAGGTGCTTGCACCTCGCGCAACACGCAAATACTATTTGTCATATAAAATTACAATCATATTGCTCATATAACCAGTGAATTAAAGTGCAATTTGAATGGTTGGAGAGAGATATGCTATCCAATTATGCGTCCCAATTACTTGGTGTGGCTTTCCTTGTACTTTTCTTCCACTGAGCATAATTTTGTCATGAGGGTTCAGTTGTTCTTCGGTTGGAAAAAGAATATGAAATAATGTGCTCACAGGGAAAAGCATTGAATTATTTCAAACACACTTTTACAGAAAATTTGCTTTCTGCACTCTAGTTTCATATTAATAATAATAATTTCATAGTCCTCTGACTGCATGATTTTCGTGAGTAGGGGCACAACGTTTTTGCTGCAATTAATTATAAAGTCTATCTATCTATTCTAGGCATCTACTTTGTTATTAAACTTCAAAATTTCTTTCTCCCGCAGATAATAATTGGTGACTACACAGCGTTTGAGTCTATCCGTGGCAAGTACCCTTCCTGGTTCGACATCCTGGGCGGCTGGGTGATGTTCACAGCCCCCTGGGCGCGGCGCCACGAGCTGGGCGCGGCGGCGGCCGCGTGCGCCGGCATGGCGGCCGCGCCGCGCTCGCACCTCGACCACATGGTGCGCGCGCTGCTGGAGGGGGACCTGCATCAGGTGAGTTCGACATCCTGGGCGGCTGGGTGATGTTCACAGCCCCCTGGGCGCGGCGCCACGAGCTGGGCGCGGCGGCGGCCGCGTGCGCCGGCATGGCGGCCGCGCCGCGCTCGCACCTCGACCACATGGTGCGCGCGCTGCTGGAGGGGGACCTGCATCAGGTGAGTTCGACATCCTGGGCGGCTGGGTGATGTTCACAGCCCCCTGGGCGCGGCGCCACGAGCTGGGCGCGGCGGCGGCCGCGTGCGCCGGCATGGCGGCCGCGCCGCGCTCGCACCTCGACCACATGGTGCGCGCGCTGGTGGAGGGGGACCTGCATCAGGTGAGTTCGACATCCTGGGCGGCTGGGTGATGTTCACAGCCCCCTGGGCGCGGCTACGGCCTAAACCGCTGAACCGATTTAGATGAAATTTGGTATGGGAATAGTAGGACCCTGGGAAGTACATTTTTTATCCTGGAATTTCCACGGCATCGGTAATTACGAGTGACCTCGCCACGCCACGCGAACGAAGTCGGAAAAGCCAGTCTTAAATATATTTCGACACCGACTTGCACTAGGCCCGCATAGTGGATTTTGACTCATTCCCTCTCATAGAGAAGAGGCCTTTGTCCCAAAAAGTGGGAACCTCATAGGCTGAATTATAAAAAATATTTACTGCTTTGTGATCGAGATTTCGCAGGTTCGAACACCACCCATTATACTATCGCCGTGAACCTACTCCAGACAAGCATATTTAGCTTAGTTGGAGTAGTTAACAAGATTACTAGTAATGGGAATTCTCCACACATTGCTAGTTATCAATTAAAAATAAAAAAAAATTGGCGAGTTTTAGTGAAAGATTAAAGTTGACTTTAATTTTCGATTGCAGGTTATCCACGAAATACAACAGATATCAGACAACGGCTGGTTCGCGACGCATCTCACAGACATACTGTTCCACTGCGGCAAACTCACCATCATGGATAAGCACCAGACCAAGTAAGTGCTTATTAAAAACTAAGCAGCCTGCCTTATGGTTTTTTCAGGTTATGCAAATATCAGAAGGTGTAGATGTCGCAGTATGATAGATAAAGCCGTGATATGGTTATATCCCTAGGGATATAATTATATACAGTAACATAGTTATATGAAAGCGATTCATTACTATCTTACGGTCGCAATCTAGTAACTGTAATATGTTTATCTGACTAAACTAATCTGGTAAAATAGTTATAAATCTCCACAAAATCAAATAAAACAATATATTGGTTTTTATTACAAAATCAACTTTTTGCAACTTGCAATTAGTTACAATACTTTTAGCAATAATACGTATTAAAGTTGGCAGTGATTTTATGGTGTTTACGCAAAATCGACGGGACGCTATTTCTGGGTGGTTTAAAAAAAATAACCACGTTAGGTTAGAAGGCTAAGGCGGGAGCGAAGCGGAGCGGAGCTCCCGCCTTAGCCTTCTAACCTAACCTATCCGAGTCGTGGTACTCTGAGTCCTGGTGTTAACCTCCGCCGCACCCACGCACTACACTCCTACAATTATTTCACTAAACTTAATCCAGTAATATAATTATAACACTAAACTTTAGTTGTATTATAATTATATTCCTAGTAAGATAGTTTTTTTTTCATATTTTTTTCCAAACATGCGATCGGTTCTTGAACCATAAGCAGTTGTTTATGAATGTGTTTGACATGTTAGGCTTGCCCTCCCATTATTGGGCTGCCTTTGGATATTGCTTTACTCAAAGTATATTATCCCAAGTGTGAAGTCTTTTAAGACGTCTTGTTGGCAGTGATTCACTTAGAGCCTGAGCAAGGCTGTTTTCGTGATTTATTATCCTCTCTCTGTAAGCTTTTGTCATAATTTTGATTTCCTCTTTGATGGTAGGGACTTTTAGATATTCGTGAATTTCATCCATTCTTGTGTACCATGGGGCACTCACTATGGCTTTAAGCACGCCATTTTGAAATCGCTGGAGTATTTCAGTGTTAGAGGTGTTTGCTGATCCCCACAGCTGTATGCCGTAAGTCCAGACTGGTTTTATGACTGCTTTGTAAATCAAAACTTTATTGTGGACAGAGAGTCGTGATTTTCTTCCCAATAACCACTCTAGTGTTCTCCATCTGTGATTGAGTTCATCACGCTTTGTTTGGATGTGGGTCTTCCATGTTTGTCTGTGATCGAGGTAGAATCCCAGGTACTTTACTTCAGTGTTGTGTGGTAGCTGCTCATTTCCCAGTTTCACAGCAGGGCAATCTCCTTGTTTGAGGGTAAATGTAATGTGGTTAGATTTAGCTGCACTAGCTTTGATGCGCCAGCTCTTCATCCAGGTATAAACCTTATCCAGGTGCGACTGTAGCTTACTGGAAGCTACTTCTGGGTTGGCGTCAGATGTCAGCACTGCAGTATCATCGGCAAAGGTGGCTGTCATTACAGTTTCCGATTCAGGAACATCTGCTGTGTATATCAGGTACAGGACGGGCCCTAAAACAGACCCTTGTGGGACTCCAGCTCTTATGTCATAAAAATCTGAAGCGGCATCATTAATTTTTACCAAGAAGATACGATTTTCCAGGTAAGATTTCAATATCAGGAACAGGTTGTGTGGTAATGTTCTTTTCAGTTTATACAGCAGCCCAGGGTGCCAAACCTTATCAAAAGCTTGCTGTACATCGAGGAACACCCCTAAACAGTATTTTTTACTTTCAAGAGTATCTCTAATATGTTCACACACTCTATGGACTTGTTCTATGGTCGCATGTCGTCTTCGAAATCCGAACTGGTGCTCTGGGATAGTAGCGTTTTCGTATAAGTGCTTACTAAGCCGTGCAGAGATTATTTTTTCAAAGACCTTCGACAGTACAGGAAGGAGGCTTATTGGTCTGTATGAAGAGGTAAGGTGCGGCGGCTTACCTGGTTTAGGGATCATAGTTATTTGAGAGACTTTCCAGATGTTGGGGTAGTAAGAGGTTCTTAGAATAGCATTGAATAGCGAGGTGATGAACATTATTCCTTTTTTCGGCAGGTTTCGCAATATTTCCGCTGTCACAAGATCAAATCCTGGAGCTTTTTTTAGTTCCAAATCAAAGATGGTGCGACGCACTTCTGCAGGCGTGCAGCATTGGAGAGGGGGACTCAGTTGGAGGTCACTTTCAAGATATGAGCTCACTTCACGGTCTGTAATTTCTGTTCCTAGGTCCTCATTTGGGGTGAAGACGCTGCTAAGAAACTCCCCGTATGCTTCTGCTCTCTCTTCATCCGTTTTAGCCCATTCACCATTTTCTTTTTTGAGCGGGTGCTGTGCTAGTTGTGGTTTTCTTTCTGATTTTACCGCTTTCCACAGTGAGTACTCGTTTTTAGCAGGAGCTGATGGCGTTAAGTTTTCGAGATGTAGTTGCATTGTTTCATTCTCCATTTCAAGTAGGTTCTTTTTTAGTTCAGCTGCTGCTTTGTTGAACGCTCTTTTGTCGGCAGGGTGTCGGCTACAGTGCCAAACCCTTCTAAGTCGTCTTTTTTCTAGAACTTGGCATTTTACTTTCTGCGGCAAATTGTGATGAGTTTTAGTAGATTTTTTGTCAGATGGAGTACAAGTCCATGCCGCTTTCTGTATTAATTTCGTTATGTAGGAAGTAGCACTTTCAATGTCTTCGTCGGTTTTAAGAGGAATCTTCAGGTCTATATTGTCATTGAGGTATTGTTGAAAGGCTTCCCAGTCAGTATGGTTGTTATATAAGTATTGATTTCTTGACCGATTTATTACAGATGTGCTCATTGTAACTATTACTGGCGAGTGATCTGAAGAGCTGTCGTGACAGCTAGAAACTTCTAAGAAATAGGATGGTACCCCTTTGTAGACAAAGAAGTCTATAAGGTCGGGCAGTCTATTTGGGTCTGCTGGCCAATATGTTGGTTGACACGTTGTGAGGATACTTATACGGTGTTTGTCGATGCTATTCTTAAGGTTACGGCCTCTAGTCAATGTAAGCCTTGATCCCCATTGAGAGTTTTTAGCGTTCCAGTCTCCACCAACAATAAATCTGTTGCCTAGAGTTTTGAAAAAATCGTTGAAATCCTCCTCACTGGTTTCGTGTCCTCTTGTAAGATAGTAATGAATCACTTCCGTTTATTAGGGTTCCGTAGCCGAATGGCAAAAAACGGAACCCTTATAGTTTCGACATGTCTGTCCGTCTGTCTGTCTGTCCGTCCGTCCGTATGTCACAGCCATTTTATTCCGAAACTATTAGGACTATACATGTAAAACTTGGTAGGTAGATGCATTCTGTGAACCGCTTTCCGATTTTAAGAGAAAATTTAAAAAATATTAAAAATAAAGGGGGCTCCCCATACATGGAACTGAAACTGAAAATATTTTTTTTCATGAAACGTATACGTGTGTGGTATCTATAGACAGGTCTTTAAAAATGACATTATGGTTTCTAAAATGACTTTTTCATAAAGTTAATCGTTTAAAAGATATACGCTTCCAAAGTGGTAAAATGTGTGTCCCGCCCCCTCTAACTTCTATAATAATGAAATGAAAAATCTAAAAAAACCATATGTTGTAGATCTTAATGTAAACTTTCAACCAAAATTGGTTTGAACGAGATCGAGTCAGCAGTTTTTGAGATACAGTATATTTTCGAAAACCGCAAATATAACTTTGTAATTCATACAAATACTATGAAAAACAAAGTTATTTATCGTAGTTGTAAAAATTGTAAATAAGCTGGTTTTAATAAATTTGTAAGGTTTTTTGTATTTTTTTTTTTCAAATAAATATATTAAGTATGTTATATTTATTATAGTTACTACGGAACCCTTCATGGGCGAGTCCGACTCGCACTTGGCCAATTTTTCTATGTTACGGTATATAATTATATCCCTAGGGATATAACCATATCACGGCTTTATCTATCAAACTGCGACATATAGATTGTATACACCTTCAATACATCATCTTTCTTTTAGCCTCGTCCCAAATACGTTGAGGTGGCCTTCCAGTCTAACTAGATGAAGCTGAGTATTAGTGTTTTTACATGGAGCAACTGGCTATCTGACCTCCACAAACCAGTTAGTAGCTTGGCCAGATCAGAGTCAGATTTCCAGGCTACTGACTACCCGGAACAAATAAATATATTCCACAACTTTCAAACAACGCCATCTAGTCTCAAACTAAGCAGAGCTTGTGCTATGAGTACTAGACAACTGATAAACATGCATATATATTTCTAAATACATACATATTATAGATAAATTACACCCAGACAAAGAACAAATGATCGTGCTTATCACACAAACATTTGTCCTGGGTGGGAATCGAACCCACGACCTTGAGCATAGCAGTCAGGGCCACTGACTACTGGACCAACAGGCCTGTCACAAAAATGTCAAAGATGTCAAAAAATAACAACCAGGACCAACGGCTTAACGTGCTTTCCGAAGCACGGGGGTATAACACTGCCTACTTTCAAACTCCGGGCTACTCCTAAAACATTTACTATAGAAAAACCCAATAGCACTTTTTATTCGAGCCGGGAACCGGACTCGAGACTTCATGGTCAGCAGTCGCGTTTGCGACCAAAGAGGCGTAGCTGTTTCATCATCTGTTTAACCTTTCACCAACTATGTTGGGCCGGCTTCCAGCCTAACTGAATGCGGCTGAGTATTCCATGTAGTGACTGCCTATCTGACCTCCACAACCCAGTAGCTGGGTAATACGATACCCCTTGGTTAGAGCCAGAGAGTATATAACCACTAGAGAGCGTATGGGCCGATTTCTTTGAAGAACACGACTCACTACAAATGCAGAGCTGCAATTGGTCAGTTCAAGGTCAAGTTGCGTAGATATGCCCTGGTTAGGGATTGGTCTACTTGATTAAGGGAAAGTAGTCGATATCGATAAAATAGATTTCTACATTGTAAAAATGCTGAGTAAAAATTCCATAATAAATATAGGTATTTTCATTAAAATCAGTTTGTCAACAACTGTAGCTTCAGCAGGCACTCTGTGATAATTATTTTTTTGGTGGTGATTCATTAGATGATTTATCTAATGACTCCTCCCTCCTACATACACTTAACCCGTTAAAAATCATCGAATGACTTCTCCTGCTCGGGGTAAAGCGGAAGGGAGTGTCAGACTTCTACTGACTAAAAACCCACCCTGTTCCTTCAGCTGCCCTTAAGTTCTGGGGCCGCGGTATCTCATTAGAACATTACCGCAACCCCGGAACCAAAGTAACTTACGAGGGCGATATTGTAATGCAAAGGCCCAAGTTAATTAGTTAGTTATAGTTAGTAGTAGTTATAGATAGTAAGTTAGTAATTTAGACTCCGTCATACTATTTGAAACCTAGAAAGATTGAATTTAGATATCTTATATTCACGATTTGACTTTTCTCAACATTATATCAATAAAAACAACTAGAAACCAATATTCCCTAGTAACCTTATCCATCCACTTTTCTTTTTAATCTGGAATCTTCGGAAATCTAAAATGAAAACATGCATGTCACACAGAAAAAAAATTATTAGAACTTTCTCCTTTTTTTAAAGTCGGTTAATGGTAGTAGATAAGTAGGTATTTTATGACAACTATCTGAAATGAATAAAAAAAAATAAGTTTAAATTTTATAAGTATCGATATCGTATTCAGCCGTTAAAGGTGGTGGTAATGACGCGTGACGCACAGATTTTTACGATAAAAATACAAAGGGAAAGAAAGGGATAAAATAATTAGAATTTCTTCATGTAAGAAAGAGACTTTTCCAAAAGACATCAACGCGCGACTCAATTGTGTCCTTGATCACAAAAACCAACATTTTAAATAGACTTCTAATCTGATTAAATGATAAATCATTTTCATATTATTTCATTACTGATGAATAGTTATGTCATTCATTTGGTATCTAGATGTCTGGGAATGTTTCCACACCACTTCAACGCGCATGAAAGCACTATTATGCGTTATAAATTCGATACAAAAATTTAAAATTTGTAATTGTTTAGCATGCACACAGGCCTAATACTTGGGCACAACTAAAATGGTTCGTGTACCGTAGCCAATATATAAGAGCAAAAATACTCATAATTTTCGTGCGTCGGGGCACTGTATGCGCGGTCAAGTGGTTTTATAGTCTTTGGTTAGACCAGTATCAAATATACTGGCGGTTTGACATACACCTTTCAGCCTTTAAAGCAAGAGTAAATAGGCATCTTCTAGGGTCTCTCGTCTCATCGTAGACCTCATCTATCGCTTACCATCAGGCGAGATCGAGGTCAAGAGTGGGCTCCATCAGTAATAAAAAAAAAGATATATTTTCAAATATATGTAGATTTGTCTTCCAGCAGCTTTGCAGATTCAGTTTGTGACATTTCTATTTCTGTAACAAGATTTTTCTATCCATTTTCAGTGTAACATCTCGCCTCCGTGCCAGTCTAATCCTGGAATATGGTTGTCTCCTTATGGAACATAAATCTCTCTGGTCCGTGGGCCTCTCATACCTAGCCTCCTGTCCTCCAGAGGGGCTGAGGATAGCTGAGCTCATTCTGGAGAGGATGCCAGTCCCCACTGAGGCCAAGGCCATGAGGATCATTGCTGAGGCCAAGAAGTATGGCCTGATAGGTGTTGGTGAGTGTTGTTTTTTTTACTAATATTATTGTTACGCCAGTCGCTTAGCTAAAAACGTCGAGAAACTTCAACCGACATCTAGAATGTTCGAGACACTAACGCTACCTGGCGGCGAGTAGCAGTATTGAGTATATCGAGAAACTTCGACCGACTTCTAATACGTTCGAGACACTAACGCCATCTAGCGGCGAGTAGCAGTACTGACTATCTCAAGTAGCTTCTGGAACATTCTTGGCAGTATAGGAAGTGAGTCGATTTTACAAGAATGTTCTAGAACTCATAGACCGGGGATCGCAGAGGAACGCAGACGGCAGTCTTATTAGAAGCTACGAGGCGCTATAATCGAAGCCTATACAAGTGAATTTCAATGCGACTTAAGTGTTAAGTGACAAGTATTTGAGTGTGAATAACAGTGTTAATTTTGGTTTAATTGGCTTTAAATATTTCTATCCCGAACCCCAGCTCGTAACATTATAAATGAGAAAGTTTGTGAGAATGGATGTATAGATGTATGTAAGATTGTTACTTTTTCACGCAAAAACTATTAAACGAATCTGATTGGAATCTGGTAAGTAGATAATTTACATCCTGGAATAGGCATAGGTTACTTTTTTCCCGGAATTCTCATGGGATCGGAATTTATGCGGAATCCCCTTCCACGCGAACGAAGTCGCGGCCAGAAGCTAGTTATTAATAATATAATCTCTTATTTCACTAGACTTAGTCCATAGAGTGTTAGTAACAATTGAACCTTAAAACAGCCATTCAACTAAACCTATCGCTAGCTCTATCCAGTGTCGCTGAATAGGGCAGTCAAATCGCGCCGCGTAAGTAATATAAGTAATAAACTTCATAAATAAATTTAAAACAAGCTTTATAGAAAGTTCTTATTTATAAAGCTTGTTTTAAATCTGTATATATAACAAAGTCGACCATTTATAACTCAAGAACGGCTGAACCGATTTGGCTAAAAATTGGTAGGGAGGTAGCTTAGAACCAGGAGACGGACATAGGATATTTTTACGCGAGAAAAAGGTCCCACGCGAACGAAGTCGCTTGCAAAAGCTAGTTTATTTATGAAGTAAAAAGCACGGTACATACACCAATGCGGATTTTTAAAGACTTAACTCCCTTGAAATAAGGCCAAGAGTCAAGTTCTTTAAGTCAAGAGTGAATAGGTTATACCTGACGCCAAATAACTTGGCAAGGTTTTGGCGTAGTGGGGGTAAGTTCGCGCATCGTGCACTTAGTGGAAGAAAAAAGTGGTCACTTTTACTGCTTGCCATTATTCTATGGTTATTGCAATCATTTATTTTTAATCATATCTGTTCAGAAGAATGTTAAAGAAAGAAGAGGAATTCATTCGTATAAATTCGGTATTATAAATAAAATATATATAATACATAAATACATTTAAAAGTGAAAAAAATGTATTTAAAAAGACATTAAAAATAATATGTTCTCGTCGTCACAATTAGTTAATAAAACTGCTACCCCTTTTATTCTTTTTTTTTTTCCCGGTGTCCTAAAGACAGTGACGAATTCGGAATTTCAACCTTCCGTAACTATAGTGTCTAACCGTTCTTTCTGACGTTTTAATAGTTTGCGTAAAACGGTATTTGATCCCGGAATTGTAAACAAGGTAACAAAAAATAAATTTAAAACAACAACTCTTAACAAAAACAAGGGTACAACTTTCGTGTACGCAAGTGTATTCGGGAGCAAATTGAACGAGAACTACTGACGCACCAATCGCGCGCTCGGAGCGGCGCTACGTCATACCCCGCGTCCCGCTGACAACCGCTGACACCTAAATATCGACTTCTGCGCATAGAACGACTCTTGCCAAGTTATTTGGCGTTACCTATACTTCTAGGCAAGCGTGCTCCATTTTCGACCATATCATCACTTACCATCAGGTGAGATGGTGGTCAAACGCGAGCCTATTATCAATAAAAAGAAAATAAGTTTAATATTTATTTAATTTGTCTGAAATGACAGAATATTTTTATCCGACTGCAAAACAAGGAGGTTATATTTTTATCGTCATAAAGTCCTGCGCGCGACTGCCAGTGTTCGCTATAATTTTCGTTGTTTGATTTACTGTTCATTGAGCGCGACAGTTTACATCGATTTAGATGTGAGTGCACCATGTACGTCACTCCGACAAATCGCCCTTGTTTTTTTTTTTGGCGGGACCGTCTTAACAACTACCTTACTTTACTACCATATTTTTTCTAATATTTTCCACTTTTTAATTTTATGTATCTGAACCAATTTTCTCGTTTATAAATAAGTATCGAAGTTGAGCTAGACGATAACTGACAAATGGTTACACTGTCTGGATATAGTCTGCTCAAATCTGCTTGCTCCTTTCTTAAAAGACGTAACAGACATGAACCTTCATGCTTCTCATATGATTCCTAAGGACGTGTCCTAGTTTGGGTGTCGGAAGTTTTCAAGTTATGTGTATCCTAGCCGATTATAAATAAATATTGACTCATCATTCTACAAGTAGTGCTGAGGTGTGTTTTTGTATTTTAGTCTGTATCGGTACGTATTTTAGTATTTTTTCTTCCCAAGTGTGCAGACATCGTAATTGCGTTTTAATGCATTGAAAATGAGCTCAACAATTTCTTTAAACTGGTTTTTGTCAAGGTTGTAGTAAAGGAAATAATTAATTCTTTAATTAACTTTTTCATTTGATTTAACTTTTATCAGTCTTTCCTTATCTTGTTAGTTGAATTTTCTTATAGCAATTACCTACAAAAATAGTAAGAAATAAGAGATGCACATCTCAACAACCATATATATTAGATACTTTGTATGGTGGTAAAATTTATACCTTTGGAAGGATTATAATAAAGAGGTTTGAATTAAATAAAGTGGGTTAATTAACTTAAATATTTTGATTTAACCAATACGAATTGTATGAACCTTAAAAGAGACGAGAAAACACTGGCCTCATCTAGCTTAAACTAAAACACAAAAATGACCTGTAAGCGTTATTTACAATCAATTTGCAAAATAAAGATCATTTATCATTATCATTTAACTATTACTACGTAGGTATAATTGGTGAATGTTTGGCGACAGTTTCGAGCGTTACTTTTATTCGAGACTTCTTGGGTTTTTCTACCTATAAGTGACAAGACATTAAATTCGATTGTTACATTACCTTATAAAATGTATGTGAATAAGTCGTTGGAGTGCCTTAAATAAACACGTGATTAAGAGGAGGCTCCTTAAATTGTATGCAACTTTGCATTAATATTATGAAACAATTACGCATACAATCAAAATGGAACATTAGTATATGATTTATTGGATGTTTTTCTTTACATATCTAGACCAGTTACGTAATTGGAACATTTTCGCTCGATTTACTTTTTAATCATGATTCTTTTTTAAAGATTATTCAAAATTTAATCAAGATTACTCGACTTTTATATCTAAAATTTGTATTGACAGTAAGAAAATATAGTTTATTATCCAAATATAAGATATTTTTTCTCTAGATCAATTATTACTTTAGTTATAAACGAAATAAGAATTGAGACTTACGAGGCATGCCTTTTAAGCCTACAACTTTAGAAGAGGTCTGACACGGCTTCAGTGTTTTGAAGAGCTAACATCTGTGTTCAGTGATGAAGCCCCATGACTGCGGAATGTCGAACGCTGGTATTTAGAATTCCAGCGTGGACATACTAGTGTAAGTGACAAATCTCGCGAAGGGCGCCCAAAATCCGCCTTCACTGAAGATAACATCTTTGCTGTGAGACAACTAATTCTCGAAGATCGTCATGTGACGTATCGAGAGATAGAGGCTCTATTAGGCATCTCAGGGACAACCACTCAGATCTTGCATGAAGCGCTTGGTCTGAGAAAGCTAGTTTGCCGTTAGATACCACATCTGCTTTCCGACGATCACAAGGCGGCCCGCGTCAGATGGTGTAAGAAAACTCTGCATAGGTTCAACCGAGGAGAGTCAAATCACGTCTACGACATCATCAGTAGTGACGAATCTTGGATCTATGCCTACGATCCTGATTCCAAACAACAATCTATAATCTAGGTCTTTCAAGATGAGCCAAAGCCGACTTGTTCGTTCTTGAAGCTCTTCAAAGAAGATGGTGGCCACGTTCGTTGGAAAAACCGGCCATGTTGCGACTATTGCACTTGAAGATCGTAGAACGGTTAACGCAGAGTGGTACCTATATCACAGTTTGTTTACCACAAGTCATCGCCGGACTTCGAAAATCTAACTCAAAGCGACGCATCATCCTGCACCACGACAACGCAAGCTCACACAGCGCTCGTCAAACGATTGAGTATTTGAAGCAGGAAAAAGTAGAAATTCTTGACCATCCTCCATACAGTTCTGACCTAAGCCCTAACGATTTCTTTACATTTCCTAAAATTAAGAAAAGATTTCGTGGTCAAAGGTTCCAGTCCAGTGAAGAAGCAGTCGACGCTTTCAAGTCAGCCATTTTGAGCACCCCCACTTTAGAGTGGAATAAATGTTATAATAACTGGTTTGAGCGAATGGAAAAGTGTATTAAGCTACGTGGTGAATACTTTGAAAAACAATAAAAAGTACTGTAAGGTTCTAGTTTGTTTTTTTCTTCAAACGACAAAACTTAAAAGGCATGCCTCGTATGACATTTAGTTTCGAACCCTAACATGGTGAAAGAGCGCACGCGAAATTCAACTTTATTACTGCTGCGTTAGCGTTTAGCATACAACTGCCGTGAAAATTATTTTAGAGTGGCTGTTGCACATCCCCTAAGTCTAGAACAAAACACGAGCGATTTCGTGTGTCCACTTTATTTTCTTTGTGTGCGTGAGCCGAATGTGTCTACGTTCTTCAAACGCACACAAATATAGCTTTCAGTGATACCATTACCAGACCATTACCCAAAAAATGAGAAAAAGCACTATTATGTTGCTGGATCAAATCAAGTATTGTATGTTATGAAATTAGATAAGATGATGTTTTTTCATGTAATCCTACTATCCTACTAATATTATAAATGCGAAAGTTTGTGAGGATGGATGGATGTTTGTTACTCTTTCACGCAAAAACTACTGAATGGATCTGAATGAAATTTGGTAAATATATAGTTGGCAGCCTGGAATAACACATAGGCTACTTTTTATCCCGAAATTCCCACGGGATCGGGATTTGCGCGGGAAAACCTTCCCACGCGTACGAAGTCGCGGGTAGAAGCTAGTATGACATATATTTATGGAAGGTAAACGAAATGAGATATCGTTCATTGCGTTTAGAATGTTTGATGTGTAATGTGTTATAATGATATTATAGAAATGTGTTAATTGCTTGAAAAATCTTGTTTGATATCACTTAAAAGTATGTGTTGTATTTATGAAATAGAAAAATATTATTGAGAACATTACTTAAATGAAAAAAATCTTAATCGATAAAATTGTCATCTTTATGATGCCACTCTTCGAACTAACAGTAACTTTTAGTTATAAACACTGTAGGTAGTGGCTGTAAATAAATATAGTTTAGTTTGACGCATACATAATTGCCGCCAAAACTATATTTTTTTAAACAAAAATAAGCACAAAAGAAATCAATATGGGTATTTTTTTCCTCACAGATAGCAACATTGAATTGTGATAAGTTAGGTTATTAGAATTTTTGTTTTATGGTCGATTTACGTAAATATAATGTATAAAATGTAAGTATTTACTTGTGAAATGTAATTTGATTACACATTTTTTGTTTTCCTGAAGGACTATGACATCCCTTTACGCTACAAACGGTCGTTTTAAATTATTTACTCGCGAGCTCTGTTTGGCAGAATGTGACCTTGAGTACTGACGGCTCGTCGAGCAAACTTAGCCAAAATGGCTAAGTTTTAGTTGGCTCACTTTTTGCACTCGTACTATCCTTCTATGCGTCATTGTTCTAAGGGCTGTTGTTAATTTCCAGGTGAGTCAATCAGCAAGTGCATGTGCGCTCGCCACCTGTCGGCGGGGCGGGCGGGCGGCGCGCTGTGCTGGGCGGTGCGCGCGCGCAGCCCGGGGGCCGCCGGCCGCGCCGCGCACGCCGCTCTACAACACTACGCGGCGCGCGCGGCGCTGCCGGCGCAAGACCTTCTGCTCACCGCCGGCTCCGCCATGCTGCTGTCCGATACGTTGCTCTTCTTAGGTATGAACGTAGATTCATTTCCAGCTCAATCAAACAGCATTTTTGTCATCAATCAATAATGCTTTTTTGTGAACATATATATTCATAAATCAAGTTATATATTGTAGTGTCCCAACAGTGGATCGTTTTTAGGGTTCCGTAGCCGAATGGCAAAAAACGGAACCCTTATAGTTTCGACATGTCTGTCCGTCTGTCTGTCTGTCCGTCCGTCCGTATGTCACAGCTATTTTATTCCGAAACTATTAGGACTATACATGTAAAACTTGGTAGGTAGATGTATTCTGTGAACCGCTTTCCGATTTTAATAGAAAATTTAAAAAATATTTAAAATAAAGGGGGCTCACCATACATGGAACTGAAACTGAAAATATTTTCTTTCATGAAACCTATACGTGTGTGGTATCTATAGACAGGTCTTTAAAAATCACATTAAGGTTTCTAAACAAAAGCATACTGTACTTAGTTATTTTTTAGTTTTTAGTTTTTCAATTTTTATTTAATTTTTAAACATTACATTTTTAACTTATATTTTTTAATTATTAATAACCATAATCTGTACACTAGTAAAAGACAGAAGCCTCTATTGTTTTAAAAGTGTAAATAACCTCTCTGCCAGTCTGATCGCTGTCTCCCAACATACAGGCTCCAGCCTAGTTTGGAAAACAGAATCTCAGTACCTTTTGTAAATACACCATAATATAATATATGTATAAAAATTGTCTTAAGCGCAGGAATGCCAAATTGTGTATGTCTTTACTCTGTGTCAAATAAACATTTTTTATTTTTTTTAGTTAATCGTTTAAAAGATATACGCTTCCAAAGTGGTAAAATGTGTGTCCCCCCCCTCTAACTTCTATAATAATGAAGTGAAAAATTTAAAAAAACCATATTACAGATTCTGATTTTATTATGTAAAAACTTATTGTCAATAAATAAATTTATTTATTTATATTTATTTATATGTTGTAGATCTTAATGTAAGCTTTCAACCAAAATTGGTTTGAACGAGATCGAGTCAGCAGTTTTTGAGATATAGTATATTTTCTAAAACCGCAAATATAACTTTGTAATTCATACAAATACTATGAAAAACAAAGTTATTTGGCGTAATTGTAAAAACTGTAAATAAGCTAGTTTTAAGAAATTTTTAAAGTTTTTTGATTTTTGTTTTCAATTAAATATATTAAGTACCTATATTATATTTATTATAGTTACCACGGAACCCTTCATGGGCGAGTCCGACTCGCACTTGGCCAATTTTTTCGTTTTTAGACTGATATAGGATAAGTTATTATTATGGAGTTATCTATCTATACTAATATTATAAAGAGGTAAAATTTGTAAGTTTGTATGTAGGGGGTAATCTCTGAAACTACCGAACCGATTTTGAAAATTCTTTCGCTTACATGTAGCTGCATTATCCCTATAATTATCTTTATATCATGCATATTAGCCGAGCAAGCAAGTCGGGGACGGGATCCCGTGGAATATTTTCGAATTCTACGCGAATGAAGTCACGGGCAGAAGCTAGTACTTAATATTATAAAGCTGAAGAGTTTGTTTGCTTGAACGCGCTAATCTCAGGAACTACGGTTCTGATTTGAAAAATTCTTTCAGTGTTAGATAGCCCATTTATCGAGGAAGGCTATAGGCTATATATCATCACGCTAAGACCAATAGGAGCGGAGCACTAAAGAAGAATGTTTCAAAATCGGGGGATTTTTTTTCCACGCGGACGAAGTCGCGGGCGGAAGCTAGTAAATTATAAATGTTATGTCTATTCGCAAACTTTAGGTAAATATAGACGAATTACTTATTCCAAATAACATTTTTTTAAATGTATTTAAGTGTTGTCCCAGAAAAAATTTTGTCCTAAGGAAATCTCCGTTTCTTGTCTCTGTTCTTCGAAGTTTAGGCAAATAGGCACTACCTATTCCTATCACTGGTAATGACGCTGCATGGTATATATCCTCAACATTTATTGTGCGCACAGCCAAGCTGTGGAATTCTCTGCCAGCTTCTGTGTTCCCTGCCACTTATGACATTTCAGCCTTTAAAGCACGAGTAAATAGGTATCTTCTCTGTAAATAGGGCTCGCTTGTCCATCCACAGTGTTCTCCCACACTGAACTGTACACACACACACACTGTAGACTCTGAGATTTGTTTAACAATTTTTTATTTGTAATTCCATTGTGCTGTATTAATTGGTCTATACTGTCCTCTCATACATAATTAACCTGTATTATGGATACATTGTAAAATTATTTATAAAAGAGTAACTGTGGAGTTTCTTGCCGGTTCTTCCCCATAGAAAACGACCAATTTTGAAAGATGCCCTGCGCCGAACTGTTGACGTTTTATAAGTGCCCATGTATGCCTATGTGAAATAAAACATTTTGAGTATGAGTTTGAGCAAAGAACTGTTCAAGTATTATGTAAGCTTTGCAATTATTAACCTACCCCTCCCCCTCGTCAGCAAAAGTAAGCAAAGCTCCCCTCCCCCCATGCTTACGTAAACATTGGTACAATTCATTGATTCATGAGCAGCAGTTATAAGTCTAGAAATGAGGAAAAGGTTTGGAATAGAGTACCTAAACGTATTCATCATTTCGTTTTCAAGCATAAATAACGTGTCGGTTGCTATACATATGTGTAAAAAAGGAAATAATTACTGCTGACATAATCACCGTCTAGATCCCCCACCCCTCGTATCATCAAACATAAGCAATGCAAAGACCCCCCTGCCCCCTTATAGTGCTTACGTAATACTTGAACGGTTTTGAATTGCATGTGCGCTGGCCAATAGTAGGCGGGGCGGGTGGACTTCAAGACGTAGATTAAAGTCCTCCGCCAAGACTCACTCGCATAATAAGTAGTAGTTTTTATAATACCTTAAAAAGCACTGCAATATTTACAGTACCACTACAATTGCCATTAAAAAGAAGGTATAGAAATGTCTGATGACTCACCTATAAGGAAACAGAGAGAAACCGTAAATAGCATTTTTGCCCGACCCATAAATCTAGCTCGTGCTCAGCAATCGCGTTAGTATGAGTTTGCAATTCTATTACCATTTTCGAAAACTATCGCTTTATCTCTCTTACACTCATCTACAAGTTTGGTAAACACGGACAAACAGATGAACGTGGCAATACTATAACGATTTCTTGTCGTCTACAGAACCCTAAAAATCAAATATTACACTTAAATCAATATACAACGTGTAACGGAAAGGGTATATACATACCATATAGTCAATGTACATTTATGTAAACATGTATTTTTTTTTTGTGGTAAATAAATTATTATGTATTATTATATACCAAGGGCACGGCTTCTTTGGATGATATTAAACGATATTGTAAGGATTTCAACTCTAAATAAAATACTCTAAAAATTGATACCAAATTTTCGGTTTCGTAAGTTTCTTAAATTGAAATCATAACAATCGTGTCACCGCACTACGTAGGTCAATAACTTTCCACGTTACTTGCAAATATCACGATAAATCTCTTCTGTGATGTGCTTATTTCAATTTGAAAAGTTCGGTTTCTGGTATCAATGTATTAAAAATTCTCATTACTTCCGAACATGTAGAGATAGGATTAAATAACCCTTCCAAGATCGATTGATATCACCCAAAGAAGCCGTGCCCTTGGTATGTAAATACCCTTTCCGCTACACGTTGTACAGACGCCAGCACATGAAGCTACCCAAAACTGTAAAATTTTCCCACTCATCTTTGAACCTAATTTTAATATAAGTTGAAAATCTATTAAAGAAATTTGACAGATTGTTGTAGCTTGCTGTGCTGGCGTCTGTATAATATACATATTAAGAAAACAGCAAAAAAAGTGTCTGTACATTTTTTTATTGGTAATAGGATCGCGTTTGACCACAATCCCACCTGAAGCACGGTTGCCAAGAAGTAACCTATTAACTCTTGACTTAAAGACTCCCAGGTTATAGCGATCAAGAAACAGACTGCGGCAGAGAATTCCACTCCTTAGCTGTACGCACAATGAAAGTATTCCCAAAACGTTTTGTGCCTGTGGGTGGGATATCCACCATGTAACGATGGCGCATCGCCGTTTGTCTTGTAGTCCGATGATAGAACGGGCTTGGTGGAATTAGATTGTGCAAAACATGCCAAAATTAATAATAGATTCTTAAATTAACACAATAATTAGAAATACTTTTACACTTAATCTATACCAAATTTATGTTACTACACATTCAACCCACACCATTGTCCACGAAATCACATAAAAAGTTAAAAGAAAACAGACATATAGTGCGCATCATAAAAGACTATTAAAACAAAGATAAAAGGTTACCTACTTATGAGTTAGTATCTTGAGTCCTTATCTCCATGAAATAAGTGTATCAATGAGGCGACGAAAAGGCATGCACACTCGGGCAATTAGTCTTACACGAATTGGTATGGAATAATCGAGGCACACGATCCCCACGACTCATGACAGATCTGGGTACTATACAAACTATTTGACAAAATAATGCAGTCGAATCTGTTACTATTCATATTCATATTCATTTATTTGCATACCATAATGTTTTTATAGGTCTTAAAATAGGCTTAAAGCTAAGGTACAATTATGGACCCTGTAAGGGCACAGCAACAATTATTGTAGGAATTAAAACTAAATAGAAATTAAAAAATAAATGAAATTAAAGTAAGATTAAAATCAAATAAAACCTAAAAATTAACTAACAGCATTTAAAATTTTAATCGTAACAATTTATACTTAAATAACAAATTATATCATTATAAAATATTAAATATTGAGGTCACTTCTGCATTTATTTATTATAATTAAGAGATAATTATACTAATGTTTATTTTAATGTATGTTCGCAAAATATCATTAATTTGAATCAAATATTTAATTACAATAGCAGTCACAATTTATCATTCATATATTCATTTACAGTATAGTAGCTTTTATTTAATAGAAATAGCTTCAATTTATTACTAAAAGTACTATATTTATTTATATTCTTAATTTGTTCTGGTAGTTTATTATATATTTTTATTGACATTACATATGTACTTGATGAATGCATTTTAAGTCGTGATGTTGGAATGTTTAGTCTGTTTTTGTGTCTCAAAGTAAATCTATTCTGTATGTCTTCTCTTTTTGTGTAGGATTCGGGGTATTTACGCACAAATTTACAAATTTCAAGTATATAAAGGCAAGGCAAAGTCAAAATCTTCAGTTCCCTAAAGTGAGGTTTACAACTGTCAGTATCATCTATGTTTACAAGAATTCTTACAAGTTTTTTCTGCATTATAAATAATGTGGGCGCGTCAGTACTATTTCCCCATAAGATTACCCCATATGTGAGCCATGCATAGGCGTACGCGTAATATATGACCAGCGCAGTTTTAAAGTCTGTAGTTTTTTTAATTTCCCGGAATGCATATATAAATTTGGATAATTTTGTTCTTAATCTTTGGATATGTGACTTCCAATCGACGTGTGAGTCTATGTCTAAGCCTAATAGAGTGAAACTGGTAACGACTTCCAGTTTCGAGTCATTGAAACTAAAATTTATGTCTAACGGTGTTTTTTGGCGGGGGTGGAACGTCATTATTTTGGTTTTATTGAAATTTATTTCCAGATTATGTTCCGTCATCCAATTCATAATTTCTTTAAATATGGAGTTTAATTTATTATTTAGGTTAATATTGGAATCACATGAGGCAACTATTGATATGTCATCCGCGAACAAAACGCAGGATTCTTTTATATGGTTAGGAAGGTCATTGATGTATATAAGAAATAGAAGACAGCCAATTACGGTTCCTTGTGGGATTGAGGCTTTGATTGGGATGTTAATGGACCGGAATAGTTCTATTTCTTTTGATTTATGGTTGTAATATTCTATTTCTACCAGTTGTTCTCTATTTTTTAAATAAGATGTAAACCATTCATGACATTTGCCGCGGATTCCTATGCTAAATAGTTTATTTAATAATATTTGAAATTGTACTTTGTCGTAAGCTTTTGTCATATCCAGCAATATACCTATAGCGTATTTTTTATCGTTAATAATATTGAGGGCTTTTTGTATGTACTTATAGACTGCTAAGATAGTGGATCGGTTTTTTCGGAAACCATTTTGACAATCATTAAATATGTTATGTTTTTCACAAAACGCGTAGACTCTATTGCTCATGGCTTTTTCGAATATTTTAGAAGCTGTCGGTAAGAGGGCAATCGGACGATAATTATTTGGGTCAGTTTTTGAGTTTTTCTTGTGGATTGGTTTAATGAGAGCTTTTTTTAAGCGGTCAGGAAATGCACCGTCTTCAAACGATTGGTTTATTAGCTTGTAAAATGGTAGGGTAAGTTCATTTGCACATTGTTTCAGTAAGGTTGGTGGAAGTTCATCAATACCATAGCTAGATTTATTTTTTAAGTTTCTTATTATTGAGTTTACTTCATAGGGGTCTACTGGGCTTAAGAAGATAGTGTGCTCCGTAGAAGAGATAGTAGCAAGAGTTCTTTTTTGTTTGCTATCAGTTGAGCTTGTTTTAGCTTCCCCAATAGAAGCAAAGAATTTATTAAAAATATTGGCTATCTCCTTGGGCTCTGAATATACTTCGTTATTGATTTGTAGAGTTATATTATTTTTTTCTCGTTTAATTTTTTTATTTGTTCTATCATTAATAATTTCCCACATTGTTTTTATTTTATTATTTGATTGTACAATTTTGTTTTTGAAATATTGTTTTTTTGCTGTCACTACAGTCTTCTTTAATATTTTTTCATAATTTTTATAGTATTTGGTTAAGATTGGATTTTTAGTTTTAGTTACTAATATTTTCAGTAATCTTTTATTTTTACAGGACGTTTTTAGTCCTTTCGAGAGCCAGTATTTCTTATTATTTGATTTTAATTTAATTTTTTGTGATGGTATGCATTGATTTAGAATAGTAGCAAGTGTGTTATTAAATGTTTCATAATTTTCGTTAATGTTATTTTCAGCCGTTATTATTTCATTCCAATTTACTTCCTGTAATTTAGATTTGAATAGTAGTATATTTTCATTATTAAAACGTCTTTTCTTCGTGTACCAGTTGGTTTGCTTTGTTTGGGGTATATTTAAATGTAAAATTGTACTATTATGATCCGAAAAACCTAGTTCATCTACTGTTGTGTACATATCAGTATATAGGAAGTTTGTAAATATTAGATCTAAACATGTTTTTGTTGTGGGTGTGATGCGTGTAGGGGTTTTAATGTGTTGTGTCAATTTATATTCCGACATTAAATTTAAAAGATGGTCTGTTTTTAAGTTATTAGATAAAATATCAATATTAAAATCGCCTCCTATGACGATATTTAATCTAGAGTACTTTATAGTTACATATTTCAGAATTTGTTTTAATTGTCTATAAAAAAGTTCTTCCTCTCTTCTGTTCCAATACAATGTTATTATTAGTAATTTTTCATTTGGCAATTCAGTAGCGCATATTTCTAATACGTACTCTATAGACATGGCTGTAATGTCATTTCTTTGTATGCAGTCTATATGCTCTTGAACTAATATGCAGACTCCTCCGCCTGTTCGACTGCTGCGACAGTAAGATGCTGCGAATTTATATCCACTAAAATTAATCATATCTAGCTTTTCTTGTGAAAGCCATGTTTCCGAAATACCTATTGCTTTATATAATGAATTTTGAGTAATGAAATCTTCAAATATGTCTTGTTTATTATAAAGACTCTGTATATTCTGGAATAGTATTTTAAATTGTAGGCCGTTGCTTACGAAATGTATTATTTTTATTGTCTTCAATCGTAATTGGGTAGCAAGGTTGGTCAGTGTTGTTTGTCTCCATGGTATCATTTCCCTGTGTTTCCTGTATAGTTGAATTTAAATGTTGTTGTTCGTTGGTGTAGGTTTTCATTTTGATCGGTTTTCCTTCTATGTACAGTTTATTATTCTTTATTATTGCGTGTAGGCCATTTTTTCTGGCATTAAACAGTTCTTCACGCATTTGAGCTCTCTCTTTTCGTGCATTTATATCTAGGAATTCTGATATGAATAGTCCCGTACCCTGAAAGTACTGGTTGTTATGTATAATGTACTTAGTCATGCTTTTACTGAGTAATTCAATAACTAAGGGTCGGTTCTTTATGCCTTTCTTCCCACTCTATATATTTCTTCAATATAGCCTGACAGGTCTACATTCATGACATCGAAAAACAGTTCTATAAGTCTGTTATGCAGCTCACATTCAGGTTCCTTATAATATTCTGTAAGACCGTAAAGTACAATTTTTTTACGATTATTTTCAGGGATGTTTGGTTTTAAAGATGTGTGTAGTGATAGTTCTTTTATTTCTTTCTTTAAGTTCTCGTTTTCGGTTCGTAGTTTTTTTATTTCTATGTTAATACGCTCTATATCTTGTATTCTTAGATTATTTTGCATAGTTAAAGCACTGGTTTTTGTATTAAAATCTTTTCCTAATTCGACAACCGCTTTCTTAATTTCTATTTGGATTGTATTTTGTAGTTCTTGTATTATAGTATTATTATTTTCTTTTAAGCGTGATATTAATAATTCGCTCAAACTCTGCATGGTTAGTTGGGTTTGGGTATCATTAAGTATTTCTTGATTAGCCTGTGTACGAATTGTGTCTCCAAACAGATTCAAATCTTCAGAACAAATACTTTCTTCATTACAGTTTATGGATTTCTTTCTCATCGTGACATTATTTCCGTCTGTTGGCGTGGATAGGTTTACGGTATAATCTGGAACTCTCGGGGTTCGTATAGGGGTATCTGTGTTTCCTGTTTTTGGTATTTGGCATATGCAAGTCTGACATTTCCACATTTTTTTATGTTCTAGGGTCATAGATTTAGAATATTGCTCTTTAGAGACACCGGCGCACTCTAAGTCGTATCTGCACTTGCATAGCGTATTTTTTTTTTATTTTTTTTTTTATTTTTTATAGTAGGGCCACTTGTAGATCAGCACACTAAGGCTGTGAGTCTACTTAACCGGACTTTCCTGTGGTGACCTCTAATAAATTAAAGGCCCCCAGCCAGGGCTTACAAACTAAAATATACTTAAAAACTAATGACCGCACGCTAAGGGCACTCCCTGTGGAGTACGGGCCTCGGCATAGCGGGGTCATTTCGGGAGGGCAGCAAAGGGACAGGCTGGGTCATATTATTTACGGGAGTATTTATTGCTACTGGCTCAGCATCGCGGGCTGGCTCGTTTGGCAAAGGTCGGGGAGGATTTTCATTACCAGTACGCGGACGTCGCGATGGGCCTCGTCGGCGAGGCCGGAATAAGGAACGCGTTCTGTATCTGTGTCTTCTAAGAGTGCTGGTTTCCCTACTGCTCTCTTGTCGGATGGTGGTGGGGTCGTCAGGCTCGTCTAGGATGTTACGCGGGCGACGAACCCGAGAAATCTTGGAGGGTCTGTATCGGGCGGCCGATACGATCAGGGGGTTAGTGTGGGTCTCAGCAGAGGTGAAGTAACGCACTGACATGCGTTTCAACACTTGCTTTATGGTCGGGAGTTTGAGGTCTACGTGGAGATCCTCGTTCCTACAGAACCAGGGCGCGCCCGTGGCCTTTCGGAGAAAACGGTTCTGAACGACTTGCATCCTATGGATCTGATTGGGACTGGCATGAGCAAACACCGGACAGGCATACGTCATGATAGGACGTATGCATGTCGTGTATATTCGGATTTTACATTTAAGGGAGAGCTTGCTGTGTTTATTCAGCAGGGCGTGGAGCCTACCGAGAGCGAAAGCGGCTCGCGAGCGAACCGACTTTATGTGCTCACTGAAATTCAGGAACTGGTCGAGGATCACACCTAAGTATTTGGCTCGCTTCTCCCAAGGGATTGGCTTGCCGAACATAGTGATCGGGCGTGGGGGGGTGAACTTTTTATGCTGGCGAGCCCTGCGAAACAGGACTGCTTGACTTTTGTCGGGATTTACCTCAATCCTCCATTTCCTAAACCAATCGCCTAGTGCGTTGGCTGAGGTCTGGAGGGTATGAGCGATGCTAACGGGATTATGTCCCGAGTAGTAGATGGCCGTGTCGTCGGCAAACAGGGATAACTCTACTGGGGGCTTTTTGGGGATATCGCTAGTGAATAGCGTGAAGAGTGGGGGGGAGAGCACGGCGCCCTGAGGGACGCCGGCTCTGATAGGGCGGGGAGTGGAAAGCGCTCCTTCGATACGATATCTGAAGGAGCGGTTTGACAGGAAGTCTCGAATGATGAGCACGAGACGGTCCGGCACACCTAGTTGGTAAAGCTTATAAATTAAGCCATTGTGCCAGACTTTGTCGAAAGCCTTTGCTATATCAAAGAATAGGGCCCCCGTCACCAGACCGCGTTGAAAACGGCCGCTAATGTGCTCTACGATGCGGTGGGCTTGGTGGACACTGGAATGATGGGCTCTAAAGCCAAACTGTTCGTTAGGGATTAGGCTCTTGGCCTCGACAAAGTCCTTGAGCCGATTAAGAATAATCCGCTCGTAGACCTTGCCGAGGGCGCTGAGCAGACTAATGGGTCTATAGCTAGTCGGGAGGTTCTTGGGCTTTTTGGGTTTTGGGATACCTATCACTATAGCCTCTTTCCAAGCTTGTGGAAACAAGTTGTTGGACAAGGCGCCATTGAAGATGGCAGTCAGTAGGACTAAGATCGTACGTGGGAGGAGTTTAAGTGCCCTAGTGGTAAGTCTGTCAGTCCCGGGAGCTTTCCTAGGTTTGAGTTTCTTGATGATCTCCTCCACCTCGTCCTCCGTGACGGGGGGGAGGGGAGCATCAGGGTCCTCGACAGGGGGTAGGGCAGATCTACGTTCGACCTCAGCATCCACGTGGGCAAGGTGGGCTGGGTCGACTGGTTGGGAGCTGGGAGAGCACTGTGCCTCCAGGCTGTCGGCTAGGCATTCGGCTTTGTCTTCGTCGTCGAAGGCAATGCTTTTGTCCGGGCGGATAAGGGGAGGCATTGAGGCAACCTCAGTGGCGCGCATATTCCGCTGAAGTTGCCAGAAGGCATGGTGGGTGGGTTCCAGTTCGCTCAGGGTCTTTTCCCAGCCGGCTTCACGCCACTCTCTGATGCTGTTACTTACTTTGCGCTGTAAGTACCGCATGAAAGTTTTGTTATTCTGGCAGGGGAAAGATCTGTAGGCACGGACTGCTGCGTTCTTCTCAGTCAGCAGGGCCCGTACATCGTCCGGGAGTTTCCGGCGCCAGTGCTCTGACACCGGAATCTCCTTTGAACAGTCGTTCAAGACAGATTGTACGTGCTCCGTGAGTGAGTCGATCGCAGCCGTCGTGTCGGCAGCGGACTGGATGTGGTCGGGGATCTTGTCCAGGTGAGGAGACGTGTTGGATTTCAGCAATTCGCCTACTTTCCTCCAGTCAGTGATCACCTGTGTGGGAGGGGGGCGGTTAGGGTCATAGGGACCCGATCTCGGAGTTAACTCCAAGATCACCGGTCTATGGTCAGAGTCAAGTTCGTCTACCGTCTCTAAAGAGTGCAAACGTAAGTTCACATTCTTCAGGAGGGCAATGTCGAGTACGTCGGGCAAGTGGGATGGCTCGAACGGATAGTGAGTGGGCCGCATAGGACCTATGATATCTATGTGGAGAGGTGTGCAAAGGTCGTATAGTACCTTCCCACGGGGGTTGGTAATACGACTACACCATGCGGGATGTTTGGCATTGAGATCCCCCGCTATAAGGACGGAGTCACTCATGTCAAGAAGGGCTGTAAGGTCGCTTCGTAGTGAGGCGTTTATCGAAGAATTTGAATCTACGTCGCTGTGCGGTGGGAGATACGCGGATACTATTGTGATAGAGGGGTGGCCCGTCATGCCTAGCCGGCAAACGGATACCTCTAAGTGGGCAAGGGGCGGCGGATCCATAGGGATGCAGTGCAGGGAGTTCCTATAATATATTAGAGTGCCACCTCTGTGGCATCTAGTCCTATCGTTCCTAACTAGCCGGTAGTTGGCTACCTTGGGATCCCTAAGGTGGGGTTTGAGGAAGGTCTCTTGGACCAGAAGGATGTCGAGACTATGATCGCGAAGGAAAGTCGCGATCTCGTCCCGTTGATTAGTGATGCCATTGGCATTGAAGTAACCTAGCTTTAGGGATCGGGGCTTTAATCTTTTACTAGCCGTGTTATACATTATGGCTGTTTAAAGAGGTTGTCAAAATGGCTTTTTACATCAGAATACTTATAGTATACCTGAATCAGGGATTCAATGCTTTTGCAGGCCACGACCTCCTTTGCCATTTGGATGGCGCGGGGGGACTGGAAGAAACTGAATGTTTTCCCAAGGATGAGGAACGCATCGAGTTCCGGCTCATCCGAGCGAGGGAGTGACTGGGGAGGAGGTGGGGGCTGAGAAGCCACAACAACCGGAGCGGAGGGCATGATGGGTTGATCCATCAGCCCAGGGACTTTCGGCCTTAGTGCCGGGAAGTTTTGGGCGTGATTCGCCGCCGTCCAAGGAGTTGGACGCTGGGGACTGAGGGTCTGGGGGAGCTCAGACGAGAGTGTAGGACACTCTCGTCCCTGGCGTGCGCTAGCGCGCGTTGCCAGTTTAGGGGCGGAGGTTTTCGGGGCTTTCGGACAGCCTCGGTAGTTGGCGGGGTGGCCGGATTGCCCGCACAGCACGCAGCTGGGCGGGTCTGGGCACTGGGACCTATCTTTTGGGCGACTGCACTCCGCGGTGCCGTGATCGCCCAGGCACTTTACGCACCGGGGTTTGCCGAAGCAATTCCGTTGCGCGTGGCCGTATAACTGGCAACGGTGGCATTGGCCTACCGTGCCACTTTTGTGTGGCTTCTCAATTAAAATTCCTGAAAGACTGCATACAGTCTTCAGCGCAAAGATGGGGTGGGGACCTTCGGAGACGGGGTGGCAAATGACGAGGACGTTGTTAGACGCCCTGCCACCTCTGCCGTGCATACGGTGCACCTCAATCACCGGGATGTTCTGTGACTCTAGGTCGCAGACGATCTCGGTGGTGGGGATCTCACTGGGGATCCGGCAGAGGACCACCCGAACGGGCTTGCTCTCATGGAGCGTATAAGTGTGGTGGGGGATATTTCGAGCCTTGAGTAGCTTCGAAAGCGCGCGGTGGTCGTTAGCTGTCGCTAACCCTACTTTTATGCCGTTCTGAACGGCGCGGGCATTCGTGTAGGCGATGCGTTGCTCGCCACACGCTTTGGACACGTTTGTCCAAGCCCCCTTATCATGTATGAAGATGGGTGGGGGAGGGATGGTCTTGCGCACTGAGGCGCTGACGACTGGGGTTTGAGTAGGGCTGGGCCTAGTGGCCGAGGAAGTGGAGGGCTGGCTCTGCACTAAGCGTGCTGGCTCGGGAGGGGAGGGTTTCTTGGCCTTAGGGGCCTGGGTGGAGGACGAGGCCTGCGACCTCTTCTTCCTCTTTCCCTCGACGAGGATAAACTCGTCGGAGGAAGAGGTTTGATCGGAGGAGGAGTGCTCGGACTCCGCTCGCTCCGAGCGCTCAGAGTGTATGCTCTCTGCGCGCTCCGAGCGCTCGCCTTCCGAGCCCTCTTTTTCTTGTTCCTCCTCCTCAGAGTCCATTTCGACGTCTGGGGGGGAGGGGGACCTATCTGCGCTGGGCGCGGGGGTGGGACCTAAATCTGGCTGTGGGGCGGGAAACACCGCGGGGGGTAATTTTACTATCTCATCTTTATACTCCCTTTGTAGGGCGGGGTTTTCAAATAGGATCTTTCCTAATAAATCGGTAGTTAGATTTAATCGAGCCGATAGGGATTCGACTTTGGACACGAGATCCTCAATCCTGTCCTCCATATTGGAGGCGACAGAGGTGGGCATCCTAATCTCCTAACCCTAACATAAGCGCCTCGAGGAGACACGTCAAACGTGAGCTCCCCGAGCAGACGGTCCCCAAAGAGCCCTGCCCCGGAGTTTCTCCTAACACTTCGCTACCGAGAAGAGAAACCCAGACAAACTCGGTAGCTGTGTTACCGTCTGATGTGGCCTGAGGGGCCCTATTTGCCTAACCCTCCGGGTGGGAATGACCCGGAGGTGAGTTCGCTCCCTGCGGGGATAGCAGGGAGGTGTGTGCCTAATGGTGTGCCCTAAGCTTGTAATCCGGTCGCCAATCTCAATGTGCGTACCGGGCCCTATTGGGTCTAGTGCGAAGGGGTAGATACACCCAACCGACACTAGGTGTGTATGCTGTGAAGAGAACTCAGTGACTAGGTTTGACTAGGAGATCCCCCAAGGCCAAAACCTAGCACTCGACTCCAATTGACTGCTTCACCCTGAAGGGGATCAGCGGGTGCGTCGGGTCAGCACCCCCTTGGTATTGTTGACACCGTGAGGTTTCCAACCAAGGACCACGAAACTGTGGTTTTACCCTGAAGGGGCCAAACCAAATTGTTTTGACAATCTCTGTTAGAGAAGCACGATATCCTTCACCGCCTCGAAAAAGGCGGATCCGGACCAGGCGTCGTAGTCGGCGACTACGAGTGACGTCACGGCGGGCGTGACGAACGGAGCGATGACTCAGGCACGGAACGATCGAGAGCGCGGAGCGGCACGACTGTCGCGGGCGAGCGTCGGAAGCAGAAATGTTGCATAGCGTACAGGTAAGGTTTTCTTTTATAGGAACTTTTTGTTGACATCCTGCGCATAAGGGTGCTGGCGCCATCTCGTGGTATTAACTGATATCGTATTGATTCTCTTTGGTTAACTACTATTAGCGACCTCTGCCGTGCAGTGGTGGAATATGTGTCGGTTTCGGGGCTTGCAACTTGAATGTGTACTTCAGGTAGTTAATGGTAGATGGCGTTTAGTGAAATTATCGAGTGGTAATGACTTTCACTTTTGATTCGATATATTGGCAATATTATTAATTTCTTTAATTTAGATTTACTGGATTCGTACCTTGTGAATTATATGTTTTCCTTTAGTTTTCTTAGGAGGAGTATGTTCTGAAGAGGCAACTTCATCACTTCACTAGGTGTTTTTGAATTTGCACTGTCGTTAATTTTCTGGCACTGTTTTATAGTTTTCTTTGAATATTTCACTGAATCTTCAATATCACTCCTTATATGTGACTTGTTAATTCATTTAAACACTTTTTCGTTATTAAACATTGACTTTTACTATTTTTAATGTGTTTTAAATACGGAGCTGTTTGTTTACTTGCGCACAGTAGCGCCCTCCCGTCATGTCTCTATACACTCTATATACTATATATATACCATGCAGCGTCATTACACCCAGAAAAATATTCACCAAAAATTTTAAATTAATACGTAAAAGAAACACTCTGTACACGCGTACTTGAAGGACGGCAACGTCGCAATTTATTTATGAATGCGTAGTACAGAGTGTTTCTTTTACGCATTAATTTAAAATTTTTAGTGAATATATTAATATAAAAAAAAAACATTTTGTTTTCGAATGGTAATATATTTTTTAGCATGTATGATGCTATACTATTGCGGGTTAACGGGAACGCCCTCTGTTAGTTAACGTACTGTATACATAGTATTACGATCCAGGAATCCAACCCGAGACCCCTTCCACAGCAATCGCGTTGGTATAAGTTTGCAATTCTATTGTATCTTTCACACTCATCTACAAGCTTGCTGCAAGTGAAAGAAACAAAGCGTTAGTTTTCGAAAACGACAAAAGTATTTCAAATTCATACTAAGCCCACTAATAACAGGTGACTAAGGACTCAATAATTTACACTCTACCACGACTTTTAATTCGATTCAGTAAACTAACATTTTCAGCTTTATAGAAATTGTGATGTAACAACTAAAGTAATCGATTCGGGAATAAAATAGATCAACGATTCAGGCAGTTTATTTAATAATATTGTGTGAAATTAACAAAAAGTTAAATGTGCTTAGATACATGAAAATGAAAAATGAAAATGAAAATATATTATAAAGCGGAAAAGTTTGTTAGTTTGTTTGTTTGTTTGCTTGAACGCGCTAATCTTCGAAAGTACTGGGTGGATTTGGATGAAATTTGGTATGGAAGTAGCTTGAAGCTTGAGGAAGGTTATAGGCTACTTTTTACCCGACTGCAAAAAAGGAGAGTTATGTTTTTACCGTGATAGAATCCACGGGAGCGAAGCCCCGCGAGAGTACTAGTGAAAAATAAAACGAATGGATCGGAAGCCTCAATTGACGCTTCCTTGTTATCGAAAGGTCGTGGGTTCGAACCCAAACCATTACACTATTCCCGTGAACCCATTCCAGATACAAGCATATTTGGTGCAGGGTGGGTTTTTAGTCAGTAGAAGACTGACACTTCCGCTCCATCTGGAGAGGGAGAAGTCATTTGCTGATTTTTGAAATAGACATATTTAGAATTGGAAGCCTGAATGTTTAACTAAACAATAGTTTTCTCAAAGACTTTTTAAGTGCCTGCTAAACCTATGCTGTGATGGTTTTTGGCTGTTTGTATGTAGTTTACCTATATAAAAATATTTTTATTAAAATTGTTGCAGGTAAATACTGTGAATTCCATAGATTGTACAAAACTAGAGAATTTAAGAAAGCTGCTCATCTACTGGTCTCTTTGATAACATCGAAAATAGCACCCGAATAGTAAGTATTCTACTTCCGTAATATAAATGCAAAAGTTGTGAGGATGGATGGATGTATATTACTCTTTCACGAAATACTATTAAATAAATAATAACGCTTATTTATTATCAAAGAAGTACATGAATATTAGCTATGTACAACAAGATTTGTTATCATAGTCGGTGAGTCCTGCCTCTTAAACTAGATTTACCTGTAACTTAAGACGCAATGATCGGCTGTAAGGTTACATAACATAATATACCTAATATTAATGTGTCGGTCTACCATGTGATGTGGGTATGTGATGGTAATTTTACGTAGAATTAAACTAAAATTCAACAGTAATGTAATGTAATTGAAATTGAATGTAATCTGTAAAGTGTATAATGTTAATTGCCTGTAATGTAAAATAATGATATGTATAGAACCATAAGTAAGCAATGCTGCGAGTGCTGAGCACTTCTATAAGTGACACACTCACTATGCATACAAATTTCTATGATTTCTGTGTTTATGTCTTAGTGAGTTAGTTGTTGAGGTGCCTAATAAATAAATAAATAAAGGAGTAACTGAGCTGAACGGATTTAGAAGAAACTTTACAGTAATACAGCTTATACATTACCGAGAAATTGTGAGAAATTGACACGCGAACGAAGTGGCGTGCAACAGCTAGTGTCTTTATAATATTACTAGCTGACCCAGTGAACTCAGTACCGCCATATTCTCTCACGCTTTAAACTTTTCCTGAATTTCCACAAATATTTTAAAACCAGAATCAGCTAAATCGGTCCAACCAATCTCGATTTTTAGAGACATTAACGAACAGCAATTGATTAATATCTTAATATATAAAAATCTAGTGTTAGTTTTTGTAACCGAACTCCTTTGAAACAGCTTGACTAATTTGTGTAAAATTATTTATGTATTTTTGTTAGGTCTGAGAATAGGTCGTAGGCTATTTTATATACCGCAAGGTGAAAAAATAATGGCGAAGCTACGGGGTAGAAGTTGGTATATATACTAATATTTTAAAGTGGAAAGTTTTTGTTTGTTTAAACCTGCTGATCTTCGAAAGTACTGCGTGAACTTTGATGAAATTTAGTACAGAAATAGTTTGAAGCTTGAGGGGAGGTTTTTTTTATTGAAAATAGGTTCGCGTTTGACCACTATCTCACCTGATGGTAAGTGATGATGTGATTGAAGATGGAGCACGCTTACGTAAAAGTAACCTATTCACTCTGGACTTAAAGACTCCTAGGTTGTAGCTGTCGGGAAACACAGACTCCGGCAGGGAATTCCACTCCTTAGCCGTACGCACAATGAAGGTATTCCCAAAACGTTTTGTACGTGTGGGTGGGATGTGATATGATACTTTTTACCCGACCGCAAAAGACGGAGGTTATGTTTTCTCGTGATAATGTCCACGGGAGAGAAGCCCCATGCGACTGTTAGAATCTATATATTTAAGTTAAAACTTGTACAGGCAACCATTAAAATTACATTGATTACATTTCAAAGCAGTTTGTCGTATTGACGACCACGGTGGGCTGAAAAACGGCTTTCATAGACTTAGGCATTTTATTTTGCAAGTGCCAGTTTTTGTGCCGGATATCACTTCTATTTGTTATAACAATATACAAAAATGACACCAGAATTGATTCTGCACAAAAACGAAGGAATTATAATTTTTTTACGAAAATTTTGTATGGAGCTAGTATGAAAAATCGAAATATCTCTGAAACGGCAGCGATAACCGTAATATCCTTATAGGAGGTTTTAGTACTAATTATTTATGATTTTTTGACATACGTTACATAATGGTTGTAGATGCCTTTTTTTTTTTTAAATCGTCAAAATATTTTTATTTATTTTTACATATTAAACGTTCCTTTTAGTGTTTAAGTTGAAGAATTCAGAGCTTTAACAACTCTTAACATAAAATAGCATCACCCCTATAGACCTGAAGGACTAGACAGAGGTGTGTAGTATCTTGTTGATCTTGTAAGATTTCCAACAATACCAAATAGTTGAATATCAGTGTCAAAGTGCCCATGCTGTCGCTTCTTTTAGAAAGATAGGGGAATTAAATTGTTAATTGATCATACCCTAAAAGTATGATTACAACATAACCGGACACATAATAATATCGACACAAAAGGAATTTTAAAACCTTGCTTACGTTCAAAATACAAAATAACATATTGTGTAGTCATCTAATGAGTCTGATGACAAGTAATTAAGTAATTAGAATGATGGTTGTAGTCTTCTGATTCTAATGAGCCTATTAAGTGATTAAATGATTTGAAATATCTCGCAACAATACCAACTAAGAACTGCATTCACCTTTTTATAATTAGTGAGCTAATGTGATTTGCTAATGTTGATTAGTTCTACTATGAGTTCTACGAAATGTTTTTGACGATTATAAATTTTTATTATCATGTCTTTTATAACTTTAATGAGGGTAGTTAACTAATTATTGACTTTATACAATAAAAGGGCTATAATTTTGTTCCATAATTTAGATTGTTCACAACCGTGTAACTGCTAACACTAAAACTATTTGCTTTGCGACTACAAAATCTTAGAATGGAAAGTTTAATCACCAACTTAGATTTGTTTGTTCTTCTAAAAAGTGAGTGTCCTTCATTTAATCATGAAGTATTGTTTAGTGCAATTGTGTCCCGCATAGGCGATTGCCTTTCTGCCGAAGATCAAGTAACTCTCAAAGAATTTTGCCGGAGATTCACGCGAGCTGCTTTAAACAGGTGGCAGAAATCTAAACGATTCTTTGATAAGTTTAGAAATACGTACGGAGAGTGGTTGCAAGCAAATATTGATTGGCCGAGTTGCGTGCAAACTTTAATAAATCAAGAACCAACTGTTGATGAGATACCAAGAGCACGCTCAGTCTCTCCAGAACCTTCGACATCATCGACTGTTGGAACAATGACAAAAAGGTCCCGAAAACCATTCAAAGATCTGGGAAGCAAACAGAAAAAGAGAAGATCTAGTGAGCACATAGGCGAGGATTCCTGTGAATTGGCATATGCAGCTGCAGCACGTTTAAAAGAAGAAGGTTATGAAGATATCGCATCTGTAATCAATTATATGATCAAAAATCCAGAAGCTGCCGTTAAAATCAAGGAAAGCATTAAGAAAACAGTAATATTTACACCAGAGAAAGCACTTGGATTGCTTCTTTCACTTAAGCTTTCAAAGTGGCAATATATTACGTTGCGAGAGACTGCCATTCGGGAAGGTGCTAAGGATATTTACCCATCCTACTATAAACTGCAACAAACTAAGCTTGCATGCTACCCTCCTAATCAATCAGTATCAGTTACGGATTCATCAGCTAGAATTACACTTCAAGCTTTACTTGACATCACGGTGAAGCGGATTCTTCAAAGTCTTTCTGATAATGTGGAAAATAAGCAGTTAAAGCTGATATCGAAGTGGGGATTTGATGGTGCTTCCAATCAAAGCCGATACAAGCAGAAAATGGACGGCGAGCATGATGATTCAAGCATTTTCATGACCTCCTTGGTGCCACTGAAACTGACAGATGGAGATAATACTATATGGACAAACCCGAAACCATGCTCAACTTTTTATTGTCGTCCGGTTCAGTTCACTTTTGTAAAAGAAAGCCATGCAGTTGTCATTGATAACAAAAGAAAAATGGATGAGGAAATTGAGGCCCTTAACCCCACAGAGTGCATTAATAGTAACAGGGTGACTCATAAACTAATGATGACAATGATCGACGCAAAAGTCTGCACGTACCTTTCTGAAGCTAGATCAAATGCATCATGCTACCTGTGCTTAGCAAAACCAACAGAAATGAACCACTTAGATGCTGTAACATCAAAAACTGTGTGTTCTGACATATATGAATTTGGCCTATCATCCCTACATGCCCGTATAAATTGCATGGAATGTCTGTTACACATTGCGTACAGACTTGACTTCAAACAGTGGGCAGCAAGAAGTAATGAGCATAAAGATATGTTACAAAACAGAAAAAAAAACATTCAAAATAAATTTAAAGAGGAGCTCAATCTGTTAATTGATATAGTAAAACAAGGCTCGGGAACTACCAATGACGGGAATACCGCAAGGAAGTTTTTCGAGTTTCCCAATAAAACTGCAGCTATTACTGGGTTGGATCAAAACCTGATAAAAAGATTTGCTGTTATTTTGCAAGCAATAACATCTGGTGAGAAGATCGATGTCATCAAATTTAAAGATTTTGCTCGCAAAACAGCAGAAAAGTACGTGGAATTATACGACTGGTACTACATGTCATCAACCGTACATAAACTATTAATACACGGAGCTGACATAATCGAAAAAAATGATATTGTCCCGATTGGGACTCTCTCGGAAGAAGCCTCAGAGTCTCGAAACAAAGATTTTAGGAGGTTCCGGGAACATCATTCGCGGAAAAGAAGTAGGCAAGATTCTAATCAAGATATCCTAAATATGCTTGTTGTTTCTTCGGATCCTTTTCTAAGTGCACAAAGGCCGAAGTTAGATGCCAAAAGGAAGACAACCTTTTTTGCTGAAACTCTCGACCTAATACAGTTTCCGGAAACTGAGTTCGAGTTTGTAGGTATATCCGATCTGGATTCTGACTCGGAATTGGAGTCCGACAACGAAAGTTGTAAAGAAAATTTGTAAAATTTAATTATTTTTCTTTATGTTCTTTTGTTATTTATGTTAGTTTATTGTACCAATATGTTTAGTTAATAATTTCATAAATTATAGTTTCAAATATGTATTTTGTATAATTGAATTTATTAGATATTATTTTTGTTACTTCTGTTTTATTTAAATTACCTATCAATAAAAAGTTTATATACAGTCTTTTTTTTCACATATTCTTAATATTTGGGGAAAAAGCATGCTTCCTAACGATGTTCTTAACTTTGACACAGTTCATGGATCGTTTTGAACAGTTTCATATGTTAAAATAAATAATGTTACTACTATAATCCCCTATAAGGATATTATTATTATTATGTGTCCGGTTATGTTGTAATCATACTTTTAGGGTATGATCAATTAACAATTTCATTCCCCTATCTTTCAAAAAGAAGCGACAGCATGGGCACTTTGACACTGATATTCAACTATTTGGTATTGTTGGAAATCTTACAAGATCAACAAGACACTACACACCTCTGTCTAGTCCTTCAGGTCTATAGGAGTGATGCTATTTTATGATAAGAGTTGTTAAAGCTCTGAATTCTCCAACTTAAACACTAAAAGGAACGTTTAAATATGTAAAAATAAATAAAAATATTTTGACGATTTTTAAAAAAAAAAGGCATCTACAACCATTATGTAACGTATGTCAAAAAATCATAAATAATTAGTACTATAACCCCCTATAAGGATATTACGGTTATCGCTGCCGTTTTAGAGATATTTCGATTTTTCATACTAGCTCCATACAAAATTTTCGTAAAAAAATTATAATTCCTTCGTTTCTGTGCAGAATCAATTCTGGTGTCATTTTTGTATATTGTTATAACTAATAGAAGTGATATCCGGCAAAAAAACTCGCACTTGCAAAATAAAATGCCTAAGTCTATGAAAGCCGATTTTCAGCCCACCGTGCGACGTAGGTATACATTGATAATTGTCGTATACATTGATAATTGTCGATGTCGCTAAGTTCTTTTCTCTTTCCAGCTTCTGGGAAACCCTACTTCTGGACACGTTGCCTCTCCTCGAATCAGACGAACCAGTGTTCACCTCGAACGACACATACGAGATCATGCTGTGCCTAGAGCTCCGGCCAACATCCTTAGACGGGGAGAAGGCTGATCTCCTGCGCTTAGCTTTAGCTCGCAACCTGGCCAGAACAGCACTGGCAGAGGGAGACGAAGTGGAAGAAGATCAATGATTGTTCATGAGGCAATGGTCTTGGAATTCAGTGCTTGTGTACCGGAATAATCAAGTTGTGTGGAATACAATTAAGGTGGAATAAAAGTGAATGCGGTTCTGTGGTGGAAAATGTTGTTTCGTTTTCGTTGATGAGCTAACCAAGTGATATCAGTGTAAAAATGACTATTTTAGCAATCGTGTTTCCGGATACTCGTATTTGAAAATCGCATTCGAGTATACAATCCATTTGATTTGTTAGAGATTGTATAGGAAGCAATGGTGAGGACATTTCTCTTATAGTTTCTTATGGTGATATCTATTATTTTTATTAAATAAAAATGTTAGTAACTAAGTAAAATTAAAAAAATTGTTTGAGTTCTGTTTACTCCCAAAACAATAACTTAGTGATTGTGATAAGTCTTGTATAATGTTAATCCTTTAATTTTTGGCATTTAATTTTAAACCAAGTCTATGCTGTAAACAGGACATGATGCAGTAAAAATGATAATTATTATAATGGAAATGCAAATTCTGGTAACTGTAATGCATGGAAACGGTTTAACAATTTAAGTTGTAGGTTAAAATTTCCATTTTTATACAGTTTATTATTATTATTAAATAATAATACGGATATGTGCGTGTGGATGAAATAACTTATTATTAACTTAACAGTAATAATTTTTATGAGGTAATTAAGTATTGCCCTAATAAATCTGAGCCTAGATAATTTTCTTGTAGAATGCATTATCCTTATATAATATCAATGGGTGCATCTTCTTTAAAGTCTCATGTCTGTGCCCAGTGAAAAATATAACCTTATAAAGTATAAGAACGAAATCAATAAATACCCACATCTTTTTTTATTTGATTTTGTAACTATAATGTAGCCAAAAATTACTTTGATATATTCGGTTTTAATTTTTCAGCCATTTATTAATTTGTAAATAACAAGAATTTTACAAGTGTAGACCACTTGGCAGTGTAATAACAGTAGGTATGTTGGGAATGTATGTGTGTTTGTAATAATTAAACAAATAATAAAACGATATTTTTTCAAACTTAATTTTTATTTCCTTATATTCTACAAATTGGTAATGTTACAACAATGAGTATTCATAATATAATTCCACTTTGGGCGAATGCCAAGTCAATGACATGTAAGGTGCTATTCATTTCTACTTCCCATCATTCATACTTTTCTATTTTAATGAAGACACAATGAGAACTCCCAAGTATTGTCATAGTTGTTCAAAATCCTACAGTTCTTACAAATACTATTTTATAGATAAATGTATCCAATATGATTCCAATCATAATTAATATAATGATAAAATAACTAGATTTTTAATAGTATAAAGCTAAATGATATGACAAAAATATATTTAATAAATAAAAAGGAATCCAGAATCACAGTATAACATTTGATTAGGAGGGATGACAAGCATGTGGCCAAAAGCAGAGCCGGATTAACCCTGTCAGAGGCCCTAAGGCAATGGCATTATCGGGGCCCCTTTCCTTACTTTGACTGATCAAATTGTGTGTGAACTGAGGAAAAGGGCTGTGGTTTTTAATATATTTGTTTACTTATTCCCAGATTTGTTCTGAAATTGTTTTAATTCTCCTACTAAACCTAACGATTTTTTATTTTGTAAGATAACAGTGAGGTCCCTAAGTTTACACGCACATCAAATTCTCGTTCGAAGAAACATGTTTTCTTGGTGCATGCACTGGGCCTGGGCCCCTAGTTGAGGCGGGGCCCCTAGGCAGTTGCCTACTCCGCCTAATGGTTAATTCAGCCCTGGCCAAAAGAGTGATGTGTTTGAATGTAGATGGATGGAGAGTGAGAGAGGAATGTTATGAAAGAGGGAGTAGGAGTAAATGATGCTGTGATGTCTGACAGATGAGAGGAGGAGGGGAGAAAGGAAGAAGAAACTTAGATATTTTCTCTACTAACTCCAAGTATAACTCATAGCATAGACTTAAAAAAAATATTTTTATTTTTAAGTCTATGCTATGCTTTCAAAAAAAGCAGTGCAGACGTTATTAATTGTGAGAGTTAAAAAGACATTGCATACCTTGCATTTAATGCTTAACATTACTAATAGCACAAACTTACAATGATAGACTATTAAACACAGGTGGTTGTTCGCTGAAATACATATAATGCATAAACCTTTCTTTGAATCTTATTGATGTGATACATATGAAAAGATACAACACTCCTTATATTTTAATCACATTGAAGAAAGGTTTTTGAAACCCAATCATGTATGTATGTAGAACAGGCAGTTATCCACAACTCCATGACTAAGTATTTTGCAATAGCTAGGATAAATTTATCATTCAAACCAAAACCATAGACTGGTAGACTTTTACCAGAAAGTGATATCACCCATTCCAAAACTTGGATGTGAAATATTTTTTGTAGTTGTTAGACCATATAAATGTAGAACAATTAGGTTTCAATCCAGGAAGATATTCTCTTACATAATCCCAGTTCAACTTCTGAAATGCAATGTTGATTGTATACTTATATACTAGATGTCTAATCATTAATCACAGCAAGTTATAAAACTAAATATAACATGATACAAACAATGACGTATTATAATAGACGCGTCATATTCCCACAAAACACCTCTCAAAAACGGCACGAAACACACACATAGAGAATTACTATCTAATACGTGTAAAGAAAGGGACAGAAAATAAATGCCATCTTTAGGTACACCTGATGTTAGAGAGAGATGAATATACATCTTTAGTTAACAACATCTCCCCTAACGTCACGTGACTGACTTCATTCATACGCTAGCCGCCATTAGCCGTGTAGAAAAATTAAAATAAAAAATGTATTTCTGTTGATATTTACCTATGAAATGACACATTTTGACCTCTCACGGAAGCAGTATAATTAGTGCAACGTCTGAAAACACACAAAGGCATGCTTTTTTCCTAATTTTCTTTTAAAATACATTTTTTCTTAAGATGTGTAGTGTAGCGATCGCGACACAGGTTCGTGCGTAACTAAACAGACACGAGGCACTTACCTTGATTTCAACTTGCCATTTTAGAGCGCGGACAACGTATCTATAGTTTATTATATATCTTTGGATACAAAAGTAAAAAAAAAAGTGCCACAATATGGGCCATAATCACAAAATCAACAAAAATTATAAAGACATTATTAACCATCTGATTCTTAAGTTGACTTTCTATTTGCATAAAAAGCTTCCATAGACTTTTGTTCCTCGATTTTGTAATTCAAAATTTTGTCATAACCCTCATAGTGGAAATGGCCAAAGAACTTTTTGCCTTGCAGCATGTAAGGAAACCATAGTTTATCATCCAGCCACATGTCACCAAAGGGTACCTGGTCGATTTTGAACCATTTCGGTTTCATTTCTTCAGTTTCCTTTGGGACTCCTACGAAAATGCTTGTGGAGAAAACTCTAACATCCATCAGCGTAGGCTGCCCCTCAAACGTGAACTCAATATGTGCGATGTTCTTAAGATCATCTGTTTTAACGCTCAAACAACATTCTTCTTTTAATTCTCGAGCTGCAGCATCTAATATTGATTCGTTAGGTTCCACTTTCCCGCCGAAACCGTTCCATTTATCCTTGCCGAATCCACGCTTTTTCAGGCCCAATAATATTTGATCTTCTTTGTGTATGAAGACAAGTGTGAACAATTTTTTCACTAGCATGTTTGGAAGCAAAAATGAGACAGACTTTATCACATAAATCTCTTTTTCAATGATTTACACAGTTTCAGCAACAGTCAGCAAAACGATAACAAACCGGCTGCGGGCCGAATGTCATTCTATACTGTAACCATGCTATGGCAACTTAGAACAAAACTAAAACTCCATTTTTTTTGTTGAAAACAGTGCCATCTATTAAAACGTTAAGGTAAACAAATTGCGGTGTTGCAACATTTAAATATATTATTTTATGCTGGGAGTTACTTTATAACATTAATTAAGAAAAAAAATATAATTTCATAATCTTCTTATATGTAAATAATGTAAGACATGAATTATTACAAAATTAGGTTTTTATTATCCGATTAATATTTAAAAAGTTATATTTTGTATTTAAACGTGCTAAAGTTAGTTTTTGTATGGCTACACTTTAATTGCAAATGGCTGCGTGAGAGTGTAACTACTCGTGCGCATTTGTTTTCCTTTTGTAATTAAGTTTTTGTTGTGTCGCTATAATAGTGCAACTGCATGTTGAGTTTAGCTTTCATTCTCCATGTTTTTGAGCCGCATTACAATTCGTTCGTGTTGAGTTGTTTATGCTCATCAAGATCTTGAAAGGTTACTGTGGACTTGCATAGGCACTCTTTAGAGTTTGGACCTGTAATTGCAAAGTGATCTTAACCATGTCTCAAAATTCTTGTTGTGTACCTGGATGTGCTGTGGTTAGGAAAGACGGTAAGTAAAGTAGTTCTGACATTTTTCTATGGGAGCTGGCTTAGCACCCTATCATTTTGATCACACATTGCAACTCAGAATTCTAGGAGATATGTTTCACATATCCTCGTATCCCTATTGTAACAGCTGCAGAATTTGTGATGTAAATCAAAGTAGCTATGAATGTTTTTGTTTAAATTCTAAACTGTTTTTAATTATTATTCTATACTTTATTGTACACCTTACAATATTTATATGGATACAAAAAATTTAAACTAGTGTACAATGGGCGGTCTACAGACAACCTTTGGATGGACAAACTTAAAGGAGACAGATTAAGGGCTGTCAGTGTACAAACATCATAATATTAATTGAACATAATAATACATATAAAATACATACAATACCAAAATCATATAATTACTAATAAATATTACATGTATTATTGAGAAAGAAGGGGAAGTTGTAGGGATAGGTAATGCTCCTTCACCATTCTTTTGAATGCTGGTAGTGTTTGAGCACGCCTCACTTCTATGCATTCCACAAACGAGCTGCCTGCTGTATAGTAAAAGATTTGTCAAAAAAAGATGTGGAATGCATACAAATACTTAACTCTAGATTTTCCGATGATCTCAAGGATCTAGAATGTGTGTCACAGAGGAACTGAAAATGTTCCTTAAGATAAAAAGGGGTAAAAGGATTAAAAAGCACATTATAAAGTAGAGAAAGTAAGTGAAGATTCCGGCGAAACCTAATAGGAAGCCATTTGAGCTGAGCACAGAAATCAGAAAATTTTATTTGATTAATTTTAATTAATCACTAGTTCACCCGGGAAACCATCACTTACTATTCAAATGCCATAGTACAACAGACTTTCATTTTATCCTTTAGTGACTATTTAGTAGTTTAAACTGTTTGTACAATTTATCGCACCTAATAGTTTAATAATTCATGTTTTCAGGTGTACCTCTACACCGATTCCCGAATCCAGAGACAAGTGGAGACAAGTTTACAACTTGGATGTTAAATATTGGTGGTGAAATAGCTGCATTAGATTATCAAGATATATATGACAACAGACGGGTCTGTCATAGACATTTCGAAGATATTCATAAGTATCCAAGTGGTAGACTGTCTAAACTGGCAATTCCAACAATGCATATCCCAGGTAATACTAATAATACTAATACTAATTTTTTTTTGAGGCAAACTAGCCAGAATCTCCATGAATCCATATCCATACTAATATTATAAATGCGAAAGTAACTCTGTCTGTCTGCTACCTTTTCACGTCTAAACCGCTGAACCGATTTAGATGAAATTTAGCATGGGAATAGTTTAGGACCCTGGGAAGGACATAGGATAGTTTTTATCCCGATTTAAGGTTCCTGTGGGATAGTTTTCAAATTGCACGCGGACGTAGCCGCTGGCAAAAGCTAAATTAAGTAAATTAATTAAATTGGATATTTAAATTTGGTATGGGAATAGTTTAGGACCCTGGAAAAGAAATAGCATAGTTTTTATCCCGGAAATCATCTCTAAAGGATGTAAAAAGGGTTGAAATTTCGTATAGGGAATCAATAATGTCCCCGCCCTCCCCACACACATAATACACTTAGATGGCCGAACCGATTTTGATCAAATTTGGTATAGTGATAGTTTTAGACCCTGGAAAAAACATAGGATAGTTTTTCTCCCGGAAATTATCCCTTAAGGATGTAAAAGAGGCGTTGGAACTTTGTATTCCTCCCTCCCAACTCGTTCAAATCGCGTATTCAAGAACCATTCATAACAATTTTTTTTGAAGTACAGAACTGCATGCAGGACTATAGAAAGCACTATAGAAATCCTTGTTTTGGGCTGGAGTCGAACCCACGTCATGCACCAGTCAACCGTTACGCCAACCCTGTCACTTAAATTTTAACCAATCAAGTTAATATACGAATAATTTAATTCTTTTTTAAGTAGGTAGGTACTTACATTTTTAGGGTTCCGTAGCCGAATGGCAAAAAACGGAACCCTTATAGTTTCGACATGTCTGTCCGTCTGTCTGTCTGTCTGTCTGTCTGTCTGTCTGTCTGTCTGTCTGTCTGTCTGTCCGTCCGTCCGTCCGTCCGTCCGTATGTCACAGCCATTTTATTCCGAAACTATTAGGACTATACATGTAAAACTTGGTAGGTAGATGAATTCTGTGAACCGCTTTCCGAAAATTTAAAAACTATTTAAAATAAAGGGGGCTCCCATACATGGAACTGAAACTGAAAATATTTTTTTTCATGAAACCTATACGTGTGTGGTATCTATAGACAGGTCTTTAAAAATGACATTATGGTTTATAAAATGACTTTTTCATAAAGTTAATCGTTTAAAAGATATACGCTTCCAAAGTGGTAAAGTGTGTTTCCCTCCCCCTCTAACTTCTAGAATAATGAAGTGAAAAATCTAAAAAAACCATATGTTGTAGATCTTAATGTAAACTTTCAATCAAAATTGGTTCGAACGAGATCGAGTCAGTAGTTTTTGAGATACAGTATATTTTCTAAAACCGCAAATATAACTTTGTAATTCATACAAGTACTATGAAAAACAAAGTTATTTGGCGTAGTTGTAAAAAATATAAATAAGCTAGTTTTAAGAAATTTGTAAGGTTTTTTGTTCTTTTTTTTTTCAAATAAATATATTAAGTATGTTATATTTATTATACTTACTACGGAACCCTTCATGGGCGAGTCCGACTCGCACTTGGCCAATTTTTATCTACTTTTGTATATCATATCCAGGTGTTAGTCTATACTTGATTAATAGTAGACACATACGTAACTAGGTATCACAGAGACATAAATATATAGGTAAATTAAATACTTACTATCTGTCTGTATGTTTTTGGGTATAGATGAACCCTGGTGGAGTGTTTTTTTAAATAATAGTATATGCGTTTTTAACCACACAAAAAGATGTACCGATTGGCAATAGGAATTATTGACAAAGTGTAAATTAACGTGGGCGAAGCCGCGGGCAAAAGCTATACTCTATAAATCTTAAATGTTGTATTGCTATATCTTGAACTTGGTTCAGGTTTCTTAATTTTCTTCAATCAATCAACAGTCTGTGTGGTTGTCTTCTTTACGAGATTTATTTATTCATATTGAACACAATGTAGCTAGACAAAGTTGGTGCATGACTACCTATTTCAGCTTCAACTGGATAAAGATATTTTATTATTTTTCAGGAATAGAACTCACTGAAGCTTTAAGCACAACGAACTTAGCTTCAACTGTTGAAACTATAATCAGTAAACCAGCCCTTACTTCACCAAACGTTGAGACAATGATCAGCAAGCCGCCCCTAGCCTCTACATCTAATATGCCACAGTCAAACAATTTGATTTCAGGTTTGTATAACTTTTATCTGCATATACTTATATTAATATTATAAAGAGGATGTTTGGTGGAGGTAATCTCTGAATACACTATCATAATCAAGTTTCAATCACTATTATTTAGACGGGCCTGTTGGTATAGTGGTCAGTGGCCCTGACTGCTATGCTCAAGGTCGTGGGTTCGATTTCCACCCAGGACAAATGTTTGTGTGATGAGAATGATCATTTGTTCTTTGTCTGGGTGTAATTTATCTATAACGTATGTATTTAAAAATATATATGTATGTTTATCAGTTGTCTAGTACTCATACCACAAGCTCTGCTTAGTTTGGGACTAGATGGCGTTGTGTGAAAGTTGTGGAATATGGAATATTATTATTGCATTTTTTATTTTTTCCTGTCTTTAATCTGCAATCGGCTATCTAGCCATAATCATGTGTTCCACTATTCTTAACTTTGTAGGCGACATTCCAATAAATGGCACCATGTAAAATATATTGTTGTTTTTCAAGTTATCTAGTCCAGTATGTGCCATCTAGAAAAATATCAAATGCCTAAAAAGGCATTTGATATTTTCCTGTGACTGCAGTAAATTCTTTGCCAGTTCGTTTGTGTTTGTTGCCTTTCTTTGTACCTTTTGCTGATATTGCTGACTTCCTCCTTAACAGTAGGTATCTAGTGTAAAGACGGCGTGGACGTATATGAATATGACAATAACTATGAATATTTAATTTACAGGACTTATACAACCTGGCCAAAGTCAATGCAGACAGCGGAAAATAAAGGCAACTAAATCAAAAAGTATGTACCTACTCTGATTTATATATAGTTTAATATAAGGGGCCATTCATTTATTAAGACGATTTTACTATGCGTTCCAAATAAGAATAGGAAAGTCAATAACCTCAATCTGTCAAATGTTGATTGAAAAGTACGGTTGCAAAAGAAACTTATTTGCGTATTAATAACGGTTTTTTGGGGTCCCGTAGCCGAATGGCAAAAAACGGAACCCTTATAGTTTCGTCATGTCTGTCCGTCTGTATGTCTGTCTGTCTGTCTATCTGTCCGTCCGTCCGTCCGTATGTCCGTATGTCACAGCCATTTTATTCCGAAACTTTCAACCTAAATTGGTTTGAACGAGATTGGGTCAACAGTTTTTGAGATACAGCATATTTTATAAAACCGCAAATATAACTTTGTAATTCATACAAACACTATGAAAAACAAAGTTATTTAGCGTAGTTGTAAAAAATGTAAATAATTTAGTTTTAAGAAATTTGTAAGGTTTTTTGTCAAATATATTATTATATAAATATTATATTATATTATTATAGTTGCTACGGAACCCTTCATGGGCGAGTCTGACTCGCACTTGGCCAATTTTTTTGCTTTGTATTATAGAGTCTTAGTTAAATCTAGGTGAAGTCAAAACATTATTGTTTAATCTAAATTAGTAAAATATACTTACTAATTAAGTCAATTAGTTTAAAAACAAAAACTATTTTATTTCTTATTTTCATTGTAGAAACAGTTCGCCTTCTTCCATTTAAATTGAAGTACTGGATTCTGATTAAACTTTTGAAAAAATAAGACATGGTTGACGCCCCTCCCCTGAATTGTCTGTAATAAATTAATGGACCTTACGTAAAACACTGGATTACTTTTTTTGGTGGGTGGGAAATCATCAAATTACTCATGCTCAGGGTGGAGCGCAAGGGAGTGTCAGACTTGTACTGACTAAATACCACCCATGTTCCTTCTTAGCTCTTTGTGTCCGGGGCTACGTTATCTATTTCAATCAATCCGCAGCCCCGGCAAAACTCTGAATTACTTAATTGCATAGTTATACTAAAGCTCAGTAGTAATGGAAGTCAAGGCATCTAGGACTCTTATACCAAAAAGATGTATACATCTTTTTGGTATAAGAGTCCTTAGAACATAAAAACGTATTTTCAGGTTCTCGTGTAACTTTGGCGCAACATAAAGAATTTAGATCTGTCTTAAAGAAATTACAAAAATGCGAAAGTGATAAGAAGAATTTTAAGACAAAATACATGATGGCTAAAAAAATGAAAAACACAACTGCATTCAATATTGTTTGTAAGAATATGCCACATTCTACAAAGTTATTTTGCCAAATGCAAGCCTCTCAAAGTGGCAAGAAAAAGAAAGGAAGGCGATTCACTCTAGACGAAAAAATTTTGGCATTGTCCTTATACAAGCCATCTCCTAAGGCATATCGCCTATTAAGTAGAATATGCGTTTTACCAAGCAGAAGAACTCTGCAAGATTTGCTGCACAAGGTGAATCTAAAAGCTGGAATCAATCAAATAATATTTGATAATTTAAAAACTCGAGTCAGTAAAATGCCTGATAATTATAAATACTGCTGTTTAGCATTTGATGAGATGGCAATTGGAGCGGGCATTTCATATGATAAAAGAAATGACGAAATATCAGGATTTGTTAACAATGGCTATATAACAGAAAAAGAATATTGTGATCATGTTTTAGTCTTCATGATAAGAGGCATTGTAAAAAAATACAAGCAGCCTTTGGCTTTTTACTATTGCACTGGAAGCACCAAAACAATTGAGTTGAAAAAACAGATAAAGAGTGTAATAAAAAAAGTGCAAGAAACGGGACTGAAAGTCGTGGCTACGGTATGTGACCAAGGCACCTCCAATGTGGCAGCTATAAACGCATTGCTAAAAGAAACGCGAGAAACATTTTTACGTAATGGACAGGAAACTAAAGATGGTTTTTTCATAGTGAACAAGGATCAGATTTTCCCTATATATGATCCACCTCACCTAATAAAGGGGATTAGAAATAATTTGATCTCAAAAAACCTTAAATTTACCATGAAAGGCAAAGAATGCATTGCAAAATGGGACCATATTGTGAACCTATATAACAGGTGCCCCGGTTATAAAGGCGTAAAGCTAGTACCAAAACTAACAGCACATCATGTGTTGCCTGCACTTATCCCAAAAATGAGGGTTAAACATTGCACCCAGGTGTTCAGCCAATCAGTTGGAGTAGCTCTTGGATTTATGGCAGGTAAGCAGTTTACTCATTAATTGTTAAAGTTTTAAAGTTAATTTTATGGGGTTGTTCCCAAAGGTTCACAAGTCTATTGTTCTCGAAAAACTAATGAAAGTTCTAACATTAGTTCACAATGAGTCCACGTCATTTTAAAATATTAAATATTTTCTAAATCTCGTGGCCCCGTTGGGAAACGAAGAACAATAGAATCATGGACCTCTGGGAACAACCCAAGAATTATTTAGTTGTCTGTATGTCTGTCTGTCTTATCCAATTTTTTCCTAATTTAGACCAATTCAGTTTTATTTTTATTTTATTTTATTGGGACATAAAGCAGTTATGTTATAATTTTAGTAAATATCAAACTAGTGTAATAGAGGTAAACATGTAACCCACACCAATGTCCGCGGAATAATCTATTAAGTAGACTTAAAACAAAATCACGCATCTGGAGGCGATTTGGGTTAGTTAAAATAAGTAGTAATTTTTGTGCAAGCAATTGAATAGCCATCTTTTTAAATTTTGATTGAGATAATGAAAATATAACAAGATCGAAAAAGTGTGTGTTATATGTTTCTAAGAGACGACGGAGGGGCGCCCTCGCGCCAGCATTGGTTCTGCACGTTACAGAGTGAAACAGCCGGGGCACGCGAGCCTCCCGCCGTAGTACAGTTCTGGGTACAACATAACAAAGTTTATTGGTGATTTCAGAGCAGTCAAAGTTGTTATTACATATGCCATGCAGCATCACAGCCATGAGTAGGGTATGCCTGGACTCCAAGCATAGGAGTTTGTATTGATTTAGTAATTGTGGGTACGGTAGTTTTGAACGGTAACATTTATAGTGAATGGAGCGTAAAAATTTTTTTTGGACCATTTCAATCCTTGTCTTATTTATCATATAGAGGACACTATATTGGGGCTGCGTATTCCAATTGGGAGCGTATTAAGGTTGTGCATAAAATTATGAACGTACGCGGTCGTTTTTAATCAACTGAGGATCGCATAACGAAACCGTACATTCTGTAGGCTTTGTTAATAATATTATCGATGTGATGGTTAAAGTTTATCAGTTGATATTTAATACACATAATGTACTTCAGTGACCTAGATATGAATGTGTCACAAAAATAAATAAATTTAGGAAATTGGTTCGCTTTGGGGTTTTAATAAAGAAATTTAAAAAAAGTTTTTCAAGGCTCATTTTAAGAATCATAGAAATATTTTTTTCATAAAAACAAGTAGTTCAGAAGGTATTCAAGAAATTAGACGAATAATGACCCACTAAAATAGTTATGTTAATATATTTTTTCCCTTTTGCAGGATGTGGAGTTCTTGGAAAAGATAGTGCGGACACAGCAGATCTTCTCATGTTTTTTGATCAATTATTCGACAGCGTTAATGGTAGTTTTAGCGCGATAAGAGGAGGAAAAATTTACAGGACTGCAGTGACCCCAAGCTCACCTCATCACAAATTGTGGAATAATAGTCTGCCGATTCTGAAATCGATGAAATTTTGTAAACCTTAGAAGGTTTTAAATTAATTGTATCATATTTAAATTCGAAAGGAATTAACTCTTTATTGCTGCGCAATTTCAATCAAGACGCATTGGAAAACTTTTTTGGGGCAATTAGATCTCATGGCTGTAGCAATATTATGCCTACGTCATATGCATTTGAAGGCGCCTTCAAAACGCTATTAATAAATAATATTTCATCTTCACATTCAGTTGGGTCAAATTGTGAGAAAGATGATGGTGTTTGTCTCCAATCCCTTAAATATTTTTTAAAAAATCCAGTAAACACACACCCAACTGAATGTGAAAATGAAATTGACAGTGATCATTTAAATATATCAATGGTGAATACAGACTTCCTAATACAGAGCCAAACTCCGATGCTTATTGAAAGAAGCGCAGCTATAGGGTATTGCAGTGGGTGGATAGCACAACTTGCCAAAAAGAATATTTACAAAAATTGTGTGGCCTGCAGGAACTCTATGGAAGCAGAAGAGTTACAAAGTTTCCATGAGTTTATAAAAAAGAAAGAATTGGGCAACAAAAAGTGGTTGTGCTATCCTACAAGAGCATTATTTGATTTCTTTGCCCAAGTGGAAAATATATGTATGGAAATTTTAAAAGAGCACTGCACTAAAAAGAATATTTCGGTATATATTAAATTAATAATAAATATAAATGTAAGTGTATCATTTATTAGTTGTGCAGATCACGCAGATAGTTTGCGAAATTATTTAATAAATAAAAGCACAATGTTTTTCATTAATAACTGGTGCAAAGATATCAATAATATTCTCACTGGCAAAATAACCTTTTGGGATGTTAACGATCCAATGAAAGAAAAGGCTAATCGGCACTACATAATCCATAAAAGACGAAAAAGGCGAACACAAAATTTTATTGTAAATGTGTGATGTTGTGAAAATAAAATGGCATAATATATATTTCTGTAGTTTTTTTTTGTTTATATGTCGTTGTTGTATACAGCGGAAACACTAATCTCATACAATATAGGTATCTAATATCCTATAGGGTCGCACAGTGCATGAGCTGTATACACCTAGCTATACTTATATATATTAGTTCCCTTAACGAAAAACCAGATGGCGCTGAGTTTGAAGACTTCTTAAAATTAAAAAATACGGTAGAGTTGCCTGTCTATAGCCGGTATACTATAGTAGTCTTTGACTGTAACTGTCAGTTTGAATCTGTCAGCTGATTGTCAACACGTTTGGTTTCTTTTGCTATAAGCGTAGACAGAGAAACCTAGCATTCTCTGTCTACGGCTATAAGGTAATTTGACATAGCTATTTATTTTGTTTGACCAGTTGCCGCTTATGCAAATAAATTATACCTATAAAGATTGGTGTAAAAATAATATTACTACAATTTGTAAAATGAAATAAAGTTGATACTTATAGTTTAAAAAGTCGTTTGGTCGTTTTGCGTATAGTTATTAATATTTGGGTCATTGAATACACTTCAATTCACAGCTTCAATTAATATAATAAATCATGTGGATTCATCTCAAAGGATCTGCGCCCTAAGCTAAGTAAGTTTACAAACTAAAGTTATTAGAAATTAAATAGAGTTAGTAACCTTTAAAGCTTCCCCTTACCTTACCTTAATACGGTGTTATAGCGCGGTAAACTTAGTTTAAAGTTTATGATTGAATTCGGCCGTAATGATATAGTTAAGGAATTGCGTAGGCAGGTAGGTAGGTACCTATCAGTTTTCTTCGTGGTTAATAATCCCTTTATAGATTAACTTTTACAAAGTTTGTGTATGGTATTTCACCGAATAAAAGTTATCTACACTACTTACGTAACTACTTGGCATAGGGGACCACAGGGTCTGTGGTAAAAGTACCTAGCTTTAATTTAATGGCGGTGTTTTTGTGAAATGGAAAACAGAATGTGATAGGTACCGAACTGCTCCTATACTACAAGAAGAGAGAGTGAATTAGAGCAACTTACTTACATCGTTATCTATATTAAAATACACAGGTATAGCCAGTGCCAGATTAAGTCAGTGCGGATCCTGTAAGGGCCCCACTTTTTTTTCCTTGGGAAAATACTCCTGCTGTGGGTGGAGCGGAAGGGAATGTCAGACTTCTACTGACAAAAAATCCACCCTGCTCCTTCAGTTGCCCCCAGGGGGGGGGGCACACTTAACATTGTCATCAATTTCAATAGACGACAGCGACATCTGGAGTTTGGTGGGTTAAAAAGACTTGGCAGCCATCTTTACATGTTTATCAACTTGTCAAACAAATATCATTGTCCAAAGAGTAAAGTATAGTATATACTCTATACATATGCGCTGTAGGAATAGATGGTATTTCAAATAGGTTACTAAAAGCTGCGAATAGTGTGCTAACTCCTGTTATTACATATATATGTAACCTGAGTTTCCACTTAGGAGTATTTCCTAAGCTGTTTAAAACAGCGCTTATACATCCTATATTTAAGTCGGGGAATAGAGACAGTGTCAACAACTACCGACCCATATCGGTCCTTCCAGCGATGTCCAAGATACTCGAAAAACTGTTAAATAAAAGGTTAACAAGTTATTTAAAAACATTTAAACTGATATCAAATAACCAATTTGGATTTTTACCTGGTAGATCTACAGAAGATGCGCTAAGAACGTTAATTGAAACTATTGTTCAATCACTTGACCGCAAATCTAAGTGTATTGGAGTATTCTTGGACCTTGCAAAGGCGTTTGATACTGTCTCTATTCCCAAACTACTTGAAAAGATGGAAAACATGGGAATACGGGGTGTAGCATTGGATATGCATAGCATTAATATAAATATGTATTTTAATTCTATGTATGTATATATTTGTTTATTATATCATTATAGTTTAATTGTATAGCTAAGTATGTTTTATTTATCATAACTAGTATTTATACACACTGTGTCTATCATCTCCTCTTGAACTCTCCTGTCGCAGGTCTGCTGGAAGAAATTTCTTGGGAAATAAGCAGCACCTTTGTGCTCTTTTGTCTGTATTTAATTTTTTTTTTTTTGTAAGTGTCATGTGTGTACATAAATAAATAAATAAATAAATATGTTCTCTAGTTATTTAAATGGACGCACCCAACGTGTAAAGATTGGATCGTATGTAAGTGAAGAAGCTCAAATAACATATGGAGTGCCACAGGGAAGCGTACTTGGGCCTCCAATGTTTTTGATATATATCAATCAACTGTGCAACTATCAACTTCACAATGCTAAAATAGTAACCTTTGCAGATGACACGGCAATAGTCTTTCATGGCAAAACGTGGGATGAAGTAGCTGACAACACAGAGAGTGGCATTAAGCAGATTTTAAACTGGCTCAATAAAAATACGCTCACTATTAATCTCAATAAAACGAAATATCTCACCTTCTCCATTACAAAGTCGGGAGCGCCAGCTATTGATCAAATAAAAATAAAAGCTCATACTTGCGGTAATAACGACAGCTCTCTGTGCCAATGTACTCAACTCGATCGAGTTGATAGGGTTAAATATCTAGGTGTCTGGGTTGATGAAAACCTTAACTGGCATCACCATATTGAAATGTTGACAAACAGAATTCGGAAACTTATGTCTATTTTCAAAAAGGTACGACATATAGAGGATTTGAATGTCCTGAAAATAATCTACTTTGCACTTTGTCAGTCAGTATTGGGATACTGCATTTCTGTCTGGGGAGGGTCTCACAAGACATTTCTTATTAAGCTCGAAAGAGCACAAAGAGCGGCAATTAAAGTTATTCTTTCCAAACCAAGGCTATACCCTAATGCAAAACTATACAAAGAGTTTAATGTCCTTACTGTACGCCAATTATTTATTTCACGCAATCTTATTTATGCACACACCCATTTACCGAGTATCGGTTCCCAAATAGATAATAGAAGAAGAAACGACATCGTATTCAAAACCACTCCACACAAAACAGTATTTGCAAAGAGATATCCCTATATAATAGCTCCTTATATATACAATAAAATGAGTAAACATGTGTCCTTAAAGAAAATACGTCATTTCAAATTTAAAAAAGTTGTTAAAAACTTGTTAGTTGTATTAAATTACCAAGAAACCGAAAATTTATTATCTGTTCCTGGGTAACGCAACTACACACTAAGTTCCTGCATATCTAATTTCTTACACGTATGCATTACATTCCAATTCCAAATTATAAAAACATTTACACACACACACACATCGACACACACACACACACACACACACATCGACACACATACACACACACATCGACACACATACAAACGTAATTATGTCTCGTAAAAACATTCTACTTTTCATCACCTAATTTTTTACTTTGTTTTAATATTAATTTTTAACTTTTAATTACCTTACCTTGTTTATATAATTATGTAATACCGGATTGTTGCACAATACTTCATAAATTGTAATATTAGATCAACCACGAATTGTAACTGTTGCTTATAGCACAGGTGCTTATACCTAGTTTAAGTGACAGTGCTCATATTGTTAACATAACTTATTTAAGCCAAATAAACGTTAAACGTTATTATTATTATATAGGGAGATTGTCGGCCATGGTCAACTCTGGCTTTCCCGACGTTGATGCGCTTCCCGAAATTCCGAGTTTATCTCAGCTAATTGTGTTAAAATTGTTACTTGTTACTGTTATTTGTTTTGTTAACATTATTCTGAACTTGTGTTCTTTTTTATTTAGGTCAAAACCCTGATTGTGACCCTAATAAAATTTAGAAAGACTACATACATACTCATAGTAAGTATGCATATTATGTATGTAGGTGTATATTTATTGGAGCCTTAGTTCACCCACCAAACTCAAGGTGGCAGCACTTTCCATACATGCAAATTGTACCACAGAGTTCTCACTCTTTCTATAGTTACTTTACTCTTTGGTTGCCCTTGTGTTCCAGAGCAGAATATTCCCGCTACTCCGACAAAGGAGCCCCTTGAAACGTTTGTTAAATGGAAAATTATGTAGAATATTAAAACTTATTCTATTTTTTATTCTTACGGGTCGCGGGGCTCATAGGCAGATAGGGCTGTGTCCATGTATTTATAATACTAGTGACGCGCCTCGGTTCGGTTACGGGCAGTGGAGAGTAATAAAGTCTTTGTGTCCATCAGCTTGTTGCGCCGAGGATTGATTAACTATATTCACGATTTGATTTATGTGTACTTATGTAAAACTAGCGGTTGCGTGGTGCTTCCCTCCCGTGGAATTTATCTTGACAAATAGTAGCTTAGCTACCTGACAAAAACTAGCTAAGTTACCTTCCTCAACCCACTTCCATACCAAATTTCAATTTCAAATCCACCCAGTACTTTCGCAGATTGGTGCATTTAAATGAAAATACAAACAAACTTTTCCGCTTTATAATATTAGCATGTCTTATGTTTTAATTCAATTCAATTCAATTCAAAACATTTATTTCAGACTTACGTCCATAAAGTGTTAGTATTACAAAGGAACTTAAAACTATGTTAGTAAAATACACACATACACGTAACAAAAGAAACAAAATAAAAATGTGAAAAAATGAGAGTCAGCCTACCTAACAGGAATTTTCATCCATTGCCTCCAAATCGGACTATGGATATTTTCAGCAATTACCCTCAGGTAGCTGTTGGGACTGTCCCTCAACCTTCGCATCAGCGATGCTACTCTTTTACGAATAATGGCGTGAAAGCCGTCCACTTGAGCTTCCGCAAACATCGCTGACGCACTACAGTAACGAGGCAATCCCATCAGCAACCTGAAAGCATTGTTATATTGGACCCGCAGAGCACTGACGGCTCGCTGTGTATATTTAGTCCACAAACTACATGTATAAAAAGACTGGCAGTATGCCCGAAATAACGTTGTCTTTACTGTCTTAGAACATCGGGCAAATCTGCGTGCCAGCATAATTACAACGAATCGTCAGCCCCCTGCGTTCCCTCTCTATGTTTTAAAACGCACCAAATTTTAGGCTGCAGGCATGAAACTTGCGACGGCCGAGCGATGGCGGGGCGGCGCGCGCGACTTTTTTTTTTTTTTTTGTGTGGCTTCTCGCAGGTCAACCTCTGAGGTTGTCGGCTGCTTAACCGGGCTTGCCTGTGGTTGCCTTAATTAATAAATTAATTAAGCCTCCAGCCAGGGCTTATTAAAAAACTTACAAACTATGCGACTACACGCTAAGAGCACCCCCTGTGGGGTACGGACCTCGGCTTAGGGCGTCGCAGGGGGAGGGCAGCTAGGGACAGGCTGGATCATATCATTATTATTATTAATAAGGGAATTTAAAGCTACTGGCTCAGCGTCGCGGGCTGGCTCTGGCAAGGGTCGGGGTGGACTATTACGGGGACGTCGCGGCGGGCCTCGGTGGCGAGGACGGAAGGACGGTCGGTTTTTGTGTTTGTGTGCCACTGTACTTGTTTCCCTACGGCTCTCTTGGAGCAGGGTGATTGCGTCATCGGGAGTGACTAGGGTATGCCTTGGTCGGCGAATCTTAGAGATATGCGAGGGTTCGTATTGGGCGGCCGATACGATAAGGGGATTCCTATGTTGGATTGAAGTTTCAAAGAAACGCTTGGAGACGCGTTTCATGAACTGTTGGATGGTGGGCATCTTGAGGTCTACGTGAAGAAGCTCATTTCGAACATAAAAGGAGGCTCCCGTGACTCTACGGAGGAATCGGTTTTGGAGGGTCTGCATCTTGTGGAGGAGGTAGGGCTTTGCGTGTGCGAAAACAGCGCAGGCGTAGGTCATGATGGGACGGATGACCGCGTTGAAAATATGCAGCTTGCACCTGAGTGATAACTTGCTGCGGGAACTAAGAATGAAGTGGAGTCTACCTAGAGCGAAAGCGGCGCGCGAACGTGCCTGCTTTATGTGCTCAGCGAAGGAGAGGTGTCTATCGAGGACCACGCCTAAGTATTTGGCTTGCTTTTCCCAAGGGATCGGCTTGCCGTACATGGTAATCGGACGGGGGGAGGGTGGGTTTATCCGCGGTTTAGAAAAGAGGACTGCCTGGCTTTTGTCTGGATTGACTTCGATTCTCCATTTCCGGAACCACTTGGCCAGAGTGTTTGCGGAAGTTTGGAGAGTGCGAGCGATGGCATCGGGTTTAAGACCGGTATAATAGATAGCCGTATCGTCGGCGAATAGGGCTAGCTGGGTATTTTTATGCTTGGGAATATCACTAGTGAATAGCGTGAAAACGAGGGGGGATAGTACGGAGCCTTGAGGAACTCCTGCGCGAATGGGATGGGGGGAGGAAAGCTCCCCCTCAATTCGATAACGAAAGGTGCGATTCGATAAAAAGTCCCGTAGGATGAGCACGAGACGGTCAGGCACGCCGAGTTGGTATAGCTTATAGATTAAGTCATTGTGCCAGACTTTGTCGAACGCTTTCGCTATGTCGAAGAATAAGGCTCCCGTTATTGCGCCCCGTTTGAAGCCGGCGCTGACGTGTTCTACGATGCGGTGGACTTGTTGGATACATGACTTGTAGTCGTAATAGTTTCGGAATAAAATGGCTGTGACATACGGACGGATGGACAGACAGACAGACATGACGAAACTATAAGGGTTCCGTTTTTTGCCATTCGGCTACGGAACCCTAAAAAGGCTTATAGGTATGCCGAGCCGTCACAACAGTCAAAGATTTACACATGACAGCCAGGATCGAGGCACGGAAACTCAGTACGATAAGACGGTTCCCCATCCACGGATAGAATCCGGCAAGCGATGCTTCACTGCTGTAACTCACTCGGGCGAAAATGCTTCCATCTTGCTTTTAAAGGAGAACCAGATTTGATGTTGTCATATCGTTAAATTCGTGTTTGTTGGCTTCAAATGGTGTTGGTTGGAAAATATAATGATGAAACATTCTAATAATTAATGTTAGCCATTATACAACGTCCCTAACATCAACATACCACACATATACTGCTTATTCTTGTTCAGTTACTTATACGATACAATCTGATAGTATGGTAAAGTTTGTATGTTTGTAGGATTTCTGAATATACCTACTTAATCAAAAATTATTTTTTTAACCGATAGAAAAAAATATTGGCGTAAGTGAAGCCCAGGGCAGAAGCTATTATACTATAAATATAAGGTGTATCTATTCATACACGAAATATTGTAAGGGATAACCCATAGCTGGTAAAGAAACCATAGCAAAAAAAATTACCTAGGTATATTATTTAAAAATACAAATAAGTTAATATTTCTTGACACACGTAATAAATAGGTACTAGTTCCTTCTTATTTTTTGACATCCAATACGCCAGCTTACGCGGGCGGCGGCGCGCGGCAGTATTTGAGACGGTGCGCGACTTTTATGATGATTAAAGAGAGTTTTTCTCTTTTATCATATGAAAATTATAATAATTCCACAATATATTCCACAATATTCCACAACTTTTTCACACAACGCCATCTAGTCCCAAACTAAGCAGAGCTTGTGTTATGGGTACTAGACAACTGATAAACATACATATATATTTCTAAATACATACATATTATAGATAAATTACACCCAGACCAAGAACAAATGACCGAGCTCATCACACAAACATTTGTCCTAATAAAATAATAATAATAATTACATAAAATAAAAACATTGCGTTGCATTTTTTTCATGTATTAAAATAAGTCTCTTAAAATATTTCGTGTATGAATAGATACACCTTATACACATACCTATATACTTCTCACTACTTCAATCTGCTACAATGCGTCATAAGAAATTGTGTACCTACCTACAAAATATATATCTACTGGACCGGATCTGCTATCTCCATTAACTCTAATAGGGTATGAAGGTAATTACGATATCGGACAATTAGCCCGCAGCATTCGTATCTTGCGCCGTTAGCATAGATTGAAACGTTCCTGCCTGATTGTTTGGCAAATCGCATACCGAGGGCATACGAAGCCCGTACGTGACCCATGTCCTCGTTAAATAACGTATTCTTTGAAAGTGTGTCTGTCTGTCATAACAATATATTACTCTAGCGACCCGACCCGGATTCGCACGGTCTCTTTCTGCTAATTTACACGAAACCTAAATAAATTATATACTTACTAAAGCCTTCCTCACTACACACACACATACGTTAGTGAAAACTGCATGAACATCTGTTCGGTTGTTTTTGAGTTTATCACGAACATATACACAGACGTGGTGAGAGACTTTGTTTTTTAGTATTTATAAAGATTTGGTTCCATGCTTGCACAATATGACGTTGAGCCATTCATCAGAAATACATTAAGACTAGTGTTGCCCAAACGAGAGTCTCGCAAGAGTCTTGCAATTAGCGATTATCCTATTCCTATCCCTATTCCTATTTATTAAACGGTAGTTGAGATCTCAGAACAATGTAACAGACTCTGTTACATTATTCTGAGATCTCAACTACTTAATACAGCATAAAAGTACAAAGGCGAACTGAATGCATTTTGTACCAGTCACCGTGTATTAAGATAGACTGGAGGCTAACCCTAATATAATTGAGAAAAAACTACTTGGTCTTTGCGTTATGCTGTTCCGCAAGCTCTCTCCGTGCGTCGGATCCATGTATACTAGCGATGTTCGCTTAGTCTTAAGTCGACCCCGAGGTGTAAGTAGGCGAGGAAGACGGGGTGGTTTTAGACAGTTAGGTCCGTATTACAGAACGTTACTCAAGTCCAGTTTGAGCTTAATTCGCCCGATCTCAGTTTAAATATAGAATCTGCACTTGAGCATCGGTATTATTCCAGAACGGTAATCAAACTACACTCAGATTCAAATCGGGCCTCAAGCAGAGAATATCTATTGTCAATGCATCAGTCTGTTTTCGTTTACGTTTTATTTTCTTCGTCTCCGCTGTTCCGATCTACGAATGATCATAAATAATTCAGTTTACTTTAATACCAAATTTTTAAGAATAACATATAAGTACTGCACGGTTTCACTGTAGAAATAACTTTTTAAGAATTTTTGAAGGTTGTTAAGGCAATTTTTTCTAACATATAAAAATAAAGCAATAGTAACTGTGACAGTGCTGTTATAAATTGCTCGCTGATTATATAATTAACAGTATTCAAATAAATAATGGTTTGGAAAAAACTATCAATAGAAATAATAAAGGAAAAGAAAGTTCTAGTTAAAACGAATATAATACAGAGCATTTCTATCAATTCCCTTACCTATATGTCATTGCTATAAAAAGCAGGAACCGTATTTTTATTTTATCACTAATTTATTGTATTGGATTGTATTGTATTGGAACTTTGACATAATGGTGCGCTCTAGATACGTCATGATGTTGATGGATTCACAGCTTATTTTGACCATAGCGATCACATTGCTGTTAATTGTAGACCTCTGTAGAGTCCTCAATTATAGACACATATTGGAAGCTGCAGTTGAGATATACCCTGTAGTTACGCCTAGGTACTACTACTAGACACGCGTTTGACATTGTAGTAGAATGTAAGTGACAATATGGGAATAAATAGTAACTTCAGTGAATTTCCACGTTCAATTATCACTGTAGAAGTATAGCCATTCCCCAAGAACATTGAATACGCACCACTTTTAAGGCTCCACACTAAAATATCAAAGAATAAGGAACACGTTGACAAATACTTCTTTTATTTCATGATAATATGGATATTTTAGGTCGTTGTGTTTGTAATCGTTTTTTTTTTAAAGAACACTAGTAATGTGGTTTGAATTCACATTACGTTACTAGCAATCTTGTTAACCTCTCCAAGTAAGCTAAATATGCTTGACTCTGGAGCGGGTAATAGTGTAATGGATGTGGTTCAAACCCGTGACCTCTCGATCACAAGTTCGACCTTAACCATTAGACAATTGACGCTTAATTACACTTGACATTGAAGTACCTGACTGTCGCTGATCTAAATGCACGTTAAAACAATACTCTCTTAACTGGCGCCCAACAAGGGCCCATTAATTTCAGCCCTATGTCCAGTTCCAAATCGTTCAATATAATAGTGACTTCCGGCAGCATTTTTAATTTTTTTTCAGATTATTTATTTTGTAAATAACTATTCAAGTACTTTTTTCTAATCAAAAGTCTAAAAAATAACTAAGTCTCAAGCTTTTAGTTTTATAAAAACTTTTTTACAAAAAATAAAACCGACTTCCATATCAAAACACTACAAAGCCAAAAATAATTTTAATTTCGGTAGTCGGTGTTATTGGTTTTGTAATTTCTTTTTTTTCACACCGCCTTCCGAAATTAAAATTATTTTTGGCTTTGTAGTGTTTTGATATGGAAGTCGGTTTTATTTTTTGCAAAAAAGTTATTATTTTCGTGCTTTTTAGTGGGTCAGTGAATTTTCCAAATCGGTTCGTAAATGACGGAGTTATGCGCGAACGAAAAGATCATCAACGTAAATATTTTTTAGACTTTTGTTGATTTTTCAGAAACGGCTTGTCTGATTTCGATAAAATTTTCATGGGACCATTTGGGAAGTATACCCTTTCTAACAAGATAAAAATTTTTCAAATCGGTTGGCAAGCGACGGAGTAATGCGCGGACAAACATAAAAAAAAATACAAACATCCGAATTGAGAACCTCCTCCTTTTTTAGAAGTCGGTTAAAACATGACGTAATTGCCATACTAACTTTCATCCCCTATTTCAACCCCTTACAGCCCTTTTTTTTAAAAAAAAGCAGCCTATTGTTTCTCAGGCTCTAGACTATGTCCGTGCCAAATTTCATTTAAATCGATTCAGTAGTTTAGGCGTGATTGCGTAACATACAGACAGACAGAGTTACTTTCGCATTTATAATAGTAAGGATGAGGTAGGCACCGAGCAATCAACGCTAAGCTATCAGAAATGAACTGTTTCGTCCTGGGGCTAATTGTTTGATATCCAGCCAATCGTCGGATTGATCTAGAATCTAGAGCTTAGATGATACGTTATGGAAATTACTACTCGCAATTCATGGAATGTTGGTCCGAGTTTCAAGCAGTTTTGATGTTAACTTAAATAGCTTAGATCTTTCAAAAATAAAACACTCCGGTCTGGGATAGTGGGAATTGATGAAAATACCAAGTTTATTTCCATTTAATTTATTCAAGTTCAGTCATTAACCTAACAAAGAAAGTTACCAGATGATTCTTTTGAATCTAGTAAGTATTCGTCTTCGGCTTGGCAGTTGAATAGAGACCCACTCTGCTCTTTCAATTGCCCTAGCGTTCCCGGGCTGCGGTGTCTTGTTAGAATATTTCCGCAACCCTGGACAGTTTTGGTCGCTTAGGAACACAATCTCTCCTCGAAAAGCTAGCTTCGTCTCATTCGGTGCTGCGCGGTTATAAACACGGACAAGAATACATGTTATCCTACCGGTCTCATCTAGTTTAAATGTACTACGAAAAAATTACGTGTAAAAGTGTTATTTAATAACCAATTTGCAAAATGTAATTTATCATTTATCCTCATTTGTTTTCTCCTTTTTTTTGTGGGAAAATCATCGAATGACTTCTCCCGCTCTGGGTGGAGCAGAAGGGAGTGTCAGACTTCTACTGACTAAAAACCCTCCCTGTTCCTTCAGCTGCCCTTAAGTTGCCTGATGAGGCCCCGTCACTGTTGCTGACAGCTCTTTGAGACGCGCGTGGAACACGACGCTCCACCGACCCGCGCCCGGTCCTTACCGGACGGTGAGCTACCCCTGCTCGCCGTCCGAATGCCCGCACCTACGGTGGCCGGAGATCGGCTCGCGATCCCCGACGCCCGGGGCGTCTCCCGCGGCGGCTTGGGTGTGAGGAAGAAAGTTGCCTCTCCCTCACGCGTTCGGCCTCCTCCTTAGCTAGCATGACTGCTTCGCAGAAGGAGGCGACTGCATCCCATTCCCTCTCGCCCCGCACCATGGTCCGAGCCAATGCCGGACGTGAGAGGTCGCCGCCGTCGATCGCGTCCACGAGGACACGATGGTGCTCTGCCCAAGCAGGGCACACCTCCACTGTATGCTCCACCGCCGTGTCCTCCGGATGGCTCCCGCTGTATCCGAAACAGGTACCTCCCGAAACAGCCATGTCCGGTCAGCATCTGCGTCAGGCGGAAGGTGAGGACGCCGTGGCGTCTCTCTAGCCACTCTTCAAAGACGGGGCCTTATCGCCGTGATTGCGGCGTGCCCAAACTATATTCCCCTGCTATGTCAATACCATCCAAAGGTTGTCAGTAAAAGTTCACTTTTAGCGATAAGACCGCCCATTGTAACCCCCTTTGTAATTGTTAAATCTTTATTTAATTCTGTTGTGGTGTACATTAAAGAAAATATGTTTATATCTATCTTACCACATAAAACACCCATCTAGCATTAAAAGTTGAGGTATTGAAAAAGTAAATTCTTAGATATTTGCTCCTTGCTTCGGCGTTTTCTTTCGGTGGTCACTGTTGGTCCTAGCATTCAGTAGTTGAAGTAGTTGGAAATATTGTTGAGTGCCTGTCTGAAATAGTTTTATATGAAGGTGATGAACGCCTAGTTTTTTTTTTTTTTTTTTTAAATAAGGCAATCTTGTTAACCCCTCCAACAAGCTAAATATGCTTGTATTTGGAATGGGTTCACGGCATAATGGGTGGGGTTCGAACTCGTGACCTCTCGATCACAAGTCCGACACCTTAGTTAATTTATAATGTATAGCTTCTGCCCGTGACTTCGATTACGTGGAAAGGTTATCCCGCGTAAATCCCAATCCCGTGCGAATTCCGATATTAAAGTAGTCTATGTGTTATTCCAAGATGTTAAGAGCGCGTATAAAGCAAAATTACCAATTTTCTATTTGATTTTACATGAAAAATTCCAGACCAAATCTTAAAATAAAAATATATGAATAACTACATCATATTTTCAAGGGCTCTCTCTGATCAAAAACATAAAATAATAACATTTCCTTGGTAGAAAAAAATCACGAAATAACCTCTAATTCTCATGTTTTTCCGTTTTGTACTCGATATGGTAATGCCTATTGCGACAAAAATTTGATAAATAATTATATTTAAACAAGAGTAAAGGCTTTGCTTAGGCATTTTATGTAATTCCTTTTAGTTTTGGATTTATTACGATAAAACACTTTTGGCGCATACTACGTTTTTATTCCGCGCACGAAGTCATCTTCCGTCGCTCGTTGCGGGAGCTTCAAGCATATTTCTATTTCACACATCAGTCGCTACCGCTCTGTTGAGACGAGAGGACTACGCTCAAGTGTTTTAGCTGCGCCGAGTTATAATCATTTCAATCGTAATTGTTGTTGTTGTTCGAACTAAATAGTGAAATGGGAAACAAAAAAAAACATTGAAAGAGAACTAAAAAAGTTACAAATTGACAGGATGGCTAATTGTCGAAGGTAAGTTTGTGAGTTACTTGTTTGTTATATACTGAAAAAATAAAAATACATTTTATACTTTCGAGAAAGTTTATGCAGGTGATTTTAGATTTTATTTTGAGAGACACAAGATCTAAATTCGTTTACCTACGCACTTTCGTGGGCCGAGTAGGTAACTAGACATAATAATATGTGGGGACATTTCACACACGGCTGTCTGACCCCAAACTAGGAAGACCCTGTACTATGGGTGTCAGACAGCTGATATACATAGACAAATGAGTATGGCCGCCAAAAATTGTACATTCAAGAAAAAAAAAATGTCCTTGTCATTTTATATAACACCAGGTTTTTTTATATAGTAATTATGGTAGTTTTTAAATAGTTTCAGCTTCACTGTGTTATATTTATCATTATATTAATAATTTAAATTAATTTTGAGTGCCTTTAACAAGCTCAATATTTTTTTTTTGAAATGCTTATTTTACTTTCCATACTAGAGTCATGTGTCCCACTTAGTCATCTCACACTTTGAAGTCACATAATTATGCACAAATCTATTGATACCTGTAAAATTTTGGTATTTCTAAATTATTCTGTAAACTTGTGGATACTTTTAACAAGTTCTAATAAAAATAACATAAAAAATTAATATAAAACTCACTTAAAACAATAGTCACACTTTTTTTCACGAATGATACTTCACGCAAGTTACCATAAAATAACACCCTAAATAACTAGATATCCAAGCCATAAAAATATTTTTAAGTAATGGCAACACCAATTCCATGTTGGCCAACCTTTAGAAAAAAAATCGCCATTTTGTTTCTGTCAAAGTTGATCGATAAGGTAGTCGGCATTTTTGTCTCGGAACATTTTAATAATTTTGAGTGAGAATTATGCAAGGTAAGAATACAAATTTACTATATTATTAAAATTATGTGTGTAGCTTTAGTGTTCTAGTAACAAATCAAACTATGCGGCGTCTTATTACTACAAAACTTTGACGAATAAAGGCTTTTTAGGTTATGTCCAACCATATTTTGATTCACGAATGATACCATGTGTTACTATTGTGTTACGTAACATTCGTGATCGGCTGTTAGGGGTAGTACTCACTAGAGAATCTAAAGTTAAAAATTTACTTTTTTACATAAAGAGAACCCACTTCAAAAACTATCATGTTTCGGAAGTTAGTGCTTTGGTTGTGTTGATATTTTGTAGTGCCGTGCCACCGACTTCCGAAATTTTAAAGTTATTTTTCACTTTGTGGTTTATGAAGTCTGTTCCCTTTTTGTGAAAAAAATAATATCAAGCTTTTTAGTTTCTACATACACACATGCGGGTCGAACATAGAACCTCTCTTTTTGAAGTCGGTTAAAAAGCTTCATAACTTATATTTTTTGTAAGAAATAAGTATTGTCGTGTATTTGTGTCCGCATTAGCTTACGAACCAGAGATCCTGCGTTCAAATCCCGGGGGACAATAACTTGCTAAAACAGACATTTATACAATAGGCGTTGTTTACTTGAGTGTTATAGAAATATTTTATTTTTAGATGGTTTTGACGGCGGCAGAAAAGCAAAAACGATACAGAGAGCGAATGCGTGCTAACAACCCAGAAAAATTTGAAGAAGCTAAGCGTAAAAATGCTGCGCGTAATAAAGAAAGAAAAAAAATTAGCGAATGTACGGAAAGTGAAAAAGCTACCTTAAGGAAACAGTGGAGAAATAGAAAAAATAGACAAAAAAATAAACTAAAAGAAAATGTTGCAGAAAATAATAGTAACGATCAGACTGACAATAGAGCACGATTAGCAGAAAGAAAAAAGTTTCAAAGACATTTGGCCATTGTGAAAAATAATTACGAGACCAAAATCAGCAAAATGACAAAAAATATATTAGCACTTAAAAAAAAAAATATCGTTCAATAAAAAAACAAAAATCTTTAATGGCACGTATTGAAGAGTTGGAAGCAGAAAATGCAGAATTGCTCATAAATAATGTTCCTACGAATACAGTTCAAGATGATATTGAAATGACGCCACTTACAAAAACCGATAGCTTTATAGAAGAAAATATTCCCAATATATCTACACCAGAAAAACAAAAAGTGAAAAGACAGCTTCTTAATTATAACGTTCTAACTAATGCTCTACAAAATACTTACAAAAACTCTGAAGATAATAAAGACCGAAATGTTCTTAAAAGAGTAGTTGAGAATGATATAGTCAAAAAGTACAAGGTAAAAAGCGTAACTGCAGCTGTATTGGAATTGAGAGGAAGAGTTCGTCACAGAAAAACTATTTTGAGAAAAAATCAGATGCTTATAGAAGAAATTAGGCAATTCTATGTAAAAGATGATGTTAGTCGGGCAACAGCCGGGAAGAATGAAGTCAAAACTTTGAAAAAAAACAAGCAACAGCGACGCTATTTATTGAAAAGTCTAAAGGATCTTTACAAAAAGTATAGGTTGGAAGGAGGCAAAGCAAAGTATACTGCATTTAAAAAGTACCGGCCTTTCTACGTTTTGCGTCCTAAACTCTCAAACAGAGAAACGTGTGGATGTATTAAACATGAAAACATGATGCTCAAGATTGAAAAATTAAAAAAAATCGGACTGATAGAGAGCAAGGATTTAGGTAGAATTTTATCTATAATACAATGTGACTTGAATTCGAAAGAATGTGCGTATGGGGAATGCTCTGATTGTAAAGATAATTTTATTTCCTTTAACTGGGGTACTCATAATCAAAGTGAAATAGTTACTTACGAAGAATTTAAACTAGATAATTACGAGTATATAAATAAAAAAGATAATCAAATAGCAGTTACTAAGAAGATGGAAAAGAAACAAATAAGTGAGACATTGGAAAATTTTGTAGAGAAATTTAACAAAGAACTTAATATCGTAAAAAAACATGTTTATAATATAAAACACCAATATCACCAGTACTCATCGTGCATCAAAAACTTAAAAACCAGTGAAGTTGCAGTACATATAGATTTTAGTGAAAATTATACATGCAAATTTTCAATAGAAGTTCAATCTATGCACTTCGGTGCTTCGAAACAACAGATAACGATTCATACCGGTGTCTTATACACAAGTGGAAACAAGCCACAAGCGTTTGCTTCTATATCGCCCAGCAACGAACATGGTCCAGAGGCCATATGGGCCCATCTTGAACCTATTCTTAACCATATTAGAACAGAATTCCCGACTGTGTCAGTACATTTTTTTTCTGATGGCCCTACCAGCCAATACAAACAAAAAAAGAATTTTTTTTTGTTTTCAAAGTACACAAAATTGTTGGGATTCCCACACTCTACGTGGAATTTCAGTGAGTCTTCTCATGGGAAAGGAGCAGCTGATGGGGTTGGTGGCGCGATAAAACGCAGACTGGATGGCTATGTCTCACAGGGCACAGATATACCAAATGCCGAAACAGCATTTAAAATTCTCAAGGACTCTGATACTTCCGTAATGACCTTTTATATTTCAGAGGCTGATATTGCCAAATACACAATATCAGAAACTCTGACGCCAGTACCACAGACAATGACTCTACATCAAATTACGAACACAGAGACAGTCAATGTCATTAAATTCAGATGTTTGAGCTGTTTTTGTTGTGATGCCCTGTTCCCGAAAGGTCATTGTGAATGTTTAGATGTTAAAAACCACCTACTTGTTCAAAACAAAGAATCTGACAAAGAAAGTGATACAGAAAATAACCCTGTTCGGAATAAAACAAACCGAGCCATTAAGAGAAAAAAGAAAATATCAGAATTAAGTGAAATATCTGATTCGGAAGAAGAGAAAGAAAATAGAAATAAAATAGAGAAGATTTGTAGAACAGGAAAAAACACAAAAGGAAAAATAACAATATTATCAGACGTGAAGTATAGACCGGAAAATAGTGCCTTCTGTATCAAAGCATTTGGAAATAGTCAACCGAAGCTCAAAAAAATTGATAAATCTGATCCATTACATTTATCACATAAAAAAAATATAAATTTATATGATAATCCAATTCCATCCACTTCGACTATGTCAGAACTAAGTGGGAAACAAAATATTTTACTCAAAAAGTTAGCAAAAACTAATACTCAAAAAAACATATTTCGTAAGACGCAAAAAATTATTGATTCTGACGCAAGCAGCACAGAAAATGACGATGATTTTTCTGTACATGATACCTCAGATGACGAGTTATTTATACCCGATTCTGACTCTGATTCAACGTATATAGAAAATCAAGAAGAAAGCAATGTAACGAAAAAATTCATGGAATCAAAGACAGTACAAAGCGATGGCGACAGCGCACGTGAAAAAGTTGAAGAAAAATCAGGACATCAGAGCAAAGCACAATTTGAAAAGACTGGAATAACCACAAATACTGACAAAAATCGAGAGCTTCCAGGTGCCGAAGAAGAAAGACTTCTTAGTACAGCCGACATCGGAGAAGTACCCGGTTACGATTATTTTTCAGAACCTAAGGAAGAAAATTGCGGTGAGGATAAAAAAGGTATGGAATTAAAGAAAGTGAAAAGCAGCAGAGGTGGCGCATATGAAACAGTAGAAGAAGAAACAGGAAATTGTAACAATATACAAATTGAAAAGACTGAGATAAACAAAATCACTGATAAAGACTGTGAGCTCCCAAATATCAAAGAAGTTTTATGTGTAGGTGATAGTGTATTAGTGAGATATTTTCAAAGACAATCTTGGAAATATTATGTAGGGTTTATAGAAAGTGTAGAAGTTGATGAAACCGTACGTTATGCTGTGCGGTTTTTAAAAACAATTTATAAACCCACGTTAAAATTTGTACCTACAAAAATAGATCGTGATGTTGTTCCCGAATTAAGTGTGGTAAAAAGGATAGAAGTAGAGTTAAATGGGAAAGCATATTTCTTAAAAGATACTTCTGACGAAATTTTTTTTAGCTCTCTGAGTTAGATTTATTCTTACGTTTCGTAACCAAAGATGACGAACGTTTCGTGTGTGGCGGACAGCGAACGGGCTGTGTTGTATTTTGTAAAAGTTAGTTTCACAATTATTTTTTTCATTGTTATGTTAATATTGTTATACTATATTGTAAGTTTAGTATTTTTGACCTGATATCCACTATATAGAAAAAAAGTCGTTTAGGACGATATGAGGTCAAGAATATTTACTTTTTAAAGTATACCTACTTCTAATTTTTTTTAATTTCTATGTTAAGGTGGAAACGCCAGGGTTGCCCGCGAAATTCAAATATTTTTATGTTTTTTGCAATTTGCCGGTCAGTGTGAAGCTGTATGTTAAACAAAATACGAATCGTGACCGTAATGCGTATTAATATCTAAAGAATTATAACAATTAGAATCATCAAAACAACCCTCTAAGGTCATGCATTTCGATCGAGTGACTTTTTCGTGAAATAACCATTAAGAATAACCATGAAGGTCGCGATTCGTATTTTGTTCAACATACAGCTTCACACTGACCGGCAAATTGCAAAAACCATAAAAATATTTGAATTTCGCGGGTTAGCCTGGCGCATTCACCAGTAAAGATATTTTTGATATGTAAACTTGTTTATGTTTTTTTTTTTTATAATTTCTAATTTGCGTTCGTTAAACAAAGACGTTTATATTTGAGTTTATTTTTTTAATGAAGACTGATAATGCCATTTTTATAATAACTGTTTTTTACTATAATAATTCGTATTCGTAATTAATATCATAAGTTTATATTGAATGATTCTTGCTTTTGTAAGTATTATAGAAATACAAAATTTGAGAAATAAAACTTTTTCTTTAATATTTAAATTTGTTTTATTGAGTTTTAAAGTAATTTAATCAAATAATTTAATTAACAATAAAATAAAATAAATAATACAGAAATGTAAAAAAAATCTCCTGCATTATTATTGTAATGTACACTAGGCTTAACAAAATCACGTATGTTACTATCAGTCACGTATGTTACGGTGTGTTACGATTTCACGACTGTTATTGTACAATATTTGGCGGCCATACTCAAATATATTTTTAAATACATACATATATAGATAAACAACACCCAGACACGACGATATCAAAAATTCGTGGTAGGTACTTTATTAGATTATTAGGATAATAGGTAATAAATTACATTCATAATAGGTAGCTATTTACTTTTGCTATTTTGTTATGTTATTCTTCACGATACAATTTTATGATCATTTTCCCATAATGTAGGTAGTTATGAGATCTTCTAAAAATCTAGATACACGGATGGACAACAATAATGATCTTGCGAGTATCCTATATAAAAAAAAAAATATCTACCTATACCACTTCTTATTTAATATTTCTATGGTCACTCGTAGTCGTAGGTAACGCGGGCAGAATAGTATATGCAAAATAAACACAAGCTTTTAGTTGGTATCCGTGTTTGTTCGATAAAATATATTTATATCGATTACGAACCTATTTAAGTATGCCCATTAGGTATTTAAACCCTATTTTTGTAGATCAATTTATTGTGGACGTGATTGTATAACAAGGAATTTGTTTTGAAATAATATTTTATTTTCAGAATGTGGCCACCTCGCTCGCCAGATTTAAACCCATTGGACTTTTTTACTGGGGCTGTTTAAAGGAGGTAGTTTATAAAGAAGAAATCACATCAGTTGAACAGCTGCGACAACGCATACGTTCGGCTGCTGACGAAATATCGTCGGCAGGATTTGCGCGCCGATTGAGACGGTCCTTCATAAGAAGGTGTAGAGCGTGTATAGCAGCTGAAGGAGTCCACTTTGAACATCTTGTATATTTTCTTTTTCAATAAATTTGTTTAATTACTAATGTCTTTTATGGTGTCAACAAACCCATAGTGATCAATTTTTAAGGAAATTCTCATTCTCTTTGAGTCTAAAATTAGTTACAGCAGTGTTAAAGTAATTTAATTTTGAAATCAAATTTGTATAAAAATTCTCCTTTAAGATTCGAACAGCAATAACTTTGTACTTTATCAAGATACTGGTTATTATTATACCATTTTAGAATTTGCATTAAATAGGCAATTATCTATACTTATAATAAATCTGTAGAGAGGTCAATTCTGTACATGAAATATATTTTTCAACAGTATTATAGATTGACATATTATATTTCCCTACTAAATTACGAAAGTTAATCTGTGTGTTACATCTAAATTACTGAACCGTGAGGAAGGACATAGGCTACTTTTTTTTACGAAAAACGACGGAAACGTGGACGAAGTCGCGGGCAACAGCTATCTATGCTAATATATAAGGCTGAAGAGTTTGTTTGTTTGTTTGAACGCGATAATCTCAGGAACTACTGGTTCGAATTGAAAAAAATATTTTTAATTAAATACTCAATTTATAGAGAAAGGCTATAGGCTATATATATCATTACGCTAAGGCCAATAGGAGCGGAGCACCAATGAAGAATGCTTCAAAATCGGGCTTAAATTTAACGTTAGCCCAAAGTAACTATTCCACGCGGACGAAGTCGCGGGCAAAAGCTAGTCTAAAATAATGAGCCACCGCAGTGTAGTACATTTTTTTTTCGATATAGTCTGGCGGGAATAATTCCGAATCATTCCCGTCGTATACTTCGGAAGTATTCCGAAATATTCCGAAACTTTGGGAATATTTCAACTGCCAAAAGAAACCAGGAAAATCGACCTTTGAAGTCGGTTAATATACCAAAACCTGCTCCTACCTAAGTATAACAAATACTTTTCTGAAAACCGCATCAAAACGTGTTTGCTTGCAAGGTTTGCCTTTAATAGTTTTTATTGGCTGGGCTATTAAACGCGTTAAGTAGGTAGGTAATGATTAATACCTACCTATGCGACTCGCGAATACTCGCGATGCGTACAGAGCTACATACAAACTAACCAAAAACATAGGTAACCCTTTTTCAAAAAACAAATAAAATATGCTAGGCCTGGTTTTTTATTCAACTACTGACATTTATAAAAATAGCATTCAATTTCGAAATAAGTAGAGTACCTACCTAGAAACAAAAGAATAAAAATCCTGTTAATCGCAGGCTAACATATCTACCTATAAAAATATCAACATATACTTAATCAATCCCATTTATAATAAAACTAGTACTCACGCGGGGCTTCGCTCCCGTGGATTGTATCACGGTAAAAACATAACTCTCCTTTTTTGCAGTCGCGCAAAAAGTAGCATATAACCTTCCTCAAGCTTCAAGCTATTTCCATACCAAATTTCATCCAAATCCACCCAGTACTTTCGAAGATTAGCGCGTTCAAGCAAACAAACAAACAAACTTTTCCGCTTTATAATATTAGTATAGATAAACATTTATATTTTACTCTTGTATCGTACGTAGTCTCGCACTGAACAATAATTAACCCACCCACCACACAACAAACAAACACGTTAATTTCGATTGAATTATTCGGGCGAAATATTCGGAAACATTCGATTGCGGGGTACGAATCTTTCTCGCGGGGGGAAAACTTCTCCGGGGAGCATCTCCCCTCTTACCGCACCCCGCTCCGCCATCGCAGCGCGGCGGCAGCGGCCGGCGCACAGAGGGCTTTATTTAAATTCATTTTGAATAATTCTGATTTAAAGAAACTTTCCCAGAAGTATTCCGGAATTATTCCGAATTTTTCAGAAGTTTTGCAACTATAGATACAGGGGCCCAAAATTGCGTAATTCCGTAGAAAAAAATGTTAAAATTTAAGAATAACTATTTTTTGCAATATTGATTTAGAATGTAATAAAAAATCTTGATACTGATCTGATAATACAAATATTCAGGACCGATATAAAACAAAAAAAACAAAATGAAAAAAATATCACCAATTTTAGAAATGGTACCTAATTTTGTAAGAGTAAGTACCATTTTTATTTAAAATATTAAAAATATCAATAATTTGGTCATCCATGGGCATATGACGATATAAGTGGGGTAAATGATAGATATTATCTGGCCAATCGACAGTTTCAGTGTTATCCATTATTTACGCCACACCAAAATCACGCGCCAAAATAATATATTATACATAATATAATATTACCTTTTGGTATTGATTTTATATTGATTCGTGTTCAGTATCAGTGGTATAGTCACCTCCTACTAACTTACTATTTACGTATTATTCGCGTACACATAATAACATTTCGTAATATTGTATAACGCAGTCATACTTTGAATACAGTTGTTTCATCTGAATATTTTACGTATACTTACTACAGAAGATACGCGTCGAGCGAGCGCGTAGGTACACGCGCGATCGTATTCGATGTGAGGAGCGGGTAGGGCAGTGCGGGTGAATTCTAAAATTTTGCTGGCTTTAGGCGCGCTCTTAACTATCTAATACAATGCGCTCAGTGTACCTACACATACTTATATACACACACACTCTTATTCCTTTCACTCACGTACATTTCACCTATCACAACAAACGAACAGGACATAACTGTTCTTAATTTAATATTGTATAATTTTGTCATTTCTTAAGTTATTTTAATTTTATATAATTTTGGGATTTCTTAAGTTCTAAATTGTATGATGGCTTTTAGTTTACAACATTTGGTGAGGATTGGCGCTGATAACCGAAGTTACAGATGCTAGATTCTTTTGTTAGCATATAAAATTGCCAACTAAAATAAAAAAAATTGTAACCTAGTGCTAAGATTTTTTGGAACCATTAAATTATTATTATTATAATTACCAAATTGCTTTCAGATCCATTCAGTAGTTTTTGCGTGAAAGAGTATTAGGTAACAAACATCCATATGTTCATCCTCACTAACTTTCGCATTTATAATATTAGTAAAGTAAAGTAATAAGAAAGACACGCAAAACCTATTTTCCACGAATTATAAATAATGTTTAATGGGTTTGCTATTATTTAGCTCTGAGTTTGTTTCCAGACAGACAGACGCGGCGGGAGACTTTTTATAATATGGTCTCCCGCCGCGTCTGTCTGTCTAGTAAGGATTTTTGTAATGTCTGAAACAAATTGGTACACCGAGTCTTGGCTTCCAATCCAACCGAAAGCCTTAAATACTTATAAATTTAAAAAAAAACATGTTGTACCTAAATGTTTATTGTTTTATGGTGTAACAGTGCCCTGATGATAACTCACTAAATACTAAATAAAACTAATATTTAAACAGCAAAACAAATCGTAAACGTATCATTAACAATCAGAATAAACCCAAAACCAATACTTTACCAATCAAACCAATATGCGGTCATAGTGCGGTGCTATTAACTGTCTGGTCGCGATAAATTCAAAACCTACTGAACAGATTTTCATGCAGTTTTCACCAATGGATAGTGTTAAGATGCTTGAGTGATGTGTATAGTGTTTAGCTTCGATAGCTTCAGAAGAGAAATGAAATTCGTAGACTATAATTTAAACGTATATTAAGGTTTTAACAAACAAGATGCGTCTACGCGTAGTTGATTTGAAGTGGTGGTCCGCGTCGCGGCGCGGCGCTAGTAATCGTAGCGCCCGTCCTCTCCCCTCTTCACCGTGGAGACCCGCTGCCGGCCCTCCGCCCGCGCGTGTCTCCCCGCCGCACATTTCCAGTCCGTAGACAAATGGATCTTGCATAGACATACTCCCCGGGTTGAAGGATACTTCAAAGAGGAAGCGGGCAGATGTTGTTGAAGCCGCGCCGAATTGTTCCTCTCTTCGTCTTCAACTCTGCGACCCTCATGACGCCGTCGCTGCCGGGATATACCTGCACGACGCGCCCTAGTAACCAACAGAGCGGCGGCAGTGCTTTGTCTTTAACAAGGACAAGCGATCCCAACTCTATTGCGCCATTGGAAGAATCCGGCCATCTCGTTTTCTGCTGTAGGTTAGAAATATATTCGAGATTAAACCTCTTCCAGAAATGTTGTTTGATGCATTCCACACGTTGGTAGCGCTCCAAACGATTGATGCTGGCGTCTGTGACCTGCGGATTTGGAACTGACATCAGTGAACGTCCAATAAGGAAATGAGAAGGAGTAAGGGCAGAGAAGTCGAGAGGATTAGTGGAAAGAGGAGTAAGGGGCCTTGAATTTAAAATTGCCTCTATTTGAGTTAGGCATGTAGCCATTTCCTCATAGGTAAAATGAGTAAGCTGTAAAATTCTTTTTAAATGTTGTTTGGTTGAACGAACCGCAGCTTCAGCGAGGCCGTTAAAGTGTGGCGAATACGCCGGTGCAAACCTGAATTCTATTCCCTCCTGAGCTATGTCGCATGCAACATCAGAACCCTGCAAAAATTTGTACAATTCATTACACGCTCCGACAAAGTTTGTGCCATTATCGGACAAAATAGTACGAGGCTTGCCGCGACGAGCAACAAAACGACTTAAGGCAGCCTTATAGGCTTCTTTAGAAAGGTCCGTGACAAGCTCGAGGTGTACAGCTTTTGTAGCCATGCATACAAAAATGCACAAGTAGGACTTAATCAATCTAGATCCTCGACCTTTCCGGTCAGATATCAAAATAGGCCCAGCATAGTCGACACTACTATTAAAAAAAGGAAATTCTAAAATGCTTCTTGTGTTGGGTAATTGTCCCATGATTGGCTGTACATTTTGAGCTTTAAATCTAAAGCATTTTAGGCATTTGTTTACAGTCAACTTGGAAAGATTTCTACCTCCTAAGGGCCAATAAGTTTGACGAATATTTGCTAAAAGCAATTGTGGACCTGCATGTAGAACACTTTTATGTTGCAATTGAAATAATATTTTTGTTAAATAATGTTTACTACAGAGTAAAATTTTGTGTTTTACGTCATATTCGTACGGGGAATTATCTAGTCTGCCCCTTACACGAATAATGTTATCACGGTCTAAGAACGGAGACAAAGAAATTAGCCTGTTTTTACGTGGCAATGACTTCCCAGATTTAAAGACAGCGTACTCATGTTCGAACATTTCAGATTGAGCTACACGTAGTATAAGAGATAAGGCATTTTTATATTCTTCAGAAGAAAGAGAACCCGTTACTTTAGAATTAGTATTCTTTAAATTGTAAATAAATCTTAAAATGTAAGCAACGACACGTTGTAAATAATTAAAATTAGAATATTTATGAATTAGTTGTTGTATAATTGAATAATATGTTAGGTTAATATTAGAATTATTACTATTGCGACTATCTACTATGTTAGAAATTACTTCAGGTAGATCCTGTCTTACATATTTATTGGGCTGTGTCGGCCACATGCTTTCATTATTTACTAAAAATTGAGGGCCTGACCACCAAAGTGCGCAATTGCTGATCAGATCAGCCTTCACCCCACGAGAGACAAGATCCGCTGTATTGTCCCTAGACGGCACGTAGAATGCTGGAAAGCGCACGAGCTGGAACTGGAGCACGCTGGAAGAATCCGGCTCGAAGGACCAATGTTAAGATGCTTGAGTGATGTGTATAGTGTTTAGCTTCGATAGCTTCAGAAGAGAAATGAAATTCGTAGACTATAATTTAAACGTATATTAAGGTTTTAACAAACAAGATGCGTCTACGCGTAGTTGATTTGAAGTGGTGGTCCGCGTCGCGGCGCGGCGCTAGTAATCGTAGCGCCCGCCCTCTCCCCTCTTCACCGTGGAGACCCGCTGCCGGCCCTCCGCCCGCGCGCGTCTCCCCGCCGCACATTTCCAGTCCGTAGACAAATGGATCTTGCATAGACAGATAGAGTGATTTACGAGGAAGGTTTAAGTTTATAATTTATTAAGGTTTTATGTGAGTTAGCAAAACGAGACCGTGTGAAGCTGGCCGAGTCGCTAATGTTTTTATAATTTATCTATTAAATTGCAGACTTCCATCTCTTACAGAGAAGAAGCATGTGACGTATGACTTTTGCGAATCAATCTATCTAAGGTCAATAAACCATATTTTTTTCTTTAATTACTTTATCGATATTGACATACTTAATTTGTTAAGAGTAAAGTAATCTATAGGTTACGATAATAAAGTAAATGCATTATCAAATGTATGCGATATAATTAGTTGGTTTAACTGACGTGTCCCAAGATAACAACGTATTATGAGATAAAGTATAGTAAGCTATATTATGTGATTAGTCTGCTCTTACTATTTTATTAAAGTACTTATGGCAAAATTCCTTTTGGGTTGCTTGTCTTTCAATACGTTGGAAATGAGACGGCCGCGTGATCAGATGACTGTGATATTTAAGATTCTCAGGAGAATCATTGATACACCTTATTTGCATAATGAGGTCTGCAATCAGTTTGTCCCAGACAATTATAACTGTGGTCGTAGAAAACACCACCTACTGGCTGTTCCCACTCTCCGTACAGTTGCACACTCCAAGTCGCCTATTCCTCGAACTCTAGCCGCTATTAACGCTCTCTTGGACTCAAACACAGATTTAGATATGTTTGCGGATGAATGGAAGATAATTCTGTCAGAATGTTTGTGAGAGAGAGACTTGTCAAAATTTTTTGTGGGAAGAATGCATAATGAATGTATTAAATAAATTATATTCAAAAGTGTATTATATTAAAGGTTTCCGCCGTTATATTTAAATAAATGGCTTACTAGTAGACTCTTCAAGTATTTCCTTTATCATTTTTCTGTGACATCTAACATTGGCGTAATTATCTCTCCTACTATTGTATCTTTTCTAGTTTTTCCAATTTAACATAAAGATAAAAATAAAACATGGTGTATTACATTCTCTTTGGATAAAAAATATGGAAAAGACGTGTTTATTATTTCTATGGTTGCACTACTTCTGCCCAGCCTTATTTAAAGTTATCTGTGTGCCCAGCTAAAACACTAGGAAGTGGTGACGGCTATGGTAGTTATGGCGTTGTCGCGTTATTTTGTATAAAAAAGTCAAGAAGAAATGAGCATTTCTCTTTTATCTAAGAAAATATTAAGCTTTATTTAAAAAAAACCGACCGTGGGCGAGTTCGACTAGCACACCGCGGGTTCCGTACAAACTCCGTACAAATTATTTAAGTTTATAAGTTCTATAGTACTGAACTGAATTCTAAGGTACTGAACTAACTAGGTTAGGAAGGAGAAAGACGGTTTATTTATTTATTAAGGTTATCCAACAGCTTCTGTATTCAGCATTTCGGTGATATAAGTTACAAACAGCCTTAGTCTTATACAGTCGCCAATTATAGGGAAACAAGCATTCAATTAGGTACTACATAATTGATAACATTAAAAAACAAAAATAGGCAATAGAACAATAGACACTTAATTTTTCCAATGATACATACATAAAAGGTAAACAGTTTCTTATCTCTTAAAAAAATCTAAGAAAAAGGGCATTGACAGACAGACCAACAGAAACACAACGAATTGATTCTATCAGGTTTCCTGAGGTCGTACGGAATCCTAAAAAAATACGGAAAACACCTAAATAGTTTTTTTACTAAAAGATAACAGGGAAACCTATGAAAAATCTACAGTATTTTCACTGTGTGGTAAAAAGCACTAATTTCTTTTTTTCCGTTGTCATATATCCCGTATAGGTGGTTACTTGTTCAGTAGAGTAATATATTAGTCTAAAGCTACCGCAAATATTTGTTTCCTGAGGTATGTAATGCATATTAAAAGCGGAAATTATGACGGTATGGACGGAGTCGTTGATATACTACCACGTGCCTGTTTATTTTGTCAGTTTGTCTAACTACTTCTTAACATTTCTAATATATATGGCAATAACTTTGAGTTTTGAGGGCGAGGGACGACACGTGTACTTTCTTTGTAAGTTATTGAATTGCTGAAAAAGCTTGTTTTAACCCCCGACGCAAAAAGAGGGCCGTGTTATAAGTTTGACAGCTGTGTGTCTGTGTATCTGTCTATGGCACCGTAGCTTCTAAGCGGGTGAACCTATATCGATGCGGTTTTTTTACCTATATACTGTTATTATCGACGAGTGAAATTTGTATTAGAACTTGCTGACCCGGCAATCATTGTTTAGCTGTATAAATTACTAGCAGTCGTGCGGGACTTTGCTCCCGTGGACCTTATCACGTTATAACATAACCCTCCTCTCTGCAGTCGGGTAAAAAGCATGGTCAGTAAAAAAGGTACTTTCTTCAAGCTACTTTCATACCAAATTTCATCCAAATTCACCGAGTACTTTCGAAGATGTTCAAACAAACAAACTTTTCCGCTTTAGGCAGTTGTCCGACTGCCGGCGAGTGAACGATTAAGACCAGGCAGTCCAAAATAATTTTCACGCAAGCTCCACCCCCATGCACCCCGGTTAGGCCGCTGTATACTAAACGTTAACGCAGCAGTAATAAAGTTGAATATCGCGTGCGCTCTTTCACCATGTTCGGTTTCGAAACTGCCGTTGTGTGCTAAACGCTAACTCAGCAGTAACAAAGTAGAATATCGCGTGCGCTCTTTTACCATATTCGGGTTCGAAACTAAATGTCGTAAACTCAATTCTTATTTCGTTTATAACTAAAGTAATAATTGAATTAGAGAAAAAATGTCCTATATTTGGATTAAACTATATTTTCTTACTGTCAATACTAATTTTAGACATAAAAGCCGAGTAATCTTGATTAAATTTTGAATAATCTTTAAAAAAGAGATGATTTTCGATTAAAAAATGAATCAAGCGAAAATGTTCCAATTACGAAACTGGTCTAGGCATGTAAAGAAAAAGATCCAGTAAATCATATACTAAAGTTCCATTTTGATTGTATGAGTGCTTGTTTCAGAATATTAATGCAATGTTACATACAATTTAGGGAGCCTCCTCTTAACTATCGGCGATTTACTCGCTCAAGAAACGTAAAATGAAATATACATTCCTTGTGAACGAAAGAGATGCATATATTAATAGTTGCTCTCTGACTGTTCACTCTGCCGGCGACTACTCGCGTCACTAGTTTTGTCGCTGAGCGACAAGAGCTGTCAAAGATAATACTCGCTCAGCGTTCACTTGGCGGTCAGAACTCACGCTGAGAGACCAGCCAGATGATAGCTCAGCGACTAAACTATCGGAACTACACGCTCGCTGCTCGCCAACTCGTTTTCAGATGTTAGCTGTACTCGCTACTCGTTCATAGTCGGCGGTGGGACAAGTGCCTTATAATATTATAGATTTCTAATATTGATTTCTAGTGACAAAAATACTCCACGAACTATTCTCAGACCTACCAAATATAGGTACATAATAAAATTTCATAAAAATCGGTTAAGCTGTTTCGGAGGAGTTCGATAAAAAACACGAGATTTTCATATATTCGATTAGATTTATACCTTCAAAATAACGATGTATTCTCAATTATATTTACACGATACATACTGAAGGACAATATTTTTTTATATCTTTCTGTTTACCCGAGCTAATCTCTGGAACGGCTGAACAGATTTCAACGATATTTTCACTGGAAGATAGAAAAGGTTATAGAGCAAGAAATTGACTACTTTTTATCTTGGATTTACTACTGAATTCAGATCGAGATTAACACGGGAATAACCTCCCCCATGAAAGAATTAGCACAGCTAGGAAAAAACATACCAAGTTTGTTGATAACTAAATATTAGGACATTAGTATAAAATAATCAGATAGAAGTATATATAATATCTAATAATGAACCTACGAAAATGCGAAAACGATGTCCCAATTAATGTTGCACAAACAAACGTACAAACGATAGAAGTCTATCTATTGACTTGATCGTCTTAATAAGGATTTGGGAGTACACTGATATCGGTACGAAGGCGACTGATAGTGATGTTTTCACAAATCGATAATATTGCCGGCCAGTAAGTCAGCTACTGTGATGCGATACGATTCCAATCTGATTTTATTATTTTAATTACTGTGTTCGGGTTTAAAATGTAAGTAATTTTTAATTATTGCTTAATAACTTATAAAATGAAGGGGTTCTCAATTAGTCTGATGTTTTTGTATTATTGTTACTATATTAAAGTTTATAATTGTTTATAGGGTTTGGTGATTATTTCCTGTTTAAAATACTAGTCTAATTTTAATTTTGGGAACATCTGACGCCTTTGCGGATAGGAAATGGAACTCTCCAATAGCGCATGTCAGTAAAGTGGCACAATCCATTAATGAAATTCATAGATAAGAAATCATTCGTTGTAAATCCTTTTAATCTTTTAATTGTCTTTTTGTAATACTTAATTTTTTTGTGGGTTTTTCCAAAAATAAGAGGTTATTGCTACCGACGTTGACGCATTTATGCGTCGTAACATATCAGGGCAGTAGATATCCATGAGGAAATAACCCAACCTAAGTAGTATATCAGTGAGTAAGTCTAAAATCCCCAAAGGGTAATCCTGTTACTCTTAATTAAAGTTTAATTGTTTTGCTTCTTACGTAGTTCAAAGCCTACAGAGTCCCTTTGAAGGAAAACACTTAAATATTCATCGCAGAGGTTGCCTGTTGGCCGATCAATTAAACTTCGTTTGTTAACATGCAAATATTAATGTAACTAACTTAGGTACATTGCGACTCGTATTATTAGGAAAGTTTTTAGTGTTATTGTAGTTCCGCATGCGTGAATCGAATTTACGGTAGGGTTTTTGGTTTATCCCTCTCACAGAGAAGATGCTTGTGTCTCAGCACTGGGTACTTGCTAGGGTAATCATCAGTGGCGTAGCTAGTCCTAATGGGGCCCCGTATCAAATGTTTTTGAAAGTTTTTTTTTTTTGTACGATATAGCTTCTACTAACATAGAAATAGTACCTTGAGAGGCTTCGAAAATGAATATGAGCTCATTTAATGGATCTATTAGAAGGTACCTCCTAAAATAGGTTGAGTTTTTATTGTCGTCTTGTATGTAGAAATGCTAAAGCGAGAGGAGCGAGCTAAAAGGTATTTACAGAGAGAGTATCATCAAGTCATTATTCATTCACTATTAGAATTTGGGATTGTGAATAACATGTCGAATTTTGGCATATGACGGGGCCCCTGTAGCTCGGGGGCCCCGTATTAGATACGGCTGATACGGCGGTAGCTACGCCCCTGCAAATCATGTAATGTTGGTTTATGGAAAGAAGTTGAGTATATATATTTTACGCAGTCATGAAAAAGGAACAAACCTATTTTATGAGCTGAATACATGAGTCCTCACAATGGAATGATTCAATTCAACAATATTATGAAGATCAATGAGGATAACTGTTTCTTAGAATTCACACCAATTATTTATTTCCGAGGTTGATCTGTAGATGATGATGATTTCTCCGTGTCTCGGAAAATACCGACTGAAATGAAATGAGATATTTATTTTATAAATTGGTTATAAATAACACATTTACATGTCATGTTTTTTGCGTGTTTGGTTTAGCTAGATGAGGCCGGTATTTCCTAACTGACTACTCTGAGAAGAAACACCGAAACAAACTCAGAGGTCAACGTCTCTTTTATAGTCCATACAATTTGTGTTGGTCCAATCATATGAAAAGTATGTAGGTTCATGTCTGTGGACTGTCATTTGTAGACGTTTGACAGTCGTTACGGCTAGTTGAGAGCCAGCAAATTTGTCAGGGGTCTTGCTAAGGGGTATTGTGTTACCCTGCTGGGTTGTGAAGGTAAGTTAAGCATTCGCTCCATGTGAAACATTAGTACTCAGCAGCATCCGGTTAGTTTTTTTTAATTGATAACTAGTACTCACGCGGGGCTTCGCTCCCGTGGATTCTATCACGGTAAAAACATAACTCTCCCTTTTTGCAGTCGCGTAAAAAGTAGCTTATAACCATCCTCAAGCATTAAGCTACTTCCATACCAAATTGCATCCAAATCCACCCAGTACTTTCGAAGATTAGCGCGTTCAAGCAAACAAACAAACAAACTTTTCCGCTTTAGTATAGATAGGTTCGCGTTTGACCAACATCTCACTTGATGGTAAGTGATGATGTGGTCGAAGATGGAGCACGCTTACCTAGAAGTAACCTATTCACTCTTGACTTGAAGAACCCCTTTTTTTTCTCTGGGTGGGAAAATCATCGAATGACTTCTACCGCTGTGGGTGGAGCGGAAGGGAGTGTCAGACTTCTGCTGACTAAAAACCCACCCTGTTCCTTCAGCTGCCCTTAAGTTCCGGGGCCGCGGTATCTCGTTAGAACATTCCCGCAACTCCGGGGACTTGAAGACCCCTAGGTTATAGCTATAACACAGACTCCGGCAGGGAATTCCACGCCTTAGCCGTACGCACAATGAAAGTATTCCCAAAACGTTTAGTGCGTATGTGTGGGATGTGTTGTAAAGTCTAAGCAGGTGATGACTTCTGATCCTTTTTGCAATTGTTTCAGAAACCATGAAGTGCCTACCAGTGGGGTGCCACGCGTACAGCCAGGGTTCGGCTGGAACAGCCTTCACGAAGCTGGTGACACAGTTCCTCGCTACTCAGTGCCTCATCACTGAGCCGTGGCCTACTGACTACTCTTACGGCCTTACGAGTGAGTGCAGTACCTATTTTCTTTTTATAGTTGATAGGCATGCGTTTGACCATAATCTCACCTGATGTTAAGCGATGATGTGGTTAAGATGAAGCACGCTTGCCTAGAAGTAACCTATTCACTCCTGACTTAAAGACTCCCAGGTTATAGCTATCGGGAAACACAGACTCCAGCAGGGAATTCCACTCCTTAGGCGTACGCACAATAAAAGTATTCCCAAAATGTTTACTATTATTATTCCTACTGATATTTGGCAGAGTCGCGTTTGATATCCGTCTGATATGGTCGACATTTGCTTGTTTACTTTAAAGTATCATTAGATGAAACGTTATTAACCCAATGGCTAAGGTGTCCATACTTGTGATCGAGAGGGTGTGGTTTCGAACCCCACCCGTTGCTCTATTCCCGTGAAACCACTCCAGATAATGCATATACAACGTGTAACGGAATCCCCATATCTATCCAAAAGGACTGAAGACAACATCTGGTATGGAGTCTCTATGCAAAGTTTCAGCTCAAAATAAGTGACACACAGAATTGGCACCCAATTATCGGTTTCATATGTTTCTTGAATTCCAGTAATAACAAACGTGTCACAGCACTATGAGGGTCATCACTTTACACGTCACTAGCCAATAACACGATAATTCTCTTCGTTCTTCTTAATTTGAAAATGTCGGACTCTGGTATCAATGTATTGAAATTTCTAATAAGCTCCACACATGTAGACATAAGATTACAAAACCCTTGCTATATCGTTTATTATCATCCAAAGAAGCCGTGCCTATATGCCTATGTATATACCCTTTAAATTACACGTTGTATTTAGCTTATTTGAAGGGGTTAACAAGATTGCTAGTAATGTGAATTCACACATTGCTAGTTCCCTTTAAAAAAATAAGATTATAAAAAATGTGTAGATATCGCTTCGCGTTGTGATGAGTGGAGTTGATATGGACTCTAAAGTCTGTTTTGTTTTTATTTGTAATTCCATTGTGCTGTATTAATTGGTCTATAGTGTCCTCTCATACCTAATCAACCTGTAGGTATACATTGGATACATTGTAAGAATAATATTTTAAAAGAGTAACTGTGAAGTTTTTTTGCCGGTTATTTTCCATAGAAAACGACCAATTTCGAACCGTACCCTAACTGATGACGTTTTGTGAGGGCCCATGTAGGTCTATGTGAAATAAAACATTTTGAGTTTGAAAGTTGTCAGAAAACTGGGAAATTGTGTGGAAACACCGCCGCTGGCAGTGTAATACTGTGTACCACCATGCTGGTACCGGTAGCTCATCACAGCCCGTACCGGCCGGACGCCTTGTAGTCTAATCATACTACGAGTTTAATGTATTTAAATTAAACAATTTTTGACACACTCTCGTTGAAGATATAATAATAAAATGTATTTTTGAAATTGCATATATCACTGAAATTAGATCCAAGCTATGATTATAGTAGTGTTATGCGGGTCAGAGTTAACACCAATAATTTTTTATTTTTTTTATTAACGATGCGCCCTCTCTTGACATCATCTCACCTGATGGTAAGCGATAGATGAGGTCTACGATGGGACGAGCGAGCCCAGATAATATAATTATAATATTTTTCATCAATGCAGGCTTAGAACCGTCGTTTTCGTACCAAGACTCGAGCAATTGTTAGACGGAAAACATGATGGTTGGAAAAAAAAAACGTATTATAGAATTAATACATAGAAGCTGATCGCCCCTAAAATTCATAATTTAATTTGTGTAATGTTATGATATGTTAATTTAAATTCCATGTCTATAATATGACTAGCTTTCTGCCCGCGACTTCGTTCGCGTGGGAGGGCTTTCCCGTGTAAAATCCCGATCCCGTGGGAATTCCGGGATAAAAGTAGCCTATGTGTTATTCCAGGATGTAAACTATCTACTTGTCAAATTTCATTCAGATCCGTTTAGTAGTTTTTGCGTGAAAAAGTAACAAACATAACGACCGGGCCCATAATGACCATGTTTGTAAAACCTACCACCTATGTTCACAGTCACACTGAGGAATTCAATAAATGATTGAGTACCTATTGAAAAGGTTTGGCAGACTTGTGGTAGTATTAAAAAGCTATTTCCTACCAGCTGGCGACAGGTTTGACTTCATCATCGTTGGCGGAGGCACTGCGGGGTCCTTGCTGGCTAGCAGGCTGTCGGAAGTTCCTGACTGGAAGGTGCTGCTGATTGAAGCTGGTGGAGACCCGCCAATGGAGAGCATTGTGAGTAGCATACTTTCATTAGTAATCACTAGGAGGACGCTGAGATGAGGAGAGAAGTCATGAAGTTATTTAAAACTTAGTAGTTTTAAAATGTCCAGTCAAATGGAATCCTTTTCGCAATAACCTCAACACTGATGTTTCAACAGCTTTTTCTTGTTTTTGTTAATTAAAAACGCTACCCTTATTAGAATTTTTTTTTAGATCGTGATTACTTTTACGAATATTTAAACTTACATATATAAACACTCAGGTCAGGAAAGACTATTTGTCGGTTATACTAAAAAATTGTCCAACCCTGGCGCAAAATTTCTGAATAAGAACCTTCAATTGAGAGTTTATGTAGAACCACGCTTGTGAAACTAGCGTTGAAACTTTAATGTAAAAACTGTGGTTCACCCTTTCTTAACTTCAAATGTTCAAAGAACCAACTCTTAGTCAAATATACTTGAGAAATGCTTTCATGTACTTCCAGATTCCCAACTACTCCACCGCGACGCACAGAACTCGAAACACATTCCAATATTACACCGAGAAGGATGAAAACTCTAACAGAGGCAGCGTCGACGACCGATCTTACTGGCCACGAGGCAATGTCCTCGGAGGGACAGGGTCTATCAATGGCCATCTTCACATGCGTGGCAGTGCAGGAGACTACGAGCCCTGGCACCTCAAAGATGACGACGGCTGGGACTGGCCTACATTAAAGGAATACTTTAAAAAAAGCGAAAAAATGGTAGATCCTTACATTCTTAATAACCCAGAGTTAAGAAAAGAGCACGGAACTGAAGGAGAATTTATCGTAGACCAATTAAATTTCACCCACGTAGGCATAGCTGAGAAACTGACCGAAGCTTATAAGGAATTGGGATTAAAATACCTGGATGACTTGAATGGTCCTACGCAGTTGGGTGTCGGAAAAATAAGAGGCGGAATCCACAAGGGCCGCAGAGTAAGTACTGCCACAGCTTTCTTAAATCCTGTTAACGAACGCAAAAACTTGAAAGTTATGAAATACTCTTACGTTAAAAACTTAGAAATTGATGAAAAGAACAAAACCGTTATCGGAGTCACTCTCTCACTTTTATATGGTGACCAGCATACATACTTTGCAGAGAAAGAAGTTATAGTAAGTGCTGGAGCAGTAAATACTCCTAAACTGCTTATGTTGTCAGGCATCGGTCCTCGAGCACTTCTAAAAGAGAAGGAAATTGATGTAATCAGTGACTTATATGTAGGAATGAATCTCCAAGATCATGTAAGAATACCTATTCCAGTTACGGTTGAGACAGGAGCTGCAAGGAGGGGAGATGAATTTTGGCAGAAAGCTGCTGCAGAGTACTTAGTAGATCAAACAGGACCTCTCACTACGAACTATGATCAGCCTAATGTAAATGCTTTCCTGTCCATATCTGATGACAAGTCACTTCCAGATGTGCAAATAGATCACAACTACTTCTTACCAAACACTTCTTATGTTGATTCTGTATGCAAAGATACCTGGTCATTTAAAGACAGCATCTGCAAGCAGTTTACAGAGTTTAATAAAGAGAAAGAAATGTTTATATTCTTCGTTGCTCTCTGCCGGCCTCATTCGAGGGGCTATATTGAAATACGTGGAAAAAATCCTCATGAGCACCCCAAGATTTTTACCAAGTACTTTAACGACACACGAGACATGGATACTTTTGTGAAAGGTGTGAAGAAAGTGACGGAGATCATCAATACTCCGACATTTAAAAATATGAAAGCTGAAATAAAAAGAATTAACTTCGAAGGATGCGACGACTTTGAGTTTGAAAGTGAAGAATATTGGGAATGTATGGCTAGAACCGTTACTTACCACGTGTACCATCCCGTAGGTACAGCTAAGATGGGGAAGGCCAAAGACTCAACTGCAGTAGTTAACAGTAGACTACAAGTGTACGGAGTCAAGAACCTGAGGGTAGTCGATGCCAGTGTGATGCCCACTATACCCAGTGTAAACACTAATGCAGCAGTTATGATGATTGCTGAAAGGGCAGCAGATTTTATAAAGGAAGATTATCTAAAAGAAGATACACGAAATGAAAAAGACGAACTATAGACTTAATAATAAATAGATGTATATGCTATGCTAGTCAATCCCAAGTCATGCTGACGCATCGGTCTGTATTATCAGTTGTAAAGTTAAATATATATATATATATTTATAAAATCTTTTAAACAAATAATAAAATCTTCTTTCAATATTTAATGCCTGCCCATTATTTTGCTTTTAAAAATCTTATGAATCTTAGAATGTTTTAATATTTACAAAAAGAAAATCTACTTCCCTCATTTATTCACCTACACATTTATTTCATCAGTTTTGCTGTATCGTTACCGGAAGGTACATCGTTTTCAGAAGATGTATCAGATGTCTGACTATCAGCGTCCCTGAAGTTTACATGACTTCCGAGATCCAGCAGTCTGTACCTCTTCTTTTCCTTTATTTCCTGATTGATCCTCTGACATATATCCACCAAACTCTCTCTCATCTCTATTGGTAAATCCCGCACGATTACTTCTTTTAACAAATTGTCGGTCACGTCTCTATCGATTTGTGAAATTTTGTTCAATGGCCGTCTATCCCTCGTTTTACTAGATCTCCAGTTCATTAACGTTGGTTTTAGTTCTCCTTTTGACCATTTTAAGTAGCACCACACCGTGGCCTGAACACAACAGACGAGCGATAGTATTAATCCGCATATAGCGATAACATAAGCTACAATCGAGAGAATAGCATTCAAACAACATGCTTTATAGTCTGACGTGTCTCCATTGATTGCGCTCAGTTTTCCATACATCATATCCCTAAGCATTTTCATATTTTCAGATATAGTTGAACAGTTTGATTTTAAAATAACCTTAAAATTATAAACGGCTGCTTTTGTTGATTCAGTCACAACACCTAGGCCAGTGTTGATTGCGTAAATGTCAGCAATAGTTATTGGATGGTCGAGGTCTCTACAGATATTACTTACAGGTACATATACTATGTCTGGGAGTTGCTTAAGGGTATCAGTCTCGCACACTGGTGCACTTACACACTTATTACGTCTACCGTCGTAGTACGGTCTTCTGCCACAATATTTTAAGTCACAATTGACTGGTTCACATTCACGTAGAGAGTCCTCATCAAGAGATGTGCAGTCGCTAACTTTTAGATTAGCGTACGCTTTCAAATACTGATCTTTCTTTTTATTTTCTAATTGCGTATCGAAAGATATATTTATAGGCAACTGCCTATATCGTCTTGTGTGGCTACATTTGAAGTCGATGATAAAATCGCAGTATCCAATTTGATCGTAATGATACAGGGTAGGATATACATGTATCAATGTTTCTCTGTGGCCAGGCTTCAGCAAATTCACGACATCACCATGAATGGTATCTAAACTACAATCTTTGTATTCCTCGTCAGCTAAACAACACATTTTTGGTCTCGAGGTCACTCTGCATGTGCCCAGATGATGCGTGTTTTCGATGTCAATAAAAAACTGTATTCCTATTGAATCTGGTACAACTGGGATTATACCTTGGTCTAACACTCTAATAAAGGGTAGAACTTCATGTATTATTGAGAAAAATATAACAAGATTGAACGCAAAAAAATGCACATGCATTTCTCGTCAGACTTTTCATTTTGACAAGATTTACCAAAGACTTCTGAGGGTGACATAGACTGAAAAGAAAAAATATACCTACGTCAAATAGATTTTTAGGGTTTCGTAGCCGAATGGCAAAAAACGGAATCCTTATACTTTCGTCATGTCTTTCCGTCCGTCCGTATGTCACAGACATTTTATTCCGAAACTATTAAGACTACACATATGAAACTTGCTAGATGTATTCTGTGAAAGGATTTCTAAAACCACTTTTTCATAAAATCAATCGTTTAAAACATATACGCTTCCAAAGTGGTAAAATGTGTCCCCCCTCTTACTTCTATAATAATGGAGTGAAAAATTTTAAAAATAAAAATTCTTTTAAATATATGCTGTAGATCTTAATGTAAACCTTTAACTGCAGTTGGATTGAACGAGATTGGGTTAACAGTTTTTGAGATATAGCACATTTTATAAAACCGCAAATATAACTTTGTATTTCGTACGTATTGTATTCATAGTGTTTACTATGAAAAACAAAGTTATTTTGCGTAGTTACTACGGAACCCTTCATGGGCGAGTCTGAATCGCACTTGGCCAATTTTTATAAAAGCTTTTGATATTTTATCTGTTGATGTTCCTAGAAAGTGAGTTTCACAAAAGAACAACACAGGAAAACATAAAATGTTCTCATAATTATTTGAGCAGTTGGATTGTCTGGACTTGCAAAGAGAATGTAATACACTATGTTTTTGTTTCGGTGTTCAGGTTCTTAGGGTAGTCTAGTAAACCTAGTATGGAATTGAAATTAAATTTTACAGGAGACGTGTGATATAATTACTTATGTTAAATAGGTATTGAATATACTACTTGCTAGGTTTTCAAGTAAAACGAAGGAGTGAATGGTGTACTAACCAAACAAAGAGCCAGTGTACCATGCACGAGCTGCACTCTCCATCAAATGTCAAGTCCTTCACCGAAATTTTTGATCATTCTTGAAACGATATCTGTTTCATTTCGGATTTAGTACTTTGATGTGAAGATGATGCCAGTTTATGTGTTTTAGTTGCATCGTTTTTTAGTTTATTACATTTTTATAGTTCGGAAAACTCAGCGTAACAAACGGAACGCACCTCGTTCAAACTGCTTTGAAGCCATACAAATTGGCGCCAAATTTGAAAAAATATACTGAATTTTCGCATCCGCTTAAAAAAATTATATTCGGTACATCACTGGTATGTACACGCCAAACTTTGGAACTAATCAGAACTAATGCATCAAATTTGATAATATTATTTAATGTTGTGTACGTTATAGTCGGTAAAAGGTTAAATAATTATTAAAACAAGTATAGTCAGCTAGTAAAATATAAATAATAAATAAATTAAAATATTTATTTCATAAGAACAGGTACACATTGCACTTTATACATTTGACATTGGATATAGCATACAATTTGTCACGCTTTAAGCACAGTCTTATACTTTATCTCCATTGACATATTCTATCTGTTAAACTAAGTCAGGCCTGTATCTTAGGGGATAGGAATCAACCATTTAACTTTTGAAATCAGTATTATGCAAAAGTGAGACAATTATGTATATACATCCATTCCAACAATGAAACTTTATCGAAATAGTTTTAATAATTACCCATAGATGTGAGACGTGCTCAAAAATTACCTACGTTCAAAAGAATGGTGAAGGAGCATTACCTCTCACTATAACTTTTTTTTTAAACTATGATGTTTGGTTAGTATTATGTGTGACGGAGAGACAGCGTCGTATGTGTTTTTAGAAAGTGTGAAGTCAGCTCAGCCGACGTCACGAATGTTGTCTTGGTGATCACTCATGTTTGATTTTCAAATAAAAGCACTTGTTAATGTTACCGGAGACTCGTTTATTCAACCGACAGCCTAACGACTTCACAGATAGGTTCGCACTGTCCAGCGGTTCGAACAAGAATGAATCTGAATGAATCTAGCGCTCACAGTGCGGCCTTATATAGAGGGATTGTCACACATGTACCCACATTTTCTAGTTAAATATTAAACTACTTAAATTACAATGCTTTAAGTTGAAACATGTTAAACGTTAATTTTACGTCTTAAAAATCAATTAATAGTTTGTAAAACAATCAAATTATTAAACTTTAATAATTTCAATTATTTTAATAGACAAATTATTGTACTTGCGCCGATACGGCCATACTGACAGGCGGTGCGCGCTCTGCACCAGCCTCCAAATATTCTAATTGACAAAGGCACGTATTAAAAGTTAATATTATGTAAAGCAATTCGTTGACTAACTAAAGCGTCTCGGATAACAATAAAAAAATGAGAAGCTACGCACGGTTCACAAGTGGTTGTTTTCTGTGGAGAAGAACCGGCAAGAAACTCCACAGTTACTCTTTTCAAAACATCATTCATTTACACAATGTAAGATAAGCTTTACAAAATATTGAAATTGACTTGACAAACGAAAACATTAGATTTCACTAATGAAGGATACAAACTAAAGAATTGTGATACAAAATTTAAACAAAACAGATAATCTGTTTTCATCAGCTGTTATACAAACACAAATGTCTTTCTCATGTTGTGAAATAATGTTTTAGGAATATCATAACGAGTTCTCGGAGGTTCTCGTAGATTTCTCGGAGGTTCTCGTAGAGTTCTCGGAGTATCTCGTAGAGTTTTCGGAGGTTTTACCTGTAACATAAGATTAGACTTCTTATGAGTAGAATATCTGTAAGGAATTTGTGATGCTTTATGTTGTTATACAGACTCAGTTATTAAAATTTGAGAATATCATTACTTTATATTCTCATTCTGGAGGTTCTCCTAAAGTACGGAGGTTTTACATGTAGCAAAAGATTAAACTACATTTTTTTTTGTTAAATATTTGTAAGGTACTTGTGTTGCTTTATGTTAATTGTTACACAAACTCTCAAATATCTTAGTATGTTTGGAAATATTAATGTTATTAAATTTTGAGGATATCATCCTTTTATGATATTCTCAGACACAAGCATATTTAGCTTAGTTAGAGGGGTTAAAAGGATTGCCAGCAATGCGAATTCCACCCACATTGCCAGTATTTTGTTTTTTTTTTTTTTAGGAAAAAATAAGAAACAAGAAAGAAAAAGGTTCTCGTAGATATCTCGGGGGTTATCGTAGATATCTCGGGGGTTCTCGTAGATATCTCGGGGGTTCCCGAAGTTTTTTTTTGTTTCTTTTTCTTTTTCTCTATCTTTTTCTTTTTATAAAGAGAACTAGCAATGCAATGTAAATAGAATCCACACTACTAGCTTTCCCATTAACTTAGAGTGGGTTCACGGCAAGTATAATGGGTGGGGTTCGAACCCGCGACCTTACTTTTGTTGTTCGGCCATACTGGCTCGTGGAATAGATCACACCGCCGATACGGTTATCCGGTCTCCAGTTATTTAGGTGGAAAACGAGAAAACCTTAGCTCGCGAAACAACTACATTGAGTGGGCTACGTTATGTATTTCGGCGCACGATACACTTATGTGTTTCGGCGCACTAAACAAGGCTATGCAAAACTAATACCTGCACTACTACTGTTGGAATTGAAATTTTACGGGAATTAGACAAGATCTATGATAACAAATTATTAATTATAACCTCAAATGAAATTTGCAGGTTACTTTGGTTTACACACTTCAAATCAATTTAAAGTAATCAGAAAATTACAATTTTATGTACACGCTTGCGCGTAAACTTTGACGCAAAATAATATTTCAGGGAGTATTTGACCCCTGAATCAAAATAAAATGAATACGACTCACCAGGGTTCATCATCTCAATATTTCAGCGTTGACGGCCACTTGATCCGTACGGCTTCTATCCAGGACGTCACGTTCTGTTTTACTTCCACTCGAGTGAGTGAATCCCACTTCTGATGACGGAGAGACAGCGTCGTAAGTGTTTTTAAAAAGTGTGACGTCAGCTCAGCCGACGTCACGAATGTTGTCTTGGTGATCACTCATGTTTGATTTTCAAATAAAAGCACTTGTTAACGTTACCGGAGACTCGTTTATTCAACCGACAGCCTAACGACTTCACAGATAGGTCCGCACTGTCCAGCGGCTCGAACAAGAATGAATCTGAATGAATCTAGCGTTTTCTTTTTTTTTTTTTGGTTTTGTTTTTTTTTTTTTTAGGTAGGGCCACTCGTAGATCAGCTCAGTAAGGCTGTGCGTCTACTTAACCGGTCTGTATGAATCTAGCGCTCACAGTGGGGCCTTATATAGAGGGATTGTAACACATGTACCCACATTTTCTAGTTAAATATTAAACTACTTAAATTACAATGCTTTAAGTTGAAACATGTTAAACGTTAATTTTACGTCTTAAAAATCAATTAATAGTTTGTAAAACAATCAAATTATTAAACTTTAATCATTTCAATTATTTTAATGGACAAATTATTGTACTTGCGCCGATATGTATGATGTTGTACACTGACAGCCCTAAATCTGTCTTCTTTAATTTTTGTCTATCCAAAGGTTGTCTGTAAGAGATTGCTCTGTGCGATAAGACCGCCCAGTGTACACTAGTTTTATTATTTGAATCCTTAAATGTATCGAAAGGTGTACAATAAAGTATATAATAAATAAATAAATAAGATTTATCATTGAACCTCTTTTGTTGGACACTCCAGGGGTAGAACAATGAGTTTCCGTCCATGGTTTCATTCAAAGTTTCATTCGCCTGCTGTGTTCCAAGAAAGGTTTAATTAATTTAAAGCATTTCAATGAGTTTACGTAAGGGTATTGTGTCCTCGGCAATTGTACCGTTGTATTATTGTTTGGTTTGTTTGTTTGTCTCATTAATTACTTTTTCGTGCCGTCAGGAGAACATTACACCTACATAGTAAAATATGTTATAACGTAAGTAAGTATAGGATAATAATATGGTAAGTATAATTAGTAAGTACTAGGATCGTAAGCTGTTACTTTTAATTGTTTGGCTGTAATTTTTTTATACTAATAGTTGACTACATTATCGCATTAGGTGATAAATCTTAATAGTATGATCTTAGAATAATAACGCATAGAAGCCTAGTACGAGTGCAAAAAGTAAAGTACGAAGCAATTAAAAGGAAGACATAGTGGCTTACTTTACTCGGCAAGACGTCAGCGGCCTTAGTATGAGTTTGCGATACTATTATCGTGTTCGAAAACTATAGCTTTGTCTCTTTCACACTAATCTAGTACGTGTGAAAGAGACAAAGCGATAGTTTTCGAAAACGACAAAAGTATTTCTAACTCATACTAAGCACACAGTACTCAAGGTCATGTTCCGCCGAACAGAGCTCGCAAGTAAATAATTTATAACCCTTCCTTTGCAGTCGGGAAAAATGACCGTTTGTAGCGTGAAGGGATGTCATAGCCCGTCAGGAAAACAAAAAAAAGTGTAATGAAATTACATTTCACAAGTAAATATTTACATTTTATACATTATTTTTACGTAAATCGATCATCAAACAAAAATTCTAATAACCTAAATTGTTATGTTGCTACTTACGATGCCCCATATTCCTAAGAAAATGACTAACACCGCGCTGTGCGGTGCATAGCGTGGGATCGAAGACCGTTCAATAGCAGCGATTAATGTGAATTTTGTGTTTAGTGTTTCGCTCTTGTTTCTCACATCGAACAATTGTCACGTAACTTAGTTTTAGCGACTTAAATGTAATTTTTAAATTAATTAAATTTAATTAAGTAAATTATGTCGGTCTCGGTCTGTCGGTCGGTCCTCGACTGCAGCCCAACGTAATTTTGACAGGCCTATTGGTCTAGTGGTCAGTGGCCCTGACTGCTATGCACAAGGTCGTGGGTTCGATGTGGGAATCGAACCCAGGACAAATGTTTGTGTGATGAACACGATCATTTTTTCTTTGTCTGGATGTAATTTATCTATAACATGTATGTATTTAGAAATATATATGTATGTTTATCAGTTGTCTAGTACTCATAGCACCAGCTCTACTTAGTTTGGGACTAGATGGCATTGTGTGAAAGTTGTGGAATATTACATATATATATATATAACTAGTATTTGCGTGTTGCGCGAGGTGCAAGCACCTCGCGTGCTTGTGAAAAAAACTAAAGCATTGCCCCTCTAAATCAAGTATTTGCGTGTTGCGCGAGGTGCAAGCACCTCGCGTGCTTGTGAAAAAAAACAAAGTGGGGGGGGTGATGGGGGGAATTGGGGTGAATTAGTATTTGCGTGTTGCGCGAGGTGCAAGCACCTCGCGTGCTTGTGAAAAAAAAAAAAAAAGTGGGGGGGGGGGGTAATGGAGGGGGGGTTGCAGAAGTATTTCGACTAAAGCATTGCCCCTCTAAATGAATCTGAAAAAAAAAATGTTCCAAGTCTCTTAATTTCCGAGATCCGCCTAAAGGGAGGGGAGAAGGGGGGCGGGGGGGGGACTTTGAAAAATGGTTTTTACTTTACCGAGCCTCCTCTATACGAATCCGTAAAAAAAAAAAATACGGGTCTCGTAGTTTCCGAGATACGATAGGGAGGGGGGAGAAGGGGGGGGAAAAGGGAAGGTTTGGCACTTTTCCCGTAGGTTTCAGAGTTACTTGTTTACGAATCTGTCAAAATATACCCACCTCCCCATCCACCATCTGGGAGAACAATTATGTCAGTGAGTCAGTGAGTGGTAATTTAGCTTTATATAGTATAATATAATATTAATTAACTTATCATAATTCAATGTTTCTATCTGTGAGGAAAAAATACCCATATTGCTTTCTTTTGTGCTTATTTTAGTTTTAAAAATTATAGTTTTGGTGGTGATTATGTGTACGTCAAACTAAACTATGTTTATTTACAGCTACTACCTATAGTGTTTTTAAACTAAAAGTTACTGTTAGTTCGAAGAGTGGCACAATAAAGATTTCAATATTATTGATTAACATTTTTTTTTCATTTAAGTAATGTTCGCAATCATATTTTTCTATTTAATATACAACACTTTCTTTTAATTGATATCAAACGAGATTTTTTAAGCAATTAATAGATGTCTATAATATTATTATAACACATCACACATCAAGCATTCTAAACGCAATGAACGATATCCCATTTCGTTTACCTGCCGTAAAAATATGTCATATAAGTCATATTACATGAAAAAACATCATCGACGGATCCAGTAACATAGTAGTGCGTTTTCTCATTTTTGTGAGTAAATGCCTGCTAACGGTATTACTGAAAGCTATATTTGTGTGCGTTTGAGGAACATATAATATTCGGCTCACGCACACAAAGAAAATGAAGTGGACACACGAAATCGCTCGAGTTTTATTCTTGATGCGGTTTCTATGCATTATTAATTTATTATTCTAAGAGTATGGTGATAAATAAATAAATGTTATATATACAACGTTCATAAAAGCGAGAGGCATTAAATGAATCCACATTAACTATGTATCATTTCCCGGGTACACACCAAAGCTCAGATCAATTGAAGCAATAGTTTAGCCATAGGACATTTTTGAAGATTTTTCTCAGTTAAAATACCATGTATCTTCCCGAGCAGCTGACTAAGTACTTATGCATAGTTTTTTATTTATATATTATCTTATCAAGAGTCGTACACCTTAACACGATAAAATTCACGCTACGATACCGCTCTGCATCATAAGTTTTTACAAAGGCTGTTTACGTTTTACTTTGATTATTCAGCTATTAAAGTTTTTTGAAAAAAAGTTTTGTTCGTATTTTCCTCGTAAACTTTTTTAAATAGTTTTGGATAACCTTAAGCACGTATATGTGGTTTAATTTAATGCCTCTCGTTTTTATCAACGTTGTATAATGAGAGCATTGAAAATTAATTGCATTCTAGAAATTAAAAATATCATCTTGTGTCATAATAAAACTTAACTTATTGTGATTAGCTTATATACAGTATGTATACAACATATATGCAATAAATGAAAACACTGGTAATACTAATCATAATGAACAACTTTTTATATGAGGCCAACACTGAAATCGCTAAAAAAACTGTCTGCCTATACATTTGTGTGTGCATAAGTCGACCAAATGTACTGAACAGTTGATTTTTTTCCGCAATTCCAGTGTTGGTCCCATACAAAAAGATGTTCATTACGATGACTATTGCCAGTGTTTTCATTTATTGCTCATATGTCGTATCCATACTGTATAACGTATTAACTTATATAAAATCTATTATAATAGATTATAAAAAGTTAATTCTTATATTCGGAGTGGGAGCAATCGTTGGTGTTCGATTGTGTCACAGCTTCTTGAAGTCAGCCCATCGTGTTCAAGAGCACTTACCTACGTGATCTCTGGCTCACAACATTCCCTTTGCTCCACCCATCTTTTCATTGAGTTCTAGGTACGGTCAATTTGCCCAAAGCACTTGAGGATTCGGAAAGTTATTATCGCAGTCGTCAATTTTATCCCTTTCATATTGAGTCCTTCAAGACTGAAAAGTTGGTTTGGTGTAGTATTCTTCTTGTCCGAATCGATGGTAGTAATCATTTAAATATTATGTTGGGCCCGGTAGCCAGCCACGCTAGTCGCGGCTTCAGTGGCGTGTATAAGATCCTTAAAGGAGCACGTATATGGGCACTAAAATGAAATAAAATTATTAATATTAAGTAGGAACTACTAGGTAACTGTACGACTATTTATTTATTTTTTAATCTATTCTTTGTAATGTATAGTTTAATTTAGTTTAATAGTTTAATTTATTATCCGTCGTATCTATTCCAATCACGAATTTGAATTAATTAGTATCATATTGTGTTCCTTTTATTTTATTATTTATTAAATTAATTTTATAATGTATTCTTATTCTCATTTGTAATGTAATATTGTGTGGAATAAATAAAGCTTTATTATTATTATAATTATTTATAATTATTAAAAGAGCACGTAGAAATATGGGCACTAGAACAGTACAACAGATGGGGCATGGTTGGGTCTGGAGCCCCGCAATCACACTGGGTGTCGTTGTGTTCTATGATGCCCCACTTCGCTAGATTGTGTTTGGGTTGTGTTTGCCTACTTGAGTTTGGAGTCTATTGATTGCTTTCCAAACTGGCCACTGCAGGTCACGTCCGGGTGACGGATGCTCTTCGGGTTGAACGAAGTTAGGCAGTATTGGAAGCAGTTATTCCCACAACTATTTTCTTGCCTGTCGAGGTTTGGTGCAGTAAAACCCAGGTAAAATATAAAAATTCTAGATTCTTAGAAAAGTCATCACCTGCTACTACTTTCAGTCAAACTTATTTTAACTGTGACGCCCTCGGGAGTTGTCATATTTTTGCGACGCCCTGGCCTTCTTGCCATACATTTACCTACTAGTTGTACTTCTACCTTAATAACAATTTGTCAGAAAAACTCCAAATAGGTAGTATCTTTTTTTATTACTGATGGGCCCACTCTTGACCTCGATCTCGCCTGATGGTAAGCGATAGATGACGAGCGAGCCCAGAAGATGCCTTTTTACTCGTGCTTTAAAGGCTGAAAGGTCATAAGTGGCAGGGAACACAAGCCGGCAGAGAATTCCACAGCTTGGCTGTGCTCACAATAAATGTGGAGGAGAAGCGCTTGGTACGACAAGACGGTATATCAACCAGGTATGGGTGGTACCCAGCCGTGCGTCTGGTAGACCGGTAGTGAAAGGGAGATTTTTTTTTAATTTAAAAATAAAGGTCAAAACATAAAAACAAAACATTTAGATCGGCTCAGGACGCCCCTGGGATGATACCGCGCAGCCGCAGGGCGTCGCGACGCACCGTTTAGGAAGCCCTGGTCTAACGGAATACAGGTGAGATACTGTATTTTACATGGTACGGCTGCCTTACTGACATCCAGAACCCAGTAACTGGGTCACAAGATACCCCTAGACTGGCGCCCAATGTTCTGGTTTCTGTCTACCCGTAACGAATAACAAAGATGTTCAAAAGACAGTCGGAACTAATGACTTAACGTTCTTTCCAAGCAACGGAAGAATTTCAATATGTTAAAATGGTCACCGACCGATATAATATTGTTACGAGTTGGGGTTCGGGATATAAATAATTTACACCAATTAAACCAAAATTAACACTTTACTTAAATAAACACCAAATAAAAATTAACACAGCTATTCACAGTACAATACTTGTCACTCAACACTTAAATCGCACCGAAATTCACTTGTAAAGCTTCGATTATATCGCGATTATACCCCGGCCTATGAGTTCTAGAACATTCTTGTAAAATCGACTCACTGCCTATACTGCCAAGAATATTCCAGAAGCTACTCGAGATACTCAGTACCGCTACTCGCCGCTAGATGGCGTTAGCGTCTCGAACGTATTAGAAGTCAGTCGAACTTTGTCGGTATACTCAGTATTGCTACTCGCTGCCAGGTGGCGTTAGTGTCTCGAACATTCTAGATTTCTGCTGAAGTTTCTCGACGTACTTCGCTAAGCGACTGGCGTAACAATATGATGGATACACGAATCGACCTGGGCACGCATGGCTTAATCTTACGTTAAACCTGTGATTAGATTAGATTAGATTTATTTATTTGCGTAAACATGTGTATAGGTACATACAAGAATAAAAAATCGTCCATGCAAGATAACATAACAAAAATAAAGTACAATCATGTTTGCCACAAAATGAATTCAAGTAACGAATTAATTATAATATTTTGACCTGACAATAGTATACAAAGCAATATAATTTTAATGTCAAAAAATAATATAAAAATCAATTCACATAATTTGTCAACTCCAAGTTAAGTACCAAATAAATTAAAATCTAACAAAAAAGGTCAAAATTAATGTCAAATACAAATATAAAATTACAATATGCAATGTTAATATAAATAATATAATAATAATATTTTTTTTTATTTCTAAATTTAAAATCTTTACAAAAGTACTTTGCCACTAATACACAATATTAGAAAAATTTTAACATTTTGCTTCTGGCACTCAAGCTAAGAGTAAACTTGTGTTATGAGTGTCAGGGCTCTCTCTTTTGAACAATTTTTAGAGTTCAAACAATTACGGAGTTACATAGTGACAGTACAATATGATTACAGTAAGATTATACAATACAATAAAAAAAATCCAGAGATAATATCACTCAAATGACCTAATAATCTATGTATATCAAGTCGTTGTAACAATATGAAATAATAGAACTAAAATCGTTGTGTGCGTATATTATTTAGCTATGAGTTTCTCTTCCAGAAAAGTCACAATTTGAAGTCATATCATTTTCAGTACAAAATGATGTGAAGTGATCCTCGGTACCTCAGCCCCTGGGAGTCGGTCGCGTGAACCGTAAATTACCATATCATTATATTTTGTCCCAATCGGGGTTCAAATGCGTGTATTTATAATCACGTTTTGATTCAAAAGGGATTCCATTTTAAATTGCGGGGTTTTGGCTGTTCTGATGTATTTCGTGAATCTGACATTAGCTATTGTTTTATTTTGCTGACGTGACTTGGTTGTTATTTCGGTGGGAGAGCGTTGAAATATGTTTTGGTCTTAGGGGAGCAGTAATGAGAACTTCAAGAGTGATTCAGGAAAAAGCAACTTTTATGCCTTTTAACGTGGCAATAACGTAAAGTTCAATACAAATATAAAACAGTTTACTTTCTTTCCGGTTTATATGTATAAAAAAATACATACAGCTGAATATAGTAGGTACCTCCCTACTTTTTGAAATCAGTAAAAACGACAGCCGCGTTTGTCTACGGGTAGCAAGCACGACTGCTCAGCATGAGTTCTGGGGTTCAATTCCCGGGTCAGGCTATTGGGTTTTACTTAAAAAAGTAATATAAATATTATGTTACGTTACCTTATATCATCATCAGCTATTAAGTCCTACCAAGCTTTTATACACTTTAAATGAAAAAAAAAAACTTATATAAATATACACACACGCATTACCTTTTTATTAAATTTTTCTTTTTATGTTAACCTGTTCCAAAGGAAAACCTTTGGAACAGGTTAACATAAAAAGAAAAATTAAGAAAAATAAAGTGAATGTTTGAATAATGATTTAGGAGAAGCACTCAATGTAAATTAGAATTACTATTAGGTAAGACAATCATACGAATAGTTTAGTAGAATTCACTGGTTAAAAATTATGTGCAAATGAAAAAGGCCGGTCGAGAAGCAGGTATCTACTAGAAACAGATACTGAGTGTAGAATCTGCTTCCCGTGCGAATCCAGGATGGGTTGCTAGTCTTACTATAATTAAAAGGGGCTTCGTAATAAATACTTCAAACGTAAACAAAAAGTATTTATCCCATTTAGTACAGAGTCAAGTCATCCTTTTAACAAGTAAACTGTTGTTCAAAGAAATACCGAATTCGTAATTAAAAAGTTTATTTAACTTTAAATGATTGTTTCTTAGGCGAATTACCAAAAGTTATAAGACTCTCTGTTCACTTACAAAATTTCATCTGGAAATTGGATGGTCTTCAATCGGCGCGGACTTTTAATTTTTTTCAATGGAAAGGCTTAAATGAAATGAGTTTTTCATCATCCTCGATTCTCGATGAAAATAATCTCAATAATCTCAGCAATCTCAGTATTAATTATTTCGATCAAAGTAAAATGGGTGAACAATTGCAATGGAAATATGAATCAAGGATGTATTATGTTAAGTAATTACTTACGAATGCAGATGTAATTAAGTATATTAAAAACAATACGATGTGACACTGTGAACTGTTCGGAATGGCACACAAATAAATTAATCTACCTGGATGACCTAGTAATATTGTAATTATTCATGTGTTTAAAAGAAAATACTTGGAAAACTTTGCAACATACGAATATCGGAATACGCAGTTTTCTATGCTCCTGTAGGAAATTATATCTAAGTCTTTGTTTATTGTATTGGTATTTGTATAGTTAACTTTTAGTTAAGCGTGCTCCATCTTCGACCACATCATCACTTACTATCAGGTGAGATGGTGGTCTAACGCGAGCCTAATATCAATAAAAAAATGTTGACTTTTAATAACAAAAATAAAATAGCACAGAAACAATACCCAGAAATACACCAAAAATGTTTTTGGTGGCTAAACAAGTAAATCAAATTAAACTGAGCAAAAATAATACGAATACCTTCATTGTGCGTACGGCTAAGGAGTGGAATACCCTGCCGGGGTCTGTGTTTCCAGATAGCTACAACCTAGGGGTCTTTAAATCAAGAGTGAATAGGTTACTTCTAGGTAAGTGTGCTCTATCGTCGACCACATCATCGCTTACCATCAGGCAGGTACGGTCGCAGCCTGGAATTTTGGGGGAGGGGGTCACTAACAATAAAATATATCGAGTAAATGAGTTTTCTTTATTGCACAATACAAAATTTATTGCACACATTATAAAACAAATGGAAGTCTTAAATTTTTATTGGCAAAACGGCTGTTAATATTTGGAACGTCTTATTTTGCAAAATTTTAGAAGATTTTCTATTTGGGGTGTACGATTTGGGGGTTATGTTTCCTGTGACCTCCAATTCGGACCGCGCCTGCCATTAGGTAAGATGGTGGTCAAACGCGAGACTATTCTGAAAATAAAAAAAATAAAAAATTTATTGATTATACAATAAATACAAAATCTATAAGAGCACCCTGAGTCAACGATGTGTCTTGTTCCACGAGCACCTCAAAGAGCAGTAATACGTCTTCAATGCTGACTGTTCTTCGAGGGTCAGAGCCCGACAGGATCAATGCCTGCCGAGTGCCGACGTTGCGAGAGTATTCTAACGAGATGCCGAGGCTTTCTGGAACGCAAGGGCAATGGGTGGGTTTTAGTCAGTAGAAGTCTGACAATCAATTTCACTCTACCCAGATCGAGAGGAATCATTTCATGATATTACTGGGTTCATATTATGGTACCATAACTTGTAAAAGTACAGTATAATGTAGGGATAATAAAATACATGTCTCGCAGACAAAGACTCCGGCAGAAGCCAGTATACAGGGTTAATAATTGTAAAATACCGAAAACCTCTCAGGACTATGTTACTAACATCATAATCGACAACTTTTGTTCTATGACTTTTAAAAATTCGTCATATTTTAGTTCACTAGATTTTCATACAAAATAAAAATATATAAATTGAATATTAAGTATTACTTAATATTGTTATGATTTGTAACAATATTAAGTATTACTTAATATTGTTATGATTTGTAAGGCATGAATGGAGACAAGCCCAACACAGTTACTTCTGTGACTTTCTGGGGCTGCCTTAATTTATGTCAGAAATAAATTATTTTTTAACTGTCAAAAATAGAGCATACAAACCAATATAAAGCTAAATTTAATCAAGATAGCTGCAACGCGTATGTCCTTCTAGGAAACTTGCAAGCAAATGAAATTCTTGCGACGGTGGCGCCGACGGAGGCGACCGCAATCCTGATTTCCCGCGTTCCCACCCGATAATTATAGGAAATTGGCGGGAACGCCGCAGACCGTCTTTCACTGCCGCATGTCATCATGAGAAATTAAATTTCATTAACACGAGACTTGCACGAGACTATTAGAGGATGACAATGCACCTTCGTATTTTGTATGTATGTGAAAGGATACCAGAATTATAGTATACAGGGTTAATTGTAAAATAGTATGTAGCGTCTATGCGAAGAAAAAGAAAGCGATAGTATAAATCGCTTTCTTTTGCTTCGCAGACTTCGTAACATTTAGGGCTTTCAATTTATATATTTTTATTTTGTATGAAAATCTAGTGAACTAAAATATGACGAATTTTTAAAAGTCATAGAACAAAAGTTGTCGATTATGATGTTAGTAACATAGTCCTGAGAGGTTTTCGGTATTTTACAATTATTAACCCTGTATACTGGCTTCTGCCGGAGTCTTTGTCTGCGAGACATGTATTTTATTATCCCTACATTATACTGTACTTTTACAAGTTATGGTACCATAATATGAACCCAGTAATATCATGAAATGATTCCTCTCGATCTGGGTAGAGTGAAATTGATTGTCAGACTTCTACTGACTAAAACCCACCCATTGCCCTTGCGTTCCAGAAAGCCTCGGCATCTCGTTAGAATACTCTCGCAACGTCGGCACTCGGCAGGCATTGATCCTGTCGGGCTCTGACCCTCGAAGAACAGTCAGCATTGAAGACGTATTACTGCTCTTTGAGGTGCTCGTGGAACAAGACACATCGTTGACTCAGGGTGCTCTTATAGATTTTGTATTTATTGTATAATCAATAAATTTTTTATTTTTTTTATTTTCAGAATAGTCTCGCGTTTGACCACCATCTTACCTAATGGCAGGCGCGGTCCGAATTGGAGGTCACAGGAAACATAACCCCCAAATCGTACACCCCAAATAGAAAATCTTCTAAAATTTTGCAAAATAAGACGTTCCAAATATTAACAGCCGTTTTGCCAATAAAAATTTAAGACTTCCATTTGTTTTATAATGTGTGCAATAAATTTTGTATTGTGCAATAAAGAAAACTCATTTACTCGATATATTTTATTGTTAGTGACCCCCTCCCCCAAAATTCCAGGCTGCGACCGTACCTGCCTGATGGTAAGCGATGATGTGGTCGACGATAGAGCACACTTACCTAGAAGTAACCTATTCACTCTTGATTTAAAGACCCCTAGGTTGTAGCTATCTGGAAACACAGACCCCGGCAGGGTATTCCACTCCTTAGCCGTACGCACAATGAAGGTATTCGTATTATTTTTGCTCAGTTTAATTTGATTTACTTGTTTAGCCACCAAAAACATTTTTGGTGTATTTCTGGGTATTGTTTCTGTGCTATTTTATTTTTGTTATTAAAAGTCAACATTTTTTTATTGATATTAGGCTCGCGTTAGACCACCATCTCACCTGATAGTAAGTGATGATGTGGTCGAAGATGGAGCACGCTTAACTAAAAGTTAACTATACAAATACCAATACAATAAACAAAGACTTAGATATAATTTCCTACAGGAGCATAGAAAACTGCGTATTCCGATATTCGTATGTTGCAAAGTTTTCCAAGTATTTTCTTTTAAACACATGAATAATTACAATATTACTAGGTCATCCAGGTAGATTAATTTATTTGTGTGCCATTCCGAACAGTTCACAGTGTGACATCGTATTGTTTTTAATATACTTAATTACATCTGCATTCGTAAGTAATTACTTAACATAATACATCCTTGATTCATATTTCCATTGCAATTGTTCACCCATTTTACTTTGATCGAAATAATTAATACTGAGATTGCTGAGATTATTGAGATTATTTTCATCGAGAATCGAGGATGATGAAAAACTCATTTCATTTAAGCCTTTCCATTGAAAAAAATTAAAAGTCCGCGCCGATTGAAGACCATCCAATTTCCAGATGAAATTTTGTAAGTGAACAGAGAGTCTTATAACTTTTGGTAATTCGCCTAAGAAACAATCATTTAAAGTTAAATAAACTTTTTAATTACGAATTCGGTATTTCTTTGAACAACAGTTTACTTGTTAAAAGGATGACTTGACTCTGTACTAAATGGGATAAATACTTTTTGTTTACGTTTGAAGTATTTATTACGAAGCCCCTTTTAATTATAGTAAGACTAGCAACCCATCCTGGATTCGCACGGGAAGCAGATTCTACACTCAGTATCTGTTTCTAGTAGATACCTGCTTCTCGACCGGCCTTTTTCATTTGCACATAATTTTTAACCAGTGAATTCTACTAAACTATTCGTATGATTGTCTTACCTAATAGTAATTCTAATTTACATTGAGTGCTTCTCCTAAATCATTATTCAAACATTCACTTTATATGTTTGAATAAGGATTCATAATAAATTGGAAGAAGTAAGTAGCTTAGCGAATAACCTACACTTTTCTAATAAATTTATAATAGTGTAGATAATAACCGGTGATGTGATTGACGATATTGCAATTATTTATGCAGGCCTTTTTAAGACCTACAATTGTCTAGAACATTGTTTTACGACAGCACAGTTCAGTCTCTCCGTGAGGATATAGTTGAGCGCTTGAACTTGTCCTTGAAGGCTGTCTCCGAATGGGGTGATGCCAACTTGGTAAAGTTTAATGCAGCTAGGACCCAGGCGTGTCTCTTTTCCGCAAAAAGGAGCCAATTCAATCTGGCTCCTATTTACTTTTTACTTACTTACTTACTTTCCGTGGTGTAACCGTGCCGATAACCGACCGTATTGAGCTTCTTGAGGTAACACTAACTTCCCCCCATAATTTTGGTCCGTTTATCGAGGCTAAGGCTCAATTAGCATCAAAAAAGTTAGGAATTTTGGCAAAGGTGAGACGGTACTTCACACCGGAACAGCTGCTCAATCTGTATCAAGCCCAGGTTCGGTCGTGTATGGAGTACTGCTCTCATCTTTGGGATGGATCTGCCAAATACCAACTGGTCGCGCTTGAGTCCATTGAGAAACAGGCCAAGAGACTCATTGGCAACGATGCACTGGTCGAGTCAAAGCTCCAGTGCCTTGAACATCGACGACGAGTTGTAAGTCTATCGGTTTTCTATCGGTTACATTACGGAGAGTGTGCGATAGAATTACACAATCTAATTCCGCCAAGTCCGTTCCATCATCGGACTACGAGACAAACGGCGATGCGCCAAAGTTACATGATAGACATTCCACCCATACGCACAAAAAGTTTTGGGAATACCTTCATTGTGCGTACGGCTAAGGAGTGGAATTCCCTGCCGGAGTCTGTGTTTCCCGATAGCTATAACCTAGGGGTCTTTAAGTCAAGAGTGAATAGGTTACTTTCAGGTAAGCGTGCTTCATCTTCGACCACATCATCACTTACCATCAGGTGAGATGGTGGTCAAACGCGAACCTATTATCAATAAAAAAAACGGTTGTCTGTAAAGTCGGTTTACTGACGATAGTTGAACGTGACAACGTCATAAGAAAATACTGATGGAATGGTTGTATTTTTCAACAGAAAATTTTAATTTTATTTGTTTGATAGATATTTTGTTGTAACATTGTTCGACTCTGCCCCTGAACGAGATGAAGATGTAGTTGTCGCTTCAAGAGAACCAATGGCAATAGCCAAGTTAGCAGCTTGGCGTAATCTGTTGTAGCATTGTCTTTCGTTTTTTGATTTTCTCGCAGCAGCCGCCTGAGCAGGAGTTCTAGATGCTTCGATACGCTGTCTGTACTCACGTTTTTTTTTTGGGCTTTCGATTTTAAAGCATCGATTATTGGCTGCGCGAATGGCGTTGCTAAAGTATATTTAATATCAAAAGAATCATTACCTTTATCGCCGCAATTATCGTTGCTATAAACAATTGACACCACATTCACTTTTCACTGTGAAAACATGTAAATGTATTATTGTATAGCAGCTGTCCACGCGGACGCATCGCTCACTTAAGTAGGAGAGAGACAGATGTCGAACGCTGCCGAACGCGGAGGCCGATTGTGCCTCTTTGTCGCTCGTTTCGCGCTGTCGCTTGCAGTTCAAGCCTGCTGACCTCGCTTTGAGGCGTTCCATTTAAGAATGGAATGCCTCAGAGCGAGGTAACGCCGCATGAGTCATGTATTTTCGTGAGTGCAGCCAGCTTCATCGAATTATAAGACGTTGTCACGTCAAAAAGTAATGCATGGCCGTAAACCCGTAACCCGTAAGGCTGTTATTTTTTAGCAACATGCTGATTTATGTATATTGTATACTAAAAAAATCTTATTGATGTTATCATAACTCATAAGTCATAAATCTTATTACTTCCATGTTTTTTCTCCAACTATACAACAAAAAGAGTTCGCACTTTGGAATTGTGAATCAATATGATATGTGACAACAAAAAAAAAAAAACAAAATGTCAACAGTCCTAACAGAATGTCAAAATAAATGTTTTGTAATCATGTTCTATTCAAACATATTATTTCCGATACAAAAAGCCATTCATATAGAATTATTTTCGGATTTTCTAAAAACAGTGACAAAAAATGTTAGAATTACCAAAACTTAAACGGTACCCCAAGGAAACTGAGCACCTGTGCAAGTGAGTGTTCAAGTAAAAACTTACAACAAGCTTATGCTCGTTTTACTTTTACTTTTGTAATAATTACATACATTATGTATCTAAATGAGTGCTTGGTCTATTGCATCTAACATAATTATTCATTTCTTTGGAGTTACCAACACTTAAATACACCACTAAAACAACATATAAATAACAAACAAGAGGATATGAACACTAGTTATTGTTATGTATACAATAGTTGAATACAGTTACATATTTATGTATTTTTTTTAAATTATTTATTTATTTATAACAATCTTACCTACACTATCATTACAGATCTATGATCCAATGCGACAGAGTGGCCTTACTAACTAAATCCTAAATCTACACCTTATACCTAGTTAAAAAATATCTTAATCTGAATAACTTATTACATATAGTGTAACTTTTGCGAATTCACTCAAGTTGCACCACAATACATCAACCCTCCCGTGAACCTCATTCACCACGCGTATGGCTCTAGTAAGAGGAGTTCTCGCCAGTAGGTTGGTCCTGGCTGCAGGCACAGCGAGCAGGGGCGGGCGGTGCCGCCTCCACACGTACCGGTCGGGTACACACAGCTGTAGGTGTCGCAGCACTCCCGCGTTATGCGCCATGCCACGTAGTAGTTTCACTACATACGCTACGTGCGAAAACTCCCGTCGTACTCTTAGAGTGTTATACCCTACCATACCCAGAACAAATAGTGTAGGGTACATCAATGGGTATAATGGATATACCCCATACAGCTTGTAATACAAGAGTCTCGTGAACTTATTTTGGATACGTTCTAACATAACACTATATTTTGCCTCATGAGGAGCCCAAATGAATGCGCTATGTTCGAGGTGACTTCTGACTAATGCTTCATATAGTACCCGTAGTGTCGTGATGTTGGTGAATCCTTGGGACTGCCTGAGTATGAAACCTAGGTTTCTGTTTGCCTTCTTATATATATTATTGATATACTCACGGAAGGTTAGTTCCTGAGAGAAGACTATCCCTAAGTCTCGTACCTGAGACACTCGTTGCATCGGCACATCCTCAACCTTGTACTGATAACTCAAGGGAGTTCACGCGCGAGTGAACAACATCACGGAACATTTAGCAACATTAAAATGCAGTTTGTTGTCATTGCTCCATTCGACCACTCTGTTAATGTCTTTCTGTAGGTGTTCACAATCAGAGTGATCCCGAACCTCGAGCAGCAATTTCAGGTCATCCGCAAACAATAAACAAGTCCCATGTCTGACGACTTCCGGCAAGTCATTTATCATTACAATAAACTCGAGAGGCCCTACATTGCTGCCATGGCTCACGCCCGATCTCGTGTAATATGGTTGAGATACACAGCCATTGTAGTCGACATATTGCTGGCTCATCATGATCCTTTATATAGCTAGCGAAAAACTGTAGCAGAGGTAGTGTACATCCAATTTTCGCGAGCTTCCTTAACAAGATGTCATTATCCACCGTATCGAACGCCTTTTTAAAATCAAAGTACGCAGCATCTGCCTGTACCCCCGAGTCTAATGCCGGCACCACCTGTACCATAAAGTTAATAAGGTTTGTAGCAGTGCTGCGTCCAGGTCGGAACCCATGTTGCGCATCTGATAGACGCGCACGCATTTGTTCCTGAACGGAGCGCTGAATAGCCGACTCGAGTACTTTAGCAGGCGTGGAGAGTACAGCCACCGGTCTAATAATTACAGGTATCTGAACTTGGTTTTCCTTTAGGAACCGGAACAACGCGCGTGACCTTCCACCTTTGAGGGATCGTGGCTTGTTGTAAACATGCATTAAAAATGTGAAGTAATGGCTCTGCCAGTACCCTCCCGCAGTCTCGGAACAGAAACGCTGGTATCCCGTCTGGGCCAGACGAACGTTTTGGCTTGAGACTCCCAAGCGGCTGCTGAACTTCCGCGAGACTCAGCGTCTCAATGTGTACCCTTTGCACTGGTCGCGCCGAACTCCGCCGCCGCCGCGCACGCGTTCAGTTTGGGTGGCTCCTTGCTGTACACAGACTCAAAAAAGTCAGTGAACTGCACAGCACACTCATCATCTGTTAGATGTTGACCTTCTTTTATTATACTCTGCTTATTTAGTGTTTTTCTTTTCGATCTTATATACTGCCAAAACGATTTCGGATCCTTTACAAATTGATACTGAATTTTATTTTTATGTTGTACTAGCTTTCGCCAGCGACTTCGTCCGCGTGGAAAAAAATTCCCCCGATTTTGAAACATTCTTCATTAGTGCTCCGCTCCTATTGGTCTTAGCGTGATGATAAATAGCCTATAGCCTTCCTCGATAAATGGGCTATCTAACACTGAAAGAATTTTTGAAATCAGACCCGTAGTTCCTGAGATTAGCGCGTTCAAGCAAACAAACAAACAAACAAACTCTTCAGCTTTATAATATTAGTATAGATATGCGCAGTTTCTATTAACTTTTTTATACGAGTTCTACATTCCGCAAATTTGTGATAATCATTATCCAACTTAGTTTTTTTGAATTTTTTGTGAAGTCTGGCTTTAATTTGTATATTTGTTATTATATCTCTCGTGTACCATACTGGGTATACATACCGCGAATTTCCACTATAAGCTTTTTCCGGGGTACTGTTATACCTTATCCATGCTAGCAGAATGGCTTACCATCACTTCAATCTGGATGATCAGCATTTAAGCAACTTAGACGTTTCATTCACTGGCTTGCAGCCGCAGTTCGGTCTGAATCTCGGTGCGGGTCGGAAGTCTGTTAAACTCTACTATATCCAATTCCTATTTCTGTGCTAATTCTGTATTAATTAATAATATAATAAAACTCTGTTTCCAGTTATTAAAATAGTTTTTTTTAAAAAAAGCAAGTTCCGAACTCTCGTATAATATTTGGTGGCAGCGGTGGGATACGAAAATCCCCTACCCGAATACGTCTTCAGAAGTGCTAAAACTAAATAAAACTAAAAGCTATAATAAAAGTGCCAAAAGTATATTAAATTGTGCCTGTTCCTGTTTCTGTAATACGTCTTCAGAAGTGCTAAAATCATAAAACTAAAAGCTATAAAAGTGCCAAAAGTGTATTAAATTGTGAATACAAGTGCCTGTTCCTGTCTCTGTTCCTGTCTCGTATATTGCAAAGCGAGACCAGCTACTCCAGTGGACCTGCTGTTCCACTACATCCACATCCATCGCTGATATCGCTGATAAAGCGGTCAGAATGACGCTGAGCATCCTGATAATCACGGCGTTCCTGTGAGTAAAAACTACTATAAACGAATACCAGAATTAACTCAGAGCCGCATTCCATTCCTACTTATCGTCCTCTCTTTATATGTACATACATTGTAATATTGTTTAGACTACGCGTCCCGGACGCGATAACAATAAGTGATTGTCGTCATTTCATACTTAAGCCTGTGTTGTAGTCATAGTTTAATTTCGGTATAGTTTTATTTGAACTGTAAATTGTATTTAAATTGAATATTAATTATTATTGTAAAAGTTCATCATGACTTCCAAGGCAGATACTAAGCTCGAAAACGAAGAAAAAATAGAACTCGGTGTTCTATTTAAATTCATCAAACCATTCGACGGCTCTAGGGATAAATTAAATCCCTTTATCACACATTGTCAGAATGCTTACAATTTAGCTTCCAAAAATCAAAAACCTATTCTTTTTCATTATATCCAAAGCCAATTAACTGACAGAGCTGAAACTACATGTAGCGTCAAAGAGTTCGAATCCTTTGAACAATTTATCGATTTCCTTAAGCAACAGTTTGGTGAAAGGAAACATTATGCTCACCTGCTCACTGAACTCCAAGACTGTAAACAGGGCTTCTCTGAAACAGTTGACCAGTTTTCATTAAGAATCGAAACATGCTTAGCGAAACTACTTACAGAAATAAATATTTCGATCCCGACAAAAAAGAAGATGGAACTTGCAGGACGTGTTGCTGCAATGCAAGACCTTGCCCTTCACACTTTTATTATAAGACTGCAGCCGCGAATATCGCAAGTCGTTAGATGTCGCAATCCAGATTCGCTAAATTCCGCTATAAGCTTTGCAGTCGAAGAACAAAAAATAATTTCCAGCATCAATAGAAAATCCACACCTAATACTTATGATAGATCCAAAAATTTGACCTATCGTCGCGAATTCCAAACAAGTCCACGAAACTATCGCCTCGTTTGTCCTAACACAGTAAATACCAACGATATGATATGTCGATATTGCAAAAACATCGGTCACACTATTGAAAATTGCCGCAAAAGGCAATACAACAACAGCAGAAATCAACGTAATGCTTCTACTTCATATGGACGTCAACCATATCCTACACAAACACCTCCTACTAATCCAGCCCGGAAGGTTTTCACTATAAACCAGGATGACGAAGGAGTCGATAAAGTCGACCATAACGATTTAAACGAGTAAAATTTCCCGATCGGCGTCGCCCGGGAAATTATCCCTACTATATCAAAGCCGATGCCCCTGTCCTCACTGTTTCCCCTGAATCACGTAATAAATCTACTATATCGACAAAAACAAACAATATATCTACTAAATCTACTATATCTACAAAATCAAATACTATACCTACTAAATCTCCTATATCGATAAAATCTCGCAAATCTGCTATATCGACAAAATCAAATACTATATCTACTAAATCTCCTATATATACTAAATCTACTATATCTATAAAATCAAGTACTATGTCTACTAAATCTCCTATATCGACAAAATCTCCTATATCTACAAAATCAAATACTATGTCTTCTAAATCTCCTATATCGATAAAATCTCCTAAATCTACTATATCGACAAAATCAAACACTATATCTACTAAATTTCCTATATCTACTAAATCTCCTATATCTACTAAATCTACTATATCTACAAAATCAAATACCATACCTACTAAATCTCCTATATCAACAAAATTTCCTAAACCTACTATATCGACAAAATCAAATACTTTATCTACTAAATCTCCTATATCTGCTAAATCTACTACATCTACAAAATCTCCTATTTCTACTAAATCTACTACATCAACGAAATCAAATACTATATCCACTAAATCAAAGACTGATTCTACAAAACTACATACTAAACCCTGTGAATTTCTAAAATTCAATACAAAATCCATTGATTCTAATTCAGCTGCAAACTCACGGATCCTAGCTTGAGATAACCTGCAAAACCTGAAACATAAAGAAAATATTAAGATACATACTATAAACAAAAATGCAGAAAAAAGATACTTACCTCATGTAACGAATCAAACCACCCTCGCAGATAAACCGTTGTCACTCTTAGTCGATACCGGCTCTAGCATAAGCCTGCTGAAACTAGAGTGCATGTCCAAAATCCCAGAGTTAAGCGATAACATAATAATCATTAAGGGAATCGACCCTGGAAACGAAACAACATCAACTCTAGGCAGTTTCGACATGGAAGTATTCCAAAAATCCAAAGCAAATGAACCCCATAAACACGAATTCCATGTTGTCAAAAACAATATCAGTCTTAGTTTCGACGGTATATTAGGTAATGACTTCCTCAAAAAATTTAATTGTCAAATTGACTATGAACAGGAAGTTTTGCTAATGGGTAAAGATCGCATCAACTTAGAATTCGCTGAACCATTATATAACATTCCACCTCGCTCTGAAACCGTAATTGAATGCACTGTTAATAACCGTAACCTTAAAGAAGGAATAATACTAGATCAACGCATCTCTCCTGCATTATTAGTCACAAACTGCATTGTTACTGTGAAACAAAATAATCGTATCAATATTACAGTTGTCAATATCTCTGAAAAACCCGTCATACTTCAATCTAACCTTAATCTTACTATAGAACCTCTAGACACTGAAGCTTTTCTGAACCCTCATGAATCACTGTCTCCTTCTAATGCCTCTATAAGAACTAATAAAGTTCTTAAGCAACTTAGAATCTCTCACCTTAACGAAGAGGAATCCCTATTGCAAGTCTGTACAGACTTTTCCGATATCTTCTATCTCCCGGATCACCAACTTTCTTATACTACAGCCGCCGAACATAATATTAGAACAAATTCAGATATCCCTATTCAAACTAAGTCTTATAGATTTCCGGAATGCCACAAAAAGGAAGTCGAGGATCAAGTTAACAAAATGTTAGAACAAAAGATAGTAGTTCCTTCAAATTCACCCTGGTCCTCACCCATTTGGGTTGTCCCTAAAAAACAAGACGCCTCGGGACAACGAAAATGGAGAATTGTCATCGACTACAGAAAACTCAATGATATCACTATTGGAGAAACCTACCCTATTCCTCAAATAACAGAAATTCTAGACCACCTTGGGAAAAGCCAGTACTTCACAACGTTAGACTTAGCCTCAGGTTTCCATCAAATTCGGGTATCCAAAGAAGACGCCGCTAAAACCGCGTTTTCTATACCCCAAGGTCACTTCCAATTCACAAGAATGCCATTTGGGCTGAAAAACGCCCCTTCTACCTTTCAAAAACTAATGAACACATGCCTGTGTGGACTACAAGGATCGCGCTGTTTCGTTTATTTAGATGACATAGTAGTTTACTCTCCAGACCTATCTAGCCATATGCAAAACCTATCTGCTGTATTTGACAGACTCAGAAAATACAATCTAAAACTCCATCCTAATAAATGCGAGTTTCTATGCAAAGAAGTGGCTTATCTTGGTCACCTTATCAATAAAGACGGTGTGCAACCAAATCCTAATAAAGTAAAATGCGTAGTTGACTTTTCAATACCAAAATGCCCAAAGGATGTAAAATCTTTCCTTGGACTCGTATCTTATTACAGACGTTTTATTCCCGATTTTTCAAACTTAGCAAAACCATTAACTTCCCTCCTTAAAAAGGACATCCCATTCAACTGGAAAAACGAACAGCAACTTGCCTTCGAAAACCTAAAAGGAAAATTAATAACTTCACCAGTTGTAGCATATCCTGATTTCACACAACCCTTTATCCTTACCTGTGATGCTTCTAACTTTGCCGTCACTGCTATTCTCTCTCAAGGCCCGATTGGAAAGGACCGTCCAATTGCATATGCATCTCGCACGCTTAATAAAGCCGAATGCAATTATAGCGTTACCGAAAAGGAATGCTTAGCCATTGTTTTTGGAACCAAAGCGTTTCGTCCCTATCTTTACGGAAATCAATTTACCATAGTCACAGACCATAAACCTTTACAGTGGCTATTTAACTGTAAAGATCCTGGATCTAGGCTAGTTCGATGGCGACTCAAATTAGAAGAATTTGATTACAAAATCACACACAAAAGGGCAAAACAAACACTAACGCCGATGCACTATCCCGATTTCCAGTCAACCCTATTGAAGACGAACTTCCAACCACATCTGACTCTTTCCTACCAAATCACGACAACGAATTTAAAGACCCCTTAGAAGACCCTTTATTAAACCTACCGCCACATATTCCATTCTCATTCGATAACGATGACTTACTAAACCCGGATATTAACACCGACTCTAATGCAATGTCTAATCCTATACCACAAGCCGAACCAACATCGCCCCCAGATCTTCTAGATCTACAGGTAGACACACCTTATCTCGATATCAGCCCTGATAGCGCAAACCTTAACCTTGACTTCGATTCGTTACAAATTCCTTCGCCTAACACACAAACAGATCCAAAAAACGACACTTATCCTCAATTTCTAAAATCAATTCCAAAAAAGGAAATTGTTAGCAATACTATAATCAGAGAACATAACAAAAACCTCCTAAAAACTACCTGTAAAACAATATTAATTCCCACATCCATAGACCTAGACGAGTCAAATCCCTACGTGTCTGAAATACTATCAAACGCTGAAAATCAAGACGAAATCTTAAACTCTGAAAAAGAACTTCACCGTTTCCTGAAAATTAAATACGAAGATAAAACTGTTTACTTCATCTTCACTAAAGTTCACCACTTTGATGAATCATCTTACCCCGCTATCTATGATACCCTGAAACAAATAAGAAACGAAATTCTAGAATCCGAACAAGTAACAAACATTGCTATTTCCGACTTTAAAAATCCTTTTGACCAACACTCCTATACGAAAATCTATAATATCTTAGCCTACATTTTTAATAACACTAAAATTGAAATTCACGTGTATTTAAATAAAACAATCTACCCTACCCTGAGTGAAAGACCTAAGATTATGCGCGAAAACCACGACATCCCTACAGCTGGACATTTAGGTTCGTCACGAGTGTACACTAGAATCCGAGAACAGTTTTACTGGAAAGGCATGAGAAGTGATATAGAAGAATACGTCAAGAAATGTAAACTATGCCAGGAAAAAATTTTTTAGCAAAAAATAGAACCGACTTCCATATCAAAACACTACAAAGGCAAAAATAACTTTAATTTCGGAAGGCGGTGTCAAAAACTATAATATATACAAAACTAAAGACACCGCCTTCCGAAATTAAAGTTATTTTTGCCTTTGTAGTGTTTTGATATGGAAGTCGGTTCTATTTTTTGCTAAAAATTTTTTTTCACGCTTTTTAGTGGGTCGGTTTGTCATTTATCTAGTTACAAAAGCCATAATGTCAACAACTTATCACCTTTTACAAAATATTGCTTTTCCCGATACATAGCCGTTAATTTTTGAGGAGTTCTCCTGGTACTAGACCATCAACTCTACATCACCATATGTATTGTGACGAGCATAAAGTGTTTAACATCCGTACTCAAGTAATGGAATCGCAATCCACGAAATACTTATTATTGAGGAGTTTCAGTGGCCATCTGTGGTCTTCATCATCAGTTCAACTTCCCCAAATGGTACTTTTCGGAAGCAACTGCTCAAGGTACTATAAGAAATACCCAAAATGCTATAGGTGTGGCTATAATATTTGAAGAGTTCCCTCGATTTCTCCAGGATCCCATCATCAGATTCTGATTTCGTAACAATGGGACCAACTAGAAACTATACCTATTCAAACGCAAAAAGAATTTTTCAAATCGGTCCAGTCGTCTCCGAGTTATGAGGTAACAAGACGAATTGTAAACCTCCTTTTTTTGAAGTCGGTTAAAAATAAAGCTCTAAGAAAATTAAATAAAGCTCCTATGGAGATCACCACTACGTCTACGGCACCATTTCAAAGAGTAGCATTAGATATAGTAGGACCCTTACCTGAATCCGGCTCTGGCAAACTAAAGTATATTCTTACCCTACAAGATGATTTAACAAAATACTCCATTGCATACCCTATACGTAGTACAACCGCTGAAGAAACTAGCGATTGTCTAATCCATTTCATATCTCTTTTTGGAATTCCAAAATCTATCCTTACTGATCAAGGAACTAATTTCACTTCCGACCTCTTCAAAACTACTTGTCACTAGCATAGTCTAATTAATTTTATTCATTTTATTTCAGCGCTTCAATCAATGCGCATCAAGACTTTATCAAGCCACTTCCTTCTAGCTCCGGCATATACTTCGATAGCCTAGGAAAACTTAAAATAATCAAAGGACAATTAAATATGGTAGTCACGTAGATATTTCCTTTGTAAAGCCTCATCTTGTTAATATCGATGAAATATTAAATATTACTAAGATAACATGCCAAAAGGCGAGCAACCTTCAATGCGAAAACATACTATCTCCCCTTACGGTCCGTTACAACGATATCAAACGCGAGTATGATTCAATCTCACACTTATTATTAAAACGTAGTAAACGTTCAGCATGGTTCGGTGGAGTTGGCACTGTTTTCAAACATGTTTTCGGTACCTTAGACGAAGACGATGCATCAAAATACGATTCCGCAATAGAAGCCATTCAAAATCACGAGAAAAAGCTCGCGGAATCAGTGAAAGATAATATCTTAATCACGACTTCTACTCTAGAATCATACAAACAAACAATTAATAAACTAAAAAATTATGAAGACTCACTTAAAAGTGCACTAAGTCAACTTGTATTACAAATAAATAATATCACGCAAAAATCCACAATTTTAATATCTGAAACGCAAATTCATTCACTTTTAGCCAGCCTTGAAAGCTCTTTACTAACATTGTCGTTTCAGCTCGAAGACTTAACTAATGCTATTATAATAAGTAGTCAAAACATTCTACATCCAAACATCCTGAGCCCGGGTCAGTTATATAAAGAGCTCGTTGACAATGACCGTTTCTTACCCGGAAACACTGAAATTCCTATAACACTAAGTCTTGATAATATAAATCTAATTTTAAGTATTTCCAAGGTCGCATGTTATTATTATAAGAATAAACTTGTATTTGTTTTACAAATTCCTTTAGTTACTAATGATGAATTCAATTTATATCATAATCTAGCATTACCTATTCCTCACGGATCAAGTAATCCGAATATGTTTAGTTTGATCTTACCCTCTAATTCTTATATTGCTATCTCTAAGGATAGGTAAGTTAAGTTTCTGTAACCTAGATAATTTAGATAAGTGTAAAACGATAAGCTCTGAGTTCTTTCTGTGTGAGATACCTATGCCTATGGTATTGTTGACAAACGGAAACCCTACGTGTGAAAGTGAATTATTAACTAAAAAAATCAGTGCTATCCCCGTGCAATGTGAGACAAAAACTTTTGGTGGTGAATTAGACATTTGGAAACCACTTGTGAATAACCAATGGATTTTCGTGCAATCCCATTCAAACAAAGTGTCAATTGATTGTGAAAACTCTGAATTACGCGAAATAATAGTATCCGGAACTGGTATCTTACAGATTCCGAAACGGTGTACTGTTTATACTAAAAGTGCGAGACTTATATCATCTAAGGATGAAATAATTATAGATATTCCTAGCCCTAATTTAGATTTTAGCATCATAAATTATTCATGTTGTAAAATAGCTACTAAAACTATTTCAGATAATAATATACCCTCTGTTCTATTTCAAAACATCGATCTAGATGATTTAACTTTAAGTAAACGTAATGATAAGATGCTTTCGGACTTAAATCAAATTATTGACGAAAAACCGTTCCTAGTAAAATGTGGGACACATTACTCTGTATTCACTTTGTGTATTTTAATAGTTGTAAGCTCTTTTATACTATTTAAGTTATGTAAAGTAATTCTTAAATATAAATCTAAATTTTGTAAAACGACGACCCATACCGATGACGCTATTGATGACGTCAATAACGTCGAACCTGAAAACATTTCAATCCCACTGCCTAGATTACGAGAAATTGTATAACTTACTGAAATTTCGCCCTTTCATCCCCGAATTTCAGTCTTCTGGGGGGGGCTGTTATACCTTATCCATGCTAGCAGAATGGCTTACCATCACTTCAATCTGGATGATCAGCATTTAAGCAACTTAGACGTTTCATTCACTGGCTTGCAGCCGCAGTTCGGTCTGAATCTCGGTACGGGTCGGAAGTCTGTTAAACTCTACTATATCCAATTCCTATTTCTGTGCTAATTCTGTATTAATTAATAATATAATAAAACTCTGTTTCCAGTTATTAAAATAGTTTTTTTTTTAAAAAGCAAGTTCCGAACTCTCGTATAATAGTACGCACCCATTAATAGTAGAATTAATAGTATTATCATAAAAGAAGTTCAACATTTCTTCCGTATCATGCATTCCGTACATCATACTCCAGTCAATAGAAAGAATCCTAAAATATAACAGTTGAAAATCAGCCATAAGGCCATTAGAATATTAGACCACAGTGGAATTGGAATAATCCAATTCCACTGTGGTCTAATATGGTGTGCACTAGAATCGCAAGCGACGGCGGGGGACGTCGGCGGGGCAGAGGCGGGGCGCACGTTAACCGCTAGTGGCGGGTGGTGCGCGTCGACCGGCACCAGCGCTCCATCCGCCACCACCACCGTCACTCCTTCGCTATCCGCTAATGCCGAATTGATAGGCCGCAAATAAAACGTAAGGAAGTTTTTAAAGTTTTTTTTTTTTTTAAATTTAAAACCATTTATTCGGTGATAAACACACACAACAACAGAAAATTACAAACATATAAAAAAAAATAACACTAAGAATTTCGCTGGGCAAGTCTACACCGAAAGGGTTACCAACTCAGCATTTGCTGGGCAAAAGACACCCAGCGCTGGTTTTCAGTTGGCACCCCGCAGTGACACACGGACGAGGGTAAATAAACTAATGTTATACATAAATAAAATAATATTGTAACGTTTAATATCGTGCTACGTGCTAAAAATAAAAATAATAAAAAACCTTTAAATTGTAATTTCAAACTCGCCACCAAAAAGCGCGTTAGTTGCCTAGTATCAAACTGCCCGCCAGAGGAAAAAATAAATAATAATAAAAAAGTGACAAAAAAAGTTATTAATGAAATAGGTACGAATTATTATTAAAACTAGATAAAATAAAATTGATCAAATAAATTTTACAACAGGTGTTGAGATTTCAAATAACAGCCCTAATACTAAGTTTGTCAAATAAAATTGAGTAATCAATGATCTTATTAGAATAGAATTACCTATAGCATATTGTTACTAAATAAATGATAAATTAATATTGGCCGGCTTATTTTTGACCACAATAACACCTGATAGCGTTTTTATTATTGATCGGCTTATTTTTGACCACAATAACACCTGATAGCGTTGTTATTATTGACCGGCTAATTTTTGACCACAATAACACCTGATAACGTTGTTATTATTGACCGGCTTATTTTTGACCACAATAAAATCTGATAGCGTTGATGTATAATAACAGTATACTAAAAACTTTAGCGGGTAGTTTAGCTCACCGTTTATTAATAGTTTTGTGAAAGAGTACAATCCCTAAACATTAAGTTAGGGATGTTCTTTTTACAAAACAATTTTATGTGTCGTCTATTTTATTGTAGTTTAATTACTAACACTAGTTATAATATAACTAGATGATAACTGACAAATGCTTCAACTGTCTGGACTGGCCCACTCAAATCTGTTCGGTGCTTTCTTCAAGAGCTCACTTCAGACATTAATATACACAGTTCTCACATTTGGCGAGCGAGAAATGTTTTAGGGTTCCGTAGCCTAATGGCAAAAACGGAACCCTTATAGTTTCGTCATTTCTGTCTGTCTGTTTGTCTGTCCGTCCGTCCGCATGCCACAGCCATTTTGTTCCGAAACTTGGTAGGTAGATAGGTAGGTATTCTATGAATCGCTTTCCAATTTTAGGAAAAAAATAAAAAATAGATTTAAAATTAAGGGGGCTCTTCTCCATACATGGAACTGAAACTAAAAATATTTTTATTCATTAAACCTATGCGTATGTGGTATCTATAGACAGGTCCTTAAAAATGACATTGAGGTTTTAAAACAACTTTTTCATAAAATCAATCGTTTAAAAGATATACGCTTCCAAAGTGGTAAAATATACCTACTTATACAGGATGGCCAACTTAGAGGTATACAACTTTTTTTACCACCATTTTGTTTTGACGCCATATTTGACAATTATTTGATAACAATTATTTTGTGTAGATACGGCAAATTCGATATGGAGTATTTTTAGATTGAACAACGTGTTTTAATTATCAAAATCTTCTACTCAAACCAATCTTCTCTTGCGAAAACGCTGAGAAAATTGCGAACAATTTTCGGTAGAAATCACCTTCCTACGCAGCAAGCAATAACTCGTTTGGTGAATAAATTTGAGCAGCTTGGCATTGTAACAGATAAACCAGTTCTTCATTGTGCCAGAAGAGTTCGTTTGGAGCAGAATATTGAAAGAGTCCGTGAAAGTGTAGCCGAAGATCCGACATTGTCTACCAGACGACGTTCTTAACAGCTGGAAATTAAAAGAACCTCCCAACAGACTATTCTCAAGAAAGACCTGGGTTTGTTCCCATATAAGATTCAGATAACTCAAGAACTTCAGCCTGCAGACCATGATCGCCGTTGTAATTTCATTAATTTTGTGTTAATCCAATTAAATCACGACCACATTTTCATAAAAAAATCATTATGAGTGACGAAGCCCATTTCGACTTCATTGAATTTGTTAATAAACAAAATTGTCACTATTGGGTCGAAGAACAGCCTTTGTTGATCCACGAGCGACCGCTGCATCCACGTTGAGTAATAGTATGGTGCGGAATTTGGTCAGGAGAAGTAATTGGACCCTACTTCTTTGAAGATGCTACGGGCGCTGCCGTAACAGTAAATGGAGATCATTACCGTGAGATGATCAACAATATTTGTTACATCAAATGAATCAGTTGGGCTTAGAAAACATGTGGTTCCAACAAGACGGGGCCACATGTCATACGGCCGGAGACACAATCGAAATATTGAGAAGAATGTTTTCAGGTCAATTAATTTCAAGAAATGGTGACATTGATTGGCCCCCAAGATCACCGGATTTGACAGCTCCTGACTTTTTCTGTGGGGCTATCTAAAGGGACGTGTCTATGCTAACAAGCTGAGAAATATTCAACATTTAAAACAGAATATCCGAGACGCAGTTAGTTGGATAGCGCCGGAAATGTGCGAAAATGTGATGAGAAACGCGATAAAAAGAGCTCACATTTGTTGCGCTGCTAGAGGTGGACATCTGGCAGATGTTATTTTTCATACGTAATTGACAAGCCTAAATATAATATTTTTGAAATAATACCTAGTAATTTCAATCTTATGTAAAAGAAAATTTATAAAATAAGTTGTATACCTCTTAACTGGCCACCCTGTAGTTAATGGCGGCTCCACATTAGTGCAGTGAAACCCCGTAAATCGGCCTGAACGTGAATGTGGACGGTTTTCGCGGGGTTCACGCGCATTCACGCTTGTTCCCCGATCAGTGTCGGTATTTTGTCCCGCGACAAAGGGTTAGCGCCCCCTTCGCGCGGCGTTCACGCGTACACATCCACATTCATGACCCCATGCCAGTTTACTCCGGACTACAAAAGCGAACGGACGTATGCAGTAGTATGATATCAGGCATCAGTCAGTTTAATGACATATTCATGGACATCAGATATACATAGGGCTCAAGCCACTATGCTAGATGATAATGGTACAATGTTTTACAGCAATGGTCAATCTAAGCAAATATTTTTTTCAAGTCATTTGCAATTTAAAGGGGATTGTTTTTATATTATGTAGCAGCAGCTTCTACGTTCATTTCGCGGCAGGTTTCACGAATGATTGAAGTATCCCGTGAATGTGGAGGGCACGACTTGTGCCGTGAATTCACGGCGAGAATATGCGGGTGAATTCACGGCACTAATGTGGAGCCAACATAAAATATGAAAGCAAGAAGTTAAGCCCTTGGAAAATCGGAACGCGTTATGAATAAAATAATATAAACAAATACACAAAAACAAAACAGACAGTTTCAGTAATATTTGCAAGATTTAAAGTCTCTTGTAAATTTCCATGTTGCTTGCAGATGCCGTCCAGTATGCAAGAGTCGGAGACGTGAGTGGAAGGGCAAGATCCAGAACACGTCAGCAGAACTGCTGCTGGAGAGGAAACCACTCCCGATCTGCTTGAGTAGATGGCCAACGGTACACTTTTAAAAGTGCCTTTAAAAAACATTCTTACCCACTAATCTGAATCTATTATAGCTACGAATGTTAAAGGCCTACCACACCCACAAGCTTCACTACAGTTCTGCCTGCGCAAGCCGGTTTGTAAACGGAACACCGTGCGTGCGGTTGGTAAAACTGAATCACGCGCCAACCTCACAGCGAGGCCTGCGCATTTTTCGACTTGCTTGAAATTTTGCCTGCGCAAGCCCGGCCTGTGCGTACTTGCCTGTGTGTGTGGTTGGCGTTCAGTGTTCAAGCCACAGTCGAGGCTAGTTGTCGTTCGCCGAGGCGAGGTATTATCCAGCTGCACAGAAGATATTGTAGTGCACAAGTATCTGCGCAGGTACTGGTGCACAGGAGCTGAGTTCAGGTGCAGGGCTGAACGTGCTTTCCGAGGCACGGGGGTACACCGCGAACTTCCAAACTCCGAGCTACTACTGACATTTCTAACAGAAGAACTCAATAGCACTTTTTGCCCAAACCGGAAACCTCTCTCAGCGGTCGAGTTGGCAACCACTAGATCAACGTAGTTCAGTAATAGCAAAGCACCGGAAAACACAGTGGTTTTTTATTGATAATAGGCTCGCGTTTCACCACCATCTCACCTGATGATAAGTGATGATGTGGTCGAAGATGGAGCACACTATTCACTCTTGACATAAAGACCTCTAGATTATAGCTATCGGGAAACACAGACTCCGGCAGGGAATTCCACTCTTTAGCCGTGATATGACAATGAAAGTATTCCTAAAACGTTTTATGCGTATGGGTGGGATGTCCACTATGTAACGATGGCGCATCGCCGTTTGTCTTGTAGTCCGATGATGGAACGGGCTTGGCGGAATTAGATTGTGTAATTCCATCGCACACCCCCCGAAATAGTCGAAATAGTCGTATACCGGTAGGCATAGTGTCAGTTATATGAGGTGGATGACCGCGTGCAGTTTGCGGGAATATATGGGCCTATGGCCAGATGTGGTGCCAAATAAATAATGTATAGCTGAAGTAGGCAGTTATGTAAGTACCTATAGTTTTTCTTCTTCTTTATCCTCGCCTTTGTACCGCTGCACAGGGTCGGCTTTCTTAGTCATGTCACGTCATTTATTGTGGTCTTACACGTCATTGTGTTTAATCAAGAAATTCTTCGTGTCCCTTTGGACAGTCGTTAGCCATGTGTTTGGAAGTCTACCCGTTCCCCTTTTGCCTGTTGCGATGAAAATGCACTTCTTCACGACATAATCGTATGGTCTACGCATTATATGACTCTACCACCAGATTTTGGTTTCAACGAGTTTATCAGTTAATAATTTTAAAACTAAAATACTTCTATATAACAGTTTGATTAGGAGTAGGCTAGAATACTGTAGTGTGGTTTGGCGATCACACTATGCGGTACATAACTTGCGAATTGAGCGAGTTCAAAAGCGATTCCTCTGGCACTTGGCATTCTCAAGTGGCATAGCTAAAAGAAAACAATCCTACAAAGAAAGATTAAAGCACTTTGCTATGGATAGTTTAGATAATCGGAGGCGATTTAATGACGCTTTGTTTATGTGCAAAATTTTGAATAATAGCATTCAGTGCCCTAGGCTGCTTGCAATTTGTAACTTTCGCGCTCCGTCAAGAATCCCACGCCACTCCATCACTCCGCTGTGTCCTCCATTTAGAAGAACCGTCTTAGGTTCTAATTCTCCTTATGCTAGATTTTGTAAGGTCATAAATAGTTCTAGCGATCTCATCGACTTACATTATGATTCCATGGCAAAGCTTAAATCAATTATCATAAAATCCTTACCCGATCCATGATAACCAGGATGTATTTTATTTTATTGGAGTTATATTATTTTTAAAGATGTAGTTAATTTTTATTGTGTTATAAAAGACAAATGTTAAGGTTAGATTACTGAAATAAGAATTATATGTACATGTGGTGTTTACCTTTAAGTGGTTGTTACACTATTACTCTTGGATATCCATAGTTTTTAAGAATTATTATCAGTGTAAACAGTCGTTGGTGAACCTAATAAATAAATAAAAATAAATAAAAATCAGCAGTCGGGGCTACCTTTAAGGTGTGTCCAAACATCGAGCGGCAATCGAGCGTGGCTGCCGCGCGCGAACGCTTCTGGCTACCTGCCGCACACGAACGTTCTTAATAATAATCATAATCATAATACCAAGGATCTTCTACCTACTAACTGGATTGCTTACGAATGATTCAAAGAATACAGAAAGTCTTACTTAGCTGTTAAACAATAGAGTATAAACTTGCACGCATAAAACTGAAGGAACTATTCGTTCCGAGCGAGACAGTGCGTGTGTGGACTGTGTCCCTTTCTTCTGTGTCAGATTAAAATATTTATTTCAATGGTAATTTTTTCGACCTGTCTGTTGTAGTAATAACACCTAGTTTTAAACTTCTTTGAAATTCTATCTTTAAAATGAATTACCATTATTACTGTATGCATATTAATGAAAATTAAAGTTATTTTACCATACAAACACAAGATGTTTAAAACAAAAAAAAAATGGAATTTGTAACAATTAGTAGTGATATATTATACTATACATGGCAATTACTACGTTGCCATCTGACGTTTACTTGACATCTGTATGTTTGTAAATTTGCATTATATTTAATTTTGTGAGTTTTCGTAATATTAAAGTGCAAGATACTATAACCATGGTAAGAACGTGTTTTGTGGTTAATTGCAAGAGTGAAGGGTACCCCGGGTCTGGAATCTCCTTTTTTAAGTAAGTTTTGTGACTTTGTTTACAAATTGCATTTAGGGTGACTATGTTTTCAATGTAAAAGTGGATGTGTCTCTTTATTCTTCTTATTTATTATTTTTCTTTCTTCTCATTATTTATTTTTTGTTATTTTAAGCTTTCCTAAAAATGATGATCTTCGAGACCGATGGCTCAGTGTTCTACACAGAAAAAGGTCAGAAACGGTTCCAAAATTTGTAGCCGCCATTTCAAGCCCGAAGAAATATTGCATTTCGAAACAAGATCAAATGATGCAATTCCATCCATTTTCCCTAAAGTAAGTTATCAATCTTTACAAATGACATGAAGATCACCGTTTCGAAATAGAATATGAGCATAACACGATGAATTTTCATTTTGAATCTATGTTAACCATAAATACTAAAATTTTGTTCTCATCAATCTATTATTATTTTAGATTCCTGTTAAAGCGAAACAAATAAATGTTTTAAGTACTATAATATTGAAACCCACTAAAGAAAAGAATATACAACCTGTACTGGGCACATTCAATGATCTGGTAAGTGAAAGTTATGAAAGGAGTCAAATTAATAAGCATAAAAGTCGACATTTTAGTTGATTTATTTACTTTTGCTTAGCAAATTGATGGCAAAAATATTTTATATCATTTTGGCCAAAAACTCAGCTACTCAAACTTGCTTACAAGTGTAGTTTATTGTATTAATAATTACTTATAACTTAATTACTTAACTTTTATCCACTGCAGTTAGTTAATGTCGACAAATAATAATAATAATTCATAATTTAAAGACTATTTCCATACTTTTAACTAATAATAGTGTAATACATTTTTTAGAGTTGTGTGTCAAGCCAATCTTGTAACAAACCTGCAGCTGCAACATATGAGGAACTAGAAAATATAGAACCAACCTAATAATAATAATCTTATAATTGTCATTCGATCTGCCTCCTTTATTTTTAGAATTATGTATGTTAATAATATTGATTTCTAACCTTAAATAGCACATGTGGTGTTAGCCTGTAATTAATTGTTACACTTATAAATGTAATATGACTGTTTTATACAAATGTATAGTGTAAACAATTGTAGGTTAACCTAAATAAATATATACACAAATAAATTATATCTCTTCTGTTATTCTTTCTATTTATAATCATCGTTTTTAGGGTTCCGTAGTCAACAAGGAACCCTTATAGTTTTGCCATGTCCGTCTGTCTGTCCGCGGTTTAGCTCAAAAACTATTGGTACTAGAAAGTTGTACTTTGGCATGAGTATACACGTTAATGACGCCGAAAAAGTGGTAAAATAAAATTTTGAAAAAAACAATTATTTAGGGTACCTCCCATACATGTAAAGTGGGATGATATTTTTTTTTTCGTTCTTCCCATAGTGTGGGATATCGTTGGATAGGTCTTTCAAAAATATTAGGGGTTTGGTCAGACCGTTTTTTGATTAAGTAAACCGTTCGTGACTTATCAAGCTTTAAAGTACCAATTTTCGTTAGAGTCAAGTGTCCCCCCCCACTATCAACTAAACGGTTATAGTTACAAATTCACATGTCACGGCAGTAGTACCTATATATAACGAAATTTAAAGGAAAACTATCACACATAAGTGGGCTTTACGAGTTTACGAGTAATAGTCGACCAATTGTATTTGACTCGAAAATTTCGAACAACTCTATAGAAATGTCGATAGATGGCGCTAAGCGCCAGTTGTATCGTGCTAGCTTCTTGTGACGATTGAGTAGTGTAGCTCTGTGTCCGTATTTAAATTCAAAACACAGGCTATGACAAGTTTTATACAAATCTCTAAAAAAAAATGAAACTTTCCGTGCAAAATTGTCGGATCAGGTGAGGATTTGTATAGGAAGTCAAATTAGTTAGGTAGTCATGTTTGGCTTTTAGTTAGAGCATGGTACGAAACGATCAGTCAGCGAATACGACACGCACTTGGCTGTTATAAAAACTACGGAACCCTACACTGCGCGTGGCCCGACACGCACTTGACCGGTTTTTTCATGAAAGGTTTTAGTAGTTTTAATTATGTATAAACATTGCATCATTTTACTTTTAGTCTACTGGTTCTGACCGTACAAGTGTCGAATAAACGTAGATTACCAATTAATGCACGTTTGTTTGGACGTCTATACCACTGCCTATCAAGGCCAAGCCTTGGAAGAAATGCCAGCTAGTGATTCTGTTATTAATTCTGCATCTGCAATAATTGTATTTGTATCACGGGTCTTAACCACTTTGTAAGTTTATAATTCAACGCAATAAAGTCTGCTTAACAAAACTAATTTTGCATTTAGTCCGCATAAGGAAGGGTTTATTATAGAAATTAGCGCGCTCAATATAAGTTCTCATATTGAGAACTAGCTTTTCGCCCGCGTGGAATTCTGTTATAACGCGCTACCGAGCTACTGTTCAAAAATCTGAGATAGAAAGAACCCTATATAGTTCCCAGGGTTTTAAACTATCTCCATGCCAAATTTTTTCGAAAGCGGCTCTGTGATTTAACCGTGAAAGCGTAACAGACCGATACAGACCTTTGTATTTATAATTGAATTTATTTCTTTCTTTCTATTTAATACGTTGTTAAGAAAAAAACCGGCCAAGTACGAGTCGGACTCGCGCATGAAGGGTATTTTTATAGGTAGGTAATGAATGGTACGGAACCATTAACTATAAAAAGTGCCAAAAAATCACAACTGTTGTATGGGAGTCTCCCTTAAATATTTATTTTAATTAATTTTTTGTATTTTTTGTCATAGCGGTAACAGAAATACATCATTTGTGTGGTTAATAATAAGTGTCTTAAATAAACCTGCAAATATTGCATCAAATAAAATTGTCCTTACGTTTATGGCGAATTGATATCCACACTACTAGAAAGAGATAGCTAGGTCCTTCGAGGGTATACTCTTCGGAACGGATTTGAGCTTCGCGTCCGCATTCCAGTTTAGGTACAAGTTCCTTGCATAATACACATTCGGCAGTATTTGTGTTTGGACGGGATTGGTTTAATTGATAAGTATGGATCTTTTAAAGAGTTATGGGATCCTCGACAAAAAGAATACCATAATAAAAACAATCGTGAAGACTTGTGGAATGAAATAGCTAACAATTTTGATGCCTAATGAAGGGCGCGGCGTATCTCGGTTGTGCCGCGCATACATTAGTCGGCTTTGTCCTAACTAGAACGTGGCAGAAATGTGTCCTAGAAATGTCGCGTGTTGCTGCCGCGCTCTTGATGCTCAATGTTTGGACACACCTTTAGGACTACCTTGAATATACAGGGTTCAAAGAGAATGTAATACACTATGTTTTAACAGGGTTATTGGTAAAACAACCTCTCAGGACTATGTTAGTAACATCATAAACAACAAAGGTTCTATGAATTTTAATAATTTATTTATTTTAGTTCATTAGATTTTCATACCATAATAAAATATTTAAATTGAACGATCTAAATGTTAAGCAGTCTGCGAAGCAAAACAAGCGCTAGTAATGTAGGTAAACTGATAGTACAAAACGAAGTGGCCCTTCCACTGCCTTGATATTGAAGAGATTTGTTTTCTGAAAAGTCATAGAACAAAAGTTGTTGCTTATGATTTTAGTAATACAGTCCTGCGAGGTTGTTAGTGTTTTAGCAGTAACCCTGTATTCATTATGGAATTTCTCTTTCAACGTTGAAACTTTGGTTGAGTACCATCTCAGCATTCGGATTTTGGTGGAATTTAGAAGAATATTAATTATATCTTGAAATAGTTACTTTGTTTTAGAAAGTGTTCCCCAACGGGCCGTGCCCTCTGCTCGGGCGCGCGCGCCTGGTCACTGTGAACGAGCGCAGTGTGATCAACAAGCCCCAGGTGGTGAGGATCTGTCAGGCCCCAATTGACGACACCGCGGACACGCCCTACATACAGTACGCGCACCTGGCTCAAGATCTCGGTAAGACAAGGAAGTTCTTCGATGCTAATCTATCTATTTATTTACACTTCATGCACAAAGGTCTAATAGTCAACCAAGGGTGGTGAAGAGACCAGGCGGCGGCCGACCTGGCGACGCAAGCGGTTGCGACAGTCGTCCACAGGATCCGGCAGTTGGTACTCAACGTGGCGCTGCACAAGACCGAGGCCGTGTGCTTTCATGGCGGTCGGAACGCGCCACGGTCCGAGTCCCACATAACGGTGGAGGGGGTTCGCATCGGCGTCGGGAGGACGATGAAGTACCTGGGACTCATCCTCGACAGCCGGTGGAACTTCAGGGAGCATTTCCTGAGTTTGGCCCCAAAGCTGAACCGGGCAGCAGCCGCCCTCAGGCGACTCCTGCCTAATCTCAGCGGGCCAAACGCCTCCTGCCGAAGGCTGTACGCCGGCGTCGTGCGGTCCATGGCCCTCTACGGGGCCCCCGTGTGGGCCCTGAGCATCCGGACGCGACCACTGAAGTTGGTCGCATGCCAGAGGGTCATGGCTATCCGAATGATCCGGGGATACTGCACGATCGCCGGCGAATCGGCCAACCTCCTTGCCGGATTGCTGCCCTGGGATCTGGAGGCAGTCGCCCTCCAGCGCGTCTATGAATGGAAAATGGCCGTGGAGGCGCAGCGCCGGGGCGTATCCCCGCTGCCTCGAGAAGTCGAGGCGCGGCGGGAAGAGCTCCGGCGTGATCTCAGGGCAGTATGGAGGGAACGACTGTTGCAACCGACGGCCGGGCACGCCGCAATTGCGGCGGTAAGACCCCTCTTTGAGGAGTGGCTAGATCGGCGTCACGGCGTCCTGACCTACCGCATGACGCAGGTCCTCACCGGACATGGAAGTTTCGGGAGGTACCTGTGTCTGATGGGAAAGGAAGAAACGCCTTGGTGTCACCACTGCGAAGGTCACCCTGAGGACACAGTAGAGCATACGGTGCAAGACTGCCCCACCTGGGCAGAGCACCGACGTGTCCTCACGGCGGCGATAGGCGGAGACCTCTCGCGCCCGGCATTGGTCGAGGCCATGCTGTGGGGCGAGAGGGAGTGGGAAGCGGTCGCCTCCTTCTGCGAAGCAGTCATGCTTCCGAAGGAGGAGGCGGGCCGTATGAGGGAGAGGATGGCGTCCTCCCTCCAGCCCAGCCGCAGTGGTAGATGCCCACGGCGTCGGACGTCGGCCGACGATCTCCGGCCACCGTAGGCGCGGGCATGCGGACAGCGAGTAAAGGGCAACTCGCTGTCCGACCATGGACCATGCCCGGGTCGACGGCGCGTTGTGTTCCACGCGCGCCTAAAAGAGCGTCAGCAATATGAAGAGGCCGCCCCTGTAGAGGGCCGAAGCCTGCCGGGGTCGTGGGACTTATCCCATTACCGTGACCCCGGTACGTAAAGGGTTATTGAAGGAACACCGTGGATTTTAGTCAGTAAAAGTCTGACAGTCCCTCCCACCCTGCCCGGGGTGGGAGGACTTATTTGATAATTTCACAACGTTAAAAAAAAAATGTGTGGTGGAGAGATAGCGTGGTACGTGCAATTGTTCAACATGTGAAGCGATAATTTGATAAATTAGTAACAAAAAAAAAAAACAGAATGTACAATGCTTAGCCTCTAGCCAGGATAAGAGACAGGGTTTAGGTCATTGGAGGTTTCCCAAGAAGCAAAAGATTCAACTAGCATTTTTGCAGGAATGTGGGTAGAATTCACATTCCTAGCAATCTTGTTAACCCCTCCAACTAAGCTAAATATGCTTGTGTCTGGAGTGGGTTCACGGCAATAATGTAATGGATCGGGTTCGAACCCATGATCTCTCTATCACAAGTCCGACACGTCCGTATCCAAGAGACTATTGACGCTTAAAAACGAGTAAAGCATTTTACATTCCATATCCCAGAGTGTGACTGGGTTGCCAAAGAATTTGGCTCTGTAATCCACAACTACAGGCCAGCCTAGTAGCAGAAGTACCATTATCTCATCCTCCTCCATACAGGCTCTGCAGAAAGTTTCGTTTACCCTTTCCCCGCATGCTGTGTCAGGAGCATGGGATGCGGTTCAAGCATGCTGTGCGTTCTGCGAGTGTGGCGCTTGCTGCCCGTGTGGCGAGCGCGAGTACGTGCTGCACGACGCGGAGCGAGCGACGCGCCGCCGCGGCGACATGCGACACTTCGACAAACGCGTCAAGACTGACTACCAGGTCATGCGCATCATGTACGACAAGATGTGAACACGGCCGCAATAACAGATGAAGTGTGGAAATCTAATAGTACTACTGACTAGGTATACTTTGGTAATGAATTACAATAAGCAATACTTTGTTATTTCTATTTTGCACAGTGCAAAAACTTTATAAAAATAATTAAAAAATTGTTCTAAATCCTTTTTTGATTTTTACTGACAGTGTTCCTTGGATGGACGACGGGGGCTTAAAGAGGCAAAGCAAGCAACTGAAGCCCCCGTCATCTATCTTTTAGGTTAATTATTACCGTTTATACAGAAATAGGAGATTCGCAGGGTTTCTTCGACGCGGTGAACCACAATTTGGTGAGCACGTCTTGTCATTCTGGCAAGTAATACGAATCTATTGGTGGTAAAATAGGTGCATTTCTGATAGGCGTTTATACACAAGACAAATACTTATATGTAGAGATAAAAAAGTTAACAAAACAATAATAATAGAAATACTTTAAAAATAAAACAAAAGGCGTACAAAAATATAAATAAAACCATAAATTAGGAACACCACTTTATTTCAAGAAGAAATCACTGTTGTTCCCGACATTCCTTTTAAGGCGCCTTTCAGACAACGCAATCTGAAAAAGAAGCAATATTCTTTATTCAAAACAAACTTTGGTTTGTCTAGTGGCAGGAGCAAGAGGCCTGTTGAAATGTATGCCTTAGCCAGCCATAGAAACATCAAAGAACTCCTGGTTAATATCGACTTTAATTAACTCCTTGGCTAGACAAGTGTCAGATTTACTGGCTTCTGATTACCCGTAACGTTTGTCAAAGATGTTCAAATGACAGCCGGGACTTATGCTTTCTAAAGCCTGCAATACATGTTGGCCGAGCGTTGTCGACTGTACCAACATGTAGACGGTATATTTGCCTTGTCTTGCTATCGCTCGGTGTCACTTGCCTAGTTGGTGAGTGGAGGCCAGCGCCAACGTGTATAGAGCTCATTTGGTGCAACTTGTCTTCGCTCGCCGTTGCTCGTGATCACTTGCCTCACTTCGGATCGGTGTCGGTTTTTGGTCACAAATCAAAGGCGCTCGCTTGCGCTCGGCCAACGTGTGGGCAGCTCTACAGACCCTCTTCTACATTGGTCGTCTGCATTGGCGTTCGACGAACTTGTCGAACGTGTGGACATTATTTCTTGCCTTGTACCTATTTGCCAATGCTCGCGTTGGCCTACGCTCGGCCAACATGTATTGCAGGCTTAAAGCACTACTACTGAGAAATTTCTTACAGAAAAACCCAATAGCACTTATTGCCCGACCCAGGAATCGAACTGGAAATTGTGTGAGTTGCGAACACTTTGAGCAACGAGGTAGCAAGATTATTATTTTCTGATTAAGTCACATTATTATGCTTGAATTTGATTTCGACAGCTTATTAAATATGTGTAAATTAAAAATTAAGCAAATAGTCATTAATTACTTAATTTCGGATTTTGTAAATTATTTTGTTAAAATGTAGTGCAGGTTTTGCTGCTATGGCGCAAGCTCATCAGATTACTTTAAGCTCACCTCGCTGTAGTTATCTCGGTGAGATTATCGTAGAATAAATCATGCGTCACGTTACACGTACAATAGCGTACGTCAATCATTCAGACGAGCTACATTATCTGGATTTAAACCAAGTAAAACCGACAAAATTGCGCTGGGAATACACTAGCGGAGTCGAGCACAAAGAGATCATGAACTCATGTGGTTGAGACACGTTATGTACTGCCAGTTTTCAGTTTTCTGAATCAGTCTATTGAATTTCTACAATTATCAAAATTATCTGTAAGATATATTATGATTATCCGACCGAACAAAAAGAAAATATATTTCTTTTTTGTTCGGCGAGAAAATCATAAAATGTCTCCTCCCGCTCTGGGTGGAGTAGAAGGGAGTGTCAGAGTCAGACTTCTACTGACTAAAAACCCATCCTGTTCCTTCAGTTGCTCTTGTGATCTGGCGCTGCGGTATCTCGGTATAACAAAGAAATTAATGTAGCGTATAAAATTGTTCACCCTAAACCACCATTGTTAGCAATCTTAATTAAATGATAAAGCTAAATATAGATTATGACTATCGTTGTCTAAATATTTTCTTAACTAACTGCTTAAACCGTTTTGCATGCCTATTTTAAGGTAGAATATATACAGCATGAAATTTAAATGGTTGTTTTAGTATCGAAACATACAGTTAAACTTAAAAAAAACGAATGTTTTCTTTTCAAATTATTAAAAAAATATTCATAAACTCGAAAGCGCGAGAATCTTTAGTAGTTCAGTAGACGTAACGTAGGTACCTACATGAAACACTCACCGCCGCGCGCTGCCAACAAAGGAAAAAGTGATTAATAAATGTTCAGAGCAAAATAAGCTCTCACGCATGGTGATAATGCATTAACTACACTGCACCATTTTTTTTTTTTTTTAGTATTTTATTTGTTTATAAAACGATTGTATTACCAAGACAATGCCATTTCGCTTTGGGAAAACAACCATTAAAATTTCACGGTGTATAAGGACCACCAATACCTATGTAATTATGACATACAACTTTATTATATTATTTACTGTGCAAGTAAAACATGTTCAAATCTAAAACGGGATATTTACCATGTGTATTTTTGTTTCGAGTTTCCGATATTTCGGCACTGTTGCAAGCGCCATGATCACGGATGCACTGAAGTAATTGCGGGTGGACGTTTATGAGCAGACAAATCGGTCTACCCTCTTTCTCGTTCGTTTTTTGTGATCGACACCGCTACCACTGTCACATGTATCACTGACAGTGATACTCGAAACAATAAATACACATGGTAAATATCCTGTTTTAAGTTCTAATGATACTGTTAGTGACCAGGTTAGCTTAATAACTTATATGTTCAAATCTAATACAAAACTTCATTAACCTTAACCTGTTCCTGTCTGGGAAATATTCTAACGACATACCGCATTCCCGGGACAAGAGGAAAGGAAGGAGCCGGGTGGGTTTTTAATCAGTATGAGTTTGACACCCTTCCACTGCACCTAAAGGTGGAGGAGTGATTTGATAATTTTCCCATTGAAAAACAAAAAGGCGTCATTTACCTGTTTTGTTCATTTTACTCGCCAAGTGTATACCTGGTAATGGACTGTTACTTAGTTTTACGATCATTTCTGGATGTAAAGAACCTTTTGATACATCAACCATTTTCCGTTTCGATGGTCCTGGTTTCGGAGACTGAAAAAAACACATATCATAGATAAAGCAAGAGTGAACAGTCATCTTCTGGGCTCGGTCATTCCATCATAGACCTCATCCTTCGCTTACCATCAGGCGAGATCGAGGTCAAAGTGGGCTTATCAGGAATTAAAAAAAAATGCTGTGCTCAACTCAACTCAACATATTTTATTCCACACCGGCCTACATGGACACTTATAAAACTTCAGAAGCAAGTGTAAGATTCGGAATTGATCGTTTCTTATGGAGAAGAACCGGCAAGAAACTCCACTTTGCAAAACATAATTGATTTTCACAATACCATAATACAGTTTTAGTACAGGACAGTATAGGCCAATAAACTACAATTATTATTGTTGAATGTAATTACGAATTAAAAATAGAAAAACGAATCCAAAGAGTCTACATACTATAGGTATAGGTATAAAAACTATGAAAAACAAAGTTTTTTTTTTTCTCTTCTTTGGCAACTGAGCCAGTGTCGACTATTCTGCCAGTATCATGTTATGACGGCTTCGTAACGTATAGGCAGGCCGTCGAACTTTGTAAAAACAATTGGCGTAGTTACTACGGAAACCTTCATGGGCGAGTCTGACTCGCACTTGGCCAATTTTTTTGTTAGTTAATATTTTGAATAAAGATCTTTGAAATATGTTTGTCTTTGCAGAGCGTTTTAATTTATTATTCAGTATTCAGTACCGTTGGTAGCAGTTTTATAAATGTCCAGCTTTATTAAATTAGTAACTAGCCTTGCATGCTGACGCGGCGGTGACGATATTACCTACGCAGTTTTTCTCGCGTTAATCACGTTCACGTGGGAATCCCGCGATAAAAACCTCCTCTATCATCTGATAAAAGTCCTATTAAAATTAGTTCAGCCATCTCAAAGATCAGCCTGGACAAACAGGAAGAAAGAAAGAACACAATAACAAAAGTTTGTTGTGTTTTAGTGTTGTGTAAATTAGTATTTAGGGATTTGAGAAAACAACACAAGACATTTCAATTTAATTGACAGGTAACGATGTGATTATTTATTATATTAATTCATGCATGAGCTTGACATATATATACTCTTTCTAAAAATAGTATCAATAGAGATACTAAATTCATAAGCAGGTATAAACTTTAGGTTTCCGTAGCCGAATGGCAAAAAACGGAACGGCCAGACATGACGAAACTACATATAAGGGATATGTAGTTTCATCATGTCTGGCCGTCCGTCCGTATGTCACAGCCATTTTATTCCGAAACTATTGGCACTATACACGTGAAACTTGGAAGGTAGATGTATTCCGTGAACTGCTTTCCGATTTTAAGAAAAAAATATTTAAAATCCAGGGGGGCTCCCCATACATGGAACTGAATCTGAAAATATATTTTTTCATGAAACCTATGCGTATGTGGTATTTATAGACAGGTCTTTAAAAATGACATCGAGGTTTCTAAAACCACCTTTTCTTAAGTCAGTCGTTTAAAAGATATACGCTTCTAAAGTGGTAAAATGTGTGTCTCCCCTCTAATTTCTATAACAATGGACTCAAAAATATTAAAAAAATATATGCACCAAAATTGATGAACGAGATCGGGTCAGCAGTTTTTGAGATATAGCATATTTTCTAAAACCGCAAATATAACTTTGTAATTCATACAAATACTATGAAAAATAAAGTTATTTGGCGTAATTATTACGGAACCATTCATGGGCGAGTCTGACTCGCAATTGGCCAATTTTTTTACCTTATTTATTTATTTAAACTTCATGTAAAATTGTGTTATATGGGCGGATTTAATGCAGCAAGGCATTATCTACCAGTCAACCTTTTGGTGGGTTTTATACAGTAAAATCTTCTAAGCTCCACCTAGAGTGGATGGAGTCTTTCTCGAGTCCGAAACTAATGCAAAAATGCTGGATTTTCTTCTTCTTTCTGAGGAACTAGAACTATTTCTAGTCTTATATATCTAGTGTCTTTTATTGATGACAGGCTTGCGTTTGACCACAATCTCACCTGATGGTAAGCGATGATGTGGTCGAAGATGAAGTACGCTTATTTAGCCTGTTGTTAAGTGCTGATTTGTGTTTCTGTTATGATGTACAATAAAGAATATGTATCTTTCTATTTATCTAGAAGTAACCTATTTACTTTTGACTTAATAACCTTAGATTATAGCTATCAGGAAATACCCCGGCAGGGAATTCCACTCCTTAGCTGTACGCACAATAAAAGTACTCTTAAAAAGTTTTGTGCGTATGGGTGGGATGTCCACTATTGTAACGATGGCGCATGTTAATAAACTCACTGTTTCCACTTGCATGCTTTCAAGTCTTTTTGGGTCCTTGGAAGACTGGCAATACTGCTCGCACCGACCCTGTACCACAGGTGTGTCTTCTCTACCAGGAGTGAAGTCGATCACCGTATGCTGTGCCTTCATCGACTCGCTTTTGTGCGGTTTAGAGTCAGGTTCCGAAAGGTCCCTTCGATTTATTGGATGGCCCTGCTGAAGAAGTTAAGTAGTTAGGATTTGTACAGCATTGATTTTTATTGGCGTTATGTTGTTGAGAAATCAGTGTGGTTATGAGCATTTAATATTTAAATTTGAAAAACTACTCTTATCTTACTTTGAATATGTTCTTACAAAAGGTACTGATTCTAGACCATATTTTTGGTGTCTGTGAGGAAACTTTATCGAAGTAATATATTAGTAATTACAAATTAATAATACACCTGTAAGTATGGATTATACATAAGGCAGTGTAGGCAATTGCCCAGAGGCCAAGCATTGTACAGGGGCCCCGCATCCCAAGTAAAAGTAACTTTCCTCAGCGCTTGCCAACGGTTACCGGAGTTTAAAAATGATTTAGCTAGGTAGGAAAGCACTGGGTAAAATATTATATAGTATCTGTTCCTCTAGGATCTCAAACAATACCTAGGTATGTCGTCATTTTAATCCAAATTTAAATACATTATGATCGTCATCTTACACAAAACAGGTTCTGAAAAAATATGTTGGTAAAAAACAATTTTTGTATGTTTGAAAATGGGGGCCCTGAGATTGCCTAGAGGTCCCAACATGGTTAATCTGGCCCTGATTCCGACCCACCCTAAATAATCTCAACTTCTTTTTCTTATGAGATAAAAATATTTGTTTAAATTATAGTATAGCGAAAGTTTATCTTCGGAAATACAGCTACGATTGAGAAATATATTTTACTGAAGAAATCTACAGTATTACCAAGCATCACATATTAGTATATAAACAATGCACAGTCAAGAATAAGGCCATATACTAAAAAAAGCACCTCAAAAACCTGGATAGACGGCTTGGTCTCCACAGACGCTGAACTGGACAGCGGCATGGCGTCACTGCACTGACAGCAGAGCATGGACAGCGCGAAAGTGATCACATCAGACACCACCTGGACATACCTCCAGAGCCTCACGAACCTCTGGATGAGAGGGTGGAACGCGTAGCAGCTCACAGTTACCATATAGACGGCATTTGGAAGCAACCAGGGATCGAGAAGTAACTGAGAAGATTTGGCGCTCCCTGGTTGGAACAGTTGGAAAGGGAAAAATAATTATAAGAACGGCTTCATAGATAGCAAGTGACGTTGTCAATTAAATCTGCTGGCAGTGGCCAGCAGTGGCTGTCAGAATAATTGATCGTCTATGGAAAGAACTGAGACATAGTTGTTACAAAAGAGTTTCGTAAAAGATTAGTTGTATCACTAAACAAGTACGTGAGTTAATATTTTGCGGTGCGGTAGAACTACCGGAATTGCGGTACCGCAAAATTTGTGAAGTATGGAGTGTCATAGAAGTGCGCGCACTGCGGTGAGTCTACCGGTGCGGTAGAACTACCGGAATTGCGGCCACCGCAAGGCAGTGCGCGCACGGCCTAAGGATAAGGCAGTTGTTCTATCGCCAGCGAGGATGCGACTAACTATCAGTTATTTTCTCGCTCAAGATATACATTCCGTGTAAACTTCTATCTTCTCAGGTCTATAGAAATAATACCTCTTATTACAACCCTATCATTAGAATGTGTCGCCGCCTTTTTAGGCAGTTGTACCACCGCCGACGATGAACGAGTAGCGAGTACAGCTAGCATCTGAAAACGAGTTGGCGAGCAGCGAGCAGCGAGTGTGTTGTTCTCATAGTTAAGTCGCTGAGCTATCATCTGATTGGTCTCTCAGCGTGAGTTCTCACCGCTAAGTGATCGCTGAGCGAGTATTAACTTTAATAGCACTTGTTGCTCAGCGAAAAAACTAGTGAAGCGAGTAGTTGCCAGCAGTATGAACAGTCAGAGAGCAACTATTAATATATGCATCTCTTTCGTTTACACGGAATGTATATTTCATTATATTGACATCTTCGATGTTCGTGCCGTTGCTTTTAAAGGACTTGTAAGTGCTTTTACTCTCTGTTAATGTTTTAAACACTGTTTCTGTAACTTAATTTTTGCTTGTAACATTAATCTGCCGCGTATGGTTCCTATACATTCCGGGGTTGCGGGAATGTTTTAACGAGACACTGCGACCCCGGAATTTAAGGGCAGCTGAAGGAACACGGTGGGTTTTTAGTCAGTAGAAGTCTGACACACCCTTCCGCTTAATCCAGAGCGGCAGAAGTCATTCTATGATTTTCCCTCCTGACAAAATAAATGGTTCCTATACATTCTTTATGTGCATAAGCTAGGAGTTGGGTGGTAGACTCGCTGCTTTCTTGTTAATAATAAATAATAATATTAAAATACATTGAGCTTGTGAACTCAGCTATTGCCTGTAGTTAAATTAATAATTTTTTTTTGTGCGATTACACACAACATGACAAACAAACAACACGACGACCTGATTAACCTTTTGAACGCTATTGTCAGATATATGTGACAAACGAAATCTTGCCCTGGACGCCAACGTCACAAATATATGACCATTTTCCACTACTCATTAAATGTAATTTCAATTTAATTAGAAATAAATCTTAGTTGCCTTATGCTCAAGTATCCGATGGAGTCAGGTGGGGGGATAGGTCGCCTGTACAGATGGGACAGTTCTCACAAATCTGTGGAGATTACTTGCGCAATATAGATTTTCCGGTACAATTTGAATCCTATAGTGGGAAGTTTTGTAATGATACACACCATAAAGCAGTAATTGACGAGTTATATAGCGATATAGTACAATCCTTAAGGTTGGCAGCGAGTTCAGCGAAGCTAAAGAAGCCTAGGTCCCGTAAATGTATAGCAGGTTGGAATAGACGCGTTCGCGACGCGCCCTCCCTCCCTGTGCGCGTTCCCAGGCTAGGTTCACTATATGGTACTGGCACGGCAGACCGTTATCGGGACCTCTTCATGAGGATATGGTAGAAGCACGAAAAGTTTTTAAAGGTAAACTGAAATAGTGTCAGAATCACCAAGAGGAAGAGGAAAATACACTTCACACTATATCACGAAATAAACAATTAAAGGTACACTATTGAAACGCCACGCGACCCAACAAAACGCGATGCGTGTTGAGTTGAACCAAATGGTATTATTTGCTATGCCCAGAATCACATTATAAACACACAACGCAACGAAATGCGCGCAAACGCCAACCGATCCGTACCTGCCAGATCAATATGTTACCGGTAGTGGGGTTAAATACGCCACTTGACGCATCGCACGTAGTGTGTTTCTAGTTCAGACGCGACGCCACGCCTCATTTGATCGAGAACTTTCTCAGAAAGCATACACTTTTTGCGCACCCATTTATTTAAATCTTTTAAAAATGAGAGATGAAGAATTAATCTATTTATTTGATTATTTATTATATTTATTTTATTGAATTTTTTCATGCACCCAATAACGTCTAGTCATTTTCTTTTTATTGAGTCTTTTAAGTAATATAAATGTACCCAAAATTTGCATCAAATCTTCTTCAAAATCTTCATCTGACTCATTATTACTCTTACTCTTGAAAAGAACAAGTGTGACAAGGATGGCTTCGTCAAAGTGCAAAAGTAGAAGAGGAAGCCAGTTTATCGAAACCAGTGTGGCACTACGCTTGCTGGACCGAACCAGCTGCTGCGTTCGGCCGTGCTTACAACTTTAATTTGCGTGTCCCGTGTGCATCATTCTACAACGGCAGAGGACATAGTCAAAATTCAAATACATTATGGCGAAATCCAATTTCTTCCTGAGAGTCGAACGGCTGAGTCTCATCATGAAACTAATTTTATTTCTTTTGTGGTGAGAGCGCCGACCGAACATCTGTCGACTTTCGTGAAGGAAGAATTCAGGCCGAGAAGTGTAATTTTTCGGCGTTTTCGAGGCCGGTTACCGAATAACGCGCGACACACGACGCCGATAACTCGTGTAACTTAGTTTTGGTTTAGTGATGAATGTGTTAGTTTATTTATATTTATTGTAATAGATTGTATTTTATTTGTATGGACCAAGTTGCCTGAAATATATAAAATTCTATTCTATTCTTTTATTATTTAGTAGATGCATAGCACACGACCATCCATGTTCACTGCGAGCGTATCGTGACATCGCGTGTTGGTAATGTGCACGGAGCACATGGGGTGTCACGTTTCAAAGGTGTGTTTCCACCTTTACTTTTGTGTTTTTTATTTACATAATTTGAAATTTTAAGCTTCCCATCAGCATAAACATCAATATAGAGAAAGATGTTTTAAAAGTAGATGTTAAATAAAAATAAAAATGTTTAATAAAAGGCGTGCCTCACACGCATCTCACACGCCAGTCTTCTATATGTGACAGCTAGTGTTGTGACGTATGATTGTAATATCCCTAAAAACTTAAGAAGGTTAATATGAAATAGTACAGTGCTAAGGTCCAGAGTATATCGTATATCAGTGTAAATCAGTTGGTATCAGGATAAATAAAGCGTTTTTTAAACAACTCAGTTTTACGCAACCATGCCATGCCATCGTTGATTTTACATATCTTTTCTCAACTTTTTTTGCTATTATTTTTTTTTTGTTGAAAGTTGTGATATTATATCCTTTTGTTACTCCTATTCCTTTATTTACTTATGTTTACGTTTTATTTGGATTAGGTACTTAACTAATGCTCTTCCCAGTATAATACAAGGTAAATTTTGTCAAAGATTTGTGATATTGTAAGACTAATTCGTAATTATAATTGTGTCTCTATCATTGTCAGTATCTCTTAAATGCTGTTTAAAGATTATTATATTGGGATGTAGTGGCAGGTAAAACTCGAATTTCGAATAGTTGAATATCGATAATGGTTTGAAATCCCTATTTTATGAAGTTCATTTGACAGAAATAGTGGCTTGGCGTGAGGGGTACGGCCACGGTAATATTATCATACAGTATTTTAACTCGGCCGTATCTTAGAAATAAATGCCTACAGCCGCGCGGTACGTAAACATGCGACAGGGCTGGCCGCCTCCAGCATTTTAATTATATTTGCCTACTTTGCGTTTCCATTTAGTTTTGTGATTGTAAATATACTATTTTATATAAACAAATAAAATAGTTTGTGAATTGAATAGGAAGTGTTCAATAAAAATGCGTGTTATTTTGATTGGTAGATTTAATTATTAATAAAACATGTTTATATTTTTTCTTGTATTATTCATACACACAGTACAATAAACAACTATTATTAATAATAAAATACCACGTCTTTACTTTAAATTATACAAACTAACAAAACAAAACACACATGCCCCGAGGTTTTAACACAAGCGTACCTACCGTATCATGATTCATGAACCGCCTATAACTACCTATTTCACTCGTGTCAATCACTTTCCTTTACTCTATTCACTTTATTTATTAATCCAGACATCTTTTTTCGGGAGATAAAAGGAAATACTTATCCATTAAAAAGAAACACATTATGTACATACCTACTAGTAACTAAAATTATTTTAGGTACCTTTCAAAGTTTCCAGGTAATCTAAAAAAAGTTATCTCTGGATGCGTTATTGACGAATTCATGCAACCAAAAACTGCACAATATATCCTACTCGTCATACTAAATATGTACTTGAACTTATTTATAGCGAAAAATCGCGCGGTTATTGTTAAAAAAACAACACACCGTCCGTTCGTCACTACGGCACAGTCGCCGGTCGCGACTGTCATCATCCCGAGCCGAGCGCACCCCGAGATCGCGGCGCGTAGGTATAGCTCGCGCTTCGTCCGTTTGTATGAAGTCGGAATACTGTATACATAATATTACCGTGGTACGGCGCTACATTTATACTCTGGCGTTCAAAAGGTTAACGTGTTTTTCAAGGCACGGAGAAATCTCTATATGTTAAGGTCACCCATCCAGGAATCGACCTCGAAAAGCGTTGCTTAACCTTTAAAATCAACCCGTGTGACTGTTATTATTTATTTATTTAGCGACGAGATCTTCCAGAGCCACGTACGTTAAATAAAACTCAAAAGTACTTAACAAAACAGTATAATCAATGAAATACACTCAATCTAAGACTTATAAATATTTAACAAAAAACTAAAAATAAAATATGGCGATACGAAGTGCTTAGACGTTAAAAATTATGAGGATGGGGAATCGAGTCTAACGGTGCCGGGAACATTTGCCTCTGAATGATGCAGTGTTGCAGAGCGGGAGGATGACCAGGCGGCTCCATGGACCTGAAGAATAGGATAATAAAATAAAATAATGATTCCTGATAACTGTACTCCCAGGTTATCGCTGTCTCGGGACTCGGACGCGATCTAGTACCACAAAACATTAGGTGTTAGCACTTTATTCCGCTAGAATACAATCCTATATTGAAAATTTCTCATTGCTTCTTACTTTTTTATTACACGTATGTTATTCTTTTTTAATTGATAATAGGTTCGCGTTTGACCTGATGGTAAGTGATGATGTGGTCGAAGATGGAGCACGCTTGCCTAGAAGTAACCTATTCACTCTTTTCCACGTTACAGCTATCAGGAAATAGACTCCAACAGGGAATTCCACTCCTTAGCCGTAGCACAATGAACGACTTTTGTTGTATTTGGCATTATTTTTCATGCATTCAATTGTGGCATAAGGTCTTCTTCAGTTTCTCGTGACTTAGGCAAGTAGTATATGTTTGCCGGGGTTTGAACACTCCATTAGCATCAAATGAAACTGTATATCTGTTGGGGTAGATGGACCCGAGCACCAGTATTTTAGACGATGCGGTGGTTGATCTTTAAAATACAATCCAGTTACAAATACCCCTTGGAAGTCTGGCAGTCAGATTCCTAAGCTTTTGACTGACGGTATCCACTCAACATCTGCTTAGTCTTTGCTCAACTATGGTCTGGTCTGTCTATACTTTGGTCTGCTTCCATGTGCATCTGCTTCCAAATGGATGAAACTGAATCTTACATATTCAATTCAATTCAATCTTTATTGCAATAACATGTGTCAACAAGATCTTAATATACAGCGTGAAATTTAAGTGGTTGTTTTACCGCGGCAGGACGGTTACCCATCAGTAGTAGTATCGAAACAAGTTAAACTTATAATAATTATTTATAAACTCGAAAGCGCGAGAATCATTATTATCATCATCGTTCAGTAGACGTAACGTAGGTACCTACACAAAACACGCACCGCCACGCGCTGCCAACAAAGAAAAAGTGATTAATAAATGTTCAGAGCAAAATTAGCTCTCACGTATGGTGATAAAGCATTACGTACACTGCGCCATTTTTTGTTTCTAATATTTTATTTGTTTATAAAACGAGTGTATTACTACAAAAAACAAAGCCATTTCGCTTTGGGAAAAAAACCATTAAAATTTCACGGTGTAGAGGTAGCTCACATGGACCCCGTGGGGCACAGCAATTTAATATATTATAAAGATTAGAGTGGCTTTATATAAACTAGAAAATAAAATAAAAATAATCACTATAAGTAATATTGCAAAGCTCTTAATGGAATAATTCAACAGTAAAATTAAAATGGGTATTTTAAATAAATGTCAAATCAAATTAGGAAATTTAAATAAATGTCAAATTAAAATGGCAATGTCAGTATACAGTAGGGTCAAGTAATTACATTACGCATGTACTATGTCACAAAAAATTATAAAAATGCAAATGCCTTTCGGTACTACTTTGTAAAATCAAAGTTAATAAATTTATTCAATGTATAATAGCATTTATCGATGAGTAGGTTTTTAACGCGTTTTATAAATATTTTGTCGTTTTGCTCGGATTTGATGTCGTTCGGTAGTTTATTGTATATTCTAATGGATGTCACATGCAGGCTCGTGCTGTGTAACTTTAATTTTGATGGGGGTATTACAAGCGTATGTTTAAATCGTGAAAACTGCTCCAAACGAATACTTCCATGTAAGATTCAGTTTCACTACCTATCTGACTCCACAACCCAGGAGCTAGATGTAAATATTTATATAAGTATTTATTTTATTATTTATGTAGATTTGTATAGCCTTTTAAGTACTTTTTATTACAACTTCTCACGTAAGTATTGCACCTCTCACGCTATCTCTTCATCACCCATGGTTGACTGGTACAGAATAGATGGTGCCAGATTTTCAGGACTTCTGACTGCCCGTTTCGACTTCAAAGATCGCCAGTATCTAATGTGAACTACCGGGGCTAAAGATTTAACGAGGTTTCTGATACGAAGCATGCACCCATTTGCGTATTTATGGACCCCTATAGGAAGAGCATTGCCTAACCGATTGGCCTATATCCCTTTTGTACAATAGGTATCTTACTTGGGGTGTTTGGCGTCCCATTCGTTCATGTTCTTGCACAACGTCCTGAGCGCGGAAGGATCCTCAGTGGGGGTGGTGGAAGCCGTTCGGTTGCGACACTTCGGATTCCGACAGGGTATACATTTGCAAACTGAAATTATTTTTTTATAGGGACGCCTTACTTTTTCTATTGATGGTAGGCTCGCATTTGTTCTCACCTGATGGTAAGCGATGATGTGATCTAAGATGAAGTACATTTGCCTAGAAATAACCTATTCACTCTTGACTTAAATACATCTAAGTTATAGCTATCGGGAAATACAGACTCTGGCTTAACTAAAAAGATTAAAGGGAAACCTTTGAAAGGACGATGATGATTTTAAATGCTTCATAAAGAGCATTTAATATCTTTATCTTCAATACATACAAATATATCTTAAGTGTCTGTCTGTGATTTTACATGATACTAAAACACGGTAATCGAACCCGAGATACAATTAACGAGACGTGTGAGAAAAACTAGACGAGTTATAAATCTCAATTGAGGGTTGATAACAATTATACGTTATATACATGAAGTATCATCGTAGACGGTTACGCAACACTAGTCCAGCTGATCGTACTTTGTAGATTTTATTCATTTATACGTTATTACGAGAATATTTTACAGCAAATCAAATCAAGATGTATCTTTGGAAAGCTTAGAATAGACAATACTGCACATCTAATTAAAGGTAAACATCATAGGCTTCGTGTTTTTTCAAGTCGGAAAGAGAGAGAAAGTAGGGTATTATGAAGTTTTTGCGGGAATATTCTAACGAGATACCGCGGCCCCGGAACGCAAAGCCCATTGAAAGATTGGGGTTTTTAGTCAGTAGAAGTCCCGACACTTCCTCCGAACCCAGGACAATTAATTTGAAGATTTTTCCACCGAAAACGATACTGTAATATGAAGGATAGTAGCTTAGACTAAATATTAGTAAGTACTTATAATGTTAGTTTTCATTTTAAATACATAATAGTTAACAAATTTTAGCGGTTAGCATTGTGAATAAATTCAGTCAGGCTCTTTGAAGCCGCATAAGATCTCTATGTTCCTTGATGAGTATGCACAACTGTGTAGGGGAGCTTGCGTGAAACTTAGTTCAGATTTGGACTACGGGTATTTATTTTATTTGTTTATTTATTTGACATAATTTTATTTTTATTTGTTTATTAAACTATCCTTAACACTATCTTAACAGACTTATGCCTAATACGATAGTGTGGCTATTTAATTAAAAATAAACATGTATGGAAGACTAACAGCTACATATTTATACATGGGATACAATATAGTATAGTAAAGAGTGCAATTCCCTGCCGGAGTCTGTGTTTCCCGATAGCTATAACCTAGGGGTCTTTAAGTCAAGAGTGAATAGATTATTTTTAGGTAAGTGTGCTCCATCTACGACCACATCATCACTTACCATCAGGTGAGATGGTGGCCAAACGCGAACCTATTAGGTACTTATCAATAAAAAAGTAAACAGCCAATTAAAAGTTGTAGTTTATTACTATTAGTAGTGTAAGAAGTATATCTGAATCTGGTCTTGTAGAGCAGTGATGCCTTACCATGCTTCTTTTTATCCTTCTTCTTCGGCTGTGGTACCACCTCGCTCTGTTTTTTGTACTCGCGAGAGCCCAGCGAGCACTTGGACTGCGGCAATTTGGTCTCGAATATTGTATTAATCAGATCTGAAAACAATACAACACAACGCAATCTAAGAACGCTTATTTTCATTTTATATATTATATAAAATATACAAATAGTTATTTCATATAGTTATTATATATGATATAGTTATTTATACAAACGAATATACAAAGTCTCCCATATCCTATTGTAATGGGACAGTTTGTATATTATTTTATTGTGTTAATATATACAACGTGTAACATATTAAGCCTCAGACACTTCATTTTTAGGGTTCCGTAGCCGAATGGCAGAAAACGGAACCCTTATAGTTTCGACATGTCTGTCCGTCTGTCTGTCTGTCCGTCCGTCCGTATGTCACAGCCATTTTATTCCGAAACTATTAGGACTGGTAGATAGATGTATTCTGTGAACCACTTTCCGATTTTAAGAGAAAATTTAAAAAACATTTGAAATAAAGGGGGCTCCCCATACATGGAACTGAAACTGAAAATATTTTTTTTCATGAAACCTATACGTGTGTGGTATCTATAGACAGGTCTTTAAAAATGACATAAAGGTTTCTAAAATGACTTTTTCATAAAGTTAATCGTTTAAAAGATATACGCTTCCAAAGTGGTAAAATGTGTCCCCCCCTCTAACTTCTATAATAATGAAGTGAAAAATCGAAAAAAACCATATGTTGTAGATCTTAATGTAGTAATAGTGGTTTGAACGAAATCGAGGTGGCAGTTTTTGAGATACAGTATATTTTCTAAAACCGCAAATATAACTTCATACAAATACTATAAAAAAACAAAGTTATTTGGCGTAGTTGTAAAAATTGTAAATAAGCTAGTTTTAAGAAATTTTAAGGTTTTTTGTTTTTTTTTTTCAATTTAATATATTAAGTACCTATATTATATTTAATAGGACCACGGAACCACGGAACCCTTCATGGACGAGTCCGACTCGCACTTGGCCAATTTTTTAGAATATTAAATTATAAGTCTAAAATAACATCCGTAACTAAATAAATTGAAATCTAACCTAGAGATTTTTTATAAAATAGTTATCCTTACTCAACGCAAAACTTATGTGCGTCATACAATATCCTTACGCAGACGCACACACTCATACAATGTTAGCGGCCGCCGCGACACGTAGGTACACAAATTCCTTGCATTAAGGATTGTATTAATTTGTCATGATACTGTATTTCCCTTTTAAGTTAAATTAAAGATTTTTCCATCAATACTTAACACCTATTTTTATGACGGTTCAGAAGCCGATTCTGAATCAACTACTTTCAAGAATTGTATTTATTCTGTTATACGTTGTATAAGCACTTGAGTAAACATTGTTATTTTGAAATCACAGACTATAGATAGTGGTTATAATCATGTGCAAGATTTTCTTATATTCCTGAACAATTGGAAGAAATCAGAACATCATATTCTTGACGAACTATTTCTTATTATAATAGATATTCAAATAGCTTTACTTTTCTCTTCAGCAAAGCCCAGCATGTTAACGGCTTGCCCGAGGCTAGCGTCTGCGATCTTGCTGTCTTCAAAATCAGACATTTCAGATTTGGCTGATTCTTGAGCAACTCCGGTACTGGAATCATCATTGAACACGTTCTTTTCCTGTTGAAAACCAGAACGTCAAGGCTATGCACGTGGGGAAAATGAGACATTAAACTTACCGTCCAGAAAAAACCCAGACAGAAGACGATTTGACCAGGCCCTATATTGCCTGCCAGGGATGAGAGAATTTTCTAACTATACCGTGGGCCCCAATTGAAGGAACATGGTAGGTTTTTAGTCGGTAGAAAATTAAGACTCCCTTCCGCTCCACCGAAACCAACAGGAATTTTTGACGAATATCCCCTGAACATAAAAAGTACAGAGGATGATTATTTCGAAAGCGACATTTAAACGTACCGGTTTCACTTTTAAGTTCTGTATATCCGGAATATTATTGATAAAGTTCCAAAAAGAACAGACTTTCTTTTGTATGCATTCTATGTCGTCCGCGTTCGGAGTAAAGTCTAACACCACATGCTGGGCAAGCAAGGGTTCGCCGCAAGCTTCATCGCCGAACACGCTAAAAGTCTCCAATGGTTTGGGGTTACTAGTTCCCCCTGACGAGGGAAACCGGGAACTTTCATTGTCTTGGTCGAAAGGGTAAGCAGCATCGTCGTTCATTTAAGAAATAAGTAAATTATAATCAGAAAATACAGTGTCATAAGACTATAAAAAAATCCTATGTCAAGTGATCTTGTCAGTCACGAGTGTCAATAGGTTTTATATTGTTTTGATTTTGACAGATACAAAAAAAGTTTGATGTTTTTATGATTTTGTGCATACGTACCAGTATTGTAGAAGGTGTCTCAAAAGACAGTCCTGTGTGAACGCAATGATTAGGCTGCGTTTCCACCAGAGATGTGCGAGGATCCGTAGCGAGGGATGTGTTTGTAAAGAACCAATAGAATCGCTTCATTTACCTCGCCTCGGTCAGCACAGCTCTGGTGGAAACGGTTCAGCGGAGCTAGATTTTTGGGCATACAAAACAAGCGAGGGATGTGTACGAGGGATGTGTGCGAGAGATGTGTTGCGAGGGATGTGTTGCGAGGAATGTGTGTTGAGAAGGATGCGTTGCGAGGTTTGCGCATCCTCGCACCACACATTAATGCGCATTTTCACAGCTCCGCTACACATCCTCGTAGGCACATTTTCATCGCACAGCTTTGGTGGAAATCCCCACACACTTTCACAGCACAGCTAGACAACCTCGCACGACACATTTCCATCGCACATCTCTGGTGGAAACGCACCCTTAGGAAGGACGCGAGGGATATGTTAATCGGTAGCCTGACTCTGGAAATTATTAGTCGCTATGGAGCATTTTTGGAAGCGAATCGCCCGATGCTTGACGCATCATTTAAGTGACAAAAATCTCGAATATTGTCCCAGAATTAACATTTTTGCACAATATTCAACTTGCAGAATTTTAACAAACTTTGTACAAGCTGCTTTACTGATCAGACTAAATAAAATTGGAGTCTATTGACACGAAAAGAAGAACTGTCAGCGGTCTGCCTTTTCTTAATTGAGTCTGCTGCCAGTCTAGTCGGACCAGACCTAGTATATGATTAACAATAAATTAATTTATTCAGGTAACTTACACCCATTGCCATTAATTGACATAACAAAGTACAAACGAAATAATACAAATTGATAAGAAAAAGAGGGGTTGAGCAGGCGGGCTCCCACCGACAAAGATACTACAGCCGAAATCATTGACGATGGTGACAGACAAACGAACAGGACAAACACCCCTTTAGAACCGTGTAGTCCTAGCACAGTATCGTACATACCTTCAAGAAGCTCATCTCCATCCATACCATCGTCACCACCAACTACTAGTTTTAATACAGTCCAACCCATTCCAGCCTCGGTTGCTGCGCGGGAGGTATCTACCTTTTTACTCGCGTCCACCAAGGCTGGATCAATAAAAAAAAAGCTTAGACTGTTGAAATTTTCACAAATTATGTATTTCTGTTGCCGCTATAACAACAAATACTAAAAACAAAATAAAATAAATATTTGGGTGCTCCCGTCCAACAGACATGATTTTTTTGCTGTTTTATAGAAAATGGTAAAAACCCTTCGTGCGCGAGTCCGACTCGCACATGGCCGGTTTTTTGGAATGTTATAAAATCAAAATTAAACATATTTCATTTTACATAGGCCGCATAAAACGTCAGAAGTTAGTGCACGGTTCGGAAGTGGTCGTTCCCTATGGAGAAGAACCGGCAGGAAAAACAGCGGTTGCACTTTAAAAAAAATATTTTATTTCACAATCTTTGCATACTAGATACAATTTTTTTTAAGCTTTGAGAGGACAGTATAGACCAATTGACATACTACAGTGAAATATAACTAATCAGAAATGAATCTCTGAGTCTATAGAGTTCTCGCATTCAAATTAAAAATTAGCTTTACAAAACTACTAATAAACTAAAGCAAGGCACATAAAAAAATAAATATACAATACAAGTAAGATAAAATAAAAAGACCTTTATACAATAACGCAGTCACAATAAGCCAGCCACATGTGTAGAAGGAATCATTGCCATGCAGGCTTATCTTCCACGTAGTCCTTAATCTTATAATATGCTTTGTCATAAGGACACGTTTAAAATGAGTTTTAAACTTTTCCCCGCTAAGTTCTGTCTCAGGTTTTAGTAAATTGTTATAAAAGCGTATATGTATGTATGTATGTATGTACCACCATCTCACCTGATGGTAAGTGATGATGTGGTCGAAGATGGAGCACGCTTGCCTAGAAGTAACCTATTCACTTCTGACTTAAAGACCCCCAGGTTATAGCTATCGCGGTTCTTGAGATACAGCCTGGTGACAGACAGACGGACGGACAGACAGCGAAGTCTTAGTAATAGGGTCCATTTTACCCTTTGGGTACGGTACCCTAAAAATGGACATCGTGTTACTCAGTTACTGGGTTGTGGAGGTCAGACAGGCACTCGACAGCTGCGTCCGGTTAAAATGGATTCGACTGCGACATATTTGATAAAAGGTTAAGCAGATAATAATGATGGTACCTATATTTACTATATCTGCGTGCATCTGTGTGGGAATTACTCACTTACCTAAAGTGAGTAATTGAAAATATAAAATGTAACTAAACATACCGGCTTTACCATCAAATTCTTTATCTCAGGAGTACTGTTGATAAATTTCCAGAAATCGCAGATCTTCTGCTGTGTGATTTCGTTGTCTATTTCAGCATCAGGTGTGAAGTTTAGCACGAGATGCTGGGAGCACGCTGGTTCTCCACAGGACCCATCGCCGAAGTCACTTAGCAGGTCTGTGTGTTCAGGACCACTAGAACTCTTCGAAGAGTTCGAGATGCTAAAGCTCTCCTGGACTTTACTGGATGACATTTAAAAATTAAATACACAACGTTCTACTAATTCTAAATTCCTACCGAATATTTAACTTAATATAATAAGACTTCAAAATTCTTTAATATTAATTAAAGTTGATACTTTGCAGTGGTATGATTGACGTTTGAGTTTATGAATCAAAGAGAATGTAATGAAACTATGTTTTATTATGACTATTATTCGGTTTTCTGTCTATGAAACCTATTTTCTGCCAGTGCAGGATTTAATGTTCGATCTATGGCGAACAAAGTCTCTTTGGTTTAGGTACCCCAAATGTCTTTAGTTCGCATAAGAGGCCTTACTTATGTGCAATAATTTAAAATAGGATACCTAGGCCTGTATTTAGGTTTGAGCATTTCTATAGCTGGAGCCGCTTCGACATCCTCACTCCAGACGACTTATTTTATACAACGACTAGCTGACCCGCCACGACTTCGTTCGCGTGGTATCCTACCCCTACCCAACCGATATCACTACCACTATCCTACCCAAACCCTACACTACCTCTACCGTACCCTACCAATACCCTACCCCTACACTAACCCTACCTCCACCCTACCCCTACACTACCCCTACCCTACCCCTACCCTACACTAACCCTACCCTACCCCTACCAAGGCAGAATGTACATGGCTCATTTCTGACTGTATTTCTCACCTGTATTTTTATTGTACCTACATTCGTGCAAATAAATGATTGATTGATTGATTGATTGATACTCCTGCTCACCCATTAGCGAGCATAAGGTAAGTACTATAATAGATTAATACTTTACGGTGCAATGAAATGAAATGAAATTATTCCGAGAGAATAGCATTTTTTCTCCATCTTATGTTTAAACGTAAATTTAATGTACTTTTTTATTATTACTATTGCATGCTGCGTCATTAGACGACGATGAAATTATTGTTAAAACATCAAATCTCATATAAGTGAACTGTACAATGTTCTTTTTGAGAAATAAAGATTCTTTAAACCTTAACCAAGACTACAGTGTGGGCCCTGTGCATCCGGACGCGACCACTAAAGTTGGTCGCATGCCAGTAGTAGTGATTTGCCGGTTCTGGCGCACCAATCCCGTGGCTCACCGGTTCTGGCGCACCACCGCTTCTGGCGCAATCGCGGTCCAGGGCGTTTCAAACCTAAAAAAAAAAAAAAAAAAAAAAGGTTTTGGGGTCCGCTGATCACGTTTCTGCAATCCGTTTTCGCGTAAGATGCATGGTTCCGGAGATACAGAAATCAATTAACAACAATCTGTTTCATTTCCGGTGACCCGAAACCCTCATTATCGACTTTCATTGTTCGCCTTTTCTTATCTATTGTCCGTGCGTCCGGCCGCTCACCCTCATTAGGATTGCATTGACGTATGCATGTATTACTCATTGTTACTGCTACTGCTATTGTATACTTTTATTGTTCATAAACCATTGCTTACTTTGCTATTCGGGGTCATCAAAACGGAATCAATAAAACACATGCGTCATTAACAAATTTTATTTTTATCTACAAAATATGAGCGGAACATCTCATCCACTAAAATATCGTTGTACAGTGTGTTCCCTGTAAATATGTTTGTAAAACTATGCATTGAACATCCCTGAAACTTATATAGCAAATACATTAAGCAATATTCACCACAAACTGAAGTCCAATCATTCTGAATCCTATCAATACTCCAGCCCCATCTTTTACAATTCCTTTTCAAAAACTCGAGATGATATCGCGCAGGTGTTCGCCCATAAGAATCAAAATATTGACCGATGCCATTCGTATCGATATGTACAGCTACCCAGTGTGAACCTGGCTTATCATCCGCATCCAAATTGCATATTATATACGTTGGTGCATGGGTATACATAGGGAGTCTATTAGCAGCATAAACATTATTTTCTAGACTGGGATGAATCTTTTTCAGATGTTTTTGTACTTCTAGTGTATCCATGATATAGCATATTATTACACTACCAATCTATTCAATGGTTGTCATAGGAATGTTCAATTATAGTGATTTGTAAATATTAAATCGCATTATTTTGTAGCACTCACAAAACAGGTTGATGCCAGCAATGTGAGATAAGTTTGTTGACTCATAGAGTTACTATCAGTTTCCGAAGGAACGTGAGATAATTTTGGTGATTCATAGAGTTACAATCAGTTTCGTTGTATTTAGGAATTTGTTTTAGATAAGAATGGTGCTATATAAGATCCTACCATTGCAGTCATGCAGTCAGTCTATGGTCGTTTGACCGCAGTGGATTGTATACGTCTACCAATACTACGTTTGTGTTACTTCAACGCATCAATGGCCATGGAGGTAAGTGTTTATTCTATTGACAAACTTACTTGTATTCTTGTTGTTGTTTCCTAACGTGTGTGATTAAGTGTAAACAAATTGATATTAACATGATAACTGTCTTGTTGCAGAAATCATTCAACTTCGATGAAAATACCTATAAACAGTATTACTACTCACCGCTCTCCCCTCAACATGAAGAAGAGAACGATGACATCGTTATTAATAACACATGTGATGGTGGAAAAAGGAAATCACAACCGATTGATAATTTTTTTGAAGTGGCACCAAAAATAAAAAAGAAGAAACTGTTATCGTCAACCGTGGCACGAGCCGCTAGAGATGGTGTATCATACATTTCTAGTAATTCTGACGACGGAGACCAAGCGACGCATCTCATTAAAATTGAAATGTACGATATGAAGAAGCTATGTAAGATTCCAACTACTGATCATTGGAAACACGCTACCACGAGGATTAAATATTATGTAAAGAATAATAAGGATAGCATCTACGACAGCACAAACGGGCTCGTATACAACATTACAAAGACAATAGCAGAAAGTGAAAAAGTTAAAAAATACTTTTTTAACAATGACACCCATTAGTTGATTAGTGAATGTGATTCTGTTTACTTAAATTACTTCTGTGTACTCATTAGATTCTACCTGACTTTCTAATCCTTTGCTAGACTCTATGTAATGAACATTATTTGAAATTGGGTATCGGTTTGTCTACCAACACTTAACTGTTACTTACTGTGCTACCTAATTTCTTCTTTGCTATAAAGATGGAAAACTTCAGTGAAGTGTGTACCAGTGCTTTCTTTTCCGCACCCATGGAAGAGAATATGGAACTATTCATCAACGAATTCGATCAGGAGCTGCCTAAAGTTTGTGATGAAATGGAGAAGTGTGAACTGTTTGATTCATCGTATGATGATGAGTTGTATAATCACTGTGCGATGGTTGAAACAGCGTTGATGTAAGTATTAGAAGTACAAACTCAATAAGAAAGATTATTGTTGTATTGTTTTATTTTAAGATTTGTCTAATAATTTTCTTGCTGTTTTGTTACAGTCAACCACAAGTTGGAAGAGGTATCAAACGAGGTATCACTACTGACGAAAATAAGGTTCCCAAGAAAGCAAAATTTGATGAAGGAGCTTCTACATCATCGACTGAAACAAATAACGTGGACAACAATAAGGTGGAATGTGACACATGTCATGTTTTTATTAATAAAAGGTATCTAAATAACCATTTAAAAAGCAATGTTCACAAAAATAATCTTTTAAAATCACATAATTCACTAGCAAATGTTACAGTTGTTGAAACCGCTTTTGGCAACCGAATTTTAACATATAGAATTAATAGTAAAACAATTCAATCGGGGCAATATTTTGAAACACCGGAATCGTTTTTAAATTCATTAAAAATTGATATCTTATTTTTAATCAATGAATGTATTCAACAACATACAATTTTTAAAATAAACTTCATATTGCATGCTGATTTCATACAACAAACTAAAGATATTAAAAATACATTTGATTTTCAAACGTTTAATTATATAATTTGTCAGGGTGATGACTTAAATATATTTTTTTCATCATTAATAGACACTGTTGTTGGTAAAATTTGTCAATTTGAAAAAAAAGATAGTGGTTGGAGTCTTAATCAAATTAAATACATAGATATGAATGTTAACAAATTCAACCCCTTACGTGGTAGTTCATATATCGATCTTCCTCAGGATATTAAATTAAAAAAAGCTGTAATCAATGTTAAAAATAATGATAATATGTGTTTCAAATGGGCATTACTCTCCGGTTTATATCCTGTATGTAAAAGTGTAGATCGCGTAACATCATACGCAATTCATGAAAATAAACTAAAATTTACTGGTATTTCTTTTCCGGTTAAAATTGTAGATATATCAAAAGTAGAGAAATTAAACAATATTAGTATAAATGTTTTTGGTTTAGAGTATAATAAAGAAAAAAAGTGTAATTCAGTTGTAGGTCCTTTATATTTAACAAAATGTCGTACACCTAATCATATCAACCTACTATATTTATCGAATGGTACTAACAATCATTACTGTTATATTAAAAAGTTATCGCGGTTAGTTAGCTCACAAATCTCAAGTAATCATCACGCAGTTTATATATGCGATTCATGTTTACTTCATTTCCCATCAGAGGAAAGACTTAATAACCATCAACAATATGATTGCGCTCACATTTGTACGGAATTACCAAACGGTAAGGATTCCAAAAAGGATTGGTTCGGTAAAGCAACATCAAATAATAAAATAAAATTTGATAAATTCGTGAAAAAGTTGGAAATGCCTTTTGTGGTTTATGCAGACTTTGAAGCATTTTTGAACCCAATAGAATCATGTAGTAACGATCCATCCAAGCCTAGTACAATTAATATTCAAAAACATGAAGTGTATAGTTTCGGATATTACATTAAATGTTCATATGATGACAGATTATCAAAATATGAGACGTATAGTGGGCCAAACTGTGCACAAGTGTTTATGAATCGCCTTTGTGAAGATGTGAAAACAATAGTTAAAAAAAATTGTTTCCAAAAATGTCCCGTTCCATTATCAGATGAAGATAAAATTAAAATTTCAAATTCAAACATTTGTCATATTTGTGAAACTCAGTTAAATGAAGATCCTTTTTACGATTTTGATTGGTACACTGGCAGTTTTAGGGGTGTTGCGCATCAAGTGTGTAGTTCTAAGTACAGAACCCCTCGTTATGTTCCAATATTTTTACATAACCTCGGTCACTACGATGCTCATTTTATTGTCCATGCATTAAACCTCGATGATGGCAAAGTTGAAGTTATTCCACAAAATAAAGAACGATACATATCATTTTCAAAACAGTTAACAATAAATAATCAACCTGTAAGTTTAAGATTCGTAGATTCATTGAAATTTTTATCATGTAGTTTAGATCAGCTAGCTAAAAATCTTAATGACGATCAGTTTAAAGAACTAAAAAGAAACTATCCTATTAATGAAGATTTTTTACGTTTAAGACGGAAAGGTATTTATCCTTATGAATTTATGCGTAATAGTGATTGCTTGAAACATCCGTCACTTCCTGATCAACACCAGTTTTATAGTTCACTCACAGATTCAAATATTTCAAACGATGATTATAATCATGCAAAAGATATTTGGCAACATTTTAAGTGTAGTAGTATGTCTGATTATTCCGATTTGTATTTAAAAACTGATGTTTTACTTTTGACCGATATATTCGAAAACTTCAGAAAGCTTTGTATTAAAACTTATGGATTAGATCCTGCCCATTACTATACTGCTCCAGGTTTAAGTTGGGATGCAATGTTAAAATTTACGAAAATAGAATTAGAATTGTTAACGGACTATGACAAAATTGCTTTTTTTAAAGCTGGTATTAGAGGGGGTGTATCTCAGTGTAGCAATCGTTTTGCTAGAGCAAATAATAAATTCATGGAGGATTATGATGGTGAAAAACCTAATTCATATCTAACATATTTTGATGCGAATAATTTATTTGGTTGGGCAATGTCCCAATCCCTTCCTGTTGGTGGTTTCGAATGGATAAATTGTAATACAGATTATAATGTGTTGGATACGTCTGATTTTGGTTATGTTTTAGAAGTTGATTTGGAATATCCTGATGAACTTCATAATTTGCATTCTGACTTTCCATTATGTCCTGAAAACATATGTGTGGGTAATACTAAAGAAACTAAATTGGTTCCTAATTTAAATAATAAAAATAAATACATCATTCACTACAGGAATTTAAAACAATGCATTGAAATGGGAATTAAATTAATTAAAGTACATAGAATTTTAAAATTTAAACAGAGTTCTTGGCTAAAGAAATACATAGACTTAAATACTAGTTTGAGAACGTTAGCTAAATCAAACTTTGAAAAAGACTTTTTTAAATTAATGAACAATTCTGTCTTCGGTAAGACAATGGAAAATATTGAAAAAAGAGTAAACGTTAAACTACTAACTCACTGGGATAATCGTGGTAAAGTTTTAGGTGCTCAGGAATTGATTGCAAAACCAGAATTCCATAGTTTATCAATATTTTCAGAACATTTAGTCGCAATACAATTACGAAAAACAAAATTGATTTATGATAAGCCAATTTATTTAGGATTTTGTATTTTAGATATATCTAAGACCCTTATGTACGAATTTCATTATAACTACATGGTTAAAAAGTTTAATAACAAAATTAAGTTATTGTACACCGATACCGATAGTTTGATATATCAAATTTTTACAGATAATTTGTATGAGGATATAAAACCTGACCTACTTCACTATTTTGATACATCAGACTATCCAGAAAATAATATTTATGATTATCCAAAATTAAATAAAAAGAAGTTAGGTTTTTTTAAAGACGAGAATAATGGTAAAGTGTTGAAGGAATTTGTAGGGTTGCGATCAAAAATGTATGCCTTGGAAGTAGAAGATAAATTTATAGCAAAGGCAAAAGGGGTTAACAAAAGTGTTACCAAAAAAATGAATATGGAAAATTACAAATCGTGTTTGTTTAATAAAAATGTGCAATATTGTAGTATGCTTCGGTTTAAGTCAATCAAACACACCATTTTTACACAAAAAATAAATAAAGCATCTTTATCATATAATGATAGCAAACGATGTATTATGGACAACAACATTGATACATTGGCTTGGGGACATTATAAATTACGTTAAGTGTTGATACTTTTTACTTTTACTTCTGTACCTATACGAAATTTATATTGATTGTAAAATTATGATATTACTATAATGTTATATAATAGTTTATTACATATTTAAAATGTATTGTTTGATTGTAAATAATGTAAGAAAATTGTGGTTTTTATTTGTAGGTTTAAATTTGAGATTGTAAAATTCTGATGTACTAATTGTGTTAGTTTTAATTATTCGATTGTAAATAATGATATCTAAGTAATAATAAAACGGTGAACATACATTTGAGAAGATTGTAAAGTTCTGATAAGTAATAATTTTAGCAATATATATATATTTAATTTTTACAACATAATTTTCATTTTTTATTTCCTCCCTTTGAACTCTAGACGTGTGAAATGTTTCACTTTATCCATCCGTTTACTGCTATTGTGGCAGGACCAAGTGGATGTGGGAAGTCAAATTTTGTAACAAATTTCATAAAATCAGTTAAAGAAATATGTAATTGTGATTTTAATCAGATCACATGGTGCTTTGATGAAATGCAACCTTTATATAATTTACCAAATGTTAACTATCATCAAGGAATTCCAAATCTTAATATGTTTGATGGTGAAAACCCACATCTTGTTATTATTGATGATCTAATGAGAGAGTCTGATGGAAGAATTGTGGATATATTTACAAAAGGTAGTCATCACAGGAATCTGAGTGTATTTTATTTAACACAAAATTTATTTCATCAGGGTAAAGGTCAAAGAGACATTTCTTTAAACTCAAGTTATATAATATATTTTAAAAACCCTCGAGATAAAACTCAAATAAGATATTTAGCACGACAAGTGTCACCAGACAACCCAAAATTCATTGAAGATGCCTATAGGGATGCAACTTTAGAAGCGCATGGATATTTAATGGTTGATTTAAAACAGAATACCAATGATTTTTGTCGTATCAAGACAAATGTCTTCCCATTTAATGGACACTGTACAGTCTACGTCCCCACAAAAGAGTTTAAATACACCAAGAATCAAACAATTCAAATCATTTCTAAATGATGCATCGTCGACTCACAACGCATAAACATTTGCTAAGCGCTTTGCATACGCTTAAACCAAAATATCAAAGAGCGTTACTTAAAACATGTGATGAAGAAGAAATAAACTGTATTTGTGAATGTATTCATAACGTTTTACAAGGAAAGGTACCTCTTAAAGATCAAGATAAACAAAAATTGAATAAACACAAAAATATACTCCGTAAACTGGTGCATAAGTGTAAACATAAACTAAGAAAAAATATAATCATACAAAAAGGAGGGGCTTTCTTACCAATAATATTAGGTGCAATATTGAGTGGATTAGTAAGTGGACTAGCCAGTTAACATGGAAAATGCAAAGAAAATGATACTTATTGAACCTGGATTGATTGAAAAATTAAAACAAGAAAATAAGGTTAATAGTAATTTGTCTCGATTAGATATTGAAATGCAAAATATTATGAATAGTAAGACGGAAGACCGCAAGAAGTGGATGTTATATTTACAAACACTACAAAGATACCTTCACTTTACCGAAGAGGATCGTCAACCACTCAGATTACCAATTTATTCTGATACATCTAATGAAGATTCAAATGAATCTAAAATTGGTTTTAAAAATAAAGATAGAGATCTAAAAAGTTCAGTTGATGCTGAATCTTTGTTGGATGAGAAAGGATCCATTAAAAGTAAAGAAAATGACACAAATCCACTTTACACACCAACTCAAATACTCAGTTTAATACCAAAAACATATAATAAAAAAGGTGAGTCATTATTAAACTTAATTGGAACAAGTAAAAGTAAAATACATTGGGATAATGAAGGCACAGTCATAATTGATAATGAAAAAATTCCTGGAAGTAATATTGTTGATTTAATAAATGATTCACTAAGACCCTTAAAAAGAAGTGATCCGATAGGGTGGGATAGATTTGCTAAAGCATTAAAAGATATTAAAGTACCACTTACTTATATTGGAAATCCAAAGAGATGTGAGTTTATTAACCAACTTCAAGCAAAAGATCTGAACAAAACCTCTGAGATTGAAGTTCAAGAGTTTTCTACACCGAGCAGTGGAGATAAAAGATCTATAACTAAAATACGTAAAAAGCTCGATTGGGAAAAATGGACCCCGTACTAGAAGAAATTAACAGGATTTATTATGATCCATCTAACCCCGCTGGTTTTGGTAGTATTGATAAACTATCAAAAGCCATGAAGGGTAAAATGGATAAAAAGCAAGTAAAGGAATGGTTACAATCACAAGAAACATATACATTACATAAACCCAGTCGGAAAAAATTTCCACGTAATAGGTACATTCTATCAAATATTAATGAACTGTGGCAAGCTGATTTAAGTGATATGCGAACTTATTCTCAATATAATGATGGTTTCAACTATATACTTTGTGTTATTGATGTATTTAGTAAATATGCTTTTGCAAGACCAATGAAAAAGAAAAACTCAGAAACTACTAAAGAATGTTTTGAAAGTATATTTACTGAAAGTAATTCCACACCTACTCACATACAATCTGATAAAGGTACAGAATTTGTTTCAAAAGATGTACAAAAATACTTTAAATCCAAAAAGATAAATTACTATACCACTAACAATCCTGATATTAAGGCTAGTATTGTTGAACGATTTCAAAGAACTCTAAAAATGAAAATGTGGCGTTATTTCACTCATAACAATACTTATAGATACATAGATGTTTTACAGGATTTAATATACTCTTATAATCACAGCATTCACTCTAGTATTAAGATGTGCCCATGTGATGTAAGTTCCGCCAATATTATGACAGTTTGGACTAATCTTTATAATAGAGGATCAAACAAACTTTCTTTAGAAAATCCAAAACCAAATTTCAATGTGGGTGATTATGTTCGAATAACTAAATATAAACATGTTTTCCAAAAAGGATATGAATCAAATTGGAGTGATGAAATATTTATTATATCTTCAATAATTGATAGATCTCCATGGGTTGTTTATACAATAACAGATTTACAAGATGAAGCAATAGTTGGTACTTTTTATGAAAGAGAATTACAGAAGGTCACTTACAACCCCACCTCACAATATAAAATAGATAAAATAATTGGTACTCGTTATTCGGGTAACAGAAAAGAAGTATTAGTGAAGTGGAAAGGTTATCCAGATAAATTTAACAGTTGGATTTTAGCTTCTAGTTTAAAAGAAATATGAATAAAGAAAGTTTTTATTTAACTTTGCTCAGCAATAGTTCAATGGAATACTTTCCTGATAACAAGACCACAAATTTTTCAACAAAATTACCAAAAGCTATGAAATTAGAAGGTGAATGGTCGGTTGGAGTTGTCGAGTTTCAATATCCATGCACCATGTTTACTGTTCAAGATCATGAAAATGTTGTGTACATTACAAAAACCATGTTAATGCCTAATGAAGATAAACCATCAACAGTGTACTACAAAAAACATATTCCGGCTACCAACTATGATAACGTTGAACATATTTTAAGAGCGTTAAATGGTATCAGAGAGAACTTGAAATTTCGTTATGATGAAATTACAAAATTTGTGTCTATTTCTGTTTTGGATAAAAATATAACATCCGTAACATTATCACCCAAATTAAGTTTACAACTGGGTTATGAACCAAATACAAATCTTCTAGACAGAAATTTTGGGAAGTGTCCTGCTAATTTACACTTAGGGTTACCATCTCAACTATTTCTATATTGTGACATTATCGATCCTCAGATTGTGGGTGATGTTATGACTCCGCTATTAAGAGTCATTTCATTAGATCCTTCAAAATACATTTATGGTGCGAATAAAATGCACGTTTTCTCTCCACCTCACTACTTACCTGTAATGCGAAGAGAGTTCGATACGCTGGAAATAGATATAAGATCGAGCACAGGACAAAAAATACCATTCCAGTTTGGAACCGTGTGTATTAAACTACATTTCCACAAATTATAATAATGTATTCTCCTCATGATCATCATAAATGTCCATATGAAAATTATTATTCACATCAAGCTGGATCAGGAGTTGGTGTAATTTATAAGGGTTCACCATACCAACGCGGTCATGGTATTGGGAGCTTCTTAGGAGGGTTATTTAGATCAGTTTTACCTTTACTTTCAAGTGGTGTTCGAGTGGTTGGTAAGGAGGCATTAAACGCTGGAGTAGGACTTTTATCGGATATGGTTCAAGCGCGTCCTATGGAAGCCTCAATAAAAGATCGTCTTAAACAAGTTAGTACGAACTTAAAACGAAAGGCTGATAACAAAATTGATCGATTTAACATGACAGGATCTGGATATATAACTAAAAGAAAACGATTGGCATCGTTCATTCCACCACTAACTGCTAAAGTGAAAGCTACGAAAAAACTTGGTCTAAAACCAAAAAACATCGAAGATATATTTTCAAATTAAATATGTCTTTCCTTCATAATCATTCTTGTGAGTGCGTTAAGTCAGAATTAGATTTATTTGCATTACCGTCTACACAAACAAGCATTGAAAATGGATTGTGGATTCACTATAAACCAATTTCGTCTCTTGCTGATGATGGACCTATCGAGTTTCAAGTTCCTGGAACAGGCGATGACTACATAGATTTGTCTCATACATTACTCCAGATAAAGGCAAAAGTATTAAATCAAGATTCATCAAACTTGATATCAGCTACCGCAGTAGCACCTGTAAATAATTGGCTGCATTCACTTTTTAGTCAACTTGATGTTTATTTAAACCAAAAACTTGTATCACCACCTAATAATACCTATGCCTATCGAGCATACATGGAAACTCTTTTAAACTATGCTCCTGCTGCTAAACAATCTCATCTTACTTGTAGCCTTTGGTATGAGGATACAGCAGGAAAAATGGATTCCACAGATGGTAAAAACATAGGATTTGTTAAAAGACAGGAATTAGTTAATGAAAGTAGGGAAATAGAAATGATTGGTCATCTTCATGGTGACATTTTCAATCAAGATAAATTTTTAATGAATGGCGTTGAAATGAGTGTAAAATTAGTTCGATCAAGAGAGAGTTTTAATTTAATTGCTGGGTCAAATGATGTAAAGTTTAAAGTTTGCATTACAGACGCAACTCTTATTGTTCGAAGAGCACGAATTAATCCAAGTGTATTACTCGCACATCAGAAAGTTTTAGCTTCTACCACTGCTAAATATCCTATTACTCGTGCTGAAGTTAAAGTTTTAACAATTCCATCAGGTGTTCAAGGAAAAACTCTTGATAATATATTCTTAGGACAGGTACCCAAAAGATGTATTATTGGATTTGTAAACAATTCTGCATTTAATGGTTCGCTTACTAAAAATCCATTTAACTTTGAAAACTATGGTATTAACTCTTTCAGCTTATATATTGATGGTCAACAAATACCTTCAAAAGCTTTGCAACCATCTTTTAATAATAATATATTTACATCAGCATATCATACTCTATTCTCGGGGACTGGTATTCACTTTCTAAATGAAGGAAATGCAATCTCTCGTGAACAGTATGCTAAAGGTTACTGTCTTTTAGCATTTGATTTAACTCCTGATTTATCAGCTAACTCATCAGCTCATTGGAATCTCATAAAGCATGGTAGTGTAAGATTAGAAGTACGATTTGAATCCTCACTAATACAAACAATTAACTGTATTGTTTATGCTGAGTTTGATAATATTATTGAAATAGATAAAAATAGAAATGTTACTGTAGACTATAGTAGTTAAGGTTATGTGTATGTAACTAAAGGAAACATTATAAAATTAAATAAAACAAATTATATGCAATATACTATTTTTTTATTTCATTATAAACACCCTATTCAATCTTATACAGAACACTGATCGAGTTTAAACTTTACATAAGCACACTGACTAAACCACTGAACATGCTGCTGCCAAGGATCATCATCATCTTCCCAATCTTTTAAACCGCCACCACAATGGAAACACTTGGTCCTGTCTTCATGACCAGTATAAAAGAAACCGGCTTCTGCAAGATCTTCAGGCTTCTGTTTCATAACGAGTGGCCAGTCTCCGAAACTGAACAACCGTCTAGATTTTGAACTGAAAAATGGATATTCAGCTCTTGGGTACTGCATATTCTTCACTTTTTCTTCTCCAATCAGTTTTGTAGTTTTGCTTTTCAATGAAGTGATCTGTTCACGTATGCCACACTCATCTCTTCCTTCTAATCTTGTTTTTCTCTCAGCACCACAAGACGACACCTCCTTGGATCTAATGAATACACAGAAGTAATTTAAGTAAACAGAATCACATTCACTAATCGATTAATGAGTGTCATTGTTAAAAAAGTATTTTTTAACTTATTCACTTTTTGCTATTGTCTTTGTAATATTGTATACGAGGCTGTTTGTGCTGTCATAGATGCTATCCTTATTATTCTTTACATAATATTTAATCCTCGTGGTAGCGTGTTTCCAATGATCAGTAGTTGGAATCTTACATAGCTTCTTCATATCGTACATTTCAATTTTTATGAGATGCGACGCTTGGTCTCCGTAGTCAGAATTAGTAGAAATGTATGATACACCATCTCTAGCGGCTTGTGCCAAGGTTGACGATAACAGTTTCTTCTTATTTATTTTTTGGTGCCACTTCAAAAAAAAAATTATCAATCGGTTGTGATTTCCTTTTTCCACCATCGCATGTGTTATTAATGACGAGTCAGGTAGAATCTAATGAGTACACAGAAGTAATTTAAGTAAACAGAATCACATTCACTAATCAACTAATGGGTGTCATTGTTAAAAAAGTATTTTTTAACTTTTTCACTTTCTGCTATTGTCTTTGTAATGTTGTATACGAGCCCGTTTGTGCTGTCGTAGATGCTATCCTTATTATTCTTTACATAATATTTAATCCTCGTGGTAGCGTGTTTCCAATGATCAGTAGTTGGAATCTTACATAGCTTCTTCATATCGTACATTTCAATTTTAATGAGATGCGTCGCTTGGTCTCCGTCGTCAGAATTACTAGAAATGTATGATACACCATCTCTAGCGGCTCGTGCCACGGTTGACGATAACAGTTTCTTCTTTTTTATTTTTGGTGCCACTTCAAAAAAATGATCAATCGGTTGTGATTTCCTTTTTCCACCATCACATGTGTTATTAATAACGATGTCATCGTTCTCTTCTTCATGTTGAGGGGAGAGCGGTGAGTAGTAATACTGTTTATAGGTATTTTCATCGAAGTTGAATGATTTCTGCAACAAGACAGTTATCATGTTAATATCAATTTGTTTACACTTAATCACACATGTTAGGAAACAACAACAAGAATACAAGTAAGTTTGTCAATAGAATAAACACTTACCTCCATGGCCATTGATGCGTTGAAGTAACACAAACGTAGTATTGGTAGACGTATACAATCCACTGCGGTCAAACGACCATAGACTGACTGCATGACTGCAATGGTAGGATCTTATATAGCACCATTCTTATCTAAAACAAATTCCTAAATACAACGAAACTGATTGTAACTCTATGAATCACCAAAATTATCTCACGTTCCTCCGGAAACTGATAGTAACTCTATGAGTCAACAAACTTATCTCACATTGCTGGCATCAACCTGTTTTGTGAGTGCTACAAAATAATGCGATTTAATATTTACAAATCACTATAATTGAACATTCCTATGACAACCATTGAATAGATTGGTAGTGTAATAATATGCTATATCATGGATACACTAGAAGTACAAAAACATCTGAAAAAGATTCATCCCAGTCTAGAAAATAATGTTTATGCTGCTAATAGACTCCCTATGTATACCCATGCACCAACGTATATAATATGCAATTTGGATGCGGATGATAAGCCAGGTTCACACTGGGTAGCTGTACATATCGATACGAATGGCATCGGTCAATATTTTGATTCTTATGGGCGAACACCTGCGCGATATCATCTCGAGTTTTTGAAAAGGAATTGTAAAAGATGGGGCTGGAGTATTGATAGGATTCAGAATGATTGGACTTCAGTTTGTGGTGAATATTGCTTAATGTATTTGCTATATAAGTTTCAGGGATGTTCAATGCATAGTTTTACAAACATATTTACAGGGAACACACTGTACAACGATATTTTAGTGGATGAGATGTTCCGCTCATATTTTGTAGATAAAAATAAAATTTGTTAATGACGCATGTGTTTTATTGATTCCGTTTTGATGACCCCGAATAGCAAAGTAAGCAATGGTTTATGAACAATAAAAGTATACAATAGCAGTAGCAGTAACAATGAGTAATACATGCATACGTCAATGCAATCCTAATGAGGGTGAGCGGCCGGACGCACGGACAATAGATAAGAAAAGGCGAACAATGAAAGTCGATAATGAGGGTTTCGGGTCACCGGAAATGAAACAGATTGTTGTTAATTGATTTCTGTATCTCCGGAACCATGCATCTTACGCGAAAACGGATTGCAGAAACGTGATCAGCGGACCCCAAAACTTTTTTTTTTTTTTTTTTTTTTTTTTTATGTTTGAAACGCCCTGGACCGCGATTGCGCCAGAAGCGGTGGTGCGCCAGAACCGGTGAGCCACGGGATTGGTGCGCCAGAACCGGCAAATCACTACTACTCATGCCAGAGGGTCATGGCTATCCGAATGATCCGGGGATACCGCACGATCGCCGGCGAATCGGCCAACCTCCTTGCCGGATTGCTGCCCTGGGATCTGGAGGCGACTGCCCTCCAGCGCGTCTATGAATGGCGCGTGGAGGCGCAGCGCCGGGGCGTATCCCCGCTGCCTCGAGAAGTCGAGGCGCGGCGGGAAGAGCTCCGGCGCGATCTCAGGGCAGTATGGAGGGAACGACTGTCGCAACCGACGGCCGGGCACGCCGCAATTGCGGCGGTAAGACCCCTCTTTGAGGAGTGGCTAGATCGGCGTCACGGCGTCCTGACCTACCGCATGACGCAGGTCCTCACCGGACACGGAAGTTTCGGGAGGTACCTGTGTCTGATGGGAAAGGAGGAAACGTCTGGGTGTGACCACTGCGAGGGTCGCCCTGAGGACACCGTAGAGCACACGGTGCAAGACTGCCCCGCCTGGGCAGAGCACCGACGTGTCCTCACGGCGGCGATAGGCGGAGACCTCTCGCGCCCGGCATTGGTCGAGGCCATGCTGCGGGGCGAGAGGGAGTGGGAAGCGGTCGCCTCCTACTGCGAAGCAGTCATGCTTCCGAAGGAGGAGGCGGGCCGCGAGAGGGAGAGGATGGCGTCCTCCCTCCAGCCCAGCCGCAGTGGTAGACGCCCACGGCGTCGGACGTCGGCCGACGATCTCCGGCCACCGTAGGCGCGGGCATGCGGACAGCGAGTAAAGGGCAACTCGCTGTCCGACCATGGACCATGCCCGGGTCGACGGCGCGTCGTGTTCCACGCGCGCCTCAAAGAGCGTCAGCAACATGACGAGGCCCCCTCTGCAGAGGGCCGAAGCCTGCCGGGGTCGTGGGACTCATCCCGTTACCGTGGCCCCGGTATGTAAAGGGTTATTGAAGGAACACCGTGGATTTTAGTCAGTAAAAGTCTGACAGTAGGAGTGGGAGGACTTATTTGATAATTTTACCACGTTAAAAAAAAAAAAAAAGACTAAACATTTGCATATATCCAGGAGATGCGTTAACTGTTCAGAATAAACAAGGAATCTAACAAAAATCCTGCAGATTATTAGAGGTCACGGTGGGCGCAGTGGTTCAGCGATTGGCTGCTGCTCTACGAGTCGCAGGTGCGTTTCCCGTTCGGAACAAACTTTTGTATGGTTTACAGAAAATTTTTCTGTAAGTTGGGTGTTTGTGTATGTGGGTTTAAATATGTGTAAACACAGCCACGATACAGGAAAAAAATCCGAGTGTGGGACAACGTATTTTTATTTATTTTTATTAATGATAAGCTCGCATTTGACCACATCTCACCTGATGTAAGCAATGATGTAGTCGAAGATGACGCTTATCTAGAAGTAATCTCTTGTAGTAAAATCTTGACTCAGACCCCCAGGTTAGATAGATAGATGTATTCTTCATTGTAATCATAATCATAATCATTTATTGACAGTTTTATGTAGTATATTCAAGAAGTCCCTAGCTCCTGCTCTAGTATACACTGTATCCAGGTTGTTCCCCATGACAATAGGTTAGCGTTTTAAGCCAATAACATGAGATGAATAGAAAAATACAAAATGAATTAAAATAAATGATGCTGGAAGAGTTTAAACAATAATAACAATAAAATAAAAACTTAAAAAAAATAAAAGATGATGAATTTAACAAAGCAATTTAGACTTATACATAATATGATTAACTAATTGTGTGAAGTACATTGCTGACTATACAAAGCGTACGACACCAACCGTTTACTAAATCCATTCATGTATGCAAAATCAATAAGAATCTCTCGACATGCACAAGACGTGACTTGTCGACGTGCTAGCTTAAATTTTAGAAACGACCGAACCACAGAAATTCTTTCGAAGCATTTTCTACTCTAAAACGGTATCAGCAAGGTCCATTTTAAGTAGCGTACTGAGTCGAATGTAGGACAGCTTTGAAATAGGTCTTTAGTGAACGGCAAGGGTTAATGGTGTTTAAAATATGCACGACCCATCTTGGAGACTGCATACTACGTCCGGGCACAGGGATTTCAGAATACTGGATATGGATCCTAGAAGGGGTTTTATTTAGCTGTTTTCAAACTTTCTCTTCTTGTAGGAGTAGTAATCATGTTTTTTTTTAAATTTTAGGGCTACAACTCCACCCTGTTGACTCGAAATACGAATCAAACCTCAGATCTTAACAACTTTTAGTTAAGGTATCGTTTAAAATCATGAGTACGAAACCGCTGATAAATAACATACTGTTCAACATCTAATCGACTTGTGGTCGACGAAACAAGTTTCCTTCTTCCATTCTCCCCTGTCAGACGTCACAGCATCATTTATTCCTTTTTCTTTCATATCATTCCTCACACAATCCATCCATCTTTTCTATGAACTTCCTCTATCCCTCCATCTTTCAAAATTCGAACCCATGATTTGGTCTTCAAATATTCACTTCAGACTTCAGCTTCAGCTTCGTCTACCTTTAATTTGAACACTCGAAATTGATGATTTCTATTATAATTTTTGTTGCATGAAATATTATGACTAATATTATACTTTCTCGGGGTGCTGATTTCACATCTGAAGTCAAATTGTTTGTATCAGCTTTAGTTTTTGAGATATAATTAAAACGCGTTTTTAAGAAAAATCTTTTTTTTTTTTTATTAAGAAAACCATTAGAATAACAACAACTACTTATAAAAGAAAATTCTTTTATAAGATTTTCTTGCTTGACTTGGTTCACGAGGGCTGTTTTTAATGCTCCAGTAATAGTCCGCCATTATGTGAGCATTCCAGTGACCCTGGTAACGTTCCTCCGTAGTTCGAATGTCTCGATGGTACCGTTCCCCTTGTTCTTCACTCAAATCACCAAGATTTTCAGGGAAACGGTCCAAATGGCTGTGGAGGAAGTGTACCTTGATGCTCATATTACAACCAAGCTGCTGAAAGTGTGACAACATCAGTTCAATATGCTCCGCATAGCTTTTATCCTTTTTGATTCCCAAAAATTTTGTGCGGTCCAAACGAATTCATTCCAGGCATTTTTTTCAATATCAGTCATGTAACTATTAAAGTTTTCATCCTTTATTAACCTTCTTATTTGTGGACCATCAAAAATTCCGGCTTTAAGTTTCTCTGTGCTCAAATTATAGAACTTTTTAGATATGTATTTAAAACAATCACCATCCTTGTTCAGAGCTTTGACAAATTGATTCATAAGCCCTAGTTTGATATGTAACGGTGGCAGTATTATGCGATCCTTGGGCACAAGGGTTTGATTTATCACATTCAGTTTACCCGGAACCACAGCTTGCCTGGAAGGCCAACTTTTCTAACCCAGTGCTCAGACTTAGCTCTGCTGTCCCACAGACGAATAAAACAAGGATATTTTGTATATTTTTAGATCTACACGTATCAGCCACTTGTGTTTGTTGTACTTGATTCTATCCATAACAGCAGCTACATTAGCATATTCTTCTTTGACTGTAGTTGAATGCAATCGGTATCGAACCCAGCTTATTCCCGTTATGCATAAGTACACATTTTAGGCTACGTTTAGGGAAATAAATAAATAAACGCCATTCATTGGGATTGTACTTTTGTACTCCCACTGCTTTCAATAAACCAGGAACATCAGAACAAAAAACAAAGTCGTCATCTTCAGAAAAGAATGAAAGCAATTCTGTCTCTCGGTTACGATAGTATGAAATTCTTGTTTCTGGAGTTAAAAGATTTCTTTGCTTTAATCGAGAAGCTAGAATCTCCGATGCTTTTTTAGAAAGACCAAGGTTTCTGACTAATGCTCTGAGGTCTTCTTGATTAAAGGGCTGGGGCTCAAAAGAAATATCTGGGTTGAAATCAGTTGTCCCACTTTCATCACTTGAAGAAGAGCTTTTTTCTTCTAAATCGGGATCAATTTGTGTAGATGAAGAAGCTTGGGGTACTGGCGAATTGACGGAGTACAGGACTGGTCGAGTAACAGATGACAAGTTAGGGTAAAACCATTTCGACTGGTTTGTTTTATTAATCCCGTTTATATCAACCACACAAAAATAGCAATCATCTTGATGATTGGAAGGTTCCCGCCACATCATTGGTGTTTCATACTTTCAATGGGGACTTTTCTTATTCGCCCATAATCTCAAAGACTCCACACATGTTTTACATACCATTTTTTTTTTACGTGGTTTAATCATCGAATAAGTCCTCCCACCCCGGGCAGGGCCGGAGGGACTGTCAGACTTGTACTGACTAAAATCCACGGTGTTCCTTCAATAGCCCTTTACGTTCCGGGGTCACGGTAATGGGATAAGTCCCACGACCCCGGCAGGCTTCGGCCCTCTACAGGGGGGCCTCGTCATATTGCTGACGCTCTTTGAGGCGAGCGTGGGACACAACGCGCCGTAGACCCGGGCATGGTCCATGGTCGGACAGCGAGTTGCCCTTTACTCGCTGTCCGCATGCCCGCGCCTACGGTGGCCGGAGATCGTCGGCCGACGTCCGACGCCGTGGGCGTCTACCACTGCGGCTGGGCTGGAGGGAGGACGCCATCCTCTCCCTCACGCGGCACGCCTCCTCCTTCGATAGCATGACTGCTTCGCAGAAGGAGGCGACCGCTTCCCACTCCGTCTCGCCCCGCAGCATGGCCTCGACCAGTGCCGGGCGCGGGAGGTCTCCGCCTATCGCCGCCGTGAGAACACGTCGGTGCTCTGCCCAAGCGGGGCAGTCTTGCACAGAATGCTCTACTGTCCTCAGGGCGGTCCTCGCAGTGGTGACACCCAGGCGTTTCTTCCTTCCCCATCAGACACAGGTACCTCCCGAAACTTCCGTGTCCGGTGAGGACCTGCGTCATGCGGTAGGTCAGGACGCCGTAACGCCGATCTAGCCACTCCTCAAAGAGGGGTCTTACCGCCGCAATTGCGGCGTGCCCGATGTTTTACATACCACAGGAGGGATCTAGTACTTATCACGGGTGTCGAAAGGGAATCAAAAGTAATCAAAATACACCTGTTTTATGAACTCCGACACAGTCTACAATTTTTGAATGTATATTCACCACAGATGTTACAAAAGTAGTTCGGATTGTTTTTACAGATATTTCTCGACATGGACATTGTTAAACAAAAAACTGCGTGCGTTTGCGTCTTGGAGACGCAAATTGTTGACGTTGCTAAACAAATCGCTATGTTGAAGTGGGCCTGAGTTGGGCACGTCTGTGGCATGCCGAATGAGTTATGGGCCAAAATCACCACTTTCTGGAGCCCTGATACTGATACAGCCAGAAGGTGTTGCGGTAGACTTCGTAGAAGATGTTGGGATGACATGGATCAAACTAACGGGTAGTGCTTTACTTTGGCGCTCTGGATAGAACCACCTGAAAATCATAGGGAGAGACCTTTGCTCAGCAGTGGGACGATGCAGACTAACAGTAACACTGTGTTCTGATGAATAATACGCAGAATACATTATACAAAGTCGTATCCAGTCGCAACATGTCCAAGACTGCCCTCGCCAATAGAAACAGTGACGCAGTGGTGGAGAGTTGGAAGGCAGTCTTTTGATTACTGACAAACCGGGATACCATATTGCTATAAGTAGGCATATACGCTAAGGTACGGTGTGTGAACAGACATATACCAACAAATCGGACTGTGGGTACAGGGGGATAGTTTATCAGTTGGTAAAAAAAGTTGGAAATATTACATAAGGTTAGGCGGTACTTCACACGTGGACAGGTATTGAATTTGTACAAAAAACTGGTCCTTTCTTATGTGGAAAATTGCAGTCACTTGTGGGATGGCTCGGCAAAATATCAGTTTGCAGCACTTGACTCGGTTGAACGCAGAGTTCAACGGCTCATAGGCGACGAGGTGTTGGCAGACAAGCTTCACAGCCTGGCTCATCGGCGAAACGTTGCTTGTCTGTCCGTTTTCTACAGATTTTACTTCAGAGAGTGTGCGCAAGAGCTCCACGACCTGATTCCTCCATCTCCCTTTTACTACCGGTCTACCAGATGTACTGCAGGGTACCATCCTCACTTGGCCAATATCTTCTTGTAGATCTTTAATAAAGAGATGGAGGAGGAGGTTTCTGAAACCAATTTTTCTTAAAGTCAATCGTTTGAAAGATATACACTTCCAAAATGGTGTCCCCCTCTCTAACTCAGCGATAAGACCGCCATTGTAACCAAAGTTTAATATAGCAATAATGTTTTGTTTTTAATCTTTATTGATTTAGAGGCTTTTGATCAAGCATGATCATGCTAGCCTCATCGTACCCTAAAAAAGATAAGAGCAGAAAAGGAAATATTAATTCCTCTAGCAATAATGTTATATAAGTATGTTTAAATTTTTGGTGTACAATAAAGTATATTCTATCTATCATATCAACATAATCACCGCTGCCTCACACTAATTCTTAAAACAGTAGGTATACCACCCCGCTAGTCATACAATATAAGTAGTAACTTAGTATGTAAGTTACATCTGTTACTCACATTTAGAATTGTGAGTATTTATTATTGTAGATCTTGTTGTCTCAAAAAGATATATAACTAGGTATCTACATTAGTAAGAAGCCTATATTTCCACGAAACTCAAAGTTAAAACCGATAAGCCAAGTTGATGGTGTCTTGACAGTGATATGATAAGTATTTCACACTAAATCAAATTCACTCGTACATCGGAGTAGACATCCTAAAAGTGTATTGAACCTTGAGGAATCTAAATGTACGTAAATTCTTCAGTACAAAAATGAACTCTCCGTAAATACATTAAGGTACAATTTTATTTGCTTTGATGTAAGGAAAAGTGCTTTCCACACGCACGCCCAATATTTCTTGATAGATACTCGAGTAACTTGACAGGCTAATTCACTGTGAAACATTTACAAAATGACATAACAGTGTGCTTTTTGAAGAAGTCTCTGAGAAAAGGTTTTTTAACTGTCGTCAAGTCAATGCCTGTAATCAAGTCCTTGTCGTGGTTGTCCCTATCTAAGTGTCACAATCTAATTGTATCGAAGTGGAAAGGTACTTCACCAACAACAAAAAAAACATTAATCAAGCAGGGTTCACATAACTTACGGCTTGGTTCTTAAAGGTGTAGTCAGAGACGTTATGTACCTATATGTCACCGTAAAATTGCACATATCGTTCGATTATAATCTATCTACGGTATTTGTATCTTTACGGTGTCATATACAATGATTATTTTTCTTATTCAGTGTGCTCAGCTGGACATACACAGGTCTTTTTACAGTGAAGTAGAAATCCTAATCACGTGTTCCGTTGCACACTTGTAAGTACTACTTGCTGTGGCCGCAACTTTGTTTGCTTTGGAGGTTTTTCAAGCATAAATTTCAAACTCGTGGGGATTCCCGGATAAAATGTCGCCCCTATATGTTGCCATATAACCTCCTCTGTGAGATGCAACTTACGTCGATATTCTTGCACCATTTCACCTAGCTCATCTTGCTGTGCTGGCGCTACCACTGCAGCTGCGTTGACACTAAAGCTGCGCAAATATAATAAACTAGCTGACCCGCCACGACTTCGTTCGCGTGGTATCCTACCCCTACCCTTCCGATACCCTACCCCTATCCTACCCCTACCCTACCCTACACCTACCCTACCCTACCCTACCCCTACCCTAACCCTACCCTACCCTAACCCTACCCTAACCCTACCCTACCACTACCCCTACCCTACCCCTACCCTACCCCTACCCTACCCCTACCCTACCCCTACCCTACCCCTACCCTAACCCTACCCCACCCTACCCATACCCTACCACTACCCTACCCCTACCCAACCCCCACCCTACCCCTACCCTACCCCTACCTTACCCCTACCCTACCCTACCCCTACCCTACACCTACCCTACCCCTACCCTACCTCTACCCTACCCCTACCCTACCCCTACCCTACCCCTACCCTACCCCTACCCTACCCCTACCCTACCCCTACCCTACCCCTACCCTACCCCTACCCTACCCCTACCCTACCCCTACCCTACCCCTACCCTACCCCTACCCTACCCCTACCCTACCCTACCCTACCCCTACCCTACCCCTACCCTACCCCTACCCTACCCCTACCCTACCCCTACCCTACCCCTACCCTACCCCTACCCTACCCCTACCCTACCCCTACCCTACCCCTACCCTACCCCTACCCTACCCCTACCCTACCCCTACCCTACCCCTACCCTACCCCTACCCTACCCCTACCCTACCCCTACCCTACCCCTACCCTACCCCTACCCTACCCCTACCCTACCCCTACCCTACCCCTACCCTACCCCTACCCTACCCCTACCCTACCCCTACCCTACCCCTACCCTACCCCTACCCCACCCCTACCCTACCCCTACCCTATCCCTACCCTACCCCTACCCTACCCCTACCCTACCCCTACCCTACCCCTACCCTACACCTACCCTACCCCTACCCTACCCCTACCCTACCCCTACCCTACCCCTACCCTACCCCTACCCTACCCCTACCCTACCCCTACCCTACCCCTACCCTACCCATACCCTACCCCTACCCTACCCCTACCCTACCCCTACCCTACCCCTACCCTACCCCTACCCTACCCCTACCCTACCCCTACCCTACCCCTACCCTACCCCTACCCTACCCCTACCCTACCCCTACCCTACCCCTACCCTACCCCTACCCTACCCCTACCCTACCCCTACCCTACCCCTACCCTACCCCTACCCTACCCCTACCCTACCCCTACCCTACCCCTACCCTACCCCTACCCTACCCCTACCCTACCCCTACCCTACCCCTACCCTACCTCTACCCTACCCCTACCCTACCCCTACCCTACCCCTACCCTACCCCTACCTTACCCCTACCCTACCCCTACCCTACCCCTACCCTACCCCTACCCTACCCCTACCCTACCCCTACCCTACCCCTACCCTACCCCTACCCTACCCCTACCCTGCCCCTACCCTACCCCTACCCTACCCCTACCCTACCCCTACCCTACCCCTACCCTACCCCTACCCTACCCCTACTCTACCCCTACCCCTAACACTACCCCTACCTTACACCAACCCTACCCCTACCCTACACTCCATTTCTTCTTCGTTCGCGTGGGATGTTTTTCCCGCTTAAATCCCGATCCCGTGGAAATTCCGGGATAAAAAATATTCTATATCCGTCTCCTGGTTTTAAGCTACCTCCCTACCAATTTTCAGCCAAATCGGTTCAGCCGTTCTTGAGTTATAAGTGGTGTAACTAACACGACTTTCTTTTATATATATATGTAGATTTGGTGAAATACTTCGCGGGAACCAAGCTAGTTAGCTTTGACCTAGGACAGTGCATTGCTATACAACGTGGCAATGCCGCCGCGCTGGCTGTTTGGGCACAATAACCAGAAAATAGTGCGATGCGTATGAATTTCTCGACTTCATTATATATTTTAGACTGTCTTTAGATTTATTCAGATAAGGGTTTGTATATAAGGGTATATAATAAAGGAAAATTTAATCATAAATAGTTTATAATACAGAAACACAGAGAACATTATTTAGCTATAAGCTGTGATTCATCGCAAACATTACACATTCTTATTATTTTTTCCGAGCACGGTGGCAAATCTTCAAACTTCCTCGACTGTGGAGATTTCTCACACACGAACATTAGGTTCACTTCAGACACACTGGGGTCGTCTAATTTGTTTTTCCAGATGCCTCTATTGTGGGTGCCTCTAAAATTGTCAGGCTTTCCAGGAAGCCAGTTATGGTACACATCTTCCATTCTTTCACCTGGAAGAGATGAATATTCTACACGTTCTATTTTGACTTTTAATAATATATATACTTGGTAGCGTTAGCCAAGAGCATGTTAATAAAATGAAAAGAGGGGGGAAATAACAGTGGTGCAGCTTGCTTAAAAAAACTCCATACGAGGAATTTCTCCTGTATCAAGAGTGCATTTTTACAAACACCCGAAATAACTATTTGTAAGCCATACAAACATTTGTTTCGGTGCAAGAATCGAACCCGCTATATAGCGCTTCAATCAATCGCTCAAACACTTCGCCAACCGTGACGCCAGCCTTGAGTAGCAGTACCTGGTCTGAACGTTTTGGAATAAGCAAAGCGTTGAACTTTATACAATCTTCAAAAAATATTGAATAAGATACATCGTGCACTTTTGGGGAATTCCCGAATTACACAGACCTGAGCTATACTAGTGCTTTTGGGGAAATCCTCGAAATATACAGATAATTATTTTATTGTTCACCCCTCTACTCCCGCTTTGCTGCCTAACGGGCCTTTGAAGAAAAGATTTCATACCGTGAATGGTAGTCCAGATACGCTCGTTGCGGTTGCGGTTGCCCCACGCTACTAGGCCAACATGAATTTCCGACTGATTGGCCATGTGGGCAGGGAACATATTTCTGATGATAATGGCCTCTTCTTCATCATTCAGGATGGCCAGGTATCCTCCCTCAGATGCACAAATACTGTAAGCTCGCGTCCAAGTCTGCTCATCTAGATGGACTTTGTAACAGTTACCTGTACGCTGATTTAGGTAAAATTCTGAATTTTTTTTAATTAAATGTATATGAGGCTTCGAATATTTTAAAAGTGCAAAAATATATCTAAAGTCCCCATCCACGTCACGAGAAGGTGAAAATTTTGTAAACACACATTTAGGTGTTAGCAAATAAAAAAAAAAAAACAGTTTTGGAATGATTTGTTATTTTATATGTAAAGGGATATTAGCATTAGATAGATATAAGCAATACATCGTCATACAATTTTATGATTGGATATACTTTTATCGGAACTAGTCATCATTTGATATTTTCACGAAAATCACATTTTAAAGCACGTGCAAATGAATGCCTCAAATGGTGGCTCAATGTTAACGCTCCGGGAATTGGACGCGTTCTAGTACCACATAATATTAAATGAAAGCACTGTATGTTGCTAAAATATAACCCGACCAATTGAAATTGCCTATTATAATAGTTTCGTATTACACATAATTATGTTACTTTGATTTGATGGATTTGGTATTATTTGTCGTTGACTGATTTATCGCTACATAAATTAGTAGATGTTTTTAAATTTCAAAATCAACTTTTTATCTTTAATATTGTAGAAATTCAGAAGGAAGATCAAACCATGTAATTGAAGGTCTTCAATTGACTACATACATTGTGTCATAAGAGGTGAAGGTACTAAATTCGTCGTTCGTCACGTCGCGTTTTAAAATCTAACTAAACCACTTTAACTAAACACAAATTTCGTGTTTTTTTATTTAAATATTATAACAAGAAACTTTGTTCTTATCTTTACTATAATATTATAAATGCGAAAGTAACTCTGTCTGTCCGTGTGTTACCCAATCACGCCTAAACTACTGAACCGATTTGAATGAATTTTGGTACGGACATAGTCTAGAGTCTAAAAAAGGAAATAGGCTACTTTTTATTGCGAAAAAAGGACTGTAAGGGGTTGAAATAGGGGATGAAAATTTGTATGGAAATTACGTCATTTTTAAAGCTAGAAGCTTGAAACTTATTTTTTGATCTTTTAATTAGGTATAAAGAAATACGACAATCAAAGTTTGTGAATTTTTTTTCCAAAAAGGGGTAAAAAACGTGAACGAAGTCGCGGGCAGGCTAGTAAGATCATGTAATACGAAACTTAAAAAAGAAACAAATATGTATGTATGATTTGATATTGATGTAGATCTGGTTAGCCTTTTCGTTAGTATGTTGGGGATTGGCTTCAAGTCAAACCGGACGCAGCTGAGCACTAGTGTTCTAGATGGACCATCTGCCTGTCTGACCTCCACAACCAGTAGCTGGGCAGCACGATACTCCCTGGCATGATTGCTGTCAGAATTTCTGGCTTCTGACCCGTCATTGCTATCAAAGATTTTATTTTATTTACATATTTAGAGACAATAAACAACTACAATATGTGTTGAAACAGAGAAAAGATACATGATATGAACAATATTGCAGCCCACTACATTATCTGCATATTAATAAAGGAAAATACGATAAAGAGTGCCACTAGATAGGTAATAAATAAATAATTACATCACATTAATAATAAATTAATTACACCATGCAAAATTGAAATTCAAATTAAACATAGAAATTGACTGCAATGAATAAATAATAATAAAAATCTAGACTAGCTTACATTCCTAATAACATTAATGGGGAATAATAATTTTCATAACATTACATTTAAATTTGGATTTTGAGCATACAAAAATATAAATATTAACAAAGTTACAATTATAGGATTCAACCATTCGAAAATATGTTCAAATAACAGCTTCTTTCAAAAAGAAGCTGATCCTGATATACAACGAGGGACAGAATAAACGCAATTCCTGAAAGTAGTTGGTTCAGAATCGATTTCCGTCATAAAAAATAAGTTAAATTTTGACGGAAAAATCCTTCATTTAACTTAACACAGTATCATGACAAATGACTGAAATCCTTAATTCAAGGAATTGTGCTCGTGTGCGTGTCGGCCGCTAACATTGCATGTGTGTATGCGTCTGCGTAAGGATATTGTATGACGCATATACATTTTGCGTTTAGTTAGGATAACTATTTTTATAAAAAAATTCTAGGTTTGGTTTCAATTTATTTAGTTACAGATGTTATTTTAGACTTATAATTTAATATTCTAATTGGGGTATCTGAGGTATTGTGCTTAATTCATTACACCTAGGAATGCCATCACCAAATTTGCCGGCCCCAGACAAAGACTTATAAGCCCGGACATTTGGGTAAAATCACAGTTTTTCCCCAGTCCCTAGAAAAATACGTTTTTGAACTTGAAACTAAAAACAACGATGTTTAATTATGGTTTTTATTTACTGATAAAGTGATAACATTGTAGAGCCTTAGAACTTTTTTTTATAACAGTCTCTTCCTTTTCATATAATCAACGTAACATAAACAATGTGATGAAATACCATAGGAAAATAATAATAGAGATCGTGCTTTTTGGTACCCGTAAGACCAATGTGTGTCCGGGTTTTACCTGGACACTTATTGGGAAAATCCCCCCGGACGCCCTTGGATGCTCTCCAAACTAGGACAAATCCGGGAAATCCCGGACGGATGGCAACCCTAGTTACACCTTGTACTTTGGAAATATTAAGCAGATGACGTGATGATTTATGTTGTAATACTTACCACTATCAAAGGTGCCGCATTCGTTCACCGTTTTATTGTCAAGTTTCCTGTAACATATGAAGGGCCGTTGGTTCAGGCATGAAGTGTAATGCACACTTCCGTTGACCGACATAGCAAGGCATTCCTCGATTTTTACTGCGTTAGTATGCGGACCCTCTCTTATGTCCATATCAGACAGCGGCACTCCTGGAACCAACACACAACTTACAATGAAAGCTTCTCGAAACATTGTTCTTCTAATTTGAGAACTCTGACCAACCTTCTACAGGTTGCATGTATAGGAAAAGCTCGTAGCGAAATAAGAACCATCATCTTAACATATTCAAGGTTACTCCGTGTCTCGGAAAACACCATCCGGCTATCGTTTATATACAGGGTTAAAGGAAAAGGCGTGCTAGATCCGTTAAGGGCGTGGAGTACCCATCATTTCTGACTTATTTCACTATGAAACACCCTACCCTAAACTTAACCCTTTTCGAGATATTCGACTTTTAATTTTTTTATTGAAAATTGCCGATTTTTAGGCTACTAAATTTAATTTTGTTTATTTTGTGTGTCTTATTATTATTATTATTATTGCATTTTTACATGTGTCATAAGATGCTTTAGGACGTCAATCATTAAAATAGTGCATAAGTTAATTGAATAGGCCGTAGTAGACAAGTGAAAGTTAAGAAATTTAAAAAAATATTAGAAAGTTGTCACTAAAGGATATCTAAAAAAAAATACTATGGCAGTTGTTCGGCAGATGTGTTTTTAAATATCTACGTTTCATCAGCTATCTAACGAGGTATAACAATCTAGGATTTGTATTACATTTCGTGAAAAAAAAGTAGTTGGGACGCTCCAGGTAGTCCAGTTCTAACGTTCCCGCGCCTATTGTCCTTCAAGATAAGATGCACCGTGCGAGCGAGACAAGTAACGATTTATGTAGGTGCGAATGAAAGAAAAGGTTAGGGCTGGGAATACAACACGGGATATTGTTTTGGTTATAGTCTGCTTTTGTGCTTCGTACATAGTAGATGTGATATCGTTTTGCTCTTTTTCCCGACTTGGCTGTGATTCTGGACTATTTCTTCTGATTTGTGAATACTGTGCTTGTTAACCGGACTCTGATTTGAACTTGTGATACGGAAGTGTTGAAGATGACGTCCTACACACCTGAGGAATATGCTGATTTGCTTATTTGTTACGGATACTGCGATTGTGTGTCTGCGTAAGCTTGCAACGAATACATAACTCGATTCCCCGGTCGTCGAGTGCCGGATGTGACCGCCGTGAGAGTTTATCGAAGACTTCGAGAAACTGGCTCTGTTTTGAGACGAAATACAGACATGGGAAGACCACGAATTGTTGACGACGAAAAAGAGGACAATGAGATAATGCAATGTTTTCGATCGATCGCGGATCCGACTACTTCCACTAATATTGTTGCCCGTGATCTGGGAATTTCGCAATGGAGAGTGTGGTCTACAGTGCATACTGCTGGACTATACTCGTACCATTACACGCCGGTACACACTATTGAAGAAGGAGACCCCGCGAGAAGGTTGGATTTCTGCAGATTTATGCTAAATGCTGACGTAGAAGACCCAGATTTTCTAAGAAATATCTTGTGGAGAGATGAATCCAAATTTGATAAAGATGGCATAACTAACTATCACAACGCCCATTACTGGGCCCCAAAAGAACTAAGGAATCCCAATAAGAAAAGAGTGAAGGGATCCCAACGAAGATTAAGCGTGAATGTGTGGATGGGCATTATCTCCAATCATTTGATTGGACCTTACTTTCTCCCGGACAATCTAAATGGGGAAACGTACGAAAACTTTTTGAGAGGAGACTAGAGTTATTTGCTGGATGATCTGCCACTCAACTTGATCAGGGAAATGTGGGTCCAACATGATGGCTGCCCAGCCCATTTCAGGAGAAGTGTCAGAGACTGGCTGGACACAAATTATCCAAACAAATGGATACGACGAGGTGGGCCGTTGCCATGGCCAGCAAGAAGTCCGGACATAACCCCCATGAATTTTCATGTGTAGGGGCGCATGAAAAGTCTTGTCTACAGCGAGCCAAATCCAGTTTCATCTATGGAAGAATTAAGAGAAAGGATTGTGGATGCAGCAAATCAAATGAGGACAACGTTGACCACTGGAGTAGTGAAAACTGGCCTCCGTAGAAGGATGTGACAATTTATTAGAAACAGAGGCGGCCATGTTGAACATGAACTGTAGAGTAAGAAAAAGTGTGAAAACCTGATTTAATAAATGACATTTCATGCTTACCTATTGTTTTATTTTACTTTTCAGGGCTAAGTATTAATTTTCTTCTCCACTGTCGCCTATGAAGCTAAGTTTTTTTCAATGCATTTAAATAAAATCCTAGATTGTTATACCTCGTTAGATAGCTGATGTAACGTAGATATTTTAAAACACATCTGCCGAACAACTGTCATAATATTTTTTTTAGATATCCCTTAGAGAAATATAAAATTTCTAATTTTTTTTTTAATTTCTTTTCTTTCACTTGTCTACTACGGCCTATTCAATTAACTTATGCACTATATTAATGATTGACGTCCTAAAGCATCTTATTACACATGTAAAAATGCAATAATAATAATAATAAGACACACAAAGTAAACAAAATTAAATTTAGTAGCTTAAAAATGGGCAATTTTTTATAAAATATCAAAAGTCGAATATCTCGCAAAGGGTTAAGTTTAGGGTAGAGTGTTTCATAGTGGAATAAGTCAGAAATGATAGGTACTCCGCGCCCTTAACGGATCTACCACGACTTTTCCTTTAACCCATATCTATCCAAAAGGACTGAAGACAACATCTGGTATGTAGTCTCTATGTAAAGTTTCAGCTCAAAATAAGTGACTCACAGAATTGACCCCAAATTATCGGTTTCATATGTTTCTTGAATACCAATAATAACAAACGTGTCAGATCACTATGAGGGTCATCACTTTCTACGTCACTAGCCAATAACACGGCAATTCTCTTCATTCTTCTTAATTTGAAAAATTTGGTCTCTGGTATCAATGTATTGAAATTTCTAATAAGTTCCACACATGTAGACATAGAATTAGAATACCCTGGCCATATCGTTTGTTATCATCTCAAGAAACCGTGCACTTGGTATGTATATACCCTTTAAATTACACGTTGTATATCTTTGACCGTCGTGTCGTCAGAGAAAAAGCCATCAATCTGACAACAGTTTTGCTCCTTGAAAAATAATAGTACTCAGCTATTTACGGTGTGACTGGAAGCTGGGACAAAAGTATGCAGTAAATGATGGTATAGGTACTGTGTTTAAGTAATTGTGTTCTGATTACATCTATAAGTTCTTACGGTGAAGGAACAATTATCTTCATTTATGTATTTAATATAGTGTGTTAGTATCGTTAACATTGGATGTAGCAACTAACATTAATGAGAGCTAAAAGATTAGTATAATATGAAAAAAAAACCAACCTTCTACGGAGACGTAATGTCCTTTAGCGTACATATTACGAGTTCCCAAGAAAATATGTCTTTGAACACCAGACTGTGCCAGCAGCGACTGGAGAGTCTTAGCTAACTCCTTGTTCAGTGGAGACGCCAGCACCGCGCCTGAGATAAAATAAGATCTGTACATTGTCATGTAGGATTGAATGAGCAGTTCTTCACGCACGCAAAAATACGAATAAAAAACTAAAAAGACAGTAAGTGCCTCACGGCTGCGCAAAAAAGGTCCATTTTAGAATTAATGCCAAACAGATAATATTGTATGACGATGGGCTTCCAATGAATATTTTTGAGATAAGAGCTGGAACAACAGTTTCAGAAAAAAAAATTATACTTATTTATATACAAGTAAACTAATATTCGGTGTTTTTTCTCAGAGTAGTCACTAAGGAAACACCGGCGTCACCTAGATAAACTTAAAACCCATAATAAGATGACGTGTAAAAGTGTTAAATTTATAACTAATTTACAAAATTAATATTTCATTTCAATATAATTATATACATAAAATTAATTAGTTAAGTAAATAATAGCAAGAAAAGGAAATTCATGATGTCGATGAGTACAGTATATCTAATTATTTGGGCTATTTAGTTTTTTTTCGAAAACAGACAAGAAAGGGAAATCGATCGCCGAGTTGAAAACTAAAATATACAGTGACAGTCTTAGTGGAAATTAAGAGTACAGCAAAGAACTAGGATTTCCTAGTGGAGTGATTCTGTGTTTAGCTTTAACCTGGGGATATTTTAGTCAAGAGTTAATAGGTAACTTCTAGGCAAGCGTGCTTCATCTTCGACCAAATCATCACTTACCATCAGGAGAGATGGTGGTCAAACGCGGGCTTTGCAGCACTTAAAAAAATAAACAGAATACATATTACTTAGGGCAACCGAAAATAACACACGAACAAATACGCACATGCACAAACACATACATCACACACTAACAAAACTAAACCTTAAAAACAAAAAACATGTAATTTTTTTTATTATTTGATTTTATTTTCCTTAAAAATAATGTATATAGAGTTGTTAACAATGTATTTGGACTTCATAAGGGAAGAGGATGGTAGCCCTCACACATGTACTTATGATTCTTACTGGGGCTTCCCCAATTCATGTATACTTACAATATTCTGAAGAAATAAATAATTTTGTATTTTTGTAAATAAAATAAGAACATTCTCGCTGCCATTCGAGTTGCTAGGGTGGTTAGTTTTTTATGCCTGTACTTAATTATTCATTTCTTTCAATTCTGGATTTTTTTAGAATATGTTAGCTGGATCTTACCTTCATCGTGACATTTGACGAAGGCTTCCTCCCAAGCAAAAGGCGTTGGGTGCAGTTTGAGCCAGCCGCCCGCCTCGAAGCTGAACAGGTAGTCAGGCTTGCATTGCGTAAAATCTAAATTACAAATAATAAATAGTCATTCATAGTAATAAATCTGTAGGTACCTATCTATATCTATAGTATATATAAAATAGTTGCCCCGACAAATGTTGTTTTATCGTATAAATTATTTCTAGGGAAAAAATTGCTTACGATCTATTCTCATATCTACCAAATACACAAAAAAAAACATAAAACCCGGTCTAGTCGTCTCGGAGAAGTTCAATAGCAAGCACTGTGACACGAGATTTTTATAAACTTACACTTATTTTTTTAAATCAAATTCACCCGCTGCGTCTGTCTGTCTGTATATTCGTGATAAACTCTAAAACTACTATAGTGATTTCATGCGGATTTAAAAAATGGACAGAGTGATTCATGAGGAAGGTTTTATTGTATATATTTTTAAAGGTTTTGTATGAATTAGTAGAATAAGACCGAACGAAGCTGGGCCGGGTTGCTACTCTATACTAATATTATAAAGAGGTAACATTTGTTTGTAAGTTTGTATGAATTACATAATTATTAAAAATTGAATACAAAATAAATAAATATCGCGCTACGCAATAAATAAAAAAGTTTGCCGGGTCAGCTAGAATGTAATAGTTCATTTTAATTTTATTACCTTTATTTAAAAAATACACCCACAGTTTTGATTAAAGTGGTACTAATTTTAATAAAACAAAATCTTAATGTGTTTTTTTTTATGTTTTCAAAATAATCCTTTAATATAATAATTTAGTAATCTTAATTACTCACCTATTACTAAAAACAAATACGACATGCAAACAAAATGCATGTTCAACATATTGGTATGAAATGCCGGGTCACCGTTACGTCGATTATTTTATGTATGTATCAAATATCTAAACTAAACTAAAAATATCATGAGCTTATATACTCATGGTGTGATAACATGATTATTATATTCTTTTGTAAATAATCACAGGGTTGTCATGTTGTTAGAATATTTTTTTTATTGATAATAGGCTCGCGTTTGACCACCATCTCACCTCATGGTAAGTGATGATGTGGTCGAAGATGGAGCACGCTTACCTAAAAGTAACCTATTCACTCTTGTCTTAAAGACATTTAATTTTAAGAGGCTGACGATTGCTGTTACCTCCAAAATATTATTGGAAACACATTGGAATTATCTGAAACCAATCTTTAGGACTCAATTTGGTAACCCTGACGTGGAACTTTTTTTTTTTACTCATGATGGGCTTGTGTTTGACCACAATCTCACGCGATGTTAAGCGATGATGTGGTCGAAGATGGAGCACGCTTGCCTTGAAGTAACCTATTCACTCTTGACTTAAAGACTCCCAGGTTATATCTATTAGTAAACACAGACTCCGGCAGGGAATTCCACTCCTTAGCCGTATGCACAATGAAAGTATTCCCAAAACGTTTTGTGCGTATGGGTGGAACTGCTGTATGCACATTTTCAAAAATACCGAGTAGGGATGATCAGCTGAGCCTTTTTTCAACAATGTTGGGATCGGTTTCCACTCGATCTAGATGTATGAGTGCTCGTGTTGTCCTGCCTATCTGATCTTACCAACCCATTAGTAGTTGCAGTTGAATACCCTGACCTAGGGCAACTCGCAAATCGCTCGCTTAGTGATCGCTGTGACAAGTGACTTCCTTACCGTTGTTACTTTAAACATATTTACCTACACGGCGCGTTATTATTTACGAATATATACCTAGTTAAATAATCGACTGATTGGTACAATCAGAGAGTATTTAACCTAGAGAGCCTATAAGGCCGAAATCTTTGAAGAACACAACTCACCAATACGGGTTGGGAGGCGAGGAAAAAATGCGCTACTGCAATTGGTCAGTTCAAGGCCGATATGCCGTTAGTTAGGGATTGCTCTACTTGATTGAGGGAAAGTTATCGATATCGATAAAATGAAGTTTAACATTATAAAAATCTATACATATAATAAAATTGTAGAAAAGTGGTGTCTGTACAATGGAAATATATAAAAAAAAGTAGCAGGGGTTGTTATTATATCGATGCCGAACCCGAAAGTGTAATTTTTTTTGTCTGTTTGTCTGTGTGTTTGTGCACGCTAATATCAGAAACGGCTTATTAGATTTAGATGCGGTTTTCACTAATATATTGTAGTAAGCTTCACTTAACATTTAGTTTTTATTTCATGTCAATCGGTTCATAAATATAAAAGTGATGTCAATTTAAAGAATCACGGCGAACATTTGTTAAGGTATTCTATCAGAGTACGTACTACTTTCCTTGATATTTGGGTATTTACTTATCTTAATTTTTATTTAGGGTTTGTAAATAAATATTGTAAGCATTTGTTATAGGTTAGGCATTTCTTTCCTTGATTTTCGGTATGCTTATCTTAATTTGTATTTAGGATATAAATATTATAAGTATTTGGTATTCTTTATTTTTTTTCTTGATTTTCTTTATTAAGTATAAGTTCATTAGCTCAGGTTAGTAATTAATTTTTCTAGCAATTCTTTTGTTTTAAAAAGTTAGTACGTTTGGTGTACACGTCTTAACACTTATTACTTAAACTGTGATTGCTAAAAGGATGAGATTAGTTCGATCACAGGAATCTGAGGAAGGTCGTGAGGCAAGGCTCTCTGCAACTCGGGAACATCAGGCTAGGTTTCATGCTGCAGAAACTTCGACTCAGTGAGAATCTCGACTGAGTTCAAATCGTTCTCGAATGATGACAACTCTAAATAGGGAAAACGAGGAACAACGAAAGGCACGTTTATCTGTCGATCGCGAAGCTCACGCGCTATTGCATGAGTCTGAGACTTTTGCTGACAGGGAAACCCGCCTGAGCTCCCAGAGAGTACGGACAACGAGGCAGTTTGGCGTATTTTAAATTTTTCGATCCACGAGAGATATCCATCCGTCATCCACCTTGACATTCATCTTGAAGGTGGACAAAGAATATACTTCAACCCTGATAATGTAACGCAGCGTTTGGACAACCCAAGACGAACCACTCTGCTCGCTTTCTTTAATCTTTGCGAAACAGACGCATTTGCTAAGACACTCTTATACAACGAAGTTCCATCGTATTATACCTATAATAAACAACAGGGTATTTTTAACCGCAGAAGACGTGGAACAGTTGTAGTAGGTGAACCAGGTATTTTTAAAGATCATGTCATTGGTAAGGTTTATACGGTTCATCCAAATAACTCCGAATGCTTTTACCTGCGCCTACTACTGCACGTTGTCCGAGGGCCTACTTCTTTTGCCGATCTCCGAAAGGTTGACAATATCGTACACCCTACATATCAAGCCACTTGCTGCGCACGTCACTTGCTGGATGGGGATCAACATTGGGATGGTGCTTTGTCAGAAGCAAGTATTAGCAAAAGTCCTCATCGGTTGCAACATTTGTTTGCAGTCATGCTTGTGTTTAGTGCATTATCTGACGCTGCACAGTTGTGGTATAAGTATCAGATAAAATTGGCTGAGGATTTTTTTAGGCACGTACAACTTACTGATAACAACCCATTTGAGGAGAGATTACGTGAAAGTCAATTGAATCGTTGTTTGTTGGCTATTCAAGATATAGTTACATCTATTGGGGGTAATCCTATTTCTCAATATGGCATGCCGAAGGCATCATTTAACGGTGAACGTATTAATACAGATTACGCAATGGAAACCAACTATGATCCAATTGACCTGGCTGAAATTTTACAAAATGATGTCTCGAGGCTAACTGATGAACAGCGTTTGATATTTGATTGGGTGTGCCGCAGCGTTGATAGTACTTTGGGAGAAATGCTATTTGTAGATGCACCTGGTGGAACGGGTAAAACATTTCTTACGAAAGTTATTTTGGCGAAGGTACGAAGCCAAGGTAAAATTGCGCTTGCTGTCGCTTCATCAGGCATAGCAGCCACATTGTTGCCAGGTGGGAAAACTGCTTATACAATGTTCAAAATTCCGATCGATTTAGACCACACAGAAAGCCCTGTTTGTAATATTTCAAGAAACAACGATAAAGCTAAGGTTCTTCGTGATTGTAGCTTTATTATATGGGATGAGTCCACAATGGCCAATAGAAAAGCAGTAGAAGCAGTAGACAGAACGTTGCGTGATGTCAAGCAAAATGATCAACCCATGGGTGGCATTACTATGCTTTTTGTGGCGATTTTCGTCAGACTCTCCCTGTAATACCACGTGGAACAACAGCTGATGAAGTTAGAGCCTGCCTAAAGAGTTCTCGACTGTGGCATTACATTATCCCTTTGCATTTGACATTAAATATGCGTGTGCAAATTGGAGGCAACGAAAATTCTCAAGAATTTTCAGATTTGTTACTTGAGATTGGTAACGGTGTGTATCTGCAGGAACAAGGAAAAGTTGTTCTTAATAAAAACCTATGCAACATAGTTTCATCAATGCGAGACCTCATATCATCTGTGTATGGAAACGCAACGCAAATATCAACTTGCGAAAATTCCTGGCTTTGCGAAAGAGCTATTTTGACGCCACGAAACGACTAAGCAGCAACAATAAACGCTGAAATTTTGAGCTATGTTCCGGGGGATTATGTTGAGTATATCTCCATTCACAGAGTCATGGAAGAAGGAGAATCTACAAGCTACCCAGTAGATTTTTTAGAATCCCTCAATGCTCCTGGACTACCAGCACATAAAATAGAAATTTAAGCCCCCCAAAACATTGCAATGGCACCAGGTTAAAAGTGATCAATTTACAACGAAATCTGATAGAAGCAGAGATTTTAACAGGGTGTGGAAAAGGTGAAAGTGTTTTCATTCCTTGGATTCCTCTCATTCCAAACAATTTTCCATTTAGTTTGAAACGAGTGGAGTTTCCAGTCAGCCTATGTTTTGAGATGTCAATTAATAAAGCCCAAGGTCAGACGCTGAAAGTTGTGGGTGTAGATCTAAGTATCAGCTCTTTCTCGCACGGTCAGTTGTATGTGGCTCTGTCACGGGTTAGCAATCCTAGGAGCCTGTATGCTTTCATCCCCGATGGCCATACGTCAAATATCGTATACAGAGAAGCATTACTATAAAGTAAATTTTTAGCTACCCAAACGACGGTATATGTAATTCAAAATATGCTGCCCGAAAAGTCACTATTCCACGCGGACGAAGTCGCGGGCACAGCTAGTACTCAATAAAATCACATAATAATATTTAATCGTTATCAGTCTCAATTACCAAAAGCAAACAAGTATGCTGTTATTATTGATTTTTAAAATGAATTAATTTGGTAAATGTTTTTCGAATTAAAGTTTTAGGGTTTTGATAACCGAGCGTCTATATATTTCTGAATTATGCATCTTGCTAATTCAATCAAATGATTGGTAGTTTCTATTTCATATTGATGAAAATTAATATCCGGGAATAAATTATACCCAATCAGTGATTTTAAAACCGATCTCATAAAATAATTGGAATTATATTTTTGAGACAGCACTTTCGAACCACTCTCGTTGATCGCCCTTTTAATATAAATTTCACAACGACGACAAATTTCTATTACTGTAGTGGATCCGTACAATAACTTGTTTTAGTGTCTTTTTGAAATTGTAAGGCGGTTTGATTTGTAACATCAATGAACGCTCCAATACATGTTAGGCATTTTATTTGCTTTATCAGAGCATAGACAATGTAGCCAGCCATATATTATTTTTCTATTTATTTTATATTCCATAATAAATATATTTTCATTAAAATCAGTTGTCTCAACAACTGTAGCTTCAGCAGGCACTCGGTAATAATTAGTTTTTTGGTGGTGAGTCATTAGATGATTTATCTAATGACTCCTCGCTCCTACATACACTTAACCCGTGGACTCGACATCGAAACAAAGTAACCTGTTTCTTTTTCCTGGGTGGGAAAATCATCGAATAACTTCTACCGCTCTGGGTAAAGTGGAAGGGAGTGTCAGACTTCTACTGACTAAAAACCCACCCTGTATCAGCTGCCCTTAAGTTCCGGGGCCGCGGTATCTCATTAGAACATTACCGCAACCCCGGAACCAAAGTAACTTACGAGGGCGATATTGTAATGCAAAGGTCCAAGTTAATTAATATTAGACTCCGTCATACTATTTGAAGCCTAGAAAGATTGGATATAGGTATCTTATATTATTTTGACTTTTCTCAACATTATATCAATAAAAACCAAACTAGAAACCAATATTCCCTAGTAACCTTATCCATCCACTTTTCTTTTTAATCTGGAATCTTGGGAAATCTAAAATGAAAACATGCATGGCACACAGAAGAAAAAATATCAGAACTTTCTCCTTTTTTTAAAGTCGGTTAATGTAGATAGGTATTTTATGACAACTATCTGAATTGAATAAAAAAAAAAAATAAGTTTAATTTTATAATTATCGATATCGTATTCAGCCGTTATAGGTAACAGCACAGATTTTTACGATAAAAATACAGATGAAAAGACAGGGATAAAAGAATTAGAATTTCTTCATGTAAGAAAGAGACATTTCCAAAAGACATCAACGCGCGACACAATTTTGTTTTTGACCACCCAAACCACCACTTTAAATGGACCTCTGCAGTAGCTTATAATCTGATTAAATGATAAATAATTTTCATATTATTTCATTACTGATGAATAGTTATGTCATCCATTTGGTATCTAGATGTCTGGAAATGTTTTCCACACCACTTCAACGCGCATGAAAGCATTATTATGCGTTTTAAAATTAAAATAAGAATTATAGAATTATTATAATTAAAATTAGATATAAAAATTTAAAATTTGTAATTGTTTAGCATGCACACAGGCCTAATACTTGGTCACAACTAAAATTATTTATATGTATCATCTATGACTAAAATGGTTCGTGTATCGTAGCCAATATACAATGTATAAGAGCAAAAACTCGCATAGTTTTCGTGCGACGGGGCAACGTATGCGCGATCAAGTGGTTTTCAAATCAGTGGGTATAATGCAGTGTGCAGCATGCAACAAAGTTATTGATCGCGGAGAGTTATTGGTCTGCACTTCATGTAGGGGGTTTTATGATTATAAACGCCTGAATATGACCCAAGATTACTACACAAGTCATGCACATGAACTTAGGGCCGGTTTTTTGATCCGTAGTTAACTCAACCAATGGTTATAAATAGTAACTAATGGTTAAATTTAGGTAAAATGTGTTTTTTGATCAATTGTTAGCTTAACCAATGGTCAAATAACTATCTATTAGTTAAAAAAATTAACCACCCAATATTGGAGGGTTAGCAATATGGCGGATGGTTAACTCTACCACAACAGATGTTTTGTACATGTTTTCTTGTTGTCAACGTCATAAGTACTTAATTCACAAATATTCTTTGTATTATTTATCATGGATTTGAACATAGTTAGATATTATGATATTATGTCGGAAAGTTGCATCAGACGATGATATTTTTGCGGAGTACATGTTAATGAGAGGGCCGAAAATTTTTAGACCACGTAACCCACCCTTGGACACCTGGGATAATGTAGACTTTTGCCAACGGTATCGGTTATCAAAGGAAACAGTCATGTGGTTAGTAGGTGAAATTGGAACCTATTTAAAAACTCCCACCACAAGGTATGTAATGTAACTATTTAAAGGTAGATAGATATATTCTTTATTGTACACCATAAAGAATATACATATCTATAATACAAACAATAAACATAATTTTGTTTTACTATTATAAAACAAAATTATGGACTTAACAATTAAAAAGGGTGATACAATGGGTGGTCTTATCGCTAAAAGTTTCAATTTCAATGATTGCCATCTTCACAAGAACACTACCTACCTAATCTCAAATTAATTAATGCGTTTTAGGAATCAAGCCATAACGCCTCTTGAGCAAATATTGCTTACCTACATTACGATTCTACGCCACAGGCACCATGCAACGATGCTCCGGAGATTTCTTTGTGGTATCGAAATGATCTGCATGTAAAGTTATTCATGCGGTTTCCAGAACTATTTGCAATAAATTAAATTATTTTATTAAAATGCCGCACACCACCGAGGAAATAAGAGAAGTAGTGGCAAAGTTCTACTCAATTGCCAAATTTCCAAGTGTAGGTAATTGGAGCGATAGATTGCACTCATATACATATTTTAAGCCCTGGTACATACCTACATACGTACTCATTTCAACTTATATAAAATAAAAGCATCATGTATTGTTTTTAAAACTATAACTAAGTAAATACTTGATTTTATTTCAAGGGGTGATAATGCGGAGCTTTATAGAAATAGGAAGGACGTATTTTCTATAAATACCCAGGTAGTAGCAGATGCTGACCTAAAAATAAGGGATATTGATGCAAGATGGCCAGGCTCTGTACATGACAGCACTATCTTTAACAACACCAGAAAAACCGTTTCGTTTTCGTTTCGTTCACTCACTATCGCTTGTGTTGTCACATAAAAAAATATTACCCCCCAAAAACCATAGCTATCTTTAGGAAATAATTTCTCATTACACTGGCAATATTATAGCCAATGGTTAAGTTTGACTTTAGTTATAATAGCTGTTGAAAAACGTAAAAGCCCTATAACCATTAGTTAACCAGTTGACTATGGTTAATTTAACAATTTGTTATACGGTGTTTGACTACGGATCAAAAAACCGGCCCTTAGACGTAACTGGACCTGCCCTGTCTGTAGCAACATAACTCGTCGTAAACAATGTCGTAAACACGATAATACACCGGTGCGGAATCAATTTGATATTCTACGCGAGGATGCAAATATGTCTTGTGACTATTTATTGGACATTCCCAACAGCGATTCTAAGACGTTAACGTCGTATTCTCCACTTCAAACGCCTCGAAATAATACTGAATCGCTTGTTAATCCATCAGGTACCTCTGGTTTTATTTCATACGAACAGTTCAGCCTGCTTCTGGATTCTAAGCTTGAAAGCAATAGAGCTGCCCTAACTGCTGATATAAAGAAGGAAATAGCATCTGCGATCGATAGTTTGAGGGACGATTTCACCCGCACTACTGATTTTTTAGCGGCTGAACAAAAATACCTCAATATCCGTTTTGTTTCGGTCAAGGACACTATTCAATCGCTTGAGTCAGAGAATATTAAACTTCGTTCAGATATTACCGACCTCACACGACGTATACAAACGCTTTCATGAAAAAATATCACGAAGCCGCAATATTGAAATTCACTATGTACCAGAAAGAAAGAATGAAAACCTGATTACGATTTTTAAGAACTTGTGTAACGAAATTAAAGTATCATCAATTCCTGACACAGATTTACAAGCGATTCGCCGGGTTGCTAAGATGAACAACGAATCGGATCATCCCAGAAATATACTGGCATATCTTGCATGCTCTTGTATGTATACCATGTTTAAACAAATAAAGATCTCTCTCTCTCTCTCTCTCTCTCTACCATCTGAAAGACACCGTGATAATCTCCTCTCAGCCAAAATCAAAATCAAAATTGTTTTTATTTTACATAGGCCTAAATGGGCACTCATAAAACGTCAGAAGTTAGTGCACGGTTCGAAATTGGTCGTTTCCTATGGAGAAGAACCGGCAAGAAACTCCACGGTTACTCTTTTTAAGCCATCACTCAATATAATAAGAGCAATAAAAATAGCGTCTTGAACTCGTCGCACCTAGGTGTGCCTGGAGAAAAACGTACTATTTACTTGGCGGAACATCTTTCACCGGAATCTAAGAAACTTCATGCCGCAACTAAATTGGCAGCTAAGGAACGTTCTTATAAATTTGTATGGGTTAAATATGGTCGAATTTATGTTAGGAAAACTGAGCAGGACCAGGATATACAGATAGAACACATCAGTTGTTTAGCTAAACTCACTTAAACGGACACGTGTATTGTTTACTACTTGAATCTGTTTTCTGTAATCTCTTATGTTAAATTATTATCAGAATGTAAATAGAATAAGATCAAAACTAGAGGATTTTTATATTAATTCACTTAATTGTAATTGTTCAAGACTGCAATTGGCCAGTGCAACGATACTGGTGTCTGAAACTGTCCACGGTACGTGGATAAACGTTGCTTACAATAAACAAGGTTACACAATAATGGTACCACTAACCTGAGTGCTGGGGACGCCAAGCAAGGATCCTTTTGATCGCGTCCGTGTGGTAGGTATGTAATTTGAGGTGAGTAATTGAAACGTGTGATGTAAGTCAAGTGTGTGGACGTTCACAAGGCGTCAATCTCCAAATGGCGCGGTCCAGATCAGCATCACACCCAACTCACACTGGATTGAAGTTAATTTTCACTACCTTTTTTCAACAAAGCGCGTGCCACGCGGATGGCCATCAACCGGCGATAGATCCGAGAAATATCCCTGGATTCTCGTCAATCCGGGAGTACAAAGTTCAACAATAGATAATCGCGACCCAATTATCGGTCTCAACACGCGATTCCAACGATATTTTACCAATTACAATTATCTCAACAGGGTCCCATGACCGCCATTTTCAACAACCAAGCAAAGTATATCTGTCAAAGTCAAGTAATGTCAAGATCAAATTTCTTTATGTCAAAAGGGTGCGTTCGGAAACGCTCGGTACTAAACATCTACCCCCCCGGACGGGCCTACCCGTCCGCTAATCAATTGGAAGTCTTGACAAGGTTGCAAATTTAATACAGCTTCAATGCGGCCAAATACCGTAGCTTGTTCCTCAAAGGTGAGAACGGTGTCTCCCAACAATCTCCGCCAGCGTCCCTTTGCCGCTTTCACCGCGGCCCCAAAAATACCCCCCCAATGGGGGGCAGGCTGGCGGGTCAAACAACCAAGTGACCCCTCGGCGAGCCAAACTATTACCAATGTCAACCTGGCTCTCATTAGGAAGGCGTGTACCTCCTTCAAATAGTTACTTGTACCCTTGTAATTCGTACCGCAATCAGAACAAATCAAGGAAGGCAACCCACGGCGAGACACAAATCTTCCCAAAGTCGCCTCAAAGGCCTCTGTCGAGAGGGAGGTTACCAGCTCCAAATGTACTGCCTTGGTTGACAGGCAGACAAACACACAAATAAGCCCTAACAATCCTACTATTACGAAGGGTGGACGTCTTCAACAAAGGGGGACCAACAAAATCCGTTACGACGCCAGCAAAGGGCCTCGTCTCATTGACGCGATCAGCCGACCAAATCCAAAATTCTCGCTGCAGAATGGCCAACAGCGCATTGCAACCGGCATGCGAGTTCTTAGTGTGACGATCAGTCACCAACAATTGAACCAAGTGGCCCTCCTTGGGCAACAAAGGGAGTGACGGGCCCCATAAGGAAGGCTAGAGAGCCTCAACCGTCCTCCAACAGGGTTTCCCGAAGTGGCTCGTCCCAACCAAGTTCAGTTATAACAAGGGCAGGAGCACCAATTTTAGGGTAAGGACAACTCACAAGGGTGATTTCAAACCAGGTCCTTCCCTCAACAGTGGTGTCAGCCGGTTCGCCAATTCCCCAAATCTTGCCTGAAAGGTCATTCACCTTCAGGCCAACCTGTCCCGCTAACCAAGACGACAAAAGGCAACCCTGGACTCCCGTGTCCAAAATGGCACAGACCACAATCGAGTCACCCAAGGGTCCCCAGACCTTGACCGAGGCCGTTGGCAACAAAACCGTCTTGATCGGGGGGGTCCTTTAGCGGGGCAGGCGTCAATCTCTTAGTGATGCCTGGGCGGCGACCGATCGCCGCTTCCAGGCTGCCTTCGTTCACGACGAGGCCAACAATCCAAGTATTCGTCTGCGCGGTGTCCCGAGCCGCTCGCCATCACTGGAGGGGCATATCCCACCGGATGCCCGAATGGCGGAGGGCGCGACTCCAGCCGGGGACGTTCCGCCAACGGAGGGGAAAGGCAGCGGCGCCGACCCGGCCACTGCTGCCTAGCAGCCAATGCGCGTTCTCCCTGACGAGGGAAGACCAAATGGCGCTCGTGGGGCTCCCGTTCAACTTGCGCGGGGGGTGGAGTGCGGCGTACAGAATCGCGGGTCTCAGCCCGGCGCTCGTCTCCGGGGTACCCCCCCTTGCGCGAACCCCCCTCAGAAGCTGGTCTGCTGGAGCGGTTCGCGTTGGCGCACACAATCTCCAAGTGGGACCCTTCACAAATTCTACACGGGCGGGGGTCGGGGCAGTCCCGATGAAAGTGGGCCCCCAAGCACGAGAAGCACAAACGGCGTGCGTTGACAATGCGGCGGCGGGAACTTACGTGCAAATTCAAAAAGTCCCGGCAACGCGCCATGACATGCCCCGTTGCCTTACAAAAGTCAAAATGATGAGGACTCCGGGCACCAGCAAAACGGGGGGCGGGGCGAACATCAACAGGCCCCCTAGCCCGAGGACTCCGGGCGCCAGCAAAACGGGGGGTGGGGCGATCATCAACATGCCCCCCAGCCCGAGGACTCCGGGCGCCAGCAAAACGGGGGGCGGGGCGATCATCAACAGGCCCCCTAGCCCGAGGACTCTGGGCGCCAGCAAAACGGGGGGCGGGGGGAACATCAACAGGCCCCCGAGCCCTAGTCCGTCCCTGGTCTCTGGGCTGAGAAGGTAGTGGGGGTGACCCCGTGGCGCCACGAGTGTTATCCGCAAACCGACACTCGTCTTCCAAAAACTTGAGGAGGTCGTCAAAGGGGGGAAGATGGGTGGCACTATCCCCACCATACTTCTGCTCAAAACGTGACCTCAACTCCGCGGGGAGCAACTGCAGCACTATGTGCACCAACAAGTAGGACCAATGTTCCACCGGTAACTCCAAGCGTCTCAAAGCGTTGGTTGCTGAAACCAACGGGTTCAGCAAGTCAGTGCGCAACGTCGACGTGCTGACAATGGCCGGTAGCCCCAAAATCTGGTCGATGTGCACATCAGCCAGGCAGCGCTTGTTCTGATACCGTCGGGAGAGAAGCTCCAGAGCGGTCGGGTAGGAGGAATCCGTCACCGGCAAGTGCTGCACCAAGGCTCTGGCTTCGCCCTCCAGGACAGACAATAAATAGGCCAGCTTCTGGGCAGGTCCGAGGTCCGAGCGTGCATCCACAAGACTTTCAAAAAGATTTAGGAAGCCCAGCCAGTGGTCCAAGCGACCGTCAAAATGTGGCAGCTCCAGGGTGGGCAGCCTACTCAATAGTCCAGGGCCTGCAACAACAGGGGTCTGCGGCTTGGCCGCATCAGGCACCCGGCTCTTCAAAATTTCCCGCGCTCGTAGACATATGACATCCCCCAGGTGGATAATCTGGTCATAGTCACCCAAAATCTTATCGCGGGCTGTCTGATCCATCACCCCCAAATCCACGTCCATGATGTACTCGTTGAAGCGCGTGAGCGCAGCATCAGCTGACTTGATCCTCTCAATCACTTGCCCATACCGAGCAAGGGTGAGCTCTTCCAATTCCACACGCTCAACAGTTGCAGCTGCCGATGTGAACCATCTCAACTGTGAGGTCAATCCCGCAGCAGCCTCCCTGACTGCCCTTAATGAGGCCATTGCAACAATCAAATATTAATACAAAACACCAATCAACAACCAACAATCAAATATTAAACAAACAGCAATGACTTGTTAGCCGACCAAATAATTTCACCAAAATAACAACTTAAATTCAATTATTTCAAGTCCAAATCCGACCCTGTACTTATTCCAAGTATGAATCTAGCTTGGTACAGATGGCTAGTTACAAAATAAATAACAATTCAATGTATATCTTGTGCAGGATCACACCAATTATATACATCAATAAGCACAACAATTGTCTGTATAATATTGAGCCGGAGAATCTCTATCAACACAGTCCAATAAGTACCACAAATGCAATAACCAATACACACAATTCAAGTCCTATTATGTTAGACTATGTGTAATTATTATTTAGATAACCTTTTAAATTCAGATCAATGACATTCAATTATTAATTGCAATAAATACCAAATTATGTACCAAAATACAACCTAATAATTCCCAATTTCACAAATAAATCTTACCTGTCAATGCAATAAAAGGGGCTACAGTACAAATTACAAATACAACTTCAATTGATTCAACTTCAATTAGATAGCCCGGATGACATGGTAATATATTCAAAACTTATTAAGTTATAAGTTGTGTTAAGTAATCAAACCAAAGTTACTTTCAAAACTTCCAATTAAACCAGTGGATCTTATATTATAAGAGCCACGCCTGCTACCAGAATGTACTATGTGGATTTTATATTAAAACCCACGCTCTGCTTACCAATTTGTTCAAGACTGCAATTGGCCAGTGCAACGATACTGGTGTCTGAAACTGTCCACGGTACGTGGAGCTATAAACGTTGCTTACAATAAACAAGGTTACACAATAATGGTACCACTAACCTGAGTGCTGGGGACGCCAAGCAAGGATCCTTTTGATCGCGTCCGTGTGGTAGGTATGTAATTTGAGGTGAGTAATTGAAACGTGTGATGTAAGTCAAGTGTGTGGACGTTCACAAGGCGTCAATCTCCAAATGGCGCGGTCCAGATCAGCATCACACCCAACTCACACTGGATTGAAGTTAATTTTCACTACCTTTTTTCAACAAAGCGCGTGCCACGCGGATGGCCATCAACCGGCGATAGATCCGAGAAATATCCCTGGATTCTCGTCAATCCGGGAGTACAAAGTTCAACAATAGATAATCGCGACCCAATTATCGGTCTCAACAGGGTCCCATGACCGCCATTTTCAACAACCAAGCAAAGTCTATCTGTCGAAGTCAAGTAATGTCAAGATCAAATTTCTTTATGTCAAAAGGGTGCGTTCGGAAACGCTCGGTACTAAACAGTAATTATGACATAATTTGTTTAACTGAGACGAATTTGAACTCGGGTATTTTTGATAATGAACTTTTTGATAATCAGTATAACGTGTTTCGAAGAGATCGTGAAAGTACATGTGTAAATAAGGTTAATGGAGGAGGTGTTTTAATAGCTATTAAAAAACAATACAAAAGGGTAAGGCATTCCTCATGGGACAGCAGAATGGAGGATATTTGTGTGAGTGTTTTGCCTAGCAACTCGCGTGAGTGTTGGTACAATCTTTGTGTATGTTACCTTTCCCCAGATTTACCTACTAGTGACCTCGATGCATTTTATACGAATACGAACATAACGATTGCTCAAATTTAATTATTGGGGATTTTAATGTTTCGGGTTTGCTATGGACTCAAACGCCATCGGGCAGCAGATTAGTGAATGCTGCTATAGCTAATGATAGGAAGTCTTCTTTCTTACTGGATCTATTGGCATTTTGTCAATTGTCACAATTTAGTCACATACCTAACAAAAACGATCGGTATTTAGATCTTGTCCTTAGTAGTTCAGAAAGTGTCCAAGTTTTGCTTAATGATGATCCACTCAGTAGGGTTGACGATCATCACCCACCTTTGAGTATAATTGTGAAAAGCAGTGTTCCTACCAAGCAAATGAAACCGAATTATATTGAACGGTTTAATTTCCGAAAGTGCGACTATGTTTAGGTAAGGGCGGATCTCGCAGAGGTTGATTGGTCTTGTCGACTGATATCAACCATGCACTAAAAGAATTTTACAGGGCTCTGAACACTATAATCAGCAAGCATACTTCTACAACCAAGCTGAGTGAGTCTGCACAGCCCCTATGGTACTCGCTATCTCTTAAAAATGTCCCAAGGAGAAAAATAAATATCATAGGCGCTTCAAAAAGTAAAACAACTCTCGTGATTATGACACTTTTTCAATGTTGCGTAGTAGGTGCAAAACTCTTAGAAAGGAATGCTATATTTCCTTTATAAAATCCACTGAGGACTGTTTGTCTGACAATATCAAATCGTTTTGGAAGTTTATCAACAGCAGGAAAAGTGCGAATGGTTTACCTCAAACGATGCAGTTTCGTGGAGTAGTTTCATCGGATAGTCAAGATATCAGCGAATTATTCTCGAAATTCTTTAGCTCCGTATTTAGTGACACCTCTAGATATCCCCCTAGTACTGAAGTATGCGCCAGTGTCGAATTTACCTCTTCACTATCGGAGATTTATATTGAGCACGATTCTGTTTTGCGTTCATTAAAATGTTTGGATCGCAATAAATGTGCTGGACTGGAAATAATCCCTTTTCTTTTTCTAGTCAATTGTATTAAGGAACTGTCATTGCCTTTGTATTACTTGTTTAATTGATCACTAAAACTGGGTGTGATTCCTATTTTCTGGAAAAAGGCATATGTAGTGCCCATTTATAAGGATGGTGACAAGTCTGATTGCGCAAATTACAGACCCATAAGTTTACTATGTGGTATGAAAAAGCTTTTTGAGGCGTCCTTATATGAGCATTTTTATTCACACATTAAACCGTATCTTTCCCTTACCCAGCATGGATTTGTTCGAGGGAAATCAACCCTTACAAAAATACTTGAATATAAAAACTATCTGTGTACTACCTTCGCGAAAGGTGGTCAGGTTGACTCAGTCTATACTGACTTTCGTAAGGCGTTTGACAAAGTTAACTACGAAGTACTGCTTTTGAAGCTCAAATCGTACGGTATTCATGGTTCCTTGTTTCGATGGATACAATCTTATTTAAAAAAATAGAAGCCAGCTCATATCAGTTAGAGGATACTTGTCGTTGCCAGTTAACGTTACGTCGGGCATTCCACAAGGATCGCATTTGGGACCCTTACTTTTCATTATTTTAATTAACGATCTTGTGATAAAATTACAATGTCCCTGTCTGTTATATGCCGATGATCTGAAGTTATTCATGTCCATTAATAACATCTCCGACTGTGAGTTCCTTTAAAACGATCTGAATATCATTTCCAACTGGAGCATTCTTAATCGAATGAATTTAAATATTACTAAATGCTTTGTTATAACTTTCACAAAAAAAAAGGATTTAGAATATATATGATTACAAACTCGAAGGTCAATCATTAGACCGAAAGCGTGTAAATGGTGGATACCAGTATTAGTATTGACATCTTCGATGCTCGTACCATTGTGGCTTATAAGGTGATAATCAGCCCCTTTAAAACCTGTTTTTCAAATTATTCATTAATTGCCACTGACATCCCCGCTTAGTGCAGGAGGATGATAAATTTTAATCGCAGTAACATGTTCGTCATTGCAACCACAACGCTTCCTGTAACCGATAACGCTATAGATTTGCATTTTTATCAGACTGTGTTTACATCAAAATACCTAATCTTGCTTATTATAAAACTTGATTCTGCTTACGGCTTCGCTCGCATGTAAAGTTCTGTATCAGGTGTTCCAGTTTCTGAAATCAATTATAACCTATATTTTTCCCAGAATTAAAATAGCTATATGTCTATAATGTACAAAAAAGTTTCATTCAAATCCGTCCCATAGTTCCGAAGATTGGCGTGTGCGTGACAGGCAGTTTATCTTAAATTCTTGCTCTATTACTGTTTCTAAACCCCCCTCAATTATTATTTTAAATGTATATTCAATGTACAGACACACTTTTTTCTGTTTCTATTATATGTATATTTTTATAATTTTCTTCTATCAGCTGTTGTAATTCTCCTAAAACTCAAAGTCAGTGTTTCACCTTGTTAACTATAAACAGACACAGACACTCTTGGACACCTGTAGATGCCCACCCTCAATGCTTAGGATTGGGAGATGGCCGTGAGGACTTATATTGTATTCACAACTATACCATTCTTAACCCTTTTTTCGGGTGGGAAAAGCCATCATTCTCAACCCTACGATTCTACAATTCTACACACATACGCCTTCATCTTACACAGACCTCTTGAGTCAACTCATCATCATACACATAGACACACCCACCGCATACATACCCCTTCACACACGGGCGGACATACTTACATAATTTCACCTACATTCCACCTTTTAAATATATCCATGTCTGTTGGTCGGGACTTAAAATGTAATTGTTACTATATAGACAATTGTGTGATCTACTTTTAAAACATCTTCAATTTAAGAAGTTCAAAAGGACGGATGCAATGTAACACAGGATTTTCATACCATGGAAGTTATGAATCTTCCTGTAAAATTTATTTAATTAAGTACTCTGTTTGTATGTTTAAATATCCTGTATTGCCGTTACTATAAAGTAAAGTTATTATTTATTACACACAACACTCAAAACAGAAAAAGCATGCTTCTCTACTTACCTAGCCATAAAGGCATGCTTCTCTGTATATCTATCATCATGTATATTTTCATCTCCGTAAGCTTAAATCTTTCGAAACACGCAACTGATTTGAATGCGGTAATAATCAATAGACAAAGTGAAACAAAAGGAATGTTATATGTAAAATAGATCTATAGTAATATTATAAAGAGATAAAAGTTGTAAGTTTGCAGGTTTGTACGTAGGTAATCTTCGGAACGAATGATCCAATTCTAAAAATTCTTTCTTTAGTTAGGTGCATTATTGGTGAGTGTTCTCATTCTAGGCAAGCGTGTTTCGTCTTCAACCTCATCATCACTTACCATCGGTTGAGATAGTGGTTAAACACAAGCCTTTCACGAATAAAAAAAGAAAATTATGATTTTCTGTAATTATTTATTTAATATTATTTTTTTTCCACATGACGGTTTATCTTGAAAACGTTTGGATTGTGGAGATTTTTCGCATACAAACTTAAGCGGTATGTCCACATCGACGTCGTCGAAATCACCGATCCACATCAATGCACCTCGATTTTGTACGCCATGAAAATTGTCAGGTTGTCCGGGATTCCATTTGTTGAACACATTTTCTATCTTGTCTCCTGAAAGAGACCAAAAAAACACATGTCACTCACATATCTACGGTGCATAATAAAGTATTATTTATTTATGCGCACTTATGTAGGTACGAAGGCGGACTTTATGCCGTAGGCATTCTCTACCAGTCAACCAAGGGTGGAGTAGAAACAGCGTGGGAGGTGAGGTGTGAGGGTGATAGGTTGGAATATTATTAACATTTGCTAAGCCATAATTATGAAACTACGTAATCGTGTTTTACATGGAGCAACTGCCTATCTGAGCTCCACATCCCAGTAACTGGGTATCATGATGGGTATCAAGACTCTTGACAAAGAAAACTTTTTAGCAAAAAATAGAACCGACTTCCATATAAAAACACTACAAAGGCAAAAATAACTTTAATTTCGGTAGTCGGTGTCATTTGTTTCGTATTTTCTTGTTTTTTGAAACCGCCTTCCGAAATTAAAGTTATTTTTGCCTTTGTAGTGTTTTTGTATGGAAGTCGGTTCTATTTTTTACTAAAAAGTTTTTTTTCACGATTTTTAGTGGGTTGGTTTGTAATTTATCTAGTTACAAAAGCCAAAATGTCAACTACTTATCACCTTTTACAAAATAATGCTTTTCCCAGTGCAGAGCCGTTAATTTTTAAGGAGTACTCCTGGTACATCACCATCAGCTCTACTTCACCATATGCATTGTGACGAGCATAAAGTGCTTAACATCTATATTCCTATAATTTAATCGCAATTCACGAAATACTTATTATTGAGTAGTTTCGGTAGCCATCTGGGGTCTTCATCATCAGTTCCACTTCCTCAAATGGTGCTTTTCAAGAGCAACTGTACAAAGTACTATAAGAAATACCCAAAACGCTATAGGTGTGCCTATAATATTTGAAGAGTTCCTTCGATTTCTCCATGATCCCATCATCAGATCTAAACGTGACGACAATGGAGCCAACTAGAAAATATACCCTTTCAAACAAAAAAAGAATTTTCCAAATCGGTCCAGCCATCTGCGAGTAATAAGGTAACATATATAAAAAAAAATTCAAGACGAATTGAGAATATTCTCCATTTTTGAAGTCGGTTAATAAAATAAAATAAAGACTGTTGGCAGAGTTTCTGGCTTCTCACAACTCATAAGATATACAAATGACAACACCTACAGTTTAACGTGCTTTCTGGCATGAGAGAGTATTCTTAGATGGTCACCCATCCAAGCTCCACCTTCTGCAAGTGTTGCTTAACCATAAAGTTAGACCCGTGCGGCTGTTACCATTTCACCACAAGTTTAAAAAAAGTCAGTACCCATCCTTAATGAACAGGTCTCTTACCGTGGATAGTTGTCCAGACCCGTTCTTTGCCCCAACATCTCAGACCTACGTGGAATCTCTCCCACGGGTGAGACTTCTCCGTGCGAGCAGGGAACATGCCCGTGACGAAGCTGGCCTCTGCCGCATCATTCAGGATGACCAGGTGTCCTCCCTCAGAAGCACATATCCTGTACGCGCGGGGCCAGGATTGCTTATCATAGTGGACCTTGTAACAGCTTCCTGTGTGGTTATTGAGGCGATATTCTGAAATGTTGAAACACAGAAATATTTTTAGGATTAAAGAAAAAAAAGAAATAAAGAAAGAAAACATTTTTATTTGACTTTGATTCAACGGCACACAATAAATAATAAAAAAAACTGATTGAAAAAAAACAGCATTATGTGTGCCTCACGATACCAAACGAATTGATTTAAATATTGGGCCTAATATTTATATTTTTATCTCAAATTAATAATTTGACCTTAAAATGGGTTTTATATTATTCACGAACTAATTCGGTTGTATTGGATAATGTGTGTGGTGGTGGTGGCCGTGCTAAGACGAACAAAAACAGGCAAGCCCACCTTAATTATTTTAATTCAAATATAAATAATTAGAGTGGTTAAAGTTATTGAAAAGTTAACCCAGCGATTGTATCTAAGCAAACTAGTTTGAAGTTTGATCTAGTCTATATATTGACTTAGTTTTTCTGAAAAAATTGCACAATTTTAGATTTTTGTTATAGGACTCACCATTATCAAAGGTTCCACATTCGTTCATCGTTTGATTGTTGTGTTTCCTGTAACATATGAAGGGCAGTGGATCTTCGCATGATGAGTAATACGAGCTTCCGTCGGCAGTCATAGAGAGGCAGTCACTGGTCTTCACTCCATTACTATGTACACGCAATTCTATTTCCATGTCGGAGAGTGGCACTCCTGTAAAACCCACAAATAACATCACTAGTCTTTTACCCATGAGTCAACAAGTCTTCAAAAAAAGTAAACAGATATTCCTTTCACTCTGTCAGAGGTTGTTTGCAATGCTCACCGTATGTCAGATTGGGGTCTTGGGAAAGAAATATGTATGTATTTATGAATAGGTGCAATCTATTCATAAATACATACACATTTCTTTGAAATATTATTGATAGGCTCGCTGATGACCAACATCTCACCTGATGGTAAGCGATGATGTGGTCGAAGATGAAGCACACTTGCCTAGAAGTAACCTATTCATTCTAGACTTAAAGACCCTCAGGTTATAGCTATCAGGAAACACAGACTCCGGCAGGGAATGCCATTCTTTAGCTGTACGCGCAATGAAAGTATTCCCGAATCGTTTTGTGCGTATGGGTGGGATGTCTACGATGTAACGATGGCGCATCACCGTTAGTCTTGTAGTCCGATGATGGAATGGATTTGGATGAATTATTTTGTGCAATTCCATCGCGCTCTCCCCGAAATGTAACGGAGAGAAAACCGATAGAGTTGAAACTCGTCACTGATGTGCAAGACTTTGAGGTAAGTAGGTATTAGCAGTTGGTATCAATGGGAGTGACACTGGATAGACGAAATTATAGGGCAACATATAGGCTACTTTATATCCCGGAATTCCCATAGGATCGGGATTTAAGCGGGAGCAATCTTCCAAGCAAAAATTCCGTGGGCAGCATCAATTTTCTCAAAGCGAATTATATTTCACTAAATATAACTCACCTTCTATAGAGACGTAATCTCCTTTAGAGTGCAAATCGTGGGTTCCTAAAAAAATGTGGCCATTCACACCGGACTGTTCCATTTGAGTCCGAAGAGCGTTAGCTAGACCTTTGTTCAGCGGAGACGCCAGCACCGTGCCTGTAACATGATACAAGAGCGCTTTAAATGTAAATAAATGGACGCTCGAGCATTGTAAATCTATTCATTTTGTACATCTATACATTCTTAAAATGTCTAAATATCAAGGTCCTTAATAGTAACGTGAACATCCGTTACTTATGTAAATAAATTGCTGCAAAAATAAAAGCTGGTAAATTAAATTAAATTAAATCCGGCCCCTGTCTAATCCGGCGCCCTTGTAATCAGGACTCGGATAACGGTATATTTTTCGAAACGTTTTCGTCTTAAATACCTAAGAAACGATTTGTTTCGTTTACGTTCGAACAGAACGTTATAAAAAACGTTTTTGAAGAACAATTATAATTTAAATCGTTTTTGGTTAATAAACGTTTTAAAACCGTTCTTTTTTTATTCTTGGGTTCGACAGGTTTGAAACTTAGGGATGTGACATTTTACATAAAAAAATCGATTTTTAATTAATCGTCTATTTACTTAGCATGAGAAATCGATTAATAAATAATCGATTTTTCTTAAGAAAATAATCGATGTTGTTATGTTAATCGATTTTTTCCTAATTTATCAATTAATTAAAAAATAAACGCCATAAAATATATTATATCAATAGATTTATTAATTTTAAAAATAAACAATAGAAATAGTAAATTTTTCAAGTCGACGCGTATATTTTTTTCTTTATGTATGATCACTGATTACTCGAAGACGGCTCAACCGATTTGAAAAATTGAGGGAAACTTGTGTAGTTGCATGGTTTCAGTTTCAGTTTCAGATTCAGTTTCTGCTTCAGCTCAAATAAATCATCCCGTTGATATCTGTTGCCACACGATCTTCTCCTATTTTCAAAAGGGCAAACGCATATTGCCCCGATTTTGAAATAGAAATGATTCGTATATTAACATGATTTTGAAATTTAAGCGACACGGTTGGCGTAACTGTTAACTGGTGCATGACGTGGGTTTGACCCCAGCTCTCAACAAAGATTTGTATAGCCTACATGCAGTTTGTGTAGTTTAAAAAAAATGTTATGAGTGGTTCTTGAATACGCGATTTGAATGAATTGAGAGGGGGAATACAAAGTCCCAACACACCTTTACATCTTTAAGGGATGATTTCCAGGATAAAAACTATCCTATGTCTTTTCCAGGGTCTAAAACTATCTCCATAGCAAATTTCATCCAAATCAGTTTAGCGGTCAAGTGTATTATGTGGATGAGGAGGGCGGGGACATCATTGATTCCCTATACAAAATTCCAACACCATTTTTAGATCTTTTAGGAATGATTTCTGGGAATAAAACTATCCTATGTCCTTCCCAGGGTCCTCAACTATTCCCATGCCAAATTTCATGTAAATCGGTTCAGCGGTTAAGGCGTGAACAGGTAACAGACAGACAGACAGACAGACAGAGTTACTTTCGCATTTATAATATTAGTATAGATGGATATGGAAGTATGGATAGTGGATATGGATATGGAAGTATGGAGTTATTATATTAAAGTATGGATAGCTTTTGTCCGCGACTTCGTTCGAGTGGGAGGTTTTCCCCGCGTAAATCCCAAACCCGTGGGAATTCCGGGATAAAAAGTGGCTTATGTGTTTTTACAGGATGTCAACTGTCTCCTTACCCAATTTCATTGAGATCCATTCAGTAGTTTTTGCGTGAAAGAGCAACAACGATACAATTCGAAAACTATCCTGCGGGAACCTTACATCGGGATAAAAACTACCCTATGTCCTTTCCAGGGTCATCAACTATTCCCATGCCAAATTTCATGTAAATCGGTTCAGCGGTTAAGGCGTGAAAAGATAACAGACAGACAGACAGACAGACAGAGTTACTTTCGCATTTATAATATTAGTATGGACTAGCTTTTGCCCGCGACTTCGTCCGCGTGGAATAGTTACTTTGGGCTAACGTTAAATTTAACCCCGATTTTGAAGCATTCTTCATAGGTGCTCCGCTCCTATTGGCCTTAGCGTAATGATATATAGCCTATAGCTTTTCTCTATAAATTGACTATTTAATTTAAAATATTTTTTCAATTCCAACCAGTAGTTCCTGAGATTATCGCGTTCAAACAAACAAACAAACTCTTCAGCCTTATATATTAGCATAGCTGTTGCCCGCGACTTCGTCCACGTTTCCGTCGTTTTTCGTAAAAAAAGTAGCCTATGTCCTTCCTCACGGTTCAGTGATTTTGATGTAACACACAGATTAACTTTCGTAATTTAGTAGAGAAATATAATATGTCAATCTATAATACTGTTGAAAAATATCGCAATACCGAACCGCACAATATTATTGTTAATAGCTGTGCCCGCGACTCCGTCAGCGTGTAACTCCGTGTGTGTTATTAAGTTAATGTATTGGTAATATTGTTTAGATCACGTTCACATGAGGCTTAAGTACCTATAGAACGACAATACTTCAGCGCAAAGCTTCCGGGTAAACTATTTTGAAAATTGACCCGTCCGGCACGTGAACATAAAGATTTCTAGAACTGCTAACCCGGGAAAAAGCAACGTACAACTGACCATGCGAGAAACAACTGACACCGAGATCTACTCCAGCAACACGAAGAGTCTGCCCTTGAGGCTTATTAATTGTCATTGCATAACACACCGATACTGGAAATCGCGTTCTTTTAAATTGGAATGGAAAATTATTTGGTATTATGGGAATTCTGGGAAAAAAACGGTTTCTCCTGCACCGCAACCTGTTAAAATTTCAGCCTCGATTATATTTTGTTGCAACTGGGTTACTTTTAGCCGAGTTCCATTGCAAAGTTGTGGTGGTTTTAAATTTCGGCGCAAAATAATAATCAGAAAGCTTCGAACTGCTAAGCTATCGGGAGTTACACGTGTTATTGTGAGTCAACCATAAAAGATAGATATATGCTGTCGGGGGATATTTTTTATATAATTTTAAGGAGAACATTTCGGTAATAAATGATTTCTGTGTAGCTTTAACCATTAAGGTTGCACACGCGACGGAAGCTTAAAAAATGGAGTAACTTCTCCCGTTTTTCCAACATTTCCCTTCACTGCTCTGCTCCTATTGATTGTAGCGTGATGAAAAGTATACTATAACCAGCTCAGGAGTATGAACAATAATTGTACCAAGTTTCGTTAAAAGCCGTCGAGTAGTTTTTGTTTATATAACGGTTATACAGACAGACAGACAGACAGACCGACAGACAGACAGACAGACAGACAGACAAAAATTTTACTGATTGCATTTTTGGCATCAGCATCGATCCCTAATCACCCCCTGATAGTTATTTTGTAAATATATTTCATGTACAGAATTGACCTCTCTACAGATTTATTATAAGTATAGAAGATATGGATTACTAGCTGTGCACGCGACTTCGTCTACGTGGAATTTAACAAAAAAGTAGTAAATAACCCAAGTAAAGTAACTTAGTTACTCCTTATTACATCAGCTACCTGCCAGTGAAAGTCCCGTTTAAATCGGTCCAGCCGTTTCAGAGATTAGCCGGAACAAACAGACCGACAGACAAAAATTGAAAAAAATGTTGTTTTGGTAACCCTATATACATTCGTATGCATGTAGTAAAAAGCGGTTATTTTAATATTACAAACAGACACTCCAATTTTATTATATGTATAATGATATAAGTAGGTAGATAATTACATCAGGAAATCTAAAAAAAATTTGATTCTCCCTACAGCATCAGATTTATTTTGTCACATTAGGTACCAATTAACTTGTCATCGGAATTGCATTTTTTTAATCAAAATATAAACGCTAGGCGGTACCCGATAAAATTAAACAAGTTCATGCTTGTCGCCGCACATCGTGCGCGGCTGCGTCCTGCGGAATAAACCGGTTTTTACCTTGCGGAAATAACGTTCTCATTTCGTTTTCGTTCCGAACAACATGACGTACAAAGAACTGTTCAAAACGTTTTAAAAACGTTATTTTAAATAACGTTTCCGAGCCCTGCTTGTAATCCGACATGTCTATTATTATTGAATTTTTTTTGCCAATGTAGATTTTTAAGTATTTTCTGTAAGTTCTATAGCATTAATGACGTTAATTTTATATTAAAGCTGTGTTGTATAATTTACTGAATTCGACAGACATAATCAAGTATGATTTTTGCTTTAGAGTATAATATTTATGTAGAATTTTATCATTGGATGGGTAATTTGTCGGATTACAAGTTACTCTTTTGTAAAAAAAAACCGAACTGGATAGGGGTCGACTGGCTAAGGCAGTAGTCTATAATGCGACAAATTCGATAGTTCAACACTGCCCTGCAAAACGTTTGTCGGATTAACGGGGGTCGACTGCACATACATATAAATAAAATCGAAGTGTATGTCTGTGGCAGCTAGTCTTCGGGACAGTACCTCTAAGTTTGCGGTTTAAATTAAACTTGTTTTAGTTCACAAAAGCTATTAATGTAGAAATATTTAATTATATCTGGATCTTACCTTCATCGAAACATTTAACGAGGGCTTCCTCCCAAGTCTGTGGAGTCAGGTGGAGCTTGAGCCAGCCGCCGGCCTCGAAGCTGAATGCGTAGTCAGGATTGCATCGCACAGTATCTGAGTAAGGAAGAAACTTGTAAATACAAAAATGTACACTTCAGTCGAAAAATACATGGCACATCTGCAAAAATGAATATATGTAATTGGAGAAGGTTGGATTTTATCTAAGTTATAACCCAACATAATGCTGGACTCTTATTTCGCCCCTCCGTGGAGTTATTTAAGAGGTGTTGTTTCTGAGTCGGTTTTCAGTTTAACCAAAGTCACAACCCTGTGGCTGGGTAACACGATACATTAACAAGTGTCAGATGTTCTGACTTCTGACTACCCGTAATGAATGTCAAAGATGTAAATGACAGCCGAAACTCACAGCTCAATGTGCTTTGCGAGGCACCGACGATACCAGAGTGTTCTTAGGCATTACTTTGGATGCGAAGCCACAGTGGGACCCACATATAGACAAATTGACCAAAAAACTTAGTTCTGCAGCATTTCGCTGTCCGGCTTAAAAAGTGTCATAACATAAATATGACTAATTGAGATAACGAGACTTTGAAGGTTATACATATACACAAACATACTATTATTTGTAAAAAAAATTTCAGTTATTTAAATCCTATAATTTTTTCATTATCAATCAAATCATAATTATTAAAAATCTTAAACGTCTCGTTATCTCGAATTAGTCATTTTCATGTTATGACACTTTTTTTGCCGGGCAGCGACTTTCCGTTCGAAAAATTCGTGGCCTAACTGATTCAGAGGCGGCCCGTTTAGTGTACTTCAGTTATTTTCATAGTGTGATATCATACGGCATTTTGCTATGGGGAATACCGCTGCTATAAATACAATATTTTTGTTACAAAAAAGAGCCATTCGTGCTATTTATAAATTAAATCCATGGCACTTCTTCAGAGATAAATTTAAAGAAATTAATGTAATGAAATGAAATGAAATAAAATATTTATTCTGTAAATTGGTTATAAATAACACCTTTACACGTCATGTTTTTTGCGTGTTTAGTTTAGCTAGATGAGGCCGGTATTTCCTAACTGACTACTCTGAGAAGAAACACCGAAACAAACTCAGAGGTCAAAGTCTCTTTTAAAGTCCAGACCATTTGTATTTGTATATGAGAAGCATGTAGGTTCATGTCTGTGGTATTCTTTTGAGGAAATAACCACGCAAATAATGACTGTGCTCTCTTACTATATTTATGAGAATCTCTTGTATGCACATAAAAATACTAATCTGTTTAAAAAAATACAGTGATATCCATAACGTAAATACTAGAAATGAACACAACTTTGTCGTTCCAAAAACAAGGCTCAAGAAAATAGGTGGTTCTTTTAAACGCCAGTGCATACGTTTTTATAATAAAATATCCTGCCATTTGAAAAAACTGAGCTTCAACAAATCTATACTAATATTAAATAGCGGAAAAGTTTGTTTGTTGGTTTGCTTGAACGCGCTAATCTTCGAAAGTACTGGGTGGATTTGGATGCAATTTGGTATGGAAGTAGCTTGAAGCTTGAGAAAGGTTATAGGCTACTTTTTACGCGACTGCAAAAAAGGAGAGTTATGTTTTTACTGTGATAGAATCCACGGGAGCGAAGCCCCGCGTGAGTACTAGTTTAAAATAGTCATAAAACGTAAGCTTTGCCAGAAAGCTTTAATTATTTTTTACAATATTTTTTGACATGAATACTTTTTAAATTTTTATTTGACGAATATTTAGATTTACTTTGCTAAGTATAATACTTTTGTTTTATTTATTTTTAGTAATTACCTACTTAAATGCGAGGATTATGTAGTTTTTTTATTTCCATTTATATTATTTTTTTCTCTTTTTCTCTCTCTTACGACGATGTCTGGCAGTTTGAGTACTTTTGTGACCTACTCAAAGTCCCGTCTTTGGCATTGTTCGTCAGGTCGTTGAGCTCCTTATTAGTCCAAAGTTGAGCTTACAGACTAACTGACAAAGGCTTGCACTGACAGGACGGGTCTACTCACATCTGTGTGGTTCTTTCTTCAAAAGGCCATTTCAGACCAATCTACATAATCCTCATAAACTATTATAAATATGTGAACTATGTAGGTTGTTTTATTCAAACATGATTGTCTGGCAGTTTGAGTGCTTTTTACGGCCTACCCAAACGTCCTTACCTGGGTATTGTTTGTCAAATCGTTAAGCTCCTTGTTTTAAGTTGGGCTATACGTTATCTGACAAATGCTTGCACTGTATGGACAGGCCCACTCAAATCTGTGAGCATCTTTATGATCTTTCCTCCAAAGATCGCCTCATACCTACAAGGTTTTCATATATTTTTAACCAGTATAGATTGTATGGACTTTAAAAGAGACCCCTGAGTTTGTTTCGGTGTTTCTTCTCAGGGTAATCAGTTAGGAAACACCTGCCTCATCTAGTTTAAATTTACAAAAAAAATGTCGTGTAAAAGTGTTATTTAGTAACCAATTTGCAAAATAAAGAACATTTATCATTACCTTAAAGATCGATCTGTTCGGCTGTTACTGTGTTAAGTATTATTTAGCCACCGATTCCTAAAAACACTGATATCAAAATATTAAAATTCAAGGAACCAGTATTAAAGATGTATTCTCGAATCAGACCAGTTTAATGCGGATTAATAATGAAATGAAACTCACCAGAGGCAATTATCAAGTATGATAAGGCAACTAAATGTAATAATATCTTCAACATTTTAGCGTGCGTTTTAACCTACTGCGTCGTGTCGCAGCTGAATATCGAGTGAGTTGAACTGCAGATATCATACTATCGTTATAGTTATATAGATTATATTAGTCATAAGTACTTTGTAGAATCGTGTTTTTTATTGTCTATCTAAAAGCTATGTTCGCGACTTGGCTCGCATGGATTTTCCCGCGTAAATCTCGATACCATGGGAATCCCAGAATAAAAAATATTATAGGTACTAAAAACAAACAAACTCGTTTCTTAAAAGTGATGAACTGAAAAGGGGATAAACATGTATACAAAATTCGACTGTGTACCTAATGTGTAATTTACCATGCATTGTTTTGTAAGAAACTTTGTTTTTTATCAAATAATGAAATAACTAGATAATTATGTAAGTATATTCTAATTAGTTAAACTAAGTACTATAAAGTGCTGCATGCGGTGGTAAAAAATACTTTATCTACTGGTACAGAAAGCTTGCAAAAGCTAAGTTGAAAGTAGCTTATTATATTCCCTGCGCGATAAAAAGTAGCGTTTGCTTTGGACTATAATTTCGTCTATATTCCAGTTTAAGTTCCATTAAAATCAGGTGTGCCTTTCCAGAGACTAGCCCGGACAAACAGACGGACAGACACACTGAATAAAAAAAAGTATGTGTTTTAGTGTCGTGCACTTGAGAAAACACAGTCATTTTTAAAATTACAGACAGACACTTCAATATTTGTAATATGTAAAGATGTATTTCTTATTTAAATATAGGTATTTTGTTTTGTATTTCCAGAGTTGATATGGGTCGTTTCGTTGTAAAACGTGTCGTGCCATATAGTGAAAAATAAAAAATCCATAAAAACCATAAACTAAGTCAAACGAGTGCTTAAAATGAAACATGGTGAAAGAAGCCTCAAAATCATTTTTAAAGATCTATTTAATGATACCCCACTTGACATAGTTTGTCGATTTTAGTCAATGAAAACATCAATTAATTTTTTTTTATCCGGACTTAATTAGGTAATGTGATACTTTGAAAAAAACGTAGAAAAATAATAGAACTGCCTTCGTATATGAGTCACTTTTAGACGCTTAAAGTCAGCTAAGCTTTCGCCATTGTTCTTTGTTACAGAAAAACCAAACTCCTTAAAAAAATATTGCCGACCTAAGAATCGAACCCGAGAGAAGTCTAGAGTTTGATTCCCGGGTAGGTAACTTACTAAGTTGTGCTTGCGACCACTGAGGCCACCGAGGCAGCATGTAGTTAGTTTGTTTTTAACAGCGTGGCCATTGATGTATGTGGCTTATAAGGTGATAACCAGCCCCTTTAAAACCTGTTTTTCAAGTTATTTATTTATTGCCACTGACATCCCTGCTTAGTGCAGGAGGATGATACATTGCAATCGCGGTAACATGTTTGCCATTGCAACCACAACGCTTCCTGTAACCGATAACGCTATAGATTTGCATTTTTATCAGACTGTGTTTACATCAAAATACCTACACTTGCTTATTATAAAACTTGATTCAGCTTACGGCTTCGCTCACATGTAAAGTTCTTTATCAGGTGTTCCAGTTTCTGAAATCAATTATAACCTATATTTTCCCAGAATTAAAATAGCTATTTGTCTATACAACGTGTAACGGAAACCCCATATCTATCCAAAAGGGCTGAAGACTGGTATGGAGTCTATATGCACAGTTTCAGCATAAAATAACTGACTCAAAGAATTGATACCAAATTATTGGTTTCATATATTTCTTGAATACCAATCATAACAAACGTGTCACAGCACTATGAGGGTCAATAACTTTCCACGTCACTTGCCAATAACACGATAATTCTTCTCGTTCTTCTTAATTTGAAAAATTCGGTCTCTGGTATCAGTGTATTGGAATTTGTAATAAGTTCTACACACGTAGACTTAGGATTACAAAACCCTTGCCATATCGTGTGTTATCATCCAAAGAAGCCATGCACTTGGTATGTTTATACCCTTTAAATTACGGTTCAACTAACCTACGAGTCAACGCGGTTATGATTGTTTGCCAGGTATCGACGCTTTCTTTAGAAGCTATAGCGCTAATTGCGGCACCGCTCAATTTGCGGGGTTTGCCCTAATCGGTGGCTCTAACAATAAAATAACATTTACTACTTCTGTAATATATTAATTCAATGTTTTTGGGTTGCCGTCATACCTTGGCAGCAGTTCAGAGACGAAATTGAATGTCGCTAGCTCAATGCTTGCCATAGCCATCGTTTAATTACTACGTATTATTAAAAACAAAATACTACACTCTGATAATTTAATTATATAGGCTGACAGTCTGCCTAGTACCTATATGAAATTAGCGTAAAGTTTTATTAGTGTTATATGAGTCGCGATTGTAGCGGACAATAAACACATGTAACTTTAATTATGTTTTCTGATTTATAAGGGGGTTAGAAACGTGCCTACAACAAAATAGGTATGCGTTCTATACTAGTGTTAAAATGTTGATAATATATTGCCTATAGCGATTTTAGCCTATACACAACCACACAAACAACATTTAAAATATTATGACAGGAAATATAGCATAGGAAACTGGGAATACAACTTGCACTCACCCCAATAACCTCTGCATCTCCAGCCGGGCCTTGTAGAACAGCAAGACTCCCAGTTCTCCAGGTCTCCCACGGGATCCTCGCCGTCGTAGATTCGAATATTATGCGATCGCGATGGTAACGATAGAAACCGTTCACTCTAGCCGAAGAGTTCTATTTGAAGCAGAGTGTCGCGATCCTACCGACAGCGCCAGTTAAGTTACGGCGAACGAGATTATTATTAATAAAGAATTTATTTAAATACAATGTTTATTCTAAGGAATATTCTACAAGACTGATTTCTAATTACAATATTTCTATTAACTAAACTTATTGGTAAATCTGCAATTGTGCAGTTTACGTTATGAAGCACAGGTGCATCCGATGCGTGGTCAGCAATGACGCACGCTAGGCGATTGCCTGACTCTGCTTGTCACTTTTTAAATGAAAATGTGCTTGTTTCTTGCGTTTCAGTTGAGCAGTCGGGGCTTTTTTTATAGTTGATAGGCTTGCGTTTGACCACCATCTCACCTGATGTTAAGCGATGATATGGTCGAAGATGAAACACGATTCTTACCAAGAAGTAACCTATTCACTCTTGACTTAAGGACCCCCAGGTTATAGCTATCGGGAAACACAGACTCCGGCAGAGATGGTGGGAAGCTCAAGATCGATCGCAAGGGAGCACTACTGTGGACGCCCTCGCCTCAGAACTAGCGATGTGGGTGGAATTCAAGTTATTAGCAATGTTGTTAACCCCTCCAACTAAGCCAAATATGCTTGTTTGGTGTGGGTTCATGGCAATAGTGTAATGGTCAATTCTAGGGATCATAGGAATAAGTCAAGTAAGCCACGTCATGACAAAACTCATTAACCGACTTCAAAAAAGGAGGTTCTCAATTCGTCTTGAACTCTTTTTTTTTATATATGTTACCTCATAACTCGGAGATGGCTGGATCGATTTGAAAAATTCTTTTGGCGTTTGAAAGAGTATACTTTATAGTTGGGCCCATTGTTACAAAATCAGGATCTGATGATGGGAACCTGGAGAAATCGAGGGAAATCTTCAAATATTATAGGCACACCTATAGCGTTTTGGGTATATCTTATAGTACCTTGAGCAGTTGCTTCCGAAAAGTGCCACTTGAGGAAATTGAACTGATGATGAAGACTACAGATGGCCATTGAAACTACTCAATAATGAGTATTTCGTGGCTTGCGATTCGATTACTTGAGGACGAATGTTAAGCACTTTATGCTCGTCACAATGCATATGGTAAATTAGAGCTGATGGTGAAGTACCAAGAAAACTCCTCAAAAATTAACGGCTCTGCATCGGGAAAAGCAATATTTTGTAAAAGGTGATAAGTTATTGACATTATGGCTTTTGTAACTGGATAAATTACAAACCGACCCACTAAAAAGCGAGAAATTTTTTTTTTTGAAAAAAAAAATAGTACCAGCTTCCATATCAAAACACTACAAAGCTTAAAAATAACTTTAATTTCGGTAGTCGGTGTTATTGGTTTTGGATTTTCTTTTTTTTCACACCGCCTCGCCTTCCGAAATTAAAGTTATTTTTTTGGCTTTGTAGTGTTTTGATATGGACGTCGGTTCTATTTATGGCAAAAAAAAGTTTCACGCTTTTTAGTGGGTCGGTTTGTAATTTATCTAGTTACAAAAGCCATAATGTCAATAACTTATCACCTTTTACAAAATATTGCTTTTCCCGATGCAGAGCCGTTAATTTTTGAGGAGTTTTCCTGGTACTTTACCATCAGCTCTACTTTACCATATGCATTGTGACGAGCATAAAGTGCTTAACATTCGTCCTCGAGTAATCGAATCGCAATCCACGAAATACTTATATTGAGTAGTTTCGGAAGCCATCTGTGGTCTTCATCATCAGTTCCACTTCCGCAAATGGTACTTTTCAAAAGCAGCTGCTCATGGTACTATAAGAAATACCCAAAACGCTATAGGTATACCTATAATATTTGAAGAGTTTCCTCGATTTCTCCAGGATCCCATAATCAGATCCTGATTTCGTAACAATAGGACCAACTAGAAAGTATACCCTTTCGAATGCAAAAAAAGAATTTTCAGATCGGTCCAGCCGTCTCCGAGTTATGAGGTAACAAACATAAAAAAAAAGTTCAAGACGAATTGAGAACCTCTTTTTTTTGAAGTCGGTTTAAAGTGACTGCGTTTTCTTAAGTGCTTATAAGCTGTACATGACACTAAAACACAAACTTTTTTTTATTCGGTGCGTATGTCCGGGCTAGTCTCTGGAAATGCACACCTGATTTTAATGGAACTTTAACTCGAATATAGAGGAAGTTATAGTCCAAAGCAAACGCTACTTTTTATCGCGCAGGGAATATTTAAAGCTACTTTCAATTTAGTTTTCGAAAGCTTTCTGTGCCAGTAGATAAAGTATTTTTTATCACCGCATATGCAGCACCTTATAGTGTTTAGTTTAACTAATTAGAATATACTTACATAAATATTCAGTTATTTCATTATTTAATAAGATGAATTTCTAACTAAACAATGCATGATAAATAATTGTCAGTCGAATTATAGGAATTGTGATACATGTTAATCCCCTTTTCAGTTCATCACTTTTAGGAAACGGGTTTGTTTGTTTTTAGTATAACATGATATCTGCAGTTCAACTCACTCGATATTCAGCTGCGACACGACGCAGTAGGTACCTACTAGCACGCTAAGGCCATGCGCGCACTGCCTTGCGGTCGCCGCAATTGCGGTAGTTCTACCGCACCGGTAGAATGACCGGGGCCACCGGTGACTCTACCGCACGCGTTTATTCCACCGCAGTGCGCGCACTTCTATGACACTCCATACTTCACAGATTTTGCGTTTCCAAAACGCAACGCAGTGCGCGCACGGCCTAAAAAATGTTGAAGATGTTACATTTAGTTTCCTTATTAAACTTGATAATTCCTTGCCTCTGGTGAGTTTCATTTCATTATTAATCCGTATTAAACTGGTCTGATTCGAGAATACATCTTAAATACTGGTTCCTTAAATTTTAATATTTTGATATCAGTGTTTTTAGGAATCGGTGGCTAAATAATACTTAACACAGTAACAGCCGAACAGATCGATCTTTAAGGTTATGATAAATGATAAATGTTCTTTATTTTGCAAATTAGTTACTAAATAACACTTTTACACGTCATTTTGTTTTGTAAATTTAAACTAGATGAGGCTAGTATTTCCTAACTGACTACACTGAGAAGAAACACCGAAACAAACTCAGGGGTCCGTCTCTGTTAAAGTCCATACAATCTATACTCGTTAAAAATATATGGGAACCTTGTAGGTTACCGTATGAGGCGATTTTTTGAGGAAAGATCATAAAGATGCTCACAGATTTGAGTGGGCCTGTCCATACAGTGCAAGCATTTGTCAGATAACGTATAGCTCAACTTAAAACACGGAGCTTAACGATTTGACGAGCAGTACCAAGGTAAGGACGTTTGGGTAGGCCGGAAAAAGCACTCAAACTGCTAGACAATCATGTTTAACTCGAATACATAGTTCACATATTCACAATCGCTTATGAGGATTAGTAGATTAGTCTGAAATGGCACTTTGAGGAAAGAACCACGCAGTTTTGAGTAGACCCGTCCTGTCAGTGCAAGCCTTTGTCAGTTAGTCTGCAAGCTCAACTTTGGACTAATAAAGAGCTTAACGACCTGACGAACAATGCCAAAGACGGGACTTTGAGTAGGTCACAAAAGTACTCAAACTGCCAGACATCGTCGTAAGAGAGAGAAAGAAAAAAATAAAAATAAATGGATATAAAAAAAATATCTCATAATCCTCGCATTTAAGTACGTAATAACTAAAAATAAATAAAATAAAAATATTATACTTAACAAAGTAAATATTCATGTTCAAATTAAATTTAAAAAAATACTATACTTTAAAAAGTATTATGTCAAAAAAATAGTAAAAAATGTAATGTCAATTTGTATAAAAATAACTACTTTTTTGCAAAAAATAAAACCGACTTCCATATCAAAACACTACAAAGCCAAAAATAATATTAATTTCGGTAGTCGGTGTTATTGGTTTTGTATTTTCTTTTTTTTCACACCGCCTTCCGAAATTAAAATTATTTTTGGCTTTGTAGTGTTTTGATATGGAAGTCGGTTTTATTTTTTGCAAAAAAGTTTTTATTTTCGTGCTTTTTAGTGGGTCAGTGAATTTTCCAAATCGGTTCGTAAATGACGGAGTTATGCGCGATCAAAAAACGCAATGCAGAGTAAACGCAAAGATCATCAACATAATTTTTTTTTAGACTTTTGTTGATTTTTCAGAAACGGCTTGTCCGATTTCGATAAAATTTTCATGGGACCATTTGGGAAGTATACCCTTTCTAATAAGATAAGTTAAATAATTTTTCAAATCGGTTGGCAAGCGACGGAGTTATGCGCGGACAAACATAAAAAAAAAAAATACAGACATCCGAATTGAGAACCTCCTCCTTTTTTAGAAGTCGGTTAAAAATACAAGAAATTGTGATTGTAAACAACGCTAATTCTCCCTGTATATATATAGCGCGGCGACCGATTCTCAAAAATAATCCTTATAGCATGATTCAGTATTCACGCACGATGGCTTATTATTAGCGTATTTCATGTATAACTTTGGTGTTTCTATACCGATTTATATGATTCTTTTTTATGGAATAGTTAATAATGTTAACTTTTTCAATTAGGGGTGACTGAGAGTGTTATAAACGTAAGAGTAGACAAATATTATAATCGGAAAGCTTCGAACTGCTAAGCTATCGGGAGTTAAACATGTTATTGTGAGTCAATCATAAGAGATATACATATGCAGTCATGGGATATTTTTTATATAATTTTAAGGAGTACATTTCCGTCATGAAACGATTTCTGTGTAGCTTTAACCATTAAGGTTGCACGCGCGACGGAAGCAACTTCTCCCGTTTTCCCAACATTTCCCTTCACTACTCTGCTCCTATTGATTGTAGCGTGATGAAAGTATACTATAACCGGCTCAGGAGTATGAAAAATAATTGTACCAAGTTTTGTTAAAATCCGTCGAGTAGTTTTTGTTTCTATAACGGTTATACAGACAGACAGACAGACAGACAGACAGACAGACAAAAAATTTACTGATTGCATTTTTGGCATCAGTATCGATCCCTAATCACCCCCTGATAGTTATTTTGGAAATATATTTCATGTACAGAATTGACCTCTCTACAGATTTATTATAAGTATAGATATAGATTGTATGCCGTTGAATCAAAGTCAAATAAAAATGTTTTCTTTCTTCTTTCCTTTTCTTTCTTTATTTCTTTTCATTCTTTATTAATTTTCCTTAGTCATATTTTTTTCTTCTTTCTTTATTTCTTTTTTTTATTTAATCCTAAAGACATTTCTGTGTTTCAACATTTCAGAATATCGCCTCAATAACCACACAGGAAGCTGTTACAAGGTCCATTACGATAAGCAGTCCTGGCCCCGCGCGTACAGGATATATGCTTCTGAGGGAGGTCACCTGGTCATCCTGAATGATGCGGCATAGGCTAGCTTCGTCACGGGCATGTTCCCTGCTCGCACGGAGAAGTCTCACCCGTGGGAGAGATTCCACGTAGGTCTGAGATGTTGGGGCAAAGAACGGGTCTGGACAACCATCCACGGTAAGAGACCTGTTCATTAAGGACGGGAACTAACTTTTTTTAAACTTGTGGTGAAATGGTAACAGCCGCACGGATCTAACTTTAGGGTTAAGCAACACTTGCTGAAGTCGGTCATCCAAGTGGGTGACCATCTAAGAATATTAAGATTCCCTCATGCCTCAGAAAACACGTTAAACTGTAGGTGCCGGCTGTCCTTTGTATATCTTATGAGTTGTGAGAAGCCAGAAACTCTGCCAACAGTCTTTATTTTATTTTATCACTAACTTTTGCCCGCGACTTCGTCCGCGTGGAATAGTTACTTTGGACTAACGTTAAATTTAACCCCGATTTTGAAGCATTCTTCATTGGCGCTCCGCTCCTATTGGCCTTAGCGTAATGATATATAGCCTATAGCCTTTCTCTATAAATTGACTATTTAATTAAAAAATAATTTTTCAATTCGAACCAGTAGTTCCTGAGATTATCGCGTTCAAACAAACAAACAAACTCTTCAGCCTTATATTATTAGTATAGATAGCTGTTGCCCGCGAATTCGTCCACGTTTCCGTCGTTTTTCGTAAAAAAAAAGTAGCCTATGTCCTTCCTCACGGTTCAGTGATTTTGATGTAAGAGATAGATTAACCGTCGTAATTTAGTAGGGAAATATAATATTAATTCATATTTTTCATTCATTCAATAATTCATTCATCAAAATAATCAATAATACTGTTGAAAAATATCGCAATACCGAACCGCACAATATTATTGTTAATAGGTGTGCCCGCGACTCCGTCAGCGTGTAACTCCTTGTGTGTTATTAAGGTAATATTGTTTAGATCACGTTCACATGAGGCTTAAGTACCTATAGAACGAAAATACTTCAACGCAAAGCTTCCGGGTAAACTATGTTGAATGTTGACCCGTCCGGCACGTGAACATAAAGATTTCTAGAAATGCTAACCCGGGAAAGAGCGACAACTGACCATGCGAGAAACAACTGACACCGAGATCTACTCCAGCAACACGAAAAGTCTGCCCTTGAGCCTTATTATTTGTTATTGCATAACATACCGATACTTGGAATTGCGTTCTTTTAAATTGGAATGGAAAATTATTTGGTACTAGCTTTTGCCCGCGACTTCGTCCTCGTGGAATAGTTACTTTGGGCTAACGTTAAATTTAACCCCGATTTTGAAGCATTCTTCATTGGCGCTCCGCTCCTATTGGCCTTAGCGTAATGATATATAGCCTATAGCCTTCCTCTATAAATTTACTATTTAGTTAAAAAATATTTTTTCAATTCGAACCAGTAGTTCCTGAGATTATCGCGTTCAAACAAACAAACAAACTCTTCAGCCTTATATTATTACTTAGTATAGCGCGGCGACCGATTCTCAAAAATAATCATTATAGCATGATTCAGTATTCACGCGCGATGGCTTATTATTAGCGTATTTCATGTATAACTTTGGTGTTTCTATACCGATTTATATGATTCTTTTTTATGGAATAGTTAATAATGTTAACTTTTTCAATTAGGGGTGACTGAGAGTGTAATAAACGTAAGAGTAGACAAATATTATAATCAGAAAGCTTTGAACTGCTAAGCTATCGGGAGTTACACATGTTATTGTGAGTCAACCATAAAAGATAGACATATGCAGTCGTGGGATATTTTTATATAATTTTAAGGAGAAAATTTCCGTCATGAAGTGATTTCTGTTTAGCTTTAACCATTAAGGTTGCACACACGACGGAAGCTTAAAAAATGGAGTAACTTCTCCCGTTTTCCCAACATTTCCCTTCACTGCTCTGCTCCTATTGATTGTAGCGTGATGAAAAGTATACTATAACCAGCTCAGGAGTATGAAAAATAATTCTACTAAGTTTCGTTAAAATCCGTCGAGTAGTTTTTGTTTCTATAACGGTTATACAGACAGACAGACAAAAATTTTACTGATTGCATTTTTGGCATCAGTATCGATCCCTAATCACCCCCTGATAGTTATTTTGGAAATATATTCCATGTACAGAATTGACCTCTCTACAGATTTATTATAAGTATAGATTATGGGAATTCTGGGAATAAAGACGGTTTCTTCTGCACCGCAACCTGTTAAAATTTGAGTCTCGATTATATTTTGTTGCAACTGGGTTACTTTTAGCCGAGTTCCATTGCAAAGTTGTGGTGGTTTTAAATTTCGGAGCAGAATAATAATCAGAAAGCTTCGAACTGATAAGCTATCGGGAGTTACACGTGTTATTGTGAGTCAACCATAAAAGATAGATATATGCTGTCGTGGGATATTTTTTATATAATTTTAAGGAGAAAATTTCCGTCATAAATGATTTCTGTGTAGCTTTAACCATTAAGGTTGCACTCGCGACGGAAGATTAAAAAATGGAGTAACTTCTCCCGTTTTCCCAACATTTCCCTTCACTGCTCTGCTCCTATTGATTGTAGCGTGATGAAAAGTATACTATAACCAGCTCAGGAGTATGAAAAATAATTGTACCAAGTTTCGTTAAAATCCGTCGAGTAGTTTTTGTTTCTATAACGGTTATACAGACAGACAGACAGACAGACAGACCGACAGACAGACAGACAGACAGACCGACAGACAGACAGACAGACAGACCGACAGACAGACAGACAGACAAAAATTTTACTGATTGCATTTTTGGCATCAGTATCGATCCCTAATCACCCCCTGATAGTTATTTTGTTAATATATTTCATGTACAGAATTAACCTCTCTACAGATTTATTATAAGTATAGATTGTCAACAGTCTTGAATTGGTATCATGATACCCAGTTACTGGGATGTGAAGATGTGATAAGCAGTCGCTCCATGTAAAACACGATTACATAGTTTCATATTTGAGGCCATGAGAGCCAGAGTGGCCTAACTGTATTTTCAACCGACGACAAAAAAAGGAGGAGGTTATCAATTCGACGCGTATATTTTTTTTTTAATGTATGATCATCGAGTACTCGAAGACGGCTGAACCGATTTGGAAAATTCTTTTTTTGTTTGATAGGGTATACTTCGAAATTGGTACCATTTGTCACCAAGTCAGGATCTGATGATGGGATCCTGGAGAAATCGAGGGAACTCTTCAAATATTATAGGCACACCTATGGCGTTTTGGGTATTTCTTATAGTAACTTGTGCAGTTGCTCTCAAAAAGTACCATTTGGGGAAGTGGAACTGATGATGAAGACCACAGATGGCCGCCGAAACTACTCAATAATAAGTATTTCGTGGATTGCGATTCGATTACTTGAATATGGATATTAAGCACTTGGTGCTCGTCACAATGCATATGGTGATGTATAGCTGATGGTGAAGTACCAGGAGAACTCCTCAAAAATTTACGACCCAGCATTGGGAAAAGCAATATTTTATAAAATGTTATAAGTAGTTGACATTTAGGCTCTTGTAACTAGGTAAATTAAAAATCAACCAACTAAAAAGAGTGAAATAAAAACTTTTTACCAAAAAATTAAACCGACTCCCAAAAAACACTGCAAAGTGAAAAATAACTTTAATTTCGGAAGTCGGGCCAAAAACGAAAATACAAACTAAAGACACCGACTACCGAAATTAAAGTTATTTTTCACTTTGCAATGTTTTTTGGGAGTCGGTTTAATTTTTTGGTAAAAACTTTTTTTTTTAAATAGTGATTTGAATTGATAAAACTGCTCTAAACGGTAATCGTCATAGCACCACAGTGGCCTAAAATTTAGTTCAACATTTTGACCTTATTTAGACAGTTGAAATTTTTGAGGCCATGAGATCCAGAGTGGTCTAGCTGTAATTTTTTTCAATAAGTCGATTTTACGGTTAGGCCACTCTGGCTCTCATAGCCTCAATTATGGCTAAGCATGCGATGATAATATTCCAACCTATCACCCTCACACCTCACCTCCCATGCTATCTCTACTCCACCCTTGGTTGACTGGTAGAGAATGCCTACTACGGCATAAAGTCCGCCTAAGTACCTATGTGCATGAATTGTGCATAAATAAATAATACTTTATTATGCACCGTAGATATGTGAGTTTTTATACGCTTGTCACTGATAGTTCAATAATTTAGTTATGTTTTTTTGGTCTCTTTCAGGAGACAGGATAGAAAATGTGTTCAACAAATTGAATCCCGGACAGCCTGACAATTTTCATGGCGTACAAAATCGAGGTGCATTGATGTGGATCGGTGATTTCGATGACGTCGATGTGGATATACCGCTTAAGTTTGTATGCGAAAAATCTCCACAATCCAAACGTTTTCAAGATAAACCATCATGTGGAAACAAAATAATATTAAATAAATAATTTCAGAAAATCATAATTTTCTTTTTTTTTATTCGTGAAAGGCTTGTGTTTAACCACTATCTCAACCGATGTTAAGCGATGATGTGGTTGAAGACGAAACACGCTTGCCTAGAATGAGAACACTCACCAATAATGCACCTTACTAAAGAAAGAATTTTTAGAATTGGATCATTCGTTCCGAAGATTACCTACGTACAAACCTACAAACTTTTATCTCTTTATAATATTACAATAGATGTATTTTACATATAACATTTCTTTTGTTTCACTTTGTCTATTGATTATTACCGCATTCAAATCAGTTGCGTGTTTCGAAAGATCTAAGCTTACGGATATGAAAAGTGTAAAGATAACATAACATAATATTTATTTAGTTTGTCTTAAAAAGGTACATTGAAAGGTATATTGAAGTCACAGCAAGATTATAGACCTTAGTGAGAGCTGGAGTCTATACTGGGTTCGGGACCTGTATAATATTTATCCAGTTCCACACCCTATAAGATTGTATTTGTAATAGGTACTAAAAAATACGACATAAGAACTCTAAGTACTGAGAGGGGATAGATAAATAGAGAAGCATGCTTTGTGAGGATAGATGATGAATGATTTTGATTGTTTTGAATGTTGTGTGTAATAAATAATAACTTTACATTATTCTTTTTTTAACTTTACTTTATAGTAAAAGAAATACAGGAGATTTAAACATACAAACAGAGCACTTAATTGAATACATTTAACAGGAAGGTTCATAACTTCCATGCTATTAAAATCCTGTGTTATGGAGACATTGCCTCCGTCCATTTGAACTTCTTCAATCGAAGATGTTTTAAAAGTAGGTCACACAATTGTCTATGTGCTAACAATTACACTTTAAATCCCGACCAAAAGACATGGATATGTTTAAAAGGTGTAATGTAGGTGAAATTATGTACTTGTATGTCCGCCCGTGTGTGATGAGGTATGTATGCGGTGAGTGTGTCTATGTGTATGATGGTGAGTTGAGTGCAGGGGGCTGTGTAAGATAAAGGCATGTGTGTAGAATTGTAGAATCGTATGGTTGATTATGATGGCTTGCGGGAATGTTCTAACGCGATACAGCGGCCCCGGAAAGCAAGGGCATTTGAAGGAACAAAGTGGGTTTTTAGTCAGTACTCGTACAAGTCTGACACTCCCTTCCGCTCCACCCAGAGTGGGAGAAGTCATTCGAGATTCAGTTCAAGTGATTTTCCCACCCGAAAAAAAAGGTTTGAGAATGGTATAGTTGTGAGTGCAATATAAGTCCTCACGGCCATCACCCAATCCTAAGCATTGAGGGTGGGCACCTACAGGTGTCCAAGAGTGTCTGTGTCTGTGTCTGTTTATAGTTAACAAAGTGAAACACCGTCTTTGAGTTTTAGGACAATTACAACAGCAGATAGAAGAAAAATATACATATAATAGAAACAGAAAAAAGTGTGTCTGTACATTGAATATACATTTAAAATAATAATTGAGGGAGGTTTAGAAACCCTAATAGAGCAAGAATTTTAAATAAACCTGTTTGTACACGCCAATCTTCGGAACTATGGGACGGATTTGAATGAAATTTTTTGAACATATAGCTATTTTAATTCTGGGTAAAATATAGGCTATAATTGATTTCAGAAACTGGAACACCTGATACAGAACCTTACGTGCGAGCGAAGCCGTAAGCAGAATCAAGTTTTATAATAAGCAAGTGTATACCTATAATTTTGATGTAAACACAGTCTGATAAAAATGCAAACCTATAGCGTTATCGGTTTCAGGAAGCGTTGTGGCTGCATTGGCGAACATGTTACCGCGATTACAATTTATCATCCTCCTGCACTAAGCAGGGATGTCAGTGGCAATAAATGAATTACTTGAAAAAAAGGTTTTAAAGGGGCTGGTGATCACCTTATAAGTCACACTGTTAAAAAGAATTGCCAAGTGAGAGTAAAACTCGCTCATGAAGGGTTCCGAAGTAACTACGCGAAACAACTTTGTTTTTCATGTTTTGTATGAAATACAAAATTATATTTGTGGTTTTAGAAAATGTGCTATATCTCAGAAACCGCTAATTCTATCTTATTAAAACTCATTTTCGTTGAAAGTATACAATAAGATCTACAGCATTTATTTTATTTAGATTTTTGACTCTATTATTAGAGAAGTTAGAGGGACGCTCATTGTACCACTTTGAATCTTAAACGTTACATTTTAGGAAAAAATGATTTTTGAAATTTTCATGTTATTTTCAAAGATCTATTTAATATCTATTGACACCAAACACGTATAGGTTGTATGAAAAAAATATTTTCAGTTTCCGTCCCATGTATGCCCCCGTTAATTAAATATCTTTTTTTTAATTTTTGTATAAGAATCTGTAAACGTTTCATGGAATACATCTACCTACAAAGTTTCACATGTGTAGTCCTAATAGTTTCGGAATAAAATGGCTGTGACATACGGACGGACGGACAGACAGGCAGACAGACCGACAAACAGACATGACGAAACTATACGGGTACCGTTTTTGCTATTCGGTTACGCCGAAATCGGAGTACTATACGTATATAACTACATGCTAAAGGAAAACGAAGCGCAGCATCATGAAAACAAATAAAAAACAACAGATTCGTGACACGAAAATGACAGCCATGCATTTTAAAACCCTAAGAAATTAGAGAACATCATCAAATGTCAAGTGTCAGACTATTACTAACTAAAACTCCTTCCTTCAGATGCCCTTACGTTCCAGGGCTACGGTTCCTTTCATTACAACATTCCCGCAAATCCGGCAGGCAATGGTTCTATTAGCCCTCGTAAACTACTTTTGACTACTTCCGTGAAGTTCATGAGGCTGCAATAAAATAAATTCATCTCTCACAATGTTTTCTTTTTTGTTTCATTTTTTATTTAACACGAGGTTTTTATCCACTTAGTTCGTTAGCACGTTAGTTCTTTTTACACAATTAAACTTACTAATTTGAGTGAGAGAGACTCATCAATTATTAGCCTTGCTAGAGTACTTAACGTTTACGCTGATTATCGTAGTCAGCGAATAGTTTAACTCATCAATGTTATGGCGCACAGTACTGCTGTGCCATCCAAAATACTGTAAGTCGACTTACAGTGTTTTTACTTAACAGCTTTATATTTGTTCCTTGAAGTCTGTTTAACACCCCTGACTACTGATAAGGCAAGCTACAAAACACGTATCACTTTCAAATTAAATAAGTTAAAAACTTATATCGTGAAATATCTCAAATGTGGTTTTCGAAAGTTACAGTGTTTTGGATTGGCAGGGCAGAGTAAGAGGGCAACTCGATAAGTTGTGTCGCATTCTCTCAGCCAGGCGGTGTGTGCAGGTTCAGCTTTACCAGGAGCTCAAGGTACAGCAACCGCCAGCGTAATATCCGAAACGCGAAACCAGCCCTATTATGAAGAGTGTCGAAGAAGTACATCAGCGGTAAGAAGGGATAGATACCGTACTGCTTAAAACACAAAAACAATGTTTTGTATCCAGCCAATCAGCCATATAAGAGGAGCTTGTAGATCAATAATCACAGCCGCAAGGGTTCGTTTCAGGGTTAAGCAAAGTTTCGCGAGGTCAGTGCAGGGATGGGTGAGCAACTCAAGATATCGAGATGCCGCCGTGGCTCGGTAGGCACGCCAAGCCGTTGATCTCGGCAGTCTTTTGAACATCTTTGACAGGCGTTACAGGTACTCTCATGCATTCAGAACATCTGACAACAGTCTTGCCAAGGAGTATCTTGATATTCAACTGCAACTACTAATGGGTTGGTAAGATCATATAGGCAGGATAACACGAGCACTCATACATCTAGTTCGAGTGGAAACCGATCCCAAAATTGTTAAACTAAAATTGGCCAAGTGCGAGTAGGACTCGCACATGAAGGGTTAATGGAGGAATGAAGGGTGTTTAAAAAAAAACAAATAACCTTACAAATTTCTTAAAACTAGATTATTTACAATTTTTACAACTACACCAAATAACTTTGTTTTTCATAGTATTTGTATGAATTACAAAGTTATATTTGCGGTTTTAGAAAATATACTGTATTTCAAAAACTGCTGACTCGATCTCGTTCAAACTAATTTTGGTTGAAAGTTTACATTAAGATCTACAACATATGGTTTTCTTAGATTTTTCACTTCATTATTATAGAAGTTAGAGGGGGGACACACATTTTACCAATTTGGAAGCGTATATCTTTTAAACGATTAACTTTATGAAAAAGTCATTTTAGAAACCTTAATGTCATTTTTAAAGACCTGTCTATAGATACCACACACGTATAGGTTTCATGAAAGAAAATATTTTCAGTTTCAGTTCTAAGTATGGGGAGCCCCCTTTATTTTAAATATTTTTTTTAATTTTCTCTTAAAATCGGAAAACGGTTTACAGAATACATCTACTTACCAAGTTTTACATGTATAGTCCTAATAGTTTTGGAATAAAATGGCTGTGACATACGGACGGACGGACAGACAGACAGACGGACAGACATGTCGAAACTATAAGGGTTCCGTTTTTTGCCATTCGGCTACGGAACCCTAAAAAGGCTCAGCCACTCAGTAATTTTGAAAATGTGCATACAAAACATCAGTCCCACCCATACGCGCAAAACGTTTTGGGAATACTTTCATTGTGCATACGGCTAAGGAGTGGAATTCCCTGCCGGAGTCAGTGTTTGCTGATACATATAACCTGGGAGTCTTTAAGCCAAGAGTGAATAGATTACTTCTAGGCAAGCGTGCCTCATCTTTGACCACATCATCGCTTAACATCAGGTGAGATTGTAGTCAAACACAAACCTATCAAGAGTACAAAACAAAGTTCCACGTCAAGGTTACCAAATTGAGTCCTGAAGATTGGTTTCAGATAATTCCAATGTGTTTACAATAATATTTTGGAGGTAACGTAACGTAAGGCGATCGTCAGCCTCTTTAAATAAAATATCTTTAAGAAAAGAGTGAATAGGTTACTTTTAGGCAAGCGTGCTCCATCTTCGACCACATCATCACTTATCATCAGGTGAGATGGTGGTCAAACGCGAGCCAATTATCATTAAAAAAAAATGATTCTAACAGCATGACAACCCTGGATTTATTTACAAAAGGATATAATAATCATGTTATCACACCATGAGTATATAAGCTCATGATATTTTTAGTTTCGGTTAGATATTAGATACATATATGTATATAATACAGTAATCGACGTAACAGTGACCCGGCATTTCGTACCAATATGTTGAACATACATTTTGTTTGCATATCGTATTTGTTTTTAGTAATAGGTGAGTAAATACACATTTAGATTATGTTTTATTAAAAAAAACTTATAAAAAAAAATTAAACCGACTCCCAAAAAACACTGCAAAGTGAAAAATAACTTTAATTTCGGTACTCGGTGTCTTTAGTTTTGTATTTTCGTTTTTGGCACCGACTTCCGAAATTAAAGTTGTTTTTTGGGAGTCGGTTTAATTTTTTTGTAAAAAGTTTTTATTTCACTCTTTTTAGTTGGTCTATTTTTAATTTACCTAGTTACAAGAGCTTTAATGTCAACTACTTATAACCTTTTACAAAATATTGCTTTTCCCAATGCTGGGCCGTTAATTGTTGAGGAGTTCTCCTGGTACATCACCATCAGCTCTACATCACCATATGCATTGTGACGAGCATAAAGTGCTTAACATCCATATTCATGTAATCGAATCGCAATCCACTCAATACTTATTATTCAGTAGTTTCAGCGGCCATCTGTGGTCGTCATCATCATTTCCACTTCCTCAAATGGTACTTTTGAGAGCAACTGCACAAGTTACTATAATAAATACCCAAAACGTCATAGGTGTGCCTATAATATTTGAAGAGTTCCCTCGATTTCTCCAGGATCCCATCATGAGATCCTGACTTTTATGAAAATGGGACCAATTTCGAAGTATATCCTATGAATCAAAAAAAGAATTTGCCAAATCGGTTCAGCCGTCTTCGAGTAATCGGTGATCTTACATTAAAAAAAAAAAAGTATATACGCGTCGAATTGATAACCTCGTCTTTTTGTCGTTGGTTGATTAGTAAACCTTCAATTAAAACTGTGGGTGTATTTTTTTAAATAAAAGTATCAAAATTAAGTGGCCAAAAAAGTGGTGGACATCGGGAATAATCGAAAATTAATTTGCTAGCTGACCCGGCAATCTTATTTATTTATTGCGTAGCGCAATATTTATATTTATTATTATTATTTATATTTATTTATTTATATTTATTTATTTTGTATTCAATTTTTAATAATTATGTAATACAATACGGGGGTATTCTATTACAATAATTATTACATATAAACTTACAAACAAATGTTACATCTTTATAATATTGGTATAGAGTAGCAACCCGGCCCAGCTTCGTACGGTCTTATTCTACTAATTCATACAAAACCTTTAAAAAAATATATATTAAATCCTTCCTCGTGAACCACTCTATCCATATCCGCATGAAATCTGTTTAATAGTTTTTGAGTTTATCGCGAACATACTGACAGACAGACGCAGCGGGAGAATAAGATTTAAAAAAAATGTAAGTATATAAAAATCTCGCGTCACAGTGCTTGCTCTTGAACTTCTCCGAGACGACTTGACCGAGTTTTTTGTTTTTTTGTGCATTTGGTAGATCTGAAAATAGCTTGTAAGCAATTTTTTCCATAATTATGCATTCTTTAAATTTTGTACTTGGCTGACATGACAGTACAAAGTAAAGATGACCTAGTTTTTATGTTATACCTACATTAGACATAATTTTATAATTTAGCTGTGTGTAGTTCTTAAGTTATATACTAAGTATTTGTTTAAGAAATTTTAGATAATATTTATGTCAGCACTAGAGTGATTTACCTGAGATACAGGTTTATTTTAACCTAGTTCAGGTAGAATATATTTATTATATACCTTTAGTTCTAAGGCCCTAATATAAATACTTTGTACATCAATTATTTCAATAAACAATTTCAATTTCAATAAGGTAGAACAACATTTGTCGGGGCAACTATTTTATACATATACAATAGGTATAGATAGGTACCTACAGAATTATTACTATGAATGACTATTTATTATTTGTAATTTAGATCTTACGCAATGCAAGCCTGACTACCTGTTCAGCTTCGAGGCGGGCGGCTGGCTCAAACTGCACCCAACGCATTTAACTTGGGAGGAAGCCTTCGTCAGATGTCACGATGAAGGTAAGATCCAGATAAAATATTCTAGAACAATTCCAGAAATTAGTAATTAGGTACAGGCACAAAAAACTAACAGCGCTGGCAACTCGACTGGCAACGTGTTCTTATTTTGTTTACAAAAATACAAAATTATTTATTTCTTCAGAATATTGTAAGTATACATGAATTGGGGAAGCCCCAGTAAGTAACGTAAGTACTTGTGTGGCTACCACCCTCTACCTTATGAAGTACAAATACAATGTTAACAACTCTATATAAATTATTTTTAAGGAAAATAAAATCACATAATAGAAAATTTTAATATGTTTTTAGGGTTCCCTAGCCGAATGGCAAAAAATGGAACCCTTATAGTTTCGTCATGTCTGTCTGTCTGTCTGTCCATCCGTGTGTAACAGCCATTTTATTCCGAAACTATTAAGACTATACATGTGAAACTTGGTAGGTATATCCCAACTAGCACAAATGGGCTGCATTAGGGCTTTAGAGCGTATCCGATTATTACTTATGGTATTAGACTTAAGCGCTAGAGCGTCTACTACAGACTTAAAGCAGCCGCTTTAGCGCTGTTTGGGCGCCATTTTATGCAGCCTAAAGTTCCATTTAACCTGTACAACGGTTGCATAAAGGTTCCTTAATAGCTATAACGATTTATTAACGCTATACTAAAGCTCTCGTAGCGCCACTTTTGAATGATTTTGAACTACTTTGAACGAATGAATTGATTATAGTTCTTTTTTGTATATCTTCAGTTGACATTATTTGTAATATTTTGGTAAAGTGTTTTCGTCGCCATCATGAAATTAAAACAAAAGTACTTAAGTAAAAGTTTGTATTCTGTATTAGCAAGATATATAAAGATACTTAAAACGCTGTCCAGTTTACTGTAGATATATAAGATAATTTTCGAGTAATTTTAACGCACTTTTATGATATTTAAAAAAAATACAAAAGATATGTGATATTTTTTATTTGTTATACAGAATAAATTTTATTTCCGTATTTTTACGTGTCGATAACTTACTATTCGCAAGTGGCCGGTTGTTTACCGGTACATTTAATGCACATTTAACTGAAAAACCAATGTATATCAACTCAATTTTGCAAGTGAATTATAAGTTTTCTTAAAAAATCATGGCGTCATTGTAATGTAGTCATAACCTGCAGTTTTAGCTCTAATAACTCCCTTTTGAGAGTCATAGCGCTAATTTTCACCCTTCTAACGCTTCCAGTGATTTTTGTTCCCCTAGTGCAACTCACAGCCACAAAAAGCTCCTATTTTCCTGTTTTTGAGGTTATAAGATCTAGTTACGTACTTATTTGAATGGTTTCCATTTTGAAGATCTGTGGTCTACCCTTAAAAATGTTCACTTAGACATTGTATTCTTTAAAATTAAAATAATTTAGTATTAGATGATTAGCAGATTCACTGGAATGTTCAGCAATGTTTGACGATTTTAGCAGGTTTTCATAAACCTTGCGTATTTTCCTGCGATAACCTCCACTTTTCTTTATTAATTTCCATCGTTTAGCATCCATTTTTATTAAATGTTTTATAATAGTTACAAAAGCGGCTGTAAAATGGCGAATGGATTGAGCCTGCAAGGAATGACTATTGCTACTAAAGGCAGTAGTAGTTTTTAGTTACACTGATGAATTTTTTGTAACTACAGTATGCATAAGAGTATCTATTATTTCTATAATGAAACTTATAGTAGTATAATAGAGGTTACTATTACTATAACCTATAAAAGTTACAATGGAAACCACTGTACAGCTGTGAGTGGCAGAATGACCTTCGTAACTCTCATATAAAGATGTAAGTGGTAAATGAGTTCTACCGTGAACTACTGTGAAGGCTAGGATAGTATTTGATTCAGCTTATAGCACTTTAAGTAACTTTTATAGCTATAGACGTTAACGGATGCAGATATGCAACTTTGAACTGCTTTTTGAACCCTTAAAGCGCTATTTTACAGCCGAAAGTAACAAAATAGGCTGCTATTTCTACTAATGTGCTCGTTTGGATGCATGTATTATATGAACCGCTTTCCAATTTCAAGAAAAAAACGAAATAATATTAAAAATGAAGGGGCCTCCTCATCATACATGGAACTGAAACAGATTTTTGTTTTCTATGAAACCTATGCGTGTGTAGTATTTATAGACAGATCTTTAAAAATGACATTGAGGTTTCTAAAACCACTTTTTAATAAAGTCAATCGTTTAAAAGATATACGCTTCCAAAGTGGTAAAATGTGTGTCCGCCCCTCTAACTTCTATAACAATGGAGTGAAAAATCTAAAAATAAAATATATGCTGTAAATCTTAATGTAAACTTTCAATGAAAGTTAGTTTGAATGAGATCGGGTCAGCAGTTTTTGAGATTTAGCATATTTTCTACCGCAAATATAACTTTGTAATTCAGACTAGCTCTATGAAAAACAAAGTTATTTGGCGTAGTTACTACGGAACCCTTCATGGGCGGGTCTGACTCGCTCTTGGCCAATTTTTGGTTTTTAAGGTTTAGTTTTGTTAGTGTGTGATGTATGTGTTTGTGCATGTGTGTATCTGTTCGTGTGTTATTTTCGGTTGCCTTAAGAATATGTATTCTGTTTATTAATCAAGCGACGACAAAAAGAGGAGGTTATCAATTCGACGCGTATATATATATATATATTTTTTTTTAATGTATGATCATCGATTACTCGAAGACGGCTGAACCGATTTGGAAAATTCTTTTTTTTGATTGAAAGGGTATACTTCGATATTGGTCCCATTTTCATAAACGTCAGGATCTGATGATGGGATCCTGGAGAAATCGAGGGAACTCTTCAAATATTATAGGCACACCTATGTCGTTTTGGGTATTTATTATAGTAACTTGTGCAGTTGCTCTCAAAAGTACCATTTGAGGAAGTGGAACTGATGATGAAGACCACAGATGGCCGCCGAAACTACTCAATAATAAGTATTGAGTGGATTGCGATTCGATTACTTGAATATGGATGTTACGCACTTTATGCTCGTCACAATGCATATGGTGATGTAGAGCTGATGGTGAAGTACCAGGAGAACTCCTCAACAATTAACGGCCCAACATTGGGAAAAGCAATATTTTGTAAAAGGTTATAAGTAGTTGATAATTAGGCTCTTGTAACTAGGTAAATTAAAAATAGACCAACTAAAAAGAGTGAATTAAAAACTTTTTACCAAAAAATTAAACCGACTCCCAAAAAACACTGCAAAGTGAAAAATAACTTTAATTTCGGAAGTCGGTGCCAAAAACGAAAATACAAAACTAAAGACACCGACTACCGAAATTAAAGTTATTTTTCACTTTGCAGTGTTTTTTGGGAGTCGGTTTAATTTTTTGGTAAAAAGTTTTTTTTGTTTAAGTATTGCAAAGCCCGCGTTTGACCTCCATCTCTCCTGATGGTAAGTGATGATGTGGTCGAAGATGAAGCATGCTTGCCTAGAAATTACCTATTATCTCTTCACTAAAATATCCCCAGGTTAAAGCTGAACACAGAATCACTCTACTAGGAAATCCTACTTCATTGCTGTACTCTTAATTTCCACTAAGACTGTCACTGTCTATTTTAGTTTTCAACTCGGCAATCGATTTCCCTTTCTTGTCTATTTTCGAAAGAAACTAAGTGACGCAAATTATTAGATATACTGTACTCATCCACGTCATGAATTTCCTTTTCTTGCTATTATTTACTTAACTAATTAATTATATGTATATATTGAAATGAAATATTAATTTTGTAAAATAGTTATAAATTTAACACACGTCATCTTATTATGGGTTTTAAGTTTATCTAGGTGTAGGTGTGTTTTAAGTTCACTTAGTATTTAGTAAGTGACTACTCTGAGAAGAAACACCGAATATTAGTTTACTTGTATATATAAATTATATATTTTTTCTGAAACTGTTGTTCCAGCTTTTATCTTTAAATATTCATTCGAAGCCCATCGTCATACAATATTATCTGTTTGGCATTAATCCTGAAATGAACTTTTTGGCGCAGCCGTGAGGCACTTACTGTCTTTTTAGTTTTTTATTCGTATTTTTGCGTGCGTGAAGAACTGCTCATTCAATCCTACATGACAATGTACAGATCTTATTTCATCTCAGGTGCGGTGCTGGCGTCTCCACTGAATAAAGAGTTAGCTAAGACTCTCCAGTCGCTGCTGGCACAGTCTGGTATTCAAAGACACATTTTCTTGGGAACTCGTAATATGTACGCTAAAGGACATTACGTCTCCGTAGAAGGTTAGTTTTTTTTTTCATATTGTACATATCTTTTAGCTCTCATTAATGTTAGTTGCTATATTCAATGTTAACGATACTAATACACTATATTAAATACATAATTGAAGATATTTCTGTTGTTCCTTTACTGTAAGAACTTATAGAGGTAATCAGAACACAGTTACTGTCTGTGAGTCTGTGAGGGGTATGTGGAGACTCACGGGCTCAGGTATAATGCCACCAAAAGTGAGATCATGGTATTTAAAGCGCGCAATAAGATACCTGTCAATATTCCGCCCTTGATTTTGCGAGGAACATCGCTCAAAGTCGTCACTCACTTCAAATACCTCGGGCACATGATCACGGATTCTCTCACAGATAACAAGGATATTGACAGGGAGCGCACGGCGCTGGCAGCCCGAGGCAAGATGCTTGCTCGCAGGTTTGCACGATGTACTACTAAAGTAAAGCTGACTTTGTTCAGAGCATACTGCCAATCTTTTTACTCGTGCAGCCTGTGGATTAGGTATACACAGAAGGCTTACAACGCTCTGCACATTCAGTACAATAATGTGTTGAGAATGCTGTTGGGGTAGCCTAAACGCAGCTGGATGATTTATATGCTATCATGCGCGAGCGATGTGCCTCAATGCTGCAGCGATTCAGAGTCAGCACCAACAGTATCCTCGCCACCTTATTGGATAAAATTGATGGTCCTTTTCTCAGGCACTGGGTGGGTGTACACGTGAGAGCGGGAGTTCATGTGCCAAATTGAGTGTGTTTGTGTGTCTTATTTTTGTTTTGTGTATGCTTTTTATTTTTGTATTCCTACTAGGTAACGTAGTTTTTAAATTTATACTAACAAGTTTTAATGGACCCTTGGTCTGAAATACAAAGTATATTATTATAAACACAGTAACTATCACATCACTTTTGTCCCAGCTTCCAGTCACACCGTAAACATCTGACTGAGTACTAGTATTATTCAAAGAGCAACTGCCTATCGAACCTCCACTAAACACTAGCTGTATAACACTCCTAAGCAAAACTGTTGTCAGATTTGATGGCTTCTTCTCTGACGATACGATGGTCAAAGATATACAAAGGATAGCCGGAACGTGTTTTCCGAGACACGGAGCAACCTTGAATATGTTAAGATGATGGTTCTTATTTCGCTACGAGCTTTTCCTATACATGCAACCTGTAGAAGGTTGGTCAGAGTTCTCAAATTAGAAGGCCAATGTTTCGAGAAGCTTTCATTAATGTAAGTTGTGTGTTGGTTCCAGGAGTGCCGCTGTCTGATATGGACATAAGAGAGGGTCCACATACTAACGCAGTAAAAATCGAGGACTGCCTTGCTATGTCGCTCAATGGAAGTGTCCATTACTCTTCATGCCTGGACCCACAGCCCTTCATATGTTACAGGAAACTCGACAATAAAACAGTGAACGAATGCGGCACCTTTGATAGTGGTAAGTATTACAACATAAGTCATCACATCAGTTGCCGATTAAGCGCAATACCTCAGACGCCCCAATTAGAATATATAACCAAACCTAGGCATTTTTTATAAAAATAGTTATCCTTACTAAACGTAAAACGTATGCGCGTCATACAATATCTTTACGCAAACGCATACACTCATTCAATGTTAACGGCCGACACGCACACGAGCGCATTTCCTTGAATTAAGGATTGTATTAATTTGTCATGATACTGTGTTAAGTGAAATTAAAGATTTCTCCGTCAAAATGTAACACCTATTTTTTATGACGGAAATCGATTCAGAAGCCGATTCTGAACCAACTACTTTCAGGAATTGCGTTTATTCTGTTACACGTTGTATATCAGGATCGGCTTCTTTTCATAAGCACAATAAGCTGTTATTTGAACATCTTTGATAGCAATGACGGGTCAGAAGCCAGAAAATCTGGCACCAATCACGCCAGGGGGTATCGTGTTATCCAGCTACTGGTTGTGGAGGTCAGATAGGCAGATGGTCCATCTAGAACACTAGTGCTCAGCTGCGTCCGGTTAGACTAGAAGTAAACCGCAACATACTGAGGGAAAGGCTAACCAGGTCTACATCAATAGCAAATCATACCAACATTTGTATCTTTTTAACACGCTTTTATTAGGTCGACCTGTATGTAACTAATTATGTAATGGAATCTAAGGTAACTAATTTAACCATCTTCCAAGGGTCGTAGCGTAATGAAAATTGGCAGCTGTATGTAGTTCTGATGACAATATTCATAATATGGTACTGTCAAACTAATCTGATGATGGAGCCGGAAGATATAAACTGGAACTTCATGATGGAAAATCGTATCATAGCTGTTTTGGATTTCTTAGAAAAGTCTTGTAATGAACTTTGACCACGATTAGGTTTCAAGGTCTGATGATGAAGCCGGAAGATAGGCACCGGCATTCCATGATGGGATATCGTATCATAGTCGTGTTTGCACTTATGAGAAAAGCCACGTAATGGACTTTGAACACGATCTTTTTTCTTTTTACGTGCATTTATAAAAGCGTGTTTTTCTAGTGTTTTTTTAAACTATTAATTTATTATTAAGTTTTGTGTTATATGATCTTATAAGAACAAAGTTTCTTGTTACAACATTTAGACACAAAAACACGAAATTAGTGTTTAAAGTAGTTTAGTTAGATTTTAAAATGCGACGTGACGTAATGCGTTAGACCTTAAAACGTAGGACCTTCACCTCTTATGTATGACACAATATACGTAGTCAATAGAAGACTCTCAATTACATGGTTTGATGTTCCTTCTGAATTTCTACAATATTAAAGTTAAAAAAAATGATTTTGAAATTTAAAAACTTCTACTCATTTATGTAGCGACAAATCAGTCAACGACAAATAATACCAAATTCATCAAATCAAAGTAACATAATAATAATTATGTGTAATACGAATCTATACTAATATTATAAAGCGGAAAAGTTTGTTTGCTTGAACGCGCTAATCTTCGAAAGTACTGGGTGGATTTGGATGCAATTTGGTATGGAAGTAGCTTGAAGCTCGAGGAAAGTTATAGGCTACTTTTTACGCGACTGCAAAAAAGGAGAGTTATGTTTTTATCGTGATAGAATCCACGGGAGCGAAGCCCCGCGTGAGTACTAGTCTATTATAATAGGCAATTTCAATTGGTCGGGTTGTATTTTAGCCACATACAATGCTGTCATTTAATATTCTGTGGTACTAGAACGCGTCCAATTCCCGGAGCGTTACCATTGAGCCACCATTTGAGGCATTAATTTGCTCGTGCTTTGAAATGTGATTTTCGTGAAAATATCAAATGATGACTAGTTCTGATAAAAGTATATCCAATTATAAAATGTATAGTGTACATATGACGATGTATTGCTCATATCTATCTAATGCTAATATCCCTTTACGTATAAAATAACATATCATTCCAAAACTGTTTTTTTTTTATTTGCTAACGCCTGAATGTGTGTTTACAAAATTTTCACCTTCTCGTGACGCGGACGGGGATTTTAGATTTGTTTTTGCACTTTTCAAATATTTGAAGCCTCACATACATTTAATTAAAAATATTTCAGAATATTACCTAAATGGGCGCACAGGCAACTGTTACAAAGTCCATCTAGATAAGCAGACTTGGACGCGAGCTTACAGTATATGTGCATCTGAGGGAGGATACCTGGCCATCCTGAATGATGAAGAAGAGGCCATTATCATCAGAAATATGTTCCCTGCCCACATGGCCAATCAGTCAGAAATGATTCACGTTGGCCTGGTAGCGTGGGGCAACCACTACCGCGACGAGCGTATCTGGACTACCATTCACGGTATGAAATCTTTTCTTTAAAGGCCCGTGAGGCAGCAAAGGCGGAGTAGAGGGGCGAACAAAAAAAGAATTAGGTATCTGTATATTTCGGGGATTTCCCCAAAAGCACTAGTTATAGCTCAGGTCTGTGTAATTCGGGAACGCCTCCAAAAGGGCACGATGTATCTTATTCAATATATTTTGAATATTGTATAAAGTTCAACGCTTTGCTTACTCCAAAACGTTCACACCAGGCACTGCTACTCAAGGCTGGCGTCACGGTTGACGAAGTGTTTGAGCGATTGATTGCAGCGCTATGTCGCGGGTTCGATTCCTGCACGGAAACAAATGTTTGTATGTCTTACAAATAGTTATTTCGGGTGTTTGTAAAAATGCACTCTTGATACAGGAGAAATTCCTAGTATAGAGATTTCTTAAGTAAGCTGCACCACTGCTATTTCCCCCTCTCTTCATTTTCTTAACATGCTCTTGGCTAACGCTACCAAGTATATATATTATTAAAAGTCAAAATAGAACGTGTAGAATATTCATCTCTTCCAGGTGAAAGAATGGAAGATGTGTACCATAACTGGCTTCCTGGAAAGCCTGACAATTTTAGAGGCACCCACAATAGAGGCATCTGGAAAAACAAATTAGACGACCCCAGTATGTCTGAAGTGAACCTAATGTTCGCGTGTGAGAAATCTCCACAGTCGAGGAAGTTTGAAGACTTGCCACCGTGCTCGGAAAAAATAATAAGAATGTGTAATGTTTGCGATGAATCACCGCTTATAGCTAAATAATGTTCTGTCTGTTTCTGTATTATATACTATTTATGATAAAATTTTCCTTTATTATAATAATAATAATAATAAACTCATTTATTTCAGAATTTGTGATATTCCATAATATTGTTAGTAACATTGTACCTTAAAACTATGTTAGTAAATGCAACTGACTTAGACAATACATTACAGGAAAATCCTGTTTGCAAGCGATTACGTTTAGGAGACTGTTGGTGCTGGCACGCTGCATTATGGACGCGGCGCGCTTGCGTTTGATGGCCGCGAAAACATCAGTGTGCACGTCAGCGAACATACCCGATGCGCTACAGAAGCGTGGCAGCCCCAACAGCATCCTAAACGCATTGTTGTACTGGATACGAAGAGCATTGATGGCTTTTAGAGTACAGCTGGTCCACAGGCTACACGTGTAAAACACTTGGCAATAGTCCTTAAAAAGCGATATTTTTATTACACCAGTACAGCGTGAAAACCTACGAATAAGCATGCTACTCTTCACCGCCAATGCTCTCCGTTCCCGTTCTACATCAGAATCATCCCTCATAGCATCCGTGACGATATGACCTAAATATTTGAACTGATGCACACGGTTCAAGATACCACCACTTAAAGAGATAGATGAATACTCTTTAGTGCATTTATTCCGCGCCTTAAAGATAGCAATTCCCTATTTTTCATGTTGTGTCTTAACCCGTGTTAATCGGCGTAGCACATACAAACCTAAATTAATTTTCTAAGCCCCGCCATTGACGGACTGAGCAGCGCAATATCATCAGCGTTGCTTATATTATTAAATGCAACACCATCTATATAGGCACCATGCGTAGCGATGACTCTGCCATCTGGTGACTCGTATCCGAAACTTTTACCTCAAGTGTCAAACATTCTACTGTGAAACCACGGAAAAAAATTCTGAATTTTCGTGTTAAATATGGCTAATTTAAGTTATCAAAATGTATTGTTGTATTTCTGGATGCTGTAATACATTCAAAAACAACTCCTTGTGGATTCATATTAAAACATCAGTTGATAAGATTCAGACATAATGACTAAGACAGAAGGTTTTTCATGAACTTTTTCACCAGAGGAAGTAGAAGAAACATATAAAATTGCTTCATTGCGAATCTACATAGAAATAGTCATACAGAGGGTTAAGCAATTTCATATTTTTTATAAAATACTAATTAGTATGTTAAAATATACAGATCAAATAGTTTATGTTGATTGTGCGTTAGTAAATGTTGAAATCTAATTATTAAACAATAAATGTAGGTAATATGTACTGTTTTAAAACAAAATTTTTGTGAAACTCCGCTTATAACGTGTTTTTATACTGATTAACACTATGTAAAATAAACATTATAATTGTACTTGAAAAAATCAACAGGTCAGGAATCGAACCCGGCGTGCTACACAATCAGTTTAGTAATTGGAAAGTTATAAACACAGGAAATAAAAAACATTGATAAAAATAAGATTAAGAAAATATATATATTATATATATTATGTACCTATAAAAACATCAAGATTTGACCCTAATGTATGTAACATCTCTACAATGGGTCTGAAATGTTTAATTTTTTACTCGCACGGTGTCTCTACTGTCGGGATTATAACGCCATCTATAGTTTCTGCACGGAGCGAATAGCATCCAGCATGCAAACTGCTTAGCTCACCAATCAGATCATTAATATAAATATTGAACAAGGTAGGAGAGGTTGACGCCCCCTGTCTCACACCACATTCCATAATATACCTATTCATTTTAAAATACATTAGCCCACTTTACAAAATTTACTTGATGTGTGTACCAATACTTAAATATATGAATTAATTCAGAGGGAATATTTGCTTCAAATAGTTTTGACCACAACTTGTCATAAGAAACCATGTCAAAAGCTTTTGACATGTCTAGAAAACAAGCAGCAACAGGAGTTTGATTGTCTGTATAGTATTTGTTTGGTACCGAACGTTTCCGAACGTACCCTTTTGACATAAAGAAATTTGATCTTGACATAACTGACTTGACAGATAGACTTTGCTTGCTTGTTGGAAAAAATGTCCGCTTTGGGACCTGTTGAGTTAATTGTAATTGGTAAAATATCGTATTGAATCGCGTGTTGAAGCCGATAATTGGGTCGCGAGTAACGATTAATTGAATTTGTAATCCCCATTTGATGAAAAACCTGGGATATTTTGGGATTTATCGCCGGTTGTCGCCACCGCATGGCACGCGGATTTGTTGGAAATAAGTTTGTGCTGTGATGCTGTCTGGACCGCGCCATCTGGAGAACGGCGCCTTGTGACCGTTCAGAACACTTGACTTACATCACACTTTCAATTACTCACTTCATATTTACATACATGCCACACTTGGGCGTGGCCTAGGAAGGTCGAAGTTTGGCGTACCCAGCACAGAAGGTAGGTGGTACTAACTATTTATAGATAAAGCCTCAGAGGCTATATATTGTTTTGTCGGCCGAAGAGCCTGTAGATTATTGTGTAAGTACTATTGTTGTAAGCAACGTTTTGGGCTCCACGAACCGTGGACAAGTTCGGACACACCAGTATCGTTGCACTGGCTTTATTGTAGTCCTGAACAGTATTTAACAGCCTTATTTAAGCATAAAATTGCAGTTTCAGTTGATAGACCCTCTCTAAAGCTATGCTGAGCATCATGCAAGTTGACATTAGTTTTCAAGTAATTATTTAATAAGCAATCAAATACTTTAGCTACAATAGTGGCTAAAGAGATGGGCCTATAATTTGTCTTATCAGATATATCACTAGTTTTATTTTTCACAATTGGCACTACTATAGTTTTCATCATATCCTTAGGTAAATAACCATGTGACACACAACAATTAAAGAGCAGTGCAAGAACCCTGGGCAGGTGACTACCAGCATGTTTTAAGTGCTCTACACTCAGCCCGTCATGTCCCGAGGACTTGCCTCGCTTCATGTGTATTATTACCTGTTTTACCTCTTTAGCTGTATATCTGTTTGCTAAACTTCGTACCAAAGGAAACTCATTACAAAAGTCAGCTCATGACGGGCCTAACGGACAGTAAAGTAATCTTTGAACATATTCGAAATATCAGCCGTTTCAGTAATACCTTCAACACTGACAGGAAAGCCAGGCTTAGGGTTCAATTTGTTAGTACTCTTCCAAAATTCTTTAAAATGACTATTACTATGAAGACAACCTATCTTGTCCATAATTATTTGTTCTTGGTTATTTTGGCACCATTTCAACTTCAACTTAAATGCTTTTCTATCTAAACTCATATTTTTGTAGAGTTGACTACCCTGTGGCTTACCAGCCTCTAACCACATTTTAAAACTAAGTCTGGCTTGCTTGTGCGCCCTACTAACGTGCCTGTTCCATCCCCTGATGTAACCTCCTTTTCTTCGACAACAACTTTTTTCATAACTGTCACTGGCCGCCTCACACAGTATTGCTATTATATTATAGTATATTTTATCAATGACTGACCGATGTTCTAAATTGTGACAATTATTATCAAATAGAATGTAATACACTATGTTTTAATTATTATCTATGCATTTGTGAAACTGGACAGGAAAATCAATATATTTTAATTTGTCATTGCACAATTTAGTATATTTTGTGATTTGATTATATACCATACAAACCCTAATCTGAATAAATCTAAAGACAGTCTAAAATATATTATGAAGTCGAGAAATTCATACGCATCGCACTGTTTTCTGGTTATTGTGCCCAAACAGCCAGCGCAGCTGCATTGCCACGTTGTATAGCAATGCGCTGTCCTAGGTCAAAGCTAACTAGCTTGGTTCCCGCGAAGTATTTCATCAAATTTATTAAATTTACGCAGCTTTAGTGTCAACGCAGCTGCAGTGGTAGAGCCAGCACAGCAAGATGAGCTAGGTGAAATGGTGCATCAACATAAGTTGCATCCCACAGAGTAGGTTATATGGCAACATATAGGGGCGACATTTTATCCGGGAATTCCCACGGGATTGGAATTTATGCTTGAAAAACCTCCTAAGCAAACAAAGTTGCGGGCACAGCAAGTAGTACTTACAAGTGTACAAGGGAATACGTGATTTTAAACAGTTAGAGTCTGACAGCCCTTCGCTCTCCTCAAGGCGGAGGATGTCCATTAGGATTTCTGCTTCACTGTAAAAACTCCTGTGTATGTCCAGCTGAGCACACTGAATGATGATGATAAGAAAAATAATCATTGTATATGACACCGTAAAGGTACAAATACCGTAGATCCATATCCATACTTCCTTACTAATATTATAAATGCTAAAGTAACTCTGTCTGTCTGTCTGTCTATCTGTCTGTCTGTCTGTCTGTATGTTACCTTTTCACGCCTTAACCGCTGAACCGATTTACATGAAATTTGGCATGGAAATAGTTGAGGACCCTGGGAAGGACATAGGAGTTTTTATCCCGATGTAAGGTTCCCGCAGGATAGTTTTCGAATTGTATCTTTGTTGCTCTTTCACGCAAAAACTACTGAACGGATCTCAATGAAATTTGGTAAGGAGACAGTTGACATCCTGTAAAAACACATAAGCTTTTATCCCGGAATTCCCACGGATTCGGGATTTACGCGGGGAAAACCTCCCACTTGAACGAAGTCACGGACAAAAGCTATCCATACTTTAATACTAATAATGTAACTCCATACTTCCATATCCATATCCATACCATCCATACTTCCATATATCCATCAATACTTCCAAGCTAATCCATACTTCCATATCCATCCATACTTCCATACTAATATTATAAATGCGAAAGTAACTCTGTCTGTCTGTCTGTCTGTTACCTTTTCACGCCTTAACCGCTGAACCGATTTACATGAAATTTGGCATGGAAATAGTTGAGGACCCTGGGAAGGACATAGCATAGGTTTCGTCCCGGAAATCATTCCTAAAGGATGTAAAAGGGGTGTTAGAATTTCGTATAGGGAATCAATAATGTCGAAACAACTTAAACTGAAACCAAAACTGAAGCTGAAGCTGAAACTGGAACTGTAGCTGAAACTGACGCTGAAACCAAACTGAAGCTGAAACTGAAACTAAAGCTGAAGCTGAAACTGATGCTGAAACCAAAACTGAAGCTGAAGCTGAAACTAAAACTGAAGCTGTAACTGAAACTAAACTGAAGCTGAAACTGAAACTGATGCTGAAACCAAAACTAAAGCTGAAGCTGAAACTGAAGCTGAAACTGGAACTGTAGCTGAAACTGACGCTGAAACCAAACTGAAGCTGAAACTGAAACTGATGCTGAAACCAAAACTGAAGCTGACGCTGAAATGGAACAGTAGCTGAAACTGACGCTGAAACCAAACTAAAGCTGAAACTGAAACTAAAGCTGAAGCTGAAACAGAAACTAAAGCTGAAATTAAGCTGAAACTGTAGCTGAATCTGAAACTGAAACCAAAACTGAAGCTGAAGCTGAAACTGAATCTGAAGCTGAAACTGAATCTGAAGCTGAAACTGATGCTGAAACCAAAATTGAAGCTGAAGCTGAAACTGAAACTAAAGCTGAAAATTAAGCTGAAACTGTAGCTGAATTTGAAACTGAAACCAAAACTGAAGCTGAACCTGAAACTGAATCTGAAACTGAAACTGAATCTGAAACTGAAACCAAAACTGAAGCTGAAGCTGAAACTGGAACTGAAACTGACGCTGAAACCAAACTGAAACTGAAACTGAAACCAAACTGAAGCTGAAACTGAAACTGATGCTGAAACCAAAACTGAAGCTGAAGCTAAAACTGAAGCTGAAACTGGAACTGCAGCTGAAGCTGAAACTGAAGCTGAAACTGTAGTAACATACATAGTGAACGTAGTCCAAGATACAGATAATTTAATAAACCACGTTTATTCTGATTTGAAAACAAATAAGAGAGATAAATAAAGAATGGCTGCGTGAAAGGGTAATTTTGGCACCAACTAACGAAATTGTAGGGCAGATCAACGAAAAGATTATGTCTCATGTGGATTGTGATGTTGTTGAGTATCTGTCCGTCGACATTGTCATGGATACAAAGCAAGTGACGTCGTACTCTGTAGAGTTTATCAACTCTCTGGAATTGTCAGGGTACTCCATCACATTATTTGAGGCTTTAACTTGGTGTCCCAGTCCTGTTGATGCGTAATCAGGGCGCACCAAGGCTCTGTAATGGCATGCGACTACACATTACATACCTTGGATGCAATGTTTTCAAGCAATAATTATGACAAGAACAAAAAGCGGTGAAAACGTATTTATTCCTCACATTCATTTCGAAAAACTCAAATTTCTCCTAAAAGCTGCATTCGCAATGATCATAAACAAAGCTCAAGGACAGACACTGAAAGTCGCAGGTGTACATTTAGAAAAAGACTGCTTTTCCCATGGGCAATTGTATGGGGCGTGCTCACGAGTATCTAGCGAACAAAATCAACACGCCAAGGACGGAAAAACCAGAAACGTAGTTTACAAAAATGTATTGTAAACTACGTTTTTGGTTTTAAAAAGATAAATTTTAAATACTAACTGTCTGTCTGTTTTGGGGGATGGATGGACCCTGGTGATGATTTTTTAAATATTATATGCGTTTTTTAACCACCCAAAAAGATACGGTACACCTTTTTGGCAACAAGAATTATTGACAAAGTGTAAATTAACGCGGGCGAAGCCGCGGGCAAAAGCTAGTAGATTATAATCGAACGTTATTTGCAATTTTACGGTTACATATACATAACGTCTCTGACTACACCTTTAAGAACTAAGCTGTAAGTTATGTGAACCCTATTTGATTAATGTTTTTTTTTGTCGGCGGGAAAACCATCAACTCCTCACGCTTTGGGTGAAATGCCCTCCTACTTCGATACAAATAAATAGTGACACTAAGATAGTGACACTTAGATAGTGTCAAACTTCTACTGGCCGCCCTTCCCGCTCTTTCCCTTCAGTTGCCTTTGTGTTTCGAGGCAGTGGTATCGCGTTAGAATATTTGCGCTACCACGACAAAAACTTGATTACAGGCATTGACATAACGACAGTTAAAATCCATTTCTCAGAGACGTTTTCAAAAAACACACTGTTATGGAGTATTGCAGTCACTTGTGGGATAGCTCAGCCAAATACCAGCTAGCTGTAACTTGACTCGGTCGAACGCAGAACTAAAAGGCTCATAGGTGACGAGGTTCTGGCAGGCAAGCTTCACAGCCTGACTCATCGGCGAAACGTTGCTTGCCTGTCTATCTTCTAGAGATTGTACTTCGGAGAGTATGCGCAGGATCTCCACGAAATAATCCCTTCATCCCCCTTTTACTACCGGTCTACCAGACGTACCGCAGGATACCATTCACACTTGGTGGATATACCGTCTTGTCGTATTAAGCGCTTTTCTTCAACATTCATTGTGCGCACAGTCAAGGTGTGGAACTCTCTGCCGGCTTCTGTGTTCCCTGCCACATATGACCCGTCAGCCTTTAAAGCAAGAGTGAATAGGCATTTTCTGGGCTCGCTCGTTCGATCGTAGACCTCATCTTATACTTACCATTAGGTGTGATCGAGGCCAAGAGCGGGCTCATTCTAATAAAAAAAAATGTTTCACAGTGAATTAGCCTGTCAACTTACTCGAGTATCTATCAAGAAAGATTGGGCGTGCTTGTGGTAAGCACTTTTCCCTATATCAAGGCAAATAAAATCATAGCTCAGTGTATTTACGGAGAGTTCATTTTTGTACTGTAGAATTTACACACATTTACAGTTCGCTAACTTGAGGGAGTTCAATACACTTTTAGGGCACCTACTCCAATGTTCGAATGAATATGATTAAGTCTGAAATACTTAGCATATCATTGTCAAGACACCGTCAACTTGGCTTATCGGTTTTCTACTTTGGGTTTCGTGGAAATATAGGCTTCTTCATAATGTAGATTACCTAGTTATACCTACTGTTTTACTTTAAGAATTAGACGTATTTATTTTTTAGATAATGAATGAGATTGAACTTGTGGCTAAAAATAATAGCCGCTAGGGTTAAGTTTCAAAGTTAAGCACTTATTATCGAGGACGGTCCGTGGATGGGGAACCATCGTAGCATCTCTCGTTAAGCCGTCGGTCCCGACGATCATTTATATATCTTACACGTACTGGCTACTGGTTACCGGCTGTCATTTGTACGTATCTCACAGGCGTAACGAGTAGTCACAAGCCAGAATCTGACATCATTCTTACCAAGAGGTTTGTATCGTGGTACCCAGATACTGTGCTGTGGAGTCCGATAGGCAAAGCAGATGAAGTTTTTCAATGTTTCGAATGGTATTCAGTTTAGTCAGAGCCGGATTAACCCTGTCAGAGGCCCTAAGGCAATGGCATTCTCGGAGCCCCTTTTATTACTTTGACCAAATCGTGTGTGAACTGAGGAAACCCACATTAAGGGCTGTGGTTTTTAATTTATTCGTTTACTTATTCCCAGATTTTTTCTAAAATTGTTTTAATTCTACTACTAAATTTAACGATTTGTTTCTTGTGAGATAACAGTGAGGTCCCTAAGTTCACACGCACATCAAATTCTCGTTCGAAGAAACATGTTTTCTTGGTGCGTGCACTGGGCCTGGCCTATCAACTAGGGGTAGTTGATGCGGGGCCCCTAGGCAGTTGCCTATTCCGCCTAATGGTTAATCCGGCCCTGAGTTTAGTGTTGTTAAAAGCCTCGAGTCTCCCGAGTCTTCGACTCATTCAAGGTTCGAGTCTTCTATGAAGCCTCGAGCTACAGCCTCGAGCCTTATTTCGAAGGTTCGATCCCAGTCTCGAACCCTAGTTCCGAGGCTCGAGTCACGACTCGAGCTCTGTTTTAAAGGTTCACTACACAACATTATGCTCCAAAACAAATCTAATAAATATTTTTTTTTATGTTATTAAAATAATGTATTTTATTTACAAACTAACTTCACTACATAATAACATATTTTTATTATAATTTTGTACCTCCTCCTATAGAGGAAACTAAACGCGCCGATCCAGTGTTATCGCTAGTTATCCTCTCCGATACCTACGCCGGGCGCCAAACGGTCGTACGGCCGTTTACTCGCGTGCTTTTCAATCAGCTGATAACTTATTCTTGATAATAATAAGCTTTACCCAAAAATTTTTCCTTCATAATTTAATTTAATTCGGGCCTACGACCGTCATAAATACGTTTTAGCTGCAATTTACTGAATACGAAATTAAATAAGAACGAGTTTATCATGTAAGAAAAATAATTTTCTGAATTAGAGACCTAACAAAGTATTTGAGGCGTATTAATTTCAAAAATTTGAATCAACTTATTTACAATAATTTTAACTAAGTTAACTAATTTAAAATGTTCATTATTTACAAAAGTACGAGTACCCAACTAGCACAAATGGGCTGCATTAGAGCTTTGGAGCGTATCCGATTATTACTTATGGTAATAGACGTAAGCGCTAGAGCGTCTACTGCAGACTTAAAGCAGCCGCTTTAGCGCTATTTGGGCGCCATTTTATGCAACCTAAAGTTCCATTTAACCTGCACAACGGTTGCATAAAGGTTCCTTAATAGCTATAACGATTTATTAACGCTATACTAAAGCTCTCGTAGCGCTACTTTTGAATGATTTTGAACTACTTTGAACGAATGAATTGATTATAGTTCTTTATTGTATATCTTCAGTTGACATTGTTTGTAATATTTTGGTAAAGTGTTTTCGTCGCCATCATGAAAATAAAACATAAAGAAGTAAATGTTTATATTTTGTATTAGCAAGATATATAAAGATACTTAAAACGCTGTCCAGTTTACTGTAGATATATAAGATAATTTTCGAGTAATTTTAACGCGCTTTTATGATATTTAAAAAATTAACAAAAGATATGTGATATTTTTTATTTGTTATACAGAATAAATTTTATTTCCGTATTTTTACGTGTCGATAACTTACTATTCGCAAGTGGCCGATTGTTTACCGGTATATTTAATGCACATTTAACTGAAAAACCAATGTATATCAACTCAATTTTGCAAGTGAATTATAAGTTTTCTTAAAAAATCATGGCGTCATTGTACTGTAGTCATAACCTGCAGTTTGAGCTCTAATAACTCCCTTTTGAGAATCATAGTGCTAATTTTCACCCTTCTAACGCTTCCAGTGATTTTTGTACCCCTAGTGCAACTCACAGCCACAAAAAGCTCCTGTTTTACCTGTTTTTGAGGTTATAAGATTAATTATTTGTATCCTTAAGTGTATTGTAAGGTGTACAATAAAGTATATAATAAATAAATAAATAAATAAGATCTAGTTACGTACTTATTCGTTTAGCATCCATTTTATTAAATGTTTTATAATAGTTACAAAAGTGGCTGTAAAATGGCGAATGGATTGAGCCTGCAAGGAATGACTATTGCTACTAAAGACATTAGTCACACTGATGATTTTTTTGTAACTATAGTATGCATAAGAGTTTCTATTATTTATATAATGAAACTTATAGTAGTATAATAGTAGTTACAATAACTATAACCTATACAAGTTACAATGGAAACTACTATGCAGCTGTGAGTGGCAGAATGACCTTCGTAACTCTCATATAAAGGTGTAAGTGGTAAATGAGTTCTACCGTAGACTACTGTGAAGGCTAGGGTAGTATTTGATTCAGCTTATAGCACCTTAAGTAACTTTTATAACTATAGACGTTTACGGATGCAGATATGCAACTTTGAACTGCTTTTTGAACCCTTAAAGCGCTATTTTACAGCCCAAAGTAACAAAATAGGCTGCTATTTCCACTAATGTGCTCGTTGGGTAGTAAGTACTTACCTACCAATTATTGTAAGTATTGTCTTTCAATTTTGTTAAGGTGTCTGTCACTTTTTGCGATATTGAAAACGTTCACTATCACAGTTATTGAAGTTTCGCGAGTTTCGTGTTACTCACGATACACTAGGTGCTTGAGCTCAGACCACAAGTAAAAGTCTAACGGAGTTAGGTCCAGGCTAGATCCCGTTCAAAGTACTCGATGATTTCTTCGTCGAGCTCTGGCGAAATAACGACAGCTCAACCTCTGCCCTGCGCAAGTGCTGGTGTCTGGAACTGCCCATGATCTAGTAGCCGCTGTGTCACCGCTACGATTGTCCGGGCCGATGGGACTTGGGGGTTCAGAACCCCGCGAAGACGGAGCGGCTCCGCGTAAAGTCGCCGGGCAGCATGGGAGTCATAATCAGCTCTAGCATACAGTTGCACCATAGCGACGTACTCCAAATTGCAAAGTAATTATTGTAAATTAGTAGACAATTAAAAATAGAAATTAACATTAAATACAAAATAAAATAAAAGATAAATTAAAAAATTACAATATTATTTATTACAATGTCTGAACTAATAATTAAATGTTTACATAAAATTCAAGTCCATTTTTCCGTCAAAAGTTCTTCAGTCCTGTAATATACCTTCTCTAACAAAAGGTTTTTTAGTTGATTTCACAATTGTGTAATTGTATTTTCCCTCTAATGTTTTGGCAACGTATTGTACAAAATTGGCGCCATACAGAATACACTTTTGTGCAATAATGTACAAGAGTGAATAGGTTACTTCTAGACAAGCGTGTTTCGCCTTCAACCACAATAAAAAAAGAAAATTATGATTTTCTGTAATTATTTATTTAATATTATTTTGTTCCCACATGTCGGTTTATCTTGGAAAAGTTTGGAGTGTGGAGATTTTTCGCATACAAACTTAAGTGGTATTTCAACATCGACGTCGTCGAAATCTCCGGTCCACAACAATGCACCTCGATTCTGTACGCCATTACTATTGTCAGGCTGTCCGGGATTCCATTTGTGGAACACATTTTCTATTCTGTCTCCTGAAAGAGACCAAAAAACAATAAATAAATTATTGAACTGACAGTAACAAGGATATTAAAAACCCACGTGTATATTTACGGCGCGGCGCACAGTGGTCCGGATTTTCAAAATTATGGACTTACGATCGAATATGGTTATTTCACTAAATAAAAAATGGGATCGAATAGTATATATAACGCTGATCAATATTTATTACTACAATTTTTCGATAAAATTGCTCCTTCACGGCAAAAAAAAAAAAAATTGAAAAAAAAAAAATGTATGGGAGAAAATCTATTTTTTTTTTTCTCCGGCTAGTATCAAAGTATAGCAACCAAACCTTATATTCTAGTAAGTACTTGTTGCCCTTAATACGACAACATATAATTTGCTTGCGTATCCCTGCGGCCTTGGCGCCTACGATGATTCAAAGTTTCAAATTTTTAAGTCGATTTTTTCTTAAAAGGGCTATTTTTAGAAGTCTTGAAGAGGACTATTTTAAGTAGTCCTGAAAAGGACTATTTTATGCAGTCCTGATAAAGACTATTTTAATTAACGACTTATCTTACTAACTCAATTCAAACAATAACAATATCACTAAATTTGTCACGCTATTTCGCTAATGGATCGTCCATATTTTCAGTTTCTTTTGTTGTTACCTCAGGCAACAGCAAAAGCTCTTTAACATCCGAAAAAAATCGAAATGTTTTGAATTGTTGCATTTTGGTCGAATATGGGATAAATATGGGTCCGAACTAATTAAAAAATTATGCAACAAGTCTTCGTTGGTCTTCATTCTGTTAAATTTTCTTGAGTGATTTTCACGAACTCTTCGAATATATGATGTATGAGCAGCTTGTTCACACTTGCGGGCATATAAACCACGGGCATAGATGAACAAACATCTCAGCTGTATCTCGACAATACGTTCTAAATTTTTCAATATCTATGGCACATCCAGATGAAATTGTTTGAAGAATAGCCGCGAAATGCTTTAGTAGGTCTTTATCAATATTGTTAATTTCGGCAGATTTCTCATAATCTCTAAAAAACCTTCTGGCTGTATTTCAGACGTTTGTGGTTCCAAAGCCTTGCTTAACAAAATCTACAAGAATTCCCATTTGCTGCTTGAATTCTTCTTGTGTCAGTTGTTTTTTCGCAGCTATTAGTTCCTTGTTAGCACCTCTTGCAGCCCACATTTTAAAGACCATGTTGTATGATATATGCAGAATACACTCCATACAACGATTCTACATATGAAGAGTAGAAAGTCCATATTATTATTTATAAACATTTTCTCGTACAGGTCTTGAAAATACTTCAAACAGCTTGTTCATCTCAGTCGGCTTAGCAAAGCAAATATTGCAGGCAGATGCAGATGAAGTATCAGTTATAATAGTGGCCACTTTTCCGTCGATCATTGTCATATGAAGGTCGTGATTAATCTCCAGCCCGGCACACTTTGTAGGACCAATATTATCTATTTCTTATTTCAATGAAGCTTCTTCTTGCTTGATATATTCTACTGTCTCTTCACAAAATTCAAACTTAATAGGCCTACAATAATGGGTTGAAGAATGTGTGGAGTTTTCCCATATGGTGATATTATTAGAAACTAATTTAAGAGGGACAAGACTTGACATAAATACCGATGAATCACTGAAGTTTACATCTTCACTTCTTTCCTTGTAGGTGCTTTGTGAAGAAGCTCCATCGAAACCCCATTTACTGATTAACTTCAACCCTTCATTTGACGAATCAACTTGGGTACCAGTAATCTGAAGAATCTTCTGGACATAGGCGTAGGAAGGGGGGGAGCCGGGTGGGCCGTGCCCACCCCAGAATGGTCTGGTGCCCACCCGAGAATTTTTACTAACAAACAATTATGGCTGAAAATTTTAAAAATCTGGCCTATCGCTTCTACTACTGGGGCCAGGCCCCCCCTGGGAAATATCTCTAGATACGCCAATGCTTCTGGACTGTCAGATCCAGTAGGGCTTGAATCTTCACTTTAGCTCCTCTCTCAGTAATTTCTAAATCGCTTGGATAGCATCTTTTCTTAGCTTCAATGAGTTTGTGATACGATGGTAAAACTGAAACTTCACAATCTATCAGCACTTTCCTTAAACACAAATATTTCCACTTTGACATATTCAAAGATGTATAAAGACCTAGAGCGTGATCTTCGTCTAAAGATTTTTTGCTTACTTTCTTTTTAAACAAAGTGGTTTGCGCAATCGCAACACTATCAGGGTTTTTCGTTATGTGATCAAAGTAAAAGTAATATATTAGCAAAGTCATTCTTCTTTTCTGTCTCTCTCTTAAGTCTTGTGACTAATGCGAAAGTGAGTTCTTTCGGTGAGTATTCCAGAAGAGACCCTGAACGTCTTTTCTTCTGTTTGTTGCCCAGGCCAACAAACGGTTTCCTAATCTGAACTAAATCCATAGATGTGCCCACAGTTGATGTGGACGGAATCACAGCTGCTACAGTATGGATATCAACGGAAGTACTCGTAATGTCTGACGATATGTTTTCGATAACTTCATCTTGAGCTAGAAAAATTTCTGATAAATTCACTGTAGTGCAATTTGGCCAACTAATATTTGATTGTAACCACTCAGCGTGTTTGTTCATGAACATCTTCTGATTTCTGGAAGCACTTGCCCATCTGCGACTCATATAATTTTTTAAAAAGGTCTTAATTATTTCTGAATCTTCTGAATATATTTCAACTGGGATGCGCACAATAATAGCTTCATACAGTCGTGTCCAATTTTTCATGTCTCCTTCACCACGAAGGAACATAAAAATATCTAAATTCGTAACAAATGCAGCCATAAGGAAACTCACAAAACTTTCACACAGCACGGATAATGATGTTGCTTCCTCAAGGGTTGAGAAACAAGTGCCCTTAATTGTTACCTGCACTCATATTTATAACAAACACAAGTTCGCAAGTGGTGACTGATATAATTAGTACCGCTGCGTTCAACAACCAATCAGCTTGTCGATATTATCCCTACCACCCTTTGGTGGTGGGGGTTAATTATTCTTTTATTATAGTAATACTTTTAATCATTTAGGTATAGATAGCCACCGTCAGCACATGACTGTCTTCAATTACATGCATCAAGTTTTAAAATTTTCAAAATTTTACTATTGTTTTATAAATGAAATGCCTACCAAATGCCTAAATTTATATTTTTTAATTCTTATTGTATTGAAAAAAAAAAATATATTTTTAGTTCTTCTTAATTGTAAAACTCGTTAATAGCCATTAGAAAATACAACATAAAAATTTGAAACTTTGAATCATCGTAGGCGCCAAGGCCGCAGGGATACGCAAGCAAATTACATGTCGTCGTATTAAGGGCAACAAGTACTTACTAGAATATAAGGTTTGGTTGCTATACTTTGATACTAGCCGGAGAAAAAAAGTAAAATAGATTTTCTCCCATACATTTTTTTTTTCAATATTTTTTTTTGCCGTGAAGGAGCAATTTTATCGAAAAATTGTAGTAATAAATATTGATCAGCGTTATATATACTATTCGATCCCATTTTTTATTTAGTGAAATAACCATATTCGATCGTAAGTCCATCATTTTGAAAATCCGGACCACTGTGCGGCGCCATAATACTATATCAGAATATATTTCTCATAGCATCATCTTTATATCGCTATCGGAAATGCTGCCGCTGTCAATATTGCACAAACCATTTCGTAGAGCACTACTCTCACTTTCATGTTCTTTTTATTATTTAATAATTGTACCTACGTCACCTGCTCGACGTCCGTAAGTACGGCTACTGGGTTCCAGCAGAATACCAGCGTCAGGCATATTTGCCTGGCACATGCTGAGCTGGACTCCCATTTGGTGCAAATTGAAGACACACACCGCACCGATTTTCCATATTACATTTTAAAAGGTTGTTTGTTTCTTTTTCGTTTATAATATTTTTAATTGTATGTATACGTTTGTTCTGTTTTTTTTTTTCTCTAATATTTGTGTTATACAGTATGTTAACTAACAGAAGGCATTCCCGTTAACCCGCAATAGTATAGCATCCATACATGCTAAAAAAAATATTAACATTCAAAAACAAAATGTTTTTAATTTTTTTTTAGATTAGAATATTCACTAAAAATGTTAAATTGATACGTAAAAGAAACACTCTGTACACGCGTACTTGAAGGATGGCAACGTCGCAATTTATTTATGTATGCGTACGCGTGTACAGATTGTTTCTTTTACGTATCAATTTAACATTTTTAGTGAATATTTTAATATAAAAAAAAAACATTTTGTTTTCGAATGGCAATATTTTTTAGCATGATTAGATGCTATACTATTGCGGGTTTACGGGAACGCCTTCTGTTAGTTAACATACTGTATGTTAATGTGATTTTGTGTGTTGTGTCTTCTGTTGACCAATAAAAGTTTTGTCTACCTATCTATATCATCTGCTTAGTCTTTTTCCAACTATAGTGAGTTCGGCTTCCAGTGTAACTAGATCCGACTAAGTAATAGTCTCATTCATTAATAATCTCATTAATAATCTCATTCTCTCTCACACACACCCAGACACCCCATCACACACACACATACACCCCATCACACACACACATACACACACGCACACAGACACACTCACGCACATATAAAATTAATCGTATTTTCTTTATATTTGCCATTTGTAAATTTATAATGTAAGGGAAGAGCGGAGCCTTCAACTACAAGCATTTCTATGCTTAAATGGCGGCTCCTCGACATGAAATGTAAGCAAAAATGATATGTAATAAACTTATTTTATTTTATTTTTTATAATAGTGGTTAAGATGAAGCGGCTGCCTGTCTGACCTCCGCAACGTTAAGCTAGGTAACTCCATACCTCTTGGCAAGACGAAGATCATATTTTATGGCTTCTCACGACCATCAAAGATCCACGAATCGACTTTAGCAAGCGTTGATAATCCTAAAGTTGGATCCGTGTGTCTGTTACTATTTAGCCACGCTTCTTAAAAAAAAGTTAGTTCCCGCCTTAATGAACAGGTCTCTTACCGTGGATGGTTGTCCAGACCCGTTCCTTGCCCCAACATCTCAGACCTACGTGGAATCTCTCCCACGGGTCGGAATTCTCCGTGCGAGCAGGGAACATGCCCGTGACGAAGCTGGCCTCTGCCGCATCATTCAGGACGACCAGGTGTCCTCCCTCAGAAGCACATATCCTGTACGCCCGGGGCCAGGACTGCTTATCATAATGGACCTTGTAACAGCTTCCTGTGTGGTTATTGAGGCGATATTCTGAAATGTTGAAACACAGAAATTTTGTAGGATTAAAGAAAGAAGAAAAAAATATGAATAAGGAAAATTAATAATGAACGAAAAGAAATAAAGAAAGAAAACATTTTTATTTGACTTTGATGCAACGGCACACAATAAATAAATAATAAAAAACTGATTGAAATAAAACAGCATTATGTGTGCTTCACGATACCAACCGAATTGATTTAAATATTGGGCCTAATATTTATATTTTTATCGCAAATTTATAATTTGACCTTGAAAATGGGTTTTATATTATTCACGAACTAATTCGATTATATTGAATAATGTGTGTTAAAAGTGTTGTTATTTTTAATTGCTTATGGGGGCACGCTGGTGGCCGTGCTAAGACGAACAAAAACAGGCCAGCCCACCTTAATTATTATAATTGTATATAAATAATTAGAGTGGTTAAATTTATTGAAAAGTTAACCCAGTGAACAAATCTAAACAAACTAGTTTGAAGTTTGAACTAGTCTATAGTTTGATTTAGTTTTTCTGAAAAATTTGCACAATTTTTGATTTTTGTTATAGGACTCACCATTATCAAAGGTTCCACATTCGTTCATCGTTTCATTGTTGTATTTTCTGTAACATATGAAGGGCAGTGGATCTTCGCATGATGAGTAATACGAGCTCCCGTCGGCAGACATAGAGAGGCAGTCACTGGTGTTCACTATATTACAATTTACACGCAATTCTATTTCCATGTCGCAGAGTGGCACTCCTGTAAAACCCACAAATAACATTATTTTACCTATTTTAAATTAATTGAATACTAGGTACTGTTTAACTTTACCTTTCATATTAATTTTAATTGCGCTTTTAAATTTTAGTTCCTGCATGTGTTAATTTTATTTAATTATTAATATGTACTGTTCAACACAATGTAATATTGTTAACTGAACTGAATAAATGAATGAATGAATGGTTATAGCTATCAGGAAACACACTCCGGTAGGGAATGCCACTCTTTAGCTGTACGCGCAATGAAAGTATTCTCGAAACGTTTTCTGCGTGTGAGTCCATGAGGGATGTCCACGATGTAACGATGGCGCATCACCGTTAGTGTTGTAGTCCGATGATGGAATGGATTTGGATGAATTATTTTGTGCAATTCCATCGCACTCTCCCCGAAATGTAACGGAGAGAAAACTGATAGACTTGAAACTCGTCACCTATGTGCAAGACTCTGGAGCTTTGACTCGATCAGTGCATCGTTGCCGATGAGTGAAAAAATTAAGTGTCTGTTTCTAATTTCAACATAACTGTATTCCCACAAGTGCTTATAGTTATTTATACGACACAAAAATACAAATAAACTTATTTAAATAAAAATTTGCGTGTTTCTCTTTGTGCGGGCGAATCTCTGGAACGGCTAAATTGATTTTAATGGGACTTTCGCCAAAAAACAGAGTATGTGTACAATGGGCGGTCTTATCGCACAGGGCGACCTCTTACAGATAACCTTTGGATGGATAAAAATTAAAGGAGACAGATAAGGGGGTGTCAGTGTACAAACAACATAAATAATATTAATTGAACATAATAATCTAAATAGATATAACTCAAAGGTGACTGACTAATTGACTGACATAGTGATCTATCAACGCACAGCCCAAACCACTCGACGGATCGGGCTGAAATTTAGCATACAGGTAGATGTTATGACGTAGGCATCCGCTAAGAAAGGATTTTGTGAAATTCTCACGGGATCGGGATTTACACGGGAAAAACTTCCCACGCGGGCGAAGCCGCTGGCACAAGCTAGTATAAAATACATACATACAATACCAAAATCATATGCTAATAAATATTACATGTATCTATAATTGAGAAAGAAGGGAAAAACTTATAGGGAGAGGTAATGCTTCTTCACCGTTCTTTTGAATGCTGCACAGACGTGTATTTTGCAGTCCTAGCCGGGCGAAATTAGTAAAAACAAATTCCAACACAAAAGCAAAAATGAATACTTGTCAGCGAGCCAGGTAGCTGCTGAACAATAGGCGACCCTTTCCAGGCTCGTGCACCTTCGCCAATCAGCCACAAATCAGTTGGAACTTGATCGTTGTCGCATGCGCTCGCTTCAGTTACGGGCTACATTAAGGCCAGGTGTTCCCGTTTTTGTCTGTTTTAGAATTCATTTTTGATAGGCAAATTATAACATTTATAATTTGAAATAAATATAAATTTTAGATACATTCTTTCTCCTTAACATGTACCCGTTCAATACACGATACAATACCATTTTCTCTACAGAAAAAAATACCGAACTAACTTCGATTTGCAGTTTTTTTACAAGCAAAATTTCATTCTACACAAGTACTAATACTCCTTTTTTTCTATAATTAATATCAATTTATAGGTAATTCATTTTGGAATCGATTCTACCCGGTCGTTTCTTTTTTATTACATTTATACATTTTTTTATCGATTATTCAAGTGATTTTCGATACGCGCGTCGCTTGCCAGTGTCCCGCGGGACGTTACCGAGGTGAGACCTGTGCTAAATTTTTGCGCGCGCGCTTCTCAGCTGCTCCGTAAATAATATTAATAGGAAATTATTAAATAAATAATACTTAAATAGACCATAGTTAAGATTTTGTTGATGTGTTTATTTCTCATTGTGTAAATATTTTGTATACAACTTTTAAGACAATATATTTGTGATTGTTTTGTGAAAATGGCAAATAAAAGAAATAAAATAAGGACTAAATCACGGTTGAAGGCAATAAAAATCGCGTAAGAAATATGGTAAGTTATATTTTTTATTCATTTATTTCTATTGAACACAGTCACAGTAGGTATTATATTTTGACTTGACAGATTATATTTGACAGGCCTGTTGGTCTAGTGGTCAGTGGCCCTGACTGCTATGCGTAAGGTCGTGGGTTCGATTCCTACCCAGGACAAATTTTTGTGTGATGAGCACGATCATTTGTTCTTTGTCTGGGTGTAATTTATCTATAATATGTATGTATTTAGAAATATATATGTATGTTTATCAGTTGTCTAGTACTTATAGCACAAGCTCTGCTTAGTTTGGGACTAGATGGCGTTGTGTGAAAGTTGTGGAATATTATTATTATTGGTTTATTATTGGATTATTATAAATTTATTATTTCCCTACAGTAGGAAAACGCCTTTGATGTCGGGCGCCGCCGCCCGCGCCGCCCGTTTACTAACGCTTACGTGTACAGGTAGTCCCCAATCTTTTTTAATACCATAACATATTTTATTGTTTCAGTTCAAAAATGAATCGAAATGAAAAAGGCTTATTTGTTCGAAAAAACAGCAGAGAAAAACAGTAAGTACTTTCTTTGATTTCTTGATAATCAGAATCCTCACTGCAGAATACATAGTAAAATGTACCTACTATACTAGCGTACAGAAAAAACACTCCGAACAAAAGATTATGTGGTCTTTTTGATTGTATGTTTTTTATTATTATTTTGTCTTTTGTGCCTATTGGTGCTCCCACACTGCTGTTATAAAAGTATACCTAACATGAAAACCGTTTTAGGGTTCCGTAGCCGAATGGCAAAAAACGGAACCCTTATATTTTCGATATGTCTGTCCGTCTGGCCGTCTGTCTGTCCGTCCGTCCGTATGTCACAGCCATTTTATTCCGAAACTATTAAGACTATACATGTGAAACTTAGTAGGTAGATGTATTCTGTGAACCGCTTTCCGATTTTAGAAGAAGTTGAGAAAAGACGTGCGAAAATACGAAAATTGAATATGGAACACCCAGTGAAGAAACGAATAGTTCTAAAAGATGTAAATAAAGAACAACACGACTATGGTCCAGCCTGTTCATCGCCCGATATGTCGAAAAAAGAATATGATGCATCAAAAGAAGAATTTCTCAAAAATCCGAAAACACTTAGATCTGATAGACACAAGGTAGAAAGATCAACAATATTACAAAGAGATAGCAGCAAGTGGCTCGAAATAAGAAAACACATAATAACTGCTTCCAACTTTGGGCCAATATGTAAAAGAAAAGTCACTTTAGATACAGCTCCCGTCGTTAAAAACCAATTATACAAAAAAAAATTTGGCTCACGTCACATCCATCGCACATGGAGTTGAGCATGAGCAGCAAGCTTTGCAGCAGTTGCAGCAGCAGGAAAATGTTATCATTGTACGCTGCGGTTTATTTATAGATAAAGACTACCCTTTTATAGGGGCAACGCCTGACGGCTTAATTGGAGCAGATACAATAGTCGAAGTCAAGTGTCCAATTACAGCACACAAAAAAGGACTTTCTAATTTTATAAAAGAAAACAAAATACAAATTTTAAAATATAATAAAAACACTAAAACTACTACGGTAAATAAAAACTCAAACTGGTACTACCAGATACAAGGCCAGCTACATGTGTCAGAACGGCAAAAGTGTACTTTTGGCTATATGGGCAGGCGAGAATGAAAATGTATACACAAAATTCATAGGAAAAGATGATATATTTTGGGAAACTAAAATAAAACCGAAATTAATAAAATTTTACATGAAATGCTTGCTGCCCGAAATTATAGACAGCAGAAATGCACGTGGTATGTCCATTAGAAACTTATCCATCCAAGATAATAACGAAAATGTTCACCCTGATGATCAAGATGATAACGAAAATGACCCTAATGATTCACAACCGGGACAAAGCACACGACAGTTAAATTTAAATGATTTTTATTGGATTAATGGTAATGATATTAATGAATCTAGTTTTATATAAAATAAGTAAGTAAGTACCTAATAATCTTAGGACGTTAATATGTTAATATACTTTCAACTGTTTCATAGAAGTAAGAAAAATGTGATCAATAATTTTTGTGTCAAAATTATGGCACATAAATCTTTTTTTTTTCACAATTGTATTATTTTTAACTATCCCTATTTTTTTCGAAACAACTATGTCATAAGTAGTTTAAAATTTTAAAATTATTAATAAAATAAGTTGACCTGCTGCCTGTTTACCTATAATGTGGCACTTCCCTCGGCTGTGGGTTCATACAAGTTCACGCCAGCGACGTAAGCGCACGGCTCGCTTCGCAGGAATCGCGGGCAACTTTTGGTAGCGATAAATGCCTACTTTGTTCGGGCTACCCGCCCTTAAAAACGTACCGTGTTTGAGACCTCACTGCTTTTTTATCTTGAATTATTCAATCAAAACTACTATGGATTATCATAATACACGTAAGAACAGTTTTATTTATTACAATTCACTAACGTTTACACGTATTTGTAAGGTTCAAAATCAATTTATAATTGTCACGATTTTTTAAGCAGTTTTTATCTGGATTGTACATTTCAAAATGATTATACTTATCTTTCCGAGTGCTTCCGAGTAACGATTTCTGTTGTAACGCATGACATAAACTGTCAGGTGATAGGTATATTACGAATTGAGTGCTACTTTATGCTACTTTCGACAAAACTTACGCGTTAGTGTTGGTGTTAGTTAAAAAGTATTAACCGTTATTTTCAAGCAAATTATGAAATGTTTTCTTTTTTATTGTTTTAGGGTTACGAGGGGGCTCTAACTACAAAGTTGTATCTAGAGAATACCTGTTCAATAAAATACAACAACGAGAGTTACACACTTTTGACGATAAAGCCGATTATTTGGAACATTACCTTTTATCGTCTGACAACTTTTTGAAGAACAATTAAGGGTTTTGAAACATAATATTTAACATTTCAAAAGTGAATTAAAAAAAGGTGGTTGAAGGCAAAAAATAATACTTCCTAAATTTATTACTGCCAATGCTACGTGGCTTCAAGAAACGTTCGAGATACCTATTGTTTCGCAACCACAAAAGCATGCCGGTCGCCCATCAAAACCTTTTCATGAACTCTCTGATAGGAACAAGCGAAAGAAAACCAGTGAACTACGGTCAACTGTTAGTCAAGAAGTGTTAGTACATGCAGCCAAAACTAGGCTAGAGACGACTGGCCATATAAATGCATCCCATTTACTGTCAGAAGTCATGAAGTCACCAAAGCGAGCAAAAAAATACAAACAAGCTTGTTTAGTCCAACGTGAAATCGAACGCACCTTTGGATTGGCAACATTATTCTATAGTCTTTGACTTTTTTTCACTTTGACGTTTTCCGTTCTTGCAAAACTAACCACCGTTTGGGAGATTGAGTTTTATTGATTGTAATTGGAAATCAAATTGGATTTCACGTGAGATTAATAGATTAATTGTGTTCAGTGATTGATTGAACTTTGTAATCCCGGATTGACGAGAATCCAGGGATATTTCTCCGAACAATTACGCCATATTGACGCCATACCAAGGCCCGCGCATTGTTGGAATTAAGTTGTGCTGATTGCTGACGGACCGCATTGGGAGGACTGCATCTTGGAGAACCTTTGTCCATCCACACTTGCCTTTCACTATACGTTCAATTACTCATTACCTATACACACACACACACACGGACGTGGCCTCAAGAAAGGTCGTAGCTTGTCGTCATCAGCTTCTTGGGTAAGTGATTATAATTATTAATCATTAATGGGAAGCCCAAAGGGCTATAGTGCAACCTTGTTTCAAGAGCAACGTTAGGCTCCACGTACCGTGGACCGTTCAGCATACCAGCCCCGTTGCGCTGGCTTGGGACTGAACAATTGGTAAGCAGAGCGTGGGTTTTAACAATAAAATCCACATAGTACATTGGAAGTTTTGACTATTGTTGAAAGTAGCTTTGGTTCAATTACTTAACATAACTTTGGTAAAAATAACTTAATAAGTTTGAATATATTGCTTTGTCAGCCGGGCTCAAATAGTGCTTGTAGTTTGTACTGTAATTTGTAGTGCTAGTCTCTTGGTATTGCACTGACAAGCAAGATTGTTTGTGAAATTAGGAATTATCAGGTTAATTTGATATTTATTGTAAAAGCTGTTTGGTATATTCGTTGTGATTAATAATTGAATGTCACTAGTCTGAAGTTAAAAGTTTATCTAAATAATAATCACACAGTCTAACATAATAAGACTTGAATTGTGTGTATTGGTTATTGTTTATAGTGTGATTATTGGATTGTGTTATTGGAGGTTGTCCGGAGCAATATTACACATCCTATTGTTGTATTTATTTGAGGTTGATCCAGCATTGTATTATACATTCAATTTTTATTTCTTTGTAACTAGCCATCCTTAGCAAGCTAGATTCATACTTGGAATAAGTACAGGGTCGGATTTGGACCTGAAATAAATTGAATTTAAGTTTTATTTTGGTGAGATTGCTCGGTTGGCTAACAAGTCATTGTTTGTTTGTTTAGGTAATTTAGCCTATTTGTATTAATATTTGATTGTTGCAATGGCCTCATTAAAGGCAGTCAGGGAGTCTGCTGCCGTATTGGTCTCACAGTTGAGATGGTTCACATCGGCGGTAGCAACGGTTGAGCGTCTGGACTTGGAAGAGCTCACCCTTGCTCGGAACGGGCAAGTGAATGAGAAGATCAAGTCAGCTGATGCTGCGCTCACACGCTTCAACGAGTACATCATGGACGTGGATTTGGCGGTGATGGACCAGGCAGCCCGCGATAAGGTTTTGGGTGACTATGACCAGATTGTCAACCTGGGGGATGTCATAGGTCAACGAGCCCGGGAAATTTTGAGGAGCCGGATACCTGAGGAGGCCAAGCCTCAGACCTCCGTTGTTAAGGGCCCTGGACTGTTGGGTAGGCTGTCCACCCTGGAGCTGCCACATTTTGACGGTCGTTTGGACCACTGGCTGGGCTTCATTAATCTTTTTGAGAGTCTTGTGGATGCACGCTCGGACCTCGGACCTGCCCAGAAGTTGGCCTACTTGTTGTCCGTTTAGGAGGGCGAAGCCAGAGCCTTGGTGCAGCACCTGCCGGTGACGGACTCCTCCTACCCTACCGCTCTGGAGCTTCTCTCCCGACGGTATCAGAACAAGCGCTGCCTGGCTGATGTGCACATCGGCCAGATCTTGGAACTATCGGCCATTGCCAGCACGTCGACGTTGCGGACTGACTTGCTGAACCCATTGGTCTCAGCGACCAACGCCTTGAGACGCTTGAAGTTGCCGGTAGAACATTGGTCCTACTTGTTGGTGCACATAGTGCTGCAGTTGCTCCCTGCGGAGCTGAGGTCACGGTTTGAGCAGAAGTATGGTGGGGATAGTGCCACCCATCTTCCCACCTTTGACGACCTTCTCAAGTTCTTGGAAGACGAGTGTCGGTTTTTGGACAACACTCGTGGCGCCACGGGGTCACGCCCACCACCTTCTCGGCCTAGAAACCAGGGACGGACTAGGGCTAGGGGGCCTGTTGATGTTCGCCCCCCCCCCCGTTTTGCTGGCGCCCGGAGTTCTCACGATTGCGACTTTTGCAAGGCCACGGGGCATGTCATGGCAAGTTGCTCGGCCTTTTTGAACTTGCACGTAAGTGCCCGCCGCCGTATTGCCAACGCACGCCGTTTGTGCTTCTCGTGCTTGGGGGCCCATTTCCATCGGGACTGCCCCGACCCCCGTCCGTGTAGAATTTGCACGGGGTCCCACCTGGAGATTTTGTGCGCCAACGCGAACCGCTCCAGCAGACCCTCTTCTGAGGAGGGTTCGCGCAGGGGGGGGTATTCCAGAGACGAGCACCGGGCTGAGGCCCGCAATTCTGCACGCCGCTCTCCACCCCCCGCGCAAGTTGTACGGGAGTCCCGCGAGCGCCATTTGGTCTCCCCTCGTCAGGGAGAACGCGCGTTGGCTGCTAGGCAGCAGTGGCCGGACCAGCACCGCTACCTCTCCCCTCCGTTGGCGGAACGTCCCCGGTTGGAGTCGCGCCCCCCACCATTCAGGCATCCGGTGGGATATGCCCCTCCAGCGATGGCGAGCGGCTCGGGACACCGCGCGGACGAACCATTTGATGTTTACCCTCGTCGTGAACGAAGGCAGTCTGGATGCGGCGAGCGGTCACCGCCCAGGCACCGCTAGGAAATTGGCGTCTGCCCCGCTAAAGGACCCCCCCCGATCGAGTCGATTTTGTTGCCAACGGCCTCGGTCAGGGTCTGGGGACCCTTGGGTGACTCGATTGTGGTCCGTGCCATGTTGGACACGGGAGCCCAGGGTACCCTTTTGTCGTCTTGGTTAGCGGGACAGGTTGGCCTGGAGGTGAAAGACTTTTCAGGCAAGATTCATGGAGTTGGCGAAGCGGCTGTCACCACTGTTGAGGGAGAGACCTGGTTTGAAATCACCCCTGTGAGTTGTCTTTACCCTAAAATTGGTGCTCCTGCCCTTGTTCTACCGACTATAATGGGTAACCTTCCCGATTGTCAGTTGCCTTTGGATGTTCTACGGTTGACGTCAGGTCTGAATTTGGCTGACACCCGGTTTGATTCCCCTTGTACGGTGCATTTGTTGTTGGGTTCCGATGTTTTAGGGAATATATTGTTGGGAAATATGACGGTCTTGCAGCCGGAGACCCCAGGGTGCCACCCGAGGGGCCTGGTGGCGGTCTCAACCATCTTCGGCTTTGCGATTATGGGCCCAGTGTTGAACGTGCCCCCTCCACCTGAACCTGTCTTTGCGTTGGTGTCCGGCTCAGCCCTCTCTGACGCCGTTCAGAGGTTTTGGGAGGTTGAGGAGCCCCCTCAGGTGGCCCGCTTGAATCCGGAACACGAAGAGTGCGAGTTGTTCTATCAGAACAACACCGGTCGACTCCGCTCCGGTCGGCTTGAGACCCGGCTGCCTTTTGTTGCGGTGCGACCACCTCTTGGCCAATCCAGACCTACGGCTGTGAAAAGATTGTTGGCAATGGAGCGCCGCATGGCCAGGGACCTGGTGCTGCGGCAAAAATATGTAGAGTTTATGCGTGAGTATGCAGACTTGGGACACATGTCGGTGTCAGATTTGGATTGGTGCTCAGTAGAGCATTTCTTCTTGCCACATCACGCGGTCCTCAAGCCATCCACTGGTAAACTGCGCACAGTGTTTGATGGGTCTGCGCGGACTTCTTCCGGCGTCTCCTTGAATGATTGCCTGCATTCCGGCCCCAAATTGTTGAGGGATCTTTGTGACGTCATCACGTCTTTTCGTCGTCATCAAGTAGTCTTTGTGGCCGACATCAAAATGATGTTCCGGCAAACGGTTATTCACCGGGATGACAGACGTTATCAGTTGATTCTGTGGCGGGAACATCCCCTGGATCCCATGATTGTGTATGAGCTCAACACGAATACTTACGGCCTTCGGTCAAGCCCCTTTGTTGCTATTCGCTCGCTTTGGGAGCTTGCGGACCGGGAGCGTTTGAGGTTCCCTCGTGCGTCCGCCATCTTGAAAACGGACCTGTACGTCGACGATGTCTGTACTGGAGCTCCTACGGTTGAGGAAGCTATCCTGTTGCGTGACGAGTTGGTCCAGATTCTGGCTTCCGCTGGCTATGAGTTGCGTAAATGGGTGTCCAACTCGCCAGCGCTATTGGAAGGTGTGTTGGAGGATCATAAGCAGGATCCTCATTTGTTTGAAAACATTGACAACCCCGCCATGATGGCCGTCCTCGGCGTTCAGTACCGACCAGTTCAAGACACCTTTACGTATGATGTCGACTTGGAGTCTCCTCATACTTGGACTAAACGACTGGTGTTGTCTACTGTAGCAAGGACCTTTGACCCTAATGGTTGGATCTGCCCGGTATTGTTTTGGGCGAAATGCTTCCTTCAGCGCCTTTGGACCGCTGAACTTGGTTGGGACGAGCCACTTCGGGAAACCCTGTTGGAAGACTAGCTCCAATTTGTATCCGTGCTCCCTGTGGTCAATAAGGTCGCGCTGCCACGCGCCATCCTCCCCCCTGGGGCTTATGCTTCCACCCTTCATGGGTTTTGTGACGCGTCCTCTCACGGTTATGCCGCCGCTGTTTATTTGCGCACCGTCAGCGCCGCGGGCCAGGTGAAGTTGTCACTGATCATGGCCAAGAGCAAGGTGGCCCCCCTCCGGACGGCATTGACCATCCCTAAGTTGGAGTTGTCAGGGGCGGTGCTTCTTGTGCGTCTCCTAGATCACGTTACGCATACCTTGGGTGGAACTGTTGACATTCGGGCTTCTTACGCCTGGACGGACAGTCAAATTGTTTTGTGTTGGTTGAAGACGTCCGTCCACTCTTTGGAGGTCTTTGTTGCGAACCGAGTGTCTCAGATTCAAGGTTCTGAAACGCCTTTGATTTGGAGGTACGTGCCTGGTGACCTGAACCCGGCCGACGTAGCCTCACGCGGATGCATGGCCCCCCGCTTGATTGCCCACCCCCTCTGGTGGGGACCGGACTGGCTGACCCGCCCCGAGGACGATTGGCCTCGAATGCCAGTCTTGATGTCGGATCCTTTGCCCGGACTTAAGGTGTTCGCTGTTGGGACGACGGATCCTCCGTTTGATCCTGATTTTTTGTTGAATCGATACAGCTCCCTCGACAAATTGTTGAACGTCACCTCGTGGATCAGGCGTTTTGGCCATAATTCTAGGAATCCAGGGGACAAGCGCCTTTCACCAGTTCTCTCTCCTCAAGAGCGACAGGAGTCACTCCTCCTTTGGGTCCGCTCTGTGCAGGCTGCACACTTTGAGAAGGAGATCGAGGTCTTGAAGTCTGGTAGGGTTAAGTTGTCGGGAGCTGTTAGCAAGCCGAATCCCTTCTTGGATAAGACGGGTCTTTTGCGTATTGGAGGACGGTTGAGGCACTCTAGCCTTCCTTATGGGGCCCGTCACCCCCTTTTGTTGCCCAAGGAGGGCCACTTGGTACAATTGTTGGTGACTGATCGTCACATTAAAAACTCGCATGCCGGCTGCAATGCGCTGTTGGCCATTCTGCAGCGAGAATTTTGGATTTTGTCAGCTCGTCGTACTATTCGTAGCATTGTCTTCCGTTGTATGCCGTGTTATCGGACTAAGGCCTCCACTATGCAGCCCCTAATGGGAGATTTGCCGACTGATCGTGTCAATGAGGCGAGGCCCTTTGCTGGCGTCGGAACGGACTTTGCTGGTCCCTTTTCGGTGAAGACGTCCACACTTCGAAATAGTAAAATTGTCAAGGCTTATTTGTGTGTTTTTGTCTGCCTGTCAACCAAGGCAGTACATTTGGAGCTGGTAACCTCCCTCTCGACAGAGGCCTTTGTGGCGACTTTGGACAGATTTGTGTCTCGCCGTGGGTTACCTTCTTTGATTAGGTCTGATTGCGGTACGAATTACAAGGGTACAAGTAAATATTTGAAGGAGGTATACGCCTTCCTTAATGAGAGCCAGGTTGACATTGGTAACAGTTTGGCCCACCGAGGGGTCACTTGGTTGTTTGACCCGCCAGCCTGCCCCCATTGGGGGGGTATTTTTGACGCCGCGGTGAAAGCGGCAAAGGGACACTGGCGGAGATTGTTGGGAGACACCGTTCTCACCTTTGAGGAACTAGCTACGGTATTTTGCCGCATTGAAGCTGTGTTGAATTCGCGCCCATTGTGCCCGCTCTCTTCGAACCCGAATGACTTGGAGGCTCTAACACCGGGCCACTTCTTGATTGGACAGCCACTTGTCGCCTTGCCGGAGTACCCTTTTGTTGATGTGAGCCAAAATCGGCTCTCGCGGTTTCAGTTGGTGCAACAGCTCGCTCAGAACTTTTGGAAGCGTTGGAGCTTAGAGTATCTGCACATTCTCCAGCAACGCGTCAAGTGGACGGATAAAACTCATCCGCCTAAGATCGGAGACCTCGTCCTGATTAAGGATGCCAACCTGAAGCCTTTGTATTGGCGCATGGGGCGCATTCTCAATTTGGTGGCTGGCACCGACGGGGTCCCTCGTTTTGCTGAAGTTTTGGTGGACGGATCCATCATAAAGAGAGCGGTCGCAACTTTGTCAAGACTTCCAATTGATTAGCGGACGGGTAGGCCCGTCCGGGGGGGGGGTAGATGTTTAGTCCAACGTGAAATCGAACGCACCTTTGGATTGGCAACATTATTCTATAGTCTTTGACTTTTTTTCACTTTGACGTTTTCCGTTCTTGCAAAACTAACCACCGTTTGGGAGATTGAGTTTTATTGATTGTAATTGGAAATCAAATTGGATCTCACGTGAGATTAACAGATTAATTGTGTTCAGTGATTGATTGAACTTTGTAATCCCGGATTGACGAGAATCCAGGGATATTTCTCCGAACAATTACGCCATATTGACGCCATACCAAGGCACGCGCATTGTTGGAATTAAGTTGTGCTGATTGCTGACGGACCGCATTGGGAGGACTGCATCTTGGAGAACCTTTGTCCATCCACACTTGCCTTTCACTATACGTTCAATTACTCATTACCTATACACACACACACACACACGGACGCGGCCTCAAGAAAGGTCGTAGCTTATCGTCATCAGCTTCTTGGGTAAGTGATTATAATTATTAATCATTAAGGGGAAGCCCAAAGGGCTATAGTGCAACCTTGTTTCAAGAGCAACGTTAGGCTCCACGTACCGTGGACCGTTCAGCATACCAGCCCCGTTGCGCTGGCTTGGGACTGAACAAAGCTTATTCTAAATGTTTGCAAGTCAGTGACACACAATTATCTCCCTTCAAAGCACTATCAATGTTTGTTGAAGCTGATCTATGAAGAAAACAATATGAGATCATCAGAAATTACAGTAAGAAAATATACTACCCTTGCTATAGCGTAATACAGAAAGAAAAGCAAAAGTGCTATCCACCAAAGTCGTCAATTACTGTGACTGAAACAAGTGCAGAAGTTAATTTGCAAGTCCTATTAAATCACACGGTTACTAGGCTGCTTACTTATTTAAAAGAAAATTTAAGTTATTTAACTGAAGAAGAACGTGGTTCATTGGAGCTTAATTATAAGTGGGGTTGTGACGGCTCGCAACAGTCCCAGTTTAAACAGAAAATGCACAATGAACTATGAAGACTCCACTGACTCCAACATCTTCCAAAGCTGTTTAGTACCGCTGCAGTTAAAATATGGGAAAAAAATTGTATGGCAAAATTCGACTCCCTCCTTGCACGTTATTGTAGACCAATGAGAGTTAGGTTTGCTAAAGAATCCACTGACTTGACAAACGAAAAATCGAATACATATTGTCAAAAATAAAACAACTAGATGACAGTCAATTCATAAATGATGGCTTGTCTGATGCTTGTCTGTTAATGTTAAGCATACTTTGACATAGCGACAGCTATGTTGTTGCCACCTTCTCCAGAATCTGAAGATGATTCAGATACAGAAACTTCGGAAACAGAAGAGGTTGAAGAAAGCGACAATGAACCCTGGCATTCTTCCTCATCAAATTAGATTTCATATAATTAGTTGATCAATAAAGCCTATTCGAAATCATTAATACTTTTTTATTTTAACATGATATCATTATTTAATTACTTCCACTGAACATCTAATACATCCGCTATAAAGGCCTCCCTCAATATCACAATGAACGTTCTTTAGCTTCCTGAATTCCGCACAGAGCTCTGGACAGGTCGTCTGTACATTTTAGTAAGTCCTACCTATACGTTACAACAGAAAAAACTGCACAAATAATTTCGCCCGGCTAGGAATGCGAAATACCCGTCTGTTCGCTGGTAGCATTTGAGCACGCCTCACTTCTATGGGTAATGCAATCCACAAACGAGCTGATTGAACAGTGAAAGATTTGTCAAAGAAAGAAGTGGAATACATACGAATACTTAACTCTAAATTTTGCGATGATCTCAGGGATCTAGAATGTGTGTCATAGAAGAACTGAAAGCGTTCCTTAAGATAAAAAGGAGTAAAAGGATTAAAGAGCACATTATTTATTAATTATAGGGCAACATATAGGCTACTTTATATCCCGGAATTCCTACGGGATCGGGATTTAAGCGGGAGCAATCTTCTACGCAAAAATTCCGTGGATAGCATCAATTTTCTCAAAGCGAATATATTTCACCAAATATAACTCACCTTCTATAGAGACATAATCTCCTTTAGAGTGCAAATCGTGGGTTCCTAAGAAAATGTGGCCATTCACACAGGACTGTTCTAATTGAGCCTGAAGAGCGTTAGCTAGACCTTTGTTCAGCGGAGACGCCAGCACCGAGCCTGTAACATGATACAAGAGCGCTTTAAATGTAAAAATTGGCCAAGTGCGAGTCAGACTCGCCCATGAAGGGTTCCGTAGTAACTACGCCAAATGACTTTCTATGTAAAAAACTGAAACTGAGCATCAGTTTAGACTGAAAGCTGATACCAAGATAGTTGAGGAAAATTGGCTAAGTGCGAGTCAGACTCACCCATGAAGGATTCCGCAGTAACTATAAAAAAAAAAAAAAAACTAATTGTGGTTGAAATTTTACATTAAAATCTACAGCATAATTTTTTTTTAATTTTTTTACTTATATTATAGAAGTTAGAGGGGGATATTTTACCACTTTGGAAGCGCACATCTTTTAAACGATTAACTTTATGAAAAAGTGGTTCTAGAAACCTCAATGTTATTTTTAAAAGCCTGTCTATAAATACCACAGATGCATTTTTTTTTTCTTAAAATCGGAAAGCAGTTCACAGAATACATCTACCTACCAAGTTTCACATGTATAGTCCTAATAGTTTCGGAATAAAATGGCTGTGACATACGGACGGACGGACAGACAGACATGGCGAAACTATAAGGGTTCCGTTTTTTGCCATTCGGCTACGGAACGCTATAAATGGACGCTAGAGCATTGTAGGCAGGAGAAGAACGGACAAAAACAGTCTTACTTGTAAATCTATTCATTTTGTACATTTTTTTTTAATTGAAAATAGGTTCGCGTTTGACCACTATATCACCTGATGGTAAGTGATGATGTGATCGAAGATGGAGCACGCTTACCTAAAAGTAACCTATTCACTCTGGACTTAAAGACTCCTAGACTTACACATACTTAAAATGTTTAAATATGAATCCTTAATAGTAACGTGAACATCCATTACTCATGTAAATAAATTAATAAGCTGTTGTAATCCGGCCTCTGTCTAATCCAGCGCCCCCTGTAATGTCCCGCCCCGACGTGTCTATTATTTAAATATTTTTGACAATGTAGATTTTTAAGTATTTTTTGTAAGTTCTATGGCATTAAGACCAGGCACTCTAAAATAATTTTCACGCAAGCTCCACCCTCATGTTGAATTTCGCGTGCGCTCTTTCACTGTGTTCGGGTTCGAAACTAAATGTCGCAAGTTTCAATTCTTATTTTGTTTATAGCTAAAATAATCATTGATCTTGAGAAAAATATTTTATATTTGGATAATAAACTATATTTTTTACTTTAAATACTAATTATATACATAAAAGCCGAGTAATCTTGATTAAATTTTGAATAATCTTTAAAAAAGATATTATTTTCGATTAAAAAATGAATCGAGCGAAAATGTTCCAATTACGTAACTGATCTTAGACGTGTAAAGAAAAAGATCCAATAAATCATATACTAAAGTTTCATTTTGATTGTATGCGTGATTGTTTCAGAATATTAATGCAAAGTTACATACAATTTAGGGAGCTTCCTCTTAATGACGTTAATTTTACATTAAAATGTAAGGTCGCTATTGTGTTGTTTAATTTACTAAATTCGACAAATATAATCAAGTGTGTATTTTACTCCAGAGATATAGAATCTTATCATTGGATCGGTAATTTGTCGGATTACAAGTTATTCTTTTGTCAAAAATATCCGAACTGGATAGAGGTCTAAGGCTCTATAATCCGACAAATTCAATAGTTCGACACTGCCCTGCAAAACGTTTGTCGGATTAACGGGGGTCGACTGTACATACATATAAATAAAATTAAAGTGTATTTCTTTGACAGCTAGTCTTTCTATAAAACTGTAAGTCTTCGGGTCAGTGCCTCTAACTATGCGATATAATTTAATGGAACTTGTTTTAGTTCACAAAGAGCTAAAGAGAACAATGTAATTGTCGCTGAATCTTACCTTCATCGAAACATTTAACGAGGGCTTCCTCCCAAGTCTGGGGAGTCAGGTGGAGCTTGAGCCAGCCGCCTGCCTCGAAGCTGAACGCGTAGTCAGGATTGCATCGCACAGTATCTGAGTAAGGAAGAAATTCGTAAATACGAAAATGTCAGTGTCTTTAGTAAAAAAGCACATAGACTACCCATCTGCAAAAATGAATATACAACGTGTAACAGAATAAACGCAATTCCTGAAAGTAGTTGGTTCAGAATCGGATCTAAATCGATTTCCGTCACAAAAAATAGGTGTTAAATTTTGACGGAAAATTCTTTCATTTAATTTAAAATGGAAACAGTATCATGACAAATTAATAGAATCGCTCGTGTACGTGTCGGCCGCTAACATTGCATGAGTGTATGCGTCTGCGTAAGGATATTGTATGACGCACATAAGTTTTGCGTTTAGTAAGGAAAATTATTTTATAAAAAATGTCCTGGTTTGGTTTAAATTTATTTAGTTACGGATGTAGACTTATAATTTAATATTCCAAATGGGGTGTCTGAGGTATTGCACTTAATCTGTTACACCTTGTAGGTATATAAGGTTCGATTTTATCTAAGCTATAACCCAAAACTATGCTAGATTCTAGTTTCGCCCCTCCGCGGAGTTATTTAAGAGATGTAAAAAAATAGATTACTAGGGCATCATCACTAAATAAATACACTAAAATCATCATCTTTTTAGCCTTTACTAGGGCTGTCATCACCAAAATTGCCGGAATCAGACAAAGACTTCATAAACCCCGGACATTTGAGTAAAATTGCAATTTTTCCGCGCACACCGTAGAAAAATACATTTTTGTAAGTATTTGAAAATAAAAACAATGATGTTTAACTATGGTTTTTATTGAAATGAAATATTTATTTTGTAAATTGGTTATGAATAACACTCTTACACGTCATGTTTTTTTGCGTGTTAAGTTCAGTTTAGTTAGATGAGGCCGGTATTTACCAAGTTTTTACTGCATGTGTACCTAGTTGTTAAGCTTTTATATTCGCACACAATGTAAATTGTTTTTGAATTAATGAAATAAAACTGACTACTCTGAGAAGAAACACCGGATGAAACTCAGAGGTCAAAGTCTCTTTTAAAGTCCAGACAATTTGTATTTGTATATGAGAAGCATGTAGGTTCATGTCTGTGGTATTCTTTTGAGGAAATAAACACGCAAATTTGAGCGGACCTGTCCAGACAGTGCAAGCATTTGTCAGTTATCGTGTATTTACTGGTAACGTTGTATACAGTTAGAAGTTTTTTAATAATAGGCTTTCTTTTTAATAAATCAACGTAACAAAAACAATAAGATGAATTACAGAGATCGTGCTTTTTGGTGCCCGTAAGACCAATATGTGTCGCTTACAGGAAACATCCCCCGGACGCCCCCAGACGCTGTTCAAACTAGGACAAATCCGGGGAAACCCGGAGGGATGGCAGCCCTAGCCTTTACCCAACTATTTCTGGGTCGGTTTCCAGTCTAACCAAAGTCACAACCCTATGGCTGGGTAACACGATACATTGACATGTGTCAGATGTTCTGACTTCTGATTACCCGTAACGACTCTCAAAGATGTAAATGACAGCCGGGTTCAACGACCTAACGTGCTTTCCAAGGCATCAGTTACCCATCCATGGCCTGACCTCGACAAGCGACGCTTAACCTAGAAGATTGATCCGTTCAGCTGTTATTATGTTATTATTTAGCCACGGACCTAAACACACTGATATCAAAATTCAAGGAACCAATATTAAAGATGTATTCTCGAATCAGACCAGTTTAATACGGATTAATAATGAAATGAAACTCACCAGAGGCAATTATGAAGTATGATAAGGAAAGTAAATGGAATATCTTCAACATTTTAGCGTGCTGGTAGGTACCTACTGCGCCGTGTCGCAGCTGAATATCGAGTGAGTTGAACTGCAGATATAATGTTGTTATATTACCGTTATGTGCAGTTATATGGATTATATTAGTCATAAGTACTTTGTGGAATCGTGTTTTTAGGGTTCCGTAGCTGAATGGCAAAAAACGCAACCCTTGTAGTTTCGTCATGTCTGTCCATCCGTCTGTCTGTCTGTCTATCTATCTGTCTGTCTGTCCGTCCGTCCGTATGTCACAGCCATTTTATTCCGAAACTATTAGGACTACACATGTGAATCTTGGTAGGTGGATGTATTCTATGAATCGCTTTCCAATTTTAAGAAAAATATTAAAAATAAAGGGGGCTCCCTATACATGGAGCTAAAACTGAATCTTTTTTTTTCATGAAATTTGTGCGCGTGTGGTATTTATAGACAGGTCTTTAAAAATGACATTGAGGTTTCTAAGACCACTTTTTCATAAAATTAATCGTTTAAAAGATATACGCTTCCAAAGTGGAAAAATGTGTGTCCACCCCCTCTAACTTCTATAATAATGGAGTGAAAAATGTAAAAATATATCTATATATCTGTAGATCTTAATATAAATTTTCAACTAAAATTAGTTTGAACGAGATCGGGTCAGTTTTTGAGATACAGCGTATTTTCTAAAACCGCAAATATAGCTTTGTAATTGATACAAACACTATGAAAAACAAAGTTATTTGGCGTAGTTGTAAAAAATGTAAATAAGCTAGTTTTAAGAATTTTGTAAGGTTTTTATATTATTATTATTATTATTATTTTTGTCAAATAAATATACATATTATATTATATTATTATAGTTACTGTAGAACCCTTCATGAGCAAGTCTGACTCGCACTTGGCCAATTTTTATTATCTATAAGCTATGCTCGCGACTTCGTTCACTTGGATTTTGCCACGTAAATCTCGATACCATGGGAATCTCGGAATAAAAAATATTATACTAAAAACAAACAAACCCGTTTCTTAAAAGTGATGAACTGAAAAGGGGATAAACATGTATCACAATTTCTTCAATTCTACTGAGTAAATACAATTTATCATGCATTGTTTTGTTAGAACCTTTTTTTTATCAAATAATGAAATAACTAGAAAATTATGTAAGTATATTCTAATTAGTTAAACTAAATACATACGGTGCTGCATGCCGTGATAAGCAATACTTTTTCTACCTTTGGACTATAACTTCCTCTATATTCAAGTTAAAGTTCCATTAAAATCAGGTCTGCCTTTCCAGAGACTAGCCCGGACAAACAGACGAACACACGCAATGAATAAAAAAAAGTTTGTGTTTTAGTGTCATGTACAGTTAAGCTCTTGAGAAAACACAGTCATTTTTAAAATCACAAACAGACACTTCAATATTTGTTATATGTAAAGATGTATTTCTTATTTAAATATATTTTGTTTTGTATTCCCAGAGTTGAGATGAGTCGTTTCGTTGTAAAACGTGTTTCGAATTTCGTTTTTTTTTTCTTTAATGTTCGGTTCGGTCCTTGGGCCATTGCACTACCTCACTTATGTAAATAGCCTTGTTAATGTCATAAAAAATGTGAGATCTATTAATTCGCCGACGACACCTGCCTTATAGCTGCTGGATGGAGTGTTAGTGATGCTCAAAGACAACTACAAGAGGACTTTGACTTGCTTACAAAATGGTCTCACGACCATGGTCTTGTATTAAATGCTAGTAAGACCAAATATTCCAGTCAAAATAGAAGCCCTTCCTTGCCTAAATTAACAAGTAATAACAACAACAAGTAATATATTTTTTGTAATAGCAAAAGCTTTATTGTGAATGTGAGAGCAATGTGGGATAACAACAAATATTATTAATAATAATATTCCACAACTTTCACACAACGCCATCTAGTCCCAAACTAAGCAGAGCTTGTGGTATGAGTACTAGACAACTGATAAACTTACATATATATTTCTAAATACATACATATAATAGATAAATTACACCCAGACAAAGAACAAATGATCGTGCTCATCACACAAACATTTGTCCTAGGTGGGAATCGAACCCACGACCTTGCGCATAGCATTCAGGGCCACTGACCACTATACCAACGGGCCTGTCAGATTACCGCAGATTAATAGATTACCGCACTGTCTGGCAGTTTGAGTGCTTTATATGGCCCACCCAAATGTCCTAACTTTGGTATTGTTCGTCAAATCGTTGAAGCTCCTTAATATATAAGTTGAGCTACGCGATATTTGACAAATGCTTGCACTGCTCGGACGGGCCTGCTCAAATCTGTTTGATTCTGTCCTCTAAAGGGCGCCACAGACATTAACCTACATGGCTCTCATATGATTTGTTCACTACAGATTGTCTGGACTTTAAAAGAAAGTTGACCTCTGAGTTTGTTTCAGTGTTTCTTCTCAGAGTAGTCAGTTAGGAAACCCTGGCCTCATCTAGTTTACATTTACGAAAAAAAATGACGTGTAAAAGTGTTATTTTTAACCTATTTGCAAAATAAACATCATTATTTCATTATTAACAGCTCACAGTCATGAGTGTTTGTATGACAATTGGCTTAATAAAGTAGCCAAGTCTTGCAGCTGTGAACCCATAGATTTTGTAGATAGCCAAAAATACCTAGGACTTACCATTGATAGCCGTCTTAATTGGAAGGAAAATTCTCTATTATAAGATGCAAAATTCCATACCAAACTCTGTTAATGCTTTACAAAGCTCTGAACGATATCCTATATGGTCTATCGAGTTATGGTAGGACATATAAGACTCACTTTGATCAAATATATACACTTCAACTACCTACGCATATTAAAAGCAATTGTCCCGCATAACATTAAAAAGAAATACAAAGATGACTATCGTAAATTATTTGAATTTTGTAAAATAATACCGATACATGAAAAAACTAAACTTGCGCTATTAAAGGAAAACTTTTTTAATCAGAACCTGAAGAAAATAAAAACTATAAATAATAATGAAATTAGGACTCGTGGCACCATCAATGCTAAGCTGTTACTTCCAAAGTACACGAATTTGCACGGCAAAAGATCGTTAAAATATATAATACCTTACCTTATAAACCAACTTCCTATACCATTGAGGGACCAAGTGACTCACAGAAACATAAAAAACAAATTAACACAATATTTTATACAAAATATATATACCTAAAAATCTATACTAATATTATAAAGCGGAAAAGTTTGTTTGTTTGTTTGTTTGCTTGAACGCGCTAATCTTCGAAAGTACTGGGTGGATTTGGATGCAATTTGGTATGGAAGTAGCTTGAAGCTTGAGGAAGGTTATAGGCTACTTTTTACCCGACTGCAAAAAAGGAAAGTTATGTTTTTACCGTGATAGAATCCACGGGAGCGAAGCCCCGCGTGAGTACTAGTCTAAATATATATAACTCAAAGGTGACTGACTGACTGACTGACTGACATAGTGATCTATCAACGCACAGCCCAAACCACTGGACGGATCGGGCTGAAATTTGGCATGCAGGTAGATGTTATGACGAAGCCATCCGCTAAGAAAGGATTTTGCGAAATTCTCACGGGATCGGGATTTACACGGGAAAGACTTCCCACGCGGGTGAAGCCGCTGGCACAAGCTAGTATATTATAAGATTCAAGAATAACACCTGACATCAAAACAAAAAACTTATTTAAGAAAAAATTAACTATTAATAATAAACATTTTACTTTTTGGGAACAACCTGTAACGTCTCACATTCCACCACCACTTTTGTTATAAAGACGGCCGGCCAGAATGCTCATTGCTCACCCATTAGTTCTAGTAAATAACTGTTACTCTTTTAGCTTATACCCCCAATGTAATTTAGTTTGTTAAACAATTCTTACGATTGTTAAATTATGTAGTCGATGTTTTTGGTGCACGGTAAAACTCTAATGAGTTTATGTTGGCACCAACTAAAATGTAAATAATGTGTGTGAACTATGAAACAAATAAATAAATAAATGCAGTGTAGTTTTTGTTAATATTTATTTATTTCATCCTATTCAAGTTGTAGTGAGATTCATATTTCTTCAGTACCAAGCCAGCGCAACGATACTGGTATGCTGAATCGTCCACGGTTCGTGGACCCCTAAACGTTGCTTACAACCAAACTACAGGCTCTCCGGCCCTGTCAATATAAAATGCTACCACTTACCTTAGCTGTAGACGCCAAGCTTCGACCTTCCTGAGGCCACGTCCAAAGTGTGTGTATAAGCATGAAATGAGTAAGTGAAAAGTGTAATGATGGTCAAGTGTTCATGGACGTTCACAAGGCGCCGGTCTTCAGATGGCGCGGTCCAGATAGCATCACAGCACAATCACTTTTAGCAATCTCGCGTGTCAGACAGGCTGACGACATTCGGCGTGGTAGTTCAAAATATCCCAGGTTTCCACTCAATACGGGATTCTAGAGTTCAATTAATCACTGATCACGATTAATCTGTCTTTAACTGCGCAGATTCAACACGATTTTTAACAAAAACCAATAAATCGATCTCAACAAGCAAAGCAGTTAGTTTTACAAGGAACGGAAACGTCAAAAAAGAAAAAGTCAAAGACAATAGAATAATGTTGCCAACCAAAAAGGTGCGGTCCATTTCACGTTGGACGAAACAATATTGGTTTGGCGGAGGCAATAGCGCAGCTGTTTGTCAAGAACGATTAAGTATAAGTATCCATTTGTGATTGAGACCGGCACCTGTATAATTTTGTTTTTTTTTTGTTACTTATGGGCCCACTCTTGACCTCAATCTCGCCTGATGGTAAGCAATAGATGAGGTCTAAGATGGGACGAGCGAGCCCAGAAGATGCCTATTTACTCGTGCTTTAAAGGCTGGAAGGTCATAAGTGGCAGGGAACACAGAAGCCGGCAGAGAATTCCACAGCTTGGTTGTGCGCACAATAAATGTGGAGGAGAAGCGCTTGGTACGATAAGACGGTATATCAATCAAGTGAGGGTGGTACCCAGCCGTGCGTCTGGTAGACCGGTAGTGAAAGGGAGATGGAGGAATCAGGTCATGGAGCTCCTGCGCACACTCCCCGAAGTACAATCTGTAGAAAACCGACAGACAAGCAATGGTTCGCCGATGAGCCAGGCTATGAAGCTTGTCCACCAGCACCTCGTCGCCTATAAGCCTTTTAGCTCTGCGCTCGATCGAGTCCAATGCAGCAAGTTGGTACTTTGCAGAGCCATCCCACAAGTGGCTGCAATACTCCACGCAGGAACGGACCTGTGCTTTATATTTTTGAATACAGAGAGTAGCCTATAACCTTCCTCAAGTTTTAAGCTACTTCCATACCAAATTGCATCCAAATCCATCCAGTACTTTTGAAGATTAGCTTGGACTTACATGTACTTCTGTGTCGCTATTTATTTTATATTACGGTATTTATTTATTTTACTGTACTTATTTTATATTATTGTATCAATTATTTAACTGATATTGTTTGCCAGGTTTGATTTCCGTACGTCATACATATTTATAAGGCAACCACTGAAAACCAGCGCCGTGCTATGGGCATGCCCATGGCATAGCATTATGCTGAGTGGGAGCCTTGTTGCCACGACCACGACGTGCATTTGCCTTGTTTTTTGTTGTTTCATTTTTCTTCGTAAATTGTCAATATCTAAGTCTTTGTCCTTAATTACTAACATAATTATAAGTACCAATTACTAACTCTAGTCTAAGGAACTAAATAAGTTTTTAATATTGTTAGCATGTCGTTTGTCTGTTGGCAATAAATACCGATAGCTATAACCTGAGAGCCTTTAAGTCAAGAGTGAATAGAGTAATTCTGGGCAAGCGTGTTTTATCTTCGACCACATCGTCGCTTAACATCAGGTGGTCAAACGCAAGCCTATCAACAATAAAAAAATATTTTCTTAAAAATCTCGATGCTCTCCGCTTTTACCACAACGGTGAAATGTCAGGATTGTCGGGGATGGCCACGCTTCCGTTCGGCCTTAAGGTTTTTCCTTCCGCAAGCGAGTTTGTATCAAGCCCAGGTTCTGTCGTGTATGGAATACTGCTCTCATCTTTGGGATGGATCTGCGAAATACCAACTGGACGCGCTTGAGTCTATCGAGAAGCGGGCCAAGAGACTCATTGGCAACGATGCACTGGTCGAGTCAAAGCTCCAGAGCCTTGCACATCGACGACGAGTTGCAAGTCAATCGGATTTCTATCGGTTACATTTCGGTGAGTGTGCGATGGAATTACACAATCTAATTCCGCTAAGCCCGTTCCATCATCGGACTACGAGACAAACGGCGAAGCACCATCGTTACATGGTGGACATCCCACCAATACGCACAAAACGTTTTGGGAATACCTTCATTGTGCGTACGGCTAAGGAGTGGAATTCCCTGCCGGAGTCTGTATTTCCCGATAGCTATAACCTAGGAATCTTTAAGTCAAGAGTGAATAAGTTTCTTTTAGGTAAGCGTGCTCCATCTTCGACCACATCATTACTTACCATCAGGTGAGATGGTGGTCAAATGTGAACCTATTTTCAATAAAAAACGTATCTAAATTTAGAGGTAAATAGCTGTAAGACCAGTAAGAAACCGTCTGTCAGACAAACCCAGCGTAAAGTAAGTTGTTATTGTCAGGCGAGGTGTAGTGAAATCATAATCTTCCTGGTCTTATCCCATTTACTTGGGGCGGTGCAAGACGCTTTCTTTTTCTATTCTCCCCTGTCACACGTTAAAGCATCATTCTTTCATATCATTCTTCATACAATCCAGCCATATTTTTTTGGTCTGCATCTACGTCTCCATCTATCAACATTCAAACCCATCACACTTTTAGTTCCATGTCTGTTATCCCTTTTCATCACATGTCCATAAAAATACAAATGAGAGTACACAATAGTTGCAGGTCAATAATGTGATTTGAATTTGGGAACAAGACTTCAAAGCTACCATCGCTATAAATGTGAAAGTGTTTTTGTTTGTTCTTTTTTCAAATGTATCGACCGGTTTTTGATGTAGACAGAGAGAAAGAGTTGAATAGTGACATAGACTGTTTTTATTCACAAAAAACCGTTCCGCGAGCGAAGCCGCGGGTAGATGCTAGTAAAGCGTGCAACTTAGTAAATCACACGCAATTATCTAGTTAACCCATGAGAAGGCGCGCCTCTGTTTGTTACATGGAGAGGCGCGCGCGAGCAAATTACTCACACTACTTTAAATGCTCATATTTCTACTTTTATAGTACTTATTGACTTATAATGGATCTATATGAATAAAAAAAGGTTTAATAAGTAAGAATATAAGTATTTTTATTAAAATTATGAAACATAAACACAACTTATAAAAAAAATAACAAATCAACTAATTTTTATTTTCTAATTTTGACAGTCTTCATATAAATCACAATAAAAAATCATACGTAACAAAAACTTGAAAAAATTACTCTTCCATGAGATCTGGACAAGTGTGCCTCTCGAAACACATTAAACACCTATATGTGATATGTTCGGTGCAGAGTATTTATTTATCATCATACAATTATCATTACAGGCTTATCACCTAATGCGATAATGTAGTCAACTTTCGTACATTTATTTAAGAACTAAAGCTAAACAATTATTAGTACTATAGTATTATTATTATAAAGTAAAAGTAACAGCTTACGATCCCTGTAGTTTGTTACTAAGTACATTCTCCATGTCTACATCACAACAGGACCGTAACATATCTCATAGAGAGCTCTCACTATGAACCCACCCAGAGTACAACAAAATAAATCTATGCCTTCTGCTATATTGTTGAGGATACGGATTGCGCGCGTAAACGGCGCCTCATTCACCAGCTTAGTGCGGCCGCGCGGCACTGCAAGCAACCACGCCACACGTATCTGTCCGGAACACACATGTGTACTTGTTGTAATACGTTCGGATTGTGAATCTTTCCCCTCATTACCTTAAAGATATATGAGACTAGCGCTAAACTCCTTCTAACTTTTAACTCATTGTATCCTACCATACCTAAGATGAATAAAGTAGGATACTTATTTGGGTTAAATGGATATACTCCATACAATTTCTTATATAAATATCTAATAAATTTATTTTGCACTCTCTCCAACATGATACTATATTTAGTTTCATGTGGAGACCAGATGACTGCATTAAACTCTAATTGACTCCTCACTAAAGAGTTATACAATGCAATAATCGCCTTAATATTCGTAAAGCCCCTAACTACTCGGAGCACGAATCCTAAATTTCTGTAGGCTTTCTTACAGATTTTGGTCACATAATCTCTAAAAACAAGTTTAGAGTCAAAGTGGACACCTAGATCTCTGACTTCCGACACTTTTACTATTGGTACCCCGTGAATTTGGTACTGGTACGTAACCGGAGAGTGTGCTCGGCTAAAAGTCATAGACATGCACTTCGAAATATTAAATTGCAAATGATTATGTTCCCTCCAGGCTACCACCCTATCTATATCTTGTTGTAACTTTTGGCAATCTTCTCTGTTCCTAACAGCAAGATACAGTTTCAGATCATCTGCAAATAGAGTGCAATGCGCATCTTTGACAACCGTCGGTAGATCATTAATCATTAGTACAAATTCTAACGGACCGACGTTGCTGCCCTGACTTACTCCGGACCTAGTAAAATAATGTTCTGACCTGCACCCCGCATATTCTACATACTGCTGTCTGTCCCGCATGTAACTAGCAAAAAAGGTTAGTAAATGGGGTGTAAACCCTACACCTGCCATTTTTGTGAGCAGTATGTCATTATCCACTAGGTCGAAAGCTTTTTTGTAATCAAAGAAAGCTACGTCTGCCTGTCCTCCAGCATCCACTTCTGGTACAATATAACTCATGTAGTTAATTAGGTTACTGGTGGTGCTTCTGCCGGGTCTAAAACCGTGCTGCTCATCTGAAAGCTGCACATTAACCTGCGAGAGAATACTCTTGTGTACTGCAGCCTCCAGTACTTTAGCTGGTGTCGAAAGCATGGCTATCGGCCTGTATTGGTCTACGTTAGATGCTAACTTTCCTTTGGGTACCGGGACAACCTTTATTATTTTCCATCTTTCCGGAAATATGGGCTCCGCCAGGCACTGATTAAAGATATAAAGAAGCGGTCTACAAATTACTAGCCGGCAGTCTTTGAAAATATATGGCGGTATACCATCAGGTCCCGTTGACTTTTTTGGTTTGAGTTTTTGCAGAGCGTAAAGTACTTCATCAAGCTTTAGCTGATCTAAGTGCCCTAGCCGCCCCATTCTCACCACCCGCCTGTTTTATGGCCGCCTCCACGTCCAGTTTGGGTATCTTAGGGCTAAAAACGGAATAAAAATACTGCGCAAACTCAGTAGCACATTGTTCCTCCGTAAGTACCTTATCACCTTTTAAAATTTTGGGTGGACTCCTACTGCATTTTTTAGAGTTAACGTAATCCCAAAAGGCCTTTGGATTATCCTGGAACTCACTCTGCAACCGGTTTTTATAATTTTTATATGCAGCGTTTATTAAACATTTTACCTTCGCCCTACATTTAGCAAACGCTTCATAATCCGGCCCTGATTTACTAACCTTAAATTGCCTATGAAGCCTAGCCTTTAATTGTATGTTGCGAATAATATCTATCGTGTACCACTCAGGATAACTATACTCCGAGTTTACACGTCTTCGCTTTTTTCTTGGAACGCAGTCATCCATAACACTGTTTAAAACCTCATAAAAATAATCTAAACTACTATTTACATCTTATCTATACATTGGCGTCCAGTCTATAGCCGCTATTAAAGAATACATTAACGGAAAGTTTGCTTTGTAAAAGTTCCATCCAGTGTGCGTCTGGGCGCTCTCCTCAAACTCAGCTAGCGGCAGCGGTGAGGCCGCGGGCCGTTGGCCGCGGCGCGGTCGCCCCCGCTGCGGCACTACAGTGGCAAGCGGCGGGTGATATGGATCGGGCGGTACGATCGGCTCAGCCGCGCGCACCTCCAAACCGTCCCCCGCTGAACGCATGCTCAAAACAATATCTAATTGGCGTTCATTGCAATTTCCTATTTTGTTGTACTGGGTGAATTCACAATATGTACTAAAGTACTCAAAATAATTTCGCACATTTGTTGAGCCAGAGTATAAATTAAAATCGCCTATCACTATTAAGTTATTGTAGTTATCACGATAATTTTCTATTATACTAAACAAGCACATATATTCAGTATCACTACAACTCGGTGGAATGACACAAAACAAACATGAACTTATTGTGTAAATAAACCGCAGCACTATCCAGTTCGAACGCTTGCTCTTGAATACGCACATCGTTCGGTGTACTTAGTTGCCGTAGCTGGTACCGCGGTGCGGCCACTAAACACGCGCCACCTTGCTTGCGCCCGTCTGCACGATCACACCGAAGTATCTTGTATCCAGGTGGGATTAGTTCTGAATCATAGATAGACTCGTTGCATCCTGTTTCTGTTATTGCAAAAAGGTCATAACTATGGGAAGATATTCCCACATAAAAATCGTGTAATTTTGTTCTCAATCCTCTCACGTTCTGATAGTATATCTCCACAGAATTTAGTGATTTTTTATTAGTTGTTGGGTGGTTTACGAAACCACACCCATTCACAAAATTCTATGTTAACTGCCCAGCATTCTGGTTTACACAGTATCTCGTACGAACTTTCTGGAACTCCTATTATAAACGACGCATAGTCTCTTTCCGTTTTGTGTTTAATTTTGTCCACTGTTATTGCTGTCTCTTTTCCACATATGTTCTTAACATATATTTCTAAATTTTCTACTGTGGTATCCTTTTTTAAACGCCAGACATGCAAAAACTTTTTCCTTTCAGTACCTTGAATATTTACTACGCTAGTATTTCCTCCTTTGATGACTTGCTTGCCAGGAATTTTTTTCTTTTTCTGTACAGTAGTCCATGATTCCTCCCTTTTGCTAGTTTCCATCTGTAATTCTGTATTATCCGTCGATAATTGCTGTTTATCAAAACAATCCGTAGCGGTTTCTACAATACAGGGCGGTTTCGTGGCCACACACGCCACAACAGTCTTATCTTTGTTTGCTGATTGATTTTTACTAACTACCCGCTTTTCATTTTGTGTAAGCACATTTGCAAAGGATAAAGCAGCCATTCTGCTTTCCTTCACTGTCTCATTTTTCTCTTCTTCGGGCTGCTTTTTTTTCAGAGAATTTTGTAATTGCTCATTTTTTTGCTCCAATGTTTTAATCTGCGCTTCTAACTCGTCGAATTTACTCGCCTTTTTCTGTACTACCTTCATCATATCTCGCAATGAATTTAGTTGTTTTTCTGTGTCGTCAAATCTGCCCTTGAGCAAATTATACTCCCTTATTTGCTCATCAACTCTAAGGTTCATCTCAGACCGAAATTCTTGCAATTCTCGCAGTATTTTACTGCTAAAATCCGCTTCTATCACTTCTTTTTGTTCCTCCTATTTCCTCGGTCTGTATTCACATAGCAAGGCGTAAAGGTTGCATTTATTATATTCTGGTTACCTCGAACTGGAGTGTCCGAATTATCCCGCTTCGGTGCACTACAAACACATTCCGGGCAACTCCAATTACACTTGTATTCTTCGGTTAATGCTTCAAATTTATCCTTCGTCATAGCCAAACACTTAAGATGGTACAATTTTCTGCATTCATCTTTTGCACATTCCATGTACGAAATGTCGGCTATCACGGCATCGCAGCCGTTACATTTTGTACCCATTTATATTTTAAAGAAATACACTTTTTTGCTACTGATTACGGTCAACCGATCACACGTCCATTCGCTCGCGCTCGCGTCCGCGTATATAATAAAAGTATAATTGCTTGCACAAAGTGCAAGCGTTTTTTGACCGTCTATTCTAACGTCTAGGACATATAAAACAGAAGCCTCTTGGCCTAGGCTCTGAAATAGGTCTAGGAGCCGACACAAATTGCTTCATTAGAAACTTGAGATCTGACGATTTGTTTTCCATGCAAATTCGGTGTGAAATATGTGGTTTTACCAGCTCAAGCGCCACTTCTTTTAGGAATGTACGTATTTCAATCAAAGTTTTGGTGTTAGCTTTGTATATTACTTCATCCGAAGATTGCTCTGTATCTGTTGCATGGGGACTGCAAATGATGGAAGTATCGCTTTCTGTGGTGTCAACATGATGTTGTTCTACATTCTCAAGATCCACATCCAATTCTTCATCACCAGAATCCTCTTCCAGCTACGGACAAATTGTGCTTGACGTCGGTCGCCCATTTTACATGTGTGTTGTAGCTAAAAACAAAAAATATTATTATTAAAATATTACTATAGAGTATTTACGTAATAATTAACCACTTTAATATAAATAAATAAAATAATATAATCTAGAAAATACAATTATACTTTTTTAAATGTAAAAATAAATACTTACACGGATGGGCGCGTGATGAGAAAATTACCGCATGATGGTACGCAGCCTCCACAAACACTTAGCTGCGCGGTCGCAACAGAACAGATCGGCATGAGAGTTGCGTCACGGGGGAGAAGATGAATAGTTAGGAAGGTACCTACGCGCTTGAGACGTTAGGGCGTCGGTATCACCAAAAAATTTTAAATTTTTGTGTGAGTAAATTGCTCATAGCGCGCCTTCTCACGGGTTAAAGGTGAAAAAAGTAAAGAAGTCTCCTAGAGCATAAAGGTATGTTTGCCTCATATACCTCGTGCAAGTCCGTTCCGCTCCTCCTGAGAACCAGCTTTTTTGAAAGTCAAAATGAATCCATAAATATGATTCCCAAAGACGATTGCTATTCTTCTTCTTATCGTGTGGGTAGTAAGGTCTAACGACCCCATACACCCTTTTTTTTTTTTTTTTTAGCGTGGTAAAATTATCAAATAAGTCCTCCCACCCCGGGCAGGGTGGGAGGGACTGTCAGACTTTTACTGACTAAAATCCACGGTGTTCCTTCAATAACCCTTTACGTACCGGGGTCACGGTAACGGGATGAGTCCCACGACCCCGGCAGGCTTCGGCCCTCTACGGGGGGCCTCGTCATATTGCTGACGCTCTTTGAGGCGCGCGTGGAACACGACGCGCCGTCGACCCGGGCATGGTCCATGGTCGGACAGCGAGTTGCCCTTTACTCGCTGTCCGCATGCCCGCGCCTACGGTGGCCGGAGATCGTCGGCCGACGTCCGACGCCGTGGGCGTCTACCACTCTGGCTGGGCTGGAGGGAGGACGCCATCCTCTCCCTCTCACGGCCCGCCTCCTCCTTCGGAAGCATGACTGCTTCGCAGAAGGTGGCGACCGCTTCCCACTCCCTCTCGCCCCGCAGCATGGCCTCGACCAATGCCGGGCGCGAGAGGTCTCCGCCTATAGCCGCCGTGAGGACACGTTGGTGCTCTGCCCAAGCGGGGCAGTCCTGCACCGTGTGCTCGACTGTGTCCTCAGGGCGACCCTCGCAGTGGTGACACCCAGGCGTTTCCTCCTTTCCCATCAGACACAGGTACCTCCCGAAACTTCCGTGTCCGGTGAGGACCTGCGTCATGCGGTAGGTCAGGACGCCGTGACGCCGATCTAGCCACTCCTCAAAGAGGGGTCTTACCGCCGCAATTGCGGCGTGCCCGGCCTTCGGTTGCGACAGTCGTTCCCTCCATACTGCCCTGAGCTCACGCCGGAGCTCTTCCCGCCGCGCCTCGACTTCTCGAGGCAGCGGGGATACGCCCCGGCGCTGCGCCTCCACGCGCCATTCATAGACGCGCTGGAGGGCAGTCGCCTCCAGATCCCAGGGCAACAATCCGGCAAGGAGGTTGGCTGATTCGCCGGCGATCGTGCGGTATCCCCGGATCATTCGGATAGCCATGACCCTCTGGCATGCGACCAACTTTAGTGGTTGCGTCCGGATGCACAGGGCCCACACTGGGGACCCGTAGAGGGCCATGGACCGCACGACGCCGGCGTACAGCCTTCGGCAGGAGGCGTTTGGCCCGCTGAGATTAGGCAGGAGTCGCCTGAAGGCGGCTGCTGCCCGGTTCAGCTTTGGGGCCAAACTCAGGAAATGCTCCCTGAAGTTCCACCGGACCCCATACACCCTAGTGTCAGAGTTTCCAGACCGCCTCAAGGGCCTCTGACGTGGTCTATTTTGACGACCGCCATTTGGCGACCGGGACCACCGGATTATACGTGCCTTCCGAAGCACGGAACCATCTTTTTATCAGACAATTAGGTGATTCAGGCCTGCAATGTCCTAGCCAAACTGGAAACAACTTTACAAAGTGTGCTTCCCGTGGGAATCGAACCCACGACCACCGGGTCACAAGGGAAACGCCCAAACAACTCGACCACGGAGGCAGATTAAGAGGCCCAAGTACCATTTAGTCTGTATCCTACTGTTGTTCTGGTCTATCATTTATACATCTTTGGCAGTCGTTACGGTTAGTCAGAAGTCAGAAAATCTGGCACCAGTCTTACACGATACTGTCATCTTACCCAGCAACTGGTTTGTACAGGTCAGACAGGCAGTCCCTTCATATTATATAATGAGTAGACTACCGTACTGTTTAGCAGTTAGGGTGTTTTAAACGGCCCACCCAAATGTCTTTGGTATTATAATAATAATATTTTTTTTATTCAAATAACATGTTTACAGACAAGTACATATAGTCCAGAACATAAATATATACAACGTGTAACAGAATAAACGCAATTCCTGAAAGTAGTTGGTTCAGAATCGGCTTCTGAATCGATTTCCGTCATAAAAAATAGGTGTTAAATTTTGACGGAAAAATCTTTCATTTAACTTAAAATGGAAACACAGTATCATGACAAATTAATACAATCCTTAATTCAATGTAATGCACTCGTGTGCGTGTCGACCGCTAACATTGCATGAGTGTATGCGTCTGCGTAAGGATATTGTATGACGCACATACGTTTTACGTTTAGTAAGGATAAAAAATTTATAAAAAGATGTCTAGGTTTGGTTTCAATTTATTTAGTTACGGATGTTGTTTTAGACTCATAATTTATTATTATTATTGTGGTGTCTGAGGTATTGCGCTTAATCTGTTACACCTTGTGTAATAGATTAAGCGTTCTTAAAGGGTAAATTTAAGTGCTTGAAAAACATTGGTAAAATGGTGATTTATCTTAAGTTCAATAACGGTCAAATATACTGCTTACTATAATGTAGCGACTTGCCTAATGTAGGTTTATAAAAAAAAAACCTGTGTTTCTGGCCACCAAAAACAATAAATAAATTAATCGCTAATTTAAAAAGAAGATACAATAATTAAAGTGACTAATGGATTAGGAAGTAATACTAAATTATTTCAGGATTACATTTTACTACATATATTTCATTTATTGTTCGTCAAATCGTTCGAGCTCCGTAAGGTTCTAAGTTGAGCTTCGCGAACTGACAAATGCTTGCACTGTTTGGATGGGCCTGCTCATATCTATGTGATTCTGTCCTCTAAAAGGCGCCACAGACATTAACCCAAGGGCGGATCCAGGGGGAAGGTTATGGGGTCATGACCCCCCCCCCCCCCCTGGGCTGGGTCCAGGACCTAGGTGGACCACTAATTAAAATTTTTAAACATTGTTACTAGATAATACTCCAGTTTCTGTCGTTGTAAACGAATATCGGCAGTGGATGGCCAAGTGGCAGCGGAGTCAGGAAATATAAATTATAACTTCTTGTGACTTGACCACGATTATGTGACCCTCCCCTGGCACCAAAGCTGGATCCGCCCTTGCATTAACCCACATGACTCTCATATGATTTGATCTCTACAGATTGTATGGACTTTAAAAGAAACGTGGAACTCTGAGATTTGTTTCAGTGTTTCTTCTCAGAGTTGTTAGGAAACACTGGCCTCATCTAGTTTACAATAGGGAAGATGCAATATTTTTATTTTTGTTCTCATTTTAAAGAACTCCATGTAGAATAGACCATAAATATATTAAAAAATGAAATCTTTGTAATTTATCGGAAAAAATGTATTTTTAAATTGACAGTTTAAATTTTCGCGCGAAAACGGACCTATAGTTCCGATGACGTCATTCCTGTCTGTCACTGGTCGTACTTGTTCGTCGCTGGCTAATACTTAATGTATATTTTTTCGACTTTCGAAATTTTTTTTTTTTGTGAAAATTTAAATAGGACTATCCATCAACATCAGGTGATTATAACAATACTACCTACTATTATTCCGAAAAAAGCCGTGGTAACTCATGTTTTGTACCAATGTGCCCAACTACTTCAACAAAGTATCTAAATAAATTGTTTTTGACTGGACCTTCTGACCCAAAACTGAGAAAAAAGTGGTTTCAAGCTGCAAAGAGAAATGACAATTAATCTCCAAAGACCATTATTCGATGCTGTGAAGATCATTTTGATGTAAGTCGGCGAATATACTTCTTATATTTTGTAGTTAATCTGCTTGTACGCAAAAACACGTTAGTTACCTACCTAATACATACAAAACTTATCTATAACATCATTTTAATTTTACTGTTGGAGAACGACGTCGAAAATTGGATAAAGTGTAAAATGTGTGGAGGAAATTTTTTCCTGAAAAAAGATGTGGTACCTCATATTTTTGAATGCCAAAATAGAATGATGCCACTGAAACCTTAGATCAGTAATAATGAAAAAGAAAATACTTGAAATTCTTGAAAGCATTGTAAATACACCGGGTATAATTTTGATTTATTCTTTCAGATTTATTCTTATACTAGAGACAAATAAACATTCAAACTTTCAAATTTATAATAATATAAGGATAATGCTATCTAATGAAGATCTATATTATTATGTCTTTCATGTTTCAGATCCATCTTCAGAGTGTTAATTAATCACAAAACACATGGTTCTCAAAATATTAAAATATCCAATGATAAAGGTGTACAGGTGTCTATATATCCTTATAAACGAACGATCGAAATAACTGATATATGTCGAAGCCGCTGAATGAAATACAAAGTTAAACAACTATGATTTTATACATATCGTAGTTTTTTAGTCCCTTTCATTTCTACACTTGAAAACTCTGCACTTTCGATAAAAAAGTTACAACCACGTCAACACTAACTCTTGGTAAATTCCTGGATTCCTGGAGTCTGCTTTGATGAACCCAACTTTCATTTTTATTTAAAAAAAAACGCAATTAGTATTCCCGTAAAATAATATTCACTTTTGCAACCATAACTTCAAATAAGTTGTTATAACAGGAGTGACGTCACTAAACGCTGATTGGTGTTTTGAAATATGCTTCGTTTCAAGTCATTTTTAATTCGTAATTATTGTTAAAAATCAACATTATGTAAAATAAAAATGTTGCAGTGGCCCTTCTTTTCTATTTTTGTAACATTTCAATCATAAATTTTTTATAAATATTATATTTACGAAAAAAAAATTACGTGTGAAAGTGTTATTTATAACTTATTTGCAAAATAAACATTATTATTTCATTATGTAAAACTCGTACATGGTTACATCTGGTTAGACTCGAAGCAAATCCCAACATAGTTGGAAAAAGGCTAAACAGATCGTGAAGTGTACTCAGTTTCTACGCAGTGTATCAGAGGAATGCGAACTAACTTGCTTGATATACCGTCTTGTAGTACCAAGTGCTTCTCCTCCACATTTACTGTGCGCACAGCCAAGTTGTGGAATTCTCTGCCGGCTTCTGTGTTCCCTGCCACTTATGACCTTTCAGGTTTTAAAGCAAGAGTAAATAGGCATCTTCTGGGCTCGCTCGTCCCATCGTAGACCTCATCTATCGCTTACCATCAGGCGAGATCGAGGTCAAGATTGGGCTCAACCGTAATAAGAAAAAAAAAAATAAGTTTCTCATTTCCGTATCATTTCGTAAACGAGGGATTCGACCATACCTACTGTTTTCCTGTGTTGATCACAAGATTCGTTGGCACCCGGCCACTTGTCAATCAACGCGAACTATGCGCAGCTGCCAACGGGAGACACATCTCATTTTGACGATTAATTTAGAATTAATCAGAGCCAATTAAATACTTAAGTATCGAATCCAATGTCGAAATATTTTTACGCATACCTTCTTAAATCTTTCGTAATGACCTAATATAGCCTAGAAATAAATATTAGCCCGTTTTATAAACTATAACTCGTGCCGACTTGCGATTGAAACTTGACCATGCAAATTGAACAGGTACCGCGCTTGGGCCTGTAAATGAGTGTTTTATTAGTCACTTCATACACGATTTTTAAGATTTTTGGTGCCTATTCCTTATTGCATATAAATGTCGGTAGGGTTAAGGAGTGACAAATAAAATATTTTCCATGTCGGACTGCCTAGTCATCAAATACTTAACCGGTGCAAAATTACCGTCAAATAGACAAGTTCTCACTGTCCTATTTTATAATATTCGCGAAGTCTAGTTGACTGTCAGTGAAAGCGCCAGTCTTAAAATCTCTCTAAATCTAAATAAAGAGTCTAATTAAAGAGTATTTTGGGTAAAAGCAAGAATTCTCACAAAGACATTTTATAAAATGCGTGAAAAAACTTATTGATTTATATCATGTTTGGGGAGATCTACAAAAAAATGTAAGAAGACTCCGGCCACGTTTAAGAATCCAATATAATTTTAAAACCACCTTGATAACTTATTTGATATTATTGCACATGTTGATGCCTTTGAAAGAATGGAAATAGAGGAAGACAAGGCATTTTTAAAGAAACAAAGAGAGCCAGGTCGACCGGGATGCTTAGATGGCGTTGACAAAACATTAATAGAGAAAGAAGGAATAGCTAGTTAGGCAAAGATGATAGGAAGAGAGTTAGCGAGAGAGAGGAGATCTACTTCACCTACAAATGACTTGGACATGAAAACACTCAGACCCCCTGGAGCACAGCATCAGGCATGATGGATAGCGAGAGCGATCTATTCTTCAAAAAGTGTTTGCAATCACAATTCCGAATGATTGCAAAAGACAAAAAGGCACTTCAAGATGTTTGTTTATTTATTTATTGTCACGTTTACGTGTATGTTTGTTTATGTATGTTAAACCTTGGCTCGAGTTGCAACTAAAGCACTTAATCAAGATTTGTACTTCTTGAATAAGGTAAAAGAGTACGAAAAAATTTATACAACAATTTCTAAAGCGTCGTTAGGCAAGTGTAGCCATCACCTATGGTCCGTATTAGTGTGAAGAGACTGTCATGTTGTCACTTTCTGATAATGAAGTTGATAAGCTAAAAATAAAATGATCGCCAAGTTAAACAAAAATTTTAGTTGGCAATCACAGAAACGCTATGTTCCATCGAAGGAAGAAATGACCCAAAATCTTTTCGGTAAACAAGTATTTATGGCTTTTTTTACACTTCTTGTTGTTTTTTGTATATTCCTATGTTTTTTTGTAGATAAAACGAATTAATGATTGGTGATGATTATTTTGTTTCGGAATACATTTCGATCACAACTTCAGATTGACGACGGTTTTCTTCAAGAAGATGTATGTTGTTGGAATGATAATGCAGCTTTTCAGGACTCTGAATAAATCGTTTGAAAGTTGTAAATGATACCGCTGAAAGGGCTGTCAAATTAACAGCAGAAGAAGAATAAAAACAGTTCTTAATGCGTTGTGTGTAGGAACATCGATATTTCAATGCGTACTTTAAAAAACTACACTAAACTTAAGAGGAGTTACCCTAGCTGACTGTTTTTCATGACATTGACATTCTTTTATTTTTAATAAAGATTTATTTTATTATTTCAATTTATTTTATTTTAACTCCTATTCACCTCATTGAAATGAAATGAAATGAAATATTTATTTTGTAAATTGGTTATAAATAACGCTTTTACACGTCATGTTTTTAGCGTGTTAAGTTTAATTTAGTTTAGCTAGATGAGGCCGGTGTTTCCTAACTGACTACTCTGAGAAGAAACACCGAAACAAACTCAGAGGTCAACGTCTCTTTTAAAGTCCATACAATTTGTGTTACATTTGTTTCATTCCTAATAGTTTTATTGCCGACCCAAATATGAGGAAAAGAGAAGATTTTCAATAAACTTTGAAGATCAGTCGGCACGGGTTCCGATTATGCTAGAAAGATGAAATTTCATATTTCAGTATGTTTTAACACTTATAAAAAACTTAGAGGGTATGCGTTTCAAACTAAACAAAAAAATTTTTGGCCCATATAAGGGACTCCCTAGTATGCATATTTAACGATATTTAATTGTTTTTTAGGCGTTAATTAGTCCTTAGTCAGAAGGTTCTGAATTTAAAAAATAAGTAGACACCTTGAAAACAGATAAACATGTATTTTATATGTCCCTTAATTTAATACGATTACACGGTCTATGACGGGAGTCTATGACGGGAGTCTATATACGCGGGTCTATAATGTGGCCTATGGGTAGCGACTGAATTCAATAGGAGCGGTTGGCCGTGAGAGCTCTGAAGGAGCTAGCTCAGCAAAATACAATGTGTCGCCACACATATATGTATATTGTAAATAGTTTGCGAATGTGTGAGTAGATATCATGGCCATATAGTATATGGCCTGATATCGTGGCCTCGGAACGTTTCTAGGGCCTACTGAAGAAGCACGGTGAGTTTTAATAAGTAGAAGTCTGACACTCCGTTCCGCTTCACGCAGAATGAGAGGAGTCGTTTAATCATTTTTAACCCGAACAAAAAAAGACCATTAGTTTTCGTTTTCATTCAAAAGACGGTCATGTAGTCCAATTATGGAACGGGCTTCGTGTAATGTGCAATTCCATATCACACTCCCCGCAATGTAACCGATAGGCTTGCAACACGTTGCGTCGCCAATGTCTAAGGCTTCGAAATTTTGAACAACGATGTTCAAAACCATGACTTACTGCTTGTTCCCACTCAGGAGGCTCACCGAACCCCTGCAACATGGAGTATCCGTAAACTAAGCAGGATAGTGTCAGTCCCATCGCGTATCGTCTCCCATCTTTTTGTGTGCGCGCGCGCCTGCTCAATAACGAATAGCAAGGAGTGCACCTTTGTCAGTTAATGCTTGTACGTGAAACTGAATGCGAACCTGTTCCCCCAGTTGAAAACCAGGTTCCTCCAGTTACCTGAAAGAAACCTTGAGATGATAACCAGTAGACCCTTCCATTCGCATTACATGGGTTTTATCATAGTGGCATAACTGGAACTTTCACTCTGGAACACTTTTCCAACTATGTCAAGGTTTTTCAATTTGACATAGTTGGGAAAACGTTAAAGAAATTATGATTACAGATGATATTTTACAAAGAAACAGCAAATTCAGGTATCTTAGATAAACAGCTTACGTAATCGGAGTAAAATTAATTAACCCATTTCTATCCTTCGCATTTAAGATTAAACCGGTGAAATAACAATATAGTACATAAAACTAACAGTCAAATAGAAATTAAACTATGAATATATTTAATTAAATTCAATATTTCAAATTATAAAATCGTTGGGAACGATTGAAACAAGCCATAAGTACTTGTAACATTTATTATTTAATGCACTCGTACCGCTATCATGGGCGTAAAGCAAATAAATTAAGTATGTATTTTATTTAAATTTACGTTCGTCTGTTATTTGATTCATAAAACGGTTGGAAAGCTTCTGTGATTGTTGTTAAGAGCGTTTCAGCTTACCGTGTTTTATACAAACCTTCAAAGCATTATTCGTGGAAATCTTGTATAAATTACAAAGAACCAATTTTATATATTCGTATAAATGACAAAGAACAAATTGAATTAGTCTTGCTACACAAGATACAATTTGTTCTTTGTCCTATAGCAAAATCAAGTGATTTGAGTGAAAAGTTCTTAACTAACTGTATAGTCCTAGGACTGAATAGTTAGTCATGCTAGCGAAGAGGAAACTGAACGCGACAGGGAGAGACAACTGTCTTCCTCACGCCCCAGCCGTTGCGGGAGACGCCCCGGTCGTCGGGGATCGCGTGCCGATCTCCGGCCACCGTAGGCGCGGGCTTGCGGATGGCGAGCAGGGGTAGTTCACCGTTCGGTAAGGACTAGGCCCGGGTCTGCGGCGCGTCGTGTTCCGCGCGCGCCTCAAGGAGCTGTCAGCACCGGTGCCGGGTTCCCACAGGGCCATTACCTGCTGGGGTTGCGGGAATGTTTTAACGAGATACCGCGGCCCCGGAACTTAAGGGTAGCTGAAGGAACAGGGTGGGTTTTTAGCCAGTAGAAGTCTGACACACCCTTCCGCTTAACCCAGAGCGTGCGGGAGAAGTCATTCGATGATTTTCCCACCTGGCAAAAACAGACTGTTTTCGTCAATGTGCCAATGCTAGTCTTCTGGACACGTTTCATCGTTATAAACTAGCCTTTTTTTAAATAATGTTTTTACTGTCAATACAGATCAAGAACATCATCCTTTACGAGCACGCTCGTTTCATAATGTGGTATATGCTATGCGATTCAAACGGATGAATTCAAATTGAATAAGGAACGTCAATGACCTCTATTTGTCAAATGTCACTTGAAAAATACGGCTTGCAAAGAAATCTTATTTGCAATTTAATAATGGTTGATTTTACTTTGTTTCACCGAGTCTCACATCAAATTTAAATAAAATATTTAATTATTTAAAGTCATAATTAGTATTTTTGAAACCTTACTCATCTCTCTCTTATTTCCATTGTTGGCATCACTATGGGCATATTGATGGTATGGAAGGTATGGAAAAATAATTAAATACTTTTTGTTTTTTCTTAGATGATAGGCTCTCGTTTGATCACCACATAAAGAAAAAGGACTATTTTTGCTCTATATTCGTAAATAAATGTTTGTTTTTTCTTTTTTTTATTACGGATGAGCTCACTCTTGACCTCGACTCGCCTGATGGTAAGCGATAGATGAGGTCTACGATGATCCGAGGGTGCCCAGACTGAAGATGCCTATTTACTCTTGCTTTAAAGGCTAAAAGATCATAAGTGGCAGGGAATAACACAGAAGCCAGCAGAGAGTTCCACAGCTTGGCTGTGCGCACAATAAATGTGGAGGAAAAGCGCTTGGTACAACAAGACGGTATATCAACCAAGTGTGGTAGGCGTATCACCCAGCCGTGCGTCTGGTAGTGAAAGGGAGATGAAGGAATCAAGTCATGGAGCTCACTCTAGCCAAATGGTTCGATTTGACAGCTATGACGTCACAATATGGCGCTAAGTCGACCCTATTCTCTAAGTCGGCCTCCTCTCTATGAGAGGAATATGCTAGTGCTGATGATATACATGTCACAAATTAATTTACTGTGTTCTAACGCACGATCTGTAATTTGCAAGTCATCACACAACGTCTTGGGAATACTTTATTGTGCGTACGGCTAAGGAGTAGAATTCGCTGCCAGAATCTGTGTTTCCTGATAGATATAACATACCTTTAAGTCAAGAGTGAATAGATTACTTCTAAGCTTTTTCTTCAACCACATCATCGCTTGCCATCAGGTGAGTGGTGGTCAAACACGAGCCTATTATAATTTTTTTTCTCGTATAGTTTGGTAATTTGGCTGTCTAATCTATATCTCATGGGTCAGTGTACATCCTCGGTATTGAGAAGTTCCTCACGGCCAAGCTACTTCTCTTATGATTGTATGAAGCATGGATATATTTAATCACATTCGCCCTCTTAGAATAAAAGTGCCCTAACTCTAAAATCCTGTAACATCAAATTGTGATGTTAAACTTACTACCACTGTGAATCTACAGCTGGGACACAGGACTTGTAAGAAGGAATTCTTGTATATTTGTATGCCACAAAGGCCAAATATCACGGATATTTATTTTCTTCTCTTTATGACCAACCTGCATGCCTTGTATGTATACTCATGTTCAACCAATTTTTTATTTTTGTTTCCTAACAAAGAATACGCTTACATGCTAAAATATCTTACAAAACTTTATCACCTTGTGTTTCTCCAATTATAGGGAACACATTATGCGTGAGTATATAAATTACAAGAAAAAAATTAATATACGAAAAATCATTAAGTACTGGAAAAAAAAGTCATTAATATATTAAAAAAAATATATATATAATACTATTATTAACAGGATAAACTGTGTGCTACTTTATAGCGAATAGCGAAGAAAAAAAAAATAATAAAAATTAAAATTATTTAAGAATATGATGAGATTTTTTTTTTGTTACTGATGAGCCCACTGTTGACCTCGATCTCGCCTGATGGTAAGCGATAGATAAGGTCTAAGGTGGGACGAGCGAGCCCAGAAGATGCACTACCATTAGTGAGATTAGTATACCTACCTATTACATAGTATATCTGGTATATCAACACATATCTTTCAATTGCAAAAGGATAGAGGATTTATATTTTACAAATGTATTTGAGAAAATGTCTATATCTACCAAGGAGCAAGCTATAGTATTGTACAGACCTGTCACTCTTGCAACGGGTGAATGCTCCAAGATTTGTGCGAAATAAATGTCTTGAATCTTGGAATGGGCCTTAATCCACCACAGTGGTGGGGACCCAATGCTGATTGGTGCATGTTACATGTCTTATATTTTTTTCATTTTTTTGGATTTTCACACGAAGTTTTTCTGGACCGATTCGAGATCAGTAGCAATGACGTAAATTATACAAATGAGTGTGCCTGACTGGGTTGGAACCCGCAACTCGCAAGTCAGGCCCATTATGTCTGTATTTATTATCACTAGATTTTAAGCAATAATTATTGTTACTAACTCTAATACTATTTCTGAAATGAACGGTAATTTAATTGAATTTTACCAATTGGCCACCACTGCTCTCGGTAACAACAATATTAAGAATAATAAGATTGCTAGTAATGTGAATTCTTCCTACTGCAAGTTTTCTTTTTAAGAAAACAAAAGAAAAAAATATATATTCTTTATTACATTAATAAACATAATTATAAAAACAAATATAATACGGGTGAAAATAAAAGGGAAATTATAGGGCATCGAAAAATTCAGCAACATCGCTATCAATGGGAAAAGTGCCCAGAACACTGGCCGCAATGTCGCGTTGAATGGCAATGCTGATTCTCTGTCCAAAGAAAGGGCCAGCCCTCTGGTCACTTGTGGAGTCGACTAAACGTTTGCTGCCGTTTGTTTTTTTAAGAAAACAATGAATAAAAAAGGTCAATCTAAACATCGGTTGCAGTTCACAGATATATATCTATGTAAATTCAATTTTACTCATCTTTTCTTTCGATTTTGACCTGTACCTAGGTCTTTAAGTCAAGAGTGAATAAGTTATTTCTAGGTAAACGTGCTTCGTCTTCGACCACATCATCACTTACCATCAGGAGAGATGGTGGTCAAACACGAGTCTATTTTCAGTAAAAAAGAAAAAATTTTAAGAGTTTTTTGCTCAAGCCCAAAAATTGCAATTGTTGAGTTTCGTGACTTTCATTGTAAGATTGCCATATATTTCAGTTGCAACTAGCTGTACGTAGGACAGGGCAATGCGGATGACATGCCATACCTGGGCGACGGCGGTCATTCTGATGTGCCTCATTGTTTCGATTGATTTAATACCAACTAATTTGTTTCAAAACATTTCTATTTAGACTTTATTGTTGTTTAATTAGATTCATTAGTTACTTTGATGTTAGCTACAAAATCTGTTGATGATTTAGGCAATTTAATTGGTTTAATTGTTTTTTAATCGGTTATTTGGCCATGTTATTTACGTATTGCTTATTTTTTTTTTATTTCCAGTTAATTATCATATTAATCATTTAATTTTTTTTCTTTAAAGAGAGAAGTAGCAATGTGGGTTGAATTCCCATTACTAGCAATCTTTTTAACCCCTCCAACTAAGCTAAATATGCTTGTGTAAGGAGTGGATACACGGCAATAGTGTATTGGCCGGGCTTTAACCCGTTACCTCTCGATTGTTTTTGACGTTTCTATCGAACTAAGAACTAAAATGCATGAAAAAAATATTAATATCTAGAAAACAATGGCCCATTCGAGCCCCGTAATGCCACTGACTGCTCTATAAGGCGTAGTGGAACACGACGCGCATAGACTTGGGATCATGAGGCTCAACTTAGAACTTTAAGAATAATTAAATTTCTTTTTACAATCGTCTGACATTGCTGAGGTGATAGCGTAGACTAATATAGACTTTGACTAACACTGCAGACCCGACTTTGCCAGCCAAGCACAGAGTCAAGATGCAAACCGAGATCTTTAACCCTGGAGCTAATGGGGATGACGGTGCCATTGAAAATGATTGAAGGGAGAGAACTAACTGCCACTCTACCGATCATACGCGAGCTTCCAATCACAATGGTCTGACACTTTTAGGGGTTTACAGACACCCCAAATCTATCAGACCATGTAGATCCGAAAACTGTTTTATTATTAGTCATCTGTGGTAAAGATTTTACCTTGCGAAGCCTCGAGTAGTAAATGCGATTTCATTGGCGAGGGAACAATTCGCCCTCGCCAGGCTACGGTACTGCCAACCCAACTTCAGTAACTGTGCGAGTGGTCTTGCCCAGCATTAGGACAGTGACAAACTTACATTACCAAATATCCTGTCAATCAAACTTCGTAGTCAGTATTTGTTTGACATTTCACATTGATGCCGCACGTCAAGTTGAACATGAATGAAACGTGCATGGAATATCATGGATGCCAGCAGGTGACTGACAATCTCTTGTCTTAGTCTTGAAATAAGTACTTTCCTCAATATATTGTCTTTGGATAAACTGTTTTGTACCTGAGAAAAATATCAATAAACAAATCAAATACTGGCTGTGCTCACGACTTAATTCTTATAGTTTTTTTCGCGTAAATCCCCATGCCGCGGTAAATCCCACTCCTATATTGCCCTATAACCTCACTTTATCTTCCAGTGAGAGTCTGACTAAAAGGTCCCTTTCAACGGTTCCAGAGATTTTAGGTTTTTGTATTAGTAACTTGAGAAAACACGTTTATATTCAAGTCACAGACAGGAACTTCAGTCTAACTTATAGGAGTATATAATTATGTATATGTATATAGAGAGGTGTATTGATTATATGCACTTCTAAGGACATACATTCACGCAGATCACATGGCAAAACCAAATCTTACGATAATTAACATGAATTAAAGCTAAGAATACCAAACGAAATGCTCTCTAATTGATCTCAAATCCCCGCTTAGTCATTACACCCACGAGAATATAGTCTTTATATCAACACGTCATAAGTTTCGAAATATTTAATGACAGATAGGGAAATACATTTACAGATGGCCACGTGACGCGAGGGTAAAAGTAGATGCGGTTGGCGCACAGGCCCGTTGCGACATCACAATGAGAATCGGGTATGTCTCCCAATTGTGTGCCCGACAAATTAATTTCGTTTATTTATTATTAGGTATTATTTTTGGGCCCATTGTTTTTGTGTCGGGTACGAGACCTTTTGTCTAGTTAATGTCATTTTGGCTTACCTACTGCTGTTGTACTTGAAGGCTTAATCTAGATGAGTTTTTATGTTGAATGCGTAGCGTGAGTTGGTTTTGAGGTTATGTAAAGGTTTTAATCATTCAAAACAAACATTCCAGTGAATCTAGTACCGTCATTGCAGATTTATATCCAACAGTTGGGTAAAAAGCATATAACCTTCCTCAAGCTTCGAGCTGCTTTCATACCAAAGGAGATGTTCCAGAAATGTATGGAGCCTGGGCTAGCACCACATGTAAATATAGCTGTACAATGTAAGAAACCGTTTTATAATGTTAATTTTCTTTAATTTCACTTTATTTTAGTGTGATATTAAAATTAACTCCGTCAAGGAAAGCAACACAACAAATATGATTCTATTCTATTTTTGGTTAATGGCAAGTGGAGCCGATGTCGAGTATTCTGCCAATGTCTAAAGTAAATTGGAAAAACAAGTGTGTATGATTAATGATTAGAGACAGAATGGATTTAGAAAAGAAAAAAGTTAAAATCAGAACAGGAACGGTAGTCTCTGTTTCTTCAATTAGTACAGTTGAACTTGTTGGGTTAGTACAGGACTGAAACAAACAAAGAATAAAAATACATAAATATTATAGTTGTTAAACGATTACATAAATTATACCACAACCATACATACAATTTTTGGTACTCTGGTTCACAGTTTTATATTGTTGTGACGGATGAAACTCATCAGCGCCACAAGCAGTTCTGGTGAAGGAAATGTTAGAAGAGAAGAGAAGTTAATTGGAAGAGGGATCTTAAATTTCGGGAGACGACTATACAATTCTGAAGATGAGACGATATTCGGGCATTTAAAAAATATGTGGTCCAGTGTGCCTTCTTCCAGGCTGCATTCGCATAGGGATGAGTCCCGAACACGAACTTTTTCCAAGAACACAGGAGTGCAACAAAAACCTAAGCGGATTCTACAGAGGACGGAGATGATGGATTTCGACACCTTTTTGTACGTGTAGAACCAAGGTTTTGGCTTAACATATGGTTGCACTGCATAAAAGAATTTGCATTTCTTCTTCCCAGTCGAGTTCCACTGCTGTTGCCAAGTACTCTAAAGGTTTTCTTTTGGGAGATTCAGTAAGTCATAGCCCTGATGGGCATTGTGGCAGAGATCGGCTGTAGCAGATGAACATGCACCTTTGGCCAAGGCATCGACGCACTCGTTGCCCTTAATGCCACAACGGCTAGGTATCCAAACTAACTGAACATCCTTCTGGCTATAACTGCACGAGAAAAGAGATTTTTTAATTTTTAAAATAAGCGAACTGTGCAATTTACCTTTGAAAGGGTTTTGGACTAGGGCTTGGAGACAGCTTAAGGAGTCTGTAAATATAACGGCTTTGTCAATGCGGTGGGACTCGATGAAAAGACACGCTTCCTATAATGCCACACACTCGCCTGTGAACACAGATGCTTCCTTGGGACATTTGTATTGAAGTATGATCCTGGAGTTTTCGAAAAATACTGCGGCTCCAGTGTAATTAGAGTCAGTAGATTTTGAGGCGTCTGTAAAAAATCTCTGGAAACCGTCCCATCGCTGGGCCACGGATGCATTGAAGATCGAATTTGCTGAAGGGGAATTTTTGGGTATACCTATATTGAAATGGATTTTTGGAATGAAACATAAGACTTCGTAGTCGAAATGAAAGAGGGGTAATTTAGGAAACTGTACGATTGGGCATTCTAAACTTTGAGTTAGACGAAAATGTTTTAAGATTAAAGGGGTTTCTTTATTTTTCCAATAATTTGAGGTTCTGCTTATGGAATTTAGCTCATGCAATTTAGTAATAAGGGGATGGGAAGACCTACAAATCACCCTAGATAAAAAACGGGAGGCCAGGTACTGTCACCTTAGGGCCAGGGGAGGTTCAGCGCATTCGACCTGCAACGCACCGATGGGCGAAGACTTCATACATCCAGAGATGATCCGAAGACACTTGGACTGTACCCTGTCAAGTCCAGCCAAAGCACCTTTGTTGCATGGTGTTAAGTGGAACGTGCCATAGTCCAAAATACTGCGAACTAGGGCATTATAAACTAATTTCATGGTGTACGGGTGACCACCCCACCATACGCCCGCAAGTACTTTTAAAATTGAGATGACACGTTCACATTTACTGATTAGGTGATTAATGTGGTGCTTGCCAGTTAATTTCGGGTCAAGAAAAACGCCCAGAAGTTTGACCTTACTTGAGAGTGGGATGTTTTTCCCCGAGATGGTTACCGTTATCTGTGGGATTATCCTCTTGCGGAAAAAGATTACTGCCGAGCTTTTTGGTGCAGATAACGTAAGGCCGCGTTTTGAAAGCCAATGATTAAGAGAGTCCAGTGAGAGGCACAGAGATGACGCAGCGTCTACGATAGAGGAGTGTGACACATACAGGGCTAAGTCATCAGCGTACTGTAAAATACGACAATCAGTATTTAGGCAGGAGCCAATATCAGCTGTGTAAAGGTTATAAAGAAGGGGGCTTAAGACGAAGCCCCGCGGGAGTCCTCTCCAAGTCACCCTCCCATCAAAGTCCTCACCCTGGACCCTCAAAACCAAAGAGCGAGACCAAAGTAGTCCACATATGCATTCGATCATCTTAGCCGGAATACTCAGCTGATGCAATTTCTGCCTGAGAACGGGAAGAAGAACGTTATCGTATGCGGAGGAAATATCTAGAAAGGCAGCAACAACTGACTCGTTTTTGGAGAACGCCAAACGGATATCCGTGACTAGAACTCCAACACTGTCCATTGTGCCGAGCCCCTTCCTGAAACCAAATTGGTAGTTCGGCAGTAAGCCTCTGGATTCTACTATCCATTCTAGACGGTTTTTAATAAGATGTTCGAGTAATTTGGCTAAGACTGAAGACAGGGCGATAGGTCTAAGGCCATTAGGGTCATCCACATGTTTGCCAGGTTTGAGCAGAGGGATAATAATTTGCAGTTTCCATTGGTCTGGAACCCAACCATGATTGTAACAGTAATTTAATAAATCCAGGTAATATAATTTTGCTTTTTTTCCTGCACGAGTAATAAAAGAATACGGTATCCCGTCACTACCAGGTGCTGTGTCCTGGACATGGTCGAGCACAACATCTAGTTCTTCTGAGGTAAATGGCACGTCAAAAGGGTCATCAGATTCTATAAGGTGCGGCAAATTATGGCACTCAGACAGGAGCGGAACGTAGGGTGGCGCAATTATGTCGAAAAAATGTTCAGCAGTTTCCCTGGCGATCGGTGGGGATAATGAAAGAGTACACCCACGTCTAAACCTATTAATATTCTTCCATACAAGTGAAATTGGAGTGGAGGGGGATAAGGACGAACAGAATTTGACCCAACCCGCACGTTTCTTCCTACGGAAAAGGCGCTTGGATCTTGCATAGAGCCGTAAATAAGCCAACAGATTTTGGGTGTTCATCTCCCCATTGTATGTTCTTTCGGCCTCATTCCTCGACCTAACAACTGAGGTGCATTCTTGGTCTCACCATGGAGGTGACGGGATTTTATTACGGGCACAGTTTTTCAATGGAAAACAAGAGTCTGCACTCGAGGTTACAGCCTCAACAAAGCCTTCATAACAACTCTTGGCATGGCGGTGATCAGAGATTTGAGGAGAACTTGAAGCTAAATTTGGAAGTATATCTATTTTCTCCTCCAGTGATGATGCAAACTTGGACCAATCTGGATTGGACAAATTATACTTCAAAACTGGAGGAGAAGTTTTTTCTAAGTAAGTTTTATCTAACAAAGATATGACAATAGGGTAATGATCACTGCCATGCGATAAGCTTGTACATTCCCAATGGGTCGAAGCAGCCAATTCAACCGAGCAAAACGTTAGGTCAACACAACTCTTCTGCTGTCCAGGAAGAGACCTGCGAGTTGGGCAACCATTATTTAAAATACAAAGGTCCATATCATCAAGGATCTCAACTAGGGCTATGCCAGTGGCATCACAACGTTCATACCCCCACCGGTAATGGTGACAGTTAAAGTCACCCATGACCAGTATTGGGCCCTGGACAATGGAAATAATGTTTCTTAAAATATGTAATAAGTTCAGACTGGGGTGAGCAATGTATATTGAGAAGACTGTAGTTCCTTCCACTCGACTAGCAACTATACTCATATCACCTGTGGGTGCAGAAAGAGATAAGGGTGACAGTGGAACTCGACTGTTAACAAAGAGAGCTGACCCTCCATATCCGTCAGGTCTATCACATCGAAGTACATATGTTGTAATGTGCCATACGAAAGCTAAGATTTGGGGTTAGCCAGGAATCAGCTAATGAACAAGCCAAAGGTTTGTATTTGTTAAGGAGGAAAATGAAGTCGTGTTTTTTATGCCACACGCTCCTCACGTTCCACTGAAGGAATACTTGGTTTGACGCCATTTTTAATTTCTAACAGTATTGATATAAGTTGATCGGCAACGTTGGACGGTGATTGGGGGTTAGAAGAAATAATTGTTGGTAGAAGTTTTAAGAGAAGTTCAATGACAGAAATTGTATTACTAGGGGAAGTATTATAATTTAGAGCGCAGCCATTAGGCTGATTAGGTTGGGGAGAATTAATTAATTGGTTATGAGCTGATTTGTCATACGATGGGGAAAGTGGGGTATGTGTCTTGGGTTTTAGGGTTACAGTTTTATTATATGATTGCTGTTGGGATTTAGTAGCACTGGCATAGTTGCGTGAGGCTACTGGAATAATAATAAAAAAAAATATATATTTATTGCAGGTCCATGACCCATATAAAATTAAATTAAAATCATGTTACTGTTGTTTACAGTCATAAATTCCAAATGTCAAAATAACATAACATAACTATACGAGTAAACAGAGTTAAAAGAAAAATACAAAGGTGATTGCCTCAGCATAGGGAATAGATTTTTCTGCCATGATAGTCTTTATAGCCCTCTGTCGACCATGCTCAGGGCATGACTTGCTATTACCAAAATGGCTCCCCGAGCAGAGCACACAGAAAGCATCTGTCTCAGAAATGAAGCAACCATCACCAGGATGTGATCGTGGCCACATTTATTACACCGTGGTTTGGATCTGCACAGATTGGCCACATGACCAAATCTGCAACACTTGCGACACTGAATTGTGGGGAAAATGTATTGTTCTACAGGGAGAGATGTATAACAACAGAAAATACGTTTTGGGAGTACTTGGCCATCAAAAGTAATAACACATGTTTCTGTGGGCTTCCACTCATTAACACCATCTTTAAATATTTTCCTATTAATGTGGCAAATTTTCAAGATTTGCACACAACCTGAGGGCACAGATAAGTAAGTTATAGCTTCCTCTTCTGTAATATCAGTAGGGACACCGGTCACAACACCCATCCTGGTAATATTAAATGTGGGAATCGTAGCAGAATAACTAAATCTTGGTAATATATTGTTTGCCAGGAAAGAATTCGCATCTTGAGGTGAGGTAAACTCCACAGAAACTCGGTTACGGCCTACTCTTTTAACGCCATCACGTATTACATTAGTGAAATTATTAAGAATTAAAAATTTCCCAAAATTCACAGGATGTAAAGTCGTGCCAGCATTTGGTTGGGTTTCAATTCGGGACACATGAACTATGTATGGACCTTTATCCGTTACGGAGTATCTAAGCCGACCAATTTGGCTTTTGGGTTGCTTGCTTGGTGGGGTGGGTGTAGGAACTTCTTCGTTAACAGGACGTTTTCGTGAAGATTGTGAAGTAAGGGTCGCGTCTATGCCTGCGATGTTACAGACTACATCTGCGAATTGTGATAGTGGGTCACTGGGAAAAGGGTTTGGGGAAGCTGAGATGTCAGGAGGACCAGGATCGGGAGGTTTATTTAAATCCATCTTAGAACTAACACCGGGACAAACACAATACAAACCTGTTTACGAACACAAGAACGACAAAATTCTATAAAAACAAGTCACAAAAGTAACAACTGTTACTCAAAAACAATAAAAATTCCCTAGACACACGTGTTATCCAAGAAACCCGTGGCGAGCAAAGAGTATGTAATACACTATGTTTTAGTGGCGAGAATCCAACAAATATGATGGACCAGCAATGTTGCTGTTGAACAGTGATGCGAATGTCCTTTTGACATGTCGGCTTGGTGAATCGATACACCAAAATATCTATATTTTTTCATAAAATAATCGTTAAATCTCTAACATATTTTAAATCTATAGAAATCGTTTTTTTTTTTTTAATTCGATTTATTATAATTTGTCTTAATTACACTCTTTTCATATCGGGGAATATTTCAAATGTTGATCACCAGATCGTCAGCACGTTTGAGCCATAAGAATATGTATAAACCATCAGATTTTTTTGCCACTAGATCACGTATTGTCAAACAACACGTTTCAAAATATTCAATATTGCCTACGTGCGTTACCTTTACGAAAAATATCGATGAATGCATATTTTATACTTGATAATAATTGATATAGCTTAAAAATTTCGATTCGATATTGATTGATATATTTTTTCACTTGCCCATCCCTACGATTTGACAGAATGTCACAAAACGTCACGAACCTTAAATCTGTCATACGTCATGTCAAACACGATCGTTATTGCTGCCCACAAGACTAATCATACTAAAAATCTTCCAAAAATTTATCACAGCTATACCCGTTTCCAAATAATTTTTTAAGTATTTTCTTATTATGATAATGTATAATATTGTTTTTTTTCTATTTATCTTTGTGGTGAAGAATTTTGGGCTCCCATTGGATCTCCTTTCATTCAAATCCACCTAGTACCTACCTCCTTTCGAAGATTAGTGCTTTTAAACAAACAAACTTTTCTGATGTATAATACATATTTAAATTTATATATTTTACGGCGATACGTTTTTATTTATATCGATTGATAATTGGAATAAAAGGTATTTTTACTTAAATGTTTTGATAACTCAAAAAAATATCACGGCCTGAGTAATTCGTAACTTTTTTCTCAGAGTAGTCAGTTAGGAAATACCGGCCTCATCTAGCTAAACTAAACTTAACACGCAAAAAAACATGACGTGTAGGTAAAAGTGTTATTTATAACCAATTTAAAAAATAAATATTTCATTTCAATTCATCTTGCACGGTATTCTTCACAGAAATTTTACTCTTTGTAAAGTGTAAATTAGCTTCATCAATGGCATATTATGACTTACGTCTATATTTCTGGACACCAGGTCTCTGCCCCTTAGTTAGTTATATTTCAGTCGATATGTGATAGGTACAAGCTCTCCACATGCGGTAAGCCCTTTATACTTAGGTTAAATAAGTTTTATTATTTTTTGCATGGGTACTTATTTATAATACTACTCATTGCAGGGTTAGATTTAATTGACGGTGTCTCTCTGTGATAGTATGTGGTGTCTAAACGTGTCTGCCTGTGTGTGGGTGCGTGTCGTCTGTGCGTGACTGTCCCAGCGACACTATGATATTGTTTAAGCCTGGGTGATAAGAAGTTTCTCCGTACTTATCATGGTAGTTCTGATCCTGAAGCCAATATCTGACTTTCATTTTGTACTTTTTCTTTCAAAAATGAATTGTTGTTCGCAATTCATTTTTATATATAAGAAGATAATGACTTTGAGTTTGACATTTAATTGTTGTTTTTTAAACGTAGGACGTATAAAATCTTACTTACTAATTATCTTACGCACTTTCAGTCTAGTGTTCCCAATGTTCGTGTACCTTAGGTGGTACACAATTGGATCGTTAATTCCGGAGATTACCCCCTATATACAAACTTACAAACAAATTTTATCTCTTTATAATGTTTGTATAGATAAAAATGGTTCACAGTCAGTTATTTTATTTAGAGCCATCAATGAAAGTATCTACCCCACGATGTAAAGATTGAGTGTGTCGCTACAAGCGATTTATTTATGTACTACCTTGATCATGCTTTCGTAGCACTCTCCATTCATAATGCGCCGTGATGAGGCCTGATTGCACCGCTAATGATTAAGATTAAGTAGAAAGTTTAACTATAGTCAAAGTTACGTTATTAATCAACTTCAGAAGGTAATCCCACCCATACGCACAAAACGTTTTGGGAATACCTTCATTGTGCGTACGGTTAAGGAGTGGAATTCCCTGCCGGAGTCTGTGTTTCCCGACAGCTACAACCTGGGAGTCTTTAAGTCCAGAGTGAATAGGTTACTTCTAGGTAAGCGTGCTCCATCTTCAATCACATCATCACTTACCATCAGGTGAGATAGTGGTCAAACGCGAACCTATATTCAATAAAAAATATTATGTTTGGTTGGACTGGACTGTAATAAGTGGAGTTTTGGGTAAAGCATCTTTTAATTCAAGTGATCCTGACTTGAGTAGGATCAGAAAACTATGTTCCTTTTTTTTGAACCAATTGCAACACACGTCAGTTAAACAACAGATAATACACCTTGTTATAGATAGCAGAGATATGTCTGGCACAAGGAACTTGTACCTAGGTAGAAGATCCTTGGTCTGACACGAGCGAGCCAATGATTTTCTAAATTCAAAACAAGATTCAGTGAATGGATACCAAAATTTTTTTTCACGATTTGGAAGTTTCATGGATATCCTCGGGCGGGTAAAAAAAAAATTAATATACCCCATATTACTTTTGCCGCAGTTTTTTTTTCGCCTAACCGCGTCAGAATCGAAACCGAAGTCGGCTGTCCCTGGACCCATATAGGGGGCCGCTAGAGGGAAGACGATGAAATTAATTTACCTTAACTTCAACACAACCTTACTGCTTAAGCTTAAATACGCTTTAACGACTGTTCTAAGTCAATAGCTCTCAGTGCACTCGTTCTAGAATAAGTTGCACATTACAACATACATCCAAGTTTAGCTAGTTTGAAGCTACCTTAACATCATCAGAGTATCGGCAGAATCTGTGGGCCAGCATGTTACCTCTGCCCGCTAGAGCCCTGCGTTCCCTCTCATATCTACATCGTCTTCAAGGCCTAAATTCAAGGTTTAAATTTTTGGTGTACAATAAAGTATATTCTATCTATCTATTTATCTAAATGACAGCCTTCGAGGCACGGAGAAATGTCGAAATATTTAAATGGTCACAGATCCTCGGACCAACAGTAAGCGTTGCTTAACCAAAACGATCAATGAGTTCGTCCAATCAGCAATATTGGCAGATTAATTCCTTGATTAAAGTTCTCGTTGGCGGTGCAACCGGCTTGATTGACCGATGAGTATTGGTTGTCGAACAACGCCCACTTGACTCTCAATCAATATTAATTGGCTTACAGTGTTAATGTTCTTTGTATCGAGTGATTCAGCGCTCATCCGACCGAGACGTAGTGAGGTGAGCTCGCTATGTGTCCGTGATCGTTGCTTAGTGAATAGTGCAAGCCGTGATTGTGTTCAACAGGACTTACCTCAACTTGTATCGACGAGTCTTCTGGAGATTCTTCTTTTAGTGTTTCGCAGAAATCGGGTAAAGGCTTCGGCTTTTTTAAATATATTTTCCTTTAGTTATTGAGGTACAAGTGGGTCAAATACAGACAGAAGGCTGGACTAATCCTCAGCAGAATAATTAGCATTGCCGTCCGATGTGGACAAACGAACGAACAGTAGCTGTGCAACACGATACCCTTTATGAAGATCAGTTCATATGCCAGGCCTGTTAGTCTAGTGGTCAGTGGCCCTGACTGCTATGCGCAAGGTCGTGGGTTCGATTCCCACCCAGGACAAATGGTTGTGTGATGAGCACGATAATTTGTTCTTCGTCTGGGTGTAATTTATCTATAATATTATGTATGTATTTAGGAATATATGTATATGTATGTTTACCAGTTGTGTAGTACTCATAGCACAAGCTTTGCCTAGTTTTGGACTAGATGGCGTTGTGTGAAAGTTGTGAAAAAAATAAAAATAAATAAATATATATATTATTTATGTAGATTTCTATTTTATGATACTTTGATTTTGTGATATTAATTTTTTTTTGTGTTATCACTATTATTATCATTATTTTTTTCTAATATAATTTTCACGTACATATTGCACCTCCCACACTATCTCTTCACTACTCATGGTTGACTGGTAGAGAATGCCTAGAGAATGCCATTAAGTCCGCATTTGTACCTATGTGCATAAAGTGTAAATAAATAAATAATTTCCAACTTGTTCCCTATAATATAATCATACCTATTTATCTGCTGAAAAGTAAAACAATAAAAGTCTTAAGAAATAATTGAATTAAGGAATATTAACATATTGGCCTGTACTAGGTTAAAAACCTGTACTCCAGGCGATGATGTACAAACTATCTTAAGTTATAGGTACTTATACATAATCCATGAAATAACTAAAACCATATCTAGATAAAATGGATATAGTTCTGCACCCATAACATTAAATTTATCTTGATTTGCTATTTTAAGCATTCAAGCAAAGTTCTACTTTGAGCTACGCGATAACCGCAAAAATAATATTGGCACTGTTTGGACAGGTTCTCACAAATGTGTGTTTTTTTCCTCAAAAGAGCTCTACAGACATAAAATTACATGGTTTTCACATGACTTCACCAGTACGCGTTGTATATACTTTAAAAAAGACAATGAACTAATGTTTCTTCTCAGAGTACGTAGTCAGCTAGGGAACGCCGACCTTATTTAGTTTAAAATGGAAGCCTATGACTTATACTGTCAAAAAGTAATTTATAACCAACTAGCGACACGCCCCGGTGTCACACGGGTGCAATGCACTAATAATATGCATGTATTATACATATAAACCTTCCTCTTGAATCAATCTATCTATTGCAGAAAACTGCATTACATTTTGTAGTGTATTTTAAAAGATCTAAGCAGATAGCGGGAGCGACTTTGTTTTATATTATGTAAATAATTGCAAAATAAATATCAGTTAGTGTAAGGTTATGCCAAAATTTACCATTTATGGCCCATTTCGTGAGGGGGCCTGTCCCCCCCCGTGGGAACCTAATAAGCTTAATTATTGTACATTCTTTTGTTTTACCATTTCAATCTTATCAATAGCTCCCAGCCTCATCTAGCTTAACTTAAAACACAAAAAAATGACGTGTGAAAGTGTTATTTATAACCAATTTACAAAATAAATATTTCATTTCATTTCAATATATGTATTATGTTGAGACTAAATTTATCTCTAAATACTCTATCAACACTGTAATTTTATTTTTAATGATCCATCACAGTTACTAGACATTGAAATTCAAATCAATGAAGAATAATTAATCTCGTCCCTAAATTGATGATTGATGAATAAATGTTGATGGACAGTATTAGATACTCGTAATTGTAAACAAAAACTATTTTTAGGAATCGACTTTCGGGATATTGTGTAGGCTGGTTTCTAAGGAACTTGCCGGGGTTTCGCCAACGTTCTAATTAAAGGTACAATTAGAACATTCTAAGAAAGAAAAGTGTGTTAACTTACCTAAACTTATCGTTGTTTGTCTCAACCAAGCGATGAAGAAATGGGTGCGACCCAGCGTATTTTACATCTTTGTCAGAACAGTCTTACACTGCAAATAATTTTAGTCAAATATATTTAATTTAAAAGAGATTTGTAAAACGTTTTTTTTTTATTGATAATAAGCTTGCATTTGACCACCATCTCACCTGATGGTAAGTGATGATGTGGTCGAAGATGGAGCACGCTTACCTAAAAGCAACCTATTCACTCTTGACTTAAAGACACCCAGGTTATAGCGATCAGGAAACACAGACTCTGGCAGGGAATTCCACTCCTTAGCAGTACGCACAATGAAAGTATTCCCAAAACGTTTCGTGCGTATGGGTGGGATGTCCACCATGTACCGATGGCGCATCGCCGTTGGTCTTGTCGTCCGATGATGGAACGGGCTTGGCGGAATTAGATTGTGTAATTCCATCGCACACTCCCCGAAATGTAACCGATAGAAAACCGATAGACTTGCAACTCGTCGTCGGTGTTCAAGGCTCTGGAGCTTTGATTCGACCAGTGAATCGTTGCCAATGAGTCTCTTGGCCCGTTTCTCGATAGACTCAAGGGCGTCCAGTTGGTATTTCGCAGATCCATCCCAAAGATAAGAGTAGTACTCCATACACGACCGAACCTGGGCTTGATAGAGATTGAGCAGCTGTTCCGGTGTGAAGTACCGTCTTACCTTTGCTAGGATTCCCAACTTTTTTGCTGCTAGCTGAGCCTTAGCCTCGATAAACGGACCAAAATTGAGGGTGGAAGTTAGTGTTACACCCAGAAGCTCGATACGATCGGTTATCGGCACGTGTATGGGTTATTCGACGTAATATGACTGTTACAAAAATAACTCATGTTTAGCTACACGAGTAGTGACCACTGCTTGCACTGTTTGCTCAGGTCTGCTCCAGCTCGTCGTTTCGGGTAGTCAAAAAATCTGGCACCACTCTTGCCAAGGGGTTTCGAGTTACCCAGCTACTGGTTTGTCGAGGTTGTGGAAGCAGTCACTCCATTTAAAATCATTAATATTCAGCTGCATATGGTTAGATTGGAAGCCGACCCTAAAATAGTTGAGAAAAGGTTAAATAAATAAATAAATAATAAATAAATAACTTTATTAACAGCCAAAAAACATTACAATAGTCAATGAGTATATATTTTTTGGAAGGGAAAATATACAAAATGTGAGTCTGCTGACTCTCAAGCTAGAGTAATCTGTGTTATGGGAGTCAGTGTTCCTCGGAACACCTAAGTTTTATATCTTGTTATTACTTTGGTGAGTAGAAACAACCCATCAGAACGTTTGATTTATAATTACTCGCTAACACTCATAATAGCTTCTGTCTTCTCATTGAATTCCTTTCAGGATGATCTGGCTCAAGTGATCAATTCTATAATTTGTCATCATTTTCTTCGTTTTGAAGTTGGGCAGGTGTCCAAGCTATGTGAAACAGTGCATCGGTAGTAGTCAGACGCCATATTTATATCTACTTATAATACTGTTTATGTAATGTCACTCACATATTGTCATTATTTGTGAATGGGCTAGAAGATTGATATAAGACATATTGGTAATGTGTGGGAGTAATCTGTTGTTAAGACGAGGCTCCCTAAATTGTATATAATTTCGTATTAATATTCTGAAACAATCACGCATACAATCAAAATGGAACTCTAGTATATGATTTATTGGATCTTTTTCTTTACATGTCTAGACCAGTTTCGTAATTGGAACATTTTCACTCGATTAATTTTTTTATCGAAAATCATGTCTTTTTTAAAGATTATTCAAAATGTAATCAAGATTACTTGGCTTTTATGTTTAAAATTAGTATTGACAGTAAGAAAATATAGTTTACTATCTAAATATAGGATATTTTTCTCTAGATCAGTTATTACTTTAGTTATAAATGAAATAAGAATTGAGACTTACGACATTTAGTTTCGAACCCGAATATGGTAAAATTCATAAACACGCGATATTCAACTTTATTACTGCTGCGTTAGCGTTTCGCACACAACGGCAGTTTCGAAACCGAACATGGTTAAGGAGCGGACGCGATATTCAACTTTATTACTGCTGCGTTAGATTTTAGTATACAACGGCCTAACCGGAGTGGATGGGGGCGGAGCTTGCGTGAAAATTATTTTGAACTGCCTAGTCTTTTTACGTGTATATTGATCATAGAATAGCTTGTAATAAAATATAAGTAAATTCCAGTTGTACCGCTGAAGTTTTTTTCGAAAGTTCACACGTGTCCAAATATATCGAAAAGCCCTTCTTCCATCTTTCCCAACTATCGCTCAACTTGCCAGAAGCCACATCAACCGAGTTCTCGTCAAATTTAAACGGTGACGGTGGTGATAACACTGTTTCCATTTTTATTATTTATCCACACTATTTCCGGGTCTGTTTTACTTTATTTCACTCACTGTTAATATTATCGTCTTGTGATTAAAATCCTACCGGCTGTGCCACGTAATGTTAGGTGATACGTGAGTAATACAACAAGCTCCAGCAATTACTAATATCTTTTAATACGTTCTTATGCCACCACCAAATACAATGTACCCACATCACATAATAGTAACAGCGTGCACTGGTTCTCAAAGAAAGAATTGCGAAGACCTTTAAAAAATACTATTTTCTGAAAAACATTATTAACTATAGTCACGCGCATCCCTGCGTACATTTTTTAAGTTAAATTTTTCTTAAACTGGCTTTTAATCGACCAAATGTATTTTACCAAAGAAGGTTTTAGACATAATATTAAAACTGTACAAACCTGTTCATAGAATTGTACAAATAATCCTCTTTTTTATTTGTGGAAAAATCATCAAATTTCGTCTTCCGCTCTGGGTGGAATGGAAGGGAGTGTCAGACTTCTACTGACTAAAAACCACCCTGTTCCTTCAATTGCCCTTGCAAAATAAGAACCAAATAACTAAGGATACTCTGTACTACAACGATACTCTACAACGATATTTGTGACAAAATTCATTGAAATCGGTTAAGTGGTTTAGATTTCTCATAAAAACTTTCTTACCCTATTTTGACACCATATTTCATCCAAATTGGTGCTGTGGTTAAGCCAAGAAAGCATAACAGACAGACAGAATTTGCATTTATAATGATAGTATGAATAGATGGATAGACTCACGACAGTTGAGCTAAACGAAAAAAAGATTGTGAAATAGCATAGCATACCTTATTACACTGAGTTTTCCAGACTTAAAGATCTTTTTTGTATTTTCTATGTCAGTTCTCTGAAATACAAAATACTAATAACTGACAAATAATCTTGCCTGATTTGGTTCATGTATACCGTATTTTTATTAAAATATAAAAAATTGTTGATACAATTGCAATGTCATGAAAATATAAGAAAAACTAAACAATGAATACGACGTGCATAACTTTTTTGCTTAAAGTAATTTTATTGCAAAAAGAAAACTACCAAAACATAATTATTTTGTCAGACTAATTATTATTAATATTTAATTTTAAGCTCTTTTAAATTTAAATTTTAGCTGAAGCTTAGAAACTTTGTCTGGAAGATATCGCTCTTAGCGATAAGAGTGCCGTTGTTACTATAGATTAAGAAATATAGGTGGGTTAACATTTTGGAGTACAGTGAAGTATATTCTATATATATATCTATACCGGGAATGATGTCAGATTGCATAGTATCTAGATACCATTCTGCAAAATAAATCATAACAAATTTTGGGATTAATTACACGTTACCTTCAGATTAGCTTAGCTCTCTTCTTCAGATTTCCACTCTTTAGTCATATGCACAATGAAAGTATTCCTAAAAAAATTTTGTGCGTATGGGTGGGATGTCCACCATGTAACGATGGTGCTTTGCCGTTAGTCTTGTAGACCGATGATGGAAATTTAGTCTTCTTCTTCGTATCGATGGTAAATCGCGTACCTTAGCCACGCTGGTCGCGTTTTCAGTGGCGTTTATTCTTCTAATGCGCATGTTCTTGGACCATTAGGACACTCCAGCAGATGGGACATTGTATTTAAAGTAGGATTAGTTACTACACAAGCACCGACCGCTACCGCTCTGGCCACAGAAACTTACGTCTCCTTCCCTTGAGAGTCAGTGCACACCACGCTTTGTTTTCTATATGGCCTCTAGATTATATAATTTTTTGACTAATTTCATTAAAATCAACCAAATCAAATCAATTAGGCTTGTCAACATTGTCAGGTCTCGATAAACATGGTTTATTCAAAACTTCGTCAATATATTATTTGAGAACATTTTTTTCTTTGTAATTCTTGTTCATGTCTTGAAAATCTTGTAAATGAATGTTCGGGATCTTAGGAGGATCTCCAGTCCTAAATATTATAAGGACTATAATATTTAAATATCTATCTTTGTCTCTCTTTCTTTTCTGATTTTATACAACAGTTAGTGTGCCTGCCTAGCTTCAAACTCACAACCACTCTTAAGTTTATGCTCTGAAATAAGTAGAGGGCCAAAAAAAATATAACAACACAAAACACATGCTATTTAGGTACTTTCACCTCAAACAGTATGAATCGTGGTTGAACTAACATACCAATATTGTATCTTTATTAAAAATTAAACCCCCATAGGAATTTATCCTATATTGTGGGTGATTTTTTTACAAACACGCAGACCTAGGACAATAATATTTGTAGACCATTAAACATTTGTTCGGGACACGCAGCGTTGCAATCAATCACTCGACATTTCCGCCATCCGTGTTATTGGTTTTGTTAAGTCAGCAATTATAAAGGTTTTTTTTATAAAGGTATTTATTGAAGTAAAATTAAAATAATGTATGAAAATAGTAACACAATTAGGGGAAACAATGAAGATTTCTGATTCGGTTATACAAATTTATTTGGATATCATTAGTATACTTTATTTACCTTGGGATACATTACCAGCCGATAGCATTGAGGATATTTTTTATGCTTTATTTAAGATAGTTTTTAGTTTAGTTTAAATAGTAAATAAAATATATCTTAAATTAAAAACTTATTAAACCCTTAATTAAAAGACTGTTTCTTAAGTTAATAGAATAGAATAGAATAGAATCATTTATTTCGGGCTTTGCACCCATAAAACCATATACATTAATACCTTAAAAATAGACACTACAAAATTTAAATACTATTAAAATAAATAAAATACGTCACAATAGCTTAACTTACATATTCAAAAACAATCATTCATATTATATTAATTTACATATGTCACAAATTTATAAAATACATTGGACGAACAAATTATATTATATTATATTATTATTATTAAATTAATTTGGCAACAAAAAATAACAATATAAGATTTATAAAAGAGGTTTTCCTATAACAAAAGCTACCTCAACCTGTATTTTGGACTAGACCCAGAGTGCTCAATGTGAATGCTATTCCAGTGATTCATGATTGAGCACTCCTGGTCCATCCGGCTGGCAAATAGCTGCAGGTAGCTGTTGTCGCCGCCGCCGGTGACTCGACGCATTAGGGACGCGACTCGCTTACGCACAATCGATGCAAACCCGTCAATGTGTGCATCGGCAAACATCCCAGAAGCACTACACCATGGTGGCAGCCTCATCAGCGCCCTGAAGGCATTATTATACTGGATGCGCAGAGAGTTGTACGACTTCTTTGTAAACTTAACCCACAGGCTGCACGTGTAAAAAGATTGGCAGAAGGCTCTGAATAGTGTAATCTTGACTTGTGTCGTACATCGTGCAAACCTGCGGGCCAACATATTGGCTCGGATCGACAACGCTCTGCGCTCCCTTTCCATATCGACGTCATCTGCGAGCGACTCGTGGACCCAATGTCCCAGATACTTAAAACAAGATACTACTTTAAGTGCAAAGCTATTTAGAAATACGGGTGGAACAGTCTTGTACGTCTTTGAACCCGACTTGAACATCATGACTTCACTTTTTGTAGCATTGTATCTGAGGCCATGTGCTCCAGCATATCGCTCACAAATAAAGTTAGTGCATTAACAATTTATAATCTGACCAACCATCAATATATATCATACCACCATCTATACAACGTGTAATTTAAAGGGTATATAGGTACATACCAAGTGCACGGCTTCTTTGGATGATAATAAACGATATGGCAAGGGTTTTCTAATCCTGTGTGTACACGTGTGGAGCATATTAGAAATTTCAATACATTGACACCAGAGGCCAAATTTATCAAATTAAGAAGAACGAAGAGAATTATCGTTTTATTGGCAAGTGACGTGGAAAGTGATGACCCTCATAGTGCTGTGACACGTTTGTTATTACTGGTATTCAAGAAACATATGAAACCAATAATTTGGGGTCAATTCTATGAGTCACTTATTTTGAGCTGAAACTTTGCATAGAGACTCCATACCAGATGTTGTCTTCAGTCCTTTTGGATAGATATGCGGTTTCCGTTACACGTTGTATACATTTAACCAGAACTTAATGGAAAATTTCAGTAATAATGGTACTAATTTCAGTAAAGACTAGTTATTTTCCGTACACCATTTTAGTCAAAACTATTCTACTTATATAAATATTTATCTTTAATTAGATAGCTCTCACGAACAACAATCATACAAACAATCTTATTTACATTACATTCATTATTTGGGAAACTAGATTCAACTACAATATTGTTACGAGCGTTCGGGATAGAAACAATTACGCCAATCAAACCAAAATTAACACTTTAATTAAATAAACACAAAACAAAAATTAACACAGTTATTCACACTACAACACTTGTCACTTAACACTTAAATCGCACTGAAATTCACTTGTATAGCTTCGATTATGTTGCTTCATATCTTCTAATAAGACTGACTCTCTGCGTTCCTTTGCGAGCTATTTATACCGCAACGAATGTGTTCTAGAAAGATCAAGTACAATTGAAATACTGACAATACTGGCAGGAATGTTCCAGAAACTACTCGACATACTCCGTATTGCTATTCGCCGCTAGGTGGCGTTAGTGTCTCGAACGTACTAGAAGTCGGTCGAAGTTTCTAAGCGGCTGGCGTAACAATATTCTAGCAGTGGTAAGGACTGCCAAAAGGAAAAAAGAGATTGCTCTAATGAGCATATCATCATTTGCTTATTTTTTTCTCAACTAACTTGGTAGCAGCTTTCAGTCTAAGCTGATGATTGATATCAGTGTTTTACATAGAACGTCTGCCTATCTGACCTTCAAAACCCAGTAGCTGGGTAACACGATACCCCTTGGCTAGACCAGTGACAGATTTTCTGGGTTCTGACTACCCGTAATTACTGACAAAGATGTCCAAGTGACAGCCGGGAGCCTTAAAGTGCTTTCCGAGGCGTGGGAGTATCACACCATCAATATCCAAACTACTACTGATAGCACTTTTTGTTAGACCATGGAATGGCGTTAGCCTTAATGCCTTGATCACACGTACCGAGCAAACGGGCGAGACAGTGCTCTCGGCCGAGTACTCGGTAGGTATAAACATGGCGCCGAGTGCTCGGCCGAACGAAGCGGCGAGTCAGTAGCTCGGCTCCCGTTCTACACACTAGGCCGAGTGTCCACCCCCCCACTTCCCCGCACTGTCTGTCTCGCTCACTCGGTAGGTCTGAACATGCACTGTCTCCGTGTCTCCCCACTCGGCCGACATGATTGTTGTCACTTCGCTTCGTTCAAATCTTTTGACGATCCATCGTATCCGATTGTAGTCTCATTAGAACTGAACTGACTGTACTAATTTCAAATAATGTGTGAACAGCTACTCGCTTATATCACTGTTTCGGCCGAGAAACATTGTACTGTCTCGCCCGTTTGCTCGGTACGTGTGATCAAGGCATTATCGCTGTAGCCATGTCACTTTTAAAGAGGAGCAGATTGTGGCCACAATCATTCCGTGAATAGATAACCATTAACATATCAAAATGCGTTGGAAATCACATTCCAAGGCATCCTCGTTTAATTTTTGTCCATCCAAAGGTTGTCTGCAAGAGATTGCCCTGTGCCATAAGACCGCCCATTGTACACTAGTTTTATTATTTGTATCTTTTAATGTATTGTAAATTGTACCTGCAGTAAAGTATATAATAAATAAATAATTAAGCCGGTAGGACCAGCTGTTATTGGTACATTGAGAGTCGACAGTCGTTACGGACTGTCACAGCATAGTAAACTGCCAAGAGGTATCGTGTAATGTAGTCGCTCCAAATTTAGCAGTGGGACCTTTTTTGACAGGCTCACGTTTGAGCATCATCTCACCTGATGGTAAGCGAAGATGTGCTCAAAAGTGAAGCTTGTTTTCGTAGAAGTAACCTATTCATGCTTGTCTTAAAGATACCCATGTTTGAAATGTCCACCATAAAACGGTTGTGCACCACCTTTTGTCTCGTAGTTAGATGACGGAACTTGGTGGAGTTACTTTGTGCAAATCCATTGCACACTCTACGAAATGTAATGGATAGACAAATTGTAAGGCATCTCTAGTTGCTACCGACGCGACACCAGCACCTCTTTTCTCTTTTCACCATTTTATTCTCCTCTTCCCCAGGGTAATGCCACCAGACATGGCGATTTCGATGAGGCACACGAAGCTGAAGGCTGAGGAGGCAGCGCTCCTGGCGGGAGAGCTCAACAAGCCCTCCTGGGAGTCCAGAAACGAGGGCATCCATGAGAGGGTCAGCTTTGAAGACTCCATCTGGGGCTTCGACTTGGCTGGTGGAATATTCTATAAGACTCCGTTGAGAGTTACTTTCGTGAGTATTCAGATGGTGTTCCAGTATTATGTTTCCAGTAAGTCAAATTTTGTAATGAGGTTATGTGGCATTCGAAGCTTAATGACTAGCACGGATTTATCTCTCTCATAAGTAAATATGACGAAAACTTAGACATAGGTAACTAATTAGTTTTTTAATCTTTTAAAACATTTAGTACGTACTTTGGAGTGTCGCTCTCATTAAATTAATATCGCTTTATGCAGCAGGGAATTATTATTGTAACTTTTAAGACATTTTTGACTATGCTTTAAATAGCTAAATTTTTTTTAACAATTTGTATGGTGTTAAAGGACTTACAAGGGAGTCATTACTAAAGTTTACAGTAAGAGAAGAGACCTGCCACTAGCTTTTTGAAACAGCACAGTTATCGCCATAATTATAATATTATTACAGACAATAGATTTGTAATTAATTTTAGTTATACTTATTATTTTAGTTATAGTTATTCTTTTACCTATCCTCCCTCCTACCTATTTTAAATTATGTTGAGCCCGACAAGGTCCATAATTGTCAATGTTTAATTGTATACCTGTTTATGATACATTATGGATTGTAGGTAATAAATACTTGAAATGTCAACTACAAAAACCGTAAAATCTTGTCAAACATCATCCTGTTTGTGCAGGTCAAACCGGACAGCCGTGCGGAGAAGGCGGGCATCAGGCCTGGAGACAGGCTGCTGAGGATCAACGACGTGGACACCTCCACGCTCACCATCCAGCAGGCTCACGACATCATAATCGAGTCAGGCATCTATCTCAAGCTGTCTGTTACTTCGTGAGTACATCCCAACAAACATTAGACAGGTCACCACAACGTGCCGATTTTAACTTTAAGTTCTATACGCTGGTCGTTATTACGTCGGTAACACGTTGACACGACCGAAAAAAGGCCCATTTTATACGAATCATTGTCGTAATAGAGTCATGTAGCAGTCGTACAAATCACTATATGGTCCTGTGGTGGTCGTATAGATGTCGTGAGATCTACCTTTGGTCGAGTTATGATTACATAATGATGTTATTACCGCTGCTTTACGGCATTTTATCGAATAACCAGTGTTCATCACGACTTTTATATGAGATTTTTGTTAGAATGTTTATCATTGAAAGGCAAGCACAGCTATTTTATAATTCGTTATTTCATCCTCGAAACTCATATTCAAGTACATTAATCTGTTGGGAAATTAATGTTATCTACTCGATAACATTAATTTCCCAACAGATTATATGCGCTAGTTTTCTCAATATAATGAAAGCGCCTTATAAATTCTTTAAATTAAGAAATATTTTGAACTTATATTTTAACGAACGTATTAACAGTTACCTTTATACGACTAAGAGCGCCTTCAAATTAGTCGCCCTGCTGCCACGCGGCTGCAGTGCTGCCACCGCGCTGCTTTGTTAATCCATACAAATAAATGACGCGCGGCCGCTGCGCGACAGCATTTTATATTTATATGGATTTTCTTCTTTCTAATTTGAAGGCGCCCTTAGAGTTATATAATATTTAAGACACAATCGTAATATAACATCTAACGAACTTGTTATTCCGTGCACGTATTGTATATCTATGATTATCAGCCATATTAACTAAATTAGGGTTCATTTAAAGTGAATCTCATGTAAAAAACCATTTTAAATACATAATTAAATTAGTTATGTATTTAAAATGGTAGGTATAATGGACAGTAATAAGTTTTTAAACAAATCAGATTTTATCATATTTATACGTATGTGTTTGAGATGGTCATGGATATCTATACACTTTATACGAGCAGATCGTTGTGTCGGTCTATCAAGCAACGAAACCAAACCTACACATTTTATTATTTTATAGTGACTGAGGAATTATATTTAAAATGATGATTGATACACTGATGATTGTATTTTGTTTTAATAAATAAAATCAACTACTCTATTTACACCTTTTACTGCTCTTTGAGAAATATCATATTGTTTAGACCAATTCTGCACCGAAATCAATTCTCTTGAGGCCAAAATTAAATTTTGTGCGGAACCCGGAGTGGGTTCCGCACAAAATTTGCACAAAGTTTGATTACAGTTAACTTGTCATGTAGAAATATTCTTTTTATTTTGTTCCAATAAAGATTTATTATTATTATTCCAGTCATTTAATAGTAGCATAAAAGTCTTCAAATTGACTTAAAATCGTATAAGAGTGCAATTTATCACTCTTACACGATGGTCAGATCTCGCGACTCTTATATGTTTAATGTTGGTGTTAAAGTCATATAGACGTTACTAAGACGACAGCACTGGTTACACTACTGAAAGCTGTGTAATGGTCATAGATAAAAGTCGTATAGAAGTTTATAAGATGTCTATATACGACTACAAGTTGTATAAAAATTAGAGGCACTAAGATTACTTCAATACAATGTTTATAGGATTTTAAGTCGCGTAACTTTTACTTATACGACTAAAATGTTTGTTGGAATGTTATAAACAGAACTAGCAATGTGGGTAGAATTCACATTACTAGCAACTAAGCTAAATATGCTTATGTCTGAAGTGGGGGATTTGAATCACAACTCTGACACCCACAGATCTGTATCGACACCTGAGTCATTAGGATTTTGATGCTTTTAGTATTGAGCAGAATGTTAATCTCTGGTTTCTGTTTATTTGAACTTTAAGTTCTAAGGCTCGTAAAGGGGGCCCACGAGCAATCGGGGCCATGTTGAATTATATATATAAAGAAAATTATAAATGTGGATAGAGTTTACATTACTAGCCATCTTGTTAAACCCTTCAACTAAGCTAAATATGCTTGTGTCTGGAGTGGGTTCACGGCAATTGCGTAGCGGGTGGGGTTCAAACCGACGACCTCTCAATCACAAGTCCACCATCACTAGGCTATTGACGTTCTTAATATTGAACAGAATGTCTTTCTCCTGGTCTCTGATTACTTGAAGTTGTGTTATAAGCATAATTGGCTATCAGACGGGCCCCCGTTTTGCTTACGCAGCCTCCGGCGCAACAAGTGCGAGGGTCAGTTAGAATCTGTAAGACCCTCCAAACATAGGACTTCCATGAGGATTTCCACTCCCGACTAAACTTAAATTGGTTTAATTAAAAAAAAACAAGGTTGACGCAGTGGTTAATCAAAGGGCTGTCGCTTTGCCTGTCACAAGTTCGATTCCCTCACAAAAAAAAAAATAATGTGAATGAATGGCCAACACACAGATCAGAGTCAGTGTGTTTGTACATATAAATTTCAATGTTAAAACACACCCTTGATCAAGAGAAATGCCACGTTTGGAGCCACATTTTTCAATTAAAAAGAAAAATAAGACTACACAACACGTGATAATTAAAAATATGAAATGTTTTCTTATACTTGACTAGGCAATAATGCATGTTATAATAATTTTTCTCTCTGTTCTGCGCTATTTTTATGAAGCAACGAGTTTTTATTATTTGTTTGTACTTACTCCTCTTGGAATACCTTTTAATTTAAAGTGCATTGAATATAAAAATCCATGAGTCTGGCATATTGAGTTTATATTATAATGATGTTACTTAGTTTTCAGTACATTGTCATCGAAACCGAATTTTGATGTGTTTAAAAATAAAGTCACGTCTTTTAAAAACTCAGAATAATACTTATAGAGGTTAGATTAAAAATAATAGTTTTTCATGACTATTTTGTTATTTTTTTTAAAGATAACTAGTAAATTACTACCAATCTTGTTTAGATTAGGACGATGTTTCTTATCAAAAAGAACGTAAAATCGTTTCTGCTTTGTTTTTAGGCCAGACGATGAAGAAGATTCGTACTACTGCTATGAAGATCCCATAGTAAGTATAACATTTGGTTCTACAAACAAAACATACATATACCCGGACTTTTAACTCGATGCAGTAGACTGACAGTTTCTGAGTTGTCAGATAATGACGACTACGAAATTGTGATGTAACTAAATTAATCGATTCTGGAATAAAATGGAATAACGGTGTAAACGATTTTTTTAATGTTGTGTGTGAAATTAACAAAAAGTAAAACGTGATTATGAAGGGACGTGAAAAATAAAATGATAAGATCATGATAATGATTTTTTTATGTTTTTTGCAACATGCCCCTGTGCCTGTATCCATTCCAACGGGGCTTAGGTCGCAGTGGTGTGGGGGCAGTCTTTTTAATAGTAATCCCGCGCCATTTATAAAAATATTCATCACATGAAAAAATTGCCAAAAGAGTGGTTTTTATCCTGTCTGGTTAGATATGAAAATTTATAATAAAAATAGATTTATTTACAATAAAATCTAGTTACTACTTCAAAATAAAAGAAAATAGTATATCAATATAATATATAATATCATTTTTACCCGACTACGGCAAAGCCAAAGGAGGGTTATGATTTTGACAGGCTATGTATGTATGTATGTATGTATGTATGTCCCAACGAGCACATTAGTGGAAATAGCAGCCTATTTTGTTACTTTGGGCTGTAAAATAGCGCTTTAAGGGTTCAAAAAGCAGTTCAGAGTTGCATATCTGCATCCGTAAACGTCTATAGTTATAAAAGTTACTTAAGGTGCTATAAGCTGAATCAAATACTACCCTAGCCTTCACAGTAGTCCACGGTAGAACTCATTTACCACTTACACCTTTATATGAGAGTTACGAAGGTCATTCTGCCACTCACAGCTGCATAGTAGTTTCCATTGTAACTTGTATAGGTTATAGTTATAGTAACCACTATTATACTACTATAAGTTTCATTATAGAAATAATAGAAACTCTTATGCATACTATAGTTACAAAAAAATCATCAGTGTAACTAAGGCCTTTAGTACCAATAGTCATTCCTTGCAGGCTCAATCCATTCGCCATTTTACAGCCGCTTTTGTAACTATTATAAAACATTTAATAAAATGGATGCTAAACGAATAAGTACGTAACTAGATCTTATTTATTTATTTATTTATTATATACTTTATTGTACACCTTACAATACACTTAAGGATACAAATAATTAATCTTATAACCTCAAAAACAGGAAAATAGGAGCTTTTTGTGGCTATGAGTTGCACTAGGGGAACAAAAATCACTGGAAGCGTTAGAAGGGTGAAAATTAGCGCTATGATTCTCAAAAGGGAGTTATTAGAGCTCAAACTGCAGGTTATGACTACAGTAAAATGACGCCATGATTTTTTAAGAAAACTTATAATTCACTTGCAAAATTGAGTTGATATACATTGGTTTTTCAGTTAAATGTGCATTAAATGTACCGGTAAACAATCGGCCACTTGCGAATAGTAAGTTATCGATACGTAAAAATACGGAAATAAAATTTATTCTGTATAACAAATAAAAAATATCACATATCTTTTGTTAATTTTTTAAATATCATAAAAGCGCGTTAAAATTACTCGAAAATTATCTTATATATCTACAGTAAACTGGACAGCGTTTTAAGTATCTTTATATATCTTGCTAATACAGAATACAAACATTTACTTCTTTATGTTTTATTTTCATGATGGCGACGAAAACACTTTACCAAAATATTACAAACAATGTCAACTGAAGATATACAATAAAGAACTATAATCAATTCATTCGTTCAAAGTAGTTCAAAATCATTCAAAAGTAGCGCTACGAGAGCTTTAGTATAGCGTTAATAAATCGTTATAGCTATTAAGGAACCTTTATGCAACCGTTGTGCAGGTTAAATGGAACTTTAGGTTGCATAAAATGGCGCCCAAATAGCGCTAAAGCGGCTGCTTTGAGTCTGCAGTAGACGCTCTAGCGCTTACGTCTATTACCATAAGTAATAATCGGATACGCTCCAAAGCTCTAATGCAGCCCATTTGTGCTAGTTGGGGTATGAGTGTGTGTTCATCTGTTCCCTCATAGCTCCAAAGCTGCTTATCGGAACTCGACAAATGAGGTATCGTTAGAACCGTCTTGACCATTCGCTGAACATAGGCTACGTGACGTGTCATAAAACCCAATGTGCCGCCCTCTAGGGCCCAAAAAGTGTTGTGTTAAAAAATAAAAATAAGTTAAACACATCGTGTTTGATATCATTTGAAAGGGCGTGACATGCACATTTCCAAAACATTGCTTAAATTTTAAGTGGGGCCCTCTAGTGGGCAAAAAATCATGTGTAAAGAAAATAAAAATAAGATAGATACACCGTGTTTGGTATCATTTGAAAGGGCTTCACTTGTACTTCTCAAAAATATTGCTTAAATTTAACGTGGTGCCCTCTAGCGGACTAAAAGTCATGTGTAAAAATAAAAATAAGATAGATACACCGTGTTTAGTATCATTTGAAAGGGCTTCATTTGTAATTGTCAAAAATATTGCTTAAATTAAACTTGGCGTCCTCTAGCGGTCAAAAAGTCATGTGTAAAAAATAAAAATAAGTTAGATATGCCGTGTTTGGTATCATTTGAAAAGGGCTTCACTTGAACTTATAAAAAATAAAGTACATAGTATAGAAGCACAGTGATTTAACACCAAAATAGTTTAAATAATAAAAAGTAAAAATACTAAAACCCGACTACGACAAAAAATCGATGCTAAACAGGATGAAACAAGATTTTCAGGACGCTGAAATAAACAAGGTTACTGGAAAAACAAGAACAGAATAAAAATAAAAGCCGTAGTCACACGTTATATAGCATATCAACCGTAACAAAACAATTAATAACGTGACGTGTGACTACGGCTTTTATTTTTATTCTGTTTTTGTTTTTCCAGTAACCTTGTTTATTTCAGCATCCTGAAAATCTTATTTCATCCTTTTTAGCATCGATTTTTTGTCGTAGTCGGGTTTTAGTATTTTTACTTTTAATTATATCATTTATTTATATTTCTCCCGATTAAAAATAGCTCATTTATTATTCGATTGATTCAATCCATCACTATTAGGTTAAATAGGGTATCATTATTTTAGTAAGTGACACTGGCTTATGTCAGCTTACTGCATCGAATTAAAAGTCCGGGTATACACACTAAACTACTATCACCAAATTTGTTGTGTATTTTAAATCTAGGAGATATTTTTTTACTTGTTTTTTAACAAGAACATCAAATTATCGGCCTATAACGCAGGCCCAGACACAGGCCTCCTTTTTGTAACAATGAATCAAGTCGGATTTTCTAAGGCATACGGTTAAAACTAACTACGGTTTCGACTGCAGCATAAATATAAAATAGAAAAATAATTTATTTATTTATAATATAATGATATCATATTTTCTTTTTATTGTTGATAGGCTTGCGTTTATCCACCAACTCACCTCATGTTAAGCGATGATGTGGTCGAAGATGAAGCACGTGTACCTAGAAGTAACCTATTCACTTTTGACTTAAAGACTCCCAGTTTATAGCTATCAGGAAACACTGACTCCGGCAGAGAATTCCACTCCTTTAGCTGTACGCACAAGGAAACTATTCCCATAACGTTTCGTGCGTATGTGTGGGATGTCCGATGATGGCTTGGTGGAATCAGACTGTGCAATTCCATCGTACACTCCCCAAAATGTAACCGATAGAAAACTGATAGGCTTGCAATACCTACGTCGCTGATGTTCAAGGCTCTGAAGCTTCAAATCTAGTTACAAAAAACAAAATGTGTACATTATACGAATTACTCAAGTAACCACACTTGCAATCTCATACGAGTAACAAAAGAAACACAAAAAAGCGTGATTTATAACCACTCTTTTCTAACATAACATGATTTATCTGTAAGAAGTCATCAATATTTTGTAACCGCAATAAGACCTTTTTATTAATGGATACTCTTTGCTAAGATACAAATAGGTTTTCCGCGTAGTTTAAGAAATAGGGTACATTTTATTGTGCTGGTTTTCTTTATAATATTAAAGGGTACATATAAATCAACTCTATAAGCCACGTAAAAACTATTTTTTATCCTGGTTGGTAGTAATACTTTCGAGCCATTTGGGGTTGAGACTTTGGGATCGTGGGGTCCGAGTGCTCACAAATTATTTAAAGATCTTTCCAGATGCCTAGTTGACAATGCCGCCAGTCTTTTGGGCACATTACCAGTGCACAGCAATGCGCACGAATTTCTGGACACCATTATGTTAGTTTATTTTTAGATGCATGTATGTAGTTAAGGGTTTTTATTTAAGTGTATATGTTTATTGAAGTAAATTTATCTGATCACATTTTATCTATGTAATCAATTTTGCTGTCCAGATTGATGGCTACGACAGTGAAGAGGAAAGGAGAATTGAAGAGGAGAAGGCCAAGAAAAGAAGGGTTTGTGCTAGAGTGGTACGTATTTCTAAACTTCTATATATTTTTACTTGAAGCAAAAACGTTAAGGAATATGAAATGTGCCATAATTTATACGGAGAAAGAGTGCAGAAAGCAAATATATGTATAATTATGATAATTGAATAGAGGATCTTATGGCTAAATAATAAAAATTGGCCAAGTGCGAATTAGACTCGCATATGAAGGGTTCCGTAGTAACTATGCCAAATAACTTTGTTTTTCATAGTGTTTGTATGAATTACAAAGTTATATTTGCGGTTTTAGAAAATATGCTGTATCTCAAAAACTGCTGACCTGATCTCGTTCAAACCAATTTTACTTAAAAGTTTACATTAAGATCTACAGCAAATATTTTTTTCTTAATTTTTTACTCCATTATTATAGAAGTTAGAGGGGGGGGGGGGGACATATTTTACCACTTTGGAAGCGTATATTAGTCTTAATAGTTTTGGAATAAAATGGCTGTGACATACGGACGGACGCACGGACAGACAGGCAGACTATAAGGGTTCCGTTTTTTGCCATTCGGCTACGGAACCCTAAAAACCACACGGGTAGATCTTCAAGGTAAGCACCGCTTGTGATGATGCACGGGTATCGACTTAATGTTTTCAGATTTCTGAAGACTTCGGAAAGTACGTTGTGCCGTTGGTCTCGGCTGTTTCATTTTATTTTATTCGAGAGGAACAACAAACAGCCACAATACATATCTATACTAATATTATAAAGCTGAAGAGTTTGTTTGTTTGTTTGCTTGAACGCGCTAATCTCAGGAACTACGGATCTGATTTGAAAAATTCTTTCAGTGTTAGATAGCCCATTTATCGAGGAAGGCTATATATCATCACGCTAAGACCAATAGGAGCGGAGCACTAATGAAGAATGATTCAAAATCGGGGGATTTTTTTTTCCACGCGGACGAAGTCGCTGGCGGAAGCTAGTAGACAATAAATACACAAAACATATAAACAATACTGAAGCCCACAACGCTGTTCACAGATTAATAATTTTATTTTATTTTTATTTTATTTTTAGGGAAAACAAACAGTTACACATTATTCATAACAAAACATACGAACGTAATAGGGTTATAAAAATATGCAACCAACAACGTTCTCCATAGGTGTACAAGAAAAAGACAGTATTGTTATTAAAGTTAGGTGTATGTTCAAATTACTAGGTGTATACAATTACAAAGCCAAAATTACTCAGGCAAATTTCTAATTGTATATTAAAGCAAATTTCTAAATCTTCTAACTGGTAGTGAAAACAGATCCAAGTCAGACAACTTATTGTAATTACTAGCAAGGCGACGAAGTGACGGCGAATACGGGCCGTGAGCGCAACTCTCGTCCCTGAAGTCTCCCTGTGTTGCTGAACTTATTTAAAAATAAATTGAAGACATATTTATTGAGGAAGGGCTATTACAGCATCGATGAGTACCGCTACCGTACGAGCTGATAAGCGACAACTGTAATATCTATTATAGTGTTTTAAATGATAATTATGTTGACTATTATTGTTATTTTTTATTTATAATGTCTTTTTTATATATTGTACTACTGAAAGATGACATTATAATTATTATATTGATAGATTTTATCTTTTGACATTATAATTTACAATTAAATGACATAATATAACGGACCATTTTTGTATTTTTTTTTTTATTTATAGGCATTCTATTTTTATTATTGATTATTCACAGAAAACGAGAAGACATTATTAATCTTTCTTACACAATTTTTTATTTTATTCTATTGCAATTTTCGTATTAAACCAGATGTCATAAATCACTGATTTTAATCTTTGTTAATTTAATTTTCGGTTTTTCCTTTTATTTGACTATTTGTTTTATTGTATTACTCATTATTTTAAATTGAATGAGGATTAGTATCGTATTCAATTTGTTATTTTATTATATATGACATGTTTTTTTTTTCTCTTCGTTTGATATATTTTATTTACTGTTTTGTTTTACACAATTTCAACACAATGTATATTGTTCTGAAATAAATGACTTATGTCCTAGGGACTACATAGCACAGCCTATTGCTAATTTCTACACAGTCAATACGCATAATTGGATACGATACAGTGAACACAATAATCGATAGGGAAGCTAGCTCGCTAGGCAATTTGTATAAGTTTGATAGTTTCTACGAGTAGTCTAGCTAAGGGGCATCATGAAGATCTATGGAACGTTGAGTTGACTTTTCACATTAATACATTTTAGTGCTTTACTTTTATTATTTATTTATTATATACTTTATTGTACACCTTACAATATTTATATGGATACAAAAAATTTAAACTAGTGTACAATGGGCGGTCTTAAACACAAGGCGATCTCTTACATACATCCTTTGGATGGACAAACTTAAAGGAAACAGATTAAGGGCTGTCAGTGTACAAACATCATAACATTAATTGAACATAATAATATAAAATACATACATTACCAAAATCATATACTAATAAATGTTACATGTATAATTGAGAAAGAAGGGGAAAAGTTATAGGGAGAGGTAATGCTCCTTCTGCACCATTCTTTTGAACGCTGGTAGCGTTTGAGCACGCCTCACTTCTATGGGTAATGCATTCCACAAACGAGCTGCTTGTATAATAAAAGATTTATCAAAGAAAGAAGTGGGAATGCATATGAATACTTAACTCTAGATTTTCCGATGATCTCAAGGATCTAGAATGTGTGTGACAGAGGAACTGAAAACGTTCCTTAAGATAAAAGGGGGTAAAAGGATTAAAGAGCACATTATTATTATTTGGATCTTAGACTCTCTTTTTAGTGCAAAACACAAACGCCACAGTGAAAATTTGATGAGGTTTAGTAAAATAAGGTAAATCGTTGTATACAAAGTGTAATTTAAAGGGTATATACATACCAAGTGCACGGCTTCTTTGGATGATAACAAACGATATGGCAAGGGTTTTGTAATCGTATGTCAACACGTGTGGAACTTATTAGAAATTTCAATATATTGATACCAGAGACCGAAATTTTCAAATTAAGAAGAACGAACAGAATTATCTTGTTATTGGCAAGTGACGTGAAAGTTATTGACCCTTGTAGTGCTGTGACACGTTTGTTATGATTGGTTTTCAAGAAACATATGAAACCGATAATTTGGTATCAATTCTTTGAGTCACTTATTTTTAGCTGAAACTGTGCATAGAGACTAGATACCAGATGTTGTCTTCAGCCCTTTTGGATAGATATGGGGTTTCCGTTACACGTTTTATAATGCACAGACACATATTGTGTACTATATAACTATAATCTATATAATTATGTAAAAGCCACTCACTGATTAATCACTCAATCTCAGAAACTACTAGTAGGGCTCTCAAATTTTGCATGGGGGTTTCTTTTAGTACGTAGATGCTCGCTAAGATGGGATTTTGCGAAATTCCCTCGGAATCGGGATTTACACGGGAAAAACTTCCCACTCGAACGAAGTCGCGAGCAACTGCTAGTTGAGGTATAGGTATATTTATAATTAAGTATAATATTCTATCAAGTAATTTTGTTTACTTTCAATACTGTAAACAAAATGCATAATATAAAAACTTTTTTGCAAAAAAATAAAACCGACTTCCATATCAAAACACTACAAAGCCAAAAATAATTTTAATTTCGGTAGTCGGTGTTATTGGTTTTGTATTTTCTTTTTTTTTCACACCGCCTTCCGAAATTAAAATTATTTTTGGCTTTGTAGTGTTTTGATATGGAAGTCGGTTTTATTTTTTTGCAAAAAAGTTTTTATTTTCGCGCTTTTTAGTGGGTCAATTTGTAATTAATCTAGTTATAAAAGCCAAAATGTCAACTACAAAAAACTAAAAACGCGCGAACAAAAAACACAATATAGAGTAACCGAAAAGATCATCAATGTAAATTTTTTTTTCAGACTTTTGTTGATTTTTTAGAAACGGCTTGTTCGATGTCGATAAAATTTTCATGGGACCATTTGGAAAGTATACCCTTTCCAACAAAAAAAGAATTTTTCAAATCGGTTGGCGAGCGACGGAGCTATGCCCGAACAAACATAAAAAAAAAAAAAACGAACAAACATCCGAATTGAGAACCTCCTCCTTTTTCAGAAGTCGGTTAAAAATAACGTAATACAATGAGCCCACGCGATGGCCGGAGGCATAAAAGCTAAGATTCTCAGTAATATTTCAATGAGTATGGTTTTATTCAAATATTTGTAACTATATGCCTGAACAGGCTTACTTTTTTCGTACTGCTTTTGATGAGCTGTTATTTATTTTAGAAAGGACATTTTTTTATTATTATTTTTGGAAATATTGAATAACACATGACAACAGTTCACTGATTCACCTTAGTTTTTTTTTAATTTACGGGAGTTATTTTCTACATGTATTTTTTGTTGTTTTCAAGTTCAATATACAGCATATTGGAAAAGTGTAAGGTCAAATTTCAAAGCCTTACGTGAAACACAGTAGAGGAAAAAAATATCTGCATTTTATAAAATACTAGCTATTGCTCGCGACTTCATTCGAGCGGGGTGTTTTTCTCGTGTGAATCCCGATACCGTGGGAATTTCGCAAAATCCCGTCTTAAAGAGCATTCACGTACTGAAAGGAATCTCCATGCAAAATTTGAGAGCCCTACTACTTGTAGTTTCTGAGATTTCGTGATTAATCAGTGAGTGGTATTTCGCTTTTATATACAGGGTAGCTCGTTTACAGTGGTCCAAAGATTTTTTTCAGCTTGAGAGCATCGTAAGTGATCATTTAAAACATACTTTAGTTAAGCAAAAACGTATGGTTTCTAAATTATGTTTTATTTTTTTAATAATCTAGTCTAGTTATTTACATAGATGAGCCTATAGCGCGATAGGTAGCTTATTGCACTATGTTTATACAAAATTTCATTCGATTCGGTCCAGTACTTTTCATAACAGAGTGGTTTTGTGTCAAAAATATTGAAATTTCGGATAATTAAAAAAAAAATAATTCTAAACCATAAGTTTTCGCTTAACTAAAGTATGTTTTAAATTATCACTTATGATGCTCTCAAGCTGAAAAAATCTTTGGACCACTGTAAACGGGCCACCCTGTATATAGATTACATCATATTTCTAGGTGGAATAGATATATTGTATATCTATACTAATATTATAAAGTGGAAAAGTTTGTGTTTGATCGCGCTAATCATTGTAATTACTGCATGGATTTGGATGAAATTTGGTATCGAAGTAGCTTGATGCTTTTACCCGATTGCAAAAAAGGAGGGTTATGTTTTTATCTTGATAAAGTCTACAAGAGCGAAGCTTCGCGCGACTGCTGGTACGGTGGCCGGCACATCAACCTACTCCAATCTGTCAAAATGATTTAATAGATTTACAACTTTATTACAACATAATAAGGTTCAAACTCAATTGGGTAAATTTTACAGATTCGGATAGCTTGATGTGCTGGCGACTACAATATAAATTAAGATTTTATATATATTAATCGAAAAATTACGTACCTATCTTTCCGTCGCGAAAATGAATCTTATTCCTATAATCAATACGGGAGTATTCTCCTATTTGTCATATAAAACAGTATTGTTATTGTCATTTTATGTTTTACTTTTCAGAGCCACTACTGGAGTCTACAATGGCCATGGGTTAGTAAGAGAAGACTTATCTACAGAGAATCTAACTGTTTCATGGTGCCCAGCAAATACGAAGAGGCAAGAAGGTGAGTTCAATGAAAAAAAAAAGATTGATAAAGAAGAAAGTAATTGAACCATAAGCCATAACTGATACTGAATAAAGTCAGACATTAGTTTGTGAAAGTTCATCACAAATGAATAATTTTATGACAAAATTTAGAGTTATTTCTGCCAAAAAATGGTTGTTTGTATGGATATGTATATACTAAAAATTATCGAGATATCAGATAGACAATCAAAAATACAAAAGAAGACAATAAATCTGTTTATTCTGTTAGAAAAGATTAAAAGCTGTATATAATAATATTATTTAATATCAAAACTCAAGACATACAGGTAATATTAAATCATAAGCAATTGATAATAAATATTTTGTTTTATCTGCACACTTATGTACCTGTAACAGTAGTCATGTAATCATGATAATTTTACAACTCATACTTACATGTTTTGTTTTTAGCTGGGACTCCGACACTGACTCAGATGTACTAGGAATTTAGGATCATCATCAATCTATCAACAACTTGTCATCTAGCGTTTGTAAAGGTGCCAGTAGCATTCAGTTACACCCGGCTCGAGACCTTGTGATCTATGACCCTATTTAACTCGATCGAGATATATTATGCTCCCAAAGTTTCCAATATTTGTGTGCACCTTATTAATAATCCTGATGCTCTTATCTTTCTTAACAACACTTAATTTTAGAACCCTTACGAAAGAAAATGTACTTCCCATGTTTCGTATATCGCAATATTTCGTGTAGTATAATAAATAACTTTTTTGTTTCTAGGGATAAATATCCTCCTCTCCCAACACTGCGTTTCACCGACGGCATTATTCAATACAGTAAAGACGGAAATCCAGAAGGTCAAGATAACACAAAACGTATACCTTCGTTGTGGGAAGTCAAACAGCAGGCCAGAAAAGACAGACAAGATCGTTTGACGAAAGCTGCAGCCTTAAGTAACGGAACTAGTGGGACTTACGAACCAGACAGTGATATGCGTGATGATGAAGAACTGGTTAAAGAAGTTAGACAAAAGTTTAATAAATCTAGAAGACCCACTTTAAGAGTAGAACGACAGGAAACAATTGACGAATCAGAAGAAAAAGAAGAAGTTTCCAAAAATGAAGAAGAGGAAAATAAAGAAATCAATGAAACTATGAATGGAGAACAAAATGAACAAATGGAAACAGAACAAATTGAAGATTCGAAGGAAGATGTCAATGAGGAGCCAAATGAAGAAGCTAATAATGAAATGGCAGAAGATAATATTGACGTAGAAGAAGCAGCCGCCAAAACAGAAAATGAAATCGAAAATGATAATCTAAGTGACTTAGTCATACCAGTTCCTGGAATAATTAAAGAAACTAATCAAGCTGCTGAAGAAAGTGCAGAAGTAGAAAATGCTGTAGAAGATGACAATATCGAGGTAAACGGTGAAGTTAATGCCGATGAAATTTTAAATGAAGTGCTGGGAAAAACTGGTGATAGTGCATCTAGAAGTGGAGAGGACAATAATATACTAGACAGTATTTTAAGTGACGACGGGCAGAATTTGGAAAATTCTGAATCTAACAACGAAAGATAAAGGATTTGTACGTTTATAATCTTTTCAAATGGTTGCTCTAGCCAAGTCCTTTAAAGGATAGGCAGTGAGTGACGATCCCGGCTGACTAACATAGTGTAGAATTCATTCCACTTGTGATACTGACTACAGCCGCAGCTCAAGTTTCATCGTCATCTATTTAGCATTTATCATTACTATTAACGAAATCAAACTATTCATTAGGCAATCTTTCCTTATTAGGAGTGCTAGAAAAGATGGTGTCGAAACAATTGATCTTTATATAGATTGTGATTAGTGTCATTACAATTGGTTCAATGACTAATTGGAATTCCGGTCAACTGATTGTGAATTTGAACCCGTGCCAGCACCTTTGTTGTAAACACACCTGTGTTAGTTAACCGCAGTTAAAAATAGTAAAATGCAATCAATCGATATGTTAATTATAGATTTAAATCGAAATTATAAAGCTTCGATGAAAAATAATTATGTAATAGTAATTAACTATAAATCTCAAATTATAATCTAACATACCATTGCGGTGTTTTATTTTCACTTTCGAAAAGCTTACCTCATTATATTCCTTAGTTCCTAGTTATCTGCTGCCCGAAATTAAAAGAGAAATAAGTAAAGTATTTCCTTAGATGAAGGTCACATTTAAAAATAGGCAGTCTATGTTTGAAAAATTAATTAATTAATTTGAAAGCCAAGATGAACTGGGAGTAGGTCGGCCACGTCGCTCTAATGAAACCGGAGAGATGGGCAAAGATCGTCACCCATTGGACGCCTGAAGGAGGAAAACACCTTCGAGGTCGAGCACCGCGCTGCTGGAGTGATGATCTGAGCATGTTTGCGGGGTAAATATGGTCCGAAATTGCCCAAGATGAGAGGTTTGGAAGGAAAAAGGGGAGGCCTTTACTCAGCAAAGGAAAAAATCGGACAGCAAGAATCCATAATGTTAGTAAAAGTACCTTAAAAACGAGTGCTAGTAAAATAGTAAAATTAGAGTTACATTTTGAAAAAATTCGTGCAGAAAAATGTCTTCGTGCAGAAAACGTTTTCATTCACTTAGCTGGCAAATATGCGTAAGTAATACACATAGTATAGAAGAAGGACCCTACCTACCCTTGGCAGGTCAACCCCGGATATTTGAAATGGTCAATACTGAGTCCGTCCTGGCCCTGTTACAAACATAAAACTAATTCCTCCTTTGCTGACAAGTCCGACTCGCACGTACAGATGTTATTGCAATATATATAGTACAGTAGCCTGGCCACATCTACCACATGTTGCAAAAGAATTGAGCAAAAGTGGCTACTGATTGTGCTCCGAGCAAAAGAACCAGCGACGCGGTAGGCCCAGGACGAGATGGCGTGACGAGTTAGAATCCTATCTGGCTATATTGGCCGGACGCGTGGCAGTGGACAGGGAAAAGTGGAAGGAAATAATGATGTTTATTTTGCAAATCCATACTAATATTGTAAATGCGAAAGTAGCTCTGTCAGTCTGTCCGTCTGTTACCTTTTCAGGTCTAAACTGCCGAACCGATTTAGATTAAATTTGGCATGGGAAGAGTTTAGGATTCTAGGAAGGACATAGGATAGTTTTTATCCCGGAATTTCCACGGAATCGGGATTTACGTGGGAAAACCCTCCCACGCGAACGAAGTCGTGGGCAGTAGTTAGTAGGTTATAAATAACACTTTTATACGTAACTAGCTTTTGCCCGCGGCTTCGCCCGCGTTAATTTACACTTTGTCAATAATTCTTGTTGCCAAAAAGGTGTACCGTATCTTTTTGGGTGGAAACCATCACCAGGGTCCATCCATCCCCAAAAACAGACAGACAGTTAGTCTTTATAATTTATCTTTTTAAAACCAAAAACGGTTTACAATACATTTTTGTAAACTACGTTTCTGGTTTTCCCGTCCTTGGCGTGTTGATTTTGTACGCTTGATACTCGTGAGCACGCCACATACAATTGCCCATGGAAAAGCAGTCTTTTTCTAAATGTACACCTGCGACTTTCAGTGTCTGTTCTTGAGCTTTGTTTATGGTCATTGCGAATGCCGCTTTTAGGGGAAATTTGAGTTTTTCGAACTGAATGTGAGGAATAAATACGTTTTCACCGTTTGCTGTTCCTGTCACAATTATTGCTTGAAAACATTGCATCCAAGGTGTGTAATTTGTAGTCGCATGCCATTACAGAGCCTTGGTGCGCCCTGATTACGCATCAACAGGACTGGGACACCAAGTTTAAGCCTCAAATAATGTGATGGGGTACCCTAACAATTCCAGAGAGTTGATAAACTCTACAGAGTACGACGTCACTTGCTTTGTATCCATGACATTGTCGACGGACAGATACTCAACAACATCACAATCCACATGAGACATAATCTTTTCGTTGATCTGCCCTATAATTTCGTTAGTTGGTGCCAAAATTACTCTTTCACGCAGCCATTCTTTATCCCTCATATTTGTTTTCAAATCAGAATAAACGTGGTTTATTAAATTATCTGTATCTTGGACTACGTTCACTATGTATGTTACTTCAGTTTCAGCTTCAATTTCAGTTTCAGCTTCAGCTTCAGCTTTGGTTTCAGCATCAGTTTCAGCTTCAGTTTGGTTTCAGCGTCAGTTTCAGCTACAGTTCCAGCTTTAGTTTCAGCTTCAGTTTCAGATTCAGTTTCAGCTTCAGCTTCAGTTTCAGCTCAGCTTCAGCTTCAGTTTTAGTTTCAGCTTCAGTTTCAGCTTCAGTTTGGTTTCAGCGTCAGATTCAGCTACAGTTCCAGCTTCAGTTTTATCTTCAGAATCAGTTTCAGTTTCAGCTTCAGTTCCAGATTCAGTTTAGCTTCAGTTTTAGTTTCAGCTTCAGTTTTAGAGTCAGTTTCAGCTTTAGTTTTGGTTTTAGATTCAGTTTCAGTTTCAGCTTCAGTTTTGGTTTTAGCTTCAGCTTCAGTTTTGGTTTCAGCTTCAGTTTCAGTTTCAGATTCAGCTTCAGTTTCAGCTTCAGTTTTGGTTTTAGCTTCAGCTTCAGTTTTGGTTTCAGCTTCAGTTTCAGATTCAGCTTTAGTTTCAGCTTCAGTTTCAGTTTTAGCTTCAGTTTAGGTTTCAGATTCAGTTCAGCTCCATAAATCATCCCGGTGATATCTGTTGCCACACGATCTTTTCCTATTTTCAAAAGGGCAAACGCATATTGCCCCAATTTTGATATAGAAATCATTCGTATATTAACTTGATTGGTTAAAATTTAAGCGACACGGTTGGCGTAACTGTTAACTGCCTACATGCAGTTGTGTAGTTTTAAAAAAATATGTGGGTGGGGATGGCGGGGACATCATTGATTCCCTATACAAAATTCCAACACCATTTTTACATCCTTTAGGAAGGATTTCCGGGAATAAAACTATACTATGTCTTTTCCAGGGTCTAAAACTATCTTCATACCAAATTTCATCCAAATCGGTTTAGCGGTCTAAGTGTATTATGTGTGTGGGTAGGGCAGGGACATTATTGATTCCCTATACGAAATTCCAACACCCCTTTTACATCCTTTAGGAATGATTTCCGGGACGAAACCTATGCTATGTCTTTCCCAGGGTCCTAAACTATTCCCATACCAAATTTCATCTAAATCGGTTCAGCGGTTTAGGCGTGAAAAGGTAACAGACAACAGACAGACAGACAGTTACTTTCGTATTATTATAATATTAGTATGGAAGTATGGATAGTGTGGATATGGATATGGAAGTATATAGTTATATTATTAGTATTAAAGTATGGATAGCTTTTGTCCGCGACTTCGTTCGAGTGGGAGGTTTTCCCCGCGTAAATCCCGAATCCATGGGAATTCCGGGGTAAAAAGTAGTTTATGTGTTTTTACAGGATGTCAACTGTCTTCTTACCAAATTTGATTGAGATCCGTACAGTAGTTTTTGCGTAAAAGAGCAACAAAGATACAATTCGAAAACTATCCTGCGGGAACCTTACATGGGGATAAAAACTATCCTATGTCCTTCCCAGGATCCTCAACTATTTCCATGCCAAATTTCAAGTAAATCGGTTCAGCGGTTAAGGCGTGAAAAGGTAACAGACAGACAGACAGAGTTACTTTCGCATTTATAATATTAGTATGGATTTTTTTTTCGTAAATGTAATCTTGATGAGGCCGGTGTTTCCTAACTACTTTTTTTGTCAGGTGGGAAAATCATCGAATGACTTCTCCCGCTCTGGGTTAAGCGGAAAAGTGTGTCAGACTTCTACTGACTAAAACCCACCTTGTTCCTTCAGCTGCCCTTAACTTCCGAGGCCGCGGTATCTCGTTAAAACATTCCAGCAATGGCAGGCAGTGGCCCTATGGGGCATTTCACTGGTGCTGACAGTTCCTTGAGGCGCGCGCTGTGCACGCGTGCGACGGCTACCGCCTCCAGATCCCACGGCAGCAATCCAGCAAGGAGGTTCGCCGCCTCCCCGGATATCGTGCGGTATCCTCGGATCATCCGGATGACCATGACCCTCTGAGACGCGACCAGCTAGCGAGCTGGTCGCCACTGCAGGTTCAGCGCCCAAACACGGGCCCCATAGAGGGCCATGGACCGCACGAGCCCCGCGTATAGCTTCCGGCAGGAGGCGTTTGGCCCCCCTAGATTGGGTAGGAGCGGCTTGAGTGCAGCCCCCGCCCGGTCCAGTCTTGGAGCCAAACGTGAAGAAACACTGAAAAAAACTCAGTCCATACTGAGTATAGTATGCTAGAATCTGTAATGATCAAATGATATCTTTTTTTACCATTTACGTCTATATCCGTGGTGCTTTTTAGAGGGGAGGCCTTTGTTCTGCAGTGGGACACTACAGGCTGAATCTTTATCACTCCCCTTATAACAATAATAACAGTACGGGAATTATTCAGTCCTGCAATAGGCCAGTGCAACGATACTGGTGTCTGAAACTGTCCACGGTACGTGGAGCTATAAACGTTGCTTACAATAAACAAGGTTACACAATAATCTACAGGCTCCTCGGCCTACGACAACCTATAGCCTCTGAGGCTTTATGAATACATTATTACCACTAACCTTCTGTGCTGGGTTCGCCAAGCTTCGACCTTCCCAAGGCCACGCCCCAAGTGTGGTATGTATGTAATATGAGATGAGTAATTGAAAAGTGTGATGCAAGTTACGTGTTCTAGAACGTTCACAAGGCGCCAGTCTCCAGATGGCGCGGTTCCAACAGCATACAGCCTAAACTCGTTTCCAGCAAGCGCGTGCCACGCGGTGAGGCAATAAGGCGATGTGTTCCGAGAAATATCCCTGGATTCTCGTCAAATGGGAATTACACTTCAACCAATAGATAATTCGCGACCCAATTATCGGTTTCAACAGGCGATTCCAAACGATATTTCAATTAAAATTACAATTACAAGAGGGTCCCGACGACCGGCATTTTTTCCAAGCAAAGTCTATCTGTCAAGTCAGAGTAATGTCAAGATCAAATTTCTTTATGTCAAAAGAGTACGTTCGGAAACGATCGGTACTAAACATCTACCCCCCTCGGACGGGCCTACCCGTCCGCTAATCAATTGGAAGTCTTGACAAGGTTGCAAATTTAACACAGCTTCAATGCGGCCAAATACCGTGGTTAGTTCCTCAAAGGTGAGAACGGTGTCTCCCAACAATCTCCGCCAGCATCCCTTTGCCGCTTTCACCGCGGCCCCAAAATTACCCCCTGGGGGCAGGCTGGCGGGTCAAACAACCAAGTGACCCCTCGGCGGGTCAAACTATTACCAATGTCAACCTGGCTCTCACTAAGGAAGGCGTATACCTCCTTCAAATAGTTACTTGTACCCTTGTAATTCGTACCGCAATCAGACCTAATCAAAGAAGGTAACCCACGGCGAGACACAAATCTTTCCAAAGTCGCCTCAAAGGCCTCTGTCGAGAGGGAGGTTACCAGCTCCAAATGCACTGCCTTGGTTGACAGGCAGACAAACACACAAATAAGCCTTACTATTACCAAGGGTGGATGTCTTCAACAAAAGGGGACCAACAAGTCCGTTACGACGCCAGCAAAGGGCCTCGCCTCATTGACGCGATCAGCCGACAAAATCCAAATTTCTCGCTGCAGAATGGCCAACAGCGCATTGCAACCGGCATGCGAGTTCTTAGTGTGACGATCAGTAATAATGAAATAATGAAATAATGATGTTTATTTTGCAAATAGGTTATAAATAACACTTTTACACGTCTTTTTTTTCGTAAATGTAAACTAGATGAGGCCAGTGTTTCCTAACTGACTACTCTGAGAAGAAACACTGAAACAAACTCAGAGGTCAACGTCTCTTTTAAAGTCCAGACAATCTGTAGTGATCAAATCATATGAGAGCCATGTAGGTTAATGTCTGTGGCGCCCTTTAGAGGACAGAATCAAACAGATTTGAGCAGGCCCGTCCAAGCAGTGCAAGCATTTGTCAAATCAAACTCACTCACTCAAACTGCCAGACAGTGTGGTAATCTATTAATAATATTCGTTGTTATCCCACATTACTCTCATATTCACAACATAGCTTTTGCTTTTACACAAAAAAAAAAAAAAAATTACTTGAAAAGAAAATAATATTGTCATCTTGTACAAACAAAATTAAAAATGTTAAAGAATAAAAAAAAAAAAAAAAAAAAGTATATTCTATTACTTAAAAAAGTAAATAATATTGTCATATCAAAATGTATATAAAATAATCCTCACAATAAAAACCAAAAAAAGGAATGAGTAATAAGAAAAATCAAACAAAACAGAATTTCAACAAATGTAATTGGAGCAGCTTAATCCCAGGCATTTTTGTCCGCAAGATAGTCTTTAACAGAATAAAAAGCTTTCTGACAAAGTTTCTGCTTCACAAATGATTTAAATTTATTGAGGCTTAGTTCTTGCACATGACTGGGAAGTTTATTGTAAAAGCGTATACATTGACATTTAAATGAGCCCGCAATTTTCTTGAGCCTAGTTGAAGGAACAATAAATGTGTGTTTATTTCTAGTATTTATGTTATGGATATCACTGTACTTTTTAAACATATTTTTATTTTTATGAGCATACAAAATATTTTCATAAATATATTGACAGGGCACAGTCATTATATTAATATCTTTAAACTTATCTCTGAGGGAGCATCTAGGACTTAATTTATAAATTGAACGAATTGCTCTTTTTTGTAAAACAAAGACTGTCTGAATATCGGCGGCATTTCCCCACAAAAGAATACCGTACGACATTACACTATGAAAATAGCTAAAGTAAACTAATCGAGCCGTCTCTAGATCAGTTAAATTTCGGATTTTCCTAACTGCATATGCGGCAGAACTCAGTTTTTTGGATATTTTATCTATATGTGGACCCCACTGAAGCTTAGCATCTAGAGTAATGCCCAAGAACACTGTTGCATTCTCAGGGCTCAACTCTTTACCCTTTATCAAAACAGTAGTTGGCACTTGTCTAACGAGAGGCATCGTAAACTTTATACATTTCGTTTTTTTTTCATTCAAAAGAAGATTATTAACATTAAACCAATGTACTATTTCTGAAAGGGCGTTATTAATGTCGTCAGAATCAGGTTGCTGACGTTTAATTTTAAACAAAAGTGAAGTGTCATCTGCAAACAACACAATTTTATTGTTATCCTTTATGAGGTAAGGCAGGTCATTTATATATATAAGAAACAAAAATGGTCCAAGAATTGAGCCCTGTGGCACACCCATAGTCACCACAGATCCTGGGGATATTTTTCCATTTACATTGACTCTCTGAATCCTGTCACTTAAATATGAAGTAAGAAGATTCAAAGAGGAGTTCCGAATTCCGTAGTGGTGTAGTTTTCTGACCAATGTTTCATGATGAACACAGTCAAATGCCTTGGTCAAGTCGCAAAAGATGCCCAGGGCATCACATTTGTCTTCCCATGCATTATATATGTGTCCTAAAAGTTCAACACCAGCATCGGTTGTTGAACGACCCCTTGTGAAACCGAACTGTTTGGAATGAAATAATTTGTGTCTACTAAAAAACCTTTGTAACTGCTCTAAAATTATTTTTTCAAATATTTTACTAAAAGTGGGTAGTACTGAAATTGGTCTATAATTAGTAGGGTCTGATGTACTACCTGCTTTAAACAATGGTATAGTTTTGCTATACTTCATTAAGTCAGGAAACTCGCCACAATCAATACAATTATTAAAAATAAATACTAAACTAGGAGCTACAATATTAATAATGGACTTGACGATGTCTACAGAATTACCCCACAAATCTTTTGTCTTTTTTACATTCAATGTGTTAAAAGTTTTAATTATATCCTTACAAGAAACATGTTGAAAATTAAATACTGAATCGCAAATTTTAACATTTTCTTTTAGCAGAGACTCTGCAGCGGTGGTTGAGGAATCCAAAGATTTTGTTGTTGATACCGGGATCTCTGCAAAAAAGTTTTCAAAAGCCGCGGCAACCTGGGCGTCAGATTTAATTATTTCATCATTGATTACAAGGTTGTAGTCACTACACCGTTTTTTAGACCTGCCTGTTTCACTGTTAATAATATCCCAAGTTGTTTTAATAATATTATTACTATTTTTGATCTTAGAACTCAAATGGCGCGTCTTTGCCATACAACAAACCTTTTTAAATAATTTTGAATATTTCTTAACATACAAATTAAATTCAACAGTGTTTATATGTGCTCTTTCATTGTACAATTCATAAAGACGAGTTCTACTTTTGTGAATACCAATGGTAGCCCAATCACCGAAAGATACAGTATTGTTAATTGAAATGGTTTTAGGTAAAAAAGTGGAATTGAATAGCTTACAGTACATATTAAAAAAGTCCTTATATAAATGATTAGGATCATGTAGGGTCGTCAAAACTGGTAAACTATGTCTAAGTTTATCTTTGAAAGTTTCTAAACGACTTACAGTTTTTGGGTTAACAGTGATATGTTTTTTAGCCGCTTTATTATTTTTACATTCGAAAGTAATTAATCGCCCGCTATGATCTGATTCTAGTAAATTAATTATCTCTTTGTGTTTAACTGATACATCGGTATAAACATTATCAAGGCATGTAGCACTGGTAGGGGTGATTCTTGTTGGCTCTGTGAATAAATTATCAAGATTGTAGGACCGAAACAGATTTATAATTTTGGTAGTTAAACCAGAGTTTTCTAACAAATTGACATTAAAATCCCCACAAGTGATAATGTACTTGTTTGAATTACTAATCTTGTGTAACACTTCATCCATTACCTTTTCAAAAAAGTCATACAATCCTGAGGGGGGTCTGTACACACTTAATACAATAAACTGCTCCAATTCTATACAGGCTATTTCAATAGTTCGCTCAACAGACAGGCTCACTATATCCTTACGTTCTTTAAATTTAAGGTCATTATGTACTAAAATTAAGGAGCCACCACGAATGGCATTACTTCTGCTGAATGAACTACCAACCTGGTGATTACTAAAATTAAACAACATTTCATGACTTTTTAACCAATGTTCGGTTATGCAAAGAATATCAACCTTGTTACAATTTATAAATAATTCCACTTCTAAATCTTTGTTCAATAATCCTTGAATGTTTTGGTGCACCAGGTTGATCCCATTTACTAATTTATGAATTTTATTTGAATTTAATGTAATAATATTATTCTCTGCATTATTGCTAGAGATTGCCTCTGTTGTCATGATTTCTAATTTAAATGATCACTAATATCATTGCTTAAAACCAAGCAATTGGTTGAATTATTATGAATGTCAATGCATTGCTCAATAGAAGCAACTTGTTTAGCCAAATTCTTGGCTGTAATACTAAAATAATATGATAGCGACACAGCTATCCGTCTTCTACAATAATTGGAAAGATAGTATCTATCTTTTGTCAAATAAAAACTATTACCAAGGTAATTGTTAATATCAATTAATTGAAATTTATCACTATTATAAGTCAAATTATGCAATGTATTATTAATATTATATCTAAGGTAATTTTCTTCCTGTGGCAAACTGTTGCTATAAGGAAGTGTAAACATTACAATTTTTCCTATGCTAAGGCTGCTCAAAGACCTATGAAAATTTAATATTTCACCTTTTTTTACATTACCCCTATTACCAATAAATATTAACAATGTTGAGTCCTGGGTAAAGTTATAGTTAATTATTTTTGTCATTATGTCAAGTAAAGAGCAACCAGGCATACAGTGATTTAGAATTGACGATCCCGGATATTCATGCTTCAATAAATGGCCAAAATTCTTTCCAATTTCATCGCTAAATATCACTATATCCTTCTTAATAGTGTGACAGTCACCAACAATTGAACCAAGTGGCCCTCCTTGAGCAACAAAAGGGGGTGACGGGCCCCATAAGGAAGGCTAGAGTGCCTCAACCGTCCTCCAACAGGGTTTCCCGAAGTGGTTCGTCCCAACCAAGTTCAGTTATAACAAGGGCAGAAGCACCAATTTTAGGGTACGGACAACTCACAAAGGTGATTTCAAACCAGGTCCTTCCCTCAACAGTGGTGTCAGCCGGTTCGCCAATTCCCCAAATCTTGCCTGAAAGGTCGTTCACCTTCAGGCCAACCTGTCCCGCTAACCAAGACGACAAAAGGCAACCCTGGACTCCCGTGTCCAAAATGGCACAGACCACAATCGAGTCACCCAAAGGTCCCCAGACCTTGACCGAGGCCGTTGGCAACAAAACCGTCTTGATGGGGGGGTCCTTTAGCGGGGCAGGCGTCAATCTCTTAGTGATGCCTGGGTGGCGACCGATCGCCGCTTCCAGGCTGCCTTCGTTCACGACGAGGCCAACAATCCAAATATTCGTCTGCGCGGTGTCCCGAGCCGCTCGCCATCACTGGAGGGGCATATCCCACCGGATGCCCGAATGGCGGAGGGCGCGACTCCAGCCGGGGACGTTCCGCCAACGGAGGGGAAAGGTAGTGGCGCCGACCCGGCCACTGCTGCCTAGCAGCCAATGCGCGTTCTCCCTGACGAGGGAAGACCAAATGGCGCTCGTGGGGCTCCCGTTCAACTTGCGCGGGGGGTGGAGTGCGGCGTACAGAATCGCGGGTCTCAGCCCGGTGCTCGTCTCCGGGGTACCCCCCCTGCGCGAACCCTCCTCAGAAGATGGTCTGCTGGAGCGGTTCGCGTTGGCGCACAAAATCTCCAAGTGGGACCCCTTACAAATTCTACACGGGCGGGGGTCGGGGCAGTCCCGATGAAAGTGGGCCCCCAAGCACGAGAAGCACAAACGGCGTGCGTTGACAATGCGGCGGCGGGCACTCACGTGCAAATTCAAAAAGGCCGGGCAACGCGCCATGACATGGCCCCGCTGCCTTACAAAAGTCACAATGATGAGGACTCCGGGCGCCAGCAAAACTGGGGGTGGGGCGAACATCAACAGGCCCCCTAGCCCGAGGACTCCGGGCGCCAGCAAAACGGGGGGCGGGGCGATCATCAACAGGCCCCCTAGCCCGAGGACTCCGGGCGCCAGCAAAACGGGGGGCGGGGCGAACATCAACAGGCCCCCGAGCCCTAGTCCGTCCCTGGTCTCTAGGCCGAGAAGGTAGTGGGGGTGACCCCGTGGCGCCACGAGTGTTATCCGAAAACCGACACTCGTCTTCCAAAAATTTGAGGAGGTCGTCAAAGGGGGGAAGATGGGTGGCACTATCCCCACGATACTTCTGCTCAAAACGTGACTCTTCAAAATTTCCCGCGCTCGTAGACATATGACATCCCCCAGGTGGACAATCTGGTCATAGTCACCCAAAATCCTATCGCGGGCCGTCTGATCCATCACCCCCAAATCCACGTCCATGATGTACTCGTTGAAGCGTGTGAGCGCAGCATCAGCTGACTTGATCCTCTCAATCACTTGTCCATACCGAGCAAGGGTGAGCTCTTCCAATTCTACACGCTCAACCGTTGCAGCTGCCGATGTGAACCATCTCAACTGTGAGGTCAATCCGGCAGCAGCCTCCCTGACTGCCCTTAATGAGGCCATTGCAACAATCAAATATTAATACAACAGGCTAAAATTAACTAAACAAACAACAATGACTTGTTAGCCGACCAAATAATCTCAACAAAACAAAAACTCAAATTCAATTATTTCAAGTCCAAATCCGACTCTGTACTTATTCCAAGTATGAATCTAGCTTGGTACAGATGAGAGATGATGAGTTACAAAATAAATAACAATTCAATGTATATATTGTGCAGGATCACACCCATAAACATCAATAAACACAACAATTGACTGTATAATATTGAGCCGAACAATCTCTATCAACACAGTCCAATAAGTACCACAAATGCAATAACCAATACACACAATTCAAGTCCTATTATAATAGACTATGTGTAATTATTATTTAGATAACCTTTTAAATTCAGATCAGTGACATTCAATTATTAATTGCAACAAATACCAATCAACTTTTACAACAATATACCAAATTATGTACCAAATACAACCAATAATTCCTAATTTCACAAATAAATCCTACTTGTCAATTCAATACCAAGGGCCTAGCACTACAAATTACAGTACAAACTACAAGTACTATTTGAGCCCGGCTGACAAAGCAATATATTCAAACTTATTAAGTTATTTTTACCAAAGTTATGTTAAGTAATTGAACCAAAGCTACTTTCAACAATAGTCAAAACTTCCAATGTACTATGTGGATTTTATTATTAAAACCCACGCTCTGCTACCACTTTATTCAGTCCTGCAATAGGCCAGTGCAACGATACTGGTGTCTGAAACTGTCCACGGTACGTGGAGCTATAAACGTTGCTTACAATAAACAAGGTTACACAATAATCTACAGGCTCCTCGGCCTACGACAACCTATAGCCTCTGAGGCTTTATGAATACATTATTACCACTAACCTTCTGTGCTGGGTTCGCCAAGCTTCGACCTTCTCAAGGCCACGCCCCAAGTGTGGTATGTATGTAATATGAGATGAGTAATTGAAAAGTGTGATGCAAGTTACGTGTTCTAGAACGTTCACAAGGCGCCAGTCTCCAGATGGCGCGGTTCCAACAGCATACAGCCTAAACTCGTTTCCAGCAAGCGCGTGCCACGCGGTGAGGCAATAAGGCGATGTGTTCCGAGAAATATCCCTGGATTCTCGTCAAATGGGGATTACACTTCAACCAATAGATAATTCGCGACCCAATTATCGGTTTCAACAGGCGATTCCAAACGATATTTCAATTACAATTACAATTACAAGAGGGTCCCGACGACCGGCATTTTTTCCAAGCAAAGTCTATCTGTCAAGTCAGAGTAATGTCAAGATCAAATTTCTTTATGTCAAAAGAGTACGTTCGGAAACGATCGGTACTAAACAGGAATTATTTATTTAAAAACATGTGTGCTACAAATAACTTTTTGGTTTTATTTATTCTATTTACGTTTCATAGAATGTGTAGGTAACAAATGAAAAAATAATAACATTACAAAACAAAGAATAAATCTCCATATTATCTCGGGTCGTGGGATTTAGACGAGCATTTCATTTGCCTCAATTAAATAAATATTTTTATCTTCTTGTTGTTTTTAATAGCAAACTCAATTATGTTTTCATATTTCAACAAATTATGTTTATCAAAATGTTATTAATTTGGGGCAGTTCGTGGCTAAATAATTAAACAGCCACTCGACTTTATCCAATCAAACAAGACAAACTCCAATAAGGCGAACGACCCAACGAAAAAGATACGAAATTAACTTCTTTTAAACATAGTTTATTTTAAATATTTCGAGCTTTTCCTGCTTTTCAGAAGCTCATGGCTAAATAATAACAGCCACTCGACTTTTAAGGTTAAGCAACGCTTGCTGAGGCCGTTCGTGGATGGGTGACCGTCATCTCACTGTTCTTTGTTCCCGACTGTCATTTGGACATATTTATAAATAAAAAGAAGAATATACTTTTTTTTTTTTTTTTTTTTAATTTTGTTTTTTTTTTCTTTTTTTTTTTATTGTTATATGTTTATTATTATTGTTTTTAATTTTTTTTTTCCTCTTTTAATTTTTTTTTGGTATATTTTTTATTTTACAGTCATTACGGGTAGTAGTCGGAAAATCATGACAGTCTTGCCAAAGGGTATCGTGTTACCCAGTTACTGGGTTGTGGTGGTCAGATAGTCAGTCGCTCCATGTAAGACACTAATACTCAACTGCATCCCGTTAAACTGGAAGCCGACACCGACATATTTGGGAAAAAGTTAAGCATTTATGAGGATGATGACGTAGCCATAATCAGAAGGTAAGTAGAGTGTACATCAATATTTTAATATTAAATACACAGTAAACTGTATTTAAATAAAACCTTGAATTTAAAAAAAAAACACTGCTAAACCTAACTAAGTACAAAAAAAAAAACAAGCTTAGGCGTCAAAGTACTCCTCCACATCACTGTCGTCCGGAAACCTACCCAGAAGACTGGCAGCATTGCCACGTTGTATAGCAATGCTTATTCTTTGGGCAAGGAATCGATCAGCCGGCGAGATAATTCCTTATAAAAGGAAAGGCGCACTCGGGCCCCATGTCCCAAGCGTTTCGACCCCAAACGGCACAAAACTGTAATTACTAGAAAGGTTACAGTATTTGCGCCGTTTGAGGGCCTCTGCATTCGCGGCCGTGACTGTATTTATGATTTTTAAAATAAAATCTCCATGTACTCACAAAAGAACGAGAGACCTTATCAGTTGCTGCTTCATTGCGTTTGACATTTCGTATCTTTGAAATGAATCGAGTTCAGTTGTAATTGTTTTAAACGGAGTTTTATATTTAATCGGATAATGTACGTATGTATGTATGTCATCAATTGGACTATTTTTTTTCTCTTAACTGCAGTTTGAGTTGAATTGTTTCAGGCATTCGGATAACGTGCGGTTGGCATAATATAGTGAGCTGTAGTGCAACACCATTATAAATGATAATAAATTCTTTCTTATTTTTTTTTTCACCACCATATCTTAAAATTCCACCCACTAGACATTACAAAACGCAGAGGGGTTTTTTTCTCTATTATACATTTGATATTTAGTAGCATGGGCGTGCGCTCCTTGTAGGCAGAAATGCAGTGCTTTACTTGTCATTCACAGATATTTTAATAAAACGTTCGTAGATGACCTTAAATAATAGTAAATAAATGAATAAACAAAATATAATAACCTAAAAACGCCTAATATTCTATAAATCGACGACGAGTTGCAAGTCTATCGGTTTTCTACCGGTTACATTTCGGGGAGTGTGGGATGGAATAACACAATCTAATTCCACCAAGCCCGTTCCATCATCGGACTACGAGACAAACGGCGAAGCGCCATCGTTACATGGTGGACATCCCACCCATACGCACAAAACGTTTTGGGAATACCTTCATTGTGCGTACGGCTAAGGAGTGGAATTCCCTGCCGGAGTCTGTGTTTCCCGATAGCTATAACCTAGGAGTCTTTAGGTCAAGAGTGAATAGGTTACTTTTAGGTAAGCGTGCTCCATCTTCGACCACACTATCACTTACCATCAGGTGAGATGGTGGCCAAACGCGAAACTACTTTTTAATAAAAAAAAAAATAGCACCTATTTGCAAGCACACAAACATTATGTTTGCCAGGCACTGCAAATTAATTTACCTATTCTTAAGTCCTGCCACCCTCTACCGCAGGATTTTTGTTCGCATGTGTGTAATAATTTTGCCATTTGTGCACAATTCGCCGTGTCGTCGTGTGCGTAACACACCCATGAATGTTGAAAGCCGAATCCTGTGGCATGCTAATTTCAACTAAACTCCGTTAAACTGTTAAGTAAATCTAACACACCAGAGCAAACTAATTACGCAATTCAAATTCAAAATTGAAAAATCAATTTTTTTGGGTGGGAAAATTATCAATGACTCTGCTGACTCTGCTCCCGCCCTGGGTGGGGCGGAAGGAAGTGTGGAATCTGAAGAATCTGTGGCCCGGCTGTCAACCAGCTTGTCAAAAATTTTCCTCTCAATTCTTTTTGAAGAAATATTTAATAAAATAATAGTTATATAACATGTTTAACCAAACCAAATCCGTTAAAAAAAAAACAAAATCTAACATACAAGAAGAAATGCAGATCCACCATCACCACAAGCATCTAAGTCTATCTTAGTAAGGAAAATCTTACCTATATGAAGATAAAAATATGTTGACAAGACGCCGGGCACAATTACAACAACCCACACGCCCAATACCTGCGGAATCGCCGCTCAGCTCCGCCTCGCAGCCGCCGGGACCAGCTCCAGCCGTGAGTGAAGAGACTCCGGCCGCTGCAGTTGCGTCGAGCTCGAGCGACGAATACTTCTCGCCGCCGACGACACCACCACCTGCGCGTCGGCGAGGAAGAGGCCGCCCTCCGGTCGGCTTAGGACTTCGAGGCCCTCCGGCCTCCAATGGGGTCCCCGCTGCCGGTGGAAGTGTGCAGCGCATGCGATGGACACATTCCATTAATGAGAACGTCATGCGCTCATACTATGGGGCTACAGAGGGGGGAACTAACCTGACTGCGTACCGTGGTCGGATGCTCTCTCTGTTTCAGGTACTTGAACCGGCTGTCAACGTTTCGGCTCAACGACTGTCGGATAAAAACCACCCTGTTTCTTTAGTTGCCCTTGCATTCCGGGGCCGCGGTATCTCGTTAGAAGTCTGAATTAGAAGTTGAATTTACCGGGAATAATTGAAACTACATGGACAGCAATTGATTCACGTACCCGAAGATCCTAACCCATTAGGTTTACACACATTATGATGCTTACATTGTGTGTGTAATAACGTAATCAGGGTTCTGTGAGCAAAGGATTTTCAATTTGGGATTAATAAATTATTATAGGATAAATAATTTCTTTCCACAGTTAGATGCAGTATTGCGATATTTTTATTGACTTAATTTTGAACTAAACTAATGCTCAAACCAATAAAACACATGTACCACTCACCGACAGAACGTGAACTTCCGATAATTCTTTCGGTTAGTCCTACAGACAAAAATCATGCGTGCGTGCTATTATTTTGTAATAAAAAAAAACTATTAACTTGTTGTTAGTAATTTTCGTCATAATTATTTAAAAAAAATAACTTTATTTTAAAAATTACGAACGGAACCCTCTGTAATTTTATTTGTACTAGGAGAAGAATAAGTTTCGAAGAGGTGTATTGAAATGATGTTTTGGGTTCAGTTGAACATTAATTGTTACTAAATCCTTTTTCTATTCTAAGTTCTAATGGCAATTCGTGGTAGGATGAACGTAAGGATTCCATTTTTATTATCGATTCAATGGTACGAGCTGACGATTTTTCGAAACAATAAGCAACTCAATTCAATAGTAAGGTGAATCGAATCTCCTAGATCGTATGTGTAAAAATTATTATGATAAGGGCTCATAATAGATAAAGTTCATATTTGCCCAAAGTATTGTGCTGACAATCATAAACAGCGAATAGGTAGGTTTATCTATTTCAAACAAGATCAATTACATAATATGCCGACACTTTTTAACTTGTCCGCATTGTTTATGTTAGCACTAAGCAAAGATTGAAACATTTGACGGTTTGATAGAAGTGCTTATTTCGAATGACATAGCTGTATTTTATAAATTAATCGCTCGGCGTCAGTCGTATTCTGTATTAGTTTAGTTAGCATTGTTATGTTAACCGACTACATCTGTAGCTGTACCATCTGTATGAAAGTCATTGAATTACGCTGGAAAGGTTATCAATTATTATTTATTAAAAGTTTAGACGTACCTGCCTACCTGACTGGCAACTGTAAATATGTCATAAAATAAAGGTGTGTTAAATGTTGTTTAAAATTTTGATTACGATTTTTAATGAATTTTTAGAAGATTGATTCAAGAGCACGGGATTCGATCTGTGAATTGAATAAATAACAAGTCAGGTAAGGTGGGTGATGGGTGGAAGATTACTATGTAGATAATAATTATCTACAAAGTAATCTTCTACAAAAGTACAACTATGTAAAAAACCAACAAGTGTATAAATGATACACGTGACAATGCAAGCAGGTTTATTTAGATAAATTTGATACCTAGACTAATTAATTGTATTGTGGCTAGTTCCCAAAAATAATCAAAGTTTAGGAAAAGTCAGTAACAATATTTTGTAAACAAAAAATAAAATATGCGTAACCTTTTATTCAGAAATACCAGGAGTAAGAACTTTATTTTTATTTACAAATAGTTCACTGACACCGATCAGCTGACTTAGTGCTAGTAATGTGCTTATTTCAATTTGAAAAGTTCGGTTTCTGGAATCAATGTATTCAAAAATTCTCATTACTTCCGAACATGTAGAGATAGGATTAACTTAACTTCATGCTTGCTTCATGCAACTAATTATTAGATCTTAACTTCATGACATTTAAAAAGAAATTATTTGACTTCCTATTGTTTAAGTGCTACTACTCAACAAATGAGTTTTTAAATGAAAAGTTTGATTCTAAATTTAAATTGGACGACGACTTGCCTTACATTCCTAATAATTGAATTGTATCTAATACCTATGACATTGTATTCAATAATTCTTAACATTGTATTTATTAATACCTGACATAATATTTAGTATGTATTCCTTGAAATTTCATCTGATAACTTGACATTATTTTTAGCATGCCTTGACATTGTATTTAATAATTCCTGACATATTTAGTATTCCGTTAAATTGTATTTGATAACTCTTGGCATTCTAATTAGTATGCTTTGACATTGTATGTAATAATTCTTTGACATTATATGTAGGATCCCTTGAAATTGTATTTGATAACAGTTAATGTTTTCCTTATCCTTGACATTGTATGGTTTTTATCAATTGATTTTAATTTAATTTCTTGAAAATATTTGTACGCTGGAAACAGCAGAATATTTTGGACGTAAAATTGTATGTAACACCTTGTAACAACAATATTCTAACAAATAAATTTATTATTATATTATTATTATCTCCTTTATTTTATATACCTCTCAAAAATTACATTTTTAAATATTTTTCTATAAAAAAGTGACAATAAAAAAACATTTAAAAATATAAAAAATGGCAGTCCACTGGTATCGGGAACGGGGTCCAAGCTACCGGTGGTTAGGTCTCCAGAGAAAGGAACCTCCTCACAATACGAGCTGTATCGAGGAGAACTGCCTTCTGTATCAGGCCCTTTATCCAGCTGTGCAAAGCCAGCTTCGACAGATGGTCGTCGAAGCTTTTAGCTATCAGCCCATTGACTGATATGACAATCGGCACAATGACAGCCGAGTCCACATCCCACATGTCAACAACCTCATGAGCTAAGTCGAGATACTTAATGTGTTTCTCTTTCTCAGCTTTCACGAGATTCTCATCATGTGGGATGGTAACATCGATTATCATTGCGCGGCGCACTAATCGGTCTATCACCACTATATCAGGCTTATTGGCAACAATAGTCCTATCAGTGATGATAGACCGATCCCAGTACAACGTGACATGTTCATTTTCGAGAACTGGGTCGGGCACATACTTGTAATACGGTACCTCAGAATCGACAAGTTTGTATTTCAAAGCAAGTTGCTGGTGGATAATTCTGGCTACTTGGTTGTGTCTATGCAAGTACTCGCCGTTAGCTAGACGAGAACTACCGGAGATAATATGTCTGATGGACTCACCAGGACGATGACATGCCCGACACACGTCAATCGTCCCGTCCTTCATAATATGTCTCCGGTAATTATTCGTCAAGATAACTTCGTCCATAATTGCACAGACAAAACCTTCAGTTTCTCCGAAGAGATCCCCGAAGCGTAGCCAGGCAACGGAAGCTGTCAAATCTACATCGGACCCATAAAGAGCCCGATAGTAGCGACCATGAAGTTCCTTGCTTTTCCATACCTCCTTGCGGTCATCTGGGGTAAGTATAACAGGTTTGTGCCAGTTCTCTTTAGCCATAGTCAGCGGGGTGAGTCCCTTGTCCACTGCAATCACATCTCGGTGCATACCCACATCGGCTTTAAGGAAATATTCCCTGAGACTGCAAATCTCGCGGTTGTGGAGAGTTTTGGCATTTAAAAAGCCTCGACCTCCACATTTCCGCGGGATATACAGTCTCATCACCGATGATCGTGGGTGATGCATCCGATTTGCGGTTAGCAGTGTACGGACCCTCCTATCCAGGGCGTCCAGTTCGGTTTGAGTCCATTTGAGTATGCCGAAAGAATACATCAACACCGGCATGACCCAACCGTTGAAAGCGCGCACCTTATTTCCTCCCGACAAAAGGCTGTTTAATACCTTTGTCAGGCGGCCAAAGAAGCGCTCCCTCAGCGATTGCTTCATGTCAGCAACATTAATGCCCAAAGCTTCCGACATACCCAAATACTTATAAGTTTCGGTTAAGCAGAGAGATCTAAGGTGTATGGAATCTGAAAGTTGAATTCCCTCAGATTCCATAATCTCTCCTCGTTTTACATGCATGATTGCACATTTTTCCACACCAAATTCCATCTTGATGGCGCTACTGAAAGTTTCAGTTACCTTCAGTAGTTCCATCAGTTGCAAGTTGTTGGGGGCAAAGAGTTTCAAATCATCCATGTAGAGGAGGTGGGATATACTTTGACCTCCTCTTCTCAACCGATAGCCCAGGCCTGACTCCTCTAGCATTGTACTTAGAGGATTCAGGGCCAAGCAAAACCAAAGTGGACTCAAACTGTCGCCCTGAAATATTCCCCGTCTGATCCATATAGGCTCATCATTCCCTCGGATCGGTCGACATCCTGGATAGAGAAGTACCGTCTTCCATTGCCTCATACATGACTCAATGAAGGTGCGTAGAGTCGGATCTATTTTGTAAAGCTCTAGCACCTTCATGAGCCAGGTATGAGGAACAGAGTCATATGCTTTTTTGTAGTCTATCCAGCATGTTGATAGATCTTTGCGGGATCGACGAACCTGTTGGCTAATGGCCATGTCAATGAGGAGTAGCTCCTTAGTGCCACGGGACCCTTTCCTACATCCATTCTGAGAAGCGGACATAATTGAGTTGCACTCAATGTGCATATTTATTTTCACTCTCAGAATGGACGTAAGAACCTTATAGACCGTAGACAAACAAGTAATCGGTCTATAGTTTTTGGGTTCCATGGGACTACCACTCTTATGGAGCAGGTGGGTACAGCCAGTCGTAAGAAACTCTGGTAGAGACCCAGCCTCTAAGGATGCCTGGAATTGAGAAGCCAAAAGCGCGTGCGAGCTGCTATACCACTTGAGCCAGAAGTTGTGCAGTCCATCCGGTCCTGGAGACTTCCAGTTTGGTAACGGATGAACTGCTTTGGCTACATCAGACTTATTGATGGTTATTTTATCCATTTGTGGTATAGCTTCACATACGCGTTCAACTTCACGCATCCAGTCACCCTCAACATGACAGACGGGTACCGACCAGATGTTGCGCCAGAATAAATTCGTGGCGGTATCATCCGGGCGGCACACGTCAGTCACATTTTGATTGGGTCGCTCCCAAGCTCTGTATACCCACCTCTCATCGCTCTGGAACATGCGATTCTGTGAGTACCGTTCAACCCGCCGCTTAAACCGTCGGATACGGCTTGCCCATGCATAAATTTTCTGCTTCAGGAAGTCAATGCGCTCCGTAATGTGGGGTGTGTATTCTCGAGGGCTGATTCCAGTCCCCGAAAAAGCCCGCCGTACAAAACGCATTACACGTGGGCGTGCATTGCCTTCCTTGAAGCAGTATAGTTTGCCGATGAGTGTTCTGGCCTCATCGATACGCCTCTCGATCCTATACTGCCAGGCTGGTACAGCAGGTTTTGGTCGGATAGCTTCGTCGTTATTAGGGAATTTGACGTTAGCTAAGCGACATGCCGCAACAGCCCCGCAATACAGGATTGAGTGCGTATCAACGAGGTTTTCGCTGCTCTCAAAAATATTCTCAAGCAGCGAGTCCAAAGCACACACCAGCGCCCTATTTTTTTTGTGCATGGGTAACCGTGGTAGCCGGGGTCTAAGTTCAGGCGGAGCCGATCTATACTCGCGAAGCGCATCTTCCAGTGCACTCCTCAGTCGATCGTTGCATTGGCTACTTACCGTGACAACCCTATCATCTAGCTCATTATTATGACTATAGAGCCGTGATGTCATTTCACTACTAGCGGGCGCTTGTATCACGGCTTGTGTCGGGGACGAGATGATATGGTTGCTTAGTACCTCTGAGCGCAGCCTATCAAGTGTTGCGTCATCCAGCCTGTGGCTACGCTGGATGACCCGCACCTGATCCGACAGTCGTTGGGCCGAGACGTTGACAGCTGGTTCTAGGTCCTGGAACAGAGACAGCATCCTGACACGATACGCAGTGAGGTTAGTTCCCCCCTCTGTAGACCCATAATATGCGCGCATGACGTTTTCATTTATGGACTGAGTCCATCTCATGCGCTGCACACCACCGGCAGCGGGGACCCGACTCGGAGCCGGTTGGCTCCTAGGCCCCAAGCTGTTCGGTGGCCGGCCTCTCCCCTGCCGGCGCACAGGTGTTGGCGACGTCGGCGGAGAGAAATACTCGTCGCTCGAGCTCGACGCGACTGCAGCCGCCGGTGACATTGGTAATCCTAAGTCCGGCGGCGGCGAGGCGGAGCTGAGCGACAGGTCCGGGGGTGGTGGGCGTGCACGTCGTGAAGCTGCTCTCGTAAGCATCGTCCAAGTTTATTTGTTCACATAGTTAAGTACATAATTATTATTTCTCGCATTTTTTCTTGCTTGGTGAGATTGACACTTGACAGTTGTCACTGGATGATTTCTTTTCATTTTGTTGAAATATTGGTGGCTTTTAGCTATTTGCTATTTTACTTGGTTTATATAATATGTCCTCTTTTCATATATATTGGAAAATTTGGATGGTAAAATCTTAACACTATTGTTTGCGGATTTAATTTGTACAGACAGAACACAAAACTTGGTTCGACGGCTAGTGTTGCCAGCTAATATTTATCATCAGGAGAGATAGTCATCAAACAAGAGCCTATCACCAATAAAAAAATTATTATTATTATTATTATTATTAAAAAACCCTTCCAATATCGTTTGATATCATCCAAAGAAGCCGTGCCATTGGTATGTATATACTCCCTCCGTTACACGTTGTATAAGTAAGGAGCAATGTAAATAAAGAATCTTCTAATAAACGACATTTTATTCAGTAAAAGTCTGATACTGCGTTAAGCTTCACGAGATTATCCTAATCAATTATTAAATAATTAAGGCTGTTTACGTATGAAGACGTCATAAACTAATTTAATAATTTAAAGTTATATTTTGTAAATCTACTCTATGAAACAATGCATGTATATAACGTTACAAAGCGTAGGTAGTTTTGAATAGCAAACCGTTTTTTTTAAATTTAGGATTAGCCCGGTCTTGAGAGCACGATTATGTCTGTTAGCTTCTTTTATTTTTTTATTGGTGATAGGCTCTTGTTTGACGACTATCTCTCCTGATGGTAAATGTGGTCGAAGATAAAGCACGCTTACCTAGAAGTAACCTTTGAGATAACCTTTTTTTATTCACTCTTGACTTAAAGACCTCTAGGATATAGGTATCAGAAAATACTGACTCTAGTAAGGAATTCCACTCTTTAGTTGTTAGGACAATGAAAGTGATAGATGAGGTTTACGATGGAACAATCGAGATCAGAAGATGCATGTTCCCTCTAAACACTAGATTTTAACAACGATATAATAACTATAGATGCGTTGTCCACGCTCTGAAAAGGCAAGTTGAAATCAAGGTAAGTGCCTCGTGTCTGTTTAGTTACGCACGAACCTGTGTCGCGAACGCGATACTACACATCTTAAAAAAAAATGTGTTTTAAAAGAAAATTAGGAAAAAAACATGCCTTTGTATGTTTTCAAACATTGTATTATACTGCTTCCGTGAGAGGCCAAAATGTGTCATTTCATAGGTAAATATCAACAGAAATACATTTTTTATTTTAATTTTTCAACACGGCTAATGGCAGCTAGCGTATGAATGAAGAAAGCCACGTGATGTTAGGGGAGGTTGGGGAACTATTATACCAGCTTTATTGTGTTGTTAATTATTATATTGAATGAATATAATATTTTTATTATATTCTATGTTATTTATACTAACTATAGTGTTTATTTACATTTTAGATTGCCGACACAGTCCACCCCATTTTTTAGTTAATCTATAATTTAAGATTAAGGTTTTTAATGTTTGTTTTATAATAATTGCTCAAAGGTGCTCCCACACAGCAATTATACAACGTGTAACGGAAACCCCATATCTATCCAAAAAGGCTGACATCTGGTATGGAGTCTCTATGCACAGTTTCAGCACAAAATAACTGACTCAAAGAATTGATACCAAATTATTGGTTTCATATATTTCTTGAATACCAATCATAACAAACGTGTCACAGCACTACGAGGGTCAATAACTTTCACGTCACTTTCCAATAACACGATAATTCTTTTCATTCTTCTTAATTTGGGTAATTCGGTCTCTGGTAACAGTGTATTGGAATTTGTAATAAGTTCTACACACATAGACTTAGGATTACAAAACCCTTACCATATCGTTTGTTATCATCCAAAGAAGCCATGCACTTGGTATGTACTTGTACTTTAAATTACACGTTGTATAATGGTTTATAACCTTGTGTAACACGATGACATTTCATAAGAGTTTGTAACATTTTCCTACAACATGTTAAGTATAACAACTAATAAAAACATAACTTTTGCTACAATTTATTTAAAAAGTTCCATTCAGCAGTTATATAATATACAACATTATATAACTGCACCTTAAAATAACTACTGTTGTGATATTTAATATGACATTAATATTTATAAATTAAAAATACTATTTTATACAAAAATCAAGTGTCCTTCTTTCCCCACATGCCTCTGATTGTTACGTCACACATACGCTTGACCAATTAGCATGCAGCGTTTCATCGGAACGTAACTAAAGATGTATATTCATCTCTCTCTAACATCAGGTGTACCTAAAGATGGCATTTATTTTCTTTCCCTTTCTTTACACGTATTAGATAGTAATTTTCTAAGTGTGTGTTTCGTGCCGTTTTTGAGAGGTGCTTTGTGGGAATATGACGCGTCTATTTATAATACGTCATTGGATTTTGGGACTTACGCGGATGATACCACGGGGCGCTGGAAGTACATATTTAAACAAGGCTAAGGCAATTAGCAATGTATAATATTGTTATTAATATTTTATGTTGAATTATACATACATACGCATTTATGTTAGAATGATAAAGAACGGCGTCAAAAGCGTATAAAAGAAAAAGATTTCAAAGAGCCATGATATTGGATGGACACCCATTGAAGTCATATTTCATTTATTCTACTCTTGAAAATTAATCTCAAAATTCCTCGCAATTTCAAATTATATAAATATTGAAATAGTTCACAGTTACGATAGTTAATTAATTAATTTATCAAAGAAACTTTGAGTCTTAAAATCTACGAGAGTATTAAAATGTATCTCACCAAATTTCTGATCAAATTTATTTTTCTTCTGTGCTATTATTTTGTTTGATTTCAGATCTCTATTATATATTAGACTCCCTACATTGTATGTAACTTTGCATTAATAATTAAGGCCCGTTGGTATAGTGGTCAGTGGTCCTGACTGCTATGCGCAAGGTCGTGGGTTCGATTCCCACCTAGGACAAATGTTTGTGTGATGAGCACGGTCATTTGTTCTTTGTCTGGGTGTAATTTATCTATAATATGTATGTATTTAGAAATATATATGTATGTTTATCAGTTGTCTAGTATCCATATCACAAGCTCTGCTTAGTTTGGGACTAGATGGCGTTGTGTGAAAAAGTTGTGGAATATATTATTATTATATTATTATTATTAATATTCTGAAACAATCACGCATACAATTAAAATTGAACTTTAGTATATGATTTATTGGATCTTTTTCTTTACATGTCTAGACCAGTGACGTAATTGGAAAATTTTCGCTTTTGTCTCTTTTTAGAGATCATCCAAAATTTAATCAAGATTACTCGGCTTTTAAGTCTAAAATTAGAATTGACAGTAAGAAAATATAGTTTGTTATCTAAATATAGGACATTATTTCTCTAGATCAATTATTACTTTAGTTATAAACGAAATAAGAATTCAGACTTACGATATTTAGTTTCGAACCCGAATATGGTAAAAGAGCAAACTTTATTACTGCTGCGTTAGCGTTTAGCACACAACGGCAGTTTCGAAACCGAACATTTTGAAAGAGCGCACGTGATATTCAACTTTATTACTGCTGTCTTAGCGTTTAGTATACAACGGCCTAACCGGGGATGCATGGGGGCGGAGCTTGCGTGAAAATTATTGGTATTAACTACCTTACGAAGAAGTTCGTCATTCATATCTGCACGTTTCCGTGTTTTTCATACGATAGGGACTACAAGGGTCTTACTATATCAAAGTCTGAATAGATTGAGAAGAGAGTACGTGGCTACATAGAATAAACAGCTGCGATCTTCAAAGTTAAGCAACGCTTGCCAAGGTCAGTCCGTAGATGGGTGTCTATCTTACCATATCGAAATTTCTCCTTGCCTTAGAAAGCACAAAAAGCACGTTACGTCTTGGCTGTCATTCGAAAATCTTAGACAGTCGTGACGGGGAGTCAGAGGCCAGGAATACTAACACGTTTCTTGCCAAGGGGTAGGTAGATAGATAGAATACTCTTTATTGTACACCAATAATTTAAACAAACACTTGATTTACAATATTACAAAATATGGTTACAATGGATGGACTTTAAGAACATAAAACAAAGAGGGGAGGGGAAAGTCAGTGTACTTACTTCAAATATATAAAATACACAAAAAGTAACTAAAGTAGTTAATATAAGTATAGGTATATATAATACAATACAATACATAAATAAGTATAAATAAATATATGTGTTTTGTATATATAAATATGTCATAAGGAGACAAATACAAAGTAAAATCATAGGAGTGAATAAAAATGATTGACAACAGAGCTTTTAAAAGCAGCAAGTGACTGCGCTTGTCTAACTGACAACGGCAATGCGTTCCACAGACGAGTAGCCTGCACCGTATACGATGAATCATAAAATTTTGTGGAATGTGCAGGCATTGAAAGTGTCAAATTTACTAATGATCTCAAATCTCTAGTATGTGTGTCATGAAGGAACTTGAAACGTTCTTTGAGGTAAAAGGGAATTCTTGGATTGAACAACATATTGTAAAGTAATGATATAAAAACTTTTTACCAAAAAATTTAACCGACTTCCAAAGAACACTGCAAAGTGAAAAATAACTTTAATTTCGGTAGTCGGTGTCTTTAGTTTTGTATTTTCGTTTTTGGCACCGACTTCCGAAATTAAAGTTATTTTTCACTTTGCAGTGTTCTTTGGGAGTCGGTTTAATTTTTTGGTAAAAAGTTTTTATTTCACTCTTTTTAGTTGGTCTATTTTTAATTTACCTAGTTACAAGAGCCTAAATGTCAACTACTTATAACCTTTTACAAAATATTGCTTTTCCCAATGCTGGGCCGTTAATTGTTGAGGAGTTCTCCTGGTACTTCACCATCAGCTCTACATCACCATATGCATTGCGACGAGCATAAAGTGCTTAACATCCATATTCAAGTAATCGAATCGCAATCCACTCAATACTTATTATTAAGTAGTTTCGGCGGCCATCTGTGGTCTTCATCATCAGTTCCACTTCCTCAAATGGTACTTTTTGAGAGCAACTGCACAATTTACTATAATAAATACCCAAAACGTCATAGGTGTGCCTATATTATTTGAAGAGTTCCCTCGATTTCTCCAGGATCCCATCATCAGATCCTGACGTTTATGAAAATGGGACCAATTTCGAAGTTTACTCTTTCAATCAAAAAAAGAATTTTCCAAATCGGTTCAGCCGTCTTCGAGTAATCGATGATCATACATAAAAAAAAAAATATATATATACATATATACGCGTCGAATTGATAACCTCCTCTTTTTGTCGTCGGTTGAAAATATACGCATTCCGGCGAAGACGGATAGGCAGCCATTAGCCATGACTTCTAGGTTTTGGAAGTCAGCTAGGCATTCGCTTCATGGAAAACTTACTTAGCCGCATTTGGTTAGACTGGAAACCGAACTCAACACAGTTAGGATAAAGCTATGCTGATGATAAAATAGCGGTTTATGCATTGACATATATATTACTGCGTAAGGACGGGGCGGCTAGCATGTTATAATGACGCCTCGAACTTGGTCCCAAAGTGGTCTAACCTTTATCGAAGTGAACTAGAACGCGATCGGCTATCTTCGGGAGGGGTCGTCAGTTTTACATGCAAAAATGCCAAATTGTGTCGTGAAGGGTTGCGTGAACTACGACATAACATAAAGCACAATAAAAAAAAACATTTCATATCACCGGTAAGTTAAAAATATGTCATTAAATCAAATACAAATACAAATCAACTTCTAACATTATTTAAAACAATTTTCTTTCTTGTTTGTCTCAACCTTTAGCATTGACAACGCGAAGCCGCGTAAAAGTGCGACATAACTTTGCAGCGACGCGCGTTGCAGCCGATGAAATAAAAATATTGAATAATTATACTATATAAAGCTAAATTACCACTGACTGACTGACTGACTCACTCACTCACTCATTGACATAATTGTTCTCCCAGATGGTGGATGGGGAGGTGGGTATATTTTGACAGATTCGTAAACAAGTAACTCTCAAACCTACGGGAAAAGTGCCAAACCTCCCCTTTTCCCCCCCCTTCTCCCCCCTCCCTATCGTATCTTGGAAACTACGAGACCCGTATTTTTTTCTTTTTACGGATTCGTATAGAGGAGGCTCGGTAAAGTAAAAACCATTTTTCAAAGTCCCCCCCCGCCCCCCTTCTCCCCCCCCTTTAGACGGATCTCGGAATCTAAGAGACTTGGATCTTTTTTTTTTTTCAGATTCATTTAGAGGGGCAATGCTTTAGTCGAAATACTTCTGCAACCCCCCCCTTTTTTTTTTTTTTTTCTCAAGCACGCGAGGTGCTTGCACCTCGCGCAACACCCAAATACTAAACCCCCCATCTCCCCCCATCACCCCCCCCACTTTTTTTTTTTCACAAGCACTCGAGGTGCTTGCACCTCGCGCAGCACGCAAATACTTCATTTAGAGGGGCAATGCTTTAGTTTTTTTCACAAGCACGCGAGGTGCTTGCACCTCGCGCAACACGCAAATACTAAACCCCCCCCATCTCCCCCTCCATTTTTTTTTCACTAGCACGCGAGGTGCTTGCACCTCGCGCAACACGCAAATACTAAACCCCCCCATCTCCCCCCCCCTTTTTTTCATTTTTCACAAGCACGCGAGGTGCTTGCACCTCGCGCAACACGCAAATACTAGTATTAATATAAGATTAAATTATGTACAAAATTAAATTTTTATTGTTTATTAAAAGCAAATTAAAATGTATTTTTATGTACAACAAACATAAAATTCAAAAACTAAAAGGTTTTTATTTTATTTCTTTGTACCTCGAAAAATACCACACCCCGCTCTTACAAGGCTACGTCTAGGAGTAGACCACGCCAATTGACATCTTAGTTATAATAGATGGCGCTAGTGTGTTTTGTAGGCAAAGAGTAAAGTAATATACTTTGTAGGGCGACCGCGTCCGTCAAATTTTCTGACGACCGTATCTTTACTATTTAAATCAATGGGTTTATGATAGAAATTATATTGCACCCTAACAAAAGAAATTCTTTTGTGTGTAATCTGGCTTTTAATAATCCAGCCATAAAGTCAAATAGTTAATAAATGCGACCTTGTAACTTTTTTCTATTGAAATTGCTTTTCTCCCCAAATTAATACTGGCGAGTCTTAATCAAGGACCCATTAATCGGATTAAAAGGTTAACCGGTTAGGACGTTTAACCCATTTGTTTGATTAACCTTTATACGGGTTAACCTGTATACTATAAAGGTTAATCTATAAAATATTGCTGATTAATCTGAATGAAAGAGACAGAACCTGTAAGTTGCACAATCTCGGCTGCGTCGCGGTATCTTACGTCACACGCGGCTGAATGTTGCTCAGGTTTATTTGTCGCTCTTTTGTTGAATTTTGCACTTATTCAAAATTATGTGCGTAACCACGCACAATGGAATGAAAATGTTTGGTAGGTAAGTGTATGGTGAACATTAAAAATTCAATGACAAAAGCAAATTGAGAAATGTAGGCAGGTAAGCAGGTAGGTGTCTTTTTAACCGACTTAAAAAAAAGGAGGTTTACAATTCGTCTTGAACTTTTTTTTTTTATGTATTGTGACCTCATAACTCGGAGACGGCTGGACCGATTTGAAAAATTCTTTTTGCGTTTGAATGGGTATACTTTCTAATTGGTCCCATTGTTACGAAATCAGGATCTGATGATGGGATCCTGGAGAAATCGAGGGAACTCTTCAAATATTATAGGCACACCTATAGCGTTTTGGGTATTTCTTATAGTACCTTGAGCAGTTGCTTCCGAAAAGTACCATTTGGGGAAGTTGAACTGATGATGAAGACCACAGAGGGCCACTGAAACTCCTCAATAATAAGTATTTCGTGGATTGCAATTCGATTACTTGAGTACGGATGTTAAACACTTTACGCTCATCACAATACATATGGTGATGTAGAGCTGATTGTCAAATACCAGGAGAACTCCTCAAAAATTAACGGCTATGCACAGGGAAAAGCAATATTTTGTAAAAGGTGATAAGTTTTTGACATTATGGCTTTTGTAACTAGATAAATTACAAACCGACCCACTAAAAAGAGTGAAAAAAATTTTTAGCAAAAAATAGAACCGACTTCCATATCAAAACACTACAAAGGTAAAAATAACTTTAATTTCGGAAGGCGGTGTCTTTAGTTTTGTATATATTTTCGTTTTTGACACCGCCTTCCGAAATTAAAGTTATTTTTACCTTTGTAGTGTTTTGATATGGAAGTCGGTTCTATTTTTTGCTAAAAAATTTTTTTTTAGTAAGTAGATAGTTAGACGGTAGAACAGGTTAGGTATCTTTTTAGGGTTCCGTAGCCAAATGGCAAAAAACGGAACCCTTATTGTTTCGACATGTCTGTCCGTCTGTCTGTCTGTCTGTCTGTCTGTCCGTCCGTCCGTATGTCACAGCCATTTTATTCCGAAACTGTTAGAACTGTACATGTGAAACTTGGTAGGCAGATGTATTCTGTGAACCGCTTTCCGATTTTATGAAAAAAAAAAATTAAAATAAAAGGGGCTCCCAATACATGGAACTGAAACTGAAAATATATTTTTTCATGAAACCTATGCGTGTGTGGTATCTATAGACAGGTCTTCAAAAATGATATAAATGTGTCTAAAACCACTTTTTCATAAAAATAATCGTTTAAAAGATATACGCGTCTAAAGTGGTAAAATGTGTGTCCCCCCACTGTAACTTCTATAATTATAGAGTGAAAAATATGAAAAAAAAATATATGCTATAGATCTTAATGTAATCTTTCAACCAAAATTGGTTTGAACGAGATCGGGTCTGCAGTTTTTGAGATACAGCATATTTTCTAAAACCGCAAATATAACTTTGTAATTCATACAAACACTATGAAAAACAAAGTTATTTGGCGTACTTGTAAAAATTGCAAATGAACTAGTTTTAAGACATTTTGAAGTTTTTTTTTTTCAAATAAATATAATAAATTATATTTAATATAGTTACTAAGGAACCCTTCATGGGCGAGTTTGACTCGCACTTGGCCAATTTTTTTTATTTATTTTACTATATTTATTGGTTTACTTTGTTCTGTATATTACACACCTGAAAGGTGTTCCGAGGTGGGAATGTTTTACCCGTAAGTATACAACATTATGTTTAGTATATGCGAAATGTGAATATAGTTCGTTCGGAATAAGTAACTAAATCGAATCTAATATTTTATAAACCTTTTTTGTTTTTGCCCCAAAAATATTTAAAAAGAAGTTACAAGTTGTACACTTAGTAGCATATATACGCAATGATACGGCGCACAACACAGGTCACGCAGCACACCACTAGACGCGCACGGCGCGACGCACTATGGGACCAACCGGTATTTTCCATCTCAAAATTAGTTGGGACAAAAGTCGTGTTACTGAAACTGTTTTGATTGTTTTACATTCTAAGATGATAAAGCCACCCGATATAATAGTAAAAAAAAATACATAAAATTTTTAGGTACATTAAATTACACCCAAACTTTATACTTTGATAATTTGATATTAACTAGACTATTCGTTATGGAAGTTCAACTTAAGATTTCTAGTTCATAACTACGTTATTTTGTGATGAAAAATAAATTTTCGAATTTTTTAATATAATTTTTAATTGTCATAAGGAAATTTTACGTCTATTTAATTTTCAAGTTGAGGTTTCCTTGTTACCGATGGCTCCCGATGTCAAGTTAATGACATGTTTAGATACTTTACCTATTCAGTAATACAAAAAAAAACCTGCGTCATTGCTGCGCCATTTCGGACTAGAAGCAAAAATGTCGACACAAATATATTTTCACACGAAATTTTTTTTTGCGGTGACCATTTTAACCACACGTGTGATAAAAATCATGTTGCATAGTTCTTATCTGTTGTTGTAATTATAATAAGTATTAGTGTGAAAACTGTTTTTATCAATTTTCTTATTGGTTTTGCACAAGTTACTGAAACTAGGGTCCTATAAATACTCGGGTTTGCAGCGTGTTCATCAGTGTCCGGATACCTTCCTTCGGTAACTGTGAATTTGCTGAAAAAAGTTTAAAATGAGTGAATTTGTGTGTTTTCGACGCGATATATGTGCTCAGATAATAAGCGGGAAAAGTACTTCAGTTATTGAAAATATTTGTTGGACAATTTCCATTTATCAACAACAGATGTGAGCACGGTTATGCAAAGTATTCAAAGAAATTTGATTACGATTTGTAACCAAAAATGGGTGAAAGCTCAAAGAAAACAAGATTGCTTCGAGAGCCAAAACACAAATTGGTTAAATGGCGAGTTTAGAGTACGTGAAAAAAAAGAAAATCCTGACGTGTTCGGAGAGTACGAAAAAAACGTAAAAACTTGGAATTACTCCAGGAGTATGGAATAGGACATGTGCATTACGCTTATGTTCAAGGTTTACGATCTATGGGTGAAAATGATGAAGCTTCGATTGTGAGTATTACGAGAAATACAGAAAAGGAGGAGAAAAAGTAATTTTACGAAGTCCAGATGGTGTACCTTCCCATACCAAAGAAGAAGCATTATGTATATATATTGAAACCGATCTATCCAAAGCTCAATATTCCTACCTGAGGCTGAGACTTGTTGAGAAAAACTTATTTTCGGTATTTCCATCATACCAAATTTTGGCTGAAGCAAAGAAGGATTGCTATCCTCTTGCGTCAAGCATATCCGTAACGAATATAAGTGCTAAAGTGAACCTTCAAGAACTCTCAGATCATACTGCCTGTCGTATTTTAAAAATAGACTCGGTTTCGAAAATGTTCACCCGTCTCAAACTGTATAGCAAATGGGGTTGCGATGGATCCTCGGGACAAAGTGAGTATAAACAAGTTTTACCGGAAGAAAATGAACAAATATCGGATGCTAATATGTTTATAGTTTCACTTGTACCATTGAGACTAGTGGATGAATAAAGTAAAGTAGTTATATCGCAAAATCCAACATGTTCTTCAGTTAGATATTGCAGACCCATTTCTCTGGAATTAGCAAAAGAAACTCCTGAAAAAACTACAGCTGTTGTAAGTGAACTTGAAGCAAAAATTAATGAATTAAGTCAAACGCGAACGCCTGCAGCAAAAGAAGGTAACATGAGTAAGACATGAGCTGTTTATGACAATGATCGACGGGAAAGTTGCTCAAGTGTTAACGCAGACTCCATCGAGTGCTTCATGTACTGTTTGTGGAGCAACTCCTAGACAGATGCACAATATAACAAAAGTAACTGCAAGAATTGAGAATGAAGATACGTTTAAATACGGGCTGCCTACCTTACATGCTTGGATAAGATGTATGGAAATGATTCTGCATATTTCTTATAACCTAGGATTTGAAAAGTGGGCTGAATCGACTCCAGAGAATAAAAGATTAAAGAAGAGAAAAAGAAGCACGTTCAAACTCGCTTCCGGAAATTGCTTGGTTTACACATTGATAAACCTCGTCAAGATTCTGGAAACAGCAATGACGGAAATACGGCAAGGAGATTCTTCCAAACCTATCAATGTTCTGCAGAAATCACGGGTATCGATGAAGAGTTGATCAAGAGATTATACATAATTCTGCAAACTATGTCATCAGGATTTTCTGTTAACGCAGTAAAGTTTGGTGAATATACGCTGAATTTGCTTGACTTCTGTAGACTTCCTCTGTCGCTAAAGTGCGTATGATTATAATGCCGTTTTTAATATATTGTACCTTTATGCCCATAAATGCACGGTGACTTGGCCGTTGACTTCGATGTATTAACTAGTAAAAAAAAGTGCACAGAGTATGTTCAACGGCCGGTTACATAAAATCTAACTATATTAATAAGGAAATCGCAGTATAGATCCTTAGACTTGACTTCGCTTTGCTTAGAGATTTCATTACTTTTTGTAGAGAAACAAGCAGCTTAGGCGAGGCTTGGCTAATTTTTTACAGGATGTTTTGGTGGGATTTTATATTTTGTACATTGATTGTGTTAGCTTGGTCCTTATCTTGTAATGCAAAACCAGTAAGCAACATAGCCGCCGAGCGCTACATCTAAGCTAACGACCAATAATTGATAGGCACGCGGTGCCGTCCCACTGTGCAGCCACAAAATAGATAGGTTCAGAAGTCAATCTACATAAAAAGCGCGCTCGAGCAACGCACTCATAGACACCGCTCACGGAGATGATATCTTGGCGCAATGCAGCTCAATGCGAGCGCGGGTACCTAATAATAATAATACCAGCTGTATGCAGCGAGAAGAAATGTACCATAATTCCGTACACAGAGAGTTAAGATTGTTTTAACCGCCGCGCGGCCCACGAATGTGTTAGGGTTGTACCCATAAATATAATATTATGGTTGTACCTATGCTGATATTGGTAAAAAAAACGAATGTTGTAGAAAAACAATTATTTTTTTATTTGTTGATCAAATATGTTTCAGTTTAATAAAATTATAGATGCATTTTTTTCCTTCCCTGATTTCCCGATTATATAAATTTTAACGTCTAAAATATCCGAAACCGCGTAAATAATTGTAATAAATAATTAATCAAAATGGAAACAGTAGCAAAGCGGAGGAAAATCAATTGTTTTTAGGTCGATCCATTATGACGTTGTCAAAATTATTTAAAAAGGTTCAGGCAGGCGTGCGGCAACCCACTGTCGGATGTAGCGACGGCGATACGCGAAGCGGTAGGCATATAACACGTGGCCTTGAGCGAGTGACGGACGCCTGGTTTTAGGCATACTTAATCAGATCACTATAAGTTCACGTAGGTATAAAAATAAAAAAAAAACATGTGGGCAATTCACACGTGGTAGAAGTGAAGCCTTCAATGTTGGCTTTTTTTTTCTTATGAATTCCTGTGTCTGTCTCTTTTTACTGTCACTTTTTTGTTTCATAAACTTTCAAATCACAACGATGCTAAAGAAGTTTTGACTTCAAAACAGGTTGGTAATAACGCTACTTATGTATGTGCTAATTATGAGATCAAAAAAATTTTTAGCAAAACTTAGAACCGACTTCCATATAGAAATTAAAGTTATTTTTGGCTTTGTAGTGTTTTGATATGGAAGTCGGTTCTAATTTTTGCAAAAAAAAATTTTTTCACACTTTTTAGTGGGCCGGTTTGTAATTTATCTAGTTACAAAAGCCATAATGTCAACAACTTATCACCTTTTACAAAATATTGCTTTTCCCGATGCATAGCCGTTAATTTTTGAGGAGTTCTCCTGGTACTTGACCATCAGCTCTACATCACCATATGTATTGTGACGAGCATAAAGTGTTTAACATCCGTACTCAAGTAATCGAATCGCAATCCACGAAATACTTATTATTGAGGAGTTTCAGTGGCCATCTGTGGTCTTCATCATCAGTTCAACTTTTTTAAATTGAGAACCTCCTTTTTTTGAAGTCTGTTAAAAATAAAAACTTTTTACCAAAAAATTAAACCGACTCCCAAAAACACTGCAAAGTGAAAAATAACTTTAATTTCGGTAGTCGGTGTCTTTAGTTTTGTATTTTCGTTTTTGGCACCGACTTCCGAAATTAAAGTTATTTTTCACTTTGCAGTGTTTTCGGGAGTCGGTTTAATTTTTTGGTAAAAAGTTTTTATTTCACTCTTTTTAGTTGGTCGGTTTTTAATTTACCTAGTTAAAAGAGCCTAAATGTCAACTACTTATAACCTTTTACAAAATATTGCTTTTCTCAATGCTGGGCCGTTAATTTTTGAGGAGTTCTCCTGGCACTTCACCATCAGCTCTACATCACCATATGCATTGTGACAAACATAAAGTGCTTAACATCCATATTCAAGTATTCGAATCGCAATCCACGAAATACTTATTATTGAGTAGGTTCGGCGGCCATCTGTGGTCTTCATCATCAGTTCCACTTCCCCAAATGGTATTTTTTGAGAGCAACTGCACAAGTTACTATAAGAAATACCCAAAACGCCATAGGTGTGCCTATAATATTTGAAGAGTTCCCTCAATTTCTCCAGGATCCCATCATCAGATCCTGACTTGGTGATAAATGGTACCAATTTCGAAGTATACCCTTTCAAACAAAAAAAGAATTTTCCAAATCGGTTCAGCCGTCTTCGAGTAATCGGTAATCATACATAAAAAAAAAGAGAAAAAAAAAATATACGCGTCGAATTGATAACCTCCTCTTTTGGTCGTCGGTTGATAACAAAGTTCTACTAAGTACCTACGACAAACGACGATATGTACAAGTACAAACACACTCACAATTCAACCGTGTCGGTCGGTGAAATGCGCTAGAATCGAAATATTATTTTTAATATTTTAGCGTCGAACATTAGTCAATATTAAAAACAGTATTGTGCAACATTAATAGGGCTCAAAGTTCAATGCATTCTACGCGGTGACTATGAGAGTCATGTCGGTACACGATCAAACACCGCGTGGTAGTTATCTCTGTCACTTTCTTGCAGATGTTTTATGTGCTAAAATGCACCTTATGTCGAAACCGGTTCTTATAGGCTGATTAACCCTATAATACGGGTTAACCTTTATTGAGGGTTTTGTAACCTAATCCTAAAAATTAACCGGTTTAAAACCCTCATACGGGTTAACCTTTCGGTCCCTGGTCTTAATATTGAACACGCTATATTGTAGTACAGGATGAAGCTACACTCGTCTCATTTTAGGTATCATACGTTTACCTTTTATACGATTTTATTTCTTAGAAGCCTTTTGTGACTTGGCAGAAAATGTGTATAAGTTCCAATGTTGGTATCACACTTACATACAATACTATGAAAAATATTCATTTATTCTACAAAGTATTATTTATTTACCAGCTGACCCGCCACGACTTCGTTCGCGTGGTATCCTACCCCTACCCAACCGATACCCTACCCCTATCCTACCCCTACCCTACCCTACCCCTACCCTACCCCTACCCTACCCCTACCCTACCCCTACCCTACCCCTACCCTACCCCTACCCTACCCCTACCCTACCCCTACCCTACCCCTACCCTACCCCTACCCTACCCCTACCCTACCCCTACCCTACCCCTACCCTACCCCTACCCTACCCCTACCCTACCCCTACCCTACCCCTACCCTACCCCTACCCTACCCCTACCCTACCCCTACCCTACCCCTACCCTACCCCTACCCTACCCCTACCCTACCCCTACCCTACCCCTATCCTAACCATACCCTAACCCAACCCCATCCTACCCCTACCCTACCCCTACCCTACCCCTACCATACCCCAACCCTACCCTACCCCTACCCTGCCCCTACCCTACCCCTACCCTACCCTACCCCTACCCTAACCCTACCCTACCCCTACCCTACCCCTACCCTACCACTTCCCTACCCTACCACTACCCTACCCCTACCCAAACCGCACCCTACCCCTACCCTACACCTACCCTACCCCTACCCTACCCTACCCTACCCTACCCCTACCCTACCCCTACCCTACCCCTACCCTAACCCTACCCTACCCCTACCCTACCCCTACCCTACCCCTACCCTACCCCTACCCTACCCCTACCCTACCCCTACCCTACCCCTACCCTACCCCTACCCTACCCCTACCCTACCCCTACCCTACCCCTACCCTACCCCTACCCTACCCCTACCTTACCCCTACCCTACCCCTACCCTACCCCTACCCTACCCCTACCCTACCCCTACCCTACCCCTACCCTACCCCTACCCTACCCCTACCCTACCCCTACCCTACCCCTACCCTACTCCTACCCCAACCCTACCCCTACCCTACCCCTACCCTACCCCTACCCTACCCCTACCCTACCCCTACCCTACCCCTACCCTACCCCTACCCTACACCTACCCTACCCCTACCCTACCCCTACCCTACCCCTACCCTACCCCTACACTACCCCTACCCTACCCCTACCCTAACCCTACCCTACCCCTACCCTAACCCTACCCTTCCCCTACCCTACCCCTATCCTACCCCTACCCTTCCCCTACCCTACCCCTACCCTACCCCTACCCTACCCCTACCCTACCCCTACCCTACCCCTACCCTACCCCTACCCTACCCCTACCCTACCCCTACCCTACCCCTACCCTACCCCTACCCTACCCCTACCCTACCCCTACCCTGCCCCTACCCTACCCCTACCCTACCCCTACCCTACCCCTACCCTACCCCTACCCTACCCCTACCCTAACCCTACCCTACACCTACCCTACCCCTACCCTACCCCTACCCTACCCCTACCCTACCCCTACCCTACCCCCACCCTAGCCCTACCCTACCCCTACCCTACCCCTACCCTACCCCTACCCTACCCCTACCCTACCCTACCCTACCCCTACCCTACCCCTACCCTACCCCTACCCTACCCCTTCCCTACCCCTACCCTACCCCTACCCTACCCCTACCCTACCCCTACCCTACCCCTACCCTACACCTACCCTACCCCTACCCTACCCCTACCCTACCCCTACCCTACCCCTACCCTACCCCTATCCCTACACTACCCCTACCCTACACCAACCCTACCCCTACCCTACTCTCCATTTCTTCTTCGTTCGCGTGGGATGTTTTTCCCGCTTAAATCCCGATCCCGTGGGAATACCGGGATAAAAATATCTTATATCCGTCTCCTGGTTTTAAGCTACCTCCCTACCAATTTTCAGCCAAATCGGTTCAGCCGTTCTCGAGTTATAAATAGTGTAACTAACACGACTTTCTTTTATATATATAGATTAATTATATACTTTATTGTACACCTTAAAATATGTATATGGACACAAAAGGCAAAACTAGTGAACAATGGGCGGTCTTATTGTACAAGAGATCTCTTACAGACAATCTTTGAATGGACAGAACTTAAAGGAGACAGATTTAGGGCTCCTAATGTACAAACAACATAAATAATATTAATTAAACATAATAATATAAAATACTGATATATATCAAAGGAGATCACCCATTTTGTTCTACGATTTGGGATAAAAAAAAAAGTCGGCGGCCTGGAATGAATTATATTTTATTTAAATAGTAATTATATTTTATTTAAATAGTGGCTCGAGTAGAAACATTTCTTTGTATGGCGACAATGCTGTAATGAATTCGGGAACCAAGATATACAACGATTTTTAAATGAAATTATTCCACTATTTCACAATGATTAGTGTTGATTAGTGATGATTTATGTGGTGATTAGTGTTGAAACATACAACACTAATAACTATAATAGGCGTAATATGGTTTAAAGAAAAACAAAGAATTTATCAAAACGTTGATTTTTTATTCCTTACAGGTCTACATATTATGCTCGTCGTCTTGTACTATGACATAATCTAAAAAACGTGCCGGTGTTTGTATGGGCTCATCTAGGTGCCTGGCAAAGCCGAGAAACCAAATGTTCGACATGGAATGTGCACAACAGCCGAGTGTTTTTCTGCCAGTAAGACATGTACAATAATATTTTTTTATTGCACTTCTGCCACGTTCTAAATAATCTGCCATAATATAAACGTAGTAGATCCTGGCCCTCGAGTGTCGCGACTGGATCACCACATTATGACCTAGCTAGTTTGAGCTGATATATGCCTAACCCGAAGAGTAAACAGTCTTCTTCGTTGAGACGAGGAAAGTCCGTCAATTCCGGGTCATTAGCCGTCATTCTCCTGAATGCAATTCTTTGTCTGTTCATATTATTTTCAACAATATAATTTGCAAGGTCATTCTCGATATTCTTCTGTGTTGAATGATTTGTAAAGTCTTCCGCATATATACTGTTAACTATTGGTCGATGGAATGCGTTGATGAGACTGGCTGCTACCCTAAAATCATCCATCATGTGTGGAATTGCTCTATTAAAATAATCCTGTCGGAATAATTTGTAGTCACGCTTAAGGTGATACGTAAAAAATAAGACATAGCTCGAGGGGCGTAGCTTAACGGAAGACGCGGGGAGCACCCCCGCTAGAATACATTGCAAACTCGAGCGCACGCTCGCGGTGAGTTTGCGATGTAGTTTGTGTGTTTTGATGTTTTAGAATAGAGAAGGCACGGAGTCGCCAAAATCAAATACATTTCTTTTTAATCAGAATTAAACTAACTTATTCATTATATTGTTAGGTATTTAGTGTTTTACTTTATTTAAGAATGACAAAAAATAATATAACGTGTGTAAATGCACAGACCGTAACAGTAAATGATCATATTGACCTAAGAAAAAGAACTACTAGTGTAGTAAACAAATTCTTACTATGATTTTATTTAATTAATTTACTTAAAATGAGTAGTAACAAAAAGTTGCTTCAAAACTACGCTTTTTAACACGCTTTTATTAGGTCGACCTGTATGTAACTAACTATGTAATGGAATCTAAGGCAACTACTTTAATCGTAATGAAAATTCGTCGTAGCGTAATGAAAATTAGCAACTGTATGTAGTTCTGATGACAATACAATAATATGGTACTGTCGAACTGATCTGATGATGGAGCCGGAAGATATGAACTGGAACTTCATGATGGAAAATCGTATCATAGCTGTTTTGGATTTCTTAGAAAAGTCTTGTAATGAACTTTGACCACGATTAGGTTTCAAGGTCTGATGATGAAGCCGGAAGATAGGCAGTGGCATTCCATGATGGAATATCGTATCATAGTCGTGTTTGTACTTGTGAGAAAAGCCACGTAATGGACTTTGAACACGATCAGGTTTCAAACAGGATCAGGTTTCAGGATAACAAACCTAAAGAAAATCCGTTATCGGTTGTCTTAACCTTTTTGTCAACTTTTTGTGATGTCACTTTCAAATCCTCTGGGGTGATTGACCGTTTAATTGTTCACTACTCGTGGGAATAATATAAAAAATGAAACAGCAACACAAAGAAAACGGAGGCTACAAAAAAAAAGGAAAAGCGCGAACAAATTTTTTGTTTTTACGTGCACTTATAAAAGCGTGTTTTTCTAGTGATTTTTAAACTATTAATTTATTATTAATTAATTAAAGATTATTCATCCAATTAAATTTTTTGATGGATATTTTCTTACGAATAAAAGTCAGAGATTTAATTAAAAATTGCTAAAATCTATAACTACACTATTTTCTTGGAATACATGTCTGTCGCCTTCATTTAATATTTCATCAGAGACATTTCCCCCGCGTGTTTTATTTTCTTTGTTTGTATCCTTGCCCCTATTTTTATTAATTACATATTCTGGATCACGGATCTCTCATGTACCGAGGATCTACCAGTCATATCATTATTTTCAATCTCTATTTCATATGGTAGATGCTCATCATCTTCACTGACCTCTAGTGAATGCACCAAATCATCGTCGCGTATTTCCCTTTCCGTGTCCAACTGGCGACATCGGTCTCCCGAAATACACACGCTTTTGTATTACTACACAATTCAACCAACCCGTGCTCAACTCGCGTCAAATGTGTACGTTTTTGCGGTCAAGCAACGTTAAAAGAGGTTTTACAAAATAGTGTGCAATTGAATTGAACACGGTTTTTTAAATGGTCTGTTCGAAACAAATCCGTACTGATTTAGCGGGGTGCGTCTCATATCATAAAAAGTTATTTGGTATATTTTCATTTCAATAACGTTCACAAGATAGTGAGTTATACCAACTGTTGATGTAATCTTTGCTACATTAATGAACTTTGCACTCTTAAAATTCTAAACTGCCGCATATCTGCATATGCTGATGACACTGCCCTTACTTTTTTCTCGGACTCGTGGGAAGAACTTTATAATTTTGCACAAAACGGCTTCAATACAATATGTCACTGGTTACTGTCAAACTCTCTCTCCTTAAATGAGGATAAAACTAAATACATTGTCTTCTCAATGACAAAACGAAATAAACCTCCTAACCATTTAGACAAAATCAATGCACATAAATGCAATTTTCCTCCTACTCCAAACTGCACTTGTCCCAACATAAATTCAACCACCTGTATTAAGTATCTCGGAATTGAACTTGACGCAAACTTAACTTTTGAAAATCATTTGCTATCCATATCCAAAAGAATCCGTAAGCTCACTTACATTTTTAAGGGACTCCGGGATGTTGCAGAGAAACAGACCATGAGGATGGTGTACGAGGCCTTGGTACAGTCTATCCTTAGTTACTGCATAACCACTTGGGGAGGAGCATGCAAATCAAAAATGATAATACTTGAGAGAGCTCAGAGGATGATCCTAAAAGTGAGCTTATCAAAGCCGCGACGTTTCCCGACCTCTAAACTCTATGAGGAAACTCAAGTCTTGACTGTCCGTCAGTTGTACATAATGCTGACAATACTTCGCCAACGCTCTTATATAACCGAAGAACAAAGAAAACGCAAAGCCCTCACTAGAAGGCGTTATGCTCTCTGTGAATCAGCAGCTGTACGCACCTCTTTTGCTCAAAGATTCTTCTCATTCCGTGGTGGAGTATTGTTTAATAAACTCAATAAAGAAATTGATATATCTAACTGTTGCAAAACTGAATGTAAGAATAAACTTAGGAAAAGGTTACTAGAACTGAGCTACACGGACACTGAAAAATTGATTGAGATGGTTTCTTGATTTTTGCATTTTAGTAATATTTTTTTTTTGCATACATACAAGCATACATTTATATATATATATATAAACATACACACACGCAGGTATAATGTAGAAATGTATTTCAAACTGACGCACGCACGTTCACACACACACACACACTCACACACACATGCACACACACACACACACACCCCCATCCACACACATATCTGCTTACTCACGACGTCAACAGTCTGAACAACATAATTTAATGGGGGGCCTGGAGTTCTAAAATACAGGCCTAGGCTTAGTTTAGACTCCAGATCTCCCACAAATTACACACTTTGCCAAACTTTCTGTGTCTGACTGTAATTTATACTCACGTTGATATGTAATTTGTGGAGATAAATAAAGATTTTTTTTATTATTATTATTTATTTATTTATTTAATTTCTTTAGACATAACATTTATATACTCTAAAACTTATTTCGTATAACGTTATTGGATATAACGTTTATTTAATCGAAAATCATTAAGCCTATCGTTTAAAATACACACATCAAAAGTGTCTAGGGATCAAGCATTTTTATGCGGATTTCTTGAGATTGAGATGTGGCTTTGTAATAAATTTATGATTTTATAAATTTATATGGATCCTTTTTGGTGCATTTCATAATTTGAAACAGGAACTGTTAATTAAATTCGAGTAAAAGATGAAAATCAGCTGTCAATATTTTCCCTATAAAAACATACAACGCATTGAAGACATTATTAGTGCTACTGTTTCCCTACTACTGATTAAAACCAACGTTATTATGGAGCGGCGACGTCATTTAAGCAGGGAAGAAATGCTCAGAGCCGTGGGAATGATAGAAGCTGGTTCCCGGCAACGTACTGTGGCTTTAGCTCTGAATACAAGTCAGAGTGTTATCAGTCGACTTTGGACACGTTACCGAAGCACTGGTACCGTGGCTGAGCGCCATGGAGGACGGTATCGCTGCACCACACGGAGACAAGACCGATCATTCAAATCTTAACTCGAAGAGCTCCAACAATAACCGCCATGATGTTAGCCGTGAGGCTTCATCACTCTTCAGGGAACTTAATTAGCGACCAAACAGTCAGAAACCGCTTGCATGAAGTGAACCTTCATTCCCGAAGACCGCTACGGGTACCACCTATAGCAATGCACAATCGTAGGATTCGATATCAATGGGCTCTTGAACACAGAAATTGGGCAGAAGAACAATGGCGTTTCGTGTGCTTTTCTGATGAGTCTCGTTTTGGTATGAGACCGGATACAAGACGTATACGACACTGGAGAACCCCTGGACGCCAACAGCGATTAAAATCCTGCCAGGAAGTCCATCCTTATAGTGGTGGAACCATCATGGTATGGGCGGGTATTTGGATCGGCGGAAGAACTGAGTTGATTTGGATCAGAGGCAACCTCAACGCTCAAATTTATACTGAGACGATTGTATCTGACGTCATCGTTCCTCTACAAGTGCAAATTGGTCCCTTATTTCAGTTAATGCATGATAATGCACGACCGCACACCGCAAGAGTTGTAAGACAGACTCTCGCCGCAGCTAACATCAATGTCCTGCTCTGGCCTGCTCAGTCACCAGACTTGAACCCGATTGAGCATGCATGGGATATGCTACAGAGAAGAGCTCTGCCGAATATGGAGGGTATCCAGTCGCAGGAAGACCTTTTTTTGTTGTTGCAACGAACATGGGCGGCCATTCCACAGCGTGATTTGGATGAACTCATTTTGAGAATGCCAAACCGATGTTCTTGTGTTGTTAGTGTTCGCGGTAGAAACACGGATTATTAATTGTTTAAGTTACCCAATAAAATTTTAAAGAAAACTGTTATTTCAGTCTTTTTTTCGAACTTTAATGTTAGTGGTTCAAATGTCAAAAATCCCTTTATTAGGAAAATGGCAAATTTCTTTATTAATGCAAAGGTGACTTGGTTTATCGTTACTGTGACAAACGAAAACACTTTATTTGATGAATCCTTAAAGAAAATTTTAATTAATATCAATCAGGAGAAAAGTTATTGCAAAAATATATGTTGATCCCTAGACACTTTTGATGTGTGTATATAATATTGCGAGTAATTTGATTGAGCGTGCTGCGGAAGCGGCGTGACAGAAACGAATTGCTGCGAAACCGATTCCACGTCTGTTCCATGTCTGTCCTACCCCTAGAGTGTTATTTAAAATCGCGTAGGCGCGGAGGGGCGAGGCGGCCCGCGAGGTGAGGAGCAGGTGGTTTTAACACTCGCTGCCGCGGCTGAGGCTAGTCGGCGAAGCCAGCCAGCAAGCCGCAGTCGCGGTGGTGAGCGTGAAACACATCTGCGAGGATAAGCTTGCATGGGACCGCCGGAGCCCTGCAGCACCGGAGCCGTGACAGAAACTATGCCTCTAGTTTCTGTCACTGCTCCGGTGCTGCAGGGCTCCGGCGGTCCCATGGTCAGTAGAGAAGTCTCTTGGTTTAAAGAGCATCACTTTCAGTACTGCTCGTTGTCAGTTATGTTTAATTTTTAAATAATTTATAAATATTTGATATTTAATAACAGGGCTTTACCTATGAATTCGCTGTTTTGCCGTACTGGCAATTTCAAATTATAATATTAAATCATATACTGTCCTCTTAATCTGTATCATGGATACTGTGGAGTTTTTTTGCCGGTTTTTCTCCCTAGAAAACGACCAATTTCAAACCATGCACTAACTTCTGACGTATTGTAAGTGCCCATGTGGGCCTATGTGAAATAAATATGTTGAGTTTGAGTTCAATAATCATATTGTTTTGGCTAATAATTATAATTTCAAATTAATTTTATTTTATAATTTGGAATTCTTGTTTCAAAGTTTGGCATAACCGTGCCCCTTGTACCTACGGCCCACAACCTCAACGACGTTTACAAAACGAACTCTAAAAATGAATGCACCACCCGTTATTAGTTTGCTCGTGTCCGATCTGTAAATTTCGACCTGAAAAATGAACCCTTTGGTTGTCGATGACGTTTTAAAGGCGATTGTGGGAGCTGATGACACCCAATCTGCGGCTGAATTAGAAGCAGCTTTCAACGCTAGTATCAAAACAATATTGGTTTACTTGCGTCAAATTGGCAAGGTAAAAAAGCTTGACGTCTGCCCCACGAATTCAGTGATCATCACCGCGAAGGACGCATCGAGACGTACCTTGCACTGCTTAACAGGCACACAAACGAAATAATTTTGTTGCCTGCGGTGAAAAATGGATCCTGTTCGACAATCGTAAGCGAAATTGGTTAGATCCTGGATTAGCATCTAAACGTTTTCCTAAACGAAAACTGACCCCTAGAAAAGTGATGGTCCCTGTTTGGTGGTCTAACCCTGGTGTAATGAGTTATCTACCAAACAGGATGAGCATTACTGCAGAACTGAACACAATTATGGAGAAGCTCGCACATCTCCAACCAGCTTTGGTCAATCGCTCGGCTCCGCTGCTCTTGCACGACAACGCGCGTCCTCATACTACACAGCAGACGGTCTACAAGTTACAAGAGCTGGTGTTGGAAGTTCTCCGCCATCTGTCGTACTCACTAGACCTTGCACCTACAGACTTCTACTTTTTCCTGAATTCTAAACTTCTCGGAAAAAAATCAACATCATAGAGGCAGTAAAAATGCCTTTGCAGAATTTGTTGCCTCCCGTCCAACTGATTTCTTCAAGAAGGGTATCAATAAGCTACCAGTGCGTTGGAAAAGATGCATCGATTGCATGGGTGATTACTTTGATAAATAGAAATAAAATATATAGAAAAAAAACACGATGACTGATTTCATGAATAACGGCAATATCATTGGTAATGGCTTTCAGTATTAATATACCAGACGTACTACAGGGCACCATCCTCACTTGGTCAATATACCACTTCGTCATACTATGTAATTCTCCTCTACATTTATTGTGCGCACTTTGTCGGTCGGACTTCGGTCGGACTTCGACCGGTCTTCGAATCGGTTTGGAACTCTCTGTCGGCTTCTGTGTTCTTTTCCACATATGACCCGTCTGCCACCTTTAAAGTAAGAGTGAAAAATCTCCGGCACATGCCTTGCCACCACTAATTTTGGCCCTGGCAACGCACTTTCTTTCTATTTCATTAAGAAAAAAGCAGAAGAAAAATATTAGTTTAGTCCTGTCAAATTAAGATATTCCATAGACAATTTTAGAGTCGATTAAAAAATTGGTTACTAAAAATACGTCAATTTACGTCAGGCGCTGACTAATTTGACAGAAATAAACTAATATTTTCTGTCCTTTTATAATGAAATAGTAAGAAAAAGATGCACTGAACTTTAGTTTAGTTTGTGAACAAGACAATCGGCGCCAATGTATTTCTTTCTATCTTAATAGGAAATAAACAGTTTACTGACTAATTTTTTTCCAAGAAGTTAGTAGTTAGACACTGTTGATCATCCAAATTTAAAAATTATAATGGCGACTCTAATCTTCTGTTTTCCGAATCACATGTAATATCCGAGGTCTGCTCCGGCGCTGTGATTTTGTCTCTGTAAAATAAAACTGGTATGTAAATATTAAAAAATAGGGAACCCTCATAGTTCGTCATGTCTGTCCGTGTGTCCGTTCGTATGTCACAGCCATTTTATTCCGAAGCTATTAGGACTATACATGTGAAACTTGGTAGGTAGATGTATTCTGTAAACCGCTTTCAGATTTTATAAAAAAAAAATATTTAAAATAAAGGGGGGCTCACCATACATGGAACTGAAACTGAAAAATTTTTTTTTTTCATGAAACCTATGTGTGTCTATGTGTGTATCACAGGTCTATAAAAATGACATAGGGGTTTCTGAAACTACATTTTATAAAGTCAATCGTTTAAAAGATATACGCTCCCAAAGTGGTAAAATGTGTACCTCCCCTCCCCCCCCCCCCCTCTAACTTCTGTAATAATGGAATGAAAATCTAAAAAAATATATGCTGTAGATCTTCATGTATACTTTCAACCAAAATTGGTTTGAACGAGATCGGGTCAGCATTTTTTGTGATACAACATATTTTCTAAAACCGCAAATATAACTTTGTAATTCATACAAACACTATGAAAAACAAAGTTATTTGGCGTAGTTGTAAAAAATGTAAATAACTTAGTTTTAAGAAATTTGTAAGGTTTTGTTTTTCGTCAAATAAATATACATATTATATTATAATAGTTACTACGAAACCCTTCATGGGCGAGTCTGACTCGCACTTGGCCAATTATTTTCCGTCATTTTACGAGAATGATCCCTCAGGCGTTCCAAATGTCGGTTTTTAGGGTTCCGTAGCCGAATGGCAAAAAACGGAACCCTTATAGTTTCGACATGTCTGTCCGTCTGTCTGTCTGTCCGTCCGTCCGTATGTCACAGCCATTTTATTCCGAAACTATTAAGACTATACATGTAAACCTTGATAGATAGATGTATTCTGTGAACCGCTTTCCGATTTTAAGAGAAAATTTAAAAAATATTTAAAATAAAGGGGGCTCCTCATACATGGAACAGAAACTGAAAATATTTTTTTTCATGAAACCTATACGTGTGTGGTGTCTATAGACAGGTCTTTAAAAATGACATTAAGGTTTCTTAAATTACTTTTTCATAAAGTTAATCGTTTAAAAGATATACGCTTCCAAAGTGGTAAAATGTGTGTCCCCTCTAACTTCTATAATAATGAAGTGAAAAATCTAAAAAAACCATATGTTGTAGATCTTAATGTAAACTTTCAACCAAAATTAGTTTGAACGAGATCGAGTCAACATTTTTTGAGATACAGTATATTTTCTAAAACCGCAAATATAACTTTGTAATTCATACAAACACTATGAAAAACAAAGTTATTTGGCGTAGTTGTAAAAATTGTAAATAAGCTACTTTTAAGAAATTTGTAAGGTTTTTGGTTTTTTTTTTTTCAAATAAATATATTAATTATATTATATTTATTATAGTTACTACGGAACCCTTCATGGGCGAGTCCAACTCGCACTTGGCCAATTTTTTCACCTTTCGTTGTCTTTGATACTTATTCCCCATATCGGTAAACTAATGTTATATAAACATTGTTCACTTGTCAAATATAGATAAATAAAATCAGAAAACAAGACTAAACAATAACTATTTCGATAAAAAATTATAATCACGGTTGCGGGAGGAATCGACACAGGTCTATCACTGACAAAGGCCGCAGGCGAACTGGGCGGGCATAAGAAAGTGACAGAGTTTATTACTTCCACGTGCGAAAAAAAGAGAGCGCAACAATACGCTGGAACCAAAATAAAACAACGTAAGCGCCAAACCAAATAAAAATTGTTTAAAAATAAATTAAGCTATGTATCAAAAAATATTTTCAGTCAGAGTTTTCAATTACCTATTATGCACATTTTGAATGCAATTTTGAAATGAAATTCCTTAGGATTTTAGAATTATAGTGAATAATAAAAAAGAATAGAGGTCTTTTCGGAATCAAATTCGACGGAGCAAATTTAACCCAATTGCGTTTTCCTTCGGTCAAAGTATTAATGAAATAGTCAATAAACATATTACCAAAAATTAAATCCATACTTGCTGGAATAGTGAAATAAATGGTGACGAAAAAACCCCTAATTTATTTTGGTATCGCCTTAAACCTCCCGTTTACTACTTCGATTACCCAACGACATATCGTAACCAGTCTGGACTCGTTGGCTTGAACACTCGACAGTTGTAGTGCATCAGTTTCTTTAGTGTGTGGTAAATTAAATGAATAGCCACATGATTCTAAAGATCCACCTACGTCGCGAAAGCCTCTATCTAGAATGAAGACATCCCCATTTCGAAAATACCAATTGAAAACATAACCACTTTCATCTCTGGCCATATTCATCATGATTCTACCCTCTGATGATGTGGCAGAATATGGACCAGTTACATCAATTATGTATCCATCGCAAGTCACAAATAAGAATGGCTTCAGTAAATTATTATATTTGTGTAAGCTATAGCTTTCCCGTTGAAAAAATAAATTGGAACTTTTCTGACAGTAAATATATGTTGCGTCACATATTACAAAACAGCTTTACCTGCGTGTAGTGCGCATTGTGCTATCATAATAACAATAATATAATTCTTAAAAATTCTTAAAGCCCCAATAAAAATTGTTTCCCATCGTCGTCGTTTTAATTCTTACCTGGTATATATCTCCGAACCCAAATAGTTTTCGACTTTGACGCCATAGTAAAAAATAATGCGTTGCACGTGTTCTTTAAAAATGTGTAATTATTATTGATGGCCGCAACAATTTATAATTTTATCCCAGAATGGGTGATCTCCTTTATAATAGAGAAAGGAGGGGGGAAATTATAGAGAGAGGTAATGATCCTTCACCATTCTTTTGAATGCTGGTAACGTCAAACGTAACGTTACCAGCGTTCACAAGAATTGCGTCGATAATACAAACGCCTCACATCTACGGGTAATGCTTTCCACAAATGAATTAACGATTATTCAAACCTCAACAAAAGTCATATCGATCCGTGTCTCCGTTTTGTTTAGATGGACAAAGAGAGAGACACACTGTCGCATTTGTAATATTATTATAAGTAATTAGGCACATTCCTAGACTAATTTAAGACCAGCTCTCAGAATCTATGTTGATTACTCAGTTGTCTGTCCTGGACGTGAGACAATCTTCTTATCTTTGACAATCCCAAACTGTGATTATAGCGAGACGTGACTTAGCAAGTCTTAGGGCTCACGTATTATCTACGGGTATTTGTATCTACTTTAGTGCCTGAAGTTATTAGTTAAGTAGAATATTGAAGGGATAAATATTTACTTGCTATTTCTGCCAGTTGAAGTTAAGATTCTAAATCCTTAAGCTTGTAACTGAATCAAATAAAAATCTAGATCTATTGGAACGAAGTTCCTTATCGCGCGTTACGAAAGGGGGCTAGCCGGAAAAAATTCATACGAAAAGTTGTAACGACACTTTTTAAGGGGTGTGGATATTCGTGAATCAGGCTTCATTAGAACCTTTTTTTCCGTAACCCTTACAAGATTTTTTTTCAAAATAATATATATTAATCTACACAATGTAAAGCGTGTCCTCGTGGCTTCAGAAAAAATAAAAATATATTTGAAATATCATAAATAAATACGTAAAGTGGCCTCTGTTTTTGTGACTTACTACCATTTTTCTCCTAAACTATCAATCACAGGATCTTTTAATTGCCACCAATATATTATATTAAGTAATGCCGATGGGACCATGTGCTTATTTTTGCCAATAACTTTCTTAATTATTTATAAGGATTTTTTTACGTAATCGCTACTCGCAAATCGCGTATCCACCCCTCCGGGCGCCCAGTAAATCAGTGCGGGACGAGACGCAGTGCTGGACGGACCTGTGACACTTTTCTCCGCAAACAAAATTATTGTCGATAGCCCAACCAATTAGATTTTTCTTTGTTTTATGTATAGTGTGTGTAAATATTAAGTTATTTTAGTGTGTAATTAGGTATAACGTTGTAAATAATAATTACTACTTGTCGTAAATTCTTATTATAATATTAAAATGGGTGACAAAAAAAGACGCAAGAAGCGTAATTTGAAAATAGCATACAAGAGGAAATTCCAAAGAATAAAACTGTAAGTACCTACTTAATATTTTATGTACTTGTTAGGTAATGAAAAAAAATGGCCAAGTGCGAGTCAGACTCACCCATAAAGGGTTCCGCAGTAACTATAATAATATAATATAATATGTATATTAATGTGACAATAAATATCTTACAAATTTCTTAAAACTAGCTCATTTACATTTTTTTACAACTACGCCCAATAACATTGTTTTTCATAGTGTTTCTATGAAATACAAAGTTATATTTGCGGTTTTAGGAAATATGCTGTACCTCAAAAACTGCTGACTCGATCTCGTTCAAACCGAGTCTTGGTTGAAAGATTACATTAAGATCTATAGATATATTTTTTGTAGATTTTTCACTCCATTATTATAGAAGTTAGAGGGGGGGGGGCACATTTTACCACTTTGGAATCGTATATCTTTTAAACGATTAACTTTATGAGAAAGTGGTCTTAGAAACCTCAATGTCATTTTTAAAGACCTGTCTATAAATACCACACACGCATAGGTTTCATGAAAAAAAATATTTCAGTTTTAGTTCCATGTATGGGGAGCCCCCTTAATTTCACATCACCATGGAATCGGATTATTGTTGAATTTAAATGTTTATGTGAGTGCAAGTGGCAATCAATGTGTCAGTGATAATAACAATAGTACGCGCGAAGTGATAAGTGACAAAACTGCTCAACAAAAGCTGAATCAATATGACTGGACCCAGTTAAGTACAATAACGTGTCCTTTATTATTGTATGAGACGCTGTGTAGTGTATTTGATCGCATTTACAAAGAAAGTACAATTATAATTAAAATAGATCGCAATAAATCAATAAGACAGCCATGGATAGATACATATTTATATAAAATGCTATTGCGAAGGGATTATTTATTTAGAGTTTGGAAAGCGGATCCAAAGAATATGAACAAGCGATTAGACTATACAAAATATAGAAATAAAGTAAATAAATTAACATATATGGCGAAGAATAAATATAGGCAGGAACAAATTGTAAAATGTAATGGTGACTTTAGGCCTATCGCAATACTATCCGTTATAGACAAAATAACCGAAAAAGTTATTGTGGGACAGATGAGTGCGTTCTTAGAACAAAACAATATATTATGTAACTCTCAGCACGGTTTCCGTAGGGGGCGCAACACTGTCTCTGCATTGTTAGGTTTTTCAGATTTTATTAATGAATGCTTAGATTCTGGCAACCAAATTATAGCACTTTTCATTGATTATAAAAAGGCGTTTGACACTCTGGACCACGAAATCTTATTAAAGGCAATGGATGAGTGCGGGATACGCGGTCCCACAAAGAAATGGTTTGAAAACTACCTCACCCACAGGAAAATAAGCACAAGTATCTCCCGCGTAGTTGGGAAAGAGGCAGATGTAGATCTAGGTGTGCCTACTGGCTCGGTCTACGGTCCTGTGGGATATACAATGCATGTGAACAGTGTGTCAAACGTCGTACATAAGTGTAAGGTGTTCATGTACGCTGACGATATGTGTCTGGTTTATGCATCCAAGGACATAGCCGAGATACAAAAGTGTATACAATTTGATTTTGAAAATATTAGCAGATGGGCACATGACAATGGCATTATATTAAATCTTGCAAAAACAAAATGTATGCATATACACTCGCCATATAACCAAAAGGCCAAATCTATAAATAAGGAAGATCTCACAGTGATAGGGCATACATACGAATGTTTACATCAAAATAAATGTAATTGTAGCTGCACAAAATTGGAGTTTGTAGAAAAATTTAAATATTTAGGTCTAACAATAGACAAGAACTTTAATTGGAAAATACATGTAAATGATATTTGTAATAGGCTAAGAACAGTATTAAGTAAGTTTTATCAATTAAAAAATGTACTAAATAAACAAACATTAAGAATAGTTTACTTCGCACTTGCCGACTCGCTAATGAGTTATGGACTCCTTGTGTACGGGCGAACCTTTAGAACATATTTAAATGACATTAAAGACATACAAATATGACTGCTAAAGTACCTCATTAGTAAAAATGTTAAAGATAAGTGTAACAAAGAATATAATAAGTTATTTCCTATTTGTAAAATTGTACCAATAGATAAAAAAGTAGATTATTTGGTAGGACTGAAATATTATTATAACGATGAACACAAAGTTAATGTTAAAAATAAGTACAATACACGTAGGGTTCGAGAAAATAAACTGGTTCAACCCAAGATAACTAATTATTACGGAAAGAGGACATCTAAGTATTTGGTACCTCAAGTATTTAACAAAATAGAGTTATTAAGAGAAAAAATAAAATTAAGTAAAGGAACACTAAAGAAAAAACTAAAAAATATATTGGAATGCTAATCATATATTTAGGTAATTAACACATTGTTACTGTGAGATTATAGATTATAGATATAGGATTGTATTGCAACATATTGTGTAGAAGAAATTGGAATGGTTAATGTTAACGTATAAAGAGCGCCTCTCGCCATCAAACGTAAAAGTTTGGCGAGTTTAGATTTAAGTGATACCTCTGTATATAAATAAATTAACTAAATAAATAAAAAAAAATAAAAATTTAATTTATTTAATTTTTTTCTTAAATTCGGAAAGCGGTTCACAGAATACATCTACCTACCAAGTTTTACATGTACAGTACGGCCGTTCTAACTTGGCGAGTGTGAAGTTAGGCTCTGCGAACTTTAGCGCTTGTGCACTCGTACAAAAATAAAGGTTTTAAAAAAATAAATGCCAATAACAGTTGTTAACAGTAATAAGAACTGCTAATTGCATTTATTTTTTTATAACCTTTATTTTTGTACGAGTGCACAAGCGTTAAAGTTCGCAGAGCCTAACTTCACACTCGCCAAGTTAGAACGGCCGCATTGTATAGTCCTAAGACTTTCGGAATAAAATGGCTGTGACATACGGACGGACAGACAGACAGACGGACAGACATGACGAAACTATAAGGGTTCCGTTTTCGCCATTCGGCTACGGAACCCTAAAAATGCACTATCTTTCAAAACTTAGTTGATACCATACTTATATAATTGCAATAACTTTTAAAGTAGGTATACACAAAATTAGTAGGTATAAGGTACAGAGGGTCTGTACCGTATACCTACTAATTTTGTATATAACATAAACTAATACGAAAAGCGAATTAGGTCTATATATAATACTTAACCATAATCGTTGAAAACTAGGTAAGTACGCAGTTTGCTAAAATTATTCTGAGAATCCCATGCACAATCGAATTACATGGTTAATTTTATAAAAATAAGGTCTTATTTCGGTCCCATATTTTCATAGAAAAGGGCACCTCGCTAAACTAATACGAAAAGCGAATTAGGTCTATATATAATACTTAACCATAATCGTTGAAAACTATGTAAGTACGCAGTTTGCTAAAATTATTCTGAGAATCCGATGCACAATCGAATTACACGGTTAAATTTTTAAAAATAAGGTCTTATTTCGGTCCCATATTTTCATAGAAAAGGGCACCTCGCAGCTAAAAATGAACTCCTATTTCGACGGAAGAAACGTTTTATTTTTCTATTCGTATTATCTATGCCTTTGTAGAAGCCGCTAGCCACCGCCAATCCGCCATTGTCACACAAAAATATTTTAAAGGGCACTATTATTTTATAAATCATTATGGTTAATATTTCGGTATTATGAACGTAAAAATATGTCAACAAAAAGTATATATGAAAGTAACGAACATGGATGTTAAACATTATACAATTTTATAAAATTAAAAATTAATAATTAATTAATAATATTAATTATTAAAAATTCATACGAAAAGTTGTAACGACACTTTTTTACCGACTTCAAAAGAAAGGAGGTTCTCAATTCGTCTTGAACTTTTGAAGTGAAAACTTCTTTAGGGGAGTTGAGGGGGGAGTTGCGGGTCGAGTTGCGGTTCGAGTTGCGGGTCGAGTTGCGGGTCGAGTTGCGGGTCGAGTTGCGGGATGAGTTGAGGCATGAGTTGAGGGGCGTCTCGTGGGGAGTTGAGGTAAAGAGAGAGAGAGAGGGCAACGGTATACCTTTGAAATTTCGTAAATTTTTGAAGGTTTCACTTCTACCACGTGTGAATTGTACACATGTTTTTTTTACAATTCCTTCACTAATTAATCGAAAGGAACTTCGTTCCATCCGGGTGTCCCTTGACACCTCTCAAGTTTTTTTTATCATTAATTTTGACGTGGCTTGTTATTTCATTCGTTAGTATGTCCGGAACAAACCTTGCAAATGATTTTTGACCTTGTTAACCCCAACCAATTAAGCCAAAATTTTGCCCACATGTTTGGTTTACAAGACAATGCATGAATAGCAAAGTTAAGTAATTTTATATCCAATATGGCGAACGACCCAAAGAAAAAAAAAAAAAAACGAAAATAGCTTCTTTTAAAAATAGTTTTAAAAAAATATGTCGAGCTTTTCCTGCTTTTCAGAAGCTCGTGGCTAAATAATTAATTAAACTCAATAATATTAACAATATAATTATAATACCCAATGGGGCCCGGCACTGCACTTCCTTATACAGGTTATTCTATAACCTAGCTGGGAGTGTAGCACCTCACCGCCATTTTAGTTATTGTAGTACTTACTTAATATGTATGTAGTCTAAGTGTAAAATAGAAATAGAAATAAGTAAGCCAATAAATAAATAAAATAAAATAAAATAATAACAGCCACAAGGTTAAGCAAAGTTGCCGAGGTCAGGTTCTGGATGGGTGACCATCTCAAAATATCGAGTTTCCGCCGTTCCTCAGAAAGCACGTCGGTTTTCTATCGGTTACATTTCGGGGAGTGTGCGATTGAATTACACAGTCTAATTCCGCCAAGCCCGTTTCATCATCGGACTACAAGACAAACGGTGATGCGCCATCGTTACATGGTGGACATCCCACCCACACGCACAAAACGTTTTGGGAATACTTTCATTGTGAGTACGGCTAAGGAGCGGAATTCCCTGACGGAGTCTGTAACATAGGGGTCTTTAAATCAAGAGTGAATAGGTTATTTTTAGGTAAGCGTACTCCATCTTCTACCACATCATCACTTACCATCAAGTGAGACCATAAAGAAATTTCTGTGGGTGAGACTGAGATGGTGGTCAAACGTGAACCTATTATCGATAAAAAAAACACGTGTGGCACTTGGGGACTGCCGCGGTGAAGCTATTGCATAGCATTTTTTATCAACTTATGCAATTATAATTATTTATTTATTTATTATTTATGCAGTATTTTTTTTTTGATATTAATTCAAGTTACCGGGTCAATCATACCACATTTTTAGTTTTAAGCTATTTCTCGCGGCGTTGACATTTTCGACTTTCTTTCTCCTATAAAAAATGTAAATTTTTCTTATTTTACTCAACAAAATATTTACAAAAATATCTAAGTATAATATAAAAGTACTGTCAATAAAAAAGAAATCATAAAAAGATATGATGAGACCCTGGGTTTGATCCAAAATACTGACGGTTACCAATCCTATTCTTGACTAAATACGCTAATAAATGGTTAGTATATGACAAAGCCTATAGCATGCCAGATTCGATTTAGCTAGTATGGTCAGTATGGTTAGTGTGTGACAACTCCTATAGCAGGCCAGATTCAATTTAGCTAGTATGGTTAGTATATGACAAAGCCTATAGCAGGCCAGATTCGATTTAGCTAGTATGGTCAGTATGGTTAGTGTGTGACAACGCCTATAGCAGGCCAGATTCGATGTAAATAGTATGGTTAGTATGTGACAACGCCTATAGCAGGCCAGATTCGATTTAGCTAGTATGGTTAGTATATGACAAAGCCTATAGCAGGCCAGATTCGATTTAGCTAGTATGGTCAGTATGGTTAGTGTGTGACAACGCCTATAGCAGGCCAGATTCGATGTAAATAGTATGGTTAGTATGTGACAACGCCTATAGCAGGCCAGATTCGATTTAGCTAGTATGGTTAGTATATGACAAAGCCTATAGCAGGCCAGATTGGAATTAGCTACCCGAATTGAAATAACTGACCGTATTCGACCGTATTAGGTTTTATTTTCGTTACGGAATTTCTTGATTCGGTCGCCGCTCTCAAAGCCCGCGATAAAAGTTAAAACGTTAAGCCGTTGATTCCGGCTGTCATAATTTTCTACTGCGGCTGTAAAAAATTTGACACTGGTCTGGCCAAGTATAATGTTGCTACTCAGATACGGGCTTGTGGAAGTCAAATAAGCATTCGCTCCATGTAAGAAATTAGTTCTTAGCTGCATATGTTTAGACTGACAGCAGAACCTAACATCCTCGGGAAAAGACTAAGTAGAAGATGATGTAACAATGCTTTTTAGGGTTCCGTAGCTGCATGGAAAAAAAGCGGAACCTTTATAGTTTCGTCATGTCTGTCTGTCTGTCTGTTTGTCCGTGCGTCCGTTTGCCACAGCCATTTTATTCCGAAACTATTAGGACTATTGACTATTGACATTTGAAACTTGGTAAGTAGATTTATTCTGTAAACCACTTTACGAATGTAAGAAAAAAAAAGAAAAAAAAATAATAATAAAGGGGGTTCTCCAAACATGGAACTGAAACTGAATTTTTTAATTTTTCATGAAATCTATGCGTATGTGGTATTTATAGAAAGGTCTTTAAAAATGAAATTGAGGTTTCTGAAACCACTTTTTGTAAAGTCAATCGTTTAAATGATATACGCTTCCAAAGTGGAAAAATGTGTCCCCCCCTCTAACTTCTATAATAATAGAGTGAAAAATAAAAAAAAGTATATGCTGTAGATCTTAATATAAACTTTGAAAGAAAATTGGTTTGAACGAGATAGGGTCAGCAGTGTTTGAGATATAGCATATTTTCTAAAACCGTAAATATAACTTTGTAATTCATACAAACACTATGAAAAACAAAGTTATTTTGCGTAGTTACTACGGAACCCTTCATGGACGAGTCTGACTCGCACTTGGCCAAGTATTTATGTATTAAAATCAACTGGGCTAAAATATGGGTAGGTACTAAAAATCGCATGAAATACTTAGCTCTTTTAAATATGCTTTACCGCAGACTCGACAATCCTCATGTTGACTTCGACTTTAAACGGTATGTTGATCTCTAAGTTTGTTTCAGTGTTTATTCTCAGCTACGGAACATTAGCCTCATCTAGTTTGAACTGACCCAGAAAGAGGTGTGCGTAAAAGTGATATCCACACTAATATTATAAATGCGGAAGTCTGTCCGTCTATCTGTCTGTCTATAATGCTTTCACGGCTAAACTACAGCACCGATTTCGATGAAATTTGGAATGAAAATAGTTGGAAACCCAAGGTCAAACAGACTACCTTTTTTTTCAAAAATCAACTTCTAAAGGGTTGAAATAGGGGATGATTTAATTTAGGTTTACATATTAAATAAACGCGAATGAAGTCACGGGCAACAGGTAGTTTCTTATAAAGTAACTGTCGTATTATTACGTTGTCTTCTATGAATTTTATCTAATGATTGATCAGTTTAGCTATTGTGTTAACTTGACCGAAATAAATAAATATGTAACTGATTAAACAAAGGCTTCAACGTTATTTATCTTTTTCTTTACATGCAGATCCTCAGGGATGATTTACGTCTTGGGGTAAACAGAGGGATCTGTCAGACTCCTAATGACTAAAACTATAATAAGAGGAACACCTCTTCCTCACTTTTTGTTGGGGTGCGGGGAGACGTTGGCATTCTTCACAATAACCCCAGCATTGCCAGTTTGCGCATTCTCCATCTCTGATAAAGGAACGAGTGAGGAGTTCCTCAACCTTCCATAATTTTAGAAAATTACTCGACTTCTTCTCAGGCGGAGCTCCACAGGACCATTGCCTATCGTGGTTGCGGGAATGTTCTAACGAGATATCGCAGCCCCGGAACGTAAGGGCAGTTGAAGGAACAGGGTGGGTTTTTTAGTCAGTCAAAGTCTGACACTCCCTTCTGCTTTACCCGGAGCAGGAGGAAGGTGGGAGGAGGCGGGGATCATTAGATAAATTTCCCATCAAAAAAATAAATAAACGAGTTCCCCAAGTCCGTTGCCTGCCGGCTACTCAACTATATCTATCAACATTAAAATCGCCATCATAAAATAAGTCTACATTTTCACACAAAAGTGCCTAAGCACTTAATCCAATAACTTTTAATAGTACACGTTCATCTCACGTACTCATACCTAACTTAATTACTTCAAAAGTACGTACCTGAGGTCAATCGGTTCGTTCGTCCACGTAATGGCCTGCTAACGTGTTTACTGAACTATTATAAAAGTTATATTAAACAAAACTGTTCGTACTTACTTCATATTAAATTTAGTTTTTCAGGGTTACCTATCGTCCTCAAAATGCCACTTTGAAGTATCAATAGCTTAATGGATAAGGTGTCGGACTTGTGATCGAGAGGTCACGAGTTCGAACCCCACCCATTACACTATCGCCGTGAACTCACTCCAGACACAAGTATATTTAGCTTAGTTGGAGGGGTCAACAAAATTGCTAGTTATGAAAATCCTACTGACGTTGCTATTCTCTATTTAAAACAAGAAAATAAAGAGCAGTCAGTAGGATTGACGGGGCCCGATGAGGCCATTGTCTTTCGGGGTTGCGGGAATTCTAATGATATACCGCGGCCCCAGATGCAGTTGGTTTTTAGTCAGTAAAAGCCAAACACTCACTTCTTCTCCGTGAGAGAAGTTATTTTATAATTAAAAAAAAAAAATAAGATTTTCTACTCAATTTTTTATTTGATACGAATACAAATATTTTTATTGACATCAATATACATATAGGTACACTGGAAATTGTAACCCTGACTGACCTAGGCAAAGCCAGTGTTTCAGGAGTCAGTAGATTTATTGTTTTTTGAATACAAGTTCTTCAAACATGGGCATTTTGCGAGAAAGTCTTAATGTTATTTTTTCCTTTAAAAATGCTGATTTTCAGCTGAATTTGGATAAATGAAAAAAAAAATCCTTATTCTTTATTTCAATCAAATAAAAATGTCCAACCCTACTCTCCAAATCGATGACGAAAAGAAGATATAAAATATTAACTTTAGTCAGCGTCTTCGCCCACATGAACGTTAAAATTTATCCTAATGGACCATACCCCGGTCTTAGATAAGGTATTATAAATGTCTAGATACGTCGGCAAGTGTTGCGACGAGTGCCACTCACGCACATATGCACGACAAAGGAATTCCCAGCGATGTAAAGGATGTTTATAGTCAGCGAGTTGGTATTTATTACGATTTCCAATTCATAATCTGCCAATCATGTTAGGGTCGGTTTCTAGGGCATACCACAATCGCGGCGATAAGTCCCCTCTTTGAGGAGTGGCTAGAGAGACGCCACGGCGTCCTCACCTTCCGCCTGAAGCAGGTACTGACCAGACATTGCTGTTTTTGTATCTGTTTCGGATACAGCGGGAGGATACGCCCGTGTGTCGTTAATGTGAGGACCATCTGGAAGACACGGTGGAGCATACAGTGGAGGTGTGCACTGCTTGGGCGGAGCACCGTCGTGTCCTAGTGGAGGCGATCGATGGCGGCGACCGCGACCTTTCGCACCCGGCCTTGGTTCAGACCATGGTGCGGAGCGAGAGGGAATGGGTTGCAGTCGCCTCCTTCTCCGAAGCAGTCATGCTAGCGAAGGAGGAGGCCGAACGCGTGAGGGAGAGACAACTTTCTTCCTCACGCCCCAGCTGCCGTGGGAGCCCGCCGATCTCTGGCCACCGTAGATGCGGGCCTGCGGACGGCGAGCAGGGGTAGCTTACCGTCCGGTAAGGATCAGGCCCGGGTCGACGGCGCGTCGTCGTGTTCAGCGCGCGCCTCAAGGAGCTGTCAGCAGCATTGACGGGGCCCGATACTACCTTACGGGGCATACTGCCTTACGGGGTTGCGGGATTATTCTAACGAGATACCTCAGCCCTTGAATGCAAGGGTAACTGAAGGAGCCACCCACAGGGGAGGAGTCATTCGATGATTTTCCCACCCAGAAAAAATTACGTAGAGAAACTGTCTGTCTGACTTTTACAACCCAGTAGCTGTTTTCAGCTTCTGACTACTCATAATGACTGTCAAAGATGTAGAAATGACAAAGTCAAAGATTTATTTGCAAATAAGGTTACAAAGTTCTTACAATGGTTATTATAATAGTAGCTTAACATTTAATCATAATATTATCACATGCAAATTTTTGTTAAAATTAATTTAATTAATTAAAGGTAAAATTAATTAGATATTAGATTAATTAAATTTGTATTGGAGGAATTCTTGTTTAGTATAAAAGGGATTCTCAATCAACCGTCTGCGTAAAGCCCCTTTGAAGCGGACCATTAGAAGTTCCTTAATTCGGTCTGGAACCTTGTTATAAACTTTAATGCACATGGGGTAATAACTTCGCCTATATAGTTCCGTTGTAATCTTACGATTAATCAACCTATTAGGAAATCTAGTTTTGAATTTGCATTTATCTACCAGTTTTGCAAACATCTCAGGATGAGGTTTGGTAAATTTACATATTTCCTTACCAGTTAATATACAACGTGTAACGGAAACCCCATATCTATCCAAAAGGGCTGAAGACAACATATGGTATGGAGTCTCTATGCACAGTTTCAGCACAAAATAACTGACTCAAAGAATTGGTACCAAATTCTTGGTTTCATATATTTCTTGAATACCAATCATAACAAACGTGTCACAGCACTACGAGGGTCAATAACTTTCCACGTCACTTGCCAATAACGCGATAATTCTTTTCGTTCTTATTAATTTGAAAAATTCGGTCTCTGGTATCAGTGTATTGGAATTTGTAATAAGTTCTACACACGTAGACTTTTTTTTTTTACGTGGTAAAATCGTCAGATGAGTCCTCCCGCCCCGGGCAGGGCCGGAGGGACTGTCAGACTTGTACTGACTAAAATCCACGGTATTCCTTCAATAGCTCTTTACGTTCCGGGGTCACGGTAGTGAGATAAGTCCCACGACCCCGGCAGGCTTCGGCCCTCTACAGGGGGGGCCTCGTCATCTTGCTGACGATCATTGAGGCGCGCGTGGAACACAACGCGCCGTCGATCCGGGCAATGTCCATGGTCGGACAGCGAGTTGCCCTTTACTCGCTGTCCGCATGCCCGCGCCTACGGTGGCCGGAGATCGTCGGCCGATGTCCGACGCCGTGGGCGTCTACCACTGCGACTGTGCTGGAAGGAGGACGCTATCCTCTCCCTCACGCGGCCCGCCTCCTCACACACGTAGACTTAGGATTGCAAAACCCTTGCCATATCGTTTGTTATCATCCAATGAAGCCATGCACTTGGTATGTAAATACCCTTTAAATTACACGTTTTATAAGTATTCTAAGTTTCTTAAACAGTAGTTTACAGGATCTGAGTGCACACAGTGACAGCCGGAACTAATAGCTTAACGTGCTTTACTAGACACTGAAGAAACCCGATATGTAAAGACGGTCACGCATCCAAGGAAATAGCAGTTATTATGTAACCAAGAGCTCTTCCTATTACAATCTCTTTTTAAAAATAAAAAAAACTAAATGACATACTCAACCCGTGTACCTAATTTCATCAACCGACAAACTGAGTAACAATCTCATTTATCCTGTTAATAGTATGTCTAACTTTTTCTAACAAGACCTAAATCTGAGTCCTTTTTTGGCACATGCTCGTCTGTTCTATTCATCTCTTTTTTGCTCATTTACCACACAAGTACGTACTTCCAGATGGTCCATCTACAAGGTTGCTCTTAATCACATTTTGCTGAACAAACCAAATACGGGGCTAATTGCCTTCTGACGTCATCAGCCGTCGAACAAATATTAGTCCTACGTGACGGCTGCGAACAAACTGCCCTTTACACGTTTGTTGCTTTTTGCGTGAAACGATGTGATGGTGATTTTTTTATACTTCCACTAGCTTCTGCGCGCGACTTCGTCCGCGTAGAAGTCGAAAATATTCCACGGGAAAGATAATTTATATATAGCACTCAGGGATAATGCAGCTACATGTAAGCGAAAGAATATTCAAAATCGGTTCGGTAGTTCTCGGTAGGAAGATTACCCCCTACATACAAACTTACAAATTTTACCTCTTTATAATATTAGTACCATAATGTCCTTCCATAATGTCACTATGGATATCTTGGCTAAATATCACTATAACAACAAATACTAAAAACAGAATAAAATAAATATTTAAGGGGGCTCCCATACAACAAACGTAATTTTTTTTGCTCGTTTTTGCTCGATATTGTTCACGTCACCAGGTAGACGCTTGAAATATTTACAGAATATTTAGTTATACATTCACATTAAAAATAAGTAATTAAATTATAATAAAATAAATATTTAAGGGGGCTCCCATACAACTAGTGTTGCCAGGTCCGATTTGTTTAAAGAAAATCGTGATTTAGGGTTGTAGATCGGGACAAAAAAAATGTTTTTTTTTTTTAAAGTAATGTTAAGTTATTCGTTTTCCTCGAATATAAAACGATGAATCTTTATTCTAAAAAAATGTTAGTCAGACTTACTTGATAGACTACTCTAAACACGTGGAAGCGTGTCCAACCAAGTTTAAGGAAAACAGAACTAAATGGAGCGGTGTCCAGGTGTATCACCTTGGGTAACAGTTACACTCTTAGTATCACCGTCACTTAAGTCGGTATCTCCAGGATCCGGTTTCCAGGATACCATTCCATTTGAGGAGACCTAAATAAAAAAACATTACCCACTTCCATAAAATGTCCTATTGGTGTATACAAATAAAATAATCTGATAACTGAAAATTATTGATATGTTAGTGAAAATCAGCAAAGTGTGAAAGTAGTTTACAGATCATTATTTTTTATTTACTTTATATTTTTTATTACTTTCTGCTGCCTTTAGAAGGCCCTTGTTTTTTATTACGTTTATATTTGAATCTCGGCTTTGACATGCTCTGGTGTCAAATGGTTTCGCCTCACAGATAAAATTAAGAGTTGGTTTGTGAAAATACTCTTTCCGTTGTCGCGTTCGACCATTTACCGCGTTACCATTACTTTGTGACCTTTAGAAGGTCACAAAATAATGATAATATTAAGTAAGCAATTGCTCATGCACACAGCAATTTTTCGTATTCAAGACACGATACTGCTTCCTGTAAAACCTTAAAATGTAATGCTTATCTGCAAACAATTTATATTTTTATATTTTATCTGCTATTAAGATTGCAAAATCCGTACGATGAACCGCAGTAATAATTTATTTATTTATTAAAACTTCATGCAACACAAAATGTACAAAGGCGGATTTAATGCTATAGGTATTCTCTACCAGTCAACCATGGGTGGTGAAGAGACAATAAACTACATAAGTAGATAAAAAAATAAACTAAGTAGATAATATATTCAAAGTAAAAGTCTTATTACAAGTATATATATACATAAATAACTAAAATAAACATACATACTTATTTATCATAATACATACCAAATATATTAATAAAAAGTCATAGAAAGCGGGTTATGAAAAGTCTGATTACACTATTTGTTTTGAAAATAATCCTGCAACTTTCTCTTAAACGCATATTGACTGGTGGCCGTCCTGATATCAAGAGGTAGTGCATTCCATAGAAGAATAGATTGTATATAAAAGGAAGAATGAATAAAATCAGAAGTATGAGAAGGACAGAGTAAGAGAAGATTATTGGAAGAGCGCAGACTTTTAGCGTGTGAAGAACATAAAAATTGAAAATCCGAAATAAGGTAAGAGGGAGGGGTAGGAGAGTTTAGCAAAGAGAAAAGCGTAGTCAAGGCGCGCAAGTTTCTTCTCTAGCGAATGGGCATTTGAGCTTGGTTCTGTACCTAGATAGGTCGACTTATTTTTTAAAATTGAATATGAACCGAATACATCTATTAAGCAAGCTTATCCAGCAAGACCGCATTTAAGTTTAAATAGCACACGTCACCATAGTCGATTATAGGGAAAATTAAAGTCTGCACAAGCATTGCCTTGGTTTTCACGGGTAAAAAGTTTCTCAGACGATACAGGCATCGCAAAGTCCCGTTGATTCTTTGACTGACACTGCAAACTTGACTTTGCCAGCCAAGCACAGAGTCAAGATGCAAACCGAGGTCTTTAACGCTAGAGCTGATGGGGATGACGGTGCCATTGAACATGATTGGAGGGAGCGAACTAGTTGCCACTCTATCGATCATACGTGAGCTTCTAATCACAATGGCCTGACACTTTGAGGGTTTTACAGACATCCCAAATCTATCAGACCAATTTTTGATAGCATCTAAATCTCGGTTTACATCTCCTATAGCGTCTAGCAAACCTTCCACCCGCTTAGATGCATACAACTGCAGATCATCAGCGTAAAGATGATACGAACACCGAAGACAGAGAGTTATAAAGTTTATGAAGATGGAGAATAACAATGGAGAAAAAATACCACCTTGTGGGATACGAGCATCCAGGTCAGGCCAACTCGAAGACTTCTCATGAACACGAACCGACTGCTGACGTCCCCGAAGATAAGAAGAGAACCATTCCAGACACTCAGAAGATACCATGAGATATGACAGGATAGAAAGGAGAATATCATGACTGACGGCATTAAAAGCATTGGAAAAATCAATAAGCACCAAAACAGTAACCTTTGTGTTCTCCATCGCCTCTCTAATGTCCCCAGTTATTTTAAGGAGAGCGGAAGCCGTACTGTGTCCTGGTCTGAATCCAGACCGGAATGGACTAACAAGATTGTTCCGATGAACAAATCCAGAAAACTGTCTATGGACACAGGCCTCAAGTACTTTGGACAGGAAAGGAAGAATGGAAATTGGGCGAAAATGGTTAGGTAAGGAGGGATTAGGAATTTTCGGAAGTGGACGAACGTAAGCCATTCGCCACAGGGTAGGAAATTGCTCGGAATCAAGGGAGAAGTTGATAATGTGGGTAATCGGCAGAAGGAGAGAGTCTAGGATCAATTATTATGATCTGATGGATACCGAATGAATGGAGGCTGACAAAGCTTAATGATTGAGTAAGGCCAAATTGTATGTGCCCACAGGCGTGTCTCTGATAGAGAAAACAAAAATCGATTGACTGGGCAAAGCCAAAGCGTAAACGCACGCGATCGTGTCTCTGATGCTGTAGAATAGAAAATTTTGTTACTTGGCTAAGGCCTCTGGAGCGAGAAAGTAACAAAATATAGCACTAGTGATCTGATGCGTGTTATTTTGACCGCATTGTTACAACCAACATGATAATGTGATGCGTAATTTGATTTATTTTTTTCTAATAATAATGCTTATTGTTATTTTTTTTATTTATTGGGACATTTCGCGTCCCGATCAGCGGCAAATCGGGACGCGTTGCCAAACCCCTAATAATCGGGACGTCCCGCAAAAATCGGGACACCTGGCAACACTACATACAACAGACATGATTTTGTTGCCGTTTTTATAGATAATGGTACGGAACCCTTCGTGCGTCATAACAAAAACCAGCCAAGCGTAAGTCCGACTCGCACTTGGCCGGTTTATGTTATGTTTCTTCAGCTCCAATAAACTATAATCAAAACCACAAAACAGAATGTCACCGTTACACAACCGCGTAAATCCAATCTATTTCGTATAATATGTGTTCAAATGGACTATAAACCAAATTATATGTTCAAAGACTTTCGAAGAAATAACTGGGCCTCACTCAGTCTTTGATCACACCTCTGTTTCCATGAAAAGTACTTCGCACTCTAAGAATGAAACTAGACAAACTCAATTTTTTTTTTTTTTGTTTTGGGTTTGAGCGAGAAAGTCTTTAAAGGAGCAGTATTGACGATAATATCTTATAAATAAATCGCCTAACTAACACCTATGTACGTGAACGGAATTCTCATATTTGTATCGATTGAAGCGTTATTAGCCTAATGGCTAAGATGTCCGACTTGTGATTGAGAGGTCGCTGGCTTGAACCCCACCCTATTCAAGAATTTTCCAACTAACTCCTCCAACTAAGTTAAATAATGCTTGAGTCTGGAGTAGGTTCTCGGTAATAGTGTCAAAGGCTTTAAAACACTCCAGACACAAGCATATTTAATTTAGTTGGAGGGGTTAACAAGATTGCTAGTTATGTGAATTTTAACCACATTGTAAGTTCTCTTTAAATAAAAAAAGTAATTAAAAAAAATTAAAAAACCCGACTGCAACCTTATACTAAAACTAACTGAAAAGCTAATAAAGTTGGAAGCAGGCGGGGCCCATACCATTATTATAGTTTCAAACTCAAATGGGTCCCGCCTGCTTCCAACTTTTATTTAATTTAAAATGGGCTTGTTTTTATTAGCTTTTCAGTTAGTTTTAGTATAAGGTTGCAGTCGGGATTTTTAATTTTTTTATTACTTTTTTTATTTCCATATTTTATTTAGTTTACAGAAAGATGTGAAAGAGTGAAAGATTTCGCAGACGATTTAGTTCTTTATATGTGTTTTTACGATTTATCACTTTGAATTACTTTTAACCATATAATTTGTATATATATTTTTGTAATCATCTTTTAAAACCCTTTATTTTGATACCCCACTCGATAGGTTTTGAGAAAAAAAAAACTTTTTTGAAGGCATAATATGGCGCCAAAAATCCGCCATATTGTTTTTTTTTTATTTTGATATACCCAGTATCACTCTTACAGTAAATACGAATCTAACGATACCTCTCAAGCTAAAATCCGTCGAGCCGTTCAGGCCACAGAGCGTGCCAAACAATTATACATACATACATACATACTCTCGAAAAGCATAACCTTCCTTCTGGCGCAGTCGGATAAAAACAGAACAAAAATTGTGACCGCATATTACTGGTAAAATTGGATATTATATCAGTCATGTGAGGACACATATCAAATAATAGAAATGCAACCGCTATGGCTGAACTATCGTAGAGTCAAACTCAGAAACTCAAAGATATTGTATAAGTTACAGAAATATATACTTATGTCACTTTAATTCTATGAGTAAGACTTGAAGGTTCCAACACGTTCCTAAAATTTATTGGAATTACTCAAGGAACCGATTTATATTAATATTTTTTAAGGTTTTCTGCAAAGAGCGCTTTCCTGGAGACATATGAAGTTGTTTCTTCAGAGAAACAACTTAGATCAACTTAGATCTTATATCAGTATAGAACAATTTGTAGATCTGTGGTTTATAGATTACTAGCGCTTTGCCTGCGACTTCGTCCCCGTGGATTCCGAAATTATTTATAGCCTTTAGGACTCACAAATAATGCACCTTACCATCCATGAATTTTTTTTTAAATTATATCAATAGTTTCGGAGATTACCTACCCTACAAACAAACATACAAAGTTACATAAAATTTTTATCTCTTTATAATATTAATATAGATATAATGAGAGGAATACCTACCATTAATTATTTTACTAGACGTCATCATGAAATAAGTCGACCACTATCGAAATATTATCTTGTCTGTAACTAACAACACACATGACATAGTATATAATTATGGAACCAATCATATTTGGTATAAGTAATTTCGTATAATAAAATTAATTACTACTAATCACCGAATATGTATGGTATGTGCGTAATTAACTCATTACAAGATCGAGGTCACGAGTAAGATGATTAACACAGCTAACGCAATCTACGTGTAAATACATTTCGCCTCTTTCACCCCAGTTGGTAAGTAGGATTATAGCTGTATAACTACTTCTACAGAAATTAATAATGCTCATTTATATTTCAAACAGCATATTTCAGTAATATTTCACGAGGAATTATCAGACTAAAATAAAATTTAAATTCATTTATTTCAGGTCTGTGACCCATATTAAATAGGAAACTAAAACATGTGCCATTGTCCGGTTAACACTACTATACATATAATACATGCAAAAAAACATAACTGTGAAATTGAAATTAAATTTAGAATTATAGAAAACTAGCTGTGCCCGCGACTTCGACCGCGCGCAATAGTGACTTTCGGCAGCATTTTTAATTTTTTAGGCTAATGATTTTGAAAACAAAAGTCTTACATAATTTGAATGTCGTATTTATTAATATCTAATCAAAAGTCAAAAAAATAAGTTTCAAGCTTCTAGCTTTAAAAATGACGCAATTTCCATACAAATTTTCAACCCCTTACAGCCCTTTTTTCGCATTAAAAAGTACCCAATGTCCTTTCTCAGGCTCTAGACTATGTCCGTACCAAATTTTATTAAAATCGGTTTAGTAGTTTAGGCGTGATTGCGTAACACACAGACAGACAGAGTTACTTTCGCATTTATAATATTAGTATGGATAAATATACAAAAATGTCAATAAACGTGTGGCCAAATAATTATGGCCGGTCGGATCGATCTTTAAAGTTAAGCATCACTTGTCGAGGTCGGTTTGAGGATGGGTGAGTCGGAATAAATCTTAACTTATCGAAAACTCAAACTCAAAACTTTTATTTCACACAGGCCTACATGGGCACTTACAAAACGTCAGCAGTTAGGGCACGGTTCGAAATTGGTTGTTTTCTATGGAGAAAAACCGGCAAGAAACTCCACCGGAGATTGCTCCGTGCCTCAGAAAATATGTTAAGCCATTAGATAGATAGATAGATATACTCTTTATTGTACACCATAACAGAATTAAATAAGGACTTAAAAACTACAAAGGGTGTTACAATGGGCGGTCTTATCGCTAAAAGCGATCTTTTACAGACAACCTCTGGATGGATTTGACACAGCAGGAGAAAATAAATACGCGGGTAGTCCATGGTGTACTGTTCAATTATATACAATAAATAAGTAATAACCTACATACTCAATACACATATATACATAAAAAAAAAGCTGAGATATATAATTTAATTTAGGAATACTTTCATTGTGCGTACGGCTAAGGAGTTGCATTCCCTGCCGGAGTCTGTGTTTTCTGATAGTTATGACCTGGGAGTCTTTAAGTCAAGAGTGAATAGGTTACTTCTAGGCAAGCGTGCTTCATCTTCAACCACATCATCGCTTAACATCAGTTGAGATTATGGTCAAACGCAAGCCTATCAAATATAAAAAAAAGTAAAAAATTAAAGAGAGAGATAGAGGTCATGGCTTTAATTTGTTTGTGGTTGCCAGAAGCCAGAATAGGTAGTCAGAATTTAAAGCCTGCAATACATGTTGGCCGAGCGTTGTCGAGTGAAGGCCAATACCAACATGTAGACGGTATATTTGCCTTGTCTTGCTATCGCTCTATGTCACTTGCCTAGTTGGCCGAGTGGAGGCCAGCGCCAACGTGTATAGAGCTCATTTGGTGCAACTTGTCTGCGCTCGCCGTTGCTCGTGCTCACTTGCCTCACTTCGGATCGGTGTCGGTTTTTGGTCACAAATCAAAGGCTCTTGCCTGCGCTCGTACAACGTGTGGGCAGCTCTACAAACCCTCTTCTACATTGGTCATCTGCATTGGCGTTCGATGAACTTGTCGAACATGTGGGCATTATTTCTTGCCTTGTACCTATTTGCCAATGCTCGCGTTGGCCTACGCTCGGCCAACATGTATAGCAGGCTTAACACTGGTCTTACCAAAGGGTATCTTGTTACCCAGGTTGTGGAGGTCATATAGACCTTTAAACACTCCATGCTACAATAGTACTCAGCTGCATCCAGTAAGACAGAAACAACCTAGGCAGAGTATCTGAGCACCAGACTTCTACTGACTAATATTCCACCGTGTTCCTTCAGTTGCCTGTTCTACAACGTGTAATTTAAAGGGTATATACATACCGAGTGCACGGCTTCTTTGGATGATAACAAACGATATGGCTAGGGTTTTGTAATCCTATGTCTACATGTGTGGAGCATATTACAAATTTCAATACATTGATACCAGAAACCGAATTTTTCAAAATAAGAAGAACGAAGAGAATTATCGTGTTATTGGCTAGTGACGTGAAAGTAATGACCCTCATAGTGATGTGACACGTTTGTCATTATTGGTATTCAAGAAACATATGAAACCGATAATTTGGGGTCAATTCTGTGAGTCACTTATTTTGAGCTGAAACTTTGCATAGAGACCCCATACCAGATGTTGTCTTCAGTCCTTTTGGATAGATATGGGGTTTCCGTTACACCTTGTATATTTTTCTTTATTGATAACACAGGCCAACAAAATTTAACCAAACTTCTTAACCAGAAACTAGATTTCCGAAGGTTTTTGATGCGCTGAATCCGAATCTGGCCTGAATCAGACTTGGTCTATCACGTCAGTGTGCTTAGTATGAGTTTGAAATACTTTTGTCGTTTTCGAAAACTATCGCTTTGTCTCTTTCACACGTACCAGATTAGTGTGAAAGAGACAAAGCTATAGTTTTCGAACACGAGAATAGTATCGCAAACTCATACTAAGCCCCCAGGTTTCTGAGATATCCTAACCTAAAAGTGCAAAAAGTACCGTTTTTGCCCGATTTTTAGGCTATGTAGACACGCGAATTATGTTTTCTAAAAAAAATAAAGGTTACCATATTAAAGAGCAAGTCTTTCTCTTTCAAATGCCGTTGAGTTTGCTCAAATATTTTGGCAGCATCGCATCGAAAACCTTCGGAAATATATAGTCTGGTTTCTGGTTAAAAATTTTCTCGGCCTTTGTAATTTGCTCACGTCTGACCACCATCTCACCTGATGGTTAGTGATGATATGGTCGAAGATGGAGCACGCTTGCCTAGAAGTAACCTATTCACTCTTGACTTAAAGACTCCCAGGTTATAGCGATCAGGAAACACAGACTCCGGCAGGGAATTCCACTCCTTAGCCCTACGTACAATGAAAGTATTCCCAAAACGTTTTGTGCGTATGGATTTGGGTGGGATTGGTATGCTCCAGAGTCGCGGTATCTCGTTACAAAATTTCAGCAGCACTGGCAAGCTAACAGGCCCCGTCATTAGTGCTCACGGCTCATAGAAGCGCGCGTGTGACACAACGCGCCGTCTCTCCGGGCCTGGTCCTTAGGAGGGTGCCTGGTCGTGGTCAGGAGTAGAAAACCCGCGTCTACTGTGACCAGAGATCGGATCGCGATCTCAAGCGAGAGAATGAACAGCGTACAAAATATGATTCCTGTGCGAAACCAGGGTGGGTTGCTAATGACTATTATTTTATTCAGGTGTATTGAGACATGTAGTACAAGTTTCATTGGTTTTCGTCACGTGGAAACTATCACGGGCCATGAATCTATTATAAGCAACAGTCACTGCCACGATTTGTGTGGGAGTAAGGAAGTTAGTTAGTACGGAAACTTCTATATTACCTACTCTAACTCTTGAGGCCTATCAGTGATATTAGTTTCTACCTAGGGCGTCCTAACAATTGTACTTAAACTTTAATTGATATTCTAACAGTGTACAAATATTGATTCCGATCTGTTGTTCAAACTTAGTAAATTATCGGTAAACGATATTGTTATCGTCTCTCCCTTATGATCTTGGTGTTTTCAAATTGCTTTCAAAACTCAAACGAAAACTTCCCAATTATTGGCTCTAAAATTGGCTCTAAGTTGTTCTTTTGAACGTTGTAGTATTAGGGAATTGTAAAAGAGCTTTAATTAACTAAATCGTAATAAAGATTGAGATATAGATAAATTGCGCGTAGGTGTTTAAAAATAACCCTACAATTAATCACAATAATGGGTTAAAAGTAATAGGGTGCGATAAGGCAGTGTTATCGTTAAAAGCGATCGTTTACTGACAACACTTTGGGTAGATTGAACAGAGAAGGGGGAAATATACATACGTAGGTACCTATTTCATGGTATTATTTACTTATATGCGATTCATAACTTCTTCAACCTCTCTTCTTGAATGTCAAGCAAAATCATCAATCAAAAGATTAGAATGTTGAAAGGAGGCTGGATATCAGTACTTTTTGAAGGTAACAAAATTACAAGAAGGCAGTCCTCCGTCGGTTCAGATGGGTAGAAGTGGAAGAGTTACCATCTGTATCATCTTAGACCATATTTTACAAAGGATAGCATTCAGTCCCGGCTGTCATTTATTTTAATTTTATTTTAATAATTACAGAGTCAATGTAACTAAGACATTTCAGTAGAGCTAATGTAATATATTATTAAACATCAATAGCGTAGTGACTAAGGTGTCGGATTTGTGATCGAAAGGTCACGGGTTTTGAATGAACCCACTCTAGACACAAGCATATTTAGCTTAGTTGGAGGGGTTAACAAAATTGCTAGTAATGTGAATTCTACCCAACTTTTATTAAAAAAAAAATCTGAAGACTACATATATACACAATACTACATAACAGTACACAGCGTTCAGGGTGTAATATACTTCATTAGTAACGGTTAACTTTAGCTAATATGAAGTTACTAAATGATATTGTAATAATCATATTTTTAAATTCGTTAAAACTGTTGAAAAACAAATCTAAATTAGAACATATTACATTATATTGACTGCACATTCTCGACACCGAATTGTTTTCAGAAACATCATTGTTACTAGCGAGAATACTGAACAACTGTGGAGTACGCACAGATCGAGTTGGTATTTTAAAGTTTATCTGACCAAGTAATTGAATATCAAATTGCTAATGCAATTTGTAGGTACCTACCACGGAATGGATGAATAAGGTTGGAAGGGTAATGTGGGTGTGGCGAGCGCGCCACATTTATGATACGAAAATCATAGCTCGCCCGATTAATTCATTCACCGCGTTTAGTGCGCTTCGGACTACTTCGGAACATAGAGCTCTGCTTTAAAATGCAGTGTTGTGCAATTATAGCCTGTAAAACAAAAAGTCAGAGCGCAAGTATAGAGTGAGGAGGTATATCTTTCCACCGGTAAGTCGAAAATAACATTTAATTACAATTTTATTTGTAAAAAACATAAAAATGTTCTGATCACTATGAAATTCCAAACATTAACAACATTATTGCAACAGGTTACAAAAAATATACATTGCCCGATGTGTACTCGCTTAATCAACGCAATGACCAAGTCTGCTTACAATGTACTGCATGCATTGCGTCCTCAACACTTCAACCATTGCCGTTTCGTCCTTTGCCCTGATTGGCCGTGATGCACGGCGCATATTTATCGACAGTGAGTTACAATCAGTAGCAAGCTCTCGATTTAAGTGTGTGTAATTTATTTGTGTGCGTAATTCGCATACGTAACGGGCCTCTTACTTGTAGTGGAGCTAAAGAGTGGGAGACAAGTGGCGACAAATCATACAAATCAGGAACTATTTCCTTTCTATCCTCTTTTATCTGTTCCGTGGTACCTACAGTCATTAAGGGTAGTTTTTTCCTAACTATGTTTGGGTCAGCTTGCAGTCTAACCGGATACAGCTGAGTACAGGTGTTTTACATGGAGTGTCTGCCTATCTGACCTCCACAACCCAGTAGCTGGGTAACACGATACACCTTGGTAAGACCAGTATTAGATTTTTTGGCTTCGGACTATCCATGACGACTGCCGTAGATGTACAGGTGACAGCCGGGATCAACAGCTTAACGTGCTTTTCAAGGCACGGAATCTGGATATGTTACGATGGTCACCCATTCACGACTGGCCTTGGCAAGCGCTGTTTAACCTGATCGACCCGTACGGCTATTATTATTTACGAGCAGTCAGAAGCCAAAAATGTACCACAAGGTGTTCAATTTTTTTATCGTAATACCCAGTTACTGGGTTCTGGAGGTCGGACAGGCAGTCTTTCCGAGTAAAATACTAATATTAGTATGCTCCCGTTTACAATGGGCGCCGAATCTGATTGAATTATTTCCAATTATTGTTTTTCGACAATTAATTTGTATCAATATGACGCACGCAAGGCGCTGCAAACACATAAAAGAAGTATAATTGATTCTATTTTAAGAAAAAAACTATTGTATTTTCTGGAATAAAAGGCTTTTTCACAATGTAATTACTGAGGACATTTATAAACGTGGTTCAAAGTCTACATAAACTACGAATCAATTAAAAACCAAATCAAAACCAGACGCATTTCTTAATTAATGGGAATACTTAAAAATAATCGTCACAAATGAATTCTTTGTAAAATTACATTAAATAGCTCTGATTTATGTTTAATTTCATTTAGTTTCTACAGTTTTGCGTAGGTATTAATTCATTGAAATAGTCACAATGAGCCAACTATGGTTGAAGAGAATTAATCAGTGTTCGATGACCTTTGGGTTGAGAAGTCTGTGTAACGTGTAGTATATTATATACATATGTTATCGTATCGAGCAATGTGTTTTTATCAATGGTATTTAAGTATACTCTTTCTGGTATAAATTGCAGGGCATTACTTTTGGAAACAACTGAAAATTCCAATTCAAACACGTTCAAAGCAGTCTTATGCAGTGTGTAGTGTATACCAGGCGCGTGCGCTCCTTGAAAGCATAAATGCAGTGCATTACTTGCCATTCACAGATATTTTAATAAAACGTTCGCACGTTTTAGATGACTTTAATTAATACTAAGTAAATGAATAAACAAAATATAATAACTTAAAAACGCCTAATAGTTTATAAATAGCACCTATTTGCAAGCACACAAACATTGTTTGCCAGGCGCTGCAAATTAACGTACCTATTATTCTCAAGTCCTGCCGCCCTCTACAGCAGGATTATTGTTCGCATGTGTGCAGTACTTTTGCTATTTGTGCACAATTCGCCTACGCACACACCCATGAATGTCTAAAGCTGGGTGTTCTGTGACTCCTGCCGCATGATACCACAGACTACATAGAGATACTACGTATGCATGAGACAAACGTTCAGAAATGTTGTTCGTTGCCGTTCCGAGTAAAAATAATAGACAGAATAGGCTATTTGAATGGTTTCTAAAAACCGTCTCATATTATTTATTGGCATATAAGGACCCTACAAATAATATTTATTTTCATATTTAATAAATATTTCGTTTAAAAAAAAAGCATTACAAAATATAGTGATTATATAAGCTGTCAAAACGCTTGTTGGACGAACAATATGACGGAGTGATGTCACACGTTTCACGTTTGTATATAAATATTGGGGAGCAAGTCACATTGAGAGTTTTATGTAGTTTAATAAAATTTCTGGCTGTAATTTACTGGAAAAAATGAGTTATAAATGGTGTGCAGTACCACGGTGCACAAATACAACGATAAAGATGCCGGAGAAGCTATTTATAACCGCTCCAAATAATGTTAAAGTTCGTAATAAGTATTTACAACTTGCACGCAGAAATACTAAAGAAATAAAGGATAGTTCGGTAATTTTCGTCTGTCAGGATCATTTTGATGTAAGTAAACATGTTATTATTACTAACTTAAAACATTTTTACAATATAGTTATTCTTCTGTTTTAAGGCTAGATAACTGAGATGTTTTTTTTGTATAATACCTGAATAGCCACAAATATTTCAATATTCAATTATATTTATTACCACTAAATACATCAACATTTATGGCTTTAAAATAACATTAAAAAATATTTTAGATTGAAAAAGATATGGCTATCAATATAATATGGGATTAAGCAACTTTAAGCAAGAGCATAATCATGGTGCCTACAAAATTTTATTGCCAGGAAGACCGCAGAAAAAGGATGAGTGATGCTAGTACTTCTAGACATGTATTTGTTTAAAAACAAAGAACCCAACTCATTCAAGAGTGCCAAGACACACTGATGCAGGAAGTGTTAAGTGAACCCAGCCCGTCTAGCACCCAACCGACTACAACACCTGTGCAAGAAGTAGTTTTAATGACAACAGGTATGTAGACATAACTAAGGATAAAAATAGGTAACTGAAAAGTGAACTGTGCGTTTGTTTGTATTTATAATTTTATTTATTTTCAGAATCACAGTCAACACAAAATAAAAGCACATGAACAGATCCTATTGTCACCAGTGAAAAGGGTACCAATTTCATTTAAAAGAAAAAGTTAATTATAGATCAAAGGCGATACGGACAAGAAAAATTTTGACTAAAGAGATTACTGTTTCATTTTCTAAGAATACTTGATAATGTGATTGTTATAGCCTGTGCACTTATTAATTTACAGGACTTGCTTATAAAAATAGAAATTAGACAAAATCTGTTGAGCAGCTTTGTTATAATGATTTCAAACAAATAGTCATACATATGTTAGCTACAGCTCAGAAATGAAAAAGGGTTCGCAATAAAACTGAACACATTATCTTTGACCAAAACATATTTACTTCCTTTTCCACAATATCTATAAAAACACTCAAACATCGCCGAAACAAATAAATTCTGTACTTACTCGCTAAGATTTAGATTTAAAATTCCAGCAACTTATTACACTAATGCTGAAGCTTTTCTGCACGTGTTCACCGCTTGGCGTCTCGAGCAAGAAGGCCGACTGTCAGTTCTATCCCATAGAGAGTGACAGCGAATGTCACCATGAACGAATAATTGTTTGAGTCACATACGAATATTAGTCGATTTAATCAGTAGGGTTACCATATACAAGCTGACACGAATATTGGTCGATTTAATAAGTAGGGTTACCATATACAGGCTAACAGCTCGGCCATCCTGTTCAAAGTGCGTCCTCGCGCTTACAATCTCATATAAACTGTTAAGGACAGAGGAAAACAGAGAGAAAAAAAATCCATAAAACAATATATTATTATCTAATCATCAACCAAAGAGAAATATACTATTCAGTTTCAGTTTATTATCCATAATAATAATCTTAAATCAGTTACAATAATCATCCACCCAAGAGAAATATACTATTCTGTTTCAGTTCATTATCCATAATACTAATCTTAAAATCGGTTACAATATTTTATGGTTGAAATAACATCTCGAAAGTAATACTTATACTTATACACTATTCCTTAAACTTTAACACAATAATTCATATTCGTAAAAGATCAACATCATGATTACTATACAATACAAGTGATTTAATTTAAATCTCTACTTCATTCCGTTCCTTACCAGTATTATTATCGCTATTCTCATCATCACTACTTTCTAAGTTCCTAGTAAATGTTAGCCAAGGCTGAATTTTATCTATAGCTACCACGGCTTCATATCGACGGCCGTGTTTGCGTGTCATAGGGATGTCCTCAATGATATACCTTTCATTGGGTAGCACTTTCATTATACGATATGGACCTTGGAATTTAATCACTAACTTTTGGGGTTGGCCATCATGAGGAACTTGCCTCTCAACGCGCACTAAGTCTCCTATCTTATACGTTTTGGCCGATTTCCTATGTCTATTAAACCTTTCCACGTCTTTTAATTGCTGTGTCTTTATACTACAACTTGCCTTATCTCTTATGCTATTCAAATCTTCCGAGTCAATAAAATTGGTGGTATCGGATATAACGGGGTTCAAAATACCTTCTGACCTACTAGTTATATTAAACCCAAACAATAACTCGGAAGGCGTTTTTTTTGTAGTCTTATGTACTGTGGTATTGATACCTACTTGAATATCATAAATATATTCATCCCAGGATTTGTCATCTTTGTTATGAGTACAAGTCGAAAGGGCATCTAAGATAGTCCTATTAAACCGTTCAACTTGCCCGTTTGCTCTGGGTGTTGCTACGGCGTTAATAATGTGTTTTATTCCGTGTAGTGTTGTAAATTCATTGAACGTTTTACTAGTGAAACTAGATCCTTTATCGGATATTAGTCGTGTGGGGACCCCGAAATAACTTATGTGTTCTTTTATTACGCGTATACTAGTGAGGGACTTAGTATTTTTGACAGCATTTATATTCACAAACTCCGTAAAACTATCCACCAAGACCAGTAAATAACAGTTACCTCTCTTGCTCTTGATAAAAGGGCCTAAGTGGTCGACGTGTACCGTATGGAAAGGGACACTGACTTTTTCAATCGGGTGCAGTCCGCCTTCTCGTTTGCCACCAGGGGCCTTATGATGGGCACATTCTAAACACGACTGTACGTATTTTTTGACGAAACGACGCATTTTAGGAAACCAATAATGCTGTTGTATACGCTGTAAAGTTTTGTCTAATCCGTAATGTCCTAGGTCATCATGGTTACGTTTCAATATCTGCCAACGTACACCCTTTGGAACCAACCACCTAATCTCGTCTCCTACCATGCGATATATACGACCGTTCTTGATTTTATAATTTTTATGAATATCCATGACTAAATCCGCAGTTTTATCCTCTAATATATTTTTAATCCTTTGTACCTCATCATCCGCGTCTTGCACGGTGGCAATCCAGTCCTGATCGGAACTCTCAATAGTTAGGATGTCTAGTACGTGTGTTTCGGCTTCGGGGGCCGCAACCGGTCCGCGGCTCAGTGCATCAACATGCGTCATTCGGGAGCCGGGTCGGTATTCGACAGTGCAATCGAACTCTTGTATTTGGACCCACCAACGTGCAACTCGCGGGATTAGATCGCGTTTTAAGAATGTAGATCTTAAAACGCTACAATCAATATAGATTGTGAATGGTATTCCCAGCAGATATACCCTAAACCTACTTAGAGATGCTATCACTGCCAGGGTTTCAAGCTCATACGAATGCAACTTGCGTTCGTCAGGGCAAGTCTTACGGCTAAAGTATGAGACCGGATGGAATACGCCTAAAGAATCACTCTGTAATAGTATGCCTGCAAGACCATCTTTGCATGCGTCTGTGTGCAATTGTGTTACTGCTTTAGGGTCATATAAAGCCAATAATGGTCGTTGCGTAAGCAATGTTTTAACTAAGTTGAATGATTCTTCATGGTTACTACCCCAGGTCCAAGCAACATCCTTTTTCAATAGGTTCGTCAACGAGGAAGTTATTAAAGCATAATCTTTAATAAAACGCCTAAAGAAACCGGATAACCCCAGAAATTGTCTTAATTCGTGTATGTTTTTGGGTGTTGAAAATTTTGAGATAGCCTCGGTTTTCCTGCCACCCGGACGTATACCCGACGAGTTTACTTCGAACCCTAAAAAATCTATGGTATCTAGAAAGAAGTTACATTTACTGAGCCTGAGTGTTAAACCTCCTTGCTTTAGGAGTTTAGTTTTAAAACTTCCTCTAATCTATTCAAACCCTCAGGAACATCTTTACATGGGATAAGAATGTCATCCATGTAGACGATTGCATATTTGATTTTTGCGTCATGAAGAATTCTGTTAATCGTCCTTTGGAAGACAGAGGGTGCATTAACAAGACCAAATGGCATGCGGTTATACTCAAATTGCCCGTCCGGGGTAACAAAGGCTGTTTTATGACAGGACTCCTTACTAATCGGAATTTGGTAATAACCCGACGCTAAATCAAGAGACGTGAATAATTGGTTGCCTGCCAGTTGGTCTAGTTGGTCCTCGACACGTGGAAGGGGGTAATGGTCCTTTTTTGTCTTCCTGTTAAGCGCTCTATAATCGACGCATAGTCGTTTTTCTCCCGTCTTATTCTGGACTAAGACGATGGGGCTAGCATAAGACGAAGAAGACTCCCTCACAATGCCACTATCTATCATCTCTTCAACCATGTCATTTACTAATGTTCTTTCGGCATGGGACAAGCGATATGGTCTATACACGACTGGTTCGGTATCTTCCAGTTCAATAACCATTTCTGTTACTTTAGTAAACCCAAGATCTTTTAGGCCTTTAGAAAAACAGTCTTGGTATTTATTTAGTAGCTGCTGTAACTGTAAGCGTTCCAAGTCATTGAGCTTTTCGCCGCCCTTAATTAGTTCATTGGAATCCACGGAATCGAAAGACATTTGACAGCAATTAAGAACTTCTGTAGAGTCTAAATATTCGCTTTTAACAGAACGAGTCAATAAAGTATTCTTAGAAATGTTTATTTCGCTTCCCGATACGTTATAAACAAGTAACGAACCGTTTCCTTCCTTGATGTTGTATTCACCCGATAAAAGGTAGTATTGCTTTCCATCTAACTCCCTAAGGGACGCCCGTACGTAAACATTACCACTAAAAGATGGCTCAGATTTGACTGGTATCACATGCAATGAGGACGGCGGAATCAAAACACTATCATCACACAGCAGGTGTACTTTCGTAGAATTTATCCTTTTAAATATTAATTTAGTTGGGGTTTTTGTAATTATAAGATCGGACATTTCGGTAAACGAGTGCCCCAAGAGTGCAGGGTGACTCAGTACGTGATCTTCCACTACGTAAATGTCTATAACTTTTCTTATACCCTGGACTTCAACTTCGGCAGTAACGACACCTAGTGGAATGGTCAGGTTTGAACCTATACCTCTCAACACAGGTAGATTAGGTGGGTACTTAATGTCCATGGAGAGGTCGTTGGCTTTACTTATTGTAATGAGCGTACACTGGCTTCCTAAATCTATGTGGCATTTTACTGCTTTACCATTAATTTTAACATCTAAAATGTATTTATTATTAGACCCATCAATTGTCAACTCTGATACCTGTTTCTCATTATTATCTTTCGGTTGGGTTTCGTTTTTAGAAGTATCATTTTTAAACTTATTTCTATAACAGCTAGAAGTTTGATGACCTAATCTGTCACATAATGAACATTTAATAGGGGGCTTATCGCACCTGAAACTGGGGTGACCTATTTCGTTACAATTGAAACACCGTATGTGAGAATTCATAGTACCAGACTTCGGATTCTGGGGATGGGCCCGAGATGTTGCATTAGAAGAGGCTTTACGATCGTTCCTAATCCTGATATTAGCTTCATACACTTCTCTATTTTGACCTACTTTTACCGTGCGAAAATATTTTAAAATTTGTTCTGGTTCACTAAATTGAGCCGCTTGTGCACCTACTCTAATAGCACGATCATCTACTCCGTATAAGACACAATCGACTGCTTGTTTACCGTAAATTTTACATCTATTTAATAAATTCAATTTCGCATAATAATAGTGCTCCAATGATTCACCGTACTTAACACGCTTGGCCAACATTTCCGTCAAGAGTTCGGCGTAGTCCTCGCGACAAGCAAATGATTCAATTAGTTTTTTCTTCCATTCACCCCAAGTATAAAGGAGAGAAGGTAAACCTTGGTACCAGGTTTTTGCTACCCCCGAAAGTTTAGGAAGAGCGTAGTGAATTATTTCCTTCTCGGACCAACCGTATATTTCAGCACATTCTTCTACTTTAGTGATCCATACTAACATAGTTTGCTCTTTGCTTAGGGGGTCAAAATCCGGCAAAACATTACTATTAAATGACAGCTTGGACTTTTCCGAACTCTTGACGTTACTTAAGATCGACAAAAATTTATCTAATAACGTATTAGTTTCAGATTCCCTATTCCTGTTCCGTCTAGGTTTATAAGCTCGGGTTGACTCACGGTTATCCGAGCTGTCGCTACTTTGCTCCGTCCGCCTGGAGCCACCTCTCTTTGCTCGCGACCTCCTTCTGTATTTTTGTGTCCTCTCGCGGCTTGCACCACCACGTGACGAGCTGTCCGAATCCGTGTTAATATTTCGCCTTTTCCGGTTCCTAGATGGAAGCAGTGTCCTTCCTTCTTTCCTTTCCGCCATTCCAGTAGTAACCCGTTCCATCTCCTGGTCGTCCATATCCCTTCCTTTGCCCTCTAACCTGGGCTCACTCCTGCCCTCAAACCTGGGCTCGCTCCTGCCCTCAAACCTGGGCTCACTCCTGCCCTCTAACCTGGGCTCACTCCCGCCCTCAAACCTGGGCTCACTCCTGCCCTCAAACCTGGGCTCCCTCCTGCCCTCTAACCTGGGCTCTTCATTATTATCCATGTGTGTATCTGAAACTTACATTTGAAAGCTTAGCGCATTTATACTATGATTAAGGGGTCCATATTCTCAGTCCATGTGGGTGGATAGGGCCACAAAATAATGTAAGAGAGAAACTGTTAAAAGTATGAAGTATCTTCATTTTGCCATCAACATCAAATCATCAGCTATGATTTTCTTGTTTTACAATATATTCACTAGGTCAATGTCACAATGAATGTTTCAATCAAACCTATCGCTAGACAGCAGTAAATCAATGGCTCAAGTATAAGTAATCACTAGTCATCACCATATTTGTCATTAATATTGTTCCATATAAAAAAAATTACGACGTAGGTAGTCAGGAAAAGAAAGTGAAGTATGCATATTTTTAATCTGTATAAATCTCTCAAATCATGGGGCAAATTATGGAGATGTCGGAATTGGAATTTTTGTATCGTTTTAGGTTAGATAAACAAAGCTATTGACATCTTTGTGATGATCTTCAGCGTTTAACTTAATTAAAGGGCACCCGGGAAATTAGATTAAAAATCAAGGTTAAATGGCTAAGAATAATAATGATAATAATAATAATAATAAGCCCCCTAAACAACCACACGTCCTGATTGAACACCTAATCACGTGGGGGGTGGACACACGAACGAGAACTTACTGGCGTGGCTAACGTGGCTCTGGAAACCCATTCAACATGGAGACACGTTCAAAGAAAATACGTTTAGGACCGCTGCCCGGGGGCGATCGCCGGGGCGCACCTGGAGCTGACGCTGGGTGTCACAGCATGCGAACCGTCAGCGGTGAGGGGTTGAGCAGGCGGGCTCCCACCGACAAAGATACTACAGCCGAAATCATTGACGATGGTGACAGACTGACGGACCGGACAAACACCCCCGTAGAACCGTATAGTCCTAGCACAGTGTCATATACACCCTCAAGAAGCTCATCACCATCCGTACCATCGTCATCCCCAATTACTACTTTTAATACAGTCCATCCCATCCCAGCCTCGGATGTTGCGCGGGAGGTATCTACCTTTTTACCCGCGTCCACCAAGGCTGGCAAAACAAGAGTTCGCATGAAATGGAGCAAAGAAGTTAATCTATTTATTATGCGAACATACCTCTACACCACTAAACTAGAGACCGATATGACCACTTACAGACGAAAACTGCATGAACTTTTTACACTCCAATATCCAGAAATTAATCTCACTGAACAAAGAATTTCAGATCAAAGGAGAGCTATAATACGAAATAAACTTCTGTCACAAGCAACAATAGATCAGTTAAAAGATGAAGTTCGTACACAATTGCAAGAAACAGAAAGCAATGAAAACACTATCAATATCACATCTACACAAAGACAAACGGAAAACATTCAACAAGAAGTACTAATGCAGTACACTCAATCAGATTCTAACACCCAATCTCACCCACAAACATACTCACAAACCACACATGCATCTACACAAACTGAAAACATCACCATAATGGTAGAAAATGATGTTGAGGTTCTAACAGATACCGATCATCATCACTTCAGAGATACCCAAATCCAAGAATTACATGATAAATTAAAAATAGCTCTCACCCAGTATTCCGGAATGGATCCAGCTATTCGGCCAAAGCTGCCTAAGCTAAGGTACTCACCAAAATTAACCCAACTTGTTAATTTATTTAATAATAGTATCCTCAATCAATATATAAGCATAGAAACTCAATTAATAGACTTACATACCCTAATATATTGCACTGCATTAGTTATTTCTGAAGAACTTAATTACAAAATCACAGAAAATATAAGGAATACAAGGCCAAATAATAACAATAAACCAGCATGGCAGCAGAGACTAGAAAAAGATATAGAAAAACTGAGAGCAGATTGTGGTAGGCTAACCCAGTATATTAACAACAATAGATCAAATAAAGTAGTTAAGAGAGTAGAAACAATATTTAGTAACATGTCTATTCATACTAGACATGAAGAAAACAATAAGAGACCTGAACAATTTTTAGATACTTTGAAACAGAAACTAGCACTTAAAGTCCATAGGTTGAGAAGATATAAGAAGGCAGAAGAGCGTAAGCATGACAACGCCTTATTTGTTTTAAATGAAAAACGCTTTTATAGAAATTTACAGGCTAAACAAACGCAAGAGACTGATACGTTACTTGAAAATAATATGGAACTTCCAACCGTAGAACAACTTGAAACATTTTGGTCTGGAGTATGGGAAGAGCAAATACAACATAATTCTAAATCTAACTGGATATCAGACGAAGTTACTAGAGGGAGTTCATTACAAGAAATGGACTTCGTTGAGTTTACAGAGTCTGACATCACTAGTATTACAGCAAGTCTACACAACTGGAAATCACCCGGCATAGATAAAATACATAATTACTGGTTTAAAAAATTAGATTCATTACACAAAATCTTAGCAAAAAATTTAACGGACATTATTTTAGGGAAACAAAATATACCTGAATTTATAGCTACAGGAATAACCTACATGTTACCAAAAAACATATACTCACCACAGCCTTCCCAATACAGACCAATTACTTGTTTGCCCACAGTATACAAAATCCTTACATCTGCCATCGCCACAAAAATCAACAAACATATAGAACAACACAATATAATTGCAGAAGAACAAAAGGGATGCAGACGAGGTCACATGGGCTGTAAAGAACAATTAGTAATAGATTCAGTAATACACAAACACGCAGCAACTAAAAATAGAAATTTACACTGTACCTATATAGATTATAAAAAAGCTTTTGATAGTATCCCACATTCCTGGCTAGTCCAAATATTACAGATATATAAAATAAACCCAAAAATAATAGAATTCTTGCAAAACATTATGACCCGATGGAAAACCACACTACAATTAAATTACCGAGATAAAGTTATCAAAACACGGCAAATCTATATAAAAAAAGGCATTTATCAAGGAGACTCGCTAAGCCCTCTTTGGTTTTGTCTCGCTCTGAACCCCCTGTCTCACCTACTGCAGCGTAGTCAGGCCGGATACTGTCTTAAACACACGACAGAATTAGTCACTATCTCTCATCTTATATATATGGATGATATTAAATTATACGCGAAATCTGAAAAAGAAATGAAAAAGCTAATAGAAATAACGACAGAATTTAGTAAAGACATTAATATGCAATTCGGACTAGACAAATGTAAAACAGTACACATAACACGAGGTAAAATTAAACCGGGTGACTATGTAGTTAACAATACTGACACAATTACAGCAATGGAATCAACAGATTTATATAAATATTTAGGATACAGACAACTTAAAGGATTAGATCACACAGCAATTAAATACACCTTAAACACTGAATACAAGAGACGAGTGATCGCAGTATGTAAATCTCAACTCACGGGAAAACATTTAATAAAGGCTTTAAATACCTACGCAATACCAGTACTAACATATTCCTTTGGAGTTATCAAATGGTCTAAAACTGACATTCAACAAATAGAAAGAACTACACGCACCACACTTACTAAACACAATAACCTGCACCCTAAATCTGCAACAGAAAGGCTTACTATTCAAAGGCAACATGGAGGAAGAGGCCTAATAGATATCCACCACCTATGGCAGAAACAAATCTCTAGATTAAAAACATTCTTTCACACAAAATCTCATACAAGTAATATTCATAAAGCTGCAGTTTCAAACGACGCTAACTACACCCCGCTTAACTTAAACGAAGAATTGATAACTTACAATATTAACAACGACCCTCAGAAACAGAAGATCGAGGAGTGGAAAAAGAAAGTGTTGCACGGGAGACACCCTCATGATCTAGAACAGTCGCATATAGACATAATAGCGTCAAATAAATGGTTAAAGATAGGAAATTTATTCCCTGAAACTGAAGGGTTTATCATTGCAATACAAGATCAAATCATCAATACTAGAAACTACAGGAAATATGTCATCAAAGACCAAACAATAGCAAACGATAAATGCCGAAGGTGTCATATCCAACCAGAGACCATACAACACATTACAGGAGCATGCACAACACTCACACAGACAGACTATACTCACAGGCACAACCAGGTGGCAAACATTATTCACCAAAAGTTAGCCATCAAACATAAACTCACACAAGACACAAACACACCATATTACAAATACATCCCACAAACCGTTCTAGAAAACACCACACATAAGCTATACTATGACCGCGCCATCCTAACCGACAGGACCGTCCATTACAATAGACCCGACATCACATTCCTAGATAAAGTTCATAAAATAACTTATCTAATAGATATTGCAATCCCGAACACACATAATTTACAAAAGACAATAGGAGAGAAAATAAGTAAATATGCAGAACTTAAAGAAGAGGTAACTAGAATTTGGAGACAAGAAAAAGTATACGTTGTTCCAATAGTTGTCTCCACTACAGGTGTTATACCAAACCACCTGCATCATAGCCTCAAATTAATAGACCTGAAAGATTCAATTTATATCACACTCCAAAAAGCAGCAATCTTGAATACCTGTAGAATAGTGAGAAAGTTCATGCAGATAGAGGAAAATGGAAACACCCATTCCACACTTGAAACCGCACATCACACACTACATTGACTTGGCTTGGCCCGTTGATGTAGTTTAAAAACTAGCCAAAGAGCTAAGAAATAGTCCATGTTTAGTCTAAATAATAATAATAAAAAAAAAAAAAAAAAAAAAAAAAAAAAAAAGCTGGCAACACTAGCCGTCAAACCAAGTTTTGTGTTCTGTCTGTACAAATGTACAAATTAAATCCGCAAAAAATAGTGTTAAGTTTTTCCCATCCAAATTTTCCAATATATATATGAAAAGAGGACATATTTAACCTAGTAAAATAGCAAATAGCTAAAAGCCACCAATATTTCAACAAAATGAAAAGAAATCATCCATTGACAACTGTCAAGTGTCAATCTCACCAAGCAAGAAAAAATGCGAGAAATAATATGTAACTATGTGAACAAATAAACTTGGACGATGCTTACGAGAGCAGCTTTACGACGTGCACGCCCACCATCCCCGGACCTGTCGCTCAGCTCCGCCTCGCCGCCGCCGGACTTAGGATTACCGATGTCACCGGCGGCTGCAGTCGCGTCGAGTTCGAGCGACGAGTATTTCTCTCCGCCGACGTCGCCAACACCTGTGCGCCGGCAGGGGAGAGGCCGGCCACCGAACAGCTTGGGGCTTAGGAGCCAACCGGCTCCGAGTCGGGTCCCCGCTGCCGGTGGTGTGCAGCGCATGAGATGGACTCAGTCCATAAACGAAAACGTCATGCGCGCATATTATGGGTCTACAGAGGGGGGAACTAACCTCACTGCGTATCGTGTCAGGATGCTGTCTCTGTTCCAGGACCTAGAACCAGCTGTCAACGTCTCGGCCCAACGACTGTCGGATCAGGTGCGGGTCATCCAGCGTAGCCACAGGTTGGATGACGCAACACTTGATAGGCTGCGCTCAGAGGTACTGAGCAACCATATCATCTCGTCCCCGACACAAGCCGTGGTACAAGCGCCCGCTAGTAGCGGAATGACATCACGGCTCTATAGTCATAATAATGAGCTAGATGATAGGGTTGTCACGGTAAGTAGCCAATGCAACGATCGATTGAGGAGCGCACTGGAAGATGCGCTTCGCGAGTATAGATCGGCTCCGCCTGAACTTAGACCCCGGTTACCACGGTTACCCATGCACAAAAAAAATAGGGCGCTGGTGTGTGCTTTGGACTCGCTGCTTGAGAATATTTTTGAGAGCAGCGAAAACCTCGTTGATACGCACTCAATCCTGTATTGCGGGGCTGTTGCGGCATGTCGCTTAGCTAACGTCAAATTCCCTAATAACGACGAAGCTATTCGACCAAAACCTGCTGTACCAGCCTGGCAGTATAGGATCGAGAGGCGTATCGATGAGGCCAGAACACTCATCGGCAAACTATACTGCTTCAAGGAAGGCAATGCACGCCCACGTGTAATGCGTTTTGTACGGCGGGCTTTCTCGGGGACTGGAATCAGCCCTCGAGAATACACACCCCACATTACGGAGCGCATTGACTTCCTGAAGCAGAAAATTTGTGCATGGGCAAGCCGTATCCGACGGTTTAAGCGGCGGGTTGAACGGTACTCACAGAATCGCATGTTCCAGAGCGATGAGAGGTGGGTATACAGAGCTTGGGAGCGACCCAGTCAAAATGTGACTGACGTGTGCCGCCCGGATGATACCGCCACGAATTTATTCTGGCGCAACATCTGGTCGGTACCCGTCTGTCATGTTGAGGGTGACTGGATGCGTGAAGTTGAACGCGTATGTGAAGCTATACCACAAATGGATAAAATAACCATCAATAAGTCTGATGTAGCCAAAGCAGTTCATCCGTTACCAAACTGGAAGTCTCCAGGACCGGATGGACTGCACAACTTCTGGCTCAAGTGGTATAGCAGCTCGCACGCGCTTTTAGCTTCTCAATTCCAGGCATCCTTAGAGGCTGGGTCTCTACCAGAGTTTCTTACGACTGGCTGTACCCACCTGCTCCATAAGAGTGGTAGTCCCACGGAACCCAAAAACTATAGACCGATTACCTGTCTGTCTACGGTCTATAAGGTTCTTACGTCCATCCTGAGGGTGAAAATAAATATGCACATTGAGTGCAACTCAATTATGTCCGCTTCTCAGAATGGATGTAGGAAAGGGTCTCGTGGTACTAAGGAGCTACTCCTCATTGACATGGCCATTAGCCAACAAGTTCGTCGATCCCGCAAAGATCTATCGACATGCTGGATAGACTACAAAAAAGCCTTTGATTCTGTTCCCCATACCTGGCTCATGAAGGTGCTGGAGCTTTACAAAATAGACCAAACTCTACGCACGTTCCTTGAGTCATGTATGAGGCAATGGAAGACGGTACTTCGCTATCCAGGATGTCGACCGATTCGAGGGAACGATGAGCCTATATTGATCAGACGGGGAATATTTCAGGGCGACAGTTTGAGTCCACTTTGGTTTTGCTTGGCCCTGAATCCCCTAAGCAGAATGTTAGAGGATTCAGGCCTGGGCTATCGGTTGAGAAGAGGAGGTCAAAGTATATCCCACCTCCTTTACATGGATGATTTGAAACTCTTTGCCCCCAACAAATTGCAACTGATGGAACTACTGAAGGTAACTGAAACTTTCAGTAGCGCCATCAAGATGGAATTTGGTGTGGACAAATGTGCAATCATGCATGTAAAACGAGGAGAGATTATGGAATCTGAGGGAATTCAACTTTCAGACTCCATACACTTCAGATCTCTCTGCTTGACCGAAACTTATAAGTATTTGGGTATGTCGGAAGCTTTGGGCATTAATGTTACTGACATGAAGCAATCGTTGAGGGAGCGCTTCTTTGGCCGCCTGACAAAGGTATTAAACAGCCTTTTGTCGGGAGGAAATAAGACGCGCGCCTTCAACGGTTGGGTCATGCCGGTGTTGATGTATTCTTTCGGCGTACTCAAATGGACTCAAACCGAACTGGACGCCCTGGATAGGAGGGTCCGCACACTGCTTACCGCAAATCGGATGCATCACCCACGATCATCGGTGATGAGACTGTACATCCCGCGGAAGTGTGGAGGTCGAGGCTTTTTAAATGCCAAAACTCTCCACAACCGCGAGATTTGCAGTCTCAGGGAATATTTCCTTAAAGCCGATGTGGCTATGCACCGAGATGTGGTCGCAGTGGACAACGGACTCACCCCGCTGACCATGGCTAAAGAGAACTGGCACAAACCTGTTATACTTACCACAGATGACCGCAAGGAGGTATGGAAAAGCAAGGAGCTTCATGGTCGCTACTATCGGGCTCTTTATGGGTCCGATGTAGATCTGACAGCTTCCGTTGCCTGGCTACGCTTCGGGGATCTCTTCGGAGAAACTGAAGGTTTTGTCTGTGCAATTATGGACGAAGTTATCTTGACGAATAATTACCGGAGACATATTATGAAGGACGGGACGATTGACGTGTGTCGGGCATGCCATCATCCTGGTGAGTCCATCAGACATATTGTCTCCGGTTGTTCTCGTCTTGCTAACGGCGAGTACTTGCATAGACATAACCAAGTAGCCAGAATTATCCATCAGCAACTTGCTTTGAAATACAAACTTGTCGATTCTGAGGTACCGTATTACAAGTATGTGCCCGACCCAGTTCTTGAAAATGACCATGTCACGTTGTACTGGGATCGATCTATCATCACTGACAGGACTATTGTTGCCAATAAGCCTGATATAGTGGTGATAGACCGATTAGTGCGCCGCGCAATGATAATCGATGTTACCATCCCACATGACGAGAATCTCATGAAAGCTGAGAAAGAGAAACACATAAAGTATCTCGACTTAGCTCATGAGGTTGTTGACATGTGGAATGTGGACTCGGCTGTCATTGTGCCGATTGTCATATCAGTCAATGGGCTGATAGCTAAAAGCTTCGACGACCATCTGTCGAAGCTGGCCTTGCACAGCTGGATAAAGGGCCTGATACAGAAGGCAGTTCTCCTCGATACAGCTCGTATTGTGAGGAGGTTCCTTTCTCTGGAGACCTAACCATCGGTAGCTTGGACCCTGCTCCCGACACCGATGGACTGCCATTTTTTATATTTTTAAATGTTTTTTTATTGTAAGTTTTTTGTAGAAAAATATTTAAAAATGTAATTTTTGAGATATGTGTTGAATAAAGGAAATAATAATAATAATATTTTAATAATAATTTAATTAATTTATTATTTATTATATATATTTTTTTATTTAATAATATTTATTAATTTATTTATTTTATTTATTAATTTATTTCTTATTTATTTATATTTTATTAATTTATTTATTTTAATTATTATTTTTTTTATTATTATTATTTTTATTTTATTTTTTAATAATATTCGTACAGTGAGAATAAGAACCGGTAAACATAAGGTTTGCTACTAGAATTCTAATACCCCCTCTAAGATACAAGTGTTAAGGTTTGGAATCGAGTTTATCTTATAGGAATAACAAATGTAAGAACCACAATCATACAAGCACACCATTGTGAAGTTGTTTACATTATGCATTCCACAATCTCAAGTAGGCCCAATAAATTTAGATATACGTACACTTATTTTTAAATTAAGATCGTTGTGGACGTGAAAAAAAAAGAAAATTATGAGAATTCTCTTCCGATCCCACTTCTGAACTGTTAGCTACAGCTCAGAAATGAAAAAGGGTTCGCAATAAAACTGAACACATTATCTTTGACCAAAACATATTTACTTCCTTTTCCACAATATCTATAAAAACACTCAAACATCGCCGAAACAAATAAATTCTGTACTTACTCGCTAAGATTTAGATTTAAAATTCCAGCAACTTATTACACTAATGCTGAAGCTTTTCTGCACGTGTTCACCGCTTGGCGTCTCGAGCAAGAAGGCCGACTGTCAGTTGTATCCCATAGAGAGTGACAGCGAATGTCACCATGAACGAATAATTGTTTGAGACACATACGAATATTAGTCGATTTAATCAGTAGGGTTACCATATACAAGCTGACACGAATATTGGTCGATTTAATAAGTAGGGTTACCATATACAGGCTAACACATACATGATATCAATACTTTATAAATAAGTGTTATTATTTTTTGGTAATTTATATTGCATACCAATAATAAAAGAAAGAAATCAGCCGTCTTGTTTTATAATTTTCTAACTTTTAACGTTTAACTATTAAGGAATTTGGATTAATAAATACAATAATAATAGGAATCACTGATTTATTCTCATAAAAAACACAATTTTAGACATTATTTAATGATGCACTGCGCTTTAATATTGGATATATATATATATATATTTTGCTTCCAAAAGGAAGATACACTTGTTAGTAATGTTGTTAAATGTATATTCATTGTCATTTTGTAGTAGTATGATATCAACTTTTTTTGTTTTTTTTTTAAAGTCAGGGTGTGCAATACAAAAGTACCCTTTCTTCATATTAGTGACATATATTTTTAGTTGCACTTGAGCTTATACTTTTCAGCAACTACACCACTGAGACGGCATAACCTAAACAACACTGCCAGCAGGGTTGCCAACCGCAAAAGAAAATCCCTCGTACACATGCAGCTAAAAATCTCGTATTTTGAATTTCAAACCTCGTACATTTAGGTATTATGCATGCAAAACGTGCTAAAACCAAAATTAAGGCATATTGAATTTCTGGATTTAGGACTTTTTACTCGAAATAAACTATTGCAAGTTTCCTATTAAATAAAACATCACTTTGTGTTGTATTTCCAAAAAATCTTTATTATTAATCAATCAAGTAAAATAAAAATAAAAAAACTAAATGTATTACTACTACTATTACTAAATTATTATGAAAATTTGCAAGGTAACTTAGTTTACATCTCTCCAAATATTAGTCAGGAACACCCTCACTGTCATCGTTTTTTCTGCCGTATATTTTATCTGTTGTCATGCGGCTATACACTCCTTTTGTGGGTTCAAAATTGACACAGTTTCCTTTTGCACTCTCTGCAGCAAGAAGTGTGCCGTTCACTGTTTCCACAGTTAGCCGGTTTCTTATCTCTGTCTTTATTAAAATGACTTTACTATTATAAAATGGTGATGCAAAATGTTCGTATGGCCATATTATTAAAATCTCGTACATAATTGTACGAGGTTGATAGTGTCCTCATAACTCGTACGGAACACTCCCAGGTTATAGCTAAGAGTAAGAGTGAATAGGTTACTTCTAGGCAAGCATGCTTCGTCTTCGTCCACATCATCACTTAACATCAGTTGAAAATGTGATCAAACGCAAGCCAATCAACAATAACTTAAAAAAAATTTAGTGTAAACGCAATTATCTTATTAAACTGAGTGAATAGTTCGGGCCAATTTCAGTTATTATTTAAATATTTATCATTTTCATTTCGCTTCGTACCTACAGCATTTGTGTCAAAGTATTTGTTTAACGAAAAATTATTGGCGCATTCATTATGCGCGATGAGTGGATAAAAAAAATACCAGTATTTAAAGCAAGTAAAGTAGGTAAAAATAAATTGATTTAAACTACATTTTTACTGATATTTTAAGCTACATAATTAGGCTACCTACCACTGACTGAAATTCGGCTATATTAGGCTACTTAAGCTGTGAAAAACGGGCGACATTGACCCCTGCGTTGTTGGCAACACTGGTTTTGTGTTCGCGGGGCCTGGGAGCCATATTGCTTTTTCATGTGATGAGCATTGTTTACTATTTTGTTTACGCCAGTATATTTATAGTTTTCTTAAAAGATTTTTCATTTTAACATTTGAAAGTGTGTACATTTAACAGTTTATTACTGAGTTTCTATAATAATTGTAGTGTAGTGATTTGCTTTTACTAGGTAGTGCGTTTGTTGATTTTTTAAAAAATGTTATTTGATTGTGAGGTCTGTGTTGAAAATGTGTGTTTATTAAAAATTAAAAATAACAAGTTCTCACAATTATCATTCAATGAAAAGATTCAAATTGTCTCTAAAAGTAGGTGTGTACCCGAGTTACAACAATTAAACCAGCAAAAAGGGAAAGTAACTCGAAAGTTTCATGTTAAAAGTTATGAAACGTATGACTGGCTGTGTGGTTGTATACACACGATTAAATTATATTGTTTTCCTTGCATATTGTTTAGTAATTCTAGTACAGTGTGGACTGATTCGGGATATTCAGATTTAAATAATTTTTATACCGCGGCAAAGAAGCATGACCATACAGAAAAACATATGGAGGCCTGCTTAAAATTAAATACTTTTGGTAAATCTCGTATTGAAATGAGTATCAACAGTCAGTTACGATTAGATATTGAGAGGCATAATGCTAAAGTCGATCGCAATAGAAACATTTTTCAAAGGCTCATCGATGTTGTTTGCTTTCTGGGAAAACAAGAATTAGCTTTTCGCGGTCACGATGAGTCAGTATCGTCGTTGAATAGGGGTAATTATTTAGAAATAGTAGATTTATTAGCCAAGTATGATGGAGTTTTAGAAACCCATTTACAGAGTGCAAGTACCTCATTCACGGGCATGTCGAACCGTACGCAGAATGATTTGATCTCGAGCGTTGCATCTGTGATGATCGATCGCGTTAAAGCCGAAATTAAACAGTCCGATTTCGTCGCCGTCATGGTAGATGAGACTCCTGATGTTAGCGGCCGTGAACAATTAGTATTAGTTTTGAGATATTTTCGTGATTCTGAAGTAGTAGATCGATTTATCAAATATGTTGATGTCAGCGCGGATCGGACCGCTGTAACCTTGAGTTCTATAATTTTGGAAATTTTAGAAGAGTTCGATTGTGTATCCAAATTAGTTGCACAAACTTACGATGGGGCAGCAGTTTTATCCTCACAAATTAATGGCGTGCAGGCTTTGGTGAGACAAAAATGTCCACAAGCTATGTACGTTTGGTGTTCAGCACATATATTAAATTTAGTTTTATCGAAATCGTTCGAACGAGTTGCTGAAACAAAACGCTTTTTTAGTATTATAAAATCAATCGCGGCTTTTTTTCACACCAGTACAAAGCGAATGGCCCATTACAACAACTTTGCCGATATGAAAAAGCTGCCTCGTGTCGCGGAAACAAGGTGGACATATCACTCGCGCACGGTTAATGTAATTAATAATGAGTCCACCCACCTCCTAGAATTGTTTGAAAATATGAACGAAAATACACAAGACTGGGATGGTGAAACACTGACACAAGTCAGTTCATTTTTATTTATTATGAAAGAATTTGAATTTAATTTTCTTTTAAAATCTTTCACAGATATTTTTGCAGAAACGGATATTCTGTATGACATTTTGCAAAAAAAAAAACTAGTGACATCGCGTATTGTGTAACAAAGATAAAAGAGTTAGAGTCATTTTTAGAACGTTTCTTAGAGAAGTTCGAGATCTTTTATGATGCCGCCGTTCACATTACCGGACCACCTAAAAGAAAGCGCAATGTCGATGATGTAAAAATACATTATCGGCGAATTTTTGTTGAAATAATTGATAATGTAGTCAGTGAATTAAGAAATCGCTATAAAAACATTAAAGATTTAAAGTTTATTGAGCTACTTTCTTGTGAGAATTTAAAAAAATATAGTGAACGTTTCCCTGAAAATGAAATCAGAGAGTTCACTAATAATTATCAGGCAAATTTTAATTTCGATAAATTGAAAAATGAATTGCGCTGTATTTATAGATCACCTCAATTTGCAAATAGTTGTGTATTTAGTATTATTCAAAATTTGTATAAGGACAATTTAAATAAAGTTTTTTCTGAAGTGTTACGATTAGCGAAATTCATTGTGACCATCCCAGCAAGCAGCGCATCGGCAGAGCGTTCATTTTCGTGTTTAAAACGTATCCACACATATTTGAGAAACACACAAAATCAACAGAGACTCACAGAGCTTTCCATGATTTCTATAGAACAGGCATTAATGATAGAATTAAAACGCAATCCAACTTTCTATAACGATATCCTAAAATCATATTTAAAAAAGGATAGGCGCATAGATTTAATTTATAAATGAATGAGTAGTATGTTTTTTTTTTACTAACCTGTTGTTTTATTATTAAGTTTATTTATATATTTGCGAATCACATGAAAATCGGCCTTTTTAAAGGCCACATCGGATATCTTCCAAGTGACGTGTTCTGTAACTATCACTCACTTGGATAAGATATTTGAGGTGGCCGAAATCTTGCGTTTACATCGGGATATAGTAACCGGAACCTTGAATATGTGAAAATTGAAGCTGACTAGGTGAGTAGTAATATCTTAGCTTATTATTTTACGTATTAGAATTTCTTCCGCCGCGACGATCGATCGCCGTTTTGTCTGCGTTGCCGTAGAAGATGTACATGAATAGTAGTACATCTAAGAGTTGTTCTGTTGACATGGTTTCCGACTTAGAGATCCGTCGCGTGGCTGCGGCTATGCTTAAAATCTATAAAAGAAAAAGTTTTTGTGACCGAGTACTCCGCCGCATACCCAGTGTCATAAACCTGTGCACGCCGCTGGTGTATACAGGTATAATTTTGCATTTTTGCCGTTGAATGCAAACACTCGTAATACTCATCATAATGAACCTCTTTTTATATGAGGTCAACATTGAAATTGCTAAAAAACTGAGACTGCCCTATACATTTGTGTGTGCGTGACCAAATGTTGAATGAACAGTTGCTTTTTTTTTGCGATTCCAGTGTTGGCCTTATAAAAAGTTGTTCATTATGACGAGTATTGCCAGTGTTGTCGCCAGTATGTCGTATACATACTGTATAAGGTGTTCTTGTTTTTTTTTTACCACTTTGTTGGCGTGGTCTGGCCGCCCGTCTGTCCGTGGCTAAGCTCAGAAACTATTGGTATTAGAACCCTGAAATTAGGCATGGATATATTATATATTAATTAATGTATTTGTTAAATCTTTATGCAACACAAAATGTACAAAGGCGGACTTAATGCCATAGGCATTCTCTACCAGTCAACCTTGGGTGGTGAAGAGATAACATGGCAGGTGCATAAAAAAAAAAACTAAGTAGATAATAATTATATTCAAAGTAATAATCCTATTACATGTATATATATACATAAATAACTAAAATAATCTTACATACCATTGATGTATTAAAATGAGGAAGATATGTTACTCTCTAACATCGCAATCAGTAAACCTGGGCTCGGCAACTCACACATCTGTGTTCAGTGTCGTCATCAGTCCCAAACTTACAGTTACCGATAGACAAGGATAGAGATAGGAGACGGCGCTGTAGTGCGAGCGAAATCGCCTCAGCTGCCGAATGTTTGTGCTTATGAATGAAATGAGATTGCATGTATTAGGTAAGTACGTAATAAGTGATCCCATGAGTCATGACCCATGTATCTGATTTTTCTTCCTGATGTAATTAAAACACTGTCTAGCTACACAAGAAGTCGACGAGAATTTCTTGAGCTGTGTGATCAACAACGTTCCGTACGCGACTGAGAGTGAGCGCCCGCCAACTACGGACAATCACTTAGTTTTGTAGGACCAAACGCTGTGTCTAGTGCCGTATCTTATTTATCATAATAAATACCAAATATGTATTATATATTTATAAAAAGCCATAGAAAGGGGGTTATGAAACTCTGCTTCCATTATTCGTTTTATTAATCACGGAACCCTAAAAAACTGAAACCAGACCGTTTATAAACTATAATAGGTATTATATTGCTTGATTTTTAATGATAGTAATTATGAAAAGTATAAAAATACCCGCCAATTGCAAATCGCACTCGCACACGTCAATTTTTGGATTATAACCTCGCAACTCTTAACGCTTTTATTTTTTAAACCTGGAGGGGAAATAAAACTAGAAAAACTGTGTAGAATGTAACTACACGATCCAATCTGTTATGTTTCAATACATACAGCCTTCTGTCAAACAAATAGACGGATTGGATAGTTCCGTGTCAAATAGGATTCGATTTGATTTTAGGTCCGAAATTCCAAAGGTGTTTTAGAATCGACATTAACGAAACGAAAACATCATTGATTTCATATGTTTTCCGTGTTTTTTAATTTGTCATGCGCCATCGTTACATGGTGGACATCCCACCCATACGCACAAAATATTTTGGGAATACTTTCATTATGCGTACGGCTAAGGAGTGGAATTCCCTTCCGGATTCTGTGTTTCTCGATAGCTATAACTTCGTGGTCTTTAAGTCAAGAGTGAATAGGTTACTTCTAGGTTAGCGTGCTTCATCATCGACCACATCATCGCTTACCATCAGCTGAGAGGGCTGCCAAACGCGAGTTTATCATGAAAAAAAAATGATTTTCCTAGATTAATATAAAAGCGGTATAAACAAGGACAAGATCTTCAAATCTCAAACAATACTTAGCGCACCTCACCTTGAATGTAACAAATTAAACGGCGTTGATACAGGGTGGTCTCCGGCGGACGGACCGGAAATGAAGGGTCCAGGAGAACTCCATCCGGCCGCCATATTGGATTGTCTCGCTCCCAAGCCTGGAGAAAGGAAAGACCTCGTTATACAGCCTTATCGAAATGTTAGGCTGTATACAGTCAGCTCGCAAACTCGAATGACATTGGGTGTACAATTTGTAATATTTATTTCTGACAAAACTGTGAATTTGTTTCAAATTGAAAATGTGAAGGGTTTCTAAATTACATTTTAGTTAAATCAAAGGTACTCTTGAGAGACTTGTTTTTTGTAGAAGTAAGAGTTTTAAAATTTGACGTTATTGTAATAATGGTTTCTTTGTACAAAGCTATTTTAGGATTTAATTTAATCTTAAATTATTATTTCTAACTTATATCAAACAAAACTAATTAATTGAAATATTTCATTCAGACAGATCTACTTTAATATTCTGTACACTTTACTACTGCCTCGTTGGTATAGTAGTAGCAACCGTGATTGCTCAGCATGAGATCTCGGATTTGAAACCCGGGACGGGCAATAAGTGCTGATGGTTTGTTCTTTAAGGAATTTGTCAGCAGTAACTAGCCCGGAGTTTGGAATTTGGCGGTATGATACCCACACATATAATTTGGCGGTATGATACCCACACATATAATTTGGCGGTATGATATCCACACATATAATTTGGCGGTATGATATCCACACATATAATTTAGCGGTATAATACCCACACATATTGATATACACACGTCGAGGACATTTATAATTTACAATTGCGAATTTTAAAAACTATTGTTCCCAGTTACATAAAAAAACAATTTAAAAATAACGAAAAGGGTTTATTTGAGCACTGTCAAGTTGTAAATGTACGCGTCATTAACGATAACTTCTACAGTATTAGTAATATCCAGAAATATGAAAGGTTGCAGTCGTTACGTTATTTGTCCTACTTACCCACGTATATAATACCAAATCACAATAATGTGTATCGTGCAAGGACGTGAGAATGCATGCTACCATCATTCTTAAATGACATGCTTGTCAATATTATTACAAAAATTAATTATTATTATATTATTATTATTATAGTTAATAAGTGTTACTTTTAATGATAAATGTGTATGTGTGGTGTGGCATCGAGTTGCCGTGGCTAGCATACCACAGATAATCCCTCGATGGTTTAGGTGGTATGTTTAAGTTTGTAAAAAATGTACTCGCATGTTTTAAATAATAAACGATAAAAAAAATATAATTTGGCGGTATGATACTTACACTTATAATTTGGCGGTATGATACCTACACATATAATTTGGCGGTATGATACCTACACATATAATTTGGCGGTATGATACCTACACATATAATTTGGCGGTATCATACAACGCCTTAACGGGCTTTCCGAGTCACGGGTCTCTGAAAGCCCGTTAAGTCGATGGCGCTGGTTGTCATTTGGACATCTTGAAAAGTGGTCAAAGGTTGTCAGGAGCCTGAAAATCTAACAGTGGTCTGATCAAGGGGTATTATTATTTATTCATTTTATAGATTACAAGTTCCTTATAAATATACTTAAACAAAGCATACAATTAGACCTCTGGGGCCTGTCTTAGCATGCCATGAACTGAGATTTGATCGACGCGCCATTAATGCTATGTTATAATTGAGTTGATGTAATGTTCTTTCAGCTTACGCTTTATGTTTTTACTATTCATTGGGTTGTCAGGAGCCTGAAAATCTAACAGTGGTCTGATCAAGGGGTATTATTATTTATTCATTTTATAGATTACAAGTTCCTTATAAATATACTTAAACAAAGCACACAATTAGACCTCTGGGGCCTGTCTTAGCATGCCATGAACTGAGATTTGATCGACGCGCCATTAATGCTATGTTATAATTGAGTTGATGTAATGTTCTTTCAGCTTACGCTTTATGTTTTTACTATTCATTGGGTTGTCAGGAGCCTGAAAATCTAACAGTGGTCTGATCAAGGGGTATTATTATTTATTCATTTTATAGATTACAAGTTCCTAATAAATATACTTAAACAAAGCACACAATTAGACCTCTGGGGCCTGTCTTAGCATGCCATGAACTAAGATTTGATCGACGCGCCATTAATGCTATGTTATAATTGAGTTGATGTAATGTTCTTTCAGCTTACGCTTTATGTTTTTACTATTCATTGAGTCTCTAATGTCTACAGGTATTTGGTTTAGCAAAGTGGGTATTGTAAAAGAAGCGGTACGTCTGCCATAAAAGTTATTTTTGCGTGGCAACTTGAAGTGATTTTAATTTGGCTTGTCGTGTATTAACGTCGTATTGAACTGGGATTTGAATCTCACTGTTATCAAAATGTTCTATGAGGAACAAATACTCAGCGCGCGCTAGAACAGGTAAAACTTTGCAATTTTTAAATAACCCTGTGTAATTGTCTTGGTATTTATTTTTACATAGTTCGGTACTACAAGTTTTAGCAAATGTGTTTGCAAATTATGTATTTTATCTTTGTAAGTTTTAAATGTGCGTCCATAACTGGTGAGTCCATAGGAGATTATAGACGCAGCAAGAGCTGTGTACATTTGAAGGAGGGTTCTATACGGTATATTACGCTTTATAATGGAAAACTTGGTGAGTATCGCACGTAACTTCCGCAAACAGATTCCACCTATTCCACCTGGTAACTCCAGTTGAATCGGTTGTCAATTATTAATCCAAGATAAGTATGATATGGGACTTGCTCTATCGGCAAGCAGTGGCAGTCCGGTACCTGTTTATGTAGATTATAATGACTACGAGCTATGATTTGAAAGGTATGGGAGGTGTTTATGTGACTTGAATGTACGTGTATGACTTTCGTTTTTTGTGGATTCGGAACAAGTCTCAGATCATGAGTCCATTTAGACATAGACGTAAAATCTTTCTGCAAACTTTCTGCGGCCATAGTAAGGTTTTTATTAGCAGTAAGTAAACAGGTGTCATCAGAATATTGCCCAGCTACCGATTCGGAGTCACTCTATGTAAAACACTAATACTTAGTTGCATTCGTTAGACTGGAAGCTAACCCAGACATAATCGAAAAAGGCTATGCAGATGATAATGAACCAGATTCACTTTGGTAGCAGCTCAACAGAGAAGCTTCATCTAAGTTGAGCTATACGTCATCTGACAAATGCTTGCACTGTATGGACCGACCCACTGAAATCTGTGAGCATCTTTCTTCAAAAGATCGCCTCAGACTGAAACCTACAAGGTTCCCATGTAATTAAACCAGTATAGATTGTATGGACTTTAAAAGAGACGGACCTCTGAGTTTGTTTCGGTGTTTCTTCTCAGGGTAGTCAGTTAGGAAACACCGGCCTCATCTAGTTAATATTTACGAAAAAAATAACGTGTAAAAGTGTTATTTAATAACCAATTTGCAAAATAAATATCATTTATCATCTTATTTTTGTTTCTTGCTAGTTGGTTACGCGGTAATGCGAAAGATTGCGAATTTAGAAGTATGGTTTGCACAAATTGGTAGGAAATGCGACGCTTGGATTGGAACAAAATATATAAGAATCAGGTGCCGTAGAGGATTGGATGCACTAAACTTACGTCTCAGTTGAGGTCCCGGCACTCTGGAATCACGTCACAACACCACAAGCACTTTAACTTCTACGATAACGATTTTTCTCACGGGGAGCGTGTGCGTTCTACAGCGATTTGTCAGCCATTGCGTTTGTCCGATTCTAAGATTTTGTGCGAGGAGAGGGTAAGCGGAAGGGGAAATGTCTCAACCAATTAGCTATTAAGCGTGTTGCCAATAATTAAAATATAAACGAGAAGGATTCGTATATCAGCGCAACCACTAGTGGTTCGGACCGGTTTTGTACGGTCTCATAAAAACTTAATAGATTATCTCACGAATCGCTCTATTCATTAGTGAAATAATGTTCAGTGTTTTTGATTATATCGTGGACAGACAGACGCGAAGGGAGAGATGTAAGATTTTATTATTACATATTTTGATTAGTATACCTTACCCGGCGGACTTCATACCACCATATATTTTTTTACATATTTTGTCCAATTTTTCCTTGACCTTCACGATGCTTTGAAACCGAAATGAACTAAATCAGTCCAGCTGTTCTGACAGTTTAATTATAATATATTTTTAAAAAGAAAATGAAGACAAAAGAATTTAAAAATAATTTTATATTAATACGAGTATTTATTTCTGAAAAAAAAAAACTTTATTCCTTCACCGCTTTGAGAACAGCTGTAATGGTGAAAATTACACAAAATAATGTGCCTGTCTGGATTCGAACTAACGACTTAAGTCGCACCTATATCGACTTGGCCACCACTGCTCTTTAAAATATTTAATAATGACTATCTCTGGCTCGGTTACGTTTCGGGAAGTAATAGCAAAAATTTATTTGCATAGTAAAGTGAAAAATGTACATTAAAATAACATGGAGTTATATAGTTTTTTATACATAGTAAGTATAATAATAATCATAATCATTTATTCATGTGACTCTTGGTAGTTTACAGAATGTCAGTTATAATAAAAAGTGCTCAAGTCTACCCGTGGGGCTTACATAGATAATTAACAGTATTAAATTAACAATAAGTAACTACTCAAGTCATAATATATATATATTTTTTTTTCTTTAGAATAGGTTCGCGTTTAACCACCATCTCACCTGATGGTAAGTGATGATGTGGTCGAAGATGGAGCACGCTTACCTAAAAGTAACCTATTCACTCTTGACTTAAAGACTCCTAGGTTATAGCTATCGGGAAACACAGACTCCGGCAGGGAATTCCACTCCTTAGCCGTACGCACAATGAAGGTATTCCCAAAATGTTTGGTGCGTATGGGTGGGATGTCCACCTTGTAACGATGGCGCTTCGCCGTTTGTCTCGTAGTCCGATGATGGAACGGGCTTGGTGGAATTAGATTGTGTAATTCCATCGAACACTCCCCGAAATGTAACCGATAGAAAACCGATAGACTTGCAACTCGTCGTCGATGTTCAAGGCTCTGGAGCTTTGATTCGACCAGTGCATCGTTGCCGATGAGTCTTTTGGCCCGCTTCTCGATAGACTCAAGCGCGTCCAGTTGGTATTTAGCAGATCCATCCCAAAGATGAGAGCAGTACTCTATACACGACCGAACCTGGGCTTGATAGAGATTGAGCAACTGTTCGGGTGTGAAGTACCGTCTCACCTTTGCTAGGATTCCCAACTTTTTTGATGCTAGTTGAGCCTTAGCTTCGATAAACGGGCCAAAATTGAGGGTAGAAGTTAATGTTACCCCCAGAAGCTCGATACGGTTGGTTATCGGCACAGTTACACCTCGGAAAGTAGGAGCCGGTTCAAATTGGCTCCATTTTGCGGAGAAGAGACACGCCTGGGTCTTAGCTGCATTAAACTTGACCAGGTTGGCATCGCCCCATTTGGAGACAGCCTTCACAGTCAAGTTCAAGCGCCCGACCATGTCCTCACGGAGAGACTGGATCTGTGACCCACCAGCTCGCGCGCTGGACACATATCTCTCAGAAACTGTGCTGTCGTCTGCATACCCAAAGGTACCGGGCATTAGCAGATCGTTAATGTGCAGCAAGAATAAAGTTGCTGAGAGAACAGACCCCTGAGGGACCCCGGCATTAATTGCCAATAGGGAAGATGCAATATTTTTATTTTTGTTTTCATTTTAAAGAACTCCATGTAGAATAGACCACAAATAAATTAAAAAATTAAATCTTTGTAATTTATCGGAAAAAATGTAGTTTTAAATTGACAGTTTAAATTTTCGCGCGAAAACGGACCTATAGTTCCGATGACGTCATTCCTGTCTGTCACTGGTCGTATTTGTTCGTCGCTGGCTAATACTTATGTATATTTTTTCGACTTTCGAGATTTTTTTTTGTGAAAATTTAAAATTGACTATCCATCAACATCAGGTGATTATAACAATACTACTAATATTCCGAAAAAAGCCGTGGTAACTCATGTTTTGTACCAATGTGCCCAACTACTTCAACAAAGTTTACAAATAAATTGTTTGTGACTGGACCTTCTGACCCAAAACTGAGAAAAAAGTGGTTTCAAGCTGCAAAGAGAAATGACAATTATTCTCCAAAGACCATTATTCGATGCTGTGAAGATCATTTTGATGTAAGTCGGCGAATATACTTATTATATTTTGTAGTTAATCTGCTAGTACGCAAAAACACGTTAGTTACCTACCTAATACTTACAAAACTTATCTATAACATCATTTTAATTTTACTGTTGGAGAACGACGTCGAAAATTGGATAAAGTTTAAAATGTGTGGAGGAAAGTTTTCCTGAAAAAAGGTGTGGTACCTCATATTTTTGAATGCCAAAATAGAATGATGCCACTGAAACCTAGATCAGTAATAATGAAAAAGAAAAAGCTGAAATTCTTGAAAGCATTGTAAATACACCGGGTATAATTTTGATTTATTCTTTCAGATTTATTCTTTTACTAGAGACAAATAAACATTCAAACTTTCAAATTTATAATAATATAAGGATAATGCTTTGTAATGAAGAACTATATTATTATGTCTTTCATGTTTCAGATCCATCTTCAGAGTGTTCATTAATCACAAAACACATGGTTCTCAAAATATTAAAATATCCAATGATAAAGGTGTACAGGTATCTATATATCCTTATAAACGAACGATCGAAATAACTGATATATGTCGAAGCCGCTGAATGAAATACAAAGTTAAACAACTATGATTTTATACATATCGTAGTAATTTAGTCCCTTTCATTTCTACACTTGAAAACTCTGCACTTTCGATAAAAAAGTTACAACCATGTCAACACTAACTCTTGGTAAATTCCTGGATTCTGCTTTGATAAACCCAACTTACATTTTTATTAAAAAAAAAACGCAATTAGTATTCCCGTAAAATAATATTCACTTTTACAAGCATAACCTCAAATAAGTTGTTATAACAGGAGTGACGTCACTAAACGCTGATTGGTGTTTTGAAATACGCTTCGTTTCAAGTCATTTTTAATTCGTAATTATTGTTAAAAATCAACATTATGTAAAATAAAAATGTTGCAGTGGCCCTTCTTTTCTATTTTTTTAACATTTCAATCATAAAATTTTCATAAATATTATATTTGCATCTTCCCTATTGGCCAGATGAGCAGCCATCAATGACCACTCGAATGGACCGATCCCTCAGGAAGTCTTCAATCCAAACGCAAAGTTGAGTGGGTAACCCGAAAGAAGGAAGCTTAGCAATAAGGCTATCGTGCCAGACCCTGTCAAAAGCCTTGGAGATGTCAAGGGAAACAGCAAGTGCTTCCCCTTGCCTCTCAATGGCCTCACTCCAGATATGAATGGCATACGCTAGAAGATCCCCAGTTGACCGGTTTTCGCGAAAGCCGTATTGCCGGTCACTGAGGATGTCATTGGCTTCTAGGTATGCCAGGAGCTTACTATTAAGTACACGCTCCATACTCTTACAGAGTATTGACGTGACTGAAATAGGCCTGTAGTTGGCAGGGTCAGCACGACTGCCCTTTTTGGGTACAGGCTGTACGTTAGCCAGCTTCCATGCTTTCGGCACCTTTCCAGTCTCTAGCGAAAGGCGAAACAGGCGTGTCAAGATTGGAGACAATTCAGGCGCCAAAATAATAAGAAAATCAAAATCAATAGTCAAAATAAAATGATTGAATACAATATTAAATTACTAAATTCACAATTATAAATATCAATGTCAACACTTGAAACATAGTCAAAAATACCATTTCAGATCACAATTTAAACAAGTCATTATCATTATTTTATAAAATGTCAAAATGGAATGTCAAAGAAAGATGGAATACTTAAAAAAATTAATGATTACAGCCGTATTTTCTCATTCAGGAACTCCGAAACATTATAATAAGATTTTTTTTTAACTGTTGTGTAAATAAATGTATGTTTAATGTTTTAATGCCATCTGTATATTTGGACTCTAGCACCCTTGCTAAGTTGACAAGACAACTTGTATTAAAGGTGCTCGGGCCGACCCTTTTATGTATTCCTTGTTTAAATTTAGCTTAAAATACGAGAAGTCGCTTATATTATTACAAACGTTAGGTAGATACAAATATTTGCGATGAAATGCCCCAAACTAATTCCTCCAAGCCCGTTCCATCATCGGACTACAAAATACGGAAGACCGGAGATGCAGCATCGTTACATGGTGGACATCCCACCCATACTTACAAAACGTTTTGGGAATTCATTGTGCGTACAGCTAATGAGTGGAATTCCCTGGCGGAGTGTGTGTTTCCTGATAGCTGTACCCTGGGGGTCTTTTTGTCAAGAGTGAATAGGTTACTTCTAGGTAAGTGTGCGGCATGTACGACCATATTATCGCTTACCATCAGGTGAGACGGTGATCAAATGCAAGCCTATCAATAAAAAAGAAAAAAAAAAGACTAAGATCCAAATCTTGCTGAGCTGAGTCATAGCGGTTTTGGCCATTTCTATGCGTCGTCAGATTTCTTGCACACAGCCGCCTTTGTTGGTGATGACTGATGACAGAACCAAGGTACTGGAACTCTTGTACTGTCTCATATTGTATCAGCAAATTAGTACGCTGTACTGCATTGAAGTGATCAAAGATCATCAACGTCTTGTTGATGCTTAGATCAGCTTCTTCGCTAGCCTGTTCCAACCGCTGAAGAAGTTCCGCCATTTCAGTCTCAGATGCAGCCAGCAAGGTAGTGTCATCGGCATATCGAATGTTGGATATATTAACGCCACCAACCCTTATCCCACCGTGCAACCTTCTAAGGTTTTACGTAATATGTATTCTCCGTATATATTAAAGAGGATGGGAGATATTACGCAGCCTTGTCTTCTCCTTCCTTCAAACTTGAAATGATTGGATGTCTGGTTACCTAGGCTGACTGTTCCAAAACCGGACTCAAAAAGGTTTCTGATTAGCCGAACTATATGACTCGGAACGCCAGCTTTATGACGAACCTCCCTAGATTTTACCATCTTACAAAGGCTTTTTAGTAATCTAAGAAGCACTGAATGTCTGGCGTATTAAATTCGTAGCACTTTCCTACAATGAGCCTGGGATTTGTTATTTGTTCTCGGGTCCCTTTGCCTTTAACAAATCCAGCTTGCTCCTGTGGTATTTGCCAATAAGGACCTCAGTCGGTTGTTGATGATATGTGGGAAATTAAGGCAACAGTTCTATAATTGTTGCAGTTCTGCTAATACGTACAAAACCTTAGTAAATTACACTTTTAAACCTTCTTCATAAATCACTCCATCCATCGGTGGCAACCGCATAAAAATCTATTCCGTGATTTTGAGTTTATCGCGAACTGTCTGTATCGATAGACGCGTTGGGACACTTTAATAAATAAATAATAAATACAAATAAAAACATTTATTAGACACTAAGCAAGGATACAAGTTTAGTAAATAACACAATAAAAATATAAAAGTTCTTATAAATGTATCGCCCCAAAACTGGTGCTAACTCCCAGACTAGGCCTAGGCCTGGAAATGGAAATGACACATTTAGTACAAATATACATTTTTGTGAGAGTGCTGCTAGTTATTTGTATACAAATAGTGATCTCAATTTAGAGTGTCAACTTAATACAGGTACATGACAAGTATATACTAATGAGAAGAATTTGTGCATGTTCGCGAGTGGATTGAGTAAGTATGAGTGTGTGTGACGTTGATTATGAGATGAGTGTAGTGTATGGGTGTTCAGTGTAGTGTGAAAAGTGATCGCTGGGATGTGCGCTTACTACATGTGACAGATAAAATATAACGGGCATAAGTGAGATGTGCAATAAAGTGATGAAAGTTGACATTTACATTATAATAATATGTCAAGCTTAATTCATACTTTTGTTATATTTAACATATTTGAATTAGATAATTCTACACAATTATTCTCCATATTTTAAGACTCATTAATACAAAATGTTCGCCAGTGAAAAAGAAACAACCTGTATGTGTACCTCTATTGTTACAAGGGCTTTTTAGATTACGTATGTCGCATTTGGACCCTTTTGTATTAAGATAAAGAAATGAATAAGGGATTTTGTGGAAAGGTAAGTACGTAAATTATTAATTCTTTCATTTTTATGAGGCGATTAAGCATAAGCCCCAGCACCTAAGCATATTTTACCCAAAAGTTCTGACCACCAATACCAGCAAAAGTTGTCACAATACCCTGTAACTGAGTTATGAAAATCAGATATACTTAGGTACTGTGAACACAAACATATTTTACTCGTTATGTTTCATTTTCTGCTGAATAGGCCTATTTCCATTGTGAGCGTGATTAATAAATACCAAGTAATTTTGATTTTTTTGGTCCGTGATGACGTTTCCCTCACAACATTACTCGAAGTAACACTCCTGCTGGGTTTAAACCTACGAACTCTAACTCGTTAGTCGAGGTTGTAACCTCTAAGAAACCACTGCTCTTATATTTTGGGATTATACTTCAATATATCATTTTACAAGAGAACTGACAACATTTTAGTTGTAAGACTTGGGACCTCGCTAAAGCCACTGTATATATTATATTTGTATTTATGCAGCCGAGTAATTTTCCTCTGAAGCGCTTGAAAATCGGCTAAATGAATGCCCCGTGCATTCATTCCCGAGAATACATATTCATGTTTAGGAAGGGGAAGTTTTTCGGTTCTTTTGTAAAAGGCTGCTGACTGCAACTTGCAAGTGATTCAACACGGTTGCATCATCTCACTCTTATTTCTATTTGAATGCACTGTTTTTCTTTCGTTTTTAGTCGCTAAAAAGAATAGGTAATTGGTTATAGTTCTCTCGTTAATTGTTTTGTCTTTTAGCTTTGTTACGAGTGGTTCAAATAGAATATTCTTTTATATTATTTATTAAAAGAAAGTTTACATGTTTATTTTGATTTAGTACCACATAAACCTCTCGGGTTTGTGTGTGGTAGGTACTTTACAATTCTATTCGTCTTATACAGAGTTGATACGATCGAGGGCCTTTCCTTTAAACTGCGTATACTAGGTACCATTTTCAAGCTTTGTACCAAAAATCAATTAAATAGGAGAAGTAGTTTAGTCGCAAATGATTTTGATGAGATGCACCTTAAAGCGATAAATCTGACCAAGACAAGAGATAACACACGCCGCGATACTTTGCCACTTTGTTACCTAGGTGTTTAAGGTCAGTCACATTTATTTACAAAGGGTGGTTGCCTTTTACTCTGATTTGTAAGCTATTTAGGATGTATGAAAAAAAAATTTTTTTTGTCTCTTTTTATTTTTTAACTGTATCAAATTAACACTAAACACGTATAGTATACGTAGTGTAATTTAATGCCCCTCGGTCGTATCAACTCTGTATACTCAACACATACATATATAACCTGATTGAGTAACACAATTTATTAGACCAAAAATGTAGGTAGGAACTTAAAAATATTCGACAATTTCCTTACTAAGTGCTATATAGGAGAATCATCAAATAACTGCTACCACTCTGGATGGAGCGGAAGGGATTGCCAAACTGACTGAAGACCCACTTTGTTTCTTCAGTTGCAACAGTAACTGCTACCTTCTAATGGGATACCGCGGCCCCTAAACGCAGTCGAGTTCTGAGTATCTCGTCATAAAATTCTCATAAATCCGGCAAAATACAGGTCCTAGTGTTAAATTAGGTTCTTATTACTTAGCGGCCTTTTTTCCTTGCCCTAGCTTCTAACGTTCATGTAAGCCTTTATGCAAAAAAAATTGTTTGAGTTTTCTGGCATCGCACATTTAAGGGCTTACACTTACAATTAACATTAGGACTGACCCCAACTTTATTGGGAAAAGTCTAAGCAGACGATGACTAACAATCAAAATTAATAAAATTGAAATAACAATCATATTGGTACGAGCTGGGATTCGGGATAGAAATAATTAACGCCAATTAGACCAAAATTAACACTTTAATTAATTTAACACAAAATAAAAATTAACACAGTTATTTGCATCACAACACTAGTCACTTAACCCTTAAATCGCACTGAAATTCAGTTATAGAGTTTCGATTATATCGCCTCATATCTTGTAATAAGTCTGACTGTCCGCGTTCCTTTGCGATCTATTTATATTCCGATCTGTGTTCTAGAATATTCTTGTACAATCGACTCGCCTATACTGCCATGAATATTCCAGAAGCTACGTGAGATACACAGTACTGCTACTCGCCGCTAGATGGCGTTAGTGTCTCGAACATTCTTTCTGTCGAACTTTCTCGACGTACTTCGCTAAGCGACTGGAGTAACAATATTTTTTACATCAAACATTTAAGGCCGGGTCACACCGGATGCGTAGCGTGACATGACGTGCGACGTGACGTGCGCACGCGCGTGCGAGCCCTGTCACACCGGCCAAGACCGGCACAGCATACATCGCGCGCGCACGCAACACGTCACGCAGGCAACTGCTGCACGCGCGTGCGAGCCACCTTGTCAGTACCCATATTGAGTTGAGAGCATTTGGCGAAAAGATGTTAGACAACAGCAGTTCTTCTGATGAAGAAGCGTTATTGTTGCTACTATGCCAAGAATCTTCTGCTGCTACAAAGAGACTTTGGGTCCATGATATTAATAATAGAAGAGAGGAATGCAGTGAATATCATAAACTATGCCGAGAGCTTGAGTCTTATGAAGATCGTTTTTAGGGTTCCGTAGTCAAAAAGGAACCCTTATAGTTTCGCCATGTCCGTCTGTCTGTCTGTCTGTCCACGGTTTAGCTCAAAACTATTGGTACTAGAAAGTTGTAATTTGGCATGAGTATACACGTTAATGACGCCAAAAAAGTGGTAAAATGAAATTTTGAAAAAAAAAAAACATTTATTTAGGGTACCTCCCCTACATGTAAAGTGGGATGATAATTTTTTTTTTCGTCCTTCCCCTAGTGTGGGATATCGTTAGATAGGTCTTTCAAAAATATTAGGGGTTTGGTTTGATTAAGTAAACCGTTCGTGACTTATCAAGCTTTAAAGTACCAATTTTTGTTAGAGTCAAGTGTCCGCCCCCTCTACCAACTAAACGGTTGTAGTTAGAAATTCAAATGTCACGGCAGTAGTACCTATATATAACGAAGTTTAAAGGAAAACTATCACACATAAGTGGGCTTTACAAGTTTACGAGTAATAGTCGACCAATTGTATTTGACTCAAAAATTTCGAACAACTCCATAGAAATGTCGATACATGGCGCTAAGCGTCAGTTGTATCACGCTAGTTTCATATTTAAATAAGTTTTAGAAAAAAAAAATACAAAAAGAAAACAACTTTCAAAAAACCACTAGGTACAATGTGAAAAATAACTTCAATTTCAGAAGATGGTGTCTTTGGATCTGTATTTTAGTTTTTTGCCACCGACTTCCGAAATTAAAGTTATTTTTCACATTGTAGTGTTTTTTGGAAGTCGGTTTTTTTTTCAATTTCCATTGGTGTGTGTGCATGGGAAAAAAAATTATATTGAATATAGCAACCCACGGTATTACATTGACATTGCTGGAGGTGACCACTGTGAAGCAGTAATTTTCGAAATAAATGCAGTGAAGATTATAGCTTTTTATAGATCATGCAAATGTCCCAACAGTCGCGAAGTAGGTTTTATAAGTAATTTACTATCGTATAACAGTCCTTGCATAATATTTGGAGATTTTAATGAAGACTATCGCCGTAACGACAACATTGCAGTTTTCAAATTAATACGTGACGCTGGTTACCAATCTTTATTACAACCACTTCCCTCTACACGCGGTGGTACTCAAATAGATCATATTTTTTTCAAACTTGTGAAGTTGGATTTTATAATTCTTTCTTCAGTTACCATCGTCCTATGTGTGCCCGTTTTTAGAGTGAATTCAAATTAATATGTTTTTATTTATTTATTATTTTGCTATATGTATAATATCAAACACAAAGCTCCCCTACCAAACTACTTCCTCAATTTTATTTTTTTGTGACAATTGAGTAGTGTAGCTCTGTGTGCTATATTGAAATTCAAAATGATGACAAGTTTTATACAAATCTCTAAAAAAAATTAAAACTTTCCGTGCAAACTTGTCGGATCAGGCGAGGATTTGTATAGGAAGACAAATTAGTTAGGTAGTCATGTTTGGCTTTTAGTTAGAGCATGGTACGAAACGATCAGTCAGCGAATACGACACGCACTTGGCTGTTATAAAAACTACGGAATCCTACACTGCGCGTGGCCCGACACGCACTTGACCAGTTTTTTATTATATTATGTCTACATTGCGAAAAAAAAACACTCGTAAACTGTACTCTGTTTGTAAATAAATACAAACTGCCGTGCGTGCGCACGTACAGCAATGACCGATGCGTGTGCGTGCGTGCCCGGTCTGGCATCTAACAGGGAGCGCCCTATAACACAACGTCATCACTGCAGGCACGTGTGCGACGTTGCCGTTCCGCTACACACGCGCACGGACTCAGTTTGTGAGTAGATGCGGCTCTGCGTGCGTGGGTCACGGACGTGCACACGTCACGCATCTGGTCTGGCATCTTTCTTACAGTTTCATACATTACAACTGGTGCGTGCACGCGTCACGTCACGCCACGCATCTGGTGTGCTTCGCCCTTTATAGACCGCAGTTTAACATACACATAATGAGTGTTAACAGAAAACCGTATTTTTTCGAATTCATATTAGAGAATGTCACGCTATCATGTAATAAAATTTTATGTAATTACATAAAACGACTTAGGTGTTCTGATCAATTAATATTTAAAAGTTGCCTATTCATTCCAACTAAGAATAATAAATGATGTAGGTGAGTAATAAGGAAAAAATAGACAACGTAAATTCATATATGTTTAGGAGAACAACATAACATAGTTTAAAAATTTCGGACTTTTAACAATAACCCGCAGGCATTGTGTAAGCCCCTAATCAAAATGGAAATTAAAATAACGAAAGAAAGGAGATGCCTAAAATATTCAATTTGGAACCATTTAGGAAACGGCTGGCTATGAATTCATCTCAATTAATTAATTTATTAACATTAATAACTAGAAGTATATTAACTTGGATTTATAAAGTTTTCAAGATAAGTAAAAAAAAAAATATGTACAAAATTTGGTCAAGTAGTGTATTGATTATTAAGTTGTAAATTAAAGGCTTTTTACACATAAGTTATAAGTAACTAGTGTAATGAATATATTGATACCACCTAACGACAGTTGTAAAGAAAAACCGTTACTTCTCTGACGTTCTATACTGTAACTGATATATCGATATCCAACGGTTCTTATATCGAATACTCGTTACTTTTCATGTTATTTTATATTATATGTGGTACTGACAGTTTAACTGTCTTTCTGGTTGGCAATCATTCTTGAAATATGTATCATCTATGTTCTTGAACGAGCTCCCGTGCTGTGAAGACTAAGGTTAGTACTAAATACCATTTTTGTTTTGTAAAGTGATTGTGAACTTGAATTGAGAATATGTATTAAATAATTATTCATTTATTTATTAGAGTCTGGCAAACGAAAGTAGACACTCGAATTATTTGCAAACTTTTTATATGGCAATGCTATACTAATGTCGAACTCAATATACCAAAACAAGATGGCGTATTGTTGATGATTTTTTGTGATCTTGTTAATAGCGTTTATTCAGCGAAAAATGAACAAAACTATTAAAAGTGGAGTACGGGAGATGTTGTTTCGCATGATTTCTAAATATCAAGAAAAACAATAGGAGAAAGACGCCGAATTCAAACAAAAACAAGATTGTTTACGTGTGGTGTTCGGTTTCATAAGTTAGTATGACGCTATTAAGTTGATACTTTGTCGTAATTCATAATTTATATTTTAGCGAGGAAAAATATTTATCTATTTTGATTCACATTCATTTTATAGTATGTTAAACAGCTTCATAATAACGTATTATGGTTATTTAACATACTATTAAAATTTAATTTAACATTTAACGTTGCATGGTTTTTATCATTTTTTTTTCTTTTATAGAAAATCTGGTAGATGTAGCAGGGGTTGATGAGATAGTGAAAATTATTGAAAAACTTACGGATTTAGAGCAGAAAGATAGGATAAGAACCCAGAACGAGTACTTGGATGAAATAGCTTCAATCACTGGTAAGTTTTTACTAGGAGTACATAACTTTTATAAAGATGTAATTGAATTCATGATAATTATATAGAACCTAATCATTTTGTTTTACCATTCTTTACAGAAGTGAACATTACTACATTAAAAAGAATTAAAGACGAATGTGCATAAAGGCCATATAAACCCACAGTGTCGGACTTAGATAGTTTCGACATAGATGCTATTCGTAACAAAATTAACGAATTTTATATCGTTAGAAAACAAGTTTAAGACGAAACACACCAGAACCAGTATATGAACCTGATGAAATTCTGAAGCAGAATGGGAATAAGGTATTGTGACTCCCCCCCTACCACTGCCATCTAAATGCCATTGAGTTAGTATGGAGTTTGGCTAAACGTAAAGTGGCAAGTAAAAATATTGCTCTGCCTGCAGTGGAGTTAGAGAAAGTTATAAAAGAGTCGTTTGAAAATATAACTCCCGAGGAGTGAAAGAAAATGACTGATCATGTCATCCATGTTGAAAATAAATATAAAGAAAGGGACAGAGTTACAGAAAATAATTTAGAAGTTTTATAATTAACGTAGGAAACAATTATTCCAGTGACTAATGAAACTTTCCACATGGAAGTCTTACATTCAGATTTTGATCATAGTGAATAAATCAGAACTATTTTAGAATACTGTTGTTGTTTTTAATTCGAATTAAGACACAATATCTAAACTATTACCTACCTAAAGTACCTCTTGTATTTTTATTCCGATGAAATAAAATAGATAATTCTAAAGTATCAAGTACGGTTATTCCACGTATTTCATAGTAGTTTTGGGGTTGCTATGCTAATATTTTTTAAATTTTCCGCGCTTTTTCAGTCTCTACTTTCGTTTGCCAGACTCTATTTTATTTATTTATCTTACTTCAAGAAAAAAGATGACATAAATTAAAACTATGCACTGAACCTAGGATACCCTGTGTTGTGAGCCTCCTTCGTCATATTTTGCTCAAATTATGCAAGACAAATACAGTTTATTGTTACAGATTTTTTGTAGGTGATTGTGTGTTGGAGAGTGTGCGTGTGTGAGAAAGTAAAGTGTTTAGTGTAAAAGTGTAGTTCGTTAGGGATACATTGTGTGCCAGTGTTTTGTATGTTAGTGCGTATAGTTTAGCTACTAATAAAAGCTTCAGTTTTAGTGTAGTCCAAATCCATAATAAAAAAATATATTATCTAGATTTTTTTATAAATATTTTTATTAAAAAAATCTCATGTCTAAAATAAAGATAATATTTTTTTATTATTGAACCATTAAAAGGTATCGAAGGTGTTGCGTCCCAAATGTAATTTTGAACGCTCTTTTTGGTGTGGCAACATTCTATTGTCTTTGACGTTGTCACTTGACATAACCTTTTTGACTTGACAGATTGTCTTTGTTTGGTTGGAAAAATGTCCGCACGTTTTGGGACTTTGATTTGATTGTAATTGGTAAAATATTGTTTGGATTCGCGTTTTGAAGCCGATAATTGGGTCGCGAATAATCTAATTGTTGAAGTGTATTCCCCATTCGTTGAAAACCCCGGAATATCGTTGAATCATACGCCGCCTTGTCGTCGGTTGGGCCGGCACGCGGAATATAATTGGAAATCAGCTTGGATCTCACGTGAGATTAGCATATTAATTGTGTTCAGTGATAGATTGAACTTTGTAATCTCGGATTAACAAGAATCCAGTGATATTTCTTGAAACATATCGCCTTATTGTGTCTACCACGCATAGCGCGCGTTTGTTGGGATCGAGTCGGGTGTGAGCTGAGTTGGAACCGCGCCATCTGGATATCGGCGCCTTGGGAACGTTCTACAACACTTGACTTACATCACACCTTTCAATTACTCACCCCATTTTACATACATCAACCACACTTAGGGCATGACCTTTGAAGGTCGAACTTGGCGTCCCCAGCAATCAGGTTAGTGGTACATTTTGTTTATTAATTAAGGCCTAAGAGCCTACCACAACGTAGGGCTCCGCGTAATCGCGGACGGTTCGGCATACCAGTTACCGTTGGCTGGGCTTGGGGTCGAACATTCTGGTAGCAGGCGTGGCTCTTATAAGATCCACTGATTCATTCTGGTATAAGCGCGGCTCTTATAATATAAGATCCACTGGTTTAATTGGAAGTTTTGAATATTGTTGAAAACTAAAAACTTGAGTTTAATTACTTAACACAACTTATAACTTGATAAGTTTGAATATATTGCTTTGTCAGCCGGGCTCAAATAGTACTTGTAGTTTGTACTGTAATTTGTAGTGCTAGCCCCTTAGAATTGAATGACAAACAGGATTTATTTGTGAAATTAGGAATTATTGGTATAATTTGGTACATAATTTGGTACATAATTTGGTATTTGTTGAAATTAATAATTGAATGTCATTGATCTGAATTTGAAAGGTTATCTAAATAATAATTACACATAGTCTAACATAATAGGACTTGAATTGTGTGTATTGGTTATTGCATTTATAGTAATTATTGGATTGTTGATAGACATTCTCCGGCTCAATATTATACAGACAATTGTTGTGCTTATTGATGTTTAATTTGAGGTTGATCCAGCATTGTATTATACATTGAATTGTTATTTATTTTGTAACTAGCCATCTGTACCAAGCTAGATTCATACTTGGAATAAGTACAGGGTTGAATTTGGACCTGAAATAATTGAATTTGAATTTTTATTTTGTTGAAACTATTTGGTCGGCTAGCAAGTCATTGCTGTTTGTTTAATATTTGATTGTTGGTTGTTGATTGTTGTTTTGTATTAATATTTGATTGTTGCAATGGCCTCATTAAGGGCAGTCAGGGAGGCTGCTGCGGGATTGACCTCACAGTTGAGATGGTTCACATCGGCAGCTGCAACTGTTGAGCGTGTGGAATTGGAAGAGCTCACCCTTGCTCGGTATGGGCAAGTGATTGAGAGGATCAAGTCAGCTGATGCTGCGCTCACGCGCTTCAACGAGTACATCATGGACGTGGATTTGGGGGTGATGGATCAGACGGCCCGCGATAGGATTTTGGGTGACTATGACCAGATTATTCACCTGGGGGATGTCATATGTCTGCGAGCGCGGGAAATTTTGAAGAGCCGGGTGCCTGATGCGGCCAAGCCGCAGACCCCTGTTGTTGCAGGCCCTGGACTATTGAGTAGGCTGCCCACCCTGGAGCTGCCACATTTTGACGGTCGCTTGGACCACTGGCTGGGCTTCCTAGATCTCTTTGAGAGTCTTGTCGATGCACGCTTGGACCTCGGACCTGCCCAGAAGCTGGCCTATTTGTTTTCTGTCCTGGAGGGCGAAGCCAGAGCCTTGGTGCAGCACTTGCCGGTGACGGATTCCTCTTACCCGACCGCTCTGGAGCTTCTCTCCCGACGGTATCAGAACAAGCGCTGCCTGGCTGATGTGCACATCGACCAAATTTTGGGGCTACCGGCCATTGTCAGCACGTCGACGTTGCGCACTGACTTGCTGAACCCGTTGGTTTCAGCGACCAACGCTTTGAGACGCTTGGAGTTACCGGTAGAACATTGGTCCTACTTGTTGGTGCACATAGTGCTGCAGTTGCTCCCCGCGGAGTTGAGGTCACGTTTTGAGCAGAAGTATGGTGGGGATAGTGCCACCCATCTTCCCCCCTTTGACGACCTCCTCAAATTTTTGGAAGACGAGTGTCGGTTTGCGGATAACACTCGTGGCGCCACGGGGTCACCCCCACTACCTTCTCAGCCCAGAGACCAGGGACGGACTAGGGCCCTGGGGCCTGTTGATGATCGCCCCGCCCCCCGTTTTGCTGGCGCCCGGAGTCCTCGGGCTAGGGGGCCTGTTGATGATCGCCCCGCCCCCCGTTTGGCTGGCGCCCGGAGTCCTCGGGCTAGGGGGCCTGTTGATGATCGCCCCGCCCCCCGTTTGGCTGGCGCCCGGAGTCCGCGGGCTAGGGGGCCTGTTGATGATCGCCCCGCCCCCCGTTTGGCTGGCGCCCGGAGTCCTCGGGCCAGGGGGCCTGTTGATGATCGCCCCGCCCCCCGTTTTGCTGGTGCCCGGAGTCCTCATCATTGTGACTTTTGTAAGGCAACGGGACATGTCATGGCGCGTTGCCGGGACTTTTTGAATTTGCACGTAAGTTCCCGCCGCCGCATTGTCAACGCACGCCGTTTGTGCTTTTCGTGCTTGGGGGCCCACTTCCATCGGGACTGCCCCGACCCCCGCCCGTGTAGAATTTGTGAAGGGTCCCACTTGGAGATTTTGTGCGCCAACGCGAACCGCTCCAGCAGACCAGCTTCTGAGGGGGGTTCGCGCAGGGGGGGGTACCCCGGAGACGAGCACCGGGCTGAGACCCGCGATTCTGTACGCCGCACTCCACCCCCCGCGCAAGTTGAACGGGAGCCCCACGAGCGCCATTTGGTCTTCCCTCGTCAGGGAGAACGCGCATTGGCTGCTAGGCAGCAGTGGCCGGGTCGGCGCCGCTACCTTTCCCCTCCGTTGGCGGAACGTCCCCCGCTGGAGTCGCGGCCTCCGCCATTCGGGCATTCGGTGGGATATGCCCCTCCAGTGATGGCGAGCGGCTTGGGACACCGCGCGGACGAATGGTTTGATTGTTGGCCTCGTCGTGAACGAAGGCAGCCTGGAAGCGGCGATCGGTCGCCGCCCAGACATCACTAAGAGATTGACGCCTGCCCCGCTAAAGGAACCCCCCGATCAAGACGGTTTTGTTGCCAACGGCCTCGGTCACGGTCTGGGGACCCTTGGGTGACTCGATTGTGGTCTGTGCCATTTTGGAGACGGGAGTCCGGGGTTGCCTTTTGTCTTCTTGGTTAGCGGGACAGGTTGGCCTGAAGGTGAACGACCTTTCAGGCAAGATTTGGGGAATTGGCGAACCGGCTGACACCACTGTTGAGGGAAGGACCTGGTTTGAGGTCACCCTTGTGAGTTGTCCTTACCCTAAAATTGGTGCTCCTGCCCTTGTTGTAACTGAACTTGGTACAATTGTTGGTGACTGATCGTCACACTAAGAACTCGCATGCCGGTTGCAATGCGCTGTTGGCCATTCTGCAGCGAGAATTTTGGATTTTGTCGGCTGATCGCGTCAATGAGGCGAGGCCCTTTGCTGGCGTCGTAACGGATTTTGTTGGTCCCCCTTTGTTGAAGACGTCCACCCTTCGTAATAGCAAGATTGCTGGGGCTTATTTGTGTGTTTGTCTGCCTGTCAACCAAGGCAGTACATTTGGAGCTGGTAACCTCCCTCTCGACAGAGGCCTTTGAGGCGACTTGGGAAAGATTTGTGTCTCGCCGTGGGTTACCTTCGTTGATTAGGTCTGATTGCGGTACGAATTACAAGGGTACAAGTAACTATTTGAAGGAGCTATACGCATTCCTTAATGAGAACCAGGTTGACATTGGTAATAGTTTGGCCCGCCGAGGGGTCACTTGGTTGTTTGACCCGCCAGCCTGCCCCCCATTGGGGGGGTATTTTTGGGGCCGCGGTGAAAGCGGCAAAGGGACGCTGGCGGAGATTGTTGGGAGACACCGTTCTCACCTTTAACGAACTAGCTACGGTATTTGGCCGCATTGAAGCTGTGTTGAATTTGCAACCTTGTCAAGACTTCCAATTGATTAGCGGACGGGTAGGCCCGTCCGGGGGGGGTAGATGTTGCGTCCCAAATGTAATTTTGAACGCTCTTTTTGGTGTGGCAACATTCTATTGTCTTTGACGTTGTCACTTGACATAACCTTTTTGACTTGACAGATTGTCTTTGTTTGGTTGGAAAAATGTCCGCACGTTTTGGGACTTTGATTTGATTGTAATTGGTAAAATATTGTTTGGATTCGCGTTTTGAAGCCGATAATTGGGTCGCGAATAATCTAATTGTTGAAGTGTATTCCCCATTCGTTGAAAACCCCGGAATATCGTTGAATCATACGCCGCCTTGTCGTCGGTTGGGCCGGCACGCGGAATATAATTGGAAATCAGCTTGGATCTCACGTGAGATTAGCATATTAATTGTGTTCAGTGATAGATTGAACTTTGTAATCTCGGATTAACAAGAATCCAGTGATATTTCTTGAAACATATCGCCTTATTGTGTCTACCACGCATAGCGCGCGTTTGTTGGGATCGAGTCGGGTGTGAGCTGAGTTGGAACCGCGCCATCTGGATATCGGCGCCTTGGGAACGTTCTACAACACTTGACTTACATCACACCTTTCAATTACTCACCCCATTTTACATACATCAACCACACTTAGGGCATGACCTTTGAAGGTCGAACTTGGCGTCCCCAGCAATCAGGTTAGTGGTACATTTTGTTTATTAATTAAGGCCTAAGAGCCTACCACAACGTAGGGCTCCGCGTAATCGCGGACGGTTCGGCATACCAGTTACCGTTGGCTGGGCTTGGGGTCGAACAGAAGGCCATATTGAGATTTGCTGTACCTTGGAAATTATTCTAAACCGTTGATCCCGGCTGTCATTTTAAGTAATTTTTTAAGTAATTACTTATTTTAAGTAATTTCCGAGGTACGGCAAATCTCGATATGGCCTTCGATAGCTTTTAATGGTGTTAATAAAGAAAATATTATCTTTTTTCTAGACATGAGTTTTTTTTATAAATATTACTAGTAATGTGGGTAGAATTCACATTACTAGTAATCCTATAATGCTTGTGTCTGAAGTGGGTTCACGGCATAGTGTAATGGGTGGGGTTAGAACCCGTGACCTCTCGATTATAAATCCGACGCCTTTGCCAATAGGCCATTGACGCTTAAGTCTATGCAATGCTCGACTTCAAACAATACCTACATACATTCCACCATACACACAAAATAACCGTGTTATCTCAAGTGCTTAAATTAATTATTACCACAATACTTAAACAAATTTTTGTTAAAAGTTAATCCGTTATTTTGTCCGAGCTTATCTCAATTCCGTTACGGCTCTATACAGATTAAATGGGTCTTTCACTGGAGGACAGAGGAGATTATAAGGCAACATATAGACTACCATTTATCCCAAAATTCCCACGATAATTATTGTCGCGCAAAAAACCGCTTATGCATACTTGTACTGATATAATAAAAAAAATTAAGTCACTGAATGTTAAAAAGACTGCAGACCTGTGGGGTAATTCTGTTTAAGTTATCAAGTCTATACATTGTACCACCTACGTTAGCTGTTATTTCAATAATTGTTTTGCTCGTGATGAGTTTTCATTGACAATAATGATGATTGAAATTGACATATCCCATCTTGTATAATATTGTCTTCTTTCTATGTAAGCGAAGTCGCGGGCACTGCTAGTCAGGAATATTAATAATATTAACAAGAAAAGAGTTATTCTGTTCTGATACCCTGATCTGATCCCCTGGAGGATAGGTTTTATTTTATAATAATTTTTATTCCGGTCTGATCCACCACGCAGGGTATCACAATTAAAGTTAAATATTTTATTCCGGTCGGATAAATATACGTCCGGGGTTATTAAAATATAATGGAAACGTGTATTATACGTGTAGTATTGAGAAACAAACTCTCTTAATTATCTTCTTGGCCAAGTAATAAAAAAAGTATATTTTTAACGATTTCTAGCAATGTGGGTAGAATTCACATTACTAGCAATCTTTTAACCCCTCCAACTAAGCTAAATATGCTTGTGTCTGGAGTGATAGATATTCATCTTCGAGAGATATTCTTTTAACAATAATTGAAATAGTTTTAGGTAGGTATATTCATTTTTTATATTTAGTAATGCATATAATAAAGGCACAATTCGTGACTATTTTTTCGTAATTTTAGGTTAAAATTTTGTTATTGAATTAAGATGGCCAGATATTAAAATAGCAAGTGGCTGATCACCAGTGATGGTTTTAAACAAATAAAAACTAATATTTTACTACATGAACTATTTTTATATTGACTGTACCTACTTAGCGTTCAAAAAGAGAAAATGGAACAGACCGGAATGTCAAAGTTTGTAGGGGATCAGACCGGAAAAAAAACAAAAAAAAAATTCAAGCAGGGGATCAGATCTGGGGGATACGAACTACATAAATCAAAAAAAAAAAAAACACAAAACCCGGCTGTTTCTATGTTCTCATATTTTTCTTGTTTTGCCAGACATTACTTAATTAATTCGTTAACAAAACATTATCTCGAGTTTGGAGAGAAAGTTTGAAAGTTAATTACTTTTCAGACTTTGTTCTTTAGCCAATGCCAATTTGTTTTTAGGATTCCGTACGAAAGAATGAAAAATAGAACGTTTGGAGAATCACTCTTGTGTCTGTTTGTCTGTCTTTCACAGTTAATTTGCTCTTAATTTACTGGTCTGATGTTGCACATAAACTAACTTTTGAGACCTTAACACAGATCATTATCATTTGCTTAGCATTTTTCTTATTATGTTAGGGTTGGTTCCAGTCAACAGGATGGTGGACTGCCTCTTTGACCTTATGAACCCAGAAGCTGAGTAACACAATACACCTTGGATGACCAATAGTAGACTAGTATCATAAAATCATACAAAACAAAATTTAGTACTAAATTTATTCCCTTCATTGGCCCCTACATTTACAACAAGATAAATAAAATTCTAAATATATATCCATTAACCAGTAAGTCCTGTAAAACTATAGTAAGTACTTATCTTCAGAAACTTACGTATGAGGAGACAGAAGAACTGCTAGAAATACCGGTATAAACTATATTTTTTTATTTTAATTTGATTAATTCCATCTAATATCAATACGCTATACGTGCAACAATCACGCTTCCATCTAACAAGCACACATCCTCTTACACTCATACACTCACACCCACATATCACACAAAGAGAGGACATACTACACATATACTTTCTTCTTTGTCATTGTTTAATTTACTTATTTTATGTTAAGTTGCTATTAGTCGTCCATTGTATCGGTTACTCAAGGGGAATGGCCTTGAGAGCCGAAATACAGGTTTTGCCTAGTTCGGCCTCAAGTTCTACAACTTTTGTGTACAATTAAGCACTATCATTAAGCACTGTATTATTTTTAAGAAACAATGTAAATATATCTTGGAAATAAAATTTATCTTATCTTATCTTAGTATGAACTAGTCAGATCAAAACCATATTCATACTCCGTACGGTGCTAAAGCAACATTCATCTTTGCCTTTCGATACAAAACTCCACATGGATAAACGCCGAAAAGGTAGGGTGTCTAACACAATCCACTAAAACTACGCACTCTCACAATTTCTTCTTCTTTCTGGGGCCGTTCTTATATTAACTTAATAATAAACTCAATATATACCCCCTCACTAAATTAAAATGTAAAGATCAACTATTTAAATTTCTTAAAAGCCTTGACTACAAGGGAACTGAGGATTTGTTGGTCCCGCTGAAATAATACTGTATTTCTTGTTTTGTACTTACTGTCATCACGCATACTCATACAGCTCTTTTTTCATACATTTACACTCTTCAAACTGCATAACAATCTCATACACTGATACACTTAACAAACTGGTTCCACGTCTTCTCATGTATGTAAACAATAATTTTCATATTTTTAGTCTTTAAGTAATATTGCTTCATTCTTGTATTCAATTCTCTATCCATTATTTAAGTTACAGCGGGTCTCAGGCCGCGGGAGGGAACTGGTGACCTGTAATACAGGTTCTCGTTGAAACCCACTTCAGGCACCAGTCTCTCACAAAGTCAAACCCCTACTTTAGTTTACTGTAATTTTTAGCTTTAAGTTACTTTGTGTTGAGAAAATTAAACGTCTTATATTATATATCTTATATTATATTTGACTACCCGTAAGGTGTAAATGCCACATGGGACCAACGGCTTAACTTGCTTTACAACTCACGGAGGCATCTCGGTATGTTAAGATGGTCACGAGATCTGTCGCGTGGCTATGGCTATGCTAAAAATCTATAAAAGAAAAAAAATTGTAACGAGTACTCCGCCGCATATAGGGTTGCCAACTATACTTTATAATGACGTATCCTACTTTATTTTTGGTAACTATACTTTATACTTTTGCATACAAATAAAGTATGTGAAAATACTTTATTTCCAACCTTTACTGCGATACATAGAACAAAACATTAATTATGTGATTTATTAAGTAAGGGTAAGTACTTAACTATTTAACGGTACATAGGTATAAGTTAAAACAGATGCTGGAAACGATTTATAATTACTGTTATTAATTACCGATTTAATTGTTAGATGTCAGATGTTAATGTGACAGTGATAGGTCACATTATCACAGATTTCACTATAGACGTATTGACGAAATTGTATGAAAATTGTTCGTTGTTTTGGTTTATAATTAAAGAATCTATTTTTTAAAGTGAAAATTAATGCTTAAAATGACGAGTAATTCTGATAGTGATACTCCAGTGACTCCTAAAAAAGCTAAAATGACCAGTCTTACAAAAGTATAAGCTTTCACTGAGAGGGTTTTTTCAGTAATGAATCTGAAACGGCGAGACGAGAGAAATAGAGCGTCAATAAATTTAATTAGAAAAGAATTGTTTATTGATTTTTAAATATTGATTGTCCAACAAACTTTGAAACATTTAAAAATAGTAAAAAATTGTTACTTAGCTTGTGCTAAACGCACACAAAAATACGTTTTTAGGCAATAAACCCATAAAATTAGAAAAGCTTTTTTTTTTTCTTTCAAATACTTTTTTTTTCCTTTTCAAACAATTTTATACGTCTTTTTCGTCAAGAAAAGTTGACAACCCTAGCCGCATTACCAGTGTCATAATCCTGTGCCCGCCCCTGTGGTCACCCATCTCCAGTCCAACCTCGGCACGCGTAGCTTGTAAGGCTTGGTTTCCCTACACACCACCTAACCAAGGGTAGAAGCTTGAAGATGAGACTTATGGGCTGAGTTCTAGCGCATGCTGAGGATCCAGTAGAAATAAAACATAAAACGGGTTTGGTTGGTCATATCATTAAATATATTTAGTCTTCTACAAACACGTGTTGGTTATATCTTGAGTTCCGTCTTTTACACTGTTTAATTTAAATGATAAAATATACGTACATTATTGGGTTTCTTAATTACCCTGAACAATTAATTTCAGTTCCTTAAATCATGGTACGGGTTCCGCCAGCAGTATCGTATCTATATATAATTTTATAAATGTTGCAAGCTTAACCTTGAATACACGTGCGGCTGTTATTATTACTCAATACAGATGTGCAACGTTAATAAAAGAATTGAGTTTAAGATCACTTTGGGATGGCAAATCGGTAATAAAAAATATTTATTTGCAAGAGAGAGTTAGAGTTTGTGGTAGATGTCAGACAATTAATAAAAGATCGCTTTTAGCGATAAGACCACCGATTTTAACAACCGTTCTAGTTGTTAAGTCCTTATTTAAATCTCAATAAAAAGTATATATATTTTATTTTTCTGGTTCAAAGAACGATTTAAGTTCCTTCATGAGACACATGGTAGAGATTTGAGATCATCGGAGAATTTGAGACTTTGATGCCTACACATTCCACTAAATTTTACGACCATTCTTTTACGGTGCAGGCTATTCGGTTGTGGAATGCATTGCCGGTGTCAGTAAGACAAACACAGTCACTTGCTGCTTTTAAAAGCTCGGTTGCCAATCATTTTCTTTCAAATTTATGATTATTTCTTTGTTTTTCTCCACACGATGTTAAAGAACACATTACATTTATATATTTTATATAATTATGTATTGTATATATATATATATATATATTTTCCGTTATGAGCATTTGTAGTACACTAATTTAGCCCTCCCCAATTCAATTAAAGCTTTTAAAGTCCTTCCAAAGGTTGTCTGGAAGATATCGCTCTCAACGATAAGACCGCCATTGTAACCAAACCCAACGAGCACATTAGTGGAAATAGCAACCTATTTTGTTACTTTCGGCTGTAAAATAGCGCTATAAGGGTTCAAAAAGCAGTTCAAAGTTGCATATCTTCATCCGTAAACGTCTATAGCTATAAAAGTTACTTAAAGTGCTATATTTAAGCTGAATCAAATACTACCCTAGCCTTCACAGTAGTTCACGGTAGAACTCATTTACCACTTACACCTTTATATGAGAGTTACGAAGGTCATTCTGCCACTCACAGCTGTACAGTGGTTTCCATTGTAACTTTTATAGGTTATAGTAATAGTAACCACTATTATATTACTATAAGTTTCATTATAGAAATAATAGATACTCTTATGCATACTATAGTTAGAAAAATTCATCAGTGTAACTAAAAACTACTACTGCCTTTAGTAGCAATAGTCATTCCTTGCAGGCTCAATCCATTCGCCATTTTACAGCCGCTTTTGTAATTATTATCAAACATTTAATAAAAATGGATGCTAAACGATGGAAATTAAAGAAAAGTGGAGGTTATCGCAGGAAAGTACGCAAGGTTTATGAAAACCTGCTAAAATCGTCAAACATTGCCGAACATTCCAGTGAATCTGCTAATCATCTAATACTAAAGTATTTTAATTCTTAAGCTTTTAATTTTAAATAATACCATGTCTATGTTAAGTGAACGTTTTTAAGGGTAGACCACGGATCTCCAAAATGGAATCCATTTGAATAAGTACGTAACTAGATCTTATAACCTCAAAAATAGGAAAATAGGAGCTTTTTGTGGCTTTGAGTTGGACTAGGGGAACAAAAATCACTGGAAGCGTTAGAAGGGTGAAAATGAGCGCTATGGCTCTCAAAAGGGAGTTATTAGAGCTAAAACTGCAGGTTATGACTACATTACAATGACGCCATGATTTTTTAAGAAAACTTATAATTCACTTGCAAAATTGAGTTGATATACATTGTTTTTCAGTTAAATGTGCATTAAATGTAGCGGTAAACAATCGGCCACTTGCGAATAGTAAGTTATCGACACGTAAAAATACGGAAATAAAATTTATTCTGTATAACAAATAAAAAATATCACATATCTTTTGTTAATTTTTTAAATATAATAAAAGCGCGTTAAAATTATCTTATATATCTACAGTAAACTGGACAGCATTTTAAGTATCTTTATATATCTTGCTAATACAGAATACAAACTTTTACTTAAGTACTTTTGTTTTATTTTCATGATGGCGACAAAAACATTTTACCAAAATATTACAAATAATGTCAACTGAAGATATACAATAAATACCTATAATCAATTCCTTCGTTCAAAGTAGTTCAACATCATTCAAAAGTAGCGCTACGAGAGCTTTAGTATAGCGTTAATAAATCGTTATAGCTATTAAGGAACCTTTATGCAACCGTTTTGCAGGTTAAATGGAACTTTAGGCTGCATAAAATGGCGCCCAAATAGCGCTAAAGCGGCTGCTTTAAGTCTGTAGTAGACGCTCTAGCGCTTACGTCTAATACCATAAGTAATAATTGGATACGCTCGAAAGCCCTAATGCAGCCCATTTGTGCTAGTTGGGAAGTTATAGAAATAAGGTTATGTAAGTGTGTTCCAATTTTTGGTGTACAATAAAGTATATTCTATCTATCTATCTATCTATTCTAGCGGCGTGTTAGCAACCATTCACAGAGATTTTTCTAGAAAATCTTATATCAATTCTATAGAATGGTGTAGGATAAAAATCTAAGGCCTGTGCTAAGGTAATGGTCTAAATTTTTCTACACTCACACTATGAATGCGATATTTTAGATGAATGATATATATATTTTAATGAAGATTATGTTACGCAATCACGCCAAATTCGCCGAATAGATCTGAATTACATTAATTTGGCATAGAGATAGATTCTGCCACAGAAGTGCCACACAAGTGTGTAAAATCGAGTCGAACGACTTCGCGCTTAATTGCTAGTTTTTCATAATATTAAAAATAAACTAAAATATGATAAACAAGTAGAAAAACTTAATAACTTTGATGAAAATGTTGTTTTAAAATAACAATTTAATTAAATAGCAATCTATCAATCAAGTGCTGTAAATATTTTGATTCGAAAACATTGCCTCAAAAATATTAGGCAAAGTTTTCTATTTAATTATAATACAAATTTCAACCTTTAAACATTGACTATTAAAAATATTAGCTTAGGCTAAAACGATTACCTCTGGACGAGATAGCAATTAAAGTTTAAGGAACTCAGAGTCAATGTAAACACAAAACGGATCAGTACAAAGATAAAGACCTTATTAATATTAAAGTTCAATGAGTTTTGTAAAAGTTTGCTTATCTTAGATTATGTTTAATATTATCATTACCTTAGCCTTTGCCGAACCATGTCGGGGTCCGATTCTAGTATAATGCATGCAACTGAGGAAGAGTGTTTTACATGGAGAGACTAATTATCTGACCTCCATAACCAAGCTGGGAGACATGGTTTCCCATGGCAAGACTGATGGTAGTTCTTTTGGCGTCTGACTACCCGTAAGAATAATTGTCAAAGTTGTCCAAATCTGACAGATCTTACCGCGGGAAAGCTTAAAACCCACATTAAACGTGTCATTTTGAAAATAGAATATTATAAGATTAAGGACTCCTTCCTGCGTGGAGTATTGCAGCCACTTTTGGGATGGCTCTGCAAAGTATCAACTTGCTGCATTGGACTCGATCGAGTGCAGAGCTAAAAGGTTTATAGGTGACGAGGCGGTATCAGGCAAGCTTCATAGCCTGGCTCATCGGCGAACCGTTGCTTGTCTGTCGGTTTTCTACAGATTCTACTTCGGGGAGTGTGCGCAGGAGCTCCATGGCCTGATCCCTCCATCTCCCTTTCACTACCGGTCTACCAGACGCACGGCTGGATACCATCCACACTTGGTTGATATACCGTCTTGTCGTACCGAGCGCTTCTCCTCCACATTTATTGTGCGCACGGCCAAGTTGTGGAATTCTCTGCCGGCTTCTGTGTTCCCTGCCACTTATGACCTTTCAACCTTTAAAGCCAGAGTAAACAGGCATCTTCTGGGCTCGCTCGTTCCATCGTAGACCTCATCTATCGCTTACCATCAAGCGAGATCGAGGTCAAGGGTGAGCTCATTCTGAATTAAAAAAAAATAGGTATTGAACTGTATTAAAACTTTTGATTATTACAGAAGTTAGTACAGATTAAAATAGTTATTATTGCTCTATTTACCATAAAATACGTTGAGTTTGAAATTGACAATTAGAACACGTTTGTATTTTTAAATTGTTAAATTAATTATATTTATAAATTGTAAGTAAATAACTCAATTCTGACTTGATGCCGTCAGGATATAATGTCGTCATACTTTTGTTTTAAATTTACTTATCAGTTTTATACATCTATAGAGTTTGTATGAATATATTACAGTTTATTAAAAGTTTATTTGATTATGAACAGTTTTTGAGTTTTATCTACATATAATGATTATTACACGTAGAAGCAATCAACATGGGCGTCTACAATCAGCTATCAGCAACCAGCACCTTAAACGCATTATTGCATGGGACACGGAGAGCGCTGTATTACTAATTTAGCACTCCCCAATTCAATTAAAGCTTTTAAAATCCTTCCAAAGGTTGTCTGAAAGATTTCGCTCTCAGCGATAAGACCGCCATTGTAACCTAAGTTATAGAAATAAGGTTATGTAAGTGTGTTTCAATTTTTGGTGTACAATAAAGTATATTCTATCTATCTATCTATGAACTTTGCCTAGATCTAGCCCATATACGATACGTCTCAAATAAAATAAAATCAGGTATTAAACAATAAAGTAACTATTAAAAATTTAACAAATTTCTGTCGTATAGTTACACAAAAATAAAGAATGAACGCTAAAATAAACTATTTTAATAAAAGCTAATCAAATTAAATGTTATTATACCCTTTCCAAGTTAGTCGTAAGTATTCAAAACATGGTTTCATGGTTTCATATGACGACGTATTTTAATCTAGTTAAAAGAAGTCCCGATCAAATCATCGGACACAACATATAATGTGGTTTCAATCCAATGGCGTAGCTAAAGGGGGCGGCGGGGGCTACCCGTACCGGGTGTCACCTATTTAGGGGTGACACCCAATATCATCATCAACATAAGTATAAAATTCGAGTGGCTCATATTTTCCCATAACGAGAGTAGCTATTTTTGCCATCAAGTTGTATCCCCTGCATTCATAGATGGTTAAAAAGTGGAAGGAAACTCGATAAGAAAATTAATTATTGTAGTAAACGACATGGGTGTTGCTGTTAAATAATTTTGAATTGTTATAGTTATAAATTTAATTTGGTATTCACATAGTTCAATAATTACAAAATAATGTGTACAAAAATAATTTGTAGAATTTTAACTAAACATTAAATATGATTACTTTAATGTTCATTTTAAAAGTTTTGATTTTTTTTGGGGTGACACCTACGCCACTGCTTCAATCACAGACCTGTTTCTGATGTCCGTCTGTCATTACGCTCAGACTAAATGAGGTTTTGTACCAACACCCTTAATAACGTCACGGCCAGACGACCCCAGTAATCAAATGTGCCCGGGCCTAAGCGAATTTCAAACAAATTAAACGCTAGCTTTACGTGATTAATTTGCAAATATGACACGTTATGTCTGAATCCATTAAACCTAGAAGGGAAAAGGTTTTTTGTATTTGCCGTATGAATATATTTTTAACTAGCTGTGCCCTTTGTTTTTTTGGAGGGGGTTGGGAAAATCATCGAATGACTTCTCCCGCTCTGGGTGGAGCGGAAGGGAGTGTTAGACTTCTACTGACTAAAACCCCACCCTGTTCCTTCAGCTGCCCTGCGACTTTGTCCGATGTTTTCCCTTCTTAATTGCTGGTCCACGGGAGATAAAACTAACCTATACAACGTGTAACGGAAACCCCATATCTATCCAAAAGGACTGAAGACAACATGTGGTATGGAGTCTCTATGCAAAGTTTCGCCTCAAAATAAGTGACTCACAGAATTGACCACAAAATATGATTGGTTTCATATGTTTCTTGAATACCAGTAATAACAAACGTGTCACAGCACTATGAGGGTCATCACTTTCCACATCAGTTGCCGATAATTCTCTTCGTTCTTCTTAATTTGAAAAATTCGGTCTCTGGTATCAATGTATTGAAATTTCTAATAAGCTCCATACATGTCGACTTAGGATTACAAAACCCTTGCCACATCGTTTGTTATCATTCAAAGAAGCCATGCACTTGGTATGTATGTACCTTTTAAATTACACGTTGTATATTGCCATATAACCTTCTCCACCTTTAAGTGCATGTCCCGTTAATATCAGTTCAGTCACGCCGGAGACAATCCTGAACAAACAAAAAGACAGACACACATATACTTAAAAAAAAGTTAATAGATCTCATAGCTGATTTCGGCCACTGCAGACAATCTCATAATTGATTAGCCAACTGCGCAGGAGATATAATAGTGCACAAGTATGTGTGCAGGTACTGGAGCACCCTGTGTTCCCTTTACTCTCATAGTCCGATGGGACGGCAATCCGACACGACCGGAGACAGATCAGGCGCAGGAACAACGGCATAACCTGCAGGGAGTTATCATTCCACCAACTTCCAAACTCCAGGCTATTACTGAGAAATTTTTAACAGAAAAACCCAACAGCACATTTAGCCCAACCCGGGTATCGAACCCAAGACCGCTTGCTCGTAAGTCGCGCTTTTGACCACTAGGCCACCGAGATAAGTATTGTTACGCCAGTCGCTGCACGAAAACTTCGACAGAAGTCTAGAATGTTCGAGACACTAACTCCATCTAGCGGCGAGTAGCAGTACTGTGTATCTCGAGTAGCTTCCTGGAATATTCTGGGCAGTATAAACAGTGAGTCGATTTTATAAGAATGTTCTAGAACTCATAGACCGGGGTATAAATAGCTCGCAGAGGGACGCAGAGAGTCAGTCTTATTATGAGGCGAATACGCGATATGATCGAAGCTTTACTAGTGAATTTCAGTGCAATTTAAGTGTTAAGTGACAAGTGTTGTGGTGCAAATAATTGTGTTAAATTTTTATTTTGTGTTTTATTAATTAAAGTGTTAATTTTGATTTAATTGGCGTTAATTATTTCTATCCCGAACCCCACCTCGTAACAGTATCATGTAAATAAGTATAAGCACTTGAAGAAGCTCAGTTATCTTTTAATAAAAGACAGTTACTTCAATTTTATTTATACCTATATAGAAGACTAGCTTCTGCCCGCGACTTCGTACGCGTGGGAAGATTTTCCCGCGCAAATCCCGATCCCGTGGGAATTTTGGGATAAAAAGTAGCCATGTGTTATTCCAGAATGTCAACTATCTACTTACCAAATTTCATTCAGATCCGTTCAGTAGTTTTTGCGTGAAAGAGTAACAAACATCCATCCATCCTTACAAACTTTCGCATTTATAATATTAGTAAGATAAGAAGATAAGATAAGAAGGTAAGAATTAGTAAGAAGAAGTAAGATTGTAAGAAGTAAGATAGACGTATTCAAAGCTCCAGAGCCTTGAACATCGACGACGAGTTGCAAGTCTATCGGTTTTCTATCGGCCAAATTTCGGAGAGTGTGCGATGGAATTACACAATCTAATTCAGCCAAGCCCGTTCGTTCCATCAGCGGACTACAAGACAAACTGCGAAGCGTCATCGTTACATGGTGGACATCCCACCCACATGCACAAAATGTTTTGGGAATACTTTCATTATGCGTACGGCTGAGGAGTGGAATTCCCTACCGGAGTCTGTGTTTCCCAATACCTATAACCTGGGGGTCTTTAAGTCAAGAGTGAATAGGTTTCTTCTAGGTAAGCGTGCTCCATCTTCGACCACATCATCACTTACCATCAGGTGAGATGGTCGTCAAACGCGAACCTATTCAGAACAAAAAAAATAATAATCAAAGAATAAAGACCGGCCTACAAATAACCTAACATAAGAAGCTCAACATAAAAACAATAACCTAAAGCTCACTACATATTGCCACTACAAAAACTCCGTATGAAATACAACCCGCCCTCAAAGAGTCCCCGATATTGCCAACTTGACTCTCGTCGGGAAACTCTTATGTCATCCGTGAACTCATCTCTACTTGGCTTTGTAGGTAAGTACGTACAATTTCTACTTTATACCGCTGTACCTATATTGGAAGTTTGCCAAATGAAATTAAGTTTTGATAAGATAAGATTTATTTATTTGTTTAAACATGGTATACATGATACATTGCATGCAAGATAACAAGTGACAGACCGTTCTAACATGTTCAGCCGCATATTGTGGCGTACAAATTACGAAGAGATGGTGCATAAACCGTGCTAATATTCATCAAAGTTACAGAATAGATAGATTATGTATGTATTTATTAAATTATCATTATTCATTAAAGATTAGCTCTTATTGCAATTCAATGTCAAAGAAGTTAGTAAAATTTAAATAAATTAGTCAATAATATTATGAATATGTCATCAAAAATGTCAGTTTACAAATTAAAATTATTCAAAATAATACCATATATTATTGAGAAATTATAATTGAATAATATATAAATTGAATAATTAATGTGGGGCCCGTGTGCTCACAGCCTTTTTAAAGACATATCGAAAAGGCTCGTTGACGCTTCCCGCGACCAACGGTCAACGGCTAAGCATTGCCATACAACGAGGCAATGCCGTTATATCTTGGGTACGTTGCCAGCCGACAGCGTTGAGGATCAATTTTTTGATGCTTTATTCTAGTTTGTATTTTAAGTATTTTAGTACAGTCACGGACTATAATTGACTAGTACTCACGCGGGGCTTCGCTACCGTGGATTCTATCACGGTAAAAACATAACTCTCCTTTTTTGCAGTCGCGTAAAAAGTAGCCTATAACCTTCCTCAAGCTTCAAGCTACTTCCGTACCAAATTGCATCCAAATCCACCCAGTACTTTCGAAGATTAGCGCGTTCAAGCAAACAAACAAACAAACAAACAAACAAACTTTTCCGCTTTATAATATTACTAGCTTCCGCCCGCGACTTCGTCCCCGTGGAAAAAAAAATCCCCCGATTTTGAAACATTCTTCATTACTGCTCCGCTCCTATTGGTATTAGCGTGATGATATATAGCCTATAGCCTTCCTCGATAAATGGGCTATCTAACACTGAAAGAATTTTTCAAATCAGAACGGTAGTTCCTGAGATTAGCGCGTTCAAGCAAACAAACAAACAAACAAACTCTTCAGCTTTATAATATTAGTATAGATATACTAATATACTACTCTCGCGGGGCTTCGCTCCCGTGGATTCTATCACGGTAAAAACATAACTCTCCTTTTTTGCAGTCGGGTAAAAAGTAGCCTATAACCTTCCTCAAGCTTCAAGCTACTTCCATACCAAATTTCATCCAAATCCACCCAGTACTTTCGAAGATTAGCGCGTTCAAGCAAACAAACAAACAAACTAACAAACTTTTCCGCTTTATAATATTAGTATAGATTATATAGTATAGATAAGCCACTTTCAAGATTTCCAATTTTGCAGTTTTATACATTCACGAGATTACACGATTAAACACGAACTCAAACCGAATGCTCGGAAACAAAATGACAAATCTATACTTAATATTATAAAGAGGAAACCTTTGTATTTTTGTATGTTTGTATTGAATAGGCTCAAAAACTACTGGACCGATTTCAAAATTTCTTTTACCATTACTTAGAGGGATTCTTCCGAATGCGTATAGGCTATATTTTATCCCGGAAAATAGATAGGATTTTTCGTGGTAGTGAAAATTGTGGAGTAAGGCGTCGAAAAAACTGCCGTACGTTAACGATTCTCCCGATTGCACCCGTGCGAAGCCGGGGCGGGTCGCTAGTTACTAATAATCGGAAATAGTCTTATCCATAGAGGTTGAAAAATGACTTTATAAGTTGTCAATGATAAATCCATACAACGGTGCTTACGTGTATCCCATCTATTTGATACTGACCTCCTTTGAAATAGTCCTCATTAAATACTCTTTATTTCTGAAATCCTATCCCAAAGAGTATGTAATACACTATGTTTTATCCTATCCGAAGACAGAGCGACAGTTGAAATGTCGATGTCAGAAAAGATTTGGAGACGAAAATTTCAAATTTTGGTGAATCGTAGCCGTAGTTATTAACGCGAAAATGCCAGCTGCAATTTCTGAAGAAATTCGCTATAGAATCATAACAATGCATCAGCAGGGTCTGAGCATTCGTGCAATTTCGAGAGATCTGCACTTGACGGTGAGCTTATTCACTCATTCTATATGTTTTTGAATATTTTTAAAAAGGTAATTATCTAAGTCCATTAACTTGAAAGTTGTTATTTTTTTAGCGAAACACCGTTTCTTTGTGGGTAAGACGATACGCCGAAGAAGGACATATAAATGATCGTCGCCGAAACAACCATCGCCCTTCTGCATTAAGCGAAGCTCAGAGAACTGAAATGCTCCGCGAATATGAAGTTGATGGATTTATACCAACGCAGCGTTACGCGGAACGTTTTGATGTGAATCCCAGAACCATCCGAAGGCATCTTCACTCAATGAACTTGCATCATAGGATTCCTGCCTACAAAGTCGATATGACAGACGCTCATAAAACCGCACGTGTAAATTTTGCACACCGATTTTTAAATTTCGATTGGTCATCAACTATTTTTTGTGATGAGAAGTCATTCCAATCAAGCGATCATGGCCGCTTACACCTATGGCGATATAACAGTTCACGGTATGATGCAGATAACGTCATACCAAATAGGGAATCAGGAAGGATAACTGTTAATATGTGGGGTTGGATGAGCTCCGAAGGTGTAGGCGAGCTTGTTCAACTACCACCTCGTGCAAATGCCGTGAACTATATAAGGATTTTGGAAGATTTTATGCTTCCGTCTGTAAGGATTGTGTATCCACAGCACGAAATGGAAAATATTAATTTTGTTCACGATAATTCTGCCATACATCGAGCAAGGACTGTCAGGACCTGGTTTGAAGCACATCCAGACATAACGGTGATTCCATGGCCAGCTAAATTCCCGGACCTGAATCCCATAGAAAATCTGTGGGGTTTAATGGTGCAGCGATGGGATCACCGTAATGAACGAAGAAAGGAAGATCTGGCTCAACATTGTCAAGAAGTATGGGAGAACATGCGAGGGACTGATATTTGCACTCGTCTGGTTAGCTCCATGCAATCACGACTGCAAGCTGTAATAGACAGCCAGGGAGCATTTACAAGATATTAAGACAGTCCAACAGTTTTGATTCTTATTATACAAAATAAAATAATTATTGAAATAATATAGTGTTTTTTTTTGCTTAGCACATTTTATGACATTTATAATAGCTAAAACGTAAACTCTAGCAGAAATAGGAAATAAAACTTCTTGCAAGATGGCGGCAGTTAGGTGTTATCTATGTTTAATACATAATCCATAATCATAATTATCGTGAACGTCATCTTGGACGCTACGCGTTCGGATAAAAAATTGTGGTTTCGAGTTTTTCCGATGTCTAAATTATACCAACTATAATTTCTCCGTACACCAACGTTACTATGGCTACGCTAAAACAATTGTCGCTAGGTTACGGTTTCTACACCTGCAATTCGTCGACTTTAGGTAGTCACTCTGTTCTGTGTACGAATATAACCGATTGAACCCGATTTGCATTACACGGCTAAAATACGAATGGTGGCAAGTGGCTCATCATTTATAGTCCGTGACTGTACATAATTATGTATATTTGATGAAATAAATAATTAATATCAATGTCAAAAAAAAAGCATTAATTTTAATAATGTAGATTTACAAATTCATTCTACAATAATTAATTAATAAGATCTTTGTGAAAGATGTGCATTCCTGTATCTGGCTGTGCAAATGCACAGGTTAGTAGGTAGTGTGCAACTAGTGTAATATATTGAATTGTAAATAAGTTATCGGTGTGCCTTTAAAAATAAGTAAATGGAATCAGGTTTTTTATGAATTGGTTTACGCAACAATATTAAATTGTACGCATGACTCAAACTGCTATTGCTTGTGGGTAACTTTTAGGGTTGCCAACATTTTATCGGTGAAATATAGTATTTTTGAAAAAATGTTTTAAAAAATATAGTACATTTCAAAAAAATATAGTACATTAAAAAAATTGGATTTTACGGAAAAAGCAAAAAAAAGACAAAAATATATTTGTATCTTATTTATGAGATACTACTTCTGTTTCTTTCTTCTCGCCATTTCGAATTCATAACTGAAAATATCCTTTCCCTGAATCGGAAGTGGGCGGGAATAGAGAGCAGGAATGAAATTACTTTAAACAAATTTGGTAAGTTACTTTCAGTATTTTTTACAATATGCTACTATTTTTCAACCGACGAAAAAGACGGAGGATGTTATCAAGTCGACGCGTATATATTTTTTTATGTATGATCACCGGTTACTCGAAGACGGCTGAACCGATTTGGAAAATTCTTTCTTTTTTGTTTGAAAGGATATTCTTCGAAATTGGTCCCATTGTTACTAAGTCAAGATCTGATGATGGGATCCTGGAGAAATTGAGGGAACTCTTCAAATATTATAGGCACACCTATAGTGATTTGAGTAATTTTTATAGTAACTAGTGTACTTGCATTCGAAAAGCACCATTTGTGAAGTGGACCTGATGATGAAGACCACAGATGGCCACTGGAACTACTCAATATATGAGTAGGTAGGAAATTACTTGAATATGGTTGTTAAGCACAATATGCTCGTCACAAAGCATATGGTGAAGTGAAGCTGATGGTGAAGTACCAGGAGAACTCCTCAAAAATTAACGGCCCAGCATTGGGAAAAGCAATATTTTGTAAAAGGCTATAAGTAGTTGACATTTAGGCTGTTGTAACTAGGTAAATTAAAAATCGACCAACTAAAAAGAGTGAAATAAAAAGATTTTACCAAAAAATTAAACCGAGTTCTAAAAAACACTGCAAAGTGAAAAATAATTTAATTTCGGAAGTCAGTGTCTTTAGTTTTGTATTTTGGTTTCTGGCACCGACTCGGACACCGAGTTGGTGCCAGAGGTGGTTTTATATTTTTCCTATTAGATGCATCAGTTTGCAAACAAAAATATAAATTAGGGGCATTTAAATCATTTAGTAAAGTTTGTAATGTATAATACCTACATTATGACATTGATAAATTCGGAACGCATGCGTTCGGACTTCGGATACACGCTAGCTAGCTAGGAATCTAGGATTCATAATCATAACAGTCAAAAGTTAATGTTAAGGCGCGTTCACATATTTTTTAAATGAAGGATTTGTTTGTTAGTTTCCAGTATTGAAAATATAGTATTTTTGCGTACTATATTTTTCTTCAACAGTATATAGTACGCAGACCCGAAATATAGTACAATACTATATATTATAGTACGGTTGGCAACCCTAGTAACTTTATACTTTTTATTGGTTTTTGTTTGCAAAAAAATGTATATTGTATGTTTTTTGTCGAAGTATAATAATTGTTAATTTTAAGATAGGTACGTATTTTATTTTTGCACCATATTAAACAGTGGTAATAATATAAATCAGGGACCATTCTGGTTACCTATTGAAAGGGTTTTCGACAGGGTTTTTCTAAGCGGTTAATCAAAAACCCATAAGATATAGGTAACCCTTTTGAATGGCTTAAAGGACCATTTTGGTTATTTATAGGAAGGGGTTTTTTTAAGCAGTTAATCTAAAACCCATATGATGTAGGTAACCTTTTAAATTGCTTAATGGACCATTTTGGTTATTCAAAAACCCATACGACATGGGTAACACTTTTGAACAGCTAAATTAAGTCGTTCAAAAGGGTTCCTTACACTTTCAACTCTTTTGAAAACGATAACAGCGTAACATTCCAACTCGAAGCAATGTAATATGATATCTCGATGGTAGGCATACGCTTTAAAATGGCATAGCACGCGTTAAGCGTAAGCGCTGGCGGGGCTCCTTTGGGGTTACTTACCGAGAGCCTTGCAAACAGGGATCTATGATATGATCATTATTGCATGTAGTAGGTATAGTTCTTTTTAGCTTTGCTAGGCGGATATCGAAATTACTTATTATTATGATTTTTTCATGTCTGTATCTACTTGTTTACTACTTTATTGTCATTTTTGTTGTTTGAGTTTTTGAAGCAGGACGTCTTTTGCGATATTATTTTTATTATTTTGAATTTTGAACAATTAATATTGAAAAAATGCTAAAAACGAAACGAGATGCTTTATATCGCTATTATTTAGGTATATGATGCATCAAATAATACAAGTAAAGGTACTTTATGTGGAAATTTCTTAAAGGTAGGTAAGGTTACATTCTAATATTTAGTTATCCTGACAACTTACTTATTTAAATGTTAAACCTTACAATAGGTAGGTACTTATGTTACGTAATTCATCAATCTAAAATCAAAAGAGCAATAGGTATATAGTAGACTTATCAATAAGAAAGGCAATATAATGATAATGTAGCTATAAGTTCGAAATTCGAAACGAACATTCAGATAATGGTTTTTAGTAGGTACCTAGTAGTAGTTTAGTAAATTGGCAAGAATGTGGGTTATAGTTACACTTACAGCGTACAATGGGCAGCGATGTAAGTAGGTATAAACCTATCACTTGATTATTGATTGATTGATCATTAATTTGTGATTTGTGTCACAGATAGAATATTGGTCACTAAACGTAAAATTTGCAAAAATTTTAATATTATTGTTTTAGTTTAATAAAATCCCTTTAAATTGTTTAAAAATATTGCAAAATTGACGTAGAGAATCGCTAATTCTCGACAAAAAAAAAGAAAAAGTGGCCAAGTGCGAGTCGGACTCGCCCATGAAGGGTTCCGTAGTAACTATAATAAATATAACATACTCAATATATTTATTTGCAAAAAAAAAACAAAACCTTACAAATTTCTTAAAACTAGCTTATTTACAATTTTTACAACTACGCCAAATAACTTTGTTTTTCGTAGAATTTGTATGAATTACAAAGTTATATTTGCGGTTTTTGAAAATATACTGTATCTCAAAAGCTGCTGACTCGATCTCGTTCAAACCAATTTTGGTTGAAAGAAATCTTTTAAACGATTAACTTTATGAAAAAGTCATTTTAGAAACCATAATGTAATTTTTAAAGACCTGTCTATAAATACCACACAAGTATAGGTTTCATGAAAAAAAATATTTTCAGTTTCAGTTCCATGTATGGGGAGCCCCCTTTATTTTAAATATTTTTTAAATTTTCTCTTAAAATCGGAAAGCGGTTCACAGAATACATCTATCTACCAAGTTTTACATGTATAGTCCTAATAGTTTCGGAATAAAATGGCTGTGACATACGGACGGACGGACAGACAGACAGACGGACAGACATGTCGAAACTATAAGGGTTCCGTTTTTTGCCATTCGGCTACGGAACCCTAAAAAGTAAAGTAATAACATTTCTTTTCGTACAGTAAACGCACCGGCAAGAACCTACGCGGCAAATAAGTTGAACCAAAATGGCCGTCGTTGCTATAGTTACGCGCAGTCCCCCGCTATATATACAGGGTGGGCAAAAAATCGCGTCTGCCGTAAAATGGACGCAATGCGCGCAACGTTTGCACTAACAAACACTCATTTTGATAATAAAGTTTTATCATTTGGACGTGCTGCTCAGTCGTGTAACTTACCATGGTGATTTGGCATCTGTAACTAAAGAAATAACAACGCATTTGACAGATGCCGCCAAAACAACATGGCCGCCACAAACTGTCAACATCGACCCGCCCTATTTATAAAAAAAAATTACCAAAAAAATTAAACCGGCTCCCAAAAACACTGCAATATAAAAAATAACTTTGATTTCGAGAGTCGGTTTAATTTTTTGGTAAATAGTTTTTATTTCATACTTTTTAGTTGGTCGATTTTTAATTTACCTAGTTACAAGAGCCTAAATGTCAACTACTTATATTCATTTACAAAATTTTGCTTTTCCCAATGTTGGGCCGTTAATATTGTTGAGGAGTTCTCCTGACTCCTGGTGCTTCACCATTAGCTTCACTTCACCATATGCATTGTGACGAGCATATTGTGCTTAATAACCACATTCAAGTAATCGAAGCAGAACACATGAAATACTTATTATTCCTACTTATATATTGAGTAGTTCCAGTGGCCATCTGTGGTCTTTATCATCAGGTCCACTTCACAAATGGTGCTTTTTGAATGCAACTACACAAGTTACTATAAAAAATACTCAAATCACTATAGTTGTGCCTATAATGTTTGAAGAGTTCCCTCGATTTCTCCAGGATCCCATCATCAGATCCTGACTTGGTGACAATGGGACCAATTTCGAAGTATACCTTTTCAAACAAAAAAATAATTTTGCAAATCGGTTCAGCCGTCTTCGAGTAATCGGTGATCATTATAAATATATATATACGCGTCGTATTGATAACCTCCTCCTTTTTTTTTCGTCGGTTGAAAAGGCCCTTTGTATTCAAACTAATGTCTCAAATTGATGTTATTTCAAGTTACACAAATATCAACTTTATTTTAATGGAGATTAAGTTGATTTTAGAGTGACTAGCACTATTAAAAAAGTTATAGAAATGTCTGACATTGTAGCGTAAATTGAACTTTATAATGTAGGAATTAAAGTTATTTTTCTATAAACTCATATTTGTTTAAATTTTTGGCAAATAAATCGCGAATGTATATGTATGTATTCTGCCGTCATTCTTTAAAAGGCAGTCTGACAGATGGTTGATTGAGAATCCCTTTTATACAATACAAGAATTCCTCCAGTTCAAATTTAATTAATTTAATATCTAATTTATTTTACATTTAACTAATTAAAATAATATCAACAAAAATTTGCATGTCATAATATTATGATTAAATATGTTAAGCTACTATTATACCATTATAAGAACTTGTAACCATATTTATTTGCAAATAAATCTTTGACTTTGACTTTGACTTTGACTTTGACTTTGACTTTGACAATTTACCGATTTTGAGTTAAACATTGAGCGACATCAGGAAAAAAGGCGTGTCGACCTATCTAACCCCTTTTTCTGAAACTTATTTTGCTTTTGAGATATTTTTTTCATAAAAAGCTGTGAAGTGGTTTTGATACCAGTGCCAAATTTATAAAAACTCAAAATCGGTAATTTGTCGGATGACTGCCTTTTAAATAATCACGGCAGTATTCTCTTTGTTATTGTTGTCATTATGAAGCAATTTTATATTTAGTTTCCGTAATTTTAGTTCTCTAGTTATCTTTTAACGTAGTTATCGTTTTTAGGGTTCCGTAGCCGAATGGCAAAAAACGGAACCCTTATAGTTTCGACATGTCCGTCCGTCTGTCTGTCTGTCCGTCCGTCCGTATGTCACAGCCATTTTATTCCGAAACTTTTAGGACTATACATGCAAATCTTGGTAGGTAGATGTATTCTGTGAACCGCTTTCCGATTTTAAGAGAAAATTTAAAAAATATTTAAAATGAAGGGGGATCTCCATACATGGAACTAAAAACTGAAAATATTTTCTTTCATGAAACCTATACGTGTGTGGTATCTATAGACAGGTCTTTAAAAATGACATTAGGGTTTTTAAAATGACTTTTTCATAAAGTTAATCGTTTAAAAGCTATACGCTTCCAAAGTGGTAAAATGTGTCCCCCCCCTCTAACTTCTATAATAATGAAGTGAAAAATCTAAAAAAAACCATATGTTGTAGATCTTAATGTAAACTTTCAACCAAAATTAGTTTAAACGAGATCGAGTCAGCAGTTTTTGAGATACAGTATATTTTCTAAAACCGCAAATATAACTTTGTAATTCATACAAATACTATGAAAAACAAAGTTATTTGGCGTAGTGGTAAAAATTGTAAATAATCTAGTTTTAAGAAATTTGTAAGGTTTTTTCTTTTTTTTTTCTTATAAATATATTAGGTATATTATATTTATTATAGTTACTACGCATTACGGAACCCTTCATGTGCGAGTCCGACTCGCCCTTGGCCAATTTTTTATTTTTTTTTGTTAATTTTTTACTCCAATGTTTACTGTACGTAGGTATTTACAACGCGTTAAAAAACATTATTTGCCTTACTTTACAGGACATCAGTCTACATCTATATGTAGGTAATTGTTGTCTTGTATGACTCATACAAGACAACACATGTCGCAAATGCGGGAGTTCAGGACACACACCTTAATATGAGAGTATCTAAAATCTAAATATTATAGGTAACACGTGTTTCGTCTACATGTCTGCAATGTCTAGTGTAATAAAGTCAGTGCGCTAGCGATGGTGTGTGTGGTGCTCCATCCAGCACCTACTTAGTACAAGTCTATTGAATAACCATAATAATATGGTAACCCGAAGAAAACCCTTACCTATACTTTATAGGTTATCTTAATGTAGGGTTTTAGGTATAGAACCCATTCAATGGGTTATCATAATGTAGGTGTAACCCTTTCACTGGGGTTCTTGTATAAAACCCATTCAATGGGTTATTCATATTGAAGAGATAACCCTTTTATTGGGTTCAAGCCTAAAACCCATTCATAGAGTTACATCACGATAAAGGTAATCTTATAAATGGCTTACCCTTTCAAAGACTTAACTCTTAATCGGGGTTATACGGTCCCTGATATAAATTACTTCTTTTTTCAGATACAACCGCTCTTTACCTCGATCACGCCTGATGGTATGGTGGACGCGATAGATAAGGTCTACGATGGGACAAGCGAGCCCAGAAGATGCCTGTTCACTCTTGCTTTAAAGGCCGTCGGGTCATATGTGGCAGGGAACATATAAGCTAGCGGAGAGTTCCATACCTTGGCCGTGCGTGCAGTAAAAGTGAAAATGCCTGACCGGGTAAAAATACACGACCTAAGACTGGCATGTTGGGCCAGAACCACCGAGCCACCAATTATGAATTCTTAATTTTGATTAGAGTTCCAGTCGGAGGAGAAAAAAAAAAGACTAGCCATCTTGTTAGATCAACAGTTTGTTAAGTTCATTTCAGTATAACGATAACGCTGGAGGCATAGAGGTGAAGTTTATAGTCACCGTTGCAGCTAAAATAGCAAACATTTTTAGAAAGAAGTAAGTTCAGATTTATTTTTAGATTTTTTAGTATTTACCTACTAACATAGATTATAAGTATTCATTGTTACTAACCATTGTGGATCTTGATATCTGATAAATAAATAAATTGAAGTGAATTGAATTGAATTGTATTCAGAAAGCCACATATGTACAAATATACATAAATATGTACATATATGTATTGAGAAACACATTACCTTCATTAGCGTCACGCAGTCGAGAAAATTCTAATACTAATAATATATTTAACTGTTACTATAAGAATGTACAAACTAATAACCCAATTAAAACCCCCAGTAATTCCCCACGAATCGAAAGCAAAAGAACTCGTAATATCAATTTCACGTTTCAGATATTTAAAATTCAATAGATGCGTTCAATTTCAGGAAACAGACTGTGAAGTGGCACTTTTCAGCGAGAGAAAGTTCCACTTTTTCAGGACACAATTTGACTTTTAAATTGGTCATAGATGTGTATAGAGGGTACAGCTGAAGGGCAGTGTTTTAATTCCTTCATTTATTTATAGGAATTTTATGTAACGACACAAATGCGGACTTATGCAACAAGGTCTTCTTTAGAAATAAATGGTTGAGTTTATAAAAAAATATTTATATTAAAAAAAAGAACTCTTTAATTTTTAAATTCAATTATGTATTAATAAACAATAATACTTACTAATTATGTTCCAAAGCAAATCAAATTGGATCTACAAGTTGACATTTATGTATGACTCAACGAGTCAAGTACTAGGCTATCATAAAACGGTAAGAGATGACGTCACTGTGTAGGGATTCTTCTATTGTCATGAGAAGTGCAGTAATAGTGATGTAAAATTAAAATTTTCTTTTGAAAAATGCAACCATTCCATCAGTATTTTCTTATGACGTTGTCACGTTCAACTATCGTCAGTAAACCGACTTTACGGACAACCGATTTTTTAAGCTAACATAGTCACTAACAGTATCATTAGAACTTAAAACGGGATATTATCCATTTGTATCTTTTGTTTCGAGTTTCCGATATTTCGGCACTGTTGCTGTTAGGTTTCAAATGTCGAGGGCCTGGAATCCAGTGGTTCAAATGTTTAAAAATCGAAAAAGTTCCTTAAAAAGTTCGCGAGTCGACACGGTGAGTTTTGTGTGTCGGGAACAGAATCGAGTTTTTAGTGATACATGTGACAGTGGTAGCGGTGTCGATCACAAAAAACGAACGAGAAAGAGGGTAGACCGATTCGTCTGCTTGCGCTTGCAACAGTGCCGAAATATCGGAAACTCGAAACAAAAGATACACACGGTAAATAGCCTGTTTTAAGTTCTAATGATAAAGTATCACATTGACATAAAATACTCGAAGAGTATGTTGTGCCCAACAGGGTCAATAATTGTGACTTACAAAACGTGTAACGGAAACCCCTTATGTATTTTAAAGGGCTGAAAACATCTGGTATGAAGGCTCTATGCACAGTTTCAGCTCAAAATAAATGACTCAAAGAATTTATAACAAATTATCGGTTTCATATGTTTCTTGAACACCGATCATAACAAACGTATCGCAGCACTACGAGGGTCAATAACTTTCCACGTTACTTGCCAATAATACGACAATTCTTTTCGTTCTTCTTCATTTGAAAAATTCGATTTCTGGTAGGTATCAGTGTATTAAAATTTCTACTAAGTTTCATACAATATGTTATAGGATTACAAAACCTTTTTAATTTCATCACATTTTTCTAAACATTTAATTAATTAAAATATTAGAATAATTGGGCCATTATTTTTTTTTCGGGGCCCATAATCGGTCTCTTAAGAACAGAACCTATTACATTAAAAAAAGCTATGTTTACTAAAATAAAATCGCTATTGTTAGAAACGTAATAATAATACCCTTCTAAGAAGACATAAACATTAGTGAAAAATGTTATACGTTATGTTTGACGTAAATTACGGTAACTCAGTCGCTTTTCTCAGTAACTCAGTCGTATCTCATACAAAATCCAGCTGTCCAGCAAGCAACTCGCTTTAAATACATTGAAATTACATTAAAACTCTTTACGGCACTATTAAATTAAAATATCTACGAAAATTAAGATAAGTATGAACTTTATTAACAGGCTAATAAGTTTATCTTTCCTTTAACCATGTATTATTTACGAAATATTTCTTGTCTTGTCCCTGTTGAAGAAAAAAAAAAAACGTAAGTACTCTATGTTACCAAGCAAAAGTGAGCTTTAAATTCGGCTTTTTTTTAGTATTTTTTCGACTAAGTTAGTTTGATTTAATGTGAATTGCTGGCGGGGTGAGGCGGGTGTTCGTGGCCTTGACGCTGGTCGCATCAGTCGAGCGCGAGTCGACCGGAGAGGCGCGTGTGTTTATTGTGCGGCCGCTGAGTTACCGACGACAAACGGTGAGTTTTTAGGATATTTGATTGTTTTTTTATTGCGTTTTGTAATAGATTAAGTAAATATTTGCATGTCATCAAAAATGATTAGGTATTTATTATCATATGACCCAAATGTTAGAATACACGTTATTTTTACAACTGCGTTACCACGAGAAATAACGCAATTGCAAAGTAAACAGTTTTCTAAGTGTATTTACCTAATTTCCAGTTCACTTAATTAATTATTGGGTTATTTTGTTACAGTATATTATTTTCAATATAATGGCGTTAACACCGGCAGAAAAACAACGGCGTTATAGGGAAAAATTGAAACAGGACCCTGTAAAAAATGCTGAGACTAAAAGAAAACATCTTGAGAGATATCTTGCTACTAAAAAACTTGTAAAAGATATGACAGGGATAGAACATAGATCAGCAAAGCGTAAATGGAAGATGGTAAACAAGAAACTTCGAGAACGTCAGAAAAGAGAGCAAGTTATTCTAGATTATACACCGGCTTCAACACCACGATCAGGAACTCAGGTTTCTCCAAGGTCAAGAGGAAGAAGAACTAGAGGAACAAGAAGGCATTATATAGACAAAATAAGAAATTGGAGGAAGAAAACGAGAAATTGAAAAGAAAATGTAACAAGTACAAGAAAAGATACCAAAGACAAAAAGGAAAAAAGTCGGAGGACGGAGACAAAAATACATAGCTTTGTCTAACGCTATTAAAAACTATTACTCCAGAATAAAGAAACTTAAAGACCGTTTAGCTATCAGGCGTATTTTTGGCGAACATGTCATAAAAAATTCCAGGCTGAAAACCTCCATTATTCAAGAAACTCTCGGTATCAATAAAATATTTCCAAAGTCTTGCCTCTATATGTCTGTTTCTATACTCAATTCTTCTAAACTATGCCACCAATGTTGATGCCGTTTTCACTAGGAGAAAGGTCATTAAATGAGGATGAGGTAGGTCTTTGAGAGTTCTTCCACCAGGGGCTAAAGTGGTTTTTACCGTTAGTATTATGGATACATTGTAAGAATGATATTTTGATTTGAAAAGAGTAACTGTGGAGTTTCTTGCCGGTTCTTCCCCATAGAAAACGACCAATTTCGAACCGTGCCCTAACTGCTGACGTTTTGTAAGTGCCCATGTAGGTCTATGCGAAATAAAACATTTTGAGTTTTTTTTTTTGAGTAAAAGTATTCAAATTTATGAGATTTTTGTAGGAGATAATCTCTTAAAATCTTTTTAATTGGCTCGTACTGAGCCGGTTACGAGATTTAATCTCTTTAAGATCAAAATTTCCTACTTAATCGCGGAATAAAAGCCGCGAGTAAAACTATAGGAATAATTATATATTTTAATCCATCGATTATTTTTTTTAATAATATCTTATTTAAAAAGTCTATTCCGATGTGAATTTCATTTACCGTAATCCGATTAAGTTGACCACTATTTAATATCCAATAAAATATGACAAGGAGTATAAGTACCTACGGATTGTCGAGGAAAATATCAATGACAACCAATCAAGGATCTTTTACCTCAACCAATGTAGAAATAGGACATTATAGACAAGAAACAAGCTAAGAAGTTTTTATGTTAATCCCATATAAGTACGATTTGGGGAGGTATTCCTCGAAGCGCTAACATTTTGAAGCGCACCTAATGAAGCGCTCCTTTTTTATTCCTCGGAGCGCTCCTTTTAGTAGCGCTCCCGATACCATATTATCGGAAAAGGAGCGCCCCGAGGAATAAAAAAGGAGCGCTTCATTAGGTGCGCTTCTAAATGGTAGCGCTTCGAGGAATATCTCGATTTGGGAGCATTTGGAAGAAATCTGAAGATTGAAAAACCATATTTTTACTTAATTCAATAACTTTTAGTGTGGAGGCCAGTGGTTTACATGAATTACGAATAGTAGGTCGTGGGTTCGAATCTAGGCAGTTACATTACTTCGTTTAATTTCTATTATCACTACTGTTTTCTAAACGGCACGTCCTAATTCCTAAAAATCCAACAACATCATAATTATGTTTGTGTGTGCATACAGGCACCTTTTTTTAAGGATGGGAAATCATCCAATGACTGCCTCCCGATCTGGATGAAGCGGGAGGGTGTGTCAGACTATTACTGACTAAAACCCATCCGTGTTCATCAAATGCCCTTCGTGTTCCGAGGCCGCGGTAACTCTTTCGAAAAATTCTGCAACGTACAGGCACATTAAAGTACCATTTCCTGGGTATTTTTTTGACTCACTTACCCTTATTTTTTTCTGACTTCTGACTACCCGTAATGACTGCCAAAGACGTCCAAATGACAGCCGAGACCAACAGCTTAGCGTTCTTTCAAGGCTCGGAGCAATAGATCGCATCCACACACTGACCTTGCCAAGCTTTACTTAACCTTGCAGATCAACCAAAGATTCCTTTGATCCCTTTGAAGCGTATCAGCTTCACAGTATTCCCTCCTACTACGTCGTCACGTTCTCAGAATACTGTTATTAACCTGAACACTACAAACGTCCAATATAGTCAGTGACACGTGTGAAAATGAGGAACGCAGACGTGGAGAACTTACTTGAGCATTAACTTCGAAACGGATCAAGCCAGTTTGTTTAATGGCCTCTAGCAAGTTATCCTAGAAGCGCCGTAGAGGCGGACCAGTCGGGGCCACGTTAATAATAATAAATAAATTGTTTTATAAATAATAATAATAAATTATTTATTGAATCAAAGTATATATAGAAGTAGAGATCTTAGGCTGGGAACTATGATGAAACATACAAACTTATTAATTAACTATAATTTAGTTAAAGGTTGATCTACTTACATCTGTTGACAATATAATATATTGTCAACAGATGATGTACCCTGCCTCCTAAAACGTAGGAACGTTGAAGAATACTTAGGTAAGTGATCCTGCAGCCTGAAAATAGGAGGGTTTTAGTCGGTTAAAGACTGACAAAAACCTTTACGTGTACCTTAGGGCGGAAGATATACATGAAGATTTACACCTCCAGAAAATAAAGGAGATTTTCGTCTGTGTAACCAGATTTGCCTGTGGCGGCCTTAAGTAAATATAATAGTTAAAGTCAGGGCTTACAATAACTTACAAACTAAGTGCTGACATGCTAAGCTCACTCAAAGAGCCAGCGACGTAGCCGTGGCATAATATCGATATAAAGATATCTCTTGCTAATATTTGTCAATCTCACACAATTTTTGATCATGACACAAATATCTTTCAGCTCAACAAGGAATGCTTAGTCTAGTTCTATATGTCTACGGCGACTAAATATGTAGAACAACTTCCAGTTACCTGGAAAACAGTTACCAAAGTACGTGTTAGAATTAGGATATAGGTAGGTAGTCCATACCTGGAAAATGCAATAATAGATAGATAGATATACTCTTTATTATACACCAAAAGAGAATTAAATGAGGACTTAAAAACTACAAAGGGTGTTACAATGGGGGGTCTTATACCTAAAAGTGATCTTTTACAGACAACCTTTGGATGGATTGTGTTGTAATTTTGTATTGGTAAAAAGAAAAGACGTGTACATCTTAGTTTGTTTATATTTGAAGTATATAGTAACCTTAACCAGGTTACTAGGTATACAATGCTTGAAAGAATTTTGAATATTTAAGAACACTATAAAGACCAGTATTATTATAACACACCCCTTTAATCAAAATTCTCACAAATAAATTACATATAAAATGAACTCAAAATATACCAATAAAAAAAAACGGAAAAATGTATACTAAGTTCTGAAGTAAACGTGTAAAAATATATTTACACTAAACCTAAACCTAGTACACATACATCTACGATGTGCCACACGCTGCAATCGTTTTGTTAAGATGTCAGCGGGCATATCACTTGATTTGGTATATTTCAAGTTAACCGAATGATCACTAATCTTTTCTCTAATAAAGTGAAATCTGGTATCTATATGTTTCGTCCTATGGTGATGTACCGGATTCAAGGCCAAACTCTGTGCACTCTGACTATCGGTACAAATAGTTACGGTATCAGGTAATAACTTTTGCCTTACCATAGGATCTGAAATTAATTCAGTGATAAACCTCCTTAAATAAATCGCTTCCCTCGTAGCTTCTGTTATTGCCATATATTCAGCTTCCGCTGAGGACAAGGCTACGGTTTGCTGCTTCCGCGAGGCCCATGATACCGGACTGCCTGCTAATTTGAAATAGTATTTTTTGAATGTCTGCTACATAATTTCAATTTAAAGTTGGAAATTAAACAACCGACCAGATTAAAAAGTAAATCGTGCATTGACAACTTTGCACATAATCTTGGCAATAAAATAATATGTATATTGGCAATATAATAATTGAATTGGCTTTGTCAGACCACACCAGTCAAATCTTAAAGGGTCAAATAAAAAAAACGTTCATTGTAGATTACTGGTATGAAAAACGGCGAGATTTTAGTTTAGACAATATGAAAAAGTTTAAAGAATTTCTAGAAAACACTTCTTTTTCAGATGTATAAACTTTTCTCTGTAAATCATCATCCTCTGATTAAAAAGTTATTTTCACTTCACATTAAGTATCCTGTTAACACTCATCTGACCAAAAATATTCCATTTATGCTTTTTGATTTTTCATTCATGATCAAATTAGATGGTCAGTTTAAATTTCACAAATCTAATGAATGGGTGTGTTATGAGAAAGAGTTTGAATGTCTATTTCATGAGCTGGATATAGTAATTGACAACAAATTAAGAGATCGGCAAGAAGTCTATAACCTCTTAGATCAATACCCAAACTATCACCACATTTATACAGATGGCTCTAAAAGTAATGAAAGGGTTTCTATGGCTTATGTCATTCCTCATAAGGAATTTGGACTGGGAGTAAAACTGAAGAAAGAATCAAGCATATTTTCCGCCGAAGCTTATGCCATTCTTGCTGCACTTAAATACATTCAAGACCAATCTGAAAATCGTTGGCTCATTATCACTGATAGCATGAGCGTATTGCATGCTTTGAAAAACTATCAAATCAATGCTCACACAAACTGCATTATAATAGAAATCAGGCACATACTTCATAATCTTTCAACAAGAAACTATAGTATTACATTTTTATGGACTCCATCACATATCGGAGTTTCGGGTAACGAGCAAGCTGATTTTCTAGCACGTGCGATTGCTGACATTGTTGACAGTGACAGCGGCAGCCCCGTCGACGATGTCGCTATTCCTTATAGCGATTTAATACCTATAATCAAGTCCAAACTTTTAAAAGATTGGCAGGACACATGGACAGAATCTCTTACTAGAAAAGGTACTTGGTATGCTCAAATTAATCAGAATATTGGTAAAAGCCCTTGGTTCACCAATTGCCGTTACTTCAGAAGCAGACAATATTATACTATTCTTTGCCGTTTGAGATTTGGACATTGCCGTTTCAACGCTCATTTACATCGCATGCGCATAATTCAATCGCCTTCTTGCACATATTGCTCAACAAATGATGAACAGACCCTTGATCATATTTTCTTTCAATGCTCAAGTTTTAATATTCAAAGACTGTCTTTAGTAGCCAATTTATTGAATTTATATGAAAAACCAGAGAATATACCGCGCTGCACTGAAGACATTTTGAAAAATAAAGACACCTATGTATTTATTTACGATTTTATTAAAAACACGATCAAGGACATATGAAACAAGGATTTTAACAAATATCGGACTCGACTTAGAAATAAATTCTATGAGATAATATCTGGGTAAATAACTAACAATTGAATATGGAATATGCATCGGATGTAACATTGAAGACTTGGCTCCGGCCTTATTACATACTTGGAACAGAAACAAATATTACAGACCTGGCTGTATGGGCTTGACTCTTTGCCTGTCCTAACGGACGAAGGGAAAAAAAAAAAAAAAAAATCTAATCGCTAGGTAGCGTTAAGTGCAACGTTTATATCAATTATAACAAGTAGTCTAATATTTTTATAAATGTAACTAACTATAATGAATTAAAAAAAAATACATATTGTGTGCAATTCACACGTGGTAGAAGCGAAATCTTCAAAAAATTTATATGTGTGTCTCTTTTTACTGCCGCTTTTTCGTTTCATAAACTTTCAAATCACAACGATGCTAAAGAAGTTTTCACTTCAATAAAAACTTTTTACCAAAAAATTAAACCGACTCCCAAAAACACTGCAAAGTGCAAAATAACTTTAATTTCGGTAGTCGGTGTCTTTAGTTTTTGTATTTTCGTTTTTGGCACCGACTTCCGAAATTAAAGTTATTTTTCACTTTGCAGTGTTTTTGGGAGTCGGTTTAATTTATTGGTAAAAATTTTTTATTTCACTCTTTTTAGTTGGTCGATTTTTAATTTACCTAGTTAAAAGAGCCTAAATGTCAACTACTTATAAACTTTTACAAAATATTGCTTTTCCCAATGCTGGGCCGTTAATTGTTGAGGAGTTCTCCTGGTACTTCACCATCAGCTCTTCATCATCATATGCATTGTGACGAACATAAAGTGCTATTCAAGTAATCGAATCGCAATCCACGAAATACTTATTATTGAGTAGGTTCGGCGGCCATCTATGGTCTTCATCATCAGTTCCACTTCCCCAAATGGTATTTTTGAGGGCAATTGCACAAGTTAGTATAAGAAATACCCAAAATGCCATAGGTGTGCTTATAATATTTGAAGAGTACCCTCGATTTTTCCAGGATCCCATCATCAGATCCTGACCTGGTGACAATGGGACCAATTTCGAAGTATACCCTTTCAAACAAAAAAAAAAGAATTTTCCAAATCGGTTCAGCCGTCTTCGAGTGGCGAGTTCGGTGATCATACATAAAAAAAAAAAAACAAAAAAAAAAAATATACGCGTCGAATTGATAACCTCCTCTTTTGGTCGTCGGTTGAAAATAAGACAAATTATAAAGTACTTAGGTATACAAGATAAAAATATAAAATAGTACAATATAATATCAGTTATTATCACTAATTGTGTTCAATAGAATACAACGAATGAGTCTTTTAAACTTACTTATTGTGCAATTAAAGATATCAATTTCGACAAAATTACTGTTGTAAGTGTCAACCATACGGCGGATAGGCGAGCGCAAGCCTGAATTATTTCGACAAGCACTCAGAGCGAAAAGAGTACCTGCGCGTACCCGCCGCCTGTGACTGGTTCTAGGTACAGCATAGCAAATCATGTTATTGAGATTTGTACAGTTAAATTTGTTTCTGACAATTTTGAATAGCATTGTGGCTTCGAGGTACTTCCTTCGAGAACTAAGGGGGAGAAGGTTGTACTTTTTGAGTAGTTGTGAATACGATTTCGTTCCCTTACTGTCTAATATACTATGAATGGACCAAAGATACTATAAGGGCACCTTGATGTTGACCTAATAAAGTTGCTTAGTTTATAATTTGGGTTCCAAGAAGAAAATGATTACACAACACAACAATACAACGTAAAACGTAATTTTCTTAGTAATATTTACGAATGAGGAACATTTTTATGCACTAATTTCCGTTTAAATTAAGAAACAGAAAATGAGGGCCCGTAGTTTTAATATATTATTTATTGTTTTTACTACAGGAACATTAGGGAGTTGTCCCACCGCCGACGATAAACGAGTAGCGAGTAGAGCTAGCATCTGAAAACGAGTTGGCGAGCAGCGAGCGTATTGTTCCGATAGTTTAATAACATTAGATTCACAAGTCGCCACAGAATTTGAACATTTTTTCACTGACATTCCTGTATCGACAACCAAGTCGCTAAAATCATCTACCATTGCTGCAGAAACACTACTTAAAAAAAATGTTCCAGTTTGTAGTTCAGAGTTTAAATTCCAATATGTTACTTTTAATGACATCATTAAAACTTTTAATTCTTTGAATGTTAAAAAGACTGCAGACCTGTGGGGTAATTCTGTTGATGTTACTAAGTCCATTATACACATTATTGCTCCTACATTAGCTGTTATATTTAATAATTGTATTGATTGCGGTGAGTTTCCTGATTTAATGAAATATAGTAAAATAATCCCACTATTTAAATCGGGTAGTACATCTGACCCTACTAATTACAGACCTATTTCTGTACTGCCCACTTTCAGTAAAATTTTTGAGAAAATTATTTTAATGCAGATGCAAAGATATTTTAATAAACACAAATTGCTAAATAATAAACAATTTGGTTTTACAAAGGGTCGTTCAACAACTGATGCCGGTGTTGAACTTTTAGGACACATTTATAATGCATGGGAAGATAAGTGCGATGCGTTGGGCATTTTTTGTGATTTGTCCAAGGCATTTGACTGTGTTCCCCATGAGACATTAATCAGGAAACTGCACTACTACGGATTCCGGGACACCTCTCTGAATCTTTTGTCCTCTTACTTGAGTGAAAGGATTCAGAGAGTCGATGTGAACGGCAAAAGATCGCCGGGATCTGTGGTCAAAATGGGGGTCCCCCAAGGCTCAATTTTAGGTCCCTTTTTGTTTCTTATTTATATAAATGATTTGCCGTACCTGATCAAAAATCATGACATAGTGCTATTTGCTGACGATACTTCTCTTTTATTTAAAATCAAACGTCAACAGCAGGTTACTGAAGAAGTTAACAGAGCCCTTGCAACTGTAGTTAGCTGGTTCAATGTTAATAATCTTCTTCTTAATGAGAAAAAAACCAAATTCCTAAAATTTACGTTACCTCATGTTAGACAAGTGAATACTAGTGTATCAATAAAGGGCGAAATATTGAAAGCCGAAGATACCACAGTATTCTTGGGCATAACCTTGGATGCGAAGCTTCAGTGGGGCCCCCATATAGATAAATTGTCAAAAAAGCTAAGTTCTGCAGCATATGCCGTTAGAAAAATACGTGGATTAACTGATATCGAAACAGCACGTTTAGTCTACTTTAGTTACTTTCACAGTGTGATGTCATACGGCATTTTACTTTGGGGAAATGCCGCCGACATTCACACAATATTTGTATTACAAAAAAGGGCCATTCGTGCAATTTATAAATTAAGTCCTAAGCACTCCTTAAGAGACAAATTTAAGGAGATTAATATTATGACTGTGCCATCTCAGTATATTTATGACAACCTCTTGTATGCACACAAAAATATTAATCTGTTTAAAAAATACAGTGATATTCATAGTGTAAATACAAGGAACAAAGACACATATGTCATTCCTAAAACAAGGTTAAAAAAAATAGGTGGTTCGTTTAGATGCCAATGTATACGTTTTTATAATAAAATTCCTAGCCATATTCAAAAACTAAGTATTAATAAATTCAAATTATTGATAAAACGTAAACTATGTCAGAAAGCTTTTTACAGTGTTAAAGATTATATTGAGGACAAGAAGGCTTGGGAATGAGATGCTCCAGTGATATACGTGTGCCTTTTTTATTTCTTTTTAAAATTATGATTGATGATTTATTTTTGATTAATTAAAATTTTGCTTTCTCAAGTATTGTATATACCTATTAATTTTTGTTTTTGTTTGTTGTTTTTTTATATATTGTTGTTTTCTTATTTTATATTGTTGTTTTTTTTTATATATATAAAATTATTTCATTATTGTAAATGTGAGGACGATGTAGGTTATTCTTTCTTCATTATTTTTGCTTTCACTATAATTTATTTAATGATGTCAAGCAGTTTGAGTACTTGTGTGGCCTACCCAAAGGTCCTTACTTTGGTATTGTTCGTCAAATTGTTGAGCTCCTTAAGTTCTAAGTTGAGCTACACGATAACTGACAAATGCTTGCACTGTCTGGACAGGTCCGCTCAAATTTGCGTGGTTATTTCCTCAAAAGAATACCACAGACATGAACCTACATGCTTCTCATATACAAATACAAATTGTCTGGACTTTAAAAGAGACTATGACCTCTGAGTTTGTTTCGGTGTTTCTTCTCAGAGTAGTCAGTTAGGAAATACCGGCCTCATCTAGCTAAACTAAACACGCAAAAAAACATGACGTGTAAAAGTGTTATTTATAACCAATTTACAGAATAAATATTTCATTTCATTTCATTTCATTTCATTTCATTTCATTTCATTTCATTTCATTTCATTTCATTTCATTTCATTTCATTTCATTTCATTTCATTTCATTTAGTCGCTGAGCTATGATCGGGCTGGTCTCTCAGCGTAAGTTCTGACCGCCAAGTGATCGCTGAGCGAGTACTATCTTTGACAGTTCTTGTCGCTCAGCAACAGAACTAGTGAAGCGAGTAGGCAGCGTGAACAGTCAGAGAGCAACTATTAATATATGCATCTCTTTCGTTTACACGGAATGTATATTTCATTGTGCGTTTCTTGAGTGAGTAAATCACCGATAGCTAGTCGTTTACTCGCCGGCAGTCGGACAACTGCCTTACACGTACTTTTCCCAAAATCCCATAATCTCAGTTTCATAATATTTAATTTGTGACACAAAAAAAACCTAGTGAGGAGCTCGTGGCTAAATAATAACAGCCACACCGGTTGATTTTCAAAGTTAAGCAACACCAGCTGAGGTAAATTCGTGGATGGGTAACCAAGTTATCATATCGACATTCCTCCGTTAAGCAGATGGTCGCGGCAGTCCACCCTTAAATATTTAGTAATTAGAATATATTGAATTATTTTACCTAATTAGGAAGTAATGGTTTGATTTTGTAATTTGTGGGAAAAACTTATTTATTTATCATTCAAAGTTTTTCTGGAGGAAAAATCAACTTGAAATTCAACTAAGTAAACTACTAAACTACTTTGTTTTATGTTGCTTTTTACATATAATTAAGAATTAAGAAATTATTCCGTTCCAATTCATGTCTATAAAATCTTTAGAATCAAATAGTTTAACTATTTACAAATTAACGAGAACCTTCAACAAAACCTAGACTAAACTGGTTTCAAAGATTAGTAATTCTGTCGCAATCAGTGTGACAAAGTGCTGAAAGATTAAAAGGCCTCCGATGACATGGCTGGGCGGCGATCGACGCGCTTTCAACGAAACCGATTCAATTTTAATGCCTTTGAGGTTTTATTTAGAGTTTTCAAATGTAAGTATTTTGTGGCCACTCTTCTTTCTTTCTTTATCACGAATGAGCCCGCTCTTGACCTCGATCACACCTGATGATGAGTGTAAGATGAGGTCTACGATCGAACGAGCGAGCCCAGAAAATGCCTATTCACTCTTGCTTTAAAGGCTGACGGGTCATATGTGGCAGGGAACACAGAAGCTGGCAGAGAGTTCCACACCTTGGCTGTGCGCACAATGAATGTTGAAGAGAAGCGCTTAGTACGACAAGACGGTATATCGACCAAGTGTGGATGGTATCCTGCGGTACGTCTGATAGACTGGTAGTAAAAGGGGGATGAAGAGATTAGGTCTTGAAGCTCCTACGTACACTCTCTAAAGTATAATCTGTAGAAGATCGAATTAACAGTTATTTCGATAGAATTACCTTTGAACGATTTTATTGTCCACAGAAAGCATGGCTCACCGTTGAACGGTAATACGAAAAAAACTATTAGTGGATATCATTATTTAGTAACAGCACGTATCGCCAAATAACGCTACAAGGAATGAATGGTTAGCCGATATCAAGATTTGCCGTTGTCATGGTTCGCTAAAACTGTATGCTTAAACTAAAATAATCTTTTACCGATAGCTATTTTCACCGTAAACACAACTGACTCTAACATCTCGACCTTACAGGAGCTCAGGCAAGACACACAACAGCGACTCTCTACAATATGTCTCCACAGAATACTGCAGTACTTTGGCCATATAGCACGTCGAAGTTCAGACAACCTGCAAAAGCTCATTGTTACGGGCAATGTAGATGGTAAACGACCAAGAGACGCAGTCCCAGACGATGGGTTGACCAGGTGTCTGAAGTACTGCAGATGCCGATGTCCCAGGCTCTCCATCAATCTGAAAACCATAGTAGATGGAGGAGCTTGTTGCAACGTTTCCGTCGTAGCCACGATCCTTAGCACTGAGGGACTGACTTAAGAAGGATTTTCGCCGAAAGCATAAGAATAATAAGAAAAGAAAAATAAGAATAATCCATATTATGTAGTATTCAATTGAGTTTTTAATGATAATCAACCAATGCAACATTGACTTGATCGTTCAAAGGCACACTAGTTTATTTTGGCAAAAGCAAGCAGTACTTTTTACAGCCACAGTCTAGGTTTTTTCGCCTAACTGGATTCAGTTAGAGCACTTGTGTTTTACATGGAGTGTTTGCCTATCTTACCTCCACAACCCAGTAACTGGGTAATATCATAATATGATACTACCCAGTTACTGGGTTGGCAAGACTGCAGTTAGATTTTCTGGCTTCTGACTACCCGTAACGAAGATGTAAAATGACAGCTGAGACCAACACCTTAACGTGCATTCCGAGGCATAGCGGTCTCGATATGTTAAGATGATCACCCATCCACTTCCCGACCTCGATAGGCATTGCTTAACCTTGAATATATATAGTCGTAGCTTCTGTTTGATTTAAAATTCCACTCAAACACACGGGCTGCATTTCAGTGTTTCGTAAAACAAAATAGCTTTTGCAACTTTAAATCGTATAAATACTGAAAACCTTATTAATTTTTAATGTTTTTAACCGACTTCTAAAAAAGGAGGAGGTTCTCAATTCGGATGTTTGTTTTTTTTGCCAACCGAATTGAAAAATTCTTTTTTTGTTGAAAAGGGTATACTTCCCAAATGGTCCCATGAAAATTTTATCGAAATCGGACAAGCCGTTTCTGAAAAATCAACAAAAGTCTAAAAAAAAATATTTACGTTGATGATCTTTTCGTTTACTCTGTATTGCGTTTTTTGTTCGCGCATAACTCCGTCATTTACGAACCGATTTGGAAAATTGACTGACCCACTAAAAAGCGCGAAAATAAAAACTTTTTTGCAAAAAATAAAACCGACTTCCATATCAAAACACTACAAAGACAAAAATAATTTTAATTTCGGAAGGCGGTGTGAAAAAAAAGAAAATACAAAACCAATAACACCGACTACCGAAATTAAAATTATTTTTGTCTTTGTAGTGTTTTGATATGGAAGTCGGTTTTCTTTTTTGCAAAAAAGTTTTTTTGTGTGTAACTCTTTTACACATCTCTCAAATTGCTGTCACCGTAATAGGAGTGGTGCCTGTAAACCTTTTAATTGAGCGATAAAGTCACCGCTGTTAACGTCGTTATATTTTATTAGTTACGCTTTAACGCCAACTTTAACGGTTCAATGTAAAGTAATACTGATTATATTTAAAGGTTTTAATAGCCTGGTTAGATGATATTTTAATGGGTATTCGTTTTTCTTTTAAGACGCATTATTAAATTGAATTAAAACTTTGTTGGAGGTAATTAACATGTATTTGGGGGTCTTTAAGTCAAGGGTGAATAGGTTACTTCTAGGTAAGCGTGCTTCATCTCCAACCACATCATCACTTATCATCAGGTCAGATGGTGGTCAAACGCAAGTCTATTATTAATCTATACTTCTATACTAATATTATAAAGCGGAAAAGTTTGTTTGTTTGTTTGCTGGAACGCGCTAATCTTCGAAAGTACTGGGTGGATTTGGATGCAATTTGGTATGGAAGTAGCTTGAAACTTTTTACGCGACGGTATAAAAGGAGAGTTATGTTTTTACCGTGATAGAATCTACGGGAGCGAAGCCCCGCGAGAGTAATAGTAAAAAATAATTAGGAGACATAAGACACGGGTTTGCGGAATGTTCTAACTAGATACCGGGGTCCCGTTCGCCCCATGCGTTCTAACTAAGGAACAGGGTTGATTTTTAGTCAGTAAATGTCTGACACTTCTTTCCGCTGCTCCAGCCAGAGCTATTGGGGAGGAGTCATTATGGGGAGGAGTCTTTATGATGTTCCCCATGAATAAAAAGGGGACTTAACCGGTGACTTTGAAACTGCATTATCTTACAAGGCCTCAGTGCACAGACAACAAGTAACATAATTAAATCACATCATGAAATTAGTTGCTGCAGAATCGTTTACTGAATCGATTTCTGTCGAAAGTATTTAAATCTACGTTGCCCGTTACACTATCAGACAAAACCAAACTAAATAGACTTTTTAAATGCAACATTACACAGTTTTCGTCTTTAATATAGCTACAAATTATAAAACGAGAAATGAAACTATTTTTTTTTCTCATTTATAATAGACTCGTGTTTGATTACTATATCGCCTGATGGTAAGTGATGGTGTGGTCAAAGATGAAGCACGTTTACTTACTCACTCTTGACTTAAAGGTTCCTAGGTTATAGCTATCAGAAAATACAGACTCCGCCAGGGAATTCCACTCCTTAGCTTTACGCATAATTCTCCCATACCGTTTATTTCAAGATTCTTATACAAGTAAAACCAAAAATCTGTGTATATATATAATCATTACAATATTTTAAAATTTATAAGTTTTTGAGCTACCATGTACCAGTATCTACCATTAGTTCGTCCGTGATCATGGCGCTTGCAACAGTGCCGAAATATCGGAAACTCAAAACAATAAATACACATGGTAAATGACCCGTTTTGAGTGCCAATGATACTATAATATTTTTTGTGTGGCAGGGAACACAAAAGGCGAGAGTGTCAGTTATTCAACATATCAACCTCATCATATCAACAGTCGAAAAGTTACGTTATTGCAAGTACTATGTAGTTCCAAGTATTAAAAAGGACGTGTCGTTTTCTGCCTGATGTGTCATGATGGTGGACTGAAAATGGCGCTTACATTGTAAACCCACAACTAATTGGTATGGGTGGTGAGTTTATGTATAAGCGCGATAGCTAAATACAACGTGTAACGGAAACCCCATATCTATCCAAAGGGGCTGAAGACAACATCTGGTATGGAGTCTCTATGCACAGTTTCAGCTCAAAATAAGTGACTCAAAGAATTGATACCAAATTATCGTATATTTCTTGAATACCAATCATAACAAACGTGTCACAGCACTACGAGGGTCGATAACTTTCCACGTCACTTGCCAATAACACGGTGATTCTCTTCGTTGTTCTTAATTTGAAAATTCTGCCTCTGGTATCAATGTATTGAAATTTCTATTATACTTCACACATGTAGACATAGGATTATAAAACCCTTGCCATATCGTTTATTATCATCCAAAGAAACCGTGCACTTGGTATGTATATACCCTCTAAATTACACGTTGTAGATCCTCTTATTGGCTAGAAAATTGCTACAAGATTGCAATTTACATTATCATTTTCAAACAATTCCGAAGAGATATCCAGAGGGAGCCAACGTAGAATGAAAATTACATGCCGCTTTGTCTCAGGGGTCATTCTCTAATACAAATTGGAATTGTGGTTAGAGTTCCATTGTATTTATGTCTTCTTAGAGTTTTCAAAGTGTACGACAGAGAGTATTGTTTTATTGATAATGTAATTTATTTTAAACTAGTTTCTGTACGAGGTTTCACTCGCGAGAAAAAGTTTGTTTTTACTCAAACAAAGTACTATATCATTCACATAAGAATAGGAATGTCAATGACCTCTATCTGTCAAATGTCAGTTGAGAAGTACGGTGTGCAAAGAAAGCTTGGTTTCATATTATATTAACAGCTTATTTTAATTTGTTTACGTCTTTCGTAAGTCTAAAGGAAATAAATCTTGTAAAATGAAAACATTTGAAGACGATGATTTTTAATAACAGGTACATTTTTTTCATTACGAATGAGCCCGCTCTTGACCCCAATAACACCTGATGGTAAGTGTAAGATGAGGTCTAAGATCGAACGAGCGAGACCAGAACATGCCTGTTCACTCTTGCTTTAAAGGCTGAAAGGTCATAAGTGGCAGGGAACACAGAAGCCGTCAGAGAGTTCCATAGCTTAGTTGTGCGCACAATAAATGTGGAGGAGAAGCGCTTGAAGACGGTATATCAACCAAGTGTGGTGGTATGTATCAGTGCGCCTGTTAGATCGATAGTGAAAGGGAGATGAAGGAATCAGGTTATGGAGTTCCTGCGCACAGTCCCAGAAGCTGTTAACTGTTGGTTTACTGTAGGTATATCAAATATTACAATATTCTCGTTCGAACATTATATATTACCACGTACTCCAAAACTTCCTGTAGTTAAATTAAACGCACGGGATATTCTGAAGTAGAATTAATTCAGGAAATTTATATTAAACTACTGCTTCAAATTGAATGAAATTTGAAATACATATACCGTGTTTATACAATGCTTGCTTGGTTACTAAAAATTCAGTCTTCTAGTTTTATCCACAAAGAAGTTATAAGGGTTCGAAAATGGCTTGAATTGCTTCGAGAAAAGTATGGTACGGCCGTGCCGCTTTTTTGCTCGACTTGGCGGGGGCACTGCCGTGCCCCAGATTTAATTAATATGAAACAAAAAGCACTTATCAAATGTTTCTCATTAATTTCATATCCATTCATTCAATTAATTACTTGGGAATTCATTTAAAAATGGCGATAAATACTACTGTAATTATCTGTATCTGCTTGTCCCAAATGAAAACGAATGATGCTACAGTTTGTAATGGAATTCCAATATTAAATAAAAGTCCAAGCTTTGTACAATAATTTTATTTGGCACTGAATCAGTCGTTGTAAAATCAATCTTACGCTTAACAGTTAAGACTCAAAATGGCACTTCGTTATTTTTAACATTATAATATTTAAGGGCACAGTTGCACGTATCACTCTTTGGTAAATAGTTTTATGTAAATAAAGTTTATTTGGACTTTAATGTAGCGAAAACATTGCGTGTTTTAAAAGGCGTATTATTTACGTTCACTGTCATATAAATATATGACGAATCCCTAGTTAAAATAAATGATTAAATGGTCTTGTAAACTAGTTAACAATATCACATTATACGGATGGAATCATAGATAAAATAAATATGGAATGCTCTTTAAATGCAGGTGGGACGCAAAATTAGTTTTATGTAACTTCTTTATACTTTTTGCTGAATTTTGCGTCTTTACAGCCTTTATTAATTAGCAACATGCTCTTTATTAGCTTATTAATTATTGAATTAAATAATTTACGTAATACAGTACGGACAAATATTACTTAGTAAAATAGTTTGCAATGTTTGTGGCCTCGTATTTCTAAGTTAAACTCTCCATATCGGGTATCCGAAAGAAAATATCAAACCATTAAAGAACACTACAAGGATTTTGCCAGAGATATACAAATACTGTCAGAAAAGTTGTTTCTTAACCTAGTTAGGCGACAATAGTTTTAAAACCATAATATTTTAGTTTAACTCTTAACATGTCTTAAATATTTAAAAATTACATCAAGGTAGTGTAAATTTTGACCCTTGTGTCGTACGCAGTATAATTTTTAATTCCATTATTTTATATTTTATTTAAACTGTAGTGGTAAAGCCACCATAAATTATGAGAAAAGTTGGAGTTAACTGTCAGCCGAAATAGTTTGCTTAAATGAAATATAGAACCGTTATTTATTTACCAAAACAAAAACGAACTATTTTGAAAATAGAAGCGCATTTTTGAACAGTCTAAATTTTCGCATAGCAAAACGTCAACTGAATATTAAAATGGTGTCATGTTATAGAAACTACAGTGAGAACGGCAAACTACCATTGTCCATTTTTTAAATGGATATCGAAGGTTTTGCTCAGAAAATATATCTTTATAAAAGAATCTAACTGACTTTCATTTCAACTGATTTTTTTCATCTTTAGATCAGAAATCAATTTTGCAGACAGTATCGATGTTCATCAAAAGTTTTCTATCAGTTATGTTTTCGTTCCAAGAAGTAAGCTCCCTTATTATTCTCTAAACTATTTTGGGTATTCTCGTCCACATACTGAAAATTCATATTGGCTAAAGTTTCTCACATACATGGCGTATGAGTAAATAAAAGTTACTATGAAAATTAAAAGAATATACATAAAATTAATTACTGGCTCAAATATTTAAATTTCTCTTAAAGCTATTATCTGGCATCTTTTGGAATTGAGCTGCAGTAAATATTACACCTTCGTCTGTAGGTACAAGTTTAAAATTCACTAAGGCACGGTCTCCTCATGGGGGTATCTTCCCGGGCTTCGGTGGTGGAATGCAGTTCCAAGTTGTACCTTCGGTTGTACCAGAGAAGCACCACAATGCAGACCACGCACAGGATTATGAAGAACACGAGCATGAAGAGGAGGTACAGCTGGAAAGAAATAAAAAAAGATGAAGTGGTGTAGTGATAAAGTACAAGTACAAAAAAATATGTAAATAAGTAAATAAAATATTTATTTCAATAACTTAAAAATACGTTCACATTTGGTCTTCTGGGAATTTCCATTTAAGTAAGAAGTATACTTGTGTTAGGAAGTTCCGCTCTCCTAGTAGTAACAACCTGTATAAGCTATTGAATTGTCATTCCATTACGAATATAATATTTTTTTTGTTTTTTGTTTTTTTTTTAGTTTATTAAATAAATAATTTAAAAAAAAAAATACATATTGATGATTGTAGCCTACCTACCCTTCGCTTTTGAGAAGCTGGCGATCATAAACAAACGTCTGAGACCCGCTCACCTTTTTTTTTTTACGTGGTAAAATTATCAAATAAGTCCTCCCACCCCGGGCAGGGCCGGAGGGACTATCAGACTTGTACTGACTAAAATCCACGGTGTTCCTTCAATAGCCCTTTACGTTCCGGGGTCACGGTAATGGGATAAGTCCCACGACCCCGGCAGGCTTCGGCCCTCTACAGGGGGGGCCTCGTCATATTGCTGACGCTCTTTGAGGCGCGCGTGGAACACAACGCGCCGTCGATCCGGGCATGGTCCATGGTCGGACAGCGAGTTGCCCTTTACTCGCTGTCCGCATGCCCGCGCCTACGGTGGCCGGAGATCGTCGGCCGACCTCCGACGCGGTGGGCGTCTACCACTGCGGCTGGGCTGGAGGGAGGACGTCATCCTCTCCCTCACGCGGCCCGCCTCCTCCTTCGGTTGCATGACTGCATACACAATTCTATTTTAATAAAAACATTCATTTCACATTCATTACTGCGACTTCACGCCTTGTCATTGCTCTCCCTAACTTATACTCCAAAGTGCTGTCTAAAGTAAATCTCTGCTACCTTAAATATAATCTCTAAAAATAGTGCTCAACCATAGCACTAAATTATCATTATCTGATTAGCCTTTTGCTAACTTTGTTGTGGTCGACTCCCAGTTTAACCGGATGCAGCTGAGTATTCGTGTTTTAAATGGAGCGTCTGCCTATCTGACCTCCACAACCCAGTAACTGGGTAACATGTTATCCCTTGGCTGGACCAGTATCAGATATACAGGCTTCGGACTACCCGTAACAATGTCCAAATGAGAGCCGAGACCAACGGTTTGACGTTTTTTCCAAGGCACCAGGGTATCATACCCTCATATATTTGACAGGCCTGTTGGTCTAGTGGTCAGTGGCCCTGACTGCTATATTCAAGGTCGTGGGTCCGATTCCCACCCAGGACAAATGTTTGTGTGATGAGCACGATCATTTGTTCTTTGTCTGGGTGTAATTTATCTATAATATGTATGTATTTAGAAATATATATGTATGTTTATCAGTTGTCTAGTACTCATAGCACAAGCTCTGCTTAGTTTGGGACTAGATGGCGTTGTGTGAAAGTTGTGGAATATTATACAACGTGAAATTTAAAGGGTATATACATACCAAGTGCATGGCTTCTTTGGATGATAACAAACGATATGGCAAGGGTTTTGTAATCCTAAGTCTACGTGTGTGGAACTTATTACAAATACCAATACAATGATACCAGAGACCGAATTTTTCAAATTAAGAAGAACGAAGAGAATTATCGTGTTATTGGCAAGTGACGTGGAAAGGGATTGACCCTCGTAGTGCTGTGACACGTTTGTTATGATTGGTATTCAAGAAATATATGAAACCGATAATTTGGTATCAATTCTTTGAGTCAGTTATTTTGTGCTGAAACTGTGCATAGAGACTCCATACCAGATGTTGTCTTCAGGGCTTTTGGATAGATATGGGGTTTCCGTTACACGTTGTATATTATATTATATATAATACCGCCAACTTCCAAACTCCGGGATACTACTGAGAAATTTCTTACAGAAAAACCCAATAGCACTTTTTGCCCGACCTGGGAATTGAACCCGAGACCTAGTGCAAAGCAGTTGCGCTTGCCAGGTCGCAACAAAATAATTTTTTTCCAAAATCACATTTTTATGCAGATATATGACACATGCAGAAGAGGTTACTTGTTGGCGTGACGCCTGATTCTATGATGTATGGTAAACTAATACCTCAATAGAAAACATTCTTGTGGCTTAAACTCACTTTAAAATAACTATAATGAATAGATAAGAATAAATCTATCTATACTTATAATAAATCTGTAGAGAGGTCAATTCTGTACATGAAATATATTTCCAAAATAACTATCAGGGGGTGATTAGGGATCGATACTGATGCCAAAAATGCAATCAGTAAAATTTTTGTCTGTCTGTCTGTCTGTCTGTCTGTCTGTATAACCGTTATAGAAACAAAAACTACTCGACGGATTTTAACGAAACTTGGTACAATTATTTTTCATACTCCTAAGCTGGTTATAGTATACTTTTCATCACGCTATAATCAATAGGAGCAGAGCAGTGAAGGTAAATGTTGGGAAAACGGGAGAAGTTACTCCATTTTTTAAGCTTCCGTCGCGAGTAACCTTAATGGTTAAAGCTACACAGAAATCATTTCATGTCGGAAATGTTCTCCTTAAAATTATATAAAAAATATCACACGACAGCATATGTCTATCTTTTATGGTTGACTCACAATAACACGTGTAACTCTCGATAGCTTAGCAGTTCGAAGCTTTCTGATTATAATATTTGTTTACTCTTACGTTTATAACACTCTCTGTCACCCGTAATTGAAAAAGTTAACATTATTAACTATTCCATAAAAAAGAATCACATAAATTGATATAGAAACACCAAAGTTATACATGAAATACGCTAATAATAAGCCATCGCGCGTGAATACTGAATCATGCTATAAGGATTATTTTTGAGAATCGGTCGCCGCGCTCGACGCGTCTCACGGCCGAAGGTATAAAAAGGCGGGGCGTCCGAGCGCGAGCTTCTTCAGCTACCCCGTCCGATTACCATATATAAAATACTTTATTTTCAGACCAAAGTCCATATAGAGATACATTTACAGATAAAAAAAAAATAAACACACAAATCTATATATATAAAAGAAAGTCGTGTTAGTTACACTATTTATAACTCAAGAACGGCTGAACCGATTTAGCTGAAAATTGGTAGAAAAGTAGCTTAGAACGAGGAGACGGACATAGAATATTTTTATCCCGGAATTATTGGAATTCCGCGATATCGGGATTTACGTGGGAAAAACCACCCACGCGAACGAAGTTGCGGGCAAAAGCTAGTCAATAATAAACTCAACTAGCTAGCCTCTGCGAATTTGCTGCTAAGTATATTGATAAAGGACATTTTTCAGTACTCTGTCTCGCTTACCATTAATCTATACAAATATTATAAAAGGTTATCTAAGGCTACTATTTATCCGACTACAAAATAAGGAAATTATGTTTTTATCAAGATTTTTATCTTGATAAAAACATAGTCTCCTTCTTTCAAACTTCTTCTTTCAAAGCCTATTCTTCTCTTCCTTCTAGTTTTAATATAACTTTCATAAACAACTATCAATCATTATAATTATTATCCTTCCAATATACTAGTAAACATACGCTTTACGCTTTGATAACCATGGGAATAACATAAAATTAGTGCAGGTTCGATTCTCGGAATTAATGAGAAACACGCGGAGTATCCAATATTTTGTTCAGAAAGTACAATCTCTATGTGACAGTGTTATTTCTTAACAATACTGAAGTTAGACCACGCGTTACCTGCAAGCAAGCAAGTTTAATTACATTGCAGAGACCAATCGAGTGATTGATCACACTTCGGTAGGCTGCAATGTAATGCAACAACAAGTCTAAAATGCAAAATTTTACCTTTATATAGTACATTAATTTAGCCCTCCCCACTTTAATTAAAGTTTTATCTTTCTGTCTTTGCTGGTTGAAAATGTACGAAAGAGTGCTGGCAAGATGACTTGGACGTGTATCACGAGGGTTGGTTTAAACGGCGCGATTTTGAGCACAGGGAAGGAATCTAAGAGGCCTTTGTCCAGTATTGGGACAATATAGGCTTAACAAAACAGATGGCACTATGTTTCACATAACATTTGAAAACCTGACATATCTCTTCACCACCCTTGGTTGATAGGGAAAGAATTACTACGGTATTAGTATGCCTTTTTAACCGACTTCAAAAAAGGAGGAGGGTCTCAGTTCGTCTTGAGCTATGATTTTATGTATGTTAGTTACTTCATAACTCGAAGACGGCTGGACCGATTTGGAATTTTTTTTTCGATTGAAAGAGTATACTTTCTAGTTGGTCCCATTGCTATGAAATCAGGATTTGATTATGGGATCCTGGAGTAATCGAGGGAACTCTTCAAATATAGCTATTCACGCAAGGCACACCAATAGCGTTTTGGGTATTTCTAATAGTACCTTGTGCAGTTGTTCTTGAAGACTACAGATGGCCACCGAAACTATTCAATAATAAGTATTTCTGGATAGCGATTCGATTACTTCAATATGCATGTTAAGCACTTTATACTCGTCACAATGCATATGGTGATGTAGAGCTGATGGTCAAGTACCAGGAGAACTCCTCAAAAATTAACGGCTCTGCATCGGGAAAAGCAATATTTTGTAAAAGGTGATAAGTAGTTCACATTTTGGCTTTTGTAACTAGATAAATTACAAACCGACCCACTAAAAAGCGTGAAAAAAAAAAAAAACTTATTAGAAAAAAATAAAACCGACTTGTTTGACAAAATAATTGATTGGTTGACTTCCATATCAAAACACTACAAAGCCAAAAATAACTTTAATTTCGGAAGGCAGTGTCAAAAAAAAAATATAAATCCACTAACACCGACTACCGAAATTAAAGTTATTTTTGGCTTTGTAGTGTTTTGATATGGAAGTCGGTTTTATTTTTAGCTAAATGTTTTTTTTTTACTAAGAAAACTAGCAATATGCGTAGAATTCACATTACTATCAATCTTGTTGACCTTTGTAAGTTTGAGTTTCGACCAATCATCGCTACCATCAGGTGAGATGGTGGTCAAACGCGCCTACTATCAATAAAAAAGTTGCATAAACGATAAATGGACAATACTTTTTGTTGCGTCCCAAATGTAATTTTGAACGCTCTTTTTGGTGTGGCAACATTCTATTGTCTTTGATGTTGACACTTTTTTTTTTTTTTTTTTTTTTTTTTTTAACGGGGGGAAATCCTCATGGACTACCTCCGCCTGGGGAATGGCGGAGGGGTGTGCCGGATTCTTACCGGCTAAAACCACCCCGGTGTCTCCTCACACGTGCGTGGGGGGCCGCGGGAAACCTAATTCTTCCGCAGCCCCGCACTAGTGCTGGTCGGGTCTGTCCCGGCCTCGCCTCCTGCACGGGGTAGTGAGGTGTTGAACTACCCCGTGCATCGCCTCAGAGGCGCGCGCCGACACCCGCGCGCGCCTGCGACTCGGGTCCATCAAATAGGGGGCGAGGGACTTCCCCAAGTCCCTCGCCCCTGGACCCATTCATGGGGGCTGGAAAAGGGCGTTGTCCGCCCTTCCCCTGCGCCCGGTGCGCCTTCTGCGGCCAGGGAAGGGAGTGGAGATCTCCCTCTCCCTTTCCGCAGTTTCCTTCTGCGACATCACGTCCTCGCAGAAGGACACCACCGCGTCCCACGACTCTGCGCTGCCGACCATACTCTGCACTACGGCCGGCAGCGACAGATCGCCTCCTACTTCATTTGTGAGGACACGGCGCTGCTCCTCCCAAGCTACACACTCGGCGAGCGTGTGTTGCGCCGTGTCCTCCCCGCAATGGACGCAGTGGTGGCACCGAGCGTCCGGCTCTCTGTCTATGCGGCACAGGTACTTGCCGAAGCAGCCGTGCCCCGACAGCACCTGTGTCACTCTAAAAGACAGGGAGCCGTGCCTTCTCCCGAGCCAGTCGTCGAGTACTGGCCGGATCGCCTCGACGGTAGCGAGGCCAGCGGTAGGGCGCAGAAGCCTCTGCCGCCATTCCGCCACCAAGACCTGACGGAGCTCCTCTCGGCGCAGCGCGATCTGCCGCTGCACCGGCCTCGAGCCCCGTGCCCGCTCTTCCTCGCGCCATCGATACAACGACGCGAGTACTTTCGCCTCTAGGTCCCAGGGCGGGGATCCGGCCAGGACGCAAGCCGCCTCGTAGGAAATCGTGCGGTACCCGCGGATGACTCTGACGGCCATCACCCTCTGCGGTTTGCGCAGAATGGCGAGAGTGCCGGCCGTCATGTCCAGCGCCCACACAGGGGCCGCATACAGGGCCATGGACCGCACGATTCCCACGTACAACCGCCTACAGGCGGCGCTCGGGCCCCCCAAGTTGGGAAGCAACGTTGAAAGCGCGCCCGCTGCGCCCATCAACTTGGGCACCAGCCGCCGGAAGTGGGGCCCGAATTCCCATCGGCTGTCGAGCACCAATCCCAGATACTTCATGGTGGACTCGACAGCTATCCGGGTCCCGCTGACCACGATGTGTGATCCCGGCGGCGGCGCCCGTCGAGGGCCATGAAACACCATGGCCTCCGACTTGTTCAGGGCCACCTCCAGGCCCAGGCGCCGGATGCGGTTCACCACCTGTGACACCGCAGCCGTGGCTAACAACGTCGCTTCCCTGTGCGAGCTCCCCCGGGCAGTTACGAGCGTGTCATCCGCATAACACGTCACGTCGGCGCCCGGCGGGAGTTCGCCTCTCAGCACCCAGTCGTAGCCGATGTTCCACAGGGGCGGTCCCAAGACCGATCCCTGTGGAACACCGCACGACGTGAGGTGCCGACCAGCACCGTCACGTCCCCGATAGGTGACGCATCTACCCTCCAGGTAAGCCCCTACTGTACGGCGGAGGTAGGGAGGCACGCGATGGTATTTCAGGGCCTCCCGAATACAACTCCAGGGTAGGGTGTTGAATGCGTTGGAGATGTCTAAAGACACCGCCACCACCACCCCACCCCGGGACACCGTCTCCTCCGCCAGGGCCCTCACGCGCATGATGGCGTCTATGGTGGAGCGCCCCCGACGAAAACCGAATTGGTTGTCGTCCAGGTTCGGCCCCTCCCTGCACAAGTGGCTGACGAGGCGATCTGCGATGATACGCTCAAAAAGTTTGCCCGCCTCGTCAAGCAGCACTATGGGCCGATACGCGGACGGCGAGTCCGCGGGGCGCCCCTCCTTCCTGAGGAGGACCAGCCTCCCCTCCTTCCACACACTGGGAAACTGACCCTGCTCGAGGCATGCCGTGAGAAGCCTCCTCAGCTGGGGCTCTAGCTCCTTCAGAGCCAGGACGAGAGCTCGACCAGGCACTCCGTCGGGTCCGGGCGCTGTGTTCTTAGCCCGGAGTCGCGACACGGCCGCTCCCATCTCTGCTTGCGTCACCTCGGGGACATCGGTGCTCTCCTCTTCTTCTGGAGAGTCTGTGGCTGAGGGCGAAGCCATCGCCGGGGGAACGTGTTCCGGTCGCCCTGGGAAGAGGGCCGACACCACCGCCTCTAGCAACTGGGGTTCCATGCTTCGCGTCAGTGGAGGCGCCCAGGGACGCAACTTGCTCCGTACCCAACGGTAGGGGCGCCCCCACGGATCCCGATCAAGGGACCCCAGCAGCTCCTCCCTGGCGCGCGACTTTGAGTCGCCGATGGCCAGCCACAGAGTCTCCTTGGACGCGCGGTACACCTCATACAGCGCGTCCTCCTCGGCGGAATCCCGTCGACGTCGTCTCCGGTATCGGGTGTACCGGCGGCGAGCCGCAACGCACGCTACGCGCAATTGCGCGATCTCGGCGGTCCACCAGTACACCTGGCGCCTTGCGGACTGTTGGCGGACACGGGGCATGGACGCGTCGCAGATCTGCGTCATCGCCCCCCGAAACCACAGCGCCACCGCCTCAACGTCGACGGGGCCGTCCGTCGTCGACTCCCAGGTCCAGGACTGGACTAATGCAGCTTCCTCGAGTAGTTCCCTGTCGATGCGCTTAAGCGCCCAACGCGGGCCGTCGTTAATCGGGGTTGTTGGATGGCGGCCGCTCGCGGTCTGGGCAGAGACGTCGAACCGGATATACCGATGGTCCGACAGCGTCTCCACCTCCACAGCGACACGCCAGTCGCGGACTCGGCCGGCGACAGAGGGGCTAGCGAACGAGACGTCCACTATCGACCCGCCCCGCTGCCGCACGCATGTGTATTCCGAACCCCGATTCAGGACGACCAGACCGGTCGTCACCGCCCACTCTTCTAGCACCTCGCCCCGAGGGTCAGTGACCGGAGATCCCCACGCCGATGACTTGGCGTTGAGATCCCCGAGCACCAGAACGGGACGAGGGTGATGGCGGCCTACGACGGCGCCCAACTCGACAAGGAAACCCTCAAAGTCGGCGAGACTCTTGTTGGGAGAGAAATACGCCCCCACAATGACGATGCCACCCGAGACCGCAGCAACCCAGCCGCGGCCCCGAGACGGGTCGGTCAGAGTCTCGCCAATAATGGCCACCGAACCGTTAGCGCATCCCAGCCAGTTGTGACGGGCGGGGATGAAGTACGGTTCGGCGACCACAGCCACGTGAATCGACCACTGTGCCATGCTCTGGAGTAGGAGATCCTGAGCTCTGGCACAGTGGTTGATGTTGCCCTGGAGAAAATGGAATTGGAGCATTATTAACATTCCATTCCCTCGGCAACGGTCCTGGGCCGGGAGTCGGCCGCGGAGCTACTAGCCTGCGGGGGAGGCGAGGTTTCCCCGGCAGGTTTGGTGCTCCTCTTCTTTTTCTTCTTTTTGGCCTTGCTGGCAGGCGCGCCACAGGCCCCTCCGCCCACTTTGTGTCCCGCTGGCTTCCCTGCATCCGAACACAAGATGCAGTTGAGTGCCGCGGAACACTGGGCCGCCTTGTGGCCGGGCTGACCGCAGCGATAACAAAGATCACTACGGTCAGTTTCGGCGGTGCACTTTGCCCGGACGTGCCCCTTCTCCAAGCACCGGAAGCACCGCAAAGCCCGGGGCTGCAGGAGTTTCGCCCTCGCTGCAACCCAGCCTACCAGCAATCTGCCGCTCTCGGCGATCTTCTTCGCCGACGCCACAGGGCACCGAACCCAGACTACGCCGAGTCCGGTGGCGTCGGCGCGTATATCGCCAGCCCGCACATTGCCCGGCGGACACTCTCCACTTTGGGCAACGGCCGCCACCACCTCCTCAGAGGTCACGGAGTCATCCAGACCAGAAATCCGCACCTCTGCGGTTTTCATTGGCCTGGAGACCCGGACGTCCTCGGAGTTGAGGACCTCCCTCATCTTGGCGGCCAGAGCGTCCGCCTTTTCGGCACTGCCACTCGCAGCACCAGCCACCTCAAAGAGCCGCGCACCCGTGGCAGCCTGCCTAAGGGTGACGGACTGAAGGCCAAGATCAGATAATTTGATCTTGGCCTTGGCCTCAGCAATGACCGACTGGTACGTTACGCCGCGCTCCGCAGCCCCAGGCTGTAGCGTGAGCGTCACAGCTTCGGAACGCGGGGTACGTATCGTCGGCCCTTTGCGACCGCCTTTGGCAGTCCGTCGCGCAGTCTGTCGCGCAGGCTGCGCAACCGCCTTTGCGGTTACGTCTGGGGCGCATGCTGCTGCTGCGGCCTTCTTGGCGGCTTTGCGGGCCTTCTTGCGGCCCACGACTTTCGCCCAGGTCTCACCCTTAGACCCGGCAGTCGTGGGCTGGCCGCTCGGAGGAGCTCCCTCCGCGGGCTTCTCCTTTCGAGGCGCAAGTCTCGGCGGCTCCTCAGTCCTCCGCGTGTCAGCCGCTAGAGGCGGACGGAGGGTTTCCGCTGGGAGACGCCGAGAAATCGCCTCCATCCGAGCGTTTACCATGCTCCCGCACTGGAGCATGCAGAGCCGGACAATGCGCTCGACCTCTTCATCGGTGCGAGGGCTTGCCGGTCGCAGTGCGGGAGTCGGGGCCACCACAGGTGCGGCAATGGGAGACGTGCGTCGCTGCTGCTCCTCGCTTAGCGCAGCGACTTGCCGCCGGAGGTCTTCCAAGTCGTTTCGGAGGCGGCTGTTTTCCTCCTGCAACTTTGCGACCTCGTCAGAGGCCGTTCTGTTGAGGAGGGTGCCAACCGCCTCCCTGATGTCCGCGGCAGCCTCTTTCAAGCCACGGGTGAACGTGCCTTTTAGGCTGCCAGACTTGGTGGCAACCTTCAGGACTAAGTCCACCCCATCCAGAGCCAGCTGGCTCAAGGCCACCGCAGACGGCTCGCCCCCTTCCGCCGCCAGAGCAGCTCGTCGCTCGCGAGCGCGTCGGGCCATTTCCGTCACTTCGTCTGCCGCGACGGCTTTGCGCTGCTGCCTCTTGGCGGCGTTGACCTCCGCCTTTGTGCTCCCCAGCGAGGCACAGCTTTTGCCGCCATCGCCAGGGTCCTCTGTGGTGACCCCCATGTCACTTTCTGCTTCACTAGCCGCGGGGGTGTTGGGGCGGACGAACCGCCCGCGCCCATCCCTCCGCGTCTGCGAAGCGCTCGCCCCTTTCGATGCCTGCCGACCCCTCCTCGAAGTCGGCAGCTTGGGGGCCGGCAGGCCTTCCTCGTCCGAGGACGGGCTCGCTGGACGCTTCCTGACGGAAGACGTCCTACGCGGCCGAGTTCCACTGCTTCCAGTAGCCATATCCGCTACAGGGGCCTGGTCGCCTACCCCTGCGCATCCGTCGGTCACCAATTTAACACTCGCAGGCCCGGATACCTGCGAGCGCCGGGTGTCAACCGGATCGCATAACACATTGCTTCCAGTAGCCATATCCGCTACAGGGGCCTGGTCACCTACCCCTGAGCATCCATCGGTAACCAATTTACCACTCGCAGGCCCGGATACCTGCGAGCGCCGGGCGTCAACCGGGGTGCATGACGAAGAGCAATCCAATTTATTCACCATTTCATTTTTTACGATTTGGGTGATACACACATCACTTCCCCACGATGATGTGGCCGCTTTTTAGTGGGAGGGTATTTAAGCCTCCCGAGGCCTGCGAATGCCTGTGTACAGGATATACCGCCCGCTGTTCGGTAACCTAATCTAAGCTAACCAATTTTTTTTTTTTTTTTTATATATACATTTTTTTTTTTTTTATTTTTTTTTTATATTTTTTTTATTTATTTTTTTTACCCCAAACTTAGAAACTAACTAAAAATACCCAACACCCGGCACCGCGGCTCATAACACCTCGCCACGGATGCCCCTAGACCGCGGACTGAAACGGCCCGCGGTCTATCCCACCTCGCTCCCTAGTCGTACACTCTGCAGCTGCAGAGCGCAGGTAGGGAGCCTTCGGGAGCGACTCCTCCGCTCCTGCAGAAGTTAGCTCCGGACAACAATACTCCTCTACCCCACACCCCGCGAAGAGATTATTGTCCGTGACCCAGGGTGCACCAGGCCCAGCGACTGCTCTTCCCCCCGGACGTATCCGCAGGGGACCAGCAGCCGCCAAGCGCACGGGGAGGTCTTCTGCTCGCCTCGGGCCAGGGGGCCTGTTGATGTTCGCCCCGCCCCCCGTTTTGCTGGTGCCCGGAGTCCTCATCATTGTGACTTTTGTAAGGCAACGGGGCATGTCATGGCGCGTTGCCCGGATTTTTTGAATTTGCACGTAAGTTCCCGCCGCCGCATTGTCAACGCACGCCGTTTGTGCTTCTCGTGCTTGGGGGCCCACTTTCATCGGGACTGCCCCGACCCCCGCCCGTGTAGAATTTGTGAAGGGTCCCACCTTGAGATTTTGTGCGCCAACGCGAACCGCTCCAGCAGACCAGCCTCTGAGGGGGGTTCGCGCAGGGGGGGGTACCCCGGAGACGAGCACCGGGCTGAGACCCGCGATTCTGTACGCCGCACTCCACCCCCCGCGCAAGTTGAACGGGAGCCCCACAAGCGCCATTTGGTCTTCCCTCGTCAGGGAGAACGCGCATTGGCTGCTAGGCAGCAGTGGCCGGGTCGGCGCCGCTGCCTTTCCCCTCCGTTGGCGGAACGTCCCCGGCTGGAGTCGCGCCCTCCGCCATTCGGGCATTCGGTGGGATATGCCTCTCCAGTGATGGCGAGCGGCTTGGGACACCGCGCGGACGAATGGTTTGATTGTTGGCCTCGTCGTGAACGAAGGCAGCCTGGAAGCGGCGATCGGTCGCCGCCCAGGCATCACTAAGAGATTGACGCCTGCCCCGCTAAAGGAACCCCCCGATCAAGACGGTTTTGTTGCCAACGGCCTCGGTCACGGTCTGGGGACCCTTGGGTGACTCGATTGTGGTCTGTGCCATTTTGGAGACGGGAGTCCGGGGTTGCCTTGTGTCTTCTTGGTTAGCGGGACAGGTTGGCCTGAAGGTGAACGACCTTTCAGGCAAGATTTGGGGAATTGGCGAACCGGCTGACACCACTGTTGAGGGAAGGACCTGGTTTGAGGTCACCCTTGTGAGTTGTCCTTACCCTAAAATTGGTGCTCCTGCCCTTGTTGTAACTGAACTTGGTACAATTGTTGGTGACTGATCGTCACACTAAGAACTCGCATGCCGGTTGCAATGCGCTGTTGGCCATTCTGCAGCGAGAATTTTGGATTTTGTCGGCTGATCGCGTCAATGAGGCGAGGCCCTTTGCTGGCGTCGTAACGGATTTTGTTGGTCCCCCTTTGTTGAAGACGTCCACCCTTCGTAATAGCAAGATTGTTGGGGCTTATTTGTGTGTTTGTCTGCCTGTCAACCAAGGCAGTACATTTGGAGCTGGTAACCTCCCTCTCGACAGAGGCCTTTGAGGCGACTTGGGAAAGATTTGTGTCTCGCCGTGGGTTACCTTCGTTGATTAGGTCTGATTGCGGTACGAATTACAAGGGTACAAGTAACTATTTGAAGGAGCTATACGCCTTCCTTAATGAGAGCCAGGTTGATATTGGTAATAGTTTGGCCCGCCGAGGGGTCACTTGGTTGTTTGACCCGCCAGCCCCCCCCCACTGGGGGGGGGTATTTTTGGGGCCGCGGTGAAAGCGGCAAAGGGACGCTGGCGGAGATTGTTGGGAGACACCGTTCTCACCTTTAATGAACTAGCTACGGTATTTGGCCGCATTGAAGCTGTGTTGAATTTGCAACCTTGTCAAGACTTCCAATTGATTAGCGGACGGGTAGGCCCGTCCGGGGGGGGTAGATGTTGCGTCCCAAATGTAATTTTGAACGCTCTTTTTGGTGTGGCAACATTCTATTGTCTTTGATGTTGACACTTGACATAACCTCTCTGACTTGACAGATTGTCTTTGTTTGCTTGGAAAAAATGCCGGTCATGGGAACCGCTGTTGAGTTAATTAATTGGTAAAATATTGTTGAATTCGCCTGTCGAGACCGATAATTGGGTCGCGAATTATCTAATTGTTGAAGTGTATTCCCCATTTGCCGAAAAACCCCGGGATATTGTTGAATCGTACGCCGCCTTGTCGTCGGTCGGCCGGCACGCGGAATTTGTTGTAAATCGAATTGGATCTCGCGAGATATGAACAGATTAATTGTGTTCAGTGATTGAGTGAACTTTGTAATCTCGGATTAACAAGAATCCAGTGATATTTCTCGGAACACATCGCCTTATTGTCTACCACGCGTAGCGCGCGCTTGCTGGAAACGAGTTGGGTGTGATGCTGGTCGGGACGGCGCCAACTGGAGATCGGCGCCTTGGGAACGTTCTACAACACTTGACTTACATCACACCTTTCAATTACTCACCCTCATTTTACATACAAACCACACTTAGGGCGTGACCTTTGAAGGTCGAACTTGACGTCCCCAGCACTCAGGTTAGTGGTACATTTTTGTTTTTGTTGTTGTAGGCCGAAGCCTGGTAGAGGCAGGCCATTGTAACCTTGTTTATAGTATTGAAAACAACGGTAGTCTCCACGTATCGTGGAGGGGTTCCGGACACGTCCAGTTACCGTTGGCTGGCCTATTGCAGTCTTGAACAAAATTGGTAGCAGAAGCGCGGCTCTTATAATATAAGATCCACTGGTTTAATTGGAAGTTTTGAATATTGTTGAAAACTTAAAACTTGAGTTTAATTACTTAACATAACTTGTAACTTAATAAGTTTTGAATATATTACCATGTCATCCGGGCTATCTAATTGAAGTTGAATCAATTGAAGTTGTATTTGTAATTTGTACTGTAGCCTCTTTCATTGCATTGACAGGTAGGATTTATTTGTGAAATTAGGAATTATTGGTATAATTTGGTACATAATTTGGTACATAATTTGGTATTTGTTGAAATTAATAATTGAATGTCATTGATCTGAATTTGAAAGGTTATCTAAATAATAATTACACATAGTCTAACATAACAAGACTTGAATGGTGTGGATTCACTTATTGCATTTATTTGTATTTATTGGATTTTGTTAGAGATTGTCCGGCTCAATATTATACAGACAATTGTTGTGCTTATTGATGTTTAATTTGAGGTTGATCCAGCATTGTATTATACATTGAATTGTTATTTATTTTGTAACTAGCCATCTGTACCAAGCTAGATTCATACTTGGAATAAGTACAGGGTTGAATTTGGACCTGAAATAATTGAATTTGAATTTTTATTTTGTTGAAACTATTTGGCCGGCTAACAAGTCATTGCTGTTTGTTTAATATTTGATTGTTGGTTGTTGATTGTTGTTTTGTATTAATATTTGATTGTTGCAATGGCCTCATTAAGGGCAGTCAGGGAGGCTGCTGCGGGATTGACCTCACAGTTGAGATGGTTCACATCGGCAGCTGCAACTGTTGAGCGTGTGGAATTGGAAGAGCTCACCCTTGCTCGGTATGGGCAAGTGATTGAGAGGATCAAGTCAGCTGATGCTGCGCTCACACGCTTCAACGAGTACATCATGGACGTGGATTTGGGGGTGATGGATCAGACAGCCCGCGATAAGATTTTGGGTGACTATGACCAGATTATCCACCTGGGGGATGTCATATGTCTACGAGCGCGGGAAATTTTGAAGAGCCGGGTGCCTGATGCGGCCAAGCCGCAGACCCCTGTTGTTGCAGGCCCTGGACTATTGAGTAGGCTGCCCACCCTGGAGCTGCCACATTTTGACGGTCGCTTGGACCACTGGCTGGGCTTCCTAGATCTCTTTGAGAGTCTTGTCGATGCACGCTTGGACCTCGGACCTGCCCAGAAGCTGGCCTATTTGTTGTCTGTCCTGGAGGGCGAAGCCAGAGCCTTGGTGCAGCACTTGCCGGTGACGGATTCCTCTTACCCGACCGCTCTGGAGCTTCTCTCCCGACGGTATCAGAACAAGCGCTGCCTGGCTGATGTGCACATCGACCAGATTTTGGGACTACCGGCCATTGTCAGCACGTCGACGTTGCGCACTGACTTGCTGAACCCGTTGGTTTCAGCGACCAACGCTTTGAGACGCTTGGAGTTACCGGTAGAACATTGGTCCTACTTGTTGGTGCACGTGGTGCTGCAGTTGCTCCCCGCGGAGCTGAGGTCACGTTTTGAGCAAAAGTATGGTGGGGATAGTGCCACCCATCTTCCCCCCTTTGACGACCTCCTCAAATTTTTGGAAGACGAGTGTCGGTTTGCGGATAACACTCGTGGCGCCACGGGGTCACCCCCACTACCTTCTCAGCCCAGAGACCAGGGACGGACTAGGGCCCGGGGGCCTGTTGATGTTCCCCCCGCCCCCCGTTTGGCTGGCGCCCGGAGTCCTCGGGCCAGGGGGCCTGTTGATGATCGCCCCGCCCCCCGTTTGGCTGGCGCCCGGAGTCCTCGGGCTAGGGGGCCTGTTGATGTTCGCCCCGCTCCCCGTTTGGCTGGCGCCCGGAGTCCTCGGGCCAGGGGGCCTGTTGATGTTCGCCCCGCCCCCCGTTTTGCTGGTGCCCGGAGTCCTCATCATTGTGACTTTTGTAAGGCAACGGGGCATGTCATGGCGCGTTGCCCGGATTTTTTGAATTTGCACGTAAGTTCCCGCCGCCGCATTGTCAACGCACGCCGTTTGTGCTTCTCGTGCTTGGGGGCCCACTTTCATCGGGACTGCCCCGACCCCCGCCCGTGTAGAATTTGTGAAGGGTCCCACCTTGAGATTTTGTGCGCCAACGCGAACCGCTCCAGCAGACCAGCCTCTGAGGGGGGTTCGCGCAGGGGGGGGTACCCCGGAGACGAGCACCGGGCTGAGACCCGCGATTCTGTACGCCGCACTCCACCCCCCGCGCAAGTTGAACGGGAGCCCCACAAGCGCCATTTGGTCTTCCCTCGTCAGGGAGAACGCGCATTGGCTGCTAGGCAGCAGTGGCCGGGTCGGCGCCGCTGCCTTTCCCCTCCGTTGGCGGAACGTCCCCGGCTGGAGTCGCGCCCTCCGCCATTCGGGCATTCGGTGGGATATGCCTCTCCAGTGATGGCGAGCGGCTTGGGACACCGCGCGGACGAATGGTTTGATTGTTGGCCTCGTCGTGAACGAAGGCAGCCTGGAAGCGGCGATCGGTCGCCGCCCAGGCATCACTAAGAGATTGACGCCTGCCCCGCTAAAGGAACCCCCCGATCAAGACGGTTTTGTTGCCAACGGCCTCGGTCACGGTCTGGGGACCCTTGGGTGACTCGATTGTGGTCTGTGCCATTTTGGAGACGGGAGTCCGGGGTTGCCTTGTGTCTTCTTGGTTAGCGGGACAGGTTGGCCTGAAGGTGAACGACCTTTCAGGCAAGATTTGGGGAATTGGCGAACCGGCTGACACCACTGTTGAGGGAAGGACCTGGTTTGAGGTCACCCTTGTGAGTTGTCCTTACCCTAAAATTGGTGCTCCTGCCCTTGTTGTAACTGAACTTGGTACAATTGTTGGTGACTGATCGTCACACTAAGAACTCGCATGCCGGTTGCAATGCGCTGTTGGCCATTCTGCAGCGAGAATTTTGGATTTTGTCGGCTGATCGCGTCAATGAGGCGAGGCCCTTTGCTGGCGTCGTAACGGATTTTGTTGGTCCCCCTTTGTTGAAGACGTCCACCCTTCGTAATAGCAAGATTGTTGGGGCTTATTTGTGTGTTTGTCTGCCTGTCAACCAAGGCAGTACATTTGGAGCTGGTAACCTCCCTCTCGACAGAGGCCTTTGAGGCGACTTGGGAAAGATTTGTGTCTCGCCGTGGGTTACCTTCGTTGATTAGGTCTGATTGCGGTACGAATTACAAGGGTACAAGTAACTATTTGAAGGAGCTATACGCCTTCCTTAATGAGAGCCAGGTTGATATTGGTAATAGTTTGGCCCGCCGAGGGGTCACTTGGTTGTTTGACCCGCCAGCCCCCCCCCCACTGGGGGGGGGTATTTTTGGGGCCGCGGTGAAAGCGGCAAAGGGACGCTGGCGGAGATTGTTGGGAGACACCGTTCTCACCTTTAATGAACTAGCTACGGTATTTGGCCGCATTGAAGCTGTGTTGAATTTGCAACCTTGTCAAGACTTCCAATTGATTAGCGGACGGGTAGGCCCGTCCGGGGGGGGTAGATGTTGCGTCCCAAATGTAATTTTGAACGCTCTTTTTGGTGTGGCAACATTCTATTGTCTTTGATGTTGACACTTGACATAACCTCTCTGACTTGACAGATTGTCTTTGTTTGCTTGGAAAAAATGCCGGTCATGGGAACCGCTGTTGAGTTAATTAATTGGTAAAATATTGTTGAATTCGCCTGTCGAGACCGATAATTGGGTCGCGAATTATCTAATTGTTGAAGTGTATTCCCCATTTGCCGAAAAACCCCGGGATATTGTTGAATCGTACGCCGCCTTGTCGTCGGTCGGCCGGCACGCGGAATTTGTTGTAAATCGAATTGGATCTCGCGAGATATGAACAGATTAATTGTGTTCAGTGATTGATTGAACTTTGTAATCTCGGATTAACAAGAATCCAGTGATATTTCTCGGAACACATCGCCTTATTGTCTACCACGCGTAGCGCGCGCTTGCTGGAAACGAGTTGGGTGTGATGCTGGTCGGGACGGCGCCAACTGGAGATCGGCGCCTTGGGAACGTTCTACAACACTTGACTTACATCACACCTTTCAATTACTCACCCTCATTTTACATACAAACCACACTTAGGGCGTGACCTTTGAAGGTCGAACTTGACGTCCCCAGCACTCAGGTTAGTGGTACATTTTTGTTTTTGTTGTTGTAGGCCGAAGCCTGGTAGAGGCAGGCCATTGTAACCTTGTTTATAGTATTGAAAACAACGGTAGTCTCCACGTATCGTGGAGGGGTTCCGGACACGTCCAGTTACCGTTGGCTGGCCTATTGCAGTCTTGAACACTTTTTTAATTAAATAAACATTCACTTTACCTTACGGCTTGCGATAAAATTAAGCAAGCAATTCATTACCGTCTGGTAAACAAAACACATCGTTCAATATTACTCGCTTACATTTCGGGGAGCATGTTGAATTTCGTTAAAACTAAAATAACAAACATTAAATACACTGTTTTCTTTTAAATTACCGAAGATCCATCACCAGTCAATCAATATATCAGCGGATTTTGTATGATTTTAAAACATACAAACAATGTGGATTAGTATAAACAATTCGGTAGTAGAACTCTGCCAAAATATTTAAAATCCCATGAAAAACATAAATGTGAAATGAGAGCCAAGTTCAATATTATCATAAATGCCTTGGTTGTTGACTTCAACGACAAAAGAAGTGAAAATCCTAAAATCCTGTAATTTATTTATAACAACATAAAATATCATTTATTCTTATAACTTAGGAAAATATATTGTAGCCTAAGGTTGACCTGGCTAGTTCTTATATACGAATTATTATGTTCGATGGTTAGTTTCTATCAGCAAGCCAAATTTTCGGAATAATAAAATAAGAACCGACAAGTAACAGATTTAGAACTTGCAAAGGCTATAATATAATTCGTATATGAGTATATGAGAACTAGCCAAGTCAAACCTTAGGCTACAATATATTTTCCTAAAATACCCCCGCGGCCCCAAAAATACCCCCCCCCACTGGGGGGGGGTATTTTTGGGGCCGCGGTGAAAGCGGCAAAGGGACGCTGGCGGAGATTGTTGGGAGACACCGTTCTCACCTTTAATGAACTAGCTACGGTATTTGGCCGCATTGAAGCTGTGTTGAATTTGCAACCTTGTCAAGACTTCCAATTGATTAGCGGACGGGTAGGCCCGTCCGGGGGGGGTAGATGTTGCGTCCCAAATGTAATTTTGAACGCTCTTTTTGGTGTGGCAACATTCTATTGTCTTTGATGTTGACACTTGACATAACCTCTCTGACTTGACAGATTGTCTTTGTTTGCTTGGAAAAAATGCCGGTCATGGGAACCGCTGTTGAGTTAATTAATTGGTAAAATATTGTTGAATTCGCCTGTCGAGACCGATAATTGGGTCGCGAATTATCTAATTGTTGAAGTGTATTCCCCATTTGCCGAAAAACCCCGGGATATTGTTGAATCGTACGCCGCCTTGTCGTCGGTCGGCCGGCACGCGGAATTTGTTGTAAATCGAATTGGATCTCGCGAGATATGAACAGATTAATTGTGTTCAGTGATTGATTGAACTTTGTAATCTCGGATTAACAAGAATCCAGTGATATTTCTCGGAACACATCGCCTTATTGTCTACCACGCGTAGCGCGCGCTTGCTGGAAACGAGTTGGGTGTGATGCTGGTCGGGACGGCGCCAACTGGAGATCGGCGCCTTGGGAACGTTCTACAACACTTGACTTACATCACACCTTTCAATTACTCACCCTCATTTTACATACAAACCACACTTAGGGCGTGACCTTTGAAGGTCGAACTTGACGTCCCCAGCACTCAGGTTAGTGGTACATTTTTGTTTTTGTTGTTGTAGGCCGAAGCCTGGTAGAGGCAGGCCATTGTAACCTTGTTTATAGTATTGAAAACAACGGTAGTCTCCACGTATCGTGGAGGGGTTCCGGACACGTCCAGTTACCGTTGGCTGGCCTATTGCAGTCTTGAACACTTTTTTAATTAAATAAACATTCACTTTACCTTACGGCTTGCGATAAAATTAAGCAAGCAATTCATTACCGTCTGGTAAACAAAACACATCGTTCAATATTACTCGCTTACATTTCGGGGAGCATGTTGAATTTCGTTAAAACTAAAATAACAAACATTAAATACACTGTTTTCTTTTAAATTACCGAAGATCCATCACCAGTCAATCAATATATCAGCGGATTTTGTATGATTTTAAAACATACAAACAATGTGGATTAGTATAAACAATTCGGTAGTAGAACTCTGCCAAAATATTTAAAATCCCATGAAAAACATAAATGTGAAATGAGAGCCAAGTTCAATATTATCATAAATGCCTTGGTTGTTGACTTCAACGACAAAAGAAGTGAAAATCCTAAAATCCTGTAATTTATTTATAACAACATAAAATATCATTTATTCTTATAACTTAGGAAAATATATTGTAGCCTAAGGTTGACCTGGCTAGTTCTTATATACGAATTATTATGTTCGATGGTTAGTTTCTATCAGCAAGCCAAATTTTCGGAATAATAAAATAAGAACCGACAAGTAACAGATTTAGAACTTGCAAAGGCTATAATATAATTCGTATATGAGTATATGAGAACTAGCCAAGTCAAACCTTAGGCTACAATATATTTTCCTAAGTTATAAGAATAAATTATATTTTATGTTGTTATAAATAAATTTCAGGACTGACCATTGAACTTGGCACCCATGTAGATTTCAGTTCTTTTGTCGTTGAAGTCAACAACCAAGGCATTTATGATAATATTGAACTTGGCTCTCATTTCACATTTATGTTTTTCATGGGATATCATTACTTTTTGTACATAAATTAGTAGTAGGTACTTACTTATAACAAAATTAATATTAAATGGTTTTGTTGTTAAACTACTGTATTTTCCTACGTTTACGGGGTATAATTGTCCTTTTTGTGTTATTTTCTATATTTTCTTGTACCTTTGAAATGTTTGAATGAATTGCCCATTCAGTATGCGGAATTCGTTTTACGCGTTTTGCCTCCATGGTGTAGTGACCCTCTAAGATAATAGGTGGCGCTAGTGGTTGTAGAATACGGTTAGTTACGCGTAATAAATACGAAAATTTAGTATATTCTTATTTATAAGTACAAAAACGGAAATATTAGGATTAAAAAAAATTAAGGGTGGTATTTAACTCGTTATATATTCACGTAAAGATCTTAAAATCTACATATAGATATTTACAGGCACTAATTATAAGTTAAGTGAAAATTATAATAAAATAATAAAAAATTACCAGTTTCTGATTTTTTCCTTTGTATTCACATAATTACCTATCTTCATGTCAAATTTGAACTTTCTAGGTCATCTGGAACTGGGTTATAGTTTTGATCTATAGGTCAGTCATAAGAATGACGATTTTTGGACGTTAATATCTAAATAACCGTTTGAGATATGTTTATAAAATTTAGAACACATATGTATCTCGCCAGTTTCAATATATGAGCCAAATTTGATAAGTTTAGGTGGAATAGTTTTTGAGTTATGAGGTGCTCAAAAGTGGCTCCAAATGGTTCGTGTAATATTACACATGGTGAGCTGCGCGCCAGTTCTTGGCTTGACACGCTCCCGCGTGTCTAGATAATGCATAACAATTAAAAAAGAGTGATACAATGGGCGATCTTATCTCTAAAAGCGATCAAAGCGCGTATAGCAATGACAATGAATACGACATAAAAAATGTTCTTATGTGATATTAAAAATAATAAAATTAAGAGCGATATTTTTTCATGGGATTAGGCTCGCGTTTGTCCATCATCTCACCTGATGTTATGTGATGATATGGTTGAAGATGGAGCACGCTTACCTAGAAGTAACCTATTCACCCTTGACTTAAAGACCCTAGATTATAGCTATCGGGAAACACAGACTCCGGCATGGAATTCCACTCCTTAGCCATACGCACAATGAAAGTATTCCCAAAACGTTTTGTGCGTAATTTAAATATTTTCTTCTATACGTGTATGTAATTTCGTAATAACTATATTTTTTTATTAATTTCTTCAAGTGATTATAGTTTTTTTTTTATTGTTTATAGGCTGTTATATTTACACGATACTAAAACACAAACGAACGTTTTTTTTAGTGTCTCTCTGTCTTCCTGTTAACCGGACCTTTCAGCCATTCGGGCGATTAATCTGAAAAGGCAAAACCGATTTTAATTGCACTTTCACTGGAAATTATAGGTTATAGGGCAATATACAACGTGTAACGGAAACCCCATATCTATCCAAAAGGACTGCAGACAACATCTGGTATGGAGTCTCTACGCAAAGTTTCAGCTCAAAATAAGTGACTCACAGAATTGACCCCAAATTATTGTTTTCATATGTTTCTTGAATACCAGTAATAACAAACGTGTCATAGCACCATGAGGGTCATAACTTTCCACGTCACTTGCCAATAAAACGATAATTCTCTTCGTTCTTCTCAATTTGAAAAATTCGGTCTCTGGTATCAATGTTTTAAAATTTCTAATATGGTCCACACATGTACACATAGGATTAGAAAACCCTTGCCATATCGTTTATTATCATCCAAAGAAGCCATGCACTGGGTATGTATATACCCTTTAAATTACACGTTGTATAGGCAAATTTTTATCCCGGAGCTACCACAAGATCGGGATTTATGCGGGAAAAACCATATAGCTTATAATAAATACTTCCACGCGAACGAACACGCGGGCACAGCTAGTCAATTATATCACCAATTAACTAAGTAATATTCCAAAGAAAACAAGATAGGTACTTAGAATCATATAAGATAATTTTATGATTTTATATCGTTGAGCTACTGAATAAAAACATTCCCATTTGCCGCAGAATTGAACCATTATCATACTATAATAGAGTTTTCAAAAACATTAAACTTTGCTCTATAGATTAGCTTTAAACTTAGAGACACGTTTACAAAGCTAGATGAAGCTACTTAAAACATACAATGTGTGAGTCAGTCTCCCACGTAGCCAGTTCCATACGTTTCTATATATTTGTAACTGTTACTGTTAGCCTCATAGAAATATAAAAAATTGTTTTATCTATGGTTAGCCTGCATCATCCCACGGCTAAGACAAGGCCTCCCCTATGATTTCCAAATGGTTCTCTCCAGGACCAAAGTTGAACACTGGTCATTAGTTTGATCCAGCTCGTCCCACCGTCTTCTACGAGGACGCTGATATCTGGCTGTGTCTGGGTTCCAGAAAGTGGTGATTTTGGCCATATATGTAATTATATAGTTATTGAAATTCTCACCAGAAATCATTTCGTTTCAAATATAACTTAGGGGTCTTTAAAGTTAAGTGTAAATAGGTAACTCTTCGAGGTAAGCATGCTTCATCTTCGACCACATCATCTCTTACCATCACGTGAGATGATGGACGAATGGGGGCCTACCAAAAATTAAAAAAAAATTACCAGGCATAGTTTAAAAACATTTTTTTCTAGTTTTCTTCTTTGTCTCAAGAAAATATCAATTGAATCAAAATTTGTTATTTAAACATTGCGTTCATGTCTGAGTCACGAAAGGTCATAATCCTGTGTGGGTTCTAATGAATCTAGAACTTTTGGGATAAATAGGCTGTAACAGATGAAAGACAAGCAGACTAATAGTGCTAGTTTTTCTACATGGGCGGCCGAAACCCTAATAAAAGTTATTTTCCACCTAAGCAAACATAAAGGATTGCAATAAACATATTATTGAGTATTGAAAGTCTAACCACATGTGCAGAACTTCTATCTAACCGGTTGAGACTGAGTTTAAGTGTTTTATACGGAGCCACTGCCTATTTGGCTTTCATAACCCGATAACACGATACCCCTTGCACAACTGATGCTAACTTTCTGGATTCTGGATACCTGGAATAACTGTTATAGCTGTCGCCAAATAACTTGGCAAGAGTCGTTCAATGCGCAGAAGTCGATTTTTAGGTGTCAGCGGTTGTCAGCGGGACGCGGGGTATGACGTAGCGCCGCTCGCCCGAATACACTTGCGTACATGAAAGTTGTACCCTTTGTGTTTGTTACGAGTTGTTGTTTTAAATTTAGTTTTTGTTACGTTGATTACAATGCCAGGACCAAATACCATTTTACGCAGACTATTAAAACGTCAGAAAGAACAGTTAGACACTATAGTTAAGGAAGGTTGAAATTCCGAATTCGTCACTGTCTTTAGGACACCAGAAAAAAAGATTAATAAAAGGGGTAGCAGTTTTATTAACTAATTGTGACGACGTGAACATATTATTTTTAATGTTTTTTTAAAAAGTGACCACTTTTTCTTCCACTAAGTGCACGATGCGCGAACTTACCCCCACTACGCCAAAACCTTGCTAGTTATTTGGCTACAGGTATACTGTTATAGACTTATATAGATGCAGGGCCGCACCGTCCCTATGTGTGAAGTGCGCGGCGCACACAGGCGCCATGGCAGAAGAGGCGCCAGATGTAATGCCAGCGTTAATGATTGAAATTGTTTTTGTAAAACTACAACATATTCTTTATAATTGAGTGGGTACAAACAGTGTAAAGTTAAACGACAGGCGTGAGTATTGTCTTGGGACACCCCAAGACAATATTCACGCCTGTGGAAAAACTTATAGGCGCTTCATAATTTTGCACACAGGCGCTGTCTTAAGTCAGCACGGCCCTGTATAAATTTATAAATGGCGGTCGGGATCAGTGGTTTAACGTACTTTCCGAGCTATGGAGCAATCTCAGTATCTTAAAATAGTCACCCATTCATAAACCAACCTTGTGAAGATCATCTCGTCCGGCTGTAACAGTTCAACCACGAGATCCTAATGTTAACACAACCAAGTTTTCATAAATCTAAATCTATGTACCAAGTCTCGCCAAACTAACAAGTTTCCCAGCACATTGTTTTCATTTCATTACGAAATCTGCATATTACGGCTAAGCCTTCCCTACCCATTTGTATTAACAAGTAAGCAAGAAAAACACACGCTTTCGTGAAACATAAATATTTTCGAGTTCATGTGTACGTAAGAGTTACTAAAGGTTACATAAATATGTTTTCTTTGCAAATTAAGACGTGGTTCATGTTTACTTTTGTCATTGGATTGATGGATTGAGAGCATTAAGGCCCAGAGTAAAAGGAAAGACTTACGAGTCATCCCACCTATACGCACTAAACGTTTTGGGAATACTTTCATTGTGCGTACGGCTAAGGAGTGGAATTCCCTGTGGGAGTCTGTGTTTTCCGATAGCTATAACCTGGGGGTCTTTAAGTTAAGAGTGAATAGGTTACTTCTAGGTAGGCGTGCTCCATCTTCGATCACATCATCACTTACCATCAGGTGAGATGGTGGTCAAACGCGAGCCTATTATCAATAAAAAAAAATATTGACCATCAACATTTTTTTTTACAACAAATTTTTACGTCATAATATTATTTTGTATAACAACGGATAGCATTATCTTCATTTCGCAGAAAGTTGTTTGGCATACACTCATTTATCATAAATTCGAAACTCATAATTTTGTTATTCAGAATCATCTTTAGGCATAAATTTCATGACCATAATAATTGTAAAACAGAACAGAACAGAACAGAGCTGATGACATGGTGCTGCTGAGCGCCTCGGTTTGTGGCTTGAGGAAGCTGCTGAAGACGTGTGAGGAATATGCTTGTGGCCACGGTTTATTGTATAACGTGCAGAAGACTCAGTACATGGTCTTTGAGACCGTCAGAGCAAAGTGTCCCAGCGACTTACCACCAGTTAGACTCAATGGTGATAATTTAAAAAGGGTTGAACAATTTAAATACCTTGGGCATCTTTTAACTGTCGATCTCAAGGATCATGCAGACATAGAACGGGAGCGGAGGGCGTTGTCTGTTAGAGCGAATATGGTCGCGCGCAGGTTTGCGAGGTGCTCTAGAGAGGTAAAGATTACACTTTTTAGAGCATACTGTACGTCGCTCTACTCATGCAGCCTGTGGGCGCATTATTCTGCTAGAGCTTATAACGCCATCCGTGTCCAGTATAATAACGCTTTCAGGGCGGTGATGGGGCTGCCCCGATACTGTAGCGCCTCGGGTATGTTCGCAGAAGCGTGCACTGACTGTTTTCACGCGACTATGCGTAAGCGTGCCGCGTCCACGGTACGCAGAGTGCGGGCCAGCTCCAACACCGTTCTAGCGATGATCGGGGAAAGGTTGGACTGCCCTTACCTCCGGCATTGTTCGAGCAGACATGTCGCCGTACCAATGCCGGGTAGAAGATTGTAATTTATAATATCTGTAGGGATTTTTATGTTAGTATTGTATTTCTTGTTTTGATTATGTATTTTAATTTGTATTTTATTTTAATTTTGTGTTTATTATTATTATGGCTTTATTTCATTTTATTTTATGTTACTTTTGTTTTGATTTTAATTGTATTTGTAATTTGATTAATTAATGGCAATGGGTGTAATTTACCTGAATAAATGAATTTATGATTATGATATCGCAGAAAATTCGCACTCAGAATCTTATTTTGGCATACATTTTATACCTACAGTCATTAAAAGGTAGAACTGTCATATCTCAAAAAGTTTAATGTAGTTTCAACTACATAATTTTTAACACTATATTCTATTCGCCACGAATTTACGAACATCTTTGTGATCAGGCGTTAATGAAATCATTTATTTTTAGTTTTAGTAGCGTAGCGGGGGTAGTTATAAGTAGCATGCATGCAGCATTGAAGCAGGCATGCAATATGCAGCAGGCATGCGATATGCAGCAGGAATGCAACATGAAACGCATGTGACATGCAGCAGTCATGCAACATGCAGCAGGCATGCAGCCAGAGCCGGATTAACCCTGTCAGGGGCCCCTAGGCAATGGAATTTTCGGGCCCCCTTTGTTGTTTGTTACTTTGACTGACCAAATCGTGTGTCGCTAAAATTGGTGTCACCTCGTGGTCCAGGGTACAATTCTCGACATAGGCTGCTGTCTTAAGTCTGGGTGATTTTAACCGACTTACTTCGCCGGAAACTCTTTTTTAAAGTATGTTCCCCGATTACTCAAAGACGGATGAACCGATTTGGAAACTTCTATATTTTTTTGAAAGAGCATACCTAATTTCCAACTGGTTCCATTGTCATCAAGTCAGAATCTGATTATGGAATCCTGGAGAAAGCAAGGGAACTCTTCAAATATTATAGGCACGCAAGGCATGCAACATGTAGCAAGCATGCAACATGCAAGCAGGCAGGCAACATGCAGCAAGCATCGTTTCTCTCACGGCTCCAGCGCTGTGGGGTTTGGGCGGCCCCACACGAGCTTTTACGCCCTCCCACTCCGCGCCTACGCGGACTTGATTTACAATCACTGATTTGAAAACCACTTGATCGCACATACATTGCCCCGACGCAGGGACTGAAAACGGTTACGGTATACGGTTACGATACCTGTATAAAATAAATGTACCTTAATAAAATAAAGGTAAGGCTATACCGTTATTTAACCCTTATGCGATATCGGTACCGAAAAACATAGAATTGACCGTTGCAGGACGTGGGACGAGGGGTGTGAGGCACCGGCAAGGGTGGACAAAGCACAGGCGTGCGCGCCGGCAAACCTATTAGAACCTGCTTTTGTCGCTTGTCGCCGGACGCTCGCACACAGTGACCACTAACACTCTGTCAATAAAAGTTGTGATGTGTGTGTGGTTATTTAGAAAATAATTATGGGACGAAAACGTAAAAACACAATCTATGCTTTCTTTTTTCATTTTCAAAGGAAAATAATTCTTGTACCTGCCAAGTGCTTGGATGCTCAGTCGTAGTAAAAGTAAGTTCGTATCTTATTATTACGTAGATTATTTTATACAATACATACATACTCAATATCTACCGGTCAGTGATTGACATGCTACTTTGAATTTTTTTCGCAGATAATAAGACCTACCTACCCATACTCTTTTTACTATAGCACTAAACAATACTTAAAAGAAGTTATCTATAATGCTGGCTCCAAACAATCGTCCAACATTCCAACACAAACAGGTATATAACCTATTAAAAAATACCCTGTAATAGATAGATAGATAGAATATACTTTATTGTATACCAAAATTTAAACACACCTATTTAACAATATTGCTTATTCTATGGTAACAATGGCGGTCTTATTGCTGAAAGCGATATCTTCCAGACAAGCTTTGGAAGGACTTTAAAAACTTTAATTAAAGTGGGTAGGGCTAAATTAGTGTACTTACTACATTACTCATAAAAACAGAGGAACAAAAATTATTTAAATATTAAAATAAATAAATGTATATGCAAATATATATATATAAATACAATGTAATACATAGGTAATTAAATAATACAATACATATAATGTGTTCTTTAACATCAAGTGGAGAGACAACAAAAGAATAGTCATAAATTGGAAAGAAAATAATTAGCAACCGAGCTTTTAAAAGTAGCCAGTGACTGAGCTTGTCTTACTGACACCGGCAATGCATTCCACAAACGAATAGCTTGCACCGTAAACGATGAGCCATAGAATTTAGTGAAATGTGCAGGTATTGAAAGTCTCAAATTCTCCGATGAACTCAAATCTCTTACATGTGTGTCATGAAGGAACTTAAAGCGTTCTTTGAGATAAAACGAAGTTGTAGGATTGATGAGAATACTGTAAAGTAATGATAAAATATGTGCATTCCGGCAAAGGCGGATCGACAGTCACTTGACTTTAATGCGAAACTCAGAAACATGATCATATTTGCGCAAACCAAATACATGAATATGAATCTGATACAAAAATTTTGGTTTCGATCAAGCTTATCTAGCTGCACTTCAGTAAGATCTGGATAACTTGCATCAGCATAGTCGAGAACAGGGAGAAGAAGGGATTGGGCAAGCGCAATTTTAGTGGCAGTCGGCAGGAAATTGCGCAATCTGCGTAAAGAACCCGCAGAGGCAAACCGTTTGCGGCTTACTTCTTGCAACTGGGGACCCCAAGTCAAATCCCTATCAGTATAAATACCTAGGTCTTTTACTGAGTCACAATAAGGTATAGCAGCTCCATCAAAAACGATTTGAGGAAGGGTCGCCCAGTTAATTTTGGAACGTAGCCTAGGGCTGCCAACAATAATGATGAGTCTTCGCAGGATTGACCCTCAAACCATGATTCAAACTCCAATCAGAAATACGCGCTAAGTCTTTATTCACAATCGTCACCGCCTCAGACAGTTCTTCAACGGGAGCTTGCGAATAAATTTGCAGATCGTCAGCATAAATGTGATAAGATGAGAGAAGTTCATTTGAAATAGAATTTATAAATATGGCAAAAATTAGAGGAGAGAGAACGCCCCCCTGTGGTACGCCAGCAGTAGTATTGCACCATGAAGATGATGTACCTTCAATGCAAATACGTTGTCGGCGGCCACACAGATAACTACGAAACCAATCAATTGCTGTTGGTGATATGTGAAGAGAGCAGTGTATACCGAGCAGGACATCAAAATCGACAGTGTTAAAGGCGTTGCTGAAGTCGAGTAACGAAAGGACAGTCAACTTCCTATTATACATACCTGATCTGATATCGTCAGTAATTTTAACTAGAGCTGTGGCTCTGTGAGCTGTGTGGTCCTGAACGAAACCCGGATTGGTACAAATTTAGGAGTTGGTTTTTACAAAGGAAGGCACTAAGTTGATTGTGGATAAGGCGTTCGAGGACTTTGGATAGGAACGGTAATATGGAAATGGGGTAGAAATCAGAGAAAGAAACAGGATTAGACTTTTTAGGGAGAGGAGTTATCTGAGCTTCTTTCCATAAAGATGGGAAAACACCCGAGGATACGGAATAATTGAGGACATGGCAAATGACAGGAAGAATTTCGTCCAGGATAGGGAGTATCATTTTACGGCTAATACAGTTATTACCAACGGCATTTGTGTTATAGATAGCATGCTCTTCCTAACATCACAACTGGTAAATTAATTAAAAATAAAAGGAGAATAATTAGGAGTGGGAAGAGAAGAAAGATTATTTAGAGTAGTGGTTTTAACAGCAACATTGAAGTTACAAGAGGTGGAAAAATGTTGATTGAGCGATTCAAGGTCTATATAAGGATATAGACCTTGAATCGCTCAATCAACATTTTCCTTTTTTTTATTCCTAAGGAGGAATAAACTCTTGACGTAACTTCCCAATTCCCATAGATCTAAGAAATTTCCAGACTTTAGCTGGATCACCGTTTTCAACGGACTTATGAATGTGGCGGTGTTGGGCATCCCTACAAACCTAGTTGCTGTGACTTCGGATAGCGACGTATTTATCTCGACTTTCTCGACTAGATCTGCACTTGAATTTAGACTTTGCTGCTGCCGCCTTTCTTTGTAAAATTACTTTCACGTCATCTGTTAGCCACGGAGCAGGTAGATGCTTAATCATTACCAAACGAACAGGTGCATGCACGTCATAAAGCTTGTTAAGATTGGAATTGAGGAGGTTAACTTTGTCATCAATCGACTCTATATGAACAAGATCAGACCAGTCAATATTGATGATGAAGATGCTAGATCTTCCCGAAGACTTTCCAAGTTCATTCCACCAAAACTGCGCTGAAGAATACTTTTCGGTTTTGACTTAGGAGGGCGAATTTGCCACACAATAAAAAAGCATTGGTGCCGTTAATGGGCCTTCCACTTAACTAAATTAACAAAATTATCTTATCTATGGTTAATCATTGTTCATGTACTAGATGGTTAAACTAAATAATGATTAAAAGAAATAAATGATTCAAAATCAATATTTGTTTTATTAAATTTACCAAATAATCCTAGGTAAGAGACAATCATATGGCTTAGGTACAATTTAATCAGCCGTTAATAAGAATATATAATTTTTTATGCGTCACTTTTCTTCACTATATCCAATATTTCCTTCATCTTATTGTAACGCATGTTTCCGTGAAACTTAGACATCTCCAATGTTACTATTTTCGCAAAGAACTCGTTATATTCAGCTTCTTTTTCTGCACAGCCTTCGTATTCCGTCATAGTACCAATTTCTCTTGTTGTTGTAATAGTGTTATATTTATGGGTACACATTTCTCAAGAGTTGGATAAATCATCATTAGTTTGATAATCACGCAGAACCTTATGTAAATCAAAAGTGTAAGGTGCCTCATGGATATTTTTATCGATTTTTCTCGAATATATGAAACCATCAAAAGGTTGAGAATCCGGAAATTTGTCTTGTGAGTAACAGAAGGTTTCCTGGGTATTAGACGGCACTCTGGATATTTTTGGTGAAGTTTCGTATTCCGTTGAAATATTTTCAGACTGGGAATTAAGATTTTTGCGAATGTTGTCACGTTTTTTAATCTTGCTCTGATCTGAAAAACGAATGAGTAAAAATACCTACTAAAGTCCAGTAGATGATTTAGCTGAAAAAAAATATTATACACTAACACTATTGTTCTACACTTTATTTACAGTATAAGTATCCACATAAGTATTTATTACTTACCTTTTTCTGTAATTATAACTTTTCGTGTGCTATTTGACATTGCCAAAGTAATGCAATTTGATGAGAAACTCGCGCTACCGAACAAGGGCCAGAGGTGGTCAATATCCGTCTCTTTCATATCTTTATTAATTAAGGTTTTAGTACCGCTACCGAAATATACCTTTTTCTATTTATACACAAAAAGTTTCGGTACCGAAATCAATTTAGATATCGAAATAAAGCGGCAACCGTTATTTTTCGGTTTGACGTCATACCGCAATTTAAAGATAGCGTAATTTTTGGGTTATTCAGTCCCTGCCCCGACGCACGAAAACTATGCGAGTTTTTGCTCCTATATATTGGCTACGATACATGAACCATTTTAGTTGTGACCAAGTATTAGGCCTGTGTGCATGCTAAACAATTACAAATTTTAAATTTTTGTATCCAATTTATAACGCATAATAATGCTTTCATGCACGTTGAAGTGGTGTGGAAAACATTCCCAGACATCTAGATACCAAATGGATGACATAACTATTCATCAGTAATGAAATAATATGAAAATTATTTATCATTTAATCCGATTATAAGCTACCGCAGAGGTCCATTTATAATGGTGGTTTGGGTGGTCAAGGACAAAATTGTGTCGCGCGTTGATATCTTTTGGAAATGTCTCTTTCTTACATGAAGAAATTCTAATTCTTTTATACCTGTCTTTTCATCTGTATTTTTATCGTAAAAATCGGTGCTGTTACCTATAACGGCTGGATACGATATCGATAATTATAAAATTAAACTTATTTTTTTGTAATTCTATTCAGATAGTTGCATTAAATACCTATCTACATTAACCGACTTTAAAAAAAATGGCCAAGTGCGAGTCAGACTCGCCCATGAAGGGTTCCGTAGTAACTATAATAATATAATATAATAATTATGTATATTTATTTGACGAATAAAAATAAACTTAAAATTTCTTAAAACTAGCTTATTTATTCACATTTTTATAACTACGCTAAAAAACTTTGTTTTTCATAGTGTTTGTATGAATTACAAAGTTATATTTGTGGTTTTAGAAAATATGCTGTATCTCAAAAACTGCTGAGCCGATTTCGTTCAAACCAATTTTGGTTGAAAGTTTACATTAAGATCTACAGACATATATCTTTTTTAGATTTTTCACTCCATTACTATAGAAGTTAGAGGGGGACACACACATTTTACCACTTTGGATTCTTATATCTTTTAAACGATTTACTTTATGAAAAAGTGGTTCTAGAAACCCTTATATAATTTTTAAACACCTGTCTATAAATACCACACACGCATAGGTTTCATGAAAAAAAATATTTTAGTTCTAGTTCCATTATGGGGACCCCCTTTATTTTAAATATTTTTTTAATTTATTTCTTTAAAATAGAAAAGCGGTTTACAGAATATAAATCTATCTACCAAGTTTCAAATGTATAGTTTTAATAGTTTCGGAATAAAATGGCTGTGACATACGGACGGACGGACAGACAGACAGACAGACAGACAGATAGACAGACAGACAGACGGACAGACATATCGAAACTATAAGGGTTCCGTTTTTTGCCATTCGGCTACGGAACCCTAAAAAGGAGAAAGTTCTGATATTTGTTCTTCTGTGTGACATGCATGTTTTCATTTTAGATTTCCCAAGATTCCATATTAAAAAGAAAAGTGGATGGATAAGGTTACTAGGCAATAATTGGTTTCTAGTTTGGTTTTTATTGATATAATGTTGAGAAAAGTCAAAATAATATAAGATACCTATATCCAATCTTTCTAGGCTTCAAATAGTATGACGGAGTCTAATATTAATTAACTTGGACCTTTGCATTACAATATCGCCCTCGTTAGTTACTTTGGTTCCGGGGATGCGGTAATGGTCTCTATGAGATTCCGTGGCCCCGGAACTTAAGGGCAGCTGAAGGAACAGGGTGGGTTTTTAGTCAGTAGAAGTCTAACACTCCCTTCCACTTTACCCAGAGCGGGAGAAGTCATTCGATGATTTTCCCACTCAGGAAAAACAAACACGTTCCTTTGTTTCGATGTCGAGTCCACGGGTTAAGTGTATGTAGGAGGGAGGAGTCATTAGATAAATCATCTAATGGTGGTGAGTACCACCAAAAAATAATTATTACCTAGTGCCTGCTGAAGCTACAGTTGTTGACACATCTGATTTTAATGAAAATATATTTATTATGGAATATAAAATAAATATAAAAAAATAAAATATAAAAATAATATATGGCCGGCTACATTGTCCATGCTCTGATAAAGCAAATAAAATGCCTAACTTGTATTGGAGCGTTGATTGTTGTTACAAATCAAAACGCCTTACAATTTCAAAAAGACACTAAAACATGTTATTGTACGGATCCACCACAGTAATAGAAATTTGTCGTCGTTGTGAAATTTATATTAAAAGGGCGATCAACGAGAGTGGTTCGAAAGTGCTGTCTCAGAAATATAATTCCAATTATTTTATGAGATCGGTTTTAAAATAATAATTTATATAATAATTCCGGTATAATTTATTCCCGGACATTAATTTTCATCAATATGAAAAAGAAACTACCAATCATTTGATTGAATTAGCAAGATGCATAATTCAGAAATATGTAGACGCTCGGTTCATCATTTTTTAGCAAAAACAATCAGGACCCTAAAACTTTAATTCGAAAAACATTTACCAAATTAATTCATTTTAAAAATCAAGAATAACAGCATACTTGTTTTTCTTTTTGTAATTGAGACTGATAATGATTAAATATTATTATGTGATTTTATTGAGTAATTTTATAATGTTAAAGTTCATTTTATCGATATCGATAACTTTCCCTCAATCAAGTAGAGCAATCCCTAACTCGGCATACCTATGAAGCTTGACTTTGAACTGACCAATTGCAGTAGCGCATTTTTTCCTCGCCTCCCAACCCGTATTGGTGAGTTGTGTTCTTCAAAGAAATCGGCCTATAAGCTCTCTAGGTTAAATACTCTCTGTTTACAATCTAGGGGTAGGGCAGACAAGACTGTGTAAAGTCGGATTTGCGGCGATTCGTTTCTGTCACTAATTTTTTTAGCACAACATATTGACTTTTTATGACACTATTTTAATTTAACATTGAAAATACTACCAAGTAACCGTCGATATATTTGTGACTAAAATTCCGTAAAAGTTATTTTGTAAATCGGTGAAATATAGTTTGGTAAACATAGACTCAGCAAAAGACGACAGAATGTACTGAAAAGCAGTTTCGCTTTATGTTTGCTATTTCAGAATACATAACTAATGCCAATACCTACAATTTGACATAGGATATGTAAACAAAATATGAGAAGTTTTGCGTATATGAACTAACATCGAAATTAATTAAACTGAGAATTCAGATAGCAAGCAATAATCAGAAACGAAGGTCAGACGCAGTTGTTTCACAGAATCTGTTTTATTGAATCGTGTCATCACAGCTGTTATCAATTAAACGGACTTACAAATCGTATATCAAAGAAACCTTAGTTAAATACACTGCGAAAAGAATGCCCCATTACACCCTCTACAAGCATTAAACCAAAGCTACCATTACACCCTTAATGCAACAACACATTACAATTTGTCACCACATGAATAAAACACCACCAAATACAAATAAACCTAACAACACCACACATCAAATAACCAATGACCTATTTCACTTAGCCCGGTTAAACACTGGCGTCTTACCACACAAAAACAACTGGCACGCATGCGTAAACCAAAACAATTGAATTAAAACGGGAAAAACAAGAAAAATAATAATTGAGAAGCGTTTTTTTAGAACAATACTGGAATGGAATAGTAATGGATAATTTTATAGGTGAGTTGTAAAATCTTACCCCAAAATAGGCGAATATGGGATAAAAATGTGACATGGTGTCTATATAACCGCCGACGATGGGGTACTGAACTGTGGCCTGTGGGGGACGGCAAACTGCCAAGTGTTTACGTAACTCACCCCCAGGAATAACCATCGATTGTATTTATTCACTATTATATTTGCGCAACTCTATCAAAGTAGGTGACAGTGTCAGTTTGATTGGGGTTAAGCGACGGGAAATTAGGTCTAGAACTGGATGGGATGATGGAGATATTGTTTTTATGTCAATGTCTAGAGATCCTTGTATGATTGATTCCTTTACCTTGCGATATAATGGAGTTCTCTTGTCTGCGTGCTTGATGGGCTGATTTTGTTATGATTATGCCATGTCGTTTAATACGATACGAGAAGTTTCCTTTTGTGTTACGAGAACAGTCACGTAAAGTGGAGGCCTAGTCCTTACTAATGTTGTGGGTTCAAATTCTAATTTCGAGCAAAGTTTCGAAGTATTCCTGTTTTTCATAACTTTAAGTGAGCACTTAAATTATATTTATTTATCAAATTAGTTATATAAGTACCAGTTTTACAATAGATTTAAACTGAATAAGGCCGGTGTTTCCTAGCTTACGCGGAGAAGTATCGAATCTATTTGAGAGGTGGTGTCCATGATAATTTATGTCGAGGACTATGTATGTATATGCCTTTTTTTCGGTGGGAAAATCATCACATGACTCTTTCCGCTCTGGGTGGAGGGGAAGGGATTGTCAGACTTCTGACTAAAAACTCCCCTAGTTCCTTGAACTGCTTTTACGTTCCAAGGTAGGGATCCCGTTAGAAGAATCCAGCAACTCCGGCAGACTGGTGCTGTTTTCAGAAAAGAAATAGTTTAAGTTGATTTGTCAGTTATGGCGAAGCTCAACTGAAAACTCTAAAATTACCTTAGCGAAAAAATCAGTACAACTGAAGGACAATCTGAACTTTAGAGTTGATAAATACATTTATGCAACGTGTAATTTAAAGGGTATATACGTACCAAGTGCATGGCTTCTTTGGATGATAACAAACGACATGGCAAGGGTATTGTAATCCTAAGTCTACGTGTGTAGAGCTTTAAAATAGAAGTAGAATTTTTCAAATTAAGAAGAACGAAAAGGATTATCGTGTTATTGGCAAGTGACGTGGAAAGTTATTGACCCTCGTAGTGCTGTGACACGTTTGTTATGATGGGTATTCAAGAAATATATGAAACCAATAATTTGGTATCAATACTTTGAGTCAGTTATTTTGTGCTGAAACTGTGCATAGAGACTCCATACCAGATGTTGTCTTCAGCCCTTTTGGATAGATATAGGGTTTCCGTTACACGTTGTTACACATCGATGTATGTCAAAGTCGGTTCTCCTACTACAGATATAAAGTTAAAACCAAAAAAAGGAATGTGATAAAACTCCAAATTAACGGCTTTCGGATTTATTCCTGTATTTTTCCTAAAAGATCTTGTTTCTTAAAGAACTGAATGGATCTGGGTCAACAGGAAGTACTCTCCATAAAAACTAACTGCCGCATAAATGTTCGTGTTTCCTTGTCGTGTTTAATTTGAAGGTCGCTGAGCTTAACGATACATGAGCAGTGGTAGCTCAGTAATTAGAGGCATGGCTAACGAGTTGTCGGTAGTGGGTTCAAACCAAGGTATCGAATTGGTCGAATGAAAACATTTTTTTTTTTGTAAATTGGTTATAAATAACACTTACACGTCATGTATTTTTGCGTGTTTAGTTTAGCTAGATGAGGCCGGTGTTTCCAAACTGACTACTCTGAGAATAAACACCGAAACAAGATCAAAGTCTCTTTTAAAGTCCAGACAATTTGTATTTGTGTATGAGAAGCATGTAGGTTCATGTCTGTGGTATTCTTTTGAGAAAATAACCAAATTTGAGCGGACCTGTTCAGACAGTGCAAGCATTTGTCAGTTATCGTGTCGCGTTCATTATGAGGTTTAGTATAACTTGTTTAAGAGATTCAAGTGACAATAAGCGTAGGGGAAAGTTGCGATCATTGGACTAGCTCTTTCATCGGACCACCATGGTATTTCCAAAACTGTCCAAGCTAGCAACACCATAACTAGTCGAAACGAGTCCGTGCCGGCTCAGTTGCATCCCCCTCTTACCTCAGTGACGCTGCAGCACGTGGCGAGGAGTGATACGTGTGGTTGTGTTTGCGGTGGTCAAAATCTTATTATTTGACTCGGAACAATTTGATGTAAGTATCATTCTATTCATATTTGTTTGTGTGCACTGGTATGAAACATAAGTTATTCCATGAGTGTTTTTAAATTTTGTCTAATCATATCCATGTATATTTTAGATTTTCTTTTCTTAACGAGTACCTTGTTGCCATCAATGGACCTCAAGAGAGTTCCACCGTTGGACCGGTCCAATCATAGCAACTTTTTATTGTATTTTTTTTTGTCATAATTATGGGATTAAGCTACGAGTATTTCACTAATTATGGAAAAAACTTGAAAAATCATTATAAATTTATAATTTCAGAATGTTGCTGAATAAAAGAAAATACTTTACTTGGAATGAAACTAACATGAACCTCGCTCTAGAATCAGTAAGAAAACAAGAAACTGGTTTAGATCTCATTAAATGTGTCCAATGTAAAATTTAATTAGTAACTAAGTAGCCTACAACCATAGATAAAATAAATACCTACAACTATACTTTGTTTGCTTGTCGTAAGTGTATGAGTATTGTTTGTCTCTCCTCGTATGCCATAATTTAATAATATTGATAATTATAATAAGTTACCTTGATTGGACATCTAGAATAAATTTCTCGAAGTCCATTGATGGCAACCTGGTGGTTCAATGAAGGTGCCCATGGTCCAAAGAAGGTAACAGCCCAAGATTTAGTTTTCTTCGTTAATACCAAAAAGTGTAAGCCCAAATTGTTTGTGCGTTTGATTATTATAAATAAAGGTCCTACAAAATAAAAATTATAAACTACTTTCATTTTATCACTTATATTTTTTAAGATATGCTGTCGTAAAGTTAAGGGGTCCATTCATAGCAACCTTCCCCTACGTACTTACTTGATATAAGTTTCAACTTGATTGATTGATTGTATCACCTTTCCTTGGAAAAAAGTCTTGATTGAAAGACAGACACTAGAAGACACTAGAAGAAACTATTCTCTATGGATTCTTTTTTTTCTGGAACATAATTGCAATAGTTTTAGTGTAATATTCTAGAATATTATTGGAGGACACAAGGAGATTGTAGCTTAATTGTAACACCTGCATGTGCCAACCTTCTATTGATATTGGTGACCAACTGACCGTCTTATCATATCAGTGTGCGTACGGCTAAGGAGTGGAATTCCACGCCGGAGTCTGTGTTTCCCGATAGCTATAACCTAAGGGTCTTCAAGTAAAGAGTGAATAGGTTACTTCTAGGAAGCGTGCTCCATCTTCGACCACATCATCACTTACCATCAGGTGAGATGGTGGTCAAACGCGAACCTATTATCAATAAAAAACAAAAAAAAAATCAGGAACGGCGTCGGGCTGTGTTGGGCTCTGGAAGTCACTCTCTGTTGCATGTTTGGCGCTGATCTGTCGTTGTCAAGGGGTGATTTCTTAGCTTAGATTTAATGGGTGTAATCAAGTGGAATGTTTGTTGTAAATACTTATGTATTGTATTTTATGTACCTGTATGTTTAATGTTTTTTATCGCCAAAAGAGGTTAAGATTGGCGAGTAAAAAATTGTTGTAAAAAAGAATAAATAATGCAGAATCTATAATAATAAAAAAATAATAAAAGGATTCCTCACTGCCTCGGACATCATGTTAATCCAATGGTCTTGAAGCCAGAAAGTCTTTTTTCAACCAACGACAAAAAAGGAGGAGGTTATCAATTCGACGCATATATATATATTTTTTTATGTATGATCAACGATTACTCGAAGACGACTGAACCGATTTGGAAAATTCTTTTTTTGTTTGAAAGGGTATACTTTGAAATTGGTCTCATTGCCAGCAAGTCAAGATCTGATGATGGGATCCTGGAGAAATCGAGGGAACTCTTCAAATGTTATAAAATAAAAATAAAAAAATACATTTAATTCAGGATTCAAAAGTCCCATATAGACACATACATCAAAGACAGATACATTACATTATAAATTATCTTAAACATCCACACAAAATATCAAAAAATAATTAAAAATTACAATTAAATAAACACAGCACATAGGCACAGCTATAGTGATTTGAGTATTTTTTATAGTAACTTGTTTAGTTGGATTCGAAAAGCACCATTTGTGAAGTGGACCTGATGATGAAGACCACTAATGGCCACTGGAACTACTCAATATATAAGTAGGAATAATAAGTATTTCATGGGTTCCGCTTCGATTACTTGAATATGGTTATTAAGCACAATATGCTCGTCACAATGCATATGGTGAAGTGAAAGCTCACTGAACAAACACTACCACACAGTAGGTGTAACGGACAGTCCCCTATGCAGGGCATGCATGGGGACGGAAGAAACGGTGGCACACGTGCTCCTAGAGTGCACGGAAATCACTGACATACGAAAGCAAACCCTCGGGTCTTTGAATTCCCTTACAAACATCCTGAACAGACCGAGAGACCTGATCTGCTTCTGGAGGGAGGTTGGCTGGATGGAGTGACGGCCGACACGGCTCACGCACAATGGTCTCGTGCAGAGACTAAGTACGGAAACCAAACCAAAGAAGAAGAAGAAGAATAGTAACTTGTTTAGTTGGATTCGAAAAGCACCATTTGTGAAGTGGACCTGATGATGAAGACCACTAATGGCCACTGGAACTACTCAATATATAAGTAGGAATAATAAGTATTTCATGGGTTCCGCTTCGATTACTTGAATATGGTTATTAAGCACAATATGCTCGTCACAATGCATATGGTGAAGTGAAGCTGATGATGAAGTACCAGGAGAACTCCTCAACAATTAACGGCCCAGCATTGGGAAAAGCAATATTTTGTAAAAGGTTATAAGTAGTTGAGATTTAGACTTTTGTAACTAGGTAAATTATAAATCGACTAACTAAAAAGAGTGAAATTTTACCAAAAAATTAAACCAACTTCCAAAAAACACTGCAAAGTGAAAAATAACTTTAATTTCGGAAGTCGGTGCCAAAAACGAAAATACAAAACTAAAGACACAGACTACCGAAATTAAAGTTATTTTTCACTTTGCAGTGTTTTTTGGAAGTCGGTTTAATTTTTTGGTAAAAAGTTTTTATTTCTACAAGCTTCAGCCAACTTCGTACGCGTGGGAAGGTTTTCCTGCGCAAATCCCGATCCCGTAGGAATTTCGGGATAAAAAATAGCCTATGTGTTATTCCAGAATGTCAACTATCTACTTACCAAATTTCATTCAGATCCGTTCATTAGTTTTGGTGTGAAAGAGTAACAAACATCCATCCATCCTCACAAACTTTCGCATTTATAATATTAGTAAGAGTAAGAAAGAAGTAAGATAGAAAGAAGTAAGATTAGTAAAAAATAAGAAGAAAGATTGTTGATATCACTTGATGTTAAGTGATGATGTGGTCGAAGATGAAGCACGCTTGCCCAGAAGTAACCGTCACTCTTGACTTAAAGACCCCCAGGATATAGCTATCAGGAAACACAGACTCCGGCAGGGAATTCCACTCCTTAGCCGTACGCACAATGAAGGTATATTCCTAAAATGTTTTGTGCATTAGGATGGGATGTCCACCATGTAACGATGGCGCATCGCCGTTTGTCTTGTATTCCGATGATGGAACGGGCTTGGTGGAATTAGATTGTGCAATTCCACCGCACACTCTCCGCAATGTAATCGATAGAAAACTGACAGGCTTGCAATATGTTGCCGCTGTTCAAGGCTCTGGAGCTTTGTCTCGACCAGCTTCTCATTGCCAATGAGCCTTTTGGCCCGTTTCTCGATAGACTCAAGTGCTTCAAGCTGGTATTTGGCAGATCCGTTCCAAAAATGAGAGCAGTACTCCATACACGACCGCACTTGCGTTTGATAGAGGTTGAGCAGCTGTTCCGGTGTGAAGTACCGTCTCACCTTTGCCTTAGCTTCGATAAACGGAAGAAAATTAAGGGTGGATGTCAACGTAACCCTAAGAAGCTCGATGCGATCAGTTATCGGCACGGTTACACCACGGAAAGGAGCCGATTGAAATTGGCTCCTTTTCGCTGAGAACACGAACGCTTGGGTTTTAGCAGCATTAAACTTGACCAAGTTGTCCAAGACATGACCAAGTCTGACACCAATCTTGCCATAGGGTATGATGTTATTCAGCTATTGGCTTGTGGAAGTCAGACAAACAGTTATTTACTAATTTATTTATTTTCCCTTCACAAAGTTTTCTAATGCTAACTTTTAACAATGCTTACAATTTAGAGCTAACTTTGTGAGGGACTGATGCCTGATGTAGGTATGTGGGTGAATTTCCCAAATGACTTATTTTTTTGTCTTCGATGAAATTAGTATTTGAAAAAAGGAATATTGTTCTGAATTATTTTTTTTATTATTCAATAGGTAGTTATTGGGTTGTGGCAAAAATATAATTTGCCTAGGACTATTACAAATGGAGAAATAAATACATAAACGTCTATTTTTTTTCAAATCGGTGCTGTCCCTCTACTTTTTTTTATAAACAAAACAGCTTATACACTAATAAAAATAAGTAAGTTAAGTATATAACTTATTCTATTTCATAGAATATTAGTTTTGTTATTAATATATAGCATATTTTAATACATAATTAACGATTATTATTACTGAGAGGCACAAACGTATTGGTCCTGCAAAATGTTCTCATATCGCTGGACAAAAGTAATTTAAATCTAACGTTACATCGACGAGTCTGACAGCGTCTCCAACCCAATTGTATTTCCCTCGTTGGTGTGTGCTAGTGCGTAATCAGGATGGACGTGTGTGAAATCGCTGCATATTCCCGTCAATAACGTAAGTACGCCATTTCAGTTGCTCCCGGACAATTATTTTATATTATCGGTGGTTGCATTTTTCTAGTGTAATGAGTAGTTTTATTATTGTTGTTTGGTTCTAACAGAGGTAGTAAGTGAATTAGCTTCTTTGTCTGTTATTGAATTTATCGTAGACACTATGCATTTTTTCTAATTTTCTAAAAACTGTGTTATTTCTCACGTCGCTGTTCTCATATCGCTGTAATCGGTGGTCTATATTGCCACCGATGTGGTAATTTACACCGAAATGATAAGAAAAATCAATCGGTGTCTTATATCTAATATCGGTGTTTTGATTCATGATCAACGCACAGATTTGTCACATCGGTGGATTGCTTTATCATATCGGTAGATCATTTTATCATCTCGGTGAGTCGTGAGTCGGTGAGATGGAGCAATTGAACGCATTGAAAGTTTCTGTAGAAAATATTTTCTACTTAAAAGAATAGTAAGTAGGTACATAATAACAAATAATAAATAGATAAAAAGAAAACATAATAATAGCTTAATTTTGTTTAAGAATGCCGAGGCCAAAACTAAAAGAGGAGGAGAAAAAAGAGAGAAAGAGGTTGCTGGAAAGAATAAGAAAAGCTAAGATCAAAAGCGATCCTGTGTTAAGAGAGGAGCATTTAAGAAAAGACAGAGAACATTTAGCTAGACGAAAGACAGCCGGAATTATCCCAACCCGAAGCCAAATGACTGCACATGCACGTCGCATTGCACAAAAAATACCGAATCAGTGCCCGTGCATATTATCAGAGGAAAAAAGCTAAGGCAAATGTTGCCCTAAACAACCAAACAAGTGTTTCAGTGACCAATGATGTAACAGAATCGCTACCGAAAAATCGAGATAATAAGCCTGGTATTTTTCAAGAACCAATAAGACCTCATAGCCCACGGCTATTGCGACAGAATGTTCGATGTAATAGTCCTAAACTGCGTATTGATGCCATAGTAGCGCGTAGTTCTCACTATTTACGTGCAAGCAGTCCTCTAGATTTATCAATAGCATCTCCTTTACGAACGCCAAGTATTAGTTCAATAAATTCAGAACAATCAACTAAAAAAGTAGTAGTAGCGTAAAGATTTTTTACTAGATGTAAGATATAAAGCACCTATAGTAGATATAATAAAATAGGTACATAATTTCAAAAAATATATTTTATTTGGATTTCTAAGAACTCAGTTCTCTTTGGATGTGATCTACTTACATAAGACCCTAAGTTCAGGTCTTCAGTTCTAAGTCACCCTTGTAAAAATATATTGGTACCTACTAACTATTTCCTTTTTGATGTTCAAAGGTGGATAGATTATCATATCGCTGGATGTGTACATCATTTCAGTGGATAACTTATTATATCGGTGTACAGAAAAAATAATCGGTGCCGGTTTGTCATATCGGTGAAAACCAGAATTCAAACTGAATTTTCTCCTTAGTCTTAAATGATACGTTGATGATATTAAATTTGGGGATATTTGATATCCTAAAGATTACATAAAACCTGAAATATATACAAAAAAAATATAATTGAAAAAGTTCACCGATATGATAAAAAATATGGCATTTGTTGAAATTCACCCATGTACAACAACTTGTATTACAGGTCACCAGGTCGCGGCGAGCAAAAGTGGAAGGTAAGTTTAAAAAATTGGCCAAGTGCGAGTCAGACTCGCCCGTGAAGCTGACTCGCACTTGGCCAATTTTTTAAACTTACCTTCCACTTTTTGACCGTAGTAACTATAACAATATAATATAATATGTATATTTATTTGACGAAAAAAAACCTTACAAAGTTCTTAAAACTAGCTTATTTTCATTTTTTACAACTACGCCAAATAACTTTGTTTTTCATAGTGTTTGTATGAATTACAAAGTTATATTTACGGTTTTATAAAATATGCTGTATCACAAAAACTGCTAACTCGATCTCCTTCAAACTAATTCTGGTTGAAAGTTTACATTAAGATCTACAGACATATATATTTTTGGAACGAAGTTCCTTATCGCGCGTTACGAATGGGGGCTAGCTGGAAAAAAATCATACGAAAAGTTGTAACGACACTTTTTAAGGTGTGGATATTCGTGAATCAGGCTTCATTTAGGATACATTAGAACCTTTTTTTTCCGTAACCCTTACAATATTTTTTTTCAAAATTATATATATTAATCTACACAATGTAAATCGTGTCGTCTTGGCTTCAGAAAAAATAAAAATATATTTGAAATATCATAAATAAATACGCAAAGTGGCCTCTGTTTTTGTGACTTACTACCATTTTTCTCCTAAACTATCAATCACAGGATCTTTTAATTGCCACCAATATATTATATTAAGTAATGCCGATGGGACCATGTGCTTATTTTTGCCAATAACTTTCTTAATTATTTATAAGGATTTTTTTACGTAATCGCTACTCGCAAATCGCGTATCCACCCCAGTGTTGCCAACTTAGTGGATTTTCCACTAAAACTGGTGGTTTCGACCCCCCTTTTAGTGGCGAAATATTGCTTTTAGTGGCTGGTGGTTTTTTCTAGTGGTCAAGTAGAATTCAGTTTCAATTACTGAAAGTGCTATTACTCAACTACTAAGCCACTAAAACTTTACGAAATATATTATTTTTACTTTATTAATGTACTTAATTTACTTTTACTGCGTAGGCACAATAAAAATGCAGAACTTATGGCAAGAGTTGATGATCTATGGCGACAAATTCATTTGCAGAAATGAAACGAGAGCAAAGATACAAAAAAAATTGGAATGAAGTATTGCATTTCAAAGATGTCCAAGGGGAATCTAGATTTGAGGAATTAGCGACTTTTGCGATTACTCTTTTAATACTACCTAATTCTAATGCCGATGTTGAGAGACTATTTAGCAGTATGAATGTAATAAAAAACAAGCAGAGGAACAGAATGAAGTTGAATATTTTAACTACAATATTAAAAACACCCTGTGGTTTAAGATTGGAAGAAAAATGCTGCAATGATTATGAAATTCCAATAAAAGTTATAAAACAAATTGGTAGCAAAGCATCATATAAATGTGAAACCGACGATGATGGTGCAGACAAAAGTTCTTGTATGTTGATTTACTGACTTAAAATATTTTATTACGTCATATTAAAGAACATTTTTTATTAATACAAGTAATAATAAATAAATACTGTTTTCTTTCGTGAAAACTAAAAAAAATAGTGTAAATTTTAGCGATTTTTAGAGTAGGGCCGATTTTTGTTAGTGGTTTTCTGGTGGTTTTAGAATTTGGATCTGGTGGAGAGCCAGTTGAACTGTTGGCAACACTGATCCACCCCTCCGGGCGCCCAGTAAATCAGTGCGGGATGAGACGCAGTGCTGGACGGACCTGTGACACTTTTCTCCGCAAACAAAATTATTGTCGATAGCCCAACCAATTAGATTTTTCTTTGTTTTATGTATAGTGTGTGTAAATATTAGGTTATTTTAGTGTGTAATTAGGTATAACGTTGTAAATAATAATTACTACTTGTCGTAAATTATACTATATAAAGCTAAATTACCACTGACTGACTGACTGACTCACTCATTGACATAATTGTTCTCCCAGATGGTGGATGGGGAGGTGGGTATATTTTGACAGACTCGTAAACAAGTAACTCTCAAACCTACGGGAAAAGTGCCAAACCTCCCCTTTCCCCCCCCTTCTTCCCCCCCCCCCCCTCTATCGTATCTCGGAAACTACGAGACCCGTATTTTTTCTTTTTAGAAAGAAAGAAAGAAAGAAAAAATATTTATTTTTTACGGATTCGTATAGAGGAGGCTCGGTAAAGTAAAAACCATTTTTCAAAGTCCCCCCCCGCCCCCCTTCTCCCCCCTTTAGGCGGATCTCGGAATCTAAGAGACTTGGAACATTTTTTTTTTCAGATTCATTTAGAGGGGCAATGCTTTAGTCAAAATACTTCTGCAACCCCCCCCCCCATCCCCCCCATTTTTTTTTTTTCACAAGCACGCGAGGTGCTTGCACCTCGCGCACCACGCAAATACTAAACCCCCCCATCTCCCCCATCACCCCCCCCCCCCTTTTTTTTTTTTTTCACAAGCACGCGAGGTGCTTGCACCTCGCGCAACACGCAAATACTAGTTATACTATATAAAGCTAAATTACCACTCACTCACTCACTCACTCATTGACATAATTGTTCTCCCAGATGATGGATGGGGAGGTGGGTATATTTTGACAGATTCGTAAACAAGTAACTCTCAAACCTACGGGAAAAGTGCCAAACTTCCCCTTTTCCCCCCCATTCTGCCCCCTCCCTATCGTATCTCGGAAACGAGACCCGTATTTTTTTTTTTTACGGATTCGTGTAGAGGAGGCTCGGTAAAGTAAAAACCATTTTTCAAAGTCCCCCCCCGCCCCCCTTCTCACCCCCTTTAGGCGGATCTCGAAAATTAAGAGACTTGGAACATTTCTGTTTTCAGATTCACTTAGAGGGGCAATGCTTTAGTCGAAATAATTGTGCAACCCCCCCCATCCCCCCCCTTTTTTTTGCAAGCACCTCGCGCAACACGCAAATACTAGTTCTTATTATAATATTAAAATGGGTGACAAAAAAAGACGCAAGAAGCGTAATTTGAAAATAGCATACAAGAGGAAATTCCAAAGAATAAAACTGTAAGTACCTACTTAATATTTTATGTACTTGTTAGGTAATGAAAAAAAATGGCCAAGTGCGAGTCAGACTCGCCCCTGAAGGGTTCCGCAGTAACTATAATAATATAATATAATATGTATATTAATGTGACAAACAAAAATCTTACAAATTTCTTAAAACTAGCTTATTTACATTTTTTTACAACTACGCCCAATAACTTTGTTTTTCATAGTGTTTCTATGAATTACAAAGTTATATTTGCGGCTTTAGGAAATATACTGTATCTCAAAAACTGCTGACTCGATCTCGTTCAAACTGAGTCTTGGTTGAAAGATTACATTAAGATCTATAGACATATCTTTCTTGTTGATTTTTCACTCCATTATTATAGAAGTTAGAGGGGGGGGGGCACATTTTTATGAGAAAGTGGTCTTAGAAACCTCAATGTCATTTTTAAAGACCTGTCTATAAATACCACACACGCATAGGTTTCATGAAAAAAATATATTTTAGTTTTAGTTCCATGTATGGGGAGCCCCCTTAATTTTAATTTTTTATTTAATTTTTTTCTTAAATTTGGAAAGCGGTTCACAGAATACATCTACCTACCAAGTTTTACATGTATAGTCCTAAGAGTTTCGGAGTAAAATGGCTGTGACATACGGACGGACAGACAGACAGACGGACAGACATGACGAAACTATAAGGGTTCCGTTTTCGCCATTCGGCTACGGAACCCTAAAAATGCACTATCTTTCAAAACTTAGTTGATACCATACTTATATAATTGCAATAACTTTTAAAGTAGGTATACACAAAATTAGTAGGTATACGGTACAGAGGGTCTGTACCGTATACCTACTCATTTTGTATATAACATAAACTAATACGAAAAGCGAATTACGCGTTACGAAAGGGGGCTAGACGGAAAAAATTCATACGAAAAGTTGTAACGACACTTTTACCGACTTCAAAAGAAAGGAGGTTCTCAATTCGTCTTGAACTTTTGAAGTGAAAACTTCTTTAGGGGAGTTGAGGTGGGAGTTGAGGGGGCAGTTGCGGGTCGAGTTGCGGGTCGAGTTGCGGGTCGAGTTGCGGGTCAAATTGCGGGTCGAGTTGCGGGTCGAGTTGCGGGTCGAGTTGCGGGTCGAGTTGCGGGATGAGTTGAGGCATGAGTTGAGGGGCGTCTCGTGGGGAGTTGAGGTAAAGAGAGAGAGAGCAATGGTATACCTTTGAAATTTCGTAAATTTTTGAAAGTTTCACTTCTACCACGTGTGAATTGCACACATGTTTTTTTTTACAATTCCTTCACTAATTAATCGAAAGGAACTTCGTTCCATCCGGGTGTCCCTTGACACCTCTCAAGTTTTTAGATTTTTTACTCCATTATTATAGAAGTTAGAGGGGGGACACACACATTTTACCACTTTGGAAGCGTATAGCTTTTAGACAATTGACTTTATGAAAAAGTGATTTTAGAAACCCCTATTTCATTTTTAAAGACCTGTCTATAGATACTACACACGCATAGGTTTCATGAAAAAAAATATATTTTCAGTTTTAGTTCCATGTATGGGGAGCCCCCCTGTATTTTAAATATTTATAAATTTTTTTTTCTTAAAATCGGAAAGCGGTTCACGGAATACATCTAGTTACCAAGTTTCACATGTATAGTCTTAATAGTTTCGGAATAAAATGGCTCTGACATACGGACGGACGGACAGACAGACAGACGGACAGACATGTCGAAACTATAAGGGTTCCGTGTTTTGCCATTCGGCTACGGAACCCTAAAAAGACAAAATTTAAAAACTAAATCTTAAATAAACTATCTTAAATCTTTATAAAAGAAAGTCTTGTTAGTTACACTATTTATAACTCAAGAACGGCTGAACTGATTTAGCTGAAAATTGATAGAAAGGTAGCTTAGAACCAGAAGACGGACATAAGATATTTTTATCCCTGAATTCCCACGGGATCGGGATTTACGCGGGAAAAACCTTCCACGCGAACGAAGTCGCGGGCAAAAGCTAGTAATATTTATATATATACAACGTGTAATTTAAAGGGTATATACTTACCAAGTGCACGGTTTCTTTGGATGATAACAAACGATATGGCAAGGGTTTTGTAATCCTATGTCTACATGTGTGAAGTATAATAGAAATTTCAATACATTGATACCAGAGGCAGAATTTTCAAATTAAGAAGAACGAAGGGAATCACCGTGTAATTGGCAAGTGACGTGAAAAGTTATTGACCCTCGTAGTGCTGTGACACGTTTGTTATGATTGGTATTCAAGAAACATATGGAACCGATAATTTGGTATCAATTCTTTGTGTCACTTATTTTAAGCTGAAACTGTGCATAAAGACTCCATACCAGATGTTATCTTCAGCCAGTTTCACAGTTTCAGCACACACGGTTTCACATTTTTCTTGAATACCAATCATAACAAACGTGTCACAGTATTACGAGGGTCAATAACTTTCCACGTCACTTGTCAATAACACGACATTTCTCTAACATCTTCTTAATTTGAAAAATTCGGTCTCTGGTAGCAATGTATTGAAATTTCTAATAAGTTTCACACATGTAGCCTAGGATTACAAAACCCTTGCCATATCGTTTGTTATCATCCAAAGAAGCCGTGCAATTCGTATGTATATACCCTTTAAATTACACGTTTATATTTTATATTAATTCCAGGATGTGACTGTGAATACTTAGTTATAGTTGTTTGCTCCATGACGGTTAGACTGAAAGCCGACCCCGACATGATTGATTGGCCAAGGTAATGATGATGACTCTTAAATATACTCTTTGATATATTGTCTCCAAATTTCCCGCCATCGATGCCTCGGGTATTAATTAAGTAAATTACCTATAATTTACTTAATAATACCATCACCTTAAAACAAAAATCCATTTTCGTTATAAGCGAAATCTCCAGTTAATAGGGTAGTTTCCTGTGCTACAAAATAATTATTTTATTTGGTCCATTAGGTAGTTTTTCAAAAAATATTGGACACGTATTTTTTGCTTTTTCAAGTGGAAGATGGAAAGCTTCAAAGTACAGGAGTGGGGGCTGCTGATGTCACACATTGCTAAGAATTATACCGAGGTGTGACGTCACGTGAAATTTCAACTCACTGTATCGTCTTAATTTTTCAATTACGTGAAAATATAAAAAATACATGTCCAATGTTTTTTGTTAAACTACGAGATGGACTAAATAATATACTTTAGGAAATTACCCTATTATACTTAAAAACAGTGTTTCCTTACCCTAGGTTAGTGAGTAATATAGTACATACTATACTATGACTAAGTTGAATACATTATTTAGACTCTTGCAACTTTGGCTATGCTTTTTTTTTTTTTTTTTAAAGTGGTAAAATTATCAAATAAGTCCTCCCACTCCGGGCAGGGTGGGAGGGACTGTCAGACTTTTACTGACTAAACTCCACGGTGTTCCTTCAATAACCCTTTACATACCGGGGCCACGGTAACGGGATGAGTCCCACGACCCCGGCGGGCTTCGGCCCTCTGCAGAGGGGGCCTCGTCATGTTGCTGACGCTCTTTGTGGCGCGCGTGGAACACGACGCGCCGTCGACCCGGGCATGGTCCATGGTCGGACAGCGAGTTGCCCTTTACTCGCTGTCCGCATGCCCGCGCCTACGGTGGCCGGAGATCGTCGGCCGACGTCCGACGCCGTGGGCGTCTACCACTGCGGCTGGGCTGGAGGGAGGACGCCATCCTCTCCCTCACGCGGCCCGCCTCCTCCTTCGAAAGCATGACTGCTTCGCAGAAGGAGGCGACCGCTTCCCACTCCCTCTCGCCCCGCAGCATGGCCTCGACCAAGGCCGGGCGCGAGAGGTCTCCGCCTATCGCCGCCGTGAGGACACGTCGGTGCTCTGCCCAGGCGGGGCAGTCTTGCACCGTGTGCTCTACGGTGTCCTCAGGGCGACCCTCGCAGTGGTGACACCCAGGCGTTTCCTCCTTTCCCATCAGACACAGGTACCTCCCGAAACTTCCGTGTCCGGTGAGGACCTGCGTCATGCGGTAGGTCAGGACGCCGTGACGCCGATCTAGCCACTCCTCAAAGAGGGGTCTTACCGCCGCAATTGCGGCGTGCCCGGCCGTCGGTTGCGACAGTCGTTCCCTCCATACTGCCCTGGCTATGCTAGGGTTATTTTTAAAAGTTGCTTCGTATTTATTTAGTTCTTACTTACTTACATACGTACTGTTTGCGCGCTGTTTTTTAATTTGCTCTCTCTAGAAAATTCTCATGTATCGTGGAAGTATTTATTTTTTATTTGGAATGAGCCCACTCTTGACCTCAATCTCGCCTGATGGTAAGCGATAGATGAGGTCTACGATGGAACGAATGAGCACAGAATAATTATGTCTATTCACTCTTGCTTTAAAGGCTGAAAGGTCATATGTGGAGGGAACAGAGAAGCCGGCGGAGAGTTCCACAACTTGGCTGTACGTACAATAAATGTGACAGAAAAGCGCTTGGTACGATAAGATGGTTTATCAACCAAGTCTGTATGGTACTCAGCAGTGCGTCTGGTATTCTGGTAGTGAAGGAAGATGGAGAAATCAGGTCATGGAGCTCCTGCACAGACTTCCCGCAGTACAATCTGTAGAAAACCTACAGGCAAGCAACGTTTCGCCTGTATACTATTACAAAGCGTAAAAGTTTGTTTGTTTAAAGGCGCTTATCTTCTAAAGTGCTGGGTGGATTTGGATGAGATTTGGTATAGAAGTAGCTTGAAGCCTCAGGGGAGTTATAGTTACATATTTTCCGGCTGTAACAAAAGGAGGGTTATCGTAATCCACGAAAAGTCCACGGGAGCGAAGCCCCACGCCATGAGTTAGTAATAATAAGTCTTTCAAATTCCAGGATAGTAATAAAAAAGTCTTATATAAATTCGGTAAAATAAAGAGAGTTGTAAGAGGACAGTGGGATTGGTCTTCTTACCGCTGTTGCCGACAGGTAGGATGCCATTTTTACGGTACTGGCAGGACTTACGTGTATAAGGCATGAGGTAGATAGGGTAGTGTTTTATATTAATTGTATAGTGTGAGTATTGTTTTTGTCATTGAATGTTGTTTGTATTTGTGTCTGCAATAATAATGTTATAATAATATTATTTATTATATAATATACATGGGCCCTGGTAATCTCTGTGACAGGTTTTCTAGTACTGATACGTCTCTCACAAAGGACTAATCTGTCTGTACCCAAAATAAGTTTTAAGTAACCTTTGCGGATGAATAATAAAGATTTATTTGTATAAGATCCAACTCCTTAGTGTTGACTGCTCAGAAATTGAGTCTAAGAGGAAATTGCAGAAGCTGTCAGTGCCAATAATATGTCTAACAACACTGCTTAGTAATAACCTTGTCGTCACAAAGATACAAGTCATATTAGGTCGCCAACATTTTTGGGATCCGTAGTCAAATAAAAAACCATTATACTTTGTTTCGACTCATCCGTCCATTCAGTTCTACTTTCAAACTTTTGATGCTGCGAAGTTGTAATGATTTAAATATTCAATTATTTTTTTATTTCTAGTAACAATGACTCATTTGTTAGTAGTCCAACATTAGTAATTAAAAGTATTTTATCTGAACACCAAAAACAAAACAATGGTTCCGAAAAGTTTACAGAGAGACAACTGTTCGACGCTTTACTGCATCTGTAACATTCGTTGGAAAATAGCGCAGCAACGATTCATGTAAGAACAGTCAAGCTTAACCGAGATTAGAGACAAAATACCGTTGTTGCTGCTCCAGCCCACGCACCAGACATGCGCAGCATTTACGCATCGTGGCATAGAAACAATCCACATGTAGTAGCTTCGAAAATTTTGTAAGTGCCCATGTAGAAAGTATGTGAAATAAAATGTTTTTTGATTTTGAACAATGACTTTACGAGTCAAAGATCCATTTGCGAGATCGATGTGCCTCCACTGTACGTATAGGGTTAACATAACACACAACAGCGAAGTTAAAAGGAAAACAGCCATCATTCATTTGGCATGAAAGTTACCAGGCCATAAATAAGAAAAAAACAATTGTTATTGTCAGTATTAGTAAATATTGTAAAAAAATAGTAAATCTTGCTTATGGGTTTTGTCTTGTTCGCAGGATGGATGAATCCGTATTCTGCAATTTGACTACGGAACCCTGAAAACATGTGTGCGTGGTACCACGCAAAGAGTAAGATTTCGGCATCTTACTCTATGCGTAAACCTTATAGATTTGTCATGTCTCTCTGTCGGTCTGTCTGTCCGTTAGTCACAGCCATTTTATTTCAAAACCATTAGCATTCAAGCATTAAGAAGGTAGACACTCTCAAAGTGGTAAAATGTGTTCCCCGCTCTTTCAAAATAATAAAGTGAAAAATATTTATATTTATTTATAGAAACACAATGAAAAACAAAATTATTTTGCGTAGCAACTACGGAACACTTTATGGACGAGTCGGACTCGCACCATACCTATTTTTTTATGCTTGAAGCACAGTCTACTAGGGAGCGAACCCAAAGCATTCCGAGCACCCTTGGAAGGCTATCTTCTTCTCTTCTCCTATTCTTAAATAAATTGGGGTATCAGTATATTTAGAGCAGTGGAAGCACAATGGTTACAGCTACTACTAACGAGTTATAGTTTGTAGGTTCAAACCCAGGCAGGCACATTTCTTTGTATAATTTTCAGCATCACCACAGCTCTTCCGTCGGTGAAAGAAAATATTGAGGAAACTTACAGAACGGATTAGGACTGAAAACATGTGACATACATAGGGTTGCCATTCGTCACAGTTTTTCATGTACTTATGCACCCCCACCTAAACCCATATATAATACTTACTCAAACCCACACACACGCACACAAGCCCTAACCTACAAAGATACAGACATACTGAAATAATGATGTTTATTTTGCAAATGGGTTATAAATAACACTTTTACACGTCCTTTTTTTTTCGTAAATGTAAACTAGTTGAGGCCTGTGATACTCTATACAACATCCACTCACTTAAATTCCACACCACACACACACATTCACACACACTGACATACATACACAAACACACCACACATAATACCATTCAACTGTTATCTCATTTTTTTTCTTTGTTGTTTTTATTTGTTATTTTTAATTAAGTTCACTAACCTTAAAGCTCAAATGGCTAACTAATATAACCAGGGCGGGGGCTAATACCTATAAATACAAGATATTAAGTTACCTTAGTTTAGGTATTGGCTGCAACTCTTACATAAACATATTTTTTTAAATTTATTTCACTTGAAGGTACAAATAAACTATTATTTTATTTATTCTTCCCGATATATTGGAAATGTCACCGTCATTAGGTCTTCTGTCCCGACGTCCCGACAAAGCACTGTTACGCCCCGTTTTATCACCCAGTCACGGGAATTCGAATACTCACGCCGAATTACATAGCCGCGTGCTGGCGACGATGCACGAAGTCATGACTTTGGCGCTGGAGAAAGGAGACAATTTCAACTAATTGTCTCCCTTCCATATCATCAATACATACTGTTCCGTCCGAAGAGAATGTCTGCGCGCATATTTTTGGTTGGCAAGATTATATTCTATAGTCTTTGACTTTTTTTCACTTTGACATATCCGTTCCTGGTAAAAACTAACCGCCTTGTTTTGTTGAGATCGATTAATTGATTGAAATTAAATATCGTGTTCAATCGCCCGTTGTAACCGATAATTGGGTCGCGATTAACGATAAGTTGAAACTAGAATCCCGAATTGAGTGGAAACCTGGGATATTTTGGAACAATAACGCCGAATGTCGTCAGCCTGTCTGACACGCGAAATTTGCTGAGAGTGATAGTGAATAGGTGATAAATAGCTGCTCCAATCTGGTGCGAAGTTTGTACTGCATCCCGACCCGGACCACACATTGAAGCTTGCGTACTTTGTGACCGCCGTTACACCACTTTCACATCATTACACAATCATACACACTAACACATACCGCACGGACGTGATCAAAACAGATCCTCGCTTGGCGTCTACAGCTCAGGTAAGTCTAGGCTATAAGCTTAATTGTTGTACTGAAGCCTGAGAGGCGACATGTTGTGTTAGCAAGCAACGGTCAAGCTCCACGTACCGTGGACAGTTCAGCATACCAGTTACCGTTGGCTGGCTTGGTACTGAACACATACACTTGTCGCTTTTTGTGGAGACAATACTATAATACCAACTTGCAACGAGGGCTGGAACGACGTGGCCAATGCAATGTTTTTCATAAAATAAATGAAGAATTCGGAAAAAATTTAGAAGGAATTGGGTACCCAGCCCATATTCTGCATAATACTGTATCAAGTGCAGCTGGAAATCTTTTCTGTGGATGTAGAAGTCCTCGTCCTGAAAATATTTAATTATTTATCCATATTATATACTGTCAGGTCTGAAAAGTTGCAGGAATTTTGCGTTGATGTTGATATAAAAACAATCCCGCAATCCCAAACCACCCCCCGTTGCGTCCCGACACGAGCCTTGGCAAATATAGCAACCCTAGACATACACCAATCCTCTCTGGACCCGCGTATCCCATACGTGACCCATTTCCTCTCATAGAGAGTGTCCCAGCACTAGAAACACAATGGTCAGGTTATTTTATGTACTTATAATTAAAAGTATCCGATTATTTCCTAAATAAGTCGTATACCTACACATAAAACTAATATACTTCAGCTTTTTTTATGACGAAAAGTCGAGCCCAAAATGGCGTCCATCGTAAATCACGCGGTTACACGATATTTACGAGCGCACGAGCCACGCACTGTTCTGTTCTATATTCTTTTATTCATAAGTAGATGGCACATAAAAGTTCTTCCACCTTTAGATTAGATAGACACATTTTATGTTCTAGGTTCACAAAGCAGGCAAAACTGTGATGAATATCACTATTATTATTATTTGCTATTACCAGACCTTTTGGACATAAGCAGTGGTGGGATGATGTTAGACCAGTGTTTGACGCAAGAATTAACTGCCAACGAGGGCTCTGAAGTTCAGAATCAGAAAGTCGGATATGTTTTTCACTTTTATACATCTTTATTTCATACATTCAAACTACACGATGCCAATGTTTACTACTTGATTAATCTGAGAAGAAACTCCGAATGAAACTTAAACGTCAATGTCCTTTTGGTCTATATAATCTATCTATCAAATCAAATTATTATTATTATTCATGTATTTTAATCACCTTTGGATCATTCAATGAAAAAATACATCTAAAGATTAAAAAGCTTTCATACACAATACACACAATTTAAAACAACATTTTAACATTACTCAGGACGTGAACCATGAGGCAATGGTTCACGTAATGACAGTCAAAACGTTCTGCTAAGGCTGTTGCGGCTGCGCCGCACTCTACGCAACAGGGATGTGCACCACATGCGCATGATTGTTTTTAATATCTTTTTTATTGATAATAGGCTCGCGTTTGACCACCATCTCACCTAATGGTAAGTGATGATGTGGTCGAAGATGGAGCACGCTTGCCTAGAAGTAACCTATTCACTCTTGACTTAAAGACCCCCAGGTTATAGCGATCAGGAAACAGAGACTCCGGCAGGGAATTCCACTCCTTATGCACAATGAAAGTATTCCCAAAACGTTTTGTGCGTATGGGTGGGATGTCCACCATGAAACGGTGGCGCATCGCCGTTTATTAGCAATACAAACGCGCCTCGGCGAACATCCCTGACGGGCTACAGAAGCGAGGCAGGCCCAAGAGCATCCTGAACGCGTTGTTATATAGGACGCGCAGAGCGCCGTACCGTTTTTACGTGTAATCCACCCATAAAGTGTTAGTATAGTACGTGCGTAGTAGTAGGGCGTACAAAAAGCCAAAAAGAAAAACGTAAAAAAAGACGTGCAAAAAGTAATTTTGACGCTCCTCGAACACCGCGCAAATCTGCGTGCTATCATATTCGCTCGAACAGACAACGCCCTACGCTCCTTTTCAGTGTCTGCATCGTCTTCCAAACCAGGGGCTAATAAACGTCGAAGATACTTAAATTTATCAACTCTTATAAGTGGGCACATGTTACGCCTTATGAGAGGCATGTAGGTTTTTACATTTAGGTATATCATGCTAGCTGCTCGGCCAACTTCGTACTGCCATATTTTAATTCTATTGTCCGTGTTTCCTGACGTTTTAAACCTTCCTTGTATAAGAGGGAACATAATGCAAAAATTATTATCGATAACAGTCCAGCCGTTCTTGAGTTTTAGTGAGACTAGCGAACACATTTGGTATTGTTCGTCAAATTATTGGACAGGTCCGCTCAAATTTGCGTGGTTATTTCCTCAAAAGATGCCTACATGCTTCACATATACAAAAACAAATTGTCTGGACTTTAAAAGGGACTATAACCTCTGAGTTTGTTTCGGTTTTTCTTCTCAGAGTAGTCAGTTAGGAAATACTGGCCTCATCTAACTAAACTAAACATAACACGCAAAAAACATGACGTGTAAAAGTGTTATTTATTTCATTTCATTTCACCAATAGATTTTATACATATATCGAGAACCGTTGTTGCAAACTTTTTGCTGGAATTGCAGCAGTATAACGATGTGTTCTCATGTGATTGTGGTTTGTGATTTGTGAGATTTATTATTCAGTTTACTAACATAAGTTAAATTGTACCAATACTGTGAGTAATGTTATTTGACAAAATAAATGAATTGTTACAGTCACACAGATAATTTTATTTAAATTCCTGCTTTATTTTTGTTTCTAAACCCCACTAAATAGTTTTTTTTTTTTTTGGAAATACATTAAATGTACAGACACATATTTTTACTGTTAGCATGGCATACTAAATTTCCTTTTGATATTTCATCACAGTTGCCCTAAAACCCTAGTAAGAAGACTGGGATGAACTAGAACGAAACATAGACTTGTTTTGTGCGTTAAGTAGTTCACGAATTAAACAATAGCTTGATTATATTCTGTGCTTAGACTTGGAGCTTTGGAATATAATTGTTGGAAACATTTCAGTTCTTAGTATTCTTCATTTACAAGGTGTACGACAAACAATGTAACAATTATTTAAAAGTGAATTTATTTACATGATTTTAAATAAAGAAAGAAAACAAATATGAAAATGTGAGTGTGATTTGACAATATTATTTGATAAAACTAGTCGATTTCTCTACCTATTAAAATTTATAGTCTTATCTTAATTATTTATTTACTTTATGCCACACAAATGGGATAAAGGCGGACTTAATACAATTATCTACCAGTCCACATTGGGTGGTGAAGAGATATTATAGCATGTGCATAAAAATAAACTAAGTTCAGGAGTATAACGTTATTCTTATAATTTAACAAATAACACCAAACGTTATTCTTAAAATTGTTTATGGTATTTTGTTTTTCACAAAAGGAACTATTTTTATTTATTATTCTTTCTTGACTATTCTGAAAGTTATATTATATCTGATATAAGATAAGTGTAATAAAAAAAAACACAAGGAAATGTAAATAAATAAATAAATAATAAATCTTTATTCACATTTCATACATTGTTTTCATGTAATAATTGAGGCAGTCCCAGTAAGTTACGTGAGTACTTGTGTTGGGACTGTCTCGCATCTTTCCGTAATAGTATATCTAGGTTAACAATGGTGAGACCAATATAAGTATGCTAGTAAAGAATTTTAAACAAAATTAAACAAAGGAAAAGACATAAAATAATAGATAAAATTTAAATAAGTAGCTCAGTTGGACTTTTATGTGAGTGTGTAGTGTGTGTGTGTGTGTGTGTATATGTGTGTGTTTTTGTGTGTGGTATTGTGGTCGAGTTTGTTGACATGTTTGTGCGAGTAATAACTGTCGATGTACGCTACGTACGAATTTGAGGAAAACTATCTAGCTCTGGCTAAGATCATTTCGGTTTCCTCGTATGTTAGTGATTTTAACCATTTAACTAGTGCTTTCTTGCATTTGTATAATAGGAGGGGATATATGTTCAGTTTAAAATTGATTTTGTTATAAATAACAGCAGATTGCGTTGGATATTGTCTGCTAGCAAAGGCAGTTCGGACCCTTGGGGAGTGAGCCACAATATCTTTTCTTCTTCTATTAAGGATATTTGAATCTATTGGAAGGGCCTTGTGAAGTTTTAGAGTGATATGTAGGAGATATAGTTGCCTAATCGATAGCAGGTCACTAATTTGATAAAGGTCGCATGTTGAGAACCTGAACGGTTTAAAATACATCACTTTAATAAGTGATCGCTGAGCTCTTTCAAGGTCCAGAAACTTTGTTTTAGTAGCTCCTCCCCAGACTGGTATACAATACGCTACTACTGACTGTACCAAAGCCACATAAATCTTGCTTAAGAGGTGTGAGGACATCAGGTAGCGTAGAGTTTTAAATATCCAAATAAACTTCCTCACTCGTTTCATGATTACCTCAATATGTGAATGCCATGATAACCTCTGGTCAATAACTATGCCGAGATATTTTGTTGACCTTACTTTCTCCAGTTTTTGGCAGTCACAATCTTGAGGCATATGACCATCACAGATATGTATCTTAACATGAAAATCTTCACAGGGCTGAGAGAAAGGGCCCAAATTTTGTCTAGCTCATAACTTGCAAACAACAAGAATTGGTGACCTGTTCTTGCTTTCACAAATGTTCACAATTCTTTAAATAACAAAGAGGATTTCAATCTGTATTTGATTTCACAAATTTTCTTTGGCATTAGGTTTAAGATTCGAAGTTAAGAGTGAATAGGTTACTTCTAGGTAAGTGTGCTCCATTTTCGACCACATCATAACTTACCATCAGGTGAGATGGTAGTCAAACGCGAACCTAATACCAATTTAAAAAAAAAGATTTTGGCATCAAGACGTTTTCTGTAGCGCAGAACAGTCCCTGAATTGAACTGAGGGCCCAGCTTTACAGTCCATAACTTGCTTATGCGCGTAGTGTGAGGATTACTTTGTTAAAGCTTTGATTTAGTGAACATTCCCATAGAACTGTGACCCTCACACTACACGCACATAATATAAAAATAAAAGTACTCATCTAGAGTAAGATGTGGAGAAGTGCTTTGACACCTAAGTTTTTTTTTATGTACACAGATTTTGCAGGGTCTTTTTTTTAATTGAATGTGTTCAATCCCAATAAATAAAATTAATATAAAAATGTGTTTTCTACATATCTATTAGGACTATATATCTATGGCTTTTAGAACAAAGGGGAAAATTGTATGACATGAATAAAATTTGACATTAGATTTTAAGCTTGACTTGAATCTATACAGAAACGAGCCAAAAGGCTCATCGGCAACGAGAAACTGGTCGAGACAAGGCTCCACAGCCTAGAACATCGGCGACGTGTTGCAAGCCTGTCAGTTTTCTATCGGTTACATTTCGGGGAGTGTGCGATGGAATTGCACAGTCTTATTCCACCAAGCCCGTTCCATCATCAAACTGCAAGACAAACGGCGTTGCGCCATCGTTACGTGGTGGACATCCCACCCATACGTACGAAACGTTTTGGGAATACTTTCATTGTGCGTACGGCTAAGGAGTGGAATTCCCTACCGGAGTCTGTGTTTCCTGATAGATATAACCTGGGACACTTTAAGTCAAGAGTGAATAGGTTACTTCTAGGCAAGCGTGCTTCATCTTCGACCACATCATCGCTTAACATCAGGTGAAATTATGGTAAAACGCAAGCCTATCAACACTAGAAAAAAAAATTGGCCAAGTTCGAGTCGGACTCGCCCATGAAGGGTTCCGTGGTAACTATAATAAATATAATATATAAAAAAACCTTACAAATTTCTTAAAACTAGCTTATTTACAATTTTACAACTACGCCAAATAACTTTGTTTTTCATAGTATTTGTATGAATTACAAAGTTAAATTTGCGGTTTTAGAAAATATACTGTATCTCAAAAACTGCCGACTCGATCTCGTTCAAACTAATTTTGGTTGAAAGTTTACATTAAGATCTACAACATATGTTTTTTTTTAATTTTTCACTTCATTATTATAAAAGTTAGAGGGGGGGACACACACACATTTTACCACTTTGGAAGCGTATACCTTTTAAACGATTAACTTTATGAAAAAGTCATTTTAGAAAACTCAATGTTATTTTTTTAAAAAATATTATCAGTTTCAGTTCCATGTATGGGGAGTCCCCTTTATTTTAAATGTTTTTTAAATTTTCTCTTTAAATCGGAAAGCGGTTCACAGAATACATCTATCTACCAAGTTTTACATGTATAGTTTTAATAGTTTCGGAATTAAATAGCTGTGACATACGGACGGACGGACAGACAGACAGACAGACAGACAGACAGACGGACAGACATATCGAAACTATAAGGGTTCCGTTTTTCGCCATTCGGCTACGGAACCCTAAAAAGGCTATTGACATTTTTGTTATTTAATTTCTTTGTTTGTAATTTAAATAGACGAAATTTATAAAATTTATACTCATTTATTTAAAACTAGCTTTTGCCCGCGACTTCGTCCGCGTGGAATAGTTACTTTGGGCTAACGTTAAATTTAACCCCGATTTTGAAGCATTCTTCATTGGCGCTCCGCTCCTATTGGCCTTAGCGTAATGATACAATATAGCTGTGCCCGCGACTCCGTCAGCGTAAGTTAATGTATTGGTAATATTGTTTAGATCACGTTCACATGAGGCTTAAGTACCTAGAGAACGCTTCGACCGCGAGACGCGTCGAGCGCGGCGACCGATTCTCAAAAATAATCCTTATAGCATGATTCAGTATTCACGCGCGATGGCTTATTATTATAAGTGTATTACATGTATAACTTTGGTGTTTCTATACCGATTTATATGATTATTTTTACGGTTTCGTAGCCGAATGGCAAAAAACGGAATCTTTATAGTTTCGACATGTCTGTCCGTCTGTCTGTCTGTCTGTCTGTCCGTCCGTCCGTCTGTCACAGCAATTTTATTCCGAAACTATTAGGACTATACATGTGGAACTTGATAGGAAGATGTATTCTGTGAACCGCTTTCCGATTTTGAGAAAAAAATTAAAAAATATTTTAAATAAAGGGGGGCTCCCCATACATGGAACTAAACCTGAAAATATTTTTTTCATGAAATCGATGCATGTGTTGTATCTATAGACAGTTCTTTAAAAACGACATCGGGGTTTCTAAAACCACTTTTCCATAAAGTCAATTGTTTAAAAGATATAAGCTTCCAAAGTGGTAAAATGTGTGTGCGGCGGACACAACCTCTAACTTCTATAATAATGGAGTGAAAAATCTAAAAAAAATATATGTCTGTAGATCTTATCTATCGGGAGTTACACGTGTTATTGTGAGTCAACCATAAAAGTTAGACATATGCGGTAATGAGATATTTTTTATATAATTTTTAAGGAGAACATTTCCGTCATGAAATGATTTGTGTAGCTTTAACCATTAAGGTTGCACACGCGACGGAAGCTTAAAAAATGGAGTAACTTCTCCCGTTTTCCCAACATTTCCCTTCACTGCTCTGCTCCTATTGATTGTAGCGTGATGAAAAGTATACTATAACCCGCTCAGGAGTATGAAAAATAATTGTACCAAGTTTCGTTAAAATCCGTCGAGTAGTTTTTGTTTCTATAACGGTTATACAGACAGACAGACAGACAGACAGACAGACAGACAAAAATTTAACTGATTGCATTTTTGGCATGAGTATCGATCCTTAATCACCCCCTGATAGTTATTTTGGAAATATATTTCGTGTACAGAATTGACCTCTCTACAGATTTATTATAAGTATAGATGACCTCTCTACAGATTTATTATAAGTATAGACTAGCTTTTGCCCGCGACTTCTTCCGCGTGGAATAGTTACTTTGGGCTAATGTTAAATTTAACCCCGATTTTGAAGCATTCTTCATTGGCGCTCCGCTCCTATTGGCCTTAGCGTAATGATATATAGCCTATAGCCTTTCTCTATAAATTTACTATTTAATTAAAAAATATTTTTTCAATTCGAACCATTTCAATCATTGTATTTCCTGAGATTATCGCATTCAAACAAACAAACAAACTCTTCAGCCTTATATTATTAGTATAAATAGCTGTTGCCCGCGAGTTTGCCCGCGTTTCCGTCGTTTCTCGTAAAAAAGTAGCCTATGTCCTTCCTCACGGTTCAGTGATTTTGATGTAACAGACAGATTAACTTTCGTAATTTAGTAGGGAAACATAATATGTCAATCTATACTACTGTTGTGAAATATCGCAATACGGAACCTCACAATATTATTGTTAATAGCTGTGCCCGCGACTCCGTCAGCGTGTAACTCCTTGTGTATTATTAAGTTAATGTATTGGTAATATTGTTTAGATCACGTTCACATGAGGCTTAAGAACCTATAGAACGAAATTTTATACCTTCGGCCGCGAGACGCGTCGAGCGCGGCGACCGATTCTCAAAAATAATCCTTATGGCTTGATTCAGTATTCACGCGCGGTGGCTTATTATTAGCGTATTTCATGTATAACTTTGGTGTTTCTATACCGATTTATATGATTCTTTTTTATGGAATAGTTAATAATGTTAATTTTTGAATTAGGGGTGACTGAGAGTGTTATAAACGTAAGAGTAGACAAATATTATAATCAGAAAGCTTCGAACTGCTAAGCTATCGGAAGTTACACGTGTTATTGTGAGTCAACCATAAAATATAGACATATGCTGTCGTGGGATATTTTTTATATAATTTTAAGGAGAACATTTCCGTCATGAAATGATTTCTGTGTAACTTTAACCATTAAGGTTGCACACGCGACGGAAGCTTAAAAAATGGAGTAACTTCTCCCGTTTTCCCAACATTTCCCTTCACTGCTCTGCTCCTTTTAATTATAGCGTGATGAAAAGTATACTATAACCAGCTCAGGAGTATGAAAAATAATTGTACCAAGTTTCGTTAAAATCCGTCAAGTAGTTTTTGTTTCTATTACGGTTATACAGACAGACAGACAAACAAAAAATTTACTGATTGCATTTTTGGCATCAGTATCGATCCCTAATCACCCCCTGATAGTTATTTTGGAAATATATTTCATGTACAGAATTGACCTCTGTACAGATTTATTATAAGTATAGAAGATTTATATTTGACATTTCTTGACTTTTGACATTGGTTGACTTGCATCACTTCATTTATCACTGATATTGCCACAAAATTTGCAAGCTGAATTTAGTAGGCGGAATTGTGTACCTATCTGTTATTACTTATAATATCTGTAAAATACCATATTTCTGGTAAATAACTGAATCTATCTATCTATATTTTCTAATATATAAAAATCTCGTGTCATAGTATTTGTAACCGAACTTATACGAAAAGCCTCACCGATTGTTATGTTTGTCACTAGATACATATTATTGTACTTTTGATATGTATTTATATGGCAAAACAACGTTTACCAGCTAGTAGTTATATTAATGAAATTAATTACTTTCAATAAAACTTTCTAAGACGCTAGATAGTACATACGCACTCTAGCGTCTGCAAGGCGCTTTTGGTCGTATGCTCCTGCAGTTTACGTCCAGCTCCTGCTTCTACACTACTAATATGTAAAAATTATACCAGTGTAGCTAAATTTATTTACCTATTGTATTACATTGTACTTTTTTGAAGGGTTTGGACTTATTTATTTAATCAATAATGGAATATAAATAAAAACCCTAAACTACATTATATACATCTAAAAATAAACTAAAAAATATGGCATTAAGAAATTCGTGCGCATCGCTGTCTACTGGTAATGTGCCCAAAAGGCTGGCCCATAATTTGTGAGCACTCGGACCCCACGATCCCAAGGTCTCCACTCCAAACGGCTCGAAAATATAACCTCCAACAAGGTTATTATATTTCCGCAGCTTGAGGTTCTCAGCAGCCGCAGCGGCAGCGCCAGCACAGCAAGACGAGCTAGGAAGATGGGGTAGTGAAGAGTATCGACACAAGTTGCGTCTCACTGTACATTGTACTTAAATACGTGCTGTAAGAGATTATTTTATCTTTAGTCTATTTCATCTAGTCTTTCGTTCTGCAACGAACGGAAGAGTGCTACTGTGGTGACTGGCAAACTCATACAGACACCATCAAGTGTTCCCTCGCATACTTGCGCTCTTTAACGTGGCTTCTGTCTGGTGCTTTTTTTTTTTTTTTTTTTTTTTAACTTGGTAAAATTATCAAATAAGTCCTCCCACTCCGGGCAGGGTGGGAGGGACTGTCAGACTTTTACTGACTAAAATCCACGGTGTCCCTTCAATAGCCGTTTACGTACCGGGGCCACGGTAACGGGATGAGTCCCACGACCCCGGCAGGCTTCGGCCCTCTGCAGAGGGGGCCTCGTCATGTTGCTGACGCTCTTTCAGGCGCGCGTGGAACACGACGCGCCGTCGACCCGGGCATGGTCCATGGTCGGACAGCGAGTTGCCCTTTACTCGCTGTCCGCATGCCCGCGCCTACGGTGGCCGGAGATCGTCGGCCGACGTCCGACGCCGTGGGCGTCTACCACTGCGGCTGGGCTGGAGAAAGGACGCCATCCTCTCCCTCACGCTACCCGCCTCCTCCTTCGGAAGCACGACTGCTTCGCAGAAGGAGGCGACCGCTTCCCACTCCCTCTCGCCCCGCAGCATGGCCTCGACCAGTGCCGGGCGCGAGAGGTCTCCGCCTATCGCCGCCGTGAGGACACGTCGGTGCTCTGCCCAGGCGGGGCAGTCTTGCACCGTGTGCTCTACGGTGTCCTCAGGGCGACCCTCGCAGTGGTGACACCCAGGCGTTTCCTCCTTTCCCATCAGACACAGGTACCTCCCAAAACTTCCGTGTCCGGTGAGGACCTGCGTCATGCGGTAGGTCAGGACGCCGTGACGCCGATCTAGCCACTCCTCAAAGAGGGGTCTTACCGCCGCAATTGCGGCGTGCCCGGCCGTCGGTTGCGACAGTCGTTCCCTCCATACTGCCCTGAGATCGCGCCGGAGCTCTTCCCGCCGCGCCTCGACTTCTAGAGGCAGCGGGGATACGCCTCGGCGCTGCGCCTCCACGCGCCATTCATAGACGCGCTGAAGGGCAGTCGCCTCCAGATCCCACGGCAGCAATCCGGCAAAGAGGTTGGCCGATTCGCCGGCGATCGTGCGGTATCCCCGGATCATTCGGATAGCCATGACCCTCTGGCATGCGACCAACTTTAGTGGTCGCGTCCGGATGCACAGGGCCCATACTGGGGACCCGTAGAGGGCCATGGACCGCACGACGCCGGCGTACAGCCTTCGGCAAGAGGCGTTTGGCCCGCTGAGATTAGGCAGGAGTCACCTGAAGGCGGCTGCTGCCCGGTTCAGCTTTGGGGCCAAACTCAGGAAGTGCTCCCTGAAGTTCCACCGGCTGTCGAGGACGAGTCCCAGGTACTTCATCGTCCTCCCGACGCCGATGCGAACCCCCTCCACCGTTATGTGGGACTCGGACCGTGGCGCGTTCCGACAGCCATGAAAGCACATGGCCTCGGTCTTGTGCAGCGCCACGTCGAGTCCCAACTGCCAGATCCTATGAACGACTGTCGCAACCGCTTGCGTCGCCAGGTCGGCCGCCGCCTGGTGCGACTCTCCCTGCGCCAGGACGAGCGTGTCGTCAGCGTAACATACTACGCTGACGCCGTTAGGGAGGTCGCCGCGCAGCACCCAGTTGTATCCGATGTTCCATAGGGGCGGCCCCAAGACCGATCCCTGTGGGACACCGCACGACATCTCTCGCCGGTTCCACTCTCCTCGGTGACCGGGGTAGATGACGGCTCTGTCCGTCAGGTAGACCTCGACTATGCGACGGAGGTAGGTCGGCACCCGATGATACCGGAGTGCCTCCCTGATGCAACTCCAGGGCAGGGTGTTAAAGGCGTTGGTGATGTCTAAATACACCGCCAAGACGACCCTGCCCCGGGATACCGCGTCCCCCGTCGTGAGGGCTCTCACGCGCATAATGGCATCCACCGTCGAGCGCCCCCTGCGGAAGCCAAACTGGCACTCCGCAAGATCCGGGCCCACCCGATTCAGGTGCCCGAAGAGGCGGTCTGCAATTACTCTTTCCAAGAGCTTGCCCGCCTCGTCGAGCAGCACGATGGGCCGGAATGCGGACGGAGAGTCCGCAGGGCGCCCGGCTTTCTGGATCAGGACCAGCTTTCCCGTCTTCCAGCGAAGCGGAAACTGGCCCCTCTCCAGGCATGCGCTAAAGAGCCCCCCTAGTCGAGGCCCGAGAGTCTCCGAGGCCAGGACCCACGCTTTCCCTGGCAAGCCGTCGGGTCCTGGGGCGGTATTTTTGGCCTTGAGCCGTTGTACCGCCACTCATAAGTCTACCTCGGTCACCTCTGGAGCGTCGAAGACGTCGTCGTCGCTGTGGTCCGCGTTTGCGCCAGCTTCAGGTTCCGTCGGAGACGGAGCCATGGGCGTGCTCCCCTCGCGATGGGAACAGGGCGCTCACCACGTCCTCCAAGAACTGAGGCTGGAGACTCTGCGTCAACGGGGGAGCCCAGGGGCGGAGCTTCTCTCGCACCCACTTGTAGGGGCGGCCCCATGGGTCTCCGTCCAGAGTCGCCAGCATCTCCTCCCGGGCCAGTTCCTTGGCCCGCCAGATCTCGTCTCGGAGGACGGCCTTCGCTGCCCTGTAGCCCTCGTACAGCTCCGCCTCTACAGTCGCCGCATCCGGAGGTCGGGTGCGGCGCCTGCGGAACCTGGTGTACCGGCGTCGCGCCGCAACGCACGCTTCGCGCAGCGCTGCTAGCTCGCTCGACCACCAGTACAGCTGACGCCGGGCGCGTCCTTGCCGGACCCGGGGCATGGCCACGTCGCAGATCTCCGACATGGCCTCCCGGAACCACTCCGCCTCGTCGTTTATGTCGGCAGGCCTGTCCGGGGGTGACCCCCAGGCCTGCACGATCGAGGCTTCCAGGAATAGCTCCCGGTCCATCTGCTTCAGCGCCCATCGCGGACCACTCAGGTCCCGTCGGACCGGCGCGTCTGGGGTCTGGGCGGAGACGTCGAACCGGATATACCGGTGGTCGGAATAGGACCTCCTCCACAACGCGCCAGTCGGTGACGCGTGGTGACAGGCTGGGGGTGGCGAACGTAACGTCCACCACCGACTCGCCCGTAAACCGCACGCACGTGGGGACAGAACCCCGGTTCTCGATCACCAGGCCCTGCGCACGGGCCCAGTGCTCGAGCATCCTGCCCCGCCTATAGTCCGTGGACCGGGAACCCCAAGCCGGACTCTTGGCGTTGAAGACTTTCACCTGCGCAGACACCCAGCCAACCAGGAGCCTTCGGCCCTCCTGCAACTTTTTCGCCGCCGGGACGGGGCAGCTAACCGTAATGGTTTGCCCCCCCGTGAAGCCAGGACGCAGGGCACCCGCCCTCACCTGATCGGGAGGGCACTCCCCAGTCCTGGCAACGGCGGCCAACACTTCCTCGGCCGTCACGGAGTCATCCAGACCCAATATGCGCACGTCTGCGCGCTTGGTGGGTCTGGAGACTCGGGCCTCCTCCGCGTTTAAGGACGCTCTGAGCCGTTTGGCCAGAGCGTCAGCGGTAGGGCCACTGGCCGCGCCGGGGATCTCCAGCATCCGAGCCCCCGTCGCAGTGACCCGGTGACGGAGGCCGCCGACGATGCCGAGCTCTGTGATGTCGATCGCCTCCCGCGCCTTCGCCAGCACGTCGCGGTACGACACGCCCCTCTTCACCGCGTCCGGCTGCAGTGTGATCACTACAGCCGCGGTCTTGGGGGCGCGCAATCGTGCCGCGGCGTCTCGCCGCCGCCGTCTCTCCCATCTCCTCGAGGACCTGGCTGCGCCAGCAGCCTTCCTATTCTCCCCGGCCACTTGCCAGTCGGCACCGGCCAGAGGAGTCTTTGGAGGAGGCTGCTGGGACGGCTGGTTCCCGGCCTGGGCCTTCTTCCCTTTGGCCGCCTGTTTCGGCCCCGCAGGTGTCGGGGTCGGAGGCGGCTTTGGTGGGCCCGGTTTAGGCTTGGCCGGGGCCGTCTTCGCCCTCGCAGGAGCCGCCGTCGCTGGGGCCGTCTGCCCAGTGGCCGTCTTTGCCTGAGGCGGCCTCGTCGCCGTCCGGGGACGCTTGGACGCGGCCGCAGCCGCGTACGAAGGCGCCGCCAGCGGGGGTCACAGCACGCGGCTCTCCAATACGGAGAACCGCTGCTGGAAGGCGGCCAGCTCCTGTCGCACCAGGTCGAGAACCGAGTTCTCCGCTGGTGTGGGCTGGCCTTTCTCCTTTTGGCCCCGCGCCGGCGCATTCCGCTGGCCGTCTCCCCGGATTGCGGCCAGGTCCACCTTAAGGGCGGCGTTCTCTCTCTGGAGAGCCTCAATGGCGGCAGGCAGGCGGGTGACCTCCGGCCGCAGATCGGACATATCGTCCCTTGCAGCCGGGGCCCCGCCGTAAGTCCGCGCGGCCGCCAGGATGGAGGCCGTGGCTTCGCCGATCGCGTCCTTCTTACTCTTGCGGTTCCGCTTCCGCGAGATGGTGCGGATGGCAGCCACCACGGCCTCTTCTAGTTTGGCCTCGCCCGAGGCCAGACCAGTGTTGGGCTCTCCAGAGGGAGGCCCCCTCCCCGAGGTCTTGCCTCGGCCTTTACCCCGCACACTAGTGGGGATCTTGCGAGCCGAGACAAGCCCCTCCTCCGACGACGACTCGTCGTCGCGGGGGCGCTTGAGGAACTCCTTCCTCCTGTCGGCGCCCCCCTCGTCGCTCCTCACTGCGCTTCCAGAGACCATGCTCTGGAAGCTCTCGGCGTCCGATGCCAAGTCGGTCTCCGACCCGAGCACCAGCGCCCCCTTCCTTCGCGGAGCGGCACTCTGTGCTCGCTCAGAATTCGGTGCCGGTGAAGTGGACGTGCTGGACAAGTCCAGCGACTCCACCTCACGGGCACGTGAGCCTCCCTGGCTCAATGCGGCGACTGCCGGGAAACTGGGGTAAAAGTGTTTGTTGTCCCCCCCAGAGTACGGTGGGACTGACCGGACGTGTCCGGTGCGGGACTCCCCAGCTGCGGAGCAGCTGGGACCCGCCTGGGTATCTTTTCCAAAAACTTTGTCTGCCATATTTTTTTCCTTTTTTAGAGAGGTGAGTTCCTCTGTTCCTACACCCCTATTCCCCTCCCCTGGTTCACTTCACGGTTACGTCTAAAGATTAGACGCATACCGGAAGTGAACCTTTCCTCCCCCTTGACCCGATCTCTGAGACCGGGCCCCGCGCCGTCTAGAAGCTCGAGCTAGCTGCTCGATCCTCCAGGCGGCGCGCCTTTCCCCCGGTGTGTCCCTCTTGGTCTGGTTTCTCCCTCTGGGCCCGTCCGGCATGAGTGCCTCTACCGGCATGGCCCCAGAGATCATCGAAACACGCAAGCCCCACCACGACGACAACGTGGGGACACAGTTGGTGGGGTCTGTCTGGTGCTGGGCCGCCTTTGAAGCCCCCATTAGCTCAAGAGGGGCAGTAATGTGTTTGACTTTCACGCGATGAATAAAACGCGTGAGTGAAACAATACGCACCGTCCACCTCGAATTTTGTATTAGAAGGGGCGGTGGACGTATATTGTGCCTGGACCCAGTTAAAGAATGTACCTATGTTTTATTTATTTTGGATGAGCCTAATTTTGACCTCGATTACGCTTGATGGTAAGCAATAGATGACGTCTACGATGAAACGAGTAAGCCCCAAAGATACTTGTAATGAACAAGCTTTAAAAACTGACTGATTATATGTGTTAGAGAACATAAAAGCAGCCAGAGATGCACTTAGGATGTACGTGTATTTATTATAAATGTGGAGGAGAAGCGCGTACAACACGACGGTATAACAACTAAGTGTGGATTGATTTTCTGAGTTTAGTTCATCATTGTAGACTATCTGTATGTTTTGTGCCAGTTGAACATAGGATTCAGTTACTTAGCCTCAGCAATACGTACAACATATTTTCACAGGTTCTCCTAGCCATAAAGTCCACATCAGCGCCTCCATACGGCCTTGGATCCCGTCACATACGTTTGGTAGCGACAGTTTTCCACATCGTCTGGAGGAGTCATAAATTCCAATTTGAGTCGTACAGATATTTACGACCAGTCTGGTATGTTTCCAATTTGTTTTATTTTTTGTTTCCATCGCACCTGACCTTGTTACTCTTGGAAAATACTATTTTGTTCTGATCTTTGATATTTAGGAAGAAAAACGTCAATAGTGTGTACCTACATACATAGGTGTTTTTGGATTGTAAATCTTGGTAAAGTTTTGTTAATGTTTTTCAGCTATACCTATACATTTCGTCTAAAAAAAAACACAAAAAAAAATGTAAATATTTCAAAAGTTAGTGCTTCTAGCATGTTTTATATTTTGTTTTAAAAGAATACACACATAAACTATGTAATCTAAACTTAACAACAAACTAATGTGTAACAACAATAATTCGTCTTCAACGTTGTAGATTCGTAAGGTGCTCAAGAGATCATAAACATCGCCACGTGGCCAAAGTGAAGTGATAAGCGTGGTCTTGGGTCCCGGCAAGTGTCAATCAGCTTTTCCTGTTAAAGGACTGCGAGAACAAAAGCCTCATGGTACGAGAATTTCAACTATTAATCTCAAACAGCACTAAAATATACCAGTGAGTTACTAAAAATACACCGGTTCAGGTTAAATAATAACAAGTAACAAAATTCCTTAACCCTATGTTATTATTGCTATTCTAATAACCTAAAACTATGAATATTTTGTGAAGCACTGGCTCACGCCGGCTGACATGGACAGCTTGCAGCAGTGACTCACATATTATGTACAACAGTCGAATCTACTCGACACAGAACGCAATTGGTCGATCCAACCAGATCTTAGCTTCCCTCACTCTGCGACGCCCTAAGCCGAGGTACGTACCCCACACGGGGTGCCCTTAGCGTGTAGTTTTCTAGTTTATAAGTTAAATTAAGCCCTGGCTGGAGGCTTTAATAATTATGATTACGGCTGCTACAGGCAAGTCTGGTAAAGCAGCCAAAAACCTCAGAGATTTACTTAGAAGGGGCCACTCAAAAGAAAAAGAGTCACAATCACATGGAGCTAGAGCTGGCCTGTAGGCAAACTACCTGGAAAGCCCATCGTTGTAAAAAGTCCACTCGAGCTTCAGAAAACATCCCTGACGAACTACAAAACCCAAGCCCCCCAAAAAATAACTTGGTAATGAATAAAGCAAGTCGACAAATCGTATACAACAGCGTTCCCTCATTTCGAGTGCAAACAGGCTAATAACGAATCATGATTCACTTTGAGAAGAAGAACTCTTTCACGCCTCAAACAAATTGAAATGAGACTACAAAGGTTGCATGAAACTCGTACATATTGAGGAGGGTTGAATGATGTTACTGAAAATATGATTGGAGGGAGATTCTCTCCCTGAGAAAGTATTTACGCTTTGAGGTATATTTAATGTTGGCTGTTGGTGAAAGTATGCTTATTTTTATGTGTATTAATATGTGCGTCTGTATTAATATGTGTGTATGTGCGTTTGAAATACGTTTGTTTTTCAAATGCCAAAGATTAGGAGAAGATGGATGGTGGGAATAAAGGGCCGAGGAATGGATGGGTTTTATGTGCAATGTATATATATGATAGGTACCTTCAGTCTGCGTCTTTACTCGCAGAAAAAGATCTTTAATTGAAAATGAAGTAGCTTATGGTACTCGTTGATGATATAACTTTATATTGGCGAAAGCATTTTTAAATTGGTCCGTACGCTCGTTAAATGTGGCTGACTTACTAATTCAGAAGACAATGTAGATTTTTAGAGGTGGATGATGACATTAAAAAGAAGTATATTTAATTAGCACCCGTTTTTAATTAGTAGAAATCTTGACACACCCTCCGTTCCAATCAGAGCTGGCGGAGTAATTCGACGAATTTCCCCGCAAAAAAATGCTCCTTGTAATTGATGACTTTTATTGATATACAAAGTGTTTCAGAAGTGGGAAATCATATTTGTAAGTCACATGTTCTGTATCTGATATACCTTAATCAATCAATTGCAAAAATAATAAAAATTACTATTTTCAAAAAAACTCGACGTCAAAAAGCTACGCTATTTGTCTAAATGAAATAACTTTTTGCAGGAGTTTGATCTATTTTTGAGATTCAGAGTAAATTTACTGTCTGTGATAGATAGACAAACAAAAGAAAGATTCTATGAGGGTCCTGTTTCTTAATTCGAATATTCCAAACATAAAAACTAGTTTCATGCGGCCCTTAACAACATTTTAGAAGATATTGATTCTCTTTACCTTAATAACGTAACTACAATGTCTGTAATTATACAACGTGTTACAAATTAAGCGCAATACCTCAGACACCCCAATTAGAATATTATATTATAAGTCTAAAATAACATCCGTAACTAAATAAATTAAATGTGGCTATGGACGACCGAACTTGGGCACAAGCTACTCTTCCCATTCGTATGGGAGGTCTCGGCGTCCGCAAAATTTCTAGCATTAGTCTCCCGGCTTTTATATCTTCGGTCCACGGTACTGAGAAATTAATCAGGAATATTCTAGCTCCGTCACTGGTTGATTTCAATGTGCCGTGCTTCACCGAGGCTATGGACACCTGGAGAATCGCTTGCCCGAATCTAAATCCACCCGACAACCCATCATCTCAGAGGCGGTGGGATGAGCCGCTCTGTAAAGCAGTTCAGAGTGACCTTATTGCCACATCTGCTTCGGCTGCAGAGCGTGCGCGCTTGCTGGCTGTGAGTGAATGGGAGTCGGGTCTCTGGCTTCATGCACTACCGTCGTCGAACATAGGCACCTTGTTCGATGATACTACTTTCCGCCTCGCTGCTTCCCTTCGATTAGGTGCTCCTTGTTGTTCTGCTCATCGCTGCCACTGCGGCGAAGTTGTCAACAGCCTCGGTCATCACGGCCTTTCATGCGGCCGCAGTGCGGGTCGCATATTACGGCACGCGAATATTAACGACATCATCCGACGAGCTCTTGTCACCGTCGGCGTTCCAGCTGTATTAGAACCCAATGGCCTGGCACGCGACGATGGCAAAAGACCGGACGGCATGTCTTTATTTCCTTGGAAAATGGGTAGGCCTTTAGTGTGGGACGCAACTTGTGTCGATACTCTTGCGCCATCCCATCTTCCTAGCTCGTCTTGCTGTGCTGGCGCTGCCGCTGCGGCTGCTGAAAACCTCAAGCGGCGGAAATATAATAACCTTGTTGGTAGTTATATTTTCGAGCCGTTTGGGGTTGAAACCTTGGGGTCGTGGGGTCCGAGTGCTCACAGATTATTTAAAGATTTATCCAAACGCCTAGTTGACACTTCGCGTGACCCAAAGGCTGGCTTTTACCTTGGACAGCGGTTAAGCATTGCCATACAGCGTGGCAATGCCGCCAGTCTTTTGGGCACATTACCAGTGGACAGCGATGCGTACGAATTTCTGGACGCCATATTTTAGTTTATTTTTAGATGTATATAATTATGTAGTTTAGGGTTTTTATTTAATAAATTGAAACCAAACCTAGGCATTTTTTATAAAATAGTTAGCCTTACTAAACGCAAAACGTATGTGCGTCATACAATATCCTTACGCAGACGCATACGCATGCATGTAAGTGGCCGACACGTCACGCACATTTCCTTGAATTAAAGATTGTATTAATTTGTCATGATACTGTATTTCCATTTTAAGTTAAATTAAAGATTTTTCCATCAAAATTTAACACCTACTTTTTATTACGGAAATCGATTCAGAAGCAGATTCTGAACTAACTACTTTCAGAAATTGCGTTTATTCTATTACGTTGTATTAATCATTCCAAGTACCAACTGGACGCGCTTGAGTCTATTAAGAAACGGGCCAAAAGACTCATTGGCAACGATACACTGATCGAATCAAAACTCCAGAGCCTCGAACATCGACGACGAGTTGCTAGTCTATCGGTTTTCTATCGGTTACATTTCGGGGAGTGTGCAATGGAATTACACAATCTAATTGCGTCAAGTCCGTTCCATTATCGGACTACAAGACAAACGGCAATGCGCCATCGTTACATGGTGGACATCCCACCCATACGCACAAAATGTTTTGGGAATACCTTCATTGCGCGTACGACTAAGGAGTGGAATTCCCTGCCGGAATCTGTGTTTCCCGATAGCTATAACCTAGGGGTCTTTAAGTCAAGGATACTTTTAGGTAAGCGTGCTCCATCTTCGACCACATCATCACTTACCATCAGGTGAGATGGTGGTCAAACGCGAGCGTATTATCAATAAAAAAAACTTAATAAAAATAGATTAACGTTTTACTAACAGTATATGGATGAATAGTCTGAAACAAATAATAAATAATATTTATAATAATAATTCAGCCTATCTAGTTTCCAATGCTGGGAAAAAGGCCTGCTCTCCGATAGACGGAATGGGCCGAAATCCACTAATCAGGCCCAGCACGGATTGGTGGATTCTGTGCCTTCGGATTTTTGGTTCTAGGACGTGCTGGTTTACTCCTGATGTTTCCCTTCACCGATTTGATATCAGTTGTGATGATATAAATTACGAATTAAAGAGCCTGACTGGATTCGAAACCATGACCTGTAATTCGCAAGTGGCCACTGGCCCAACCAGGTACGGTTGCAGCCTGTAATTTTCACTAACAATAAAATATGTCGAGTAAATGAGTTTTATTTATTGCACAATACAAATTTTATGGCACAAATTATAAAACAAATGGAAGTCTTCTATTTTTATTGGCAAATTGGGTGATAATGTTTGGAACGTCTTATTTTGCAAAATTTTAGAAGATTTTCTATTTGGGGTGTACGATTTTGGGGAGGTTATGTCCCCTGTGATTCCCCCCCCCCCCCCCCTTCGGATCACGCCTGGGGCCAACACTACTCTATATAATAATGAATACGATTACTGATAAATCCATTGTCACCAATTTATCGAAACGATGCTTCATTTCAATCACGTCTACATTTATTGTCACGACTCACGTCCTGCGGCTCCGTTTGACAACACGTTCGTATGGAGCTCTTAAGCCGTAAATGTAGGACAGACAAACAAACGCTCTGTGTACTTAATATTATCGAGAACAGTCGTGCAAAGGTCCCGCCGTAAACAAGCTGCACTATAAATAGCGGTCCGTAATTATTCCTCATGTGGGTATGTGTGTGTGGGAAGACTATCAATACGAGTGTTTGGAGTGACGTGGTGTGATTATAAGTTTGATGTTAATAAAAATAGTGTTGTTGATAAAAAGGGTCGTAAGAATTAAAGTGGCAGATTGGCGGGGATGGTATGAACTCAAATCGAATCAAATCAAACAAAAATACTTTATTTTACTTTTTACTTCTAGGTAGTCGTGCTTTATTAGTTTCGAACACATCATCACTTACCATTAGGTGAGATAGTGATTAAACGCGAGCTTATAATTAAAAAACATAGTCCTACTTATATAAAGAGAAATAAGTTAGTGCATGGTTCTAATTGGTCGTTTCCTATGGAGAAGAACCGGCAAGAAACTCCACGTTTACCCTGTTAAAGATATACCGCAGCTTCGGACTGCAAGGGCAACTGAAGAAAAAGTGTGGGCTTTCAGTGAGCGAGTTTTCTGGAACTCCCTTCGACTCCACCCAGAGTGAGGAGAGTCATTAGATGATTTTCCCATCGATAAAAAATACCCATAAAAAACAATACTTGTAAAAACCCAAGTCTCGCAACTTAGTTGTTCTACCGTAAAAAGTTGTGAGATCCATGTAATACCAAGTCGGTTATTAATTTATTCAGTCCCTACTTAAGGGACCTTCTGTCTTAAGTTGTTACGTCATTATCTAACCTAACGACATCTTATAGTGACCATATCAATATTAAAAATCTTTACCGTTTTAAATAAATAGATTGACTCGGCCATTGATATGGTCACTATAAGATGTCGTTAGGTTAGATAATTACGTAACAACTTAAGACAGAAGGTCCCTTAAGTAGGGACTGAATAAATTAATAACCGACTTGGTATTACATGGATCTCACAACTTTTTACGGTAGAACAACTAAGTTGCGAGACTTGGGTTTTTGACAAGTATTGTTTTTTATGGGATCTCATTGCTTTTTGTAGAAAGTCCTACTTTTTTCCTTTCCGGTACCTTCTACTTCTTGTATACCAACAACGAGTTTTCTTAAAGCCCTCTCTCTGTCTTATGAGATTTTCTCATTTTTGTAGGTAGCCTTCCTTTTTTTATTTTCCGGTACTACTTCTTGAACTCCAGCTAAAGTTTTTTTCAAAGCTCACTCCCTGTCTCTATGGATATTTTTCGGAGGCTTTGATACGCACATATGAATACGCACGTACGTCTTTTGCATTAGTTAGTAATAATTAATGCCGCACTCGTCAAACGTCTCGGTTAAAGTTAATCTATAAGTAAGTAATTATGCAATTTCGGGCAATTTACTCTACTTTATACTCCCCAATTTCTCTTAATACTTCTTGCTTTTTTATTCCGTTGACCATTTAACAAGTTACCTTTGAGCATAATTATAATATCTAGGTACCTATCTTTTTTTTTTTTTTTAACGTGGTAAAATTATCAAATAAGTCCTCCCACCCCGGGCAGGGTGGGAGGGACTGTCAGACTTTTACTGACTAAAATCCACGGTGTTCCTTCAATAACCCTTTACATACCGGGGCCACGGTAACGGGATGAGTCCCACGACCCCGGCAGGCTTCGGCCCTCTGCAGAGGGGGCCTCGTCATGTTGCTGACGCTCTTTGAGGCGCGCGTGGAACACGACGCGCCGTCGACCCGGGCATGGTCCATGGTCGGACAGCGAGTTGCCCTTTACTCGCTGTCCGCATGCCCGCGCCTACGGTGGCCGGAGATCGTCGGCCGACGTCCGACGCCGTGGGCGTCTACCACTGCGGCTGGGCTGGAGGGAGGACGCCATCCTCTCCCTCACGCGGCCCGCCTCCTCCTTCGAAAGCATGACTGCTTCGCAGAAGGAGGCGACCGCTTCCCACTCCCTCTCGCCCCGCAGCATGGCCTCGACCAAGGCCGGGCGCGAGAGGTCTCCGCCTATTGTCGCCGTGAGGACACGTCGGTGCTCTGCCCAAGCTGGGCAGTCCTGCACCGTGTGCTCTACGGTGTCCTCAGGGCGACCCTCGCAGTGGTGACACCCAGGCGTCTCTTCCTTACCCATCAGACACAGGTACCTCCCGAAACTTCCGTGTCCGGTGAGGACCTGCGTCATGCGGTAGGTCAGGACTACGTGACGCCGATCTAGCCACTCCTCAAAGAGGGGTCTTACCGCCGCAATTGCGGCGTGCCCGGCCGTCGGTTGCGACAGTCGCTCCCTCCATACTGCCCTGAGATCGCGCCGGAGCTCTTCCCGCCGCGTCTCGACTTCTCGAGGCAGCGGGGATACGCCCCGGCGCTGCGCCTCCACGCGCCATTCATAGACGCGCTGGAGGGCAGTCGCCTCCAGATCCCAGGGCAGCAATCCGGCAAGGAGGTTGGCCGATTCGCCGGCGATCGTGCGGTATCCCCGGATCATTCGGATAGCCATGACCCTCTGGCATGCGACCAACTTTAGTGGTCGCGTCCGGATGCACAGGGCCCACACTGGGGACCCGTAGAGGGCCATGGACCGCATGACGCCGGCGTACAGCCTTCGGCAGGAGGCGTTTGGCCCGCTGAGATTAGGCAGGAGTCGCCTGAAGGCGGCTGCTGCCCGGTTCAGCTTTGGGGCCAAACTCAGGAAGTGCTCCCTGAAGTTCCACCGGCTGTCGAGGACGAGTCCCAGGAACTTCATCGTCCTCCCAACGCCGATGCGAACCCCCTCCACCGTTATGTGGGACTCGGACCGTGGCGCGTTCCGACCGCCATGAAAGCACATGGCCTCGGTCTTGTGCAGCGCCACGTCGAGTCCCAACTGCCGGATCCTATGAACGACTGTCGCAACCGCTTGCGTCGCCAGGTCGGCCGCCGCCTGGTGCGACTCTCCCTGCGCCAGGACGAGCGTGTCGTCAGCGTAACATACTACGCTGACGCCGTCAGGGAGGTCGCCGCGCAGCACCCAGTCGTATCCGATGTTCCACAGGGGCGGCCATAAGACCGATCCCTGTGGGACACCACACGACATCTCTCGCCGGTTCCACTCTCCCCGGTGACCGGGGTAGATGACGGCTCTATCCGTCAGGTAGTCCTCGACTATGCGACGGAGGTAGGTCGGCACCCGGTGATACCGTAGTGCCTCCCTGATGCAACTCCAGGGCAGGGTGTTAAAGGCGTTGGTGATGTCCAAAGACACCGCCAAGACGACCCTGCCCCGGGATACCGCGTCCCCCGTCGTGAGGGCTCTCACGCGCATGATGGCATCCACCGTCGAGCGCCCCCTGCGGAAGCCAAACTGGCACTCCGCAAGATCCGGGCCCACCTGATTCAGGTGCCCGAAGAGGCGGTCTGCAATTACTCTTTCCAAGAGCTTGCCCGCCTCGTCGAGCAGCACGATGGGCCGGAATGCGGACGGAGAGTCCGCAGGGCGCCCGGCTTTCTGGATCAGGACCAGCTTTCCCGTTTTCCAGCGAAGCGGAAACTGGCCCCTCTCCAGGCATGCGCTAAAGAGCCCCCCTAGTCGAGGCCCGAGAGTCTCCGAGGCCAGGACCCACGCTTTCCCTGGCAAGCCGTCGGGTCCTGGGGCGGTATTTTTGGCCTTGAGCCGTTGTACCGCCACTCATAAGTCTACCTCGGTCACCTCTGGAGCGTCGTAGACGTCGTCGTCGCTGTGGTCCGCGTTTGCGCCAGCTTCAGGTTCCGTCGGAGACGGAGCCATGGGCGGGGGAGCGTGCTCCCCTCGCGATGGGAACAGGGCGCTCACCACGTCCTCCAAGAACTGAGGCTGGAGACTCTGCGTCAACGGGGGAGCCCAGGGGCGGAGCTTCTCTCGCACCCACTTGTAGGGGCGGCCCCATGGGTCCCCGTCCAGAGTCGCCAGCATCTCCTCCCGGGCCAGTTCCTTGGCCCGCCAGATCTCGTCTCGGAGGACGGCCTTCGCTGCCCTGTAGCCCTCGTACAGCTCCGCCTCTACAGTCGCCGCATCCGAAGGTCGGGTGCGGCGCCTGCGGAACCTGGTGTACCGGCGTCGCGCCGCAACGCACGCTTCGCGCAGCGCTGCTAGCTCGCTCGACCACCAGTACAGCTGACGCCGGGCGCGTCCTTACCGGACCCGGGGCATGGCCACGTCGCAGATCTCCGACATGGCCTCCCGGAACCACTCCGCCTCGTCGTTTATGTCGGCAGGCCTGTCCGGGGGTGACCCCCAGGCCTGCACGATCGAGGCTTCCAGGAATAGCTCCCGGTCCATCTGCTTCAGCGCCCATCGCGGACCACTCAGGTCCCGTCGGACCGGCGCGTCTGGGGTCTGGGCGGAGACGTCGAACCGGATATACCGGTGGTCGGAATAGGTCTCCACCTCCTCCACAACGCGCCAGTCGGTGACGCGCGGTGACAGGCTGGGGGTGGCGAACGTAACGTCCACCACCGACTCACCCGTAAACCGCACGCACGTGGGGACAGAACCCCGGTTCTCGATTACCAGGCCCTGCGCACGGGCCCAGTGCTCGAGCATCCTGCCCCGCCCATGGTCCATGGACCGGGAACCCCAAGCCGGATTTTTGGCGTTGAAGTCCCCGAGGACGAGGGCGGGGAGGGAACCGAGGGCGACGACGACGTCTCCCAGCTCCGTTAGGGAGTTCTGGAACTCGGCGAGAGTTCGGTTCGGGGAGAAATAAACGCCTACCACAGCGATCTCCCCGAACCGTGCTGCGACGATCCCACGCCCTCTCTTGACGCGATCGAGGGGCGGGGTACCGGCGGCGGCCGACGAAACGAGGGTCACCGAGCCGTCCAAGTCCGCCACCCAGTCATTCCTGGGCAGGACAAAATACGGCTCGGCGACCACGGCGACGTTGATCAACCACTGCGCCATGCTCTGGAGCAAAAGTTCCTGAGCAGCGGCGCAGTGGTTGATGTTCGCCTGGAGGAAGCGCAATGGGGCCATTAATCGGGATCCATTGCAGCCTCCTCCAGGGCCCCTCGCGGGGGTTCAGCCACGACGGCGACAGCGGCGGCAGTAGTGACGGCGGCGGCGGCGGCGGCGGTGGCGGTGTCGACGGCGGCAGAGGGCCTACCTCTGCGCCTGGCTTTGGTGGGTGGGGCGCAGGACTTGCCCCCCGCCCGGTGATCGGCCGGCTTGCCAACCGCCTCACATGCGAAGCAGTGAGGCGGGGCGGAGCACGAGCCGGCCTTGTGACCGGGCTGACCGCAGCGGAAGCACCTATCGCTGCGGTCTACCTCCGAGGTGCACACGCATGCCGCATGGTTGCCCACTTGGCAGCGGAAGCACCTCAGGGGTCTGGGATCCAGGACTTTCACCTGCGCAGACACCCAACCAACCAGGAGCCTTCGGCCCTCCTGGATCTTTTTGACCGCCGGGACGGGGCAACTAACCGTAATGGTTTGCCCCCCCGTGACGCCAGGACGCAGGGCGCCCGCCCTCACCTGATCGGGAGGGCACCCCCCAGTCCTGGCGACGGCGGCCACCACTTCCTCGGCCGTCACGGAGTCATCCAGACCCAATATGCGCATGTCTGCGCGCTTGGTGGGTCTGGAGACTCGGGCCTCCTCCGCATTTAAGGACGCTCTGAGCCGTTCGGCGAGAGCGTCAGCGGCAGGGCCACTGGCCGCGCCGGGGATCTCCAGCATCCGAGCCCCCGTTGCAGTGACCCGGTGACGGAGGCCGCCGACGATGCCGAGCTCCGTGATGTCGATCGCCATCCGCGCCTTCGCCAGTACGTCGCGGTACGACACGCCCCTCTTCACCGCGTCCGGCTGCAGTGTGATCACTACAGCCGCGGTCTTGGGGGCGCGCAATCGCGCCGCGGCGTCTCGCCGCCGCCGTCTCTCCCTACGCCGCGAGGACCTGGCTGCGCCAGCAGCCTTCCTCTTCTCCCCGGCCACTTGCCAGTCGGCGCCGGCCGGAGGAGTCTTTGGAGGAGGCTGCTGGGACGGCTGGTTCCCGGCCTGGGCCTTCTTCTTTTTGGCCGCCTGCTTCGGCCCCGCAGGTGTCGGGGTCGGAGGCGGCTTTGATGGGCCCGATTTCGGCTTGGCCGGGGCCGTCTTTGCCCTCGCAGGGGCCGCCGTCACTGGGGCCGTCCGCACCGTGGCCGTCTTCGCCTGAGGCGGCCTCGTCGTCGTCTGGGGAAGCTTGGACGCGGCCGCAGCCGCGTACGAAGTCGCCGCCAGCGGGGGTCGCAGCACGCGGCTCTCCAATACGGAGAACCGCTGCTGGAAGGCGGCCAGCTCCTGTCGCACCAGGTCGAGAACCGAGTCCTCCGCTGGTGTGGGCTGGCCTTTCTCCTTTTGGCCCCGCGGCGGCGCATTCCGCTGGCCGCCTCCCCGGATTGCGGCCAGGTCCGCCTTGAGGGCGGCGTTCTCCCTCTGGAGAGCCTCAATGGCGGCAGTCAGGCGGGTGACCTCCGGCCGCAGATCGGACATATCGTCCCTTGCAGCCGGAGCCCCGCCGTAAGTCCGCGTGGCCGCTAAGATGGAGGCCGTGGCTTCGCCGATCGCGTCCTCCTTGCTCTTTCTGTTGCGCTTCCGCGAGATGGTGCGGATGGCAGCTGCCACGGCCTCTTCTAGTTTGGCCTCGCTCGAGGCCAGACCAGTGTTGGGCTCTCCAGAGGAAGGCCCTCTCCCCGAAGTCTTGCCTCGGCCTTTACCCCGCACGCTTGTGGGGATCTTACGGGCCGAGACAAGCCCTTCCTCCGACGACGTCACGTCCTCGCGGGGGCGCTTGAGGAACTCCTTCCTCCTATCGGCGCCCCCCTCGTCGCTCCTCACTGCGCTCCCAGAGACCATGCTCTGGAAGCTCTCGGCGTCCGATGCCGAGTCGGTCTCCGACCCGAGCACCAGCGCCCCCTTCCTCCGCGGAGCGGCGCTCTGCGCTCGCTCAGAATTCGGTGCCGGTGAAGTGGACATGCTGGACAAGTCCAGCGACTCCACCTCACGGGCACGTGAGCCTCCCTGGCTCAATGCGGCGACTGCCGGGGTAAAATTGGGGTAAAAGCCTTTGTTGTCCCCCCCCAGAGTACGACGGGACTGACCGGACGTGTCCGGTGCGGGACTCCCCAGCTGAAGAGCAGCTGGGACCCGCCTGGGTAGCTTTCTCAAAAACTTTGTCTGCCATTTCTATACTTTTTTAGCGAGGTGAGTTCCTCCGTCCCTACTCCCATTTCCCCTCCCCTGGTTCACTTCACGTTTACGTCTAAAGATTAGACGCATACCGGAAGTGAACCTTTCCTCCCCCTTGACCCGATCTCTGAGACCGGGCCTCGCGCCGTCTAGAAGCTCGAGCTAGCTGCTCGATCCTCCAGGCGGCGCGCCTTTCCCCCGGTGTGTCCCTCTTGGTCTGGTTTCTCCCTCTGGGCCCGTCCGGCATGAGTGCCTCTACCGGCATGGCCCCAGAGATCATCGAAACACGCAAGCCCCACCACGACGACAACGTGGGGACACAGTTGGTGGGGTAGGTACCTATCTACACTGGAAGATACGGTGGAGCATATGGTCGAGGTGTGCCCTGCATGGGTGGAGCACCGTCGTATCCTCATAGAGGCGATCGGTGGCGGCGACTTCTCGCGCCCTGCTCTGGTTTAGACCATGGTGCGACGCGAGAGGGAATGGGATGCAGTCACCTCCTGCTGCGAAGCAGTCATGCTAGCGAAGGAGGAGGCCTAACGTGCGAGGGAGAGGCAGCTCTCTTCCTCGCGCCCCAGCCGCCGGGGGAGACGCCCCGGGCGTCGTGGATCGCGAGTCGATTTCGGGCCACCGCAGGCGCGGGCCTGCGGATGGCGAGCAGGGGTCGCTCACCGTCCGGTAAGGACCAGGCCCGGGTCGGCGGCACGTTGTGTTCCACGCGCGCCTCATAAAGCTGTTAATACCAGTGACGGGGCCTCATAGGGCCATTGCCTGTCGGGGTTTGCGGGAAAGTTCCATCGAGATACCGCGGCCCCGGAACTTTAGGGCTTCCGAAGGAATAGGGTGGGTTTTTAGTCAGTAGAATTCTGATACACCCGAGCGGAAGAAGTCATTCGATGACATTTTTCACCAAGAAAAAAAAAAGTACCCATCTACATCTATTATTTCATTATATTATACAGGTACACTGATTAATTAACTGCAAATGTAACTTTGTAATCCTATATATTTATATGGGATTACAAAGTTATTTATGCAGTTGATGTATCTAGAAAACTGGAACGAAATTGAAAAATATTATAGTTTTTCCTTGATTCATATACTAAACACTAATTGTATTCTAAATTTAAAGCTTCTATGTCTGCTAGAAGTGCTTTAGACTTTTGATGATCGGTCAGTCAGTGAGTGACAAAATTTACAAAATTAAGGAAATTTGACTCGTTATAAGTCTTAAACTACTGGTTCAAATTGAATGAAATTTGAAATATACCGTGTTTATACAATGCCTGTTTGGTTACTGAAAATTCAGGCTTCTAGTTTTATCCACAATGAAGTTATAGGGGGTCGAAAATGGCCTGAATTGCTTCGAGAAAAGAATGGTACGGCCGTGCCGCTTTTTTGCTCGACTTGGCGGGGGCACTGCCGTGCCCCCAGATGAAAGTCGCTGAGCTGTGGTTTTGGCTACGTGTTGTGGGTTTGATTTCTAGATGGAATATATTATATAGGCTTTATTTTTTGCGGGTGAGAAAATCATCAAACGACTGCTCCCGCTGTGGGTGGAATAGAAGGGAGTGTCAGACTTCTACTGATTAATCCTGCTCCTTCAGTTCATTCCGGGGCCGCGGTATCTCGTTAGAATATTCCCGCAACCCCGTAAGGCAATGGCCCTATCGGGCCCTGTCAATGCTGCTGATTGCTCTTTGAGGTGTGCGTGGAACACGATGCGCCGCCAAGTCAAGTATTTATATAGCCTATAGATAATTTTATTGTTCCAGATCTGATTGTTAGTGTATGCAACTTTATCGGTCTTATTACAAAAAAATGCTTAAGTACTGGTTTAAACCAAGACTAAAAGGTCTAGGATTGTGACGGTATTAACGTTAGTACCAGTATCAAAATGTGTTCCAATTACAAAACGAAGACTATCTGAGGATCTGTTAGTACCAAAGAAGGTCCATGGTTCAAATAATATCCACAGATAAGAAACAAAAATGGCATTCTTTCATTCGTTCGTACAATCTTTATTTGAAGCAACGTTCCGTTTCTATAAATATTGATATTATAATTACACTTGAAATGATTAAATAATTATTAATCAATACAAAAATATGTCAGAAATTGTTCGTTGTTCAGGTTACAATATAATGAACAAGCGCAACTTGTACTTTTGACGCGCTGTTTATAATCAAGTTGTCATATTTTTTAACACCTCTAGCTTGAAATGGAATGAATTACATTCGGGGCCAGCCCGCGTCATTTGAAGCCAATGTTTACGTCCTTTTGAATAAATAAACACACTTCTTATTTATTAATAGATATTATTCTTGGTATTTCTATTACTAACAGTTTGTTAGTTGGTTTTTTCGTGAGTTGTTGTGTGTGATTTAACGTGAGCTAGCTATGAAATGGAACAACAAAAGAAAAAACGGGGTAAAAACTGGAGTTCTGAAGAAAAAGTTAGTGAAACATATTTTTTTAATTATTATTAGGTAAACAACGCTTTGTTTTATCTTATTTCGACTACCTAACGCGGATGTTCTTATTATTATAGGAAATATTACGTGGCCTTATTGCTGAATCAGCACATATTATAGAAGATAAGTTTTATACACTACTAATTTTTAATTAGTACAAATACTTAAAGGGCTTATTAGAAAAGGTCTTGTTATTATATATGTAAAGTCTTACTATATAATATTGATAAATAGCAAAGTTATTAGCGTTTGTTTATATCCCAAAATGTCACTCAATTTACGGACATATTGTACAGGCCATTCATGTATTCATTAATCGTGATGTCGCGGTCACGCGGTCTCGCTCAAACTTGCCCCGCCTCCAACAGCTGTTATCGTAATTGTAGGTAGCTTAGACGCATGTTTAAGCTTTACGAATTAAAAAAAAAGTAAAATAAAAGGTTCACGAAAAATAATAGGCACTTATTAAATTCAAACTTTACCTACATACTTTAATTGGGCCATTTGCTTGTGTTGTTCAGTATCCAACTGCAGAACTCCATCCTTGGTTCATTATCCACAGTAGTCAATTCTTGACCCTTTCTTTAGTGGTATGGGTGAAATCCAGACGAACTAATGATCGTCTATGCACAGTACTGGCTGATATTAAAATGACGAGCTGCGTCATTCGTACTTCGCCGGGGATCTTCAAAGTAGTCCACTACATCGTCGTAAAGGTTTTGGGCCGGTCTTCCATGTCCTTGGCGATGGGCCGTTGCGCGGAATGATCAGTGGTCGAGTAAACGTTGGTAAACATTTACCACAGTCCGAACCTTTGGCTAGCGAGCATTTGGGTACTCTTCCCTGTACATACGAACAGCGGCCACCAGACCAAAAGTACACACGCAACATAGCCACGTACTCCCGAGATGAAAACTGGTAAGCCATCACGACAGTAAAAACGTAACAACTTATGTTTAAAAAGCACGCGCACACTTCCGCTAACAAATTGACACTGTTTGTTCATTCACTCGTTGTAAAAAGGACCGCTGGCCAGAGGGGGCGTGGCTTGAGCTTAGACGCGAGTTTGCCGGGATTTATGAATGACGATCTAACTGGACTAGCACTGCGCGTAGTATTTTCTAGTAGCAATTGTTATGAATGATTGATTCAATTATGAGTTTACCAGTTATGACAAATTTTCGTAGACAATTTTGGGGTTTCGTTTTTTTTACTTTTGACTACATAAATATGATCAGTAAAGGGTACGGATAGAGCCCCATTTTTTTTTGTACTAATTAAAAATTAGTAGTGTATATAAAATATTTTTAAGTAGTAGGCATTTTTATAAATCTTCGGGACATCCGTGACAAATTTTCCAGACACACCATGTAAATCAGCTGTATCGTCTTGAATCTACAAATATAACAATAATATTAGTAAATATAGATATTATTTAGATTTTGTCATGATTTTGTCTAATGTTATGTTAGCATTGACCCTTACTTCATGGCAAGCCCAGTTGCGTAATGCGCAAACCACTTGCACTTCAGGACTCAATGGGCATCCTCGAGGGTCGTGGGATTAATCCTCACGTAAAACATCCACCATTTTTTCCCCAAAACGTTTTGTGAACCTATACTTATATTTAAAATCTTCGTCCCTCAATTCAAAAGGATTTACACGATGACGACGTCTGTAAGATCGCCGAGACGTCTCCAGTATATCCAAGTCTTCCAAATCCATCAAGTCAGTCATATTAATATCCATTTTTTACGATTTGCAAATAAAAAGACAATAACAATCAACGCAACCTCAAAAATTTATTACCGATATCAAAGTTAATCCATGGTTAAACTAGGGGTCTCCGCGGACTAACTTTAGTACCTTAGATAGTTCCTGAACTAGTGATAAACTTCATTTTATAATAACGTTTTATTTAGTCATGGTTTAAACCTAGTAATAATCCTAGTACTAAATTTAGATCGTGTTTTGGAATAAGACGGCACGTGTTTTAAACGCACCCAATGGAAAAATCTATACTAATATTATAAAGCGGAAAAGTTTGTTTGTTTGCTTGAACGCGCTAATCTTCGAAAGTACTGGGTGGATTTGGATGGAATTTGGTATGGAAGTAGCTTGAAGCTTGAGGAAGGTTATAGGCTACTTTTTACGTGACTGCAAAAAAGGAGAGTTATGTTTTTACCGTGATAGAATCCACGGGAGCAAAGCCCCGCGTGAGTACTAGTAAATAATAACAGCTGTAGCGATTATCGTGTCACTCAGTAAAAATCTTTCAGTACCTTTATACAATTAAATATAACGTTTAAAATATACTTACAAGATATAAAAAAAATACAAATAAGACTGTTGAAATACCTAATTAGCAAAGAGAATAAGAAAAAAATTAACAAAGAGTGTAACAAATTATTTACCATTTGTAAAATCTTGCCAATAGATATGAAACTCGATTATCTTATAGGGTTGGAACATTATTACAGTGATGAGTACAAAGTGAGTGTTAAAAATAAAATTAATACAAGGAGTGTGAGAGAGAAAAGACTAGTTCAACCAAAAATAGCAAACTTCTATGGGAAATTAACGTCTAAGTATTTGGTGCCAAAAGTTTTTAATGACATAGATTTATTAAGAGGTGTGTTGAAATCTAGACTGAGAAAACTATTTCTCGGGGACGGAGTCACGGCGTTGGGCTGTGATGGTCAGTGGGCAGTGCTAGGGTGATCAGCACCCGCTGACCACTCTGCTCTGGAAGTCGCTGTCTGTTGCAGATTTGGCGCCGGTCTATCGTTGTCGAGGAATGGTTTTCTTAGCCTAGATATCATATGTGTAATAAAATAGAATGTTTATTGTAATGTTGTAAATACCTACTTGTAGAATGCATAATTATGTCATGTAAACACATATGTGAGTAGTAATTAAGTAGTTAGTAACTTTATGAACCTATTTTGTTTAATGTAAGTTACATTGCGAGCGATTCTTGCCAACAAACTGCGCAGTTTGGTGAGTAAAATATAATTATAAGACTATGTTAATAATGCAGAAAATAATAAAAAAAAAATATACAGCAAAATGTTGGTCATGTTAAAAGTAATGTCCGTTTTGGTTCGTGAGGAATAAAACATTTTTCAAGTTTAATTTTTACTATCTGGTTTGACTGAAAGCTGATTCAACGTAGTTATCATTAGTTAGGTAGGACTGGTGTTTTTTTTTTTGAGACAAGCACAGCTTTTTCAGCAATATTGATAACACAGCATTTTGCTGAGCGATAACCGTGTTGCGTCTACGTGACGCATATTTCCCTGTTATTCAAGTTATTTTTATGTTTTCTTTTCTTATTTTCTTATGCGTCATGCATATAAATTTCTTTTCTTATTTCATTCTTTCTAAGCATACTATTATTAGTTTCTGCAACTGCTGAGAGCTAGAAGGTACTTAGCGTCTACCAGAAAAAGCATGGAGTCGGTAAAGCACGATGAATTTTGGATATAAGATTCAACCCACGCCAGATAAAAGCGCATTTAGTTTAGTTGGAGGTATTAACAAAATTGCTACTAAGAGATTTACACCCACAAAGATTTGTCTTTAAAAAGTAAATTGAAAAAAAGCTGTCCTGGATTCCTGAACGAAGAATAGCGAATAACTACAAATTTTTTGGGGAGTGTGCGATGGAATTGCACAATCTAATGTCACCGAGTCCATTCCATCATCAGACTGCAAGGTGATCGGCGATGTGCCATCGTTACACGGTGGACCGCATCATCACTTACCATCAGTTGAGAAGGTGATCAAGCGCGGCCAATTACCGAATAAAAAAATCTACTAACCTCCTTATCAGGCAAGAGACAGAACAGAGCTAGACGTATTGATACTAAGCAACGCTTACACCCGTGAAGTTAGCCCAGTGATCTCCAGCAGCCCAGGAGAGTGAGGTAGTGGTTGTCCTGTCGACAACCACCTCCTCACTTTGATCAGACGGCACCAGTCGGAAGCCGCGTACGCACAAGTATGAGACAGAACACAGGTTGGTTTTTTTTTTTCAGTTATTCTGTCAGAAACATCCATGAGGATTTGCATCTCAAAAAAGAAGTTGCTGAACACCTGAGATTGAAACTAACACTGATATAAACGGTTCCTAATAAAATAACTATCTACTTTGTTTACCAACAAACTTCCCGAGGCCAAGATGGCGCGTCGAATTCCACGCGCGCTTCAACCAAAGCGGTAAGAGAGTTATTTGATGATTAACAACTGAAAAAAGTACTTGGTAACTTTCAAGGTTACGCCACAGAAAACAATTACCAGTTTTCATAACAATTTAGCAGTCATTACGAATATCAATTTTCTATTGAATCTGCAGCACCTTATCCCATTTATGTAAGAAACTGTTCCGTTACTTCGTAAAACTCATATATTAACCGCCTCTTTGTCCAGTAGCCACAGCACTATCACAGTGTTTGAGGTATTGGGTTTGATTTCCAAGTCGAGCAAAGTTTTAAGACTGTGTTGTGTCTGGTTGTGACAAAATGCAACCGACTAGCCCCTATTACATATAATAAATAATCTAACTGTCAAATGTGGGTCACTGCTGTCTGACTTTTCAAAAATACAAATGTGATGTTATGGTATGATATGTAAAGCAAAAACAAATCTGCTACACCATGAAATAAAAAAGGATGAGCACACCTTTTTATGGCAAAAATTTAACCTCCATATTAAGCTGTTTTAAGCAATAAATCAAAGCACCATAAGTTATTGCCTTGAGAGTGTAAAAAATGTGATGTGTGCGCAGAGTATGGAAAACGCCGCACCGGCAAGGTCTAGAGATGCCCGTCTATATATTATATTTATACATACTAAATATACATAAAACTGAAGACTCTGGCTGTGATTTCAAGTGCTTATAGTTATTTCATTGTCAACTTAGCCTTTTTCCAACATTGTGGGGGTCAATTTTTAGTATAAGCGGATGAAGAAGTATTTTATACGGCTCGAAGGACCAGATGTCAAGGAGGACTGTATGTTGATGATGTATATTCTTGATTAAAACTTCAGAACTTCGGAGATTTCATACATCGAGTGACTGTCTACCTGACCTCCACAACCCAGTAGCTGGGTAATACCTTACTCTCTGGCAAGTCCTGTGCTTGATTTTCTGGCTTGTAACCTATAACGACTGTCAAAGATTTACAAATAACAACCGGGTCCAACGGCTTAACGTGCTTTCCGAGACATAGAGGAATCCTGATATGATAAAATGGTCACCCATCCAAAGAGTGACCTCGGCAAGTGTTGCTTAACCCTAAAAATTACCCTAAAACCTAAAACACCGTAAATAACCCTAAAAATCTGTTTGATTTAGTTACGAGCTCCTCAGATCCTTGAAGGAGATACATAAGTTTAATAATAGCATATCTGAGTGGCTGCCCCAAGGTGATTCGTTGCTCTGTGTATGTGAAAGATCGTATGTGTGGAAATTATGATTAACGACATCCAAAGATGTTTACAAATGTCCCACTTTTGCAGTTCGAAGGCGTGGCAAGCGTTAAACGCTTAATTTTATGTGCTTTGCCGGTGGATAGATTAGGGGAAATGGGGATAGCCATGGAGGAAAATGTGAAAACAAGCTAATTTCGGTGTAAGAACATTTTTTATGAAAAATAATACTTGTCATATTCTGTAATTACCAGACTAACTTTTATTTAACCGAAAATCTGTTTTGACTAGGTTTATTTAAATTTCAAGATTTCGAACATTTAATTATCGTTTAGATCTATTTTATACATACTATGAGTCGCCTCGACGGAAAGAGACTAGGCCCCACGACACAGGGAACCCTAGTGTGGGGTCTAGGGTGTATTAAACTAAGAATTATGTACTATTTTTAGCACAATAAAGATTATATTATTATTATTATACGAGTCTCAAACTGGGCCATTAAAGAAAAGCTAACCCTATATTTTTGGCCAACCGACATTGGATACGACTGTAAATGGTATAATTGTAATAAGTGTATTTAGATTTACAATAAATCAACACATACCAACACAATACGTACGTAACTCAGTGAAGTAATTGCTACGGCGTAGCAGATGACTGCTTCGCATGGTGTAGGTACCTTGCTACGCGTCGAGATCCTATAGTCAGGCAAACGAAAGTAGAGACTGAAAAATCGCGGCAAATTTAAAAAATATCAGCATAGCAACCCCAAAACTACTATGAAATACCTGGAATAACCTTATTTGATACTTTAGAATTATCTATTTTATTTCATCGGAATAAAAATACAAAAGGTAGTTTAGGTAGGTAAGGTAATAGTTTAGATATTATGTCTTAATTCGAATTAAAAAAAAACAACAGTATTCTAAAATAGTTCTGATTTATTCACTATATTCAAAATCTGAATGTAAGACTTCCATGTAGAAAGTTTCATTAGAGTCACTGGAATCATTGTTTCCTACGTTAATTTTAAAACTTTCTAAACTATTTTCTGTGATTCTGTCCCTTTCTTTATATTTATTTTCAACATGGATGACATGATCCGTCATTTTCTCTCACTCGGGAGTTATATTTTCAAACGACTCTTTTTATTAAAGAGTCGTTCTCGCCTTTTTCTAACTCCACTGCAGGCAGAGCAATATTTTTACTTGCCACTTTACGTTTAGCCAATCTCCATACTAAGTCAATGGCATTTAGATCACAGTGGTACGACTTCCCCCAGTCGCAATACCTCGTGCCCATTCTGCTTCGGAATTTCATCAGCTTCATATACTGGCTCTGGTATGTTTCGTTTTAAACTTGTTTTCTAACTATATAAAATTCGTTAATTTTGTTACGAATAGCATCTATGTCGAAACTATCTAAGTCGGACACTGTGGGTTTATATGGCCTTTACGCGCTCGTTCCTTTTTAATTCTTTTTAATGTAGTAACGCTCACTTCTGTGAAGAATGGTAAAACAGAATGATTAGGTTCTGCAAATCATGAATTCTTTATAAAAGTTATGTATTCCTAGTATAAAAACTTACCAGTGATTGAAGCTATTTCATCCAAGTACTGGTTCTGGGTTCTTCTCCTATCTTTCTACTCTAAATCCGTAAGTTTTTCAATAGTTTTCACCATCTCATCAACCCTTGCTACATCTGCCAGATTTTCTATAAAAGAATAAAAAAATGTTAAAAACCATACAACATTTAATAGTATGTTAAATAACCATAATGCATTATTGTGAAGGTGTTTAACATACTATAAAATGAATGTGAATCAGAACAGATAAATATTTTTCCTCACTAAAAGATAAATATAAATTATGAATTACGACAAAGTATCAACTTAGTAGCGTCATACTAACTTATAAAATCGAACACCACACGTAAACAATCTTGTTTTTGTTTGAATTCGGCGTCTTTCTCCTGTTGTTTTCATTGATATTTAGACATCTTGCGAAACAACATCTCCCGTACTCCACTTTTAATAGTTTTGTTCATTTTTCGCTGAATAAACGCTATTAACAAGATCACAACAAATCACCAACAACACGCCATCTTGTTTTGGAAAATTGAGTTTGACATTAGTATAGCATTGCCATATTAAAAGTTTGCAAATAATTCGAGTGTCTACTTTCGTTTGCCAGACTCTAGTAATATTTTTAAATTTTAACTGACGATAAAGCGAAGGAGCTTCTCTAGTCGACGAGTATATTAAAAAAAAAATGTTTAATCACGCATGTCATTTTCTAGAATCCTTATTTATTTTATTATATAGTGTATACGCCGAAGGTGGTCCCATATACACTGGACAGCAAATAAACCGAGCCACCCGCTACCTAGGCACTCTAATTCGATTTTCTCAAAAACTAAAAAACCTACAATTATCAAAGTTGTACCTACAGAAAGTGCGTTTCATGGTGATTAAAATGAAAGGAAAGTCATTGGGTTTAATCAATATTTCAGTGTATATTAAGGATTTTACAAAGAAGAGTCGTTTTCCAGTCGTGACAATCGTTAGTAATGATAAAGTGAAAAAAAAAAATTAAAGCCAACAACAAAGATAAAATAAAAATAAAGTTTTTGATCAATATTACGTATTCCCTCCCCTTGCTCGGACAACTGCCAGCATCCTTGTATTCATCGAGCTTACGAGCCTGACGATAAAATCTTGAGGAATTGTATTCCACTCCTCTTCAATTGCGATTCGCAGCTCTGGAAGCCTTGTTGGAGCAGGTACCCGGGCTCGAACCCGACGTTTCAGCTCATCCCATAAGTGTTCTATCGGATTCAAGTCCGGGCTTCGAGCTTGCCAGTCCATCATACGAATGCTGACGTCGCGTAGATACTGGGTCACCACATGAGCAACATGAGGCCGTGCATTATCATGCATCAATTGCATATCCTGTCCGATATATCCTGCGTAAGGTACCACATGGTCTGCGAGGATTTCAGTAATGTAGCGATGAGAAGTCAGTCCACGTGTACGGCCCGTCGGTTCTATGAAAACTAATGCTGTATGTGCTGTTAAGGAGATGCCGCCCCAGACCATTACAGATCCTCCTCCATAAGCAACAGTTTCCTCGATGCAACACTGAGAATAACGTTCTCCAGGGCGACGATATACTCTCTGACGTCGATCACTTCCATGTAGACTCACCCTGGTCTCATCAGTGAAGAGTACATTACTCCACTGCTCTAATGTCCAACCCATATGCTCTCGAGCAAATTCAAGTCGTGCTCGACGGTGTGCTACCTCTAATGCTGGGCCTGTTGCAGCTCTTTTTGGGGTCAGGTTCCGTTCAGCAAGTCTCCTTCTGACGGTATCTGAACTTATGACCACTTGGCGTTCGTCACACAGACTTTGTTGTACTTGAACTGCGTTGAGGTGGCGATTTCGCAGAACAGTAAGGTGGATATAACGATCATCTGCTGCTGATGTAGCCCTAGGTCTGCCCGTACCTGGACGGCGATCGAATGCTCCAGTCTCTAGGTATCGTCTGTAAACTCGTTGCACCGAAGATCTGCTGATTCGAAGCCTTCGAGCGACTTCACGTTGCGCAATGCCTGCTTGAAGTAATGCTACAGCTTGAGCTGCTTCCTGAGGTGTTGTATCCATTATTAATCGAAAAAAGTAGCAAAAACACGCGTCTGAGCAAACGATGGACAAAAACTAAAGAAATGATAAGAAATATCCGACTACTCTCATTGTAGAGAAAAATAACGCTAATTTCAAACTCTGGTGAAAACAGAGCAAATCGTTAGCATTGTGTTTGTTGCTTGATTACAATGTGAGTTGACGGTACTTTCAATTAATTTGTAGTCATTTTAATCAACATGAAACGCACTTTTTGTAGGTATAACTTTGATAGTTGTAAGTTTTATACTTTTTGAGAAAATCGAATCAGAGTTCCTAGGTAGCGGGTGGCTCGGTTTATTTGCTGACCAGTGTACATAAATATCACCGCGCGTGCTCGAGAATCCGTCGTAAGTTCGTAGCCTATAAAAACTATTAATTGGATTGGCACTGAAGTCAACCAGATGAAGTCACCTAACCTATTCCTTATTATAAAACAAATTAAACATCCAATTACATAATTAGATTACAGGATTAGAAATCCTTAAAGATTATTTTTTGCTATTTAGTGGAGTAGTATTTTTGTATGTTTTGAAGTTAGTGATTTTTTTCTTGTAATTGCAATAGCGCGTCACGCATGTTGTTCGAAATGAATCCCTTGTAAGAAACTCCAACATCGTACTTAGATCGGTCGGTAATTAGTACTACAATGCTAATTATAGTCCTCCTTGCTGATTTTGGCTTCGACGGCCAATATTATAATTGACTAGTACTCACGCGGGGCTTCGCTCCCGTGGATTCTATCACGATAAAAACATAACTCATCTTTTTTGCAGTCGCGTAAAAAGTAGTCTATAACCTTCCTCAAGCTTCAGGCTACTTCCATACCAAAGTGCATCCAAATCCACCCCGTACTTTCGAAGATTAGCGCGTTCAAGCAAACAAACAAACAAACTTTTCCGCTTTATAATATTAGTATAGATAAGCCAACTGCGCAGGAGATATTATAGTGCACAATTATGTGCAGGTACAAGAGCACTCTCTGTTCCTTTACTCTCATTGTCCGATGGGACGGCAATCCGACACGACCGGAGACATATCAGGCACATGACCACGGCTTAACATGCTCACACCACCAAATTCTAAACTCCGGGCTACTACTGAGAAATTACTAACCGAAAACACCAGTAGGAATTGTTGCCTGACCTGGGGATCAAACCCGAGACCTTTTGCTCAGTAGTCGCGCAAAAAAAGTTTAAGAATATTAAGAACTAGCTTCCGCCCGCGACTTCGTCCCCGTGGAAAAAAAAAATCCCCCGATTTTGAAACATTCTTCATTACTGCTCCGCTCCTATTGGTGTTAGCGTGATGATATATAGCCTATAGCCTTCCTCGATAAATGGGCTATCTAACACTGAAAGAATTTTTCAAATCAGAATGGTAGTTCCTGAGATTAGCGCGTTCAAGCAAACAAACAAACAAACAAACAAACTCTTCAGCTTTATAATATTAGTATAGATTTAGTCATATTTTTGATAAATAAAAATGTTGGTACAACTCGTCTATCTTAATCTAAAACACAAAGTACATAGACATACATTAAAGTTACTAAAGATAGAGTGAAAAGTCGATGTTCGCGCTAGTTGGATCTGTGTGACAGACACCGATGCCTTCCTCCTACACTATTAGTTACAGGTTATTCCCGGAATAATCTGTAAATTAAAACGTTAACGCGCACAAAACGTTTTGGGAATACTTTCATTGTGCGTACGGCTAAAGAGTGGAATTCCCTGCCGGAGTCTGTGTTCCCTGATCGCTATAACCTGGGAGTCTTTAAGTCAAGAGTGAATAGGTTACTTCTAGGCAAGCGTGCTCCATCTTCGACCACATCGTCACTTACCATCAGGTAAGATGGTGGTCAAACGCGAGACTATTATAAAAAAAAAAAATCATATGGAATAATATTCCGTATGACAATTTAAGTGATTAAAGATTATACAAATAGCAATACAAAGTCTACATCTACATTTTACTATATAAAATGTAAGAATTTAAATAATGAATTAATAGTTCTATTAAACATAAATTAAATTAAAAACAACATTAATAGCAACATTAATTATTGAAATATAAATTTAAATTTACGAGCAGGCAAGGAAATACGAAAGTGTGGGTGTTCGAAAGTGTGTATGGGAGAGTATTAGTATGAGTGTAGTGTGTGTTTGAGTATAGTGTGTGTATGTGTTAGATATAACGTTTATTCGCGACTATCGGGCGAACAGTCTTTCAGTATCGTCGTAGGAAAGACTCATTAAGTATTCACTTACAACCATCTTGCATTTGCGCTTTGTTAGTGAATATATGTTACATTTCTTGTTAACGTTAAGCTTTTTTAGTGGATATATGTTACATTTCTTGTTAACGTTAACTAGGTTAGCAATGTCTTATTCATGATGGCTAAATACCAAGACAACTAGTTATAAACGAAATGGATATCTACGTCTGCTCATAGTGCGACAATTTGATCCATTAAGACATTGGATATAACTGGATTAAACCGGTTTTGCTCACGAGGAACTATGCGAGACATTAAGGCTATCACACACCGCTCAGGCTATATCGTTTCACAAATGACTGCATGACACTTTACCTTAATATTCGAAGTGCTGAGTGCATATTCATTTGATTACATACTATGTTTGTATTATAGTATCATATAGGATGTCATTATATTTAAGTAGTTCATTAGAAGAGCTCGTGGCTTAACCTTTTAACTGCCCGACTTCATTTCGATTGTCGTGCCTCCAGCGCCCGGCACAGTGAATCGAAAAATAAATACCTACAACAAATAGATAAGTGCAATATAATTAGGACTTCTGATTAAGAGACTAAAGTTTATTAAACTGTAAATAATAATAATAATAATAATATAATATTCCACAACTTTTTCACACAACGCCATCTAGTCCCAAACTAAGCAGAGCTTGTGATATGGATACTAGACAACTGATAAACATACATATATATTTCTAAATACATACATATTATAGATAAATTACACCCAGACAAAGAACAAATGACCGTGCTCATCACACAAACATTTGTCCTAGGTGGGAATCGAACCCACAACCTTGCGCATAGCAGTCAGGACCACTGACCACTATACCAACGGGCCTGTCAAATGATTGCTTAATTAACTATTTACCCAATATAAACTACTTTTTAATAGAATACAGCGTTATTAAATAAAAAAAGTACATTAAACGAGCTGTGGTATTTTGGTCGTAAATATACGACTCTGATGAAATGGGCCCGAAAATATTTGTCGGATTAATCCGACGTAGGCGGTTAAAAGGTTATTAGTCTTCTTGGTTAAGCAATGATTCCTGAGGTCAGTACATGGATGGGTTACCATCTAAACATTCCTCCGAGCCTCGGACAGCAAGCTGATCTATTGTTCCCAGCTGTCATTTGAACATCTTTGACCATGGGCAGTCATATTTTATCATTACTCTACAGTATTCTCTTCAATCCAACAACTCCGTTTTATCTCAAAGAACGTTTTAAGTTCCCTCATGACACACATGTTAGAAATTTGAGAACAACGGAGAATTTGAGACTTTCAATGCCTGCACATTCCTCTAAATTCTATGGCTCATCGTTTACGGTGCAAGCTGTTCGTTTGTGGAATTCATTGCCGGTGTCAGTAAGACAAGCTCAGTCACTCGCTTCTTTTAAGAGCTCGGTTGCTGATCATTTTCTTTCAAATTTATAATTATTCTTTTGTTTCCTCTCCGCATGATGTTAAAGAACACGTTATATTTATATATAACTAGCTTGTGCCAGCGGCTTCGCCCGCTTGGTTTATTTTGTCCCGTGTAAATCCCGATCCCTTGGGAATTTCGCAAAATCCTTTCTTAGCGGATGCCTGCGTCATAACATCTACCTGCATTCCAAATTTCAGCCCGATCCGTCCAGTGGTTTGGGCTGTGCGTTGATAGATCACTATGTCAGTCAGTCAGTCAGTCAGTCAGTCACCTTTGAGTTATATATATTTAGATTACTTATGTGTTGTATTGTATTTATATATTTGTATGTATATACTTATATATTATTTTCTGTTTTATGGGTACACTATTTTAGCCCTCCCCACTTTAATTAAAGTTTTGATAGTCATTCCAAAGGTTGTCTGGAAGATATCGCTTTTAGCGATAAAACCGCCATTGTAACCATAGATTTAAGAAATAATGTTGAATAGGTGTCTTTAAATTTTGGTGTACAATAAAGTATATTCTATTCTATTCTATTATCTGACACCAATTAACCAAGAGGTATCGTGTTACTCAGCTCCTGAGTTGTGACGTCAGATAGGGATTCGCTCCGTGTAAGGATCACAGCACACATATTAACTCAATAGCAGATCGTCACCGCCTCGCCTTTCCCCTTGGCGTCAAACAGGCGTCCACGTAACATAACCATGTAACGTAAGCGGATCAGAAGCTCCAGCACGTCGACTCGGCTACATAACAGCTGGGTGACCCTGCGCTTACGGCTCGCCGACCGCTGGTTGACGGCTAGGTGGCACGACTGGAAGCTGCCTTGCGAATGACAGCCAATGGAAGCACGTTCGGCAACGCAGACCGCGGGAGGGGCGTGGACGAAGAGACGTAAGTTAGGGTACGGAGAACCGTAAGCGCCTCGCACCGCGGTTCGTGAGCTTATCTCGGGGCGAGGCGATTACGTTACGATTCCGATTAGTGTGCGTTGCAGTAGGGAGTTTCATACAAATAAAACTGAACGGCTCGAGTTGATAGGGTGACTATCCCTTTCCGAGTTCCGAGAGACTTGATGGCTAATCTGACATAATTGAGAAAAGGTTAAGCAGGTGATAATGAGAGAGGATATTTAAGTAAGTAATAGTTTTCGTTCAAGCTTTAAACGCCGGGCGATTTAATATTTCAGGGGTTGAGTTTTGATTCAGTAGCCTATGTTTGACTTAGGGTTTTAAACTATCTCTATGCCATTTTTGATTCAGGATCACGGATGAACTGAAGTTATTGCGGGTGGATGTTTATGAGCAAATAAATCGATCTACGCTTTTCCTCATTCGCTTTTCTGTGATCGTCACCGCTACCTACATGTAACTGTCAAGTGACTGTCGTATGTATCATGAGTATGTACATGTATGTATTTCAAAACTTGATTCTGTTCTCGATACATAAAACTAACTGAATGTAATTGTTAGTGACCATGTAAGTTTAAAACTTATATCATTTATTCTCTCTTCACAAAGTTGCCTTAAAGTTATTATACGTACAATAGTTTGAGCTGTAATGCATCTTCAAATCTAATATAGGTTTTCAGAAAAACCCCGTGTTACAGGCTATCAGGCTTCCTTCCACGGCTAGAATCAGATTTAAATAAGAAACCATAGAAGCCGTGTAAGGAACAGATTTCATTCTATACAATCATTTAAGGGACCTAGGATGGCCGATTTTGGGTATCTGGTCAGTCTGGTCATACCTACATACGTAGGTAGGGTCTGGATTGCGCTCTATAGCCCTCTTCTTTCTCTTGGATCATGAGGATGTTCCATGGATTGAGTGCTGCCTTTCGAAACGTTTCCAAAAAAAGGACAGTATGCGAAACGGTAATATCGCATATAAACTAGTTTGGGGTCCAGAACATTCCTTTTTTATGTACGATACGATGTGTTAAGTTGGTCACTCATTTACAGACCTATCTTGGCAATATTTGTTTAAAATTGACGATTAACCTGTGCAGCTGTGTGATAATAATGAGTAAATATAAAAAATAAATATTGAAAAATGACAAAACTAAAATCTCATATTTTGAAATCAAATAAGCAAAGTAACGTAGAGATTCTAATATAATCATTCAAACGCAAGCAGCAGAAATTGCAAAAGCAATATTATCCTAGACTTTATTCCAAACGTGGATGCAGCAAACACCCTTAACAGTCTACTTGAAAAGCAACGTTTATAGTCGTATTTGATTGCATAAGGAATAACACAGAGTTATGTTTTAAAGTCACGTATATTACTCCTTTTTTGTTACATGTAATTAACTGTTAATATCACATTCATGCTCAAACGTCAAGTTTTGGCGGTAATACCAATATTTGTTTAAACAAATATGGATTTATTTATTTATTTATTTATAACAAAATCCACAGCTCTTAAAACAATGTTTTATAGTTACTTAAATCTAATCTTACAGCCAGTTACGGATTTACAATTTATTCACTAGTAACAAACATGTAGGAAATATTTTTTTTTTTATAAGATTAACATTATTATACAGTATTAAGAAGTGTGCATGGGGAGTATTAAATGAATGTGTCTTGGTGCGTGCGCGTGTGTGTGTGTGTGTGTGTGTGTAGGTATGTGGTGTATGATGAATGCCTGTAGTGTACCATACTTAATCTCATACTATTTTACTTCTGTTAGGATCTGATTAGGTAAATCGACATGTACAGAGGATAAAAGTAGCTTCCTAAACATACCTTTTTTGGAGTTAAATATATCCAGATGGGAGAAGTTTTTGTTAAAAGTCCTTAGTATTCTACTAATAACTAAATTCTGAGCGTAGTTTGTACTGGCATGTGGTACATCGAAAAGCTGAGTGTGCCTAGTCCGTCGTGACGGTGTGCTCAATCTCAAAACTAAGTTACTTAGATCAGCGCAGTCTATATTTCCACTACAAATATTATAAAGAAACAGCATGTCCAAAATCGTACGTCTGTCCTGCAAAGGAAGAATGTTATGATGTTTACATGATAGAAGATAATCTTTTTGTTTAAAGCCAGTGCGGTAGTTAATATACTTTACAAATTTAGATTGTATAGATTCAATCTGCTGCATATAAACCAAGTAATGTGGATTCCAGATGCAGCTGCAGTATTCTAAAATACTGCGTATGAATGCAAAATATAGTATTTTAATGCAATCTATATCGGTAAATAATTTACATATTCGCATAATAAATCCCAGACTTTTGTATGCCTTACCGACGATATGAGACACATGCTCCGAAAACAACAGTTTTGAATCCAGGACGACACCAAGATCCCTAACAACATCACAACGTACAATGTTGCCACCATTAAGATTATAACTGTATTTAGTGAAGTTTCGCTTTCTAGTAAATGTTACGATCTGACATTTGTTAACGTTAACATTTATTCTATTGATATTATAGTATTCAGATAGTCTATTTAAGTCTTGCTGTAGCTTCTCACAGTCATCCTTATTTTTAATGGTCATAAAAATCTTGGTGTCGTCAGCATACATTAGAAACCGTGCGTTTTTTTTAGAAAAGGTTCGCGTTTTACCACCATCATCATCATCATTGCTTAACATGAGAAGAGATGGTGGTCAAACGCGAGCCTAGGATCAATAAAAAATATGTTATGTCCGAAACTTAATTATGCCGACACCATTATAGGACCACGACTTCTTGCAAGTACCATACGATTAATCTAGAGTTAAAAACGCTTGCGCACGTTTCTGTTTTAATGTACCACCAAGGAGTCGTTTTACACCATTTTTAAACCAACCTAATATATTAAAAATGAAGTCACGCCGAAAATAATTGCATTTAGCTTCTTTTCTTTTCGGCATCATCAAATATAAATGCCCTGCATACTTGTACTCAAAACTGGCGTGGATTAATAATCACCGGCAGCGCAAGGCCAGAAGTTGCGCCCAACAACTGGCTACCCCGCATCACCGTACTGCTGCCTTTCGTCGAAGTTTTCAGTACGCAGCCTCCAAGTGCTGGAATAATATTGTATTGTATAATATTACCCCCACCAATAAGGGGCTTAAAGAATTTAAATACTTTTAAGAAAATTGTCCTTCAGTCGCAAATTAATTTTAATAATATAAATATTGACAAATCATTTATTTAGTTAAAATATGCTATAGGTAAATTTATTCTAATAAAATATATTAATTACTCAATTTTGTTTGACAAACTTAGTATTAGGGCAGTTATTTGAAATCTCAACCTAATTTATTTAAATTATATTTTATTTAGTATTAAATGAAAATAATTCGTATCAGAATAATAACTTTTTATATACTTTTTATTTAATATTACTTATTTTTTCTATGGCGGGCAGCTTGATACTGGGCAACACACGCGCTTTTTGGTGGCGAGTTTCAAATTACATTTTTTTTTTATTTTTAGCACGTAGCAAAATATTACACCTTTCAATATTATTTTATTTATGTATTTAATACACTACACATTCTTTAGCATTATTTTATTTACCCTCGTCCGTGTGTCACTGCTGGGTGCCAACTGAAAACCAGCGCTGGGTGTCTTTCGCCCAGCAAATGCTGAGTTGGTAACCCTTTCGGTGTAGACTTGCCCAGCGAAATTCTTAGTGTTATTTTTTTTATATGTTTGTGATTTTCTGTTGTTGTGTGTGTTTATCACCGAATAAATGGTTTTCAATTTCTATGGCCAAGAATCCAAAGATATAAACCTGCACTGGCCCTTCTGGTGGATTATGGACCATGCCCTCCCATAGAAAAGAGGCCTGTGACTAGGGTTGCCATACGACCGGAATTTTCCGGACATGTCCGGAAATACAGGTCTTTATCCGGAATGCGGAGGGAAACCTAAACCGTTCGGAATCTACAATTGAATGAAAAAGTAAAACACAAAAAATATAATGTTTTTATTTCAAATTAAAGAAAGTCTGGAATTTTCATCAAATGTCCGGAATTTACTCCGGATTTTTGATTTTTTGATCTGGCAACCCTACCTGTGACCCAGCTGTGGGAACGTTCAGGGCTGAATATGTTATAACGTAGATTACCGCAAAATAATATCTGATCCCACTGTGTGACTCATAATTTTGTTAAACCCTCTCAATTTTCCCGTTGACTGTACATTTTATATAAATATTATTTCATGCCAGTGTTGTTTTGCTTAATATTAGTTTATAAAGTAAATAAGAAGTAACTTATATCAATGATAACAACATTACACTGTTTGCTTGGCAAGTACAATTTTAATGATTCATGGTAAACTGAGATTCTGAAAAATATTATACACACATCAAAAGTGTCTAGGGATCAAGCATTTTTATGCGGATTTCTTGAGATTGAGATGTGGCTTTGTAATAAATTTATGATTTTATAAATTTATATGGATCCTTTTTGGTGCATTTCATAATTTGAAACAGGAACTGTTAATCAAATTCGAGTAAAAGATGAAAATCAGCTGTCAATATTTTCCCTATAAAAACATACAACGCATTGAAGACATTATTAGTGCTACTGTTTCCCTACTACTGATTAAAACCAACGTTATTATGGAGCGGCGACGTCATTTAAGCAGGGAAGAAATGCTCAGAGCCGTGGGAATGATAGAAGCTGGTTCCCGGCAACGTGCTGTGGCTTTAGCTCTGAATACAAGTCAGAGTGTTATCAGTCGACTTTGGACACGTTACCGAAGCACTGGTACCGTGGCTGAGCGCCATGGAGGACGGTATCGCTGCACCACACGGAGACAAGACCGATACATTCAAATCTTAACTCGAAGAGCTCCAACAATAACCGCCATGATGTTAGCCGTGAGGCTTCATCACTCTTCAGGGAACTTAATTAGCGACCAAACAGTCAGAAACCGCTTGCATGAAGTGAACCTTCATTCCCGAAGACCGCTACGGGTACCACCTATAGCAATGCACAATCGTAGGATTCGATATCAATGGGCTCTTGAACACAGAAATTGGGCAGAAGAACAATGGCGTTTCGTGTGCTTTTCTGATGAGTCTCGTTTTGGTATGAGACCGGATACAAGACGTATACGACACTGGAGAACCCCTGGACGCCAACAGTGATTAAAATCCTGCCAGGAAGTCCATCCTTATAGTGGTGGAACCATCATGGTATGGGCGGGTATTTGGATCGGCGGAAGAACTGAGTTGATTTGGATCAGAGGCAACCTCAACGCTCAAATTTATGCTGAGACGATTGTGTCTGACGTCATCGTTCCTCTACAAGTGCAAATCGGTCCCTTATTTCAGTTAATGCATGATAATGCACGACCGCACACCGCAAGAGTTGTAAGACAGACTCTCGCCGCAGCTAACATCAATGTCCTGCTCTGGCCTGCTCAGTCGCCAGACTTGAACCCGATTGAGCATGCATGGGATATGCTACAGAGAAGAGCTCTGCCGAATATGGAGGGTATCCAGTCGCAAGAAGACCTTTTTTTGTTGTTGCAACGAACATGGGCGGCCATTCCACAGCGTGATTTGGATGAACTCATTTTGAGTATGCCAAACCGATGTTCTTGTGTTGTTAGTGTTCGCGGTAGAAACACGGATTATTAATTGTTTAAGTTACCTAATAAAATTTTAAAGAAAACTGTTATTTCAGTCTTTTTTTCGAACTTTAATGTTAGTGGTTCAAATGTCAAAAATCCCTTTATTAGGAAAATGGCAAATTTCTTTATTAATGCAAAGGTGACTTGGTTTATCGTTACTGTGACAAACGAAAACACTTTATTTGATGAATCCTTAAAGAAAATTATAATTAATATCAATCAGGAGAAAAGTTATTGCAAAAATATATGTTGATCCCTAGACACTTTTGATGTGTGTAATTTATAAGTTGTGCCTTTAATGTAGGAGATTTAAAGTACGGGCGCAGAGCAGCCATCGGGCCGTATGTATAGTCTTATCATTGTCATTTTAATCACTGACACTACGGTATTATCTACACTGTATTCATGCAAAGCCGGGTTGCGTTGCCAGTTCCAAAAAAAGGACATAAACCAACCAAAATACCAACGCCATCTATCGAGATCCACGATAACTAATTTTCCCAACCAGGACGTGTCGGGGTCGGCTTCAGCTTAATCTGGTTGCAACTTAACTCTTTTTACAGCACTAAATTACGTTTCTCGCATACGAAATGACAAAACCTAGCTTTAGGTAAACAAACAAATAAATAGAAGATACCAATGCTAAAATATTCACCAGCTTATTACGCTGGCTGTATCTAAACAGAAAGAGAATCTGAAATGTTTGCGATTACATTTACATGAAATTGTGTCTTATATTACATTCGGTTTAGTATCAGGAATGCCAACTCTTCAGTTTTATCTCAAATCGTTGTTTGAATATAAAAAAATGACTCTTCAACTGACCAGAGGGCTGGCCTTTTCTTCGGACAGAGAATCAGCATTGCCATTCAACGTGGCAATGCAGCCAGTGTTCTGGGCACTTTTCCCATTGATGGCGATGTTGACGAATTTTTAGATGCCCTTTAAACTCTTTTTAGGGTTCCGTACCTCAAAAGGAAAAACTGAACCCTTGTAATATCACTTTGTTGTCCGTCAGTCTGTTCGTCTGTATGTCTGTTAAGACCCTTTTTCTCTGGAACGCGTGGAGGTATCAAGCTGAAATTCATATCGAGTACTCAAGTCTACTGTCCCAAAGAGCTGTGAAAAAATTAAACTTCTAAGCCAACGCAATCAAAAGATACAGCCATTTATGCCGCATTTTCGACACTCGCAAGGGAATCAAAACCTACAGGATACTTCCCGTGAACTCAGAATCTTGAAATTTGGTACAAAGCAACTTATAGTACAGATAAAGGAAAAATTGCGAAAACTCGAAAACCATAGATTTTTGGTTACATCTATAATATAAAAATGAATCGCTGAATGTGTAGCTAAGCGCAAATCTCGAGAGCAGCTGAACCGATTTCGCTAATTCTTTTTTTGTAATATTCCTTGAAGTACGAGGATGGTTCTTACGGAGAGGAAAAACTTAAAAAAAATACGAGGAAAACAGTAAAAACAATAATTTTCTTTTCCCATACAAACCACTCTGTCCCCAGCTGTCAAACATTTGACGTCAATCAAAGCAAAACAAAGGCGTGTTAGGATTATCTTGGTATGCCTTCAATTAATATAATAAGATATAAATATATACCAAAAATATAATAAGATTTGATTATAGCCTACATAGTATCACTCTACGAAAAGTTGACCATATCCGTGTTCTCGGTGTCGAGATGGACTCGAAATTGCACTTCAATATCCACATTGATAATATAATTAATAAGGCGTACCGTATGTTTGGTTTCATCATGCGTTCTTCAAACGATTTCAAAAGAACATCTACATTTTTAATTCTATACAAAGCTTTGGTCCGTTTTCAATTGGAATTTGCAGTACCGATTTGGAGTCCCATTTTTGATGTTTATAAAAAAAGATTGGAAATGGTTCAAAAAAAATATTTGCGTGCTATGCAATACAAATGCACCAAGTCTAAATTACAATATTCTCAATTACTGACGCGTTATAAACTTCAAAGCTTGGAGTCAAGACGCAGCCTACTAATGGCCATGATGCTTCATGGTCTGTGTAATAACAGATTTGATTGTCCAGATATCACCAATAACCTATGTTACATTGTACCTAGAACTGTTATGCGTCGAGAGGCGCGTGTGCCTCAGCTTTTCCATACCGCAAGGTGTAGAACTCACGCTGGTGCACGGGCGCCTCTACGACGCATTGTTGATACGTATAATACCCACTTCATTGATTTGGATATATTCGCGCTTACACACTTTAAGTTCAAAAAGATGGCTATTGAGTCTTTAGAATAGTCCTTTTATACTAAGTATATAAAAATACGCACGAGTAGATACTTCTTACTTTTCTGTAATAACAACGCACGCATTAATTTATCCTTATGCCATTATTCCGCGGACATTGATGTGGGTTACACGTTTACTTATTTATACATTTTTATTTCTACACACTTATATTGTAATGTGTAACTGTTTTATGTCCCAATAAAGTAAAATAAAATAAAATAAATAAAATTTTATTAGAGGTTGAATGTCATTATTTCATTAATGAAAATAATATAACGATATAAGTTTTTAAGCTAACATGGTCACTAACAGTATCATTAGAACTTAAAACGGGATATTTACCATGTGTATTTATTGTTTAGAGTTTCCGATATTTCGGCACTGTTGCTAGCGCCATGATCACGGATGAACTGAAGTAATTGCGGGTGGAAGTTTATGAGCAGACAAATCGGTCTACCCTCTTTCTCGTTCGTTTTCTGTTAATATCGGAAACTCAAAACAATAAATACACATGGTAAATATCCCGTTTTAAGTTCTAATGATATAATATAACGAGTTCCTCAAATTTGTTTTATAGTCATTTTTATTGTGTATAAAAGTGTGTTATTTTACTTAATGATGATCAGTAATCGTGAATAATATTAAGGAAAATAAGTGATAACAACTTAAGAGTTGGTGCAGTAATTTGAATGGAAAGAGGTTGCATGGACATAAATTATCACTACATTAGATATTACTAAAGTCTTTCAATGTTATTTTATTTCTATTAGACTGCGTCAGGCCAATCACTTTTGACAGAATGAAATGTGCCGAGGCAGCTATTAACATAAAAAAAAACAATATTACTTGGTTTTAGAGAAATAAGGCAGAAGAAGGGCTGCCGGCACAGCTAGTCATATAATAAAAATATTTAAAAACATTACCTACAAGTTTGTACGGAACACTCAGTGCGACTCGACCGACTTGCACTTGGCTGATTTTTTAATTGGACCAGTATGCAGCTGCCTGTACAGCTCTTGTATTGGCCTCATTGAAAACCTGCAAGGTGCAGGTGGTCATGCTGGATGGACATGACCAGAGATGGGCAATATCTTGTACTAGGGTCCATATCGGTATTGCGTGAATGAAAGGAGCCTCCCCATTTTTTTCCGGTTGGGAAAATCATCAAATGACTGCTCCAACTCTGGGTGGAGCAGAAGAGAGTGTCAGACTTCTACTGAATAAAAACCCACCCTGTTCCTTCAGCTGCCTTTAAGTTCCGGGGCCGCGGTATCTCGTTCCCGCAACTCAGAACATTCCCACATTCGCGCGTTCCCCTGGACAGCTAGCTAGCACTCGATAACCTCTTTATCTGGCAACTCAGCTTGCTCGCTAGATAAAGCGGTTCCCAGAATATCTACCAACCAAAATTCAACAATGAAGTCCTAATAGTTTTGGAATAAAGTGGCGAATCTCCTACTAAAATATTGGCTACGGAGAAAAAAGCTAAAAAGAAACTAAAAACCCGAGGTATTCCTCGAAGCGCTACCATTTTGAAGCGCACCTAATGAAGCGCTCCTTTTTTATTCCTCAGAGCGCTCCTTTTCCGATAACATGGTATCGGGAGCGCTACTAAAAGGAGCGCTCCGAAGAATAAAAAAGGAGCGTTTCATTAGGTGCGCTTCAAAATGGTAGCGCTTCGAGGAATACCTCAAAAACCCGAATGCGTTAAAAAACTTAAATTTAACATGAAAACATCGTATAAAATAAACAACTAGAAGGACATACTTTATTAAATCTTAGACTTAAATTTATTCAAGTATAACTGCGTAATAAAAACATGTCTTTTAATAATACAATATAGAAGCTGGCGGGACCCTTCTTATTATAAAACAGAAGTAATAATAAATGGGTCCTTTAATAACTTTTTATTTCTTTTTAAATCCTCATCTTCTTAATCCTATATACTTATATAATAGGTAGGTACGCTAGTTATTTCTTTCTATTTAAAAAACAACGACATATACTAGTATTTTCACTTGGAGTGAGAGTCAAACACAAAATATTTTCTTTCACATAGGCCTACAGCACTTATGTAAACGTCAAATTCATTCATTTTCATTCAACGGGATATTTACCATGTGTACATAACACATGGTAAATATCTCGTTTTAAGTTCTAATGATACTGTCAGTGACCATGTTAGCTTAAAAATTCATTCATTTTCATTCAACGGGATATTTACCATGTGTACATAACACATGGTAAATATCCCGTTTTAAGTTCTAATGATACTGTCAGTGACCATGTTAGCTTAAAAATTCATTCATTTTCATTCAACGGGATATTTACCATGTGTACATAACACATGGTAAATATCCCGTTTTAAGTTCTAATGATACTGTCAGTGACCATGTTAGCTTAAAAATTCATTCATTTTCATTCAACGGGATATTTACCATGTGTACATAACACATGGTAAATATCCCGTTTTAAGTTCTAATGATACTGTCAGTGACCATGTTAGCTTAAAAATTCATTCATTTTCATTCAACGGGATATTTACCATGTGTACATAACACATGGTAAATATCCCGTTTTAAGTTCTAATGATACTGTCAGTGACCATGTTAGCTTAAAAATTCATTCATTTTCATTCAACGGGATATTTACCATGTGTACATAACACATGGTAAATATCCCGTTTTAAGTTCTAATGATACTGTCAGTGACCATGTTAGCTTAAAAATTCATTCATTTTCACAATGTATTCATAATACAAGTTTAAAAGGTATGGGAGGATACTATAGAGTGCATTTGCAAACGTTTAAATGCATTGTACAAAAACTCAGATTCAGAACAATTACCTACCACGCTATCTATGTATTCCGAAGGCGACAGCCACGTCTATTGGCGGTGCCCGGTAGTAGGACAATATACTGGGTAAAGCCACTATAACGCGCACCTTGCGTGTACTTAAGAGGGTGTCGAGCCTACGAGACGCGCGGAAAATAGGTATTTACTGCAGCGGGCTAGTCGTGTGCGTTGTCACACACACAATGACAAGTTCGCTCGAGGCCCGCTTGCCGTTGCACGACGAAGTTTGCTAACTTTGCATTTTTTAATTTTTTGTCGTTATGTTGAATAAACTTGAAAAACGAATATTAATTATTTAGATGGTTTTATTTATCACACTAATATTATAAAGGCGAAAGTTTGTGAATGAATGTGTCTGTTTGCATGTTTGTTACTTCTTCACGCTCAAACGGCTGGATGGATCTAAATGAAGCAAGTAGGTACGTAAATAAATCACAAAAATAAATTATACCTATTATATAAAAATTAACGTTTGTTTTTACTGTAGTAATACATTATCCGTTCCCTCACTATTCATCCTATTGCAATAAAACTTTGATTTTATATATTAAACTCCTCAGATTTTTTTTTAAAGAATACTAGCAATGTGGGTACATTTCACATTACTAGCAATCTTGTTAACCTCTCCAACTAAGCTAAATATGCTTGTGTCTGGAGTGGGTTCACGTCAATAGTGTAATGGGTGGGGTTCGAACCTGCGACCTCTCGATCACAAGTCCGACACCTTATCCATTAGGCTATTGACGCTTCGAAACTGGGTAAGTAGCAAGTTAGGGTAGATGGGTATGCAGTACTTATTTGAATAATAAAACCAGTATGAAATAAAAAAAAATATAATTATGTAATGTCATAATAAAACCAGACTGAAATAAGTTTTGTTTATTAAAATTTCATTTAGTGCTCGTTTAAATTCTGATGTACTGTCATATTTTTAATAACATTCGGTACTTTATTATATATACGGGGGGCCATACCAAAAAAACATTTTTTCATTAATGCTGTCTAGCGAACTTACTTCGCAGAAAATATAAGCGTAATTTATTTCATAACAATATATGTATCAAGTGTAACTTAATTTAAAAGAAAAAAAAAATAAAAGAAATCTATAAATCTAATGTTATATTGCTTATAACAATAATTCCCGTAGTAGACAGACCTTGTTATGGCACTTGGCGTATAATTTGTCGGACATAGAGGGAATGTCAAAGGAAGCTGAAACTTGTTCTAAACCAGAAAACCCGGCTCCTATCGCCATAAAACTGCTTACAGAATTATCGTTCAGATTGAGGTCTGTAGGGCTATCTATCTGGTTCTTTACAATTTATTAATTCTATTTTTTCGACACATTTGTCAAATAAAATAGAATTTCGATAGAAATCCTTTCTTAGTTGAAACTAGAGAATACAATCCCGAGCATGTTTTTCAATCCCGGGATTATGTGATTCTTGATGCTGAATCCTGGGACCCTGGGGCTATCCCCGGATTAGACTATGTGGTTTCTAATTGGTCTCAAATGTAAAAAATTGGCCAAGTGCGAGTCAGACTCGCGCATGAAGGGTTCCGTGTGTAACTATAATAATATAATATAATATGTATATTTATTTGACAAAAAAAACCTTACAAATTTCTTAAAACTAGCTTATTTACATTTTTTACACTACGCTAGATAACTTTGTTTTTCATAGTGTTTGTATGAATTACAAAGTTATATTTGCGGTTTTAGAAAATATGCCGTATCTCAAAAATTGTTAACTCGATATCATTCAAACCAATTTTGGTTGAAAGTTTACATTACGATCTACAGATACATATTTTTTTAGATTTTTCACTCCACTATTATAGAAGTTAGAGGGAGGGATACACATTTGACCACTTTGGAAGCTTATATCTTTTAAACGATTGACTTTATGAAAAAGTGGTTTCAGAAACCCCCATGTCATTTTTAAAGACCTGTCTATAAATACCACACACGCATAGGTTTCATGAAAAAAAAATATATTTTCAGTTTCAGTTCCATGTATGGGGTAGTAGTACACACATCAAAAGTGTCTAGGGATCAACATTTATTTTTGCAATAATTTTTCTCCTGATTGATATTAATTAAAATTTTCTTTAAGGATTCATCAAATAAAGTGTTTTCGTTTGTCACAGTAACGATAAACCAAGTCACCTTTGCATTAATAAAGAAATTTGCCATTTTCCTAATAAAGGGATTTTTGACATTTGAACCACTAACATTAAAGTTCGAAAAAAAGACTGAAATAACAGTTTTCTTTAAAATTTTATTGGGTAACTTAAACAATTAATAATCCGTGTTTCTACCGCGAACACTAACAACACAAGAACATCGGTTTGGCATACTCAAAATGAGTTCATCCAAATCACGCTGTGGAATGGCCGCCCATGTTCGTTGCAACAACAAAAAAAGGTCTTCTTGCGACTGGATACCCTCCATATTCGGCAGAGCTCTTCTCTGTAGCATATCCCATGCATACTCAATCGGGTTCAAGTCTGGCGACTGAGCAGGCCAGAGCAGGACATTGATGTTAGCTGCGGCGAGAGTCTGTCTTACAACTCTTGCGGTGTGCGGTCGTGCATTATCATGCATTAACTGAAATAAGGGACCGATTTGCACTTGTAGAGGAACGATGACGTCAGATACAATCGTCTCAGCATAAATTTGAGCGTTGAGGTTGCCTCTGATCCAAATCAACTCAGTTCTTCCGCCGATCCAAATACCCGCCCATACCATGATGGTTCCACCACTATAAGGATGGACTTCCTGGCAGGATTTTAATCGCTGTTGGCGTCCAGGGGTTCTCCAGTGTCGTATACATCTTGTATCCGGTCTCATACCAAAACGAGACTCATTAGAAAAGCACACGAAACGCCATTGTTCTTCTGCCCAATTTCTGTGTTCAAGAGCCCATTGATATCGAATCCTACGATTGTGCATTGCTATAGGTGGTACCTGTAGCGGTCTTCGGGAATGAAGGTTCACTTCATGCAAGCGGTTTCTGACTGTTTGGTCGCTAATTAAGTTCCCTGAAGAGTGATGAAGCCTCACGGCTAACATCATGGCGGTTATTGTTGGAGCTCTTCGAGTTAAGATTTGAATGTATCGGTCTTGTCTCCGTGTGGTGCAGCGATACCGTCCTCCATGGCGCTCAGCCACGGTACCAGTGCTTCGGTAACGTGTCCAAAGTCGACTGATAACACTCTGACTTGTATTCAGAGCTAAAGCCACAGTACGTTGCCGGGAACCAGCTTCTATCGTTCCCACGGCTCTGAGCATTTCTTCCCTGCTTAAATGACATCGCCGCTCCATAATAACGTTGGTTTTAATCAGTAGTAGGGAAACAGTAGCACTAATAATGTCTTCAATGCGTTGTATGTTTTTATAGGGAAAATATTGACAGCTGATTTTCATCTTTTACTCGAATTTGATTAACAGTTCCTGTTTCAAATTATGAAATGCACCAAAAAGGATCCATATAAATTTATAAAATCATAAATTTATTTAAAAGCCACATCTCAATCTCAAGAAATCCGCATAAAAATGCTTGATCCCTAGACACTTTTGATGTGTGTATGTTCCTTTATTTTAAATGATTTTTAATTTTTTTCTCAATATCGGAAAGCGTTTCATAGAATACATCTACTTACCAAGTTTCACATGTATAGTCTTAATAGTTTTGGAATAAAATAGCTGTGACATACGGACGGACGGACAGACAGACAGACAGACAGACGGACAGACATGACGAAACTATAAGGGTTCCGTTTTTTGCCATTCGGCAACTGAACTCTAAAAAACGAGTAATTTCTTAAAATATATATTTTTAATTTTGGTACACTACACATATCACAGTATAGTAAGAAAAGAAAAAATGACAAAAAGATACTAACTATACTTTGTAAGAAATAAAAAGACAATAAAACTTATTTCGAATTTTGAAAATACAATCGTAGAAATATCAATGCAACCAAGGTTTGACTTCCAAGCCTGCTTCGTTTATTACCAACATAAGCAGCAGCTGAAAACGCTCGTTTAGGTTTTACACTGGTTGGAGGAATAGACAATAGATACTTATATGCTGTTTCTAAGTGATATCCACTAATTCCTCCATTTTCAAACAGGCTTATTTCACGTCTAATACTATATTTTGCCAACACCGATTAATTTTGTATTTGTACTTCATGATCTGGGGATTTCATACTCTTATCAATTTCCAGCTATAACTTTTCCTTTAGTGTCAATTGGGGTTGGGATTGGGAGGTTTGTGGCCTTAACTCATCATCTGTTTGTGATCCTGATCTTCCTTCTTCTTCTTCCGTGTCATCTCGACTTTTAAGTTTTTTAACAATACACTTTATTTGCTTCTAAACTAAAGCCTCTGTAGAAACTGGAAATAAGTCATGCCATTCCAAATCCGATAATAACTGATTTTCATCATCTTTTCATGGATTTTGTAATTAATTCTACACACCAGTCAAATCATCACTTCGTCGTTGCTCCATACGTTCCAATAAGGATGTTTTCATTTTTTGGCAAGTGTCAGCACTTGCCAAAAAATGATTATGCTAGATAGCTGTTTTATAAGAAATTTCAAAGCGGAATCAGCTGTGCATAAATTAGCATCTCGCCGACAGATTGCTTCTACTGTCAATTTAATTGGGGTCAGCACATCAACAATTTTATTTACCAATTCAAAATCAACTTCTTCCAAACGAATTGGATGATTGAGATCTATAAGAGCTTTTTGAATGAAGGTTTTTAAAAGATAAAATCGCTCCAGCATTGTTAAAAGACTATTCCACCTGGTTTTACAGTCCAAAAGAAGTGACAGCTCTTTTCCATGTTCAATTTTCGTTTATTTTTCAAGTACTGTTTCATTTTTCAATGGTGATCTTTTGAAATACACTCTACAACTTTGCGGATTTTCTTTATCAGCTCATTAATGTTTTCATCTTGTGTTAACTCTGGTATGTGTTATAGCGCAAGGTCATTTTGTGACATTAAGATTAAGTCTGATTCTGGACTGTCTAAGTCTTCTAAATGTTCATCATCATGGATGTCGTTCATATGATCAACAGCCACAGGTGGTTCATTTATAGTATCATCTGAGGTAGAGCTGTCTTGCAAATAGTTATGTTTTTCATAAAGCTAGTATCCAGGGAAATATCAAATATACTTAGACGCTCTTTCAATATACGAAGACAATTTTCAGCCATACTTTCATACTTCCATAAATAGGAACAAGTCTAAATTCCAAATTTTTTTATATGAATGAACGTTGACATTCATGTATGGTTTATTGGATGTTGAAGTCCACTTGTCGAAAGAAAGACTAAATCTTTCACCTGCACTTTTCAAATGTTTCAATTCTGCAGTTACTTGCTTTCTGATTTTTTCACTGTAATTCATGACACGTTTTTGAATGGTGACGGCTGACTTTGGTAAATCCGTGTATTTTGCAAAGACAAATTTTCTCGAATCATCTGAAGTTATGAATATACTGAATGGAAATCCATCTAATGCAATCATTCTTGCCAAAACATCATCGAGGCTATCGTCGGCACTTTTAGTAAAATAATCATTTAACTTTCGCTTGGCTGGCGGTGGTGCTGTGTTCAGATTATCAGAATCTAGACTTGTTGAAGCTGATATAAGCTTGATGTTATGTTTTGATGACAAATGTGTATGTAATCCATTAGTCGATCCATCCAAAATCTTGAGAATGGCTGAGCATCGGTTACATTTGACACTATTCCGATAGGAATAGTGCCAAATGTAACCGATGCTCTGCTATGCTGATGCTCTGCGATGCTGCTATGCTATTGCGAAGGATACTTCGCAACTAAAAAATAGCTCCACATTGACGTCGTATCACTGTGTTTTTTATGTTTAACAAAGTCTCCCGCCATTTGAAATACTTAATTTCAGATAATTGACTTTTAAATTTAAATGACGTAGGTCGTGGGTTTAAATTTAGAAAATATCTTGTAATGAACAAAGTTTTCAATATAATTAAGCATATCTTAAAACTGGAAACATATCTTACAACTATACAATAATATAGGTTATCCATCAGAATTCAGACAGGCTTTAATGACCTCTCATACCTAATTAACCTGTATTATAGATACATTGTAAGAATGATATTTTAAAAGAGTAACTGTGGAGTTTCTTGCCGGATCTTCTCCATAGAAAACGACCAATTTCGAACCGTGCCCTGCGCCAAACTGCTGACGTTTTATAAGTGCCCATGTAGGCCTATGTGAAATAAAACATTTTGAGTTTGAATTAATTTTTTTCTTAAAATTCAAACGCGAGCCAAAAATAAAAAAAAAATCACAAGAAACAGTAGTAGGTATCTCTACTACTATTTTTTAAGAGATAACATAGAGCAATCATGCCAGTAGCGTGCAACCAGCGCACCACGCACCATGAGACCATAAGTCTAGTTTAAGCATATACTAACGGGAACCCGTGTTAAATTAGTACTTCTCACAATATGATTATAAATTAAAGCCTGTCTGAATTCTGATGGATAACCTATATTATTATATAGTTGTAAGATATGTTTCCAGTTCTAAGATATGCTTAATTATATTTAAAACTTTGGTCTATACTGTCGTATAGACCAATTAATACAACACAATGGAATTACAAATAAAAAATATCCGATAAGTTGGTCATCATGTATGTCATTGATATACACTATAAAAAGGAAAGGGCCAAGAATTGAACCTTGCGGAGCACTCATCTTGGCTAGGGATCCTGCAGATGTCGCTCCATTAACAATAACTTATTGTTGCCTGTTTGATAAATATGAAAGAACAAGGTCAGCAGAACACGAATCCACGAACTCCGTAATGGTGTAATTTACAGATCAGTGTTTTGTGGTCAACGCAATCAAAAGCTTTGGAGAGGTCACAAAATATGCCAATTGCATCCTGAGATTTCTCCCAAGATTCCAGAATGTGATGGATGAGCGCTACTCCTGCGTCTGTTGTTGACCTACCTTTCGTGAAACCAAACTGCCGACTATGCAGAATTCCATTTGAGTTTTTTAACTCAACTATCATATTTTTATGATAGCATCTGGTCCAGCATGATTTTTTCGTATATTTTGCTTAATGCTGGAAGCACATATATCGGTCTATAGTTAGAGGGATCACTCTTACAACCCGACTTAAAAATTAGTACTACTTTTACTATGTTTCATTAAATCGGGAAAATTACCGCTGTCTATACATTAATTAAATGTGCCTGTTAGGATAGCAGCAATTGAGTCAATAATATTACCAAGAACCCTAACAGATGCACTCCATAAGTCATCAGTGTTTGTTATGTTAAGACTTTGGAATGCTTTTTAATTACATCAATAGAAATGGGCTTAAATGAAAATGTTGGTATATCCTTATTGAAGTTTTCCTTTAAAAAAGATTCTGCTAATAATGGCGAAGAATGTAGAGATTTAGTAACCTCTACTGGAATATTGGTAAAGTAATTTTCCAACTTCTCAGCCACTTTTGACTTATCTGAGATGACCTGATCATCGATGTTCAAAGTCAAATCATTCTAACCCTGTTGGTTTGTGTTTCCAGTTTCTTTGTTTATCACCTTCAACACAGTTTTTATTTTATTGTTAGAAATGCTAATTTTATTACTTTCTGATTTAGATTTAGCTTAGGGCGCATAGTCTATTAAATATCTTTGAGTAGTTTCTTACATAATTATGGAAGGCTTCATCGGAAGTCAATGATTTTTCATGGTATAAGTTGTATAAATTGTCTCAGCTTATTCTTATTCCAGCAGTGGCCCATTCATTAAATTTAGATTTATTACTCATTTGAAATTTTTTAACTGGACATGCCTTACTAAATTCGTGGCATAGTGAAGAAAATAATATCCTGTAATTTTCATTGGGGTCATGGGAGTCAAAATTGGCCATTGAAAGATTACTTAACATGTTATAATTGCCGCTTTTTAACCAACTCAAAGGATACTAGTTGACCTGTATGGCCCTAACTGACCTACTAGACCTAACTCCACTAATTTGAGACGAGTATTTTATGGCGCAATTAGTATAAATATTATCTATGCATTGAGCTGATGTTGCTGTTATTCTTGTTGCTTCCTTGTATGTGCATTTTAAGTTAAATGAACCAAACAATGAAGTAAGCTTGCAGTGTTCAGGTGAATTTACTAACAAATCAATATTTAGGTGACCACAAACGAAAACTAATTTATTATCTCTTATAAGCTTAGGTACTTAAAATTTCTCCCATTATCATTAAGAATGATGACAAGTTTGATGCTGGTGGTCTATAAACACTTAAGAAAGTTTGGCCTTCAACTTCTGTACATGCTACCTCACACAAGCAATCAACAGAGCAAGCGGTGATATATTTTTGTTTCTTATATCTAAGAGAATTACTACGTAATATTAAAGTACCACCTCCTACTGAGGACCTGTTGTATGCACTAGTAACAGAAAAATATTGATTTTAAACAACATTCTATCTGGTTTTAGCCAGTTTTCACAAAAACATAAGATATCTATATCATATTTATCTATTAACATTTCCTCATCTAATATTTTTCCGGAGAAACGATTTATATTCTGATGATATAGTAAAATTGTGTTATTATAACTCTCCTTTGTCACATCTAAGGGTTTAAACAATTAATTTCAGTATTATTAGATACCCTAGATAATACTGAATAGTCACTTAACCTAGGATCAGTTAAATTGTCAATAACCCAGTGTAAATTGTAAGCTAACAAAGTAGCCAATAAACTTTCGTCGTAAATTCTAAAATGATTGTCAGGATTGCAATCGGTATGCCCAAAAACCTATTACACGATGTTTGATGCAATATTTTGCAATCGACCACGTTTGCTGAGCAAGCAATATAATGCGGTCGCATTAAGTTCGCCGCGAGCTTAGTGTATTTCGAACAGCAACCGGTTGCACTCATTTTCATCATTTAGCGATAATTTTAGCCCTTACGTTACTTTGTTAATTATACTTAGCAATAAACCCTTGAAGGTTATCAGTGTATTTAACTTAGTAGACACACACGATATCCATATTGAATGTTGGAGAAAAAGTTGCATCCACCAAGGATGCAACTTTTTCTCCAATATTCAATATGGATATCGTATGTGTTTTAAATTGGATTTCAAAATGAAAGCCAGATTTGCAATCACCACCCCCAAAAACGCATTACACGATACCCATATCGAATGTGTGAGAAAAAGTTGCATCCGCCATCTTAGATTTTAAAATGAATGCCAGATTTGCAATCACCACCCCCAAAAACCCATTACACGGTACCCATATCAAATGTTTGAGAAAAAGTTGCATCCGCCATCTTGGATTTTAAAATGAATGCCAGATTTGCAATCACCACCCCCAAAAACCCATTACACGATACCCATATCGAATGTTTGAGAAAAAGTTGCATCCGCCATCTTGGATTTTAAAATGAATGCCAGATTTGCAATCACCACCCCCAAAAACCCATTACACGATACCTATATCGAATGTTTGAGAAAAAGTTGCATCCGCCATCTTGGATTTTAAAATGAATGCCAGATTTGCAATCACCACCCCCAAAAACCCATTACACGATACCCATATCGAATGTTTGAGAAAAAGTTGCATCCGCCATCTTGGATTTTAAAATGAATGCCAGATTTGCAATCACCACCCCCAAAAACCCATTACACGATACCCATATCGAATGTTTGAGAAAAAGTTGCATCCGCCATCTTGGATTTTAAAACGAATGTCAGATTTGCAATCACCACCCCCAAAAACCCATTACACGGTACCCATATCGAATTTGTGAGAAAAAGTTGCATACGCCATCTTGAATTTAAAAATAAATTCCAGATTTGCAATCACCACACCCAAAAACCCATTAAGGCCTATTCAGACCTAAGCGGTATTCGCTACCGTCTGCGGCAGAGAAAACCCAGTGGGTATGCGGTAATATTACTGTTCAGACCTAAGTGGTATTCGCTACCGTCTGCAGCAGAGAAAACCCAGTGGGTATGCGGCAGCGAATATTGTTCAGGTCACTCTAGCAGCGGTACTTGATACTAAATACCTGAGCGAAACCCGCGCGGTATGTACCTCTACCCACAGCGGCAGCGAATATCGCTCAGGTCGCTCTAGCCGCGGTACTTGATACTAAATACCTGAGCGAAACCCGTGCGGTATGTACCTCTACCCACAGCGGCAGCGAATATCGCTCAGGTTTGAATAGGCCTTTACACGATACCCATATCGAATGTTTGAAAAAAGTCTTCATCGTCACTTTCACTTCCTCAAATGGTGCTTTTCGGGAGCAACTGCACAAGGTACTTGGATGGGCGGTAATGCAACGTATGCGACTTAGAAGTTTTCGGTTACACAATTGACGGGAACCGGCGCTGGTTGGAACAAAAGACAAGAGTCCAGCGTCGTATAGGAAAGGCAGCACTAACCTTGATAATCCAGGATATTCAGGACTGCCAGCACTCTGATCACAGTTCACCACCACAGTATAACCGTTTTTCTGCTACGAATTGGTCGCACAAAACGACGCGACCGTTCGAATGCGATTCGATGCGTGTGTGCTCTAACGCGACTCGACAGCCATTGAAGGTCCGATCGTCCATCGGAAGATCCAGACGCGATCGATTTTTCTAGAGCGGTATAGTCTCTCTCCCTCACTCTCGAATAGACGAAGGTCTAGTGCAAGGGAGAAAGGATAATATGCGGAAGGGGAATGTCTAACCAATTAGCGATTATGCGTGTTGCCAATAATTAAAAATATAAACGAAAAGAATCGTATATCAGCGCAACCATTCCCCCGGGCTTGAAGGGATGCCTTCAAGAGTGAGGCAAACCACAAGAAAACGAATCTATTCGATAATTACTATCCTATAACTACGAAACTAAATACCTAATAACTAATATTAACCTAACCTTAAAGACGAATTAAATAAACTACTGGTTAGGCAATGGGCAAAGACGCACCACGGGACGCAAGTAGGATCCAGTGGTTGTCTTAACCCGAACGATACGAGTGACTCCGGTTGAGTCAGGGAAAATTTCCTCCACGACACCCAAAGGCCAGTGTAGTGGGGGCGAGTTGTCGGATATAAGAATCACGACCGTGCCGACAGAGACCGGATCGACCGGCGTGTTCCATTTGCGGCGAGATTGCAAAGTATGGAGATATCCAGTTCTCCAGCGCTTCCAAAACGACTGTACTAACTTATCTAGTAGCTCGTGTCTAGCAGTAAGAGTTCTCTCGTCTATTTCCTCGGCAGGCAAGTATTTCAGAGGCGTGAGATTCAAAAAGTGCGCTGGAGTCAATGCGAGCGGCTCTGAAGGATCACTAGAGAGTGTCCTACAAAGAGGTCTAGTGTTCATTACCGATTCTATTTGAATAAGAACGGTACTTAATTCTTCAAACGACAGAATAGTATCGCCTATGACCCGATATAGGTGTGACTTTAAACTTTTAATATTAGCTTCCCAATTGCCGCCAAAGTGACTAGCCGTCGGGACATTGAGTGACCAATCTATTCGATTTATAGCTAATGTATGACCATATTCCGAATTATGGTACTTCGAACAAAGAAATGCGTGAAGTTCCGAGAGTTTCCGTTTAGCGCCTATGTAATTAGTCCCGTTATCGGAATAAATTCTACTAACCGGGCCACGCCTTGACAGGAACCGTTTAAAGGCGCCCATAAAACTAGCTGTGCTAAGATCCCCAGCGAGCTCTATGTGCACCGCGCGTGTAGTCATGCAGACGAACAGACACACGTAGGCCTTGGTGGAGCGAACACCTCGACCGCGAGACATCGTAACCTTAAACGGACCGGCGTAGTCCGTGCCCGTGTGGACGAATGGCTTAGCGGTTTGAACGATACGACAAGAGCGATGATCGGCCATCTCAGGAAAGCTCTGCTTAGGGCGCAGCCGAAAGCAGGGAAGGCACTTATGGATCCTATTCCTAATTAAATTGCGTGCAGAAAGGATCCAATACTTCTGACGCAAGAGCGACATTAGCAGGTCGGGACCTGCGTGACAGTTCAATTTATGATGATAATCGACTAACAAATTCAAAACGAGGTCCTTGCTTGGAAGCAGAATGGGATGTTTCCCATCATAACTTAAATCCGAGTTTCTTAAACGGCCTCCGACTCTAATGAGTCCGTCTTCGAGAAACGGTTTTAAGTGTCGAAAAGCAGGACTACAATGTTTGCCTTTCCTGAGTTTAACCAACTCAGTGGAGAAATAAAAGCGTTGAAGCTCGCGAAGTATGAGCAATTCAGCGAAGTTGTAATCCGCTGCCGCCATGCGGTAACCAATAGGCAATAGTTTAGCGAAACGACAAATGTAAATTACTACTCGAAGTAATTTACTCCAAGACGAGATACGATCGACCAAAGAAAGAATAGTAGATCTTTCAGTTGGTGTAGCGGAGAGCAACGAATGTTTCTTCTCTTCGGGCACTTCGCATACCGAAGAGGGATTGAAGGGGATGACAGGCCACTTTGAAACGTCTAAGCTGGCCCACGGAGGACCACTGAACCAAAGCGGATGATCAATGATTTGCGAAGGTGTGAGCCCACGTGACAGACAATCTGCGGGATTGTCCGTACCGGACACGTGATACAGGTTTTGTGGCGATAAGTCGTCCTGTATTTTCGAGACTCTGTTGGCCACGAAGGTGTTCCACCGATGGGGCGACGAATGTACCCAACAGAGAGCGACTGTTGAATCCGAAAATGCGAATATGTTGCGAAATATAATGCGGTTTTGACAAGCGACTACGACATTTTTTATGAGTTGAGCTAGCACAAGAATAGCGCACAGCTCCAGACGAGCAAGAGAAACGACCTTTTTAGGGGAGACCTTCGACTTAGCGGTCAACAACCTAACGATATTGCCATCACTATTTTGAACGTGGAAGTAAATAACCCCCCCGTATGCTTTCTCACTGGCGTCCGCGAAAGCCAATATAGTAACCACACTATCGCCGACGATACCAACGTGACGTGGGATCCTTATATTACAGAGCAAGGGAAGCTCTTCTTTGAAGCGAATCCACAGCCTGACTATATCTTCAGGTGGAGTATCATCCCAGTCACAATCAGACAGCCAAAGCTGCTTGATTAGAAGTTTAGCGTACAGGACAACAGGTGCGACAAATCCCATGACGTCCCATATTTTAGCGACACACGACAATATTGTACGCTTAGTACAAATCTGAGCGGGAGTATTAATTTTCATGCCGAAGTTGTCCGACGTAGGTGACCAACACAAGCCCAGTACTTTATGTTGGTCGGACTCATCGAATTCCTTGACAACTGGCAGGCGGTGCGAGGGTGGGATCGAATCTAATACGACTTGGGAATTACTGGTCCACTTAACTAGCTCAAATTGACCAGCCTTCATGAGACCTATCATTTCCGAAGCGGTGGAAATGCCCTCGTCTTCCGTGCGAACGGAATGGACGTAGTCGTCCATATACAACCCCGCAGCGACAATATCTTTGGCCTGAGGGTAGGAGTCACCCTCATCCTCAGCCAACTGCTTAATAGTTCGAAGTGCATGAAAGGGGCTAGACTTAAGCCCAAAAACGACACGATTAAATTCATAAACCTGTAAAGGTTCTTGCGGGGAAAAGCGATACAAAATGCGTTGGAAACGCCGATCAGATTCTCGGACTCCAATGCTGAGAAACATCTGACGAATGTCTGCGGAAAGCGCTATCGAAAACAAACGAAAACCAATAATAATATTGAACAAGTTCCCTTGTAGGTTCTGTCCACCATACAAGAGATCATTAAGCGAGATGCGGGTAGTAGTTTTACAACTACCATCGAGAACGACACGAAGTTTGGTTGTGACCTTATCATCTCGGATCACACCATGATGCGGAATAAAATACGAACTTCCCGCCGAATCAGGATTCGTAGATGAAATGTAGCCCTTTTCTAAATATTCCCGGATGACACTGTCATACGCGACCCTTAATTGTGGAGAAGCTTGCATCTTCCTTTCCAAGCAGTAAAACCGCCGTTCACTTGCTTGGCGCGAATTGCCAAGGGATTCGACATCAGCCTTGAAAGGCAAAGCTACTACGTAACGTCCCTCACTATCCCGAGTGGTAGTGCGGGTATAAAATTCCTCACACAATTGGTCGTCCGGGCTGAATACCGGGGGAACACTCACTTCCTCTAATTCCCAGAATTTCCGGACAGCAGAGTCTAATGTGTCCGCGATACAGCAATGCGATACGGTCGAATTACCGTCAGTACATGCTGGTGCGTCACCTACGATCACATAGCCAAGGACCGTTTCTAATGCGAGTGGCGATAAATTCGAAGTCGATCCTTGAACTCTGTTCGACAAAAGCAGGTGCGGAAAAATCGAAGCGCCGATCAATACGTGAATCGGGCCTGATGAATAATATGTATCGTCTGCCAACGGTAAGTCTTCGAAGTTAGACAGTCGCGAAGTGTCGACTGTCGCGGTTGGCAGACGTTCGGTAATCCTATCTATTACCAACGACTCAATATCATAAGTTATATTATGATCGAAACGAGAATGAATTTTAAATTGTACGGAACCTTGAATGGGTTTACTCGAACCTCCTATACCCCTAACAGTGGAACAAGTAGGTCTATTATTTATGTTTAATCCTAAACGTTGACAGCAATCGCGAGTAATAAAGCTACTCTGAGACGCGCTGTCCAACAATGCACGAACGCAATGTTCGTGACCACGAGAATCTAGAATAACGATACGTGCGGTACCCAACAACACAGTTCTAGAGCCTTTATAAGGGCCGACTGCACTTGAGCATAATGCTACATCCGAGTTCGCGGGAATCGAACCCGCGCTCGGCTCTTCGACTGAGCGTGACGGCGACATATTTGACGCAGGCCTATTTCCAAAACATAGCAATGTATGATGTTTGTACCTACATTTTTTACATGTAGACGTCGACTCACACGCAGACACGCGATGACCACTACTTAAGCAATTTATACACAAGTTGTTTGACTTAACGAATTTAAAACGTTGATCGGGGTTATAACTCTTAAAAACCGTACACTTATAAATGTAGTCATGGTTTTCCTTACACAAACTACAAACGACTGGTTGAGAACTGGACACATATGCGTTAGTTGATTTACGATCTAAAGGCCTTTTATTAGTATTGACTCGAGCAACAGGTATCGAAGTTCGTTCTAAAACCTTTATATGATCACTAACGAAATTAACTAGATCGGAAAACAATGGGATTTCGGATCCATTCGACTTTAATTGATAATTGGATTCGAACGTACGAACGGTGTCTGGGTCCAGTTTTTTAAGCGCGACATGCAATAATATAAAATCAGCCAGGTCACTGACTTTTGTATGTTTTAAAGCAACTACCGACGAAGCGAACTTATCAATAAATAATTCTAAACTACTAGGGGTACCTGATGTAATAGATTTAAATTCAAATATTTGAGTTAAGTATGAAGTTGCCGATTGTCGACTATCTTCATATTTTTTACAAAGCAAATCGAAAATGAGTGGGTAATTATCCGCAGACGGGGTAATACCAGCGAAAATTGTACGAGCTTTATGTGTTAATTTACCTAATAAATAATATAATTTCTCACAGTCTGTTAGAGAAACATTATTATGCACGACATTACGATAACTAGCGACGAATAATGGCCAATTCTTAATATCTCCGTTGAATTCGGGTATTTCAATTGGCGGCAATCGAGGTGACCTTTGGACCTCACTATGAGAGTGAGCCGTCAGGTTCTTCTCAGCCCGTAAAATGCGCCCTAAAAGGTCTTCGAACGCAGAAAGCGATTGATAATCTACAACATATTCAGGGTTTAATTTTAGCTCATGAATAACAATTTCATCCAAAGCACTTTCAAAATCCACACGTAGTGATTGTACTAACGAGATGTCGCACAAAAATGATTCCTTAACGCTTTCATCCGAATGAATGTGTTTTATTTTATCTGCAATACTCTGCATGCGAGCAAAGATACGATCTCTCTTTGCTATCAATCTTTTAAGAGTAATATCGGTCGGTGCCATATTTATGAGCTATGAATATCAAACTAATTATTATAAGATATTTAGTAACTACCCACCGTTTTGCGAAATAACGGCCGGGTGCGCGACGCGGTCTCGAGTAACCTTGACTCGACCGATTGGTATTTACTTTACAAGTAACGATAATTAACTACTAAGCGGGGTTGCGAAATTCCTTACTAATCGATTATTAGCTAGGAAGACACGAAAACGACGTAATGAATTACGATGTACTTACTTGCCACGCGTTGGCAAATAAGTATCTATGCGGGGTTGACTACGAAATACGAATACGAAACTACGATATACCTAGCGAATTCTAGGGAATGGCTGTGCTGATTATTATCCGACTCGGGAAGGACCATTAAATGGATGGGCGGTAATGCAACGTATGCGACTTAGAAGTTTTCGGTTACACAATTGACGGGAACCGGCGCTGGTTGGAACAAAAGACAAGAGTCCAGCGTCGTATAGGAAAGGCAGCACTAACCTTGATAATCCAGGATATTCAGGACTGCCAGCACTCTGATCACAGTTCACCACCACAGTATAACCGTTTTTCTGCTACGAATTGGTCGCACAAAACGACGCGACCGTTCGAATGCGATTCGATGCGTGTGTGCTCTAACGCGACTCGACAGCCATTGAAGGTCCGATCGTCCATCGGAAGATCCAGACGCGATCGATTTTTCTAGAGCGGTATAGTCTCTCTCCCTCACTCTCGAATAGACGAAGGTCTAGTGCAAGGGAGAAAGGATAATATGCGGAAGGGGAATGTCTAACCAATTAGCGATTATGCGTGTTGCCAATAATTAAAAATATAAACGAAAAGAATCGTATATCAGCGCAACCAGTACTATTAGAAATACCCAAAACGCTATAGGTGTGCCTATAATATTTAAAGAGTTCCCTCGCTTTCTCCAGGATCCCATCATCAGATCCTGATTTCATAACAATGAAACCAACTAGAAAGTATACCCTTTCAAACGAAAAAAAAAAATCCAAATCGGTCCAGCCGTCTTCGAGTTTGAGGTTACATACATGAAAAAAGTTTAAGACGAACTGAGAACCTTCTCCTTTTTTTTGAAGTCGGTTAAAAAGCAATAATAACATCACAAAATAGAAATACGTACTTTTTATGAGACTGGCTTTTTTTTTCGAAAATTTGCGCTAACTTTCTTCTAATAATATTTTTTTTTACATTTTCCCATAATAAAACAAATATTAAAAAAAAAAATGTTAAAGAAATATATATTGAACAATAAAAAGTAATTGTTGGGTATGCATAATAAATCGTACTCAAAAAAACAAAAAATATGACTTATGTTATTCAACGGATTGCTGCAATACATACGTACACAATAGATCGCGAATTATCGTTACCGGCGAAACGCTTCACGATGAGACGTGACCCCTCTCTGAGCTCCCGTGGACGACTGAATTTTCGACCGGTGTACGTTGCGTATGGTTCAAAATAGCGCGCAAATTAGAAGAAAAAATTAAAATTAAAACAACCAAGCGACATTTTTGAAATGTTAAAGCTGTAAATGATAGTATGATAATTAGATAATAATATGAATTGAAGTTTATGAAAAAAATCAACAGTTTATTATCAAAATTCAGCGACGCACGAGCATGTTTTGTAAGGATTTTTGTCCAACTTTATGTATTTTTGTTTAATAAACTATAAAATATTTTTAAATTTTGCCAACTATGTTTGCTAACACATTTATTCTAGTGTTCATTACATATTTTTGTATGGTAATTAAAGTACTATTATAGGTTATATTCCTTAAGTTGTGAAGACCGTTTTGAGTTATTTTACTCGGCGCAGGCTTAATGACGTAGCAGACAGCATAGATCTTTTTACTCGTTCTCTGAGTGAGTTCACAAAAACCACGATGTACAGAATATGTTATGGTAAATAATAAAACTGTAATTATGGCCACACTATTGAATTAGAAAATTCCTATAATGATAGTGATGTTGAGTTAATAAATAAATAAAAAAATCTCTACACCACCATTGGTTGAAATTAAGTCATTAATTCCGCCATTGTTACTGGCATGTGCATGAAGTGTAAATAAATAAATATCTGTAAGCCAAATAAACATTGCTTCCGGTGAGAGAATCAAACCTGCGACATGCACTGCAGCAGCTAATTGCTCAACCACAGTGCCGACCGTGTTTTCTTACATTCTTTTGACAACTTTGTCTAGTTCATTAGCGAATATTTTTGTAAAAAAGTAACCATGAAATTCTAGAGGAAATTATTAATTTAAAACAAACACTAGCATGCCTTTGTAAAATAAAATCTTTATTTATTTATTTTCACATCATGCACATACAAAAGCCGAACTTCTGAATTCTCTAACAGTCAACCATGAGATGTGAAGAGATGGCGTGGAATCCTTAATTTTGAAGTTCTTACATCGTAAATTCTTACATTATTTAAAGGTGTGTGCAGACGGGCTTGACGTGGTATAGGGAGAGAGATGAGACGGAATTATTCAACCTACCTTACGGAAAATTGAAATCCGTCCATTATTTGGTCTGCGATCAAATTGTTTATTATAATAAAATTTGTGTATAGTTAAAATCATCTTTTGGTTTAAACTGTGCACGAATTTTATTATAATTCAGAAGTGAGATAAACTTGCAAGCCATGTCCGACTACACGTATGTATAATTTTAACAGTTTGAGCTTATGTTGATATTAATAACAATGTTAGTGACCCGTAAAAATCATTGAGCAATTATAATTAAGATATAGTTTCCTAACAAATATACATGTACATACACGTGGTTCAGGGGCGCAACGGCCTGGCCCAAAACAACTACTATATTCGAGTTATTGCCATCACTTAGGTTGTGAAACAATTGACGTTATTCGGTCGTCCGACTATGTGTAAATCTCCGATGCACGCCAAATCGCGACATTATTTATAGTAATAATAATAATTATTCCTTTTTTTAAGGATGGGATATCATCCAATGACTGCCTGCCGATCTGGATGAAGCGGGAGGGTGTGTCAGACTTTTACTGACTAAAACCCATCCGTGTTCCATCATATGCCCTTCGTGTTCCGAGCCTCGACCCCCCGTAAAGCGTTGCAAAATCATCAAAACACGGTTAACACGAGAAAAAAATGAAAATATTTTTTTTTTTTTACTTTTGAACATTATTTTCAGCCATAGTAGCCAAAATACAAAGTTCATTCCAACCTATAAAGTTTTCAGGCTCTTTTATTACCAATAGTCACAAATAGAACGTTAAAGTTATTTTTAATTGATAATAGGCTCGCGTTTGACCACCATCTCACCTGATGGTAAGTGATGTTGTGGTCCAAGATGGAGCACGCTTACCTAGAAGTAACCTATTCACTATTGATTTAAAGACCCCTAGGTTGTAGCTATCGAGAAAGTTCGTCATGATGAAATAAAAATTTAAATCGCTACCTACATATCTGTTTAAAATTCTACGGCACTTCACTTTCACTAAAGCGTGTTTTCAATCAGAAAATTACTATAGTGCCCGTTGCGCCAGCAATAATTGAAGATTGACGTCGCAGGAAATATATTTAACCGAAGAACATCAGAATTCACTTTAAGGAAAAAAACTTCACATCAATAATAAAAAAGGACAAAAATTTAATCTGGTAACGGTCATCGACATTATATGTTTCATAGAAAGAAAAAAACACAACTAGAACCCTATAGTACTTTTTATTGTTTTTCAAAGTATTCACCACGTAGCTTAATACACTTTTCCGTTCGCTCAAACCAGTTATTATAACATTTATTCCACTCTAAAGTGGGGGTGTTCAAAATGGCTGACTTGAAAGCGTCGACTGCTTCTACACCGAACTGGAACCTTTGACCGCGAAGACTTTTCTTAATTTTAGGAAATAGAACTGTATGGAGGATGGTCAAGAATTTCAACTTTTTCCTGCTTCAAATACTCAATCGTTTGACGAGCGCTGTGTGAGCTTGCGTTGTCGTGGTGCAGGATGATGCGTCGCTTTGAGTTAGGTTTACGAAGTTCGGCGATGACTTGCGGTAAACAAACTGTGGTATACCACTCTGCGTTAACCGTTCTACGATCTTCAAGTACAATAGTCGCAACATGGCTGGTTTTTCCAACGAACGTGGCCGCCATCTTCTTTGAAGTGCTTCGAGAACGAACAACTTTAGTCGGCTTTGGCTCGTCTTGAAAGACCCAGATTGTAGATTGTTGTTTGGAATCAGGATCGTAGGCATAGATCCAAGATTCGTCACCACTGAGGATGTCGTAGACGTGATTTGACTCTCCTCGGTTGAACCTTTGCAGTTTTCTTACACCATTTGACGCGGGCCGCCTTGTGATCGTAGGAAAGCAGATGCGGTATCCAACGGCAAACTAGCTTTCTCACACCAAGCGCTTCATGCAAGATCTTCTGAATGGTTGTCTCTATCTTCCGGTACATCACATGATGATCTTCGAGAATTAGTTGTTTCACAGCAATGATGTTATCTTCAGTGAAGGCGACTTTTGGGCGTCCTTCGCGAGAATTGTCACTAACACTAATATGTCCACGCTGGAATTCTAAATACCAGCGTTCAACAGTCCGCAGACATGGGGCTTTATCACTAAACACAGATGTTAGCTCTTCAAAACACTGAAGCCGTGTCAGGCCTCTTCTAAAGTTGTTGAAAATTATTGCACGAACATTTTCCTTAGAAAAGATTCATTTTCGTACGTAACCTGACAGATTCCAATCTAAAAATAACATTAATTCTAATACTTATAACTGTTTTGAGATTCAAAATTTAAACACATTCGAATATAGAACAGTTCCTAATTCAAAATTGCCGGGAAATATGGAAACGACAGAACTTAAAAGGTATGCCTCGTATCATGTTACCCAGTTACTGGGTTGTGGTGGTCAGATAGACAGTCGCTACATGTAAAATACTGATACTCAGCTGTATCCGGTTAAACTAGAATCTGATCATTTTTTTTAAGGTTGGGAAATCATCCTATGACTGCCTCCCGATCTGGGCGAAGCGGGAGGGTGTGTCAGACTTTTATTGACTAAACCCCTCCGTGTTCCATCATACGCCCTTCGTGTTCCGAGGCCGCGGTAACTCTTTCGAACAATTCCGCAACCCTGGCAGGCAACGGCCCTCTTGTGGGCCCCGACAATTTTGCTGACACTCTTCGAAGCGCGCGTGGAACACTCGGCGCCGTCTACTCGGCCTGGTTTCAGTCGGGCGGCGAGCTACCCATTGCTCGCAGCCCGCAGGCCCACGCCTACGGTGGCTGGGATTCTGGGAAGAACCTGATCCTGACATAGTTGAGAAAAGGCTAAACATATGAAAATGTTATTTTTAGATAGAGGGCAATGTAAACCAGTCAGCATTATGCTATGACTGATCTACATGAATACTCTGGCTGGTCTACTACTACCAAATAGGTACAAAATAAAAACATCATATTGCTCTTAAAGATGAATAATTCCATATCATCAAGTCAAAAGAGGACTTAGGTGAAACAGTAAAATAATGTCAATAGCCCAAAGGCTTACGTGTCAGATTTGTGATCTAGAGGTCGTAGGTTCGAAACGCACCCATTACACTATTGCCGTGAACCCACTCCAGACACAAGCATATTTAGCTTAGTTGGAAAAACTATTTCATTCATAAGAAAACAAACAAAAGTAGATCAGTCAATTGGCCACTTTATTTTCTGGAGGACTTTCATCGAATGACTCCGCTTTGGGTGGAGCGGAAGGGAGTGTCAGACTTCTACTGACTAAAAACTCACCCTGCTCCTTCAGTTGCCGTTGTGTTCCGGGGCCGCGGTATCTTAAAGGCCTAAGGTCCGTATTACAGAACGTTCCTCAAGTCCAGTTTGAGCTTAATTCGCGCGATCTCAGTTTAAATATAGAATCTGCACTTGAGCATTGGTCTCATTCCAGAATGGTAATAAAACTACACTCAGATTCAAATCGCGCCTCAAGCAGAGAATATCTAATTGTCTATGCATCAGTCTGTTTTCGTTTACGTTTTATTTGGTTCGTCTCCGCTGTTCCGATCTACGAATGATCGTAAATAATTCAATTTACTTTAATACCAAATTTTTAAGAATAAAAAATATGTATTGCACGGTTTCACCATAGAAATTATTTTTTAAGAATTTGTAAAAGCAAATTCTTGAAGGTAAAAGGTGTTAAGGCAATATTTTCTAACATATAAAAATATAGCAAGAGTAACTTGTTCGTGGAACGGATCCTAAATAATGTCTGTGACAGTGTTGTTTTGAATTGCTCATTAATCATATAATAAGTAATATTCAAATAAATAATGGTTTGGGAACAACGATCAATAAAAATATTAAAAGGAAACAAAGTTATAGTTAAAACAAAACAGAAATGCATATGTTTTACCAAATCTTGGTCAATAGATGGTAGTATTACAATTTGTCAAAAATCTTCATCTTGCGAAAATCTATACCATTTCTTAAGATAATTATTAGTAAATTGTATGGGCCCTTCACATGGAACGCTGATGTTCTGTTTTTCTGTTCAAATCATCGGTGAAAAAATCATTTTTATAATCTGTTTAAGTTAGAAAACACGGGATTCATCTAGTAACTTAAAATGGCAAAAAATTACGTGTAAAAGTGTTATTTGTAACCAATTAGCAAAATAAAATGTGATTTCATCATCATTCGCCAAAAATTACCATTTTTATATCAAATAATAAACTGAAAAGCAAATAGGTAACTGACAAGGAAATCTCTGCTCGAGCGTGACTTGGGTGATGAATCTACAACCGAGTAACGATCTAGAATAAAGCCGTACCCGGCTGAACTATGATCGATGAATCTATACTTGAGGAACATTCTAAAATTAAATCTCGAATCAGAACTAGTTTTAAACAGAGATCAGTGCTCGAGTTTCGTTCTGTAATACGGGCCTAAGATTTGGGTTACTGCAATGGCCGCACAGAAAGATTATTTTTGTTAATTCTTCCTGTTTTATTACCGTGAAAATAACTGTAAGCACTTTAGCAAACGTAGTTATTAATTATTCACAAAAAGATTCTTCAGTCTTACTTCTACAATTTATTTATGGAATAAACCTTATTTTAGTATATAGGTAGTGTTAATTTATTTACAATAATTACCTTTAATTTACAATATTTAAATTACATACACTACTAAACCTAACAATGTACATAAAAAACTTAAGCGTATAATTCACAATTTTACATTATACAATGAATGACACAATTTGTGTACAATATACCTCTGCGAAATTCTTAATACTTTACTGAAAAGGTAATAAAAATATCTACTTAAAATGAACCACAAACATGCTTTAGCTTTATCGAGAGGAGCCAGAATCGTGCATTTAAAGTAAGTGCCTCCAAACCGGCAGTATACTGAGGTAATTCCGCATTTTGGGCATTATCAAAACATGCGCGGAATGGCTGAAGTTAGCTTGTATTGTTAGCAAAAAAAGATGCATACCAACATTCTGTGATTTAATGAAGCTTAAAAAATTTCTGAATAGAGTATCCTCATTTGTATTCAGAATGTATGGGAATCTACAAGAGAAAAATCGCGAAGAATTAGCATTTTTAAGAGGTCTAACAATGTGGGTAGAAATCACATTACTAGCAATCTTATTAACCCCTCCAACTTAGAAAAATAACGCATAGAAAGGGGGTCTAGAACAAAACACGAGCGATTTCGTGTGTCCACTATATTTTCTTTGTTTGCGTGAGCTGAATGTGTCTACGTTCCTCAAACGCACACAAATATAGCTTTCAGTGATACCATTACCAGAACATTACCCACAAAAATGGGAAAACGCACTATTATGTTGCTGGATCAAATCAAGTATTTTATGTTATAAAACTGGATAAGATGATGTTTTTACATGTAATATGACTTATATGACATATTTTTACGGAAGGTAAACGAAATGAGATATCGTTCATTGCGTTTAGAATGTTTGATGTGTAATGTGTTATAATAATATTATAGAAATGTATTAATTGCTTGAAAAACCTCGTTTGATATCAATTAAAAGTATGTGTTGTATTTATGAAATAGTAAAATATTATTGAGAACAATACTTAAATGAAAAAAATCTTAATCAATAAAATTGTCATCTTTATGATGCCACTCTTCAAACTAACAGTAACTTTTAGTTTTAAAACACTGTAGGTAGTAGCTGTAAATAAATATACTTTAGTTTGACGTATACATGATTGCCGCCAGAATTATATATTTTTTTAAACAAAAATATGCACAAAAGAAATAAATATGGGTATTTTTTTCCTCACGAATAGTAACATCAAATTGTGATAAGTTAGGTTATTAGAATTTTTGTTTGATGATCGATTTACGTAATGTGAAATTTAATTTGATTACATGTTTTTTGTTTTTCTGATGGACTAAGACATCCCGCGAGTAAATAATTTAAAAACATTGTTTGTACCGTAAACGATCTTTTTAAATTATTTACTCGCGAGCTCTGTTCGGCAGAATGTGACATTGAGTACAGACGGCTCGTCGAGCAAAGTTAGCCAAAATGGCTGAGTTTTAGTTGCCTCACTTTTTGCACTCGTACTATACTTCTATGCGTTATTCTTCTAAACCCTCCAATTAAGACATGTAATATAGCATAGCATCAACGCGTTTAAAAAAGAAATGGCGTCTACGCATAGTTCTCGCCTTTTTTCACAATAGAATTAAGTAGAGGCAATTAATTCCCAATAATCTCTGTATAAAAAGTATTCACCTTTGTTCTACCGAATGACGTAAATCTACATCGTCATCTGCTCAGCCCTTTCCTAAATATGTTGGGGTATTTTTTGTTTTTTTTTTTTTATGGATGGGAATCATCCAATGACTGCCTCCCGATATGGGCGAAGCAGGAGGGTGTATCAGATTTTTTATTGATTAAAACCCATCCGTGTTCCATCATACGCCCTTCGTGTTCCGGCAGGGAACAGCCCCCTTGTGGGCCCCGACAATTTTGCTGACACTTTATGAGGCGCGTGTGGAACACGACGCGCCGTCTACATGGGCCTGGTTTCAGTCGGGCAGTGACAGCCGCCAATTTGACCGGGTGCAGCGGAGTTCTATTGTTTTATATGGAACTGTGTATCTGAACTCTACAATCCAGTAGCTGGCTCCAATCTAGTACAATTCCCTTTGGCAAAACTGGAATCAGGTTTCTTGGGTTCTGATTTGCTGTAACAACTATCATAGACGTAAAAATGCCAGCCAGGACTAAAGGCTTTACGTGCTTTCCGAGACACTAAGGAATTTCGTTATGTTAATATGGTCACCCATCCACTTTCCAACCTCAGCAAGCGTTGCTTAACCTTTAAGATCGACCCGTGCGACTGTTATTTTAGCCACGAATATCTGTTAGACATAAATTTGCATATGAGTCGGAACAAAAAAGTACTTTTAATATTGATCTTTTTTGCAGACGTTACGACCGTAAATGTGTGTATTTCCGTTGGCTCACCTTAATTTGATAGTTGCGTATAATATTTTAAGGTATTTATAATCGCTTTTGCTTGAATACTAACTACAACTGTGCTGTCGAAAAAGTCGATAAGGCGATATATATGTTTAGCATCTTTTGATTGAAACGATAAGCACAAAGTTTGTATGTATACTAGACTCTGCCCGAGGCTTTACAGGCTTGAAAAAAAAATACAGCGAATAAAAGAAGCCTATGTCAGTCTCCAGCCCTTTTATTTTCTTCACAACTAAATTCACATTGATCCATTCCTCTGTCACATACACACTTTCGCATTTATAATTTAAGTCAAACTCAAAACCCAAACTTAAAACTCAAACTCAAAACTCAAACTCAAAACTCAAACTCAAAACTCAAACTCAAACTCAAAACTCAAACTCAAAACTCAAGCTCAAAATGTTTATTTCACATAGGCCTACATGGGCACTTACAAAACGTCAGCAGTTAGTGCACGGTTCGAAGTTGGTCGTTTTCTATGGAGAAGAACCGCCAAGAAACTCCACAGTTACTCTTTTAAAATATCACTCTTACAATGTATCCATAATACAGGTTAATTAGGTATGAGAGGACAGTATAGACCAATTAATACAGCACAATGGAATAAAAAATAAAAAAATTGTTTAACAAATCTCTGAGTCTAGAGTGTTTTCCCATTCACAAAAAGGTTTATATTATATTATAATAAATTTGAGAAGCGACAATATTAGACTTCAATAATGAAGAATAAATTAATAATTTAAAATGAAACAAAAAGAAAATCTGTCAAATCGGATGGATTATAGTAGGGAAAAATAAAAAGTCACACTAACGAAAGTGGAGTTGTTAATTCACTAATCGTATGAATGTTATTTAATATGGGCCCACATTGTCTACAATCTCACCTGATAAATAGCCACGTAATCAATGATGTAGTAAGCTTTCTTAGAAGTTACTAACTAAATACATCATATACCTACATTAATACCCACCCAAATTCTGTCGAATAAAATAATTAGCTGGCTAGAACTTTATTGAAAATTAATATAAAATCTTTCTTATTATATTTAACATCTTGTAATGTCTAGACCAATGTTTTAATATAAAACTTTCTGCCCTAATTTGGTTAACAAATCATAATAATTTCTTGAGAATCTGAAATTCCAAGCGAAGTCAAATATTTAATTTTTGGTTTTTTTTGTGAAGGTTATTTATCTAAGCCAGGAATGTAAATGAAATTCTGAATGAAAAGAGTTTTATGTGTCAATGGAATTGGAAAAGTTGTTTTTTGTAATTATTCTTTATTTTATTAATAAGGGGTTTTTTATTCACAAGGATACGTCAACCCCATTTTACCTTATACAATATTTTCACACCAAAACTATACTCCTATATTTTTAATACACACTACTAATATAATATACATATACTTATACTATGAAGCAGGAAAGGAAATCACTGCCTATAACTTCTGAACTAAGTCACAAATTATATTATGCATTTAGGTCTTTCTGTTAAGGGTATGCCAAAATATTTAGGATAAGTCTGACATCCCACATATTTAATTGAAAGACCTAGAAAGAAGAACTTTGACAGGTACCTAATCTTTAGCGATTCCCTGTCATCTTTGTTCTCTAGTCTGAACTAAATTGTGAAGTAAGTAAACAACAACTGAAGGAGGAATGATTGGAAGATTCGGCTTCGAATTATGGTCAGCTCGCTCACCAAACCGTTAGACCATTTTCCTTCCATTTACGTCAAACAGGTTAACATCTTACAATCAAATCTAATAAAATAATAATTCAATATTACATATATCAAAGAAGTTTCAGAGTGTGATTCCGCAGCAAGAAGAAGATTCACATAGTTATCATATTTGTGAAACTACTCAACAATAAGATTTATTATTATTTATCAATATTAGATTACTTGAATATGGTTGTTAATAACTTTATGCTCGTTACAATTCATATGGTGAAGTGGAGACTGCTCGAAAATGAACGGCTCTGCATCGGGAAAAACAAATATTTTGTAAAGGTAATAACTTGAAAAGTAGTTCATAATGATATTTAGGTTTTTGCAACTAGATAAATTACAAACTGACCCACTAAAAAGCGTGAAAAAAAATATTTTTAACAATTAATAAAAACGACTTCCATCTCAAAACACTGCAAAGCCAAAAAAAACTTGAGAGGTATCAAGGGACACCCGGATGGAACGAAGTTCCTTTCGATTAATTAGTGAAGGAATTGTAAAAAAACATGTGTGCAATTCACACGTGGTAGAAGTGAAACCTTCAAAAATTTACGAAATTTCAAAGGTATACCGTTGCCCTCTCTCTCTCTCTCTTTACCTCAACTCCTCACGAGACGCCCCTCAACTCATGCCTCAACTCATCCCGCAACTCATCCCGCAACTCGACCCGCAACTCGACCCGCAATTCGACCCGCAACTCGACCCGCAACTCGACCCGCAACTCGACCCGCAACTCGACCCGCAACTCGACCCGCAACTCGACCCGCAACTCGATCCGCAACTCAACCCGCAACTGGACCCGCAACTCGACCCGCAACTCGACCCGCAACTCGACCCGCAACTCGACCCACAACTCGACCCGCAACTCGACCCGCAACTCCCCCCTCAATTCCCCCCTCAACTCCCCCCTCAACTCCCCCTCAACTCCCACCTCAACTCCCCTAAAGAAGTTTTCACTTCAAAAGTTCAAGACGAATTGAGAACCTCCTTTCCTTTGAAGTCGGTTCCAACAATGAATATATAAATAAAATATTTAAATTTACAAACGAAACTTTATAATAACTACAAACAATTCTGAGACGAAATAAATCGGCGAGAAGAGCGACACGTCCATATAGCAACAGGCGTTGGCGACTGTCGGTACACAGGCGTTTACGCACACATGCGTACGTATTATATTGCGAAATAAGTATACGCGATTTACTGAAAATATATTGATTGGATTAAAAAAATAAAACAGTATTACGTTAGTATATTTCTTGTTGAATAATTTGTCAAAAAATCAGAAAGATCGTATGTATTTTAATATGGTTTTTATTCGTTAAAAGATTTTTTTAGAGGTTACTTTGTGATTTTTTTTCTATCAATTAAAATTTGTTGTATTATGTTTTCAACAAATGTGTTGAAAACATAATACAACAAATTTAAGGATATAATCTAGTTAAGTAATGACTTAACTAGATTATATCCTGAAGAATATCATATATTTTTCTGATTGTGTTAACTGCAGTGAATCATCATTACTTTAAAGCATTATAAAACTCGCGTTTAGCTCTTGTAGTCACCTTAAAAAGTGTCGTTACAACTTTTCGTCTTAATTTTTTCCGGCTAGCCCCCTTTCGCAACGCGCGATAAGGAACTTCGTTCCAATAACTTTTATTTCGGAAGTCAAAAAACGAAAATGCATAACCAAACAACACCGACTACCGAAATTAAAGTTAATTTTGGCTTTGCAGTATTTTGAGTTGGAAGTCGGTTTTATTTTTTGTTACAAAGTTTTTAAATACCTAGGTTCAATCATTCATCATCTTATTTTAATCTCATCTTAGATTAATTAATTTATTGTTTGTGTACATTATCGATGTAAAGTGATGGCCTGAAACACAGGTGTTTTTATAAACCTACATCAGGCAGGTCGCTAAATTATAATTAGCAGTAGGGTAAACTCACCAGTAACTGGCCACTTAAGCTCATCGGCCAGTTCATGTCAGTGTAAAAGTGTAACGTGTAAAGAAGTTATATTTTTTTTAATTACCTCTGGTTGAAGCGTCTATTTTTTATCGATATTAATGTGTACAAAAATAAATAAAACAGAATTACGTGATTTTTGTTTAATCGAATGAAAAAGTAGTGGTTTTAAGTAGTAATTGGCCATAAAATTTAGAAAATGGCCAAGAAAATACTAATAATTGGCCATATAAAAATTATCATCAAAAGCAATCAAAATAAAGACAATAAAATATTTGAAATACTAAAAACAGCAAATTAAAATATTTTGGAACTTAATAAAGAAAATTCTTACAATATTTTTCTTAATTCTATATAATAAAATCAAAATCTTAGCTTATAAAAGAGATCAGTATAACACAGTTTGTAAACTCTATAGGAAGGAGGAACTTAGAACTGTTTTATTTATTTTTGGTCTACAATAAGTTTAAATAAATGATAGATAGATAGATATATTCTTTATTGTACACCATAACAGTAAAACAATAAGGTCTTTACAACTAAAAAGGGTGATACAATGGGCGGTCTTATCGCTAAAAGCGATCTTTTACAGACAACCTTTGGATGGATTTGACACAGGAGAAAATTATGGCACAAAAATGAATCACATTCATCCTCAGGAATATGAATTCTGTGGGATAATGGAATACAATTCTGATGAAATTGTTTTTTTACACATGCTACACGAAAACACCCTTTTTGTTATTGGATTGAGACAAAACTTGCAAAAAACTAAACATTGTTTTTTTCTTTATTTTTTTCCACCAATTGCATAGACTCATATTTACTATTCTTCGTTTTCCTTTTAGCAGTCTTTTTTGATGTGATGATGATTCTTTGGTTGCTTATTTGGTATATTATCCTCTTTTTGGTTCTTTTTTTCTTCTCGTAATCTCTTCCTTTCCTCTTTTGCAGCATCTTCTTCTTGCTTTTTTAATTACTTTGCTTTTATCTGTTGAAGATATTGGTCGGATGTCAACGCAAATGGAAATCTTTCTATTTGACGCTTTCCTTGTCGTTTGGGTAAATCAGGCAACGTTTGTTTTAAATATTCTGAGAATGGTACATTTGAGATGACAGTAACTTTTTGACTTGGGTCTATCTGGTTCGAAGTGCTAGGTTGTGGTTCCTCTATAGTGTTTGATATTTGCGTATCTATTAGTTTTGGTGTAGTAGGTTGACGATTGCTAGTGTTGCTAAATCTGTCTGGTTCCTGAATCTCTATTTGAATTGGTGTTGTAGATATAGGTATTGGAGTGTTGAAATATGTTAAATTTATTATTAGTTCTTCCTGGAGACTGCACTCTTTATTTTCTATAATTTCTTTATCCTGTATCTCATATTTATTATCGTCGTTGTTAACTGTAAATTCACCGGTGCATTAATTTAGAATAATTCGACGTTCTTCACTTTGTTCTTTCGAATCTATTGGACAGCTAATTTCGGTTAACAAGTGACTTTCATCCATGAGTGGATTTAGATTTCAATCCTGTGTATTCATTAACTCCCTCTGATGTCCGAATCGAGATGTTAGGATGACAATTTAGTAATGCTTTAAACCACACATCTCCAGGTTTGTCATTCCGAAATGAATTAGGTCGTGGGTTTTTCTTCAAAAAGTCTTGGACACAATCCTTTATATCCTCTTTTTTTCTGGGAAATCCTCGCCTAGCTTGTTGTATAATGAAATTACTCAACTCATTTTCTTCAGCTTCAGTAAGCACTGGATTAGGTCCAGACTTAAACTTTGTGTTAGGATTTCTTATTTTAAATTGGATGCTACTTCTGAGCACGCCAAATTTTTTAACTGCTTGACGAATCGAACCTTCATTGTTTTCAATAAATTTTATTGCCTCTTCTATTGCGTCTTTGGAATATTGTCTTTTTTTAACGACATTTTGGAAAATCTATGAAACAAAAAACATTCCGTCAGTAACTAGCCATACAACTATCACTTACTGGCCACCACGGCCAGTAGTAACTGGCCGTGGTGGCCAGTAAGTGATATAAAAATATCAAATAAAAATACACACTTTTATTAGTAAATAAAAGTGTGTATTTTTATTTGATTTTTTTTATACAATTGTTCACCTTATGCAGCTACTTAATACGTTTATTTTTTAATAAAATTCGAATATTTGGTTATAACCCAGTTAGGTGGCCAATAATTGAAAATATGTAAAAATTTCGACCAAATACTAGCCACCCCCCTAACCTCGGTTAACAACAGATGCTGATAGAATAAAACTTATGTAAAGAATCACTTACTATCTATTCAACAGACTAAAGAAAATCAACACACGATTACTTCACAAAATAACACAAAATTCAATTTTACTTAGAGCATTTCGTTAAGATTTTTGTAATGATTTACCATTCATGTCAAATCACGAACACCGACTGTCACAAAATGTTCGATATGTTTGGCGCTACTGTCATTGTTAAAAAAAATGTTACTACAATGAAAGCTAATTGAGTAAGTAATATGAAAAATAAATGATAGATGGCCTACCGTGTGGATAATTCTTAATTTATGCCATTGAAGTGGATAGTGGCCAATTATTAAAAGCGGCCAGTTATACCTCGGTTTACCCTATATTTGACCTCTATTGAACTTAAGATAAATCACCATTTTACCAATGTTTTTCAAGAACTTAAATTTACCCTTTAAGAATTTTTATATATATTTATGTTCTGGACTATATGTACAGACGCCAGCACATGAAGCTACCCGAAACTGACACAATCTCCCAATCAACCTTATACCTAATTTCTTTAACAATAAAGTAGAAAATCTATTAAAAAAAATTGACAGATTGTTGTAGCTTGATGTGCTGGCGTCTGTACTTTTCTATAAACATGTTATTTGAATAAAAAAAATATTATTTTTATTATTTATTATTTCCTTTATTACATTGTATATACATATACATTTTTAAATATTCCTATAAAAACAAAAAAAAAATATTATTATTAAAATTTATTATTATTATTAGCTGCTTAACCTTTATTATCTTAGAAGGGGTCGTCTTTTTGTCGAACCATATGCAGCTAAGTACTCGTGTTAGAAAAGAGCCGACTGCCTGTCTGATCTCTAAAACCCAGTAACTGGGTAACACGATAAAAATGCAAGATATTTTTCCCGACTGCTACTTCCAACTGCCCGTAACGACTGTTGAGGAAGTACAAATGAGAGCCGAGACCAACGTCTTAAAATGGTTTACGAGACTCGGAGAAATATCGAGATATGCTAAATTGTTCACCCATCCATGGGTCAACCTCGGCGAGTGTTCAAGGCTTGATTGTCTATATGTGAGGCACTGTTGTGACCGGCATATTGTTAAGGAAAATATAAGAAAAATAACCTGACATTTTTATGTAATAGCTGTAGTTTCATAATTTAATGTGACTTTTAATTTGCAATTTAATTTGACTTTTAATTTGACATTTAATTTGTATTTAATTTGACAAAGTTTTTTTTTGATTAACTTTTAATATACTTATCGTTGAATCTTTTTGTATGTGAATTTTCCATTTGCATTTTAAATTAGGAAGCCGAGCAATTGTTTGAATGTTGCGTATTTTTATTTTATTTTATATGGGTTTTAGGCCTGAAATAAATGAATTTTAATTTAATTTAATTTTAATTTTACCTTGAATACCCGTGCGGCCGTTATTATTTAGCCACGAGCTCCTCGAGTCTAGGTTCGATCATTAACAAGAAATAAACAGTAACCACAACGTGCCCACATTTCAAGACGTTTCAGTTTACGTGTGGGTCTCTTAGGTGCATTCTGTAAACATTGCATGTTCTCCTACACGTGTTCCAGTGCATTGTGAACTGTTGGCCTCGTGTTGTCCATTAAATTGTCCTTGTGTTTAAAACGAGACTGTTTGAAGATAATTTAATCTTTGTAGTAAGTATACTCAGTCAAAGTAGCAAACTCGGGTGCGTCTCATATCATATAAAGTTATTTGGTATATTTTCATTTCAATAACGTTCACAAGAGATAATAAACGTGTGTTATACCAATTGCTGATACAATTTCTGTAGATGTAACTTTTATTTACTCTAAAACTTATTTCGTATAACGTTATTGGATATACAACGTGTATCAGAATAAACGCAAGACCTGAAAGTAGTTTGCTCAGAATCGGCTTCTGAATCGATTTCCATCATTATTTCTGTAGGTGAAAGGTGAAGGGCCTTAAGTCACATTTTATAAAGTATTCAGTAGAGCTCATTAAAGATGTCCATACCCGAAATTTGACATTAAAATCGACAGAGTGTAAAAAGTAATTATCGTATCATTGTCGAATAAAAAGTATGATTATGATGGGTACTTAAGCTATTATATTGAGATATTTTTTTAACAAATATAGTTCCTTAAGGCTGTATTATCGGACTTAAGGTTCTTTAACTTTGAAGCTTTACTAGATATCTTATAGTATGACGGTACTTACGTCTCTCCTGTATCAATAATGTATAGTAAATTTTATTAGTTTATAAGTTAGGTATGATACAACATCATAGAAATATATATTAAAAAGTTTTAATGACATTAAAAATGAAATAACATTATTCATAACATGATTTATTTAATAAAAATAAAAAATCTGTGTATTTTAAAATCTTTAATAAAATAAATGAAACTAAACAAAACACTTGATGTTATTCTGGTAAGTCACATGCTGTACCCACGTGGGCTAATGTATTATAAAAATTATGAAAAATGGGTGGAATCCATTGTAGAGCTTTCTGTGAATCCTGAATTTTTTTAGTGCTTATAAGTTTGTGGCCTAATCGAATAGTTTTTTTTTTTTTAGGTAGGGCCACTCGTAGATCAGCTCACTAAGGCTGTGCGTCTACTTAACCGGTCTGTAATCGAATAGGCTGCAATATAGGCATGGCAAAGTCAAAATTTGCTGAGAGAACCGACCCCTGAGGGACCCCGGCATTAATTACCAATTGGCCAGATGAGCAGCCATCAATGACCACTCGAATGGACCAATCTCTCAGGAAATCTTCAATCCAAACGCAAAGTTGGGTGGGTAAACCGAAAGAAGGTAGCTTAGCAATAAGGCTATCGTGTCAGAGGCCTTAGAGATGTCAAGGGAGATAGCAAGTGCTTTCCCGTGCTTCTCGATGGCCTCACTCCAGATATGAATAGCATACGCTAAAAGATCCCCAGTAGACCGGTTTTTTCGAAAGCCGTATTGTCGGTCACTGAGGATGTCATTGGCTTGTAGGTATGCCAGGAGCTTACTATTGAGTACACGCTCCATACTCTTACAGAGTATGGGACGTGACTGAAATAGGTCTGTAGTTGGCCGGGCCAGCACGACTGCCCTTTTTGGGCACAGGCTGCACGTTAGCCAGCTTCCATGCTTTCGGCACCTTTCCAGTCTCAAGCGAAAGGCGAAACAAGCGCGTCAAAATTAGAGACAGTTCAGGCGCACAAGTTCTAACAACAATTGCTGGTATCCCGTCGGGGCCACTAACTTTGTTCACGTCAAGATTACGCAGCACTCTACGGACGTCCTTCTGATGGATGCGAATGTCCGATATACACGTCCCGCATCCAATAGTAGCAACAGGAGGGTGAGCGCCACTACTATCTAGATGTGAAGACTCCGCAAAAAGAGCGGCAAACAAGTTTGCTTTTTCCTCAGCGGAGTGGGCCAGAGACCCGTCACGTTTAAGCAGTGGTGGTAGTGAGGGGTGACAGAAGTTCGATTCGACCGACTTTGCCAGGGACCAAAAAGCTTTGCTGCCAGCAGGGTATGAAGCAAGTTTGTTCCCGATTCGGCTAACGTGGTCAGACCGAGCCCTCCGCAAAACCTTTTTACAGGACTTGGCAGCCCTGTTGAAAGCTCTCTTCTTCTTAATCACGTCATTTGCTTTGCAGTTTCGAGCATCGACCCATGCTAGGTACGCCGCGTGTTAAAGCGCTACAGCGCGATCACATTCGGCGCCAAACCAAGCTTTCGATCGAGCTTTGCCGGACATTGTTAGGTCATAGAACGGAATGTAGTACTTCATTCTCTGTCGCAAAACATCCGCCACGGCGGCTGCGCACGACGATGAATCATTTGAAGAGAAGCAAGTAGGCTGCCAAAGATAACATGCAAAGAAAGATCGCATGCCATCCCAATCCGCTGACTTGTATCGCCATATCCGCCGTTTGCCATTATGGCTGAGATCGGGCGGGTATTAGACGGATACAGACTTCACCAGACAGTGGTCGGAACTACCTAACGGTGAAGATGTCGTTACCGAGTAGCGGTCTGAATCTGTAGTCAGCAGAAGGTCCAAGCAATTGGCTGTGTGCGACTCAACATCCAGCACTCTTGTTGCTCCCTGGACCAGCTGAGTGAGATTTATTGCAAGCGCAAGATTGTGCATCTCTCGCCCAGCATTACCCGTGCACTGGTACGGGAAGAGCCACTCCTGGTGATGGGCATTAAAGTCCCCCAGTAACACGAACTGAGCTGAAGGGTACCGCTGCTGGGCCGCATCTGCCGCCTCACTGATGTACTGTGTGAGCCTGGTTGTCTCCTGATCTCCACTGTGCGAGCGGTAGACACAGGCATAAATAATTTTGTCCATGCCCGTGTCCACCAGAGCCCAAAGCGTCGAGAACCTGGAGTCCTCAAGGTTACGGAGACGCCGATAGCAGATGTCGTCGCGGGCGTACATGCATACACCCGCACGTGGTTTGAAATTGTGCTCCAAGGTGAACCCTGGGTATGAAAGATACGACACGTCTGACGGACTTCTGATCTGCGTCTCCGAAAGAAACAAAAGTGCAGGTTTTTCAGTCTCGAGGAGGTGGTGGACTGCAACGAGATTTGCAGACCCTGGATATTGCTGAGCTGCACTTGGAGAGAGAGGGATTGCAGCCGCGAGTACGTCTTCGAGTACGTCTAGTATTGCACGAAACACAAATCAAACTAAACGGAGGGAAAGCATGGCCGGGGGCGCAGCGAGAATCGTAGGTACGATGCATCCGCGCAAATCTAACCCGCGAGCGTAATGGTAAAGAACAGTAAATCCCACATACAATCATTTAACATTTATCTATATTTATTGTTTAAATAGTGAACAATATTAAGTAACCATACGATCATTTACTTTTTCACGTCTAGGGACTTAATGTTATTTATAATTTTACATCTCCGAAATTAGCGGCTCTAGGAATTTATGGCTTTTACCATTTGATCAATTGGGGTATTCTGAATAAGTATCATTTAAAATATAAAGATGTCAAAAAATGGACTTAAGGTCATTTAGTTTTCACCTACAGATTTATGTGTTAATTTTTTTCGGAAGAATCCTTTATTTAACCTAAATTAAAACGTAAAACCAACGTAATAAAATATTTTATTTAGGAAAATTTAAGCCTTATCTCAAAGCAATAAAAACCCATATGAATGTATGGCTGAATTTGTAGATCGCTCAATAGCTATCCATACACACACGTAAATACACACATCAAAAGTGTCTAGGGATCAACATATATTTTTGCAATAACTTTTCTCCTGATTGATATTTATTAAAATTTTCTTTAAGGATTCATCAAATAAAGTGTTTTCGTTTGTCACAGTAACGATAAACCAAGTCACCTTTGCATTAATAAAGAAATTTGCCATTTTCCTAATAAAGGGATTTTTGACATTTGAACCACTAACATTAAAGTTCGAAAAAAAGACTGAAATAACAGTTTTCTTTAAAATTTTATTGGGTAACTTAAACAATTAATAATCCGTGTTTCTACCGCGAACACTAACAACACAAGAACATCGGTTTGGCATACTCAAAATGAGTTCATCCAAATCACGCTGTGGAATGGCCGCCCATGTTCGTTGCAACAACAAAAAAAGGTCTTCTTGCGACTGGATACCCTCCATATTCGGCAGAGCTCTTCTCTGTAGCATATCCCATGCATGCTCAATCGGGTTCAAGTCTGGCGACTGAGCAGGCCAGAGCAGGACATTGATGTTAGCTGCGGCGAGAGTCTGTCTTACAACTCTTGCGGTGTGCGGTCGTGCATTATCATGCATTAACTGAAATAAGGGACCGATTTGCACTTGTAGAGGAACGATGACGTCAGATACAATCGTCTCAGCATAAATTTGAGCGTTGAGGTTGCCTCTGATCCAAATCAACTCAGTTCTTCCGCCAATCTAAATACCCGCCCATACCATGATGGTTCCACCACTATAAGGATGGACTTCCTGGCAGGATTTTAATCGCTGTTGGCGTCCAGGGGTTCTCCAGTGTCGTATACGTCTTGTATCCGGTCTCATACCAAAACGAGACTCATCAGAAAAGCACACGAAACGCCATTGTTCTTCTGCCCAATTTCTGTGTTCAAGAGCCCATTGATATCGAATCCTACGATTGTGCATTGCTATAGGTGGGACCCGTAGCGGTCTTCGGGAATGAAGGTTCACTTCATGCAAGCGGTTTCTGACTGTTTGGTCGCTAATTAAGTTCCCTGAAGAGTGATGAAGCCTCACGGCTAACATCATGGCGGTTATTGTTGGAGCTCTTCGAGTTAAGATTTGAATGTATCGGTCTTGTCTCCGTGTGGTGCAGCGATACCGTCCTCCATGGCGCTCAGCCACGGTACCAGTGCTTCGGTAACGTGTCCAAAGTCGACTGATAACACTCTGACTTGTATTCAGAGCTAAAGCCACAGTACGTTGCCGGGAACCAGCTTCTATCATTCCCACGGCTCTGAGCATTTCTTCCCTGCTTAAATGACGTCGCCGCTCCATAATAACGTTGGTTTTAATCAGTAGTAGGGAAACAGTAGCACTAATAATGTCTTCAATGCGTTGTATGTTTTTATAGGGAAAATATTGACAGCTGATTTTCATCTTTTACTCGAATTTGATTAACAGTTCCTGTTTCAAATTATGAAATGCACCAAAAAGGATCCATATAAATTTATAAAATCATAAATTTATTACAAAGCCACATCTCAATCTCAAGAAATCCGCATAAAAATGCTTGATCCCTAGACACTTTTGATGTGTGTAATATCAATGCATTTTACATTTCAGTTAGTGTGCGAAAAATAAAATTTTATTTTAAGGAAGATTAATCTTTAATTCCAAGCAGTACGTCTTACTTAACTGCACAACCGAATTTGTACTTTGTAGTTCGGTCACTCATAATAATAATCATATCTATCCTTACTCACACACACGGGGTGTACGTAATTTAAGGAAATTTCAACCTTATTTCAAAGCAATAAAGCTTTTTTAAATGCATGACTGAATTTGTAATACCGCATTTCACAATCTTTTGTTGAGAAATGACAAAATATTAGAAAATCTAAGGTACGTTTTTTGCAAACGCAAAATCAATATGAAAGAGCGAGACGCAATAATTTACCCGACTTAGCCCTTTGACGTTTGATATGCCACGCACACGCGCCACCACCGCCCGCCCGATATGAAACGAAATCAGTCATCCATCGCGCGCCGCCATTGACGAGTGGATTTCGTAAATTTGTTGTTGTTGTTACTTGTTTACGCACGCGATGGCTTTTCGGTATAACAATATCCAGTACACGGAGGTGGTGAGGACACTGGCTCGTTGCGACGATAGTGTGGAGTTAGCGTGTCGAGTGTTCAATGAACGACATGGTACCAGAGTGAGTGCCAGGACAATGTTAGGTGCAACTCAGCGCCTGAGGGACTCTGGAACGTTTCATCCTAACACGGCAATGGATAGAGGGACAAATGTACGCTCTAGTCGTTTGCAGGAAAACATTCTCGATTATTTCGTTGAAAATCCAGGGAGCAGCACGAGGGAAGCAGCGCCGTTGTTTAACTGTAGCCACATGTACGTGTGGAGAACATTACGTGCTGATGGCGAACACCCCTTCCACCTACGACGTTGTCAGGAGCTGATGCCGACTGACTATTTGCCACGACTACAATTTTGTAGATGGTTGTTGGAAAACTGGCAACAAAATATTATCTGGACGGACGAGAGCACCTTCACACGAGTTGGTATTTACAACCAGCACAACATGCATTTGTGGAGGCACAAAAACCCACATGCATGCCGTATGGACTCATTCCAGCACAGGTTTTCCGTGAACGTGTGGGCGGGCGTTCTAGGTACACACATACTCGGCCCTGTATTTTTACCGAGGTTGACTGGAGATACCTACCTACAGTTCTTACAAGAGGTAATGCCCCAGTTAATGGAGGACGTCCCTCTCTCGTTGTTACGAGAAGTGTTTTACCAACACGACGGAGCTCCCGCGCATTTCACGTGGAACGTCCGACGGCATCTTGATGCGGAATATGGCCCTCGTTGGATAGGTCGAGGGGGTCCGGTACAGTGGGCTCCCAGATCCCCTGATCTAACACCGTTGGACTTTTTTTTTGTGGGGTCAAATAAAATCGCTCGTGTATGTAAACGAAGCAACAAGTTTCGATCACCTCAAACATAAAATTGAACTCGCGTTTGTTAAAGTGAAATGTGAAACTGAGGTGCTTAACAAACTAAAAACTAACTTAAGAAAACGTGTAATAATGTGTATCGAGCAAGGTGGTGGACATTTTGAAAATCTTCTAAAAAGGGGACAAAGAAGAAGTATTTAGTAATACCTCAGGTATGTACCTTCATAATACGATTTTAAGCAGGTACTGTAAATATTATGATTCAAATCTTTGGTCAGTAGGTCGTCTTAGGGCTCAGGGAGCGTAAAGCCACCGGTGGCCACAATTTTTTTTTTCAATTTTCGTTATCTGGGGGGTTAAACACGCCGACTTTGAATATTTTTTTGATACGTACCTAATAAAAATGTAAACACGACTTAGTAGAGGGTGAAAAGACGCGGGCGCCTTTAGTTATTGCCGTAGGTACTGATAGATCGCAGTGGGGTGAAAAGTTGCTCAATTTAAAAATACTTCCATATCCGTAATTAAACCAAATCATTCGAAGCTGTCAGTCCAAAGCCTGTGTAATTGTGATGGAAAGATGGAATCAAACTAGTTAGGCAACTAGCAATAATAGTTATACGGTAATATCGCAAATTATATTTTTTCATATTTTTTTTTAAACTCAGTATATCTCAAGTGATAAAATAAAACACTTTTAATTTCAAGGACAAAAACCGTGTAAACTAGTGTTATTAGTATCAAACTACGTAGGTAATGTTCAGTCAATGAACGTACATACCTAATGCCTAGCTTTCTGTTACTACCTACTACGTAGGCACGCGCACGAGTGTGCGTAGGGATAGAGTAGTATGCTCGAACGTTTTACGTTCAGTCAGGACAACCAATTTATTAAAAAAAACTGGGTGTTCTTGAAGTAAATTAAATTACAGATGTTGTTTTAGTTCCATAATTTAATATTCTAATTGGGGTGTCCGAGGTCTTGCGTTTATTCCGTTACCGTTCCGTTCCGTTAGTAATATTGCGATTAATTTGATTGAGCGTGCTGCGGGAGCGGCCTGACAGAAACGAATCACTGCAAACCCGACTCCACGTAGTCTTGTCTGCTCTACCCCTAGAGTGTTATTTAAAATCGCGTAGGCGCTGAAGGGCGAGGCGGCCTGCAAGCTGAGGAGCAGGTGGTTTCAACACTCGCCGCTGCAGCTGAGGCTGGCTGGCATCGCCGGCCAGCAAGCCGAAGCCGTAGTGGTGACCGTGAAACACATCTGCGACGATAAGCTCGCATGGGACCGCCGGAGCCCTGCAGCGCCGGAGCTGTGACAAAAACCATGCCTGGTGCATGCTTGCTTGCATGCTGCATGTATGTTTGCTAGTTTGCATGCCTGCCGCATGCATGGTGTATGCCTGTTTTTACTAGGAGTTTTATCATATTAGGCTAAATGGGTTTTATGTCTTTTGAGTGGTATATCAAACGATTTTATATTCAATGTATGTTATGCTTATAAAAATTTGTTGCTTTAAAATTATATCAATCGTTTATTATATTAACTGATCATTATATCAAATAAGATTATAGATTCAGTTGCTATATCTTGTAAATATTAGAGAGTTTGTAATTATATCATATATTACTTACCCAGCAAACTCTGTTCATAAAGTACATAATTAATAAAAAGTAAAAAAACTAAAACCCGACTACGACAAAAAAATCGATGCTAAAAAGGATGAAATAAGATTTTCAGGATGCTGAAATAAACAAGGTTACTGGAAAAGCAAGAACAGAACAAAAATAAAATTTTCAATTTCGTTGGAGCCAAGGCTCAGTTGCAAGAACTACTTGCTAACCGCTACCGCATAGAGTGGAAAATGATTCCACCCCGCGCTCCCCACTTTGGAGGGCTGTGGGAATCAAATATTAAAGCTATTAAAACGCATTTATACCGTGTTATCGGTTCTCAACTCCTTACCTATGAGGAGCTTTCGACTGTTCTCACTGAAATTGAGGCAGATCTAAATTCCAGACCGCTTTGTGTCCTGAATGAGGATCCGTACCCAGAACCGCTTACTCCCGCTCATTTTATAATGGCTTCTCCGTTGACTTCGTTGCCTGTCATCAATGTTCCCGAAACGACGAAGTCTCTAACTTGCCGCAAAAAATTGCTTGACCAGATGATTTGTAGTTTCTGGAGGAGATGGCGCATAGAATATTTACATAATCTTCAAGTTAGACAAAAATGGTTGAATGCCGCAGACAATATTAAGATTGGTACAGTGGTTCTCATACATCAGGATGATGTCCCTCCTTTACGTTGGCCAATGGGTGTAATCACCGAAGTTTTTCCCGGCAAGGATGGGACAACCCGCGTTGCTATGGTGAAGACATGCAGTGGCTCTTTCAAGAGACCCGTTGTCAAACTATGTCCTTTACCTTCTCAATAACATCACCGCGCAATAACCCAAATTTAGCTGTAGTTGACATATTTATAATATTTTTTTCTTAGTACGCTTTAATATATTATTATATTTCTCTCCTTTTGAGAATATTACATATCCTAAAAGCCGTGCAGGATGCTTGCGCAAGTTTTATTTAGTTTGTAACTTTCTACTAACATATATCCGAACGTATCGCATATTAGAATACAGATTCATATTTTTACCGCGGTTTTGAGTTGACTAATCATATTCCATTTCTAGCATCCAATTCCCACAAATGAGAGAGAAGAATTCGCCGCACGCGCTGCTCATTGGCTGATTCAGCGCCGGCCAATCACCGTATAGATGCTGTGGCAAGAAAAAGGTATAATTACCTCTGCAATATGGTGTCTCGGAGGATTCCAGAAGAAACTATCGTGAAGTTATCACCCCGCGCCTAGCCGAGATTAACTAAATACCGCTATATATCTATATATCTAAAACTATCAAAATATCCGTATTGGCCACACACGTGTGACAAATAAAGACTAAAAGTGAAAAGTGCAGCAACTAAGAAGAAAGTGATTCAATCCACGTGCATCTTCTACTCAACCTAACCAGCTCCAGAATATCCAAGTAAGTCCATCACAACCTTTCTTCCTACTCCTGGTTAACTCATTACTGTGTGTTCAATACTTCACCGCCCGCAAATTATTTTACCCCTACGGTCCTTCGAGTATTTTCCGCAACACATAGCATCAACGCGTTTAAAAAAGAAATGGCGTCTACGCATAGCTCTCGCCTTTTTTCACAATAGAATTAAGTAGAGGCAATTAAGTCCCAATAATCTATGTATAAAAAGTAGTCACCTTTGTTCTACCGAATGACGTAAATCTACATCATAGTCATAGTCATAGTCATAGTCATTTATTCATAAACAAGTAATTTGTATCTGAATTTACACACATAAATAAATTACAATATTACAGTATTACAGCATCAAAATTGCAATATTACAGTTTTACAATAAAATAAAATAAGTAAATTTGGATTTTTCTATGTATGTCAACAATTTAAAAATTATAAATTTAAATATCATCAAAAAATTAAACAGGGTCAAACCATAAAATTTAAAATAAATTACATTAAAAACATTAGTTACACATAAAATAGCAAATAATGTCACAATGAATTAAAAATAACAATTATATAATGTACAGCTAAATTAATGAATAAAATCCATAAAAAGTAACACAATTATACACCAATAACTTAGAGTTCTTCTACAGCATATAGACATCTATTCAATAGGAATTGTTTCAATTTTGATTTGAAAGCGGTACTATAGACAGCACTTTTTATGTCTAAAGGCAACCTGTTAAATAATCTTACAGACTGGTATCGTGGACAGTGTTTGACAATTCGTAGGTTATGATTAGTTAAATTTTTATTATTCATATCTAGTCTACGGGTGCCTTCCCTAATCTGCCGCTCTTCTTCTGACTCATAGTCTTGAATGTATTTGGCCATATTACTTAAAAGTACTAGAACATAAAGACCTGGGACTGTAAGAATGCCTAAATTAATAAAATGTTGTCGGCAACTTTCCCTTTGTGAGATTCTGACCATGGTCCGAATTGCTCGTTTTTGCAATATGAAAGCTCTTCTGCAATTATATTCATAGCTGTTTCCCCATAAAAGTATGCTATATCTAATTTTGGACTCTACTAGCGCAAAATATACCATTTTTAGTTGTTCTATATTGATATCATTTCTAAGGGCTCTCAGAGCGTAACATGCAGACGATATAGATGCATCAATTGCCTTTAATTCTGGTTTCCAATTTAAGAGTTGGTCAATATGTATGCCTAAGAATTTAACTTCGGCAACGGTCATAAGTTCAACTTTATTTAAGGCAACATTTAAATTATCTGTGTTCCGGGCTGTAGTTTTAAATAACATTATTTGAGTCTTTCTACTATTAATAAATAATTTATTTGCCGTGAACCACACATGAAATGCTTGTAACGTAGCATTTACTCTTTCAGTTAACTCTACCATGTCATTAGCTGCCACTATAGCATTCGTGTCATCCGCGAAAATTACTAAATTAATACCCGGTAAAATTGTATTTAAATAATTAATCAAGTCATTAATAAATATTAAAAATAAAATAGGTCCTAGAATCGATCCTAGTGGGACGCCCTTCGATATGCATACAGTTTTAGATTTGTATCTTTTCTTATAATTATTCTGAGTTTTGTCAATTTCAACGTACATCCGCCTGTTTTTTAAGTAGGAAGAGAATAGTTGCAAAGCATTTCCTCTGATTCCGTAATGTTTCATTTTAGTCAAAAGAAATTCATGGTCAATTGTGTCAAATGCGGAGCTTAAATCCAGGAAAATCCCTGCAACTCTCATTTTATTATTAATTTTTCTTATAACATCATCAAATAACGTATAAATCGCATCAGAAGTTCCAACACCCTGCTGATACCCAAATTGCCTTTTATTTAACACTTTGTTTACTCTCAAATGTACTAAAAGTCGAATTTTAAGAATCTTCTCAAATAATTTTGACAGCACTGGTAATAGAGAGATAGGCCTATAGTTTTTAGGATCAGATTTACTTCCCTTCTTATAAACAGGTATAACTTTCGCGATTTTTAGTTGTTCTGGGAAAATAGTCTCCTTTATACATTTATTGAAGAAGTCAGATAAAGGCTCGGCTAATATGGCTATGTGCTCCTTGAACAGACTAATTGGAACTTCATCATACCCACAGGAATGTTTGTTTTCCATTCTTTTAACAATGGAACAAATCTCATCAGGTGTGGTAGGAGAAATATGCATGTCACTAATAACCTTGTCCGTGTGTGAAAGGAGAAATTCCATAGTATGATTTACTTCATTTATATCAGTAGCACTTTTATAGTCAAACTGATTCACCAGTAAGTTAGTTATTTCCTCTGGATCCACTACAATTCGTCCATCAACCTTAAGCCTAAGTTCCTGCTGAATCACTTTCTCTTTATTAGTTTTTGTTTTTATTTATTAACAATTTTCCATATTTCCTTACACGTATTTTTTTATTTATTTATTTGACACATTATAGCAAGCTTTTTAGCTTTAGAAACAATTTTTCTATATAACTTAACGTAGATATTTTTATATTTTAAAACACTTGGTTCGAGTTTACTCCCATTAAGTGCACATAAAAAACGTTTCATTTTACTGGAGGTGCGTATCCCTTTGGTGATCCAATTTAATTGTAGTTTATTATTAAGATTAGTTTTACATTCTCTCTTTCTGTAGCTATTGCGAAACACTTTATAAAAACTTTTAAGAAACGTATTAATACCCATACCAGTCCAAGACTCCTCAAGAATGCCCTGTGCGAATGCTGCACCATTTTTACTATTGTATACTCTTTTATTTATTACAATAACCTGATCTTCATTTAAATTAGGAGTGGCTTGATTTTTCAAATAAAGCTCAGCAAAAATACCTGCATGTCCGTCAGCCAAACCATTGTGATCTACCTCACAATCTAAAACACATGCATGAGGCAGATTGGTTATAATGTTATCGATACATGACGTACTATCATTACGGATGAAAGTAGCCGAAGAGATTAGATGCCTAAAATTATAACATTTTAACATACTAAGGAATTCCGTACTTTTTTTACTGTCCACTAGCAGATTAATATTAAAATCACCACAAATTATGCATTTCCTATTGAATAAATAGTCCAATAGCTTCTCCAATCTTTCTAAGAACTGTTCAAAATTTTTATCAACAGGATTTCGATAGCAACAACAGATATAAAGACCAGTGATAGTATCTTTAGTACCACAAATTTCAAAACATTCCATTTTGTATAATTTGTTTATCGGTTCACATATTTCAGTCTGTCTATCCACATGCCCCAAAATTAAACTACCCCCTCTTAATTTATTTCTTCTAGTGTTGTAAGCTACTAATCTATAGTTATTGAGATTAAAAACATTTGCTGTGCTCTCATTCAAGAAGTGTTCACTTATACACATGTAATCCTGCCTTTTATCAAGGCTATCCATATAAACTTCTAATTCATTTTTCTTGTTCATGACTCCGCATAGGTTTTGGTGATATATTTTAAGAGATATATATTTATCGGGATACAAGAAAAAAATTACTATTACCATGCTTAATGTCATTGTCCAAACATACAGATAAGTTGCAGTCAACAATGCTATCAGGATTGTCACAAGTTTGAGTGTATCTGTCATAGTTGGTAATCACAACGTCGCCAGGTATGTAACAAGTCTGAGTTGATTGGTCAGTTTTTAATTTAGTCAGTGTACAGTTTTGCTCAATATATGTCATAAATTTAAGTTTGTAATCAACTTTCAATATTTCTTTTAGTAAGTATCTACAAATATTAACCGAAAAATGATGTCTACGTGGTACATATTGACTATATCCCATATTCACAAATAAAGCATTAAATTTAATACATACGTGACGTAGCGAGCTATTCAGACGTTTTTCATTTAAACACTTGTTGTAAGGGACTTCTGATACAATAATATTGGCATAATTTATACTTTTAAACAAAACGCAAAGGTCAATTTGAAAATCCAATGGATTGGTATCATTAATACCTGTCAATATAATAACATAATCATTTTTAGTCAACGTATTAAAGTCATATGAATTAAATAACACATCGGACGTTTTTGCACCAGGCTTCCAAAAGCTTATTACTTGAAAGTGATTGCCCAGCAGGGCTTGCATCGTCATCTGCTCAACCCTTTCCCAAATATGTTGGGGTATTTTTGTTTTTTTTTTTTTTTTTCTGGATGGGAATCATCCAATGACTGCCTCCCGATTTGGGCGAAGCAGGAGGGTGTGTCAGATTTTTTATTGATTACAACTCATCCGTGTTCCATCATACGCCCTTCATGTTCCGGCAGGGAACGGCCCCCTTGTGGGCCCCGACAATTTTGCTGATCCTTTTTAAGGCGCGTGTGGAACACTACGCGCCGTCTACACGGGCCTGGTTTCAGTCGGGCAGCGACAGCCGCCAATTTGATCAGGTGCAGTGGAGTACTAGTATGTATGGAACTGTTTATCTGAGCTCTACAATCCAGTAGCTGGCTCCAATCTAGTGCGATTCCCTTTAGCAAAACTGGAATCAAGTTTTTGGCTTCTGATTTGCTTTAATAACTATCATAGACTTAAAAATGCCAGCCAGAACTAAAGGCTTTACGTGCTTTCTGAGACACTAAGGAATTTCGTTATATTAATATGGTCACCCATCCACTTTCTAGCCTTGACAAGCGTTGCTTAACCTTTAAAATCGACCCGTGCGACTGTTATTTTAGCCACGAATATCTCTTAGACAAAAAATGTGCATATGAGTCGGAACAAAAAAGTACTTTTAATTTTGATCTTTTTTGCAGACGTTACGACCGTAAATGTGTGTATTTCCGTTGGCTCACCTTAATTTGATAGTTGCGTATAATATTTCAAGATATTTATAATCGCTTTTGCTTGAATACTAACTACAACTGTGCTTAAAGGTCAAAAAAGTCGATAAAGCGATATATATGTTTAGCATCTTTTGATTGAAACGATAAGCACAAGGTTTGTATGTATACTAGACTCTGCCCGAGGCTTTACAGGCTTGAAAAAAAATACAGCGAATAAAAGAAGCCTATGTCAGTCTCCAGCCCTTTTATTTTCTTCACAACTAAATTCACATTGATCCATTCGTCTGTCACATACACACTGTCGCATTTATAATTTAAGTCAAACTCAAAACCCAAACTCAAAACTCAAACTCGAAACTCAAACTCAAAACTCAAAACTCAAACTCAAACTCAAACTCAAAATGTTTATTTCACATAGGCCTACATGGGCACTTACAAAACGTCAGCAGTTAGTGCACGGTTCGAAGTTGGTCGTTTTCTATGGAGAAGAACCGCCAATAAACTCCACAGTTGCTCTTTTAAAATATCATTCGTACAATGTATCCATAATACAGGTTAATTAGGTATGAGAGGACAGTATAGACCAATTAATACAACACAATGGAATAAAAAATAAAAAAATGTTAAACAAATCTAAGAGTCTACAGTGTTCTCCCATTCACAAAAAAAACTTTATATTATATTAAAATAAACTTGAGAAGCGACAACATTAGACTACAATAATGAAAAATAAATTAATAATTTAAAATGAAACAAAAAGAAAATCTGTCAAATCGGGTGGATTATAGTAGGGAAAAATAAAAAGTCACACTCACGAAAGTGGAGTTGTTAATTCACTAATCGTATGGATGTTATTTAATATGGGCCCACGTTGTCTACAATCTCACCTGATAAATAGCCACGTAATCAATGATGTAGTAAGCTTTCTTAGAAGTTACTAACTAAATACATCATATACCTACATTAATACCCACCCAAATTCTGTCGAATAAAATAATTAGCTGGCTAGAACTTTATTGAAAATTAATATAAAATCTTTCTTATTATATTTAACATCTTGTAATGTCTAGACCAATGTTTTAATATAAAACTTTCTGCCCTAATTTGGTTAACAAATCATAATAATTTCTTGAGAATTTGAAATTCCAAGCGAAGTCAAATATTTAATTTTTGGGTTTTTTTTGTGAAGGTTATTTATCTAAGCCAGGAATGTAAATGAAATTCTGAATGAAAAGAGTTTTATGTGTCAATGGAATTGGAAAAGTTGTTTTTTTTTGTAATTATTCTTTATTTAATTAATAAGGGGTTTTTTATTCACAAGGATACGTCAACCCCATTTTACCTTATACAATATTTTCACACCAAAACTATACTCCTATATTTTTAATACACACTACTAATCTAAATATATATAACTCAAAGGTGACTGACTGACTGACATAGTGATCTATCAACGCACAGCCCAAACCACTGGACGGATCGGGCTGATATTTGGCATGCAGGTAGATGTTATGACGCAGGCATCCGCTAAGAAAGGATTTTGCGAAATTCCCATGGGATCGGGATTTACACGGGAAAAACTTCCCACGCGGGCGAAGCCGCTGGCACAAGCTAGTATAATATACATATACTTATACTATGAAGCAGGAAAGGAAATCACTGCCTATAACTTCTGAACTAAGCCACAAATTATATTATGCACTTAGGTCTTTCTGTTAAGGGTATGCCAAAATATTTACGATAAGTCTGACATCCCACATATTTAATTGAAAGTCCTAGAAAGAAGAAATTTGACAGGTACCTAATCTTTAGCGATTTCCCGTCATCTTTGTTCTCTAGTCTGAACTAAATTGTGAAGTCCGTAAACAACAACTGAAGGAGGAATGATTGGAAGATTCGGCTATGAATTATGGTCAGCTCGCTCACCAGACCGTTAAACCTTTTTCCTTCCATTTTTGTCTAACAGGTTAACATCTTACAATCAAATCTAATAAAATAATAATTCAATATATGTACATATATCAAAGAAGTTTCCGAGTGTGATCCCGCGGCAAGATGAAGATTCGCATAGTTATCATATTTGTGAAACTACTCAACAATAAGATTTAATATTATTTATCAATATTAGATTACTTGAATATGGTTGTTAAGAACTTTATGCTCGTTACAATTCACATGGTGAAGTGGAGACTCCTCGAATATTAACGGCTCTGCAACGGAAAAAAAATGTAAAGGTGATAACTTGAAAAGTAGTTCATAATAATATTTAGGTTTTTGCAACTAGATAAATTACAAACCGACCCACTAAAAAGCGTGAAAAAGAAATCTTTTTAATAATAAATAAAAACGACTTCTATCTCAAAACACTGCAAAGCCAAAAATAACTTTTATTTCGGAAGTCGGTATGAAAAAACGAAAATGCAAACCCAAAACACCGACTACCGAAATGAAAGTTATTTTAGGCTTAGCAGTGTTTTGAGTTGGAAGTCGGTTTTATTTTAAGTTAAAAAGTTTTTAAATACCTAGGTTCAATCATTCATCATCATATTTTAATCTCATCTTAGATTAATTAATTTATTGTTTATGTACATTATCGATGTAAAGTGATGGCCTGAAACACAGGTGTTTTTATAAACCTACATCAGGCAGGTCGCTAAATTATAGTAAGCAGTATATTTGACCTCTATTGAACTTAAGATAAATCACCATTTTACCAATGTTTTTCAAGAACTTAAATTTACCCTTTAAGAATTTTTATATATATTTATGTTCTGGACTATATGTACAGACGCCAGCACATGAAGCTACCCGAAACTGACACAATCTCCCAATCAACCTTATACCTAATTTCTTTAACAATAAAGTAGAAAATCTATTAAAAAAAATTGACAGATTGTTGTAGCTTGATGTGCTGGCGTCTGTACTTTTCTATAAACATGTTATTTGAATAAAAAAAATATTATTTTTATTATTTATTATTTCCTTTATTACATTGTATATACATATACATTTTTAAATATTCCTATAAAAACAAAAAAAAAATATTATTATTAAAATTTATTATTATTATTAGCTGCTTAACCTTTATTATCTTAGAAGGGGTCGTCTTTTTGTCGAACCATATGCAGCTAAGTACTCGTGTTAGAAAAGAGCCGACTGCCTGTCTGATCTCTAAAACCCAGTAACTGGGTAACACGATAAAAATGCAAGATATTTTTCCCGACTGCTACTTCCAACTGCCCGTAACGACTGTTGAGGAAGTACAAATGAGAGCCGAGACCAACGTCTTAAAATGGTTTACGAGACTCGGAGAAATATCGAGATATGCTAAATTGTTCACCCATCCATGGGTCAACCTCGGCGAGTGTTCAAGGCTTGATTGTCTATATGTGAGGCACTGTTGTGACCGGCATATTGTTAAGGAAAATATAAGAAAAATAACCTGACATTTTTATGTAATAGCTGTAGTTTCATAATTTAATGTGACTTTTAATTTGCAATTTAATTTGACTTTTAATTTGACATTTAATTTGTATTTAATTTGACAAAGTTTTTTTTTGATTAACTTTTAATATACTTATCGTTGAATCTTTTTGTATGTGAATTTTCCATTTGCATTTTAAATTAGGAAGCCGAGCAATTGTTTGAATGTTGCGTATTTTTATTTTATTTTATATGGGTTTTAGGCCTGAAATAAATGAATTTTAATTTAATTTAATTTTAATTTTACCTTGAATACCCGTGCGGCCGTTATTATTTAGCCACGAGCTCCTCGAGTCTAGGTTCGACCATTAACAAGAAATAAACAGTAACCACAACGTTCGCACATTTCAAGACGTTTCAGTTTACGTGTGGGTCTCTTAGGTGCATTCTGTAAACATTGCATGTTCTCCTACACGTGTTTCAGTGCATTGTGAACTGTTGGCCTCGTGTAGTCCATTTATTGTCCTTGTGTTTGAAACGAGACTGTTTGAAGATAATTTAATCTTTGTAGTAAGTATACTCAGTCAAAGTAGCAAACTCGGGTGCGTCTCATATCATATAAAGTTATTTGGTATATTTTCATTTCAATAACGTTCACAAGATATAATAAACGTGTGTTATACCAACTGCTGATACAATTTCTTTAGATATAACTTTTATTTACTCTAAAACTTATATCGTATAACGTTATTGGATATACAACATGTATCAAAATAAACGCAAGACCTGAAAGTAGTTTGCTCAGAATCGGCTTCTGAATCGATTTCCATCATTATTTATATTTGTTATTTTTTTTTCGGAAAAATCCTTTATTTAACCTAAATTAAAACGTAAAACCAACGTAATAAAATATTTTATTTAGGGAAATTTAAGCCTTATCTCAAAGCAATAAAAAACCATATGAATGTATGTCTGAATTTGTAGATCGCTCAATAGCTATCCATACACACACGTAAATAATATCAATGCATTTTACATTTCAGTTAGTGTGCGATAAATAAAATTTTATTTTAAAGAAGATTAATCCTTAATTCCAAGCAGTACGTCTTACTTAACTGCACAACCGAATTTGTACTTTGTAGTTCTGTCACTCATAATAATAATCATATCTATCCTTACTCACACACACACCCCTATTGTACGTAATTTAAGGAAATTTCAACCTTATTTCAAAGCAATAAAGCTTTTTTAAATACATGACTGAATTTGTAATTTCGCATTTCACAATCTTTTGTTGAGAAATGACAAATTATTAGAAAATCCAAGGTACGTTTTTTGCAAACGCAAAATCAATATGAAAGAGCGAGATGCAATAATTTACCCGACTTAGCCCTTTGACGTTTGATATGCCGCCACGCACACGCGCCACCACCGCCCGCCCGATATGAAACGAAATCAGTCATCCGTCGCGCGCCGCCATTGACGAGTGGATTTCGTAAATTTGTTGTTGTTGTTACTTGTTTACGCACGCGATGGCTTTTCGGTATAACAATATCCAGTACACGGAGATGGTGAGGACACTGGCTGTTAGCGTGTCGAGTGTTCAATGAACGACATGGTACCAGAGTGAGTGCCAGGACAATGCTAGGTGCAACTCAGCGCCTGAGGGACTCTGGAACGTTTCATCCTAACACGGCAATGGATAGAGGGACAAATGTGCGCTCTAGTCGTTTGCAGGAAAACATTCTTGATTATTTCGTTGAAAATGGGGAGGGGAGCAGCACGAGGGAAGCAGCGCCGTTGTTTAACTGTAGCCACATGTACGTGTGGAGAACATTACGTGCTGATGGCGAACACCCCTTCCACCTACGACGTTGTCAGGAGCTGATGCCGACTGACTATTTGCCACGACTACAATTTTGTAGATGGTTGTTGGAAAACTGGCAACAAAATATCATCTGGACGGACGAGAGCACCTTCACACGAGTTGGTATTTACAACCAGCAGAACATGCATTTGTGGAGGCACAAAAACCCACATGCATGCCGTATGGACTCATTCCAGCACAGGTTTTCCGTGAACGTGTGGGCGGGCGTTCTAGGTACACACATACTCGGCCCTGTATTTTTACCGAGGTTGACTGGAGATACCTACCTACAGTTCTTACAAGAGGTATTGCCCCAGTTATTGGAGGACGTCCCTCTCTCGTTGTTACGAGACGTGTTTTACCAACACGACGGAGCTCCCGCGCATTTGACGTGGAACATCCGACGGCATCTTGATGCGGAATATGGCCCTCGTTGGATAGGTCGTGGGGGTCCGGTACAGTGGGCTCCCAGATACCCTGATCTAACACCGTTGGACTTTTTTTTGTGGGGTCGAATAAAATCGCTCGTGTATGTAAACGAAGCAACAAGTGTCGATGACCTCAAACATAAAATTGAACTCGCGTTTGTTAAAGTGAAACGTGAAACTGAGGTGCTTAACAAACTAAAAACTAACTTAAGAAAACGTGCAATAATGTGTATCGAGCAAGGTGGTGGACATTTTGAAAATCTTCTAAAAAGGGGACAAAGAAGAAGTATTTAGTAATACCTCAGGTATGTACCTTCATAATACGATTTTAAGTAGGTACTGTAAATATTATGATTCAAATCTTTGGTCAGTGGGTCGTCTTAGGGCTCAGGGAGCGTAAGGCCACCGGTGGCCACAATTTTTTTTTTCAATTTTCTTTATCTGAGGGGTTAAACACGCCGACTTTGAATATTTTTTTGATACGTACCTAATAAAAATGTAAACACGACTTAGTAGAGGGTGATAAGACGCGGGCGCCTTTAGGTATTGCCGTAGGTACTGATAGATCGCAGTGGGGTTAAAAGTTGCTCAATTTAAAAATACTTCCATATCCGTAATTAAACCAAATCATTCGAAGCTGTCAGTCCAAAGCCTGTGTAATTGTGATGGAAAGATGGAATCAAACTAGTTAGGCAACTAGCAATAATAGTTATACGGCAATATCGTAAATTATTAGTATCAAACTACGTAGGTAATGTTCAGTCAATGAACGTACAGATACATACCTAATGCGTAGCTTTCTGTTACTACCTACTACGTAGGCACGCGCACGAGTGTGCGTAGGGATAGAGTAGTATGCTCGAACGTTATACGTTCAGTCAGGACAACCATTTTATAAAAAAAAAAAACTGGGTGTTCTTTAAGTAAATTAAATTACAGATGTTGTTTTAGTTCTATAATTTAATATTCTAATTGGGGTGTCCGAGGTCTTGCGTTTATTCCGTTACACGTTGTATAAGTAATATTGCGAGTAATTTGATTGAGCGTGCTGCGGGAGCGGCGTGACAGAAACGAATCGCTATAAACCCGACTCCACGTAATTTTGTCTGCTCTACCCCTAGAGTGTTATTTAAAATCGCGTAGACGCTGAGGGGCGAGGCGGCCCGCAAGCTGAGGAGCAGGTGGTTTCAACACTCGCCGCTGCAGCTGAGGCTGGCTGGCATCGCCGGCCAGCAAGCCGAAGCCGTAGTGGTGACCGTGAAACACGTCTGCGATGATAAGCTCGCATGGGACCGCCGGAGCCCTGCAGCGCCGGAGCTGTGACAAAAACCATGCCTGGTGCATGCTGCATGTATGTTTGCTTGTTTGCATGCCTGCCGCATGCATGGTGTATGCCTGTTTTTACTAGGAGTTTTATCATATTAGGCTAAATGGGTTTTATGTCTTTTGAGTGGTATATCAAACGATTTTATATTTCAATGTATGTTATGCTTATAAAAATTTGTTGTTTTAAAATTATATCAATCGTTTATTATATTAACTGATCATTATATCAAATAAGATTATAGATTCAGTTGCTATATCTTGTAAATATTAGAGAGTTTGTAATTATACTATATATTACTTACCCAGCAAACTCAGTTCATAAAGTACATAATTAATAAAAAGTCCTCCACCAGGTCTGTATGTATGTTCGCGATGATCTCAAAAATTCTAGAACAGATTTTCATCCAATCTTCAAAGCAGAGTGAAGCCTTGGTAATCGTCTTAATTGTAGGTACCTAGTGAATACCTTGGTTGAATGGTAGAGAATGCCCTTAGCATTAAGTCCGCCTGTGTACCTAAGTGTTAATAAATGAACATATTACTGAGCAATGTCTTGGAGTATAACTGAATATAGTTTTATTGATGATAAGCTCGCGTTTGATCAACGCCTCATCTGATTTGATGAAAGATCACAATAACTGTTGAAGATGTCGTATAAAATCAACCTGTGAAGAAGCTTTCATCGAAACAGTATAACAAAACAATGACCCAAGAAATAGTTTCCCCTCTCATAGCTCTACAAAACCTCCATAGCGGCATTTATCTATCTTTTGACGATAGCATACCATACCCATGCCTGCCGGGGTTACGGTCGAAGAGTTACCGCAGCCTCGGTACACGAAGGGCAAATGACGGAACACGGATGGATTTTAGTCAGTAAAACTCTGACACACCGTCCCGCTTCGCCCAAATCGAGAGGCAGTCGTATGATGATATCACATCCTTAAAAAAAATACCCATTCTAACTACAAAAACATGGTTGCTAATGCTTTGGCGGAAGTTTAAAAGCCGACCTCAATATATTTGGGAAAAGGCTTTTCAGATGATGCAAGTATACGAAAAAGTGTATTTTTTTAAAGCGAATTAGTAATGTGTAAAAAAAAATACACATTACTAGTTTTCCTATTAACCACACTTGGCTGATATACCGTCTTGTCGTACCAAGCGCTTCTCCTCCAAATTTATTGTGCGCACTTCCAAGCTGTGGAATTCTCTGCCGGCTTCTGTATTCCCTGCAACTTATGACCTTTCAACCTTTAAAGCAAGAGTAAACAGGCATCTTCTGGGCTCGCTCGTTCCATCGTAGACCTCATCTATCGCTTACCATCAGGCGAGATCGAGGTCAAGAGTGAGCTCATTCTGAATTAAAAAAAAACCCTCCAATTAAGCTAAATATGATTGTGTGTGGAGTGGGTTCGCGGGAATAGTGTAATAGGTTGGGTTTGAACCCGTGTCTTTAATCACGAGTCCCAACACCTAAGTTATAAGGCTACTGACGCTTAAATGCATTATATTCTTTCTTTTTTCAGCATTTTCCCTTTTTGTATGTTTTTTTATAGTTAAATTACTCACACGAGCTCATTACGACAAGATGTCGACTGTAATGATTACCATGTACTCATACAAGTCCTACCAACGTGTAGCCTCCGTAAAAAGGAATGCATTACTTCCTCATTAGTGCGAGCTTCCTTATGACACCGGGCGCGTTTCGTTTGACGCAGACCGTGCAACGTTGATATATGTTTGTTTTTTATTATTTTTCCAGTACAACTGTATAAATAACGATAGCTATAACCTAGGGGTCTTTAAGTCAAGAGTGAATAGGTTACTTCTAGATAAGCGTGCTCCATCTTCGACCACATCATCACTTACCATCAGGTGCGATGGTGGTCAAACGCGAACCTATTATCAATAAAAAAAAAATAGAGAAAAGTTCTGACTGTCACATCAACTCCCAGCCCAAACCCTTGGAATTAGACAGCTGAAATTTTACAAAGAGTCCCTTTATAATGTAGATAAGGAATAATTATTTACCTGGGTTTACAAAGGGTACTTTTAATCCTAGTAGTACGTTCCCGTGGTTCATTTTCATACATCCACACGGTCGAAGCCGCGGGTAAAAGCTAGTATGTTATAGATGGTAAAAGTGATCTTTATGTCATAGTACCTAAAGCTTGCTGAACATATAAAGACCTGACTATTCCCAATCTGTTACAATCCTAAGAATCTAAAAGAATACTAAATTACTTTGGTCATAAAACCTAGGGGACTTTAAGTCAAGGGTGAATAGGTTACTTCTAGGTAAGCGAGCTTCATCTTCGACCACACTATCGCGTACCATCATGTTAGGCAATGGTCAAATGAGAGCTTATCATTAATTAAAAAATAGGCCAAGTGCGAGTCAGACTCGCCCATGAAGGTTTCCGTAGTAACTACGCCAAATAACTTTGTTTTTCATAGTATTTGTGTGAATTACAAAGTTACATTTGAGGTTTCAGAAAATATGCTATATCTCAAAAACTGCTGACTTGATCTCGTTCAAACCAATTTTCGTTGAAAGTTTACATTAAGATCTACAGCATCTTTGTTTTAGATTGTTTCCTCTATTATTATATTATTGTTAGAGGGGGGGACAAGTTTTACTACTTTGGAAGCGTACTTATATCTTTTAAACGATAGGCTTTATGAAAAAGTGAAATTTTTAAAGACCTTTCTATAGATACTACACAAGTATTAGTTTCATGAAAAAAAAAATAATTTCAGTTTCAGTTCCATGTATGGGTGCCCCTTTATTTTAAATATTTTTTAATTTTTTTTTTTAATTGTAAAGCGGTTCACAGAATAAATAAAATAAAAATATAGAATACATCTATCTACCAAGTTTCACATGTAAGGACGACTATACATGTGAAACTTGTCATAGTTTCGGAATAAAATGTCTGTGACATACGGACGGACGGACAAACAGACAGACAGACAGACGGACAGACATGATAAAACTATAAGGGTTCCGTTTTAGTGGAATAGGTGGAAGTAAAAAAAAACCACGTGGCCAGTCCCTTGCCCGATGATGTGAATAAACAACAACCCTCTTCTGACATTCTATTACCGTCCTGAAAGAAGCAGAGAACCGGATGAAGTGGAAGGCGCTATCGCAGAGGGCTTTTTTTCCGGATGGGAAAATCATTGAATGCCTTCTCTTGCAAGGGGTGGAGCGGAAGGGAGTGTCAGACTTTTACTGACTAATAACCCACTCTGTTCCTACAACTGCCCTTAAGTTCTGGGGCCGCGGTATCTCGTCAGAACATTACCGTAACCCCAGACATTCCCGCAACCCCAGATCGTCGGTAATAAAGAATACGACTAAGAAGAGACCTATAGTTTCCTATGGGATATTTCCGGATCGGTCATATCTGAAATCCGAAGACATGCAATATCCATCAACGGGCACAAGGGCCGCGTGATTACGTCCCATTACTGGGATTACGGCCCATTCCCTTTTATAGAGAGGTTGGTGTCTTAGCTGTGGGATGTTATGGGCTGGTTATTAGGTATATGTCGATAGGGAGAGCTTCAGCTCGGACTCTGGATGGCTAATAAATAGTACACATAATACCGAGACTTTTCCACGTTAAACGTACTTTCCTAGCTGTTTTCCGTTTTCCTGTTACTCATAATCCATACTACGTATAATATTATAAATGCGAAAGTAACTCTGCCTGTCTGTGTGTTACCTTTTCACGCCTAAACCGCTAAACCGATTTAGATGAAATTTGGCGTGGGTATAGGTTAGGACGCTGGGAAGGACATATAATAATTTTTATCCCGGAATTCCCACGAGATCGGGAATTACGCGGGAAAAACCTACCCGGCGAACGAAGTCGCGGGCAAAAGATAGTTATTAATTAATTTATTTGAGTGACCAAGACTCCAATAAGTGGTAGTTAAACCTAAAAACTTTGTTAGTATCATTTAAAAATAACCTCCTCTTTTTTTAGAAGTCAGTTAATAAGAATAGCATGGATTATTATTACATTACGCAGAAGATAAATTTGGAGTGATTTATATCAACTTTTTTTGTCTTGGCTTTTTGCGTTTTTGAAGATCTTTGACTGTCGTTATGAATAGTCAGGCGCTAGAAATGATTAATTGATTGATTATGAGCTCTCTTAATCAGAAAGATTATTATAAAGCACTTTATTTATTAGTTTATTATTTTAGCATATAGGTACAACGTGTCATTTAAAGGGTATATACATACCAAGTGCACGGCTTCTTTGGATGATAACAAACGATATAGCAAGGGTTTTGTAATCCTATGTCTACATGTGTGGAGTTTATTAGAAATTTCAATACATTGATACCAGAGACCGAATTTTTCAAATTAAGAAGAACGAAGAGAATTATCGTTTTATTGGCAAGTGACGTGGAAAGTGATGACCCTCATAGTGCCGTGGCACGTTTGTTGTTACTGGTATTCAAGAAACATATGAAACCGATCATTTGGGGTCAATTCTGTGAGTCACTTATTTTGAGCTGAAACTTTGCATAGAGACTCCATATTATATGTTGTCTTCAGTCCTTTTGGATAGATATGGGCTTTCCGTTACACGTTGTATAGGTATGTTTGTATTTCATTAGTATTATATTTATTAGTCTTAAATATATTATTTCATTCCATTTTCTCGTACACCCACTACAATGTCTTTTTTGAACCCGAAAGTTGACCGGTAGAGAATGCCTTGCTGCATTATGTAAGCCTATGTAACACCATTTGTATATTATTATTTGTGTAAAATCTTCTCGTACAATAAACGTACGCTCAATATTTATTTTTGTTTTAGTCAATTTGTCAATTCAGTAATAACTGGCCTTGATTTTCAAAGTTGTTAATTGTTTTTGTGAGTTCTCAGCTTTTGCAGGCGTGCGTGCGCACCATCTTTGAAAAACATGATTTCTTCAATCACTATTAATCTTTTTAACCGACTTAAAAATAAAGAAGGAGGTTCTCAATTCGTCTTGAACGTTTTTTTTTTATGTATGTTACCTCATTACTCGCAGATGGCTGGACCGATTTCGAAAATTCTTTTTTTTTGTTTGAAAGGGCATACTTTTTAGTTGGTCCAATTGTCGTCGCGTTTGGATCTGATGATGGGATCATGGAGAAATCGAGGGAACTCTTCAAATATTATAGGCACACCTATAGCGTTTTGGGTATTTCTTACAGTACTTTGTGCAGTTGCTCTCGAAAAGCACCATTTGAGAAAGTGGAACTGATGATGAAGACCCCAGATGGCCACCGAAACTACTCAATAATAAGTATCTAATCGCAATGATTAGTGTTGCGGCGGCTTAAAGCCTTGGTTTGAAAAACGAATTTTTCTTAGTGGACTGTATCAGGGGCGGTTCTATGATGCAAGTAGGTGCTGGTGGTGTGGGGAAATGAGGATCGTACCTGCCTGGTGAGCTATGGCGGAGACACGGCGAGGGTTCCTTAGCCACGTGGCGGCGGCGCGTCCACGATGTCGTGTACGTACGGACGAGGATCTGCACTTTCCACAACACACAAAGACACGCACTTGCACAGTTTAATAACAATCTTCGTTCTTCGCGGTGAAATATGAGTTCTCTTTGACTTAGGGTTTAATTGCGACCCGCAAGTCTTGATAGCGGATGAGAAAACTGGCGGTTTTTTCTTCATGGCGGCACGCGACAGCGTCCGCGCATCGCGGATCTTCCTCCTCGCTCTCGCTCAGGCATTATAAGGGTTGCAGAAGGGAAAGGGAATGCGGAAGGAAATTTACGTTGCACAGATACTAATATTATTTAGAGTTGCCAATAATTAGGCGTGAAAATATAAGAAATAAATTATGGCGTTAACATTCCCCGCGGCCTTAAAGAGTCACCTTTAAAAGAGATTAATACAATAGAAATTACACTTAAATCTAACTTAAAGAGGGAATGGACTGAATAAGATATTACTGAGTAGGAAGGGGACATAAGCGGACCACAGGTCTCACAAGAATCCCATTAGGAGTGCGTACGGAAACGACTCGCGTGCTACCGTCTTTAGACGTATGCAATTTATCAATAACACCTAGAGGCCAGGATAAAGGAGGCGCATTATCATTAACAATCACTACTACAGTACCTTCCTTAATCATGTCTCCGTCAGGTTTATTCCATTTTAAGCGCGATTGTAAACTATGAAGATACTCGTTTCGCCATCTTTTCCAGTACGACTGGACTAATTTATCCATAAGAGAATGTCTTTGAAGCAGGTTGTCAGACGATAAACCTACTTCCGCGGCCGGCAATGAGTTAAGCGGAACAGTGTGTAAAAAGTGTGAAGGGGTGAGAGCCTTAGGCTCTACCGGATCAGCGCTAAGCACAGTAAGAGGCCTGGAGTTCAACAGGCACTCTATTTGAGAAAGAATTGTAACTAATTCTTCATAAGAGAGGAGTTGTTGACCTATTGTCTTGAAAAGATGAGTCTTTACGACCTTCACCATGGACTCCCAACATCCACCGAAATGCGGTGACGCGGGTGGAATGAATTGCCAATGAATGCGATGCTCAGCGAGCTCCTCTTCAAAGCGCGGGCGGTATTCTTTATTTATGAAAGTATATAAGTCGCGTAAAAACGAATTAGCTCCTCGAAAATTGGTCGCGTTATCCGAATATAAACATTGTACCGGTCCGCGGCGGGATAAAAACCGTTTCAACGCGGCTATGAACGAAACAGTTGTAAGATCTGTAGCTAATTCGATGTGAATAGCGCGAGTGGTCATACAGGTAAAGATACATAAGTAGCCTTTGCGACTCTTCGCACCTCGACTGCGTATGGGCACGTACTGTATAGGGCCAGCGTAATCACACCCTGTATGAGAAAAAGCTTTGAGAGCAACATTTACTCTAGATTTCGGAAGATCGCCCATCATGGGCGGACCATGAGGTCGCGGTTTCCACCTATGGCATGCATTGCACTTGTGAATTCTATGACGAATAATTCGTCTAGCGGACAAGATCCAATACCTATGGCGTAATAACGACATAGTGAGTTCTGGACCTGCATGTAAATATTTTTTATGATAATAGTCTACGAGAATTTCAACTATGCGATCATGTCGGGGCAACACTACAGGATGTTTAGTACTATAGGCCTCAGCCGAATGAGTTAATCGACCTCCGACGCGGATTAAGTCATCACCATCTACGAATGGCTTTAGTTTAATAAGAGCGGGTGAACAAAATTTATTATTTTTTAACTCGGAAAAATCCTTTAAGAAGTGTTTTCGTTGAACATGACGCAACAAAATGGTTTCAGCGAATTCGAGGTCGCTAGCGGAAACGGCGTCAGTTCGACGCGGGAGTTTTTTCATGAAGCGGTATATGAAAACAATAATACGCCGCAACTTGTTCCAAGACGACGTACGTTCTGCGAGTGTGAGTAGAAGCGAATTGTCTGAACTTGAGTCCGCGACTATGGGGTGCGCGTGGACCTTTTCTTCAGGAATGGGTTCCGAATTCAAGTCATTAACCTTATGTATGGGCCATTCGGAAGGATCAAGCTTAGCCCAAGCGGGTCCGTGCAACCATAATGGGTGCTCAATGAATTTGTCAGGTGTTAAACCACGTGACAAACAGTCCGCCGGGTTTTCAGTACCAGCCACATGATAGAAATGCTCCGCGGGGACGTTGTCTATGATGCGAACGACACGATTGGCCACAAACGTGTGCCAACGATGCGGAGAGGAATTTATCCAGCAAAGAGTCACCTTTGAATCGGTGAATGCGTACATAGCGGTAACATTATAACGCGGATTATAAGTGTCATGAACACGGCGAAGAAGCTTAGCGAGGAGCTCGGCACCGCAGAGCTCCAGTCGAGCGATAGTTAATGGTTTAACCGGCGATACCTTCGACTTTGCACAAACCAGCTGAAGGACCACGTCGTCGTTGCGAGTAATATGCGCATAGATGACAGCGCCATAGGCGCTTTCGCTGGCGTCAGAAAATCCAATTAGGCGGAGAATACAGTTTTCAACAATACCTAAATGGCGCGGAATTTTAAAATCATTTAAAAGCGGAAGGGCAGAGCGAAAAGTTTGCCAAATATTTATGATGTGACGCGGGGGGGTGTCATCCCAATCGAGCTTCAGTAACCATAACTCTTTGATAAGCAGTTTAGCGTAGAGAACTACAGGTGCGACAAGACCCATAATGTCCCACAGTCTAGCTACGGCCGATAGTATAGCACGTTTAGTACACGTATCTGGCGGTGCGGAAATAAGAAATTCAAAGCAATCATTTGACCTACACCAGCGCAAGCCGAGGACCTTTTGCTCTACCGACTTGTCGAATTCTAGTTGATCGGTCAATCTATGCGACGCCGGAATACTGTTTAGTACAGTTTGAGAGTTACTAGTCCACTTGACTAACTCGAACTGACCGCCTCTAAAGAGTTTGATCAGTTCGTGGGCAACCTGGATGGCTCGCGATTCGGAGCTTACGCTGCAGACTACGTCATCCATATACAGCGAGTCCATGATGATAGCGCTGGCGCGCGGGAAGAGATGACCATCGTCTTGAACCAACTGTCGAACTGTGCGGATCGCATGGTAGGGACTTGACTTGAGACCAAAACAGACGCTGTTAAACTGATATAGAACCAGAGGATCGTTTGTACTGAAGCGATATAAGATGCGTTGAAAGCGGCGATCACCTTCTCTTACTTTAATCTGTAAGAACATTTGTCGGCAATCAGCCGACAGTGCGAATGCGAACAAGCGAAAATTCAAAATTATGGTAAATAAGTCGCCCTGTAAATTCGGGCCGCTGTGCAAAACATCGTTGAGAGATACTCCAGTACTCGTTTTAGCACTAGCATCTAGCACGGAGCGTAATTTTGTTGTTGTTTTATCTAAACGTACAACTGCGTGATGCGGAATTACATAGTCAGGACAACTACTGTCTGAACTATCAGGAGGAGCAGGCGATAAATATCCTTTATCAATATATTCGCGGATGACGTCATCATACGCAGTACGTAACTCGGGTGCGGATTCTAATTTCCTTTCAAGGCAGAAAAAACGTTTTTTCGCGACATCGAGTGAGTTTCCCAAATGGAACACATCGCTGCGAAAAGGTAAGGCTACAGAGTATCTACCTGTTTCCTCATCGCGTTCCGTGGTCGAATTATAAAAATGCTCGCACTCTAGTTCATCGAGCGATTTGCTCGTTGAAGGAGTGACGGGCGCTTCATCGACCTGCCAGAATTTTTTCAACGACGATTCTAATGAGTCTTTGTCAGGCGGGTGCGAAACATATGAGCAACAAGCTAGTGCAGTCTTGTTACGACGCACAGGCAACACGGGCACAGTGCCCATGATGACGTAACCGAGTACCGTCTGCATGGCGGGCGGCGCGGAGGAGTTGCTGCTAACTATGCGGGGCAGCAGAAGATGCGGGAAAAGCGATGCCCCGATCAGCACATCGATGCGACCGGGTGTGCCGAACGATTCGTCGGCGAGCGGTAAACCATATAAGTAAGGCAAAGCGGAAATATCTACGGGGGCGATAGGTAGATTGTCGGTGATTGCATCGACAACTAACGAATTAACGTTATAAGTAACGTTCGGATTGAAGCGGGAAAAGAAAGTAAACTGTACGGAACCCTTAACGGATTTTTCCGTACCACCGATACCCTTAACGGAAGGCGTATCAGATGAATGCCTAGTTAAACCTAATCGTTTGCAGCATTCTGCGGTAATAAAATTAGTTTGTGAGCCACTATCTAATAGACAACGAATTAAATGTTCCTTATCAAATGCATCTCGAATTATTACAGTAGCGGTTGACAACAAAATAGTAGTATTCGTGTTACCTTGCGGCTTTGATACGCGGGAGTTCGAGTCGTAAAACCTCGACGCAGCAATGGACGCGTTACATTGCGGGGCGCTCTGGGCGGCGGCATCGTGCGCATGTTGCTCGCGTGGAGCCTGTGCGTGCGACAAGGACAGCTGCTCGGGAGCAGCAGTGCTATCTCTAGCGCGAGCCGTGGCGTTTGAATCGGCTTGTGTACGTGCGGTATTATCAATATCGTTCGATAATGCAGTCGCATGCGATTCGCGATTAAAGTGTAAAAGCGTGTGATGTTTATTGTTACAAGTTTTACATCTAGATTCAGACTGACAGGATTTGGCCTTGTGTTTAATACTTAAACAGTTAGTGCATGCTTCGATTTGCTTCACTGATTTGAAACGATCACTTGGCGTCATTTTAGAAAAGGCGGGACATTTAAATAAATGTTCCTGGACAAAGCCATCACACAAACATTTTGCGGATTTATCAATTACAGTGTAAGATTGCGGTTGTGGAGTTTTAGACGTTTTTTTATTTTTAGAATTGTTATTAGACTGAGTGGAGCTCGAGCTGTCTAAAGCTTTAGTATTTTGTAAAATGCGAGATTAATTTTTAATAAACTGTACTAAATTGTCGAATTTAGGAATTTCGTCCTTCGAATCCATTTCGAAAAGTCGAGCGGTTTCAGAATCGACCTTCTTTATAGCGACATGGAAAAAGATCAAATCTGTCAAATCATTTATTTTAAGATTTTTTAATGCGTTTGCGGCGGAAACAAAATTATCAGAAAAGGATTCGAAATTCTGAATAGATGCGGTATTAAAAGATTTATGTTCAAACATCCGATTAAGGTAACCAGAAGCCAAAATACGTTTGTCTTCGTATTTGTTTACGAGTGAATTAAAAATTAATTGGTAATTATCGCCATTAGGGCAAACTCCTGAGAACGCGGTTTGAGCCTTAGCTGTCAATTTCCCCATCAAATAATATAGTTTTTCCGAATCAGTCAATGTATTATTTTCGTGTACCGTGCTTTTAAAATTAGCGTAGAATAGGGGCCAGTTACGAATATCGCCATCGAATGACATAATTTCAATGGGAGGCAAGCGAACTGTTTGCTTAATGACACCACTACCATTAGAAGTATGAGCTGATTTTGAGTAATTCGAATGATTATATTTAATTCGGCAATATAATTCCTCAAAACTAATCCACGACTGTTCATCAATCGTATTTTTAGGGTTTTGTTTTAGAAGAAGCGAATTATGTATATTAAATGCCTCGAGGAACTCGGTACGCATCGCATCGATATTGACACACGCACACATAAACTTTTCTAGCGGTTCCATACCGGACTTCATTTTTTCCATTAAATCGTAAATGATCTGCATGCGGGCAAAAATCATATTACGACATGACAGTGCTATTTGAATGGCGGATTCTATCGGATCATCCGATTCAATGGTTACTTTTTTAGACATTTTCGATATTTTTGTAGGTGTTTATAATACTTAGCTAAAATAAATCGCAACGATCTGCGCGCGGTGTGGTATTGGTAAGTACCTACGGTTGTCGTAAACGAAAGATGGCGAAGCGGGCGAGCGGTAGGTAGGTTATATTTTCCTATGTACCTACATAAATTAAATATTATGTTGAGCGGGATGCGATATACCTTTGAATGTACGCAAGGACGACGTAGGTAGGTATTGTAATAAATGAAAGCGGTTTATTATATGAGTTTAAGGAACGAAGATTGAAATGAAATATAATTGCGGGATGATGATATACGGATAGAATAATTATATCCGTTATCGAAAGAGTATAGAAAAAAGGTATCCGTGATCGTAGGATCAAAAAATGTTGCGGCGGCTTAAAGCCTTGGTTTGAAAAACGAATTTTTCTTAGTGGACTGTATCAGGGGCGGTTCTATGATGCAAGTAGGTGCTGGTGGTGTGGGGAAATGAGGATCGTACCTGCCTGGTGAGCTATGGCGGAGACACGGCGAGGGTTCCTTAGCCACGTGGCGGCGGCGCGTCCACGATGTCGTGTACGTACGGACGAGGATCTGCACTTTCCACAACACACAAAGACACGCACTTGCACAGTTTAATAACAATCTTCGTTCTTCGCGGTGAAATATGAGTTCTCTTTGACTTAGGGTTTAATTGCGACCCGCAAGTCTTGATAGCGGATGAGAAAACTGGCGGTTTTTTCTTCATGGCGGCACGCGACAGCGTCCGCGCATCGCGGATCTTCCTCCTCGCTCTCGCTCAGGCATTATAAGGGTTGCAGAAGGGAAAGGGAATGCGGAAGGAAATTTACGTTGCACAGATACTAATATTATTTAGAGTTGCCAATAATTAGGCGTGAAAATATAAGAAATAAATTATGGCGTTAACAATTAGATTACTTGAATATAGATGTTAAGCACTTTATGTTCGTCACAATGCATATGGTGAAGTAGAGCTGATGGTGATGCACCAGGAGAACTCCTCAAAAATTAACGGTTCTGCACCAGGAAAAGCAATATTTTGTAAGAGGTGATAAGTAGTTGACATTTTAGCTTTTGTAACTAGATAAATAACAACCCGCCCACTAAAAAGAGTGAAAAAAAAAATTAGCAAATATTAGAACCATCTTCCATATAAAACACTACAAAGGCAAAAATAACCTTAATTTCGGAAGGCGGTGTCAAAAAAATAAAAGAAAATACAAAAGAAATGACACCGACTACCGAAATTAAAGTTATTTTTGCCTTTGTAGTTATTTTATATGGAAGTTGGTTCTATTTTTTGCAATCATTTTTTTAGGTACCTATGTAGATAAAATAACAAGCAGACATCTTTTACTCCAGAAATGCACGCCTATCCAACGTCTTTAATCTCAATTTATGAAATGTAGTCAGTGTGTTTTCTAGTCAGTTTTTTTGCAAACCTATCTATAATACATCAGATTAAATTCGTTGGGCTTGATGTTTATTTGTAGAGTAAGAGACCACTCCCTACCTAGATAAACGTTTATAGCTTACCTTCATGGCCAAATATAACTAGTTAGGGGCTTCATTAAAAAAAAAATCCACTGCGTAAGGGTGAAAACCTTAGATTTTTTACTCTTGAACCTCTGGGACTGTTTTTTCAGAAACGATGTTAGATTATGGAATCTTTTCAAATCGACATTGTGTTTTACTCTTAGTGTACTCTTGAGCAATAAATAAATCGATGGTCCCTAAGTAAAGTATCGAATTTACAAAATGCCAATTTTTTTTTATTACTGTTTAGAACTATAAATAAAGGTAATTTTATTAATTGAATATCAAAAATTAAAAAAACTCGTTATTTATGCGTTTATTAGAGACGTATTTGATCGAAATATGTCAGTCTATCCGACGTCTATCAACGAATGATAAGTTTCGCGTGTTTACGCTGCGCCGGCGAGTGTGCGACAAGGACGGAACTACCACTATCGCGAATGTACGCCGCCACAGTGCTCGTACGCTCAGCAACGTCAACATCCGCGGCGTTGCATTTGCGTAATAATAGTGTTATATGTATTTTGTTGCTGTTTTTTAAATGTTCTAACTAAAATACTGTATTATGAGCCAGTTACCTTTAAAAATGTATTCAAGATCGAGGAAAATAGTTGATTTAATGCAAAGAAACAGTGAGAATTGACAACAACAAGACTTGGATACAAAATCAGTTATTTTTAATGCGGGTAAGTTTTAATACTTTAAATACTTTTATATGAGTAATACGTAATTGCAACTTTAATAAATAAGAATATTTTTAAGTATAGGTTCCCTAAATCAGGTTTTATTGACCATCTTAATGATTTGCTTGAATTAAAAATGCGTCCCGCGTAATATAACGAATCGGGTAGATTCGATCATTTATGACGGATTGTCATGTTCCTGATAGTACCGAAAATGCCAGTTCCGATCATGTACGGGGTTTATTCATAAATTATTTCAATCGAAACTGACGATTTCGATACTGTACGTCGTATTACAAATTTAAATTTCTAATGAAAGTGCCACTTTCGATTATTTCGATCGAATTTTGTTTATTTTTTGTAAAGATTCGATATAAGTGTTTATGATAAAAATGTAGTAACTTACTTTTATGTCACTTTCTGTGATTAACTAAATTGGATTTGTATAAATGAATTGTTAATCATATATTTATTAAATGTACCTTCTGACCTTCAATGTTCTTTTTTAGAGTCACCGCTCCCCACGAACTTCAATGAATCCGATGGAATAACTTAAAGGAGTTGGTGGATGATGAACTCTCCTTGGACAGAAATAAAATTTAGCACAAGAGGCTTTTCACAGTTTTGACATAACGACCAGTTTATTTACACTTCTCATAGTAAATTAAATAAAGAAGGAATAACTTTATCGGATAATAAAAAGGTAAACATTCCAATCATCCAAACGTAATAGATTCTGCAATGATTAAAAGTGTTTATGATCATGTAGCTTCTTTCCAACCCGTAGAATCACATTATACACGTAAAAACACCAGTAAGCTGTACTTGGATAATAATTTAAATATGAACAGAATGTTTTCCTTATACAAAGAATGGAGCCAACCTTCAAATTATATCAATCAAGCACAGACCCTTCGTCAGTACAGAGATATCATCAATGTTAACATGAATGTTGGATTTTTTAATCCCAAGAAGGATATCTGTGATAAGTGTCATAGTTTTTCTAACAATTCATCTCTGACAGAAGAACAAGTTCAGACTCATAATAAACACATAAAAAATAAGACAATAGCTAGAGAGTTAAAGAATATTGACAAACAGCAATCTAGAGAATCACCTGAATTTGTGTGGGATACATTTGATTTCCAAAAAAAAAATTGTCCACATGGAGATGTTGGTTTGTTTTATTATAAGCGTAAACTTTCTGTATTTAACTTTGCCGTTTTCGATTTAGCATTAAAAGAAGGTACATGCTACATGTGGACGGAAAGTACCGGTAAAAGAGGAGCTAATGAAGTAAGAAGCTGTTTAATGTAATTTGTAAACGCAAAGATAGATTGGGGTACTAAGAAATTCTTATTTTGGTCAGATAATTATGGGGGCCAGAATAGGAATAGAGTCGTTTATTCGTTATACATGTACAGGCGCCAGCACATCAAGCTACAACAATCTGTCAAATTTCTTTAAAAGATTTTCAACTTTATCGTTAAAGAAATTAGGTTCAAGGTTGATTGGGAAAATGTGACAGTTTCGGGTAGCTTCATTTGCTGGCGTCTGTACCTATCAAAACGAAAAACTAATTAACATTCTAATCCAATGGTACGCACTAGTACGCTGGGCAAAGGCTGAAGTAAAATCCTACAAGGTTATAAAAGTAACCAAGAGTGATGTTTATGATTTTAAATTTTTAATAAATGACAAAAATTGGAAAAAGACAACAAAAGAGAAAACGTGAGATGGAACAGCATTAAGGAAGTTAGTGTGAGAAAAGAGGAACCAAATAATACTTAAGATACAATTTGAAGGCTGATTATTTTTGTGTAAATACTTCTGTAGAAACAAGAAGCCAAAAAAGGAGAAAGTTTCAATCTATGTAATTAAAAAATCTTTATTCGGATTCACTAGCTTTGCCAGTGGCAAAGTATAAAGATTTGATTTCTTTATGTAATTCAGGAGGGATATTCAAAGAATATCATAGGTTTTACGAAAGCTATGCTATATTATTCTACAGCCGCAGAAAATTCTGAAAATGAGTTCGATGAGTAATATATTTACGTACTAAGATTTTTTTATGTGTCACGTCTTATTATTTTTGTTAAAACAGAATTTTTTCCTGATTTATTAGTACTTTTTATTTTACCAGAGTATTCTTACACTTTATTCTGTTTATTAGATTTTACAAAGTACCTATCATAAATATTTAACTACAATTCGTAATTATATTTTGTGGTAAGTATTTAATTGATGTTATAGATTATAATTTTTTGTCACTTTTATTTGAGTTTCTTAGAAGTTTTATTATTTTTGGTCTTGTATAAGTAATGTGATTATATTGTGATTTGATTTAAAAAGTTTCTTATAATTTTAGCATATTAAGTGCTCAGCGCTCGCATTTGTTATAACTTAAGTAACAGCAATAAGTGATCTCAGCTTTTTACCGTAAGTTAACGTATCAAGCACTGGCTTTAAGTAATTTTAGCTAAATATAGTATAACTATTTCAATTTGTGAACACACAACAAACTGTGTTTTTGTTATTCTATAGAGAAATAATTGTAAGTACAACCAATCTGCGAAGTAAATAATCGTATATGACACTTTCAATAAAATATTCTAAACACAAACCAACGTAGAATATCGAAATCGGCAGATCTGATGCATTTTTGAATTTGTGATTCCTTGTATATGATTGAAAGTGCCAGTTTCAATTCATAAAGCAAGTTCAGTAACTTAGTATACTATCGTAACTCAATTTTCTCGAAAACTATTCATGTATATTAATTTTTGATGCACAGTAATAGTATGTAAATCCAACACAACTGTGAATCCAACTTTTTATGGAAATCTAATGATTAAAAAAAAAAAAATGCTAAAAATAAACTTTAAATCGCTCTCCTGTAAAGTAGCATTTTTCACTTTCGATACTTTACCTAGGGACCATCGAAATACTCCATAGCGTACAAGGCTTTATTTTGCCAGATAGTCCATTGAAGTACCTATGTAAGAAATACACTTTCAGAAAATTATTTTATTTTCTTATCTGCTCGCCACTTCATAAAGTATGTATTTAAGTATCTTTCCTTTGAAATTTCTGGCAAATGATTTTCGATGACTGTATTTGCCTCGTCTTTATCAGAATCTGGTGTCAACATTTCAGAATCACTTGAACTCATTTTTAATAAGATACTAGCCGTCCCGGCAGTCCTTGTTCTACCCTATTTGTATAAAACAAAGTAACTTTGATTTTTTATGTTAATAGTTACCCGACAGATTTCGTTCTGTCAAAAATTATTGACCTGTAGCAATCTAATAAAAATAAAATAACATTGAAATATTTTAGTAATAAGGTTAGGCTAGGTTTTCGAAAGGGGTAAATTATGAATGGGTCCAGGGGCGAGGGACTTGGGGAAGTCCCCCGCCCCCTATTCGATGGACCCGAATCGCAGGCGCGCGGGTATCGGCGCGCGCCTCTGAGGCGATGCACGGGGTAGTTCAACACCTAAACACCCCGTGCAAGAGGCGAGGCCGGGACCCGGCCAGCACTAGTGCGGGGCTGCGGAAGAATTAGGTTTCCCGCGGCCCCCCGCGCACGTGTGAGGAGACACCGGGGTGGTTTTAGCCGGTAAGAATCCGGCACGCCCCTCCGCCATTCCCCAGGTGGAGGTAGTCCATGAGGATTTCCCCCCGTAAAAAAAAAAACGGTTTTCAAAAAAAGCGAAAAGGAGACGGAAACGCTTTCATACATTCTTGGGCCAAGGTGTAAAAAGATGAAATTAGTGTCGATTAACAGCTTATATATTAACAAAGCATCACTGAAAATTCGGCGAATTTTGGCAATCTGAGAGCAGAGTTATAGGAGGTTTTGTAAAAGTGAGGTTATGCAATGAATTGGCAACAACCTATACTACACAGCTGTTTTTTTAAATATATTTGCTATTTTGTTAAAATAGACAGTAGTTTACTATGTTAATTGTGTTGTATTGAGTGGAAGGATATTAGAAAATTCACAAATAATTTTGAGAAACCCCAGGGAGATGATGTTTCGAACACTTCCGACGTTTGGCTCCAAGACTGGACCGGGCGGGGGCTGCACTCAAGCGGCTCCTACCCAATCTACGGGGGGCCAAATGCCTCCTGCCGGAGGCTATATGCGGGGATTGTGCGGCCATGGCCCTCTATGGGGCCCCTGTCTGGGCGCTGAATCTGCAACAGCGACCAGTTCGCCAGTTGGTCGCGTCTCAAAGGGATGATCCGGATGATCCGGGGTTATCGCACGATCTCTGGGGAGGCGGCGAACCTCCTTGCCGGATTGCTGGCGTGGGATCTGGAGGCAGTAGCCCTCGCACGCGTGCATAATTGGCGCGCGGAGGTGCTAAGCCGGGGTAAAAATCCGCTGCCGCGGCAAGTCGCGGCTCAGCGGATAGAACCACCCATGGTTGACTGGAAGAGAATGCCTATGGCATTAAGTCCGCCTTTGTACATTTTGTGTTGCATAATACAGTTGCCAAACACAAGTAATAAATCGATTTGTAAGCGAGAATCGACTTTAAGAATTCTTTATAATATGTTGATTTTTTTTTAACTACTGACATTATGTTAATTGTAATTGATTTATTTACTTTGATTGAATCAATAATCTGGTGCAAGTAGTTTTATGTTCAATTATTTAAAATCACACACATTAATCGATTATAGTAATCGATATCCAATTTTATTCGTGACTTAAAACTTATTTTTAAGATATCTCGTATTACAGATTGTGAATTACGCTAATTTTTTGTATTTAGAAATAGAAAAATATGACGCTTTTTTAAATCATATCTCAACTTGTTGCAATATGGCCCAGAAATCCCCGTCTCCTTTAATAACAACCAAGAAAATGCTACGCACCGATGAAGCAATGATGACACGTACGTCATTTTCTAGTAATTTTTTTTTTAAGGAAAAGGTCTTAGTCCATGCAGTCTCTTTCCATTCAAAATACTGCACCAACGCTTAATTATGTTTTTATCACTTATTTTTCTTCATATTATTCACGATTACTGATTATTATCAAGTAACATAATACAATATTTTACACGATTAAAAAGGCTATAAAACAAAGAGCAAACTGATTATATTATTTTTCATTAATGACATGCTACCTCTAATCAACTTAAAGGCATACCAAAGGTAATCCTAAAGCGCCACTGTTTTGCTTTGATTGACATCAAACGTTTAACAGCTGCGGACAGAGTGGTTTGTATGGGAAAAGATAACATTTTTTTTACTATTTTCCTCGTACTTTTTACGTTTTTATTACCATAAGAACCTTTGTCTGACTTCATCAAACACAAAAAAAATCATCTAAATCGGTGCTGCTGTTCTCGAGTTTTGCGCTTAGCAACACATTTAGCGATTCATTTTTATTAATATAGATTAGTCTAAATTTAAACCGAGTTTTTGATACAGCTTACAGAGTTAGTATCCCGCCAAATTATGTAGTCTATTTAAAATTTTAACTACGGAACACACCGCGTCACTGCCGCGGGCGGACCCACTTGATTTTTCTTTTTTAAATTCTCACTGGCTGTTTATGCACTCACAAGACCGTAGCATTTTTTTAAAATTATGTTAGATTTTTTGCAGCCGACTGCCTAACCAAATTTATTTCTATTTTAAAAATTGTTCCCACCCTAGAGAGGGAAGCAATTACTATGAGTATTTCCCGCCAAAGGTGGGAAGTGGCATCTTCTACTCGTTACTCGCTTTCAACAAACACTACTTTCCGAATATGAGAAATGAAAAAGTGTTATTTATAACCAATTTACAAAATAAATATTTCATTTCATTTCTTTTCCACCGGGACCGGGCTTGCGGAAATATTGTAACTAGAAACCGCGGCCACCGAACGCAAGAATTACGTAAGAAGCAGGGTGTGTTTTAGTCTGGATGTATTGTATATAGGGCAGGTATCCGCAACTCCACGACCAAGCGCACTCAAAGTTCAAAATATTTGATTTCACATAGGCCTGTATGCAGCAAAAGTCAAACGCTCTCTCCCGCTCTGAGTCATTAATGATTTGATGAGCCATGGTCCACTGCCAGGACGAAAACCACTCCAGGCTGCTACTGAGATATTATTCTACACTTTAAAAACAAAGACGTATAGTAATAAAAGTCCCTAATCCATAGTTTAGTTAAATAAAAATGTATTTAATTTTTTCCCTTAATTTATTGCGTGCAAATTAAGAGAAAAAGGAAAATACTTACATGCTTTCTTTTTAAAAAGTAAGTGCAGAAATGTGGTCGAAGATGGAGCACGCTTGCCTAGAAGTAACCTATTCACTCTTGACTTGAAGACCCCTAGGTTATAGTTATCGGGAAACACAGACTGCGGCAGGGAATTCCACTCCTTAGCCGTACGCACAATGAAGGTATTCCCAAAACGTTTTCTGCGTATGGTGGGATGTCCACCATGTAACGATGGCGCTTCGCCGTTTTTCTCGTAGTCCAATGATGGAACGGGCTTGGCGGAATTAGATTGTGTATTTCCATTGCACACTCCCCAAAATGTAACCGATAGAAAACCGGTAGACTTGCAATTCGTCGTAGATGTCCAAGGCTCTGGAGCTTTGACTCGACCAGTGCATCGTTGCCAAGGAGTCTCTTGGCCCGCTTCTCGATAGACTCAAACGCGTCCAGTTGGTATTAATTGATTGAATACGAATTAATCATATTCGTCGCGCTAGGGTTGATTTTCAAAGCCAAGGAACGCTTGCCTCGTACATGGATGGGAGACAATCATAAGATATGCCTAGGAAGAAACAATAATCCGGTGGTCGCCGCTGTCATTTTTGACAATCGTTGCAGGTAGTTAGAAGAAAGAAAAAACTGGTCTTGCCAGTGGGTATAGTTTTACCCAACTGTAGTGTTTGTATCTATACAGTAGATATTTACACTGTCTCACGTACCACTCTAGAGGGGGCTAGCTGTCAAATGTCAGTCTGGTGATGAACGCGCTACGCATAGGAGTGGTACGAATCGGACGGCGCCTGCGGGCTAGGTGGTAGTAGTGAGCCAGTGGCAGTTAGTATTCTTACCTGAAGGACCCATGAGTCCTACACCAACTATTGGGTTGTGTAGGTCAGGTAGACAGTTGTTCTACGTAACACACTCAGCCGTATTCGTAAGACTGGAAGCCGACCGATAGTGGATAAAAAGACAAGCAGATGACAAATTAAATATCGCGTTGAATTTCGTACCAAAATATTTAAACCAAAAGATCCTGATTCCACTCCACGTATACTATACCTGCATACTTATATCGAAAAGAATCATTGTCATTGTGGCTTAGGGCTTCCAATCCCGGAATACCGAGACCCCGCGTCATTTTCCAATCACGCGTGATGCGGGATTACGGGCGCGGGATCCGCGGGATTTGCGAGACTGAAAAAAAAGCATGCATGCGACCACTCGCGAGCGCGATCGCTAGGTGACTGGCGGCCGGCAGTGTTGCAAACAAAGCGGGGGCCGATATCGCCCGTTTTTCACGGCTTAAGTAGCCTAATATAGCCGAATTTCAGTCAGTAGTAGCCTAAAATTTCAGTAAAGTTTTTTATTCATTATTTGTTACTGTTGTTGTGAAGAAAAAACGGTGTAATTTGATTGATCTCATACTAATAGTATTACGTAAATAAATGTGAAGTTAGTTGATTAATTCATTGTTTTATTTGCCTTATGTGAATATTTTCAATATGCGGGATCCCGCATATTTGCGGGATCCCGCATATTGAAAATATGCCGAGATCCCACGGGATTGAAAATTCGTAGTCCCGCAAATACCGACATTGAATTCAGGCTGCGGGATTGGAAGCCCTATTGTGGCTAAATAAAAGTTCGAAAGTTTAATAATTACAAATGTGTGTAAGCCGTGAAAATAAATATGCACTACAGTACGCAATTTTACTTTTGAATTTCTTTCTATTCCCAGATATTATGGACTGGGTTGTAAATAGTATACAACTCTGTTACTATCCAAACATGTATGCTCTATATCAGTTTTTTTTTTGGTGAGAATAACATCGAATAACTCCTTCCGCTTCGGGTGGAGCATAAAGGGAGTGTCAGACAGACTTCTACTGACTAAAAACCTACTCTGTTTCTGCAGTTACCCTTGAGTTCCAGGGAAGACGCATCTCATTAGAACAATCCAGCAACCCTGGTTTGTGTCAGTAAGGACTACTCTGTTTCTAATGAAAGGTGATTTATTTGTTTTCAAAAATTTTTTTTAAACACAACTGTCTCTACCAACTAGCAGTGCACTATTATAATATATTATTTCCTTTAATTATATAATTTACCGTAACAATCTTCCTTCTTTCCTTAGAAGGAAAATTTACTTGCGCAATATTTGACTATGACCCAATTAAGATAAGATAAGATATATTTATTTGTCAAAAACATGTGTCAGTTTTATAATCAGTTGGAAGGATAACAATAAGAGTATCAACATGTTTTGCCTAGAAAGGCGTACAAATACAATAGCGAAAAAAAAATTATTCTAATTATGAAACAATGAAAGTTGAGTTAAAATAATAATATTTAGTTAAGAAATAATAATTAATAATTGAATAATGTCCATTTGAAACAATATGTAAAATAATAATAATGTCATTAACCTTAATTATTTCAATAATGTCAATAAGTTCAAAAATCCTAAAAAATTATATAAAAATAAATCGCATGTCAATTGAGTCCCTTTAAAGTTTGTCATTTAAGTAGTCGGCAACATTGTAATAGCATTTATTTATTAGAAGTTTTCGCTTGCTTTTATTAAAAATATTTATATTTAAATCTTTATATGCCTTTGGTACCTTGTTGTATAATCTTGGCGCCATACAGAATATACTCTTACTCATGAGAGCTGTTTTTGCTTTGTGTAAGCGAAGTGTCCGATGGTCACGTTCACTGCGTTCAGATATCATTTCAGATCATTTAAGATACCTTATATTACCATGCTTGCAAATGAATGAATTTTTTTTTTTTTTTTTTTATTTAGAATAGGTTCGCGTTTGACCACCATCTCACCTGATGGTAAGTGATGATGTGGTCGAAGATGGAGCACGCTTACCTAAAAGTAACCTATTCACTCTTGACTTAAAGACTCCTAGGTTATAGCTATCGGGAAACACAGACTCCGGCAGGGAATTCCACTCCTTAGCCGTACGCACAATGAAGGTATTCCCAAAACGTTTGGTGCGTATGGGTGGGATGTCCACCATGTAACGATGGCGCTTCGCCGTTTGTCTCGTAGTCCGATGATGGAACGGGCTTGTTGGAATGAATTGTGCTAATTAAGCCCTTTTATCTCATACTCAAGACGGCATCATTACAAGTTGTTTTATTTTATTTCATGATTTTATGCCTTCTAGAGGGTGCCATATCAAATGTAATGTGATATCATTTATCCTATAATCAGCAGGTAATTAACACGTTCGCTGACAGTGAGCACTTACCCTGACACCACATTACGACAGTTAAATTTTCCACGACGTATTCTTAATAATAAGTGGCCCGTCCGTCGACGTACTGTCATAACTCATAACGCACTATTTTAATTTCCCGCCTGACGACGTACTGTCAGCGAACGTGTTAAGACGCTTCCAATGATACCTCATTTGTCAAATTATGATAAATAATTTAGAAGTTATGAGGGAACAGATGAAAATAATACATACAAACGTACCTGTCTAAATAAATGATCTTTCTGAACTTGATAGAAAGTGGTCTCTTCGGAAATTTTCTTGATTAGGTCTTTTGACAATGGGAGAGAAAAAAACTGGGTGGGAACGAAGAAAATCCAGGTCCCAGGGCATTTTTTCCCATAAACATGAGTTGTACTACTCTCTGAGTTGTCTAACTCTAGATTTTTTGTTTCCAGCGTAAATTAAGTTTAGCAAGCTTAGTTTTAGCAGCTGTTCTTGAGTTCTTGGCTTGGGAAGGTCCAGCAGTGCTCTCGTGCGATGGTGCAGATTCCGTGCTAGAGGAAGGACTTCACTATTTTCTAGAGTTTCTATTATGGAATCCACGTCAATATCTACTTCTCGAGCCTGATCATTGAAGTTATCCAATTCAGGAACAAAACCATGATCGCCAAGGCTGTCGTCATCATAATCTAGGCCATATTCACTGCCTGTACCAACATATAGCTCAACTCTAATGTCTTTATCACCAAGGAGCTGCTTACGAGACATCCTGGAGCATAAAAGAACAACAATCAGCATAGACAGCATACTATGTACCTGACAAAATTTTACTCTTATCGCCTGATGTAGCCTGCGGGCAACAATCACTATTTACCAAAATAATAAAATAAAAGGTAATTAGTATTGAAAAATATCATTGTATAATATATTTCAAATACTTACCTCTCCAATTCATCAATATAACACACTGAACACGAAGAACCATTTTTTATTATATTTTTGTATTACAGTCAACCGCCTCTTTTTAACTGACTTCAAAAAAAAAGGAGGAGGTTCTCAATTCGTCTTGAACATTTTTTTTTTATGTATTGTATGTTACCTCATAACTCGGAGATGACTGGACCGATGTGGAAAATTCTTTTTTTTTGAAAGGGATTTCTGGTTAGTCCCATTGTCATCACGTTTGAATCTGATGATGGAATCATGGAGAAATCGAGGGAACTCTTCAAATATTATAGGCACACCTATAGCGTTTTGGGTATTTCTTATAGTAACTTGTGCAGTTGCCCTTGAAAAGCACCATTTGGGGAAGTGGAATTGATGATGAAGACCCCAGATGGCCACCGAAACTACTCAATAATAAGTATTTCATGGATTGCGATTAGATTACTTGAATATAGATATTAAGCACTTTATGCTCGTCATATGGTGAAGTAGAACTGATGGTGATGTACCAGGAGAACTCCTCAAAAATTAACTCTGCACCGGGAAAAGCAATATTTTGCAAAAGGTGATAAATAGTTGACATTTTGGCTTTGGTAACTAGATAAATTACAAACCGACCCACTAAAAAGCGTGCAAAAAAAACTTTTTAGCAATAAATAGAACCGACTTCCATATCAAAACACTACAAAGCCAAAAATAACTTTAATTTCGGAAGGTGGTGTCAATAAAAAAGAAAATACAAAAGAAATGACACCGACTACCGAAATTAAAGTTATTTTTGGTTTTGTAGTGTTTTGATATGGAAGTTGGTTCTATTTTTTGCTAAAAATTTTTTTCGTAAATATCGACTGTCAAAACAAAAATCTCGATTGGTAACATCAATTCTGTCTCTAATCATTAATCATACACACTTGTTTTTCCAATTTACCTACTTTAGTCATTGGCAGAATAGTCGACATCGGCTCTACTTGCCATTAACAAAAAATAGAATATCTAGTTGTAATTTTTGCCACTAGAGCGTTAGTTCGGAGTGTAGACTATGAGCTACAGAGCGCGATTACGTTAAAAAATCAACTCTATTAAATTTCGAAATGTTTGTACGGTAAGTTTTTAACTATTTTTTTAGCTAGCAGTTAATTTTACTCAAGCCACAAATTGTACATATAAAACAGTAACGCGATATATACCACCCCATTTTACGACGAAGCAAGCAACGGCCCATCACTAATCCCTCTTAAAACAACTCTCATTCATAAAAGCAAAAAGATAGGTACTTGTCCCATGTATAAATTTCTCAGATATCCGTCCAAACAATATTTCATTAGAAACGTATTTCGGTAAATATTTTGTCGTCATCATTCGTCCGGGCGATTTTTCTTCCTGAAATCTCACGTCCGTACTTCGGTAGTCGCTGATTGGAGGGCGGAGCGTTCGGTCGTGCGTCGCGTACCGCTACCCAAGTGTGGCGAAACGTTCGAGTAATTCGAATCCCTGATTTTGTTTTATCGCGTGTGAGTTTCGAAGTGATTTGAATTTGAAGGACTCAAATTAAGAGTGCAGTGTGTGTTTTGTTTTTTTTTTCTCTGACTGGAGTGGAGACTTCAATAGGATGTAATGTAAGTAATTTAACCTTTATTTTGAAATTATGATAATATTGTTTGATGTTTATTTTACAAATAGATTTATATTGTTTATTGTATAAATAACACTTTCACACGTAATTTTTTTTTCCGTAAATGTAAACTAGATGAGGCCAGTGTTTCCAAACTGAGAAGAAACACTGAAACTTTCAACAAAGAAGAATTAGTCGGCATTGTCAAATTTATCTGTGGATTTTTGTTGATCAATATTTTATGTGTGGGTTTATATTTTGATTATTTTATTATATTGTAGGCATGTCTGTTTTTGGTTAATACCTACCTGTTTTCAGTGTAGAACTAACTGATTAGAAATATAGATGGAATTTTAACAATTTTGTTTTTAATTCAAACATGTAACGTTTCTCTACAAATTAATAATTTAAAAGTTAAAACAAACGTATCTAATTATGAAAATATATTCAATTATGTAATTGGTACAAAAGCATATCATAGGACCGTCTTTTTGAAGTCCAATTAAATATTGATGGTACATAATTAAGTATATTATTATTAAAATATTCGTTAGTTACTTTGCAAAATGTGTTCTTCAAATTAAGAATTTGATTAAAAATGTGAACAAGAATTTCAGAAAATTTCGCGCTTGGATTTAAAAAAGAAAGTTTAGGCGGCCGTACCTAATTCCTTTTTTTTTAATATTAATAGTGCGCATTCAGATACATCATCAGACCATACGTATTAATTACCTTTACTGATATTTTCCCTAAATTTATCGTGATGAAATCTTTTAATGGTCTTGGTCAAACTAAAAAAAATACTTTATTTTTAATCAGTCAACCGATTATATTATATTATATTACTAGATAGATAAAGGCCTTTATATTATGTGCAGTAATATTAAAAAAATAATATTACTGCAAAGCAAAGTAAACTGCGAAAGGGAATATGATTATTCACTTACTTAACATTTATTTACATTTACTTAAAAACAGCGAGTACGATTTAAAAAATTCTTTAATCAATATGAAGCTACATTAGCCGCATTATAAAATAGGCTATGATAATTTTGAAAAAATAATGTATATCTTAGACAAATGTTGATTGTTTTACACAATCATAAACAACTGCCTTAAAATATGAGAAAGATTGCTTTCTTTGCGTGGCTGTAAAAACTGGGTATTCATTGGAAAAACACCGATACATAATGAAGGAAGTCAAAACAAATATAATATGTAATTAGTATAGTTTTGTTACATTAAATGTACCTAATTAAAATTGCAATTAGTTAACTAAAACACGGATGTGAACCAGAAGTAATTTGGTAGGTATCTAGGTATATCCATAATTCCATAGTTATCATGATAATAATGAATTCTTATCCCAATAAATTATTACATAATTGAGGCTGTTTACGTAGGTGTTCATTTAATTAAACATATTTAATAGACTTCCATTTTCGAAAACAGGATTTTAGCAGCAGCTACAGAACCTAACCATGTTACATCAATGTCAGTGTTTTTCCGTAAAACAATTAATCGTAATAAAACAATCATTAGTTTCGTATTAATTGAAGACAGGGTCGCAATATATTTCGCAAGTGGAAGGATAATACGACGAGAGTGAAAAGTACCAAAAACAAGGAAAATAATTATTGGGCATTACTGAGAAAGACGATCCACTTAGTAAAAATATTCCGGGGAAAACAAAAGCAGAAAGGAGCAGGATTCCCTGCCAGAGTCTGTATTTCCTGATAGATATAACCTCTTCGCTTTGGGGGTCTTTACGTCAAGAGTGAATAGGTTAGTTGTAGGTAAGCGTGCTTCATTTTCGACCATATCGTAGTTTACCATCAGGTGAGATGATGGTGAAATACGAGCCTTGCATTAATTTTTTTTTTATTGTTTGACTTTTCTGTTTCACTACTGGAATATTTCATATTTCTCCAATATCTTCTGTGTATCTCCGGTCATTCAGTCAGGAACTCATCAAGAACGTCATGCTAGCATTTTAGGGGCCTGCCTCGGTTACGACTCCCGTCTTTAGGCATTCACTGTGTGAATATGTTTACCCAACTGTCGTGATCCATCCTAGGAATATAACCCACCCAGTCTCATTTCAGCCTAGCTGATGTTACTCTAATCATCAGCAATGCTTGTCTTGAAGCGTATCAAAGGGTTGCGCACTATTTATATCTTTACATCTTACATGATATGATTTTTTAAAGTTCATATTTTTTTGTTATTGTACCTAAGCCGTGGTTAAAAATGGAGGCCAAATATAATTATAACTTTAAACATGATATTTACCATATTTATTAATTGTTTGTTCATACGTGATTACTTGCAACAGTGCCGAAATAAGACCCGTCAGCCTTTAAAGCAATAGAAGACAGCCATTTTTTGGGCTCGGTTGTTTCATTACAGAGACCTTAACTATCGCTTCATATTAGGTGTTACAAAGGTAAAAAGCGGGCTCATGAAAAAATAAAATAAAAACCTCGATATATTTATTTAGTCATTTAATATACCTACTTTATTGGACACCTTGCAATATTTCTATGGATACCAAAAGTAAAACTAGTGTAGTAAAGATCGCCCTGTGTGATAAGACCGCCTATTATAATAGGCGGTCTTATCATACAGGGCGATCTTTTACAGACAACCTTTGGATGGACAGAATTAGGAGACAGATTAGGAGAGAGAAAAAAAAAAGAATTGTAAATAGTAAGGTTGCTGGAAATAAAGGGTTTTATTATTATTATTTTTTATATCCTGTTTAAAGTTCTAATGATACTGTCAGTGACCATGGCAATTTAAAATCTTATATCAAGGCTTAATAGAACGTAATGTTATAAATTGTGGAACATGAATTAACTATGTACTGTGATAGGATAAATACATTGGATTTGTGCCAAATTTCTTTTCAACTTTCTGGTTTTAGTTGTCATAGAGATCTGTAAAACATACGCATATATTTGTTCGCTTTATACCCATTACCCTTTATATTACGCTTTATACCTCGCTTTATAATCATTACACAGACCAACTTAATTAAACTTGTTTTGCTGCAGCTATGCTAACTACTTATATAATCCTGTAAGAACCTATATGATTATCAACTTAACACACAATCTGTTGTCAGTCTCAGAATTTCTTAGTTTTTGTATATTTCGTGAGTGTATGAACTGAACCATAATATAAAAAAATAAGTAATATTTATTACTTATTTTGAAAAATGCATGTTTTCTCTTTTCACATTAAATCAACTTTTCACTGTAGTACTTATAGATTTTTATATTAAATTTTGATAGCTTTTTCCATACAATAGAGCTTTTTGGAAATACAATAGAAGCTGACAAAGTTTATAACTTCCATATGTCAGTAATGGAAAACCATAACAGGGTTTATATTAAAAGTGCAGTTTGCAGTTGTTTTCGTAATGATTTCGTGATGTTCGTTAGCCTATATTGTGAGACTGTTGTGTAAAGGCCTCCTACAATTCCTTCCATATACTTACGGTTTTTCGCACCGCTTCAAACTAGCCCTCGTGGAACACGTCCAGGTCATCTCGCCACCTCATCCTGAGTTAGCCTTTTTTTCTTTCTTTTTGTCAGATAGGAAAATTATCGAATAACTTCTCCCGTTCCGGATTAAGCAGAAGGGTGTGTTAGACTTCTACCGACTAAAATTCCACCCTGTTTCTTCAGCTGCCCTTAAGTTCCGGGGCCGCGGTATCTCGTTAAAACATTCCCGCAACCCCCGCAGGCAATGGCCCTATGAGGCCCCGTCACCGGTGCTGACAGCTCCTTGAGCCGCGCGCGGAACACGACGCGCCGCCGGGTTCTGAATCCTGGGTTGGCCTTGGCCTTACCTTTGTACATGAGAATAATAAACCTAAAATGCTATTTTTAATAAAATACGTTATACATACATTTAAATTGAGACTTAAGCCTATTGTGCAAACTTTTACAATAGAGTAAAAAGTGATATCATATTATGTATGTTGTAAGCTTCTGTGCTCCAAACATGCAGTCAGTGTTTTATTTTATCTGTGACTAACAGTTGTGCTCCCGTGAACTCTATGACGTTAAAAATCACGATAAAAACATAATTCACCTTCTTTTGCAGTCGGGTAGAAAGTAGCCTATAACATTTCTGAAGCTTCAAGTTAGTTGCATACCAAAGGAGATGTTTCATTTTTATATGGGGCTCCGGCCAAAACATGTACATTTCAGCAAAGCTGGGAAACTTACCCCTGAATAGAATAAAGTAACATTTTTTTCATAATATCAAAAGGTTTTTATGTACAAAATAAAAATTAAAAATGTTTTACGTTTGTCCTAAGAGTTATGACAGCCATGACAGGTTGTAGAAATGACGTTTACTTAACCTTGTTTTGTTTTTGTTCTTCAGAACTAACCCACAGAACACTATTACCCTAGCGGGGACAACTTTCTAGACAACAAGCGGTTATTTTTAATTCGTTCAGAAACACGTTTCAAAAATCGAGACTAAAGATTTTTGTAACGATGAAATCGTCATACTTAATTATGTTTACTCTATTTATTTTTAACACTACAAGAATACACACATTTTATTTATTTATTTATTTTATTATTTATGTACACACAGTAAAATACGTTAAGATAAGCATAATTATAATATCTGAGTACAAAGGTACCTACTGCTTATTTCTTAAGAAATTTCTTCCAGCAGACCTGCGAAAGGAGAAGTGAAAAAGAAATGTAGACAATAGTGTGTGAGAACAAGAAGAGAAATAAATATGAATATGTGAAGTCTACAACTAAAACTAAAATATTAAATATACTTACAATGCAATAAAAATAACATATACTTAAATAAATACATAATGTTACATTACAGTACATGTTATAATTATCTTCTACGTAACATTGATTTGATGAGACATGATTCCAGAACGAATGAAGTATGCAAGCAGACGAGACGCCAATTTGAATAAAACATGGCAGTAATTGAAAAACTATTATTTTTTGTACACAATAAATCAGGCTCAAATTCACCAAAGAATATTTTTCCCCAATTTGTAGTATATTTTCCTCTTTTACGATAAGTGTACATCTGATGGCAGAAAATGAAACATCTCCTTTCATCCAAATCCAGTTAGTACTTTCAAAGATTTGCGCGCTTAAACAAACAATCAAACTTTTCCGCCTTGTAATGTTACTAGAAGTCGCTTGGAGCTTTGCTTCCGTGAACTTCTCGATAAAAATATAACTTTCTTGTTACGCAGTCGGGTAAAAAGTAGCATATAACCTTCCTCCAAAAAATCAGACACTGGTCATGCCAAGTATCGTGCTACCCAGTTACTGGGTTTTGGCGGTCAGATAGGCAGTCGCTCCATCTAAAACAAGTCTAATACACAGCTGTATCAGGTTAGACTCGAAACCGACCCTAACATAGTTGTGAAAAAGGCTAAACAGATGATAAACCATACAGAGATATCAATAATATCGTGTTCTTTGAATGTCAGTCTGGCAATATATTAACACGTTGAACGCCAAGAAAAAAAAATGCATCTTCCTGTTCAGGCCGCGTCGGTCAGTGATGGCCGACAACTAGACTTGCCGTTCGGGCCGCGTCGGTCAGTGATGGCCGACAACTAGACTTGCCGTTCGGGCCGCGTCGGTCAGTGATGGCTGACAACTAGACTTGCCGTTCGGGCCGCGTTGGTCAGTGCTACCCGGCGTTTAATATCTCCATAATTAATGACTAAAGTTGACTTTTGTTAATGAAAACATACATTTGGACATTAGATATAAGTATCTATTTTTTTTTGAGGTTGCCATCCCGTCAAACCAACAATAAAAAAAAACATTTGGTCTAAATTTGGACAGAACTGTGATTTTTGCTTGGCCTAAAGGGAAAGCTTACTGTCGGTCAGCACTGACCGCGTTGGCGTTCCACGTGTTAAAAGCGGATTTCACTCCTTTATTCGTCCGTTACTTGTGTCGTCTCAGCCTTTCCTTGAATTCTGCTGACAATACATAACTTATATCTTTGTAGTTCCTGTCATATACCTTTTGATGCCTCTAAACATACATCAACGTCACCTGGGATGGCCTAGTTTATTTATGAACTAACTTGCGTTCGCGATTCCGTTCACGTTGAAGGTTCTTCGCGCGAGAAAACCTGCACCCGTGGGTTTTTTTTATAGCCTTGCGTTTTACCACCATCTCACCTGATGTCAAGTAATGATGTGGTCGAAGATGCAGCACGCTTGCCTAGAAGTAACCTATTCACTATTGACTTAAAGACCCCCAGGTTATAGCTATCAGGAAACACAGACCCCGGCAGGGAATTCCACTCCTTAGCCGTACGCACAATGAAACTATTCCCAAGACGTTTTGTGCGTATGGGTAGATGTATGCGTAATTCAGTATACAATGTGTTATTCCCAGACAAATATTTACGTACCAAATTTCATTGAGATCCGTTCACAAGTTTTTGCGTGAAAGTGCTACTTAACTATAGAAAGCTATGAACTCTGACATTCGTTTCTGATTAGTTATTATATTGTATTATGTCAATTGGTCTATACTGTCCTCTCATAGCTACAAAAAATCTGTATTGTGCAAAGATTGTAAAAAAACAATTATGTTTTAAAAGAATAAACGTGGAGTTTCTTACCGGTTCTTCTCCATAGGAAACAATTAAACCGAACCGTGCACTAACTTCTATGTGAAGTAAAATATTTATGATTTTGAAAGACTAACAAGCATACATCCATTCATCCATGTTCACAAACATTCGCATATTTTGTAATACGCTTAAATTTAAATGCTTACCAAAAAGGATTAATGCTCCCCAATTTTACTAAAACAAAGCATTAATTAGGTTAGGTTCGATTATTTTGGCGAGCATTTATCCATTTTGGCAAGCATTTCGAAGTTTTTGGTAGTAACATAGGTATTTTTCTAGTAGGCGTTTAAACATACGCTTTTATAATATTAAGTAAGAAATAAGTATGATAGTAAGACTACCAACGAGGTAGACAGATATCAATAATTTGTTCTTTGAAAGACAACCTGTCAATATATTGAACCGTAACTCGTTTCGTGTCATCCTTTCCTTCAATTCAGTTGACAATACATAATTTATATCTTTGTCGTTCCTGTCATAAACCTTTTGTTGCCTTTGAACTCATACATCATAATGAAATAATGATGTTTATTTCGCAAATAGGTTATAAATAACACTTTCACACGTCACTTCTTTTTTCGTTAATGTAAACTAGATGAGGCCAGTGTTTCCTAACTGACTACTCTGAGAAGAAACACTGAAACAAATTCAGAGGTCAACATCTCATTTAAAGTCCATACAATTTGTAGCGATCAAATCACATGAGAGCTATGTAAGTTTATGTCTGTGGCGCCCTTTAGAGGACAGAATCACACAGATTTGAGCAGGCCCGTCCAAACAATGCAAGCATTTGTCAGTTATCGCGTAGCTCAACTTTGAACCATACGGAGCTCGACAGATTTGACGAACAACACCAAAGTAAGGACATTTGGGTGGGCCGTACAAAGCACTCAAACTGCCAGACAGTGCGGTAATCTACTCATAATATTCGTTGTTTTCCCACATTGCTCTCACATTCACAACATAGCATTTAGGAACAAAAAATATTGCTTGACAAAAAGAACAACTTCTTACATTATTTATGAACTAGAATTCCGCCCCGGCTTCACACAGGTCCAATGTAGTTAGTTACTAATGTGGTATCAGAGTGAGTGGGGATTGATTTATAAATGATTATTATTATTATGACTAGACAATAGAACTCTTTTTTTTTATTAGAGTTCCGTAGCCGAATGGCAAAAAACGGAACCCTTATAGTTTCGACATGTCTGTCCATCTGTCTGTCTGTCCGTCCGTCCGTATGTCACAGCCATTTTATTCTGAAACTATTAGGACTATACATGTAAAACTTGGTAGGTAGATGTATTCTGTAAATCGCTTTCCGATTTTAAGAGAAAATTTAAAATAAAGGGGGCTCCCCATACATGGAACTGAAACTAAAAATATTATTTTTTCATGAAACCTATACGTGTGTGGTATCTATAGACAGGTTTTTAAAAATGACATTATGGTTTCTAAAATGACTTTTTCATAAAGTTAATCGTTTAAAAGATATACGCTTCCAAAGTGGTAAAGTGTGTGCCCCCCCCCCTTTAACTTCTATAATAATGAAGTGAAAAATCTAAAAAAACCATATGTTGTAGATCTTTGTGTAAACTTTCAACCAAAATTGGTTTGAACGAAATCGAGTCAGTAGTTTTTGAGATACAGTATATTTTCGAAAACCGCAAATATTACTTTTTAATTCATACAAATACTATGAAAAACAAAGTTATTTGGCGTAGTTGTAAAAATTGTAAATAAGCTAGTTTTAAGAAATTTGTAAGGTTCTTTGTTTTTTTTTTTTTTCAAATAAATATATTAAATATGCTATATTTATTATAGTTACTACGGAACCCTTCATGGGCGAGTCCGAGTCGCACTTGGCCACTTTTTTGATAATAGGTTCGCGTTTGACCACCATCTCACCTGATGGTAAGTGATGATGTGGTCGAAGATGGAGAACGCTTACCTAGTCGTAACCTATTCACTCTTGACTTGAAGACTTCCAGGTTATAGCTATCGGGAAACACAGACTCCGGCAGAGAATTCCACTCCTTAGCCGTACGCACAATGAAAGTATTCCCAAAACGTTTTGTGCGTATGCGTGGGATGTCCACTGTAACGATGACGCTTCACCGATTGTCTTGTAGTCAGATGATGGAACGGGCTCGGCGGAATTAGATTGTGTAATTCCATCGCACACTCTCCGAAATGTAACCGATAGAAAACCGATATACTTGCAACTCGTCGTCGATGTTCAAGGCTCTGGAGCTTTGACTCGACCAGTGCATCGTTGCCAGTCCGGTTGGTATTTGGCAGATTATTATATAATATTATTAGCTGATTCTAATACTAAATTCCGAACAATAATAATCTGCATTTACTTACCTACTTAAATATTTGTATGCCATTGTATAAATATGGCAAACATGACGACCTATATGTATAATAGTTTTAAGCAACTTGCACGCATTTCTTTTGTATGTTAACTCATGTTTGAACAAATAAAATGATCTTATCTTATCTTATCTTCGTGCCTCCAGTAGCATGTTAGGTCGTTGTTCCTGGCTGATATTTGTACCATCATCTTTGACAATCTTTTCGAGTAGCCAGAAACCAAAAAATCTGACAATGTTCTGGCCAAGCGGTATCTTATACAGGTTGTCCCATATGTCTACGTCAAGCCACAATCGAGTGATTGGTCAAGTTTTTAAAGTTGATATTAAAAAATATAAAAATCTTTGCTATGTAAATCAGTCAGTCGTTTAAATCTTGGCGAAGTATGTACTTTACTACTACATTGGAGCAGTTGTCTGTAAATTTGAAACAATAGTGTTCAGCTTAAAGCTATAAAAAATTAAAAAGCTAAAATTGTAACAACAGGAGTTAAAAGAACATCACAGAGAGTAGATTTTCTTGATTTCATTATAAATGCCTGCAATCTTTAAAATACATGGCAAAGATTTTTTTTTTCTGTAGAATTAACCTATCACCCGATTCTGTCTTGTCATCTACTTTTCAACCGGCGAAAAAAACGGAGGAGGTTATTAGACACCAAGTATATTAATTTCATTAAAATACGTAAAGTGGTTTCTCAATCCTTTTAGACATTAGAAGATAATCATTATCATGTATGTATGTAGACAAAAGAGTTCTGGCGTACGGACGAACCCCCAATATTCGTCCCGCGACCTTTGCAAGATTTATCTTTAGATACGGGGATGCCACTCCAGAACCTATTGACCCCATTAACTATCCGTTTTGCGAGCAAAATGCCTTGCTCACTATCACTAAGTTGGGCTTTTTTTCGGGCCTTATCAGCTAGCTAAATACTCTTGCGGATAATTCTACGTCTCTGATTCAGAGTTACATACAGTACACTTTGTCACGGAAAGGCATCGTCACCATAACTACTTAAGCCATTCATTATTCTTTGTATAAAACGTCCTACCACGATGCACATAGTCCTTTAATCACGTAAGATACTGCTGGTTGGCAGATTATATTTTCAAGCCGTGGGGTCCGAGTGCTCATAATTATTATGTTATTTAAAGATATAAGTTTTTAAGCGAACATGGTCATTGACCGATCGACACCGCTACCACTGACACATGAATCAATAAACACTCGATTCTGTTCCCGGTGTCACGTCGGTAAGTGCGAGTCAGACTCGCCTATGAAGGGTTCCGTAGTAACTACGCCAAATAACTTTGTTTTTCATAATGTTTGTATGAATTACGTGTATGGAGTACTGCTCTCATCTTTGGGATGGATCTGCTAAATACCAACTGGACGCGCTTGAGTCTATCGAGAAGCGGGCCAAAAGACTCATTGGCAACGATGCACTGGTCGAATCAAAGCTCCAGAGCCTTGAACATCGACGACGAGTTGCAAGTCTATCGGTTTTCTATCGGTTACATTTCGGGGAGTGTGCGATGGAATTACACAATTTAATTCCAACAAGCCCGTTCCATCATCGGACTACGAGACAAACGGCGAAGCGCCATCGTTACATGGTGGACATCCCACCCATACGCACCAAACGTTTTGGGAATACCTTCATTGTGCGTACGGCTAAGGAGTGGAATTCCCTGCCGGAGTCTGTGTTTCCCGATAGCTATAACCTAGGAGTCTTTAAGTCAAGAGTGAATAGGTTACTTTTAGGTAAGCGTGCTCCATCTTCGACCACATCATCACTTACCATCAGGTGAGATGGTGGTCAAACGCGAACCTATTCTAAATAAAAAAAAAAAAAAAAAAAAAAAAAAAAATTACAAAGTTATATTTGCGGTTTTAGAAAATAATTATGCTGTATCTGAAAAACTGCTGACCTGATCTCGTTCAAATCAATTTTGGTTGAAAGTTTACATTAAGATCTACAGCATTTTTTTTTTTTATTTTTCACTCATTATTATAAACGTTAGGGGGGGACATTTTACCTCTTTGGAAGCGTATATCTTATAAACGATTAACTTTATGAAAAGGTGGTTTTAGAAACCTTAATGTCATTTTTAAAGACCTGTCTATAGATGCCACATACGCATAGTGGATGGGCGGTAATGCAACGTATGCGACTTAGAAGTTTTCGGTTACACAGTTGACGGGAACCGGCGCTGGTTGGAACAAAAGATAAGAGTCCAGCGTCGTATAGGAAAGGCAGCACTAACCTTGATAATCCAGGATATTCAGGACTGCCAGCACTCTGATCACAGTTCACCACCACAGTATAACCGTTCTTCTGCTACGAATTGGTCGCACAAAACGACGCGACCGTTCGAATGCGATTCGATGCGTTTGTGCTCTAACGCGACTCGACAGCCATTGAAGGTCCGATCGTCCATCGGAAGATCCAGACGCGATCGATTTTTCTAGAGCGGTATAGTCTCTCTCCCTCACTCTCGAATAGACGAAGGTCTAGTGCAAGGGAGAAAGGATAATATGCGGAAGGGGAATGTCTAACCAATTAGCGATTATGCGTGTTGCCAATAATTAAAAATATAAACGAAAAGAATCGTATATCAGCGCAACCATTCCCCCGGGCTTGAAGGGATGCCTTCAAGAGTGAGGCAAACCACAAGAAAACGAATCTATTCGATAATTACTATCCTATAACTACGAAACTAAATACCTAATAACTAATATTAACCTAACCTTAAAGACGAATTAAATAAACTACTGGTTAGGCAATGGGCAAAGACGCACCACGGGACGCAAGTAGGATCCGGTGGTTGTCTTAACCCGAACGATACGAGTGACTCCGGTTGAGTCAGGGAAAATTTCCTCCACGACACCCAAAGGCCAGTGTAGTGGGGGCGAGTTGTCGGATATAAGAATCACGACCGTGCCGACAGAGACCGGATCGACCGGCGTGTTCCATTTGCGGCGAGATTGCAAAGTATGGAGATATCCAGTTCTCCAGCGCTTCCAAAACGACTGTACTAACTTATCTAGTAGCTCGTGTCTAGCAGTAAGAGTTCTCTCGTCTATTTCCTCGGCAGGCAAGTATTTCAGAGGCGTGAGATTCAAAAAGTGCGCTGGAGTCAATGCGAGCGGCTCTGAAGGATCACTAGAGAGTGTCCTACAAAGAGGTCTAGTGTTCATTACCGATTCTATTTGAATAAGAACGGTACTTAATTCTTCAAACGACAGAATAGTATCGCCTATGACCCGATATAGGTGTGACTTTAAACTTTTAATATTAGCTTCCCAATTGCCGCCAAAGTGACTAGCCGTCGGGACATTGAGTGACCAATCTATTCGATTTATAGCTAATGTATGACCATATTCCGAATTATGGTACTTCGAACAAAGAAATGCGTGAAGTTCCGAGAGTTTCCGTTTAGCGCCTATGTAATTAGTCCCGTTATCGGAATAAATTCTACTAACCGGGCCACGCCTTGACAGGAACCGTTTAAAGGCGCCCATAAAACTAGCTGTGCTAAGATCCCCAGCGAGCTCTATGTGCACCGCGCGTGTAGTCATGCAGACGAACAGACACACGTAGGCCTTGGTGGAGCGAACACCTCGACCGCGAGACATCGTAACCTTAAACGGACCGGCGTAGTCCGTGCCCGTGTGGACGAATGGCTTAGCGGTTTGAACGATACGACAAGAGCGATGATCGGCCATCTCAGGAAAGCTCTGCTTAGGGCGCAGCCGAAAGCAGGGAAGGCACTTATGGATCCTATTCCTAGTTAAATTGCGTGGAGAAAGGATCCAATACTTCTGACGCAAGAGCGACATTAGCAGGTCGGGACCTGCGTGACAGTTCAATTTATGATGATAATCGACTAACAAATTCAAAACGAGGTCCTTGCTTGGAAGCAGAATGGGATGTTTCCCATCATAACTTAAATCCGAGTTTCTTAAACGGCCTCCGACTCTAATGAGTCCGTCTTCGAGAAACGGTTTTAAGTGTCGAAAAGCAGGACTACAATGTTTGCCTTTCCTGAGTTTAACCAACTCAGTGGAGAAATAAAAGCGTTGAAGCTCGCGAAGTATGAGCAATTCAGCGAAGTTGTAATCCGCTGCCGCCATGCGGTAACCAATAGGCAATAGTTTAGCGAAACGACAAATGTAAATTACTACTCGAAGTAATTTACTCCAAGACGAGATACGATCGACCAAAGAAAGAATAGTAGATCTTTCGGTTGGTGCAGCGGAGAGCAACGAATGTTTCTTCTCTTCAGGCACTTCGCATACCGAAGAGGGATTGAAGGGGACGACAGGCCACTTTGAAACGTCTAAGCTGGCCCACGGAGGACCACTGAACCAAAGCGGATGATCAATGATTTGGGAAGGTGTGAGCCCACGTGACAGACAATCTGCGGGATTGTCCGTACCGGACACGTGATACAGGTTTTGTGGCGATAAGTCGTCCTGTATTTTCGAGACTCTGTTGGCCACGAAGGTGTTCCACCGATGGGGCGACGAATGTACCCAACAGAGAGCGACTGTTGAATCCGAAAATGCGAATATGTTGCGAAATATAATGCGGTTTTGACAAGCGACTACGACATTTTTTATGAGTTGAGCTAGCACAAGAATAGCGCACAGCTCCAGACGAGCAAGAGAAACGACCTTTTTAGGGGAGACCTTCGACTTAGCGGTCAACAACCTAACGATATTGCCATCACTATTTTGAACGTGGAAGTAAATAACCCCCCCGTATGCTTTCTCACTGGCGTCCGCGAAAGCCAATATAGTAACCACACTATCGCCGACGATACCAACGTGACGTGGGATCCTTATATTACAGAGCAAGGGAAGCTCTTCTTTGAAGCGAATCCACAGCCTGACTATATCTTCAGGTGGAGTATCATCCCAGTCACAATCAGACAGCCAAAGCTGCTTGATTAGAAGTTTAGCGTACAGGACAACAGGTGCGACAAATCCCATGACGTCCCATATTTTAGCGACACACGACAATATTGTACGCTTAGTACAAATCTGAGCGGGAGTATTAATTTTCATGCCGAAGTTGTCCGACGTAGGTGACCAACACAAGCCCAGTACTTTATGTTGGTCGGACTCATCGAATTCCTTGACAACTGGCAGGCGGTGCGAGGGTGGGATCGAATCTAATACGACTTGGGAATTACTGGTCCACTTAACTAGCTCAAATTGACCAGCCTTCATGAGACCTATCATTTCCGAAGCGGTGGAAATGCCCTCGTCTTCCGTGCGAACGGAATGGACGTAGTCGTCCATATACAACCCCGCAGCGACAATATCTTTGGCCTGAGGGTAGGAGTCACCCTCATCCTCAGCCAACTGCTTAATAGTTCGAAGTGCATGAAAGGGGCTAGACTTAAGCCCAAAAACGACACGATTAAATTCATAAACCTGTAAAGGTTCTTGCGGGGAAAAGCGATACAAAATGCGTTGGAAACGCCGATCAGATTCTCGGACTCCAATGCTGAGAAACATCTGACGAATGTCTGCGGAAAGCGCTATCGAAAACAAACGAAAACCAATAATAATATTGAACAAGTTCCCTTGTAGGTTCTGTCCACCATACAAGAGATCATTAAGCGAGATGCGGGTAGTAGTTTTACAACTACCATCGAGAACGACACGAAGTTTGGTTGTGACCTTATCATCTCGGATCACACCATGATGCGGAATAAAATACGAACTTCCCGCCGAATCAGGATTCGTAGATGAAATGTAGCCCTTTTCTAAATATTCCCGGATGACACTGTCATACGCGACCCTTAATTGTGGAGAAGCTTGCATCTTCCTTTCCAAGCAGTAAAACCGCCGTTCACTTGCTTGGCGCGAATTGCCAAGGGATTCGACATCAGCCTTGAAAGGCAAAGCTACTACGTAACGTCCCTCACTATCCCGAGTGGTAGTGCGGGTGTAAAATTCCTCACACAATTGGTCGTCCGGGCTGAATACCGGGGGAACACTCACTTCCTCTAATTCCCAGAATTTCCGGACAGCAGAGTCTAATGTGTCCGCGATACAGCAATGCAATACGGTCGAATTACCGTCAGTACATGCTGGTGCGTCACCTACGATCACATAGCCAAGGACCGTTTCTAAGGCGAGCGGCGATAAATTCGAAGTCGATCCTTGAACTCTGTTCGACAAAAGCAGGTGCGGAAAAATCGAAGCGCCGATCAATACGTGAATCGGGCCTGATGAATAATATGTATCGTCTGCCAACGGTAAGTCTTCGAAGTTAGACAGTCGCGAAGTGTCGACTGTCGCGGTTGGCAGACGTTCGGTAATCCTATCTATTACCAACGACTCAATATCATAAGTTATATTATGATCGAAACGAGAATGAATTTTAAATTGTACGGAACCTTGAATGGGTTTACTCGAACCTCCTATACCCCTAACAGTGGAACAAGTAGGTCTATTATTTATGTTTAATCCTAAACGTTGACAGCAATCGCGAGTAATAAAGCTACTCTGAGACGCGCTGTCCAACAATGCACGAACGCAATGTTCGTGACCACGAGAATCTAGAATAACGATACGTGCGGTACCCAACAACACAGTTCTAGAGCCTTTATAAGGGCCGACTGCACTTGAGCATAATGCTACATCCGAGTTCGCGGGAATCGAACCCGCGCTCGGCTCTTCGACTGAGCGTGACGGCGACATATTTGACGCAGGCCTATTTCCAAAACATAGCAATGTATGATGTTTGTACCTACATTTTTTACATGTAGACGTCGACTCACACGCAGACACGCGATGACCACTACTTAAGCAATTTATACACAAGTTGTTTGACTTAACGAATTTAAAACGTTGATCGGGGTTATAACTCTTAAAAACCGTACACTTATAAATGTAGTCATGGTTTTCCTTACACAAACTACAAGCGACTGGTTGAGAACTGGACACATATGCGTTAGTTGATTTACGATCTAAAGGCCTTTTATTAGTATTGACTCGAGCAACAGGTATCGAAGTTCGTTCTAAAACCTTTATATGATCACTAACGAAATTAACTAAATCGGAAAACAATGGGATTTCGGATCCATTCGACTTTAATTGATAATTGGATTCGAACGTACGAACGGTGTCTGGGTCCAGTTTTTTAAGCGCGACATGCAATAATATAAAATCAGCCAGGTCACTGACTTTTGTATGTTTTAAAGCAACTACCGACGAAGCGAACTTATCAATAAATAATTCTAAACTACTAGGGGTACCTGATGTAATAGATTTTAATTCAAATATTTGAGTTAAGTATGAAGTTGCCGATTGTCGACTATCTTCATATTTTTTACAAAGCAAATCGAAAATGAGTGGGTAATTATCTGCAGACGGGGTAATACCAGCGAAAATTGTACGAGCTTTATGTGTTAATTTACCTAATAAATAATATAATTTCTCACAATCTGTTAGAGAAACATTATTATGCACGACATTACGATAACTAGCGACGAATAATGGCCAATTCTTAATATCTCCGTTGAATTCGGGTATTTCAATTGGCGGCAATCGAGGTGACCTTTGGACCTCACTATGAGAGTGAGCCGTCAGGTTCTTCTCAGCCCGTAAAATGCGCCCTAAAAGGTCTTCGAACGCAGAAAGCGATTGATAATCTACAACATATTCAGGGTTTAATTTTAGCTCATGAATAACAATTTCATCCAAAGCACTTTCAAAATCCACACGTAGTGATTGTACTAACGAGATGTCGCACAAAAATGATTCCTTAACGCTTTCATCCGAATGAATGTGTTTTATTTTATCTGCAATACTCTGCATGCGAGCAAAGATACGATCTCTCTTTGCTATCAATCTTTTAAGAGTAATATCGGTCGGTGCCATATTTATGAGCTATGAATATCAAACTAATTATTATAAGAAATATTTAGTAACTACCCACCGTTTTGCGAAATAACGGCCGGGTGCGCGACGCGGTCTCGAGTAACCTTGACTCGACCGATTGGTATTTTACTTTACAAGTAACGATAATTAACTACTAAGCGGGGTTGCGAAATTCCTTACTAATCGATTATTAGCTAGGAAGACACGAAAACGACGTAATGAATTACGATGTACTTACTTGCCACGCGTTGGCAAATAAGTATCTATGCGGGGTTGACTACGAAATACGAATACGAAACTACGATATACCTAGCGATTTCTAGGGAATGGCTGTGCTGATTATTATCCGACTCGGGAAGGACCATTAAATGGATGGGCGGTAATGCAACGTATGCGACTTAGAAGTTTTCGGTTACACAGTTGACGGGAACCGGCGCTGGTTGGAACAAAAGATAAGAGTCCAGCGTCGTATAGGAAAGGCAGCACTAACCTTGATAATCCAGGATATTCAGGACTGCCAGCACTCTGATCACAGTTCACCACCACAGTATAACCGTTCTTCTGCTACGAATTGGTCGCACAAAACGACGCGACCGTTCGAATGCGATTCGATGCGTTTGTGCTCTAACGCGACTCGACAGCCATTGAAGGTCCGATCGTCCATCGGAAGATCCAGACGCGATCGATTTTTCTAGAGCGGTATAGTCTCTCTCCCTCACTCTCGAATAGACGAAGGTCTAGTGCAAGGGAGAAAGGATAATATGCGGAAGGGGAATGTCTAACCAATTAGCGATTATGCGTGTTGCCAATAATTAAAAATATAAACGAAAAGAATCGTATATCAGCGCAACCACATAGGTTTCATGAAAGAAAAACATTTTCAGTTTCAGTTCCATGTATGAGGAGCCCCACTTAATTTTAGATATTTTTTTTCTTAAAACCGGAAAGCGGTTCACAGTATACATCTACATACCAAGTTTCATGTGTATAGTTTTAATAGTTTCGGAATAAAATGGCTGTGATATACGGACGGACGGACAGACAGACATGACGAAACTATAAGGGTTCCGTTTTTGCCATTCGGCTACGGAACACTAAAAACGAACGAGAAAGAACGCAATTACTTCAGTTCATTCGTGATCATAGCGCTTGCAACAGTGCCGAAATATCTGAAACTCAAAACAAAAAATACAACTTTTTTTTTTTTTTTTTTTTAACTTTTATTTAAAGATCTTTCCATACGCCTTGTTGACACTTCGTGTGCCCCAAGGGCTGGTTTTAACCTTAACCTTGAACAGAGTTTAAGGTGCTATAGGTACATCGTGGCAATGCCACCAGTCTTCTGGGCACATTGTCACTACCACTACCACACAGCGTGTGAGTTTTTCAACGCCATATTTAAGATTGTAATTGGATTTAGGCACGTATAATGATAAACATAGGATGTGAACCGCAAAAGTTATTTCTGTATTGTAAACTAAGATAATGTATTAATAATATGAACAGTGAATAAGTTTTAAAATGAAATGCTATTCTTAGCATGTGATACGCATCGTTAGAGACGCCATTAGTTGGACTGAGTTCCTTTTGTTACCTATTAATTAAAAATAGTACTGGCTAAGAGCGAGCTGGACTCCTGCACTGAGCGAGGGATATGTACAAATTTATCTGTGTAGATATAAGGTCAATAGTATTGAGCTTACTTTTTAGGGTTCGTCCGTCCGTCCGTCCGTATGTCACAGCCATTTTATTTATAGTTTTCAGATATGTTTCTTTCCATGTACTATTAGACCTTTGTTTCTCACCAATTTCAATTATTCGATGTTAACAGGAAGTATCCTATAGTTTTGATACCCTTGTGGAATCGTAAAATATGCAACATATACGGTCATATCTCTTGATTGCATTGACGTTAGGTTTTTTTTTACAGCCATAAAAGACTGTATGCCCGAGTATCCCTACTTCCTACTAATACAATAAATGCGAAACTCTGTGAGAATGGATGGATCGATAGATGTTTATTACTCTGTCAAGCAGAAACTCATGAACAGATTTTAATGAATCTTACAGTAATATAGCTCATAAATCAGAATAACACGTTGACTATTTTTACCCCGGGATAAATTTCCAAATTTCAGTTTAATATCGTTCAGCGTTATTGAATAGTCTTGATTGACAGACAGACGGACAACGAAGGGACCCTAAAATGCCAGGAAAGCCTATTACACTAACAATTTATAGGTACCAATTAACGCTTTCGAACTATCTCAATTTATTTTTCCTTATTTAGAACCACGTCTGTCGAGGTAGTTAGATAGTTACGAAAGTAATTAATGACATCGAAAATATAATTATTGGACTAGAAGAAAAATCATTCCTAGCTGTTGGCTTGAATGTCCAGAACCACTATGACCTGGTCCTTTCAGAATAATAATGAATTAATGTTTATTTTGCAAATAGGTTATTAATAACACTTTTACTCGTATTTTTTTTCGTATTATTTATTTTTGTATTCAAAACTAGTGTTTGCTTACCTAAATAATGAAGTGGTCGGTATTTCTCGGTATCATTCATACAGTCATGCTCACAAAATCGTTCACACAGCATTTAAGGACACGCACACACAACACACGTACACGTCACGCACACACACACATATACACACAATCACATACATAATACTCTCGCACAAAAATGTACACACAGACGCACAGATATTGTTTTAAATTTATTTTTATAATATTAGTATTTTTAATTAATGTTTCAATTACTTGGGCTATTTTATAATTACCGTTTTTACTAGGGGTGTGGCGCTGTATGCCGAGATACAGGACATGTCCTAGTTCGGCTACAGATGCTCATTTGCTGTGTACTAAATACTAGCCTTTAAGTTTTTGTATTACATGCTGACATATTTTTATGGTGAAATAAATGCCACTACTTATTACTTAAATGTAAACTAGATGAGGCCAGTGTTTCCTAACTGACTACTCTGAGAAGAAACACTGAAACAAATTCAAAGTTTAACGTCTCTTTTGAAGTCCATATAATCTGTAGTGATCAAATCATATGAGAATTATGTCTGTGGTGTTGGACAGAATCTATCTAGAAATGGTCGATTGACCATGTCTCTATACGACTATAGCTGTAATAACATAATCAGCGTCAATTGCGACCAATAGACGTCTCAATACCAGAAAATTGCCGATTCACAATCGCCGCACAAAACGCAATTTAAATCATTAACATTGATCCCATTTGGGAGTATCGCGGACGCAATTACGTTCATACAAACACTGAAGCTGGACTCGGATCTGTGGGACACACAAATATTTGTACTTACCCGATAATGGCGGCAATCGAATGTAGGATTTACGAGTATGTAGGGCTTAATTCAAGCATTCGCTCCATGTGTAATACTGCTATTCAGCTGTATTCTCTGACTTTTGAGCCAAACTGAATGTAGTTTAGAAAAAGTTATGCAGGTAAGACTTTATATTGGCCGTATAGTTGGTTGGCTGGAAACTACAATTAAAAAAAAATTGTTTGGAACGTGGAACAGCTTTAAATTTGGAAAAAACAACGTATCAGATCAACTGAATTAAAACAAAATTTCATTAATTTCCAAATACAAATTAGTCATTTAATTTTTTTTTATTGCCGTACACTAGGATTTTTTCTTGCATCGTGGGTGTATGTTACTAACATCCAGACCCGGAACAAATAGTTTGTTTTCGACCAAATAAACATTAAGTTCTGGTGAGCAAATGAATCCTAAATTATTGTCATTGCTAATCCGCAGTGCAGCAGTGAATTGCGCCAAACGTGCAATCAAATATTTCTATATATTTTGAGACAAATAACAGTTACATAATAAAAACATAATATTAAGTAGAATTTACGAATTTAATAAACAATATGTAACCCGCACTATTGTCCACAAGTTAACAAAAGAAAAGAAAGTAAGAACATTATAGCAAAAAATTGGCCAAGTGCGAGTCAGACTCGCCCATGAAGGGTTCCGTAATAACTACGCCAAATAACTTTGTTTTTCGTAGTGTTTGTATGAATTACAACATTATATTTGCGATTTTTGAAAAAATGCTGTTCTCAAAAACTGCTGACCCGATCTCGTTCTAAGTTGAAAGTTTACATTAAGACTACAGCATACATGTTTTTAGATTTTTTTCTCGATCTCGATCATTAGAAGTTAGAGGGGGGGGAGGACACATTTTACCACTTTGGAAGCGTAAATGTTTTAAACGATTAACTTTACGAAAAATTTTAGAAAACTCAATGTCAGTTTTAAAGATCTGTCTATAGATACCACACACGCATAGGTTTCATGAAAAAAATATTAAAATCAGAAAGCGGTTCATAGAATACATCTAACTACCAAGTTTCACATGTATTAATCCTAATAGTTCTGAATAAAATGGCTGTGACATATGGACGGACGGACAGACAGACAGACAGACAGACATGACGAAACTATAAGGGTTACGTTTTTGGCCATACGGCTACGGAACCCTAAAAAAAGAAAGAATAAAAATAACATGAATAAATCCGCATCTGAATAACATATTAAATTATTGAATCTCAGACAAGAGTCTACCAGCTTCTATTTTAAACTGCTTATAAGTGATCTTGGTCATATACTTAGTTTGTGGGGACACAAAACCATTACAAAATTGGAATTTGTTTTAATTTTAAATAAATAATGTTTCGGTACGACCAGCTTGGGAAAGAAACTTTATCCAATGAAAAATACGGGCCTAAAGAAAATATAACCATTATATAAAGCAAGGTTAAACGAAAATCATTTAGAATTTCCAAACAGGGTGTGTTTTCAAACCAATTAAAAAGTACGAGGTTTTTTTTATTTACAAAAAAGTTGGAGGTCCGTCATTAATATCATAAGTTTAGAGACACGGCTGTGGGTAATAAAAATATATTTATTTTGTTCCCAAATAAGTTGGTAGACCCGAAATAAATTTGTGTCTATAGGATAATTTTTAACCGAAAACTTCTGGCATATTTTTATTATACAGGAGTAATATAAAAGTAACCTTTACTGTTTTGTGCTAAATACGCAATGAGCTGTTCTGGTTCAGTGGTTCCATCTACATATAATGATGTTTCTTTTTAGCAGTTGTGTGGTGCTTCGCTCACGTTAAAAATATAACTCTTCTTTTTTGCAGTCGGGTACAAAGTAGCCGATAACCTACCTCAAGCTTCAAGCTACTTTCATACAGAATTTCATCCTTATCCACCAAGTAATTTCGAAGATTAGCACATTCAATTATTATTCATAATACTTACAACAGAAAAGTTTCTTTGTCTTAGTATACAAATGTAGTAAGCAACTGCTTTTCAGTTGTTTATTAGAAACAAATAATAAAAACGGTTGAAACTGACACTATTTTGAACTCTGTAGTATCCATTGTGTACGGTTTAAAGAAGCTTGCATTTTTTATAACATTAGATTAGTTTTTTTATGATTCCTTTTTAGGGTCCGATTCTTAGACAAAATAAAAAAAAAGAAATAAAACTGAGGGTGGCTTACTATACATCAGTGGCGAAGGCTCCATACAACTCGATTCCTACTAGCTTCCCTTTTGAAATATGGCAACTATTAGTCTATTATTATATATATGAATATATAAATAGTAATCTATTATTTTCAATCAAACAAATAATTATTTACGAAATTACAAAATTTCGAAGTCAGCCACAGGGCCACAGTTACTGGAATTCATGCATCACACTTGAGCAAGGTAAGCATTTTTTTGTCCGGCTTCCCTTTTATGAAAATTCACCCTTCGCCACTGCTGTACCTGGAACCATAGATATATTTTTTATATTTCTATGCATGGAACTTAAAATAAACATTTATTTTTTCGTCATACCTATACGTGTGTGGTATCTATAGACGGATCTTTAAAAATGATATTGTTGTTTCTAAAACCACTTTTTCTTAAAGTCAATCATTTAAAATATATACGCTTCCAAAGAGGTAAAATGTGAGTCAATCGAAAACTTTCAACGAAAATTGGTTTGAACAAGATGATCGGGTCAGCAGTTCTTAAGATATATCACATTTTCTAAAACTGAAAATATAATTTTGTATTTCATATAAACACTATGAAAAACAAAGTTATTCGGCGTAGTCACTACGGAACCCTTCACGGGCGAGTCTGTCTCGCACTTGGCCAATTTTATTTATATATTAAATCAGGCTCCTTATTGACTACTCAATACGCTTAAGTAACTAAAACTACTTTAAATATGTTTTTTTTTACCTGACTGCAAAGTAATGGTTATTGTATACGTACACATGCATGTACACAAACATTAACATGAAGCACACAGACACACACGCACGCACACACAAACACATACGTACACGCCTACCTTACCTTATTATTATTGCTTTTTTTTAAGTATGTATATAAGGTGTATCTATTCATACACGAAATATTTTAAGGGATATACCTATAGCTGGTAAAGCAATCTAAAACAAAAAAGATACCTAGGTATATTATTTAAAAAAAAAAAATTTTTTTTTTCTTGACACACGTAATAAATACTGGTTCCTTCTTATTAATGACATCTAATAGACCAGTTTACGCGGGCGGCGGCGGTATTTGACACGGTGCGCAGCTTTTATGATGATTAAAGAGAGTTTTTCTCTTTTATCACATGAAAATTATAATAATTACGAAAAAAAAAACATTGCGATTCATTATTTTTTGTTTTTATAGTTTCTTTACCAGCTATAGATACGTCTCTTAAAATATTTCGTGTATGAATAGATACACCTTAATACACCGTATTCATTACACTCAATAATATTAACAATATAATTATAATACCCAATGGGGCCCAGCACTGCAATTCCTTATGCAGGTTATTCTATAACCTAGCTGGGAGTGCAGCACCTCACCACCATTTTAGTTATTGTAGTACTTAGTTAAATATGTATGTAGTCTAAGTGTAAGATACTGTATAGATATAAGTTAGCAAATAAATAAATAGAAAATAAAATTATATTCGTAATATTACTTATAATGCAATAAAGTACATAAACGAAAATTAAGATGGATATTTGTGGCCGAGTCACGTACGTATTTTGAAAGGAATACCTGAATTAAGACAGTCTGCTTTATGTCCGAGAACTCCTGATGCGGACAAAATCTCACACGCAAACAAAGTCACGGATAAATCCAGTAATTTCTATCATAAAAATAAAAGGATAATTATACCAGACATAACACAAATCTATACAAATGAAAATTGCAATTAAATTGAAACATTTTACGGAATATCAATATTTTATTCCAAGAAAATGCTGAAACATTGAAAATAAAAACGAAACCATATATTTCGGATCAGATCATTGCTTCAATTTGCGATTTTCAATAAAGGCCATTATATTCGTGAAATGGTAGGAGATAAATACAATATGAGCAATTTAATAACAATCTCAGCAGATCTTAACGCAATTAAATATTCGAGATTCAATAAAGATGCCATATTTTTAACCGACTTCGAAAAATGGAGGAGGTTCGCAGTTCGTCTTGAGCTTAATTTGTTTTATGTTTGATACCTCATAACTCAAAGACGGCTGGACCGATTTGAAAAATTATTTTTTCGTTTGAAAGGGTATACTTTCTAGTTGGTGCCATTGTTATGAAATCAGGATTTGATCATGGAATCCTAGAGTAATCGAAGGAATTCTTCGATTATTATAGGCACACCTATAGCGTTTTGGGTATTTCTTATAGTATCTTGTGCAGTTGCTTTCGAAAAGCACCATTTGGGGAAGTGGAACTGATGATGAAGACCACAGATGGCCACCGAAACGACTCAATAATAAGTTTTTCGTGGATTACGATCCGATTACTTGAATATGGATGATGTGATGTAGAGCTGATGGTGAAGTACCAGGAGAACTCCTCAAAAATTAACGGCTCTGCATCGGGAAAAGCAATATTTTGTAAAAGGTAATAAGTATTTGACATTTTGGCTTTTGTAACTAGATAAATTACAAACCGACACACTAAAAAGCGTGAAAAAAAATTTTATAGCAAATAATAAAACCGACTTCCATATCAAAGTACTAAGTACAAAGCCAAAAATAACTTTAATTTCGGAAGGCGGGGTGAAAAAAAAAAAGAAAATACAAAACCAATAACACCGACTACCGAAATTAACAGTCGCTCGATGTAAGACACAAGTACTCGGCTGAATCCGGTTAGGCTGAAAGCCGGGCCCAACAATGACCCCACAAAGTTTTGGATAATTAAAAGCCAGTAAATCTAACACTAGACTTTCTAATGCCGGCTGTACACACTCGCCGAGAAACCCCGAGACTGACCGAGAACGAGTGTGTACATGATGCTCTCGCCTTGTCTCGCCCGCTCGGTTCTCGCCTCGGTTCGCCTCGGCCGCGTGTCGGTTTTTTGCGGCCGAGTCAAAGGGTCTCGTCTGCTCTCGCGAGGTAAACGAGACCAAGCATGTACACACTCGTTCATTTAGTTGCCCGCTTACTGTATTTGTGTAAGCAGCAGTAACTAAAAAAACCTTGATATGTGAATATTTACGGGGTTCTTTTGCGGTGCGTAGTAATCATCCACCACCTTCGTTTTCGCCATGGTTTAGTAATATTTTTTTTATGAGATATGTGTAAGTAATTATAATAAATAACAGCACAAAGACAAACGGCAGCAGCAGTTTCTAGGTCCATTGTAGCCGACATCCGCTGTTCAAATGACGCAACGAGTGTGTACATGGTGTGCTTTTGTCGAGAGCTTCTCGCCCAAGACTCTCGGCGAGAGGCGAGAGGCGAGTGTGTACAGCCGGCATAAGGAGTTATGTTAGCCAGTAACTGGGTTGTGAAGGATAGACAGTCGGTCGATAAACAATACTGATACTCATTTCTTCTTTTAAGACTGGAAGCCAACTTTGGGGCCTCGATGCCGTTTTAGGGTTCCGTAGCCGAATGGCAAAAACGGAACCCTTATGGTTTCGTCATGTCTGTCTGTCTGTCCGTCCGACCGTATGTTACAGACATTTTATTCCGAAACTATTAGGACTGCACATGTGAAACTTGGTAGACAGGTGTATTCTATGAATCGCTTACCGATTCTTATACAAAAATTAAGAAAATATATAAAATTATGGGGGCCTCCCATACATGGAACTGAAACTAAAAATTTTTTTTTTTTTCATCAAATCTATACGTGTTTGGTGTCCACAGATAGATCTTTGAAAATTTTCTTCTGTATTAATTGAACTTTACAAAATTCTTTGATTCTCTGCTTTTGCCTCAGAGTACCCATCATTGAAACCTGACTTGACCTGACCGAAAAAGGTTGGTTCTTTAAATCCTTATATTATAATGTATACGAGACATGGTTTATCGCGAACATACAGAACAACAGTCTGTATATTCGCGATAAACTCAAAAACTCCTGAATAGATTTTCATGCAGTTTTTACCAATAGATATAATGATTCATGAGGAACGTTCAGATTTGTGAATTATATAATTTAAACATTACTTCATAATTGCACCTAAAACCATTCAAATTTTTCCCCGCATCACGTAAAGATTAAGTGTGGTGAAAATACTTATAGCATTTAGTTCAAAAAAATCAGGTTTAAGTCTAGCTATTATTTTTAATTCAATCCAACCAAAGGATATCTGTAAGAGATTGCCCTGTGCAATAAGACCGCCCATTGTACACTAGTTTTTATAAATCCTGTAGTAGTAAAATAGAAATAAGGCCGCCTCTATACGTTCGTGGGCGTAAAGTATAAAAATTAATGCGTGAAAGTGATATTTTTAGCCTTTTTACAAAATAAATATCATTTATAGAGGCAAGCTATTATCAGATATACCATCAACTCGTTTCATAATCTACTGGCTCGCTCTGTAATAGTCACTACTATACAAGTACCTTAACACGGCTTAGGAGTGAAAAGGGTCGTCCCATCTGTTGACTGATACCAGGGGTGTCACGCTATAGGTTTAAAGGATTAATAGTGTGATATCTGCCATGTAACTAAGCTCTGATAACAGTACCTAGGTTTTATTCCGATAAAATGGACAATTTGTCAATAATACAGAGCTCATTTGGGCTTAAGCAAAATGTGTTGACTTTTTCAGAAAATTATAATCACGCATGTATTGACATTGGGATAAACAGAGACGTACAAGTGCATAATTTTTCGCCATCGTTACATGGTGGACATTCCACCCATATGCACAAAACTTTTTGGGAATACTTTCATTGAGCCTGGGCTGGAATAGAATTCCCTGCCGGAGTCTGTATTTCTTGATAGCTATACCTACGGGTATTTACGTCAAGAGTAAATAGGTTACTTGTAGGTAAGCGTGGTGTCTGGTAAGAACTATCTTCCACCACTAGGTCAAACATGAGCCTATCATCAGTAGAAAAAAAAACTATAAAGTCATACGTCTTTTAATGTGACAATTGATTCTCACTGGTTACTAATCGAAAATGGCTGGTGAGAATTTCTCAAAAGAAAAATACAGAACACTCTATTGATGAATTCAAATCTAAGATATCTGATTGTTTATTTTAATAACAGGTTTACGTACTAGCCGTTATTAATCCAACGCTATCAAAATTTAGTTATTAATTTCGGACAACTTATAACAACGGTTAAAACTTAAAACAATGAGTTTAGCATAATCGTCATACTTTTCCTCGTTGCTAACCCTAGCTATTAATAACTTAATTACTAACACTATGGACGCAAGTCTGAAATATATAATTTGAATTAACACCTATAAATGAATTATCTAAGACACAGCTTCATCCCAAATTGAAAGCCTTAACTAAAACGTTCACTGCGACGCGTGTTCACGCAAAACCGATTTCAAACTAGTCTAAACACAATCTAATCGTGTTTTACGAGATATCTCGTGACCGAGGTCGTTTATTGATGGAATATTAATGCACAATAAAGGGTACAACGACGCCATCTTAGATTGCGCGTTAAATAAGTTTAATCTAAACTGACAGGGTGACTAAAGAGTAGCAAACAGGTTGTTTATTGTGCGGTTGTGACGCACTTTCGATAACGTCGGTTATAATATCATCCATGCATCCATTAGGATTCATCAGGTCCACTTTGCTCTATTTGTGGGAGGCCGTCCAATGCTGCGTGTTCAGGTCGGTCGTCACTTCAAGATCTTTCAGCCTAAATGTCACAGCAGACTTATATGACAACTCTTCCATATGACAAAATGATGTTGATTGAAACATGAGCTTCAGGGCATCCTCGCAGGAGATCGTTAGGCGACCTCCGACTACCGTACTGCCCTACACTAACTAAAAAGCCGCTAACCCCAAAAAGTACTTTTCGAGTAAACGAAATGAAATGAATGAATGAATGAAATGAAGGAACTGATTTTTCTACAAAACTACGCTAGCTAGGAAGATGGCTATAAATTATTTTTGCGGACTTAGTTTCTGTGCACAATATATTATGTCGATTTTTGTTTGTATAATTATATTAATTATTTTTTAGTATTGTGTTATATTTTAGTATTGTATATATAGTATTGTTGTTTAGCCTAAGGAAGTGACAAAAAACATGTGGTTTAACTGTTCAGCAAAATTGCTGTATCTCAAAAAGTATTAATCGTAGGAAAATAATTATCGTAGGGAATTCTTAGACCAAAAGATAGAGAATCGAAAGTAGTTTGAGGTTACATTAAAAAGTGAAAAATTACCTTTTGTGGCTTAACGGCCTTTTAGTTAGTGCAGGGCAGCGTAGACGCTTGATTGAAATAAAAGAAGGACTCCACCCGCTGTACCCAGAGTGGAAGGAATAATTTTTTGAGTAGGGCGCGTTGTTCCCAACGCATCCGTCGACCTGGGTCTATTTCTTACTTGACGGTGAGCTACTCCCACTTTGGTTACCTACTTATCATTATTACAAACCAGAATAGATATTCAGTCTTCGGTCATCTGTTGTTTTCGGATGACGTCAAAAAGAACGTCTAGTGATGCGATTAGTCGGTGGATATTCTATTCATTAATCAACTAACGCGTTTGAATTTGTCGAAGGTGATATAACCAGGCCACTACCAGACATTCGCCATCTGAAGACTAAGTGGTTTCAAATTCTTATGAGTTAACGCTGTGTCACATTCTTTTATAGTCTTGTCCTATCTACCATATCCCTAGCTGCCCTCTCCCTGCGATGCCCTAAGCCAAGGTCCGTACAGTGGGTGCCCCAGAGAGTATTTAACCTAGAGAGCTTATAGGTCGATTTCTTTGAAGAACACAACTCACCAATATGGTTTGGGAGGCGAAGAAAAAATGCGCTACTGCAATTGGTCAGTTCAAGGTCAAGCTTCATAGATATGCCGAGTTAGGGATTGCTCTACTTGATTGAGGGAAAGTTATCGATATCGATAAAATGAAGTTTAACATTATAAAAAATACTCAATAAAATCACATAATAATATTTAATCATTATCAGTCTCAATTACAAAAAGAAAAACAAGTATGCTGTTATTATTGATCTTTAAAATGTTTGGTTATGGAATTTATTTATCTATGATATGTATGTATTTAGAAATATATATGTATGTTTATCAGTTGTCTAGTACCCATACCACAAGCTATGCTTAGTTTGGGACTAGATGGCGTTGTGTGGAATATTATATTATATTACTATTATATTATATTATATTTTCATTAAAATCAGTTGTGTCAACAACTTGTAGCTTCAGCAGGCACTCGGTAATAATTTTTTTTTTGGAGGTGAGTCATTAGATGATTTATCTAATGACTCCTCCCTCCTACATACACTTAACCCGTGGACTCGACATCGAAACAAAGTACTTAACCTGTTTTTTTTCCTGGGTGGGAAAATCATCGAATGACTTCTCCCGCTCTGGGTAAAGTGGAAGGGAGTGTCAGACTTCTACTGACTAAAAACCCACCCTGTTCCTTCAGCTGCCCTTAAGTTCCGGGGCCGCGGTATCTCATTAGAACATTACCGCAACCCCGGAACCAAAGTAACTTATGAGGGCGATATTGTAATGCAAAGGTCCAAGTTAATTATAGACTCCGTCATACTATTTGAAGCCTAGAAAGATTGGATATAGGTATCTTATATTATTTTGACTTTTCTCAACATTATATCAATAAAAACCAAACTAGAAAGCAATATTCCCTAGTAACCTTATCCGTCCATTTTTCTTTTTAATCTGGAATCTTGGGTAATCTAAAAAGAAAACAAGCATGTCACACAGAAGAAAAAATATCAGAACTTTCTCCTTTTTTTAAAGTCGGTTAATGTAGATATAACTATCTGAATTGAATTTAAAAAAAAAAGTTAATTTTATAATTCTCGATATCATATTCAGACGTTATAGGTAACAGCACAGATTTTTACGATAAAAATACGAAAGAAAAGACAGGGATAAAAGAATTAGAATTTCTTCATGTAAGAAAGTGACATTTCCAAAAGACATCAAAGCGCGACACAATTTTGTCTTTGACCACCCAAACCACCACTTTAAATGGACCTCTGCGGTAGCTTATAATCTGATTAAATGATAAATAATATTCATATTATTTCATTACTGATGAATAGTTATGTCATCCATTTGGTATCTAGATGTCTGGGAATGTTTACCACACCATTTCAACACGCATGAAAGCATTATTATGCGTTATATATATTGGATACAAAAATTTAAAATTTGTAATTGTTTAGCATGCACACAGGCCTAATACTTGGTCACAACTAAAATGGTTCGTGTATCGTAGCCAATATATAAGAGCAAAAACTCACATAGTTTTCGTGCGTCGGGGGCTCGGGGCAACGTATGTGCGATCAAGTGGTTTTCAAATCAGTGGGGTGCCCTAAGCATTTAGTCACTTTGTAAACTTTTTATAAGATCAGACTGGATGGGGCCTTTAATTATCATGATCCAGTCATCGAGAGGCCACTCAGTAAAAACATATTTTTAAAGTGTGTAAGTTAGCATCCAAGGCTCCGCACAAGATATTACTGTTATTTAAGCTATTGTTCGCTTTCCATTGCAAGTTCTAAAGCCGCACAAAAGACTAATGGCCTATTGTAGCGCTTAATGTCTCGTATACAACAATTTGTCGCCATGTAGCTGCCGTAACTTTCTTCCTAACTATACCAAATACTAGTAATGCTAAAATGTTTGCTCATTTAAGTAAATAAGGTGCTTTATGTTAGCAATAAGAAACTTTAAATCAAGAAAGAAGCAGAGTTAAAAATAACCGAGAACAAACTGGATGTATCTCATATTATTAGTTATATTTAGTGATTTGGGGATATACGGAACAGGGTGTTAAGTGCCACATTCCCATTGAAAAGGGAGGATCCTCCGACCAGACAGGTGTTTTGTCTGATGGGCAACTACCCGATGTTTGTGATAGGGTGATTTGTATGTAGGCTAGTTGAGCGGTAAACTTTGCTTGCGCGATACAGGATTTCTATCGTTTAGTTTGTATGTTGCGAGATAGATGTCGCTACAGTGATAATAGCAAATAAATAGCATACATTTAGCAATCTTATCTAAAAGTCTAATACATATACAGAATGATATCACAAAACATCACTAACATTCTGAGCTAATTTTTTTAACAGTCAAGAGTTGACCACCATCTCACCTGATGGTGTAAGCAATGATGTGGTCGAAGATAAAGCACGCTTTCCTAGAAGTAACCTTTACATTCTTGACTTAAAGACCCCAAGGAAACACAGACTCGTGCTGGGAATTTCATTTATTAGCCGCACGCACAATGAAAGTAAAATAATCCCAAAAAGTTTTGTGCGTATTGGTGCGATGTCCAGCATGTAACAATGGAGCCTCGCCGTTTGTTTGGTAGTCCGATGATGGAACGGGCTTAGTGGAATTAGACTGTGAAATTCCATCGCACACTCGCCGAAATGTAACCGATAGAAAACCGATAGACTTGCAAATCGTCGCAGTGGTTCAAGGCTGTGGATCTTTGACTCGACGAGCGCATCGTTGCTAATGAATCTCTTGGTCCGTTTGTCCTGGAACTGTTCGCTCTGAGATTTTTCTTTCCCCTTTAAAGTATTTTTACAGTAAACTAGCTTCGCCCACGACTATGTTTGCTTGAAAATTACTAACACTTTCCAAAATAAAAATAGCCGAAACGCTATTCTGATGTATGAGCTGTATTGTTGCAAAGTTTCATTAAAATCCATTCAGCAGTTTTTGCATGAAAGAGTGACAGACATCCATGCATCCTCATATACCTACTCACTCACTTTCGTATTTATATTATGAGTAATATAGGAAATAGGTAGTATACTTGTTAAATGGTACCAATATTTAGTTAGCAAATTGGTGACATATTGTCGGTCTAATTATTTCAAAATGCGTAACTCCAAAAATACGAAAATATACTTTTAATGCCATCTAGAGCAGTATTTTATAATCTATACAATGGAATACTTCTTATTTCCCAAAAACGATTATACGATGAGGTATGTACCTACACTTATCAAACTATAATTTTTTTTTGCAAAAAATAGAACATTTTTTGACACCGCCTTCCGAAATTAAAGTTATTTTTGGATTTGTAGTGTTTTGATATGGAAGTCGGTTCTACATTTTGCAAAAAAAAAAAAATTCACGCTTTTTAGTGGGTCGTTTTGTAATTTATCTAGTTACCAAAGCCAAAATGTCAACTACTTATCATCTTTTACAAAATATTGCTTTTCTCGGTACAGAGCCGTTAATTTTTGAGTTCTCCTAGTACATCACCATCAGTTCTACTTCACCATATGCATTGTGACGAGCATAAAGTGCTTAACATCCATATTCAAGTAATCTAATCGCAATCCACGGAACACTTATTATTGAGTAGTTTCGGTGGCCATCTGGGGTCTTCATCATCAGTGCCACTTCTTCAAATGGTGCTTATCAAGAGCAACTGCACAAGTTACTATAAGAAATACCCAAAACGCTATAGGTGTGCCTATAATATTTGAAGAGTTCCCTCGATTTCTCCATGATTCCACCATCAGATTCAAACGTGATGACAATGGGACCAACTAGAAAGTATACCCTTTCAAACAAGAAAAGAATTTTCCAAGTCGGTTCAGCCATCTCCGAGTTATGAGGTAACATACATAAAAAAAAATTCAAGACGAATTGAGAACCTCCTCCTTTTTTTTGAAGTCGGTTAGAAAATAAAACGTCGTACTGCATTTACACTTCGTAACTCCAAACACCGTGCCTAGAAAAGTTCGTACTTAGGTCAATTTTCTCACAAATACAATGCAATATTTAAAAAAATAATAGTCTAAATAAATTTCTATATCAAATTTACCCTTAAATCACAAGTTGTAATATTGCAATAAATTAATCAAATAACATTTTTTTTTTGCTATTTAGACCGTCGATATACCACTTTTACACGTCACTTTAAAGCGAAGGAATCGCCTTAAATTTAAACTAGTACCTAGATGAGGCCGGTATTTCTTTCCTGACAACCCTGAGAAGAAACACCGAAATAAACTCGGAGATCAACGTTTCTTTAAAAGTCGTACTAGTCTGTGTTACTTTTATGAGGAAAGAATGAGACAGATTTGAGGGGACCTATACAGACAGTGCAAGTATTGCTGATTTTCTTCTTGGCATGAGTTTACTAGGTCTGATTCTTGGATTTTTCAGTGTTGTTGTATATTTAGGGTTTCGTTCCTAAATAACGTCCTTGCGAAAAAACTAAACCCTTTGCACGTGACTTCAAATCGTTATTTGCCAGTATTTTAGATGAAATTTCTCAGTTGCAAACTTCAGGGAAAAAGCTTACAATTTAAGAGAATTTATTTATACTGATATAAAACATATAATAACTATTTGAAGATTTCAAATGGCCGCAATGTTCATTTAGTCTGATAGACGTGGTGATTTTAGCAATATTTTTGAGTTCTATACGATATAGATCGTTGAAAGGCAAACATCTATCTCGCGCGCTCCAATTCACCCATCTTTAACAAAAAACGAGTGTTTTCATCACGTATTATCCAGATTTTATATTAAAAATACTTCAACACTTGTACAACGCATCGTTTCCCCTCAAGTTTACAGCAAGTCACAGTTTAGTAAACATAGCTTTCTAATCAAACGTGGATTTTGTATTGAAGCGTGAATTTCTTCGCAGTTATATGCGGGGCGTTCATTGGTGCACGGATTCCGAATCCTCGGGATTAAGATTGGAGTATTTCGAATTTGGAACGGGAGAAACGTTTAGTATTGGTTACATGTTTTCAACTTGGATTTCGAATTTCAAATATCAGCGTTCGTTGAGCTGTTAAGTACATAATTCCGCTGTAATTTTGTAACGTGGTAGGTCTTTCTGTATTTTTGAAAATTGTCGGTACTCTGTGTAGTCAAATACTTTCATGTTTTGATAGGTAATTAGAAATTACTGTTAACTGTACAGGCTTGCTAATTTAATAGGCTGCTATATGAAGAGGTATTGTCAGTTACTTCTTGTTAAAAATCAAATCATACGGAAAGTGCAGCTTAATATTGTGGCTAAGCTAGTGATGATAGAATAACTAAATTACAGATCAATAATTTTGAATTCAATATTTTGTTATTTTAATCATGATTAAAAATTTATTTCTGAACATAAAATTGAATTATGATTCATATCTTTGAGCAGCCGTTGTACTCATGGCCCAGAATACTCGGCGCTGTTAACCCGGGCCTGGTGAGACCAGACGGTGAGCTATCCCTGTTTGCCGCCCGCAAACCCACCGGCTTTTGTACCTACGTGCATGAAATCTAAAGTCTCTCACTCTCTCTGTCAGCGTTGCTTACAACGAGATCAGCTAGCTTTCCCTGTCTGAAATATCTTACGAGAGGAACGGGAGGATAATTCTATGATTATTACCCGTATTTCAATAAATCCTATTTCGTGTTTGCGCGGTGGAAAATGAAGTAGAACGCAAGGCGTTGCGTATTTGTTGTATTTTATTGGACGCTATTGGATGGAGATAAAGTTGATTTGCAAGTAAACTTTATAATGGCAGAATCCTAAAGGGAAAACAAACAAGTGTAGTCTATACAACGTGTAATTTAAAGGGTATATACATATCAAGTGCATGGCTTCTTTGGATGATAACAAACCATATGGCAAGGGTTTTGTAATCCTAAGTCTACGTGTGTAGAACTTATTATAAATACCAATACACTGATAGATAGATAGTTAGATAGATAGAATATACTTTATTGTACACCAATAATTGAATCACACTTAAATAACAATATTGTAAAAAATTGGTTACAATGGCGGTCTTATCGCTGAGAGCGATATCTTTCAGACAACCTTTGGAAGGACTTTATGAGCTTTGATTAAAATGGGGAGGGCTATATTAGTGTACTACTGTACAAATATTCATTAATAACGGAAAAACAAATTAAAATAAAATAAATAAATATATTATGTGTTCTTTAACATCGTGTGGAGAAAGCAAAGGAATAATCATAAGTTTGAAATAAAATGATTGGCAACCGAGCTTTTAAAAACAGCAAGTGACTGAGCTTGTCTTACTGACACTGGCAGTCCATTCCACAACCGAATGGCCTGCACCGTAAATGACTGGTCGTAAAATTTTGTGGAATGCGTAGGCATCAAAAGTCTCAAATTCTCCGATGATCTCAAATCTCTAACATGTGTGTCATGAAGGAACTTAAAACGTTCTTTGAGGTAAAAGGGAGTCGTTGGATTGAAAAGAATACTGTAGAGTAATGATAAAATATGTGCATTCCGGCGAAGGCGAACAGGCAGCCACTTGAGTTTAGTGCGAAACTCAGAAACATGATCATATTTGCGCAATCCAAATATGAATCTGATACAAAAATTTTGGAGTCGCTCAAGCTTATCTAGCTGCACTTCAGTTAGATCTGGATAACTTGCATCAGCATAGTCAAGGATAGGGAGAAGAAGAGATTGGGCAAGCGCAGTTTTAGTAGCAGTCGGTAGGAAATTGCGCAATCTGCGCAAAGACCCCGCAGAGGCGAACAGTTTGCGGCTCACTTCTTGCAACTGGGGACCCCAAGACAAATCTTTATCAATATAAATACCAAGGTCTTTTACTGAGTCACAGTAGGGTATAACAGCTCCATCGAAAATGATTTGGGGAAGGGTCGTCCAGTCAATTTTGGAACGTAGCCTAGGGCTGCCAACAATAATGACTTTAGTCTTCGCAGGATTAACCTTCAAACCATGATCCAAACTCCAATCGGAAATACGCGCTAAATCTTTATTCACTGTCTTCACCGCCTCAGACAAATCTTCAACGGGAGCTTGCGAATAAATTTGCAGATCGTCAGCATAAAGGTGGTAGGATGAGAGAAGTTCATTTGAAATAGAATTTATAAATATGGCGAAAAGAAGAGGAGAGAGAACGCCCCCCTGTGGTACGCCAGCAGTAGTATTGCACCATGAAGACAACGAACCTTCAATGCAAATACGTTGTCGGCGGCCACACAGGTAACTACGAAACCAATCAATAGCTGTTGGAGATATGTTAAGAGAGCATAGTATCCCGAGCAAGACATCAAAATCAACAGTGTTAAAAGCATTACTGAAATCAAGTAAAGAAAGGACCGTCAATTTCCTATTGTCCATACCCAGTCTTATATCATCCGTAATGTTAACAAGAGCTGTGGTAGTGCTATGCCCCGGACGAAATCCGGATTGGTAAAAATTAAGGAGTCTGTTTCTACCGAGGAAAGCACTAAGCTGACTATGAATAAGGCGTTCTAGGACTTTGGACAGAAACGGTAAAATGGAAATGGGACGAAATTCAGAGAAAGAAATAGGATTACATTTTTTTTGGAAGTGGGGTTACATGAGCTTCTTTCCATGCAGATGGAAAAACACCAGAGGATACAGAATGATTAAGGATATGGCAGATGACAGGAAGGATTTCATCCAAAATAGGGAGTATCATCTTGCGACTTACACAGTCACTACCAACAGCATTTGACGTGATTGATAAAATACTCTTCTTAACATCACAACAAGCAAATTGATTAAAAACAAAAGGAGAATAATCGGGAGTGGGAAGAGACGAAAGATTATCTAAAGTTTTGGTTTTAACAGCCCCATTGAAATTACAAGAGGTGGAAAAATGTTGATTGAGTAATTCAAGATCTATATCTTTAGGAACAGACTCTTGACGTGACTTCCCAATTCCCATTGATCTAAGAAATTTCCAGACTTTAGCTGGATCACCGTTTTCAACGGACTTATGAATGTGGCGGCGTTGGGCATCCCTACAAACCAAGTTGCTGCGATTTCTGATAGCGACGTATTTTTCACGATTTAAGGAGCTAGGTCTGCACTTATACCTAGATTTAGCTGCTGCCTTTTTTTGTAAAATTGCTTTCACGTCATCTGTTAGCCACGGAGCAGGCAGATGCTTCATCTTGACCAACCGAACAGGTGCATGCACATCATACAGCCCGATGAGATTGGAATTAAGGAGGTTAATTTTTTCATCAATCGAGTCTGCATGAACAAGCTCAGACCAGTCAATACTGCTAGCATCTTCCCGAAGACCTTCCAAGTCCATTTCACCAAAACTGCGCTGAAGAGACCGAATTTTTCAAATTAAGAAGAACGAAGAGAATTATCGTGTTAATGGCAAGTGACGTGGAAAGTTATTGACCGTCGTAGTGCTGTGACACGTTTGTTATGATTGGTATTCATGAAATATAATATATGAAACCGATAATTTGGTATCAATTCTATGAGTCAGTTATTTTGAGCTGAAACTTTGCATAGAGACTCCATACCAGATGTTGTCTTCAGCCCTTTTGGATAGATATTGGGTTTCCATTCCACATTGTAGTTCACCTTTTCTTTTGGGATCAAATCATCAAATTACTCTTTCTGTTCTGGAAGAGAGGGTCAGATTTTTACTGTCTAAAACCCACTTCTTCACCCGGTTTTTTCAGTTGGCTTTACATTCCGGGGCCACAGTATCTCACTAGATCATTGCCGCCACCCCGGCAGGCAATGGCCCAATGTCAAATTGTCCAGATCAAAAATATAAATATCAAAGTCAAAGAAAGGAAGGTAGGATTTATAAGCTTTTTATCCAACTGCAAAAGAAACAGGGTTATGCTTTTATCGGGATAAAATCCGTGGGGGCGAAGTCATGCGCACTGCTAGTTTAAATAAACAACATACGCTATCCAACAAATTAAAACTAAAATAAATAAATTTGCAACAGTGCGTCATGCTTTTGGATTAATTCTACTATTGTATAGGGTCTTTCATTAAGCGCTTCCTAACTTTAAATTTAAATAAAACAAAGTATGTGTGAGATATCATAGAAATTTTTTATTCGTTTGAAAGGCCTGTCAATGCTATTTTGTTTGGAATATAACATCCTTCAAATCGCACCCTCAGTAATATAAGGAATCAAGTCAAAATTTTATAAACTGAGGTTTTAAATGCTAAGGGCTCAAAATGAAATTCGCTACCGGTTAACTAACCAGTTATACCCTGTTTTTTAATCTCAGAGACAAAGTTGACATTACGACCGTTGCCAGTTTTTTACAATTCTTAAATAGTGATGTGCCACTATAGAAACTTAACGTTAATAAAATCAAGTATCGGTTTTTCATAATACGTGATCCTGAAATAACGTGTAGGTGCTAATTTAAAACGTAGAAATACAAAATTAATTATGTAAGATATATATATTTTAATAACATAATTAGTTACTGGTATTCGTTAATCAGATTAAATAATGGCTCCATATCTTCGTCGCCACCTATTTCTATCATAAACCTATCAGTAATGTCATCGACTATATTATGGCCCAGATGATACATAAAAACACACAATATAGTTATTGTGTGTTTTTAAAGTTATCAAATAACAATATAAGAGGAATAATTCAAACTTTATACTTTCTTTAGTATTATGATTTTTCAGTCTTCTTAAATGATTTTTCATTTCCATTTAGTTTAATATAAATAAATCACATATTTAGTTATTATTTTCTCGTAAAGCTCTTTGTTTCGGTTTGATTTGGCTTTGAAAGAAAAAAACACCGCACCCTAAATATGACACTGATCCGTTTTAAAACTTATATATCTTAAGCGATCGCTTTGAATGAAAAATAGGGGAAAAGCCCTAAAAATGGCTAAGATATCGCGAGTTCGAACCCCTCCCATTACACTATTGCCGTGAATCCACTCCAAACACAAGGATATTTAGCTGAATTAGAGGGGTCAACAAGATTGCTAGTAATGTGAATTATACCCACATTGCTAGTTCTCTTTATAAAAAAAAAAACCTATTCAACGATACCCCAACGATATTTGATATAGTTTGTCGATTTTAATAATTAACTGTCATATCTCTTGTGACACTCGCATGGTTAAGACGACTTGAATAACGTCAGAATTATTCAAATTTTTGTAACACATTACCCTCCTTTGCGTCGCACAGTCGGGTAAAAAGTTACGATTCAACAAACCGGTATCGTGGGAATAACACTGCACAAAAGAGCGGGCAACATTATTTCTAAACTTGACATTTGCATGTGTCAATTCCGTCTCTGAGATGAAAAAACAGGGTAAAACTAACCGGTTAACTAAGTTACATAATAAGCATGTTATATGAAAAAATATCTGTAATGTAGGAATCCAGAATCTTGAAACGCGATTTCTCAAAAATCTACTTTTTTGAGTTGTGCCCTTATATTTCTAAGGGTGCGAAATGTCCACCGTGGCTTCTCTGGGTGGCGCGCATCCGAAACGTCCAATTTTACATGACTATCGCATAAATAAGGATGAATTAGACCGATTATCAACAGTCGAAGTTCGGAAGTCCCTATTGGAAGACCCTATATGTAGAATATTTTTGCAGTTGTGTGCGTCTCAATAAATGTCAAAATTTCAATGTGAAAAATGCATCGTCGAAAACCGATAAACCGAATTTTAAACTGGAACGAAGCGCATTACTGCACAGGTTGCCAACATTTCCATTTTTATTTTCCGAAGTATTTCCCACCTGTACGAAGTATGGCCGTCAATTTGACGGTTTTATTGAAATATTAAGAGCTAAAAGGATTTTAATGGTTCCGCTACTAAAGAAAGATTTCATATTACATCATAAAATAAAAATTTCCTTTAACTAAGAAATTATTGAATCTTGTAGTGGAAGGTAAATCCTATTAAATCGTTGTCATTTCTAATATTATTTAATTACCTATCTACTATAATATCCAAGGAATAAGGGTTTAATTTGTACGCCTGTGGTTTTCTGTGACAATAAATACTTTTTCTTTCTATTTTCAAGTTTCTAATTTTTGTTATTTAATTTAGTTTCTTAAATAAAGTGGTAGTAGACAAGGTACATTGCTCTTCGGGCTGCGTCAATGGTGTTGACTGCTCTTAGAGGCGCGCGTGGAACATTGATCCAGGCCTGGTCCTTAGAGTGCCTTCACACTAGCGTTTGTCCAGCGTAGGCGTTCGATAAACGTATGCGCAGTGCAGATGCCGTGACAACGTGGCGCAAGCATCGCGTTGTTGCGGCGTTTCCTCTGGAGTAAATTAAACGCTGCGCTAACGCGGCCCAGACGTCACACAATTGCGTTGTCGTTTCAGAAATATCATTAACAAAATGGATTCTGACGAACAAGCTCTATTCTTGGCTTTGTTTTTAAATAGTTACGCAGTAACGCAGCGCACTCGTTTCGCACCTGCGGCGCTAGCACAGCGTATTCATTTACCCTTGCACTGACACCGCGACATCGTAACGCCTGCGCTGCGTAGTCACAGTGTCTGCGCTGCGCGTACGTTCATCGAACGCCTACGCTGGACAAACGCTAGTGTAAAGGCGCTCTTACCGGACTACTGGATGAGGTACCCCTGCTCGCTGCCCGCAAGCCCACGTGTAAGAATTTCTCAATTATAGAACAGGTTTTCTTACCCTGATTTTCTTCACCGTTATGGGAGCGATGGTGTTGATAAAATTACACAAAGTATTGTGCTTGCCTGGGTTTGCACTCGCAAACTACAGCCACTAGGTCACAACTGCTTTCTCTTCAAGAGTAATAAGACCGCCCATTGTACACTAGTTTAATTTTTTTTTGTATCCATAGTAATATTGTAAGGTGTACAATAAAGTATATCATAAATAAATAAAACTTTTAGATTTGAAAAATACTGAATTGTATTTCTTTAGATTCTATTTTCAGAATACAGTGATCTTCTTCAGGAAAACTAAAACCGTTCATTTATTTTAAAAAGCAACAAATTAAATGTTTATGTTTTGATTAAAGGCGGAGTAGATCTCAGGGCGGGTAATCCTGGTTTTATCCGAAAACATCGCTTTGTGTTTGTGATTCCACAGTGTTTGCCGCAGTTGGCTATATTTATATATCTTTTGTTAAATTATTAGACGGCTTCACGCGTGCCTCTTGAAGATAAAAACCGTATTTTCTTTGAATAATGTTGATGAGGGTATTTTGTTATGAGACCAGGAGTCAGAGATTTGTTTTGATGTACTTACTTTATCAGCGAGTTTGTGTGTTTCAAATAAATTAATTTGTTTAGAGAAAAAGACCTTAATCTCTCTAGCTTTTTACTAAATATGATGATACTAGCTTTTACCCGCGACTTCGTTCGCGTGGGAGGTTTTTCCCGCGTATATCCCGATCCCAAGGGAATTCCGGGATAAAAAGTAACCTATGTGTTATTCCAGGCAGTCAACTATACACTCACCAAATTTCATTCAGATCCGTTTAGTAGTTTTTGCGTGAAAGAGTAACAAACCATCCATCCTCACAAACTTTCGCATTTATAATATTAGTAGGATAGGATATACAACTCTTTCACTGGATAACCGTTACATGGTGGACATCTCACCGAAACGCACAAAACGTTATAGTAATATTTTCATTGTACGTATCAGAGTCCCTGCCCGGAGTCTGTATTTCCTGATAGCTATGTCCTGGGGCACTTTAAGTCAAGCTTTAAGTCAAAAATGAATAGGTTACTTATAGGTAAGCGTGCTTCATCTTCGACCATATCGTCGCTTACCATCAGGTGAGATAGTGGTCCAAAGCGAGCCTATTAACAAATAAAAAACATGGCAACTGATTTTTAGTCTGTCTACTCGTGAAAAGTTTAGAAACCATTGTATAATCGGAAGAAAAAAAATAGCAATACCCACTGCATACCTACGCATGAAAACTATTTTTTTTTGACACTGATTGAGTATTTCATGTATACAAAATGTCAACTATAGAGAAACAAAAACCCCAAAATCCACCATCACTGAAATTAAAGAACAACACGAAAGCAAGCAAAGCCGTGAACACGAACTGGTTTCCCGAAATACAGATATTGTATTTTCAAAGAAAAATATAAGTGCTATTTGTACGAATTACTTTTGTATTGAGAACAGGCTAAAAAGGGGTAGCTTAGCGTCCACAGTAGAACAGAAATACATACATCATATTTTCGTCCTTTGAGAAAAATAAAAGGTAATAACTTTTTATGCGCCCCGTATTTGATAAAAGAGGATTGATAATACAGGGTGGCAGGGACATCGACATGAAACGATTTACCATGGTCCAGAATCATGTACTGAATCCATGGTAAATTCCGTTGAAATTTTTGTGGACTTTTTCATAATTTCGACTAAAACTAAAATTCCGACGCAAAAAACAGTGAATTCACTTGTTTCACTTAAAACAGTAATATTAATAAAACTCGGAAGGGCTACCTGATCAGCTGTGTTGACCTCGCAAATTAACTCTAGCAAAACAGCTGATCAGGTAGCCCGTTTGAGTTCTATTTATATTGCTGTTTTAAGTGAAACAAGCGAATTTTATATTTTAATTAAAATCTCATCGGGTTAGATTTTAACAACACTTTCATGAATTCTTCCCACAGTACATCTGACATACCAATAAAATCTTCATCCATCCATCCGCACACAGATCGCTTGTTGGATTAAAATCCAAGAGATCATCAAGGGCGGCCAAAGTGCGAGGAATTGGCGACTTAGCACGTGCAACAGTACGACATGGAGGCACGGCAAACAGCCTGTGCTTTTTGCCCCGGCAGTAATTGTGTGGGACAAAGAAGCGCGCCAGCACATGTAACAGATCAGGAGCGTCAATAGCGCCACGGAGCATCTTACAGGCTATTGTGAGCTGATCTCGAGCTCGCCTTACCTCTAGGGAGTTGTATCCGAGGCATATAGGATAGTTACGTGACGTCAGAAGTCAGAAAATCAGTCTCCAGTCTTGTCAAGGGGTATCCAGCTAGATTGTGGAGGGCAAATAGACAGTCGCTTCATGATAAACACTAGTATCTTCAGATCGGGTAAGGCTGGACGCTGACCCGACATAGGTACATAGTTGGAAAAAGTTTAAGGAGATGATAATTCAATTTCTTAATAAGCCAGAGGTGAATTCGTTTAGCTGCTCAGATGAAAAGGCTTCCGCCAACTTTAACCCCTCGAATGTCGCATGTTGAATAATATATATTTTTTGATTTTTGGGTAGGACTTCAGAAGAAATTATAAATCGGCAATTTATGGCCATTATCATGGTATATATTATACTTTCCTGGCTTCGTTATGAGTTTATCTAACTATATATATCACTCAATAAGCAAATCAAACTGATCTTATCTCGCAGTGATGTGATATGTTTTCACTTTTATAATTTTCACTCACATTCGAAGTCATACACAAAAAACGTCAAAGTCATACGAAAAAAGACACAAGATAACACAATAGTGTGTAGGCAATGTTAACATAAATTATTCCACTTAGACACTGTAAAAAGTAATAAAAACTATTTGATAATACAACGAAAATGTCTGCGGCGTCACAACAAAAACCACAGATGCATATTGTAAACATTTTTTTCGTTCATTTTAGTGGTGTTCCCTTTAAAATCTTACTAAAACCGGTCAAGTATGAATCGATTAGTCGAATGATACAGCCACATCATGTTACTTGCAACATAAACGTAAAATAACATCGTCCAATGCGAGCCGTGACGTTATGTACAAACGGTGATCCGTTGACACTTGAGACAGTTGCGAGACGACGGTGCAAGAAGTCTTGTTAGTATTTTTTTTTTTTTACAATTTCAGTTTAAATGATTGGCAAGATAGAGGGCACCAGACTGCGTGAATGATCCCCGATGCGTTGGAGCGACTAAGTAAAGACCATGGTTAGCTGGCCTTTGCATGAGTGCACCAAAATGTCGGCAAATGGGGAGAGATCGTGGGACATCTTGAGGCGAGCTAAATCCGCCACTTCAGCATTTACTACGTGTTGATCACTACCACTCTGGAAAGAATGATATGACAGAGAAGATAAACGATTATTTTGTAAGTACGAGTAGTTTCATATCACACTTTCACAGTCACGATTTTTTGGTAAATTTAAAGGTGTTTCTTAGTTACGTCAGCGTTACGTTTCAGACGTCAACGTCCCTATTGAAGTCTTTACAAAATGAGAAATATGTATGTAGGTTAATGTCACAGGTGATCTCTTGAGTTATTGAAAATTCTCACATAAAATAACGTCACAGCATTGTCGTATTTTCGCCATGCGGGATCGTAAAAGAAAGTTTAATCCGAGTTTACTACCTAACATGAACTACTCGTGTTTTAATACGTTCACAGACAAGTAAGAATTATTTTCTTCTTCTTCTTTGTCCGTGCCGTTATTTCTCTTGTCTTTTGGGGTCGGTCCTTCTAGACTTCCTTTGCCACGCTGGGCTGTGTCATTTCCGGTTACAATCCCGTCTTATTTAAGTATTTTTTTAGTCCCCATCCAGGTAGTCGGCAGTCTGGTTAGCTCACCGTCCGGTAAGGACCAGGCCCGGGTCGGCAGCGCGTCGTGTTCCACGCGCGCCTCAGAGACTTGTCAGCACTAGTGACGGGGCCCTATAGGGCCACTGCTTGCCGGGGTTGCGGGAATGTTCTAACGAGATACCGCTGCTCCGGAATTTAAGGGCAGCTGAAGGAACAGGGTGGGTTTTTGGGCAGTAGAAGTCTGACATTCCCTTCCGCTCCACCCAAATGTCATTCGATGATATTCCTACATAGAAAAAAAAATATCGTCGGCAGTCTACCTCGGCCTGCCTTGGGTTCTTCTATGTCCATGACGTATATTGTCATTGCCGTGACGTATATGCTATTTTCTTCAACCAAGAATTCTATTCACTTGATTTCGATGGTACGTTTTCCATATTATACACAATGAAAATTCAATAACTTACTGATTTTGAACGTGACAGTGCCTCAAATATGTAACGATCAATGTACATAAATAAAAATTGGTGTGTTAAATTTTGTTATCCGTGATGTTGCAATGTCACGTGGTCGTGGTCGACGGGAGCTTTTATAATAATGTTTAACCGACTTCAAAAAAAGAAAGAGGTTCTCAGTTCGTCGGAATCTTTTTAATATTAGTAGTTCACTCATCATCAGCTTAAACTTTTTCACAGCCATGTCCGGTGGGCATCCAGTCTAACTATGCAGCTGAGTATTAATGTTTTACTTGTAGTGTCTGCCTATCTGACCTACACAATCCAGTAGCTGTGTAACACATTACCCGTTCGCAAGACCGGTATCTGATTTTCTGACGCGACTACCCGTAAGGACTATTAAAGTGTGTACTAATGACAGCCGGGACTGACGGCTTGACGTTCCGAGGCACGGAAAAATTCTGATATGTTATGATTCTGTTAACCTATCCATGGACTGACCTCAACAAAGGTTGCTTAACCTTGAAGATTGACCCATGTGGTTGCTAATATACGTATGTTAACTAACAGAGGGCGTTCCCGTTAACCCTCAATAGTATAAGCACATCAATTAGATCGCCACACACGCGGCCCGTCATTCATAAATAAATTGCGGCGTTGCCGTCCTTCAAGTACGCGTGTACAGAGTGTTTCATTCGCGTATCAATTTTACATTTTTAGTGAATTTTTATTTTAATATAAAAAAATAATAATAAAAACATTTTGTTTTCGAATGGTAATATTTTTTTTAGCATGTATGGTTGCTATACTATTGCGGGTTAACGGGAACGGTTAGTGGTTGCGCCAGCATTCATAATTCGATTGACATCCTAGACCCTTCCCTTCCCCGCACAGACCTTGCAAGGGCGATAAGTAGAGTCGCCGCGCCATTTTGTTTGTCGCGAAGTCACTTCCGTTTCGAATTGCACCGCGCGTGCATGGCGTCAGCCTGCTATGAACAAGAACAGTTGTCAATTTTGGATTCACCGTATTTTCACAGACTAAGTAACAACATTTTGTGTTTGTGTTTAGTATGTGATTTTTGTGGGGACAGCAAATTGATTATTCTACTGTCCAACACCCTCGCAACTCGTGTACCTATCGCCAAATATTTGTCAATCGTTTTGTTCCACATCACAAATACAGTGCACTAAAATAAACTAAATTTGCCCTCCGCGACACCATATAGTCTCGTGACTCCTCAAAAGTAGTGCATTTTCATACCAGGGCATTTTCTCCATACATCACACTGCCTACGTTTAGTTTCATTAAAGGGTTGTCATGTACTAAGCATTGCGGTGCTTAAATCAGACATAACTGACTTTATTCCTCGCCACCATATAAATTTTACTTTCCTTATGTTTTATGGCAGGTGATATTGAATATTATGGCAAGACGCGGTTGGAGCGATAGGGATATTATTTATCTGGAATAAACATGTTCTGACTACGAATTCATAGAAACTGAGGTACTGGGGGATGCATATGTAAGTAGTCAGTGACAAATTCTTCAACTACACATATAAATAAAAAGACTTATTTAAAAAATCTAAAAACCCGACTGCTCAACTGAAATGGAAGAAACAAGCCCTTTTTTATTTTAAAAAGTGACAAGCAGGCGGGACTCAATTGATCATAATATAATTTTAATAAAAAAAAATTGACGGGACCCGTCTGCATGTCACTTTTTAAAATAAAAATGTTCTCCTTGCTTCGCCGCAGTCGGGTAAAAATTAAATTGCCTGTCTTTGAACACAAACAATTTTTAATATTTTGGGCTTTGTAATGAATGGAACAGCTGAACAAATTTTAATGGGACTTTCACTGGAAGACAGCCAGGACCAACGGCTAACACTCATTGTTTTGTAAGTCCTTATTTAATATTTTTATAGTGTACAAAAAAGGGTATATCTATTTATGTATAAATAGTTTAAAGCCAGACACAGACGAATTAGTTTTGTTAAGCTTATTTACTAACATCTTTAAACGTAAAACTTACAAATTCACTTACTGTTTAAAATATTTATATATGTATATAAAAAAGTAAAAGCTTTTGTGGTTTTTAGTATAAGAACGATATGTATACTGCGATTTTGAACATAAATAAAAAAAAAAACATAAAAAAAACACTAAAAATTTCGATATGTTGTTATATTCAACGATCCATGGACCACGGTAAGCGGTGCTTTAGCATAAAAATCAACCCGTGCAACTGATATTAATCACCACATATTCAAATGAACTAAAAATGGCCAAGTGCGAGTCAGCGCGTCAGTGATGTTGTGGTTGAATATGAAGCACGCTTACCTTTTATTAGTTTGAGTTTCATGTATGGGGAACCCCCTGTTCTGTTTTTATATACAAAGTGGTAAAGCAGTTTACAGAATACATCTACCTACAAAGTTTCTACTCTATTGTGCTAATCGTTTCAGAATAAAATGGCTGTGGTGGCATACAGATGGACAGACAGACTGCAGACAGATATGACGAATCTATAAGGGTTCCGTTTTTTGCCATTCGGCTACGGAACCGTAAAAAAGAGCTTGAAGGGTTTAAGAAAGTAGGAATAATTACCACGTCTTGTGAGCCTTCTAGACCCAAATTAAGAGTTCTGATACATTTTTACGTTTCTAACTTACCAAGTAATATCATGTAAATCTGACTTTTCAGCTTCCATTCGTTTTCCTTTTATACCGTTTTTGCTTCCAAAGAGTATTCTCAGGCACGCTTTTTTCGCTCATTCAACAATAGCGGAGTATTTGTAAGTACCGGAGGGTCCCTTGACCCCCCAAGGGTTCTCGAAAGGGCCTCCATTAAGGGTTACACAGGCAAGCATCCTGGGTCTCATATATATTTCTCACTTTATGGATGGGTTATCCAATGGAATTAGGTTACGATTTTCTATGTTTTCGGAAATGGTTTTTGATTACATTTTTTTTTAATTAGACGTAATAAAGAGTTTGTTTTTAAAAGTTAAAGGTTTCATTTTTTACGAGTACATGAAGAGATCTTCATTAGGTATTTAATTAGGGTTTTATAAACCTAAAATTACGCCTCCCGTTGTAAGTGAAGGGAGTGCCAGTCTTCTACTGGCTCAAAATTCACCCTCTTGCTTCAGTTGCCGTTGCATGCCGAGGCCACAGTATTTTGCTTAAACTTTTCCACTACCCCGGCAGGTCGACAAACCTAACTAGACATTTTAAATACCCGTAGTTTTTTTAGAATTTCATATCGCGACTGAACGAACAGGTCATGACACTTTAGTGAACTTTTGACAGCATAATTTTAGAAGAAATGCAGCAGCTGCACTTTCTAAAGATGATAAATGTGTAATGTAGTATTACTGTCGTCGTCTGGAGTCAGGATTGCCAACTTAGCTACAATGTTGTGCAACCTTTTGTAACAGACAACCAAAGTAACACTAAGCCATGTGAGTATATAAAGTGGCTGAAACCGCTATAATGTAGCGCACAAAAACCGCTTAAATTTACAACAATTCTATAACTAAGCCTGCTTTTACGCGAGTGAAGTCACTAAAAAAGAGTTTGGATATTTTTAAATATATTTCTCTTTCTTCACTCTTTAGCCCTTAAACTATCTCCACACTACCAAACAACCAACTTTCGCAGATATAATACTAGCTTATTTCACAAAATTCTGAGTATTATTAGAACTTAAAACGGGATAAGTGTGACTTCATATAAAAGTTTATTTTTGACACATATAAAACTGTGTTCTATTAATAAAACTAGATGTTGACCAGTGGTTGTTTGACCATAATTAAAATTATTCCTAATGCATTTATATATCTTCTTGTATACCTAGTATTTAAAACAAATGAAAGTGTCTTTCTATAATTTCAAAATAACTGTTTTCTCAAGGCCTTATTGTTACTAAAAACACAAACAAACTTTTTAAACTTTTTTTTGTCTTTTCGTTTGTCAAAATTGTGTGAAAATGATTAAAGCTAAAACTAAAAAAAAACTAAAAACTACGGTAAATTCATACAAAATTATATAATTTAATATTTAAAACTAATATATTATACAGACAATTCTTGCCAACTATTATACCTATTATATAATTACTTTTTAACTATTAACGGTAATTCTGTCTGATCATAAGTCAAAGTTAACAACCAATTATTCAACTTATGCTTTACCTCACGTGTGGTTAAATTGTATATTGCCAGTCTGTTATTAATCTCATTATACATTCTTGAGCTAGCGACCTCATATTGGCGGCTTGCAAAAGCTGTTCTGCAGCTAACACCGAGACATACAAGTGCACCGGATCGCTTTGTACTTGTTTTTTGATTTAGAGGTAGCCGGAGGTGTCTTCGGAGTAAGGTTTTTTGAATGTATAGTTGTCTCTCGGTTAGTACGCGGCATTCAGCATATAATTTTGTAGTTGAATACAATCGAGGCTTATGATGATTTTTTTTTATTGATAAATAGGTTCGCGTTTGACCACCATCTCACCTGATGGTAAGTGATGATGTGGTCGAAGATGGAGATGAATGGATGGATGAATTACCTTTAAGACTGCTCTCTGTGATCTCTCCAACCTAAGAAATAGGGTTTTATAGGTACCACCCCATATAGGTATGCAGTAGGTTAGTAAAGATTGGCAGAGGGTATACAGCATATTTTATAAAACCGCAAATATAACTTTGTAATTCATACAAACACTATGAAAAACAAAGTTATTTCGTGTAGTAACTACGGAACCCTTCATGGACGAGTCTGACTCGCACTTGGCCAAATTTTTATTTTATTATTTATTATTTTTGTCATGTGAGTGTTGAAAATGTAATCTGTGGATAACGCAGTGGGTTACACATATGTTATCGTTGCTTAATGATACTAGAGAATAAGTGCTTTGTGTAACTGTTTGTTTTCCCGAAATAAATAAATAAATAGACTCACCCAAGTTATCTTGCGTAGCAACAGCGCAAAGTAACATTGTTTTTCATAGTATTTTTATCGTACAAAGATTATGACATATGCATTTATAAAGACGTACGTAATACTCAAGTAATATAATTAATATAATATTTTGATGAAAAAAACCTTCTTCAGTAAAACTACTTTTCTATGCATATATGCATAGATAAATATTTTTCAGAAGCTCGCATGAAGACGTTTATCTAATACTTACGTGTGAGTGCCCTCCTTGCTACACCATTACTTATCATTCTATTTTTTTTCTCAATTTCCGTTCCTTTGAAGAAAGAAGCAAAAAGCGTCTAAAAGCCTATATTATTTTCCCATTTCTCGAACAAATTCCGTGGCTTGTATTGTTTTGCCATCTTTCAAGATGTCGTCGATTTTCATGCCAAATCCATTTAAACACGGTTTTATGTTCACATACATTCTCCAAATGTTTCTTATCGGGTACTGTTAGGAACATTAGAATGGTAATACGTTGTTGGGTCTGTCGATAACTATCGCTACGTTAGTCGGTTAAAACAATTATCATTAAGATTTGTATGTATATATATAACGTGTAATTTAAAGGGTATATACATACCAAGTGCATGGCTTCTTTGGATGATAACAAACTATATGGCAAGGGTTTTGTAATCCTATGTCTACGTGTGTAGAACTTATACACTGATACCAGAGACCGAATTTTTCAAATTAAGAATAACGAAAAGAATTATCGTGTTATTGGCAAGTGAAGTGGAAAGATATTGACCCTCGTAGTGCTGTGACATGTTTGTTATGATTGGTATTCAAGAAATATAAGAAACCAATAATTTGGTATCAAGTTTTTGAGTCAGTTATTTTGTGCTGAAACTGTGCATAGAGACTCCATACCAGATGTTGTCTACAGCCCTTTTGGATAGATATGGGGTTCCCGTTACACGTTGTATATAAATATATATATATTATTTTCTGTTTTATGAGTACACTAATTTAGCGCTCCCCACTTTAATTAAAGTTTTGAAAGTCCTTCCAAAGGTTGTCTGGAAGATATCGCTTTTAGCGATAAGACTGCCATTTTAGCCACAGAATTAAGAAATAATCAATGTATTTATATATGTATTTATTATGTAATGTTAAAGGACAGTTACTAATTTATTTAAAGTGGTGGGCGATCTTAATCTTTAGAAATTTTAGTAAACAAAAAGATATTATACTCGCATATCCTTAAATCCATATCTAAATAGTTTCATTTCTAACTACATATATACTGCTGAGAACCTCAAGCGGCGGAAATATAATAACCTTGTTGGTAGTTATATTTTCGAGCCGTTTGGGGTTGAAACCTTGGGGTCGTGGGGTCCGAGTGCTCACAAATTATTTAAAGATCTGTCCAGACGCCTAGTTGACACTTCGCGTGACCCAAGGGCTGGCTTTTACCTTGGACAGAGGTTAAGCATTGCCATACAACGTGGCAATGCCGCCAGTCTTTTGGGCACATTACCAGTGGACAGCGATGCGCACGAATTTCTGGATGCTATATTTTAGTTTATTTTTAGGTGTGTATATGTAGTTAGAAATGAAACTATTTAGATATGGATTTAATGTTAAATAGGTGTGTTTAAATTTTGGTGTGCAATAAATTATATTCTATCTATCTATCTATATCATATTGGGCATATAGTAGAAGTAGTTTTACATAATATCAAATCAAATATGACTAAAACGGGTGCCAACTAAAAACTAGTGCTGGGAATCAGATACCCAGCACTAGTTTTCAGTTGGCACCCCGCAGTCACATAGATGAAGATTTTATATCAGTTAATGCTGGGATATGAAACAAAACAAAATTAATCACTCAATCAGTCAGCCTTTTTTCCGGTTGGGAAAATCATTGAACGACTTCTCCCGCTCTGGGTGAGCGAAAGGGAGCGTCATACTTCTACTGACCAAAACCCGTTTCTTCAGCTGCCTGTAAGTTTCAGGGCCGCGGTATTTCATTAGAACATTTCCGCAACCCTAGCAAGCTATGGTCCTATGGGCCCCGTCAATAATACTGTTACGAGCTGTTTCTATCCCGAAAGAAATAATTTACACCAATTAAACCAAAATTAACACATTAATTAAATGAACACAAAAATAAAAATTAACACAGTTATTCACACTACGATACTTGTCACTAAACACTTAAATCGCACTAAAATTCACTTGTAGATCTCAGATTATATCGCCTCGTATCTTGTAATAAGACTGCCGTAGCGTTCCTCTGCGATCTGTTTATACCCCGGTCTATGAGTTCTAGAACATTCTTGTAAAATCGACTCACTACCTATACTGCCAAGAATATTCCAGAAGCTACTCGAGATTAGAGTTGTAAAAAAACGGTTCTTTTTCTGAGATGAAAAAAAACGTTTAAAAAAAACATGAAAAGAAACAGTTTTTTTTCTGGAGTAGGTTTTTTTTCATGAGTAGGAAAATAAAAATATGGTAAGGCGGTTGTCGTATGTGAGTTGATATTATTTTTTATTTTTTTTGGTTTAATAATAAAATACCATTTGTTTTTTGTTAAATAATACATGTCTTAACATAATTGGCAACACCAAGTGTAAACTACATTTACGGACGGGGATTTCCCTAATCCTCGTTTGGTTTATGTTTTGGTTGATTTGCGTGCAGACTGCAGAAACATTTAGTACGTACAGCGACATTCATACCAAGAAACGTAATAGACTGACAAATGACAGGGCTAGGAAAATAGTGTATATTGTGCAATCAGTACAATCATCAACAATAATTAACACAAGCAGAATGTAATAGAGTCCCTGATAGTATAGTCGTTGATTCAGAATCAGATGAAACAAATACAGACACAGAACATTATTCCGAAGCTGATAAAACAAGCGTAGCCGTAGCTACTGATACTGATACAGATGATTGTAACACATTAAGTATTTTTTAAGGTCATAATAATAGTTACCCATTGATTTAAACATTATTTGACTTGAATAAAAACAAAACAATCAAGTTTAGTGTCTTATTCCAGTTTAGTTATAGAGTTTCACTTTTTCTGAAAAAAAACCAAATGTAGAAAAAAAACAACGGTGCCAAGATTTTTTTCATGTTTTTTTTCAAGATTGTGAAAAAAAACATTTTGTTTTTTTTTCAATTTACATCTCTACTCGAGATACTCAGTACTGCTACTCGCCGCTAGATGGCGTTAGTGTCTCGAACGTATTAGAAGTCAGTCGAACTTTCTCAATATACTCAGTACTGCTACTCGCCGCCAGGTGACGTGTCTCGAACATTCTAGATTTCTGTCGAAGTTTCTCGACGTACTTCGCTAAAGCTTTGGTTTCCTAGAATAGCGGTGCCGTCACATAGCGGCCGCAATATAGCGGTGAATGACGTCGCTAGAACGTTGTCTATGTAAACAAAATGGCGCGGTTTCCTAGAGAGCGGTAACTGATACCGTAATGTCAAAAAGCGGTGCCGCCATTTGCATAACGGCCGTCTTGTCGGTGTCAGATGGTTTCGTGCACGTTTCATAGCGATGAAGCAGACAGTGTGTTAAAACGGCCGTGGAACTTTCCACATGTCGTCACCGTAAAGACGGCCGCTTTTTTGCGTCCATAATATTACGGCCGCTATATGACGGCACCGCTTTCCTAGGAAACCAAAGCTTAAGCGACTGGGCTAACAATACAATAACATGTAACATAATTATATTAATGCTCTTCCTGAAGTTACTTTGTTCTGAATTATTTACTGAATCAGTTTCTATAATTTATTAGTTAATTTTATGCAAAAAAATAATTAATCTACGTAGATTATGTCGCGGTATCGTAAAAAAACCGGACAAGTGCGAGTCTGACTTGCCTTCCGAGAGGTCCTTAGGACAGGGGATGATATTTTTTATATTTTTGTCATTATAAACAAGAATTTATGTTACAAGTTGAACCAATACAAAAAAATCTATAAATTTACTTATGCACACAAAATAACATAAAATTTAAATAGACTATATACACAGAACAACAAACTAAAAGAAAGCATTATAAAATATGTCCTCATCACTGTCGAAGACGGATTTTAGTGACACACAATTTTTAAATGGACGCAATAAGTTATTTCATAAGTTTGGTAGTGCACATTAGGACTCACGCAAAACTCTAACGCTAAACGAGGCCTTCAATAACTATGCCTTAAGTAAAATTTCAAAACTGCTCAAACAACGTTTCCATATTCCGTATGAAGACAAGAGGACGAGAGCGGTCCACAACTACACCAAGGTAAGAGTACCTATTTATACAAAACGCTTTGTCAACTTTCAACTTAATTGGGAAACTTCTGAAGAGACTTGCTAACTGAATTCGAAAATTATTAAAGACCCCTATTTTGATCTAAATTAGATTAAACTTCAAGTCTAGCGTTAAACAATATAGGTAGGAAAATGGTTGGGGAAATAAATAAATAAAATAAATGAATTGTGTATTCATTATCTCGGGGTCGGTTTTCGGTCTAAATAGCAGTGTTTACACGGAGCTTTTGCTTATCTCAGGGCTTCCCAAACTGATCGTAGCGACGCCCTGGGGCTCCGCGGTATTATCCCAGGGGCGTATTGAGGCTATCTAAATAGGTTGGCTGTATGTGTCGATGCGACCGAGTCGAGTGAACGCCATGGGCATTGTGATGCGGCGGGAGCGGTAGACATGGGTAGTTCGCCAACGATTGAAGGAACTGAACTACTTCACTTCGTAAAATAAACTTATCATTCATTCAGTTGTCTTTCAAATGTGTCTCTCCTTCAGTCCTTCATTTAGTTAGTTCATTACTTCAGTATTTCTTTTGCATATATACAATATGCTACGACGTTGAGGATATAATTTATAAAAATATCAATATAATACCGATCGACGGACTAATATTTTTTATTTTTTTTATTGATAATAGGTTCACGTTTGACCACCATCTCACCTGATGGTAAGTGACGATGTGATCGAAGATGGAGCACGCTTACCTAAAAGTAACCTATTCACCCTTGACTTAAAGACCCTTAGGTTATAGCTATCGGGAAGCACAGACTCCGGCAGGGAATTCCACTCCTTAGCCGTACGCACAATGAAGGTATTCCCAAAACGTTTAGTGCGTATGGGTGGGATGTCTACCATGTAATGATGGCGCATCGCCATTTGTCTTGTAGTCCAATGATGGAACGGGCTTGACGGAATTAGATTGTGTAATTCCATCGCACACTCCCCGAAATGTAACCGATAGAAAACCGATAAACTAGCAAGTCGTCGTCGATGTTCAAGGCTCTGGAGATTTGATTTGACTATACACATTTATTATTAACATGTAAAAATTATCTTCGTCCGAGTGAACCATGTAACTTTGAGGTCAGACATGCGGCCGTTCGATGTAGAACACTATCACTCAGCTGCTTCTGGTTTGACTGGAACCGGATCCCAACATAGTTGAAAAAGGTTGAGAAGATAATGGATATTCTAAGAGCTGTCGGCTGGTAATGTGGCCAAGAGACTGAGAATACTGCAACATTGTATGGCAATACTTAGCCTTTAGTCAAAGTAACAGCCAGCCTTTGGACCTCGGGATATTTTTTATTTCTGCTGGGCCCAGTCTTGACTTCGATCTCGCCTGATGGTAAGCGATAGATGAGGTCTAAGATGGGACGAGCGAGCCCAGAAGATGCCTATTTACTCGTGCTTTAAAGGCTGAAAGGTCATAAGTGGCAGGGAACACAGAAGCCGGCAGAGAATTCCACAGCTTGGCTGTGCGCACAATAAATGTGGAGGAGAAGCGCTTGGTACGACAAGAAATGTCAAACAGCATTTTTAATATTCCTTCAAGAGCCTTCCAACGAGAGTTACAACCCCAAATGGCTCGAAAATAAAATAATCACTGAGATTACTATATTTACGCCACTTGAAGTTTTGGCAGCATCAGCACAACAAGATGAACTGGTATGATGGGATGGCTAGTATAAATAGTCCACCTCGGCGATTTCGAGATCGTTGAATCCATGAAACTACCTCCTAATGTTTGCCCTAATGTGGATCACTACAACGAATTTAAATACTCGGTCACAACTAAAGCATCACAATTAGCCGGCGGCGTTATGGTGTTGATACTGTAGGTATACAACGTGTAATTTAAAGGGTACATACCAAGCGCATGGCTTCTTTGGATGATAATGATAACAAACGACATGGCAAGGGTTTTGTAATCCTAAGTCTACGTGTGTAGAACTTATTAAAAATACCAATAAGTACACTAATACCAGAGACCGAATTTTTCAAATTAAGAAGAACGAAGAGAATTATCGTGTTATTGGCAAGTGACGTGGAAAGTTACTGACCTTCGTAGTGCTGTGACACGTTTGTTATGATTGGTATTCAAGAAACATATGAAACCGATAATTTGGTATCAATTCTTTGTGTCAGTTATTTTGAGCTGAAACTGTTCATAGAGACTCCATACCAGATGTTGTCTTCAGCCCTTTTGGATAGATATGGGGTTTCCGTTACACATTGTATATACACTTTTGCAAAAAAAAAACGGGCACCTAAGGAAATTTACGTTCTAAGGTCGATTTGAGTTAATTAAATGAAATTTATTGCTTTGACGTAGTCTGTATACTTATAATCGTGTAAATTAATGTGCGTGAAGTGAATTCGGGCAATTAAAAGAAAAAAAAACGACGGATTCTTTAAAACCGATGTACACGCCCAAACAATAAGAAGTGGTCGGCAATAAAGACAAGATTTTTTTTACTTTTTTTAATTAAATAAAGTTACAAATGTAAAAACCTAATAACGAGTGTGACCTCCTCTTGCTAAAATCACAGCTTGAATCCTTCTGGGCATGCTTTCCACGATGTTTTTAATAACGTTTTGAGGAATACGTTCCCACTCTTCTGCAATGACTCTTTTTAGCTCCCTGATGTTTTGTGGAGCAGGTTGCACTAATCTTACCCGTAGACATGCTCAATTGGATTGAGGTCATGACTTCGAGCTGGCCAATCTAAACGACGGATCCCAACTTCTTGCATGTACGCTTCTACGTCGCCAGAACGGTGCGGGCGAGCATTGTCGTCCATAAAAATGGAATCTTCCCCAAGTGCAGTCAATGTGGGTTGTGCATATGGAATTAGGACTTCCATTATGTACCGGCGTGCATTTAATGTTCCATTTTCTATGAAAACTAACTCCGTACGCTCCGTCGAATTAATTGCTGCCCAAAACATAACGGAGCCTTCGCCATAAGGAGTGATTTCTTCGAAACACACTTCCGCATAGCGTTCCCGTGGTCTTCGCAGCACTCGCCGGCGTCGGTCCTCTCCACAAAAAGAGATTCTAGCTTCATCAGAAAACAATACTTTATTCCAGTCCTCCAGAGTCCATGAAGCACAGTTTCGAGCAAACTGAAGTCGAGCAACACGGTGCTCACGGAGTAATTTAGGGCCCCGAGCTGGGCGGTAACTCCTGATATTGGCAGCCAAAAGTCTCCTCCTGACCGTCCACAAGCTAACTTCTACTCCTCTTACTTCTTCAAGGCTCTTCTTCAGGTCCACACTTGACGCTTTACGATTCCGCAACGCCTGACTCACAAAAAAGCGGCCATCTCTTGGTTCTGTGCATCGTTTTCTTCCCGAACCGGGTCTTCTTTTGACCGAAACGGTCTCTTGATACCGTTGCCAAATCCTCTGTACAGTTGAACGACTCACATTTAGCCGCTGAGACACGTAAGTTTGCGAACAACCTTCTTCAAGTAGGGCTATAATTTTACTTATCGCTTTATCACTCATATCAAAAAGTGTTATTTAATGTAAAAAGAAAGATTAAATTGTTTAATTTGGAGAAAATATCCAAAAAGTTTTAAAATATCGTAATCAGTTAAAAATCGTTTCAGCAATTCGCGCCATTAGTAAAGCAATTTTAGAATAATCCACAATAATCATTACTTTTCTTTTATTAATTTTAAATTTGGAACGTAAAGAATCATGCCAGGATGCTTCAAATAACATGCCAATACATCGTCAAATTAATAAAACCTATTTCTTGTTCTTCTTCATTGAAGTAGAGAAAAAAATCTAAAGTTTCCGTTTTTTTTGCAAAAGAGTTTATTTTTAAAGATATCTACGTAGATAGATTTCACATTTCTAGCAATCTTGTTAACCCCTCCAACTAAGCTAAATATGGTGTCCGGAGTGGGTTCACGACAGTGTAGTGGGTGGGATTCTAACCCGTGACCTCTCGATTACAAATCCGATACCTTAGTCACTAAGCTATTGATGCTTAATTTTAGGGTGGATATTAAATAATAGATACTCTTTATGTATGTGGCGTTTTAGCCGATGGTATCGAGAGTCGCTAAATAATAAATGAACAACGAACAATTTTTGGACGCATAACGACATATAATTTGTGAGATGCCATAAATAATTAAAAACAAAGTAGCTGAACGTTTATGTAGTCAATAACCTTGATTAGCTGGTGGATAAATTAATAACAACCATATAGGTCGATCGATAAGTTAAAGATAGATAGATATTCTCTTTATTCTACACCATAAAAGAAAAATGAGGACTTAAAAACTAAAGGGTTTACAATGGGCGGTCTTATCGCTAAAAGCAATCTTTTACAGACAACCTTTGGATGGATTTGACACAGAAGGAGAAAATAAATACGCGGGTAGTCCATGGTGTATATTCACTTATATACAATACATAAGTAATAACCTATAACACAATACACCAGTGGCGAAGGCTCCATACAACTCGATTCCTACCGTCTTCCCTTTTGAAATAGGTATGGCAAATATTAGTCTATTATTTTATATATGAATATATAAATAGTAATCTATTATTTACAATTAAACAAATAATTATTTACGAAGTTAAAAGATTTCGAAGTCAGCCACAGGGCCACAGTTACTGGAATTCACGCATCACACTTGAGCAAGGTAAGCATTTTTGGGTCCCGCTTCCCTTTTATGAAAATTCACCCTTCGCCACTGCACTGAATACACACATATATACATAAAAAAAACAAGCTGGGATATATAAAAAATGGGGGCACACATTTTACCACTTTGGAAGCGTATATCTTTTAAACGATTGACTTTAAGAAAAAGTGGTTTTAGAAACTTCAATGTCATTTTCAAAGACCTGTCTATAGATATCACACACGTAAAGGATTGATGAAATAAAATATTTTTAGTTTCACTTCTATGTATGGGGAGCCCTCCTTAATTTTATATATTCTTTAAAAAAATTAAACAAATCGGAAAGTGGTTAACAGGATACATCTACCCACCAAGTTTCACATGTGTAGTCCTAATAATTTCGGAATAAAATGGCTGTGACATACGGACGGACGGACAGACAGACAGACACACAGACAGACATGACGAAACTATAAGGGTTCCGTTTTTTGCCATTCGGCTACGGAACCCTGAAAATACCACATGCAAGCAAACCACACTCGACACGAATGTTTCGCCCCTCCGCGGAGCATCCTCGGGATGTCTCTCGATTCTAAAACACGAATACGCACCAATCAAGCACAGCAGTAAAATTATTCATGAAACACTCCATAAAACATTCTAGCTCCAGCAGAGCTATGTAAGATAGCTTGTTACAGCCGTAAGACGAGGCTACGAGATACGCCCGGCAACAGATACCAACTGATGCAGCCAATATCAAATACTTACGTTGCCAGACGTACCTTTGAATAAATGTCAACCTATTTGATTTATATAACTTGTGCCATATGGCGCTGAGGTTTTATTTTTATTGTGTTCAGGGCATAACTAATAAAGCAAAGATAGCTTGTTACAGCCGACAGCCGTAAGACGAGGCTACGAGATACGCCCGATAACAGATACCAACTGATGCAGCGAATATCAAATACATATGTTACCAGACGTACCTTTGAATAAATGTCAACCTATTTGACTTATATAACTTGTGTCATATGGCGTCCTGGTTTTATTTTTATTGTGTTCTGTGTATAACGAATAAAGCAAGGGTTTATTGCTGAACTGAAATTATTTTTATTGGTCTCCGGTATTTTAAGTAGTTATGTAAAATTATACGGGTTTGACCTTACTGGTATGTTACAAAATATGAAAACGGAATTATTTAACGGTAAGCGGAAATTGTACCAATTCCATGTACGATGTAGCAATAAGTTGGTTTTTAATTTACACATAACGTATTTTTATTAATCTATCCTGGTCACTAACATATCATTAGAACACGGATATGTTGCGATTATTTTTAGCAAAAGATTTAGTAAACGTGACCAACGTTTACTAAATCTTTAAAACAAAGCAATAATCACGTGAATACACGATCGACGCAATCATTTTGTATGGCAAAATAAAGCTATAGTTATTATAAGCGATTTGTATGCTAACCAAATGAATTCTGTCCGAAATAAAGGAATCCCATAAAAAACAATACTTGTCAAAAAAAACCAAGTCTCGCAACTCAGTTCTTCTACCGTAAAAAGTTGTGAGATCCATCTAATACCAAGTCGGTTATTAATTTATTCAGTCCAGTTTATAGTGACCATATCAATATTAAAAATCTTAAACGTTTTAAATAAATAGATTGACTCGGCCATTGCATGAAAACACAATATAACTCACAAGTAATAGATACATATATAAATTAGATTGTTTAGAGCAGGCGTCTAGTTTTATCTACAAAGAAGTTATCGAAAATCGCCTGAACTGCTTCGAGAAAAGGATGGTACGGCCGCGCCACGCCGTGCCGCTTTTTTGTTCGACTTGGCAGGGGCACTGCCGTGCCTCCAGATTTCATTTATTTACGGTTTTGCCAAACAAATTACCCGGAGGGATTCGTTTGTAATTTCTGTCGGTCCATGAAAACGCCTGTTTTTTTTTTATAAAACAACTATCTTATAATGTTCCTACTGCTGAGACCCAGGCCTTCTTTCTTTGAGAAAGATTGAGCCCTAAATCCACTACGCGCCAACACTGGCATTATTATGTCTGGATGTTTCGGTCTTAGGAGTTGCCGTATTTGAGAGCGTTAGTGATCATATAAATTAAGCAATAATTCAACCTCATAACCTATAACGCGTTAGTCAGTGAGCTGCCACTGATCACACAACACAGTTCAGAAAATCGTCGATCTGATCAAGTTTGCGGGCACACATGGTCCAAAACTGCTGCGAGCGGCATTGTAGCGTAATTTTTTGTTGCTTTAAGGGCCTATACTACCTCAGCGCTTCTCACTCTTTATCTCGCTCGCACACTACTGGCCACGGTCACGCGAGCAAGCGAGACAGGGTGGCAGGGAAAAGACTCCAAGACACCGATAATTTCGTTTATTTCTTTTTACGGTGAAAATAATGTTAATTTAAAAAAAGTAAATAACTTAAGACCTGCTTTATAGTTAGTTCAATTAATATGCAAAGTTTAATTATCTAATTTGAAGTTATTTTTGAATACATTACATTTTCATTACATTATATAATTAAATAAATAAATAAATAAAATATCAGCGGTTTATTGTTCGGTTTGGAGGTAACTTTGTAATTTTTTTCTATCAAGAAAATTTTATGGAATCGTGTTTTCGTCAAATATAGTAAGTAGCTAACATTAATCCTCAACTTTACCATATATTTATTTCAAAATTATTGCTGCAGTATTTTCGACATAACGGAGGATCATGCTAAACCATTTGAGGTAGTATATAGGCCCTTAAGGTGTACGACCCTATATAATATTATGCTTAAGTAATCAGTCAGCTGCTCGGGAAGATACATCGTGTTTTAACTAAGAAAACTCTTCAAAAATTTCCTGTGACTAAACTTTTGCTTCTATTAATCTAATTTTTGGTGTGCCTGAAAATGATACATAGTAAAAGTGGTTTTATTTAATGCCTCTCGCTTTTATCAAAATTGTATATTGAAGAAGGTAGATAGATATATTTTCTGACGTTACCTTCACAGGTAGGTATTTTAGTAACTATTTACCTAAATCACAATAACTTCTCGAATATAACGTAAGAGATACTCAGTCGAACATTAATTCTAAATCTACGCCGGTTCCATTCTAAACCTAATGGAACCGGCGGCACTATGAAACAATGAAATCTTAGTGGCTATGACCATAAATGTTTATTTATACGCCTAATTGGTACTTTATGGCAGCACTAATTCAGGAACTTAAGGGTGCGGACAGATTGACTTGGGTTTACTAAATTCTACCCAATATACGTTGTAATTTCCATGTTTATTGATTTCCTTCTATATAACACGGTCGAAAATTAAACATGTTTTAGTTGAATGCATGTTAAATAATAAAAAAAATTTACCAAGTGCGAGTCAGACTCGCCCATGGAGGGTTCCGTAGTAACTACGCCAAATAACTTTGTTTTTCATAGGGTTTGTATGAATTACAAAGTTATATTTGCGGTTTTAGAAAATATGCTATATCACAAAAAGTACTGACCCGATTTCATTCAAACAAATTTTTGTTGAAAGCATACAATAAGATTTACAGCATATATTTATTTTAGATTTTCAACTTTATTATTATAGAAGTTAGCGGGGGGGACACATTTTACTATTTTGGAAGCATATAATTATCTTTTAAACGATTGACTTTATGAAAAAGTTGTTTTAGAAACCTCAATGTCATTTTTAAAGACCTGTCTATAGATATCACACACGAATAGGTTTCATTATAAAATATTTTCATTTTCAGTTCCGTGTAGCCCCCTTAATTTTAAATATTGTTTTATTTTTTTCTCAAAATCAGAAAGCGGTTTACAGAATACATTTACTTACCAAGTTTCACATGTATAGTCTAATAGTTTTCTAATAGTTTTTTATAAAATGGCTGCGACATACGGACGGACGGACAGACAGACAGACAGACATGATAAACTATAAGGGTTCCGTTTTTTGCCATTCGGCTACGGAACCCTAAAAAACGGGAGCGGAGGGCTTTGTCGAGAAGAGCAAACATGCTCGCCCGCAGGTTAGCACGTTGTACTAACTTAGTTAAGATCACCCTTTTCAAGGCGTACTGCACCTCTTTGTACACGTGCAGCCTGTGGGCTCGCTATACACAAGCTAGCTACAGTGCCCTCCGCGTCCAGTACAACAATGCGTTCAGGGCAGTGTTGGGTCTGCCTCGTTTCTGCAGCGTCTCGGGCATGTTTTCAGAAGCGCGCACCGACTGTTTCCGCGCCACCATGCGCAAGCGGTGCGCGTCCTTGGTGCGCAGGGTGCGAGACAGCTCCAACTCTGTCCTGGCAATGATTGCGGGGAGGCTTGATTGTCTATATGTGAGGCACTGTTGTGATTGTGATTGTTAATGTAAATAAAAAAATAAAAAATTGTCATTTTCTATGTTATAGCTGTAGTTTTGTAATTCAATGTGACTTTTAATTTGAAATTTTTTTGACATTTAATTTGTATTTAATTTGATAATTTAACATGATTTTTTTATTTTTTAAATTTATTATTATAAACTTAATTGACTTTTAATATATCTTTGAATCTTTTTATATATAAATTTCTTCCTTTGTATTTTAAATTAGGAAGCCGAGCAATTGTTTGAATTTGTGTATTTTGATTTTATTTTATACTAGTACTCACGCGGGGCTTCGCTCCCGTGGATTCTATCACGGTAAAAACATAACTCTCCTTTTTTTCAGTCGCGTAAAATGTAGCCTATAACCTTCCTCAAGCTTCAAGCTACTTCCATACCAAATTGCATCCAAATCCACTCAGTACTTTCGAAGATTAGCGCGTTCAAGCAAACAAACAAACAAACAAACAAGTCTTGAACCTGAAATAAATGTTTTTTTTTTATACACTCATTTCACAGTACTCCAGGCATCTGCCAGGTCTAGGTCTGCTTTTTTTGTGTGTATTGACTTTGGTGTATTCATTTTATGTTTGTATTACTTTGGAATTGAGTTTTTGTATGGGTCTATTGTTTCGTGAAATAAACGTATTGTATTTATTTATACCTATAGACAAGATCTTCCATTCGTCCGCGAACGCGTCACAATCGGCTTAGGCATCTATGAGAACGTTGACCGCGGAGAATGTGCGAGGAATAGGGGACTGGGCTCGAGCGACGGTAAGAGTCTTAAACATGGCGGACAATATAATATGCCTCCTAGTCCTATAGATTTCCTATTCCTATGGTTGTTATGGGCAAAAAAAGATGGGATAGTTCGTTATGAAGATTATGAGCGTCTGTTTTGTCTGTGAAATATTTTAAACATAGTAACGATTTGATTTTGAATTTAACGTTAACTTATAAGTTAATGTAAAATTCTGGAAGTTAGACAGGAAAATGAGTTTAGGGTATATCCTAAACTGCAAAGGAGGATGATAGTTATAAACCTTACAAGCATAATCAAAAGCTTAATCCATATCGTGTATGCTATAAAACTGTACAGTTATTGTTGTATTTTTTGAGGTTTTGCCTGTGTATGGCCACCATAAGTGTGGCCAAGAACTGTTAAATTCTTGGTTCGTAAAGGTATCAAGTGATTTGGTCATGTTTAAAATTATTTATTTATTTATTCAAAAAACACAATACAAGCTCACAGTAAAACCAAAACGCTTATAATTATGTTAACAATCAATTATTCAGACATAGGGCACAAAAAAAAGAAAAACTTAATTATTGTAAGTAAGTGACTGTCATAGTTACATAACTAATTATACAAATCCATATACATGTATGTAAGAAAAAAAAGTATATATGTGAAGTTATAAAGTTCAATACAAATAAAATCTATTTATATGTAAGAAAAAAAAGTACTTATACATGTCAAGTTATAAAATTCAAATGTTACAGAAATGTCAAATATTACATTTATTCAATTATAATGGCGAGAAAACTTTTATTTCTTTTTTTATTGTTGATAGGGTTGAGTTTGTTCACCTGATCGTAAGCGATGATGTGGTCGAGGATGAAGCGACTTGCCAATCTTCACATATCAAGATTCAGAGCGGGAGGCATCATTTGATGATTTTCTCACCCAGAAAAAAAGAGGATTGACACTATTGAAATGAAATGAAATGAAATATTTATTTTGTAAATAACACTTTTACACGTCATGTTTTTTTGCGTGATAAGTTTAGCTTGATGAGGCCGGTATTTCCTAACTGACTACTCTGAGAAGAAACACCGAAACAAACTCAGAGGTCAAAGTCTCTTTTAAAGTCCAGACAGTTTGTATTTTTATATGAAAAGCATGTAGGTTCATGTCTGTAGTATTCTTTTAAGGAAATAACCACGCAAATTTGAGTGGACCTGTCTAGACAGTGCAAGCATTTGTCAGTTATCGTGTAGCGTATCGACTGTAGATACTCATAAAACGTCGAACTTTAGTTATCGAAAACTACGCTAATGAAGTCGCGGTCACAGTTAGTATCTATACTAATATTATAAAGCGGAAAAGTTTGTTTGTTTGTTTGTTTGTTTGTTTGCTTGAACGCGCTAATCTTCGAAAGTACTGGGTGGATTTGGATGCAATTTGGTATGGAAGTAGCTTGAAGCTTGAGGAAGGTTATAGGCTACTTTTTACCCGACTGCAAAAAAGGAGAGTTATGTTTTTACCGTGATAGAATCCACGGGAGCGAAGCCCCGCGTGAGTACTAGTATACTAATATAAAGAGATAAAATTTGTTTGTCATCATCTAGCGCTTACCATCAAGCGAGTTCGAGGTCAAGAGTGAGCTCATGCGGTACCAATAACAAAAAAAAGGTTTTATTAATGGGTAGTCTCCGGAACTAATGACCCATTTCTAAAAATGTTTCATTGGTAGTAAGGAGCATTATTGGTGAGTGCTATCCTACTATCCATAATAATATTATAAATGCGAAAGTAACTCAGTACCTTTGCACGCCTAAGCCGCTGAACCGATTTAGGTGAAATTTTTCATGGGAATAGTTTACAAGCCTGGGAAAGATATAGGATATTTTTAACCTGGAATTCCCATGGGATCGGGAATTATGCGGGAAAATCCTCCCACGCGAACGAAGTCGTGGGCAAAAGCTAGTCTTACTAATATTATAAATGTAAAAGTTTGTGAGGATGGATGGATGTATGTATGTTTGTTGCTCTTTCACGCAAAAACTACTGAATGGATCTGAATGAAATTTGGTAAGTAGATAGTTGACATCCTGGAATAACACATAGGCTACTTTTATCCCGAAATTCCCACGGGATCGGGATTTACGCGGAAAATCTACTCACACGAACGATGTCGCGGGCAGAAGGTTGTAAGGCTATAAACTATTTTGAAATACACGCGGAAGAAGTCGGGGTCAAAGACCCAGAGTAATAAATAAAATAGTCCACGCCGCCTCTACAAAATCAATCAAATCGACACGTACCTTAACAAATCCAAAATATCAACTGCTTAACATTCCATTCGGCTCATAAATTGTCAACAGTAGCCACTTGCCAGTGTATTGTTATAGCTGGCTAAATGCCAACGATATGTCATTTAGTGCCACCGAGCTTTGTAGCAAAAGTTATACTGCATGAGTGACGCTAAAATACCTCTTGTTTGCACAGATTTCCGTCAACTTTAGCGGGATGCTTTTTTTTTATTAACTTGGTAAAATTATCAAATAAGTCCTCCCACCCCGGGCAGGGTCGGAGGGACTGTCAGACTTGTACTGACTAAAATCCACGGTGTTCCTTCAATAGCCCTCGTCATATTGCTGACGCTCTTTGAAGCGCGCGTGGAACACAACACGCCGTCGACGCGGGCATGGTCCATGGTCGGACAGCAAGTTGCCCTTTATTCGCTGTCCGCATGCCCGCGCCTACGGTGGCCGGAGATCGTCGGCCGACGTCCGACGCCGTGGGCGTCTACCACTGCGGCTGGGCTGGAGGGAGGACGCCATCCTCTCCCTCACACGGCCCGCCTCCTCCTTTGGTAGCATGACTGCTTCGCAGAAGGAGGCGACCGCTTCCCACTCCCTCTCGCCCCGCAGCATGGCCTCGACCAATGCCGGGCGCGAGAGGTCTCCGCCTATCGCCGCCGTGAGGACACGTCGGTGCTCTGCCCAAGCGGGGCAGTCTTGCACCGTATGCTCTACCGTGTCCTCAGGGCGACCCTCGCAGTGGTGACACCCAGGCGTTTCTTCCTTCCCCATCAGACACAGGTTTAGCGGGATGCTAGTACTTTATTAACGATTTTTTTTACGTTTTAAATCAGTTTTATGTGGTGATAAGTACACATAAATAAAGACATAAAGAATTTTCTAATAAGATTTTATATATTATTATTTTTTATTCAGAATAGACTCGCGTTTGACCACCATCTCACCTGATGGTACGCGATGATGTGGTTGAGGGTGGAGCACGTTTGCCTAGAGGTAACCTATTCATTCTTGACTTAAAGACTCCCAGGTTATAGCGATCAGGAAACACAGACTCCGGCAGATGTTAAGATGTTTAAAATACATATCGTGTAACTTCTATTGTAATGCTTGCACTGTTTGGATAGGTACATTCAACTCTCGCTCGTCGCTTCTGTCTTCAAAAGCGCAGCACAGATAGAAACCAGATTGTCTGGACTTCAAAAGAGATTTGTAAGTTTAGTTTTGATTTTTTTTATTCAGAGTTTTCAGGTAGGAAACACCGACCTTGTCGAGTTTAATTTTTTTTTTAATTAATTACTTAAAGATGTTTTACTCACAGCTTTAAGAGCAGTGGTAATAATATAAATGAAAAACAGTAACATGCCTGTCTAGTTTCAAACCCATGACTACAACCGTTCAACTTTTCAATACTATATAAATGTTAACTGTAAAGGATAAGATATAATTATTCTCATTTATTTTTTCCCAAGATTTTAAACAAACAATTAAATATTGGAAGTTTAATTAAGCTTGTCTAAATAAGGAGAAGAAATCATTTATCATTACATTTCTGTGTTTCGACCCAAAACAACTGAACCGTATAATTCTCAAAAGGGTTCTCATTCTACATTATGATGTTTAAAACAAACCTATTTTAGAGACAACAGTTGCTAGCTAACTGCCACGTAAACGAACCCCTGCTTCACCCCAAATTTTAGTCAAAAGAACCACTTTCTATATTATTCTTTGAAGTAAAAATTGGCTAAGTGCGAGGCAGACTCGCCGATGAAGGGTTCTGTAGTAACTACGCCAAATAACTTTGTTTTTCATAGTGTTTGTATGAATTACAAAGTTATATTTGCGGTTTTAGAAAATAAGCTGTGTCTCAAAATCTGCCTACCCGATCTCGTTCAAACTAACTTTTGGTTGAAAATTTACATTAATATCTACAGCATATATTATTTTTAAATTTTTTACTCCATTATTATAGAAGTTAGAGGGTGACACACATTTTACCACTTTGGAAGCGGAAGCACTTTTAAACGATTAACTTTATGAAAAAGTGGTTTTAGAAACCTCAATGTCATTTTTAAAGACCTATCTATAAATATCACACAGGCATAGGTTTCATGAAAAAAAAAATATTTTCAGTTTCAGTTCCATGTATGGGGAGCCCCCTTTATTTTAAATATTTTTTCCTTAAAATAACCAATTTTCACATGTATAGCTCTAATAGTTTCGGAATAAAATGGCTGTGACAAACGGACGGACGGACAGACAGACAGACATGACGAAACTATAAGGGTTCCGTTTTTTGCGATTCGGCTACGGAACCCTAAAAAGGCACCAACATCTCGAGTAGAGTCATAGATCTCGGATGAAACTGAGTGCTGGTGTTTGACATAGAACGCCAGACTGCTTATGTGACTTCCAAATGGGTAACATGATATCCCATGGCAAGATCTGTGACAGATTTTCCAGATTCTGACTACTCTTTTTTTTATAGGCCACTCGTAGTTCAGCACACTAAGACTGGTTACTACTTAACCGGACGATCCTGTGGTGACCTCTAAATTGAAAGGCCCCCAGCCAGGGCTTACATACTAATATTTACATTTAAACAACAGCACGCTAAGGGCACTCCCTGTGAAGTACGGGCCTCGGCATAGCGGGGTCGTTGGTGGAGGGCAGCAAGGGGTCAGGCTGGGTCATATTATTATTAATGGGGTTATTGCTACTGGCTCAGCATCGCGGGCTGGCTCGTTTGGCAAAGGTCCCGACCCACGATGGGCCGGAATATGGAACGCGTTTTGTGTATGTGTTTTTTAAGAGTGCTAGTTTCCCTACTGCTCTCTTGTCGAGTTGTGTCTGACTACTCGTAAAAACTATCAAAGATGTACAGACGTCCAGCACATGAAGCTACCCGATACTGTCAGATTTTCCCAATCAACCTTGAACCTAATTTCTTTAACAATAACGTTGAAAATCTATTAAAGAAATTTGACAGAGTGTTGTAGCTTGATGTGCTGGCGTCTGTACAAAGGACAATCGGTACAAACGGCTATTAGAGGAACGGAAGAATCTCGATATATTATATTAAGATGGTCAGCCATCTACGAAACAACCTCACCTAGCATTGCTTAACCTCGAAGATCGATTCACGAGGCTGTTATTATTTAGCCATTAAAATAAAAACGCGATTGAAGACCAACAGTTTTTGAGAAAACCGTGGACATACATACATACGAGGCCTGCCTTTTAAGTTTTGTCGCTTGAAGAAAAATACACAACTTGAACCTTAAACTGTATGTACTGTATGTACTTTTTATTATTTTCCAAAGTATTCACCACGTAGCTTAATACACTTTTCCATTCGCTCAAACCAGTTATTATAACATTTATTCCACTCTAAAGTGGGGGTGTTCAAAATGGCTGACTTGAAAGCGTCGACTGCTTCTTCACCACTTCTTCTTCCTTTGACCACGAAGACTTTCCTTAATTTTAGGAAATGTAAAGAAATCGTTAGGGCTTAGGTCAGGACTGTATGGAGGATGGTCAAGAATTTCTACTTTTTCCTGCTTCAAATACTCAATCGTTTGACGAGCGCTGTGTGAGCTTACGTTGTCGTGGTGCAGGATGATGCGTTGCTTTGAGTTAGATTTTCGAAGTTCGGCGATGACTTGTGGTAAACAAACTGTGGTATACCACTCTGCGTTAACCGTTCTATGATCTTCAAGTGCAATAGTCGCAACATGGCCGGTTTTCCCAACGAACGTGGCCATCATCTTCTTTGAAGTGCTTCGGAAACGAACTTTAGCCGGCTTTGGCTCGTCTTGAAAGACCCAGATTGTAGATTGTTTTATGGAATCAGGATCGTAGTCATAGATCCAATATTCATCACGACTGATGATGTCGTAGACGTGATTTGACTCTCCTCGGTTGAACCTTTTTTTTTACCGAGTTTTCTTACACCATCTGACGCGGGCCGCCTTGTGATCGTCGGAAAGCAGATGCGGTATCCAACGGCAAACTAGCTTTCTCACACCAAGCGCTTCATGCAAGATCTTCTGAATGGTTGTCCCTGAGATGCCTAATAGAGCTTCTATCTCTCGATACGTCACATGACGATCTTCGAGAATTAGTTCTCTCACAGCAATGATGTTACCTTCAGTGAAGGCGGATTTTGGTCGTCCTTCGCGAGATTTGTCACTAACACTAGTATGTCCACGCTGGAATTCTAAATACCAGCGTTCGACAGTCCGCAGACATGGGGCTTTATCACTGAACACAGATGTTAGCTCTTCAGAACACTGAAGCCGTGTCAGGCCTCTTCTTAAATTGTAGAAAATTATTGCTCTAACATTTTCTTAGAAAGATTCGTTTTCGTACGTAGCCTGACAGATTCCAATCGACGCTGTGACTAAACAATAGCATTAATCCTAATACTTCCAACTGTTTTGAAATTCAAAATTTAAACACATTCGAATATAGAACAGTTCCAAATTCAAAATTTCCGGGAAATATGGAAACGACAGAACTTAAAAGGCATGCCTCGTACATATACATAATGGTCGAAAACAGAACCTCCTTTTTTGGAGTCGGTTAAAAATAAAGAGCTAAGCTGTCTTTGAGATTGCAAAGAAAATAAACAGCGCTCTCAGCATTTTTCGAATTTTAATGTCCGCGTCTGAAGTAATTTACAAACTAATAATGCGTACTATTTTACCCCAATTTTTTAAATAATTAAATACAAAAACAGCTTTATCTGTAACAATTTCATGTCTAAACGACTAAACCAATTTTGTACAGAGATAGATCAGACTATGGAGAAAACATAGGCTGAAAAAAAAAAATAAGAATGAAGCTGCGGACAGAAACTTGTTATACAAATTTTAATCTGTTATTATTTTGAAAACCTCACTGCGCTCCAAGACGCAAATTGCTGACGTTGCTAAAGAGGCCGCTAAGTTGAAGTACGCTTAGGCTGGCCACGTCTGCCGCATTCACAATGAGTTGTGGGCCAAAATCACCACTTTCTGGAGCCTTGACACAGATAGAAGGCGTCGCGGTAGACCTCATAGAAGATGGAGGGGCGAGCTGGACCAAACTAACGACCAATGGATTACTTTGGCCCTGGACAGAACCACCTGGAAATCCTGGGGATAAGCCATTGCCCAGCAGTGGGATGATGCAGGCTAACAGTAACAGGAACAGTGTATTAAAAAGTCGAGTAAAAACAGTGTTCACCTCACTGTATCTGAAACCTGCCATTTCATGAAGATAGTTAAACTGCTGTACTTACCTCACTGACTCAGATCAGCTTGCAAATTTAACATAAATGTCGCCTCTCTAATAACAAGTTTTTGAGTGCGATTTTAGCCTCTCTTTTCATACATTTTCATCTAGCATGCACAAGCCACGTAAAACTACATGATTCGCGACATGAACTATTTGAGTTCGCTAATTTTTTTTTAATTAATTGATAATAGGTTTGCGTTTGACCACCATCTCACCTGATGGTAAGTGATAATGTGGTCGAAGATGGAGCACGCTTACCTAAAAGTAACCTATTCACTCTTGACTTGAAGACTCCTAGGTTATAGCTATCGGTAAGGGGTATTGTACCCAACTAGAATAGATGAATAAGGTTGGAATGGTAATGTGGGCGTGGCGAGCGCGCCACATTTATGATACGAAAATCATAGCCCGACCGATTAATTCATTCACCGTGTTTAGTGCGTTTCGGATTACTTCGGAACACAGAGTTCTGCTTTACAATGCTGTTTTTTTCAATTATAACCTGTAAAACAAAAAGTCAGACCGCAAGTATAGAGCGAGAAGGTATATCTCACCATTGGTAAGTTGAAAATAACATTTAATTAGAATTTTATTTGTAAAAAGCATAAAAATATTCTGACCACTATGAAATTCCTAACATTAATAACATTATTGCAACAAGTTACAAAAGTATACATTGCCCGATGTGTACTCGCTTAATCAACGCAACTACCAAGTCCACTTACAATGTACTGCATGCGTTGCGTCCTCCACACTTCAACCATTGGCGTTTCGTCCTTTGCCCTGATTGGCTGTAATGCACATCGCATGTTTATCGACAGTAAGTTACAATCAGTAGCAAGCTCTCGATTTAAGTGTGTGTAATTTATTTGTGTGCGTAATTCGCATACGTAACGGGTCTCTTGCTTGTAGTGGAGGTAAAGAGTGGGGAGACCAGCGGCGACACGCGTTCTCATACAAATCAGGAACTATTTCCTTTCTAACCTCTTTTATCTGTTCTGTGGTTATGAACGTCAGATAGGCAGTGCCCTAAAACCTAGTGCAGCACTAATACTCAGCTGTATCCGGTTAAACTCGGAGCTGACCCTAACATAGTTGAGAAACGGCTAAGCATATGATGATTAAGTTGGTTATTAAATACCTTTTAACACGTAGGTACATTTTTGTAAATTTAAACTAGGTGAGGCCAGTGTTTGACTGACTGTTCTGCCGAATAAAAGAAACAGGGGTTGAATTCGACTGCGACGAGGGACTCAGCTAACTTCAGTTTTGCTTCTAAAATAACCATTTCCTATTTATTCAAATAGCAGAGATGACAGAACACCATTCGTTCTTACATCGCTCCATACTTTGTCAACATTTAATACAACACATAATAAAGGTACGTACGAAACCAGGTTTTGAGGTGACTAATTAATATTATTATTTATAAAGTAATTATATTTACAAATGTGTCGTTGATATTATCAATCTTCTATTATACTCTCTCTCCTGAATTTAAATTGAAAAATATACTGACTGGGAGACAACCTAACGACTGAGAAAAATCTGTTTTTTTTTTTAAGATAATGGCTACGCATTCATTCTAGTTGTTGCGTCCCAAATGTAATTTTGAACGCTCTTTTTGGTGTGGCAACATTCTATTGTCTTTGACGTTGCACTTGACATAACCTCTTTGACTTGACAGATTGACTTTGCTTGGAAAAAATGCCGGTCATGGGAACCGCTCTTGTGTTAATATAATTGGTAAAATATTGTTGATTTCGCCTGTTGAGACCGATAATTGGGTCGCGAATTATTTGTTGGTTGAAGTGTATTCCCCATTTGTTGAAATCCCCGGGGTATTGTTGAATCGTACGCCGCCTTGTCGTCGGTTGAGCTGGCACGCGGAATTAATTGAAAATCGAATTGGATCTCACGAGATATGAACAGATTAATTGTGTTCAGTGATTGATTGAACTTTGTAAGCTCGGATTAACAAGAATCCAGTGATATTTCTTGAAACATATCGCCTTATTGCCTACCACGCGTAGCGCGCGTTTGTTGGGAACGAGTCGGGTGTGAGCTGAGTTGGAACCGCGCCATCTGGATATCGGCGCCTTGGGAACGTTCTACAACACTTGACTTACATCACACCTCTCAATTACTCACCCCATTTTACATACATCAACCACACTTAGGGCATGACCTTTGAAGGTCGAACTTGGCGTCCCCAGCAATCAGGTTAGTGGTACATTTTGTTCATTGAATTAAGGCCTAAGAGCCTACCACAACGTAGGGCTCCGCGTAATCGCGGACGGTTCGACATACCAGTTACCGTTGGCTGGGCTTGGGGTCGAACATTCTGGTAGCAGAGCGTGGTTCTTATAAGATCCACTGATTCATTCTGGTATAGGCGTGGCTCTTATAATGTAAGATCCACTGGTTTAATTGGAAGTTTTGAAAGTAACTTTGGTTTGATTACTTAACACAACTTATAACTTGATAAGTTTGAATATATTGCTTTGTCAGCCGGGCTCAAATAGTACTTGTAGTTTGTACTGTAATTTGTAGTGCTGGCCCCTTGGAATTGAATTGACAAATAGGATTTATTTGTGAAATTAGGAATTATTGGTATAATTTGGTACATAATTTGGTACATAATTTGGTATTTGTTGAAATTAATAATTGAATGTCATTGATCTGAATTTGAAGGGTTATCTAAATAATAGTTACACATAGTCTAACATAATAGGACTTGAATGGTGTGGATTGACTTATTGCATTTATTTGTATTTATTGGATTTTGTTAGAGATTCTCCGGCTCAATATTATACAGACAATTGTTGTGCTTATTGATGTTTAATTTGAGGTTGATCCAGCATTGTATTATGCATTCAATTGTTATTTATTTTGTAACTAGCCATCCTTAGCAAGCTAGATTCACACTTGGAATAAGTACAGGGTCGGATTGGGACTTGAAATAATTGAATTTGAATTTTTATTTGTTGAAACTATTTGGTCGGCTAACAAGTCATTACTGTTTGTTTAATATTTGATTGTTGGTTGTTGATTGTTGTTTGCATTAATATTTGATTGTTGCAATGGCCTCATTAAGGGCGGTCAGGGAGGCTGCTGCGGGATTGACCTCACAGTTGAGATGGTTCACATCGGCAGCTGCAACTGTTGAGCGTGTGGAATTGGAAGAGCTCACCCTTGCTCGGTATGGGCAAGTGATTGAGAGGATCAAGTCAGCTGATGCTGCGCTCATACGCTTCAACGAGTACATCATGGACGTGGATTTGGGGGTGATGGATCAGACGGCCCGCGATAGGATTTTGGGTGACTATGACCAGATTATCCACCTGGGGGATGTCATATGTCTGCGAGCGCGGGAAATTTTGAAGAGCCGGGTGCCTGATGCGGCCAAGCCGCAGACCCCTGTTGTTGCAGGCCCTGGACTATTGAGTAGGCTGCCCACCCTGGAGCTGCCACGTTTTGACGGTCGCTTGGACCACTGGCTGGGCTTCCTAGATCTCTTTGAGAGTCTTGTCGATGCACGTTTGGATCTCGGACCTGCCCAGAAGCTGGCCTATTTGTTGTCTGTCCTGGAGGGCGAAGCCAGAGCCTTGGTGCAGCACTTGCCGGTGACGGATTCCTCTTACCCGACCGCTCTGGAGCTTCTCTCCCGACGGTATCAGAACAAGCGCTGCCTGGCTGATGTGCACATCGACCAGATTTTGGGACTACCGGCCATTGTCAGCACGTCGACGTTGCGCACTGACTTGCTGAACCCGTTAGTCTCAGCTACCAACGCCTTGAGACGCTTGGAGTTACCGGTAGAACATTGGTCCTACTTGTTGGTGCACATAGTGCTGCAGTTGCTCCCCGCGGAGTTGAGGTCACGTTTTGAGCAGAAGTATGGTGGGGATAGTGCCACCCATCTTCCCCCCTTTGATGACCTCCTCAAATTTTTGGAAGACGAGTGTCGGTTTGCGGATAACACTCGTGGCGCCACGGGGTCACCCCCACTACCTTCTCAGCCCAGAGACCAGGGACGGACTAGGGCCCGGGGGCCTGTTGATGTTCCCCCCGCCCCCCGTTTTGCTGGCGCCCGGAGTCCTCGGGCTAGGGGGCCTGTTGATGATCGCCCCGCCCCTCGTTTGGTTGGTGCCCGCAGTCCTCGGGCTAGGGGGCCTGTTGATGATCGCCCCGCCCCCCGTTTTGCTGGCGCCCGGAGTCCTCGGGCTAGGGGGCCTGTTGATGATCGCCCCGCCCCCCGTTTGGCTGGCGCCCGGAGTCCGCGGGCTAGGGGGCCTGTTGATGATCGCCCCGCCCCCCGTTTGGCTGGCGCCCGGAGTCCTCGGGCCAGGGGGCCTGTTGATGATCGCCCCGCCCCCCGTTTTGCTGGTGCCCGGAGTCCTCATCATTGTGACTTTTGTAAGGCAACGGGACATGTCATGGCGCGTTGCCGGGACTTTTTGAATTTGCACGTAAGTTCCCGCCGCCGCATTGTCAACGCACGCCGTTTGTGCTTTTCGTGCTTGGGGGCCCACTTCCATCGGGACTGCCCCGACCCCCGCCCGTGTAGAATTTGTGAAGGGTCCCACTTGGAGATTTTGTGCGCCAACGCGAACCGCTCCAGCAGACCAGCTTCTGAGGGGGGTTCGCGCATGGGGGGGTACCCCGGAGACGAGCACCGGGCTGAGACCCGCGATTCTGTACGCCGCACTCCACCCCCCGCGCAAGTTGAACGGGAGCCCCACGAGCGCCATTTGGTCTTCCCTCGTCAGGGAGAACGCGCATTGGCTGCTAGGCAGCAGTGGCCGGGTCGGCGCCGCTCCCTTTCCCCTCCGTTGGCGGAACGTCCCCGGCTGGAGTCGCGCCCTCCGCCATTCGGGCATCCGGTGGGATATGCCCCTCCAGTGATGGCGAGCGGCTTGGGACACCGCGCGGACGAATGGTTTGATTGTTGGCCTCGTCGTGAACGAAGGCAGCCTGGAAGCGGCGATCGGTCGCCGCCCAGACATCACTAAGAGATTGACGCCTGCCCCGCTAAAGGAACCCCCCGATCAAGACGGTTTTGTTGCCAACGGCCTCGGTCACGGTCTGGGGACCCTTGGGTGACTCGATTGTGGTCTGTGCCATTTTGGAGACGGGAGTCCGGGGTTGCCTTTTGTCTTCTTGGTTAGCGGGACAGGTTGGCCTGAAGGTGAACGACCTTTCAGGCAAGATTTGGGGAATTGGCGAACCGGCTGACACCACTGTTGAGGGAAGGACCTGGTTTGAGGTCACCCTTGTGAGTTGTCCTTACCCTAAAGTTGGTGCTCCTGCCCTTGTTGTAACTGAACTTGGTACAATTGTTGGTGACTGATCGTCACACTAAGAACTCGCATGCCGGTTGCAATGCGCTGTTGGCCATTCTGCAGCGAGAATTTTGGATTTTGTCGGCTGATCGCGTCAATGAGGCGAGGCCCTTTGCTGGCGTCGTAACGGATTTTGTTGGTCCCCCTTTGTTGAAGACGTCCACCCTTCGTAATAGCAAGATTGTTAGGGCTTATTTGTGTGTTTGTCTGCCTGTCAACCAAGGCAGTACATTTGGAGCTGGTAACCTCCCTCTCGACAGAGGCCTTTGAGGCGACTGGGGAAAGATTTGTGTCTCGCCGTGGGTTACCTTCGTTGATTAGGTCTGATTGCGGTACGAATTACAAGGGTACAAGTAACTATTTGAAGGAGCTATACGCCTTCCTTAATGAGAGCCAGGTTGATATTGGTAATAGTTTGGCCCGCCGAGGGGTCACTTGGTTGTTTGACCCGCCAGCCTGCCCCCCATTGGGGGGGTATTTTTGGGGCCGCGGTGAAAGCGGCAAAGGGACGCTGGCGGAGATTGTTGGGAGACACCGTTCTCACCTTTAATGAACTAGCTACGGTATTTGGCCGCATTGAAGCTGTGTTGAATTTGCAACCTTGTCAAGACTTCCAATTGATTAGCGGACGGGTAGGCCCGTCCGGGGGGGGTAGATGTTGCGTCCCAAATGTAATTTTGAACGCTCTTTTTGGTGTGGCAACATTCTATTGTCTTTGACGTTGCACTTGACATAACCTCTTTGACTTGACAGATTGACTTTGCTTGGAAAAAATGCCGGTCATGGGAACCGCTCTTGTGTTAATATAATTGGTAAAATATTGTTGATTTCGCCTGTTGAGACCGATAATTGGGTCGCGAATTATTTGTTGGTTGAAGTGTATTCCCCATTTGTTGAAATCCCCGGGGTATTGTTGAATCGTACGCCGCCTTGTCGTCGGTTGAGCTGGCACGCGGAATTAATTGAAAATCGAATTGGATCTCACGAGATATGAACAGATTAATTGTGTTCAGTGATTGATTGAACTTTGTAAGCTCGGATTAACAAGAATCCAGTGATATTTCTTGAAACATATCGCCTTATTGCCTACCACGCGTAGCGCGCGTTTGTTGGGAACGAGTCGGGTGTGAGCTGAGTTGGAACCGCGCCATCTGGATATCGGCGCCTTGGGAACGTTCTACAACACTTGACTTACATCACACCTCTCAATTACTCACCCCATTTTACATACATCAACCACACTTAGGGCATGACCTTTGAAGGTCGAACTTGGCGTCCCCAGCAATCAGGTTAGTGGTACATTTTGTTCATTGAATTAAGGCCTAAGAGCCTACCACAACGTAGGGCTCCGCGTAATCGCGGACGGTTCGACATACCAGTTACCGTTGGCTGGGCTTGGGGTCGAACACTAGTAGTTATGACTAAGTTGAAATGATCTTGAAATCTGTCGCCAGAAATAACCTGCCTCGCGCGACAATTTTAAGTTAAAGAATATAATATAGGATATTCTTTGGACTTCGGGTCTAGACTTAAGAATTTCATATACATATTATAAAAGAATGAAGGGGGCCGTTTTCCAAGGGGCAGTATGGACTAGTAGTAATAATAATAAGTATCTTGACATCATTGAGCCGACAGATATCACAGGCAATGGGATAATAGCCAAGAGCCTCGACCAACATCAGAGGAGGCTCTCGTTCGGCAGCTGGATTAAGGGTTTGATCCAGAAAGCAGTACTGGACGTCCAGGGTGGAAACTCAAAAGCTCTGACCACCGGTATTTTGGACCCTGTTCCCGATTCCTTGGTTTTTTATCCGTTGGGAAAATCATCAAAACCTAGGGGGCTACTGTTTTATAGATTCTTAAATGTGTATTTTGAGGAAATATTTAAAAAATTATATATGTATATAGATGTAATAATAACACCATCCATTAAAACCATATTCTACCTATTAACTGCACTCAAGTAAATATCCAAGAATGTACTGATCTATTTATAAGATCCATGGTGCATGGAGCATTACAGTTACGAGCTCGGAGCCGTTTGTAGTTTGTGCCAGGAGTGATCTGCCACGCTCGTTATCGCCTTCCACAAGAAACATTGACACTTTATTAAGCTATATTTTCGTTAGTCATAGTTTGATTGTGTGTTAATATTAATCTCCCGACTCCTAAGAGTTACCTACTTCAGTAGTACTCGTACAGGTCTTCATACCTAGTTTAGGGGCCAGAAATCTGACACCAATTTGTAGATTTGTTGTACAACCTGCTGTTCTATTATGTATTATGAGTTTTTTCTTATGTACAAAAAAATATCTTTATCTTATCTTCAAAGGAAATTGTTGAACAAGAAATAAAATCTTAGTATGAAATACTTAAGAAAAATATCTAGTGTTAATCCCGCCAAAAATAAGGATATTAAAAAATTGGCCAAGTGCGAGTCGGACTCGCCCATGAAGGGTTCCGTAGTAACTAATAAATATAATATACTTAATAAATTTATTAGAAAAAAAAAAACAAAAAAAACCTTACAAATTTCTTAAAACTAGTTTATTTACATTTTTTACAACTACGCCAAATAACTTCGTTTTTCATAGTATTTGTATGAATTACAAAGTTATATTTGCGGTTTTAGAAAAACCAACCAGGTTCAAACCAATTTTGGTTGAAAGTTTACATTAAGATCTACAACATATGGTTTTTTCGATTCTTCATTATTATAGAAGTTAGAGGGGGGACACACATTTTACCACTTTGGAAGCGTATATCTTTTAAACGATTAACTGTATGAAAAAGTCATTATAGAAACCTTAATGTCATTTTTAAAGACCTGTCTATAGATACCACACACGTATAGGTTTCATGAAAAAAAAAATATTTTCAGTTTCAGTTCCATGTATGGGGAGCCCCCTTTATTTTAAATATTTTTTTAATTTTTCTCTGAATATCGGAAAGCGGCTCACAGAATACATCTACTTACCAAGTTTTACATGTATAGTCCTAATTGTTTCGGAATAAAAAGGCTGTGACATACGGACGGACGGACAGACATGTCGAAACTATAAGGGTTCTGTTTTTTGCCATTCGGCTACGGAACCCTAAAAACCGGCCAAGTGCGAATCAGACAGAATTTGTGAAAATTTCAACTGTCTAACTGTCGCAGTTCTTGAGATACAGCCTGACAGCGAAGTCTTGGTAATAGGGTCCCTTTGGGTACGGAACCCTAAATAAGAATAGAATTAAAATTAAATTGACTGATATTTTTTTAATTACGGATGAGTTCGCTCTTGATCACACCCGATGACAAGCTTTAGATGATGTCTACGATGGAACGAGCGAGTCCAGAAGATGCATGTTTACTCTTGCTTTAAAGGCTGACGGGTTATATGTGGTAGTGAATAAAGAAGCCAGCAGAAGGTACCACACCTTGGCTGTGCACACAATAAATGTAGAGGAAAAGCGCTTATTACGACAAGACGGTACACCAGAAAAAGAAATAGGATAGGAATAAAGAATGCCTGGTTCTAAGTATTCTAAAGTATTAGTATGATATGGATTTTGGCAAAGTAATGCCTGATCCCATTTTGCTTATTTAGTAACACAGCTTACCTTAACTTAACCTAGAATTTGATTCTGTGGAGAGCACATTAAATACTGTAGAAATATTTACAAATTTGTGGCGGCGATGCGCGATCGTTACATGGTGGACATCCCACCCATACGCACGAAACGTTTTCAGAAAAAATTAATACTTTCATTGTGCGTACGGCCAAAGAGTGCAATTCTCTGCCGGAGTCTGTGTTTCCCGATAGCTATAACTTACGGGTTTTTCAGTCAAGAGTGATTAGGTTACTTCTATGTAAGCGTGCTCCATCTACGACCACATCACCACTTACCATCAGGTGAAATGGTGGCATAACGCGAGCCTACTATCAATAAAAACAATGTTATTAGCATAATATTAAAATCCTCTCTTAAAATAACTGAAACAAATATGATTTTTAAGTTATATTAGAATACATTTTTAAACTTGACTATCTAAATATATTATTTCTAAAATTGTATACGGCGCTTTAATTCAGTCTCTAGTTATTTCGTTTAAGACCCTGATAAGACAATTTGTCAGTTTCGGTTACTACTAAAAATAAATTTTTGTATATAGATCTTGTTTAATTACTAAAATAAACTTAAGACCAAAACATCTGTCCGTAAATTTAATGATTTTTGCGCCAATAAGAGACTACCCACGCGAAAAACAATAAGGGGCAAAGCACAAGCGTATTTATTACGACTGTTAAGTAATTAGATTCAAATAATCTGTTAACTTTGCATCAAAAGGGTATCCTTTTGAAGTGAAGCCTAAAGCTCACTAGACTAGAAGAAAATGTCATACAAATGAAATAATTAAACAAATTATTTTAGAAGACCGTCCGGCTCAGTAAAAGAAATTTGAAATTTTCGCTCATGTTTTTGGGTTTCGTACCTCAAAAGGAAAAAGGAACCCTTGTAGAATCACTTTTTGTCCGTCTGTCTGTCTTTAGAGGGTTAAATAAAGGGTCTATTTTTTTGGAAATGCGTGGAAATATCGAGTTCTCTCTTTAGCTCAAACTTTAATCCAGCCGATTATAGTTTTTTTTTCATTGATAATAGGCTCGCGTTTGACCACCATCTCACCTCATGGTAAGTGATGATGTGGTCGAAGATGGAGCACGCTTACATAGAAGTTACCTATTCACTCTTGACTTAAAGTTCCCCAGGTATCAGGAAACACAGACTCCGGCAGAGAATTCCACTCCTTAGCCGTGCCTGCTATTTGGATGTCACTGAGGAGCTCTTATGTAAGATTGAGCGCTTGCAAAACTTGTGTATTCGCTTTGTTTTTGGTCTGAGGAAATACGATCATGTCTCTCAGTTTCGCAAGGATCTCATGTGGCTCCCTATCCATCTTCGCAGGAACACTGGAATATTATTCTTTTGTACAACTTCCTTTTCAACCCTGCATATTTTAGCTACCTGCGCGATCGTTTTTCGTTCTTTCGTCTTACTGATGCCCTTTGTAGATAAACTAAAACTCTTAATCTTAACTCTTAACTAAACCCTTAAACTCCATCTCAATTTCCCATCCCATAAAACCCGTTTCTATTCCCACTCATTCTCCTTTCATGCAGTACGACTGTGGAACTCACTTCCAGGTAAAATCCGCGAAGCTAAATCTATTGGTATTTTCAAAAAGCGTGTCAACGATGATTACCTATCTAACATCCCGTAATTTTATATATTTATTATAGGTATATATTTTTATCTATCTATTGTACCATATAAGTTTTTAAGCTAACATGGTCACTAACAGTATCATTAGAACTTAAAACGGGATATTTACCATGTGTATTTATTGTTTCGAGTTTCCGATATTTCGGCACTGTTGCAAGCGCCATGATCACGGATGAACTGAAGTAATTGCGGGTGGAAGTTTATAAGCAGCCAAATCGGTCTACCCTCTTTCTCATTCGTTTTCTGTTAGCGACACAGCTACCACTGTCACATAATAAACACACTCGATTCTGTTCACGACACACAAAACTCACCGTGTCGACTCGCGAACTTTCTACGGAACTTTTTCGGTTTTTACACATTTGAACCACTGGATTCCAGGCCCTCGACAGTTGAAACCCATCCTCCCGATTGAAATTGTCGTATTTGTCTTCCCTTACTAGTCTTGGTATATAATGGCATTCTGTCGAGATGACTTGAGGGTTATGTAACTCAATCCAATGGTTCGATCCAGCGTTTAAAAGATGTTGTGCTATTGCCGATTTTTGAACATCATTATTTTTCACCGCCCTAATATGTTCCGAGATTCTGCAAGCTACGGTACGTTTTGTCTGACCGATGTACGACTTTCCACAGCTGCAGTCCACTTTATAGACACCGGGTATTTCCAGAGGGAAGTTGTCCTTCGGTGAACGCAGCATCTGAGTGAGAGACTTTCTTGAACGGAGTGAAGATAGATATTTACGGCATATTTCCGTAGAATATTTGCAACCTTATCTATCACTCCTTTCACGTACGGCAAGAATCCTGGCTGCCTCTCAACCTCGCACTTCCGGTGTCTAGAACTAAGTTTTTGCCTACGCTGTGCGATATTCACTGCATATCCATTCCTCTGTAGCTCATCATGTAAATGATCCTCGTCACATAAATCATATGCGCGGTTGGTAAGCGAAGTCACTACAGAGTTAAGATGTCTCGGATGGTGGGGAGAATCAGCACGCAAATATCGGTCCGTGTGAGTGGATTTCCGGTAGACTGAGTGGCCTAGAAAACCATCAGTATGACCTAGTACTTTTACATCTAAGAATGGTATGGTCCTTTCATTTTCCATCTCGTAGGTAAAATTAATTTTGTTATGTATGCTGTTTAAGTGTGTCAAACATATTTTCACCTCTTGTTCATCCCCTCCAATGACCGCAAATATGTCATCAACGTACCTCTTCCACAGTTTTATTGATGTAGATGCAGTTGAAATGGCTAGTTCTTCAAAATGCTCACATGTTGGCTACTACGGGTGCCACTGGACTGCCCATTGCTATACCGTCAATCTGTAGGTAATACTGTCCTTGGTATATGAAGTAGCTGGTAGATAAACAGTGATGCAGTAATTTCACGTATTCTACAGGGATGTTATTCTCTTGCAATTTAAGTTTAACCACTTCCATGCAGTCCGCCACGGGTACATTCGTAAACAAGGACTCAACATCAAAACTGACCATTACTTCCTCCGCTTCGAGTTTGATGGACTGCAGGATGTCGACGAAGTGCCGAGAGTCTTTCACATACGATGCTGAGTATCCAACTAATGGTTGAAGTACACTAGCCACATGCTTCGTCAGGTAGTACGTGGGCGAGTCAATCTGACTAACTCAAAGCAATAAATACACATGGTAAATAATTTTAAGTTCTAATGATATTGTACCATATTCTGACAAATAAATATTTTGATTTGATTCAGATCTTTCTGTGCCAGTAGGTAACTAAGTAAATGAGTTTTACATAATTTTCTACCTTTATTACAATAACGTCTATATGTTGAACCCGTGCGCTTAACAGCTTAAGGTTTCAAAGTGAAGAAGATTTTAAACCCCTCGCTCGACAAGAGGCTTACAAAGTTGATATCTACAAGCTTATTTAAATAATACACTTTTTAAAATGATTTTCATATTGCTTGTTAAAAAGCCAACTATGTAGATTCAGTGTTCTTATAATTATTTAGAGCTATTTTGAAAATTAACATTTTTATAATTGTTTACTTTGTTGTTTTATCAGCCCACGTGTGCTTAAAAAGACTTGTAAATATAAAGTTTTAAATTAATTCATGATTACAAAGACTAAAATTATTCATAGAATTTTTGGTATGAAGTACCCTTTGAATAAGTATTTTTTAGAACTTTGTAGTAATTTAATTCATTGACGCTTTGCTAAAAAAGGGCTATAGTTTTGACTATTTTTATGTGAATTGTTATACCATTTTTTCGATGGGAATATCACCTAATGACTCCTTCCGCTCTAGGTAGTGTAAGACTTATACTGAATAAAAACCCACCATGTGCCTTCAACTGATATTAGATAGATATACTCTTTATTATACACCATAACAGAATTAAATGAGGACTTAAAAACTACAAAGGGAGTTACAATGGGCGGTCTTATCGCTAAAAGCGATCACTTACAGACAACGTTTGGATGGATTTGACACAGCAGGAGAAAATAAATACGCGGCTAGCCCTATATATGTATAAAAAACTACATACTCAATACACATACATATTGTATATACATAAAAAAGCTAAGATATACAATAAAAATAGTAACAAATTAAAGAGAGAAATAGAGATCTTTTACCATGTTTTTGAAAGAAGGAAGAGTTTGTGCTTGTCTTACTGACACGGGAAGAGTATTCCACAGTCGTACTGCTTGAGCTGCGAACGACTTACCAAAGAAATTGGTGGAGTGGCTCGGTACCTCTAGCCTCAAGTTTTCAAATGACCTCAGATACATATTTTGCATGTGTGTCATGGAGGAACTTGAAATGTTCTTTAAGATAAGAGGCGGTTTTAGGATTGAACAGAATACTGTAAACACGAGGTACATTAGGTACGTACCGGGGCTGCGGTAACTCGTTAGAACATTCCTGCAACCCCGGCAGACAATGGCACTGTCTGGTCCCGTCAATTCTGCTGACTGATCTTTGAGGCGCGCGTGGAACATGACGTTTCGTTGATCCGGGCCTGTTCCTTACCGGACGGTATTAGCAAAGCCACAAGCATATACTAGAACCTAATAAAAGTTTATTTCCAAATGGACGCATTAAGTAGAATTGGATTGTAGTTTCCTCCACTTTATTTATTTATTTCAAATAGGTAGCCAATAGCTTCTGCACTTAACATTTCATAGAATAATTAATGTACATCGCCAACTAGAGGCTAACCAACACTCTTTAATTAACACTAAAACTAAATATATGTATATTAACATTAAAAATTTAAATTTTTAAATTAAAAATTACTAGTGATGAAATAAAAAGAACGAACAATTAAGTATTATTTCAAAACTACACTAAAAATACAAATGACAAAATAAAAGAACAAACAATTATTTTATAACTAAACATTAAAATGAGATCAATTAAAAATCTAAAGTAGAAAATTGCATGACAAACATCTTATGACGAACATAACTTATTGGTTTGTACATTTCAGGGATTCAAGTATTTCCACTTTCGTTTTATAGTGTAAACTCACCTTTAAAACTAATTAGAGAGAAATGTTTAACTGTAGGTAAGTTGTTTGCTCATTAGGACGATTTGTTTAATTGTGCTTTTATGTTTACACTGTTAAAGCAAAGTTTATATTTGAATAAGTACTACTGGTCGCCCAGTGGTCCATTTAACTATAAATTTTTAGGGTTTCGTAACCGAATGGCAAAAAACTGAACCCTTATAGTTTCGTCATGTCTGTCCGTCCGTATGTCACAGCCATTTTATTCCGAAACTATTAAGACTACACATGTGAAACTTAGTAGGTAGCAGTGGCGAGTGGCGAAGGCTCCATACAACTCGATTCCTACCGGCTTCCCTTTTGAAATATGGCAAATATTAGTCTATTATTTTATATATGAATATATAAATAGTAATCCATTATTTCCAATTAAACAAATAATTATTTACGAAGTTACAAGATTTCGAAGTCAGCCACAGGGCCACAGTTACTGGAATTCACGCATCACACTTGAGCAAGGTAAGCATTTTTTGGTCCGGCTTCTCTTTTGTGAAAATTCACCCTTCGCCACTGGTAGGTAGATGTATTCTGTGAACCGCTTTCAGATGTTTAAACAAAAATAAAAAATATATACAATTAAGGGATATACATGGACTGAAACTAAAAATGTTTTTTTTTTCATCAAACCTGGTCTTACATTACATTGAGGTTTCTAAAACCACTTTTTCTTAAAGTCAGTCGTTTAAATGATATACGCTTCGAAAGTGCTAAAATATGTGTCCCGCCCCCTCTAACTTCTATAATAGTAGAGGGAAAATCTTAAAAAAATATATACTGTAGATCTTAACAAAATTTCAACGAAAATTGATTTGAACGTTTAGAGTCAGTTTTTGAGATATACCACATTTGCTATAACAGCGAATGTTACTATGTATTTCATACAAACACTACGAAAAAAAAAGTTATTTTGCGTAGTTACTACGAAACCCTTCATGGGCGAGTATGACTGGCACTTAGCCAATTTTTTTTTGTTAGTTTCGCGTTTTACCGCCATCTTGCCTGACGAAAAGCGATGATGTGGTAGAAGATGAAACACGCTCGCCTACAAGTTTCCTATTTACTCTGTTATTACAAAAATATAAGATTTCTGCACTTCACTGTGATAAATTTCATACTGTTACGCCAGTCGCTTAGCTAGTACTTTACGTCGAGAAACTTCGACCGACATCTAGAATTTTCGAGACACTAACGCCATCTGGCGGAGAGTAGCAGTACTGAGTATATCGAGAAACTTCGACCGACTTCTAGTACGTTCGAGACACTAACGCCACTTGGCGACGAGTAGCAGGACTGAGTATGTTGAGTAGCTTCTGGAACATTCTTGGCAGTGTTGGCTATGAGTCGATTGTACATGAATTTTCTAGAACACATATCGATACTGGAAATATGAAATAACGTAAGGGACAAAACTAAGGTTTTCAGGAGAGCAAAAATAAGATATTTTTCTTACAAAACTGGCTATAATTTTTTAACTATATGTTTTATGTAAAAAGTGTCTAGGACAAAGTTTCTTAGATTTCTTCATTCTTTGAAGCTAAAATAGTAAAAAATCAATAAAGCCTACAGTTTCAAAGATAGCATGTCCCTTACGTTAAATAATAATGAATACGAGTGATATACGTTTACAAAATTTTAGATATAAATAAACGGCATTGATGTATGGGACACTTAAGAAAATAAACATTTAGAGTTTTTCAAAGTAAAGGTCTCTTAATGGTACACTCTATATTGTTAATGCTGTTAACAAATATAAAAAATAGAATTTTATTCATTCGTGACCTACTATGCCTATGCCATACAGTTTAATACTAATCTTTTCTTTGTGCTCACTAATCCTCTTTTATAAACGCAATTTAGGTACTGTATGTACCGATCCTGCCAATTATAGACCAATCGCCTTAACCTCCATACTTTGTAAAGTGATGGAAAGGGTACTCAACAACAAGTTGCTGGCATACTTTGAAGACAATGAGCTCCTCAGTGACCACCAGTATGGCTTTCGCCGTGCTTGGTCCACTGGAGATCTTCTTGTGTATGTCACGCATATTTGGGGCGAGGCCATCGAGAAACACGGTGAAGTCTTTGCGGTGTCCCTCGATATCTCAAAGCCCTTTGACAGGGTTTGGCGCGCTAGTCTGCTGAGCAAGCTTCCTGCATTCGATGTTCCTGCTAGCTTATGCAACTGGATTTCCGACTTCTTGAGTGAGCGGTTGATCTGAGTGTTCGTCGGATCTTATGGCAATTCCTCAAGGGCCTGTTCTTTCTGCGACTCTTTTTCTGCTGCATATCAATGACCTACTTCAACTGGGAGCAGTGGGTACGTGGATGACAGCACAGTCGCAGAGAGATACTTATCCAGTGCTAGAGCTGGCAGGGACAAAATTGCCACTCTCAGAAAGGCCATGGTAGAGCACATGAATTCGACTTTAAATCTCGTTTCCCAATGGGGCGACGACAATTTGGTCAAATTCAACTCTTTGAAAACACAGGCTTGTCTTTTCAGCGCTAAAAGTAGCCCATATCAATTATCCCCTACTTTCCGAAGTGCATCTGTGCCAGTTACCAACCGCCTGGAGCTTTTGGGCATGGAGTTGACGTCAGACCTCAACTTTGGCTCAACCATCGAATCTAAGATGTTTTGAAAACATTAGACATAAGTCAAACATTGATTTTATACACAATTAAAAATGCATACGAAGGTTTATCTCGTCCAGATGGTCGCAAACGGTTAGCCCCAAACAAATATGACAAAGCCACCAAACTTGCTGCAAAAAGTACATTGAAATGTTACCAGCTTTGCCATGCCATTATAATAGAAAAATGTCAACAAAATGTTATCTTCCAGAAGAATTTAGAAATAAATCTAATTTATGCAGAATATACGTTAAAAATTGTAAGGAGAAATCCGAGGCATTCTTAAGCGAAAAGCTTTTCATTAACCTATTTCGAGAGTACAACATAGCCTTTCATGTCCCTAAAAAGGACAAATGTTCCTTGTGTACCAAGTTGCACCGTTTTACGTGTGTGACAGAGAAGCATAATAATATTCATTCAGATAAATTTACATTTTTTACAACTACGTCAAAGCTATTACTAAACGAATACAAGGATATATTTAAACAATTAATTACAACAAATATACAAAATTATGTACTAAAATACAAACTACAATAAAGCATCAAAAAATTCATCCTCAACGCTGTCGGCTGGCAACGTACCCAAGATACTGGCGGCATTGCCTCGTTGTATGGCAATGCTTAGCCGTTGACCAAAGAAATAGCCAGCCCTTGGGTCGCGGGAAGCGTAAACGAGCCTTTTCGACATATCTTTAAAAAGGCTGTGAGCACACGGGCCCCATGGTCCGAGAGTTTCGACCCCAAACGGCTCGAAAATATCGATATCACCGAGATGACTATATTTACGCCGCTTGAGGTTTTCCGCAGCCGCAGCGGGAGCGCCAGCACAAATTGATGAACTGGGAAGATGGGATGGCGCGACAGTATCGACACAAGTTGCGTCCCGCATTAAAGGCCTACCCATCTTCCAAGGAAACAATGACATGCCGTCCGGTCTCTTGCCATCGTCACGCGCCAGTCCAATGGGTTCCAATAAGGCTGGAACGCCGAAGGTGACAAGGGCTCGTCGGATAATGTCGTTTAAATTGGCATGTCATGCAAAACGACCTGCACTACGGCTGCAAGACAGTCCATGGTGCCCGTAGCTGTTGACCGCTTCCCCACAATTACAGCGATGAGGGAAACAACAAGGGGCTCCTAGGCGTAGTGAAGCAGCGATGCGGAAAGTGGTGACGTCGACCAAAGTGCCTAGATTTGAGGACGGTAGAGCATGTAACCAAAGACCTGATTCCCACTTTCCCACAGCCAGCAGACGAGCACACTCAGCAGAAGTAGCAGACGTGGTTAGTAAATTATTCAGAACTACTCTGCAGAGCGGCTCGTCCCACCGCCTCTGGGAAGATGGTATAACAGGTAGGTCAGAATTCGGACTAGCGAGATTCCAGGCATCAATAGCCTCAGTGAAGCACGGCACATTAAAATCAATCAGTGTGGAAGCCAAGATATTCCTGATTAATTTCTCAGTGCTGTGGACCGAGGAAATGAAAGCCGGTAAACTAATACTAGAAATTTTGCGGATTCCGAGCCCTCCCATGCGGATGGGAAGAGAGGCTTGGTCCCAAGCTCGGTCATCCAAAGCCACATTCAAAATTAAGGACAAAGTTCGTCTGATAATTTGATCCATTTGAACACACAAATGGGAAGCACGAAGAGAGTATGTTAATTTAGGGCCGAAACAGCAGAAACGAATTATAGTGATGGCCGAGTGCATATTGATTTGGAGCAATCTTTCCGAAACGTCATTGAATTTATTAATTTGTTCTGCAATAAAGTCGGGAAAGGAAGTATCAAAGATTGGTGAACCAAGGACACGGAGAGAACTTTTCTCAATAATTTGGATTCCAGGTGCTATTTCGTTAAATTTAGAGAGAGTCAGTAGTCTGTCAGTGTTATTTGTTAAAAATAATTCACTTTTGAAAGGTTGACGTCAAGGCCAATAGAATGTAGTTCATTTTTAAGAAATTTAGGTCTGCTAAAATATTTTCTACATCACCTCCCAAGGTTCCGTCGTCAAGATACAAACATTGAATTTAGAATTTAGCTTTCGAATTATTAGGTGAATAGCTAAACTGAAAATCACTGACCCGAGAGGGTCACCTTGTTGACAGCCAACAGCTGATTCTAATAGATTGTCTCGAAACAATAATTTGGATGAATAAATAATAATAAATTTTGAGAAATTGTACGGATCACGCAGTCCTGTGTGGTGTTAAGGACAAATCAATTTATTTTCGATGCTGACAAATTAACGTAAGAGTCAATTTAATTATGATAATTTGAGTCACAATTTAATGTAAGGGACATGGTATTTGTACCTTCTCAGGGAACACTAATGTATAAGACAATAATAAAACATCTAAAATTATGGAATAACTTATGTGACCTGTTGTAAAATGTACTCGATTTTGATTTAATGTAAATACCAATTACTGTGAGTAAAGAGATTTACATTAGTTTTTATAAAAATACTAATTTAAATGTCATATACAGCCAGTTTCTACAAAAAAAATGGTCTATGCCTACGAAAAATTTGTGATGTAAAGGACATTTTTTTAAGATATCGAGATTTTAAATATACCAATCGATAGAGCAAAAAATTCCGAATCCAACGATACATATAACTCATTTTCGACAAAATGTCCCTTACGTTATTTCATATTTCCAGTATCGATATATCGCGGTATTAATAGCTCGCAAAGGAACGCAGTAACTGTGTTAATTTTTATTTTGTGTTTATTTAATTAAAGTGATAATTTTGGCTTAGTTGGCATTAATTGTCTAGTGGTCAGTGGCCCTGACTGCTATGCTCAAGGTCGTGGGTTCGATTCCCACCCAGGACAAATGTTTGTGTAATGAGCACGATCATTTGTTCTTAGTCTGGGTGTAATTTATCTATAATATGTATGTATTTAGAAATATATATGTATGTTTATCAGTTGTTTAGTACTCATAGCACAAGCTCTGCTTAGTTTGGGACTAGATGGCGTTGTGTGAAAGTTGAAAAAATAATATATCTATCCCGAACTCCAGCTCGTAACAATACTCTTTCGACTATGTCAATTTCAGAATCTAGGCTAAAAGAAGTTGCTTCATGTATTAATATGTAGTTGTAAGCTTTACATTTTTAACGTTTCTAGTTTTTACTGTGTTATTGACTGCAAAACTATTTTTAAATAAACTAGCATTATCCGTGACTTCATCGCTTTTCCGGCTTTAAATCCGATCCAGTGGGGATTTTAGGATAAAATGTAGCGTATACTCGTAAGCGGCTCTACAATTTATTTAAACTTTATGTACAATAGTGGTACAAGGTATGTAATCTCTTTTCTCTTCCAGTGAAACATGCCCAGAAGTATGGTAGCATTGTGACATTAAATGACAAAATCTAATCAAATCAAGTATGAACAAATCTTCTAGTCATGCAGTGTTGATCAGTAATCGAGATATACAAGGTGTAACAAATTAAGCGTAATACCTGACACCTCAATTAGAATATTAAATTATAAGTCTAAAACAACATCCAAAACTAAATAAATTGAAACCAAAACTAGACATTTTTTATAAAATAGTTATCCTTACTAAACGCAAAACGTATGTGCGTCATACAATGCCCTTACCACGGTAATATTATCATACAGTAGTGTAACTCGGCCGTATCTTAGAAATAAATACCTACAGCCGCGCGGTACATAAACATGCGATAGGGCTGCCCGCCTCCAGCATTTTAATTACATTTGCCTACTTTGCGTTTCCATTTAGTTTTGTGATTGTAAATATACTTTTATTATATAAACAAATAAAATAGTTTGTGAATTGAATAGGAAGTGTTCAATAAAAATGCGTGTTGTTTTTTGATTGTTAGATTTAATTATTAAAAAAACATGTTTATATTTTTTCTAGTATTATTCATACACATAGTACAATAACTATTATTAATAATAAAATACCACATCTTTACTTTGAATTATACAACCTAACAAAACAAAACACACATGCCCTGAGGTTTTAACACAAGCGTACCTACCGTATCATGATCATGATCATGAACCACCTATAACTACCTATTTCACTCGTGTCAATCACTTTCCTTTACTCTATTCACTTTATTTATTAATCCAGACATTTTTTTTTTTCGGGAGATAAAATGAAATACTTATCCATTAAAAAGAAACACATTATGTACATACCTACTAGTAAGTAAAATTATTTTAGTCTTAGGTACCTTTCAAAGTTTCCAGGTAATCTAAAAAAAGTTATCTCTGGATGCGTTATTGACGAATTCAGGCTACCAAAAACAGCACAATATATCCTACTCGTCATATTAAATATGTACTTGAACTTATTTATAGCGAAAAATCGCGCGGTTATTGTTAAAAAACAACACACCGTCCGTTCGTCACTGCGGCACAGTCGCCGGTCGCGACTGTCATCAAACCGAGCGCACACCGAGATCGAGGCGCGTAGGTATAGCTCGCGCTTCGTCCGTTTGTATGAAGTCGGAATACTGTAAACATAATATTACCGTGCCCTTACGCAGATGCATACACTCATGCAATTTTAGCGGCCGACAAGCACACAAGCGCATTTCCTTGAATTAAGGAGTGTATTAATTTGGTCATGATACTGTGTTTCCATTAAATGAGAAGATTTTTCCATCAAAACTTAACACCTATTTTTATGACGGAAATCGATTCAGAAGCCGATTCTGAACCAACTATTTCCAGGAATTGCGTTTATTCTGTTACGCGTTGTATAATTGTCAATAAGACGCGAAATTGAACCATATGACTTAAGCGTTTCAATACGTTTTGTGTGTGTTTTGTATCAATTTTAAATTCGCTAAGAAATCTAAAAGGTTCATCATCATCCGCTTACCCTTTACCCAACTATGTTTGGGTCAGCTTCCAGTCTAACCAGATACAGCTGAGTGTTAGTGTTTTACATGGAGCGTCTGACTATCTGACCTGCACAACCCAGTAGCTGGGTAACACGCACCCCTTGTCTAGACCAGTGTCAGATTTACTGACTTCTGACTACCCGTAACGACTGTCAAAAATGACAACTGAGCCCAACGGAACTTAACGTTTTTTCCAAGGCACGGGGGTATCACCGCCAACTTCCAAATTCCGGGCTACTACTGAAAAATTTCTTCACTACACATTCATTAACATTAGTTTATTTACCCTCGTCCGTATGTCACTGCTGGGTGTCAACTGAAAACCAGCGCTGGGTGTCTTTCGCCCAGCAAATGCTGAGTTGGTAACCTTTTCAGTGTAGAAATTCTTAGTGTTATATTTTTTCAAGATTCAAGACATTTATTTGTTAAACATGATACACATACAATGCATGCAGGTTGGTCACAGAGATAAGAAATCAAATATCTGTCATGTTTGGCCTTTGTGGCATACAAATATACAAGAAGTGATTTATAGGTTTTGACACAAAGCTTAGATTATCAAATTGTTACGTAAAATAAAGAGTCGAATTATTTAAACAATGCACTATCAATTTATATTAAATTAAATGGTGCCAGATTCTAATTACAAATAATGTCAAAATAAATTATAAATATCATTAAATAAAATGTCATTAAATGTTGTCATTAAATAAAAATCGAATTATTTATACAACACATCATAAATTAAATTGTCCTATAATCTAATTATAAATAAAGTCACTGTAAATTATCTGAATTATAAAAATGTCAATCAATATTTGTTAGATTTCTACTTTATCATTTAAAAATTCTAAAATACTGTAATATGCTTTCCGAACTAGATACAATTTTATTTTATGTTTGTAATTTTCTATTGTTTGTTGTTGTGTGTGTTTATCACCGAATAAATGGTTTTTCAATTTCAATTGCACTTTTTGCCCGAACCGAGACCTCGAGCTCTGCAGTTACGTTTGCAACCGCTCATCTAACGGGGCAGTCTAAATCAATTACATTAATAGGGTATTCTACTTATCTATCTGCAATTTGCCAGCTGATTAGGTTGTTTGCTCAAGATGCACGTCACGTATTCAGAAACATTCCATCGGTGCTCTAAACAGAATGCCTTCACAGCACCATTCAAGTAAGATTCTCAGTAATTTCCTCGACCTCAGACCTCGAATCAAATTGTTAGTAGTGTTAACATGGATGAGTGGGTAGAGTGACAAGAATGGGTAGAGTAAAAATGAGTATAGTATAAGAGGAAGTTTGAAAGTGGCGTCTATTATGGAAATATTGAAAGGAAGTCGTCTATCTTGGTATGAACATGGGATGAGGAAGGACACACATGTAACTAAAAGTATGACAGGTTTGAATGTTGAATGTAGAGATAGGGGAAGGCTAAGGAAAAGATGGATGGATGAGGAATGATATGAAAGAAAAAGTAGTAAATAATGTTGTTACGTCTAATGGATCAAGAATTGAAAAAGAAACAACTGGCATAAGGACACGAAGAAGTACCAAAACACGTAAATACTGATTGGCTCTTTGAAAATTAAAATACTGAAAAAGAAAATTAGATAAAATAATCCACTAAGCAGTATTTAAATTTAGCATAATCAGACTCTTAGATCTAAACGGAGTCACCTCGAATACGTCATTTTTTATCTATCTTTATATTTCATTTTATCTTGCAACTGAATTTTAAATAACAATTTTAAATTACAGATGGAAGGCGCGACCCCTCACCCTCATCATTAGGTAAGTGAATCTGTTATGTTGGTTTGATGAAAAATAGAGTAACTAAAAATTCCTAAGTCAACTCAAATTAGTTACAGCTAATAAAGCGAATATGGCTAAAAGTTATTATGAAAAATTGAAATATTAATAATGCACGGATTTTTGCAAAGTAACGTCTAATCTTCGAACTTCACACATTACACTATTACTGAGGCATTAATAGTGCAAACGCATTAAAAAAAAACGATGTACTTCAACAATTTCTGATCAAATGAGTCGAACTGATTACAAAAATTAAGTAATCAATCATCAATTTGCTTATTTTTTGTAATTGTGTGTTAAGTGGGTGTTAAGTAAAACAGTACTTACGAGTATACTGCTAGGTCAAAATAATTGGTGGGATTTAGAAACAGTAATATAGCAAGATATTAAAATAAAATGTCTGTCCGTTTATCAGTTTGTACACGTGTCTCCGGAATAATTAGATAGATTTGAATGAAACTTTTTGTTATAAGTCAAAACAACATATAGGCACTAATTGATTTCGGAAACTAGAACACCTGATGCAGAAAATTACACGCGAACAAAGCCGCGGACAAAAGCTAGTATTGAATAAAGAAAAGATATGCTCAAAATAAATAAAAATAGTTGAGTTATTCTTGCAGATTTTCTTATCTCAGTTCCTTATTTAATAACTATTTAGGCATTATTTGGATTGTGCGGATTTTTGTTACCAATAAATATCTGGCTCAAAGGGATTTTCCCAAGTTCAAATTGAGAATTGAATACTAAGGCAACAGGTATAGTACAGGGTATAGTCCTCTTTATCCATATTTTAGTTTATAAAAACAGAAGGTGACAATCCGACAATTTTTTGGGTTTGTACTTACGCAATTGTGTGTGTTTACTTTAGAAAAACATTTCATATGATATTATACCAAATAATCCTAGACCATACCTAGGAAATATTTAGCAAGTATCACCCGTTAGGAGGGATTATAATACACCCCACAATTTGCGGTGGCATCTCACAGGAATATCACCGGTCTACTGAGGATCTTCTAGCGTATGCTATTCATATCTGGAGTGAAACCATCGAGAGGTACGAGGAAGCACTTTCTGTCTCCCTTGACATCCCTAACGCCTTTGACAGGGTCTGGCACGACAGCTTTATTGCAAAGCTACCTTCTTTCGGTTTATCCACCCAGCTTTGCGTTTGGATTGAAGACTTCCTGAGAGATCGGTCCATTCGAGTGGTCATAGATGGCTGCTCATCTGGCCAATTGGCAAATAATGCCGGGGTACCTCAGGGGTCGGTTCTCTCAGCAACTTTATTCTTGCTGCACATTAATGATCTGCTAATGCCCGGTACCTTTGGATATGCAGACGACAGCACAGTTGCTGAGAGATATGTGTCCAACGCGCGTGCTGGTGGGTCACAGATCCAGTATCTCCGTGAGGATATGGTTGGGCGCTTGAACTTGTCCTTGAAGGCTGTCTCTGAATGGGGCGATGCCAACTTGATCAAGTTTAATGCAGCTAAGACCCAGGCGTGTCTCTTCTCCACAAAAAGGAGCCAATTCGAACTGGCTCCTACTTTCCTGGGTGTAACCGTGCCGATAACCGACCGTATCGAGCTTCTTGGGGTAACACTAACTTCTACCCTCAATTTTGGCCCATTTGCGAGGCTAGGGCTCAACTAGCATCAAAGAAGTTGGGAATCTATATAGCAAAGTTGAGACGGTACTTCACACCCGAACAGCTGCTCAATCTCTATCAAAGGTTCGGTCGTGTATGGATTACTGCTCTCATCTTTGGGATGGATCTGCTAAGTACCAACTGGATGTGCTTGAGTCAATTGAGAAACGGGCCAAAAGACTCATTGGCAATGATACACTGGTCGAATCAAAGCTCCGGAGCCTTGAACATCGACGACGAGTTGTTAGTCTATCGGTTTTCTACCGCTTACATATCGGGGAGTGTGCGATGGAATTACGCAATCTAATTCCGTCAAGCCCGTTCCATCATCGAACTACAAGACAAACGGCGATGCGCCATCGTTACATGGTGGACATCCCACCCATACGCACAAAACGTTTTGGGAATACCTTCATAATGCGTACGGCTAAGGAGTGGAATTCCCTGCCGGAATCTGTGTTTCCCGATAGCTATAACCTAGGAGTCTTTAAGTCAAGAGTAATAGGTTACTTGTAGGTAAGCATGCTCCATCTTCGACCACATCATCACTTACCATCAGGTGAGATGGTGGTCAAACGCGAGCTTATTATCAATAAAAAAAATATTAATGACTTGCAATAATGTGAGAATTAAGCCGTGCACATTACCGAAACGTAAAAGGCGAGAAGGGTAAAAATAATGTTAATAATCAATGTAAAATTGACTTGGAGGACCTTGTGGATTAACAATATCTGCCGTACGTCTTAATCTTCAAGGTTAAGCAACACTTGGCCAGGTCGGCTCGTGGATGGGTGACCTTCTTAACAAATTTAGATTCCTCCGTGCCTCAGAAAGCAATATTTACTCGTTGGTTCCGGTTGTTATGTGTGTGTCTCTGACAATCGTTACAGGTAATCGGAAGGCAGAAATTTTCCACCAGTCTTAGCAAGGCGTATCGTGATACCCAGTTACTGGGTTGAAATGAAATAAAATATTTATGTTGTAAATTGGTTATAAATAACACTTTTACACGTCATGTTTTTTTTGCGTGTTAAGTTTAGTTTAGCTAGATGAGGCCGGTGTTTCCTAACTGACTACTCTGAGAAGAAACCGAAACAAACTCAGAGGTCGACGTCTCTTTTAAAGTCCATACAATTCGTGTTGGTACAATCATATGATAAACATGTAGGTTCATGTCTGTGGTGCTCTTTGTGGAAATCACCACACACATTTGAGCGGACCTGTCCAGACAGTGCAAGCATTTGTCAGTTATCCTGTAGCTCAACTTAGAACTCAACGATCTGACGAACAATACCAAAGTAACGACATTTGGGTAGGCCACACAAGTACTAAAACTGCTTGACATCATTAAATAAATTATAGTGAAAGTAACACAAAGAAGAAACAATAAACTACATAGTCCTCATATTTACAATAACATAAAAAAAAAAAAAAAAAAAAATAGGTATATATATACAATACTTGAGAAAGCAAATATTTAAATAAGTAAAAAAAAGTGGAGTTCAGATGGGCAGTCAATCCGTATAACTCTAGTACTTGGCTGCACTCGTAAAGCCTGCAATACATGTTGGCCGAGCGTTGTCGAGTGAAGGCCAATACCAACATGTAGACAGTATATCGCACCCTTCCTGGAAGAGTCGCGTAACTCAACTTGCGTCATATTTTTTTTATTATTGCAAAAAATCGAGCGTACTCTAATACACCTTCTCACAAATTTTCATGAAGCTAGCGCCAAAAAAAAGGGTACTGTCACAAAAAATGTGTATTTTTGCGACAAAAAATAAAATAGTTTTACATTCTTAAATAGATGTAAACATACATCCATTTATTTATTTTACAAATTTCCCTGGGTATAAAGCCATAAATACACATACCCATAACTAACACGAAGAATTAACATAACTTTATAAAAGTAAATAAACATAGGCATTTGTTCTTGGACACTATTGCAAAGGCGTGTCTTGCAAGTCCACTTACTTACTTATTGCACAAAACTTGTTGCGGGATTGTTTTGCGTTACTATCGTTACGTAGTTTCTCCAAGCAGTTGTCATAAATACCTGACGCATAGCTGCACCTACTTCTTTACGCGCACGACACGCCTGTTTCGCCTTTCGCTAGAGACTGGAAAGGTGCCGAAAGCATGGAAGCTGGCTAACGTACAGCCTGTACCCAAAAAGGGCAGTTGTGCTGACCCGGCCAACTACAGGCCTATTTCAGTCACGTCCATACTCTGTAAGAGTATGGAGCGTGTACTTAATAGTAAGCTCCTGGCATACCTAGAAGCCAACGATATCCTCAGCGACCGACAATACGGCTTTCGCAAAAACCGGTCAACTGGGGACCTTCTAGCATATGCCATTCATACCTGTAGTGAGGCCATTGAGAAGCTCGGGGAAGCACTTGCTGTTTCCCTTGACATCTCCAAAGCCTTTGACAGGGTCTGGCACGATAGCCTTATTACTAAGCTTCCTTCCTTCGGTTTACACACTCAACTTTGCGTTTGGATTGAAGACTTCCTAAGAGATCGGTCCATTCGAGTGGTCATTTATGGCTGCTCGTTTGGTCAATTGGCAATTAATGCCGGGGTCCCTCAGGGGTCTGTTCTCTAAGCTACTTTATTTTTGCTGCACATTAACGATCTGCTGATTCCCGGTACCTTTGGGTATGCAGACGATAGCACAGTTTCTGAGAGATATGTGTCCAGCGCGCGAGCTGGTGAGTCACAGATCCAGTCTGACGAGACTGGATCTGTGACCCACCAGCTCGCTCCACAAGTTCAAGCGCCCAACCATGTAGGTTTGAGAAAAATATAGTATGTAAGTATATCACATCAGGTTCTGATGAAGATCTTCGAAGGTAAGCGATGGAACTCTTCAACTAAGAACAGCGAATCTCTCACGATTGCTGCCCTCGTACATTACATAGATGTTTTAGCATAATCAGCCTAGTTATTAATATCACCACAGCTGAGGCACAGACCTTTTGAATCACGTCTGAAATATGGTTTAAGTGGGTGAAAAAGAGGTGTACAGCAAACTCTCTTTTAAAACATTAAGTGCAAACGGTATATAGGTATCTCAAGTTAAGTAAACAATGATACACTAGAAAAGCATAAATAAAACGGTTTTCTGCTTATCTGGCCTATTGGCAATGAATACAGGGGTCTGTTCTCTCAGCAACTATGTTTTTGCTGCACATTAACGATCTGCTGATTCCCGGTACCTTTGGGTATGCAGACGACAGCTTACTTGCTGAGAGATATGTGACCAGCGAGCGAGCTGGTGGGTCACAGATCCAGTCTCTCCGTGAGGACATGGTTGGGCGCTTGAACTTGTCCCTGAAGGCTGTTTCTGAATGGAGCGATGCCAACTTGGTCAAGTTTAATGCAGCTAAGACCCAGGCGTGTCTCTTCTCCGCAAAAAAGAGTCAATTCGAACCGGCTCCTACTTTCCGGTGTGTAACCGTGCCGATAACCGACCGTATCGAGCTTCTGGGGGTAACACTAACTTCTACCCTCAATTTTGGCCCATTTATCGAGGCTAAGGCTCAACTAGCATCAAAAAAGTTGGGAATCCTAGCAAAGGTGAGACGGTACTTCACACCCGAACAGTTGCTCAATCTCTATCAAGCCCAGGTTCGGTCGTGTATGGAGTACTGCTCTCATCTTTGGGATGGATCTGCTAAATACCAACTGGACGCGCTTGAGTCTATCGAGAAGTGGGCCAAGAGACTTGATTGGTTCGGTTTTTGACCAACCTTTTTGAATAAAATTTGCTGGCGGCTTGTGAACCTAAGAAAGTAGAAGTAGAGTATTTGTGGGTGGAAATCGTTCGTTCCTATTATCTCCAAGAAGGCAATTGAACAACACCTACCTTGTCTCAACTCCCAGGTCAGCAGAAGAGCTGCAGCATGCACGGCACGTCACAGATTTGCAGTGTAGAAGTTTTCTGGGTTCAAAAGTCTTGAAAATTGCACACCACACGGTAGCGAGTCCATAAACACTGTAGATGCTAGAACGTCTAGCTTGGAGACATGATCACAAAAAGCGAGGAAGAAACGTTCATCCAGCTCAGCGCGTAAAATCGTACTGCTAGCCATATATAAATATGGCCGCGACGTAGGTCGAGAGCAAGTTCGGTGATGATTTACCAATTACCCTCCATTCGATAATAAGAATCGAACAAGACTCTTTGGCAACGATGCACTGGTCGAGTCAAAGCTCCAGAGCCTTGAATATTGACGACGAGTTGCAAGTCTATCGGTTTTCTATCGGTTACATTTCGAGGAGTGCGCGATGAAATTACACAGTCAAATTCCGCCAAACCCGTTCCATCATTGGACTACGAGACAAACGGCGAAGCGCCATCGTTACTTGGTGGACATCCCACCCATACGCACAAAACGTTTTGGGAATACTTTCATTGTGCGTACGGCAAGGAGTGGAATTCCCTGCCGGAGTCTGTGTTTCCCGATAGCTATAACCTAGGAGTCTTTAAGTCAAGAGTGAATAGGTTACTTTTAGGTAAGCGTGCTCCATCTTCGACCACATCATCACTTACCATCAGGTAAGATGGTGGTCAAACGCGAACCTATTTTTTAATGAAAAAAAAAAAAAAACAACGAGGCGAGCATGTTGGAACTATATGCCCAACACGTAGGAGTAACAAGATAAATTAACAAGCTGCTTGTAGATTCAAGAAGCTAGTCATGTCACAACAACATGTCAAGCACGTTGAAACAACAAGGCTTGCAAGTTGGAACTATATGCCCAGCACGTAAGAGTAACAAGATAAATTAACAAGCTGCTTGTAGATTCAATAAGCTAGTCATGTCACAACAACGTGCTGAGCATGTTAAATCTACTTGCTAAACTTGTAAAAACAATCGGAAAATGTTAACGTAAATTCGACCTGATGTAACGTAGAAATAACATGATACGTAGCTTGTAGGATCAACAAGTTACACTTTACCGTGCATCCACACCGCAGTTAACTTTTGTGGAGCAACAAAATGCAACACGGTAACATTAGGTAACTATCTGTAACTTATGTGGCTCCTTGTTACTATTTGATGATTGTTAATTACGCGTCCATACCGCCAACAACATAAATTAACGAAATATAACAAAGAATAACTTTCGACACTAATCGACAGTGATATTTTTTGTTGCATTTTTGAGGTAACATTATCTAACAATGTTTTCGATTGTAGAGCAACGTTGCTTGACTTATACTAAAACAGCAACACATATTAACATTAAATAACTTTTGCTGTTGGATGTTGCTGAGTAACACTTGGAAACGTTGATCTACAAAAAGTAACAGCGGTGTGGATGCACGGTTACAAGATCAAACTTGTAGTTTCAACCAAACAGCACGTAGGCGCTATTTTAACCCGAAAACTTGTTGAAGCAACGTGAAATCTGGTTGTTTTTTTTTTCTCAGTGTAAAGTCAAAATGTTTTAACATTAACAAAGGTAATTTTTTCTGTGTTTGAGTAATTGATAGAAGGTTTCCGATTTTTTAACTTTTGGGCACTTCATTTTACATACTTCTACACTTCTAAAGCACGTTTTTTCTTAGCACACATACAAACATAATCTAAATCCATTAATAAGATTGAAGCATAGCAATTTAACTTTTTCTTTAATTACTATAAATCTATATAGTATTGACATACAATTTTTGTACATGACAAGCTGTGAACAGTAAAATAGAAGTTTACGATGATATACTTCATTATTTGAATATTTTTCCAATAAATAAACAAGTTTATTCAGAAGCTCCAGCAAAACGTAGATACTTTCGCATGCATAAAGTATGTATTTCTGTTTACTTAAATGAATTTTTCGTGTAAAAACTACGTAATTCATACTTACACTTTCAGACTAGCCTAAAATTGTAACATGAATAATGGAATAACTACACTTAACGCAGCCGATGCGGTATACCAAAGATCATAACAAAGCAATATTCATTTTTACACCGGCATCTTTTGTAACAGTTTCGGGGATTATTTAGGTAACCGTATAATTCAACCTTATCTCACAGTATACATAACACAATGAAAAATCGGAAACTTTGTCATTTCACCGCTGAATGCCATCTTTTGTTCTTTATAAGGTACTCCTGCGATTTTTTTAACAATGTTGGGCACTATTTTTTAAGCTCCTGAAAAGTTGTCCGAATTCACTTACCGCTTTCTTACAGGAAGGGTGCGATATTTGCCTTGTCTTGTTATCGCTCGGTATCACTTGCCTAGTTGGCCGAGTGAAGGCCAGCGCTAATGTGTATAGAGCTCATTTGGTGCAACTTGTCTTCGCTCGCCGTTGCTCGTGATCACTTGCTTTACTTCGGATCGGTGTCGGTTTTTGTTCACAAGTCAAAGGCGTTCGCCTGCGCTCGGCCAACGTGTGGGCAGCTCTACAGACCCTCTTCTACATTGATCGTCTGCATTGGCGTTCGAGGAACTTATCGAACGTGTGGACATTATTTCTTGCCTAGTACCTATTTGCCAACGCTCGCGTTGGCCTACGCTCGGCCAACATGTATTGCAGGCTTTAGACTAAAAGCTGACTCCAACATTATTTGGAAAAGTGCTCAGTGTATGATGATGACTATAAAGTTCACTTGTATATTAATTTATTTCGCCAACCATTTTCCTACTTGTATTAGAACTAGACTTGAAATTTAATCTAATTTAGATCGAAATAGGGGTCCTTAATAATTTTCAAATTCAGTTAGCAAGTCTCTTCAGAAGTTTCCCAATTAAGTTGAAAGTTGACAAAGCGTTTTGTATAAATAGGTACTCTTACCTTGGTGTAGTTGTGGACCGCACTCATCCTCTTGTCTTCAAACAGAGTATGGAAACGTTATTTAATCAGTTTTGTAGTTTTAGTTAATGCATAGTTAGTAAAGGCTTTGTCTAGGGTTAGAGACTTGCGTGAGCCCTAACGTGAGCGAAGTACTCATCAAACCACAGCTTGCGTATACAGGATTATTGGACCTCTCAGGACAACAAGATAAGGCCAAAGTTTTTAGTAACATTTAGTAGAACCTTGAATATCGACGACGAGTTGCTAGTCTATCAGTTTTCTATCGGTTACATTTCGGAGAGTGTGCGATAGAATTACACAATCTAATTCCGTCAAGCCCGTTCCATCATCGGACTACAAGACAAACGGCGATGCGCCATCGTTACATGATGGACATCCCACCTATACGTACTAAACGTTTTGGGAATACCTTTATTGTGCGTTGTACTGAGGAGTAGAATTCCCTGCCGGAGTCTGTGTTTATCGATAGCTATAACCTAGGGGTCTTTAAGAGTGAATAGGTTACCTTCGACCACAAAACCACTTACCATCAGGTGAGATTGTGGTCAAACGCGAGCCTATTAACAATAAAAAAAAAACATCATAAACAATAACTTTTGTTCTATGACTTTTAATAATTCCATATTTTAGTCCATCAGATTTTTTACAAGAGTAAAAATGTTTCAGTTGAACGCTTTAAATGTTACGCAGTCTGCGAAGCAAATGAAAGCGCTAGTAATGGGGGTAAACTAATAGTACAAAAGGCAGCGGAGGCGATCTTGAAGGTTTGTTCTTGGTTTTATTATGTTTTCTACAAAGTCATAACACAAAATTTGTTGCTTGTAATGTTAGTAATACAGTCCTGCGAGGTTGTTTGTGTTTTACCTATAACCCTGTATACTAAAGTGGCGATGGCAGTCCATCTTAAGTTAACGCGCTCCTTCATAGTTAAAATTAATATGAAGAATATTAACTTTAACTGTGCCAATTTTTATACTCCTCTGTCGGCGTAATGTTTGTAAAAAGGGGTACAAAGTTTTTGCTTTACGTATATTACAGATTAATCTACCATCATGAATCTTTTAATCTTGGAGGTAAACAAATGAATACTTATGAGATACAGTACTTTATCATTATTTGTAAATAAGTGCTTCCACTGTATTCGTTTTTTGTTTATTTCTCGTTGTTATATTTAATCGTCCTACCCACCACATTTTTGTATGTATGTGGTTCAAATAATCAGTGGGTTGTGGTTAATGAAACGTGATTAGTGACGTCATTACGTAGGAGAGTGCCAGTGTGTTGACTACTGCAGACTTTAAGCTACAGTGAATAAATGAGAACATTTTTCAATACTCAAAACATTTATTGTATTTTACAATGTGAACTTACAAAATGAGTAGATGTATGTGTCTTTATTGTACACCATACCAGAATCAAATAAAGAATAAGTATTTTGGTGGAGTGACTCGTTACATCTAGCCTTAAGTTTTCCGATGACCTCAGAGATTGTGCATGTGTGTGATGTGTGTCCTGAAGTTTATAATAAAAGATAATTGTGGACTCTGTCGGGCACGGAAAAGTAAATAAGTTTTTTGTATTAGTCGAGCTTCTGCAGAGGTCTCCGTGGCTGTTAAAATTATCTCAAATCTCAAAGGAGCTGTTAAGGAATTCAAAAACAAGTCTTATCCAACTCCTTTCAGCCGTTTAGGCGTGAAGGTGTAACAAATAGACTCGCAGAGTAATTTTCTCCATGATTCCATCATCAGATACTAACGTGATAACAATGGGACTAACTAGAAAGTATACCCTTTCAAACTAAAAAATAATTTTCCAAATCAGTCTAGCCGTCTTCAAGATATGAGGTAAAATACATTAAAAAAAAATTAAAAAGTTCAAGACGAACTGAGAACCTCCTCGTTTTTTTAAGTCGGTTAAAACTGGAAAATCTTCTAGTTTATCATAGATCGGGCAAAGGTAATATACCTAAGTATGGAATATAATACATATGTATTATGTATGTTACTGAACAAATTGTTACCTTTTTTATTGATAATAGGCTCGCGCTTGACCACCATTTCACCTGATGGTAAGTGATGATGTGGTCGAAGATGGAGCACGCTTACCTAAAAGTAACCTATTCACTCTTGACTTATAGCTATCGGGAAACACAGACTCCGGCAGGGAATTCCACTCCTTAGCCGTACGCACCTCTTACGATCGTCCGTCTACCATCCGTTTGCTTCGTGCACGTGGAACCCGGCGAGCCACTGACCCGGGCCTGGTCCTTACCAGACGGTGAGCTACCTCAGTTCGCCGTCCGTAAGCCCGCGCCTACCAGACGTCCGCGGCGTCTCCCATGAGGAAGAGAGTTGTCTCTCCCTCACGCGTTCCGCCTCCTCCTTTTCTAGCATCACTGCTTTGCAGATGGAAGCGACTACTTCCCATGCATATGTACCTAAAGAACATTACCACTAACGTTACTTACCTTTGTTTAATACATTTCATTATGCTTCTATTTATCCACACAACATGACAAACTAACTAAACATAAGTACATACTCGTACTCTTTTAAATATTTATTACTTAATGCCATATCATGTCATCATACAAATAACCATATCATTTATTGATCTTTTCTCTTGAATTGCGGTACTTAACCGTATTTTTATCGATGAATAATCAGTAATATGATTGTAAAACCATAAACCAATGAAATCATCAAAACACGGCGTTTTGTTGGAAAAATGTATTAAAATGATTGTAATTCTAACATTTACTTTGTAGGCTTGTGTTGAGTAAGTACTATCTTTATGTAAGAACTGCGATACGTCAGAGACAATCCCTACTCAAGATTCTCAGAAAACTCAAGACACAAAGCAAGATCTACTGTATCTACATCTACACAAAGTTGATTATTATTTGGCAAAAAAGTTTTCCATATCATCTTGAAAATTTGCTCCGATAAGAGTCTCTTAATATTATTATCATGTTCTGAAGAGTTTTTGTTGACAAAAAAATATGTGAAAGTAAAAAAATATACCTGCATTAAGAAACTTGATGAACCCACGGGCCTTGAAGTAAAACTATTCTTATTCTGTAAGAGATTTTTGTAACAAAATGAAAAGTTGGGGTTATTATCTTCAATTAAAACTTGTGTAATTTTTAAGTTAAACCGTTTTATTTAAATTTATTTTTATGGTAAGCTTGTATTTATAAGTTTTAAGCTAATTTTTTTTTTATTAAAAATAGGTTCGCGTTTGACCACTATCTTACCTGATAAAGATAAAGATATTTTATTTTGCAAAAATGGGTACAGTACACGGTGTTATACATAGAAATATCAAGTTCAGCCATATTTTACCCGTAGGCATGCAAAATTTACACATAATAAAGGAACTTATTATTTAAAAATTACAAAAGTGCTTGATTAATTACAATGAAAATGACAAAAATTATAAACTAAAATAAAATAAATCTTATCTACGTAATAAAATTAAATTATTGAGTAAAAAATAATCTTAAATAAATAGGAATTAAAGATTCAAAAGTGTAAAAGCACGCTTACCCATAAGTTATACTCTATTGAATTAAAATCCCCTAGATTATAGCTATCAGATAACACATACTCCAGCCAGGAATTCTACTCTTTAGCTCTACGCACAATGAAAATATATCCAAAGGGATGTCCACCATGTGACAATGGCGCACTGCCGTTCATCTTGTAGTCTGATGATGGAATGGGCTTGGTGGAATCAGAATGAAATAAGCGGTTTATTTCCAACCTATTATTATATTCTATTATGATATCGCTCCATTTTCTGTTATATTGTCTACTTATTTTCTATTACGCGCCGCGGTATAAAATGTTTGTTTAAAGTTCTAGCGAACGAACCCGATATTCGTTTTTGAATTGAATATTAAATATTAGGAGTCTATAAAAATAGAATGTAAGAGACTGAGGTTCTCATAGACTCGCTTTGAGAATGCGAGGACGGCTTGACTGGCTCGAGTGGCTGAAAGTCACTACTAAAATAGTTAATTTTGTGTGTATTACATACTTAAGTACTTAACAGTAGGTTTTTATTGTAGTACAGGTAGATAGTATTTTAGTGCAGTTTTTATTGTTATATAAATTTTAAGAGAGAGCCGAAGAAGACGAAAGAAATAATAGCGTAAGTGTGTTACCCGTAGCGGGTTGCAACTGAAAACCATGAGGTGACTTAGGGTTGCCACCATTACGCTGAGCTGAGGCGTTTTTGTCCCAATACTGGTATTATTTTTATTTTAATATTTATATAATGTGTTTTTATTACCCAACGAAAAAGAACCAAATGTTTAGTTATGATTACCCTTCACGTGTCCCAGAATGTGGCGTACGTAGTCTATAGATAGATAGATAAAACTTTTATTGGTCAACAGAAGACACAACACACAAAAGCACATTAACATATACTCGTAACACATAAATTACAGAAAAAAGAACAGAACAAACATATATACCATCAAAAATATTATAAAATGAAAAAAAGAATACAAATTAAAAATATAACACGAAAAATCGGTGTGGTGTGTGTCTCCGAATTGCACCAAATGGGAGTCCAGCTCAGCATGTGCCAGGCAAATATGCCTGACGCTGGTATTCTGCTGGATCCCAGTAGCCGTACTTACGGACGTCGAGCAGGTCGCGTACAATAAAATAATAAAATGAACTTGAGAGTGAGCCTAGTGATCTGCGATATTATTTGTGCAATCTTTATACAAAGGCAGCATTTCCGATACATACATAAAGCTGATACTGCGGAAAGTATTTGTAAGGTGTAAGTACTTAAAGAGGTTTAACAAAAAAAAATTGTGTGAATTTTATCTAAATAAGTAAAAAAATAAACAGATTAGCTGTGATAATCATTATGTGGTATATCAAAACTACTCATTGGCTTGGCACCGACTTAAACCAGATGTGTACGTACCTAACCCTTGTTACAAACAAAATGACACAACAAATGTTACAAAAAGTGGTAAAATAACAAATCAATACAATAAAACGCGAAAAATAATTTATGCTATTTATAAATTATTTTTCGCTTTTTAGTGTATTGATTTGTTATTTTACCACTTTTCTTTCATTGTTTTGTGTGGTCTCCTATTATAGGAGAACAAACAACTCATCAAAAGACACCTATGGACCTTGATTAAGGTCACATAAAAAGCTAAATTACTCCATGATATAATGTAACAGTTTATGGTGTCATAAAATTAGATATTTTACGACAAAAACCCCTTGCAAAGAGCGGGACATAAAATATTCGTGACATTTTAGAGTACAATATACTCGAAAGCCGACCAGATATTTGGGAGGTAAATTTTATTCATGACCACATTTTTGTAAGTTATTAAGTAGTTTTTCCTGACCTTACATTATTCGTGGTATTACAATAAAAGTACAATTGTACTGAGTTAGTAATTTAGTAATAAATAATTCATTCTTCTTTCATAAGAATGAATTATTTATGGTTTTATGGAAATTTATTGATCGTGAAATGGAGATAGAAAATTATTGTATTAGTACCAACTGACCTTGACATTTTTACAATATTTTTTTTTTCAATTTCTAGACGTCACATAGGTACTATTATTTATTTAGTACTTATTTTACCTTAGTGCCTAAGGCATTTTCTAGCGATGAATCTTTGAATGGTGCAAATTCAAATAGTGGTAACCACATAGTTATTACATTGTTATTTTTATTGCATTATAAGTATGTGTAGGTATATTTAATATTTTAGTTTTAGGCTTTACATATTCATATTTATTTCTCTTCTTGTTCTCACACACTATTGTCTACATTTCTTTTTCACTTTTCCTTTCGCAGGTCTGCTGGAAGAAATTTCTTAAGAAATAAGCAGTACCTTTGTACTCAAATATTATAATTATGCTCTCCTAATGTATTTTACTGAGTGTACATAAATAATAAAATAAATAAATAGTTCATCACCACCATCGTCCTCGCCAACCTCCTCCTTTTCCCAAAAGTATTGAGATCGGTTTCTGATCTAACCTGAGGCATTTGAGTATCAATATTTTACAGACAGGTCAAAGATGTATAAATGGTAGCAGAAACGACTTGTCTATAAACATTTGAAAGAACTGCTCAAAAGTTCTAAAGAGGTTGTTTCTAGATCATACTACGATCTATGATAATAATAAGGATAGTTGCCGCGGCTAGCACTCCACGGATAAACTCTCGATAGTTTGTGTGGTATGTTTTGTTTGTACTAAAAAAATGTAAAATGAATTAGCATGTTTTCTCCTCTGCTGTGTCATTGGATGAGGATCCATACCAGCCAAGTCTCCATCTCTGTTTTTACCCGACTAAGGAATGGTTATATTTTTCGCGCGTATCTTGTATGTAAAATATGTAATATAATTATATAATCATATTTTAATATTTTGACATTAATTTTTTGACATATTTTAAATTAATTTAATACCATTGCTTAACTTTACACATTAATTATAATTGCGCTTTTAAATTTTAGTTCCTGCATGTGTCAATTTTATTTAATTATTAATATGTACTGTTCAACACAATTTAATATTGTTAACTGAACGTAATAAATGAAATAAATGTATGTTTTTATGTATGTATGAATTTTTTTTATTACCTCATATCTCCAGAACCGCTGAACGGATTTACATAATTGAGGTATCGTTACATTCGTCTTAGCAGCACAAGTGTTCTTAGATAGGTGACGTTAAAAAAATCAAACACGGGAGCTGTGCAACACAACTGTACGCAGTTTAGTTCTTGTTTTTCAAATTCTACAATATGGATATCAAATTAAAGGGCTTAACACAAGGATTTAAAAAAGGTATATCATTGTTATCATAACCGTAATACTAATAAAAATAATACAATGACAAGTTAAAAAATATGGTCTTGCTCTTTCGCCTTCTGAATTCAGTGGGGTGCCAATGTGACACAACCAGGGAAACTAAAAATTTTTTTATTAAGTAAGATTTAAACTAAAAAGCTGAAAAAAAAAGATATTTAAAAAACTAAAATTAAAGCATTTCAGTTGAGCAGTCGGGTTTTTTAGATTTTTAAAATAAATATTTTGATTGTGTCACTAACACTAGCTATTAATTTATTATGTGTACTAACACTATGGATGCATGTTTGAATGAAATAAATTGAATTGAATTTTATAAATACGAAAGTAGGTATGTGAGGATGGATGATTTGTTACTCTTTCACGCAAAAACTACTGAACTCATGTGAATGAAATTTGGTAAGGCCGTGCGCGCACTGTGTTGCGTTTTGGAAACGCAAAATCTGTGGAGTATGGAGTATCATAGAAGTGCGCGCACTGCGGTGGAATAAACGCGTGCGGTAGAGTCACCGGTGGCCCCTCGCTGCAAAGTTGCGGTGAGTCTACCGCAAATATTTTGTATTGCATAGGAATGTATGTAATACCGTGCACTACAGTGAAAAAAAGGCACGTTTTGTCTGATAATGTTGCCATACATACAGATTTCTTTGTATTTATACATATTTTTGATGTGTAATACAGATTAGCACTCGACACAGATTTTTATACAAATTTCACACTATTGATCAAAGTGACTGTTAAAAACAGAACTTAGCAAAATAAATTACCTAGATACCGCATTTATTACGATACACACACCATTGTATGATTCTATTCATTATGGTTATTTTTTATTTTTTCATATACAACGTTAATTTAAACATTCTAATTAATTATTTTTTTATTGTATTTGTATTATGGAGAAAATTCCATATTTTGTGATGATGCCGCCAAAAAAATGATTTTCAAGTGCTTACCGCACTACCGCGGCCACCGCAAGGCAGTGCGTGCACGGTCTAAGTAGATCGCTGACATCTTGGAATAACCACGGGATTCCGATTTTTGCGGGAAAACCTTCCCACGCGAACGAAGTTGGGGCAGAAACTAGTAGACAATTAAAAAATAAAAAAGTTAGAATCTGTCAGATCCTTTAAGACATCCACAAGGATTTCCACCATAAGAAAGAAAGTCAGATTTGATTTGACCTTATCAATACATAAAACCAAACAAAACAAAGACACAAGTTTACGTTTTTACTTTCCCGTTTTCCTTAAACAAAATGCCAATCACACAACTACTTTGTATCCCTTTCACTCGGCACCATTCCAAATCAAGTTTGGCATAACACTGAATTTTACGCTGGCAGCCCTGTTTGAACCCGAGCCGTATTTCAATCCACCGTGTCGTTCGGTAGGTTTGTACTTATTTACATTCGTCAAAGAGTCTTATGGCACAAATACCACGAGATTTGGTTTCCTGATGGGAAATAGAAATAAGGTTGTCATTGTCAATAAAGAATATTGTAGATTTATTATTTATAATATTGTCTTTTAGCCTTTTGTCAATGATACGGATCTCTTGGCAATTGATGTTTGAAGAAATTTCGTTTTTTATTTATTTGGTGTATAACCTTCTTTATCGAAATAATGTATTATGTTTGTTCCTGCTAGAAGCTACGTGCAGTCGTATAAAAATGATATGCGAAAAAATTACAAGAAAATATAACATTTAGAACAAGTGACCACAAACTATGTATGTCTGACTTATTTAGATATTAGATTTTAAGTTTTAAGAAGTGATCAAGAAGAGTTAATAAGTGTGCGTAAGATTTGTGTGATTATTGCAACGCGATAATGTATGAGTGTTCTATGATTAGCAAGTGTATAGTGATCTCCGGCCACCGTAGGCGCGGGCATGCGGACAGCGAGTAAAGGGCAACTCGCTGTCCGACCATGGACCATGCCCGGGTCGACGGCGCGTCGTGTTCCACGCGCGCCTCAAAGAGCGTCAGCAATATGACGAGGCCCCCCCGTAGAGGGCCGATGCCTGCCGGGGTCGTGGGACTCATCCCGTTACCGTGACCCCGGTACGTAAAGGGTTATTGAAGGAACACCGTGGATTTTAGTCAGTAAAAGTCTGACAGTCCCTCCCACCCTGCCCGGGGTGGGAGGACTTATTTGATAATTTTACCACGCTAAAAAAAAAAAGTCTTTTCAGTTACTAGTTTGTGGAGTTCAGATAGGCAGACAAGTAATTTAAAATACTGTTACTCAGCTGCACCTGATTAGACTGGAAGCTTAGCCCGACATGGTATGGAAAAGGCTAAGCAGATGAGAAGATGCGTACCTAATATGTACAAGATACAAGCACCCTTGAACATTATGACCACGTACTTTTAAAATTGTACCTACTCGTATAGTGCCCGGCACGTAACTTGGCAAAAGTCGTTAGATGCGCAGAAGTCGATTTTAGGTGTCGGCGGTTGTCAGCGGGACGCGGGGTGTTATGCAGTCTCAACCCGAGCACGCGATTGATGCGTCAGTAGACTCAAGGCCTCTCGCACTATGTCTACGCCCCGTTCGCCCCCGAATACACTGCGTGCACGAAATTTGTACCCTTTGTTTTTGTTATGTTTTTGTTACGAGTTATTTTTATTGTGTTAAATTTTTTTTTTTTCTACGAGTTGTTGTTATTGTTTTAAATTTAGTTTGTATTACGTTGATTACAATGCCAGAATTTCTCTCCTTTCCTTATAATATTCTTCAAAACAAACATGATGAAAAGTAATCGATAGCAATAACCTTAGAATAATGATAAGCAATAAAATGACAAATTTTTTCTTCCACTCAGTGCACTATGCGCGAACTTACCCCCACTATGCCAAATCCTTGCCAACTTACGTGCCGAGGACTATTACTAAACATGATTATAGTTTCTTTTTTAGCCTACTATTGCAGCTTACACATTCAGTTATTCAGTTCGCACACGCAGCTAAATTATTTTAACAATTCAATATGAGTGTTAACTGAATCTGAGTCCGTGCTCGCACATACGCTATCTGGAGAGCAAACACAAATAAACTTGTGACGAGATAAAATTTCACATTTAATATCACAGACACACACGATGATAACACAGGGTTAACAGAAAAAGATAAAACAATGCTTTATTTGCTATTCTCAGAATTTTACGTATTAGTTTTTGTGTTCGCATTAACTTGTGAGTTATTTGTGTAGTGATACGGGCTTGTGGGATTATTGTTGTGATTCAGTGACGCAGGCAGTATTGTGTAAGAAGTTCTTGAAATACAATCGCTACATGGTGGACATCCCACCCATACGCACAAAACGTTTTGTGAATAGTTTCATCGTGCGTACAGCTAAGGAGTGGAATTCCCTGCTGGAGTCTGTGTTTCCTGATAGATATAACCTAGGAGTGTTTAAATCAAGAGTGAATAGGTTACTCCTAGGCAAGCGTGCTCCATCTTCAACCACATCATTACTTACCATCAGGTGAGATGGTGAACAAATGCGAGCCTATTCTGAATAATAAAAAAAAAACATGGGTACTCTCTACATCATACAGCTCACATCACATACCTACTTTTTTACTCTCCACTTTCATAGACATAAAAACGCTAATCTTGTAAATAGAAGTGGCACTCGATAACATTTGAATTGTATAACGTATGGCTGAACGCTATCCCCTGAGATACAGGTTACCACCTAGTTCAGGGGATAGGGTCCAAAATTTCATGTGAACTATCACAGCCACCACATTTTGTAAATAATAATATTATGTTCCTACAACTTGTAACTTTGTTGTGAGAAATAAACAACTTTTTATTTTATTTTTTTTATCTTTTATTTTATAGAGAACAGGCCTGTGTACCAATAGTGGGAAAGTCATAGACTGAATTATTATGGTTACCTTTATTCCTTACTATATATAGTTATACAAGGTGTAACAGATTAAGCACAATACTTCAGACACCCCTATTAGAATATTAAATTATAAGTCTCAAACAACATCCGTAACTAAACAAATTGAACCAAACCTAGACATTTTTTATAAAATAGTTATCCTTACTAAACGCAAAACGTATGTGCGTCATACAATATCCTTACGGCCGCTAACATTGCATGTCTGTATGCGTATACAGACATGCAATGTTAGCGGCCGACACGACACACGAGCGTATTCCCTTGAATAATTAAGGTTTGTATTAATTTGTCATGATACTGTGTTTCCATTTTAAGTTAAATGAAAGATTTTTCCGTCATAATTTAACACTTATTTTTTATGACGGAAATCGATTCAGAAGCCGATTCTGAACCAACTACTTTCAGGAATTGCGTTTATTCTGTTACACGTTGTATACATATAAAATATATTTTGTAAATATTCCTTAAAAAAAAAACATTTGAAAATATATATAATATAAATAGCCCACTGTTATCCGGAATAGGATCCAAGCTACCGGTGGTCAGGGCTTCAGGGAGAGGAACCTCCTAACAATACGCGCCCTGTCTAGGAGTACCGCTTTCTGAAGCAAGCCCCTGATCCAGCCGCCTAACGAGAGCGTCCTAAGGTGTAGGTCGAGGCTTTTGGCTATTAAGCCATTGGGGCGGGAACGGGAACGGGAACCTTATATCGGGATACAAACTATCCTATATCCTTCCCAGAGTCCTAAGTTATTCCCATGCTAAATTTCATCTAGATCAGTTTAGCGGCTTAGGCGTGAAAGGTAACAGACAGAAAGAGTTACTAGTTTCGCATTTATAATATTTGTATGGAAGTATGGATATGGATGTACAAATAATATTATCAATTTAGAACGATACCACTACAGCTTTAGAAGACGTATTGCTCCGATGACGGTCACAACTAGAGTGAGCGTTCCACACACTGCTGCCAATGAACAAGTTTTGACAGTGACAATTAGGAACGCCGTGAAGTTAGTTTGACAACTATTATCGACAAATGGGTTTGACAAAATCAAACGACCAATTGTTATATGCACAGTAATGAACGTAACCTCAATTGGACTCCCACTGATGAGGCACAGGCCTCGTGTATATGAAAGGTATGGGTTCACACGTACCTACCCTTTGCGAATTAGTAGATACCGCATGCTTTCGATTTTTTCGGTCCTAGGTAGGTCGTAGTATCCTGGTAAAAGGTACCGCGACCCTTGAATGGAAGGAACCTAAAAAAATAAGATGGTTTTTAGTCATAACAATTCTGACACTCCCTTCCACTTCACCCACGGTGGGAGTAGCCATTTTTTTTTTTTATTGAAAATAGGCTCGCCTTTGACCACCATCTGACCTGATGATAAGTGACGATGTGGTCGAGGATGGAGCACGCTTGCCTAGAATTAACTTTTTCACTCTTGAATTAAAGAATGAAGGTTACATTTGATGATTTTCCACCCAGAAAACAGATAGATATATAGATATAGTCTTTATTGTACATCATAACATAAATAAATAAGGAAATTAACAACTAAAAAGAGTGATACAATGGAAGGTCTTATCGCTAAGAGCGATCTTTCAATATTTGTACTATTTACCTATATACAAAGCATAATCAATAAACAACCCATAGAAACACATAAAAATAACTGCGACATATATAATAATAACAATTTATGAAAAGAGATAGTGAAAAACGTATCTTCTAGACCTTATTTTTATTTACAGTTTTGAGAAAAGTTGCGCGAAGCAATGAGGCTGATTGAGTTGAAACCCGCGACCACGAAGATCAAGAAAAAGAACCACTGTTTCATTGCAAAGATTATGGTAAATACATGTCGATTCGGTCTTTATTAAATTTATGACGTATCAATATTCCGATTCCGTCAATTTCCGTCTTTTTGAACTTGTTTACGCATATTCTAACTACGCTTCAATTATGTATGTACGATCAACGTTATATTTACTTTTGTATTAAATACACTACCAATGTTTTAAAAGCAAAACAAACACAAACTTACATATATTAAATCTGTTCTTTTTTAACAAACATAATTTATTTAAATTTTAAACCACGCTGTAAAACTCCAAATTTATTCGAGTGCTAGAAACTGCATTTGGGAAGAAAGTTTGTGGATTCCAAAAATGTTTACCAACTTGAATGAAATAGGTGTAAATTAAATATACACACATCAAAAGTGTCTAGGGATCAAGCATTTTTATGCGGATTTCTTGAGATTGAGATGTGGCTTTGTAATAAATTTATGATTTTATAAATTTATATGGATCCTTTTTGGTGCATTTCATAATTTGAAACAGGAACTGTTAATCAAATTCGAGTAAAAGATGAAAATCAGCTGTCAATATTTTCCCTATAAAAACATACAACGCAATGAAGACATTATTAGTGCTACTGTTTCCCTACTACTGATTAAAACCAACGTTATTATGGAGCGGCGACGTCATTTAAGCAGGGAAGAAATGCTCAGAGCCGTGGGAATGATAGAAGCTGGTTCCCGGCAACGTACTGTGGCTTTAGCTCTGAATACAAGTCAGAGTGTTATCAGTCGACTTTGGACACGTTACCGAAGCACTGGTACCGTGGCTGAGCGCCATGGAGAACGGTATCGCTGCACCACACGGAGACAAGACCGATACATTCAAATCTTAACTCGAAGAGCTCCAACAATAACCGCCATGATGTTAGCCGTGAGGCTTCATCACTCTTCAGGGAACTTAATTAGCGACCAAACAGTCAGAAACCGCTTGCATGAAGTGAACCTTCATTCCCGAAGACCGCTACGGGTACCACCTATAGCAATGCACAATCGTAGGATTCGATATCAATGGGCTCTTGAACACAGAAATTGGGCAGAAGAACAATGGCGTTTCGTGTGCTTTTCTGATGAGTCTCGTTTTGGTATGAGACCAGATACAAGACGTATACGACACTGGAGAACCCCTGGACGCCAACAGCGATTAAAATCCTGCCAGGAAGTCCATCCTTATAGTGGTGGAACCATCATGGTATGGGCGGGTATTTGGATCGGCGGAAGAACTGAGTTGATTTGGATCAGAGGCAACCTCAACGCTCAAATTTATGCTGAGACGATTGTATCTGACGTCATCGTTCCTCTACAAGTGCAAATCGGTCCCTTATTTCAGTTAATGCATGATAATGCACGACCGCACACCGCAAGAGTTGTAAGACAGACTCTCGCCGCAGCTAACATCAATGTCCTGCTCTGGCCTGCTCAGTCGCCAGACTTGAACCCGATTGAGCATGCATGGGATATGCTACATAGAAGAGCTCTGCCGAATATGGAGGGTATCCAGTCGCAAGAAGACCTTTTTTTGTTGTTGCAACGAACATGGGCGGCCATTCCACAGCGTGATTTGGATGAACTCATTTTGAGTATGCCAAACCGATGTTCTTGTGTTGTTAGTGTTCGCGGTAGAAACACGGATTATTAATTGTTTAAGTTACCCAATAAAATTTTAAATAAAACTGTTATTTCAGTCTTTTTTTCGAACTTTAATGTTAGTGGTTCAAATGTCAAAAATCCCTTTATTAGGAAAATGGCAAATTTCTTTATTAATGCAAAGGTGACTTGGTTTATCGTTACTGTGACAAACGAAAACACTTTATTTGATGAATCCTTAAAGAAAATTTTAATTAATATCAATCAGGAGAAAAGTTATTGCAAAAATATATGTTGATCCCTAGACACTTTTGAAGTGTGTATATTCTAGCAGTTTGTTAAGAGTTAAATCTGTGTGTCTACCTATACCTATTTTAGGGTTCAGTTCTGAATACTGAATAAAAACAAAACCTTTTGAGGGTCACTTAAGAATTTATTCGTCTGTTTGTCACAGGCTGTAGGCAACTTGCTAAGACACTATTTGGCTAATTTAGGAGAAAGTTGGTACACAGTAACATCCTATTATATCTACACTTAATATTATAAAGCGGAAGAGTTTGTTTGTTTGTTTGGACGCGCTAATCTTCGAAAGTACTGGGTGGATTTGGATGAAATTCGGTATGGGAGTAGCTTGAAGCTTGAGAAAGGTTATGAATGTTACCCAACTGCAAAAGATAGACGTGCGACAGCTAGTTTGTATAAAGAGGTTGTCTCCAAAAGATCGCTTTTAAAGATGAGCTCATTGTATCACCCGTTTTTGCTGTAAAGTCCTCATTTGATTATGTATTGGTGTAAAAGAAAGGGTATATCTATCTATCTATATTATGAAAATGGTGATACCACTTTGATATCTAAGTTTATTCCTGATTTTTTTTTCTTAAAGCAGGTAGAAAAGATGGGAACAACAAACTACAAACAAGTGACATTATACATTACACAGAAAAAGGAATTACCCATAACATGAAATCAATACAATAAATTAATTATTTAGACTTAAATAAACTGCAAACTAAAAAAACCTACAGCTTTGAAGATGTTTTTTTATGCTTGACAACAAAAAACCATCAAAGCTGTCAGCTGGTAACGTACCCAAGAGACTAGCGATATTGCCACGTTGTGTGGCAATGCTTAGTATTTGACCAAAGATATAGCCAGTGCTTGGGTCACGGGAAGCATCAACCAACCATTTCAATATTTCTTTTAAAGTTTCTACATGGAATAAAAATAGAGATCTTTTTACCAATTTGCAAAAATAAAACATATATTTCCTTGCATGCTGTCTTAACAAACAGTGTATATGGAATATTGCATGTTCATTTTAAAATAGAGTTGTGCAGCATTCCCGTGTAGTTGCAGTAACTCAATTTGTCCGTAACTCGATAGAGATGGTAGACTTATTGCTAATAATGCTTTTACCACACATTATTACTCGGTCGTGTTCTGTAATTACGTAGGAGACACTTTATTCAATTATTGTTAGTTTATTTTTAATTCTTTGCGATATTTCTGCAGTGTAACCGGCTTGGTTGTGTCCTTGTTTGAATGGCATGGCTTCTGGGAGTTTGGTAGTTCTGGAACTGTGGCCGAAATCGATCAGAAGGATACGTAAATCAACTTTAGGAAAAACCACACAGAGAGCCGCATAAAACATAGGTTACTTTTAGGTAAGCGTGCTCCATCTTCGACCACATCATCACTTACCATCAGGTGAGATGGTGGTCAAACGCGAACCTATTCTAAATAAAAAAAAAAAAAAAAAAAAAAAACACTAAAATTGCCAGACAATTATAAATTCTATCCCGGATATAACAACCTACATAGTTTTCACATTAGATTACGAGAATTATGCAATTATACTTTCTATTGAATGTATCTTAGAGTCCATAATCATCGTCATACTCTTGTACCAAGTTAATTGAAGTGGCCGCACATTTGTTTATACGGAACCTGCCCAATATTATTGCCTCTGGCACATTTGCCGCTCAGTTTTCAAATAACATCCTACTGTCTAGTGTACCTACAGGTTGATTCTCGGATTATACTGTATTATTACAACGTCCTATATACCTCCCTAAATGATCCAGATGCGTGTTGTTATAGGACCACAAAACAATACTCTTTATTTATTTTTGTCGTACCAAGCGCTTCTCTGCCAAGTTGTGAAATTCTTTGCCAGCCTCTATGTTCCCTGCCACTTATGACCTTTCAGCCTTTAAAGCAAGAGGAAATAGGCATCTTCTGGGCTCACTCGTTCCATCGTAGACCTCATCTATCACTTACCATCAGGCGAGATCGAGGACACGAGTAAGCTCAACCGGAAGAAAAATTGCGTCTAACCGTGGTTTCACTAGCGTGAAATCTTTGAAAAGATTTTTGAGGGGAAAAAGCCTTCAAGTTCTACTCTGCCTCTGTGCTAAATTTAATTAAAATCAGTAAAATGAGTAAGATGAGGCAGTGATTACTTTTACATTAATAATATAAGTAGAGACGTAGGGATTGCTTTGCCGGAGTGTCCTTAAAAATGTAGTTTACTCTTTAATAAATTAGCGCCCTATGCAGTTTATTTATTTATTAAACCTGTATGTAACGCAAAATGTACAAAAGAGGACTTAATGCCATAGGCATTCTTTACCAGTAAACCATGAATATTGAAGAGCTTTGCAAAAGATTCCTGATTTCATATTTCCGTGTACGCTATCACGCGGTCATTCACTCTATTTCTTAGAATTATTACAACAACGTGACACTAGAAGAAGAGGCGAAACCGGCTTAATTTTCATTTAGTATGTGTACCTGTGCGATCCTAGGTGTTAAAAGGCAAATAAATTACGAAAATTATTTATCATCCTTGCTATAAAATGCCTCGTTGAAATTATAAATGTGAAAGTAGATATGTCTGTATGTCTTCTTGCCTGTCATTTCCAAGGCACTTACCCAATTTTCATGGAATTTGGTACAAAGATAGATTAGACTTTGGAGAAGCACACAGACTACTTATTTTGCTGAAAAGCTTAAAATGTGAGAGAAGCCAAAGGCAGAAGCCAGTCTGCTATATTTGTCAAGCTATGTACCTCATAGTAACTCCTAAATAATTAAAAAGCTTGTTTGTTTCTAATTTTCAATGAAGAAGGTACAATTTCATCTTAAATTTAAAAAATTAAAGACAAACATTGAACTAAATAATCACTCAATTATTTACAATTTCTTTGATGAAATAATACAATACGCCCTTTGAATCTTAATAAAGTCCTTTGTGAAAAATACAAAAGAACTGTCGAAAAGTGAAAACTTGATACAAACAAATGTTTTGTATTATTTAGTTGTGACTGTAGTGAACTTTGACGTAAGGCTATGTGCATATAACATAATAACTATTTTAACAACCGGAATGCATCACAACAGTCCAATAGCTTCAATAGCTACATATAATTATCCGAAATTATACAGACATGTCTTCGAGTTTTCGGTCCGAGGATACATCGGTATCCTCACGATGTTTTCGATGTTATGAGAGTAGGTAATGGTGTTAATGAAAATAACAAAATGTAATGTGTCTGTGTCGATTTGAACCCACGAGTTACAATTCCTAAGACGTATCTTAAATCACTGGGCTACCACTATTCATCAAGATACACTTGGCAAAACTCCATTTTTAGGGTCTCGTAGCTGAATGGCAAAAAACGGAACCCTTATAGTTTCGTCATGTCTGTGTCTGTCTGTCTGTCTATCCGTCCGTCCGTATGTATGTCACAGCCATTTTATCCCGAAACTTACTACTATACATGTGAAACTTAGTAGGTAGAGTATTCTGTGAACCGCTTCCCAATTTTAAGAAAAAAATTAAAAATATTTAATATAAAGGGAACTAAAACTGAAAATATTTTTTTTCTTGAAACCTATGCGTGTGTGGTATCTATAGACAGGTCTTTAAACATGACATTGAGGTTTTTAAAACCACTTTTTTATACAGTTATTCGTTTAAAAGATATACGCTTCCAAAGTGGCAAACGGTGTCCCCCCCTTCTAACTTCTATAGTGTCTTTTTGAAATAGTAAGGCGTTTTGATTTGTAACACCAATCAACGCTCCAATACAAGTTAGGCATTTTATTTGCTTTATCAGAGCATGGACAATGTAGGCGGCCATATATTATTATTATAAATATTTTTTTTTAATATTTATTTTATATTCCATAATAAATATATTTTCATTAAAATCAGTTGTGTCAACAACTGTAGCTTCAACAGGCACTAGGTAATAATTATTTTTTGGTGGTACTCACCACCATTACATGATTTATCTAATGACGAGGAGTCGCCTCCTACATACGCTTAACCCGTGGACTCGACATCGAAACAAAGGAACCTGTTTTTTTTCCTGGGTGGGAAAATCATCGAATGACTTCTCTCGCTCTGGGTAAAGTGGAAGGGAGTGTCAAACTTCTACTGACTAAAAACCCACCCTGTTTCTTCAGCTGCCCTTAATTAAGTTCCGGGGCCGCGGTATCTCATAGAGACCATTACCGCAACCCCGGAACCAAAGTAACTAACGAGGGCGATATTGTAATGCAAAGGTCCAGTCCAAGTCCAAGACTCCGTCATACTATTTGAAGCCTAGAAAGATTGGATATAGGTATCTTATATTATTTTGACTTTTCTCAACATTATATCAATAAAACCAAACTAGAAACCAATATTCCCTAGTAACCTTATCCATCCACTTTTCTTTTTAATCTGGAATCTTGGGAAATCTAAAATGAAAACATGCATCTCACACAGAAGAAAAAATTTCAGAACTTTCTCCTTTTTAGGGTTCCGTAGCCGAATGGCAAAAAACGGAACCCTTATAATTTCGATATGTCTGTCCGTCTGTCTGTCCGTCTGTCTGTCTTTCTTTCCGTCCGTCCGTATGTCACAGCCATTTTATTCCGAAACTATTAAAACTATACATATGAAACTTAGTAGATAGATGTATTCTGTGAACCGCTTTTCGATTTTAAAGAAAAAAAATAAAATATATTTAAAATAAAGGGGGTCCCCATACATGGAACTAGAACTGAAAATATTTTTTTACATGAAACCTATGATATGATATGACATATTACAAGATATAAGCTTCCAAAGTGGTAAAAAGTGTGCCCTCCCCTCCCTCTAACTTCTATAATAATGGAATGAAATCTCTAAAAAAATATTTTTCTGTAGATCTTAATGTAAACTTTCAACCAAAATTGATTTGAACGAGATCGGGTCAGCAGTTTTTGAGATAAATATAACTTTGTAATTCATACAAACACTATGAAAAACAATTCTTTTTGGCGCAGTTGTAAAATTAATGACCAGGCCCGGGTCGGGCGGCGCGTCGTTTTCCACACATGCCTTAAAGAGTCGTCAACACCAGTGACAGGGCCCCATAGGGCCATTTTTTTGCCGGGGTTGCGGAATTATTCGAAAGAGTTACCGCGGCCGCGGAACACGTAGGGCAAATGACGGAACACGGATGGGTTTTCGTCAGTAAAAGACCAAGCCATTGGATGAATTCCTTAAAAAAAACACATACATTGATGTGGACAGACCCTTACAAAACACATCATTCAAAAGATAAAACACAGTACTAGACCATGTTACACATGTTGGCGCCTGGTATAGCTTGGTGAATATAAAGCGAAACAAAGTAAAACAGCTACTGTTTATATGACCGTATAGTTCGTTTTCGCGTGAAGGTAGTTATGAAAAGCTGAGATACTAACTCATGGCTCGGGTGACAATACTTTTTTTTATTTCTTGTTTATGATTAATATCTTGTTGTGTTGTGGAGTTGTTAAACTTTTATTTTCACTATCATTGTACATATTTGTTGATGATAGGTTCGCGTTTGACCACCATCTCACCTGATATGAAGCGACTAAATAGTCGAAGCCAAGCATGCTTACCTAGAAGCAATTTATTCACTCTTGACTTAAATACTCCCAGGTTACAGCTATCAAGATACACACTCGGGCAGGGAATTCTACTCCTTCGTTCGTGCGTCGCCGTATGATGTATATAGATCGTGCGTCGCCGTTTGTCTTATCGTCTGATTATGAACGGGCTTGGTGAAATTAGATTTATTTATTTATTCCATCGCACGTTCCCCGAAATGTAAGTGATCCAAAACCGACAGGTTGTTCAATGTAGTTGTTTGAAAAAAGAAAACCAATTGCGAATTTGACGTATAAAAGTTCAATAGTACCAAACTAACTACAATGTATCAACGGTTTTCAGATATTTTCCTACTGCTTTGTTAACAGTGTGCTGGAAAACACTGCTTTTTACCAATTTTTAATACCCATGTCTTTGCGATCTTGAGAATAAAGGTATACGAAACTTTAAGTACCTATTTGTACATTATAAAGAGAATTCTACAAATACATAGTTTTTTGGGCTACTCTCCAAAAAGGTCTACCTAATCTATTTGTCTCTTCCCACGTAATATATTCATACATACTTATTCCTAGTACCGTCTAATCTTAGAAGCATTAATATATTAAGCGTTGATAAATGTCCTAGATTTAGCCCGAGCATCCGAAATCAATTGCTGACGCTTTACAAGGGAACCTACTAACTTTGGTCGATCCTAACTACATCACTGTTTCAGACGTGTATTTATTATTGAAAATTGATTAATATTCATCCCACTAAGATTATATAATTATAAACCACAAACAGAAAGCGGAGATATTGTAATTTAATCAAAATTTGACTGTAATTACTGTGAGAAACCTATAATGGCTTGGATTAAATTTTCATTAGGAATGTTAAAATGCGTTTATTTTGAACGGATAGTGTTATAAGTTGTGTACCACCAGTAGAAGTGGTAACTTAGGTTAAACACTGCGAGATAGCTAGTAAATCTAAATATATACAACTTAAAGGTGACTGACTGACTGACATAGTGATCTATCAACGCACAGCCCAAACCACTGGAAGGATCGGACTGAAATTTGGCATGCAGGTAGATGTTATGACGTAGGCATCCGCTAAGAAAGGATTTTGCGAAATTCCCACGGGATCGGGATTTACACGGGAAAAACTTCCCACGCGGGCGAAGCCGCTGGCACGCTGGCTAGTATTATCATAATTTTAAGGGTTCTGGATGAAAAACGGAACCCTAATAGCATCACTCATGATTCTGTGTCTATTTCCGTCTGAACAGTTAATTTCCCTGTCTTCTCACGCATTGACTGGTAGATAATGGCTACGGCCGGCATTAAGTCCACCTTTGAACTTGTGTGCTTGAAATGTACCTAAATAACCAGTAAATTTTTCTAAATTTAATGTATTGATTCAATTTACATATTATTAACTTCTATTATTGTAACACGAATGTACCTATATAAATAAATTTAATAAAATATGGGGTCATAGGGCGATGAAATATTTTTAAAGTTTAGTAAGATAATTAAAGTAAAAAGACGCTTTTGGTGGCGCGTTTTACTCGCAAAGCTGACTCTCATATGACCGTTTTTTTAACTAAGATAAGTACCTTTTCCTGGGCTGGTATGGCGTCGGCCATACTCAGGCACCCCTTTCGTGGAAACTTAGGTCAAACGGCTATCATGTATGCGGCTTACGTGACCCGCCCGATCCTATTTAATGAGCTAAATTTTTAATATCTAAATTGTGTAATAATAGATACCTAGTAAAATTATGCTATGATTTTGAATGCATGTAATTATGAAACTTAAAGTACTTGCATATTTCAATGACGTATTTTGAGCATTTCTAGAGGAACTTTGGCTCCTAAAACAGACTCTTAGTCTAGTTTAGGATACATTAGTTCGCCTTTGAATCTGACATTAATGTAAAATAGTTTAATTCAATTTAGTACTTAGATTATGCATGTAATGTACAGACGCCAGTACATTAAGCTACCCGAAACTGTCAAATTTTCCCAATCAATCTTGAACCTAATTTCTTTAAAAATAAAGTTGAAAATCTATTAATAAAATTTGACAGATTGTTGTAGCTTGATGTGCTGACGTCTGTACAATAAATAAATAAATACAATTTTTTTTTGCAAATAATAGAACCGACTTCCATATCAATACACTACAAAGCCAAAAATAACTTTAATTTCGGAAGTTGGTGTTATTGGTGTTGGATTTGCTTTTTTTTTCACACCGCCTTCCGAAATTAAAGTTATTTTTGGCTTTGTAGTGTTTTGATATGGAAGTCAGTTCTATTTTTTGCAAAAAAAAATTTTTTCACTATTTTATTGGGTCGGTTTGTAATTTATCTAGTTAGAAAAGTTAATGTCAACAACTTATCACCTTTTACAAATTATTGCTTTTCCCGATGCATAGCCGTTAATTTTCGAGGTGTTCTTCTGGTACTTAACCATCAGCTCTACATCACCATATGTATTGTGACGAGCATAAAGTGTTTAACATCCGTACTCAAGTAATCGAATCGCAATCCATGAAATACTTATTATTGAGGAATTTCAGTGGCCATCTGTGGTCTTCATCATCAGTTCAACTTCCCCAAATGATACTTTTCGGTAGCAACTGCACAAGATACTATAAGGAATACCCAAAACGCTATAGGTGTGCCTATAATATTTGAAGAGTGCCCTCGATTTCTCCAGGATCTTATCATCAGATCCTGATTTCGTAACAATGGGACCAACTAGAAAATATACCCATTCAAACGCAAAAAGAATTTTTCAAATCGGTCCAGCCGTCTCCGACTTATGAGGTAACATACATTAAAAAAAAAAAATTAAGATGACTTGAGAACTTCCTTTTTTTGAAGTCGGTTAAAAATAAATATTTGAATCCATTTCCCAGCCGTGGTACATGAACAACTCAATAAAAAAAAATTACCTAACATTTTTCTCTTTTCCATGTAACCTTATCTGTAGTTATATAAGTGTCAATAGCCAAATATCTAAGGTGTTGGACTTGTGATCAAGAGGTTGCGGGTTCTAACCCCACCCATTACACTAATGCCGTGAACCCACTCCAGACACAAGCATATTTAGCTTAGTTGGAGGGGTTAACAGGATTGCTAGTAATGTGAATTCAATAATCTATAAAAAAAAAAAAAAACAAAAAAAATTGTCGCTTACCATCAAATGAGTTTGTGAACAAACGCGAGCATATCAGAAAAAAAAACGTATCTTCGGTGCGTCCGACGGAATGTCAGGACGCCATGTTCGTTAGCCACTCTTCAAAAAGGGGACTTACCGCCGCTATAGTCAACACAAAATCAACTTGCGCTTGAAAACGCTTGTATCCCACAATTATTAAAAAAACATGGCCACCGTACACTGCAAGCCGCTGGCACGGTCATTGTCAGTTTCATTACATTCGCAGAGTCGTTCCGACGGACTTTTGAATTCTCCACTTTGTTTTATACACGGTGCTGTTCACTGAAAATGTCATAATTTTACTTGATATTAGATTTTAAAGGTTCTGCAGTAAAACAACCATCACTTCGAATTTCGAGTCCTCCAACATTTCGAACATATTGTTTGAAATTAACACACAATGTTCTATAGTCCCGGCTGTTATTTGTATATCTTTGACAGCCATTAAGTCAGAAGCCAGAAAATCTGACTCCAGTCTTACCGATGGATATCATGTTATCCAGCTACGATAACACGATATAAAGTAGACCACTCCCTCAAACATAACACTTACAGATTGTTTTTCAATACGCCTCGCCTTCTTTAAACAGCCATATAATCCATCTTAAAATACTGGCGGAGTCAACATCGTTGGCCAAACATAAGACACACATATTACACTTAAGAAATTTGCACACATTACACACTTAAGAAATTTGCAAACAGGATCAACATTTTGTCGGTAGGAATAGCTAGCAAATTAACGCTAATTAAGAGGTTGTACCAAAGCTTAATTGGTGTTGGAGTTTGTAAACGATGAATATGTATTTGCATCAACATACCCCAATCTGTCAAATTTCTGTAATAGATTTTCAACTTTATCACAAAAGTGGAAGGTAACATGTTCGACTAAGAAAATTTGACGGATTGGGGTAGGTTGATGTGCTGGTGTCTGTACATGTATAACAGAGAAAAAAACTATGACAAAAAACATATTTATTATGCAACCTGATTACCAAAAACATATTTTTTTCCAAAAACAGATTAGCAATTTGCGTAGCATTTACATTACTACCAATCTTGTTAACGCCGCCAACTAAGCTAAATGTGCTTGTGTCTGGAGTGGGTTCGCGGCAATAGTACACTACGGGTATCTCTTTCACAAACTTATATTTTCTATATCAACGATTAAGAGCATGACAAACTTAGAAATCACCATTTATGTAGACGTCTCGTTCTAGTGATCAAATTTAAAACTTTATAACATCGTTCCAGATGAAGATATTCAGAAACAATACTGTATTACGCAAATACAAAAACAAACATGCCAATATCTCTGTAGCGACATCTATCTCGCAAGATACAAACTATCCTGTATCGCGCAAGCAGAGTTTACCGCACAACTAGCATACATACAAATCACCCGATTACAAACATCGGGCAGTTGCCCACCAGACAAAACACCTGTCTGGTCGGAGGATCCTCCCTTTTCAATGGGAATGCGGGACTTAACACCCTGTTCCGCATATCCCCAAACTGGTGACCCCGGGCATGAACATCAGCGCAGCCTTCGTGCAGAGCTAGTTCAGCGTGACGTCATCATCACTTCCTTCGAGCTTTCGAGCAGCGAGTCATACAGCCAGCCAGTACCCTCGGCTTCTACGGGTATCCTGACCACCAGCATGCAGCGGACGTGCATACTTGGTCATCACCCTCAGCCTCTTCAGCAACTTTGGCACAGCAGCCTGCACTTCGGCCGGTCAGCAAGCAGAGACACTTCTCTCCTGGTCGACGCAGCAGCCAGCCACTACGCAGCACTGCACCACTCCGACCCACTGCAGATCAAGCAGCATCACTCCGACCCACTGGATTATCACCCCGACTACTCCGACCCACTGGAGTATCATCCCGACTCACTGGGATATCACCCCGACTCACCGACACCGACAGTTCCGACTCACCGCGAACTATGCGACTTCCGGTTCCGACTCACTGGAACCTACCTTTCACTGGCCCGGCAAGCATCACAAGATGTATGGACGACTCATCCTGTTACGACCTCCGGTCTCGGAGGGGAGTGATGTAGCGACATCTATCTCGCAACATACAAACTATCCTGTATCGCGCAAGCAGAGTTTACCGCACAACTAGCATACATACAAATCACCCGATTACAAACATCGGGCAGTTGCCCACCAGACAAAACACCTGTCTGGTCGGAGGATCCTCCCTTTTCAATGGGAATGCGGGACTTAACACCCTGTTCCGCATATCCCCAAATCTCTTTTACATTAGAAATAGGTTAGGAACCTAGTGTCATATAGTGCAATTCTACAACAAAATTCACTAATTAAAAACAAGTAAATCTTTAGTTATAGATTTTCAACCAATTTATATTGCGTTTTAAGTTAAAAGTATCGTCTTAGTAAACGTGTGGATTACTACAAAATTTAAGAGAAGACAACCGAAACTCCCCTGATAATACTTTAATTGCTTTTAAACTTCCACCGATACGTTTCAATTTATTCTCACATTTTCTCCAATCTTTAGCTTCCATATTTCCCCAAGGCGTCAACAAGTCCCCGAGCTATGCCTTTAATGTTAGAACTAATATATATTCTTATAAGTTTTTCGATCGCTTCCTGTGTTGCGCTTAACTTGAATACTTACGTTCACGCTTGCGCCTTTTAAGTTGCAGTTAAGTTGAAACTTGTGGTATAGGGAAACTTTCTACAATATTGCCCTAGGGCTGTTTGAAATATTTTGCGGTTGATTTAGTTCAAACGCATAATATTATTAGACTGCAAGTCGACCTAGATAAAGCTGGAAATAATGCTGATGAAATTTGAAAGTATGATGTTCTGATGTTCTGTATTAAGGTTCCACGCAAGGATCTTCTACCTACAAGTTCCTTGGGTTCCACGTTTATTAAATTGGAAGAAACAGTTTAATATTTTTTGTTTTACAAACTGGCTTCTAGAATTAAAGATGTTTTTTTTTTTTCTCGAAACGGAAATATGCAAAAAGTTTTATGGGGTCTTTTTATAATTTCTCAGAAGTAGCCCGAAGTTTTGAAGTTGACGGCACGTCGTTAAACGGTTGGTCCCAGCTATCATGTTTTTTTTTTGACAGTCGTTACGTTTAGTCAGGAGTTAGAAAATCTTATACTGGTCTGGCCAAGGGGTATCGTGTACGGTTATGGAGGTCTTTAATTTCGTTAATTAGTTAATTCTCTATACCAATTAATCTAATGTAGTGTCTATCTTATTGATGATCGTATTTATAATTTTTAATCCAATTGACATGCATGTTTAATTATATATTTTTTAATTTTTTTTTTTAACTAATTTGTATTTCTTTTTAAATAAAATTTTCATCTCTATTGTATGTTCATTGAATTTGTGATTATTTTTTCTTGTTAATTTTATTTCTTGATAGGAAATAATGTCTGAACGAATTTAATCTTAAGAACAAAACTAACCTAAATTATTGTAACAAGAATATTGTAATGATTTGTAAAAATAATTAATGTAGTGCATTTAATCCGTTTTCTGTGTATGTGGCGTTAGCCTATAAGTGATTTTTACATTTGCAAAATGTATACTGGTCAAAAGGAATGTAATGCTTTGTGTAAACAATTGTTGGCTAACCTTGATATAAATAAATTAAATGAATACCTACTCACCTGCATCCAATTAGTCTTGAAGCCGACCCATTGTTGGAAGAAGGTGTCAATGCCAGAGGGCTTTGTGTGCCCTCTGTCGAGCCCCGCTGCGCCTTCTGCGGGCTGGGAGAGCGCTCGAGATCTCACCACCAAGAAACCAACGCAACCACTAAAACGTTATTAAAATCACAATCAAAATCCAAATTTTTTGTTACCATTGCAATTGTATCCACTCCGTTTAACCCGGAACCAAAAATAAGGGCACTTATAAAACGACAAAAGGTAGTGCTCCTTCGAATTTCTGTGTGACACGAAACTAAAGGGTTATTTTTTCCCAAATATACATACCTATTGATTTTTACCATGTTTCTGTACCTAATATACTTTATATACACATATTGCATAGGTATGAGAGGACCGTATAGATAAATAAGCATAGTACAATGTAATCACAAATCAAAAACGAATCCAAGAGTCTACAATGTTCTCGCATTCACATTGAAGTTGAGCTTTACCTGTTAGATAAAACCACACATGCATTAGGTACCATTTCTGCAATACCCGAAACAACAAACTCCTTCGCGCATGTCTAATTTCACTTAACCATGTTGAAACTTCTTAATTATCTTTTGCAAAGCACTTCCTTGTGTTCCAACAAGGCTGCATATTATAAGTTTCTTACCGAGTCTACTTAACGAAGTCTGTGGAGTCACAAAAGTACCTATAAGTATGTTGGTAGGTATATTCATCAATCTACCACATACGAAGTGCGATAGTTGTAGAGTCAGAGGCTCGTATGGAAGTTTTTGGTAAAAGTTTTACTATTAATGTCGAAGTTTTGATTGTATCAAGGAAGAATTCACATCACAGATCACATCTTTTTGGTGAGTTTAAACTAGATGAGCCTGGTGTTTCCTAGTTGACTACCCTGAGAAGACTTACCGACAAACTTAGAGGTCTTACGACGAGGACTAAGACTCGATTTAATTCGTACTGGACATTTGTTTATGTAAACCATGTCATATCCGATGAGGGCTTTAAGGAAAGCACCATACAGTTCATACAGATTTGAGTCAATTTGAAACCTATCCGGACAGGGCAATCATTTGTCAGTTTTCATGGGCTACAATTTAAATGCTTACCAAAATGGATAACTGTTCACCAATAATTTTCTGAAACAATAAAATTTATATCGAAACGGAATTTTGGGCACTCCGACTAGGTTAGGTTAGGTTAGAGTTTTAGTAGGTAAAGTTCGGTGTAAATAAAACCATAAAACTTTTGTATCCATGGCTGAAAAACATTATCCAAATACGTTTATGAAGTATTTATGGAACACAATTTGGTAAGTATTTATCCATTCTGACAGGTACTTCGAATTTTTCATAGCGCAAAAGTTTCCAATAACATAACCTAAAAAAGGTCCCAATGAGATAACCTGAATTAATGTAACAGAAAAAAATACTTTTATTCAGATATATTTTGCATAGATCTACGGTCAGTATAACTGTCTCTTTGAATGTAAGACTCTAGTTGAAGAAAAGAAATGCAATGAATGTCGTTAGTGTCATATTGTGTTTGCAGTAATGGTGCAATCTGCCATGCCGTAGCCCGTAAGGCGGAAAGTATACCCTTGGGCTGCGTATGTATTTGTCAACATAAAATTGTGTATTTTATTTTAAAACTAGCTCTGCCTGCGTTCGCTTGGATATCGGGGGAAAAATGTCACACAGATATGAACATCATACAGTAAATATGAATTAAGAAAATAAGAAGAGGGTAATGCATTATACCATACGTTGCATTTAATATATCGACCAGCGTTCGCTTTTAGTTTTAGTCAGAATGAAAGTATACATACTAGTCTACTTATATATATTATACACTAGCTTTTGCCCGCAATTTCGTTCGCGTTGAAGGTTTTTTCCGCGTAAACCCCGATCCCGTGGAAATTTCGGGATAAAAACTATCCTATGTCCTTTCAAGAATCCAAAACTACCTTTATGCCAAATTTCATCTAAATCGGTTCAGCGGCTTGGTGTGAAAAGGTAACAGACAGACAGAGTTTCTTTTCGCATTTGTAATATTAGTATGGATAAGCAGACTAGAAGTCACGCGGAGCTTCGTTCCCGTGGACTTTATCAGAATAAAACCATAACCCTCCTTTTTACAGTTGGCCAAATTTCATCCAAATCCACCCAGTACTTTCGAAGATTAGTGCGTTCAAACAATCAAACTTTGCCGCTTTGTAATATTAACATAATATAGATGTATCATAATCTACTTAGCCTTTTTCCTATTATATTGGGGTGGATTTCTAGTCTAACCGGATGCGGCTAAGTACTAGTGTTTTATAAGGAGTGACTGCTTATCTAACCTCCACAACTAGGGTTGCCAGATCAAAAAGTCGAAAATCCGGAGTAAATTCCGGACATTTGATGAAAATTCCTGACTTTCTTTAATTTGAAATAAAAACATAAAATTTTTTGTATGTTCCACTCTTTGTAATTGTAGAAATTCCGGACGGTTTAGGATTACCTCCGCATTCCGGAAAAAGACCTATATTACCGGACATGTTCGGAAAATTCCGGTCGTATGGCAACCCTATCCACAACCGAATTGTTGGGTCAGATTTTCTGACTTCTGACTACCGACTGTCAAATATGTATGTACAAATAACAGCCGAGGCCAACAGTTTACGTGCTTTCCGAGGGAATAAGGAATGTCGGTATGTAAAGTTAGGACCCACGTCGGCAAGCTTTAGTCTTTGCTTATCTTTGAAAGCGCAATACACACCAAAGCCGCTGACCCGCCAACATAGCCCGCCGACACAGCCCGCCGACACAAGCCATATAGTAAATAAAATAAATGTTTATTTCAATTTCAATTTTTTTCTTTTTTATTAATAATAGGTTCGCGTTTGACTACCATCTCACCTGATGGTAAGTGATGATGTAGTAGAAGATGGAGCACGCTTGCCTAGAAGTAACCTATTCACTCTTGACTTAAAGACTCCTAGGTTATAGCTATTGGGAAACAGACTCCGGCAGGGAATTCCACTCAGCCGTACGCACAATGAAGGTATTCCCAAAACGTTTTGTGCGTATGGGTGGGATGTCCATTATGTAACGATGGCGCTTCGCCGTTTGTCTTGTAGTCTGATGATGGAACGGGCTTGGCGGAATTAGATTGTGTAATTCCATCGCACACTCTTCTCCATGAAAGGGATTCTCAGATCCAACAGTTATTTATACCAAAAGCTTTTAAAAGTCGCGATCAACAGATATGATCGTTTCTTTCGCATATATTCACATATTTTTAGATTCTGATGAACGGAAACATCTAACGAGATACCGCGACTCCAGAACATAAGGGGCACTGAAGAAACAGTGCAGTGTGGGTTTTTATTAAATAGACGTTTGACACTCGCTGCTTCCTTTCACCCAGAGCGGCAGTCATTTGACGATTTTACCATGAAAAAAAAAAGGAAATGAAAACCTGTGAGGTGACCTAACAGCATGAAGATAAGCAAGCAGCATTAACTTACAGCACATTTAAAGCAAGACGCACGGCTGGGTACCACCCTCACTTGGTTGATATACTGTCTTGTCGTACCAAGCGCTTCTCCTCCACATTTATTGTGCGCACAGCCAAGCTGTGGAATTCTCTGCCGGCTTCTGTGTTCCCTGCCACTTATGACCTTTCAGCCTTTAAAGCACGAGTAAATAGGCATTTTCTGTGCTCGCTCGTCACATCGTAGACCTCATCTATCGCTTACCACCAGGCGAGATCGAGGTCAAGAGCGGGCTCATCCGTAATAAAAAAACCGTAAATATGTACTAAGTTTGATATTATTTCAATTGTTTACGTAAATCCTAAATAAATAAAATAAAAACAAATCTGTACGAAACCATTGGTGCGTGGATGCAGCAAGCACTTGACCGGTTTTTTTAGTTCCTTAGTTATTCTTTGTTTTAGATATTCCTAAACAGTTTTTTATAAATTTGTGTAATAAAAAATAACTAAATATTTTTGAAGAAGACAGGAGATACCGCCAAAACTTGATCCACAAAGATATAAGTTTATAAACGTTTGAATAAATGAACAACAGTGTCATGTTATTGTGTCACTTATTTATCGAGAACAGAGTGTAGAAATTTAGTCTTACATAACAAGAACTTAACGCAAAGTCTCGCTTTAAACTAAAATGCGATAACTACCTACGATTGTATCCACTATGTGGAAGCAGGAATATTCGCGAAGCTTATACATGTCAGACCAGATTGAAAACCGTGCGAACTATGTCCAAATTGCTTGGGAAGCATCCTAAATATAGGGCGCCCGTGTTAGCTCCAAATTGTACGAATACCTCAGTGAAAGGGTACTTTGAACACTTGGGGACTAGATAAAAGAAAGTGACCTGACTTTACTATCCAAATATAGGTCAAGTAGGAATAAATAAAATTGTCTGTAGTGACAAAATAACTGTGTTTATCATGCGCTTATAGTTATTGGCACAATGTTAAAACAAAAACTAACTTTTTGTCTCTGTCTGTCTCTCTGTTAGTCTGGGCTATCTCTGGAATGGCTGAACCGATTGTATTGTAGGACTTTCTCTGGAAGAAAGATAAACTTATGGGGAACCATAGGGAATCGGATTTATGCGGGAAAAATCTTTTACGCGATCAGAGTCATCGGCACAGCTAGTTAAAAATATAAACACAAATGTACACAAGAAAAGGCAAGCTAATTATATATTTTTTGTTGTTACATGCTTTTTACCTGATGGTAAGCGGTAATGTGCTCGAAGTTAAAGCGCGTGCTTTATCTTCGAGGTTTTATTTTGAGCAAGCGTTTGCTCAAAAAAATAAAACCTATTCACTCTTGATTTAATTACCCCCAGGATAAATTAGACCCTTGAGATCATCGGAAAATTTAGAGTTAAGTATTCGTATGAATTTCGCTTCTTTCTTTGACAAATCACTATTCAAGCAGCTCGTTTGTGGATTGTATTACCCATAGAAGTGAGGCGTGCTCAAACGTAACCAGCGTTCAAAAGAATGGTGAAGGAGCATTACCTCTCCCTATAACTTTTCCCCTTCTTTCTCAATTATAGATACATGTTAGTTTATGATGTTTGTATTGTATGTATGTATTTTATATTATTATGTTCAATTAATTATTTATGTTGTTTGTACACTGACAGCCCTTAATCTGTCTCCTTTAATTTTTGTCCATCCAAAGGTTGTCTGTAAGATATCGCCCTGTGCGATAAGACCGCCTATTGTACACTAGTTTAAATTGTTGTATCCATAGAAATATTGTGAGGTGTATAATAAAGTATATAATAAATAAATAAATGATTAAATACTGACTTTGGGTAAAGACTAGTCTATAGAGTTTCGAGGTCGTCCACCAACCACACGGTCTGACTAAGTTAAGAAAGTTTCAGCTGCAACGAAAATTTTCCTGGTAGTGAAGGCGATGATGGATAGGGACGATGAAGGACCATCATCAAAGCAGCAAAAGGTGGTGACCACAACCTTCAGTAAAGAGGGAGCGATCAGATAAAGAGTCAATAATAGAGAATTAATGTGACGAGCGCAAGCCGAGATTAGTTGAATACAGTATCTCCAGCCAATCGCATCACTTCATTTGTTTTAATTTGTGACGCATCGATAAACTTATTTTCATCGATGCCAGGGTTAGTGATGTAACTTACGTAATGGTTGCCTGGATAAGGACTTAAAATGAATATTTACAGGAGATTGGTAAAATAGGTATTGGATATACAACGTGTAATTTAAAGGGTATATACATACCAAGTGCACGGCTTCTTTGGATGATAACAAACGATATGACAAGGGTTTTATAATCCTAAGTCTACATGTGTGGACATTTTTACAAATTTCAATACATTGATACCAGAGACCGAATTTTTCAAATTAAGAAAAACGAAGAGAATTTTCGTCTTATTGGCAAGTGACGTGGAAAGTTATTGACCCTCGTAGTGCTGTAACACGTTTGTTATGATTGGTATTCAAGAAATATATGAAACCAATAATTTGGTATCAATTCTTTGAGTCAGTTATTTTGTGCTGAAACTGTGCATAGAGACTCCATGTCAGATGTTGTCTTCAGCACTTTCAGATAGATATGGGGTTTCCGTTACACGTTGTATATATAATAGGATAGATTTAAATTGATTAAAGTGACTTGCTAGGTTTTAAAGTCACGAAAGAGTGAAAGGTACGTTTACTGGGTACCGATACTTAAAGTTATTTGTTAAATGAGTTAATAATATAATAATAATAATAATAATATTCCACAACTTTTCACACAACGCCATCTAGTCCCAAACTAAGCAGAGCTTGTGGTATGGGTACTAGACAAATGATAAACATACATATATATTTCTAAATACATACATATTATAGATAAATTACACCCAGACAAAGAACAAATGACCGTGCTCATCACACAAACATTTGTCCTAGGTGGGAATCGAACCCACGACCTTGCGCACAGCAGTCAGGGCCACTGACCACTATACCAACGGGCCTAGTTTAAAACTGCTGATGTTTTTGTATTTGGTATGTACTTACTAAGTTAGCAAGAGTATGTAAACTTTTTGATATACAGAATGGAAACAGGCGGTACTTTGCGGAAATCCATACGAAAGTAATACTTCAGAAAAATATCTAGTGTTAATATATTTTTTTTTCAATGTTCAATCTTTTGCATGCAGTATGCAGCACTTCCCGCCCGCAAATATAGGCAAACGCAGAAGGGATGCAATAAAAAACATACTACATGCAAACAACCCACATTCGTTACGTATTTCGACACTGCAGAAGCATCCTTAGGAGAAGTTTACATGTGGGCTGCTGAGCCGCGAATGAAATAGTTACCATACCATTCATTCGTGACTACCATACCATTCATTCATTGCTCAACAGTCATTTATGTAAAAAATGTTCCGTACTTACTAGGTTTTAAATGGTACCTACAGCCGGTTAGTTTACGCAATATCGTTAAATAGCTTTGTTAAAGTTTTGTGTACAACAAAGTATATTCTATCTATCATACCGTCTGTACAATTCTTAAAGAACCCATTAAAAATATCAGACATTTATACGCCTTACAAATTCTTCTCATTGCAAATATATAGAAGAGTGTTGGTTTTAAAAACACACGCGAACAGTACAAACAAGTCCCAGCGGTGCGTAGGTAATGGGAAAAACGTTAATATCGTATTCCCATTCAGTACGCAAATTAAAACGCTTTGATACGCACAAAAACAGAGTTCACATAAAAACAGATGGTATTTAGACATGTTGTGGCAAATTGAACGATATTTGGGGAAAACTTAAGTCTTGAAACTGTTGGCTAACAGTATCTCTATGGTAATTATTATCATCATTTTCATTTGTGTTCATTTGTGATCACGGCGCTTGCAACATTTTGAAATATCGGAAACTTAAATCAATACATTTCTAATTTGTTTTCGTCTCATAGTCCGTTCCATCATTGAACAATAAGAAGAACGGCGATGCGCCATCGTTACATGATGGATATCCTACTCATTCGCAATAAAACTATTTGGGAATACTTTCAGTGTACTCGTACGTATCTATTTATTTATTTTATTGATAATAGGTTCGCGTTTGACCACCATCTCACTTGATGGTAAGTGATGATGTGGACGAAGAAACGCTTACCTAGAAGAAACCTATTCACTCTTGACTTCAAGACACTCAGGTTATAGCTATCGGGAAACACAGAATCCGGCAGGAAATTCCACTCCTTAGCCGTGCGCACAATGAATGAACGTATCTAGAGCTAAGGAGTGGAAGGCCAGCCTGATTCTGTGTTTCCTGATAGCTATAAACTGGGGTGTTTAAGTTAAGAGTAAATCGGTTATTTCTAGGTAAGCGTGACTCATCTTTGACCATGCAGATCTAACTGTTTTATTTTAAGACCTTATACTTTGATGTATACTCATGTTTTGACATTAAAGATCTATTCCATTCTATTCACATCATCGCTTACCATCACGTAAGATGGCAGTTAAACGCGAGTCTATATTCAATAAAAAAATATACATAGTACTCCGTTATAAGTTCTAATGAAACTTAATTTTATATATAACTAGCTACTGCCCACGATTTTTTTCACGTGGAAAGGTTTTCGCTCGTATATCCCAATCCAATGAGAATTTTGTGATAAACGGTAGTCTATGTGTTATTCCAAGATGTCAATATTATCTACATACCAAATTCCATTCAGAACCGTTCAGTAGATTTTTGCGTGAAAGATTAACAAACATCCATACATCTATTCTCACAAATTACACAAGCGTCAATAGCCTAATGGATAAGGTGTCGGACTTGTGATCGAGAGGTCCCGAGTTCGAATCCCACCCATTACACTATTGCTGTGAATCCACTCCAGACACAAGCATATTTAGCTTATTTGGAGGGGTTAACAAGATTGCTAGTCATGTGAATTCTACCCACATTGATAGTTATATTTAAAAAAAAAAATTATAACATTAGTAAGATCTGTTTTTCAATATTCGTAAGATGTGTTCGGTTTTATCTAAACTGCAGCTGAAAACTAATACCTTATACAGAGCAACTGCCTATCTAAACGTCACAAACCATTCGCTGAGTAACTCTATGCCTCACTGTAGTCACATTGCCTGGCTTCTGGCAGCTCTTAAGTACGAATGTAACTACTATCAGAGGCGGCCTTACCCATTGCGAAGCTCCGGGCGGCAGGTCTTTGCGAGGCCCCTTGTCCGTCGTGAAAAGTATGTGATGCGAAAGTAGGTCTGGTTGTTTGGTTTAGGTATTTGTCATGTTTGAGGAGAAATTCTAAAGTTATACAAATAAATAAAATTTGAGTTTTAAAATATTTTACATTGAAAGATTTACAAAATTAACAAATACAGAGATGATAAATTTTAAAATTGATGTTAGCGACTTTTCTTAAGACTAAAGTCTTTAATTAAAAGACAATAATCTAACAAATGAGCTAGGTACAGACGCCAGCACATCAAGCTACAACATTCTGTCAAATTTCTTTAATAGATTTTCTACTTTACTGTTAAAGAAATTAGGTTCAAGGTTGATTGGGAAAATTTGACAGTTTCGGGTAGCTTCATTGCCCTGTTCGCTACCCCCTAAGGCCGCCACCGTCTACTATCAAACATCTGCAAAATTAGATTAGATTTTCAAGGTACGGAGGTTTATCTCTCCATTTTAATAGTACACCAACTTCACCTGTTTAACCTTTTAATTACTGCCTATCAGGTCAGATGATCACAACCTAGTAAGTGGGTAACCTTGGCAAGACCAGTGTCAGATTACATGCCTTCCGACTACCCGTAATGACTGTAAAAGAGTTCGAATGTCAGTCAGAACCAACGGCTTTTTTTAAGGATGGGAAATCATCCAATGGCTGCCTCCCGATCAGGGAGAAGTGGGAGGGTTTGTCAGACTTTTACTGACTAAAACCCATCCGTGTTCCATCATATGCCCTTCGTGTTCCGAGGCCGCGGTAACTCTTTCGAACAATTCCGCAACCGCGGCAGGCAACGGTCCCCTTATAGGCCCTGACAATTTGCTGACTTTCTTTGAGGCGCATGTGGAACACTCGGCGCCGTCTACACGGGCCTGGTTTCAGTCGGGCGGCGAGCTACCCATTGCTTGCAGCCCACAGGCCCGCCCGGAGGTGGCTGGGAGTCACCTGCGTCTCCTGCAACAGCTGGGGTGCAAGGGCTGTGAGGGCCTTGAGACCCGCCTCTCCCTCGTACGTTCTGCCACCTTCGCTTGCATAACTTTTCGCAGAAAGAGGTGACTGCTTCCCATGCCTCCTCGCTCCGGACCATGGATTGAACCAAGGCCGGGAGCGAGAGGTCGCACTTCTATAATAATGGAGTGAAAAATCTAAAAAAAAATATATGTCTATCGTCTTAATGTAAACTTTCAACCAAAATTAGTTTAAACAAATCGGGTTAGCAGTTTTTGAGATACAGCATATTTTCTAAAACCGCAAATATAACTTTGTAATTCATACAAACACACTGAAAAACAAAGTTATTTAGCGTAGTTGTAAAAATGTAAATAAGCTGATTTTAAGAAATTTTGAACGTTTTTTTTATTCGTCAAATAAATATACATATTATATATATATATAAATATATATATTATATTATTATAGGTACTACGGAACCCTTCATGGGCGAGTCTGACTCGCACTTGGCCAATTTTTTGTAAATGATTCCAGTTCAGTCTAGAGTAGGTAGGTTCAGTTAACTATTGTAAGTACCTAATCGACTGTTAAAGAAAAAGTAATCAAAGCGATGAAGAACCCAAAAATGTATTAAAAAGAAAATATGTCTAATTGTTCAAGCATCACGCAAAAACTACAATGAAACTTGGTATAATTATACTTTAACATCTTGGGTACCACACTGGATACTTTTTTATCGCGAAAAAGTATACACAATAAAAATAAACTCAATTTATCTGTTCAATCCCTAGAAACGATTACTGTACCAATCGCAAATAATAAGTTAGCATGCCTTACTTCGTACTATGGTATAGTGGAATGCCATCTGGGATATGGAGTTGTCTTTTGGGGCAACTCAACAGAAAAAAACTTAATTTAAGGCACAAAAAACATGCATACGGTCTAGTTTTGAATTATAGCTGCGTGCCATGTTTTAAACAATATAAATTATTAACCCTACCATGTTTGTACAATTTGGAAATGGCAGTGTTCGTAAAATTAAACCCGTATCGCTTCGCACGAATGGCTGACGTATTTCCATAAAATAGGCGTGACAATAGTAGTCTATGTATCCCAGGCGCGTGCATAGAATTATGACAGGGCATGCGGCGGAGTAAAAACACACAAAAACTTCTTCTTTTATAGATTTTTAGCATAGCCACAGCCACGCATCGCCACCATGCTACGATGCATGGCTGTGGCTATGCTAAAAATCTATAAAAGAAGAAGTTTTTGTGACCGATTACTCACAAAAACTTCTTCTTTTATAGATTTTTAGCATAGCCACAGCAACGCATCACCACCATGCTACGATGCGTGGATGTGGCTATGCTAAAAATCTATAAAAGAAGAAGTTTTTGTGTGTTTTTACTCCGCCGCATGCCCTGTCATAATCCTATGCACGCCCCTGATGTATCCCTAGAGCAAAATAACAAGTTGTTGGAAGGACTATAATTTGACATTATTCAAAAACTTTTTAGTAGACAAAGTTTATTATAGGGTTGAAGATTTTTAATTGGAGAAAGAAAGTGTTTAACTATTTTATGTATTGTATTTAAATAACTATTAGAAATTCTGACATTAATTATATTATTGACTGATGAATCAGAATTATTTTATAAATTGAATATATATAAATAATTTCTAGTGAATGATGAATTAGAATTAAATTATTGTTTTTGTTTATAATTAAAGAATCAATTTTAAAGTGAAAATTAATGCTTAAAATGACGAGTAATTCTGATAGTGATACTTTAGTGACTCCTAAAAAAGCTAAAATGACCAGTCTTACAAAAGCTTTCAATAAGCTTTCACTGAAAGGATTTTTTCAGTAATGAATCTGAAGTGGCAAAGAGAGAAATAGAGCGTCAATAAATTTAATTAGAAAATAATTGTTTATTTATTTAAATTTAAATGTTGATTGTCAAACAAGCTTTGAAACATTTAAAAAGAGTAAAAAATTGTTAGCTTGTGCTAAAAGTACACAAAAATACATTTTTAAGGCAATAAAACCATAAAATTTTAAAAATCCTTTGTTTTCTTTCATATAATTTTTCCTATTCAACAATTTGATATGTTTTTTTTTTCGTCAAAATAAGTTGGCAACCCTAGTCCCAGCTGTCATTTGTACATCAGATTGACAGTACACTAGAAAATCACACAAATCAGTGACTAAAAAATCTGACACAAGTCTTGAAATGAAATTAAATGAATTGAAATGAAATGAAATATTTATTTTGTAAATTGGTTATAAACAACACTTTTACACGTCATGTTTTTTTACGTGTTAAGTTTCAAATGTGTGACGAATCGACAATGTGGCGAGTTTACAAAAACCCTTCATAACTGACTACTCTGAGAAGAAAAACCGAAACAAACTCAGAGGTCATAGTCTCTTTTAAAGTCCTTACAATTTGTATTTGTATATGAGAAGCATGTAGGTTCATGTCTGCGGTGTTCTTTTGATGAAATAACCACGCAAGTTTGAGCCGACCTTGCCAAAGGGTATCACGCCTCCCAGCTACAGGTTGTGGAAGTCAGATAGGAAGTCGCTCCATGTAAAATTGAGTTCTATTCAGTTAGACTGGAAGCCGGGGTAAGGCTAAGTAGATGAGATGATGATCAATGTTATTATTTTATGCAGGGTTTATCTTCAGTGGCGTATCGCAAGTCCGGTGGATTAAACGGAGATCATTCAAAAGATCACGTGCCTAATGATGTTTATTCGTGAAAGTTTGAAGCATTGTTTCTTTCAGTTGTTTGTTGTCGCATAAAGAGCAATGCCAAGTGTCCATAGTAACTTTGGCTTAATATAAAATTGTCACGGCCAGCGATGAAAATAATTTATTTTTGTCAATTTCCGGTCAGCTATTTGTTTAATAATAAATAAATTCTATTGGAGAAGTTCTCGAAAGAAATTAAATGTAACTGTATACTTTAGATTTTTTTGTATAGATGATGATGATTTGATGATGTTTTGTTTAAATTTAAAAGTTGTGTAGGCCAGGATCTGTCTTTGTTCTTTAGGACTAGGGAAATATATATTTCTTTAATTTATATTCTATGGCTACATGTTTAAATGATAAAAAAATTAAAATCAATGATTTAGTCATATTGTCCTTTTTTTAACTTTGTTTAAAAATCTGTTGTTTATTCATTTGTTAATTATTATTTTAACCAACTTTAAAAAGGAGGAGGTTCTCAACTCGACCATTCCCAGTCTTTCCTGTTAGTTTCATCTGCCCTATGTTTGTATGTCACATGCAGTGAGTTTTTCTTGTGATTCATTAATTAATTTATTATATACTTTATTGTACTTTTTTGTATTGATACTAATACTAATATTTTTAACTAGTTGATTTAAATTAGTTGAGTTCTTACGCAAAATATTTTGGTTAACTTATACGGAAAAAAAAAACAACTTAAAAACATTAAGTTTCATTGCATAGTTCGCTGCATATTTCAATTTCCTTAAAAAATATTTGGCACAGTGGTTGAGCAGTTGGCTGCTGCGCTGCATGTCGTAGGTTCGATTCACGCACTGTAACAAATATTTGTATTGCTTATAAATAGAAATATGGCCTAGTATACAAAAAAGATTAGGTTTTTTGTTACGCCCATGGTAATAATCGCATGTTGTTTACTCTTTTCTATAAAAGAAATATCGAGTTCATTTTTATCTTGGAAAAACATACGTCCCGTGGGATGGTGGAAAGTTGGAAACCAAATACACACGAGCAAAAACCCGTGTAGTTTCTACCTACATCACGCAGGTCGCGTGCAGCGTGAGAGATTTATTCAGCCGTGAATATGCAGTGTCATAATAAAATTTCCTTTTTGCGATTTTTATATTAATTTTGAAAAGCTGTAAAACTAAAATGAATAGAATTTTTAAAATAAGTTTTTGTGTTAAATGAGACTTTCATTAGAAGATATGGGAGGTGAACGGGCAACATAATTATAGGCAACTAGTTGTCTATTCGATCCCGGAATAACCAGGATTAGGATTTATGATAGCAAAACAATCCACGCGAAATATAGAGCCTAATATGCAGTCGATATAATGTAATATGCTTTAAGGTAGATTTGTTTTTGAACAGTTTTAACGAGTTTAGAAATTCTCTATATAAAATGTAATAACAACAATCGTATGTGATATTGAGTGAGGCGCACACAGCTTGGATGTATGTTTGAAATGAAAGTCACTGATAGCTAACTAATATGAAATGCTATATTGATAACTGACTATCACGTAACTATGCTAAAATGTATGAACTGTGAATGATTGCGAGTGAGTACAAATATGTATGAATCTTGAACGAGTACTGACACGTAACAATATAATTTGTACGAATTGACATAAAATTGCTGATTATGCGTTGCGCGCCTATCATGTACGATGCGTGGCTTGTACAACAGTATCGTCTAGTATCTCCTTATTAGGTATAAGTCGCCGTCACTAATAAAGTAGGTATATGAGACATTGAGAGCTGTGTAGAGTAATAATTTGACCTTATTTGACTATATTGGCAATAGCTACACTAAAATTTCTTAGTCTGTAGTCTGTCTCTGTACGTATTATTAAAAAAAAAGCAAATAAATAACATAGTATATATGTATTTGATGACGTCATCACTTCAAACTTAAATTTATAGTTATTTGCTGCTTTTAATTATTATTCTCATGTAGGTACACATTGAAATTGTAAAACGCTGAGCTTATGCTCAAACAAATAGAAAACCATCACTTTTTGGAGTTACTTTTAAAACAAACAAACCAGAAGCGCAAACATTTTTTCTCAGTTCTTTGGGTACTTAATTGAACAATGAAATAACTACTCCGATAGTTTTCAATACGCTATTTCTCCAGTCTTTGTTCAATTAAGTATCGTAGACCCAGCCAGCGTATTAGGATAGAAACGTTTCCAGATGAACGATTTTCAATTGTTTCTCGGATCACTCGGCAACTTTAAGCAAAAAAGAATGTTTTCTTATGAGTTACATTTCAGGGAGAGCGCGATGGAATTGTACAATCTAATTTCACCAAGCCCGATTCATCATCGTACTACAAGACGAACAGTGATGTACCATCGTTACATGGTGGTTATCCCATCTATACGAAATGTCCCATCAATAAAATCTACACAAGATAGTGACATATACCATGATTCTATGAAAACCTTTAAAGCCCAAATACTTGAATCCCTGAAATGTGCAAACTAATAAGTTATATTCGTCATAAAATGTTTGTCATGCAATTTTCTACTTTGTATTTTTAATTTTAATTATATTTTTGATCTCATTTTAATGTTTAGTTTTAAGATAATTATTTGTTCTTTTATTGTGTCATTTGTATTTTTAGGTTAGTTTTGACATAATAATTGTTAGTTCTTTTTATTTCGTCACTTAATTTTTTTTAATTTTAAAGTTTAATTTGTAATATATATTTAGTTTTAGTGTTCATTAAAAAGTGTTGGTTAGCCTCTAATTGGGGACTGTATTAGTCCAAGACATATGTACCTATGTACATTAATTATTGAATGAAATGTTAAGTGCAGAAGCTGTTGGCTACCTATTTGAAATAAATAAACAAATACAGTTAAAAAGTTAAATTCCCTTCCGGAATCCGTGCTTCATTTTTGTCGCTTACCATCAGGTGACATGGTGGTAAACGCAAGCCTATCATGATCTCATGAATAATAAAAAAATACTTTGAAATTATAAAATGAATTAAACTTGTAGTGGACTCAGTTCTTAGCAATACAGGAACAAACAAATATCAAAACTAACTTTTCCAATATCTTTATTGTATTTAAGTGGGAATATCTTCAGGCTCTAGTTATTTTGTGATGACTGTGGTTAGACGATATATTGGTAAAGTTTCGTATTGGGAAATATTATTGATATGAATGTGTAGGAGCTTCTGGTCGTATCTACTTTTCAATAACTTCAGGAGATGATATGAGTTCAGTAAAAAAATCAGAAAGTTATCAAGGTCTGTAACATGTGCAAGATCGATGGGTGTTATACAAATAAAGGGTCAGAAAATCTAGCACCAGTCCTGCCAAGTGATACTGTCATCTAGGGTTGCCAACCATACTTTATAATAACGTATCCTACTTAATTTTTGGTATACTTTATACTTTTGCATACAAATAAAGTATTTGAAAATACTTTATTTCCAACCTTTATTGCGAAGCATAGAACAAAACACTCATTATGGGATTTATGGGTAATTATTAACTATTTAACGGTACATATAAGTTAAAAACGATGATGGAAACGATTTATAATTACTGAACGAAATGTTAGATATCAGATGTTAATGTGACAGTGACAGGTAACATTATCATAGATGTCACTATCGAAGAAATTGTGTGAAAATTGTCCGTTGTTTTTGTTTATAATTAAAGAATCAATTTTAAAGTGAAAATTAATGCTTAAAATGACGAGTAATTCTGATAGTGATACTTTAGTGACTCCTAAAAAAGCTAAAATGACCAGTCTTACAAAAGCTTTCAATAAGCTTTCACTGAAAGGATTTTTTCAGTAATGAATCTGAAGTGGCAAAGAGAGAAATAGAGCGTCAATAAATTTAATTAGAAAAGAATTGTTTATTTATTTAAATTTAAATGTTGATTGTCAAACAAGCTTTGAAACATTTAAAAAGAGTAAAAAATTGTTAGCTTGTGCTAAAAGCACACAAAAATACGTTTTTAAGGCAAGAAAACCATAAAATTTGAAAAATACTTTTTTTTCTTTCATATACTTTTTTCCTATTCAAACAACTTTATACGTTTAAAACGTCAAAAAAAGTTGGCAACCCTATTGTCATCTACATAGTCTTCTCCCAACTATATTGCGGTCGGCTTTCAGTCGAATGTAGCTAAGTCACAGTATACAGGCGCCTACCTATCTGGCTTCCAAAACCAGCCGGGTAACACCGTAGGTACTCCTTGGCAAGATGTCGATTTTCTGGCATTTTTTTTTTGCTTTTTTTAATATTATGATCCTTTTGACGTCAAATTGACAGCATTGACACTTCTAGTGGTAAGTACCAATGTACAGACGCCAGCACATGAAGCTACCCGAAACTGTCAAATTTTCCCAATCAACCTTGAACCTAATTTCTTTAACAATAAAGTTAAAAATCTATTAAAGAAATTTGACAGATTGTTGTAGCTTGATGTGCTGGCGTCTGTACTATCAAAGATCTGGAAATAATAGCCGTGATAAACGTAATTTTCAAGGCACGGAGGTTTCTCCCTCGATTTTCGAAAGCCGAAAGTTATACTTCCAAAATTAAAAATTTATATTTTTCCGTCCGAGTAATTATCGTTAAAAGCGGCACAAAGTGTTTGCTTTACGAAGGTATAAATATATGCATAAATATGGTTTGAATTTGATCCACAAAATCATGTATTAATTTGCAAGAATATAATTTCGTTTCACTATATTCGGTTTACACATTTCATTCCCAAAAAGTAAAATGTTTATTAGTAATAGTTAATTTTTTCTTAATTAAGTTTTTTGTTTTGATGTCAGGTGTTATTTTTGATTCTTATAATATATTTTTAGGTATTTATATTTTGTATAAAATATTGTGTTAATTTGTTTTTTATGTTTTTCTAAGTCACTTGGTTCCTCAATGGTATAGGAAGTTGGTTTATAAGGTAAGGTATTATTTATTTTAACGATCTCTTGCCATGCAAATTCGTGTACCTACTTGATGCACTTAGGTACAAACGTGAATTTAATGCCGTAGGTAATTGTCAATAAAATAAAAATACTAATAATAACTGAAATTAAGATTACAACGCAATTCAGGATTCTAGATTATACCTCAAAATGGTAAAAATCATAAAACATCAGAAACATGTAATGTTAATAAGAGCTCTAACGTTACGTAAATGTAAGTCATCTATTACTTACGATCTTTAATGTGAATGATCTGTATTTTCTGAAATATCGCATCATACGTTGACATGAATGAAGATACCTTTCCAATGTGAATGGAAATAATTCCATAGGAAAAGGAAGATGTAACTCTATTCCCATGGAGGGCGGACTAATAGCATGAGGGTATTTGCGGGCCATTTTTGTGTTGTGTGTATTGTTGTGCATACCTATGTGTTCTTATATTATATACTAGCATTTGGTCCGCGATTTTGTCCACGTGAATTTCGAAATCATGCTATACATACTCTAGCTTAATACCAATTAAAGAATTGGCTTATTATTTCCAGAGATTTTTTTTACTTTTTATTGAAAAGAGGTTCGCGTTTGACCGCCATCTCACCTGATGGTACGTGATGATGTGGTCGAAGATGGAGCATGCTTACCTAAAAGCAGAGTTGGGCAAAATTTATTCGAATGACGAATAACGAATGAATAAATTATCTCTATAGTTATTCACGAATAATAAATAATTTAATTTATTCTAAGGAAAATTATTCGAATGACGAATAATTTTTTTATTCGTTATTCGATTAATGAATAAAAATAAAACAAAGAATAAATAACAGGGGTAGCTCATCGTCCGGTAAGGACCAGTCCCGGGTCGGCAGCGTGTCGTGTTCCACGCGCGCCTCAAAGAATCGCTTGCCGGGGTTGCGGGAATATTCTAACAAGATACCGCGGCCCCGGAACTTAAAGGCAGCTAAAGGAACATGGTAGGTTTTTAGGCAGTAGAAGTCTGACACTCCCTTCCGCTCTACCCAGAGTGGAAGAAGTCATTCGATGATTTATTCCCACACGTAAAAAAAGTACTGTAACACGTTTGTTATGATTTGTATTCAAGAAACATACGAAACCGATAATTTGGTATCAATTCTTTGAGTTGCTTATTATGAGCTGAAACTGTGCATAGAAACTCCATACCAGATGTTGTCTTCACTCTTCAGCCCTATTGGATACATTAAGGTTTCCGTTACACGTTGCATACATATATATATATATATATTCTTTTTATAACTTATTAATAACAATTTTTTTTTTTGTTTGCCGCTATCCGCTACATTTCATCAAATTCCAGGAATCAGGTAGATTATACTAATTGTACCAAATCGCCTTATCCCCTTTTCTTTCATGTATTTGAGATCCGCAAAACATGTGATATAAATAACCTGTAAAAGTTATTTAAAATAACGAATAAATTATTCGTAACTAATTTAGTTACGAATAAATTATTCATGAATGAATTATTCGCGAATAATTTTAACGCGAATTAATTTTTATTCGAATAATTATTCAGATAAAAATTTATTCGAATAATGCCCAACTCTGCCTAAAAGTAACTCTTGACTAAAAGACTCCCAGGTTATAGCAATCAGGAAACACAGCCTCTGGCAGGGAATTCCACTCCTTAGCCGTACGCACAATGAAATTGTGTGTATGGGTGGGATGTCCACCATGTAACGATGGCGCTTCGCCATTTGTCTCGTAGTCCGATGATGGAACGGGCTTGGCGGAATTAGACTGTGTAATTTCATTGCACACTCCCCGAAATGTAACCAATAGAAAACCGATAGACTTGCAACTCGTCGTCGATGTTCAAGGCTCTGGAGCTTTGACTCGACTACCGATTATATACTACTCGATTACCCCTTTTTTTTTAACGTGGTAAAATTATCAAATAAGTCCTCCCACCCCGGGCAGGGTGGGAGGGACTGTCAGACTTTTACTGACTAAAATTTTCACTTTATAATATTAGCATCAAGCCAAATTCGACCTGCCGGTGACGTAGCGTGATAAAGATAAAGATATTTTATTTTGCAATTACGGGTACAAGCAGAGAGTATTTAACCAATCAGTGGGTACAAGTCATGGTGGTACATAATATAAATACAGAAACAGCCATATTTTGCCAATTACAAGGCATGCAAAAGTATAGAGTGTATAATTAATATTCCATTACATAATTTAATTCTAATTCATCATTCACTAGAAATTATTTATATATATTCAATTTATAAAATAATTCTGATTCATCAGTCAATAATATAATTAATGTCAGAATTACTCACAATTACTGACCGATTACTCACAAAAACTTCTTCTTTTATAGATTTTTAGCATAGCCACAGCAACGCATCACCACCATGCTACGATGCGTGGATGTGGCTATGCTAAAAATCTATAAAAGAAGAAGTTTTTGTGTGTTTTTACTCCGCCGCATGCCCTGTCATAATCCTATGCACGCCCCTGATGTATCCCTAGAGCAAAATAACAAGTTGTTGGAAGGACTATAATTTGACATTATTCAAAAACTTTTTAGTAGACAAAGTTTATTATAGGGTTGAAGATTTTTAATTGGAGAAAGAAAGTGTTTAACTATTTTATGTATTGTATTTAAATAACTATT